>OY728145.1:396297368-401297368 GCA_963277665.1 Viscum album
TAAGCAGAAATGAAGGATCAGTGGAACGAACTTTTTACATAAAAATCTGAGTGATTCTTTGGAGTAATGTTCAAGTAAGAGCTATTATAAGGTGGGGAATTGTAAGATCCTAACCTTTTCTAGAGATGTCTCATGTTTGTTTATAGGTACTCTTTTTCCTTATTTTGAGGATATCATGATTGGGTTTTTTTGTGGGGGTATTTTTGGGTCAAAATAGAAAATTTTTCAAGGAAGAGGTGTTGTACATGGTTGTTTCATGGTTTGGAAAACTACTCACCACTTCCTAGGAAACCATGAACATGGGTTTTCATATTCTAAAAATTGTTTTAAAAAATATGAAACCCCCCGTACTTCACCATAAGTTAATACAAATCAACCACAAATTTCTTATCTCATATTTAGAGGGTCTCAGATGGATTCTACGGATTTAAAACCTCTATTATTGATAATACAATGCTCGTATTGAGGATCTACATATTTCTCAGTAATAGAATGTTATCCCATGGGTTTCCTCTATCAATCGTATCATTATATCATCCTTTGAATGAATGTTTTTCTCTATGTGTGACAGATCTACGTCTAGGTTTGTTGAATCTTGATTTGTATGATCTTAGATCAAGGTTTCAAATCTAGATCTTTTTCATCATTATAACCTTGGTTGTTTCGCTTCAAATTAAGTTATTACATTTGTGAGATTTCATCATCAATCTTGAGTTAGGTGGTCTAAATTCAATTCACATAGTCTTGAATTCCAATTTTATGTATGTATCCTAGAATTTCAATTTCCATGTATGATAATTGAATCTTGAATTGAATATAAAAATTGACTAATTAATTTATGGAATCATGGAAGTAATTTTCTTTAATTGTATGTGATGATTATTTGTGTTAAATTTTTGGGAAATGGAAAATTAGTGAAGTTGGATCAACTAATTGGTGAACTAGTTAATGATATATTGGGATTGTGTAATTTGATTAATTAATTGGTGAAATAATTAATTGGATATTGGTATTTTCAGATTATATTAATTAATTGGTTAATTGATTAATAGGATATATGTTTTAAATAATAAAAAATTGGTGAATAGTGAATTGTTCATATTTTCCATGTGATTAAAATGAAGAAAAATGGGTGTTGTAATAAATTATCATGGTAACATGATTTGAAATGATAATAAATGGATTATTGTTTATTAATATTTATTGGTGTGATATATGTGACTCATGTGATTGATTTATAATTGTATGTGGGATATGAAATACTCCATTAATAGCCCATATTGATAAATTGATAAATATGTGTGGGAAATGGACTACTTCTTCAGTTCAAAATATTGATAAATTGATATATTAATGTGGGACATGGTCTATAGTTTCATAATATCACTTATGTGATTATTTAATAAATGGGTTGTCGGCCACAAATTAATACTTCAAGTAAAGACGAGGTCCTAGATATGGAGATTTATGCACAAAATGTTGGAAGTGGACTATGGTTCAAATAGGCCATAATATGAATTTAAATGGAATGATAGTGATAAGATTAGGATTTTTAATTGAGTAGGTGATTTGGTTTAGACTCTAGCATAGTCCAAAATAGGTATTGATGGTTTGGGTGACCTTGGAAACCTATGGGTTTATGTGGTTAATTTATGAATTGTAAAATTTGGAAACTATTTACATTGTGAATTGTAATTTTTTCTTTGTACAATTTCATAAATTTTAAAATAATGTATATTCTTTTAGACACTGTTGGTTGTGGAAAAATAAGTTTTACATACTCCACACACTGGCTACCTGATCAGTACACAGATAGACATCGTGTTTCAATGATAGGATAAGGGAAATAGTTCTACGTAAGATAGATGAGTTGATATGGAACATGGATGAGGGAACCAAACATGATTTGGGTCCCTCTTGGGTGTTTTAGTGCCATTTTTTTCAGATTCACACTTCTCACATACATGCCATGTGATATCAACTATTTAGATTTGTGTTTCTTATTTCCAGTTTTTTTGTCATGTGATAGTGGTATGGTTTGCATATTTTTTAATTAAATTGGTTACTATTTATTTATTTTCACTATTTTATTATTTTGATAAAGAGGGTATAGTCTCCCCATGATTGATATTAGACCCTCACTACTAGTCGACAATCTCTAGTAAACGGGGAGGCATGACTACGGTCATGTGACTGACCATTTTAGGGAACTGATGTGCGTCACCAAGTTCAATAAGTTACAAGTATGCCTTAGTTTTTTCTTCTAATATGCCTTCTTCATTATTTGTATGGATATTAGTATTCTATTATCTCTACTTTAATTATTAATTTTATTTAAATTGGATTCCTATTATTGATCTTTAATTTTCTATGCACCATACATTGAATTTGATTTTGAATTGTGATATCATTCTAGAAATATAGTTTATGTAGTAGAAATTTTTGTGTTTATTTCCCTATGATTATTCATATAAAATTTAATGATTTTTTTATTGATCCCTAATGAAGTAATTTTATACGTACATTAATAGGTTTCTAATCAATGGATTAATATTTATATATGATGACTCTATATTGGATAGGACCATGGAGCTCTCACTGTACCCAATTTTTTCTTTTATAATATAATGGGATTTAATGTGTCTATAATCCATATATAGTTTAAGTTTTCATATAACATACAATTTCAGGCTTCTATATCCTATATTACATATTGGTTATATTTTTATTATCTTCAAAATTGTAGTATAAAAGATATTAGGATTAGAATATTATTTTTATTTATATCAGTAATGGTATAATTTCCATGATATTATTTTACCAAGTTTTTATAGTTTTGATGATGGGTGACACATTGTCGTTATTCATGGGTACATGATTCCATCATCACAAGAAGTGTAGTTAATTGGATTACTATCTTACAAAAAACATGTATGTTTTAAAAATAATCATATTAGAAATACATATATATTTAATTGTATTGTGTAATTTTTTTTCATTCCATGTCGTAAATATTGTCTGGTTCGTTATTTGTAGGCATCACTTATTGAATATGTTGTTTCAATTACTTTTATTTCTAACTAGTAGTATTATTTGATGAATTTCATAATAAAAGTGGTTGTAATAAATTTAATAATTATGGTTTCAATTGTTTCTTTGAATATAATTTTATTCCCTATAATACAATGGATATAAGATGGATGTATCATACTGATCATATTTCATCCTAGATAAAAACAGTTTGGATTTATTTATATTTTTCATTTAATAATGAATCAAATAGAGGTAATATAGAGTGTCCATGTTATAATTGTTTTTAAACATCATGGTTAAGTGAAGAAGAAGTTAGATACCATATAACAAAAGATGGGTTTCAAACAAACTATTATATTTGGTATCATAACGGAGATATGAGAAAAAAATCTTTGATTAATGAATGAAAAGAATGAAGTGGTATAAAGAATTTTATATTTGATTAGTTTCCATTTGTGCATCATCGTAATATAGATAGTATGACAGTGTGAGAAGATAATGATATCAATACACATGGAGAACATAATTAAGATGATGATATTGAGAGAGTGAAACAATTAATGGATGATTCCATAACTCCTATATATTATGAATCTATTATAAGATAATGTTTGATTTTTTATGTGGTTAAATCATGAAAAAATTATGTATGTAATTTCTAATACATCCATTGATTATATTATTACTTTTTGAAGGAATTTATCCCGAATAGTGAAGTTATTCATTAAAATCATTATTTGGCATGAAAGTTAATTATGAATCTCAATGTTTCAACTAATACAATTTACGCTTTTCTAAAAAGATTTAATTTTCTATTTGGATGGACCAGCAGACCTTAATGAATGTAATGAATATGGTATATCTCGATGGAATGAAATTGGAGGTGGAGAACAATCTCGAATTCCACAGAAACTCATGTGGAACTTTACATTGACTCCATGGTTTCAAAATCTATTCATTTCTATAGAAATCTCAAAAAATCTGTGATATAATAGTGTTGAGATAATTAAAGTTAATAATGAGTTTATTTATCATGAATATGGATTAGTATAGTGGAAATTCGATGCACAAATTCACGATTTTGCATCTGAGATGCGTGCTGTCAGGTCATGTCTATCCTATGATGGTTTTAATCCATTTTTCAGATGCTTAATACTCACAAAACATATCATGATTTTATTCATTGTTATAATATTATTCAACGGCTGTGTATGAAAAAACATTCACTTTCCTGATTATATTAATATATGTACTATGTAATTTAGGCAATGATTTAGGTATTTTATTGATTCCATTAATTATAGAGTTAAAGAAAATTTTTGATATAGGTGTCCACACATTTGATGATTCATCAAAAAATATTACAGATTCATATTTTCATTCTATGGAATATAAATTATTTCTTCCTTTACGCAATGATTTTTTGATGGAGCACAAAGGGAAAAATATCATGTATTATTTTTATGTATAATACATGATCGAGAATACTTAAATATCATTATAGTTCCATCTTAATGGGGAATCAATTATTATTTCTAATGGAGCATCAATACAAGAATAATCTCCAGAGGGTTGATAATATAACTCTCCTTAACAAGGAACCTCCACATATGTTAGGATCTGATGTCATTAATGAATAGAAAGATTTCGGTTTTGTATTAAGGAAAGGTGAGATGAATTCTAAAAAGAGAAAGGTTGTGACACTAAAGCCACATAAAATTGGAAAATGAAAAGTATCTTTTTTGATCTTCTTTATTGGTTGACCAATTTATTACATCATTTTTTAGATATAATGAAAATTGAGAGAAATATATGTTAAATATTACTTTCAGTTATTCCAAATATCAATTTGAAGAGAAAATATGTCTTATGATCTCATTGGGACTTGTTGAATTGGGGTATTCTACCTAAATTGTATCTTATGCATATAAGTGAAAACAAATGGAATGTTTTTTATACATTTAATGTGATTAAACATTTTGAGAGAGACGAATTTTTGGATGTATTGGATAATTTAATGGTTCCTAATGTATATTCTAGAAACATATCCATATGAGTCAATATAAGTGATTTGAAATTAAAATCTCTAAAAACTCATGGTGATCACATCCTTCTCCATTATTTTACTCCAATAACAATCTGATATATAATATCCAATAATTTAAAGGTGATGATGATTTTATTCTTCCATTTTCATAGATAACGTTGCATTAAAATGTTATCCATATTTTTCTTGATAAAAATACAACATGTGGTTTAATTAATATTGTGTATGTTGGAAAAGTTATTTCCTTCATCGTTTTCCACATTCATGCTTCTTTTAACATTTTATCTTCAAATTAAAACACTTATTATGGGTCACATTTCAATTGAGGGGATGTATCCTAATAAATGAAGTATGTGTGAAATTTCATTTTATGTACAAAACATGGATCATCCTAAAAGATTCAATGTTTGAGGCTATCTGACCTAAGAATATATATATATTTAGTGTATTTGTATGATATGAAAACATAACAGAAATAGAAAACGATAAATAATAATGATAATTATTG
This sequence comes from Viscum album, assembly GCA_963277665.1. Lineage (NCBI taxonomy): Eukaryota > Viridiplantae > Streptophyta > Magnoliopsida > Santalales > Viscaceae > Viscum > Viscum album. The sequence continues at coordinate 396,302,957 of OY728145.1, forward strand.
GGAAATTTAGCTCTAATTTTCATTCCATCCCCACACTGGAATAATTTTGGGTTCATATATATTGGTTATGTTGAGCGTTGAAGAGTGTTATATGACACCTCACATAGTATTGTTTAACTATGTTGACTTCAATGAAAATAATATGTATGCAATGTGAATATTTATATATTATATCATAAAATTTTATTTCAGATATTCCTTAAAATTTTAATATCATTTTATGTTTGGAACAAAAACAATTATTATTAGAGTTCAACGATCATTACATTTGAGAATGGGAGAGGATTAGTATAACAAAGAGTTTCCTACATGGTTGAAATAAATGGTTTGAAAATTACATTAATTAAATTAAAATATATATATTTATCCATTTAATTATCAAATTAATATATATATTTCAGTTATTTAGTTTAACTATTGACATTGTCTTTCAATAATTAAGAGCATTGGAATTTGGTCCAAAATCATTGGTCTCAATGGGTATAAATTAGTTAGAACTGATTGAGTGGTGAAAATGAGAATAGAACATGATGAAATTATGTGAACTCTTACAATTGTATTGTATACCAGTGCAATAGATAGTATTCATCGATATGAAAATTTTTCATATTGAGGACTTGTTGAGATAATATTATTATTGCATTACTACTCTCAGGGTCGAGTCACTATACTAAAATGTAATTTTTTTTGATTTAATAACATGAAATGGTATATTTATTGATGAGTGTGGATTAAAATTTATTGACAATAATTAATTATTGGCTATAGATGAACCATATATTTGGGCATAAAAGGAACACAATTTCTTTGTGTGAAAGATCATCTAAGGCATTATTATGATGTAATTATTGAAGTAATCCCAATTAACTATTTTCCTGATGTTTGGGATAAAATTTACACCATTGATTCCACCATTAGTGTTGAACAAAATATTCTATTTGACGGATCATATTTTCCCATTGTGAGAGGTGATGTTGGACCTAATATGTGGTGGATAATATATTGGAGCATCCATATATGTTCACATTTCATTTAGTTTAAAATGAAGTGGGTTCCTAAGGTTAGTATTATGGTAATTAAATAAATTTAATTTTATTGAATAATGAGGAATTTGGTTTAATATTGTTTTTTTTTTCACTTAATTTAATTATATTTATTTCAATTCATAAAATTAGGTTAAAATATTAGTAATTGTATTGCATTTTTTTCGTTTTTATGGGGCATATGAAAAAAGAAAAGAAAAGAAAGATAAAAGATTCTATGAAATATTTGGACACTTTTGGATTCACTAAAATTAATAAGCACGAGATGTTCCCGAAGCATTAATATGAAAAAAATAATTTTTATATTTATCAGGCTATAAAATCCCCATTGAATGGAAAATGAAAAAATAGTCAAATGTGATAAAGGATAAATGAAAAATGAGATAATTGGACAGATGGTCAAATGTATAAATTCCAAGAGGTCCAAATTTCTAGTTGGATAAATGTACAAATAGATAAATGACCATATGAACAAATTCTAAAATGGATAAATGAATCTTTTTTTCCAAATTTCCAAATGGTCAAAGAGATAAATATCTGATTGGCCAAATGAAAAATGTAACAACAAAAAAAACAGATGATTTTCCAAATGACCAAATGAAAAATGGCCAAATAAACAAAAAGGAAAATAGAGAAATAGGAAAATGAAAATATGGGAAAATGAACAAATGGATAATTGGAAAAATAGAGAAATGTCCAAATGGCCATATGGATAAATGTCTAAATGGATAAAATAGATAAAATGGAAAAATGGGAAAATATAAAAATGAAAAAATGACCGAATGGATAAATGACCAAATGAAAAAATGGCCAAATGACCAAATATCAAAATGTACAGTTGGTAAATTAGCTAAATGGCCAAATGGAAAAAATAGAGAATTGAAAAAATAGACATATGTCCAAATGGAAAATGAAAAATGGCCAATTGGAAAGAAATAATCATATAAGAAAAATACACATCATTCCCATATTTATCATGGTAGTTATTATGTATTGAATATGTTATTACATTATTATTAAATTTATTAATAAATATATATTTAAATGCTTTTTCTATTTATGGATTTTTCAAAAACTAAATGTTTAATTCATTCATATTTTAAAAATTTTATATTAATTAATAATGTACTATTATAGTAACCCTTATCATTAGAAGAAATAATAAGTGGGCATCAAAGGACATGTGATTTCAAAGATATTCCCAGTGGTTCTCGATTTGATGGCAGTGGTGGTGGTGGTGATGATGATGATGGTGATGATAATGATGATGCTGCTAAAGATGCAGGTTCTCCAGGCACTAATTCTAGTGATTATTATGATGGAACTAGTTTTGCTGATGCATATATTTATTCCCTCCATTTTTTTTGAGTTTGGTTTGAAAAATATTTGTATGATAAAAACTATTCGATTATGTGGGTTGTATATACACGTTAAAGTCTTATAAATGGTTTGAAAACTATTTATAATTTAATATTTGAATGGTAAATATATAATAAGTGTACTATGTTAAATGTGTACTGTGGTTGTTAATTTATTTATAGGTTATAAGGTGTTGGATGGTTCTTCAAATATCCTATGGGTGTAGAAGTCTATACCCACAGTTCACAAAATGGTGGGTATATATAACTTCGAGAGAGCCATCTATACCCAAAGTTTCAAAAAACATGGGTTTAATTTATACCCACAATTTCATGTAAAATTTAGGAATTAAGAAATAGTAATATCATATACCCACAATGTATGTAGAATCCATGGGTATAGAAATATCCCCATGCCTTAATCTCTCATGGTTGTCTAGGCTATAACCAAAGTTTAAAACAAAATGTACAGTGAATGATTCTAGTAGTGTGGGAAGACTATGTTTCCATATAATCCACAATTGTTACTATTTTTTTATAAACTACATTGGATTTAATATCCATGATTAAATTGTTAGGATTAATAAATAAAATACATTTGAATATATAAAATGGTTTTATGCACTCTAGTACATTACTATGGGATGCACTAATTAATTTCTTTAACAATAAATATATATCAATGCATCTCTAAATTAATTATCATATCATAATAAAATCATTAATCAAAACAAGAATCCAAATACCATATTGATGAATTTCATGATCAAAATAGAGGGGATATCTAGTTCTTGATGTTAGATCTTAAATATAGATACATAAAATTAATGGTAATGAGAGAAGATACACACAATATAGTTTTCCAAAAAAATGGACATAATCTATTCATTGTCTACAATATAAAAAAATAAACCATTCTGTAGTATCATCATGGATATAATATATATATATATTAACATAAATAATTTGTTTTTTATTTATCAAATATATTCTATATCGAATCATCCCCCGATGACATGAAATGTCACCCAAGCCGCATGCCACATAACCAAAATTGATTTCTAGATCACTATAGGATAGTGACATTCATCTATGTGTCGATACACAACAACACATGAAAATTTTCACCAAATGATAAATACACAATATCTTTCTCACATAACAAGATAAAGATAAAAATTTTGATTACATTGTGAAACATGAATAACACAAGTGTGATACATAAGAAAGAAACCACATAAGGATAATCTCCAAAACAAATCAAAACCAAAACCAAAACCAATGATCCATGTGGCTATCATCACCACCATCCCAACACACTATAAAAGAGACATCAACCCAGAGAATTATTTTTTCTAAATAACACACATACCTTGGCCTATATCTTCCAAAATCAGATGTTTGTATGCCCAATTACATAAGAATGGTCTAATGTAAATTCCATAATCGAATACCCTCATGAATGAAGAAAACATATGTCTCCATAAAACAATTAGTTCATGATTTAAATAAAAATTTGTTTCATAAATTAATTTCATCTAAAAACATTTTTTGTAAGAAAACCCTTTCGGTATTTTTAAAATCTTTCATATTTTGATAAAATAGATTATAAAAAAACATATGTGAGATTTTTTTAATTAAATAATTAAACCACCAATGTAAAAATCATTTGAAAAATATCTAATTAATCAAATCATAAAAATTAACTAATATGAATAATGTCAATAAAAATGGAATATATCTAATGGTAATATATAACTATAACAGAAAAAGAATGTTACTGAAAAAGAATAAGAATCCTTATTGATAGAGTTATATTTTCCATGTATTTTTTGATATAAGGAAAAAACATTCACTTTAAATGAATAATACATTTGGTTTTTGAATGTATTTAAGTTTTTTGGTAGGATAGAGAGTTTGATGAAAAATGAACAGAAAGTGATGAATATAGTGTGTCACAAACACTTTGCACCACATCACTTAATAAAGTGGAACAATATTTGATTTTTAAAGGTATATTGATGGTGTCTCATTGTCAATAAAAAGTCAGGGACTAAACCCAGAGCTTGATATTGAAGATTAATATTAAATTTGGTGAGACCTATGGGAAATTAAAATTACACATTGTGCACACCAATTACAATATGTGTAAATTATCTCACAAAACAAATATAGTACTTAAGATTGTATTTTTGTATGATGATCAAATTTATAATCATGGGACCCATTGAGGGAAAAAAATTACCCATTTACGATGCCATTTATGTCACCCCAGATCATGGAAGCCCTTTAGATACAAGCCTAGGTTGTAGGAGGAATATATTGATTCCCAAGGATCTGATGTTGCAATGCATTGTATAGATGTTTCTGCTTTAGGATTTCATTATTTTATTTTTTCCCTATCCCATGTAACATGCATTAATATTTTAATTAAAGGGTTTCCCTTTTCATCTTCCATTCTCATTCTCACTTCTAACCCAAATTTCATTCTCTCTTCTATCATCCACCATTATCTATTTTCACATATCAATGGTTAGTAATTAACCTGAATCTTAGCCTTGAGGGAGGATACATGGTTTTATTAATTATTTTAGTTCAATACAATACAATTTAATTTATGTTTTGGTGGATGTGTGATAATTACACATGTGTGGAAGTTTCCCAACACAAATTGTATCATGAATTAATTTCTATTTTCTACCAAGGTTATTTAGATTTCATTGACGTATAGGCTTCCTAGAAATGATAAAAATTTGATTGATGATAGGGAATAACAATTCATTTATTTAAAGTAATGTATTGTAAAATTTAATTCAATAATGAATTAACCTAACTAGCCAACCCTATGAATATGACCTTTCTTCACTAATTTCTATTTTTTGGTATCTTCATGTTAGATAATTTCAACTTTTTATTCCATTATTTTAATAAAAAAATTCCCAAAAGAACCCAGAACCATCGTTCTAAAAAAATAATAAAAACAATAAAAATAATTTGATTTGGTGAATTATAATTTGTGATTGAATTGACTGTGATGTTACTCATGTGAGATGATCTTGTTCAACCTAATTTCTGCATTAAGAAAAATAAAAATTCAATTTCCATGCCACATGACTGATGTACATCAATATAGGTACCGTTTCTAGGGAGTAGGGTTGTCTTTTTTTAAATTATTCCATATTCAAAAATAGATAGTTTTTATTTTTTACTAATTAAAAAAATATATAAATCATTTTCCATGATGTATCTAAACATTCCATAAAATTGTGCATGGATGAATTACTCACTGGAGAATGAACACAAAATACACTCTACTAAGGAGGTCCTCTAAGGAAGGGAAGATGATCCTATGATAAATTTCAAGTAGACGAAATGAGGCATTGAGATATAGAAATAACCTCATGATTTAATGAGACTATTCTATGGAATTAGAAATAACTTTCACTGATTTCAGGTGAAGAATGAATTGCCACTAGATATTCCCAATTTTACTGAAGAAATTAAAGAAGTTGAGGCCACACAAGAAGACTACCCAAAACCCAACCATCTAGAGATCCAAATTGAATAATACCATGAATAGATAGAGAGTTAAGATGAATACAGACATGATTATTAGAATATAGGGAAATTCATAGATCAATTTTTGTGTAATTGGTTAGAGGATGAAATGCAATGACATATCCCCATCTATAAGATTGAGGAATCATCACATGACTACATATTATTTTCAATGGAAGAAGAAGAATCCACCTAAGGGTTGTAACTCAAATCATTAATGGTGGAGTCTTACTACCTACCTACATTAATTGATAGTCAACCCCCAGAGGTGTTTTCTATTGAAAATTAAATCAAACCTGATCTAACTCAGGGAGTTGAACTTCATTCACTCTTTACCTTCCAATTTTAATGAAACTAAATTGTGTGTTACCCCCTACTATTTTAATTTTTAATATTAGAAATACATGGACTATTCCCTGGAAGAAGATGATAAAAAGGGATGTTCACCGACTGGGAAAAATATGTAGATCCCTAAAAATATTGATTATTTACTAGAGGGATTACAGGAAGAGATCCTAATGACTATACTAAAAAAATAAGTGACAAATTATTCAAACATTAAATGGGGTAATTTTAAATTAATTCTCAAAATTTAAATTATTTAATATTAAATTACATTATTAATCAATTTTTTATAGTATTAATGAATCACATTTAGAGAAACCCCTATATAAAAAAGAAGATATTTCATAAGTATAAACTAAATAGGTGGTTACATACTTCATCCTACCCTACCATGCATGTTATACCTCATTCAGAAGGGGTTATATCTTGTACATTCTCTCTATGGAATCCTACTCAAAAAAGAACAAGAAGTAATTACTAGAAAAAACAACATGTGGTGGTTTGAGTCCATTAAAACTCTCCCACTGAATCATTATAGATAACATCTATTAAAACCCATCTAAAGGTAGTTAAAAACCATGGTCCAATTTGGGGGATTAAAAAAATGATTATCCATTGCTTTATTTTATCTAATTTATTAATAAGAATTTCAATTTCAAATATTAGAATAGGAATAAATTGTGAACTAGACTTCTATCCCTGTATCTTTTTGTTTACATTCACAAAGACTTTTATTTACCTGATTTTTTTCTATTTTTTAGGAAAATGATGGAACAAATAAACAAAAGAAGAAACAAAAGAGGTTTCATATTGAAATTAATGGAATGTATGACTATAGAATAGTTCTTAAACAACCAGAAACTGCACAATTCAGACTGAAGAATCAATGCAATGGGAGTATTAGTTTCAATTCAAAATTTATTTTTCACTCTCATTACTCAAATTTATTTTATAGAAATATTAACATTTTCATACCCCTCACTGAACACATGTACTCTAGTTTTATTCTAGGAGACATAAGTTTATTAGGATATTTATAATTCTATGTTTTAATTTTAACTATTTATATGATTAAATGAGTGAAATGAGAAAATTAATGAGTAGTGTTAAACAAGTTGTGATAAATTCTACAAATAATGGTTTTTGGAGATAAGAGAGCTTTGTAAATTAATTTTTTTATTGATTTGTTAAGTTTCAGATTTATAAAACTACTGAGGAATGGTTTATTGTTTTTGTGTATCCCCATGAGTTATTTTCCCAAACCATATGTTCCCATCCCTAAGAAAAAATCTAAACCAATATTTCCATCTTTTTTCTAATGTATATTTCGTGATAGTTGAGTGAATATTTTCCACTAGAAATTTCTTTGTATTTAATCAAGGATGGGACCAAATATAATTTATTTTAACATGATTGAGGTTTTTTATATTATTTATCCCTTTATCCCTAGACCCACCAGGACACCAATCCTATTTTTCCCATAGAATAAATTAATAAAAATGATATTAAATTATCCTTGTTAAACTTTAATTGTATCCATTCTTAGACTAATCATATTATATTTAATTATCTTTTAAAGACTAAGCATGGGGTAGCAGTTTCTGTGGTAGTTGGGGATATATTTCATTTTTCTTGGGTTTTCTATGAGATTTGGTGAAAGTCCATGCTCTCATTGTACCCTATTATTCCTCACTCTTTAAAAAAAATAAAAAAATAAAATAATGAAAAATGGGGTGTGTCTTTTAAGAATAAAAAATAATCATTTTATATTGTTGATCATAGGATCTTATGTAGATAGGTGAGAGATGTGATATTTCTCTTAAGCACAACATTCCAAAAATAAAACAAAAAAAATGAAATATATATTATGACGGGGAATTTAATACATTGAGTTGATTATTATAATGTTCCTATGATGGGTTTTTGGTGTAAGAAGTTTACATTCACTGGTTTATTTTAATTTGAGTTATATTTTGATATCGTGTAGTATACTTTAGAGTAAATCCACCATTTTGAGCTTATTATTAATCATTAATACTACAAAATATTAACGTCAAATAAATTTTATCATAAATTAATGTTCATAATTATTAATTTTGATTTCTTTACATAGGCAGTGGAGGTGATAGTTGCCTTGAAATCCAATGGTATGTAACATGTAATTATGGCCTGAAGAAAGATTCAACACATTTCTCAACTTGATAGATGAGTAAAAAGAATTAAATGTGAGGTAAATGGAATATATCATGCACATTAATGATGAATTAAGTAATGAAAATTGAAGGAAGAATAGGTATTGTTATTTATAAAGTAGAATAGTAAAATAAACACTTTATTTTTATATCTATTAATAATGATGAGTTAAATGAATTATTATGTGATAAATTCAAAAAGTTTATTTTCCAGTATTGGGAATCTCATTCTGTTGCTATTGAAAATTAAATAATCGTAGAATGAAACTGCTCTAATAAATTTTTGAGAATACATGCTTGAAGAAAACAAAGTTCTAAGTGTGGGGGAATCAAAATAGTCATGTTTTATTTGTATTTATGGATATAGAATTTAATTTTGTTTCACATTGAATGAATAATCATTTTAGTATTTAAATGATTTTATGTTTTAAGGAAAGATATAGAGTTTGATGAAAAATTAACAAAAAAAATGAATGTATTCTACTTAAAATAGTTTGAGCCATGTCAATTTGTGACATGGAACAAGATAAGATTTTTGAAGGTATTTTGATGTAGTATCATGGTAAAGGGTAATTCAAGGACTGAACATGATTCACCAAATTGAGGATTGACACTACACTAGAAACAAATTCTGGAAATAAAAATTACACATCATGTAAGACATTTTCATGACATGAAACCTAAGAGATTTATATGGTGTGATACATTACACAAACTAATGAAAAATAAAATCCCCACACATTACAAATTGTGTACACTGATTACATGATATGTAAATTTACATACTTAAAACAAATGGTATATTTTATGGGATTAATGGGTGAATCCACTTTTATGACTATAAGACCCACCATGATGAGTTTTTTACCCATTTATGATTCCATTGATGGAACCTGGGAACCTAGTAGCCCAATAAATAAAATCCTATTCTAGAAGAGGAATAGATAGGTTCCCAAGGATCTACCACTACGTTACATTGTAGGGATGCCGTGACTTTATGATTTAATTTTTTTCGTTACCGTGTAATGAGCATAAATATTTTAATTAATGTGTTTTCATTTTCATATTCCATTCCCAAAATCTCTTCAAACCCTAATTTATTTTTCTCTTCCATCATCTGGAAAGATCTCCTTTCATATTACAATGTAAAGTGACTAAACTGATGCTTTTCCATCGGTGGGGATACGAGGTGTTCTTAATTATTTCACTTCAATACTATACATTTAAATTTAATTTGTGGTGGGTATGATATAATTTCATGGGTACGGTAGTAGCCCACTACATATTGGATTTCAAATTCATCTCTATTTTCTGTCAAGGGTAGGGAGATCTGATTATTGAAGAGGTTTCTTATGCATGATAAAATTCCCAATCATGGTGGGGAGAAACAATGCATTTACAAAATGTAATATATCATTAAATTTAAATAAATTATGAATGAACCCTTATATATAACCATAAGAACAAGACCATTATTACATATTTTATTTTAATCATTTTCATTTTAGATAATTTTAATTCTGCATTCCTTTATTTTGATTAAAAAAATGTCAATAAACCCCATGCCAACATTTACATGAAATAATAAAAATAAATAAATAAATTCAATTAACAAAATTGGAACTTGTTATTAAAATTGCTGCAATACTCCTCAAGTGATATAACCATATTCAGCCTCTGTATTGTATTAGAAAAATTTAATTTTCTTTTTCCACAATCTACGTTAGATGTGTGTAATTTATTTTGTTGATTCCTTATATAGTCTATAAATACAAAAACTATAACCCAAAGTGGTTCTACACTCACTTATGTTTTTATATTCTTTGTAGATAGATGAGCCTATGATTCCCATGTATAATTTTTTCTCTTAAAGTTCACCTAATAATTTCCCAAAATTTAATAAAACATTTCTACAGGTGAAGCTCAACCATCTTGAAGCTAAAAAACTAATTTAATAATTAGTAACATATTTGATGTATTTTATTGAACCCATGGATCGAGTAAAACATTTTTTAAAAGAAAAAACCCTTTTAAAACAATTTTCTATTCAAAAAAAGTTGAATTTAATAAAAAATAGATCCCATTAAACATTTTTATACCACAAACCAAATGAAAAAAATAAAACCATGAACCACTCCCCGATAAAGCACCATTGTATAGTGCTAATAATCTCTTGAATGAGGGAATGTGAGGGGAATTTCAAAATACTGACTAGATGTAACCCCCCGACCCCAGCTACCCAGAGTCGGTGCATTACTTCGTAACATTGGCATGATCACAAGAAAGATCAAATCTCGAAAGTCCGATTGGTTTAGTAGCCTTGGAAACACTAGATATATTCATAAGTTTTACATTACATCATAAAATGAAAAACTACTACAACAACATAATGTTTCCACAATCCACACTATTAACCCCTCATAAAACCCCTGCAGGTCATTCATAACTTACTTCTTCACATCCTGGGAAAAATAAAACATAGAAAAGGGGTGAGCTCAAATGCCCAGTAAGGATAACAATATAGTGGAAACTTTCATAAATAAGAATAAACATTTAAGGCAATGTATAACTAAAACAAAATCCTTTTAAATATGAACTTTCAACATGGTATGGCATAAATAAAATGAAATAATGCCATTTACTTATTCACATGGATATTCTACTAATCGAATAATCACATGCAAAAATAAATAACCACTTTCATAATGTTGGAATGCATAATGCCAGACTATCATAACCACATAGCCAAGGCCTCGTGCCAAGACTACAAATAAGATTTTGTCAAGGCCTTGTGCCAAGACACTAGTTTGTCTCATTAGACCTACCGATGCATCGAGGAGCTATAGCGGGCTCCACCCGTCACATATTAAGTCCAATGCATTCCCATATGAAAAGGTTTAAACATAACATAAACATTCATATTAAAACTAGCATATGAAATGTCAATACTTTCACCATAAACTATGAATGGTATAAAAATAGCACATCCACAGTCAAACATATCACAAAACCTTCAATACAATATAGATGTTTTGTATCATAATAAATCAACTTCAAATAATCTTAAAATCCATCAAAGGATGTTGACATAGATGAAATCAAAATTCTTTTTAAAGAAATATCTCCTTTTATTTTGAAATAATTTAAGATCCATATAAAATAAAACATTTTCATTGAAAATATTCTTATAATCTTGTAAGGGAAGCTTTGAAGATTTTATAACGGCGGAAAATAGCCGCACCCGCCGTATAAGTTAAAAAAACATTCTTACCTTAATTCTGTCGAAAAGGTTAAAAAGGACCTTGTTTTGAAAACGACCGAAAGATTCCTTTATAAACCACTTATAAAAGTCAAAAAGGGTATAAATGACTTTATCTCATATTCTAGTAAATAGTAAAAATGGTTTGAAATGCATTTTTAAGAAACATGGATGTGGATGATAAAGAGATCCCAGTAGATTATTACGTATAAACAACCTTGGATAATGAAGAGGTTGTAAAGTAAACCCTTACCTTGTACTTTTCCTTGGTTGGGTTAGGTTATCCTCCTGTATAATGGTGAAATAGTTGTTATTAAATTATACAATAATCATATATATTAATATGATATCATATATGATCTTTTAACATTGATTTGTTGATAATATCTTAGAATTATCGTCGTTTCGGGAGTTAACTTACTCATTTTCTTTTATATGTTTTGTTACATAAGCCATGGTTGTTGTATCTTATTCATATCCAAAATGATATCCAGTCCTTAAACATCATTTTTAAATCATCAAATGATAATTATACTTGAATGGATACGATGGAGAATGAATCTCATCGCGTTCGTGGAGACGGTAGTCCGTACGTACGCACGAGCGACAATATCATTATTTTGATATTAAAATAATATATAAATGGATGGTATATCATATATAAAGAATCATTGACATGTTATATTTATTATTTACATGTGTTACACATCATTATTATACCCATCCAAATAATATTATATTGAATAACAATTACACCACGACGTGGAGACGGTAAGCCGTACGTACGCACATATGGTGACATGTTATTCAAAGGGTGGATAGAATACTGAATATGGTTGTACCATATTTATAATAACATCACAGTATATGTGAGATACTGGAGTTATTATTTTAGAATGGTAAGAACAAAGGAAGAAGAAGTGGAAGAAGAAATGAACATGGAGAAGGGTGGTGAAATCATTACCTCTTCTTCGGGTTCTTCCTTTTGATTTGATCAAAAGGGCTCCTTAGGTTGGCTTTCTGATCAAACTAAGGCCTCTAGGTTGTAGTTAGGGATGTTGGTAGAGTATTTGGGCAGAGTTTGGCCGAACCAAAAGGCTTTGAAGGTGTGAAGAAATGAGAAGGAGGAGTGCCCTTTTATAAGAGGGGTGAGGGGCACCTTTGGAAAAGCTAGAAATATTAATTTATAATAAATTCATATTCGGTTTCTAATGGCTCCAAAGCTTATTATTCAAAGGTTAAGGTGGGGATAGGTCGAAAACCACTCAACCAATAGAATTTAGACAGGTTTGGGTACTTATATTAACCTTATCTTTAAGTATTAACTCTAAGTTAATTAGTTTCACTTTTACAATGTCTCTTTGTATTTTTATATAATATGGTTAATAAACTTACTATATACATCCAAGAGACCCCCAAGTGGTACATTAATGATGGACCTATCATGATATAAGTCTCTTTGCCGAACCTTAGATTTTTAGGAATTTAATATCAATTAAGAATATAATATTTGTTTTAAGAACTCTTTTATGTCAATTTTGACACTATTCAATAGTTGATTTTTGTGAAACTCATAACAGATTGATTACTTCGAAAAAAGTCAATTACAGCAATCCTAATATATCATATTATCCTATAAAATTAGTTTAATTCATTAAAAGTTTCATATTATATTTATTTGGGTATTTATAATATCAATTATTTTAATTTTTCACTATTATAGTAATTATTGCATCATCATTGTGTCATAAATAAAATAACTTATTTAATGTCTAAAAATTATAAATAAAATATCATTATGTAGGAAATCGTTTTATCTTTCTAATTAATAGTTATAATCTAAAATCCAACATATATGACCCTATTTAACAATTGTTTTTCTAAAAGATATATGGTTGTGTCATTTTTGTATTCATTTTAACTTAATTAAAATAAAGTGTCATTATCACTTACAAGTGGATCCATGGGGTCCCAAAATAGACCCAAAGATTCCCATGGTCGACCATGTATCAACCAATAGGGTTAAGACACGTTTTAGGGTAATTTAGTATTATTATAATATTATTGTTTAACCCTTATTTACCGGATTTACCCTTAACCATGGTAAATAAAATATTTACCACACTAATTATTCAAAATGTCTTAAAATAAAAGTTACATATTTACACAATTTGAACATCCTGATTACAAATATGGAATCCATTTTCCTAAATTCAAAACAAATAAGTGGCAGAAATTAATTTAAAATTAATTCCCGCTGTCAAAACAAAAAGCGTGTTTTTAAGAGATAATAACTATCAAAAGATTGACACTCGTTTATGTTCGGTTTAATTGTAAAATTATGTCCAATGACCAACATTATATTAAATGGTAAAAATATATTCTAAATATACTTTAAAACCACTCAAATTAATAATTTATCACTATTAATTATTTTGATTAAAAAAGTTGTTTTAATTAAAACTTAGTAATTTTCACTATTCATCAAAATATGAAAGTTATCCGAAATGTACCAAAATTTCACCTTAGGCTAAATTCGATATTCCGAATCCAAAAATGAAGTCCATTTTCAAATATAAAATATATATAATTTCAAAAGGTAGGTATTACTATTCATAACGGCTAGTTTGATTAGTTATGGTGTGTTAGAACTCGGTGTTGCGTACAACACACGCTATCACATTATTCAAAGAGAAGCGTACCGTAGAAGCTTGGGGTGTTACATTCTCCCCTCCTTCAAATAATTGAGTCCTCGCAATTTCTCGGGTATTACTGCATAAAAATACTTGGGTGTTTCTTCATCATAAGTTCCTCGGGTTCCCACGTTGCCTCTTCCATCTTATGGTTTCTCCACAAAACTTTTACCAGACGCGTCGTCCGGTTTCTCAGCACTTGTTCTCTCGTATCAAGAATCTTGACGGGCTCTTCGCAATAAGACAGATCGGGTTCCAGTTCTAATTCCTCATAGGTGAGTACATGCTTCGGATCAGGCATGTATTTCCTCAATAGAGATACGTGGAACACATCGTGAACTTTGGAGAGACTTGGCGGCATTGCCAATCGGTAAGCTACAACCCCAATTCGTTCTAGAATTTCGAAAGGTCCGATGTACCTGGGACTCAATTTACCTTTCTTACCAAAACGTATGACTCCCTTCCACGGAGATACCTTCAGAAAAACATGATCACCGACTTGAAATTCCAAATCCTTCCTTCGATTATCGGCATAGCTCTTCTGCCTACTTTGAGCTGCTTTGATGTGATTTTGGATTACTTTCAACTTTTCCACCGTTTCCTCCACTAGTTCTGGGCCTACAAGTTTTCTTTCACCAACGTCATCCCAACAGGTTGGTGTACGACATCTCTTTCCGTATAACGCTTCATATGGTGCCATCTGAATACTCGAATAGAAGCTATTGTTATAGGAAAATTCACCCAAAGTTAAATATTGATCCCACATACCCTGAAAGTCATGTGAGCAAGATCTCAACATTTCTTCTAAGGTTTGAATAGTCCGTTCTGATTGTCCGTCTGTCTGAGGGTGGTAAGCAGTGCTCAAATGAAGTTCAGTATCCAGGGATTTCTGAAGACTTTTCCAGAATCTGGAAGTAAAACGGGGATCACGATCAGAAACAATCGATAGGGGTACTCCATGAAGTCTCACAACTTCATTAATATATAGTCTTGCTAGACGTTCCAGGGGTGGATCTTCTCTTATAGCAAGAAAATGTGCTGTCTTGGTAAGACGATCAACAATAACCCATATTGCATCGTTCCTTCTAGGAGTCTTTGGTATCCCCATGACAAAGTCCATCGTAACATTGTCCCATTTCCACTCCGGTATCGGAAGAGGTTGCATGACTCCTCCAGGCTGTTGCCTTCCAGCTTTCACTTGTTGACAAACCATACATCTTGACACAAAATCAGCAATCTTCCTCTTCATGTTGTCCCACCAAAAATGTTCCTTCAAATCTCTATACATTTTGGTTCTCCCAGGGTGTATAGAGAAATTGGAACTATGAGCATCATCCAGCAATTCCCTTTTTAGATCAGGTATATTGGGAACACAAAGTCTCTTCCCGAATTTCAAAATTCCATCTTCATACACAAAGTCTCTCAATCTCCCATCATTCACAGCTTTAATCTTCTTTTGGAATTATTTATCATCGGTTTGAGAACTCTTAATCCTTTCTAGTAAAGATGGTTTGGCAACCATTTGAAAAAGCATTGATTTTTCACCTTCCCTGGTTATTCCCATGTCCATCTTCACAAGATCCATGAAAATTGGATCCCTTTCAATTCTCATATTGTTCAAAACTCCATGGTCTTTTCTACTCAAAGCATCTTCCACCTTGTTTGCCTTCCCTGGGTGGTAGTGTATCGTACAATCATAATCCTTGAGTAATTCAAGCCATCTCCTTTGCCTCATGTTGAGTTCTTTTTGTGAGAAAATATACTTCAAACTCTTGTGATCAGTATAAATCTCACATTTTTCACCATAGAGGTAGTGCCTCCATATCTTCAAAGCAAAGATAACTGCTGCTAACTCGAGATCATGAGTAGGATAGTTTTGTTCATGAATTTTCAACTGTCGTGATGCATAGGCAATAACTCTATCATTCTGCATAAGGACACAGCCAAGTCCTTTCTTCGATGCATCACTATGAATAACGAACCCATCATTCCCCGATGGTAGAGTCAATATAGGAGCATTGACTAATCTTCTCTTCAGTTCTTCGAAACATTCTTCACACTCTTTTGTCCAAACAAATTTAACCCCTTTACGTGTGAGCTTCGTTAATGGGTTAGCCAATCGGGCAAAATTCTGGACGAAACGTCGATAATAACCTGCCAAACCAATAAAACTACGTACCTCAGTTATACTCGTAGGTGCTGGCCATTCTTGTATTGCCATGGTCTTAGAAGGATCAACAGAGATTCCATCTTTAGAGACAATATGGCCAAGAAAAGAAGTCTCCTGAAGCCAGAATTCACACTTGCTAAACTTCCCATATAATTCATGCCTCCTCGGAGTCTTCAAGATAATGCGCAAGTGATTTTCATGATCTTCGTAGGTTTTGGAGCATACCAAGATATCATCAATAAATACCACCAAAAATTCATCGAGATACTCCTTGAAAACTCTATTCATTAGATCCATGAATACAGAGGGTGCATTAGTCAATCCAAACGGCATTACAGTAAACTCGTAATGCCCGTACCTGGTTCGAAATGCTGTTTTCGGAATGTCTTCCTTCTTCACACACAACTGATGGTATCCAGATCGAAGGTCAATCTTTGAAAAGTATTGAGATCCATGCAGCTGGTCAAATAAATCATCAATACGAGGTAGGGGATACTTGTTCTTTATCGTTATAGCATTGATCTTCCTGTAGTCGATACATAACCTCATAGATCCATCTTTCTTTTTAACAAAAAGAACAGGGGCTCCCCATGGAGAAACACTAGGGCGAATAAATCCCTTATTACTCAATTCCTCTAGTTGTTTATTTAGTTCGACCAACTCTACAGTGGCCATTCTATAAGGGGTCTTCGATATAGGCCTTGATCCAGGAATCAAATCAATAGAAAACTCAACTTCTCGTTCTGGAGGATGTCCAGGTTAATCTTCCGGAAATACATCTACAAATTCTTTCACAACAGGTACATCCTCTATTTGAACATTCCTTTCCTCACCGACAGTTATTTCATTCTCTTCCTCCCCAATAATTGAATTAAGTTGAGCTACTGGGGGTGGATCTAAATAAGAATTAGGTGGTGACGATTCTACTCTAAAAATAAGGTGATCCTTATCATTATCATCAAGAATCGTAACCTCTTTCTTCTTACAATAAATCTTCGCATCATAGTCCGAAAGCCAGTCCATACCGAGGATTATATCAAACTCAATCATAGGTATGACGATGAAATCAGCAGATAAAGAAAATTTATGTGCTCTAATGGGGACTGATTCACAAAACTTTGTTGCAACGATACTTCCCTTAAGAGTTTTAACTGACAGCTCCCTTATTTAATCAAATTGGAAATATATAATTTTCTTAGCAAACTGAGAAGATATGAAACAATGCGATGATCCAGAATCAAATAATGCATTTGCTAAACTTGAGGAAACCATTAAATTACCTGCCACCACGTCTTTCGGAGCTTCTACCTCAGTAGTAGTGATAGCATAAGCCTGGCCATGATCCCTTGGCCTTTTCTGAGGTAAGTTCTCCTGACGCTTAGGACATGAATTTGCCTAATGCCCCATCTCCTTGCAATTATAGCACTGAACGTTGGTAGCTTCCTTCTTCCCCTTGAAATCATGAGCTTGGTGGCCTTTTCACCACACTTGTAACAAACTCCCATTCCTTTCAGGCAAGTTCCAGGGTGTTTCTTTCCACAGTTACCACATATGGGAAAATTCTTCTTTTCCCTCTTCCCATTATCCATCTTTCTCTCTTCCATCCTTTTCTTCTCTTGCTTCCCTTCAAAGCCATAAGACTCAGTAAACTCTTTACATATCTTATCAACACATGATATTATTTCTTCATATGATGATAATACATGGGAGACTATTTCTCCTATAAATTCTAGCTTAAGACCATGAAAGATATGATCCTTCCTTCTCTTTGAATCATGTGTATTTCTGGAGTTCTCATTCCTTCTACTGGGCGCCATTTCTAAACAATGGAATACACTAGATCAGTTTATGAATCAAAATACATAATCCCATACTTATAATACACTTAACATAAATTGAACTATTTATGGATATAATCCATAATCATAAAAATGTCTCATTTGAGGATGTATATACTCATAAACCATTCATAATGGTTTGTAAAGAAAATTAGAATTATCCTAAGCATATCCCCCGGGAGTGTCGTAACCAAGAGTGCATCAAGGCCCGTTGTCGTGCACCAGTTCCCGTCCGAGTCTAGCTCAAAGCGGTGTTTTCGGGTTTTACCCCTAGGTACATCTGTGCCAGAGCCGCCTCTACCTGCTCGTATCTAGACAGGGATGTATTGCTCGGAAAACTCACAAAATCTCTACAATACCAAAATTCTAGGAAGTTCTTCTATACTAATCCTCAAAGTTCATCTTAGGTCTACGTGATCTAATCAGAGTTTATCTAAATCTAGTTTCCAAGGTTTGTACTAAACTTCCTCTGATACCAACTGTAACGCCCCGACCCCAGCTACCCAGAGTCGGTGCATTACTTCGTAACATTGGCATGATCACAAGAAAGATCAAATCTCGAAAGACCGATTGGTTTAGTAGCCTTGGAAACACTAGATATATTCATAAGTTTTACATTACATCATAAAATGAAAATCTACTACAACAACATAATGTTTCCACAATCCACACTATTAACCCCTCATAAAATCCCTCCAGGTCATTCATAACTTACTTCTTCACATCCTGGGAAAAATAAAACATAGAAAAGGGGTGAGCTCAAATGCCCAGTAAGGATAACAATATAGTGGAAACTTTCATAAATAAGAATAAACATTTAAGGCAATGTATAACTAAAACAAAAGCCTTTTAAATATGATCTTTCAACATGGTATGGCATAAATAAAATGAAATAATGCCATTTACTTATTCACATGGATATTCTACTAATCGAATAATCACATGCAAAAATCAATAACCACTTTCATAATGTTGGAATGCATAATGCCAGACTATCATAACCACATAGCCAAGGCCTCGTGCCAAGACTACAAATAAGATTTTGTCAAGGCCTTGTTCCAAGACACTAGTTTGTCTCATGAGACCTACCGATGCATCGAGGAGCTATAGCGGGCTCCACCCGTCACATATTAAGTCCAATTCATTCCCATATGAAAAGGTTTAAACATAACATAAACATTCATATTAAAACTAGCATATGAAATGTCAATACTTTCACCATAAACTATGAATGGTATAAAAATAGCACATCCACAGTCAAACATATCACAAAACCTTCAATACAATATAGAAGTTTTGTATCATAATAAATCAACTTCAAATAATCTTAAAATCCATCAAAGGATGTTGAAATAGATGAAATCAAAATTCTTTTTAAAGAAATATCTCCTTTTATTTTGAAATAATTTAAGATCCATATAAAATAAAACATTTTCTTTGAAAATATTCTTATAAGCTTGTAAGGGAAGCTTTGAAGATTTTATAACGGAGGAAAATAGCCGCACCCGCCGTATAAGTTAAAAAAACATTCTTACCTTAATTCTGTCGAAAAGGTTAAAAAGGACCTTGTTTTGAAAATGACCGAACGATTCCTTTATAAACCACTTATAAAAGTCAAAAAGGGTATAAATGACTTTAGCTCATATTCTAGTAAATAGTAAAAATGTTTTGAAATGCATTTTTAAGAAACATGGATGTGGATGATAAAGAGATCCCAGTAGATTATTACGTATAAACAACCTTGGATAATGAAGAGGTTGTAAAGTAAACCCTTACATTGTACTTTTCCTTGGTTGGGGTAGGTTAACCTCCTGTATAATGGTGAAATATTTGTTATTAAATTATACAAGAATCATATATATTAATATGATATCATATATGATCTTTTAACATTGATTTGTTAATAATATCTTAGAATTATCGTCGTTTCGGGAGTTAACTTACTCATTTTATTTTATATGTTTTGTTACATAAGCCATGGTTGTTGTATCTTATTCATATCCAGAATTATATCCAGTCCTTAAACATCATTTTTAAATCATCAAATGATAATTATACTTGAATGGATACGATGGAGAATGAATCTCATCGCGTTCGTGGAGACGGTAGTCCGTACGTAGGCACGAACGACAATATCATTATTTTGATATTAAAATAATATATAAATGGATGGTATATCATATATACAGAATCATTAACATGTTATATTTATTATTTACATGAGTTACACATCATTATTATACCCATCCAAATAATATTATATTGAACAACAATTACACCACGACGTGGAGACGGTAAGCCGTACGTACGCACGTATGGTGACATGTTATTCAAAGGGTGGATAGAAATACTGAATATGGTTGTACCATATTTATAATAACATCACAGTATATGTGAGATACTGGAGTTATTATTTTAGAATGGTAAGAACAAAGGAAGAAGAAGTGGAAGAAGAAATGAACTTGGAGAAGGGTGGTGAAATCATTACCTCTTCTTCGGGTTCTTCCTTTTGATTTGATCAAAAGGGCTCCTTAGGTTGGCTTTCTGATCAAACTAAGGCCTCTAGGTTGTAGTGAGGGAAGTTGGGAGAGTATTTGGGCAGAGTTTGGCCGAACCAAAAGGCTTTGATGGTGTGAAGAAATGAGAAGGAGGAGTTCCCTTTTATAAGAGGGGTGAGGGGCACCTTTGGAAAAGCTAGAAATATTAATTTATAATAAATTCATATTCGGTTTCTAATGGCTCCAAAGCTTATTATTCAAAGGTTTAGGTGGGGATAGGTCGAAAACCACTCAACCAATAGAATTTAGACAGGTTTGGGTACTTATATTAACCTTATCTTTAAGTATTAACTCTAAGTTAATTAGTTTCACTTTTACAATGTCTCTTTGTATTTTTATATAATATGGTTAATAAACTTACTATATACATCCAAGCGACCCCCATGTGGTACATTAATGATGGAACTATCATGATATAAGTCTCTTGGCCGAACCTTAGATTTTTAGGAATTTAATATCAATTAAGAATATAATATTTATTTTAAGAACTCTTTTATGTCAATTTTGACACTATTCAATAGTTGATTTTTGTGAAACTCATAACAGATTTATTACTTCTAAAAATGACAATTAAATCAATCCTAATATATCATATTATCCTAGAAAATTATTTTAATTCAATAAAAGTTTCATATTATATTTATTTGGGTATTTATAATATCAATTATTTTAATTTTTCACTATTATAGTAATTACTGCATCATCATTGTGTCATAAATAAAATAAATTATATAATGTCTAAAAATTATAAATAAAATCTCCTTATGTAGGAAATCGTTTTATCTTTCTAATGAATATTTATAATCTAAAATCCAACATATATAACCCTATGTAACAATTGTTTTTCTAAAAGATATATGCTTGTGTCATTTTTGTATTAATTATAACTTAATTAAAATAAAGTGTCATTATCACTTACAAGTGGATCCATGGGGTCCCAAAATAGACCCAAATATTCCCATGGTCGACCATGTATCAACCAATAGGGTTAAGACACGTTTTAGGGTAATTTAGTATTATTATAATATTATTTTTTAACCCTTATTTACCGGATTTACCCTTAACCATGGTAAATAAAATATTTACCGCAGTAATTATTCAAAATGTCTAAAAATAAACGTTACCTATTTACACAATTTGAACATCCTGATTCCAAATATGGAATCCATTTTCCTAAATTCAAAACACAGAAGTGGCCGAAATTAATTTAAAATTAATTCCCGCTGTCAAAACAAAAAGCGTGTTTTTAAGAGATAATAACTATCAAAAGATTGACACTCGTTTATGTTTGGTTTAATTGTAAAATTATGTCCAATGACCAACATTATATTAAATGGTAAAAATATATTCTAAATATACTTTAAAACCACTCAAATTCATAATTTATCACTATTAATTATTTTGATTAAAAAAGTTGTTTTTAATTAAAACTTAGTAATTTTCACTATTCATCAAAATATGAAAGTTATCCGAAATGTACCAAAATTTCACCTTAGGCTAAATTCGATATTCCGAATCCAAAAATGAAGTTCATTTTCAAATATAAAATATATATAATTTCAAAAAGTAGGTATTACTATTCATAATGGCTAGTTTGATTAGTTATGGTGTGTTAGAACTCGGTGTTGCGTACAACACACGCTATCACATTATTCAAAGAGAAGCATACCGTAGAAGCTTGGGGTGTTACACTAGAGATAATGATAGTTGGTTATTTCATGACTTTTTATATAATAACATCACTAATTAAAAATCATTTAAATTATATCCATCCATTAATGACCTTAATAATTTATCACATTAAGTAAAAAAGGTATTGAGTATAAATCTATGATGTGGAGGTGAAAAAGGACGGGAATAGAACCTACTTCAAAGAGATCCACCAAAACAAAATGAGGATTATTATATATTTACTAAATGAATAAACACCTAGAATATATTATAAAATTTTAGTTATGTTAATGTGGGACAAATGAGATATTTGTGTTAAAAATTACCAGGGGAATCAAGGTATTTTTCTATTATTAAGAAATTTATATACATCACATAGTTAGGATTCATGGTAATATTAAATCATGTGCTAACCATGATGTCCCAACTTCCACTTTGAAATTAATCCACTTTATTAATAGGAATATCCACCGATTTAGAAAAACCATGTGAAATACAAGAAACTACCTCTGAAAAAAAAACTCAACCCTCCATGTGGTTTTATAGGAATTTTACATGGTGGGGAAAAATATGCTCAAACCATTCAAACAACCACCTGAAAAAATGGAGCCGTGAAGCATTGTTACCAGAAAATTATTACTAATAGTATAATGACCATTCACTTAGATTTTTTCTAAGATAATCAATAAATTGCAACCCTTGAGTGTCATAAACCATTTTAAATAGAACAGACTGAAAATGATCCTAAAATAAAACATTCATAGGTTCTGAAGGGTGCCAAAATTCTCCCCACTGTGAAATGTTATTTCTACTTAGCACACTCAGTATTATAGACATGAAATGGGAAATGTCCTCCCCAACATCACTAGAACACTATTCACCCATTTCTAAATGATGTCCAATTTTTAATTCAACAATACATCTTCCAAGGGAATAATTTTACCAAATAATAACTTATTTTGAAAATATACAATCATAAATGGATTCTCTACCACTAAGGTGTTGGGATCAAGACCAAAATATTCCAATTATATCCCATGAGAAGGTCCTGGTTAATAATGCCTTAGTTTTGGAACACAATACCCATTTTGAATCAATGTCAATAGAGATGGGAATTCAATTTTTTTTTCCAAATTTAGAAGACATTATATAATCTAAAAATGGCGGGTGATCCTCAGTTCTGTCATTCCCTATCTTGCGAAATAATATTTTTGCAAATGAGGTGAAACCCTACAAAAACATGACAACCTTCAATAACAACTTATATGTGACATTGACGACCTGAAAAGAATTCTATTTGAATTTGATCTTTTAATGACCCATTTTCGGTTAAAATTATCTTCTTCGTCATCTCTTGAAAAATAATCGAAATAAAAGAAGGCCAAAATCCCAATATTTCCCATAATAATGTAGTTCTACATGGATTTCCATACAATGATTCAAAATGTTCCATTATAATTATATCTTGGTAACTTTTTTTAAAAGATGTACTCAACTAAATGAATTTTCTTCTCGTATTAACTAAAAAATAAAAAACACATGCTTGAAACATGTCCTTATTAATTTGAATGGCTCACTCATTCTAGATATTTATCTAAGGGTGATACATCGTCATTAAAATCATATGGGTACCCACTACCTCTTGTATCAAATCTTAAAAATAATATTTATATCATTGATTTATTTCATAAACAATAGTAGAAGGCACACAATTGAGCTTCACAATCAACCATACATATAGGTTCCTATGTACTTTGACCATCATCATCCCCTTAATAGAATATATATGAAATTATTTTTGTAATTAAAAAATTAATAAAAAATAACATATCTTCAACTATGAGTCAATGGTAAACTAATAACAAAGTCTATAGATATCTCGTCCCACATTCATACTAGAATGGGTAATGGCTATAATGAATCAATAGGTACCAGGTGCTCCTAATTAATATTATGAAATGTAAGGCCCCTCTATATAGTTGTTAAAGTTGTTTTCCTACAAAATCTATATATTAATTTATAATACATATTAATTTAATGATTTGAATATTAATTTAAATATATTATCACATATTTATTGTTCTTCGTTATATAATTATTATGATAATTTCCTAGTGTATTTTTCACATTGATAAGGTCATAATAGTCCCTGACTATGATGAGAAGCTTGAAATTTCACGAATATAATCTTCAAAAAGTTGTTCTACTATTGGATAATGTATTATTATAGGGAACATAGAATGTACAGTATCACGTGTGATTCAAAGTAAGTGTATGCATCTTTTACTCATGAATTCTTTAATTGGTAACCTCTAATATTGGACATTATGACAATGATCCCACATATAAGAATTCCATAGATTTTAGTGTTCATCGATTATTTCTATATTTGAGTGTTTGCAATGGTCCTTAGACATTTAGATTACCATTAACTCTTGTTAGGACTCATGATCATAGATTTTTTTTTGAAATAATATGGTGTCCTATGATTGGGAGAAGTTGGGTATCTACGTTGTGTCCTGAATGTCTTTTTGTTAATGGTAATATATGGGAATTATTTTCTCTTATATATTTATGAAATGTGATATCTGAAAATTTTAATTGGAAAAGAACCGTGTTGTAAAATTGCATATTCAAAGTATATCGAATTCATTATTTCAAATATACAATGGATGATGTATCAAGAATATTGGGTGATGATAGAAATGTAAAATATGGTTGATTAGATATTCATATAATGAGATTATATCACATATTTATCATTCAAATATGGTTACTAATGTTGTGACATTATATTCATTGCCATCAGTGCCTTAAACAATTTCTAGATAGCAATCTTTGACCATAGGTAGGCCTATAAAATTCCAATGAGAAATAATTCTAAAGGGTTACAAAACTATTTTTTAAATATATTTGAATTAAATTATATTTAAATTTTACTATTGGAATAAATATTATTATCAATAACAAGGATTAATTTTTTAATATTTTATTAATCTCTAATATTATCAAGTCAATGCATAATTATCAATTCATTAATAAATAATTTTTTATATGTATGTGAATATTTAATAAAAATTTATCTTCTAGATTGTGGATTTGATTTTATTATTTTTTGAATATTTAATAAATTCCTATTCACTAGATTGTAGGAGGACTAGTTATTTATGAATGAAATATTAATTAAAATATTTTTTTACTTATTAAATACATAGAGAAGACTTTACCGGACCAAGATAATGTCAGATGATAAATATTAATTTACATGCTAGTGAAGTAATATTGGCACCGGTTATCCCACATCATAATATTGGATAATTATTATTATTATGTGGAACAAGGTGTTTTATTTATTATAATATAATTTAGTTCTTGATATGGAATTAAATAATATTTTAATCTAAACCGTTTCACTATAAACAGATGATTATGTTTATTGTCCAATGTTAATGGATAATTTAGAATCATTCCATTCTGCAAACCCTTCAATAGAATTATTCCTCTCACATTGTCAAGAATTAGAAGAACTCATTCAGACCCCAATGATCTTGATATGAACAAGATGAAAAAAAGAAGGATATTGATTAATTACCCTAGGACCTAGAAATTAATTTACATTGTTCAAATGTCAAAGGATCACATGTCGATCACCACTAGAGGGATTCTACATATGGATCATTATAGGGAAATGATGGTAAAATTGAAAAGGGTTTTCATAAGATCATCATTATCAAAAACAATATTCCTCACATGGTAATATTTTTATATTGTTGAAAATATTTACTTATAATTGTAACATGTAAATATCCTCTTAGGGTTCTAATAATCCAAATATATTAAAAAATGAGGGAATATTATGTTGGTCACAATGCTTACATCTTGTACAATATTTTGCATGATCCATCAATTTGACAAAACCATTATGGATATTCACATACAATGGTTCATCCAGCATACTTAGAACCTTCAATCATTATCAAAGTGGTCATGTTTTAAATTTATAATTATTTCAGTTATTGATATATATGAGAAATAATTGATAGATATTTCATTTCAATAATACAAATTTGTAAATATTAATTTAATTAAAATTATTTATTTCATTTTAATTATTTTATATATGTCATTAATTTTTATAATGGACTAAGAACAGATAAATAATGACCAAATATGCCAATCTGAAGTGCCAAGAATATTGGCATATAAGAAGGATTTACACAGTGTGTATCCAGAGTACATGCCCAGTAATAATGTGACCTACACCTATACATGATAGAGGATATAAGACATTATAAATAGTAACAAAACACGAGTTATTAATTTCATACCATGTATATACTAGGGAAAATGTACAACTGAATTTTCAAATAACATGACATGTAGATGGAATACATCATGTGTAGTCAACACATTTTAGTTGTGGAATTCAAAAAATATATGTTTCCATATCCCTGAAAAAACCACATGAGACTGGAATCATAGAGAATTAATGATATAGATGATGTGAACCTAGTGTACAAGGTGTGTATTTCATTATTCCCTTGACCAAAATACATATTGTGTCTTTCGAGAAGTTATGAAGAAACATGATAAGATGAAAAAATGGTGTTTATCTAGTAGACACATCTTGTAGTCTCGCATTCAAAGAATACACCAGGACCTTTATCAGGATGTATTGATACCCGAAAAGTGTGATACAAAGACTGTATCTAACTAGTACATATTGGGTTGTCTATCTAATGAATACAATGAATCCACATTAATTTACCCCAAGTAAATTGTGTTTAGATCCTATGTAACATACCTTGTGGTCTCCAATAAAAGAAAAAAAATTAAATTACATTAAAATTGTTATTGTAGTGTTAAAACCTTATTATATTGATTATAACATAATTTCATTGAAAATATAATAACATTTTTAATGAATTATTAAATTCACAATAAATTTATTGTAATTATATATTATTATTGGTTCTTCTATTTCACTTCCATGAATTCATTTTATCTCGAAGATAAATTATTTGGAAATTAAACTAAAAGGGTATTAATTAATTAATTAAAATACTCATGAATATTTTTCTATAATAAAAAAATAATATAAATGAATGTTATCCTACAAACATTTGTGTAACCGTCTCTTATGTATGACAGATCACGATCATAAGAATGACCTCTATAGGTATTTTCATTATTTAGTTTAATATATTGTATGGATCTATAATTATTGATTATTGGCTAAAATATGATGGGACTTGAACCATACCTCCTTCCATTCGTATGTATGACCTATGTGTCCAAGGTGATTTATGTAATTCCCCTTAACAACCTTTTTTCTCCCCTTATCCATGTGTGAGTTATAAATACATGTAATAAATGGCATATCACATAGTTGGTAGAGGTTATTCAAGATGGAACAAAGTTTATTCCAACCAAGGTAAAAAAACAGGTGGATTCATGGAATGTTGTAACTCATGATAAAACCACACGTAGATTTTTTCCCTAAGTCATAGGTTGATTTATTAATACTAATTAAATCAACTATTATATTATCTCACCATAAAGTTATTTATTTATTAATTTATTTCAATCATATGAATAATTTATTTTATTGATCCAATACCATGATCACATAAAAAATGAACTACTTTGAAAATATAGATTATAAATAAATTTATTACACATAATGTTTTTTAACAAAAAATAGTTATTCTATTAAATAAAATCCAACTAATATTATCAATACATTTAAATGATAAATCTGAAATATTACAACTGAAACCCCCTCATGTTGATATTATGACATTACATCTTTAGATATCTAAATAAATATGAAACCATTATAAATTCATGGGTTCGGTCCAATATTGAGGGTAATTTTAATTACCATAGATACTTAACATAGAATATTGGTCAACATAATTGGGATTTTATTGAAATTAATGACCAAAGTCTATTAAAATCATATTTTTAGGAAAGAGAAGAGGAAGTAAAAATTCATTGTTTTGGATTATGGTGTCCCCTCAATGGATTTTAGAACTTCAATACTTTAGTTGGAATAACCAGCAACATAAACACCATCTTGTGGTTTTCATGGACAATTTTTAGATCACTATGAACAGGAATTATCGGTGATTTGTAATATAATTTCTTGATTAATTGAATATTATGAGATAAATGGATAGTTCATTTAGAGTTGATTAATGTAACATCCAAGACTTGGATTCCATTGAATGGCGCCCCATGCCCGGTTGGCTACAAGGCCTCAAGAGAAACTCTCTAAATGATAGAGGATAGGTAATAGTAGCAAGGCCCTTCAGTGTGTTGGTGGGAAGACTATTTCATCTTACAGGAGTGTAACATGACTGAATATAAATAATAGTCATTAATGGAAGCATTGCAACATTGAGAAAGATTATAGTTCAACAAGACATGACTATAAAAACTATTCCATAAGAAATCTCACATAAAAAATATGATAATACATGTCATGTTCTCTAAAGCATACAATATAGGTACATATGAGCACATTATACTTCATGATCCAAAATAAAAAAAATGTAATACCCTTAAATTTCATCACGAGCCTCTCCTCGGTCTAGTTATATCATACCCCATGTCATTGAATTAAGTTAAGCATTCAACTATGGGTGTCTTCCCCAGTTCCTACATACATCTATATAGTCTGTTTGAGTACCCTACACCAGCCTGAACATGGTGTGAGATACAATCCCTGTAGGTAATGACCCAAAGGTCTATATGAAATATTGGATATGATATATAATCTAAGAAGAGTGCAATATATATCACAATTATGTTGTAAATAAAAGTGAAGTGGTTAGGGCATGTATACTACAGAACAAGTGATACTGAAAATCCATACAAGGATCTAGTGAAAACATGGGCTAGGATCATATAATAAGGTAGAATAAAAATAATATATATAATATTTCATATCAAACATGAACTTACTATATAATATGTACATCAAACAACCATGACCACTACGTATAACCAGAAGTTTTAGAGAAACAATGATCACACTGTACAACCAAGAATATCACATTTACCATGGACAAGACATAAAATAAAATTGATAGACCATGACGTTTTAGATCCAAGGTGTAGAAGAACAAGGAATACTCATAGAGTTCCAGAAGAATCATGATAGAAACTTTTTAAGGCTTGAGTTGATGTATAAAGAGCATTTCAAAAACCATGTCCACTTTGAGGCCAAAAAAAATTGGATCCAGGTGTAGGATGCCTCGAGGTATCCCATGGAGTCCTGACCAAATGATAAATATCTATCCATAATGTCCTTTACCTCATTCATTAACTATAGGTGAATCGTCTATGGTTTCTAATAGAATTATTAACCTTATTTTCCATTTATAAATTCACACCATCAAATTACAACCCATGGGTATACCAACTCAATATCCAAAAATTATAATTAGACCTTTTAAGAAATAAGTATCTAATTAGTATAACCACTCATATCACAATACAATACAATCAATTTAATCAATCATTATATTAATTGGGAAGAAAAAATATAATAATTAATTAATTTTGTGAAATTAAATTATTAACAGGATTTATATTAACTAGGAAAACACCGAATCACCGAAGGGGTGGTAAAAAAATAGGAAAATGTAATGTGAAATTACATGTAACACCTCATGGGTGTACTTGTTTTGAGAAAAAACTCCAAATAACTCATGGAAATTAATGGGAATCCAAAACATGTTCAATTACATTTAATTCAATTAATCTATTCAAATTTGAGGCCACACCAAAAATTCCAGTGGGTGGGACAATGACATATATCTTAATAAATCACCAAACCAAATTATAAAAGTATATACCACCTACCATATTATTATAGTGTAGTACTCATACAATGTTAGATCCAAATTTGGCTCAAATCAGATGAAAAATTACAACATACAAAGAAAATATATTTATGCAATATTATATTGTGCCAAAATAGAATAGTCGATACCAAGATGACTGAGGAAAATGCCAAATGAATTTAGTACCCACCAATATAGATCTAATAAGATCTATAGTTCTCTATTCCAATATCAGAATAAATAATGGGATATAAATCTACCTTTTAGCTTCAACAAAGAGTTCTGAAGGTGTTGCTCTAAATATAGGAGGACTGTGAAAATTACGGTTGAATTAATAGATTAATTAGAAGAAATTTAGTTATTTTCCATAAAATATTAGGCCAAATAGATTCTATACATGGTCTAAAAAATCATGTGCAACCCATACACACTATACTATAGGAAGTGGAACCTCACATGATTTTCATGAATGGTTTGAGAAACCGTGTGAAAACTGTGTCTCAAACCACTATCAAAAACAACAGAGGGTGCTAAATGGGCATGCAACTCAAATCATATTGTTTTTCAAATCTCAAAGGATCCCATGTTCTCTACCTATCCTTGAAAAGTTTTATCTAATCGTTAATCCTTCCCCACAATGTTTTTACTAATAGTGTGGTAGAAATAATTGATCAAAAAATTTGGTTTCTAGGCTCTGAACAAGTCCCAAACATTCCGGATATACGCATTTAAGCAGACGATATTCAAATTAGGATTTCATTAACAATTTAAACAAAAATTAAAGGATTTGTACCTAATATGAAAACCTTTTTTCATAAAATATTTCCCATAAAAAAATTTATCTGCATATTTCCCTCAGATCTGTGATCAAGATTAATTTGAGAATAACTCTATCCACTTAACATGTATGTTAGCCTCCTACACCTATGTCTTATCCAATAAATGAAAATGATTCAATAGAAACCATATTGTATGAAATTAATGGCCTCAATGAACCTTTGTACTACTGTCCATGATAAAATAGGACGCCCCTTAAAGGATGCATCTTGATGTAACTCAAACTCCTTATGCTA
Organism: Viscum album; assembly: GCA_963277665.1. Classification (NCBI taxonomy): domain Eukaryota; kingdom Viridiplantae; phylum Streptophyta; class Magnoliopsida; order Santalales; family Viscaceae; genus Viscum; species Viscum album. The sequence continues at coordinate 396,334,568 of OY728145.1, forward strand.
AAAAGAATGAGAAGGGTCTGAATTATAATGATGTAGTTGAGATACATGGAAAACATCATTCATGACCAGATAACTCAGAGGTAAATAAAACTAATAGTACATCATCCCATAACTCTCTTGAACATCAAAAGGCCAGGCAAATCATAGTGAAAGATTACCCTGTTTTTCGATCTATCTATGTCCCAACCATTATGAGATTTGAAAAAAGTCATGATCTCTAACATCAAACTATAGAGTTTATCTGTGTAAATAAGAAAATGATTTCAATCAAGACATTATAGTATCGATCCACTTTCTTTATAGTGACCCTAATATTTTACACTTATCATTACATGATTTTAAGCATAATTGTACAACATAGTACATCCCAATGATAGTGAATTCTAGTGTATTTGAAGACAATGTACATAAAACATAAACCATGGGACTAAAAAAAATTAATTATTTTATCTTCAAAAAATCTCCTAACTTCCATTTTGCTCATATATCTTCATAGGATAACCAGAGGATAACAAAAACAATGGGATGAGCTAAAATCCTAGTAACGGAATAACCATAAGAACAAAAAATTAGCACAAGGAATTGAAGTCATGACACAATGGTATAAAAAGGAATTTAAAATATGGAACCTTAACATATAAAAATTTAATCATATAAACATGCAGTCATAGAAATGTGTCAGAAAAAAAACATGAATTAATTACGAGTCAAGGATAACCTCCAAGATTGTTTCTAAAAGATGCACAAGCTAAGGCTAACCGCCAAGACCGTCACACATAAAACATCATGAGACTAAACATTACCCAATGAATTAGAGAACTATCTGGGAACACCCATCTTAACACGTTCATGAATATTATTTTCATATAATGAATCATACATAATGAATCATATATAAACATAAGGGGTACACATGGAAATGATTGGGTACCATAATCATGACATAAAGCATAAAAATAGGGCATATCATAAATGTGTCCATGAAAGAAAGTAATTAGAACATATAGGGATATTAATAAGGTAAAATTGTAATATATCATGATAATTGATGTCAGACATAATTGAAAACATGCATGAAATTTATTTGAGATATTTTAGCATTAAAACATTTTTGTGAGGTTTTATGGAAAATACTATAGAGATTTTAAAATTGAAAAGGGATAAATGTTTTATATAAAACCAGAAGTGAATAGAGAAGGTATTGATAATAAAAATAATTATTTTTAAACAAAATGGTGGATTCAAATAGAGGATATAGTTTACTTGATATCGGGTAAAAATTCAAGAAGTTCCCTTAAAACAAGTCTGCTTATCAGGAAGTGTTGAGGAAGGAATCACATAAATGAATGTATATAAATGAAATAGAATGACGGATGGATCTTGAAAAATTATTTTTTATCATATAAATAGAATTTAAGTGTTTTAAATAAATAGAATATACAACTTCATTTGGTTAAAAATAATTATAGGCAACACGAAGGAATAAAGGCGGTTCAGGTAGAATTCCTTATAGATTATCAGCATGGTATCACGTGTACTTATGAGGGATTCATGATAGAGAACATGGTTCATATTTTCCTATAAATCATGAGGGATGAATGGGAGGGGTTTGTAATAATACCCCATACCTAGTAATTACACATAAAAGGGAATAAGATAGTGGAAAATCATGAATAAAATTAAAACGAAGAGGATCTCTTACCTTAATTTCGGCTTAATTTTGTCTCTTATGACCCTCATGAATAATAATATTTTTTATTAAAATAATGATATAAAATATAATTATAGTGACTTTACTAAAATATTTATCAATTATATTCATTGGAATTTATTTCAAAAAATTTGTTGATGAAATTGATTCATTTTGATGTGATATTTTACTTAAAAATTTTCTTCCTTACGACAGTTTCCCTTTTTACTAAATGTAACTTATAAATTAGTGGAATTAGTTTCAGAAGAATAGTATACATTTAATTGGTTATTAATATATTATATATGAATTATATTGTACATACATGAAGTTTTTTATAATAATTATCTTGGAAACATCTCTATAGATGGTTAGTTGACCTTTAACGAGACATTGTCGATAGTGCGGGAAAGGGAAGCATGACATTTATATATTTCATTAATATGATAATTATAGTAGGTTAACATCATTAATATAATTTTTAATTACTGTATAATCAATTTTTTAGCATTATATTTTAAAACAGATTGGGTCAATGAAAAAAGCAGAAGAAAATAGTGAAGATTTAATTGTCTTACTCTCTCCTCGGTGTAGAATCTCTTGCAAGAAATAATAACTCCCTTGGTGATTGGAGTTTGAGGGCTATAGAGAGTCCATACGTATTCTTAGAGTCTTTAGTGGTCGAATGTGGGCCGAAATTAGGCTTCGTAATCGATGAGAAGAGTGGTTTTCCAAGGGGAGGGAGAGGGGTTAATTATACTTGAGGAGAGGGGTGTTTTTAGAATAAAATATTAAATAAAATAATATATCAAATGTTAGAAATGTAATAGTAGTTTTTGAAAACATAAATTATATATTAATATAGTAAAATTATCTTTAGAATTTAAATCATATTTAGAATTATAATTCATTGATTTATTAAAAGGAAAATGAAAAGAAATAGAAGATGATATTTTTAGGAATCACTTTTTGACTTTAGGTTTTGGAATGTTCATTTTAGGTGTGGGAATTGAGTTTATTGTATTTTAAGGAACCATTTATGAACTTATATATAATATGGCCAAATATAACATTCTAGAATGTTTATGTCATTATTAAATCATGAATGATGCAATTTTAGATATACCGATTGTGTGGAAAACTAAATTTTTACTATTCACCAGAAAATAGGTGTATTTCTAAAAATTACCAAAAAGATAAACCTAATAATTTTTTGATTTGTAGAATCCAAAAATGATCTCCTATTTTCAGAAATATTTTTCTAAATCTGATTAATTTTATATTTAATTAAAATCACACTTTTCTTGAAAAGATACTAATTTTAAATATAAAACCGTTTTAATAATACTTTGAAAAATTACATAAGGTCACATATAGTAATCTTAGAATCCATGTATTAATTTATGATTACATTTCATGAAACTTAATTTTCATGTAAATTATTATGTTAATCATATTTTTTTTTGAATATTATTGACTTAAAAAAAACCAAAAACTTATTAATATTTTTTAAAATATTTATTTACATATACTGTTATATAATTATACCATACTGTCACTTATAAAAAGATAAATTTTATGTATACATTCATTGGAGAGGTTACTATTACATTGGCCAGTTTACTATTCATAAGGGTCACATTACTATTCTAATGTTCATGTTACTATTTCTATATGTTCTTTAACATCTAAAGATACCTCTAATTTCACTTATTTTAAGGTTATAATGTTTGTATTGTGTTCTGAAAGTTATCTTCTGTTATTATACTATTAGACATAATTATTGGATGTGAATTTCCATTGAAAAATCATTGGGTCATTACATTCTAATTCCCTTAAGATATTTCACCCTCAAAATTTCATTTTATAATTTATTCCATAGACATGTCCTAGTAGTTTTCCTTCATTGCCACCACTAGTTGTCATGTTTCCTCTTCGTACCATGATTCTGCCATAATACGTTGACTAAGTGAGTATTCTTGTAATGTAGAACATTATATCTATGATCCAATATCTTCACTAGATTCTCCTCATAATAATGGTCATCCCTTAACTATACCACATCTATTGAGAGTACATGTGAAGGGTCTAGTATGTACTTCCATTAGAGGGACACAAGAAAGACATCATTTACATTGGACAAGGTAGGTGGAAGTTCCAGTCGATAGGCCCCAATTATGACATGATCAAGGATATCTAAGTGGCTGATATTCCTAGGACATATCCTCCCTTCCCAAATCTCATGACCTTCTACCATGGAGATATGTAGAGAAATATCATTTCTCTAACTTTGAACTCAAGGCATTGTAAATGGTTTTCTGCATAAATATTTTATTGACATTTGGTTATTGTGACGTGCTACAAATGGTTTTCACCTTATCCACCATTTATTCAACCATTTTAGGTCCTAGATGCTTATGCTCAATGACTTCATACAAACACACATGTGTTCTGCACCTTTTCCAATAAAGGGATTTGTATGGCGCCATTTGGATGATCGAGTTGAAACTATTGTTGTAAGAGAATTCAACCTGTGGAATATGTTTGTCCCATCCTCCATTGAATTCCATAGAACACACTCTCAAAATGTATTCCTATGTGTGAATAGTTCTCTCATATCGTCAATCATTTTGTGGTTGATAGGATATATAAGAGTTCAGTTCATTTGTTAGTGCATGTTAGAGACTTTTCCAGAACTTCATGGTGAATCGTCGATCAGGATCAGATACAATATATAGTGGTACTCCATGAAGCATTACCATTTATTTAATGTAAATCCATTCATGTATATCCAATGAGAAGTCCTCAAAATTTTTGATAAAGTGAGTTGTCTTCGTAAGACGATCCACAACGACCTATATAGCATTGTTTCCTATGGATAACCTTTGATGTCTAGTGACAATGTCCATGGTGATGTTATCCCACTTCAATGTTGGTATGGGTAGTGGTTCCTTCATCACCATAGAGTTTTTCCTCATTTCCTCCACATATATTCATGACAATAATTTTGATGTATATTCAGTAATCTCATTTTTCATATTGTCGCACCCAATGTTCCCTCAAAGATCTCAATAATTCATTATTCTCAATGAGTGAATAGTGAAGTTTGATCTATGTGTGTCATTCATAATCTCTTTCATTATATCTATATCAGATGGTAGACATAATCTTAATCCAAATATTACAACTCCTTCATCATCAATCATGAACTCTAAGGATTTATCATTTATCGTAGCTTCCACCCATTTCAGAATTTCCACATCCTTTTTTTGAGAAACATGTATTTTATCCCTGAGGGATGGTTGAACAATAATTTGAGAAAGGATTGATGATTTTTCTTCCTAAATCATCCCATATCCATCCTTTGAAAATATAAAAAGATTGGATCCTTTTCAATTATCATCATTGATAAATATGTATGATCCTTTATATTAACAGCATCTGCCACATTACATGCCATACCAGGATGGTTGTGGATTGAGAAGTCATAATCCATGATGAGATTTATAAATTTTTTTGAATTCATATTAAAATATTTTTTGTGAATATATATTTGAGACTCTTCTGGTCATTATATATCTCACACTTCTCCCCATAGAGATAATGCCTTCAGATTTTCAATGAAAATAGCATAGCCTCCAACTTCTGATCATGTGTGGGATAGTTTTTCTCATCGATTTCCAGCTTCCTTGAGGTGTATGTTATCAATTTATCATTTTGAACATGAAAATTTCCAAATCCCTTCTTTGAAGGATCATTGTACAACATAATGACTCCTCCACTTGTTTGGATTGCGAGTACTAGTAAAGTGATTAGCCTATTTTTCAACTCCTTGAAACAGTATTCACATTCCTATGTCTAGAAACACTTTAATCAATTTCATGTTAGCTTCTTAATAGGTTTTTAAATCATTAAATGTTACTCAAAAACTATTGATAATACCTGAGTAGACCCAAAAATCTTCGGATCTCTGTTATAGATATTGCCCTGGGCCACTCTTCAATTGCCTTTGTCTTGGAAGGTTCCAAAGATATCCCTTTGTATGAGATAACATGCCCCAGGAAAGATACTTCTTCCATCCATAACATACATTTACAATACATTTCATATAGATTGCCCCTACGTAAAGTCCTTAACATATTATTCAAATGCTCCTCATGTTTCTCCTTTCTTTTGGATTGTATCAAAATATCGTCAATAAGGAATACAAAAACTAGTCAAGGTAATCTTTAAAGACTCTATTCCTTAAATCCATGAATGGTTCTCAAGAATTATTGGGTCAAAATGGAATCAGTATGAATTCATTGTTCTTATACCTCCTTCTAAAGGAAATATTGGGAATATCTTCCTTCCTCACCATTAATTGGTGATACCCCGACCGAAGGTCTACCTTAGAGTAATAATTGTTCCCACAAATCTTATAGAACAAGTCATATATAAAAAGAATTGGATACCTGTTCTTCATCATGATTTTATTGAGATCTTGATAATCAATGCAAAGCCACATTGATCCATACTTCATCTAGACGGAGAGAACTGGCGCATCGCATGGTGAAGCACTCGGGTGCATAAACCCTTCTCCATATTCTCATGTAATTGCGTCTTTAGCTCTTCCAGATCTATAGTGGACATTATATATGGTGTCTTTGTGTAGTACGAGATCCAAGAATAAGTTCAATTGAGAACTCAACCTCTCAATTAGGAGGAAGTCTAGAAACCTCTAAAGGGAATACATCAGTGTAATCCCTCATTATGGGCATGTCTTCAATCATTGTTCTCTCCATTGTCTCGATAATTTGAGATAGAAATTCTAGATCATAAGTAATTAATATCCATATATGAGACACTGATTCCTAAGTAGAATCATATTCCTCATTACACTTGTAATTAATTTTAGGATTTTTTGGGATGTGAAGAGTGATCTCCCTTTCCTGACTGTTGATGTTGGCTTTGTATAAATATTTCAAATCCATGCCAAAGATAACATAGGACACCACTAAAGGGTGTATGATATGTTTTCTTGGGAGGTTCAATCTATAAAAGTTAACCAGGGAGGAGTTATAAATCATGGATTAAAAAATTTCCCTATTTTCTATTCTCACAAATGAATTATCCACCAAAATTTGAGGTAGTGATTGAATAGTTCTACTACACTTGAAAGATATGAAAGAATGTGTAGAACATGAATCATATAGTATGTTCTCTATTTTGGAATGAATAACTAGTATAACTATCACCACACCATTTTCCAGATCCACCTTAGCAGTTGTGACGGAATAATCACTTTTTTGTTACCTTCTACGTTTTTTGTAGATTGCCTCTGATAAACCTTGGCTTTAGAAAATGGTTCGCATATTGCTTATTCCCCTTGTAGATGTAACAATGAACCACTAGGTGAGAATTAATCATTACCTACCTTTCTTCATCCACATTAGCAGTATTTTTCTTATCCTTCTGGCAGTTCTTGGCCATATGTCCAAACTTTCCACATTTGAATTAATTTCTGGTTCCCTTTAGATAGTTCTCGGGATGCTTCTTCCCTCAACTTTTACAAGTGAGATATTCATGCTTCTTTCCATCATTGGATTTGTTTGTTGAACCACCCATGTTGTTCTCCATTTTTTCTTCTTGTCACTAGACCCACAAGACCACTGAGAGTATCCAATCTCTATTTCACCTTTTAGGGCATAATGGAAAATCTCCTTGTAACTATCGATGTCTTGGATTTCCAACACCATCTCTAGAATCAGATCTCAGCCGAAAAAGAAGCGATCCACCATTCTTTAGATGCTCATGAAGAACCTAGAGGAATACCCTGAAAGACTATTAATGTTTGTTTTATATGCCCCAATTTAATCATAATTCTTCTTCTTGAGACCAGGGAACTCTCTTTTCATCTTGAGACAGAGGGTTGAAGGAAAATATTTATTGAAAAATATAATCTTGAATTCCTCCGAATCCATGGAATAAATTTCTTCCAAGGGCTTTATATTATTGATTAGTATCCATCACTTATTAGCTTTATCACGAAAACAATAGAACACAAGTACAACATTCCATTATTCTGAGAGCTATAGGATAGAGAATATCTTTTCAATTGAGTTAATCCACTATTCAATGAGGATGTGATCATAAGATCTACTAAGAATGGGAGGCCTTTCATGCATAAAGTATTATATGAAAAAATGCTCTTTCCTTAGAGGAGGAGGGTGCTACACATGATTCGAGTTATTATTCATAACATGACCTTTTCAATAAGTACCTCATTGATGTTTTAGAACCCGTTCACATCCTATCAAACATATCATTAGTGAAATCATAACCTTCCCAATCACATTGATTGTTGGAACAAGTTCTTCTATTTCTTGCCATTAACAAGAAATATACAGGACAACTACAGGGATTGAATTCATAGCTATTTAGAATAAAAATGAAACATTTAACATAAAATGATAAACTTGAAAAGGATAATTATTTCTTAACTTAAGATTCCTTAGGATTAAATGTAGGTTATCCTTGATCTATTTCTTAACATATAATCTTATGGGATATTTTTATTCCCTTAAAAACGGTTTCTACTAAGGTTATGAATTTTCCAAATAATATCTCTCAGGAGTGTCAAACCAAGAGTACATCAAGACCCATTTTCGTGCACTAGGATACCCCTGGCCAGGCTCGAAATTACTAGTCAATGTTTTCACTCCTAGGTACATCTCTTCTAGGATTATAAGGAAAATGATCTTATTATTATTTATGCTGTGTAGAGTCTCTTATGTGTTGTCTTGATAATTTTTTACCTTCATAGTTTGTACCATGGTGCTTTGGTTGTTTTATGTCATGACGTATTGTATGGTTTTTCACTTTTTCCTTAAAAGTGTTTGAATAATAAAAATTTAATTTTTAGTAGGTACAACTCTGCCAGAGCCACCTCTTCCTGTTTGTCTCCAAACATGCATGTATTTTCTAGATACCCCATATACTCTATAAAACCAATTTTTATGGATGTTTTATTATACGTTTCCTATTCCTTAAGGTTCTCAATGAGGTTCTTGACGTGTTTTTATTTTTACACAGTTTTGTCCCATTTTTTATTTAATATTTAATGATTTAATTAATTATTTTAGCACTTTTTACTAAATGATTGCTCTTAGTATTTTTATAATTAATAATTTTAATTAGAAAAATTTATAATTAATTTTTTATTTCTAGTATTTAAAATAATAATATTAATCGTACTTATTTTACACAAATTTATTATTTGATTATTAATTGTGTTAATGCCAATCTTCTCACTATTTAATAATTTGACTTAATAATTAATAATCTTTTAACATTATTATTTGTGTTTTAATAAAAATAGCCCTTATAATAATATATTATTCTTTAGTATGGATTCATTAGATAGGAAAAAAACATTCAATGATCTAGTTACAGGGAGAGGAGACTAGAGGGTGACTTTGGAACCACTTCCTAGAGTTGGAAGAGCATAGGAGCAGAGAATCTTCAGGGAGTTTGGCCTCCCTTATTTTTGAATTCTTACACTCTATTTAGAAATTCCTCAATAACTGTTTTGATCATATACATGTTCTATAGATAAATCATATAGTTTGGGGATAAATTGAAGTTCCACTGGTTATCATTTAACTTTCGTTTTCACTTAATCATTTCATCAAATTCAGTAATGATCGACAAGATCGTTACTAAGTTCATCCAATTGCCGTTACCACTAGAACATAATCTCATGATTTTAGAATCAGTTTGTGATATTGGTTGTGGATGAAATTTTCAAAATATAATATATTCAAAATACTTCAAGACTTACGATGAGTTTGTCTTGCTATTGATTTTGAAATAGTTCACGTTTGATTAATTTTGGAGTGGAAAACTCTTAAATTGATTGGCTTGTGTAACGTAAATCTTGGAGAGGGAGGTGAGTCATACTATTTATAGTGGTACTCTGAAAAAACATATAAGTGAATTCAATCACCAACAAAAATAATAGAATGGAGATTACTCCCCAAGCATTTTAATAGATTGTCCTTTTTATCAATGTTTTGAACCTCTGTTATTCCCTGTTTTACAACAGTCTCTAGTTTTAATACAGTTTTTAACCATATTTTCCAATATTCAGTCCCTCTACTTCTTATAAAAATAAAAAAATAAAAATAAAGAAGTGAAAAATTAGAAAACTCACTCCACTACTGACAACCGTGGAGTTTACCATGTTTTTATATGATTAGTGTCCAAATTTACCTTCCTTATGGGTTCTCCCCTACTTGCCACATATACAATAGTTAGTAGGATTATAAATTCTAAAATTTGACCGGCTTAAATGATAGTTTAGGTTAAGTTTTTGGCACAGTTTCTAAGGAATGCATGAGCCATTACTCTAAAAAAGAGCACATATATAAAAATTGAAAAAAAAGTGAATTTTTTTTTGAAAATTGTAAAAAAAAATTGGTTCACTTCTTTCTGAATCGTTACTGATGAGTACTTTTACTGTTGATTTCATGAACATAAGAACTTCCGGTGCTATATTAGAGCCCTTAAACATTGAATTAGATAAACATATCACTGCTCTATGAAAGAGGAACATAACTGAAATGGAAAACATAGATAATAGAGTTACTGAACCTAATAACTACCAAAATCAACAAGAAATCATAGAAGAAAATGAAAGGAATGGGACGAGGGAGTTTCAACATCCTTATGATTCAATCAATCCATCATCCATTAGGTTATCTCCTAGATACATAAATTATGAACTTAAAAAATCACACATTTCTATGTTTCCTGTTTTAAATGGACTCTCTAATGAGGACACCTTACACTTCATTAGATACATCTATAATAATGTGCAACAATTACCACATCTAGGAATCATAGAAAATGATCTTAGAATGATATTCTTTCCATTTTTCCTTAAAACAAATGCTAGGAATTCGTATCGAAGTTTATATGAGAGTATATTCGAAAATTAGGATCAAGTGTATAAATAATTCTTTATCTAATTCGATCACCAATGATTAAAAGGTGAACGTAGAAGAAATATAACTAGTTTTTATAAAGAGGATATAGAAGCTTTTCATCATGCTTGGAATATATTAAGGGATCTTCTTAGGCAGTGTCCCCATCATCAACTCCCATCACACCTTCTCATGGATACGTTCTAGGAAAGGATGTTCTCCTCTATACAGAATCTAGTAGACCAAGCTGTTGGGGGTAATTGCAATGATAAAATAGTTCATAAACATTGAAAAAGCTTTAATAATCTTGCAATTAATTCTCAACATAAAAATTCAAGAAGGAAAAGAGTCAATAGAAATTTTAATTCACACACTGGTTCAATAAATGAAACTCAAGCTCAGCTTTCTAAAATCACAAACCAACTTCAATATTTAATGAACCATAACTCAAAACAAACTGTTAACCAACTTAGATGTCAAAACACCAAACAATATTTTTGGGAACAATGTGTCCAGGGTGGTATGATTGGGAATATTGAAAACATTTTTCCTAATTTTGATATGCCATCCCAACAACAAGAAACCTCAAACATTGTTATATATGGTCCTAGAATTCCTACTAAAGAAGATCTATTTCCAAAAAAATGTAATCAAGGCTATAAGAACCATCCAAATATTTCCTAGAAAGATCAAAGCTTAATTAAACAATCCACTGCCCCTAATTAATCTAATCAACCAGGATGAAACATTCAAAATCCACAAAGGGGTGAGACTTCAAATGTACAAGGAAACAATGATAGTCACATGTCTTCAAAGCTTGATATAATATTGAATAAAATAAACTCTCAAGAAGAAAGATACATGACTCAGATAACCAAAAATCAATATCAATATGAGTTTGATAAAATGAAATCTGATGTTAGAATGAAAAACATGGAAACATAGTTAGGTCGACTGGCTATGGAGTTTTCATCTAGGAAAATGGTAGACTTCCAAGTATCATTAGTCCTAGGGAGAATTCCATGGCTGTTGTCACTAGAAGGGGGCTTAATACTCAAACTGTTGCTGGAAAAGAAACTGAAAATACACAAAATGAAAATCTGCTTCAATCTGGTAATAAAAATTTGCTTTGTATAAATGATGGAAATTCATAGAAAAGTAATTAAAATCATTAAATAAGAATTTTTCACCTAAAACTAAAGCTTAAAGTTCATCTAAAAATAAAAAGAATAAAAGAAAAGAAAAATTTGAGGAATGGTGAGGGATATACCTACTGTCCTGAAAAAATTTTCCCCACCCAACCCTTTCCCTGAGAAGTTGAAACCTCATATTAACACCAATGCTGAACTTTGTCAGTTCCCTGGTATCATTTATTAACATTTGGTAAACATTCCTTTCATTCAAGCCTTAATACAAATCCCATATTATCTTAAATCTCTTAAGAAAATTGATTCAAACAAAAAAATCTCTAGAATAATTTTCTACTTAAAACCTCACCGAAGAGTGCACTGTTGTACTTCAAAATAAAATCCCAACTGAACTGAAAGACCGAAGTAGTTTTGTCATACCTTGAACAGTATGAAAATCTGATAAACTCAACTTTTTGTGTGATTTATGTGCTAGCCTTAATCTGCTCCCATACTCACTGTTTCAATAGTTGAGGTTGGGTGAACTTCAACCCACCACAGGCATACTGCAGTTAGTTGATAGTTATTTCACTCCTCTTGGTGGTAGGGTATATTATTTGGTAGTTGGGGTTGAGAAACTATTTTTTCCCTACAAAAATTTTATTCTTGGATATGGAGTGTGATAAAGAGGTACCCATCATTTTTGGTAGGCCCTTAATGGCCACAGGTGGTGTTATTATTGATGTCTCTAAGGGTCAACTAATTTTTAAAATTGGGGAACAACAAGAAGAGTTCAGTGTGTTTAAAAATGTTAAAGGACCAATGTTTTCTGAAAATTGTTCGATGCTACAGTACTTAGAGAAAGAGATCTCAATTAGAAACTCTGATAAATCTGTAAGTAAATCCATTGTAGAAGAAAATAATATTGAAGTTGAAAATATTTGTGAATTGGTTTTAGAAATTGAAAATTATGTTCAAACTCCAAATCAAGAATTTTTATCAGAATTGGAAAACTATTCTGTTTCTACTGTAGAATGGTCCTCTATTTCTGAACTTAAGATATTTTTGAGTAAATTTGAGGGTGTTTCTGTCAACTCCAACCTTGATGAGAACTTTTATGATATTGAGGGGAACTTATCAGTCAACTAGATGATTTTTCTTTGATAAACTTGTTGAATTCTAATCTGGAATGTTTGGACATTGTACTACCCACTGTGGAAAGTGGCACTATTACCTATAAATCTGAGCATGAAAATGAAAATATTTCATAATTTTGAAATCCTTAAAAAATTTATGTTGAAGATCTTGGACCTCCCAGTCCAAAGAGTCCTCCTTCTAGTGTAGAACCACCTAATCTTGATCGAAAGGCAATTCCTTCTCATCTTAAATATTCATTTCTGGGTGAGAACTCCACATTGCCTGTAATAATTTCTACTGAAATAAATGAAAATCAATAACAAAGATTGTTGAATTCCTAGAAAAAGATTAAATCTGCCATAGGCAAGACAATAGCTGATATCAAGGGTATTATTCCCTCATTCTCTAGGTATAAAATACCTATGGAGAATAACCATAAGCCTTGGGTAGTGTGTCAAAGAAGATCGAATCCAAACATGAATGAGGTAGTGAGAGAAGAAGTGATTAAACTGCTGGACATTAGAATGATTTATCCAATTTCTAATAATGCTTGGGTCAGCCCTATCCAGGTTGTTCATAGAAGGGAGGTTTCACTGTTATTAAAAATGAAAAGATTAAAGAAGTCTAAGTAAGGAAAGCCACAAAATGGAGAGTCTGTATAAATTATAGGAAGCTTAATTCTACCACTTGGAAGGAGCATTTTCCAATGCCCTTCTTAGATATAATTCTTGAGATGATTGATGACAGTGAGTTTTTCTATTTTTTGGATGGGTATTCCAGTTACAAATAGATTCCTATTGATCTATAAGACTATGAAAAGACCACTTTTACATGCCCCTTTGGATCATTTGCCTATTAGAGGATTCCCTTTGGGTTCTGTGGAGCTCCATCCACCTTTCAAAGGTGTACGATGACTATCATTTCAGATATGATTGAGAGAATTACTGAGGTTTTCATGGATGGCCGTTCTATTGTGGGTAGTACTTTTGATATTTTTCTTGTGAATCTTGAGTTAGTCTTGGTGAGATGCATTGAAACCGACCTTGATCTTAATTGTAGGAAATGTCCGTTCATGGTTACATAAGGTATTGTTCTTGGTCATAAGGTTTGAAAAATAGGTCTACAAGTTGATACTTCTAAGATTGATGTCATTCAAAAACTGCCACCTCCTGTAAATTTCAAAGGTCTTATAAGTTACCTAAGGAATGAAAGTTTCTACCGGAGATTCATAAATGATTTTTCATAAATGACTAATCCCTTATGTTCCCTTCTGGTAAATGACACACCTTTCAATTTTGATGAAAACAATTTGAAATCTTTTAATCTGCTTAAAGAGAAACTCACTACATCACTTATCATCACTGCACATGACTAGAAACTACATTTTGAACTAATGTGTGATGATAGTGACATGGCTGTAGGTGTTATCCTTGGGCAGAGGAAAGATAGGAAGTGTCATGTGGTGTACTATGCTATCAAACTATTAGATGATTCCCAAAATAATTATACCACCACTAAAAAAGAATTGTTAGTTGTTGTGTTTCCTCTAGAGAAGTTTAGAAATTACGCTTTAGGTTCAAACGTCATCATTTTCACTGATCATTCTGCTTAAAAGTATTTTTTGTCTAAGAAGGAAACTAAGCCAAGGATGATTAGATGGATTTTATGGTTATAAGAATTTGATTTAGAGATTAGGGATAAACAGGGAGCTGATAATTTTGTTGCTGACCACATTTCATGGCTTCCTCTTACTCAATCTGAATCTGACGATCCTTGAGAGATTAACTCTTCCTTTCGTGATGAAAAATTTCTTACTGTGTCAATCAGTCAATCTGCTTGGTTATCATATTTTTCCAACTTCCTTGCAATAGGTGAATTTCCCAAGAATTATTCCTATAATGAAAGAAATAAATTCATTTATGAACTTAGGTATTGTTTTTGTGACAATCCTTTGCTGTTTTAGAGATGTTCTAATGGTATTTTTAGGAGATGTGTACCTGAGCAAGAAATGTTGACTGTCTTAAAGATTTGTCACTCCTGGCCTTAAGGAGGTCACCATGGTGGTGAAAGAACTACTCAAAAAAATCTAAAATCTGGTTTGTATTAGCCTTCTCTTTTTAGGGATTCTAGGAGAATTGTGGTTGGTTGTGATAGGTTCTAGAGGCTAGGAAGTCTCGGTAGGAAGAAAGAGTTACCCCAAAAAGGAATTCTAGATGTTGATATTTTTTGATGTTTGGGGTTTAGATTTCATGGGTCCATTTCCATCATCTAATGGGAATGAGTATATTCTTGTTTCTATAGACTATGTTTCAAAATGGGTTGAGGCAGTTGCACTACCCAACCATCAAGCCAGTTAGGTAATTACGTTTGTCAAGAAGAATGCATTTACAACATTTGGTGTCCTAAGAGATTTTACCACTGATAATGGAACACATTTTATGAACTATAAATTTAATGCTTTGATGAAAAAAATATGGCTGTGTTCATAGAACTGGTACTCTTTATCATCCACAGTCCAGTGGACAGGAGGAAATTTCAAATAGGTAACTGAAAAAAATACTTTAGAAAACTATATCAAACTCTAGGAAAGACATGTCTCTTAAATTGGATGAAGCTTTGTGGGCATATAGAACTGCTTTCAAGACCCCAATAGGTTTGTATCTTTATATAATTTTGTTTGCGAAATGATTTCATTTACATATGGAGTTGATACATAAGTCATATTGGGATGTTAAGGCTGTTAAAATTGATTTTAAGAGTTCTAGTGAGAAGAGATTACTTGATATGAGTGAACATGATGAGATTAGGAGATAGAGTTATAATAATTCAATGATTTTTAAAGAGAGGAATAAAATCTGTCATGATTCTATCATACAAACCAAAGAATTTAAACCTGGAGAGAAGTTCATTTTTATTTCTAGACTTAAAATCATTCCTAGAAATCAAAAGTCCAAGTGGTATGGACCTTTTAAAATTGTGATAGTGCTGAAAAATTGAGCTTTAAAAATTTTAGTTGATGAGAATAAACCCGTGATGGTTAATGGGTAGAGAGTGAAACATTATTTTTAGGGACAACCGAAGTGCTTGGCTACCTTCACAGTGCTTAAAAACTGTTCTTGAATATAGTTTGGCTGGCGACTTTAAACATAGAGCTCCATGGGTTGCAACCCATGGTTATTTTTTTTTCTTATATTTTGTTTTTAACCTTGAAAAAAATTATTCTTCTATGCTCTTTTTTTTGGAGCATCTGTTACTTCTTGTTCTTTGTTTCATGGTTCTGTATCATGTTTCTGCTGCTTGTGTCAATAAAGGAGTGGAGTTCCCATGATCATTTTTGGATAAGAACTTATTTAGAGAAGTACATAAACTATCATCATTTATTTCTGCTCCTGTTTTTGCTAATAAAAATTCAGCTTCAATTTGAAAACTTTTTCTCTTATGGGAATAAAATTCCGCTACGAGTCATCATACTATGCATAAATTCTGCAGGTTCCTCATTTCTGAGAAATTGAATTTCACTGTTGTTAAAACCATCTCATTGTCTGAAATTATGTGCATCGAGGAACATGCTTACTGGTTGTTGTGTTTTTGTTGAATGTGATTTTCTATGGGGTGTTATTAATGCTTTATTTATGTTCTACTGAACATCTAATTGAATCATATTTTCAGAATTTCCTTACACCCTATCAACTGTGCACCCACACGTTTTTGCTAATGAACCTAATTATTATTTATTAATTGTGGCAAAAAAAAATTTTGAACTTCATTGAGAGCCTTTATACATGTTATAAATCTATTAAATTGAAATTATGTTTTGAACATTAATTGTTAAATTGTTCTTTTCCAAATTTATAAATCAAATATTGGGACAATGTTGGGGTTCATGTGTGTGGGAGGTGGTTAATTCATGGCTATTCTAAAATATGATTAATTGAGATCTCATCAATTTCCACTGCGACATAAATATTTTTGTTAAAAATTGCATAATTTCTTTTCAAAATTATTTCATTATTTTATGCTTTCAACTGTTTTACAAATGGTTTTTTTCTATGGACAATATTTATTTGGTAGTTAAGTTGTGCATTGAGTCTGAAATTAATGATAATGGATGACTGCTTAGTATTATCTACTTAGTGGTTTAATGGAAATCTTTGTTTCAGGACTATTTTTCAAAAATAATTTGTGTTACTTTCTAATGGAATAATGATTATAACCCTAGGAATTGAATGTTTGAATTTATCCGAGGTGATTCATTTTTCTTTAATTTATTTAAAGTAATCATCTTAATGAGTCAATGTAAATGTTTTTTATATAAAAATTTTAAAATTATAGTAATTTGGGCATATGGGATCCAACGGTGAGTCTCTGAGACCCTAGATGATGGGTGCATTTTTATTTACTATAATCCCTCTGTTCACTTTGAATAAGTGCATTGTGCAGTGCTTAGCACATTGATACATGGCTTGGGAAAAATAAAATAAATTGTCTAGGGTAAAAAATGAGTTCATTAAGGTGAGGGGAATGGTGAAATCTAAATGAAGAAGGGGTAAACTTGTTTATATGGGAGTCATTTTTGTTGTAACATTAAGGTGATTCAAAAAAGATATATTTATTTTTGGAAATTAGGTGAAAATCAATGTACAAAGTTCCTCAGTTAATGTCTTAATTCCATTGATATTTTTCTTCTTTTCATTCTTGGACTTAGAGCTTCAGCTTGTATTAAAACAAGTCTTTATGTTGTATCACATATGAGGCATGACATTTTCATTGCATCATGATTCAAAGCTTTCTATATTACTCTTTGATTATTTGTTCTAGAAAAGACATCATTTGAAGCATTTTCAAACATACTGTTTATATGTTTTAGTCCTCTGTTTTGAGAATACTGAACATGTTACAGTGTGATCAAAATAAAAAATTTTACAATTTGTTTTTCAAAGAAAATAATACATTAGATTATTTGAGGACAAACAATTCTTAAGTGTGGGGGAATTTGATGTGGCTCTATTTTTACATAGTTTTGTCACATCGTTTTACTTAATTTTTAATGATTTAAATAATTATTTAAGCACTTTACCTAACTAATTGTGATTTTATGTTTCTTTAATTAATATTTTTAATTAAACAATTTTTATAATTAATTTTTTTAGTCTTTAAAATAATAATTGTAATCTTACTTATTTTATCTAAATTTATTATTTATTTATTAGTTGTGTTAATGAAAATTTGCTCACTATTTAATAATTTGACTTTAATAATTAATAATCGTGTAACATCCATATTTGTGTTTTAATCAACTTAGACTTTATTCTAATATTTTATTCAATAATGTGGATTCGTTCGAGAAAAAAACATTCAAGGAGCTAGTGCCGAGGAGAGGAGACCAGAGGGTGACTCTGGAACGACTTCCTAGAGTTGGAGGACCATATGAGCAGAGTATCTTTGAGAAGTTTGGCTTCCCTTGTTTTTGAATTCATACACTCTGTTTAGCATGTATTAAATTAATATTTTGATAATATACATATTTTCTAGATAAATCATATAGTTCAGGGATAAATTGAAGTTTCACTGGTTATCTTTCAACATTCTTTTTCACTTAATCATTTCAACGAATTCATTAAAAATCGGCGATATAGATACCGAGTCCATCAAATTGCTTGTACCACTAAAACACAATCTCGAGATTTCAAAGTCAGTTGGAAATATTTGTTATGGAAACACATTTCAAAAGATAATAGATTAAAAAGACTTCATGACTTACAATGAGTTTTTCTTGGTGTTAATTTCCAAATAGTTCACGGTTGATTAATTTTGGAGTGGCAAAGTCTTAAATTAGTTGGCATGTGTGAGATAACTCCTCGAAATGGAGGTGAGTCATACACTTTATAGTGTTACTATGCATCCAACTATAACTGAATTGGAGCACCTACAAAACTAGTATAATGGATATTACCCCCTCGAGCATTTTAATAGATTGTTCTATTTATCAGTGTTCTAAACCTATATTATTCCTTGTTTCACAATTGTATCTAGTATCAATATAGTTTTTAAACATGTTTTCAAATATTTAGCCACTACTACTTATAAAAAAATAGAAATAATAGAAAAATCACTCCATTACTGACAATAGTGGAGTTTACCAAGTTTTTAGAAGATTACTGGACAAATTTACCTTCCCTCTGGGTTCGACCCTACTCGCCAAATATACTGTAGTTAGTAGGATTATAAATTTTAAACATTGAATTTCTTCAACGACAGTCTATGTGAGTGATCTATTCCTAATCCTCAAAAATAAGTAGACCCTCCTCTGATACAAACTATAGTGACCCTATCATTTTACACCTAACATTACATCATTTTAAGAATAATTATATATTAGAGTACATGACAAGGATCGTGAATTATAGTGTCGTCGATGACTAGGTACATAAAATATAAAACATGGGACTAAAAAACATATTTATTTAGTATTCAAAAAGATACCATAACTTCCATTGTGATCATACATCTTCACAGGAAAACCTGGGGATAACATGAACAAAGGGATGACCTAAAAAGCCTAGTATAGTAATAACCATAAGAACAAAGTATTAGCACAAGGAAAAGAAGTCATGTAATGATGGTATAAAAATGAATTTAACATATGAAACCTTATCATAAAAACATGGAATCTTAAAATCATGGAGTCATAGAAATGTGGATGGAACATAAAACATGACTTAACTGTGATTCAAGGATAAACACCAAGATCTTTCCTCATAGTAGCACATGCCAAGACTAACCGCCAGGACCATCAATCATAACATCTCATGAGACGTAACATTACCCAAATAATTGGAGCACTATCTCGGCTCCCCCATATTAATATTTTCATGAATATTTGTTCCACATAATTAATCATACATAATCAATCATATATAAACATAAGGGTTACCCATGGAAAGAATTGGGTAACACAATCAATGCATAAAGCATAAAAAATGGGTGCATCATAATAGTATCCATGAATGAATGGAATTAGAACATACATTTCCATTGATAAGGTAAAATTGGAATATATCATGGTAAGTTTTTTCAAATATATGTGAAAATATATGAGAAATTTATTTGAGAAAATTTAGCATTAAAACATTTTTGTGCGGTTTTACAGAAAAACTATAGAGCTTTTAAATATTAAAAGGAAAAAATATATTATATAAAACCATAATTGAACCAATAAGGATTTAATAATAAAAATACTGAGGTTATAATGAAAATGATGGATTCAAATAGAGGATATAGTGCACTTGAAATCTGGTAAGAATTTAGGAAGCTCCCATAAAACAAGTTTTCTTATCGGGAAGTGTTGAGGAGGGAATAACATAAAAGAATGTATATATTAAAAAAAGAAATGAGGGATGTATCTTAAAACATTATTTAGAAGAATATAAACATCATGTAAAATTTTAACATAAAATGAAATGAAAACTTCATTTGGGTAAAAATAATGATAGATCAACCGGAAAGAATAAAAGCAGCTCGGTTAGAATTCCTTATGGATTATACGCATGATATGAGGTGTACTTAAGAGGGATTAATGAGAGAGAATGTGGTTTCCCATCACATATAAATCATTAGGAATGTATGGGGTAGGTTTTTAATCATACCCCATCACTAGTAATTATACATAAAAGGGAATAACATAGATGAAAATCGTTGACTAAAATTTAAATGGAGAGGATCCTTACCTTAATTTCTGCTTAATTTTGTCTCTTACGAGCCTTAAGAATAATAAATTTATATTTATTAAAATAATGATCTCAAAGTGAATGATTTTTATTTTATAAAAATATTTATCAATTATATACATTTGATGTTATTTCATAATTTTCATTGATGAAATTGATGGATTTTGAAATCATATTTTACATAAAATTTTCTCGTCTTGTGATGAATTCCCTTTTTAAAAATTGTAATTTATAAATTAGTTTAATTAGTTTCAGAAGCATATAATACCTGTAATTTTATATTAATATATTATATATTATTTTTATTGTCCAAAAATTAAGGTGTTTATAGTAATTATCTTGGAAACGTCTCTGTTGATGATTAACCGACCTTTAACAGGACACTGTAGATAGTGCAGGAAAGGCACGTATGAAATTTATATTTTTCATTCATATGATAATTACAGTAGGTTAAAATAATTAATATAATGTTAAATTACTATATAATAAATTTTTTAGAATATTTTTTTCAAATGTACAGGGTAAAAAAAAAGAGGAAGAAAAGAGATAATATTTAATAGAGTCTTACACTCACCTCAGTGTTGTTTCTCTTGCACGAAACTATAACTCCCTTGGTGATTGGAGTTGGAGGGCTCCAGAAAATCCCTATGTATTTTAATATGATTTAGAGGGAGAATTTGGGGAGATATTAGGCTTAGTAATGGATGAGAGGAATGGTTTTCCGAGAGGAGGAATAGGGGTTATTTATACTTGAGGATGGGGTGTTTTTCGAATAAAATATTTAATAAAATAATATATCAAATGGTAGTCATGTAATGATAGTTATTTGAAAAAAACATATATATTAATATAATATAATTAGTTTTTAACTTTAATTCATAATTATAATTATAATTCATTAATTTATTTAAAGGAAAGTGAAAAGGAGTAGAAAATTTTATTTTAAGGAATTACTTTCTGACGTTAGGTTATGGAAAGTTCTATTTATTTCTTGAAATTGGGTTTATTGTTTTTAAGGGAACCATTTATGAAATTAAATAGAAAATGGAAGAATATGAAGTTCCAAAATGTTTATGTCATCATTACATCATGAATTATTCAATTTAAGAAATACCAGTTATGTGAAAAATTGTACTTTTACGATTCACACAAAAATTAAAGTATTTTATAAAATTTCCAAAAACTCACCCTAACCGTTTTTCGATGGGTAGATTCCAAAAATGAACTCCATTTTTCAAAAATAATTTTCTATGTAATATTAATTTAGTATTTAATTAAAATAAAAATTTACATGGAAAATACAAATTTTTAATTTTAAACTGCTTTTCTAACACTTTGAAAAATTAACTAAGGTCACATAAAATTATCTAAGAATCAAAATATTTATATATGAATACATTCCATGAAACTAAATTTTCATTTAAATTATTAAATTAAGCATAAAATGTTAATTAATTATTCCTGACATATAAAAATACTAACACCTTATTTATAGTTTTCAAAATATTTATTTACTTATATGATGATATAATTATACCATATTGTCACTTATAAAAAGATAAATTTTATTTATACTTTTATTGGAGAGGTTTCTGTTAAATTGGTCAGTTTACTATTCATAAGGATCACATTACTATTCCAAAGGTCAAATTACTTTTTCTGTATGTTCCTAAACATATAAAGAAACCATTTATTCCACTTATTCACCGCTTATAATGTTTTTGTTGTGTCCTAAATGTAAACAATTTGGATTAAAATATAAGAACTAATTATAAATAGCAAATTTCCATTGATAAAAATTTGGGACATTACATTCTGATCATATGAACCTTCTTAGAAGTCTCCTGCACGTGACATAGTTCTAGTAAAGCTATATCACCTACCTCTAACTAGGATATGGTTGATCAGAATGGCATATCGTAAAAACCCTCATAAGGATACATATATATAGTGTTCTAATAACTCTTATTGAAGGTGAAAACAACAAGAGGGATGTACCTCTCCCAAGAGCCCCAAAAATCCAGGACACATTCTTGAAGCATTTTTTCAAGAGCCTGTATCACACGCATTGATTGGCCATCAGTTTGAGGGTGGTATGTTGTAATCAGAATCACATGTTTACCTTATTCCCTATGAAAAATCTACTAATAGAGATACATAAATAGATAATCTCTATCCAAAATGGTAGTGTGCAAGACCCTGTGAAGTCATACACTCTCATGGATATAAAACCCCCAAATTTCATCTACACTAATGGATTTATTAATCAATAAGAAATGATAAAACATCCTAATCATATCAACAACAAAACATATAATTTCAATATTGTGTTATCCTTGGAAAACTGCTCACGAGATCCGTCGTGACATCATCCCATTTCAACTCAAGACTATGTAACTACTGTAAAATTCTGGATAGTTTCTAATGTTCAACCATAACATACTAACATTTGGAACAACTCATATCATAACCAGCTACCTCACATTTCATTCTTGACCAAAAATAGTGATAGTGTATGTCACAATACATCTTGGTAATATCAGGATTCACTACTCAAACCAGGGCATGAAACTCCCACATTAGCAACTCACGTATGTCCACTAGAACTCAAACAAGACCATGGATATGCAAGATCTCATCCTCACCTATGGTCCATCTAGGAGGTTTTCCCTCACCTTCCACAAACTCACATAGGACTAGGCCTTCTAACTCAATTAGACTTCTCATTAACACTCTAGTCGGAAGAGTAGAGGTCACATGTAAGGATGAAATAACAGTTTATCCTTGACTATTATGAACCTCCAAGTGAATCTCAAAATAAAAAATCCATAACATTCCAATCACTATTTCAATGAAGAACTTCCTATATCTAACTCCACCTACTCAGTGCATTATGCACAAAATTTTCCTTCCGAGGTATGTAGGCCAGCTCAAAGATGAAAGGAATTAGTTATTCAACCCACCTTCACCGTATCAGCTTTAGATCATGCTGGGAAAATATATATTTGAGTCTTTTGGGTTTTTTGTATACCACTAAACACTCTCTGATGAATTAATCTCTCTAAAATAATAATTCATGAACAACTACAGCTAACTAGAGGTCATCTATTTTGTAATTCCTCTCGTGTGATTTCAACTAACTATACTTGTATGTCGTGACTCTACCCCCTACATCAACACTACTCCATGAACAATACCTGTTGAATAAAAATACAAAATTTATCTCATACCCTCCTCTAGGAGAATTTGGAGCGGTGCTGAAGTCATTCTCCCTTTCAGATCCTGAAAGGACATCTCACATGTGTTTGTCCATATAAACATCAAACCCTTCTTAGTCAAGCCCATTAATGATTCATCTAATCATGAGTAGTCCTATATAAAATGCCTATAATATCCAAATATCCCAAATAAAATCCAAATATTGAATTTTTAATTGAGATCATCCCAAGAAACTATATCTCTCACCTTCTCTAAGTCTACTGATACTCAGGCATATGAGATATTGTCATGTAGGAAGTGAATTTTATCCATCCAGAAGAGGAAATTTGTTATATTATTATAAAACGGATTATATCAAGGTGTAACCAAAATTATCTCATGATGTTTTAATGTTTGGGATCATTTTGAGATTACAGAAAGATATCATCTAAGAAAATAACCAAAAATGAGTTTAGATATGGATAGAAGACTCAGTTCATCAGCGCCATGAAGTCTACTAGAATATTCATGATACCAAATGACATAAACACATAATCGTATAGATCATACATGTTATAGAAAGATATATGAGGTAAGTATTTAGTTAAAAACTTACCTAGTGATATACCAATATATAATCAAATTTTAAGAGAAACAAATCTCCTCAAAGCTGATAAAACATTCCATATAACCATGGAAAGGGATACTAGTTCTTAACCGTTAGTTAGTTTAATTTGAAATAATACATGCACAGCCTAAGGGAACAATTTAATGTTTTTTCAAAAAGGACCAGAGAACCCAATATATAAGTACTGGGTCAAATAAAACTCTTTTCCTCCAAATCCTCTAGATTCATCTTGAGATCTGGAAACTCCATCATATTAACCATTTAAGGAGTAATGGATATCTGTGCAGCTCCTATAACTAGATTGATGGAGAACTGAACCACCCTTTTAGGACTTATTCTTGAATTCATCCCAACATAACATACCTACAATGATCAAACACTAGTGTAATTTTAACATAATGGGCTTCATGATCATCCAAATATAAAATTGCGATTTGAGATGTTATCCCTCCTAGCCCACAATACCATGGTCTTGGTCGGCTCACTTAGAAATCCCATTCACCATTTTGAGTAGAAAATATTGACTTTGGTGATGTGAATGTCACCATATGATGATAAAATTCATCATAATATTGATATGTTATGAGCCTGTCCATCCAGAGTATGATTTCAAAACTAGTAATCTTGAGGAAAAACACATTCCAGATGAAGTGATACCCACAAAACTCGAGGGGGAAATACCTTAAACGTAATACATCCCCTATTATGATCCTCAATGATGTTTCTAGACTCATAACACCATCATTAAACTGAATCACTAGCATAAGGCTTTCCACAACCAGTACATATGTAAAACTATTCAATGCACTTATGTCAAAATGAGATGATACATGCATTGAAGAAACTAAGATCATACTTCTCACTATAGATGGTATGGATCCATATTCCTCAGGGGTAGGTTGTAAATAATATATCTAAACTAAAACATATCCTTCTGACATGGCCTCACTATCTGGTGTAATCCCACTCTATTGACTCAGTGTAACTAGTGCCTAGCTGCCTCGACCATGGCTACCACCAATGTTTCCTCAATGAACAATACTTCTTCTGCTCCCTGGCTAATGTGGAGTTGGAAATACTACTCATAATAGTGGTTTCATATTTGACACAACCCCTCACTAATAGAGGGATGATTCTATAGAAATGTTACAAGTGGCCCATTCTTCCATAAGATCATCACTAAAATGGGTCATAGTCATAATGATTAATCACATGTCCCCCTCTATCATTCTAATGATAGAATAATATGATTTGTGTTCTAATATCCCGGCTGGTACTCATCTTATAAGAGTCCTCAAAATGGTTATTTATTTCTGAATACAACAAACTAATAGGTCAAGAGAGTAGTCTACATTACTCATTCAACCTAGCTTCTCTCAGGTTTCACTCTGTGTCAGCACCTAATTCAAAATTTTAGAAATAGAGGTCAGTCTAAACACATTGAACTAAGATCAAATGGCATGAAAAAGGCCATCCTCAAGGTTTATAACACTCAATAACTCATCATAAGAGTACATTGGATCAAAACATGCAGTTATGTAAAGTTTGGCGAGTACTTCATAATCTTCATATAACCCTACACTGGGAATATAAAATAACTAGCTGGCTCAACCCTCATTGTCTCAATTCGAAATTAGTCATAGAAATAGGTTTGTAAATTAGCCCAAATCATGTCCCCTAGCCTATCATCCTAGTTCAGTACATCCGACTAGTGCTTTTATGCTCCTCAAAGCATGTAACTCACAAGATTCACTCTACAATCATGAGGTGTGTCTAGATGCTTTATGATTGAAAAAAAATATCAATACAAAACCTAGAATATTTTGAACCACCATCCCCTTAAAACGTGCGAGGATGATGCTACTAGAACACAATAATTTTCTTAGAAGTAGACAAGAAATTTTATGGTGTTCCCTGAAAACCCTTAAAGAAAGAATAAAACACCTCACTTAATTGTGCCTTATTATCTGTTTCTAGAACAACAAGTGATGCTGGAGAAGGTACTATAAACGGAACCACATGCATATTATGTCCTTCTACCTATAAATAATTGTTGTCTTCTCCCTCTTGACATATGTTTGGAGGTCAACTTGTTGGAATGCCTATACAATTCCAAACACATGGACAAAAAATGACATCAAAGTTCATATATATAAATCATAGGACTTGTCAAAAAATCCTATAAATATGTCATACCACCCAGCCAAATCCTAAATCCCAAGCTGGTAAAAATAAAGAATTGCAAAAAATCACTAGAGACTCTTCCTCTTTCCCACTCAAAATTCATGTTTAGGTCATGTTCTCAATCTTAAATTTTAATTTCAATTTTGTATTTTATATTCATATCACATTTACTCTAAATGGTTGAATAATATTATAAATCACTTTCCAATCCATAAGGGTCCATACACATTTTGAATTGAAATATGGAATCCACCTAATTCACACCATAACAAATTATAGTCCATGAGACTCAAGGTCAATAAATTAACATTACACAATTGGATTCTGAAGGTATCAATTATAGGCTAATTAGAGAACACTACTTAGATTACAACATGCACTTAGAGTACATACCATAATTCTTATTTCCCTACAATAAAATTCTATCATAATAGAAGTAATATCTTTCACAACACCCATCAAAACATCATGCAAATAGGAAACTCATCCTATATGGCATGACGTAATGCAGGAAATTAGTTTTTTATCATGTTTATATAATGATGCATGAGATGGAATTCCCTCATCTCACTGGGTTGAAACAAAATAGAACTCACTATCATATCAATAATTACATCAAAATTCATTTTTATCACCCAGTGGAGGAATAAATTTAATTTTTACAGTAAAAATCCATAGAAAACAATTTATATTCATGGAAATTTGGCTATATTTTCTATAAATGGGTTAGCTACTCCTAAGAACAACTCATTACCAAATTATAATTCCTTTTTATCAATATATATTGTCAAAAAATAATAAATAATAAAAATAAGGGTGCATTGATACCACTTTGTAACATATTGGACCCTCATTCCACTGAATGGTTCCCCAATCTCGATTGGACACATGGCCTCAATTGCATCTCCCTTAACACAAGAGGCTTCTGAATAGTACTGATGACCTAAGGTGTTTCTGTGGTGAGACTATCCCTGCTACTATAGTGTAACACATCGAAATATAAATAAACCTGAATAACAGAAGTAGAGTAATATTCAAATAAATGATAAATAAATAGTACATGAATATATCAAATATTATAAAAGGAATCTCCTATTCAAATTATGATGAGACATGTCATGTTAGTTAATTATGAAAAAGTAGGTACATAGTAGCAGGTTACCAAACATGTTTCAAAATACCAAAAAGGCCAAAAAGGTATTATCTCTAGATAGAAACATGAGCCTCAAATCGGTCACATTCTCTCTTACCCTGGAACAAGGCATTATGTCAAGAATCGAACTATTATTGCTTTCCATATACCCTACCTGCATCCATATAGTATTTTCGAGTACCCAAAAGTTTTTTGAACATAATGTGAGATATAATTATAGTAGATAATCACCCAAAGTTCTATGAAATATCCAGGATGTTAAAACTATGCTAAAAATTGAAAAATATTTATCAGATTTAATAGTATATAAATTTTGAGTACCTATGGAATGTATAATATAGAATCAGAGATACATACAAGACTTACAAGTCATCCATCAAAACATGGGTAAGGCCCCCGAAACATGATTCATCTTGAGTAGGGGTCTAAGGAGAATTTATACCAACCATGTCCTCTTTGAGCCCAAGACAAACAAAATCTAAGGGGTACCAATGCATAAGGCATCCCACATAATCAAGACCGAAGGAGAAATATTTATCAAAGGTGTCCACTACCACGTTAAAAACCTATAATATAATCATCGTTGGATTTTATTTGAATATTTCATCATTTATAGAATTTATCAATTAGCAAGCATCTAATTATAACCCATTAGTATACCCACTCATTATCCATAATTTCTAAATGGAACATTTAAGATATTTAAATTTAATTCATATACTCACTCACATAAGAAAACAACATAAACCATTTAATCAAGTATCACATTAAAAGTGAGTCAATACATATCAAAATAAATCAATTTAGTTGGATTCAATGATAAAATTCCTCATGTTTACTAGGAAATCACCAAATCAATCCAAGAGTGGTTAAATAACTGAAAAAATGGAATGTAGATAAAACACCTCATGGGTGGCCTTGGTTGGAAAACAACCTCTCACTAACTCAAGGAAACTAATGAAAATCCCAAACATGTTCCATTACATTTAATTCAATTAATAAATTTAATTTGGAGGCTTAACGTGAATGTTTTATGGGTGGAACAATGAAAACAATCATATTAAAGAACTAAAACAAATGAGAAAAGTATAGACCACCTACCATTAGTTGGTAGTAGAGTTCTCATCTAGTATCAGCTCTTGATATTAATCAGATCAAAATTTAATCGATAAAAATACAATGAAAATGAAATTATGTAATATTATCTTCCCCATAAATAGCATAACCTATGCTAATAATAAAAAGGAAAAACGAAAAAAAATTGAGTTCTTACCGATAATGATCCAAAGAGACCGACTACTCTTGATTTTGATAACAGACGATGGAACTAGATCAAAAAATACCATTTATCTCCAAGGATAAGCTCTCAATGTGTTACTTCCAATAGATAATTAATGTCATAATTAGGGTTGAAACCATAGATTAATTAGGGTTAATATGGTAATTTTGGTAAAATAATGTGATGCATGGTTTTGCCACACTGTGTGTCAAACATTCAACAACAATTCCCCCATATCAGTAGGAAGGAAAACATTACATGTTTTATACAAACAGTTTGAAAAATAATGCAAAAAATATTTCTCTACCCACTATAAAAAACTACCGAGTGTGTTGCATGTGTGTCTGCCAAAAATAACATGGTATTTTAAATCGTGTAGGATCCATTGTTCTATGCCCAACATTTCACAATTTTATCTACCCATGTATCTTTCCCCACATAATTTCTACTATCTATAAGATAAGCCAATTTTTTCCAAAATATGGGTTTCAAGCTCAAAATAGGCCACGTACACCCCGGATACACACATAACCACAAAGGGTATTCAAATTAGGTCGTAATAAATCATTTAAACCGAATAAAAAAGGATTTTTACCTTATATGAAAACCTATTTTCTTACAATAAAATAGTGTGAGAGTTAATTAAATTAATTATGTATCACATAAATTGTATCCAAGTGATATAATAGTCTTCTGTTTAAATTGTCTTTGAAAATTGTTATCGAAACCATCAAGACAATGTGATTACTCCTAAACATTGGGTATAACCTTTCAAATAAAATTTTACCAATATTCTATAATATTTTATTTGAGGAATTATTAAATTGAATAATGTTTTTATGTGTTGGAATCCACTATCCATGTTCTTCCATCATAGTAAGTGAGTGAAGGTGACAAGGATTATTTGAAAAGATATTTAAAGGATTCCTCCTGTGTTCAATGTAATTTGCTACAAACTATATCCAAATATTTCATTATAAAACATAAATACATGGATTATTACACAATAATACCACATTTACATTATCTTGATAAAGATAAGTAAATTATTGAGATAAATAAGATTTCCAATGCACTATGTTAGTGTAAACTAGAATATAGTAATATAACTACTAATCATGATTTCAAAATATATGGGTTTGTTGATTAGATAGAAAATTAGTCTTCTACTTGGATACGAAATTGTCCATAAATATTATCTAAATATCCTTACCACTATGATTACCTTTATTTTTCTTATCCTAGATAAAGGAAATGTATATATAACTTAGGAAATATTTTCCATGCATCAAAAAGTGGGCAAGGACCGATTGAAATCTATTTTAGACCCCTTATAATGAAATGATTGAATGAAAAAATTGATGGTCACATGACCAATATAAAGAAATAATATTCATTAGAGATCCAAATAAATAGACAGGGGATTGTAGGGAAGAATAATGAATAGGATGTAATTTTTTTCTTATATGAAAACATTAGATACTAGAAAATCAATTAGAATGTGTTGAAGAATCGACCATAAGAAAACACTTTAAGAAAATTCATCACCTTTAGATTCAACACATTCATAATGAAATAAACGATTATTAAAAAATACATATATTTAAATAATGTTAAGAAACATGAATAGAAAGGTTATAGAGTGAACTCAATTGGGTATATGAAAGGGAGATTCCAACATAACGCAAGGGGAGTTCACTACCTCTAATTTCAAAATTAGTTTGATTCAAGTCTCTTATATGTTTTAAAAAAATTTATCTTTGTTTTCAAATAGAAATACTGAGAAATTATTTAACATTGGGAATAAATTTTATTATGGTTCCTTAATAATAAACTAATGTTTCCATAAAATTTGAACCATCGTTGTCCTTTTCAATGAATAATTAAAATAAAATATATGATTCGTACTAGAATTTTTTAATATAATTATTTTTCAAATAAAATAGAATATATTCGATCTATTATACCCATAAAAATGTTTTAGTTTCAATTTATCTTATACACAATATATACAATCAGACTACTTATCATGAATTAGATAAATGAACCATTATAAACAATGGTACAACAAAAACTACTTTCAGATTTAGTTTAACATGGCCACATGAACAATTCTTAATATTATATTTACTTAATCTAATATATGATATTTCTTTATGATGTTTTGAAGTGTGTAGTAGAATAAATGAGTGAGGTTGTTATATATTGAGGAATATCTGACATGGGTTGTCTTAGAACATATAATCCAAGTAATAATTAATCATATATATTGAGTAATGGTTAACTATAACACTTATTTCTTATATACATTAATTTTTTAATGGTAGAAAAAGGATAATCAATGATGATTCTTATAGATATATCAATCACACATTATTTTTTTGAAGACATGTTTTCAAAATACAATTGAATCAACTTTCCATATTCCAAATATATTGTCAAATTGACATTATATCAATTTTGATATGATTAGGACGTTTTTGTATAATATCACATGTATTTGTTGAAGACAACTTTTTAGAAGTTATCCTTTATTACAAATAGACTTCAAAGAAATATGTTTAATTAGAGTTAAAAATAAATAGCGACTATGGTTATTAATATATTGTCAATATAAAGTATATTTCTAAAAAATAATTCTATATCAATTAAGGTAGTTAGAGAAGAATTAAATATTATTGGTCAATTATCTGGATGCACGTGGGTTGTAATATGAATTCTAGACTCTACTAAGTATAGTGGGAGAAGTATTTCCTGAGACACAAACCGTGTAGGAATTGTAACAAAAGATTTTGTATTAATTAACCACATTGGGTGATAAATATATTTTTATTTTTGAATAAATATTCCTATTAAGGTTTAGAAAATTGTTATATAATGAGGTTTATAGGTATGTATAAATTCATGAAATAGACTCCATGTGTCAATATTCTTGGATTCTATATTTTTAATATTTCTAATACTTGATACTAGAAGTGAGTATTCAAGAGAAATCAGAGATATATAGTAACATTTTGTGCCATCACAATCCGTTACATTTCATGCTTGGTCATTAAAAGTGCATGGATGAGGCTTGGAGGGAGTTTGAAGAAGTCCATTTGTCAAAAGATGGATAGAAGGTGGTTATTGTTCATGTATCTTTTTTTCAGGGCATGAAATGTGGTTTTATGGCTTGTCCTGGAAAGCTTCACCATGTGAATAATTTTACATGTTGTGCAAGAGTGATTTATGGCATGAAATAATTTGGGGTATTAAAAATAAAATTAAAAATGAGATGTGACGTATTTTTCATTGGAAGTGGACCTCAAGGTATTACATGGTGTAAAAGGGGAATACACCCCATGTAATAACCCGATGCTGTAGTGTTTTAAAAAATTCCAGCCCCTTGGGTTTTGAGAAATCCTAAAACTACCGAAATCTATCTCATTTCATACAATCCCTATGCTCTATGAGTATTTCTTTAGAACCCCTTCTTCCCACTTTGATCCATTTTTCTCTATAATAATTTGTTGAAAACTTGTGGTGATCCAAGGTATGTTCTCCATTCATTTTTATAGAAGTATCCATGATTTTGGTTTCATTCTCTTCTATATCTCATCATCATGCCTTGGAATGTTAATATCATTGATTCCTAAATGGGTCTCTCTCAGTTTTGGTCAATGAAATGGTGTCGCTGCATCCTCCAATGGATATAGATATTGTGCGATATGTAGATGGATGACCTTTATGTGATTTGTTCTCGTGCGAAGAATGTTGACACCCCTTCGAGGAAGGAATTTTCCTAGTTTCTCTTTATTATTCATCATGTGGGAGAGGGGGTTATTTTATCACCATAGTATTGTATTTATGACAACTTAATCAAAGATAAAGTACGAGATAATTTAATTTTAAAGTGGTAATACATTTTGTTTTTAGGATTGTTATATCCTTGATATTGATTGTAATGTTGTGATTATATAGGTTGATCGCCCCACAGAAAATGGGGGCCTTAAGTGGCTTTGTATGTGCAGTAAAGAGATTTCATGTTTTTTGGTTCACGTTGAAAGCATATATATGATAAATGTTAAATCACGTACACATGGCTAATAAACAGATGCACCATGATTACCCAGTTATTGTGATAACCCATGAATTAACAGGTGAAATTAAATAAGGAATTTCTTTCTAAATATAGAATTTTTTTATTCATTGTCATGTGGGGTGATGTGTTGTGTGGGATAGTCATGGTTGTTTGTGTGGGACTGACGGGAGGGTAAGTGGCTATGTTGTGACAACATGTTTTCTCTAGTTTGAGTTTTGGTCTAGTTATGAAGCACAAGTACATGATATCGATTGGTTTGGGAGGGGTTATTGGGGAACTAGTAGAATATAAAACAACATGGCTATATAATGGAATATAACATTGAGATATTGTTTTTTTTGTTGAATTGATGAGATGTGTTGTGCAGTAGTAATGTGATTGTGTTGTACTATGTTTTATAGCTAGATATGGTTAAGATTCGGGGACTTCTTTTGGCTGGTATGTGTAATTCAGATAGAGTATTTCAATGTTTTAATGTTTTCTTGTAGATTTTTATGTGTTGTACATGGTAGTTTCCCAAATAGTAATGGATTGAGGAATACATAATTTATTAAAAAAAAATTTATTAGCATGGATTGGTTTGTTTAATGGAATGAATAAACGAACTATGAGTGAAAAATGAAACTGACTAATTTAATTGGTTGGAAATATAAATTATATTGTTGTTTGATGGGTGGTGTTGCACATTTAGAGGCAACAACAAGGTTGGAAGTGATTAGAGCCGATTTTTTTTATGAGAACCCATAAGATGTGTGTGAGTGTTTGGTATCATATTTGAATATACTTGTATTTTCCTTTTGATTTTTATACACACCCACCCTACATGAGAACTATGTGCCGAACACCCCCATCATCTCAAGGGAGGTTGTCCTTCCCAAACATCCTGATCGGATTATGTATGGATGGCCACCCACTCTTCCCTTATCCCTCTTCCAGGATAAGATATCCCAAGATTCTTGAGGTAGGTTGTGGTTTTTGAGGCCCAAGTGTGTGTGGGTGAGTTTTGATTTCCCAGGTGTCATTGAGATGAGATGTATTGTGAATTTCTATGTGTCTTTATGATGAGATGTGGTGGTCTCCTAGTTTTCTTTGGGAGGGATGTGATGTGGTTTGTTTCCCATGTGTTTGCGAGTGGGATGTGATGTGGTTTTTGGCCTAGGTGTTTATGGGCGGGATGTGATTTTACATGGGATCAGGTGATGTGATGAGATATGGTTTGTGGACCAGGTGTCTACGAGTGAGATGTGATGTGACTCAGGTTCAGGTGACTAGATGAGATGTGGAATGTGGGGCCCAGGTGTGTGCGAGTGGGTTGTGATGTTGTTCATTCAGAATAGGTGGGAGTGTGGGGATGTTTTCTAATACGTAAGAGAAGGTATACTAGTGGGAAGTGTTGCATGGTACCCAAATCATTGATATGATTAATATATTACTTTATGTGAATTATTTTACTTGGTGATCATGACTTGGTGAGGATGGGATGGCTAGAATACCTTGTTAGGTTATATTTGGTTCAATTGTTATCTCAAATGGGCCTTAGTCCACTTCCTTCCATGTGTGCATGATTGACTAATTTCAGGTTTCTAAGATATGGGATTTTAGGGGCCCCATGATCCGATATAAAGAGTCAAAGCCTACATAGAGGCCAAGTGAAGCTACACCATTTGAAGGGTAGAGACCCTAGTAATGGTACATGCATCATAATGACTTCTGTTATTTTTTGAATTAGGTGTTTTGGGAAATATCAAATGAATAATGAGTTAAATGAGTTAAAATGAATTTTAATAAAATTATATACTATTACGGAATATAAATTCTTTGTTTGCCTTTCATTTATAGCCCCTGGTCATCGTCCTCATGTGGCTTGTGTATTTGAGGCACAATAGCCTGATATGATTGATTGAAAGTGCGCTGATCCAATGGAGGAGGATGGCCAATAAAATAGAACATTAAAAAATTTCCAATAGCATACCTTAGGAAGTATGAGGGAAGTGTTTTAGACATTGGGAGGGAGAGATTACTCTATGAGCTTAAGATAGACTTCATTTTGATCTGTGATCCAATTGAGTATTGGATTCCTTTGGCAGTGAGTCAGATTAGGGAGATGCATGTCAGTGGTGGAAACTGTACATGGAGGATAAGAAGGAGGCTAATGTTTAGTGGGGCAATTTAAAGAAGGAGTTTCAAGTAGATTTTCTCTCATCGAAAATGAAGTCTTAGAAGAGGCACGAGTTATTGTCCCTCTAGTTTGGGAGTATGTAGATATGGGAGCTTGGGATTAAGTTCAAGGATCTACTTAATTTTCCAGAAATCTTTGTTTGGACAAGGACCCTCATGTGAGATGCCTAGAGGTGGAACTTCTTCCTTACATCCAGTAGGTAGTTACCCCTTTTACATTGCCGACATACTTTGATGTTCAAAAGAAGGGGGAGGCGATTGAGCAGACCCACTCATGAGGAGGTCTACCATAATAGGGGAACCAGAAGGGTTATTTTAGAGAAAAGGTTTCCAAAAGTGGGTTTCAAGAGCATGGGCCTTTGATGCTTCAGCTGGCGGGAAGCTAACTCTAGCATCACCCTTTTTGATCTTCTGGTGCTAGAGGTACCCATACAATTCCATTGAAATTTGGACCAAGTTGAATCATTGTTGAGATCCATGTCCATATTTATAATTAGTTCCCAGTAGCCATTCGAGCACAGTATGGTGGAGGTGGAGAGTTTTAGAACCATCTTCAACAGTAGTTTCCAACCATGTTGTTTTAGTAGGAGGGATAGAAGGATCAGGATCCCCCGAGGGGAGATGAAGTACGTAGAGGCCGAAAACATGATGTTCCTCTAGGACCTCGAACTAGGAATGGTCATGGGGGATGTCATCATCATTGGGGAAGAGGAGTTGGCTGTGGTCAATTACCTATTGAAGAGGTATCAGTTCTCGTAATGCTAGAGATAGTTAGAGGTATTATTATTTTTTTTAGTACCCTATATGCTACCTTATTGGATTTTGGAGATTTTCATTCTATTATTGCAACCACTCTATCCCATGCACTGAGAGTAAACATAAATAGTCTTCGCATGCCCATAGTATTGAGTATTACATTTAGAGGTTTTACCAACTTGTTCAATTAGTTTCGGTGATATAGAATGATTATTGGAGAACATTAGTCATATGGGGATCTTTTCATGCTACAGATGTATCCATAATAAGTCATTATTGGCATCAACTAGTTTTATTCTATGTGTGTTTACATCAACTGCATCTTGGTAAGAGTTTTTTTCTTATAAATGGTTATTTTTCAGGTGGTTTTTATTAGTGAGTGGAGCTATCAGGTGTGTAGTCGTCATATAGAGCATCTTCCTTATATGTTGGTGAGCGATAAGTGGAATAAGAAGATGTTGGGTTTGTGGAGGTTCTCAATGTTTTTGGGGAGTACATGTATTCTTTCCCCAATGAGGTTATGACTCAACCCTCTTAATGTAATGTTGAGTTCAGGATAGACTTGTAGCCCTATTCTTCTCTATTTTTATGGATCCTTATCAGATGGTACCTTCCATGTTGTGGGAGTTGAAGATTCATATAGATGATCTAATGAAGAATAGATTCATCCATGCTAGTATGTCACTGTGGGGTTCTCCAGTTTTTTTAACAAATATGGATGATAGTAGTCTGAGGTTGTGAACATACTAATATAGGTTCAGTCAGGTTATGGTCAATAACTGTTACCCTCTTCTGATGATAGATGATATTTTTGACCAACAGAGAGGGGAAAGTAGGTTCTCTAAGACCAATCTTCGTTCATGATATCACTAGTTGAGGGTCACGGAGGGAGATATCCTGAAGGATTATTGCATATGAGTTTATGGGTACATCAATTTCATAGTCATGCATTTCCGAGTTGTGAATGAACTATTCATATTCGTGGGACTCATGAACTCCATCTTCGAGAAGTTACTGGATCGGTTCATTTTTGTATTCATCGATGATGTCTTGACTTACTAGAAGTGACATGATTAGAAACAAAATTAGGTTAATATTCATTTTTAATATATATAATATTCATATTCTTTATTATTCATAAACACTATTTTAGTTCATTTTACACTTTGAACATCATTTCACAATATGATGGTAATTCATTCTTAAAATGCAATATTATGTGGCACATTTTTTCAACATCATTTAAAGTCCCAGACGATCTTGATTTTATTTTAATATTTAATTTTAAGGTTTCTAATTATATTGGTAACAATTAATACTTGTGGGGTGTTGGAATATTCATATTGGAAGACCACCAAAATGGGATTTCATGCAATCAATTCTGGAGAAGGAAGATTGAACACCAGCCCTCTAAGATGAATTTGGGGCCCACAATACAGACCCAATGAAGCCTACATTTCATGGGATGATATAATAATTATATATGAAAAAATTATGTGTTAGGATCCAGTGCTAATTTGGCCCCCAAGATGGAATTTATAGCAGCCCAAATAGAATATCAAATTTTATGCCAGAATCTGCATCCCAGAATATTGTCCCACTAAACTGGCCTTAACTCCCGAATCAAAACTCCAAATGGGACAACATATTACAAGAGGTTAGAATACATCCATGTATC
This sequence comes from Viscum album, assembly GCA_963277665.1. Lineage (NCBI taxonomy): Eukaryota > Viridiplantae > Streptophyta > Magnoliopsida > Santalales > Viscaceae > Viscum > Viscum album. The sequence continues at coordinate 396,372,350 of OY728145.1, forward strand.
CATTTTATTCTTCTATTTTCCTTTCTAATTCGATCATCTAGAAGGTCGTTCCAATGTTTCTGTTCGTTGGTTGAAAGTTGGCTGCAACCTCGGGTCAAGAGTGGAAAAGTCCAAGTTCGACAAACATTCCCCCACCCTAAGCTTACCATAATCAAGTGAGAAGACTAAAACTATTGGAGACTCGACCCAAGGATACCAAAATTCATATTTAAGGTAGTGTTGATGGAGTATTGAAGGATATTTGGAGCTTTTATTTCATTGTAATCTTATTGGGTCGATTTGGATTTGTAACATTCTTGTTTCTCATGTATGTTTTTCGAATCACCGTAGTTCTTAATAAAATTACTTCCTTTCCTCTTATTCTATTTTTATTCTTCTCACTTTTAAATTGTTGCCTTAATGTGTGAATCTATTCAAACCATACCTTGTGATATTCTTCACACAAAGGTGGAGTGATTGCTTTCTTTTTATGGTTTTTTTACTTTTCATATTCCTCCCACATGAGTCTACTTTCTTCTTCCATTGAAACCATAGAATCGATGGAGGTCTAAATCATTTATGGGTTGATACAATGAAGTATGAAGGGGCTTGTTTGGATGTTATTTCCCAACCCATTAATTTCTAATAACTTCTTTTAATTGAGAATTTTTTTGAAGATCTTTAAACTCCATCATCCTTATTGAATTTATGGTCACACACATCAAATGATAATACCAAGATTTAGCTTGAGGTGCTCAAAACATTGATCATCCAAGTGTATAAGTGATTAGTATTATAGGGTTTAGGTATTAAACTAGTAAATTATGAGCCTGTTTGATCTTCTAAAATTATCCCATCTCAAATATAAAAAAATGAAATCATTAAAAATGGAATTCATCCAATCCACCCCAAGAGATAACCTAGGATCAAATCATTACCTTAATTTGAATTAACATAAATTTGTTAGTGATCCTTTAAACCCATTTAAATCAAACAAAATTGGCCACTTAATTTTCAAAAATAGTTCTTATAATGTGTGTGTCTATAGGTTAATTCTTTGGTCTCTGAGGATTCGACAACCCAGGCTAGACTACAAGGACCATTATACCTTCTTCTCTTGGGTAAATTTGAGAATGAATCAAATTTTGGGGCCATTTCCAAGGAACCATTTAAGTCATCTCAACACCAATTCCATTCTCCCCCATTTCTTCTATTATCATCCAAATTCTCTTATCTTTTCCCTTTCTCTTTTTTTTATTTGGTGCTTGTCCGCCTACACTTGCGATCAATCAAACTGTCTATTTAGGGTAAATATTTCTGAGGTTGGGGTGTCATGGACACAAAATTAACTCTTTACATTAGATCCAAATCATCATAATACCTTTGAGTCAAAAATTTATCCCATTACAGTGGAAGGTCTTCCAAGAAACCAACTCATAAACCCGGGTGGGAACTAAAATGTAAACCCAAATGAGGAAGCCCCAAACATGGGGAATGTAGTTGATCAAAACATGAATGACTACCTCACATATGCCTGGACCAATAACCCCTCATGCATTATACACAATTCCCTAGGAGATTCCAATTACATCTTTATACCCTATGTCCTAAACCACCTTCCCACATTCTATGGAATGGAGTCTGAGATGCCCTACCTTAATATTAAGGAGTTCAATGACATTGTAGAAACAATGTGTCCCCCACATCATCTATAATGTGGGACCAACTACAATGATAATTCTATAAAAAAATTGGCTAAACAATTTGATACCATCATCCATCAACTCAAGGGACAAACTACAAAGTGAATTCTATAAAAAAAACAATTTCCCCACCGCAAAACAATTTCACTTAAAAACAGTATCCAATTTTATTTTCAAAAATAGGGAGAGTTATTCTATGAAACATGGGAGAGGGTCAAAGACACTCTAAACATGGTTCCACACCATGGTTTTTATATTCCTGAACAAGTGATAATTTTCTATGAAGGGTTGGTTCTGGGGAACAAACAGTTCATTGACATGAAGTGTAATGGAACCTTTAAAAACAAAGCCCCCAATATGCTTATGAATATGAGGATATCCTTAATGAAAAAAACCAAACATGGGGAACTTCACCTTATTCTGAAAATCCATAATGATCTACTGTAATTAATACACATAGAGAAGAGGAAAGCCTTAGGGATAAACTTGTAGCAGTCTCTAGGAAAGTTGAAGAGATAGAACTTAGGAATGTCCATGAAATCCAAACTGTAAACCATGTTTGAACAATTTGGGTCAAACATGAACATAAGACAGACAACTAACCAACCATTCCATCCATCAAGGAGGTTGTCTTAGAAGGACCCCCAATGGAATTAAATGATTTGAACTTTTAAAAGTCTCAATACAAAAACACCATCAACCCAAGGTATAATGACCACCCAGTCTTCAGCTGGAAAGATAACCAACAACCTATCCAACCAGAGGGACAAAAATCCTTACCCCCATCAGAACTACCATAACCCATAACCAGTTCCATACCCATCCTATCCAATACCAACAACCGCTGCTCCATTTTCAACAAACCATCCCACCCCCAAAATATCCCCCTAGGATAAACCAATATTCTTAAACACCAACCCAAACTATTCCACAAAGCCTACTAGAAAAAAAATGCAAACAAATGGAAAGAATGAACTTGGAATTCTATTTCCTTAAACAATAACTTCATCCAATCAAAACTGGATAGACACCCTTGCCTACTCATGAGGTACCATCCTCAAATTCAAGGGGAGAGTCAAGTTGTACTCAAACAACACATTAACAACTAAATGTTGTGACTGTTTTAAGAAGTGTGAAATCAATTGAGAAACCTAAAAAAGTAATTCAGAACCCATATAAAGATTCATATTTTGATTGAAAATCAAATGAACAAAATGAACAAGATGAAAAATATGATAAAATTGTCAAAGAAACAACTCTTCAAAAAACAGCCCCACAACCTGAACCATTTCCTCAACGCATAAGGGGGAAAAGAAAGCCTTAATTGAGTGAAACATTAAGAGAAATCTTCTCACAAGTAAATTTGAACATTCCCCTTCTCGATGCAATACAAACCATACCATCTTAATCAAAGTAACTTAAGGACTTGTGCACTTTTAAAAGAAAATTTTCGCATAAAAACCAAGCCATTTTGGATACAAATATGAGTACCACCATTCAAGGGACCATTCCTCCTAAGTTGAAAGACCAATGTTTCCCATAGATCAATGTTGAACTATGAGATAGAAAAGTTTTCAAGGCCGTGTGTGACCTAGGTGCTAGTTTCAATCTCATCCCATATGTTTTGTACTGCCATTTATGCCTGGAAGAGCTCCAACCCACATCTATCACAATTCACTTGCTGATCGTAGCACTAGGGTTCCATAGGGGATTTTAAAGTATGTTCTGGTAATGGTTGAAAACTTCAACTACCCTACTGACATCATTGTCCTTGACAACCATCCAAACATAGGAAATAAGGAACAGACCCCAGTCATCCTTGGTCTTCCTTTCCTTGAACCAATAAACTCTGTTATCTATGTCTGAAATGGTAACATGACCATCACCTTTGGAACATGATTCTAGACTTAAAGATCTATAATTAAAGTTCACAAATAGGGGATGATGAGGACATTCATGAAGTAAATATGATAGGAATCATTGATAATGAATCCATAGAACATCAAGGAATATTTTATTGATCTTTAGTTCAGGATGATATTGAAATAGGTTGTTTAAATGATGGATGTTTATTTCCATGGATTGAATCATTTTCAAATTTATCTTATGATGATGTTTTAGGTCCAACAATCAGTGAAACCTTTCAGGAAACCACATTCAAGGAGACCACTCCAATATCCTTCCCTAAATATAATCATGGAAACCTAGAAGATGAAACTTCCATATGTGGGGAATCAATCCTATATATAACTATAGGAAAAAAATTGATCTCTATTCAATGTCCCAATGTTCTGCTAAAATTTAAAACCAACCTAATCTTGAATTGAAGGAGCTTCCCACTGCGCTCAATTATGCCTTCCTATGGGAAAATAAAACACATCCTATTGTCATTTCTTCTTTTCTTAAATCCAATCAGGAGAGGATTCTTCTATATGTCCTTAGAAAACATAAGAAATCCATTGTTTGGAACTTGTCTCATATTCCTAGGATTAGAACACTTATTATGACTCATAGGATTGTTCTGGAATTTGATTCAATTCCATGTCATCAACCTCAATGGTGAATCAATCCTAATCTCATGGAAGTAGTGATAAAATAACATATGAAATTGTTAAAATCTAGTATCATATACCCCATAGTTGAGTGTGAGTGGGTCAGCCCACTACAAGTGGTTCCCATGAAGGCATGAGTCACAGTGATAGTTGATAAAGAAGGAGCGATTCTTCTAACTAGGGTGAGTAGTAGATGTAGGGTCTACATTGAATATAGGAAGCTAAACACATTCACCAAGAAGGACTATTTCTTCTTACCATTCATTAACCAAGTCCATGAGAGAGTGGAAGGTCATCCCTTCTAATGTTTCTTAGATGGGTACTCTGGGTACAATCAGATTGAGGTATCCCTAGAGGATCAACGGAAGACTAAATTCACTTGTCTATTCTGCACCTTTTCCTTCAAATGCATGCCCTTCAAGTTATAGAATGCCCCTGGAACCTTCCAGTGGTGCATGATGGTAATCTTATCAGACATGGTAGGGGATTTTCATGAGGTCTTCATGGATTAATTCTATGTGTTTGGGGAAACATTTGAACGATGTTTGAGGAATGTGGGGAGTGTCTTGTCCAGATGCGAAGAAAATAAGCTGGTCATAAATTGAAAAAACTGACATTTCATGGAAAAAGAAGGACTAGTTCTAGGCCATTTAGTCACAAGTAGGGGGATTCATGTTGATAAAGACAATGTTGAAATCATTCATCACCTTCCATCACCCAAAAATGTCAAGGAAGTGAGGTATATCTTAGGACATGCTGGTTTCTATAGAAGATTAATTAAGGACTTTTCTTCAATTTCCCATCCCCTTTGTGCTCTTCTAGTAAAGCATGATCCATTTGTCTAGACAGAAGGATGCTAGGGTTCATTCTCAACCCTTAAAACCTCTCTCACCTCTCCTCCCACTATGAAATCTAGAAATTGTAACCTTCCTTTCGAACATATGTGTGATGCCAATGACTTTTATGTAGGAGCAATGTTAGGAAAACGTTGTGATAAAACTCCTTATGTAATTTATTATGCAATCAAATCATTAAATAATTCCCAAATCAACTACACCACCACTGGAAATAAGTAAATTGCTATTGTTTTTTTCCTTAGATATGTTTAGGTCATACCCCTTAGGATCCCCAATCATTGTGTTCACTGACCATTCTACACTAAAGTACCTCTTCCAAAAACAAGGTGCGAAGGCTATACTGATTAGGTGGGACCTTCTCTTAGAATAATTTGACATCACAATCTTGGATAAAAAGGGAGTTGATAATTTTATAGCTGATCATCTCTCTAGGATGGAATTAAAATATAACTCAAATTACATTTCTATGTCTGGTTCATTTGCTGAGGAACACCTATACTTTTTGAGTGATTGCCCTTGGTATGCCGACATAGCCAACTTCATAGTTACAGTAGTCATCCAAAAATTCTTATCAAATGACGCTCGAAGGAAATTCCTTTATGATGTTAGGCACTATGTGTTTGATGATACATACCTATATAAGTTCTTCCCTGACCAAGTTATTAGGAGGTGTGTCCCAGAATCTGAACAAGAGTGTATACTTAAATTCTATCATTGTGAGGTATGTGAAGGTCACTTTTACTCTAAGAAAACATATGCTAAGATTCTTCAATGTGGTCTCTTCTGGCCCACCCTCTCAAGGGACTCCTACACCTTTTTTCAAAGCTGTCCTAAGTGTGAACATGTATGGTCATGCACAAAAAGGAATCAGATGCCACTCACTCCTATCTTAGTGATTGAAATCTTTGACTGCTATTGAATCGATTTCAGGGGTCCCTTCCCAAACACTAGGGGATACCTCTACATACTCTTAGTTATTGATTATGTCTCAAAATGGGTTGAAACCATTCCCACCAAGTCTAATGACCATCATGTTGTGATCCGATTTCTGAAAGAGCATATATTTTATCAATTTGGAATTCCTAGGGATATAATCAGTGACCAAAGAACCCATTTATGAAACTATCAATTATCTTCACTCATTTCTAAGTATGTGATATCTCACAAGGTTTCCACTGCGTACCATCCTCAAACAAATGGTCAAGATGAGTTATCAAATAGGGAGATTAATAATATTCTTGAAAAAACTGTCAATCCATCTTGGAATGATTGGTCCAAGAAACTCTCGGATGCTCTATGGGCATATCGTACAGTATACAAAACCATCCTAGTAATGTCACCATATAGGATGGATTATGGAAAGTCATGCCATTTACCGGTTGAAATTGACCATAAGGCTTTTGGGGAAATTAAGAAAATAAAATATGACCTCTCATTGGTCGTAACGAAAATGAAATTAGATCTCAATGAACATAAGGAACTAAGGATGGGCACAGGAGCCTTATACCGGTTTGTAAGGACTCTGTAAGTGCATCCAGGTGACCAGGGATCATGTATAGGAAGAGACAGAATTTCCGGGAACTATAGCATGAACTATGCAGTACTGTAGCAGGTACTGTACCCGGAACATTAGTAGACACTGTTTGGCAATGTATCAGCCGAGAATATGCCCCTATTTGGGCCTTCGGGCCACCGATTTGGTTCCTTTGCCTTTTAAGGCCTTTGGGCCACCGAGGACTTCGAGTCAGAAAGGCCTTAGGGCCACCTCAAGGCCTTCATGCCACCTTTATGTGCAGATGAAAACCAGAAAACCTAAAAGGAAGAAGCTATACAAGGAAGATGAGTAAGGATCTTTCACCATAATAGAAGCTAAAGGGATTGCAATAATGAGAGGTTATTGCACCTACCATTGGGACATGCTTGTTCATTCATGGGAATGCCTAGCCAAACAGCCATGCGAAGGTGGAGAGCTGATTTCATGACGAAGATGCTGGGGAGGAGAGGTTCCAAGTAGTTAGTCTGGGTTGTATTTAATGTTTGGTGCCTATGGGAAATGAATCCCTCAAAGGAATATGGGCCATGTAATACATATGCCTACGGGCCTTGTTAGGGTTCCACCTCACCCATTGAAAAGTCAATTATCAAAAATCAATAAAAAATAAAGGCCTTCATGCGATTGGAGGAGGAACTAAGGATGAAGGCTTAAAAAATTCAAGGATAAATAAAGCTAGAGTTAATGCCTACCAATCTAGGAATATCAATGTGAAAAATTTTGAACAAGGAAAATTCATGCTCTTGAATAGTTCAAAACATCATTTACACAGAGTAATGTTAAGGTCTAGATGGTCAGGTCCTTTCATAGTGCATCATGTGTACCCCCAAGTGGAAGTAGAGGTTCACGATCCCACAAGTGGTTACATTTTCATGGTCAATGGAAAAAGGTTAGAACCATTCATTGAATCATTCAATAAATAAGAAACAGTGGTTGAGTTAACAGGGAAAACCTATGAACCAAAAAAATTGATAGATTTAGGATTCATTTCGAGCTAACGACGTTAAACAAAAGCATTTCACGGGAGGCAACCCGTGGTTTTCATGTTTCCAATTTTTTTAATATTTTATATTTTTCTAAATAGGAATAAAAAATAATTTTTATATTTAAAAAAATTATACTGTTGACCTGTTCTTCTATTATGAAAATGGATGGGTATGAAAGGGGAGCACCATATTCATCTGTGTCATGTGGTGTGATCCTTGACTAATACCATACCCTAAAATTTAAAAAGATGAAAATGTATCATCATTTTATTTTTATGTGTTTGTAGGATAAAATAAAAAATATATAATAATAAAAAATGGGAAATGTTGTAGGTTGTGGGTCAAACCCAGTCACAACCAGAAATGCTACGGGGAATTGAACTCAAGACCGAAGGTTGACAAGGGAGTAGGATTACCACTGACCTATGACTTATTATGCTTCCTTGTTATATAATTTATATATATATACATATATTATAATTTTTTAATATATGAATAAATATTTATATATATAGTTTTGTTCTATTTTTTGTTTGTTTTCCATTTTCCACTAGGGAACTCTCCGAGTGACATGGAGATCAAAGGAGTAAATTTTAGAAGCGAGAAATTCAACTTCAACCACCAGGTGACATTGGTCCAGGTTTATTATATGAAATTAATTTTATAACTCATCTCCTCAATCTCTACATCCTTCTAAAATTTCATTTCATCAAACACTGGGGACAGTGTTATTAAAAGTTGGGGGGGAGATGAAATAATTTTTTTTTATTTTGTGTGAAAATAAGATTTGAAAAAATGTGTGTAAATGGAAAGAAAAATTCATTTAACTTTGAACATGGAAATACACATTACACACTTTGAAATTGAATATAAAATAATTTAGCATGCCTCAATTCTGATTTTAATCCATATATAATTTCATGAGCATATATATTTTGGAATGTGTGGTTGTCTAATGTGAAATTTCATTGTTTTTATTTTCATCCAAATAAAAAAGGTCACAATGCACTCCCTTTGGATAGTGGGGTATTATATTGAGTTCATGGGGTCCCCCAAATAAATAGCATAGGTTTGGTGATCATTTTTGTTGTTAAATGAGTATTCAATAAATAAAATTAAAAAACAATAAATTTGTGCATAGAGAAATGAAATGACCTAATGTGCGGCTTTCGACACTTGGGGATCGTGACTCCACAGTTGTCTTTCCAAGAGATAGTGACTTTATCTCTATTTTTGGAAATTTGATTTTTTTTGAATGAGTTAACTCGAAATGATACCTGAGTATGTGGGATCCTCTTGGCGCCCTAAGGTCTTTGAGCCTAGGAGTCTGACTAAAAATTTCTTTTTTTATTATAGGGCATAAAGGAGGATACAAAGAACCCCCCACCTAAAGCCTACAAGGAGGGAGGAAGTGGTGTAAACCGAGGGCATCTACCTGGATAAAAGATAAACACTCCAAGGGAAGGGATACTAAGTTATTATAAAGAACCAGCTCATCCTCCTGACATCCAATTTGTGAAAGCGCATCAGCCGCAATGTTAGCCTCCCTCCAAAAGTGCTTCAATGACCACCCAAGATCAGTTTCCATTGCACATCTTTGGATCACATACACCATATCCTAGGCCAGTTCATAAACACCACGCATCGACTTGAAGAGGACATTAGAATCTGATTCCACCTCATCAACCAAAAAACCAGCCCTCTGACAAACTGTGATTCCTGTGAGAAACACCCAAGCCTCTGCACCCAAAGAGCTTCAAGGACCAAAGAATGCGCTGAAGGCCAGAAACACCGAGTTAGAAGTATCAGACAGAACCCCACCGCCCCTCACTATAGGGGTTGACTCTTTTGAGTGCATTTCAATTACCATGGGAAAATTGCAAAATAAAAAAAATTTAAAACATTAATTTTTTTTGAATACTCATCTTAATATTGAAATGTGATTCCACATAGCGCTTCCATCATTTCCCTATTGAATAAAGATGAACCCCCCCCCCCATGTCTAATGCGATTACAACACATCATCACTAATAATTGACATTGGATGAAATATGATGATAAATTTGAACAAATGAATGGGCTTTGGATTGGGATATGGTTATGAAACTATAATGTATTAAAATATTGGGATGTGTTTCATGATTTTATTTGTATAAGGTTTTTTGGTGATAATTGTGTATTAAAATGTTTTTGGAAAAGGGAATTCGAATTTCATATTGTTGAGTTATATTTTTCTCGGAACTTGAAAAGTTCATGTTGGGGGGTTCTGATTAGCCACTAAATGAGGCGAATATTCATTTTGAATATATATAACATTCATGTGATTTATTATTCACAAACACTATTTTAGTTCATTTTACACTTTGAACATCATTTCACATTATGATTGTAATTCCTTCTTAAAATGCACTATTATGTGGTACATGTTTTAACATCATTTTAAGTCCCCAATGATCGTGATTTTATTTTCTTATTTAATTTTCATCTATCTAAATATATTGGTAACAATTAATACTTGTGATGTGTTGGAAGATTCAGATTGGAATACCACCAAAATGGGATTTCATCCAAACAATTTCAGAGAAGGTAGATTGAACACCAGCCCACTGATGAGAATGTGGGGCCCATATTACATCTCAATGAAGACCAAATTTCGTGGGATGATATAATACGTATAGAAGAACAAATAATTCTTCTGAATCCAGTGATAATTAGGCTTCCATGATAGAAATTAAGCCGGCTGAAATAGAATATCAAAATCTGGGCCAGAATCTGCGTCCCAGAATATTTTCCTACTAAACCGGCCATACCTCCAGACTCACAACTCTAAATGGGCCTCAATTTTACAGTTGTTTAGAAGACATCCGGACCTACATTTACTTATTTTATATATCACTCTAATTAGGCCATCTAAAATGACATTTCGATGTGTTTGTTCGGTGGTTTCAATCCGGCTGCCACCCCTGGTCAAGAGTGGAAAAGTCCAAGTTCCACAAGCTTTCCACCACCCTAAGCCTACCATAATGAAGTGGGATGACTATCACTACTGGATGATCGACCCAAGGATCTAGAAATTCTTATTTATGGTAGTGGTGTTGGAGTATTTAATGAATCTTTGATCATTTTTTTCATTGTAATGTTATTATGTTGATTTGGCTTTGTAACATTCTTCTTTATCAGGTATGTTGTTCGAATCACCTTAGTTCATAATAAAATTTATTCCTTTCCTCTTATTATATTATTATTCTTATCAATTTGATATCATTGACTTATGGTGTGCATTTATTCACATCATACCTTGTGATATTTTTCACACAACAGTGGAGTGATTGATTTCTCTTAATTGTATTTTTACTTCTTTAATTCCACCCTCATTAGTCTACTTTCCGCTTCGATTGAAAACATAGAATCAATGGAGGTATAACTATTTTATGGGTTGATCTAATGGATTATAATGGCGCTTGTTTGGATTTTATTTCTCACCCCATTAATTTATAATCACTTATTTTAATTGAGAATTTTCTTTAAAGATATTTAAACTCCTTCATCCTTGTGGAATTTAAAGCCACACACTTCAAGTGCTTATACAAACCATTACTGTGAAATGATAAAAACATTGATCCTCCATGTGTATAGTTGATTTTTATTAAAGGGTGTAGGTATTAATGCAGTAAGTGATGATGTTGTTTGATCTTCTTAAATGAACCCATCTCAATTATAAGAAATTGAAATCATTAAAAAGGCAATTCATCCAATCCACCCCAAGCGATAACCTAGGATCAACTCATTACCTTAATTAGAATTAAATTAAATACATTATTGAACATTTAAAACCATCTAAAATCAACCCATGTTGGCCACTTCATTGCCAAAAATAGTCCTTAGAATGTGCGTGTCTATAGGTTACTTCTTAGGTCTCTGAGGATTCGAAAACCAAAGATAGACTACAAGGACCATTCTTCCTTCTTATCTTGTGTAATTTTGAGTGTGAATCATGAGAGGATGATCATATCATGAATCTCAGAACTGTACTATAGGTTCTTTGACACCACCAACTCTACATAAAGTTTTCTATGTGTAAGTTCTAGGCTAGAGAGGTGCATTTCCTTGGACAAGAAGTGTGAAAAAAGGGTGTGGAAGTAGACCTATCAATGGTTGATGTAGTTGTTTCTTGGGAAGCACCTAGGAATGTTTAACAAGTTGATAGTTTGATTTTTCTCATGGGATGTTATCATATAATTGTTCAACATTTCCCTAGATTTCTAGTTCCACTGAAAGTACTGACTATAAAGGACCAGTCTTTCGTGTGGAGTGAGTAGTTCCAGACAACATCCAGTTATCTGAAGGGGAATTTTGTTAGTGCTCTATTTTCCTAAGTAATATGTGATACTTTAGGGGGTTTTTATGCTTCTTTCTGTTCAAAGTAGATGACTCAAGAGAGGGTGAATTGAGTATCTATAAAATTTTCTATTAATAATTGGTTATTTAAAATATCATGCCCCAATTAAAATAAAAACCAAAGTCTGTTGGTAGTGAATTTATAAAAGTCGTGAATGTTCAATTGGTTTCTCAGAAGATTGATTAGTTCTTAGTTTTACCAATAGTAGATTAGCAATGATTTTGAAGATAATTTTATAATTCTAAACAAATATAAACACTTTATAAACTAACTATCAAAGTTAATTTTATCTTAATGCGAAACATACATAACAGATTAAAATATAAGACAAATAGAAAAACGGTTAAAACAAGAGGTTTAGCCTCAAGATGAGACTTAGTACTCTTCACATGGTGATCACCTACCACCAAGCAGTTTATATTAATAAACTTTTGATCCACACCCTGGATCAGGGTTCACAATAGCACAAAGGGTTATCCAGATCACACTTGACCATTACCATAGTTATTCATGGAAAAAAATAATAAACAGATCACATAGGATATCTTCCACAATTTTACATAGGATACAATAGTAAAAATGGATTGAAAGTGAGGATATTTTGGTATCCTCCATTTATGCTCAGGCTATATTGTGTGTCATACAAACATACATACACACTACTCAAATAGTAACCACAAGATCATAATTGAGTTATGAAAGAAGTACAGTGTTTATAAATCTCTGTGTGTTGTTAAGTAAAGCTCAGGACTCAATGAATGTAGAGAAAAATGATATTCGAGTCCTCTTTTGAATGTTGGATTTAGAATAGAGTTTTTCAGTTTCCGTAATATTGCTTCCAAGTGTGAAAAGGTTCATCTATTCTTTTGTGATGATGTTCGGCAAGCTTCAGTAGGATGTTTCCTGTAAAACTTCTTGTGAGATCAAGCATCAAGTTCCTCTATTTTCAATATTGTGTATTAGCTCAGTCTGTTTTAGTGTGTTTTTTGAGCTCTAGTTTTTAAGTTGAGGTTCAAGTCCTTTTAAACATCAAGGTCCATTAGGAATAAAGATCTCCACACATTCATGTACCTTGTACTATCAACGAATAGTCCTATAGAAAACCATAAATAAAACCAGAAACATTAATTTGTCTAAATATGACTATTATAAATAAATTTTAATTAATAAAATCAAAACAGTTTTTTATAACTATTGGTGAGTCATTTCCATCAGATTATCTACTTCGTTCTGTTAGCATCAATCATTCATAATTGAGGTGTTTTCTTCAATGTGTCATCTTCATTGTGTCATCTCCACTATGTCATCTTCTTTTTATCATCTTTGGTGTGTTCAACATCGGTGTGTCAAACATCGGTGTGTTGAACATCGGTATGTCGAACATCGGTGTGTGGAACATCAGTGTGTGGAACATCGATGTGTCGAACAGCGCTGTGTCGAACATCGGCGTGTTGAACATCGGTGTGTTGAACATCAGTGTGTCAAAATTGGTGTGTCTAACATCAGTTTGTCGAACATTGGTGTGTCGAACATTTGTGTGTCAAACATCGGTGTGTCAAACATCGGTTTGTCGAACATCATTGTGTTGAACATCATTTTGTCGAACAGCAGTGTGTTGATCGTCGGTGTGTCGAACATCAGTGTGCTGAACATCCGTGTGTTGAAAATATGTGTGTCGAACATCGGTTTGTCCAAAATTGGTGTGTCGAACATCTGTGTGTCGAACATCAGTGTGTCAAACATCGGTTCGTTTGCAGGAACTCTAAAAATCCTATAATGACTTCATCTTACACATAACATTAAACGACTATGTGACATCCAACAATACAAGTAAAAATACACATGTAAACTTATGAATTTATAAATATTAGATATTTCCTTATTAATTTATATTGTTCAGTATGATATAATTAATTTACATAGAGATATTAAATGGCATGAAAGAGTGGAATCTGTAGTTAGAAATTATTTTTGATTATGAAAACTACCATATCATAGGGGGTCGAATAATCTCCCCTTTTTGATAATCACAAATTTTGGCATACATAAAAATATAAGGAATCACAAATAAGTGGTCATAACATACAAAACTGAAGGATATATTTCAATATATCTAAAACATTCCCTTGTTTGATGTTTTAAAAAAATCTCCCACTCTATAAAAGTATTATAATGAGTAAATGCCTTCTGTCCTATACCAGATAAGCTTCCCTATAGTTCAATACTGTATTCCTTATGCCTTTTCTCCCCCTTTTAGGATTAGCAAAAAAAGGGAAGCATAAAATATGATGAGAGATATCATAAAATAAAGACACCATAAATATTTCCATTTAGATGAAAAAAAGTACAAGGAATACGAAAAGATCAAATACCTATCAAAAATACAATCCATCACTAAGGGTTTGGCTTGTGAGGGTCTTTTACATTATCTGAAGGATCCAGAGGAGAAGAATAATGATTGTGAGTGGAAGAAGATAGAGTTGATCTTAAGATAACACCAAGAAGGACAACACTTATAGGTATATTTGTTGCAATGCTTGGCCGTCTTTCTGACAACACGCGACTCAGAGTTTTCTCTGTAATGACCGGTCGAATCTGGGAAAGAGCCTGGGAGGTAGTCATTGCAGTAGGAGGCTGAGAGGCAGTACCAATGGATGTTGTAGGAGGGACCACAATGGATTCATCCTGGACATGCAGATATAGCATAAGGAGATTTATTAAATCTTTAATGATTCCACCACCGTATTTCATAGATTTCTCGAATTCATCCTTATTCTTCATGAATTTATTCAGCAAAGGGTTAAACTCATTCAATTGGGTAACTTTATTCTCGAAGTATTTAGTGAGATTATTTATTATGAGATTGTATGTTAGAAACTTCAAGATTATTATGTGGTCATGCTTGGTATAAATCAGAGTAATGTACCTATCCACCTTTTTCTAATATCTTTTTCTGAGCAGCATAGGCTTCATTAGTGCACTGCCTAACCATATTTTACACACGGTCTATACTTCGATTCACCTTTTCAAGAGTTTCTTTGTCTGAAAAAATCTAAATTAATTGGAGTTACTCTCTCATCACAACCTTGAGAGACTCCTAATTAGCAACAACACCTTTCCCACTTCTAGAACTAGATGGGCCAGTTAACATTTTTACAACCTCCTCTTTCATCTTCTCCAGATCCGCACTGAGTAGACGAGTCACCATGTTCCTAAGAACATCCAGATCACCACATAAGGAGGTCCTGAAGTCAAATGATAAGGAATTTAACACATTTCTCATCTCTCTTACTACTACTCTCAGCAAATTATTGTACCTAATAATGGTTTCTGTTGTAGTAATGAGATTCTATTGAATCTCTTGGATCACTATTCATGAAATCCTCACAACATCAGCATCAGAAATACCTATGGAAGTAGAGGATTCACTTTTGGATCCAAATGAGGATATTACTGACTCACATATATCATTTTTAATTTATCCAAATCATTGTTAGTGACATAGTGACTTGGCACGGTCTGTGCTATTGGCTCTACTTCTACAAGTGAAACTGGTGGAACAGGTGCAATAGGTTCTGGTTCATCTTGGACTTGTAGAACAGGATGAGGCACCCTCTCTCCAACCTAGTCATACCCCAAACAAAAAATATATATATATTGGATCAATATTCCACTATCTAGTATAGGTTTTGTCTCTTAGCTCAACAGTATCAATCATAATCCTTCTTCCATGAGGATCAGGAACTAAATCATATCCATCAACATCTTTATTCAGTCCTCTAGCCATAACAACATTTCTGGGTACGAGAACCAACTGAACTTCATGTTCTGCATGAACTCCAAACACTTAAACTTCTCCAGGAACTTTCTCAACTTGAGGCACTTGATCCTCAACTTCTTCCTCACGTCCATCATCCATATTTTCATTCAATTCCTGAATGATTTCTTGATTTTCACCATTAGGATGGGGTGATATGTCACGACCCCCTCCCCACAAAGTGTACCCCTCCTGGGCCGGCAATGTGAGAAGGGAGATAATGACCCCCCAAGTCCCGCCACCAGTAGGCCCCGGGTTGGAGACTAGCACCGAGGGTATAATACACACACAAATGGGAGGCATTACCCTCTAAGAGAACACATGCAGAAGAGAGAGATAGAATAGACACCAATCAACTCCAACTCAGAACTGAAATATAAAAGTAAACCAAGTACATATATGAAATGTCATGAAAAAGTACTACAACTGAAAGGGGAAACTAAAAGTACCCAAAAGAAAGTAAAACGACAGCGACCACAAGCCCGAACAGCTCCTCCTCCAACCGCAAGCTAGTAGTAACCAGTTTGATCTCCAACCTACTCCAAGTGACCTGAAAAATAGTTTATATGTACATAGGGTGAGTATAACAGTATACTCAGTATGATCCTCCCCAAGAATCTCGTGCAAAAGTAAAGAAAGCATGCTAAAGCCCAGTGAACAACAAGTGAAACTAACTCGTTATCTAAACAGGTATACTATGTTCCCAACCTCACCATGGCTACTCTCAACAAGTAACGCATACAAGAATATAGCATATAGTAAAGAATATCAAGGGTACCCCGCTAATACTTCCCCACTGGATTTCCGCTTTTCCCCAACGCCATACGTCCTGTGCATCTCTCTCCAAAGGCTTGCCCGTAGACACCTAGGCTATGCTCCACAATCTGCACCTCGTGCACCACAAAGGCTTGCCCGCAGACACCTGGGCGAAGCACCACAACGTCCTCACAACCAAAAGTAACCAGGTAATTTCCGGGAGCCACCACAACTCGCATAACGTGTATCATACGTCGAGTATTATTCCTCAATCCATCACAGGCCATACGCCGAGTAAGGATCCTCAAGCCATCACAGCCTATACACGTTACACCTATAGTATTCCATAGTATACTATATCCAGAATATATGTGTGTGAAATAACCACAAGCCATTACAGCCCTCTACACACATATATGGGTAAAACTAACCACTGTGCCTACCAGCATAAGGATCTACCAAGAGAAGAGAGCGGGGCCAAAGGGGGTAGTCAGCCATTCAACCTCCCATCGGAATGTTGGGGAAAACACCCCCCTAGGGCTCAGAATCCCCGGGGTGTCAGTTGCCCTTACTGACAGGGTGGAGTAGCGTATAGAAACACAAAAAGTACAGAATATATAAGTAACTCACATCCACACTATGGGCATTACCTAGTCATAGATACAACTGCATCTAACGTCTCTCAGACTCCAGGCTGCTACTTCTAAGACTAGGTATCTTATAAGCACACAAACAATGAAGAGATTTATTAGATTACTCCATTCTCAATTATTAGTTCCACTGTACATTAATTAATTCCTTAAACATTAATTAAGAATGAACAATTCCACATTAAACTGAAATGGAATCACATTAAAAAACAACTGCTCCTTTTTAAGATTCACATCACCTTTAAATTCCAGCATCTCCATCCCCATGGATTTTCACCATTTAATTAAACATTCCTTACATAATTACTTTTCCACATTCCCAGGAATTCTAGAAAAACATCCTATGCTTCTAAACACAAAGGAGGCTCAACACGGTGAGTAGATATACTACCCGTCGAGTCTTTTCCGCCTATAGAAAGAGCATAGACCCATCCTCCATCGAGAGGGTAAACACGGAAAGCACATGGCATACCCCGTGTGTCTTCGCCTCCTTCGGAAAGAGGGTAAGCAAGACCAGCTTCCTTGAGCCGTGGGGAAAAGTAAAGCAGATAAACAACCAAACCAAACCACCAACATCAAACCATCACATTCATCTCATACCATCACCCTTGGTGTCCTCCCCGACACCCATATGCATAAACCGATGCATCTCGCCACACTAGGCGTCATCCGCTGCCACAACCACAAGTCTCCATGCCTCCACATATCACAACAGCCATCCAGGATCACATCACAACACCAGAAGCAGGAAAAAAAACATCACAAAATGGGCTCTCGGTCCTTTAACAAACAAGAGGGTAACTCAGAACCCTTTTAGAAATTCCCACATAATCTGTTCTCTAATCCATATTGAATTAATAGATTTGTTATTCGTAGGTTCCAATCATGGATACCTAATCAGTAAGCTATCAAAATTAAATAACCATGTTTACTTCCCTAATTTGATTATCCTAAAATTAGAACTACAACAACGGCAACAAACAGATTAATTTACATGCCTCTTTATCTTTAGCCAATTAATTAACAATTAATTCCGGATTTACGTTAGTTATCAATTTCTATCATGAACGAACAACGAATCAACGAAACATAGATATCACTATATCTAGGAAAACATGAGGCAAACCGTTATCACGGTATAAAGAAACATCATGCGATCAACCAATTCTTTTAATCCGGTTCAAGTTTTTAATTAGGTCAATTTCATTATGATCCAAAGGAATAAATCATGCTAATTCTACGATTGCACATATACAATTAGAGAAGCCATGAATCTCCTACCTCAAACAGTTCCTCACGTTCTTTATCCACACAACAGTTCACGATCCTTCCCTCGCGACAACTGTATCCACTGGAGGATGCTGCGGTACGACAGTACCAACCAACCCCAAGAAAACCCATTAGAATCATGGAAATTACATGGTATAATTATGTAAAGGAGGATAGGAGAAGATGAACTTCAAAGAGAACGACGATACAACATACCTTATATCGAAGATTGATCGACACGGCTCAGTTGCATCCAAAACATAACAGAACCAATCCTTGGGGTAAAGATTGATTGTGCAACTTCTACGGAAAGGATTGAAAGGTTCTAGAGTCTCTTAGCCAAGAACAAAGAGAAAGAACAAGGGAGAATGATATCTCGTCCCTTTTTAAGATTAAATGGGGCGACAGTTTAAGATCTGGTTAATTCTCCATTAAAAACGGATCGCATTAACCCACGCGGTTTGACCAAGTAAAACATTCTAAGACTTAGGAATAATTAATAAAGGATTTATGGCATTTGAATCGGCCTTAAGAGCCCTTAAAATAAGGCTTTAAATGTATTTTACGTCAAAGGAAATGTAAAAAGGGGCAAAACTGTAGGAGTCTGGAAACATTTTTCACCCACCATTACTGTACAAGAAACCGATCTGTGAAACCGATCTGTGAAACTGATCTGTGAAACTGATCTGTCACACCAATCTGTGAAACTGATCTGTGAAACTGATCTGTCACACCGATCTATGAAACCGATCTGTGAAACTGATCTGTCACACCGATCTGTGAAACCGATCTGTGAATCTGATCTGTCACACCGATCTGTGAAACCGGTCTGTGAAACTGATCTGTGAAACTGATCTATCACACCGATCTGTCACACCGATCTATGAAACTGATCTGTGAAACTGATCTGTTACTGTTCATAAAACTGGAAACACTGTTCACGGAATTGGAAAATTGGCAAAGTGTTGGGGATAAGTCCCCTTGGCCTCCCGGAACACCTCCAACACCAAAATTCCACAAAGTAATGGACCGGAGAGGTCCGGGCCATTACATTAGATACCTCTCAAAACATTCTCGTCCTTGAGAATTAAAACCAACCCAGAAGAAAAGAGGGGTCCGAACAACCACCCCATAAGATACCTCTCAGGGGAAAACCACCATGAGTTGTTCGAAATCTGGAACAAAACTACGACATCCGGGAGTATGGGAACAAACAATCCATACCCAAACAATTAAAACATAACATCACATCAAAGGTACATAAATAAAACATGAAAGATCTAACCAGAGAGGAAACATCATTACATGAAAGGAGTTAAACATTGAACAACTCTGGGTACTGAGCACGTATCTGTGACTCATGCTCCCAGGTACTATCCTCCATGCCACCGTGTCGCCACAAGACACGAACGAAGGGGATAGAACGCCCACACAACACCTTCTCCTTGTGGTCTTGGATCTCCACAGTTCGCTCCTCGAAAGTCGCATCATCCTCAATATCGATCTCTCCCCAATCGATAACATGAGATTCATCATGAAGATAACGGCGGAGCTGCGATACATGGAAAACATCATGTATCCGACTCATCTGAGGGGGAAGTGCTACTTGATATGCCACAACTCCAACACGAGCTAACACCTCGAAAGGCCCAAAAAACTGGGGAGAAAGCTTACTTCCACGACCAAAACTTCGCTGCCCACGACGGGGAGTCACCTTCAGAAACACATGATCCCCAACATTAAACTCTAACAGTCTCCTTCTTTGATCAGCATAAGATTTCTGACGATCTTGTGCTGTCTTCATCCTCTCACGAATCACCTGAACCATCTCTGTTGTATTTTGCACGAGTTCTGGCCCGAGAATTTCTGACTCTCCGACTTCAGTCCAGCACAATGGAGAACGACATGGCCGGCCATACAAGGCTTCAAACTGCGCCATACCGATGGTAGAGTGAAAACTATTATTGTAAGAGAACTCTACCAAGGTTAAGTGCTTCACCCATGAACCTCCAAAATCAATAACACAAGAGCGCAACATGTCTTCAAGAGTCTGGATAGTTCGCTTTGTCTGACCATCCGTTTGAGGATGAAAAGAAGTGCTAAGGCACAGTTGATAGCCAAAAGCATGCTAGAGACCTCTCCACACCCTAGAGGTAAAACGAGGATCTCGATCAGAAATGATCATCTTAGGAACTCCATGAAGCCTCACCACCTCCTCCAGATACTGCCTCGACAAAACCTCCACTGAGCTCGACTCCTTGATTGCTATGAAGTGGGGAGATTTATTTATACGATCCACTACCACCCATATAGCATCATGTCCTCCCGGAGCTCGAAGTAAACCTGTAACAAAGTCCATTGAGATGTACTCCCACTTCCACTGAGGAATCTCTATGTGTTGGAGAAGACCACCAGGAACACGGTGTTCGGCCTTCACCTTCTAGCAGACTAAACATAGAGACACACACTCTGCAACCATACGTTTCAGCCCAGGCCACCAGAACTGACTCCTTAAGGATCGGTACATCTTCGTCACACCAGGATGTACTGCCAAGGGTGAACTATGGAACTCTCGGAGAACCGTCTCACGCATCGCCAAGGGAACAAAAAGCCTGCCATGATACAACACTCGGTGTTGTTCATCCTCTGACCAACCATCAGGGTCCTCACCACATACAACTCTGTCTCTCCAAACTTCCACCTCTAAATCACCCAACTGAGACTCTTCCACCTTCTTCATCAGGGATGACTGCACCGTCATCTGGAAAAGACAACCTCTTCCCCCAACTTCTCCCATATCAAGATGCAAAGATGATAGCTCTTCCATCACTCTCCAGGAATTACCAGATTCACGCACAACATCATTACGTGACTTTCGGCTTAGTGCATCAGCTACAACGTTCCCTTTTTCAGGTGTATACGATATTTCAAAGTCATATTCCTGCAAGAACTCCATCCACCGACTCTGCCTCAAGTTCAAGTCACGTTGGGAGAAAACATACCTCAAACTCTTATGATCGGTGAAAACCAGAAAGTGCTCACCAATGAGGTAATGTCTCCACAACTTTAGAGCAAACACCACTGATGCCAACTCAAGATCATGGGTGGCATAGTTGCGTTCATGGGGACGCAACTGCCGAGACCCATAAGAAACAACGGACCTCTGCTGCATGAGAACACAGCCTAGCCCCAGATGTGAAGCATCACAGAAAACATCAAACTGGACTCCCTCCGCTGGAAGACAAAGGACTGGAGCACTTACCAACTTCTCCTTTAGATACTCGAAAGCTGTCTGACACTGTTCAGTCCATATGAACGCTTGATCCTTCCTGTTCAAAGCTGTCAGAGGAGTCGCAACTCGGGAGAAATTAGCCACAAACCTCCTGTAATAGCCTGCGAGACCAAGGAAACTTTGCACCTCTGACATGATCTTGGGGGCTGGCCAAGACACCACTGCTTCTATCTTCGAAGGATCCACAACTACTCCCTGTTGGGACAGAACATGTCCCAAGAAACGAACTTCTCGAGCCCAAAACTCACACTTGGACAACTTCCAAAACAACCGATGTTGGCGAAGAACTCCCAAAATGGCTCGTAGATGCTCTGCATGCTCCTCTTCAGATGTGGAGTACACAAGGATGTCGTCGATGAAAACCACAACAATCTTGTCCAGGAATTCACGGAACACAACATTCATCAACCCCATGAAAACATCTGGAGCATTTGTCACCCCAAATGGCATTACAACAAACTCATAATGCCCATGAAGACAACGGAAAGCAGTCTTTGGGATATCCTCATCCTTTACACGCATCTGATGATATCCTGACCGCAAGTCTATCTTTGAAAACCAACTTTCACCCTTCAGTTGATCAAACAGTTCATCAATCCGCGGGAGAGGATAGCGGTTCTTTATTGTCACTTTGTTTAATCGACGATAATCGACGCACAACCGCAAACTGTCATCGGCCTTTTTCACAAACAAAACTGGTGCACCCCACGGTGACACACTTGGCCGAACAAAACCACACTACAACAGACCATCGAGCTGTATACGTAGCTCTCGTAACTCAGAAGGGGCCATCCTATACGGAGACATAGAGATAGGAGACGCTCTTGGCTATAGCTCGATCCCAAACTCGATCTCTCGTCGAGGGGGTAAGGATACAACCTCTTCTGGAAAGACATCTGGGTACTCCTCTACGACCCTAGGAAACGCCGACTGTTGAACCTCTGAAGAACTCAGCATCATCCCAGCCATCATGGATGATAAGGATGAAACTCGTCTATGACTAATCCGAGGATCTCTCTCACCAACAAACACTACTTCCTCTCCATCTTCATCAAAGAAAAAGACCTTCTTCCTGTAGAAATCCACAATAGCCTGCACCTAATACAACCAATCCATGCCGAGGATGACATCATATGGTTGTATTCGCAAACATAGGAAATCTCCCCAAGAGCGGTGTTTCCCCAACACTAGCTCACAGTCTCTACATACTTCAAACAAGCTAGCTCGACCTCCAACTGGCGTAGTCAACGCCAAGGGCACTGGAAGCCTCTCTGCCTCAAGTCCCAAAGCGTGGACAAGGGTAGGGGATATAAAGGAGTGTGTCGCTCCTGAATCAAACAAGGCATACACCAAGGTAGAAAACAAGTAATGGGTACCTCGGACGACGTCTGGATCGCCTGGGGCTGGCAACGCTAGAGCATGAAGCTGACCACGACCACCTCCATGGCCTCTCTGACCCTGATGACGACCACCACCACGGCCGCGCTCTGCTCTCTGAGGACGGGGAGCGTCATGGGGCTGTCCTCTGCCTGCACCATCTACCCTCTGGTGATCTAAAGCTGGTGCAACCTACTGCTGCTGCCTTGGCTGGAACTGCCTCAACGGAGGAACCTGGAGTGGAGCGCCTGGTGCACGATGACTGCTCTGAAAAGTCGGGCACTCCCGCTGCTGATGACCACGTCCACCACAAGAAAAGAAAGCGCCTGATCCCTTGGCATAGGTCTGAGAGTTGCTACCTCTGGAGAAATGAGATGGAAAGGGCTGGGACCTACCCCTAGGTGAACGGAAACTCTTCTGTCCTGAAAACCGGGAACACCGGACCACAGCTCTACTTCGTGAGGAATCATGACGATTCCCCTCTCGTGATGATCTGGTCCTAGGCAAAGTCCTCTCAACAACCTCTGCCCTCGCCAGCACCTCTAGATATGTCTTCAGCATAAATGGGGTGACCTGGAGCTGGATCTCTGGATGCAAAGCCTCCTCGAAATGCCTCGCCCTGGCATCATCATCTGGTAACAGGTCTGAAGCATATCGTAGAAGGTTCCTGAAACAGATTCTAAACTCTCGAAAACTAGAGCTCCCATGTCGAAGGGTCAGTAGCTCCTGGCGACTGGACGCCTTCGCAGTCGATGAAAGAAACTCGACTCTAAACCTGTCTCGAAACTCCTCCCATGAGATCGCTGACTCCTCACGATCCCCGAGGAACAAGAACCACCACTGTCTCGCTGCTCCACGCAACATCGTCACAACCAAGGACACCCAGTGTTACTTCCGAGCACGAATCGAAATGAAGCCTATGTCGACCTCCTCCAACCAGTCTTCCGTGATTGCATCTGAAACGGAGCCCTCATACTTCTGTAGAGTCTGGCACTGAAACTCTCGGAGTGTCTTCCTCCAAGTGTCATCTTCATCAACCTCTACCCGGCGGCGATCTACTAGAACAGCCTACTGGGCACCTTCTGCGCAAACCTGACGAGGACGTCGACCTGGAGCCATACCTGTAAAATAACAACTGTTAGAGCTCCTAAGCCTAGAATATGGAAGACTCAACATTAATTAATTAATTATTTTGTTTTATTAATTTTAGGTTACCTGTCCCAAGGTCTACCCATTCAAACACAGGCGCAAAGAATAATGATGCATGATCATTTCCTAGGTCTCTACCCTGCAACCAGTATCACTTTGTTTAGTAGCCATCGTAAACTTAAAGGTCCGTGCAACAAATCATAGGGGGACCTGAACGCCTATGTCTCTGCCGGTCTCCAGTGTTTACCCCACTTGCTAAACATGAATGACACTGTTTCCCTACCATCCCATGCATCCTCACCTGTGCCTAACTCCAAACTCCATCCTATCCCTCAACCAGACCGATGATACCACTCTGTCACGACCCCCTCCCCACAAAGTGTACCCCTCCTGGGCCGGAAATGTGAGAAGGGATATAATGACCCCCGAGTCCCACCTCCAGTAGGCCCCGGGTTGGCGACTAGCACCGAGGGTATAATACACACACGAATGGGAGGCATTACCCTCTAAGAGAACACATGCAGAAGAGAGAGATAGAATAGACTCCAATCAACTCCAACTCAGAACTGAAATATAAAATGAAACCATGTACATATATGAAATGTCATGCAAAAGTACTACAACTGAAAGGGGAAACTAAAAGTACCCAAAAGAAAGTAAAACGACAGCGACCACAAGCCCGAAAAGCTCCTCCTCCAACCGCAAGCTCATAGTAACCAGCTTGATCTCCAACCTGCTCCAAGTGACCTGAAAAATAGTTTATATATACATAGGGTGAGTATAACAGTATACTCAGTAGGATCCTCCCCAAGACTCTCGTGCAAAAGTAAAGAAAGCATGCTGAAGCCCAGAGAACAACAAGTGAAACTAACTCTTATCTAAATAGGTATACTATGTTCCCAACCTCACCATGGCTACTCTCGCCAAGTAACGCATACAAGAATATAGGATATAGTAAAGAATATCAATGGTACCCCGCTACTACTTCCCCACTGGTTTGCCGCTTTGCCCCAACGACATACGTCCTGTGCATCTCTCTCCAAAGGCTTGCCCGTAGACACCTGGGCTAAGCTCCACAATATGCACCTCGTGCACCACAAAGGCTTGCCCGCAGACACCTGGGCGAAGCACCACACCATCCTCACAACCAAAAGTAACCAGGTAATTTCTGGGAGCCACCACAGCTCGCATAACGTGTATCATACGTCGAGTATTATTCCTCAAGCCATCACAGCCCATACGCTGAGTAAGGTTCCTCAAGCCATCACAGCCTATACACGTTACACCTATAGTATTCCATAGGATACTATATCCAGAATATATGTGTGTGAAATAACCACAAGCCATTACAGCCCTCTACACACATATATGGGTAAAACTAACCACTGTGCCTACCAGCACAAGGATCTACCAAGAGAAGAGAGCGGGGCCAAAGGGGGTAGTCAGCCATTCAACCTCCCATCAGAATGTTGGGGAAAACACCCCCCCCAGGGCTCAGAATCCCCGAGGTGTCAGTTGCCCTTACCGACAGGGTGGAGTAGCGTATAGAAACACAAAAAGTACAGAATATATAATTAACTCACATCCACACTATGGGCATTACCTAGTCTTAGATACAACTGCAGCTAACGTCTCTCAGACTCCAGGCTGCTACTTCTAAGACTACGTATCCTATAAGCACACAAACAATGAAGAGCTTTATTAGATTACTCCATTATCATTTATTAGTTCCACTATACATTAATTAATTCTTTAAACATTAATTAAGAATTAACAATTCCACATTAAACTGAAATGGCATCACATTCAAAAACAACTGCTCCTTTTTAAGATTCACATCACCTTTAAATTCCAGCATCTCCATCCCCGTGGATTTTCACCATTTAATCAAACATTCCCTACAGAATTACTTTTCCACATTCCCAGGCATTCTAGAAATACATCATATGCTTCTAAACACAAAGGAGGCTCAACACGGTGAGTAGGTATACTACCCGTCGAGTCTTTGCCGCCTATAGAAAGAGCATAGACCCATCCTCCATCGAGAGGCTAAACACGGAAAGCAAGTGGCATACCCCGCGTGTCTTCGCCTCCTTCAGAAAGAGGGTAAGCAAGACCAGCTGCCTTGAGCAGTGGGGAAAAGTAAAGAAGATAAACAACCAAACCAAACCACCAACATCAAACCTTCACATTCATCTCATACCATCAACCTTGGTGTCCTCCCCGACACCCATATGCATAAACCGATGCATCTCGCCACACTAGGCATCATCCGCTGCCACAACCACAAGTCTTCATGCCTCCACATATCCCAACATCCATCCAGGCTCAAATCACAGCACAAGCAGTAGGAAAAAAACATCACAAAATGGGCTCTCGGCCCTTTAACAAACAAGAGCGTAACTCAGAACCCTTTTAGAAATTCCCACATAATCTGTTCTCTAATCCATATTGAATTAACATATTTTTTATTCGTAGGTTCCAATTATGGATACCTAATCAGTAAGCTATCACAATTAAATAACCATGCATACTTCCCTAATTTGATTATCCTCAAATTAGAACTACAACAACGGCAACAACCAGATTAATTTACATGCCTCTTTATCTATAGCCAATTAATTAACAATTAATTCTGGCTTTACGTTCGTTATCAATTTCTATCATGAACGAACAACGAATCAAGGAAACATAGATATCACTATATCTAGGAAAACATGAGGCAAACCGTTATCACGGTATAAAGCAACAACATGCGATCAACCAATTCTTTTAATCCGGTTCAAGTATTTAATTAGGTCAATTTCATTGTGATCCAAAGGAATAAATCATGCTAATTCTACGATTGCACATATACAATTAGAGAAGCCATGAATCCCCTACCTCAAACAGTTACTCACGTTCTTTATCCACACAACAGGTCACGATCCTTCCCTCGCGACAACTGCATCCACCGGAGGATGCTGCGGTGCGACAGTACCAACCAACCCCAAGAAAACCCATTAGAATCTTGGAAATTACATGGTATAATTATGGAAAGGAGGATAGGAGAAGATTAACCTCAAAGAGAACGACGATACAACATACCTTATATCGAAGATTGATCGACACAGCTCAGTTGCATCCAAAACAGAACAGAACCAATCCTCGGGGTAAAGATTGATTGTGCAACTCCTACGGAAAGGATTGAAAGGTTCTAGCTTCTCTTAGCCGAGAACAAAGAGAAAGAACAAGGGAGAATGATATCTCGTCCCATTTTAAGATTAAATGGGGCGACGGTTTAAGATCCGGTTAATTCTCCATTAAAAAAGGATCTCATTAACCCACACGGTTTGACCAAGTAAAACATTCCAAGCCTTATGAATAATTAATAAAGGATTTATAGAATTTGAATCAGCCTTAAGAGCCCTTAAAATAAGGCTTTAAATGTATTTTACGTCAACGGAAACGTAAAAAGGGGCAAAAATGTAGGAGTCTGGAAACACTGTTCACCCACCGTTACTGTACATGAAACCGATCTGTGAAACCGATCTGTGAAACTGATCTGTGAAACTGATCTGTCACACCGATCTATGAAACCGATCTGTGAAACTGATTTGTCACACCGACTTGTGAAACCGATCTGTGAAACCGATATGTCACACCGATCTGTGAAACCGATCTGTGAAACCGATCTGTGAAACTGATATGTGAAACTGATCTGTCACACCGATCTGTGAAACGGATCTGTGAAACTGATCTGTCACACCGATCTGTGAAACTGATTTGTGAAACTGATCTGTTACTGTTCATAAAACTGGAAACACTGTTCACAGAACTGGAAAATTGGCAAAGTGTTGGGGATAAGTCCCCTTGGCCTCCCGGAACACCTGCAACACCAAAATTCCACAAAGTAATGGACCAGAGAGGTCCGGACCATTACATGATATGTCCTCATGTTGAGAATCTCTATGATTAATAGCCTCTTATTCAACATGCTCAACACCATCCCCAGCTCCATGTACAGATTCCTCACTATATCTGTCGACCACTTATTGTCCCACTTTTAAAGAATTACTTACATGCTCATCATTTCCTCCCTCATCATCATCACCATCCTCAAACTCCTCATCTAATTAACTTACATATCCTTCCACACCAATAACCTCGGTCTTTTCCTCATCTTCATATGCTAATGAAGACTCTATTGAGGGTAAGTCTACAGGTGGATGGGTGGGTCTATAAGACATATCTTTTGGACATTCGGCAATATTAGGATCACTCCTATCATCAAAATGATATCCTTTCTCACTTGGAAATTCAGGCTCAACATCATCATCAGAATAAACAGGTTCTTATTCTGGTTTGAGACATAGATCAACTATATCCTTTGGTCTAGTAAGATGGTCAACTGGATTGAAATCTTCATATATCCTTTCCCCAAAACCAACCTATTATTTCTTCCATGAGTTCTAGAAGTTCTTCATCCTTTTACAAATATATTTTTGGAGACAGTAACCACTACATGTATTTATCACTTCATATCCATCTTCCACACAACCTATCCTTTTTAACATGGTAGAGATCATCCTCGGATATTATAAACATGTTTCCTTCTTGGATGGATTTATCAAATTAGAGACATGCACGATTAGAAATATACACAGGTTCACTTTTATCTCATGCTTCAATAGATAGATCAGGAAAAAATCCTGATACTTTAGAGTAGAGAAATATCCCTTTCCGGGGTAGATTTGATATTTAATAAATATAAACAATAATATTATTTCTCAATCAAACTCACTTGCAATAGTCTCCCTAGATTCTCCATTTCAAGTCAGATTCGTCAGATCAATTTCATAAGAGAAAAAATTAGGGGAAGGTGGAATATTACCTGGATAATCAACATAGAAACCTTCATGAGGAATCTCCAAGCACTCATCCCATTCCATAGAAGATAAATCAACATCCTTTCCCTTTACTACTGACTTCATGCTTTCTACCTCAGCTTCATCCAGAGATATCATCAAATGTTGATAGAATTATTACACTATCAAGGGATAATAAGGTCTTTAGTTGTTAGTACACTAGCTCAACCACCCATGATACTCCAATACATTTAATTAAAATGACTTTCTTGTCATAAGGAAATCAGTAGACACTTCTTTTTCAGCCGTAACCACTCGACTTTCTAATCATGGTTTTGCAGTCCCACTGGACTCTTCTTTCTGATGATTAGTAGATGTTGATTTTCATGGCTCTTCCATATTGTGCATGGTCCTTTCCATGTCAAGGCTTCAGATTTTAAATGATTTTAGGATGAGGGTAGAGAGGTAGAGTGAAAAAGGGTAGATGGATTAATGGAAATGAGAAGTTGAACAGTTTGGATGGATTGAACTAAATATATTATTTAAGGATTGGAAATCAAAAAACATAGAATTTTAATGCGGAAAAAGAATACTAAATAATTTTGTTTTATTTAAAACAGTCATAATTACAACATATTCCTTAAAAACATTGGTGTAAATGGATCAATTTCAACAGATCGATTTCAAGATATTTGTTTCAGGAGATTAGTTTCACGAGATCAGTTTCAAGAGATCCTATGGATTTATCATTCTTAGTTCATGTCTGATATTGTTGATTTTCTCTGAATATAATGGCTTAGTGAATATATAATAAATATGAGGTTTAGTCCCAATAAATTCTAGAGTTATATCAAATTTTTGAGAATGATCTCTCAAAAAGTGATATCTTACATCAATATAATTTTTTTGGAATGAGAAATTGGATTCCTAGAAATGTTAATATCACTTGTGTATTCACAGTTTATGGTGATATGTCTGAATTGAAATCCATAGTCTAATAAGGTGTGTTTCATCCCCAAAATTTGTGCACAACAACTACCAGTAGCAATGTATTCTTCTTTAATAGTTGATAATGCAACTGAATTTATCTTTTTACTACACCATGATATTAGTGAATTTCCCAAAAATTGGCATGTCCCAGAGGAACTCTTTCGATCTTACTTACATCCACCAAAATCAACATCTGAATAGATAACTAAATGAAAAGCTTTTCCTTTATGATATAAGAGTCCTAAGTTATTGTATATTTGAAGTATTTTAAAATTCATTTAACAAAATTTAAATGTGGCTCTTTTGGATTTTCATGAAATTTCTCACACATACACACACTGAAAATAATATCTATCCCACTAGATGTTATATACATTAAACTCCCAATCCTTACTCTGTAAGAAGTCTTCTCAACTGATTTTCCATTTTCATCAAGATCTAACTTACATGTAGAACTCATATGGATTTCACTACTCTTAACTATTTCAACGCCATATCTTTTCAAAATATCTTTCATGTAATTACTTTGGTTTAAAATAATACCTTCTTTATTTTGAAATATTTGAAATCTTGAAAATATATAAGTTCACCCATTAAACTCATTTCGAACTCATGTACCATTATGTTTGTAATATAATTTCACAATGAGTTTTTAGAAGAACCAAAATTAATTTCATTAAAATATATTTGAGCTATTAAAACATCATTCGAAATTTATTTTATATATAATGTAGGATATCAAATTCTTTTTTAAAAAACTATAGAAATATAAAAGTTATGCATCCTTTTATAACATGCTCTTGGAACATGGTTCAGACCATATGAAGCTTTCGATAATTTGAACACTTGCTTTGGAAAAATTGGATTTGTAAAACCTGAGGGTTGTCAAGAAAAACACACTCAATAATATAACCATTTAAAAATTCACTTTTGACATCCATTTGACACTTTTCAAAATCCATGTGTGCTGCATAGGTATGTAATATCCTAATTGCCTCAATTCTAGATACTGGTGAAAAGGTCTCTTCATAATCAATTCCATCTTCTTGATTATATCCTTGTGCAACTAGTATATCTTTATTTCTAATTATATTTCCTACTTCATATACTTTATCTCTAAACACTCATTTGGTTCCAGTGGTCAAAGTATACTTCAGTTTATTTAGAATATTCCAAGATTTATTTCTTTCAAACTGATTAATTTTTTATTCCATTAGCATTACCCAAAATTTATCACTGATTACATCATTGATATTTTTAGGTTCAAGCTTTGACAATAAATATATATGCTCAACCTGTTTTCTCAAGGAAGCTCTCATTTGTGTTCCTCTATCTAAATCTACATCAACAACATCTAAGGGATGATTCTTAAGGGTCCTGGTTGGTCTAGAGAAGGTAGGACTTGATATTTCAGACTGGTCAGGTTGATCTGGTTCACTATGGTTAGGATCTGGAAAATTTACAAAAGTGGATGTTTTCACATATTCCTTCATCTCATGATTTTAGGTTTTATCATTAATATCTATATTAGACATATCCTATACAATATTTTCTACTGAGGTATTGGTCTCATATGGATCTACTTCGTCAAAATTGATGTGTACAGATTCCTCAACAAATTTGGTTTTCTTATTAATGTCTCTATGATTTTTTTGAATGTAGAATATCCCAGAAATATTCCTTCATCACTTTTGGAGGAAAAATTATCTAAATAATCTTTAGTGTTAAGGATATAAATATTACATCCAAAAACTTTTAAATAAGAAAATTTGGGTTTCCTATTATTCCACAACTTGTAAGGAGTTTTCTTAAGTATGGTTCTGATTAAGACTATATTTATTAGGTATCAAGTTGTATTAACAACTTCATCCTAGAAATAAACGGGTAGATCATATTCATTAAGAATATCCCGAGCAATTTACTATAAGGTTCTATTTATTATTTCTACCACACCATTCTTTTGTGGCGTCCTAGGAGCAGATAAGTTATGATTATAGTCATTTTGTGAGAAAAAAGATTCAAAATATTGATTTTCAAAATCACAACCATGATCAATTTTTAAGGATTTAATCTTAAAACCACTGAAATTTTCTACATACCTAGAGTACATGGTAAAATGTGAACAAGATTCACTTTTATGATCTAGAAAAAATGTCCAAGTGTACCTAGAGAAATCATCTACAAGAACATAAACATAGTGCTTCCCATTGAGACTTGAAACTATAGATGGTCCAAACAAGTCCATGTGATCCAACTTGAGAGGTTTAAAAGTAGTTACTTCCTTCTTTGGTTTGAATGAGATTTTACGTTTCATTCTCTTTGGAAAAAGATTAAAGACATTATTTTCTGGAAACTCTAACTTGGTTAAGTCTCTAACTAATCCTTCTATAGTTAAATTTCTAAGAGCGTGTATGTTGCAATGTTCTAGTATTCGATGCCAGAGCCAAGACTCTTTATGAAAAATCATCTAGACAAGTGACACTCTGTGATGATAGTGTGTCTAGATTTATAGCATATACATTATCATTTCTTAAATTAGTAAATACTAAATTATTCTTGGAATCAAAAACATGGAATGTATCATTTTTAAATTTTAAATTATATATATCATCAGAAAATTGAGATATGCTGAGTAGGTTATACATTAAACCATCAACATACAATACTATATCAATTGAAATAGAGTTAGTGTTACCAATCTGGCCTAGGCCTATGATTTTTCCATTACAATTGTCACCAAATGTGACACGTCCTCCAACTATCTGGGTAATACTTTTAAATCTTGAACAATCCATGGTTATATGTCCTAAAAAACCACTGTTCAAGTACCACAAATTTTTAAAGGAGCTCTTTAGGCAGTTTACATACAATATAGTTTAACCAAGAAATATCTTTGGAACCCATATTTGTTTGGGTCCAAAAACTTTAGTAATATAAGATTTAGGTAGCCACAACTGTCTTATAGGATTACTATATGCACAATATTGAGTGTTATAAAAATAAACACTATTTGGTCTAAAAGAATTGGATACAGTAAATGAATTTGTTGAAATAGAAGTTACTGTACAATTCATGTTTTTGAGAATGGTAGAAGATTTTCTATATTTGGTTACAAAACATGATTTGGATAAATTCTTTTGTCTAGGATGATATCCTATCCCAAAAGTATACTTATGAGATATTTGTTTACCATGGAATTGAATGAAAATATTTTCCCATTATTAAATATGTCGAAGTCTTTCTTTAATTTCTCATTAGACATTTTAACTCATTATTCTCCTTGATTAGTTGATCATTTTTTCTTTTTCAGTTATAAGTTCAGAATTATTCGTAACACTAGAAACATGTTGTTTCTTCAACGATTTCTACTTTTATTTCATATCATTACATGTTTATTCTATCATATTTAAATATTTGAATAATTCATCATATTTCATATTCTCAGACTCACTTAAAAAATAATAATAATTAAATATAAAATAGTATAAGGATACCTCATTTGTGTTTTTAATAAAACACATATTACCCATAACATCTTTCTCATTCTAAGAAGAGCTAGATTCACATGAGCTATCCTTAGAGGCACTCAAGGTGGCCTTCATTGATGTATTATACCTTCTATCCTTTTTTTCATACCTATTCTTGTATTTTATCTTTGGACATCCACCCTTGACATGTCCTTTCCTTTTACATTTATAGAAAATGACCTCTTCTGATTTATCATATTTCTTTGAATCTTGTTTCCAATTGCCATTGTTATCATACTTGCCTTTATAATTGGTCTTTTTGAAAAATTTCTTTTTCTAATCGAACTTATAAAATCTTCTAGCCAAATGGGACATTTATTCATTATTATCGGATGCTACTTCATCACATATCGAGGTTTCAAAAGTAGCTAGAACGTTCTCCTTGTCTTTACTTTTAGAAGTTGTTGTCTTGAAGGATACAGACTTTCGTTTTGGTTCATCCACTTCATGATTTACCTTCAATTACTCTTCATACATCATTAATTTTCAAATCAATATCATTACTGGAATCTTATCAATATCACACAATTCTCTAATCGACACAGACATTCCACACCATCATTCTGGTAAGCATTATAGAATCTGCATGTTCCGCTCTATGGATATTACTTCTCTTCCTATAGAAATAATGGAAATCACAATTTCATTGAACCTGAGATATATATTATAAATAGACTCATACAGATTAATTCTAAAGATTTCATATTTAATTTTATATGTATTTAATTTTATTTCATTAACATTAGAAGATCCTTCATGAGAAAAAGATAGAGTGTCCCAAATTTCATGTGTCGTTTTACAAGTAGATATATGGTAAAACACTTCATCTCCTAGTGCACAATACAGAGCATTCATTTCTTTACTATTATTGTTATAAGGCACCTTGGAAGATTCATCCTAATTGTTTCTAGCAATTTTAGGAATTGTATATTTACTTTCAATAGCATTCCAGAATTCAAATCCCATGCTTTCAAGATGTACTTCCATTTTAAGAATCTACTAAGAATAATGTTTTCCATTAAAGAAATGTGGCCTATTGGTAGCATCCCCTTATAGTTTATTTTCCATGATACTCATTGTAGTATAATTTCAAAGAGATGAAAATTTAAAAATAACAGAAATTTTGGGATCTTTGAAATAAAACAATAATCACAATTGACACGATTTGAAAGACTAACAACAACTTTCAAAAAATCTTCTAATACCAAATGTTGGTCGGAGTAGATGACTCAAAATTGTCGTGAGTTGAGTATATATAAAAATTTCTAATAAAAATGGTTCTTTAATATAGAATTCCCCTCTTAAAATAATAACCAATGTTAGTTTTTAGTGAATTTATAGAAGTCGTGATAGTTCAATTAGTTTGTGAGAAGACTGATTAGTTCTCAGTTTTACCAATATATGATTAGCAAAACTTTTCAATCTAATCAACTGATTCAAAATAGTTATAAACAGTTTCTTTACTAACTATCAATTTTCATTTTGTCTTAATGTGAGAAATACATATCAGATAAAAATATAAGAAAAACATCACAGTAGTTAAAACAATAGGTTAAGTCTCAAGCCGAGACTTAGTCCACTTCACCTAGTGATTTCCATCCCCAAAGTAGTTTATATTAATAAACTTTTGATCCACATCCTAGATCGGTGTTCCCAATAGTAAATAGGGCTTTCTAGGTCACACTTAACCTTTACAAAAGTTATTCATGGGAAAAACTAATAAACTATCACCCATGATCTCTTCCACGGTTCAACATGGGATACAAGAGTAAAAAGGAATTTAGAGTGAAGATATTATTGTATCTTCCTGTTATTCTCCATAGATAGTGTGTCTGATACAAATAGATATACACAACACTCAAATAGTAACCAAAAGATCACAACAGTGTTATAAAATAATAATAGGGTTTAGAAATCTCTATGTGTTGTGCAGTAAAGATCTGGACTCAATGAATGTATAGAAAATTGATATTTCAATCATCTTTTGAATGTTGGCTTCATAACAGGGTGTTGTAGTTTCTGTAATATTGCTTCCAGGTGTGAAATGATTTAGCTCTTATTTTGTGAGTATGTTCAGAAATATTCATTAGGTTGTTTCATGTAAAACTTCTTGTGAGAGCAAGCTTCGAGTTCCTCTATTTTCAATATTTTATATTCACTCAGTCTGTCTTTTATTGTGATTTTAGAGCTCTTATTTTTTGGTTGAGGTTGAATTCCTTTTATACATCAAGGTACATTTGGAATTAAGATATCTACACATGCATGTACTATTTAATTTCTACATATATTCGAATATAAATCATTAAATAATGTCAGAAACATTACTTTTTCTAAATATGACAGTTAAAATTAAATTTGTATTAATAAAAACGAAATTGTAATTTATGACTATCGGTGAGTCATTTGCATCGGTCTGTATTCTTTATTGTGTTAACATCTATCTTTCATCATCAGTGTGTCATATTTGGTATGTCATATTTGTTGTGTCATCTTCATTCTGTCATCTTCATTGTGTCGAACATCGGTGTGTAGAAAATCTGTGTGTCGAACATCGGTGTGTCAAAAATTGGTGTGTCGATCATAGGTGTGTCAAACATCGTTGTGTCAAACATCATTGTGTCAATCATCGGCGTGTTGAACATAAATGTGTTGAACATCAGTGTGTCGACCATCGGGGTATCGAACATCAGTGTGTCAAACAGCGATGTGACGAACATCGGTGTTTCGAACGTCTGTGTGTTGAACATCGGTGAGTCGAAGATCAGTTCGTTGCCAAGACCTCTAAAAACACTATGAAGAATCTATCTTAAACATAAAATTATATGAATAAGTGATGTCCAAAAATACATGTAAAAATACACTTGTAAACATATGGTTTTATAAATATAAGATATTTCCTTATTAAATGATATTGTTCAGTGGATTTATAAATATAAGATATTCCCTTATTAAATTATATTGTTCAGTATGATATAATTGATTTATTATAGATATTAAATTTCCTGAAAGAGTTGAATTTTTTGTTAGACATTATTTGTGATTATGAAATCCACCATATTATATAGGGTTGAACACTTTCCATCTAGTATTGGTATGTGTCTTGATGTAGAAACAGGTAGTGATCTCTTATGGTTTTAGGTAGTTAAATATACATGAATATAACCATACCACCCATTATATGGAACTCGAAATGGTCTTTTTCCTTATAATGTTGTGGTGGAATTGCCTCATAGAGGAGTTCATTGTAGTCTTCACCGATCAGAAGTGTTTCATGAATATCTTTTTGCATCACTATCTGATCTTGAGACACCAATGATGGATGCAGTTTCCTATAGAATACAGTTTATAGATCTCTTACACCTTATGAAAGGGTAATATTGTGGAATATGCCTTGAGAATAAATTCATAGAAGGAAGTTTTTCATGAATATGTGGACCCTTTTGAAGTGATGGAGGAGGTATAAACCTTTCACCTTGATGCAAGAATGGTTGGTGGAAGAGGATATTTTTTGTAGTTGACAGTGTAGACTACCTTAATGTTGTAGGTGATGGAGTATAGATGGGGACAATGTATGCAGAGGTGTTGCAAGATCCTTTTTTCCATAGTGATACTCTGAAGGGATGGTCGAAGGATGGCTAGAATCATATGATATTCAATGAAAGGTTGGTTGTTCTGATGGTGATGCAAAACGAAGTCCTTCATGAGTTCCATAACTCATCCTTAATGGTACACCGAGACATTTATAAGATGTAACATGGCTTGAAAATGTAGTTTTGGTGGTCCCGGATAAACTTTTAAGTACTAGAGTTTGTGGCAAGATGATTGGTCATAAAGTAGGTGAAGGATGAGCATTGTCCTTCAAGTGGATTGTTGCAACCCTTGGATGTTCTTTAGTGGATGTGGGAAGACATCTCAATGTATATCATCCTATGGTTACCCAAGTCTCAGGGAATATATGATGTTTTCTGGGAGATAGTGGATTGGATGACAAAATCGTCTCACTTATTAGTGATTTATGAGTCAGGCGTAGTTCATACCTTGGAAAAGAGGTATGTGGATGAGGAGGTACATTTTCACAATCTTCCAATATCCACTGTCTTGAATCTAGATAAATGTTTTACCTCGACTGTCTGCAGGGGATTTCATCATGATTGTGGAACATAGTTACACCTCAACACATCCTTCCACCGCCACATGGATTGTTATAAAAAATAGACTATCCAAATTCTATAGGTTATGCTTCAAGCATGAATCATGGACATTGGTGGATTTTGGGTGCTACAATTATGCTTGTTTTAGTTTTATTATAATAGAAACTATCACTCTTCCATTGGCATGTCTCTATTTAGAATCTATTTATGAACGACCATGTCTTTCACCCTTATACTAGACATATGTTTGGGAGATAGATGTTCTTGGTCTCGATGTAGTGCATTGTACACTAGAGAAGGTTCATCTCATTAGCGAGAGGATGAAGGTGGTGCATGACTAGTATAAGTCTTTTTATAATTGCAGTAGGTGGCGCTAGGAGTTCAAGGATGGGGACCATGTGTTTTTGAAGGTTTTCATTAGACTTGGGCAGCAATTATTTCGATGGAGTAAACGTTATCTTGAGTTAGTTGGACACTTAGTGGTGTTGGGATGAGTTAGTGACATGGAATATCAGTTAGCATTGCCACCATGGTTGGATGGGATCTATGATTTCTTTCAGATCTTCCAACTTCATTAGTATCTTCATGATGACTCCCTTATCCTTAACTAGATATAGTTAGATATCAGGGTTGATACAACATATGTAGACCAACGAGAAGAGATCCAGGATCATCTGGAGATGGTTCTTCATGGACAGAATATTCCTTTGGTACACATGTTGTGGTGGAATGGTGGCCTAGAGGAGAGTACTTGGGAGTGGGAAATGCAGGTGCGTTCCTAGTACCCAATGTTATTTTAGGTTTTTTCAGGTTCAATTTTTCTTTGTGATGTGATCATTAATCCATGTTTTAAATTAGATGACCTGTTTTCATTTGTGTTGAGATATGTGTTGTTCAATATCAGATAAAGTACTTACATTTGAAAATGGGAAGACCAGATTCATAATCGATATGCATTAACATGGATGTGATTAAACCTTTGGGGGTGAGTGAGTGTTTCCTGGAGTAGATAGTATCTTGACATGTAGAACAAGATTCTCTAATTCGTGTGTTTAAATGTCATGGTCATTTTTATCATGTGGTGTGTTTCATGGTCTTTTTGGTTAGAATATTTCATATGAGGTGTTCTTGGATATGTAGGATTCGACCTCAATATTAAAAAAACATGGGGGTTTATTATTGAGCTTTAATGTGTTTGGTTTTTAGTGATGTTTCAAGTGTATCTAGATCCTTGAGAGATATATCGTGGGTGGTTTTTTGGACCCGTCTTTCTTATGGTGTTGTTTTTGAATTATTGATGGTGTGACTCAGTTGAGATGTATATAATGTAATGGTTTATGCCTTTTTAGTCCATTACACAAGGAGTTTTGTCATTATAAGTTCATGGAGGTGTCTTAGAGGGATTTTTGAGAATTTTAGTTGTTAAATTATTTATTTAGGGAGGTTAAACATTGTGTAAATTGATTTCATGGTGTGATGTTTCGTTTCGTGGCATTTCATGGAATGATTCGTGATGTGCATACTTTTACATGACAAGAAAGAGGGATTCACAGTGTTAAATAAATAAAGGTCTGAAAAATAAAACTAAAATCAATAGGTGATTCATTTTTTGGTGGATTTGGACCTCAAGGAATTTCACAATATGATTGGGGATTACACATTATGTAATACCCCAATAATTTATTGTGTTAAAATAATCCAGCTGCTCAGGTTTTCACAAATTATATGACTTCAGTAATCTCTCTCGTTCTTGACAAACCTTTCACACCCCAAGTAGTTCTTATAACCCTCCTTTTCTCTCTTCAATATTTTGATCTTGGTGACCATTCATTGGTAATATGTGGTAATCCAAGGTATGTTCTCCTTCATTTTTCGAGATGTCTCCCTCAGTTTTGTCTCGTTCTCTTACATATCTCAACATCATTCTATGGTGTGTGCTTATCAGTGATTCCTAATGGGGGTATCTCTCGATTTTTATTTGTGTAGTGGTTCCATGACATCATCATATGGATGTAGATATTGAGGGATAGGTAACTGGAGGACCATTACATGATCTGTTCTTGTGCATAGATCATTGACACCCCTTCGAGGTAGGGCTTTCCCTTGTTTCTTTGTATTGTGAAATATGGGGGAGGGATTTTTCTTTTCTCACCATGGATTATAGTTATGCCTCCTTAATCAATGATATTGGAATAGATAGTTTAATTTTATAGTGTAAATGTGTTTTTTTCTTATACTTTTTGTATCCTTGATATTGATAGTAATTTTGTGATTTTATAGGTTGAACATCCTGCTAAAAATGGTGGGTATCGGTGGATTTTTTTGCGCAAAAAATCAATTTAGTTTATTTTGGGTCATGTTGAAGACATATATATAGATATTGGAAAATCACATAGATAGGGATATTAAAAAGATTCCCCTAGATTGCATAGTTTTTGCGATTAACCCTGAATTAACAAGTGAGATTATATATGGAATTCCTTGATAAATATATAATTGTGTTATTCTTTGGCATGTTGGTTGATGTGTTGTGTGGGATTGTTGTGATTGTGAGTGGAGGACTGACGAGAGGTGAAGTGGCTATGTTGTGATGTGAGATTTTTATTTTGTTTGTGTTTTGGTCTAGTTGTTAAGCACATGTACATGTTATGGGTTGGTTTGGGTAGTTTTGTGGATGAACATGTAGATGATAGATCAACTTGAATTTGTAATGGATTCTCAGGTTGATAGATTTTTTGTTTTTTGGGATGGATGAGAAGTGTTTTACAGTGGGGCTATGATGAGGCTATTCTAGGTTGTGTTTCTGGATGTGGTT
The DNA here is from genome assembly GCA_963277665.1 of Viscum album. NCBI lineage: Eukaryota > Viridiplantae > Streptophyta > Magnoliopsida > Santalales > Viscaceae > Viscum > Viscum album. Next base: position 396,413,018 of record OY728145.1, read on the forward strand.
TAGATTTGGGGACTTGTTTTGGTTGCTCTAGATAATACTCTTAGATTTTCACCATGTTTGACTTTTTCAATGTTTCTTGTTATGTGATGTGCTTAGATGTTACCCAAATAGTAATATAATAGATGAATGAATAATAGATTAATAAATTTTGGTATTTTTTTGGTTAATGGAATGAATAAATGAACTTTGAATTAAGAATGGTAATGGGTAATTAAATGGGTTTTAAATATGAATTGGTTTGTGGTTTAATGTGTGGTGTTGCACATTTAAATGTAGCTATAAGGTTAGATGTGTTATGAGTAGGTTGTTTGTTAGAGAACCCATAGGCTAGGCATGTTTTTTTGGTATCATATATGTATATAAGTTAATTTTCCTTCTAATTTCTATACAAACCCCACCCTAGATGATAATTATCTGACGAACACCCCCATTGTCACGGGGGAGGGTGTATTTCATAAACATCCTTGTGGGCGGATGGATAGATGGTCACCCGCTCTTCCCTACTCCCTATTGTAGGCAGATATTTCCCAAGATTCTTCAGGGATGTTCTAGTTTTTGAGGTCTAGGTGTGTGTGGGTGAGTTTTTCTTTCCAGGGCGTCTTTAGGATGAGATGTGGTTTTCATTCCTTGGGGTCTTTAGGGTGGGATGTAGTAGTGGGTCATGTGTATTTGGGAAACATGTGACGTGGTTTGTGGCCCAGGTGTCTGCATGTAGGATGTGATGTGGATTGTGGACCTGGTATCTATAGAAGGTATTGGATGTGACTCGTGATTATGTAGTGGGATGAGATGTGGTTTGCATCCCCGATGTATACGGGCGAGATATGTTGTGAATCGATCTTAGGTGAGGGATGATATGTGTCTTGTGGGTACTATGTTTGTTCAAGAGGGATGTGACATGGTTTTTTCAGAAGAGGTGGGAGCACAAGGATGTTTTTCGTTAGGCAAGATCAGATAAACTAGTGGAAATTGGTGCGAGGTATCCAAATGATCGATGATCTTACTATATTACAGTACTTGACTTGTGTTACCTAGTGACCATTCCATGGTATCTATAGGATGGCCAATATAACTTGTTAGGTGCTATTTGGTTCTTCTGTTTTCTTATAGAAAACTAGTATGAATCCTTTCACAGGTGCACAAGAGACCAAGGTTTTCCAACTGAGTATACTTGTATTCTCACACCACATATATAAATTTGTTTTCAGGATCCTTAGAGGACATCAAATATTGTGTTGGACTTTAGTAGCTTAGATCTTGACAATTTTTGTGTGGATTTCTAGACTTAATTTTTGTAATTACATTGGATAATTATTTAAATTGTAAATGTTTTATTTTAAACTTTTTTTGGGGGTGAATTTGGGATTTATATTCTATATGTCTAGAAGTTGTTTTGAGGTTGATACATCTTATCTCCCAATACTGTTTACTATAGAAAGTTTGATTAATCCCATTTTGTTAGATTTGTATACCCTTGGTGCCGGTCCCCACCTGAGGGCCTACTAGTGGAGGGACTCGATGGGGGGGGGGGTGTCATCATCTCCCTTTCTTTATTGACATTACAGGAGGGTTCTCTTTGGAGGGAGGGGTTTGTGACATGGATGGTATAAGAAATTAGCAATAAAACCTGAATGAATATTAAAAATTTTCCTCTATAAAAAACTATACACCCATTATCATGACAAAAATCATTTTTTAGTTCTACATTGAAAAATAATATTTCTTTAATCATCATATTTGGTTGTTGATATTCATGGACACCTCATCTGATGGACTCGTTGTGGAAGGTTTTTATATGACATAACCAAAATGTGATCCTATCATATATTTCCATATGGAATATATAAAAAAAATTGGGGACATAAATAAATATCAATAGTACATTCATATTACATATATTCATTTATAAATAAATCTTGCATAATGATCATTTAAGATTCATTTGGAAATTAATTAGTGACTTGTGTCTCAAATTAGTTGGTTGGTGTACAGTACGATTTCAATACAAATATATCTATAACATATGAATTTTTTCCCTTAAATGTTTGTTAAGACTAAAGAATAATATTTATTTATGTATTTCTTGATTTAGTAACTTTGTTCTAGGGAACAAGATCTAGAAAATAGATTCTTGTGTTTTATAAATATATTCATAATATATATATATATTTAAAAATGAAGAATGGTTTTTTTCTTATAACCCCTATACTAGGACATGAATGGTAATATAATGAGATTATTAGGAATATGAGAATTTTAAAATCTTATTTTCTTGGAATTTATCTCATATTCCTTGATATTTAATGAGGTTTGATATTACTAATTTATAACGTATAGAAAGACAGTATAAAATACATACCACATAGCATAATCAAAATTCATTTAGAACTATGTGAGAGTACGTTGAAAAGTATAACATGTTTAGTAATTTGTGTCAAGGGAAGTGAAAAAACTAGTGATCAATGAAATTAAACACATTTCTTCATTTTTACTAATACAATGTTCAATCATAGATAAGGCTAAAGAAATTTTTAAGAAAATATTATTAATCCTATTGGATTCTATATCTACAATATCTAATTACATTGTTCTCTCTGATGCAGCTTAAGGAGTAGTTAAGAAATGTCATATTCCATTTTATTGTTATATAGATATAATGTTTTTTATCATTACGATAATCCATGATTATGGGTTTAGTTAGGATGGTAGGATTTTGAAATGTGAAAAAGTTACAAACACTGACATATAAATCCCTAATTGAGATATTTTCTCAAGATATTAATGTTGCAGTTAGAATATTATCCACAAATACATGTGGATTTACAAATTCTAGAAAATGATATGTGATAGGCCATACATATGTAACCATATTTCATAGAAGAACGTTTAACATGAGAGAAAAAAACAAGTCATTGCTAGTTGAATCTACTAAAAGGGGGAGTTTTTTAGAGTTGGTTCCCTTGAAAAAACTACTTTTGTACTTTATATTACATGTATATTCAATTAATTGAATATTAACATAAATATCTTATAAAATATTTATTTTTCTTCTTGATAAAATTTATGTGATAATGTTCTAGATTATTTTTCACACTGATAAGGTCATAAAAATTTTCTATATATGATGATAAAATTGAAATTAAATGATGATATTTATAAAAAATAGATATATAGATAAATAACATTCTACGATAGAGAAAATAATATATAGAAATTCAGATGTGAGTACTCATAAGGGAATACAGATTCTTGTCATGATGTTTGCACATTGTAATTTCCAGGATGGAAGATTATAATAATACATATACCACTAAGAATTACAGTTGTTTGGGTTTTATATAATATTATTATCTAAGATCATGTGTAATGGTCATGATATATTAATATTATCGTTGATGAATTTCATTACTCGCACACTTATATTTACTTTGGAAAACCGAAACACTATATGTTTATGGGGAATAGGGTATTTTGGGTGTGTCTAAAATGACATCTTATTAATGCATATGTCTGGGAAGGATTTTCCCCTAAATTCTTTATTGATGTTTATCTCTCAAAAAATTGAGTGGAATAGGACTTTCATATTAAATTCAATGTCCACAGTTCCAGGACATGTTTATTTTAGATAGTATACGAAAAAAGTTTCAAACATATAGGTGGATGACATATATCTGAATAAATTGTGATAAAATATTGAGGGGTATAGATTATAATAGAATGTGAGAGATCATTTTTGGTTTTTAGTTTTGTGACATTAAGTTATTTCACTTGGATTCATTAACTAGTTTCGGATAGTAATATTTTACATTAGGAAAGATCACTTAATGCCAATTAGAATGAATTATAATGGTTCACACACTATGTGTTTCCATTGATCTAGATGAAATTCTATTTGAAATAAATTTTTTGAATAAATATTATCCTCACGATTGAGAATTAATTTTATTCATTTTTATTGATTTCTAGTATTTACGGGTAATAAATAATTATTTATTCATTAAAAAAATAATGTAATTTAATTAAAAGTATATTTAGTAAATATTTAATCAATGTATTAATGAGAATATCATTATTTTATTTATTTAATATTTAATAAATAATTATTTTTTGATTGTAGATAAATTATTTATTTATGAATACAATATTTAATTCAATATTTATTCATGCATTTAATAAATTCCAATGACTTGGAATAGACCATGATCATATCCAGTGAAAAAAATTAATTTTTATTTGAATAAAATAATATTAGTGTGATTTTTCACACACTGTTAGAAACGAATAATATTTTTATTTTAATAAATATTTATTCTTTATAAGGATTATATTACTATTAAACACCCTGTATGCAAATAAATAATATTTTAATTTAAATGGAGGATCTCAAAAAGGTGTTTCTGTTTATTATGTATGGTTAATCAAGAATAAAGAATCCTTTTTTAAAACATAATTCAATTTTGACTTCTTTCACTAATATTGTAAAGAAAAAGAATAAATCCATCAAGAGAGAATAATTTTTATGTGATCATGGAAAATAATTCATTCTGATTGATTCACCATGTTAGCACCCAAAAATCAATTAACATTGTCTGGATATCAAAGAAGAACATGTGGATCACCACTAGAGGGTTTTAAACATGGATCCTTAGAGTATAAAGAATTTAATATATAAGAGTATATTTTGATGATCAACATCATCTATAAATAAGATTCCTTGATTTAGTAACCTTTTGGTATGATCATAAATAAAATAACTACAAATTTAACATGAAATGACCCTCTATGGGTTTTGGGTTTTCCACTATGTCAATATCAGTGTAAAAAAATTATTTATAATGATATTTATATCTTTTACTATATATAAATTGATCCATTTAATATATAATTCCATTATGGTTATCCAATAATCAAGGAACATCCAGTATTCCTAGAACATTTAATAGTGTTTGTAATCAAAATCCTCATACTTGTCCTCCAATATAGAAGTCTCAAATCATCAAAAATCATGGAAGGGTATGGGTGTAGATATTAATTATTCTGATTTCCATGAGCTATAAAAGCCTTCCTTGGTATTATCAAAATGACTAATCTACACCCAAAACTAAATAAACTATTAGGATACCAACACATTTCACTCGATGTATCCCCCCTAAATAGTTTTTCTTAATATACTGTCAATTAATGTATATTTATTATCCAATAGTAATTTGACTATAAAATGATGAGTGATCTTTCACAAATTCTAAGTGAACATTCCCATTAGTTACATGAATAACCCAATTCATCTCATTTAATAAAATCATCAAGACTATTCTTACATTAATTCATTTAATAGTTGAGTTAGTAACATCCTTCTCAATTTATCAACAACCACATTACCATTTCTACTTCTGTTTATAATATCAAAATAAAAAGGCTAAAGACACTCAACATAGGGTATGTTTAGTAGATTTAGATCCATCTATGTAAAAATATACTTTTAGTTTTTATAATCAGAATAATCTATAACCTACTATTTGAAGAGATAGTGGCATAAAATCAAGAGATCATGGTTCAACCATTACTATTATAAAACATTGGTAAGATAATTATTTTTATGACAACACATTCAGAAATAATTGTTGTGAACCACCTATATCCCTTTCCTAGAAATTATCCTAATCTTGTACTTGAGGTATCTCAAAATACAACATAACTCATACCTCATTTGGGAAAAAAGAAAAACTAATGCTCAAGTCAACATAAAAATTAGTTACTAAGATGATAATTGTCACTTATCATTAAATTAAATTATAAAACCCAAATTGTTCAATTTTGTAATATGATATATTGATTTAGATAAATCTTGAAAAAAAATTAATAATATGAAAATTCTAAGAAACATCTATTTATAGACATAATCTTGGGTTTCTCTGAATAAATCATCACCTAAACCATTTTACGATCCACTAAGATAACTATATGAAATATAATGTGTCTCATAAAAATCACATAATTGATAAAAAAGACAACATTTCAAATATAAATTGTTCTTTCATTATTCTAAGAACAATATCTGGAAGATCCATGATCTCTCCCCCTATATTGGAGTACAGATGAATTTTATCCGAAAATAAAATTTCTAAATAATTTAATAAGCAATGAATGATTCAAATAATTAGATATATAATAATCATTATAATATTGGTAAGAGAAAAATTAATAACCAAATAATCATAATGTTCATACCATCTCCAAAATAATGACTTATGAATATCTGCTTAATAGATTTTATACAATGTTATGATGATCTCATATCAAACTTAAAAACCCATTTTGTTCATATATGAAGATCAAAAATATAATCCATCATATAAAAAGGACACATGTTTTTAATTTTCACGTAATTAAGAATCCAATAATAAAATCAATGGTAAAGGAATCAAGCTAAATTATCTATGAAGAGAAACATAGAATTAGAAGGTGACATGGTCATATGAAAAAAATAAAATAGACTCAATATAATCCAGATAATATTTAAATTCATTTACCTCATTGGGTACCATATGATATGATTGAAATGATATGGAACTCTTCCCCATGAGTAGATCAATAGTAACATACACCTCCCGATGGGGTAGAATCTACAAAAAATACATAGTAAAGAGGTCAGTGTAGTCATTCACAATAACATGATGTGATACAAACAATTTCTTGTCAAATACATCAAAAAATAACTTCATTAATTGGCACGAGATCCTTAAGACCTCCAGGGTGATCTCTCTCACCTTGAATGACATGAGTAACTCTATCAGAAGATAGAAACTGAACCCAGTGATGATAAAAATGATCTTCGATTTAAAATGAAAAACAAAGAGGTTATTAACCAAAATGTAACAATAATGTTGAATTTTTAATAAATGGTTAATATAATTTCATAATTAAATCAAATCAGTTATTATATATATCAATGTGGTTTCGTGGTAGATATATAATAATATTATATTTATTATATAGGGGTATTGAACATGTAAAATGGAAGTAAACCCATTTTATAAATATCATATATATATATAAGTTATAAATAAATATATATTTATAATAACATATAAAAAGAAGAAATATGAAATAAAATACACCATTCACAGAGATGGTAGGCCTTACGTATGCATGAGATCCGTTCTGATTTTCATTCTATATCTAATGAATGAGAAGTATATGATATATATACATATACATATATATATATATAATATCACCATAGTAGAATTATTATTTAATTTATATCAAAAATTTATATTAAACACATCCTTAATACATTTTATATAAATCATTAATAGATCACATCGCTTCATGAGGTGGTTTTCCGTCATACAGATGAACGACATTATCATATTCCAAAAAATATAAAGCATGAATATATGTGCTATATAAGAGCTAAACAAGATTAATAAAATAATAAAAATCCTATATATAATTTATAAACTATAAATACATCATTATTACCAACCATTAAATGTGGTAATTGAAGAACAAATAACATCAGTTCATGAGGCCGTAGTCTTCTATACCTAAGATTAATGATTATGTATCCTATTTTATGGAAGTTATTGATGTTTTAGGTCTAAAAATAATGTAAAACTTTTTTATTATATTATATATACATAGGTTATTATATAATAATGATTTAAAAAATTAATTTAAGGGGTTTTATGATGGAATAAAACAAAAATGTTCATTTATGAATGTTCTCTCTTATTCGGGTATATCTTTATGGTTTGCACCAAAGGATGGCATTCTATGGATTTATTACAAAAGGAATTCTTATAGGATAAAGATAGGGAATTTGTATATTTATTTGGGTAGGTCATGGCCGAACCTAGGTGTTTTTATAGTCTCAAGAGAGGGGAATATGTGGCGTCCTTTTATAAGGGATGAAGAGGACACATTTGGCATTTTTCAAATTATATATGTGAAATTACGTTCTTACCTAAAACCAAGATTCCATAACACAAAAAATCCAATAATAGAGGTGCAATGGTCAAAAAATTTCCAAATAAAGAGAATGAAAATTTTTTTGGTCAGTTTTTCCCTTATTATTAAAATTTATTCTCTTGGTATGGTTGGATTGCTCTTAAACTCTGTGATTAATTTTTACTGTTTTCAAAAATAAATTTTTTAAAAAAACCTGCTTGACGTATTAGAGATTATAAATTATTATGATTACAAATATTGAATCCATTTATCCAAATTCTTATCAAACATGTGGATAAAATTAATTTAAAATTAATCATATATATTGGACGAAACGACTAGTTTTTAGAGTATACATTTTCAAAAGATTCAAAATTTTTAATATCTAAATTTAATAAAAAAATGATTCCAATTAGATTAATTTGATTAATATATTTATAAATAATATAATTAAACTTTAAAATCAATTAATATTATAATTAAATATTATAAATTATCTTGAAAAAATGTTAGTTTTCAATTAAAATGGATTATTTTTAACCATTCATCAATAAAACAATTCTTAAAAAAATACCCAAATATTCACCATAAAATTATCTCAATATTAATATTTCTAAAACATTTTTTAATTAAATAAAATTTATAAAACTTTTAAAATTTTGTTTTAAAATAATTGCACTCTAAAAAGGAAATAAAACCATTTAAACAAAATACATCTTTTTATGCCTAAAATTATATTTATTCATATCCCTTAAATAGAAAAAATATGATTAATGTTAATTAGATAATATAATATATAATATATAATTTTAATTAATATCGTTAATAAAAATTTTTGTCTTTAATTTATTGATATAAAATTACTTTTTTCATAAAAAATATTTTCAGAATGAAAATTTCATTATTTCTAAATAGTTCTTACTATAATTTCTTATAAATTGGTTTCCAAAGAATTCAACCATAATGGAAATTTCAAAAATTAAATTAATAATTTTCATTCGTTTAATTCCAATGGATATATTATAAATATACTTTTTTTAATAATATTCTTAATAGTACTTTTGATTTTGGAAAAACTAGGTATTGCGAGTAACACAAGCTATCAAAGGTATTATGTATTTAATATAAAAAGAAATAAACTCATTTTAATGTTTAATACAATAATAAATTGTTATATAACTCAATTAAATATATTAAATAACATTAATTTAATAAAAAAAATTATAATTCTATGAATGTAACATTCTAATTCCCCTTGAAATGAATTTCACCCTCAAAATTCCTTTAAGTCATAAAAGTTTTAATAACTAGAAATAAATTCCAAAAAACCCCAATAATAAAAATGATTTATACAAAATCTTCTAAAAAGTGGAAGTTGAAAATATAATAGTATCCCATATTGACTCATAGCAAGTTATCCACATAGGGGAACATAGGTAGAAGTTGAATATTTTGGACATGGATGAAAAGTGTAAACAATTATATGGAGTGATAATGTAACATTTCAAGTAAATAAAGAATAATAAAATTTCATAATTATTAATATTTTTAAATGAAATATTAATTTTACTTTAAAGGGTTTTCTATGTTCAATGGCGTACCCGATACACCACCACATGTATCTTTGAAATCTTATGTTACACAATAATAATACAATATTATTATTTTAAATGGTAGTTAACCCATAGCCGTTGTATTGGAGGGAATGAACAAAACTAACTATAATATTATTATAAAATTTTGTTAATTGTTTTTACATTTATCCAATAAAATTTAGAATCTTAATATGTGAATGAATCTAATTTTTAGCATAATTTACTTTAAATGGTTGATTTACCGCCTTTTGATTGAAAACCCTCTATAAATCTAGTTAGAGTCACTTTTATATGTTCTATTTGTTTAAATAAAATTCTTTTATATAATTGGGACATCAAAATTCATTTTGGGTAATATTTTGATATTTTTCTGATAAAATTCAATTTTTGATGAATAGTGGAAAATACTATATTGTAATTCAAAACTACCTTTTAATGTAATTTAATTATATGGTAAAATTAACTTTTTAATTGGTTTTAAAGTGTAATTATATTATATTCATACCATTTAATTAAATTTTGTGCATTGTAATTAATTTCAATTTGAAATTGAACATAAACAATTGTCAATATTTTGATAGTTTATATTTCATAAAAACATACTATATGTTTTAACAACGAGAATTAATATTAAATTAATTAATTATAATTCAATGTTTTGAATTTTTTAAAATAGACATAATTTTTGAATTCGGAATATCAAATATATCTTTGGCTGAATTTTTGGTAGTTTTATGAAAACATCAATTTTTAATAAAGAGTGAAACCACTATGTAGCAGTTAAAAACTGACTTTTTCATTTAAATGAAAATTTACCAATTATCTGAATAAAATTTATAATATCTGACATACATGGTCATTAATAGAAAGTAAAATGTGCTTCAATAAGATGAAAATATATTTTGTTGAATAGTGAGTTTTGACTTTTATTTACCGTGGTTAAAGGTTAATAGGGTAATTCAAGGAAAAAAAATCATAATAATACAAAGTTACATTTACACTTGTCCAAACCTTATTGTATGAGTCATTGCCGACTATGGGCCTCCATGGGTCTATTTTCGCACCCCATGGAGCCACTTAAGAGTGATAATGACACATTATTTTAATTAACATAAAGTAATGGAAAAATGAAATAAACAAATATGTTTTAGTAAATTAATTTTTTACATATGGTTATATGATTTATCTTCTAAAATATAAATATTAGTTTGAAATATAAAAATATTTCCTACATCGTGGTTTTTAAAAAAAAATTAGACATCAAATAAATAAAATTATTTATGCAACAATAATGATGTAGTGTTTACTTGATTAATAAATGATTTATATAAATAATATTATAAAGATAAAATAAATAATAAAAACATTTCCAATTCATATTGTATTATTTTATTTCGACCATGAGGCATATTATATTTTCCTTTATTTAGTTTTGGACATTTTGAAACTGAAAATCATTATAAAATAAAGTAATATTTTCACTCTCCTAAAGAGCCCCTCCTCTCCCTTATAATAATCCCTGACCTCAAACCAATTCCTTGCACATCTAAATACCCTTGGATCACCCAAACCATGTACAAATAACCTCTCAAGATCCCTCTCTTCCACCTGTAATTCTTACCATAGTAATAAGGCACTTCAAGATGTTCTTTTGGTTCAAACCAAAGGGAGTTTCCCGAATTAAAGGTAACAATTTCTATTAAATTATTTTCTTTATTGTACTTCTCCAACCCCTAAACAATTTTTATTAATTTATTTTATAAAAACAATAGTATCATCAATACAAAATTATTTTTTATGGGATGTATTGGAACAACACTTACACACACCTCCATCTAATCGTTAAATAACATACTCTTTCTGTGGATGGAAAACTAACCCCTCATGAAATGATGATTGTACAATTATCTCAAAATTCCTTTCATGGTGTCCATTAAGACGGAGATTTATTTATATAAGATACATGATATGTTTATGTTTTCTTTATGCTTCTTTATTTTTCATTTATATCATACCTGTATGGTTTCCATTATGGGTAACGTGATAATTTCATTTTAGAAAGTGCAGCAACCGCCCCCTCAAAGTGATATGACTCGTTAATTCCATATGTGGTATGTATAATGGACAAAGTTAATTATATTATATATGATATTATACTATAATTATAATATACCTATGTATCATTATGTTTTAATTCCATTAAAATAATAAATAGAAATGAATGTAGCGTTCATGCGTACGTACGACTTACCGTCTCCATGAATGTTGCTTATCATTTTATGCTTCCAAATGTTATGTACTATTATAAATACATATATATACTGGATATATAAGATATATATGATATCTAAATCATTAATATCATTCTGGAGATAATGGAAATTTGTCCACATAGACAACTTGTAAATATAAGAAGTTGATTTTTGAATCAGGTACCAAATATCGAAAAAATGACCGTTATTAACATAAATTATTACATAATGTTTATAAGATGGTAATATATGATATAAAAGGAATAATAAACTAGAAAATGGTTTTTATGAAAGTAAAAATTAACTTTGGTTTATTATTCAGGATATTGAAGAACGAACGAGTCAAGTCGGGCATAAGGTAAGGGACTTCCTCTCAATCTCCTTTAATTGATGCATATTTTGTTTTATAAAAGAATTTCTTTTATAAGATATATAAACATCTTTTACATTTAATTTCATTAAAAATGAATTTTTTTCTATATGTAGTTTTACTAAATGACAAAAAATAATGTTTCTTTTAACGTAAGCATTGACAACGACCTTTTCCACCGCATCAAGTATTATTTGATCATTGTCTTCCATAACAAAATGCAGTTCTTTTTTAAAGAAATATAAATACTATATACCCTTATTATGTACTTTGGTACTAAAAATGGTATCGAGAAATAATTTATTACTTCAATATCATGAAATGATATATTGTGATTGAAATTTTGAAATGTTATCTTTTCATTATGCTTTTTTATGTGTTATGGTTCTTGGGAATTATTTACATATACGGGTGGTTCCATGATAAAACAAGGGGGGTGTGCCTGAGATAGATCTCTAATTCATTGGGTAACATGAGAGAGGTAAACTTAAATGTTTCTTATAAGAGATTTAGTTAATATACTTAGATGGGTATTCCAAATGTAACTCCCTACGTAGCTATGATAACTACAATGTATGTATGATATGGATGCCACAAGTGACCTTTGTGATTTATGTTTCCTATGTGTTATTCATATATCTTATGATTTCATGAGTAATGTTAAAGAGATTATGTTTTTATGGTCCAATGTTTACCTTCTTTACTTAATAACCCTTACTGAGCTTTTTATGCTCATCCTATGTTTTGAAATGATTTTCACAGGAGTTAAAGATGAATAGGTTTGAGGATGGGATCAAGTAAAAGTCATGCTATCTAAATCATGGAACAAGACATGACACTTTTTTTAGATTTTTTATTTTGTGAAAAAATGGTAACTAATTAGATGTGTCTACATTGTAACTTTTGAGATATAATCTTTTAGTTATGACCTAATTCTCTAAGACTATAGAATAGAAAAGATCCTAAAGGTGAATTATTCAATTTATTCGAGAATATGTAATGTTTTAAGGCTACTTCCTTATAGTTTTCATCAAAGGTTAGTTTAGATAAATTTTGGAGTTAGGTTATTGTTAAATTAATATCCATAAATTGATTTATGTTAATATTGAAATGATAGCATTTATAGATTTCCATGTTTCTTTTCCTAAGATATCTCTTTGTTCAAAATGGTTTTCCACAGTGGAAAAAAGGTAGATATATTGGGATGAAATCAAAAGGATGACAACCTTCCAAGTCACCAACCTGGGATAGTTAGAATCGGAACTAAATAGTTTGTTGCTGTGATGGTACAATTAACTGAGGCTATGAATGGTGGTGGTATCCGTGCACAAGACTAGCCAGATCAACCATAAAGGAACATGTTAGTAGTGGAGCATTTCATGAGGCAACATCCCCCATCATTTAGAGCATCATCTGACCCTGTTCTAGTTGATGGGTGGATTAAATATCTGGAGATGAATTTTTATGCCCTAGGGTGTTCAGACCATCAAAAGGTTAGTCTCGTTGTTTACCATTTTGAGGTTGAAGCTGATCATTGGTGGTCTATGGTGAAAAATATCAGGGTTAGTGAGCATATTGGTGCTCTTAATTCAGATTAATTCAAAGTTATGTTCCATGAGAAATATTTTCATATGGTGGTTCATTGTAGGATGGAAAAACAATTTGTGGAATTGAGGATAGAGGATGACTCAATGGCTGGTTATGAAGAAAAATTCACTCGACTGGAAAGGTATTCTCAAAATTTCATATGATATCTTGATCGTAAAATCAACCATTCCTACTCAGGATTAATACCAAATTATCGAATGTCTTTATCTTTTCATGAGTTCAAAAGTTATTATTTTTTTTGATGTGTGGAGAAGGTGGAAATGGAGTTTGTCGATGATAAGGTCTTCTATGAAAAACAACAGAATAAGAGGTTGCAGTGGCAGAAAAAAGGGAATAACTCTTCAAAAAGTCTGATGGTAAGAAAAATAAGTTGACATTTAGTAATAATTGTGGTTAAAAGCATATTGGGGAATGACTTTTAAATTATGGTTAGTGCTACCAATGTGGTAAAATGGGACATAAAGCTCATAGTTACACTAAAAAAGAACATGGTAATGGTAAGACAAAATACGAATTACAATCAGTAATATATTTTATGTGCAATTATGTGGGTCATAATAAAAATTACTGTACAATAAAGAACTCAACTGAGCGAAATAAACTAGACTACAAGAAGGAAGGGGTGTTTAATTCCATTGCAGCAACTTCAGAAGGCGTTGGGCCATCAAATTAAGTAGTATCAGGTGCACTATTTTTGTTGTTTAGATTATGCCAATGTGTTGTTTGATTCAGGGTCTACACATTCGTTATATTTAGAGACGTTTTTAGTAAATTGGGAATTCCATCTCAAGATATGAATCCACAACATATTGTAAAAGAACTGGGGGGAATGTTGAGACTAAAAGAAATTATAAGAACCTTCTGATCCTTGTGTGCAGAAAAAATCAACCTGAGAACCTTATTGTTTTTCATCTAGTAGAGTTTGATGTTATTTTGGGCATGTATTGGATTTCTATTTATCATGCAATGATTTAATACAGAGCTAAAGAGGTTTCTTTTCAGGAATATTTTCAGTTTGTGTACAATAATGAACCCTGACCTTTGATAACATATCAAGTAGATGAGAAACTGGTAAATGATGGAAATGAATGTTACATTACACATATTGTTGAAAAAAATGAACTGTTCAGATTAATTATATATCAGTTTTATATGAGTACCTTGATGTTTTTCCTGATGAGTTTCCAGGTATTATACCAGATCGGGAAGTTGAATTTACTATTGACTTAGTTCTTGATGCTAATACTATTTCAAAAACCCCTTATCGAATGGCTCAAATTGAACTTTTAGAGTTTAAGAAAAAATTGGAGGAGTAATTAGATAATGGTTTAGTTCGACCTAGTACATCACCATGGGGTTCTCCTGTCTTATTTGTGAAAAGGAAATATGGTTCAACGAGACATTTCATTGATTATTGAGAATTGAATAACATCATAGTTATGAACAAGTATCCATTGCATCATATCGATGATTTTATTGATTAGGTCCAGGGAGGTCAGTATTTTTCCAAGATTGAATTGAGGTCTGGGTACCATCTATTCAATGTAATGGAAGTAGACATTCCGAAGAACACATTTCGTACTATATATGTCTATTATGAATTTGTAGTTATGCTTTTTGGGTTATCCAATGCACCTATTGTATTCCTGGATCTTATGAATAGATTTTTTCCTGAGATATTGGATAAGTCTGCGGTTGTGTTTACTGATGATATTTAATTTTATTCTAAAAGTAAGGAGAAGCATGAAAGTCATTTAATGTTTGTATTGAAAACTTTATGAGAAAAGAAACTATTTGGTAAATTCGGAAAGTGGGAGTTTAGGTTACAATAAATTTCATTCCTTGGTAACATTGTTTCAAAAAATGGCATAACTATTGATCCTGGTAAAACATGTTGTGGATGATTGGCCTAGACCCACTAATATAAATGAGATTCATTGTTTTCGTGGTTTGGTAGGTTATTATCAGAGGTTTGTTGGGAATTTTTCTTGGTTATCTATCCCACAGACTATGATAACTCAAAAAAATTTTATGTTCATTTGGAAAAAATAATGTTATGATTGTTTTCAGGAATTGAAAAGAATATTGGTAAATGATTTAGTTTTGGAACTACCTCCAAGAAATGTTGAGATTGTTATTTATGGTGAGATTGTTATTTATAGTGATGCTTCACGGAAGTCAACGATTTTTCCGACCTTCTCGGCTTGTCTGAATTCGAATAACTGTGTTGGATCTGCAGAGGCATCACACCATTCTTCTACGGCTTTGATATTTGACGTGTAGAGTGATTCATAGAAGTCAAATGGTCATGTTGATGGTGCTACGGCAATGGCCTCTGTTGATGCATTGTTTTGGGATCATATTCCTCTGTGCGGTGGTGATTTCCCGGGATCTCAATCCCACTATGATGTGGTGAGGAAATCCAGATTAGGGTTGAAGCATGATGGATCTGGTTCATTGTCACTTTTCAAGGACTCATGTCTGAGTATAATTCTTCATAAGGGTTCATCGGCTCACGTTGAAGCCAACCCCACTGCGATTGCAGAGAGAATTTCAATCGGTAATAAATCATTGATTTCACGTATTGTTCTTCCCTAAGGTGCACAACCATGGAAAATTGATGATGTGATTCGCAGAACCTTGCATTTTTGGGGTTATTCTAAGTGTAAATGTGTTCTTATTGGTCGAGGATTCTTCCATTGTCTATTTCCGTCTGATGAATTGATGCTTCGTGCATGGAGCATTGGAACCCTGTTTCTGAAACCTGGTTGGATTCATTTTCATGAATGGTCTATGGATTTTAATGTATCGCGTGCATGAAATGAATTTTCTCAACTTTGTATTCGTCTTCAAGGACTCAGTTGGGTCCTCTAGCATCTGAAAAGTTTTCCTGACATTGTCATGGAAATTGGAACTCTGATTCATCTTGACAAAGAGACTGAGGATGTTCGGTTTGGTCACTTTTCTAGGATGTTGGTGGAGGTTGATCTTAGAACCACTTTGATTGACAAGGTAACCCTTTCCACCCCTTTGTATAACATTCAAATTGATTTTGAGTATGAAAAAAAGACTCTTTTCTGCAATGTATGTATGGCTGTTGGTCACTCTTTAGAGTTATGTCAGAAGAATTTTTCTTGTGAGGAATGTGGGGTGAACGGTCATTGAGCAGCCCTCTGTCGTAGGAAGTCCAAGGTGAAGGACTCGACGTTTTCAAAGCCTACTTCTCATGATGGTGATTCACGTAATGAATCAGTTCTTGATACTGGGAAAGGGTTGATTCATGAGGTATCTCCGAAGAATTCATATAGTGGCCCCTCTAACACTCGTCCTGATTAAGTTGAAGACACTCATATACGGTCCCTGGGATTGGTGACCCCTGATACATCTCAGGTCAATGTCTCCAATCATATTGATGTGCAATAACGTGTGGATTGTCAACAAGAAATCTAGAAGCTTTTTTATGTATATGAATTACCTAAGAAATAGGAAAATGTTTCTGCGAATGAACATGGGAATGTCGGTACCCCGATTAGGACCTCGGGCAGTGGTGATCATGCCTCCTAAAAGTATGCCATATTAAGTGGCCAGCCGAAGGATCCTAATAGTGAGGGTCTTCTCTCTAGGAGGAGACCATGTAAGGATTAATCTAATGTTCCTAGAACTGTGACTACCAGATCGTCGTCTAAGTCGTCAAGGAAAGTGGACACAGATATCTTAAAAATCTTCAATTTGGAGAAGTCCCAATCTGAGTGGGAGACTGCTGGTGACTCTAATTATAGAAATGATATGAATTATTATGATCTCTAGACCTGTTCTTGGTGGTTTTGGGTTTTTCTATTGTTTGTCCATGTTCGCTGCTCTATTGTCATTTTTTTTCTTCTTAATAAATTTTCAGAAGATTTGCTTCTGGATGGACTTGTCTGGTAAATTACCCTACAAATGATTTAGAAATAGTTGTTGTTATTTTTGGCATTAAATATTTAGAGGCATAATTTTTATGGAGTAAAATGTGAAATACATACTGACCACAAAAGAATGAAGTATATATTAAATTAGAAATAATTTAACACGAGACATAAGATATGGTTGTAATTAATCAAGGATTGTGATTGCACGATCCATTACCTTCTTGGAAAATAAAATAAAGTGGTTGATGATTTTAGTTGAAAACATAATGCTTCATTAACAATTCAATACTTGGAACAGGATCCTTTGGTTTTTGATTTGATAAACTTTGGAATAGATGTTGTTCGTGCAGGAAATTCTTCTATTATGTTTCAGGTGTTAGTGAAATCGTCTCTCTCAAATAGAATAAAGAAAGCGCAGAAGGAAGGCAGTAAGTTGGATAAAAAGGTAGAGTTGGTTTGGAAGGGTAACATTCCTGAATTTAACATTGATAATGATTGTGTTTTGAGTTTTGGAAAGAGATTATGTGTTCCTTTTGATTCAAAGTTGATGAATGAGTTGTTATGTGAAGCTCATAGTTCCCCGTTTTTAGTTCATCCTAGAAGTACTAGTATTTATAGAGATCATTGAGAGTATTACTGGTGGGATGGAATGAAAATAGATATTGCTGATTATACTAAGAAGTGTTTGAATTGTCAACAGGTTAAATCAGAGCGGTGGTTATCGAAAGGGATGCTTCATCCTATACCGGTGCCAAAGTGGAAAATGGGAAATATATTCATGGACTTTATTTTTGGATTACCGAAGACATCTATAGGTAATAATGCAATCTAGGTTATTGTTGAACGGTTGACTAAATCTTCTCATTTCTTTCCTATTCGAGATTCATTGTCTCAAGATCATCTTTCTCATGTGAATGTTAAAGAGATTGTTAGGTTTCATGGAGTTACCCTATCCATGTTATCTAATCGTGATCCTAGGTTTAATTCTAACTTTTGGAAAGGCCTTCAGAAGTTATTGGGTGCTAAATTAAATTTTAGTACAACTTTTCATCCTCAATCAGATTGGCAGTCAGAATGAATGATTCAGACATCAAAGGATATGCTATGTGCTTGTTCACTAGATTACCAGGGAAGTTGAGAACAACATATTTCTTTGGTTGAATTTTTATATAATAACAGTTTTCATTGCAGTATACATATGGATCCTTTTGAGGAATTATATGGATAGTACTATCAAATTCAAGCTATTTTGGGATGGATTAGGTGAAAGGAAGTAGATGGGACCATAATTGGTATAACAGATGGAATAAAAGGTTCAGTTGATTCAGAAGCACATGAGAATAGCTTAGAGTAGGAATAAATGTTTTATAGATAATCAGGGGAAGGATCTTTCTTTTGAGGAAGGTGATAATGTCTTTCTCAATGTTTCTCCACGGAAAAGTGTTATGTGTTTTAGGTAAGAAGGGAAAGTAGAGTCTGAGGTTCATTAGACCTTATGAAATCTTAGAGAAGATTGGATTAGTTATGTACAGAGTGGAATTACCTCCAATTTTGTCTGAGGTACACAATATTTTTCATGTTTCAATGTTGAGAAAGTATATGCCAGATCCATCTCATGTTTTAAGTCCAGATGTAGTTCATTAGGAAGAGAATCTCTCTTATGAGGAACAACCAGTCCATATTATTGACCATAGAGAGAAAGTGCTGTATAATAAGGAAATTCACAAGGTAATGGTTTTGTGGAAAACCCATATGGTTGAAGAGGTAATATGGGAATCTGAAAATTCTATGAGGGAAAAATACCCACATTTATTTGAGAAATGAATAAAAATTTCAAGGACCCAATTTCCAAAAGGGGGGAAGGATGTAACATCCAAATTAAATAAAGAATAATACATTTTCATAATTATTAATATTTTTGAATTAAATAATAATTTTACTTTAAAGGGGCTTCTTTTCCTGATGGCATACCAGAAATGAAACAACGTGTTTCTTTGAAATCTTATGTTGCACAATAATATTATATTATTATTATTTTAAATGGTAGTTAATTACTAGATGTTGTATTGGCGGGAATAAACAGATCAAACCACATTATGATTATACATGTTTGTTAAATGTTTTTACATTTATCCGACAAAAGTTAAAGGCTTAAAATGTGAATGAATCTAATTTTAAGAATAATTCACTTTAAAAGGTTCATTTACCACCTTTTGATTGAGACCCCTCTTGAAATCTTGTTCTGGTCACTTTTATATGAAATATTTGACCAACTAAAATTCTTCTTTAGAATAGGGACATCAAAATTCACTTTGGGTAAAATTTTGGTATTTTTCTGATAAAATTCAATTTTTGATTAATACAATAAAACACTGTGTTTTAATTCAAAATTTCATTTTATTATAATACATTTATAGAATTATATTACATTTTTAATCTTTTTTCAAGGCTAATTAGATTATATTTTTACCATTTAATCCAATTTTGGTCATTGAAATTAATTTCACTTTGAAATTGGACACAAAATTTTTTCAATCTTTTGATAGTTAATATTTCTTAAAAACACACTTTTAGTATTCGCAAATGGAATTAATTTCAAATTCATTAATCCAACCTCTATGTTTTTAATATTTTAAAATATAAATTATTTTTGAATTCATATTATCA
Source organism: Viscum album (assembly GCA_963277665.1). Lineage (NCBI taxonomy): Eukaryota > Viridiplantae > Streptophyta > Magnoliopsida > Santalales > Viscaceae > Viscum > Viscum album. Next base: position 396,433,371 of record OY728145.1, read on the forward strand.
AATATAGCTTAGGTGGAATGTTTAGTATTTTTCTGAAAAACATCAAATTTTGATGAATAGTGAAACCACTAAGAAGAAGTTAAAAACAGAATTTTTCATTTAAATGAAATTTTACCACTTCTGTGAATTGAATTTTTAAAATATGACATAAATGGTTGTTATTAGTAAGTAAATTTTTGTCTAATAAGATGAAAACTATTTTTTTGTGAATAGTAACTTTTGACTTTTATTCAAAATAGTTAAAGGTAAATTGGGTAATTCATGGTAAAAAGAATATCATAATAATACATAATTACTTTAACACTTGTCATACCATTATTGGATGAGCCATGACCGACCATGGACATCCTTGGGCTTATTTTGGGACCCCATGAAGCCACTTAGAGTGATAATGACACTTTAATGTAGTTATCTTAAAGTAAAGGAAAAAACGACATAAACAAATATATTTTAGTAAATTAATTTTTACATTAGGATATATAAGTTATATTTTGAACTATAAAAATTATTTTGAAATATAAAATTATCTCATACATCATGGTATTGTTTTTATAAATTTTAGACATCAAAAAAATAAAATTATTTATGTCACTATAATGATGAAGTGTTTACCTCATTAATAAATTATTTAAATAAATAAAATTATAAAGATTAAAATAATATCCAAAACTATTACAATTATTATTTGATGATTTTATTTCGACCATGAGTCATATTATATTTGAAATTAATTTTTTTGGACATTTAGAAACCGAAAATCATTATATAATAAAATAATATTTTCACACATTCCTAAAGAGCCCCTCCCCCCCATTATAAAAACCCGTCACCTCTAAACCATTCCTCACACATATCAAACCCTTGGCTCATCCAAACCCTAGAAAAATATGCTATCAAGATCCCTATATTCAACCTATAAGCCTTAACTTAGGTATAAGGCACATCAAGAAGACTTTTTGGTTCTAACCAAAGGGAGTTACCCGAATTAAATGTAACAATTTCTCTTAATTACATTTCTTTTATTTTACTACTCCAAACCCTAAACTCTTTTTATTATTTTAATTTATAAAAAAACAGTATAATCAATATACTATGATATTTTTATTATAATAATTAGTACTACACTTACTCACACCTCCATCTAATTGGTAAAGAACATATTGTTTCTGTGGATGGCAAACTAACACCTCACGAAACCATGATTGTTCAATTTTATCCTACTACCTCTAATGGTGGATATTAACATGGAATTCTATTTATATATGATACATATTATGTTTATGTTCTCATTATTATTCTGTATTTTACATTTATAACATACCTTTATGGTTTCCATTATGGGTAAATGCGATAATTGCATTTTAGGAAGTGCGGACTAACACCCCCTCAAAGTGATATGAATCGTTAATTCCACATGTAGGACCTATAATGTATGGAGTAAATGATATTATATATGATATTATACTAGAATTATAATATAACTATTTATCATAATGTTTTAATTCCATTAAAATAAGAAATAGAAATGAAAGTAGCGTTCATGAGTACGTATGGATTATCATCTCCATGAACATTGCATTTCATTTCTTAACTCCAAATATTGTGTACTATTATAAATACACATATATACTGTATATATAAAATATATATGATATCTATATCATTAATATCATTCTAGAGATAATGTAATTTTGAATATATTGACAACTTGTATATATAAGAAGTTTATTATTGACTCAAGTACCAAATATCGATAGAACAACCATTATTAACTTAAATGATTAAAAAATGTTTATAACAAGTTAATATGTGATATTAAAGGAATAATAAACTTGAAAAAGGTTATTAAGAAATTATAAATTAACTTTAGTTTAATATTCCGGAGATTAAAGAATGAATGAGTAAATTCAGACACGAGGTAAGGGACTTCATCTCAATCTCCTTTCATTGAGGCATATTTTCTTTTATACACGACATTGTATTATATGATGTATGAAAACCTTTAAAAATATCATTTATTTAAAAATAGAATATTTTTCTGTGATGAGGTTTACTAAATGACAAGAAATAATTTTTCGTCTTATGTAAGCGGTGAAAACTCCCATTTCCACTACTATAAGTATTATTTCATATTTGGCTTCCTTAACAATTCGTAGTGTTTTTAAAGGAAAATAAATAATATATACCATTTTTAAATATTTTGGTATTGAAATTTGTTTTGAGAAAGATTTTATTATATCAATATCATTAAATGATATATTGTGATAGAAATGTGGAAATGTTATGTTTCTGTTATGCTTGTTTTATGTGTTATGGTTCATGTGCATTGATTGTGTACACGGGTGGTTCCATGATAAACCTAGGGCGGGTGAGCCCTAGATATCACTCCAATGCATTGGGTAATGTGATAGAGGTAAACATGATTGTTTCTCCTAAGAGATTTAGGTAATATACTATGATGGGTATTCCAAATGTAACTCCCTACGTAGTTGTGATAGCTACCATGTAAGTATGATATGGATGCCACAAGTTACCTTTATGATTTATGTTTTATATGTGTTATACCTAAATCTTATGATTTCATGAGGTATGTTAAAAAGAATATGCTTTTATGGTGAAATGTTTACTTTCTTTATTTCATAACCCTTACTGAGCTTTTAATGCTCATCAAAAGTTTTGAAATGATTTTCACATGACTTAAAGATGAATAGGGTCAAGGATCGGATCAAGAAAATTCATGTTATCTAAAACATGGAACTAGACATGACTCTTTTTTAAGAGTTTATTTTTTGAAAAAATGGGAACTGAGTAGAAGTGTCTACTATGTAACTTTTGAGATGTAATGTAATAGTTATGACCTAATTCTCTAAATCTCTAAACCTAAAAAGATAATCAATGTGAATTATTCATATTATTCAAGATTAATTAATGTTTTAAGGTTGGGTCCTTATTGATAAATATCACATATCACAATAATGTGAATGATCCATAGAAGTTAATTTTCTATAAATGAATTTCTGAATTATATATGAATAGGTCACTTATATGATTAAAATTTTTATTAAAGGATATCATTTTATTTTTAGACCATCTTCTTAATGTTGATTTATTTTCATGACAAGATATACTTACTTGATTTCATTCCATTCCGTAATAACAATCTAACCCTTTTGTTATAACTTTATAAATATCCACTTCATCTATTAATATAGGGAATGATGTTTTATTTAACATTCCTAAAAAACTAATAGATAATGAGTTCCAAAAATATGTTGATAAGTTATTATATTTATCTTTAGTTATCATAATATTAAAATGTTGAGCACATGTTATCAATTATGCCTAAATTATCTTATAGTGAGATGCAAATTTAACCTCTAATATCTCATCATGAGTATAAATTAGAAAATTCCATAAATGGTTAACCTTATACCCTTTTGTAATGATGGAAAACTCTAAACATAAGAAATATTGTCAATTAATTTCTCAAAATCATCTTACCCTTGATATCCCAAAAATCATAGAGTATCTCTTGCTTTTCACATTAAAAACATGTGAATACCTTCATCATGTATTCTCTTAAAACATGGTAAAAACCTAAATTACTATTAATAATTATTGAAAGAATGAATTATTCCATATTCTAATGATTATTAGATATATTCCATAAATCCAAAAATTCAATAAATTTCATCAATGATAAAATAAACCACTTTTTCAACACATCCTTTATCATTTATGAGGTCATAAACACTATAAAAGTTACCTAATAATTATCATCATCAATTAATCCATACTAAAAATAATTTTAACATATTCAAGAACATTTTAATTTCTATCATTATTTGATCATAAAACATAACCCTATGATCAAATTACTTCCATGGTTTATTACTACTATTCAACATATTCTCTAAGATTCTTAATGAGGAACATATAACTAACAATCACTATATATTTCATAGTACAGATAATATTATATTTTAATTCCAATATGTAAATACTTCACTCATTAAAATTCCTTCTAAATAAATTAATAAGCTTAATTATTTTATTCCTTAAAACTTATTGCCTTTCACGTGTTATCTTTAGTCTCTTCATCATCAATAATATAACCATTAATCAAACCTCTTTGATGATTATCTTCACAATATTTCTCTTTAGGAAATAAAATTTTATAATTCCCGTACTCTCCACATTTAATGAATCCATCAATTAATAATAACTTAGAAAGAATAATATTTAAATTCATTTAATTAACTAAAATTTTCATTTTCCCTTTGTAGTTACTTACTTTGTGTCTTTATTTACCAAATTCAATAAATCATCATGATTCTAGAAGACATTACCTTGGGAATTTCTTCCAACATTTTCAACACATAGAAAACATAATATTCATTCGTAACTGGTATAGAATACATAAACTCATGGTGAACTATATACTTCTCTTCATCAGTGAGTCTGAGAGTTGGTTAGTGTATGCATTGTTGGTCAAGTTTCGTGAAAACTGATTAGGGATAATTATAACTTCATTCACTCTAGTCTTCATTCTATTATATTTATCATACATAAAAGTTTTCTTCCAGACTCAACATTAACACTGTATGTTTTTGTACTATCCATTGAGTAAAACCATAGAAAATAGTCTGACCAACACATATCATAGCAGAAAACCACATTATTATGAAAACTAACTTATAAGATGTCTAAATCATGAATTTTTATTCTTTTATCTATGAAACCTTAGGTTTATTCTAGATTATTCATAATAATATTATATTTATTTCCTTAAATATAGTTCAAAACGTGTATATGAATATCCAATTCATATCCACAAGGAGTGTCAAATTAGTTTTACAACATTGCCTTTTTTTCAAACCCTAGTTCCAGATAAAGTCTACCTCATTAAGATGTTTTCAGGTTTGTTACCCCTAGGTACATCTATGATTGTTCCAAATAAATTTTTAACATCCAAAAATGGATTTATTGCATGAAAATTAATTGATATATTCTTTAACCGTATTCCATGACATCTTCCTACACTTTTACTCATCCTTTAATTTATTCTTACAGATATCCCTAGAATTATCATTAGAAATATCCCTATATATCCCACTATGGTATTATCATCATAGTTTATAATGGATAAATAAAAAATTCCTTTGACAGAAACTATAGAGACCCATGACTCTCATACATGTATACTTCATCATTTTAGATAAATATTTTTCATATTTTAAATTTCCATGCCTAAGGATCGTGGTTGTCTAGTTTATCTGAAAACATTGATCAAAATATTCTATCATGGTGAACAATATTCATCGCTTTCCAAAAATATCTTCCACTTTCATACAGCTACATAAAACCTCTCATCATTACATGGGGAAAAGAAACATAAAAAGGTGAGCTCAGATGTTCAGTAAGGGTAAATAAGGGAGATACGTATAAATAACTTTAGCATAAGGATATGAGAACATAATCACAAATTTTTAAAAGAAACCCCTATTCATAAAAGATCATAATCATGATTCATGGAATAAATATAGGTAGTTCATAATCATGAATAAAAATAAATAAAGAATATTATCCAAGAGTGTATAACAAGGGAATAAGAAAAGAAATTTATGTCATAAAAATAATCTTATAACATTGTTAAAATATATAAGTAGAATATTTTTCACTCATTAATTTAAGTTCATTAAATAAGAACCTCATATAAACTTATGAACATGAATTTAGGTCCATATAAAACATTATAGACAATAAAGACATGTCCATTCATATCATTGTGAACATGTAATCCAGTTCACACATAATATTGTGAACATGTAATCGGGTTCATGAATAATATTATTAACGCATAATAAGGTTCAAACATAACATTGTGAACATATAATTATGTTCAAGTGTAAAATTTTGAACATGTCATATGGTCCACACATTACATATTTACTCACGAGTTATCCATCGTTACCCAATGCATCGGATAGGGATATAGGTTCCACATGTCGCATACCAATATCATATGTATGTGTGACACATGATCATAAATATTAATCATATTATAACCCATTAAATGAAATAGGTACCCTAAATATTTCATCATATGATAAATTGTTGAAAACTGACTTATTTAATAATCATTTCATTATAGCATAACCCCTGAAATAAAGAGTGTTTCACAATCTTTTTAACATTTTATATGTCATTGAAGATAAGTGGGATTCCAAAAAAATTATATTAAATATAAACCATTCTGATAAATAATACGAATGGTTTACATAGATCATATACATACTAAATATTAAAATATATCAAATAAATTCATCTTAGATGGAGTGGGATTTTGAACTATCACTTGTAAAATTTCATACGAAAAATATCATTTCATTAAAAATCCATTTGTAAAAAATTTTAAAACATTTTTTCAATGAAAATAATATAGGAAACATATAAATTAATTTTTTAAAATTTATTTACATTTTTTATGAAAATAACCTTAACTCAATTAAAAGGTATTTTTAAATTGAAAATCCTTTCGAACACCTTATTCATTGAAAATAACAATGGAAACTTATAAAAAAAGGTTTGGAAATAATTTAAATATCTCATTAAAAAATAAAAGAAACATTTAAAATATTTTTCATTTAACATATTATTAAAATATCATTTCAAAACATTTTTAATACATTTTTAGAAAACATGGGTGTTGAGTAAAACAACTTTCTGACCGTAGAGTGAAATAAGTTCATATTTTCAATAAATATTTATCAATTATCATAAGATATAAAGAGTGAAGAAATTGTAAAATGACATGAATATATCCCTAATTACCAAATGTTCATAAAATCCATAGTAATTCTTTAGATATGTATCATGATATTTCATCAATGGAAATATAACCATTAACAATCCCAATAAACGATGAGATTGTACCAGTAAACTCTTACCACTTTGGTAACATTGATACTGTAACCTCATTAAAGGGATATACTCAAGTTGATATGTAGAAAACAAGTATTTTATGTATAATTAATATAAAATACACTAATGGGAATTATATACACCACAGAAAACAAATATGTGGGGAATATGACATGTCTCTCATAAAAGTAAAAAGTGAGACAGAAATACCTTACTGCATGATTAATAAGATCCATGAAAGAATAAAATAAATTGAAACATTTAATATCAAGAAATAAATTAAATTCATAATATATAATTTCATAGTCCTGCATATACACCATGTAAATGAAACAAGTGGTTAAGATTGTATGACTCTCATAGAAATAAATTGGAGAATAGAAATACACTTACCGCATATCTTGACATCCTAGATAAGCATTAAATAATATTTTATAGTAAATATAAATTTATTATAAATATTAAATAGGAATATATTAAAATATATTATTTTCTTATGACATTATATTACCATTTTTTTAAAACAATCCATATTAAACTTATGTTTCATCTAATAACCGCTTGGTTTTTCTTATATGTTCTGACTTTTAATTTTTAGACCTTTTACTTTGATCGTGATTTCGTCATACAAAAAATACAAATCATGATATAAATACCACATATATTTATTATTTATGTAATTATAATAACATATATAATATTGGAATATGCAATGAAATACACCCTCTATATAGATAGTTTGCCGTACATATGAATCAACATTGTTTCCATTTTATTTCCAAAGAAAATGTAATAAATGTAAATGATATATCTATATATATATATATGTATATATTATAATTATATAATAATTATTAATTCATATATATCACATATTTCAATTAAATTCATCCTTAATATATTAGATGTAAAGAGTGAATGAATCAAGTAGCTTCGCAAGGCGATAGATCTCTGTACACATGAACAGTGTTATTATATTTCAACATAATGTATAACATGAATGAATTTGTTATATACCAATTAAAAAATATTCATAACATAAAAATATCATAAATACCATATATAAACTATTAAAACATCATTATTTCCAACCTTTAATGATGGTAATAATATAACTAATGACATCGTTTTGAGGAGGCAGTAGTTCGTCATACACACAAATTATGATTACATATCCCATTTTATAAAATTATATGATGAATTAGTTCATAATATTAACGTAAAAAATATTAGTATAATGGTGATACTTAGTATGATATTTTAGCATTATATAAAAATAATTTAATGGTTTTTATGATAAAATAAAACAAAAACATTCGTTGATGAACATTACCACTTCTTCATGTATATCCTTTTGGTTTTCACCATCAAAATTATTGGATTTATACCTGATAAAATGAATCTTTGATTAAGAGAGGATATTTATTGATCTATTTTAGTATTTAATTGATGAACCCATGGTTTCATATGGTCTTAGGATAGGATAATAGGTTGTGGAATTTTATAAGTTAGGGACATGTATGGAATTTTTTAAAATAAGTCATGTAATCCAAAAAAATTAAGTGGAAAGAGGCTTTTATAACACACAAAACACAATACGAGATATTTAATTGTAAAAATATGTTCATAAAATGACTGTTGTAATTGTTTCTAGGACATTTTTCAATTATTTTTAAAGATCATTCCCTTAGTAAACTTGTTTTTCTCTTAATCATCATGATTAATATTAACTATTTCATCTAATAATTTTTGTGTAAAATTATTTTAACCATATTAGAAATTATAAAATTTCTGATTCCAAATATGGAATCCAATTTTTAAAATTACAATGATAGATTTAGTAGAAATTAATTTATAATTAATCCCACAGAGGGAATAAACATTGGGTTTGTAAAGTAAATATACTTAAAATTTTACTAAGATTTTATATCCAAATTCAATATATAATTTTTTTAAATGGCATCGATTGGATTAAAATAATTATATTTTAACTAATTCACTTTTAAAACTAATTAAAAATATAAAAAAGGAAAAATTATTTACATGAATATTCTGTTTCAATAAAAATTCAGTATTTGTCACTATGCATCAAAAAAATAAAACATATCAATAAATTACCAAAAAATCACCCTGAGATACTTTTGACCTTCATATTTCAGAAATAATGTTTAATTGTTCAAATTAACCTTATAACCATGTTAATTTTTAGTTTTAAAAAAATTTGTCTATTAATAGGTGGTAAAACTAACATTTAGAAAAATATATAATTTTTATTCCTAAAATTTAATTTTTTCTTATCTCATTGTTAGAAAAAAAATTTAAAATTAATGTCAAATAGTTGATGAAATATAAAAATTATAATTTAAATTTAAATCATTCATAATTTTTTTTAATTTTATTGAGATAGAATATTTTTTTAAATAAAAAATAGTTATTGAGAAAAGAAATTTCATTATTTTCAAATAGTTCTTTTATTAAATTATAAATAATTTTATTCCAAAGAAAAAATGCATGAACCATATTTCCATAATTTACATAATCCTTTTCATACCCTCCATTCATAAAACTATGGTATAAGTATAATAATGATATAATATTTATTCTTATAGTGTTGTAGTTTGGTAAAACTATGTCTTCCATATAACACAAGCTGTTAAATGGACTCAGTATTTAATATACAGTATGATAAGCTCAGTGTTTCAGGTACAAAAGCCTAATTTTTTGTTTCATTCAATGAAATCCATCAAATAATTTTAATTTATTGAAACAAAAGTTCATAAAAATTCATAGTTTTATATTTACTTATGTAATCATTTATGTAAGTTGTACCTAATACATAATTATTTTTTTATTTATTGATAAATTTTGAATTAGTGATGATGCATTCTTGAACACTTATATTTTTTAAAAATTCATACTGCTTTGGTGAAACAAGAATCTTAGATATAGTTAAAAATTTATTTCCCTGATTTTACTATTGGTCCTATAGAAAGTGTTTAGTAAATAATTAAACCTAAACATTATGATACCATGAGAATTATAAAATTGGGGTATCATTGAAAAAAAAAATATTTGATACCTCTAGTCATCTATCTATAAGAGAATTATTCCTCAACCTGATTCAAATCATATACATGTAAAATATTAAAGAATATTTAGAAACAAATCATTTGGTAAAACATTATGACTGAAGGGGATCTCTACAGTGTGACTGGAAATTTAATATTTAATCTCCAACTCATTGGGAATTTTGGAAAAAAATTGGTTATTTTCCTTAGTAAAAATATTTAAAATTATCCCATTATTATGTTGTCTCTAATCCAAAGCCTCCAAATTTATTATATTTTTGTAACATTACATAGTGTGAGAAAAAATATTTATTCTATCATATTAGATCACATTCTATACATTATGTTGGCTTATTGTTCTCAAAACATTAATATCTCTATAAATTGTGTTAGAAAAGGATGAATTTATCTCCACATCATTCTATCTTCTGCACCTAATGTTTTCTTTCTAAATTTATTTATTCACATTTAAAAATATCATGTTATATATTTCCTACTAATAATCACCAATAATATTTTCAAAATGACTATTACCATGAATGACAAGATGTTGAATAAATATATCTCATGTGGCAGAGATTTTTTAATTAATTGTTTTGAGATACTTTCTACTCCATACATTAAGACTAACCTTATGCATCAACAATTTTGAGATACGTGAATAAAAATATTTTCAACCAATAGAAATATTCCTAACCACATAAATAATTAGCAAATAATGTTGATAATTTTCCAATGACTTATTAAAATAAAAAGGAATTAGACATTTTAGTCATATTTACAAGACTAATCATCAATAGATTATTATTATAGTTTCTATCCTTGAGAGTAATGACATCAATTGGATCCAAATAGTCATGAAAATATATATTTGTGATGTACCTATCAATCCTCACAGAAATCATTCATTAATATATTTCCTATACCATGTGCACTCACCCCATCAATGCAATATTCAAAAATATTAAAACTATTAAAAAAATGTGTAAAATACTTTCATGAAATTTGAAAAATGTTATATATAATTTTCAAATTGAAATTAACATTACATTGAAATAACTAATGGTATACCATTGATGAGAAATCATATGGGTGAGCCTTCCAATGTTCTCCAATTTTCCACCCATTTTCCGATACCTATTACATTCATAAAAACATAGATTAATATGTTTTAATCCTTGTGAATAAATCATATAAGAGAGAACCTGGATAATAAATTGTATGAAAAAAATTTTATTAGTAGACCTATGATCCGAAACACAAGGAAATTTACAGTAGTTGGGTAATAATTAATTTCCACAATATTATATCTTACCCTCCTTAATTTGACAGATTGATGAGAAAAATGAGTTAGGGGTTTAGAAATTAAACACAAGGAGGTTTAATATTTAGAATGAATACTCTAAAATACCATGATGTTTTAAGCATAACAATCCTATGAGAGCTCGAGAATAGAACCATCATTTGGATTTGGATTTTCCTTTATAATCCCCCCTCTATTTTTCATAGATGTGGATCCCTTAGGAATCCCAAGATATTTTTAATGAAGTTTCTATAGAAAATTATCATATATGATATAGATTCATCATCTATTTCATTAGTATCAGTATATGATGACATATCAGCAGTGGAAGAATCCATGACCATAGTGGAGACACATCATAGACATCCTTAGTATTTTGATTTTCTTTTATTTCCAAATACCCGGGATGTAGATCCATATCTTCTTAATCTTTATATACCATATCACAAAAAAGTGTATTCAATGATTATTTACCAATCATTATTGTTTTTTGATCCAAATATTAAAATAATAATGACTTTTTAGAAGCATATATTTTCTATTGAATTGGTACTTCCACCAAATAATATTTATTCCAATGAGTAGTAAAGATAATTAAAATGTGGAATCAACAATTTCAATTTCTGATTCTTTTAAAATACTATTTTCCTTAACATATTGTACTATTTCCTTAGATTTAAAGGGAATTTATATCACATGTGGAACCAAATCATGTTGGATTTAACATTCTAAAAATGAACCCTCATACTCTATTCCTAAACCTTTCCCACCCATCACCACTCCATTCATTTTTCAATACTAATAGTCGTTCACTTCTTCTCATAATTCTACTCTTAGAAATAGGCTAATTTAAATTTTTTACATAAATCCCAAAAAACATAAATTAATGTATATTTAATACTAATATCAATTAAATAATTCCCTTACCCAAATGATATCAAATTAAACAGGTAGGAATCAAAATTTTCATAAAATAATTATTGAATAATAACCAATATCCATCAAAATTTTATGATAATCAATCTTTGGAGGAATTTTCATGAAAGAAACAGGATCAATCAGGACTTGGGAATTCTAGTATAACCAATTATTTCTATGAAGACAACTATTTATATTAGTACATTTATTATTTACAGTATATGTTTTAAAATATATATATCTCAATATTAAAATCTCTATAAGTCTGGGTTGTGAATAATGTTTCCTAGAATCTAAACACTATTCATATCATTAGTTAAATTAAAATGATTAAGAAAACACCCCTTATAAATGAGAATCAATAACCTGTTTTTGAAACCCCATGATGAATGTAATTACTCTTTTAAACAACTCACTAACATTGATTTCCACTTTTGTATAAATTAATATTTCCATTAAAGAGATTATATATATATTTATCCTATCATTTAGGTATTATTGATCAACTATAGCTTTTAGAATTACTTATAATTACCTAATATCAATAAAACCATTGTAAACCCCCAATTTGAGCATCATAGAATAGGATCCCATATTATGGAACTCCAAAAATGAGATTTTTCTACTATCATGTACCATTATTAAGATTTTTCTCATATTATTCCATGGGTCTTCTACTATTTTTGATTTCAGGAGTAATCCTAACCATACATTTTCACTGCTTTCCATTCATTGAAACATACACTACTCTATAAATTCTTAAGGACTGGCCTCCAGCTGAGATATCCTTCATAAGGAGAGGATCATTTAGAAATTTCATTCAAGGGTAATTATCTTAATATTAAAGTGACCCTTCAGAATTTTCCATCATAATCTTCCTTAAATTATCTCTATAATCATTCCATCAAGTAACATTATTTTTTCAAAGAAAAATAATAAATTCATTTAAAATATTTGTTATTATTATATAAAATAATTTTTTATTAAAATATAAATAACAAGAATTTTTAATTATGAGATATAATGATTTTTAAATGTATAGGTTAATTAATAAACAATCATCAATTTATTATATATATATATATATATAATATTTCTGTTTAAGATTGTATATTTTAGGTATAAATGTTTTTATATATGTGGAATATTTTATTAAATTTTAATGATAAATATTATAGAATAACAATTATGAAATGTAATGCTAATATGTAAAAATAAATAAATTTTAATTCATTTAATTATTATAAAATGGACTGATATAGGTATAAATTAATTTTTGTGATTAGAAATCAAATTTAGAAAAGAAATATTATATGTTATGTACTCATTTATAATTTGTTTTGTTATAAATATAAAATTAATCTAAATAAATTTCATTCATATATGGAATCATAATTTCAAAATTCGGAAAAATATCACTTATTTTTAGCTATAAAAACATGTTTTCATGGTTAAAAATGAGATTCCACAGAAAATGTTAAATTTGTTGAAGGGGTTTCAATAAGATATAATAACCAAAATTAACATAAAACACCATATGTAAATGAGTTATTAGAGAAATAGCATGCTCACATTATCCTATATCAATTATTTTACAACTTTTTACATTGAATTAATGAAATATTACAACCCTCATTCATTAAAAATGTCTTTGAAAAAACATACTATTTGGATCACTTGTAAATATACCCATACTATAACCACATCAACCAAAAAATTCCCTTCGATTACTAATTAAATAACTTATATAATAACTTTGTCACATTCCTCCATATTTTATTGTAATCTACAGTCAAATGAGGGGTTCCCAAATCATTTATTTCCATAAAGCTCTATTAGAGATGATTCAATTATTCAACATAACTATTACACTCTACATATTAATCCTCTATACCCTATTCAAATAATTCATATATGAAAATATTTATAAATTTAATAAAATTATTTTTATCAATTATTCTATAATAAAATAAATATTATAGTTTTACGATGAGTTTTTAGTATTCATTCATTTATCATGGGATATTATTTTTGTGGTCAGTCATTCCACCTCCCTAAATGTGTAATAATATAAATTTCAATAATGACCTAGAAAACATAAATGTAAATATTATTATATAATAATTACAATGAAATTATGTTTTCTTAATTTTTTAATGGAAATATAAATAATAATATTAATTAATACATTTATCTTTTTATAAATTTAAAATAAAAAATATATATTCTTACAACTCTTGATGAACTTTCATCATTAAATATATGACATATACATTATGGTGAAGAAATATATAAATAACCTATTTATCCACCAAGAATAGTTTTTAGATGATGAACAAATGGCCAGTGATCATGAACATGAACCACTATACCATTGCGAGCATGAAATAAATAGAACAATTGATAGTCATGTATTGTGTTTTTAAGGAATGTATAGTTAATCTTTATAGTGAAAAATTTTAATATCATTATAATTTTAATAAAATAATATTTTATATGATATAGATGAATAATATTCCAAATTTTTTAATCAAAATTTTAAAGCACACCCGACAAAGTAGAAATGAAGGGTATTTGTTTTTCATTTCAAACTCTATTCCACGATCCATGATTCATATTATTCCAAAATTAAAATATAAATAGTGTAAATATCTTGTATTTGACATATTTTATAATAATTATCCTTTTATACATTGTATTATATTTATTTATCCATGATCCATATTTCATTTTCAATCTTATTAATTATTACTTATATCAAAAGGTATTTTGTTGACTGAATAAATTTTATTTGATTCATACATCCTATTTTTTGACAATGTTCTTCATAGATTCTTATATTTTGTAATTTATCTGTTTCATATGTTACTTTATTTTTCTCTCAAAGGATGTTACATTTTCATTTTAAAATATTAATCTTCATTGGATTTCATTCTACATAATAAGCATACATTTTCACCAAAATGAAAATTCATATTTATTATATATTTTTCTAATATATTACAATAAATGCCTACCATAAACGTTTTATATTGTTATTTCAAAATAAAAATATTTATTAACTTTTTTACCCTACATATTTAAAATTATCTCTATTAAATAAAAGTATAACTCCTTTATCGATGTGGATTTATCTAAAATAATATCATATACATTAAAAGGGATTTCATTTCACATTATTGTATTATGTATCTTCCAGTACATACATTTCTACATAAATGTTTTATATTATCAAGCTTATATTATTATATATAAATTTTTAAATTTTATTTAAAATTCATTATTTTAGCATTTCAATTTTTTGAATATATCTTTGATGACAATGGTAAAACTGTTTTATGAAAACACATTTTATGATTATCAATTTCATTTTCCTCTTCATATCTAAAATATCTATCTTATACTGAGTTATGTTTAATGAGTTAATGTCAAAATGATCTTTTGATATAAATCCTTAGTGAGATGAATTATTTGTATCGACTCATTTTTTTTATATAATTCCATTTATAAATTTCTTGTGACCCATTTTATACACATTGGTTTTTATGGTAGGATTAATTGTTGATTTAAAATTGAAATCATATTTTTTTTAACCATTTTGTGTTGGGTGGTATGATATATCCCATAAATACATTGTCTAATGAATTAAATCACCTTATATAATGATTTTATGCATGGACCTTATAGACAGGTTCAAAAATCTATACATCGATCTTATTGGAATTTTCACAACTTTCTGTATAGTTCAAATTTATTTAATCACAACTTTAATCATGGACCCAATTTAATTTTTTAAATAATTACTCAAGGACCTAATATAATTTTTTAATGTTTATAGTATTATTTTTCAAATTAGTTTCTTTTTTCATTGTTCATAACATTATGGTTTACTGATGCTTATCTTTACGACACATGCCTATTTTATGAGTGCTGGATGATGAATATAATTATATACTTCTTCATACTAAAAACATTGTATATGAAATGAATCTATGATAATCCAATTGAGGTCATCTGTTTTGCTAACATACCTTCTTGAGAACACAAATGATTACATGATTCTTATCATATATTTATACCTAGTTCATTTATTCCCATAAACTGATTAGAAAACAACCTTATGAAACAATAATTGATAAATTTCTCCATTATCGGTCATTTGATCTCACTCATTCTTATGGTTCCAATTTTCTTTTTCAATTAATTACTAGAATATGTTTAGGAGGAATCCATGTGTGAAGAATTTCCAGTGAGATATTGAAGAAATAATGTTTCATATGTCTATTTTGCACCCATTATCCCCAATCACTATACCTTAGGTTTCTAGGGTTGTTTATTTAATGATAAATTTTAATGTTTAAATTAAGGAAATAAGGTCAAATAGATTATTTTTATTCATAAGTCATATTGTCTAGTACCATAGTTAGGTTTATTAATTTATAGTGATTATGTTAAGATGTATAATTAATTCCAACATAATGAAATGTCGATTCAATTCAAAGAATTAAAAGATTAGATGATGGTACTATAATGTAAGTCATAATATGTATGATATTTCAAATTTATATGATTTCATGACAAAGGAATCATATGATATTAGTGTTTAATACTCATTTTAACCCTCTTAGTTTTATTAAATGGCTATAATCATGAGTAAAAAAAGGAAACATTTACTACAATCAGAAATGTATTGATTTAACCAATAATTAACCAATTATGACGAGATATAGAGTTAATAAATATATATATTTGTTATCTCAGGTTATTAAAAAATTCAAGATCATTATCTGTTGTTGAAATAACCAATGTAGAAGAAAAATGATATTGAGTATTTCAAGAATCAATAAATTCCATCCATTAGTTGGTATTATAATTTAATATTAATTAACAAATGGATCAATAGAATAGAAAATGGATTTTTCATTATTTAGAGCTCAGGTCAGGGAATTTTTATTTAATATTATTGTTTTCTAGTATTAGAAATTGAACAATGGTCAACCCTAATCAAGAACATGATGAAAGAGGAATAAATCAACTCCATAAAATGAGAGGATATTATGAAAAGAATTAAAATAATTACTTTACAAAAACTATATATTCTAAAACTGATATAGAATTTCTTAAAATAATGTTAATTGTGGATGAATGAATTATTACATATAAATAAAACCTTTTAATACATGAAATAAATACATCTGGTTTTATCATTGAACAAATATTAAATATATATAATTTCATTAGTGGATTAAAATCATGTTATTATTTAACAATATCTATAAATTACTTTAAAATATGTAATGAAATTGTTTATTGCAATCTCATGTTAAAAAAATTGATACTCCAATTAACATTACCTTTATATAGATTGTAAAATGAAAATATATTTTCATGTAAAGAAAAATGATTAATCAAATGGGTGATGAAAAACCCACCCACCTACATATTAAAAATGTACCCATAGAGATCATGATTTTAAAAGAGAAATGACAACACTGGATAATAAATTGGGGAATTAGAAGATCCCAACTAATAAAACACCCAAATATAAATGATATAACTAATATAATTTTGTGAATAATGAAACATAATTCCACCAATCAATGGGAAAATTATTATATTTCACATCAACAACCTCCAAGAACCTGGTAATAAGGTTAATCCCATTTAATCACTACTTTAAAAGTACTTCATGATAATGAATTAATTGAAGGTAAAAATATTCCCCACGTATGAATTCATATGTAATATTTTATTATGATCCTTACCATTCACTTAAATCATGAATATTTTATAAGGGAAATAAATCACTATATTGATGATTATATATTAAATTATTTTTTAAAAATCTATGAGCTAGAAATATTTTATTAAAATTACATAACACATCTATCATAAAATTTTATGAGAATGTATTTTATGAAAAAAGAATATTATCCCTTTAATGGAATTTTAGTTAATTTTGGGTATTTATTAGATCACTCTAAATGTATGAAAACATAAATTTTAGAATAGAGAAATCACATTTTATATCTAAAAACAAGAAATGATCATCTATTGGTGAAACTTTTATTGTTAACAGAATATAAATTAAATCCATTATATGGGTTATTATTACCCTTCATGAAGTGGTATTTAGCTAAATAGGTTAGAGGGAAACATAATATTATTGATATAAAGATTATGAATCAATAAAATAATATATTTTTTGATAAATTTTTTTGGTCTTCCTTATGATTTGAACTAATAGAAATTGGACCTATTCACAGGCATCTAAACCCATAGGTTTACTAAATAGTAGGTATAGAGTTTCTGAAAACTTATGTACACATTGTCTTTAAAACAACATTGGTTTACGTTTAGCTATAACAATGTATTTTTAAAAACTCTGTGTATAGTGGCTTAAAAAAATCCTCAACCTCCCCATCCCCTCCTCATTAACATGGCCTAGTCCTCCCTCACCTGATCAAGAAGCTAACTCCTCTTCGCCTCCAGTGTTATCCTCCCCTAATTTAGTTTTCTTAATACAATCTTCTTCAGCATCAGATTAGAGAACCCCAAATCCATCTTTTGTAATGTTGGATTTTATTTTCATTTTTTCTTGGATTTAGATTTTGTTAAAACATATTGGAGTCACTTCTAATCATCGTTTCATTTAATTTTATGGTCTTATAGAGTTCAAATACTGTCTATTACATTCTTATGAAATCTATGTTATTTATAATTTCATTATTTTTAAAACTATCCTTTTGATTCATATGAATTTTACATAATGTTAAGATTCATTTTTTGGAATATTTTTGGGATTTAGATATTTTTTTGTTGGGAATTATATTTATTGTAACTACTTGTGTTAATATTGGGTTTTTATCCTTGACACATAGGATTTAATTTTTGAATTAATTTTTTTTAATGTTCAGTTTTTTTAATTATTTTAATTTTATATATTATAACTAGATAATAAATACACATTCTTCTAATCATATTACTTGGTTGTTATTTGATGCAATACTCGAACCATGATTTTATTTTTATTAGTATTCCTTGTTGTTTTATTATTATATTCCTTGTTCTTTGATTTGATGGATATTTGTATTATATAATTTTCACTTTGATCATGAATTATTTTCAATTTGGATTCCAATTAGTGTTTTTTCATTTCAAATACAACATAATTCAAATTTGTTTTCGAATGGATATCATTCTAGAATTATATTCTATGTATTAGACATTATCATGTTCATTTCCCTATTACTATGCATTTAAAATGTTATATATTTCCATCATAAATCCCATAATATGGTATTTTAGCATGTGATGAATAGGTTTGGAAATAAGGGATTGATATTTTGATACACTGACTCTATATGGGATAGGATCATGGTTTTATGACTCTGCCCAATTTCCACATTCCAAATATGATGGTTTTAAAGGTGACTTAAATACATATGCACTTTCCCATTTCACATATCATACATCTTCAGGATTCTATATCCTTTAATACATTTTTGATATATAAATATTTTTTATAAATATTAGTTTTTATGATATTAGGGCATGATGATTATTTATATTTATATCAACTATAGAATAATATCAAGGATATTATTATATTATGTTTTTGTGGTTTTGATGTTGGGTGAAAAATTGTTGTTATTTTTGAGTAAAAATTTTCTATTATAACTAAAAGTGTATTTAATTTCATTAATTTTATATGAAAAAACATGGAATTTTAAAATAACAATTTTTTCATAAATACATATGTATTTATTGTATTCTGTAATAGTGGTTTCTCATTTGATGTCTTATATTTAGTTTGGTTCATTATTTGTAAGCATCACGTTTTTCATATATTGTTTCTAAAATTATTTTTTATAACTATTAATATTCTTTGATGGCTTTCATATTAAAATTGGTTTTAATAAATCTTTTAATTATGGTTCACATTTTTTATTTTAATATAAAATGATTCCTCTATATTAAAATGGATAGAAGATGGATGTATTATAACTAACATATTTAAACAATGTTTCGAAAGATTTTTTTTATGAATTTTCATTTAACAATGATTCTAATTGGGGTATTATATAGTTTTCAAGTTATAAATGTACTGGAAGGACATATTTAAGTGAAAGAAGAAGTTATATACCAAAAAAAGAAAATCTAGATTTAGAAAAACTATTATGTTTGGTATCAAAATAGAGATATGAGACAATCCTATACTATTCATCTACCAAATGAAAGAAATGGAATAACAAATTTGATATTTCATCTATTTCCATTTGTGCATAATTATCAAAGTGCTAGTATTTTAGTTCATGAATAAACTAATATCAATACACATGAGGTATAAAATTGTTATCATGATGTTGAGAGAGTGAAAAAATTATTTTCTAAATCAAGAAATCATTTATATTAATAATGTAATAAAATGAGAATGATTGAATTTTTAATGTGGTGATATCATGGAAAATCCATGTATTGAATTTGTAATATCTCCATTGATTATGTTTTTACCATTTTTAAGTAATTGTATTCTGATGGTGCATATATTTTCTATAATTAATATAAGGCATGGAATTTAATTAAGAATCTCATATTTTTTTTACTAATAAAATTCATGCTTATATTGTAACGTCCTGGACCTAGGTGCCACGCAACGGGTGCCCCGAACCCGGTTCCCCACGTGACCTCAAGCACATTTCCCCAAACGCCAGAAGCTGCTGACTAGCAGCGAGGGCCCAGGTCTGATAGTGGGGAAACTATGCCCTCATTTGTCAAAGTGTAGCACAATGGAATACCAAAATAAACCATACAAAGATAGTGGAAGCAGTAAACATACACAACTGAAATAACTACAACAGTGGATATAACCAACAATATATAAGTGATGATGCTACATGATTCAAGTTCTATGAAAACTGCCAGAACATGTTATACATCAATATAGTACAACAAAATAAAGAGTACAACAAAATAAGTAAAACAGCTGGCAGTGGCATCGCGAGCCTAGGCTCAGTCCCATGCCATCCTACTCCTCAGCAACAGTCATGTACCTGTATAGGGACACTTTCCCCTATCTACACCTGTGGAAACGTAATCTATTTGGGCCGAAAAGCATTACCCAAACAGGGTGTGAGAAATATTTCTTAGTAGGCACCCACCAAAGGCATGTGCCCAACTACATGTAAGCATGCCACAATAGTGTGCAACAGTAAAATTCAATAATTTAAGCAGTAAAAAAAAGTAACTAACTTAACAATAAAATTTCCTTTTTATTTTTCATTTAACTCATTATATACTAGAAATCACCACGATGCATTTCTAAACAAAATTATCCATGTCCTCAGACAAGAAAAATACTACCCTGGGGAAAGAAGAATCCAACCTGTAGGTATTTCCCTGAGGCCGAAACAAAAATTTCCCTCAGACATAGGATGTGTCGCACTCAGGCACAGAAGTCAAACCCTCAGGCATGAAAGTTTTCCCTAAGGCGAAATACTACAGCCCTCAGTCTAAATAGTGCGGTGCCTTTAGGCTAATCACAACAACACCCTCAGGATAAACAAGTAACTGGGCCATTCCCAACTAGTAAACAAGCAGTAACAAGCAATTCCTCTCAAGGAAATTCTACAATTACTACTTTAAAGGCATACCCTCGGGTATCCTGGCCAAATTGCTAAACAGTGAAACACACCCCGGGGGTGGTTCCAGATCTAAGCAATGATTCCAACCATCATTTTATTATATAAATATAATAACCTATACAATTCTAGGAATTAAATATATAAACGGACTCATCCACACGACACCCCAACATGGTTTCGTGACACAAAAATGCACAAAAACACACAACAATTGGAAAATAAATGCAAATCCACCTACCTTATACGTCAACGAGCGTTATATCCGAACATCGACTCCAGAAACGCCCAAGAATGGCGTAGTTATGAGGAAGAACAAAACCCATTCAAATGTAAATATCTTACGTTAGGATAAGAATTGGTAAGAATAGTTCTAGGAGAGGGGAGGTCTTACCCGTGCGGTTCCAACGATATCGTCCGAAGCCGGATCGGATTCCAGACGAACTCCCGACAGATCATCAAAGATATAGCCTCTTCCTTTGGCTCCAAAATGGCTCAAACACCTCCTCTACCAAATGAGGAGGGCATTGCCTGTTTTAAGCCAAAAAAACAAAGTACACGGTGTGTACTTCTGAGTACAGGGCATGTACTTCTTTCATTTAACTGTTCATTTGGTGGCACAACCACACTGTTCACTCGTCGACCTGAGTGCATGGCATGTACTCCAGAATAAATAGTGTGTACTGTCACCCAGCTGGGGGAAACTCCACCGCCTTACTGTTTAAGCCTGCCGACTAACTAAATGGCGTGTAAGGTACCACTACACAGCGTGTAGTCGGTTACTACACCCCTTGTCACCGACAAGGCTACACGCCCCGTGTACTCATCCCAACACGGCCAAAAGTACATGGACTGTGGACCAAGTACACGGCGTGTAGTTTCGAAATTTAGCATTTTTCCCCATATTCCATATTTTCTAAAAAACACTTAATGAAAAGGAAAAAGAAGAATCCCTTACCTCAAAAATAAGAACTGTGTTCTTAAAAACACCCCCCTTTATAGCAATTCATCCACGAATTGCCCTTCCAACGGTGGAGAAGATAAATCTCAGAACAGCTTTGGCCACTGAGCATGTACGTCGGCCTCCCGCTCCCAGGTCTCGTCCTGCACTCGGCCATGCTGCCATAGCACCCGTACGAGAGGAACTGACCGGCCTCGAAGAACCTTCGTGCTCCTTTCAAAGATACGGATCAGATGCTCCTCAAAGGACACATCATGCTGAAGCTCAACCTCCTCTGGCTGAAAGGTGTGAGACGAGTCTGAATTCTAGTGACGCAACTGAGACACGTGGAAGACGCCGTGCATGGCTCGGTACCATTGTGGTAACTACAACCTATAGGAAACCAGCCCAACTCTCCCCAGAATCTCGAATGGCCTTACATACCTCGGTGAATGTGTACCCAGTCTCCTGATCCGCTTTTGTCCCAGCCACGGAGTAAGGTGTAGAAAAACCTGATCCCCGACCATGAACTCCAAAGGTCGCCTGTAGAGATTAGTGTATGAGTTATGACGAGACCGCGCAGAAGCCATCCGCTTATGAATCAACTGGACTTGCTCAGATGTCTCCGGCACGAGCTGTGTCCCCAGTAAAGCTGCCTCACCTACCTCTAACCAGCACAAAGCTGATCGGCATGACCTACTATATAAAGCCTCATATGGTGCCTTCTCAATAGTCGCCTGAAAACTATTTTTATAGGAAAAATCGACTAAGGGTATATGATTCTCCCAAGATCCCCCAAATTCTAGGATGCATGCACGCAGAATGTCCTCGAGCACCTGTATCGTTCACTCTGACTGGCCATCTATCTGAGGGTGGTATGCTGTGCTCAGAAGAACCTATGTACCCAACACCATCTAAAAACTCTTCCGGAAATGAGACTTAAAGCAGGCGTCCATATTTGAAATGATAGAATGAGGAACCCCATGAAGACGTAAGGTCTCTCAGATATACAGCCTTCCAAGATCGTCCACACTGAAGGTATCCTTGATTGGCAAGAAGTGAGATACCTTTGGGAGTCTATCCACGACAACCCACACGACATCATTGCCTCAAGGTCGCCTCGGCAAACCCATCACGAAATCCATCGCGACATCTTCCCATTTCCACTCGGGAATGGGAAACTACTGTAACAGCCCACCTGGCCTCTGGTGCTCTGCCTTCTCCTGCTGATAGGTGGAACACCTCGTAACAAAACCAGATATCTCTCTCTTCATACCATGCCACCAGTACTGAATCCTCAAGTCACGATACATCTTGGTAACCCCAGGATGAACAGTTCAAGATGAGGCATGAAACTCCCGCATCAGCTCCTCTCGTATATCCCCTAGATCCTATACACATCCATGGAAACGCAAAACCTCATCATCGCATATCATCCAACTAGGAGGAGGGTCCTAACTTTCCACCAACTCCCATAGAACTAGCCCTTCTGAAACCGATAGCTACCTCATCCTCACTCTTTCCAGGAGGGTAGAAGTCACAGCTAATGAGGAAAGATAAGTCTGCCCCTAACTGTCATGCACCTCCAGATGCATCTCAGAGAACAAAGCCATCAGCTCCCACTCACTACTGGCCTCTTGCACTGCCTGTATTTGAGTCTTTCTGCTCAGTGCCTCAGCTACTGCATTACCTTTACCAGTTGTGTAGGCAAGCTCAAAATAGAAGAACTGTAGGTACTCAACCCACCTTCTCTGCCTCAGATTCAGGTCACGTTGAGTAAAGATATACTTGAGGCTTTTGTGGTCAGTGAAAACAACAAAATGTTCTCCCAACAGATAATGTCACCAACAGCGCAATGCATGCAAAACTGTATCCAACTCGAGATCATGCGTCGTGTAATTCCTCTCATGCGGCCTCAACTGCTGAGACCCGTACACAACAACTCGATCACCCTACATCAAAACGGCTCCTAGCCCAATCCCTGATGCATCACAATAAACTGTATAGCACTTTCCCTACTTCGGGAGTATCAGGATCGGTGATGTTGTCAACCTTCTCTTCTAGTCCTGAAAAGCTACCTCGCAAGCTTCTGACCAAATGAACTTCACACCCTTCTTAGTCAGACCTGTCAGCGGTGCTGCTAAGCGGGATAAGTCCTGTATGAAGCATCTGTAGTAACCATCCAACCCTAAGAAACTCCGTCTCTCAAACACGTTATTAGGCTGCTCCCAGGAAACTACTGCTCTTACCTTCTCTGGGTCTACTGCAACTCCTGCCTCTGAGATGATATGACCCAGGAAGTGAATATGGTCCATCAAAAAGTGGAAGTTCGAGAGATTAGCATATAGCTGATGCTCTCTCAGTGTACTCAATACAATCTCAAGATTGGTGGCATGGTCGTGTCGAGTGTGAGAGTACACCAAGAAGTCGTCCACGAATACTACCACAAAATAATAAAGGTACAGATGGAACACATGATTAATCAGAGCCATGAAAATTCCTGGCATGTTTGGGAGTCCGAACGGCATAACCGTATAATCATATAGACCATACTTACTCCTAAAAGTTGTGAGAGGTATATCAGATGGTCTCATGAACATCTGATGATATCTGGATCTCAAGTAAATCTTCGAGAACACTCATGCTCCATGATGCTGATCAAACAGATCATCAATCCTCATCAAGGGATGTCGGTTCTTAACCGTCAACTGGTTCAGCTTCTGATAAACCACACATAGTTTGTGGGTACCATCCACCTTCTTCGCAAAAAGGACCAGAGAACCCCAAGGAGAAGTACTGGTTTGAGTAAAACCCTTCGACTTTAGCTCCTCTAAATACCTCTTGAGCTCCCGCAACTTAGTTGTGTTCATCCTATAAGGATGAATGGACACCGGTGCTGCCCCTGGCATAAGCTCGATAGATAAATCCACCTCACGCACCGGAGGTAGACCTGAAAAGTCGTACGGGAAGACATCCCTGAAACGATCAACCACTGGAGGGAAATCTGTCTGACAAGTCCTCTTATCATCCAGATACAAACTCGCAATCTGGGATGTGACTCCACCTCGCCCATGATGCTCTGGTCCAGCTCAAATCGCCTAAACATCCCATTCGCCCTTGTATAGAAACTCTCCGTCCTCTAGTGACGTGAAACGCACCCTACGACGATAGCAGTCTACAAAGGCTCAAAAAGGAACCAACCAGTCCATCCCGAGAATGACATCATATCTCGTCATCTCTAAGACATAGAGATCCAAAAGGAAGTTACACCCTCTATCCTCAAGGGGGCACTCCTTACACTAACGCACACCAGTCGTCCTAGTCTCCAATAGAGTTTCTAGCGTCAATATATCTGAAGAAGAAGAAACATCGATCCCAAGGCTCTCCACAAAGGGTACATATATGAAACTATGTGTAACACCCATATCAAAAAGTACTAAAGACAAGAAAGAAGTTATTAGAATAGTACATCTGACTGTAGAATGTCCAGGATCCTACTCCTGCTGGGTCTATTGCACTGCATATTCCTCCCCATTGCCGCGGCCCTGCGACACATCCTGGCTACCCTAAGCTGTCCCGCCCTACTGCCTCTGCGATCCTGGTGTCTGGCTACCATGGCCACGACCACCTTCTCTGCCTGCACGCCCTGACGTATTCCAGTTCCCTGACTGGTAAGAAGACACTGGTCTTGCTCCCGCACGCAGAGTCTGCAAAGAACCCCTATCACTAGCCTCTGGTGGAAACGCCCTGCAAAAGCGTTGAAGATGACCCATCTTGCCGCAAGCTCGGCACTCCACTGGGTCTCGTGGACACTGTGGTCTCTTGTTCCCCTCTTTGAAACACTCGTAGCACCTGATCGGGCCACCTGAAGAAGCTTCCTGGCTGGTACTGCCACCTTGGGAGAAGTCCATATGTCTCTTCCTCTTTCCTGCAGAAATCACACCAGTAACTGGTGCTGAACCGCCCTGGCCCACACCACTTGATTCCAACAAGTTACTCTCTGTAATCAGTGCCTAGTTCACAATCTCGTGTACATTAGGCAACATGAAAACATTTACCAGCGCTCGGTTGTCATACCAAAGACCATATACAAAACGCCTAGCTCTCAACGTCTCATCACCCACCAGCACGGGTGAAAAACACAAAAGCTCTATAAAACGAGTAGAATAGTCCATCACTGACATAGTGCCCTACTGCAGATTCATGAACACTCGAGCTCTATCTTCCTTCAGTGTATCGGGAAAAAAGAAGTCATAGAAGACTACCTGAAAATCTTCCCACGCCATGTTCCTGTGATGCTCTGTCTAGGTGGTAACATCCCACCACCTCTTGGCGGAATCACACAACATGTAAGTCATGAGCATGACCCTCCACCCTAGAGGCATCTCAAGATGCTCGAAAATATTCTGCATCGATCCTAGCCAAGAGTCTGCAGCCTGTGGTCCGCCATCCCTTGGAAACGTAGGCGGATGCTGCTGCTGAAAGATATGCATCAGCTCAGCCATAGATGTGGCAGCCTGCGGTGCTCCTTGAAAGGTCTGCATAAACCGCAGTAATCCTTCACGGAACTGTGCCTTCGCGCCTATGTCCGGTATTATAGCTGGCGCCGCATCTGGCTCTACTGGAGGATCAAATGGTATCCCATGGCCCACCATCTCCGAAGTATAATTGTTGCCTCTTTCCTGGCAAACACCTCAGATTCAATATTATTAAGAATGAAAGAGTAGGAACCACAAAGGAACATGATGAATAAAGCATGTCAAAATTTTCCAAACAAGACTACACGGCGTGTACAATGACTACACGGCGTGTACTTGACTTTCCTTCCCCTTCCCGGGTCCTTCTACACGGCTAAGCCACACAGCTTCCGTTCAAAAAAACTACACGGAGTGTATAATATCTACACACAATGTACAGTGTTATTTTCCAACTTCTCATGTCATCTGTGACATGGCCGACTACTCGGCTTAACTCCACACGGTGTGTTACACCCGTACACGGTGTGTACAACACCGCATTTCCTAGCCACACGGCTAACTCCACACGGTCTACCCTCAGAGAAGACTACACGGCATGTCACATATGTACACGGAGAGTTCAGGGAGAGATAACAACGGCCCATGTTGTTAGCTACACAGCCGAGTCCCCAGGTCACACTACACGACATGTCTATAATTTACACGGCGTGGTCTTTACAGGAGTTCACCGACACATGTTGTTAGTTACACAACCGGACTCCGGGTCACATTACACGACGTGTCCATTCGGTACACAACGTGTCCATTCGGTACACAACGTGTTTTACCCAAGACATTCCCTAGCACGTTTCGCTGCCCACATGGTTTTTGACACGGGATGAGACTACACGACATGTACTCAGGGTACACAACATGTACTCAAAAAGTTCATTTTTCTTCCCGAACAGAAGAGCATACACAGTGTGTATAAAAATGCTACATGGCGTGTATACTGGGTTTCTGAACAATATGCCTCAGAAACTTCTCCAGAACCCAGAAAATACCGTAAAACAATACCTAAGTGTCAAATTCTGACCCGTGGGACCCATACTCCCCACGAATCACGGGTTGTCATCTTATGTGTGTTATAACCAATAAACAGTCAATGATCTACTAAAATATGGTCAATGGGGGCCCATACTCCCCAAAAACCGAAGTTTGGCATTTATTCTCTAAACATGCTCACATTAAATAACTCTATCACGTAGCAGGTATTTTATCAGAGCGGCTATCACAACAGCATGCTTTTCTATCACAACAACTATCACAACAACATGCGAATTTCTAATTCACCTACATGGCATGGAAACCATGTATGA
This sequence comes from Viscum album, assembly GCA_963277665.1. Classification (NCBI taxonomy): domain Eukaryota; kingdom Viridiplantae; phylum Streptophyta; class Magnoliopsida; order Santalales; family Viscaceae; genus Viscum; species Viscum album. The sequence continues at coordinate 396,462,001 of OY728145.1, forward strand.
CACGTGATATCTAGCATGTGCCTATATGATGCAGGAGACAGCATACCCTCATCTCTTCGGGTTGCAACTAAATAGAACCCATAGATAAATTATAACATCACAATCACATGTGTGTTACCCAACGGTGAAAACATATCAACCGTAAATTGGAAAATCAGTAAAATTGCAACACGAGGTAAATTGGATTTTCCTTGTACATGGGTTAGATGCGCCCGGACACATCTTATTACCAACTACCATTTGTCATATCCCTGACTACAACTCCAAATAGTAAGTCAAAGAAAAGAATCCCTTTGATACCACTTTGTAACGTCCCGGACCCGGGTGCCACGCAACGGGTGCCCCGAACCCGGTTCACCACGTGACCTCAAGAGCATTTCCCCAAACGCTAGAGGCTACCAACAAGCAGCGAGGGACCAGGTCTAATAGTGGGGAAACTATACCCTCATTTGTCAAAGTGTAGCGCAGAGGAATACCAAAATAAACAATACAACGACAGCGGAAGCAGTAAACATACACAACTGAAATAACTACAGCTATGGTTATAACAAACAGTATATAAGTGATGATGATACATGTTTCAAGTTCTAAGAAAACAGACAGAACATGTTATACATCAATACAGTACAATAAAATATAGAGTATAGCAAAACAAGCAAAATAGATGCTAGCGGCATCGCGAGCCTAGGCTCGGTCTCATTCCCTCAAACTCCTCAGCAATAGTCAAGTGCCTGTATAGGGACTCTAGCCCCTATCTACAATTGCAGAAACGTAATCTGTTTGGGCTGAAAAGAATTACCCAAATAGGGTGTGAGAAATATCTCTCAGTAGGCACCCACCATAGGCCCGTGCCCAACTGCGTGTAAGCATGCAACAATAGTGTGCAATAGTAAAATGCAATAAGGTAAGCAGTACTAAAAAGTAACTAACATAAAAATTAAATTGCCATTTTATTATTCATTTAATTCATTATATACTAGAAATAACCACAGTGCATTTCTAAACAAAACAGTCCACGTCCTCAGACAAGCAAAATCTTACCCTCAGTTAAGCAGAATCAAACCCGCAGGTATTGCCCTCAGGCCAAAATAGAAATTACCCTCAGGTGTAGGAAGTGTCGCCCTCAGGCATAGAAGTCAAGCACTTAGGCATGAAAGGTTGCCCTCATGAAAAATACTATAGCCCTCAGGCTAAATAGTGCAGTGCCCTCAGGCTAATCACAACAACGCCCTCAGGCCAAATACAACAATGCCCTCAGGCTAAACAAGTAATCAGACCTTGCCCAATAGGTAATAAAGCAGTAACAAGCAATTCCTCTCAAGTCAATTCAACAATTACTACTTTAAAGGCATACCATTGGGTATCCTAGCCAAACGACTAAATAGTGAAACACACCCCGGGGGTGGGGGGGTTCCGGATCCAAGCAACGATCCCAACCAGAATTTTATTATCACAATTTAATAACCTATGAAATTCTAGGCACTAAATATAGAAATGGCCTCATCCACATGACACCCCATCACGGGTTTGTGGCCCAAAAACGCACAAAACGCACGACAGTTTGATAATAAACATAAAGCCACCTACCTTATATGTCAACGAGCATTATATCCGAACACTAACTCCAGAAACGCCCCAGAACGGCATAGATATGAAGAAGAACAAAACCCATTCAAACGTAAATTACATATGTTAGGAGAAGAATTGGTAAGAAATGTACTAGTAGAGGGGAGGGCTTACCCGTGCGATTCCAACGAGATTGTATGAAGCTGAATCGGATTCCAGATGAACTCCCAACATATCATCAAAGGTTCAGCCTCCTCCTTTGGCTCCAAAATGGCTCAAACGCCTCCTCTGCCAAATGAGGAGGCTACTACCTGTTTTAAGCCGAAAAAACAAAGTACACGGGTTGTACTTATGAGTACATGGCTTGTAATTATTTCATTTAACTGTTCATTTGGCGGCACCACCACACTGTTAACCCGTCGACCTGAGTACATGGAATGTACTCCGGAGTGAACGGCGTGTACTATCACCCAGCTGGCGGTGACTCCATCGCCTAACTATTTAAGCCTTATGACTGACTACACGGAGTGTAAGCTACCACTATACGGCGTGTAGTCGGTTCCTACACCCCTCGTCGCTGACAAGGATACACGCCCCGTGTACTCATCCCAACATGGCCAAAAGTACACAGCATGTGGACAAAGTACACGGCGTGTAGTTTCGAAATTTATCATTTTTCCCCATTTTCTATATTTTCTAAAAAACACTTAAGGAAAAGGAAAAAGAAGAAACATGTACCTCAAAAATAAGAACCAGGTTCTTACATATATGAATGATTTCAGTTTGTTGTGGGAGGAAATAAAAGACTACAATGTCAATAAATAATGTTTTACATCATGATTAGAGGAAAATTCAAATCGAACACTATCTCATTTTCCAGATAAATTCATGTTTCACATTCCATTGAACACATAGGATTTATGGCCTCTCATCTTTCAATTACACTAAATATGAATCAAGTTCATGAGGTGTTTTATGTATCACTCAAGATGATGTACATACAATATCTATGATAATTACTGAACTCATAGGTGGTACAACTGGAGGATGAACTCTCTTATGAGGAGCAGCTAGTAAAGATTCTGTATCAAAAAGATAAGTTTCTATGCAATAATACAACCAACCTTGTCAATTTTTTGTAGAGGAACCATAATTATGTAGAAGCATCTTGGGATGTAGAGGACGTGATAAAGGAAAAGTACGCTCACCTGTTTATCTAAAACAAAATTTTGAGGAAAAATTTAATAATGCAGGAATAATTTAACAACCCAAACGTTTATAAATGTAATTTTCCCTTATATTAGTAACTTCATATTTTTAAATCACATAAAATCACATTAGGAACCAACATTCCACATCATTCTTAAATGAACTACTAAATTCTTTGTGTCCATTAAACTTACCTTTCCCAATTCTATGATTTGAAATTTAAAAATATGACATACATGGTTGTGAACAATAATCTATTTAAAGTTTTATAGGACATGCATAATTTTTGGTGGATCGTAACATACCCTTTTTAATACTAATGTTACCATTATGAATATTAATATGAAACTTATGAATAGTAAATTGGACAAGTGAATAAGAACCTTATCAATGATGGTATAAATTAAATTTTTCCATCCTATTAGTGAAAATATGATATAATTATATTATATCGTCGGTATTTTTATAAGTAATTAATATCCAATGATTAATTAACAAAATAAAAATAATATTTCATAAAATGTATTCACAAACCTTTATTTTGAAGGCTTATAATTATACAGAAATTTTATGTTAACTGAAATAAATTTTCAAAGTATTATAAAATATTTCTAATTATAAAATTATTATTTTTAAAGAAAATTTTGATTTTATTTAAAAATTAAATTACTCATATTTAGAAAATTATTCTCAAAAAATAGAGTACATTTTTTAATTGTAAATGTCAAAAAATTGTTAGGGTTAATTTTATAGATTTTTCTCAAATACATGAATTTTTGGTGAATAGTTAAATTCGATAATTTACAAAATATGCAAAATAAACGAATTTCTACATTATGCTAGATTCATTGCTATTATAAATATCCATTGGTTTGAACTCAATTTCCCTCTTTACTTTATTTATTCATGTAACCATCACTATTTCTTGTCTTTAGGGAAATTAATAATCTAATAAGTAAATATTGAGAAAACACCCCTCCACTCCATTATAAATACCACCCCTCACAATCTCATTTACTCACACCTATCAAGCCTTGTGACAACAAAATATTATTCTAAAGTCCCATCCAAAGATCTTCCCACACACTCATTAAGCATTTTTCTCATAAAATGACCAAAAAATCTCCATTAAAGAGGGTCTCAATGAAGATATATTCAAGAGGTAATTTCTCACTTTTTTCTATCAATTTCCTTTCATATTTAATTTCTTTTCACATCCAAAACATATATTATCCAAATGTTTTAATAACTCCAGTATAATTGATATACTGGTATTCTATAATTTTAATTTAATATTATTCAGTATACTCTTCCATCTATCTCTCTATCTTTGTTTATAAATATTAAATCATCTCCCATGATATGTTAATTTACATACATTGTGGGTGATGTACATCCATTTTCCTTCAACTCTTTCAAGGATGTCAATAAAACTGTAAAATGATTGAATAAATATTTTAACATTTATGTGGTAAAACCTTTTACATTTTACAAACATGTTTTTTATATAATAATAAAGAATAAAAAAATGTGTTTTTTGTAATCCAGAAACCCCAAAAATTAAACAAAAATGATCATCACTAAATTTTAACTAATTATTCGTCCTCATAAAAAAATTCATTATAATATCATTTAAACTCTTTTAATATCATTTATATCATGTAATATGAATTTTTTCTGTTTATCAATGTTCTACATGAACTTCTATTCATGTGTACAAGTGAACCGTCAATGAAAACTAAGAAAAAGAACACTCATGAATATTGAATTTAAACTCTATAACTCATCCAAAAAACTATAAAAATAATTAATAAAATAATAATAAATATTAGTCATGTATAAATGATTTTGTATTTATTAATTAATTAAACTAATGTTATTATATTGGACATTAAATGGACAAAATTGTTTAGATACAAGGTAAACAGAATTCTCAAACCCAACATTCTTTCATTGGGTTTTCCCATTTTCACTCCATTTTCTGTATAGTTTTTACATAAAAAAATTTCTTCATCATTATCTTACCATTTTTAGGATATAAATATTTTACACTATAGATTATGTCAAACATAACTTTTTCCAAAAGAACTCTTATTTCAAAAAACACTCCTTTTACTTCTCACTCAAGGTTGATGGTTCTTGTATCAAGTATGTTATTCCCTCTTTCATTTAGGAACCCACATTGTATGAATTTATGATTTATGATGTGAAACCCATTACATTACATGGGTTGTTTTATTTAAAATATTGATACATGTGCTATGTGGTATGCATGAAAATTTAAATTTTATGATGTGACAGGTGTGCCCAGAATTATATAGTGCTCCAAAACATTATGTATTGCAAAGAATCTCGTGAGTAATGTGAAGTATGAATGAACATTATGCTAGCTCTATTCACAACAATATGTGGTAAATTACCACTAAGACATGATGTTTCATTTTTAGGCATTTCCACATTCCAGGCTATTATCTAATGCTTCATTTCATGATTACGATGATGATGTTATGATTATGATCACCCATTGTTATATTGTTTCATGTTCTTATTTATCCTCATTGAAGGATTTTAGCTCACCCATTTTTATGTATGTACCCATGTGACTACCTGTACTAAGGATAGGTCAAGACGTAATTAGAAACTAGAAAATAAAGACTTAAATAAATGATTTGTGTGGTAAATGTTATGTATGGTCGATGTTTTTCCAAGACACTAAACCTTATAACCCCAATTAGTAATGTTTATATATTTTTTAATCATTAATATGTTGAAAAAGTAATGTACAAAAATTAAGGACCCTATATTATTCTTCTCTAAAGGTAAAAAATCTCTATATTGTTTTTAGAGTTGGTTTTCTATAACCAAAAATATTTTATTTTGGATTATATGTTTATCCAGTGATGTGAATAATATATTTAATATCCTCTCACATATTTAATGTTCTTATGTATTTCATTAATGTGATAATGTCCTAGTGTATCTTGACATTTATAAGGATGTATTTATTATTGTATATGAATGTAATACATATCTATATAGTTCTTAGAAATTCCATGTTTGCAACCCTACGGTTGCGGTGAAGCTGAAATTCTCATCCGGTCTTCAAACGACTTCAGATCATTGCAATGGATCTGCAGATGCGTCACACCGATCTTTTGCAGCTTTGAAAATTGACGTGTGGCGTGGTAATTCACAGAAGTCAACTGGTCCGGATGATGTTGTTGTGGCTATGGCCCCTGCTAATGCGTTGATGCAAGATTTTATTCTGCCTCGCAGTGATGATATCACAATATCTCCATCCCACTCTAATGACATGAGAAAATATAGCTCAGGGATGAAGTTGGAGGGAACTGGTTCTAGGATCTATTCAAGGACTCATGTCCTAGTAAAATTCTTCGTAAGGGTTCATCGACTCAGGTTGAAGCCATCCCTACATCGCTTGTGTAGAGAATTTCAATTTGTAAAAACTCATTGATTGCATGTATTGTTCTTCATAAAGTTTCACAACCGTGGAATAATGATGATGTGATTCACAGAACCTCGTATATGTGGGGTTTTTCTAACTTCAAATATGTTTCTCTTTGTTGAGGATTTTTCCATTTCCTTTTTCCATCTGATGACTTGATGCTTCGTGCATGGAGAATTGGAACCCTGTTTCTGAAACCTGGTTTGCTTCATTTTCATGACTGGCCTTTGTATATTAATGTCTTGCATGCAAGAAATGCATTTCCACAACTTTGGATTCATCTTCATGGACTAAATTGGGTCCTATGGCATATGAAATTTTTTTATGACATTGGCATGGATATTGGAATTCTGATTCGTCTTGACAAGGAGACTGAAGATGTTCGGTTTGGTCACCTTTCTAGGATTTTGGTGGAGGTTGATATTAGATCCACTTTGATTTACTAGGTATCCCTTTTCACCTCTTCTGATAACATTCAAATTGATTTTGAGTATGTAAAAACCTCTTTTCTGCAATGTATGTATGGCGGTTGGAAACTCTTTAAGGCTATGTCGGATGAATGTTTCTTGTGAGTAATGTGGGGTGAATGGTCATTCAGTAGCCCTATATCGTAGGATGTCCAAGGTGAAGGATTAAATGTTTCCAAATCCTACTTCTCATGATGGTGATTCATTTAATGATCCAGTTCCTAATACTAGAAAAGGGTTATTAATTTATATATCTCTGAAGAAGGATCATAGTGGCCCCTCTAATACTTTGACTGATTTAGTTAAAGAGGTTACTCCAATTGAGGACACCCATATACAGACCCCAGGATTGGGGACCCCTGATACTTCTAAGGTTGATGTCTCCAATCATATGGATGTGCAACAACATGCTTATTGTCAACATGAAATCTAGAAGCTTTTTCAGGTATCTGAATTACATAAGATATGGGGAATCATTTCTATAGATGATCAGAAGAATGTCAGTACCCTGATTAGGATTTTGGGTAGTGGTGGTCATTACTATTACAAGGACGAAATATTATGTGTAAATACAAAGGTTGTTGATAGTGAGGGTCTCCCCTCAAAGAGGATACCACATAAGGATTACTCTAATTTTCCTAGAAACGTGTCTACCAGATCATCATCTAAGGTTTCAAGGAAAGTGGAAACAGATATCTTGAAAATATTCAATCTGGAGAACTGTCAATCTGAGTGGGAGACTATTGGTGACTTTTATTATGGAAATGATATGCCGTATTCTAATCTCTAGAACTGTGCATGGTGGTTAAGGGTTTTTCTGTTGTTTGTCCCCATCCGATGCTCTGTTGTACTTTTTTTATTTCTTCTTAAGAAATCGTGAGAAGCCTTTTTTATGGACTGACTTTCCGGGTCATGTAGGGACTCATGCACATATATTTATTGTACAAATTATCATGTGGTATGATTGGGAGAATTAGGGTACCTATATTATGTCATAATTGTCAAGTTATTAAGTGAATAATCAGGGAATTATTTGTCAATTCTCTATAAATTATTAGTGATATCTGAAAACATTGATTGAAACAGATTCATGTTTTTTAATTCCATATTCATAGTGTAACGATGACTTATATCAAATATACAAATAAATATGTATAAATAATATTGGTTAATGACATAAATGAAAAACCAGGTTGATGATATATTGTGATAATGGGATTATATCACACAATGATCATTTATTCACTTTAGTTCCATGAACCATTTCAAGATAGTATTCCTTATCATTAGGAAATCCCTCAAAATTTATATAAGAAATAATCCTAGAGGGTTATACAATATGTTTTGCGTTGATCTCAATTAAATTATATTTGAATTTACTTATTAGAGAAAATTTTATTATCATGATTGTTGAATAATTTTTTTTATTATTGATCTATATCATTATCAAGTTAACATACGAGTATTTATTAATTAGTAAATAATTTATATTATGTATGTGAATATTTAATAGATATTTATTCTCTAGATTGTGGATACCATATTTATATTATTTATTAACTAACTGAAAATTAAATTTTTATTATTCAATCACTTTTAAGGAAAAAGTGAGAAACACCGAGTTCAAACACAAAAGGAAAATATTGAACATTTGAAATAAATTTAAGCCTATCAAAATTAGTTTCTCAAAATAATTTCCAATAAATTTTGTTTAACTAGAAGTTGGGTTCTCCCATTATAAGGTCTTCAATCCTGATTGTCATGTTGTCCCGAGCCTGAATATATTCCTCAAGACGGATCATCCCATTGTTTAACCCCCCCAACTAAATTTAGATCTTGTTTTCCAATCCATCTATACAACTCACCATTGTGGTTTATCTTCAATGTTTTCCCCCTCATTCTGGTTGCTTCTTCAGTAGAATTCAATTTCAGAACCTAATCAACAACATTTTCAGCCAAACTCATTATCAATTCCAAGTATTGATCAAGAGTGACATTTAGATCCCTCTGCTGACTATCAATAATGGAGGAAGGGAGAGTACAACTAAACATCATCTTGTCTATTGATTTCTTCAATAACCATGTCTCCATAGGGAGCGGAACATATGAGTAGTACTTTAATGGACTCTGGTTTCCCTTCTAGTTACTATCCCTCCTCGAACATGATATTCCATCACCTTGAACCTGGACCTTGCCCTCAAATTAATGTACAAACTGGATAGAACTGTCATCACTAGACTATAGGTCCTTCTTCCCGTCTATGAAGTACCTGGTCAGCTTCTTCTCTTTCAGACCCGGATCCTCCATATGAATATCATCAAAATAATTTCACAAATCAATAACAGCCATCTCCTTATAAGGAATAGCTATGAAGACAAATAACTTACCCTTCTAGGATTCATTAAGAGATGTTGTCAAACCTCTATCATAGTTATCACTCCCTGAGCACACTGCCTCAACATATGAGTCCCCTAGGGAGAGTTGGGACCTCCATCTTCCATTCTTTGAGAAATATCTCTACTTTTATATTGGGTTACCTCAGCTCCAGCCCCCTTTTCCACAAATGATTACTTCATAGAGACATCCATATCTCCTTGAGGAACTCTCAGCTCACAATCTTCCTAGATAGAGTTTCCTTAGTCGTGACCTCCAAACTCATTACTACATTGGTCACAAGGGTCTTGACAATGCTTTCTGAACCCACACCACCTTGCTTATCCGAATTTATACCAAAAAATCCATACTGGAGTGACCCATATGTATGAAATCGGAACAAAAATGAGCCAATTATTTATATACAACATGTTGTTTACAATGGAACTCTTCCACTAATCTAATCCACATAAATTCGAGAGCCACCCATGAGACATCATCTTCCACACAAATCCAAGACTTAATAGGATGAAAAATTGAATTGATCCGGATATAAAAAAAAGATAGCTACCTAAGAGGTTTATAAGAATCCTAAAATAGAGGGATTTCGAAACGGTAATGGAATGTTAGGAATTCAAACCCAAATTAAATTTGAAGGAAAATCACACCTCATGTGGAAGTTGTAGGTCAATCTGAATATGAAAAATTGTGAACTGTTGCAGTAGCAGGGAGCTCTAGACTCCTCTTTGGAAGCAAAATGTTTCAATATGTTCTTTTGGATGATCGATCCCATAGATTCTATATCATGTAAATCACACGAGTTGAAGAAAAACTTTTCAAATGAGTCCATTGGAGGCCTTCTCATAAAAAATCGAGAGATTAATTTAAGGATAATAATTGATGATGCTTTATTGAACTCGGCGATTAAACGCGGATGGTTTGGGAAGCCTTCATATAGAATTAAAACTTTGTGAAAAAAACACATTAAGGTAATGTGGGGAGAAGATTAGGATTGAAAAATGGGAAGAATTATATCGTTGCTACCACAAAGGACATTGATGGTTCCTCCACCGACAGAGTGGGCGGGACCAGCCTAGAGGTCGCCTCCATCATCAAACGGGAGCAGAAGACCTAGGACAACCACCAATAGTAGAAACCCTAAGCCTTTAAAGGTATTATCAATATTTTAACAATATCTAGTCACCAGATTGTGCATGAAATATGTATTTATAAATAAAATATTAATTTAACAAATTATTTTGGTGTTAAATATATGTTAAGGTCTTCATGTGGAACAAGATCATTTTGGGTGAAAAAATCTAATTTACATGACGGTAAAGTAATACGATCATGTGTTTCCCCACACCAAAAATGGTAGTAATAATAATAATAATATTCGGTTGCATTAGGATTCTTATGGATTATAAGATAATTTTTTTAACGATAGGAAATTAAATTATATTTTAATCTAAACCCTTGCAATATAAATTGTTTTTTATGACTATTTTCAAGATTTAATAGAGAAATGAGAGTATTATATTCAACAAAATTCCCTCCCAAATTCTGTCCTCTCACTGTCTCAATAATGGGAAGAAATTTTCCTTGCCTAAAGGATCTTTATGTGAAAAATATGAACAAATTATGATGATTCAATTGTTACACTTGAATGTGTAAATAAATCGATATTGGTAAAAATTGAAAGGATCATATGTGGATAACCACTAGGGGGATTCTAAATATGGATTGGTATAGTGTAATTATGGTAATATGGAAAAGGGTTTTAAGGTGATCATCATTATCAAGAAAAAATTGTACTTTGAATGGTAACATTTTTATCTAAGTGAAAATTATTTCAGTATATATTTAACATGAAGAAATTATCCAAGGGTTCCTGTATCACCCCCAATTTCTTGAATGTAACCTTTTATTTATGTTTTTTAAGTTTTTAATTTATATGAGTGATTTTTTGGAGATTTTGGGGTACTTTTGGAGTGATTTAAGAATTTTAATGAATTTTCAAGGTTGGTGCACGGTTTGGGATATCCGTGAAACACCTAAAAAATATTTTATACATTGAGAAATGTGTTAAAGGAAAGGCACAGAAGAAGGCACATGGTTTCTAAAAACCATGTGGATGCCTAGTAGAAACCGTGATTCTTGAGAGAGTCAGATATGGAATGGTTAGCGCAAGGCTTGGAAACTGTGGAAGACAACCATGAAAGGTTCATCCTTTAGGTAGTGGCTAACACATGCTTAGTACATGGTTTGAACAACCATATGACTAACCATGAGCAGTTTAAAAACTATATCCACAAAAACTGAATCTAGGTCAGTTTAGTGTTTTAACCCCCTTTTTTCCTCCTATGTAGCCCTCACTCGATATTGTTACTCCACAAAGGCAAAGGAAGCATCTTCCATAGATTTATATGTGATCTTAAGGCCTATATGGGCATTTTTAATCCAGAATCACACAACAAGTCTTCGTTATTAGTAGTTCTTGGTGTTTTTTTCTTACATATACTTCTCTGTCTCTCTTGATTCATAAATATAGGTCTGTTATAGTTAGATATAAGATTTGTGATTAAAATATGTTTAGATTTTTCTTTTCTGATGATATGGTTAGAGGTCTAAGGTTTGTTTTTGGATTTTCAACCCATTTCCATGGACATTTTCATGTAGTTTTCCATTTTCACCAAATCGTTCATGGGAGGTGGCTTCCCTATCGACTAGTCATTTTAAAAAATGTAGTGTCAGTATAAAATTGATTAAATTAGTGGAAATTTATTGTGAAAATGGTGTGAAACCCATAGAAGCCCGTTTATTTAGTGATGGTTTTTAGATTTGTCTGAAATTGTGGAAATATGTTAAATGTTCTTTGAAAAATAATTTTAAAATATTTATTTTAAAATACATTCTTGGTTTTTTCTGAAAAAAATGCTTTTAATATTTTTTTCGAAACTATATTATAATTGAAATGGTTTTATAATTGAAATGGTTGTGTCATTGAAGTGATTTTGGCATTGAAATGTATTTGTATTGTAAAGCTTTTGGTATGATTTTTTGGTGTGGTTTGGCACAATGGTATGGTGTGGATTCATATTATATTTTCGAGGCCGAGTTCAAATATGAAATTATGATTTGTTCCAATTGTTTAAGGGAACACGGGATTTAATATCCTTTTTAACAATTATTAGATCAATAAGAAACTACTTATGAGTACAGAAATATCATAACAAAGCATACATGTGTGGATTTGTGCGCTTGTGGATTGTAATGAGATATGCTAAAAGGAAATATAGAATTGTTTTTAAAAACTTGTTTGGTTTATTTCCCTAGAACATGTAGTTGTTTTGAGAAAATTATTTTAATATAGAACTATATTACATTTTTCAATAAACTATTTTTAAATTGAATTATATATACTCTTTTTATAAATGTGATAACATTTTTTATCATAGATTTATGTATAGTGAAGTCATTGGGGGAAAATCTACTATATTTCATTACCTACCCCTACTTTGGCACTTTGGTTCCATTATTGCTTTTATTTTCTGAGAAATGAGAAAAGTTAAAGTATCGCACACCATTTATATTTCTTCGTGATGCTTGGGATTTCTCGTGGTCTAAGAACATGGAGGTGACATTGGAGCCTTTTTTTTGTCTTCCACTATGTAGTTTGATATTGTAGTCATCCACTGTGGTACATGGTTTTAGTAGGATTTTAATATCAATGGTTTATTTTAGTTTTATTTTGTTGATATCATGCATCATGTATTGTATAATTCGATTATGATGTATTTGGTTGGTTGTTTTCCTTTCAAAGGGAAAATCATCCCCCATCTGTTAAGGAATCCCATGGAATTTATTTCCATCATTTAGAGACTTTGAGATAACTCTTAAGGACAAGAAACATTCCACTTTTTTCTCAACCAAATTAGTAAACAAGGGATGTTACAATTCTATGATTCCCTTCATATCAAAGAATGAGTGAAACAATATGTTTTTCATGATGTTAACATCTTATATAATATTTTAAACTATCCATCGATTAAAAAAAACTATTATGGTTATTCGTAGACAGTGGTGCTTCCCCCATACCGAGAACCTTCAGTAATTATCAAATGGTACATGTTTCAAATTTATCATTATTTACTCGATTTTGGTCTATATGAGAGATAGTATTAAGATAATGTATTTCAATAATATACATTCATTAATCTGGTTTTAATTAAAATTCTTTTGAAATTTTAATTATCATTGTTATTTATTGTATTTTCTCAAATGATTAAGAACAAATAATGAATGAAAAAAGATTCTATTGTAAAGTGCCCATAATTTTTGGCTTTTAAGGCTGGGGTACACAATGTATATCGATATTACATTCCCTATAACAATTTTCCATGCACATAGATGTTTAAGAGGATATAGGACATTATAATAGTAACTAAACACAAGTAATTAATTTCACACCATTTATATATTGGTCCAACCTTTAACACGACTTGTCATATTACACAACACATAGATTGTATTTCCAATGTGTAGTCTACACATTTTAGTTGTGGAATTAATGAAATCAATGTGGTCATATATATGTTTAAAACCACATGAGACTGAAATCCTATTGAATCAATGATATACCTAATATGTTTTGAGTCGATATAGTGTGTATTTAATTATCTACAATGTCCAAAATACATGATGAGTCTTTTAATGAGTTATACAGACACATATCTAGAAGAAAGCATGGTGTGTAGCTAGTGTAAACATATTTAATTCTCTCATTTGAATAACACACTAAGACCTTCTCAGAGACATATAGATACACTATAAGTTTGACACATTGTGTGTAGCAAACTAGTACATGAGACGTTTTCTATCCAAGGTACACATTAAAGCCCCTTTCATTTACCTCGGGTACACTATGTGTAACACATTTGTACAGACAGTGTAACCTACCAATAATGGAAAAAATATAATTACATTAAATTGCTAATAAATGTGTTGAAAAATTATTATATGGATCATAACCTAATGTGATTGGAAATTTAATAATGTTTTATTGAATTATTTAATTCATAAATAATTTATAGTAATTATCTATGATTATCGGTTTTGTCATTTAACTTCCAAGAATTCATTGTATCTCCAAGATAATTTATATTTTCATTAAAAAGGGTTTTGAGTATTGAAATAAATTATTCGATATGTTTTTTATTAAGGATAAACAATTAGTAGAAATGAATGTTATCCAGTAAACTTTAGTCTAACAATCTATTTTCTATAATTGATCACATGAATAATCAAGACCAGTGTAGATACTGAAATTATATAGTTTAATAAGTTTTATTTCTATTAAATTATTAATTATTAAACTAAATATGATGGTCTCTGAGTCACACATCCATCATTTATTATTTAGGACATTTATGTCAAAGGTGATTTATGTAATTTCCCTAAACCAACCCATTAATTCCACTCATACATGTTTTGGTTATAAATACATGTATTAAATAGAGATTTATATGGTTTGTAGAGGTGGTTGACGATGGAACCAAGATGATTCCAACCAAGGTAAAACACCAAGGAACTTGTGGAATGAGGTAACTCATGCTAATACCACACATAGAGTTTACCACTAGGTCATTATTTGGTTTATTGAACACTAAATAAATCAACCATTATATTTCCTCATGGGTAGGTTATTTATTTATTTTTTTATTTCAGTCATATGAATTATTTATTTTATTGATCCAATACCTTGATAACATAAGTTAATTAAATTCTTTTTAAACATGGAGTATAAATAAATGGACTATGAATACACGCTTTTTCAAAAAAAGGTTAATAACATAAATATAAACCACCAATTATTATAAATACACGTAAAGGATAAAACATGAAATTTAAAAGACAAAACCACCCTCTAGTTGATATTAAGTCATCATAGCTTCCAATATCTAAATTAAGATGAAACCATTGTTAATGTGTCAGTTCAGGCCAATGTCAAGGGTACTATTAATTATCGGGGAGCCATAACATAGAATATTCGTCAATATAATTAGAATTGTATTGAATTTAATGACAAAAGTATATTAAATAAAAAATTAGAGGTAATTTGTGAGGAAATACATGTTGGGATTTAGGATATGGGAGTCTAGTAATCATATTATAGAACTACTAGAGTGTAACTGGAATGACCGTCGACATAAATTCATTTTAATTTTTCATATGGGCAAAGATTGGATCATTAATAAGGTAATTATGGTTCCTTTCCAATCGAATGTATTGAGTGATATAATATTCTATGATCAATGGTGATGGCCATTGAGACTTGATAAAATAAGGTCATATATAATTGAATTCATTACATATCATATTAATTGTATCCAACTGATGTAATAATAATCTATTATAATTATTTTAGATATGGGAATCAAAAACATGAAAATAGTGTGATCATTCTTTAAAATTGGGTATGAACTTAAAAATAAAATTTTAGAGATTTGGTATAACCATTTATGTGATGAATTATTAAAAAATGGTAATTTGTGTTGGAATCCACTATTCTTACTATGCCTCTATAGTATGTGACTGATGGTGGAAAAGATTCTTACAAGTGTTATGTAAGGGATGCCTCCTATGTTCCATGTGATATATTATCAACTATGTCTAAGTATTTCATGAAAAAAATAAATACATGGATTCTGAAAAAAATAACATCACATACACAATTTCAGGAGGAAGATAAATAATGGATTTAAATAAAAAAATTGTTAGTGAATTTTATTATAGTTAACTAGAAGACGGTAATATAACTACTGGTCATTATTTCAAGACTCGGGGGAATATTAATTCATTTGATAAATTGGGCTTCAACTTGGATATGAAATTCTCCATTAATATTATATTATTATCTTTACCACCATTATTTTCTTCTTTTTTCTATGAAAGGGTAAAGTAAATATATAAGTCACCCTTGAAACATTTTTTCACACCTTAATAAGTGGATAAGGACTGGTTATTACATGTTTCCACCCCATATGGTGAAATGATCGAAATACAAGTTTGATTATCACACGAAAAATTTAAAGTAAAAATATATTTTCTATATTCCACTAAATATACAAGGGGTTCAATGGAAAAATGTATGAATTTGAAGATATTTCTATGACTTCTGAAAATATTGGAGACTTGAAAAGAAATTGCAATGAATTAAAAAAGTGACCATAAGAAACAACATCAAGAAAATTAATCATCATTAAATTTACCACATTCATATTAAATAACATATTCTTAGAACATATATGAATTTAAATATTGGAAATAAACATAAATAGAAAGGTCATAGAGTGAACTAAAATAGATCATAGAAAGGGATATTCCAATATAATCTAATGAGAGATCACAAATTCTCATTTCCAAATTATATTGATTAAAAATTGAAATAAGTTTTTAAAAAATAATTTATATTAGTTCGCAACTAGACACACTAAGTATTTATGAAATTTTTTGGAATAAATGTTCTTGTGGTTCATTAATAATAAACTAATTGTTTATTATCTCTTAAATAAAGAGTATCCATCACAATTAATAATTAATATAGAATATAAATGTCTTTCCTTTATTTTAAAATATAATTCTTTTTCAAATATAATATAATTTATTTGATATATTATACTCAAAAAAATTATTTAGTTTCAATTGATATATGATATTATATATACAATCAAACTACTCTTCATGTATTATATAAATGGAAATTTTTTAATAATGGTACCTCAAAAATACTGATATATTTTTTGGAACATGGCCACATGAAAAATTCTAAATATAATGGTAAATTCATATAATACATGATATTCCATTATGAAATTTTATAAATGCATAATGATGTAAATTATTGAATTAGGTAAATATTGATGGATCCCTAACATGTATTTTTAGTAAAAAATTTATCCTTGTAATCATTGAAAATATATGTAGAGTAATGGTTAAATATAACTCTTATATCCAAATATACATCAATGTATTTATTATAGTAAAAGGATTATCAAAGAATATTATTATATATATTTCAACTCATAAACTATTACTTTGGAGACATGTTTTGAAAATTGAGGTTAAAAAACTAACCATAGGCCCACTATATTGTAAAATTGATATAATATCAAATTTAATAAGATTTGAATATATTAGGAAACTCTCAATAGTGTTTTGGAAAAATTGATTTGTTAAAGATATTATTAGTTACAAATGAAAATCAAAACAATAAGTTTCATTAATTTAAATAATCATACAGACACTAAGGTTATTAACATATTGTTAAGATCATATATATTTCCATAAAAGAATCATAACTCAATGTACGTAGAAAGTGAAAAATTAAATTTTATGGGATAATTATCTAGATGGACATGGGATGGAATAGGAATGTTGTACTATACTTTTGTTTGTGTGAGATGTAGTTCCATAGACACATACTATGAAGGAACATATAACCG
This sequence comes from Viscum album, assembly GCA_963277665.1. NCBI lineage: Eukaryota > Viridiplantae > Streptophyta > Magnoliopsida > Santalales > Viscaceae > Viscum > Viscum album. The sequence goes on from OY728145.1 coordinate 396,479,586, forward strand.
AAGTGTTGGTCTCTATTAACAACGATTTGTGAATCATATGATATTATATTTGAATAAATATTCCAATAATGATGAATTAAATGTTAATATTCTATGGTTGATAGGTATGTATAAATTCATGTAAGACTCCATGTATCAACATTTAATGATTCCGTATTTTGAATTTTTCTAATACTTGATACTATTAGATAGTATTCAAGAGAAACTATATCTGGATGTTATAAAAAAGTACCAATAAAATGTGATTAATTATTAAAATATTTACTCTATATCAAAACATGTACACCAATTATGATGATTAAAATCCTTTTTTAATTCTACCTTGAAAATGAAAATTTCCATGATCATCATATTTGGTTGTTTATAGTCGAGGAAAACTCATTTTATGGAGTCCTTTTGGAAGATTTCTATATGAAAAAAACCAAAAGATGAATCTATTAAATATATATATATGAAATTGTTAAACATATTTTGTGAAATCAATATATATCAATGATATATTCATATTACATAAGTTAATTTATGATTAAATCTCCCAGAGTGATCATTTAATATTGATTTAGAAATAAATTATTGACATGTGACTCAAATTAATTAGTGGGTGTGATATATGTTTTTAAGATAATTATGTATATAACATATGACTAAAACTGTTGTGCGTTAAATTTTTTTTAGGAATACTGAATTAAATTTCTCCAAGTTTTACTTAAATTAGTAATTTTGTTCTAGAGAACAATATCTATAATGTAGATTCATTGGTTTTATAAATATATCCATAGTAAATCAATTATAAATTCAAGACTGAATTATTTTTTTCTCATAAAATCGCTCTAGCGGAACTTGAATCAGAAATAGAAGATATTAGTATGAATAAATTAAGTTCAAAATATTGTGTTTTTGGAATCTATCATAGATTTCATGATATGTAATGACGTTTGATATTACCAATTCATAATTTATAGAAAGTAAATAATAAATAGATACAACATAAAATGGTTAACAAACAGTTAGGACTATCTAAAATTACATTGAATACTAGAGAGGGATTAGATCTTGGTGTTTGTGGAATTAAAAAAACTAGTGGTCAAAGAAATTGAACAGTTTTCGTCATTTTGACTAATCTGAACCTGTATCGTAGATTATAATAAGGTAATTTGGAATAAAATATTATTAATTCTAGTGGTTTCTATATCTATAGTATCTACATAAATGTTTTCTTTCGATGCATCTTACAGAGTGGTAAATATATTTCATATTCCAAATTATGGTTATACTGATGGAAAGTGATTTATCAATATTATAATATATGACTATCAGTTTAGTTAGGATGTTAGAATATTTTCATGGGAATAATATTTTAATCCTTTGTTATAAATCAATACATAAGGGATATTCTTAAGATATTAATGATTTATTTCAATGATTCTTCACATAAACATATGTATTTACAAAACATAGCCATATATATGTGATATTCCCTACATATTTAGCCATACTCAGTAGAATAATCTTTAAAATGTGGGGAAAACAAGTCATTTAAAGTTGACTCTAATGAAAGTGGGAGTATTTTAGAGTTTTTTCCAAATAAAAAACTAATTTGTAATTTAGATTATATATATATTGAATGAATTTAATATTAACATAAATATCTTATCAAATTTTTATTTTTCTTCTTAATAATACTAATGTGATAATGTTCAAGAGTATTTATCACATTGATAATGTCATGAAAATTCCTCTTAATGATAATAAGCATAAAATTTTATGATAATAATTATAAAAAATAGATCTATAGTCAGATAAAAAATTAACATATTGAACATAGTTTATAGACATTCAGTTTTGAGTACTCATAAGTGGATAAGGATTCTATTCCTAATGTTCACACATGGTAATTTTAAATCTGGAAGAGTATAATATTATACATAACAATAACAATTACACATGTATTGGTGTAGTTTGACATTTCTATCTATGAGGATTTGTAATGATCATTAGATATTAAGGATTATCATTAATTTATTTTGTCACTCACACATGTAGATTTACATACCAGAATCATGACACTATATATTTTTTGGGTGTAGGATATATTGGGTGCATCATGAATGACATGTTATTAAGGGATATGCCACTTATGGATGTCACCCTTTTTTTATGGATGTTAATATATCAAAACATTTAGTGGAATGAAACCAATACATTAAATTCAAGGTACACTATGTAATTGCATGTTTATTATATTGTGTGAGAAAGGAATTTGATACATATATTTGAATGATACAAATGTGAAACCTTTATTAAAAAAGTATTAAGACAAGAGGGATTATAATACATAGTTAGAGTTTATATGAGTGTTTCATCATTTTGAAATTAAGTTATTAAACATTGGTTCTTTTACTAGTTTCTACATAGTGATATTGAACATTAGGAATGCTCAGCTAATGATAATATGAAATATTCTAGAGGGTCCCACACTATGGGTTTTCATTGACCTCAATTAAATTATTTTTATAAAATATTATTTGAATGAATATGATTCTCAAGACCAAGTAATGATGTTTTTCATGTTTTATTGATAATTATTACTTCCATGGCAGTAAAAAAATTATTTATTAATTAATAAAACATAGATTAATTTCCTGAATATTTAATAAATAATTATTCAATGGTTATTTGGTAAAATATTTATTTTATTTAGTATGAATATAATAAATATTTATTATTTCAGATGAAATATTTATTTATGAATAAAATAAGTATTTATATATTTACTCTCGTATTTAATAAATTTGTTGGAGATCAAGTAGGCCATGATCATGTCCATGGATTAATATTAATTTACATCCCATAAATTTATATTTATACAATTTATCACACACCAAGAAATATTTATAATAATATTATATTATAATGCATTGGGATTTTTATGTATTATATTATTATTGATGGTCCATATGTAATTAAATAATATTTTAATATAAACCCAAGATCTATAATTGAATGATTTTGTATATTTTGTTGGGATAATCAAGAAATTAAAATCATTGTGAAAAATAGGCTTTCACTTTAAATTTTTTCTCTCATCATCTCAAGAACAAGAATAACTACATCAACATAGAAGGATCTTGAAGTGATAGAGATGAAAAATTCATTATGATTCATTCATTGTGGTGGCACCCAAAAATGAATTATGATTTCATGGAGATCAAATAAGAACAAGTGGATCACCACTATAGGTATTTAAACATGGATCATTACATCATAATGATGGTAAGATTGATAAGTGTATTTTAACAATCGACATAATTTATAAACAATGTTTGATGTTCAAAAGTATGAAATAACAACTAAAGGGGGGAATGTATTGTTCACTATTATAAGTTTCAATTATTTTCAAAATATAACGCCTACCACCTGTTAAGATTTATATCATTGTTAACTTTTAGTAAACACTCAATCATGAAAAAGAAAGAAACAACATAAATCACAAAATAATTACATGGTTCGACCTCAGTGTGAGAACCTACATCCTTTCCATATCCACTTTTGTGGGTATGTGATGGTCTAGTATTAGGAATCCATGAATAATATTTCGTCCAACTCATGTTAGACACCTTCTATCTCTTGATAAGAATGATTATACCGACTCTTGTTAGTTTACAACGATTTCTATTAAAAAAATTGAACAAAAAAAGAATAATTTCTTTATTGAATCTAATCTATAATTTCTCAGTCTGAATCCTCAATATAATTTGGATGGATCCAATTTTCTCAATATGATAATTCAGAATATGGTTTTCTCAATATAATTACAATGGATCGAATAATCTCAAAACAATGATGTTGGATCCGATTATCTCAAAATAATGGCACTGGATTAAATTCTTTCAACATAATAAAGTTGGTTCCAATTTTATGAATACGGTAATGATGGATACGATTTTTTGAATATGATAATGTTGGATCAAATTTACTGAGTAAGATGAACTCACTCTCAATCATCACAAATAAAACTCTACTAGAATTTTCAATACAATTATTCTTCAACCAGATGGGAAATTTCACATTGAATTCTCCAATGGTCCACCTTTTTCACGCGTGGGAATGTTTCAAATGAAAAAATGATCTAAGGATGTATTTTTAGGTAACTCAGAAAACAATTGTGGGAAACATGAAAATATTCTCATGCTTCCTCAAATCTAAAAATCTCCGAAAATATCTCACATTTAAAACATCAACATTATCTTCTTCAAACCAACATAGATTTCTCTATGATTTATGCAAAAATATTTCTTGTTTTACCATATGAATTATTCATTAAACTACTAAATTTTTTTGAGTATTCATTGTAATCATCTCATTATGATTTCTATTTCATTTTTAGTGAATGTTATTTTCTTATCTTTATTAGTGAATATAAATTATATTACATTCTCAGTAAGAACTCTTCATTATGAATACTTCTGTACAATTTCTTCAGTATGTATATCCACGTACAAAAATCCTAGTATGATTTTCCCAGTATGAAAATATCTGTATAGAAATATAAGTATGAAAATCTCACTATGATTTCCCTAGAATGAAAATACCAATATGATAAGATGAGTACATAAATCATTTAATGATTTCCCAATTATTGAAATCTTTCTGTTAAAATATGAGTACAAAAATCTTAGTAATATTTTTCTAGTATGAAAATCCCATTATGAAAATCTTAGTACGAAAAACTGAGTATGAATATCTCAGTACAATTTTCCCAATAAAAAAATACAAGTATGAAAATCTATGTATGAAAATCTCAGTATGATTTTCCCAGTACAGAAATATTATTATTAAAATATGAGTCCAAAAATCTCAGTACAATTTTCCCAGTTTGAAAATCCCAATATGATTTATTTCATCCTTAGGCTCAGTATCATCATTTTCTTTTTTAGCACATTATGACGTAATTTCCCAATATGATGGTAATCTCATTTGGATATTCTAAAATTATTAAATTCTTTCCACCATTTCTTCAGAAGATTTTATTCTGAATGATTTCATGATTTGTGAGAACTACTTGATCATCAAAGAATCATCTGATTTTCTTTAGAAAGCATAAAAACATTCTAAATCCTAACATCCATTAATTATATCATGACTATTTAGAAAAAATAAATTATGAATCTGTTTCTTTTGAATCTTATGATTTTCAATGTCATGTCGATGGAACTAAATATGATAGATTTATAGTACAACAACTTAATCTTTGTGACTTATTCTATGTATGATGAAGCATAATACAAAAAACCTAGGTATGGGATGTTGTTTTAGGAAAAAAACCTCATTACATTTGAGTGGGTCCAATTCCTGAATAAAAAAACATTCTTCAACAAAAATGTTAGTTTTCAAAAAATTAAAAAATATTGTTAAAAAAATTCAGAAAGGTTCATCAATCTCCCCCTTTGTATTTATTGAGAACCCTTATTAACAACATTTCCTATACTCCAAATTCTATCACAACTCAACTTTTGTAAACAACTCATGTTTTTGACTTTTATCAAAATGTGGAAATTCTCAAAAGAGAGTGTCTTGACACCATGATCTGTTATAAAGTAATGTTTTTGATGGAATTCCATCCCTCGGTGAAAAGAATTTTGTTTTGGCCAGGTATTAATATTTTCCTCAGTTTTATCTTTTCCTCTATGGTTTTTCTTTTTTTCTCTCTCTTCCATTCTGTGATAACCACATCATTATATTCATAAAAAGATAAGTAAAAACATCTCAAAATGTAAATGTTGTTACTTTCTATCCACTTTTTTAAAATAATATAAATAATTATGGTGTTTTTTCTTATGAGCCATTAAAAGACATGGTAGGAGGATTTACATGAATTTGCTCAATCCATTCCACCAAAAATTATTTTTTAAATACATTTTTAAAGATATAATTAATATGACAATTTATTGAATTATTTTATAGTAAACCATCTTCAATAGAATATTTCTATTTTGAAAATTGAAACAGTATATCAATGTGTTTTGATCATGAATGTTAGACATGATTCTTATAAAGATCAATTTTTCTCTGATTATCACAAAGACTATTCAATGGTTTAGAATATTTTACTTTCAAATATTTCAGTTGAACATTAATCCACAACATTTGTGTACAAGATTGAGTATCTTCAACATATTCAGATTCATCTTTGCTAAAAGTTACTAAACAATGTTCCTTTCTTTGAAAACTCACCCAAAATTCAACAAAAAACAATAGTCCTCTAGGGGATGATTTTATATCATTACAATATCCATCCCAATCAGCATCAATATAACCATGAAACTTCATTTCAATATTTATTTTATATAAAAATCCATGTAAAGTTGTTCCTTTGACATATATCATAATTTTTTTTATTTTCCACATCTTTGATTATTTTTGATTACTTTGAAATCTTTAACACAATTTCAAAACATAAATAATATAATTAATTGATGTTGTAAGTTAAATATGACTTCTTATCAACTTCCAAATGACTTTCTAATTCACACTTGTTCTGTATTCATACTTTTTCAGATTTGTTCTCACTGAAAAGGGATTTAAAAATTATTTGGATTCTACTGTCCCAATATTATATAAAATTCCATGGTATAGTTTTCATGGGATAATAATTTTATTTTTTTGTTGAACTTGTAATAAAATAATGAAATTTAATTCTCTTAACATAGAATTTTCAAAAATATTCTTCATCTCTTCAGAAACGTTTCTACAAACATCTTCCATATCTCCAAAATAAATTATAATAATCAAATAAAAAAATATAATTAAGCTTTATTATCATCATATTTCACATATATGTTTATACAAACATTTCCATTAGAAATGTTACTCATTCCCAAATAATGGTCATGTATAGATTATAATGTATGTGGAGCTTATTTCAGACCATAAAAATATTTCATCAATTTAAAAACATTTTTTTCATCCTCATAATGTAGAAACCCACAAGGCTTTTCAATTTAAATTTCTTCCCTAATATCACCATTTAGGAAATAGGACTTTTAACCCATCTGATAATCTTGTTAATTATAATGTGCGGCTACTGATTGAAACATTCTAATTGTTTTTAAACATACAACTTCAGAAAAAGTTTCTTTAAAATATACACCATCCACCGGTGAATTGGATTTACAAACACGATTGTATTTATTTCTTGAACATTCTCCATGTATATTAAACTTTTTCCTGTAAACCCACAAGGTTATAATAACATTTTTATTTATTGGCCTTGAAAAATTCACATGTTTCATTCTTCTCAATCGGGTCGAACTCTTCATTCGTAGAATCCACCAATTATTTGTGTTGAAAACCATATGAAACTAATTTCAGTTCAAATTTTGATATATGTGATGTCATATTATCTAATCTTAAATTTCTCCTTTTCTGGACTAGATCCTTTGGATTCCCAATTATCTTTTCTTATTCGACATTTTTCTGTAAGGTAGTAAATTTCAAATTTTCCTTCCCAGCTAGAATATCATCATCTTACGATTCTTCTAAATGTTGATAAGGGTGTTATGATTTACTATAACTATTTCTGGAATTCTCCAGTTTATCCTCCTTATCATTCTTATAAAATTTTATTATGGAACATTGATTTTAAATTAACATCACATTATATGATTCCACAAATTTTTCTAAATGATTGTTCCCAAATTTTTACCTTCTTCTATTTGGTGAATAACTCATAAAGGATACTTCCTCATCTTTCTCATAAATATTTACCAAGTAATGATTTTTTATTTTAAGGAAACATGGACATCTAAAAACAATTAAGTATTTAAATGAAGATTTCTTGTTATAAAAAATTTAGTATGGAGTCATGATAGTTTCTGGTCTCAAGAAGCTTTTATTTTGGAAAAGTATAACAGTAATAATAGCTTCTCAATAATATAATTTTAAATGATTGTATTTTTCTTACATACTTCATCCTATTTTCATCAAAGATATATTCTTTATTTTTTCTAATCCATTTTTTGTGGAGTATAGAGATCAATAAGATGATGTTTGATACCATGCTATCTCAGAATAGTTTCAAAAGTATTTCTTGTGAATTTGGTACTGTAATTTGATCTAAGATACATTATAGAAACCCCCATTTTTTCATAACATATTTTATAAATAATTTGAACATTTAAATGTCCTCTATCTTGTGATTAATAGAAATTATGTTCATTATCCATGTAAAATCATCTATAAAAGTGATAAAGTATAAATATAATGTTTTAATTGATATCTCATCGACCCACATAAATCAGAAATAATAATGTCAAGTGTTGTGGTAGACTAAATCTCAATTCTCTTATGACTTCTGTTAGTCGTCTTTCTTTTCTAAAAAGTAATAAAAACCTTTATATCTCTTATTTTCAATTATGTAAAATCATTAATATAATTATCTTTATAATGTTTTTTAATGTTTTTATACCCAAGTTTTTCATGTATTCAATGGCCAATTTTTTTTCATATTCAGCACTAAAGTAACATGAGTTATTGAATTTTTCTATTTGAAAGAAATTACCATGGGTACTATCTCCTTTTGTAATGTCTTTTCCATATTTTACACTTTTGATGATAAAAAAATTTATAAAATTTTCTTCCATTATCATAATGTTGACATAATATAAGTGAGTTATGTTTTATCCCACCAATAAATAAAACATCTTTAAATTTCAACTTTTCCCGTTCAATTTCAACCATTATGATTCCTATAATTTTCATGGAACTATAATTACTAAAGGAAACTAATCCTACATCATGACATTTAATATGTTTCAAGATATTTATATAACATGAAATATGGTAATAGAAACCACTATAAATTATCCATGTTTTGTTCCTTTTACCTGGTTTCAAAGCTATTTCAACAACATAATATATTTACTCAACTTTCTTATTTTCATATTTATTTTATTTTTTACCAAAAAAAACATCTTATGGAAGGAGTGTCATAAATGTTTCAGCATGATGACCAACATGATCACATATTTCACAAGATCCATCCATACCTTCAAATTGATTTCTTATTGGCATGTCTCTTTCATCTTGAGTATTCACTTTTCCAACTTTCTGTATCTGTGGAAAATTTTCTCGTTATACTTTTACTATTTCTTCCACATTTATAAAACCTTGTTGTCGGTATAGATAATGTTTTCGAACAATTATAATCCATATGTCCAATAATTTCACAAAACAAGTAATAGCCATAAAATCTTTACTTTATATTGAATAAGATGATAATATATTGATGATTTATTGAAATTGGTAACTTCTTCTAGCTATATGATACTCAATATGTAGACTATATTTAATTTTGAGTGAGTTTTATACTTTTGTAGATTTGATTTGTTTTTTACATCATTTATCTAACCAAGCTTTTCCCATACATCTTCAGAAACAGGAAATTTTTAAAGAATCTGATGAAACATTATTTTTAGTAATAGAATATTCCATTTAATTCTCATATTGAACATTCTCAACAACATTATAAGTATCATATTTTACACTAGAATCTTTGTTGATCTTTTAACTTCTATTACTCTATGTATTTTTTGACTCAATTTTTTTTAATGAAATATGCTTACCACTTATTATTTTTCTTCTATGTTATTTTTAATATCTTCAATAATTTTTCCCTATTCAGAAATTATATGTTTGTATCGTAAAATATGATGAATGTATTCAACCTCATACTTGATTGAATATTTTTATCTAAAAAAACATATTTATAATATTTCTTAATTACTCTAGTTTTTTTCATGATAATTTTGATTGTTTTGGGATATGAAACAAGCTCTATTCTGAGATGATACTCTTTATAAGATTATTAATTACCTTGTTTACTTTTTGATGAATAGTTTTTTTCTCAACCATTGTAATGTAGGTTCTGAATTGTTCTAAAATTTCCTATTTAGATCAATTGATTTCTGTTGAATTTGATTAGAATTTCTTATCCAATATAATTATTTTGTTTCTAGTAAACTTGTTCTCATATCAATTGGAAGACATTTCTTCTTTTCAGTTATTATTGAACTTCTTCCATTGAGGTTTTCCATCTGAATCATCTATGTATTCTCCAATTTTTTTGTTCGGGAAATTCATTTAAAAGGGAATAATTACACTACAAAAAAAATACATTAGAGGAAGTTTTCCTCTATACTATTCTCTTCCACTTCAAAAGTTCTTGTATATAAGAGAGATTATTTTATCATTTAACTCAAAATCATTTCTGTTTTTAGCGTCACAAAGATCAATATCTTCAACATCATGAATTTTAAACGTTCTAATAGCATCAAAATCCATTTCATCTTCTATCTTAATTTTAAAAATCGGATCATTCCTCACTTGATGAGAAACAATATAGATATGCAATTCATGAAGAGATAAATAATCCATGTCCTCTAAAGTGAAAATTTTAGAATAAAACCTATCAAAAAAGTTTCTCATATGTTTCTTTACAATTGTATAATCTTCCACAAAATATCTAAAAACTCTAATGTTGAAAAATAATATCATTTACACTTTTAAAGTATTCATAAATGGTTTATTATTCTCTTATTATGATGTCTTAGTACGTACTATTGTAGATGTTATCTTTAATTTCTTCACTTTTGTATTCCCTTTGAAAACACCTTCTAACGTTTCCAAAAAACATTTTTATGTTTTGAGACCCATAAACTTTTGATAATAATTTTATAATAAAGGTAGGAGAATAAAATGCCTAGTATCTCCTTCATATTTTATATATCTCTTAATAGAAAAAAATATATCATCCTTTTCCTCAATAGGAGGAAAACCAATAGTTTCAACATCAAAAACATTTAGGCCAAGAGATATGAGATAAAGAATCACCCTATTTTCCATATATAATAATTTTTTTCATTATATGTTGGATTTCCTCTACTATTGACAACATTCATATTTTATATGATAAGGATTCAATAGGGAAACCTTTCATCTGATACCAATTGAATTTCCAAATAATTTAATGACAACTGAGAAGGGGGTGGGGGGTTGAATCATTGGTTCAATTTTAAAAATTTCAATAATTTTCAAAACCAAACCCTTGAAACCTACTATGATTTATAAGCTTATAAAATTTTAGTAAATATTAATGCATGAGATAGTAGGAAATAAAGTAAAGATGATAATATTTAAAAGGTTAAACATCAGTGTGAGAACCTAAATCCTTACCATAGCCACTCGCGTGGGTCTATGGAAATACACTACAAAGAAGAACTGAATACAACTTGTTCCAACGCCCAAAAGATAAATTTTATATTATAATATGAATAATTATACTAAATAAAATCAGTTTAAAATGTTTTATTATTAAACACTTTATCCAACAAAGAATAAATACATTGTTGAATCTTCTCTACAATTGGCTATCCCAAATCTTCAGTCTGATTTGGCTATATCCAAATTTCATAATCTGATATTTCTAGATCCTATTTTCTGAGTACAATGATGCTAGATCTGATGGTATCAAATCAATGCTTCCAGATCTGATTCTCTAAAACAATTATGATGGATCTTATTCCCTCAAAATATGACTTTGGATATAATTTCCTGAATACTAAAATGGATGATCTGATTCTCTAAATACATTAATGGTGGATCAGATTCTCTAAATACAACAATTCGAGATCTAATTTTCTAAATACGATAATGCTGGATCTTATTTTCTCAGTACAATGGACACACTCTCGATCTAAAAACGAAAACACTACTAGAATTCTCAATCCAATTATTCTTCAATTATATGGTTACTTTTACTTCAAATTCACCAGCGCTCTTCCTTTTACGTGTTTATGAAAGTTTCAAATGAACAAAATGAATAAAATTACACCTACATGAAACGTTTTTAGAAAAAAAAATAATTCTTCATATCCCATGGAAAATATAACATAATAATTGTGGGATCAAACACTATATATTTGTAAACATAATAATTAATAATTATATGTCATCTGTGAGCATGACCTGTGAATAAGGGAATAATAACACATGCATTGTGTATATGACCAAAATAATATGATTCAAACTCATTAATACCTATAACATTAAAAAAGTAACTTTTAATAAAAAATAATATGATTCAAACTCATTATGAATTCTTTATTAAAATAAATATTCATGTATAATATAACTTGAGAATACCTAAATACATAGGATAATCCTCCTAGTTAACTATTGTTTCCTTGTCATTAATGAAAAATATCATTACCCAATGCAATGGATAGTTGTATCAGGAGAATGCATCATATAACCTCTATTGGGATCACCTAACTTATAAGTTGTATTGGGATCACCTATCATATAAGATATATCAGGATCACCAATTACAGAAGATATATAAGGATCAACTGTCATATATTCTCTATCATGCTCACCTATCATCCCAAATAATTTGCATGTAAAATATATAAATGTGACCAATTATTTCTAGAATTTTCATTACCAATATTTTCATAATATCATGTGTTCCTTTAAAACAAGTTTTAGCTGTGTAAAATAAATGGGATTCATGGAAATGTCCTATACTGAATTTTAATCTATCGATGACAATAATATGGATGGAATCATTACAATATATCCCCAGTGGAGTATAAACAACATCAAGGGATATTGTCATCAATGATTAGTAATAGAAAAAAGATCACTAGAAACATTTTTGAGGAAAATATCCTTTCAAATATTATTTAAAAATAATAAAAAAAACACATAAAATATTATGGAAATATATTTATCTGAAAATAAAAAATGATAAAGTATAATAGTATCTTAAAAAAGTAATTTTCATTAATTTTGGGAGAACCTTTCTGGTCATAAAGGGAAAAAACTAAAATTATTTTCAATCTTTTTTAAAGAGAGTGAATAGTAACCCATTTAGAAAATGTTAAAATTTTAATTTTAATACCTTTTAAAAAAAGGATAAATATGATGTAAAATATCATTCAAAAATTATGTTTTTTGAAAAACAATATTGAAAATATTTTTGAAAAATATTATTATGGGAGATAATGATTCTTAATCTAAATGAAGACACATGATTGATATCACTTAAAAACAACATTATCAATGATTTTTAATTAATAAGGGATGAAATGAAAATAAAAATTGAAAATGAATTGTTTAACAGATCACCATAAATTATATGTTGTAGATGAAAATAAAATCATATGAATTTCTTAAAGTAACCTTGACCACATAAAAAATCTCAAAAGGAATGAAGAATATAAAATAAATCCATTACCTATTTGGTTACATTAGACTAAAAAGAAATTGAATAAAATTTAATGATATTGATCTATAAATCCCATGAATTTGATGAATTAATATGTAAAAAATCATTCAAAAGGTATTCATTACACCATAATATAAAATTATTGTGGGTGACATGAATTTTGTCTTAAGAAAATGATACTGAGACAAAGAAATACATTGAAATGTTTATATAACTTGAAGTGAAGATTAATGCATGAAGTTATTATGTTCATATATTATAATATAATTTTAAAAAGTGGAAATGTTGAATAAAAATACTCAGAGAGAAATTTTAATATAATTATGTAATATTAATGTCCATCATTTTGATGTACAACCCAATGAATTGAAATTGAGTTAAGAATCAACTTACTAATTGGTCATATTTGTTTCAAGTGACAATGGATGAAATAATTTGAATTAACCCATGAAATATATTTAATCTTAAAGTATCAATTATATAACATGTAAAATGGGTAGTATATACACAACATATTTTAAATTAGGTTCATAACATTAAAACATGTCCCAATAAAGATAAATTGATATGAAATTCATTAAATCATGTCCAGACATTCCATATAAGTCCTTTAACTCTTGTATAATATAATTTAGACCATTATTAATATGTTAAAAAACCATTTATATGTTTATTACTTTATCATTAAATGGTTTGATTCATTTATTTCAATTACATATTTAATTATATAATCAGGTAAGTACAGTTTGTGTAGTTGGAGGATGTTCAGTTTTATAATTTTAAAACAGCTTTAGTTTCTTGACCATGATGAAGTTGTAATTTTTCCAACCTCTTAATTACATTAATCATGGAATAAATATATTTTTTATATAGTAATTAAATTATTTAGTCCAACACAAAATAATAGGTATTAAAAATGATTTATCTTTACAATCATGGAGAGGTAAATCCATACATAAGCATGATTAACATTTCCATATTTCCAATAAAAAGGAAGAAAAGAAGGTAAGTATCATTTTTCCATTACATAATGTTCATAACATCATAAATATTTAAAATTTTATTATATATACTTATATATAGTATCGTTGTGATGTATTTGTGAAAAATGTATCATGTTCCCTTACAGAGATGGTAATCCAAAAGTACGAGTGGGGTGTGCTCATCGATCTAGTCACTTAGCATCATTAGGGGAGGCGATGAAAAAATATCAAATGGTAATCCTTGATTTGTGTTTATTGGGATTATTAAGGGGATATATACTTAGTCTATGATTTATTTAGATGATATTTAGGGGAGGTCTCATCAACCTAGTGATCTGCCAGCATCCGGGGCGGGGGAAAATCTCATATTTGGTCAAATGTGGTGAATTGCCAATCTGGTATTGCATAAAGAGAACACAATTGATAACATTTATTATTTATTAAGTATGATGTTCTAGTGAGAATTACAAATAAAGGAGACGCCACTCTGGTAATTTCTCACAACGAGTCTGTTTTTTATCGATTCAAGATTTATGATCACTCTATCTTCTTAGACTAGTTCTATATGATAGAGGCTTTTTTTGGAAAACTGATTATCTGGTTCGAATGATAACATCTTCATGGGGTTCCTCTGACTAGTGACACAATCTATTAGGTCAATTTTTTTATAACATTTTTTCAATTATTGGGTCTAAAGCACAAGTTTTGGGAGATTAGTTCAATTAAGTTAAAGCGACACCTGGTTTTATTTCATGAAACAGATTTTTGATTTAATACATTTGCAATAAAAAAACTACCTCTCTTGAATAGATCAAAATTATTTGTTTAACTAGATCCTATGGCATCATAATATTTTATTTGATATAGTCTCTTATGTGGGAATTCTGATCAAAATGGATAGGACAAGTGAGGTCTCTAAATATGGTCATTATGATAGGGTATTAGTGGAGGTAGAATTGAGCCCATGTGTAATTAATAACATAGTTTTGTCATCAGTGGTTACTAGTATCTCTATAAAAGTACAATAAGAAAGGCTACCTAATTGTTTTCAATATTTTCAAGTTATTGGTCATGGAAAATATATATGTTACAACAATGTGGTTTGTTCTTTTTTTTCCATTAAAATTACTTATCAAGGATACATGTAAGAAGAAATTAAGGGGGTAGGTAGCACAAATAAATATGGTTTATATTGAAAGAAAGAACTCTCCTATTGATAAGAACAAGGAGTATATTACTGTTGGTCCCTTACAAATTGATGAAGAGTCTTATCAAATGATGGAGTATATTACTCTGGAAGCAACAAATTATAAACAAGAGTTATCAAATCGTGTAACTAAAGAATGAATGTAAAATTTGGTTGGAACAAGGATGAGTTAAAACTATATTTACCACCAAATTACGGGGATAAGTTTATAGATGATGGGTGAATCATTATACCTACTTAGACCTTGGAAATGTCTCATTGTTCACAAACCATCGATCACATAATTAAAGATAACCCATATAACAATAATAATGAAGACCTATTCAAAATCCGAGTGAAATCATTAAACTAAGAGAAACAGTGGGAACCCATGGAAAATGGGATGAAATAGAGGATTAATCCTCAAAAAGATTTCCATTATTTAGAAATTTTATAAATGGAATAATGTTCTTGTGGATTACGGGGGATTCCAACCATTATCTCCATAGAAATTGAGACTTGGATAGATTATTGATATCTAAATCCAACTATGGTCAATAAGTCTCATGGGACCTTATATTTTGAATCATATTGGTTTGATGATTATGATTTCTTTTATCAGTTTGATTATGATCTTTAACACCTCTTTATTTTTTCTCTTATTAGAATGAGGACATAACTTCTTATATAAACCCATATGATTTCCATTTTTATATTCAACTTAATTTAATAAAAATTGTGTTTCACTTGAATTTTTGAAAATAATAAATTAAATCTAAAATTATAACTATCATAAGGGGTAGTGATGGAAAATTACTAACAGAAGTTTCTGAGGAGGAAGTCCTATATACAGATAAATGATTGTTTTTTTTTGATTTGATGGAATATGAGATTGATATAGGTTATGAAATTAAATTAATAACATCTATGTATATATAAAATACTAATTTTATTACTTCGTCGTGGTAGAATCATACTTTAATGATGTGGAAGAATAAATAAAACATAAACATTTATTTTAATGTTTTACTAATTCATTAGATAACCTCCTTTGATTTTGAAGTTTCATCCCTCTAAGGATAATATTCCAGCAAATAAAATACCTATAAGAAATGGGTAGGCATGTTAGGAAAATATTGGATTGGTATTCTCAAAACTATGTGGTTCTTAATGTGGGAAGAGAATATGAGAGTGGTTCCCATTATAAGGGAAGATAATTCTAGGAATTTCTTAATGTATTAAATTATTTTAAATTAAATTTCATGATAATATGGTTAAAATTTTATGTTATTGGGTTATAGGATGAGTATAGGTTTAAATAATATAATATAATAAATTTTTTAGTAGTTTATATTATGTTTTTATCCTTATCATTGTATTTTATCTCCTATAAAACCTTTTGATAACTATAGTAATTTCAGTGTTACTTACACTCTAGTGGTCATAGAAGTTACTATAAAATGAAAAATGAAACAAGAATGGACTATTGACGATATTTTCAACAATATCCCAATCACATGGACAATGAGATGTTTTTTTATGAATTTTAAGTCATTTAATAATATATTTATTATTATAAAATATAATCTTTTTCATTTTGTTAAATAAATGAAATATTATAATATGATATGTCACAAATTCAACTGAAATGAATCTAAAATGACCTATAATCAAAGATAATAAATATAATATCCTAATATAATCATAAAGTGAATGTTTTACATGTTTATATATGACTTTAATATTTATCATTTTGGTTAAATATATTAGTTATCCAATTTTGATCTTAAATATTGTAATGACTTCATCAATAATAAAGGGTTATACTTTTACGTATGAGGTGAAATATATATATACAGGGATATGGTATAAATTTTTGACCATTTATCATCTTTATTTTCCTCTTTGATTATTTTTTATAATAAATAAATAACTTACTAAAATATTTTGTGACATTAAATATCAAAAATGTAATTTTCAAACGATTCATTTTTTCAATTTAAATACAAGAATTAAGTAATCATTTAAAATAAAAGAATTTATTATTTGATTTTGAATACAAACCTGCCACACAAACCCTAGTATGATGTATTGTGCAATATATTTCATTGGACACTCTAACTGATCCAAAAAAAATTACTTTTAGAGTTTTTAAATTCAATTACATGATTTTTATATTGCTTGTCGAAGCACTGTAATAGTTTTTCTTATATATTTAG
Source organism: Viscum album (assembly GCA_963277665.1). Classification (NCBI taxonomy): domain Eukaryota; kingdom Viridiplantae; phylum Streptophyta; class Magnoliopsida; order Santalales; family Viscaceae; genus Viscum; species Viscum album. The sequence continues at coordinate 396,497,262 of OY728145.1, forward strand.
GGAAATTATTTCATCACTAAAAATTAAAAATTATTTATGATGATATAAAATTGATGTAACTTTATAATTATAATTTATATCTTAAAATATGTCGTTTTTGTTTATTTCAAAAAACATTAAAAATATTACATTTGTGACAATGTAATTTTTGACATTATTCATTAAATAGAATACTATAAGAGAAAAAAAATTATATTACCAATTGAAAAATTGTCATTTTTTGTTTCAATATGATTATTAAAATAATACACTAATGAAATTAAATTATGGAATGTGTTTCACCGAATGTTTAATCTTATCTCATTACTTTTAACCATAATTAACCCATTTTAACTTTACTAGGGAAACAATAAAATTATCATAGGTTTTATTCATCTACATAAAATGGAATATTTAATAAATTTATAACTCTTAATTCAAAATATGGTGTCTATTTTTTAGTATCCAATTTCTAAAATTGGTATAATTAAGTATAATATAAAACATGAAAAATTTGAGGAATTGTTTTCAGAGAAATTACATTTAAATATAAAAAAAAATTAAAACCAATTTGAGGTATAAATTTAATTCAAATGACTATAATTTGATTATGATTAATCAAAAATATAGCATTATATTTTAAATATAATAAAATATATAATTTTACTTTATAAATACATGAAATGAAAATACATTTTACAGGAAAAAATTTTATTGTTTACTATTCATTTATAAATCAACACGTTTAGAAATTTATGGAAAATTGCGAGTACGATTATATTGAAATTATTAATCCAAATATTAAATAATATTGATAAAATTAAATATTTAAAATTTTTAGATATTATTTTAAATATTCAACAATAAAAAATAAAAAAACAATTTTTGAAGATAAATTATTTCAAAAGAATAAAATAAATTTTTAGAAAAATTTACTACTAATTTCCAAATAATTTTTCAATATATAAGTATTGAGATGTTTTTTTATATAAAATTCATAATGTATTTAATTATTTGTGATATTAAATTTTTAGTGTAAAATTTATTTATATTATGATCATGATCAATCTAGTAATAAAGAGAATGATGTTGAGGAACCAAAACACATCTTTCCTAGAAAACAATAGATCTTGAAGAAAAATTGGAGACACAGATGACGGTGTTCAGATTAGGTGGAATGTTGGAAAATATTTAGACTTCAATACTTTTTTATCCCATTCTAAATATAATTCTTATATTGAGGTTGTGAGTTATGATACTTGGGTAAGGTCTATTCAAGAGAAGTTAAATTATTTCAAATGAAGGTAATTTTGAAACCAAATGGGTCTTTAGAAACAAACAAGACAATCAAGGTTTAATTAATTGGTATAATGGTAGTCTAGTTTCTAAATGTTACAATCAAAACCAATGTGTATATTATTATAATACCTTTTATATTGTTTCTTGGATTTATGAAATTATGACCATTTTATCATATTCATCTTATATGAAAATTATATTCTAAAATGACGTTCTTAAATATATTGTTTTAAATAAATATTTAATGTTGTAATTTTAAGTTGAACAAACCCATATATTTGAAAATCTCCATTTTTAAAAAATTATTATCTTAAGTTATTAAATATATTTTTTGGTTTAAAATAACATTACATGGATTCTATAAATGATTAATTTTTATTCTTTTAGAAAATGGTTTTTTTGGTGATATAGATAATCCCACTCTTTTTGGGAAAACCCCTTCTTTAGATCTTTCACTAAAAATACAAATGTAGGTGATAGTATTTTAGGTTCTAATATTCAAAAACATTGAAATTATTTTTCATTCCATATACAACATTTTAAATCATTTAAATTTTTTTTTTGTAATGATTTGAATTAAAATTAATATATTATTGAATTATTGAAACAAATTATAGTATAAAACATTAAGTAGTATACAACTACTATGTATACTATCATATAACATGAATTTGATGAATAGAGAAAACCATTGAAAAAATAGTTTTATAGAGGTATAATTGGTATTTTGTTATATCATACATCTTGTGGGAAATATATTATTGTGGTGTTTTTTGGTCTGCATGAATACATTCAAATCCTAAATATTATCATTTTAATGATGTTAAAATAATGTTAAAGTATTTGTAAGTAACGCTTTCTTATCCCTATTATATCCTAAATAACCTAGTTTTTATTTAATCTAAAATTTAGATGTTTATTTTGGAGGATGTAGAATATATATAAATATTACCTTAGTAACCTGTAACTTTTAAATATTGTATATAGCCCCAAGAACTATTAGGGTTTACTCAGAGAGGTGGGGGTTGAATCAACGGTACCCAAATTTTACATGTTTTTAATAAATTTGACTCAATAAACTTGTAAATGTTCTCAATTATTCAATATTATCTCTTAATGTCACATATTTTGTAGTTAAATTGATATATATATATATATAGTGTAAAAATATATTTTAAAGTTCTGAAAAAAGTCATACTCCATTCCATGTTGGTTGTAATCCCTCAATGTGGAATCTCCACTATAATACTTTTATCAATTATATTGGTCGATATAGAGTTACAACATATCTCAACTCCTAATTCTATATGGGAATGTATTGACACTACATTACATAAAGTTACCAGAGTCAATACTAGCCTTATACTACTTCCAGTGAAAAATAACAACCCTCTCCTGCTAGAACCTATGGAATGATTTCTTCTGATTCTATAAAAAACCAAAATAAGTTTTTCATTTATTTTGATTTGATACAAAAAAATAATTATTTTATACCTTATATATGGGAAAATTATTCCATTATACTACATGATCTAGTATTCTTGAGTAAAAATCAAGATCCTTGGAACCTAGTAAATTAGAGTTATAAGTAATCCTTAGATGCATATAACCACATATGTTAGACCAGTTTGCTTAATGAAAACTTTTCTGAAGGAAATATTCTTTATGTCCGATTTTGTACCAATATGAATTTATTTATTCAAGTGATTAAAAAAATATCATCATTAATATTTTATGTAAGAAAAAACATTTAGATTCACAAAACAAATTATCTAGGAACTGTAAAAATAATTTCACCTTGTAAACATCATGTAATATGAATGGTTTCCATTTTTTCAGGAAACTGAAACACTTATTTTTTTATCCCTTACTCATGTATATGTTTTCTCAATGTTATGTCTTCCTTTCAACAATCTTCCAAATTGAATATCAATTCACATATTTTATTCATGTCTGAGATCCTTATATACTCTTCTCTATTGCATAAGTAGATCCTAGAAGCTGGGATAATGTTGTGAATCCTCACAATAAATATTTTACTTTTCCTAAAATAATGTTGTGAAATCACAGTAATTAAGACATACAATGATGAATTATCAGAATAATTCACTATGAAAGATTCAGTTCTTCATATAATTTCCCATGTTTCCTTGAAAAGCACTTGATTTATAAAGTTAAAATTTATGAGGTCGGGGGATATTCTTCTTTTTATTCATAGCACAATTAGAATGAATCATAGATCCTTCTTCCATTTATGCATTGGAAGTAAAAGAAAGCCATATTTCATAGAAAACTCATGTTATCAATCATATATTAATGACAACATAACTCTCAAAATTGGTTTCTGTGTATATGTATGTGTCATATCTACTTCCTGTCCTCCGATTTTCATTCCATTTTAAGCTAACTAAATTTATAATTAATAGCATTTCATGATATGGTTTTCATAAAAATCAGCGATAATAAAGATTATCCAATATTATTTTACTCATGATAATAGTGCCACTTCTAATAAAATGGGTTGTTAAATTACTCTAGTACTCTTATATGTTAGATACCCTTAAATGAGTACCCTCCAATGTTGTATAACCTTACATAGGTACCATTAAAAAATACCATTACTTTCATAAGGGGAACATGCATTAAACAAAGTCATTAATTAACATTGCGTCCTTAGTGAATGAAGATCTATGGTATATCCTTCTATGAATCTTGAGCCTTCAATTATATCAAGTTCAATGATGGTTAGGTAGTCTCTTGACATGTATAACTACAAAATTTATGAACAAAATTGCTATATAATAAAGATGGAATTAAATCCTGTTCTAGTAGCTCTAATTAATCGTATTAAATAACACTACTTATTTACATATCATTTTTATCAAGGGAAATAAATCCAAAATGCCCCTATTCAACATCAGATATTTCACTTGTTGAGATACAAATTATAAACAATGTACTATATTTGAGTTAGAAGATGTGAATTAATCGAGATCTACTCTTAGAATAACCCCTCAAAAACCATCGTATTCCGCAATTACACTCCAACTATTGTCTATAGAACATACATACACACACCCATGTACCCATGTATACCTATTTTCACAACTTCTACTCCCAATAGAGGTTCTATTTAAAATTATTCAATGATAGATACATATGATGGACCTCCCTTATTGTTTATCTTGTTCCCACAGTAAGGTAGAATGAGCTGACCCATTTGGGATTTTTTGTTTACCAATTATCATGGTAATGTCCCCCCACTAAATGATATATTTAAATATACTACATATGGAATATAATTTCAAACTATTATCAAATTTCACTACCTATTAATGAATCCTCATTCAAAATAATATTTTTTTCCTATTTAACAAATTTCTCACACATAACGTTTTTAAAAAAATTTCTGAACATTAAGAACAACATTAAAATTATATCAATTTATACAGGTAAGAGTAATTATACATACTTCTTCACATCATGTACTCATATAATCTCCAATTCATATTTACCCTTTTTTTGAAAATGGATACTATAGAAATCCAATTTGTCCAATAATCGTCCCTATTATAATTGGTATCAATATCCCTTCACATCATAAAAGACAATAGGTGGATTAACAAATTTTCTAGCCTTATTAATAATAAAATGAAAATTATAAATTGGATTCTTCTCATATCAATAATTTGAGAACATATTTTCATCCCTCTTATGATTATTTTGTGAACACATTTTATAGAGGGATGATATAACATTTCTCTCTTAACAAAGATCCACTAGTTAATCAACTCATTGTCTATGTGGGAAAACCCAATGTAAAGAATTTGATATATAAAATAAATTTCCTATGATTTTCACAAAATACCATGCATGTGAATTTATTTATTAATATTTTTAATTCTTATTAAGTCTTTTTGGTAATTAGATATATCAAAAAATGATAAATCCAGCACACACATCAGGGAACACGTCAAAAATTTCATGTTAAAATGATATTTATCTCCTTTCTTGTAAAAATATTGGATCACACAAGACTAATTATTAAATTCATTTAGAGTAGGTATTCGTGAGTAGTGTTATTAGATCATCATCCAAATTTTTATATCTATTAAAAAATCCCACAATCACTATCATGTAAATATTTAAAAGCTTCATCCCATCAACAATTCCCCAAAAGGTACATGCCTATATACATTAATTTCCTCTATGTTAGTAAAAATTCATATATATATATATATATATATATGGGAATATATAGGTACCTCTAAATTTCTCATAAGTGACTATGAGGTTGAGAGATTCCTTTAAACCATGGATATATTCTTATTCCAAACCCAGGCTTTAAATTTTGTGGAATATCCTTTACTGTTAAAATAATTTTAGAAAATAATATTACATGTGATTTAGATTAATCATATAATATCTCCCACTGTGTATATTGGATCTATATACATTTTTTTAGATTATGTTAATATTTACAACACATTTCACATAATTCACCATCGTTCTTCATGATTCCACCAATATTCAACTTTTCTTATTTATTTTATTTCATGTGAGTTTTTAATCAATTATTTTCATTTTTTAACTCCACATAGAAAACTAATCGTATGAATTCACGTAAATTCCACTATAATTATAGTGGATTTCATATTTATCTTTTTTCCTCTTAGTGTTAATTAATGATCAACTTTGTAATGTCACTTCCTTAATGACTAGAACTGCAATCATGTAAAACATCTTACGTGGTGTAGTCATCTTATATTCTTTCCCCAATTTTATAACTGGAACTAACTCTGATATTTTCTTCTTTATTTTTGTTCATTATCTCCTAGAAACCATTTTTGATATCTTGGACATTGGTGATTGATACACCCATTTTTGAAGCTCATTTTTAGTCTCTAAAATGGTGAGCCAATTTTATATATTATTAGACTATTTTATTGGATTGTAATTATTATATTGTGTAATATGTGTAGCCTATCTCCATATATATTTATTAACCCCCCCCCCCCCCAGAATCATACATTTTAAATACCATTTTATATGATTGATGTCTGATGAAATGATACATATACCATAAGACTCACATCTCATTTGGTGTGTCTTTGATTTGATTATTGGATCTTCTTGTGTTACAGTATCATATTTTGGCTAGTTATAAAAAGAAAAAAAACCCACGATGTGCCTCAATATTAAAAAATGATTGAGAAATAGTTATTTTATCTTTTATGGAACCATATTTCTATATTCTACATGGGACAACACTTTTATTCCATATTTCATAACATGATTCGTCAATGTTGCTGCCTAAGTAGAGATAGAATTTTCAGAGATCTTCATGCTATCGTTAGAGGTTTTCATCCTCTCTTAATGGTGTCTTATTTTTATATCTTTATATTTAAATAGAGTATCCATTAAATTAAAATTTATTGCATAGTCACTAATTAATTGTCTCATTTATCTATGTTGGGATTTGAGAGACATGAACAAAGACTTGAAGTCCTTCTCAAAGTCCATTTTATTTAAAATATCATTGGAAATATCTTCCATTAAATCACAATGATTCTTCAACTTGGTTCCCATTTTCATTGTTAAATTATTTGTGGAATCTTATACCTCTTTCAAGATTTTTAATTCCAATTTCAAATATCTTACCATCAAATAGTATACATCATGCATGGTTATACATTAGCCTCTATTATCATCAAATGATAATTCTATAGAATAGAATCCTTCCTCACTATAGAAAATAACCCCTCATTTAAATCCACTATAGGTTGACTATAATTTTACAACATTTGTTCATTATGCAGATAGAAATATAGATTAAATTAAGATGTAATAATTCATCATATAGAGAGTACAACATCTCAGATGATTTTTTCTTGTTCTTATTCTTATAATATATACAAACATTTGTTTTGTCTCTAAATTGGGAAGATAATGATAAATAATAATTATACATTCATATTTCTATCTTCTCATTATAATTTTTAAACATTCTAAAACTAAGTTCTATAATATTATTACAATTCGTATAATATTTTAGATTCAAAAAATTATTGATATTTAGAGGAATCATACACTAATAAAAATCTCAGATCCCAATTATTGACAATATTCCACTAAGAGGGTTTGTGGGGTTGAATCATTGGTACACCATATTTAAAAATTATATATCAATTTAAACATTTAATCATATTAATGTTCTCAATAAATTAAAAATTTTCTTTTAATCTCACCTCATCTACATTTTTAATGATAATGAGAGAATCACATAGTATTTTCAAGGTTCATCTGATACAACCACCCCTTTCATTTCTTGTTATAACCCAAAACATGGATTCCAACCCATGAACATTTTATCGATTTAAATGGTGAATGGATACTTGTGAAATCCTGTTAGCTTTATCGAGTATGTTTTTTCCTCTCTGTATGTTTAATTTTGGTTCAATGTCCTTAGAAGCTGTTTTCTGGATTTTCTGCAGACTGTAGAGATGGTATACTTCATTTACCTGAGGTACACATCCTGTACTAGCTTATGTGTACAATTCATGATATGGGAGATCATATTGTGAACCAATACATGTTGTGAATGGTGGGTGCATGTCGTTTTGTGTTTAAATGATTTATTTTTAATCCGATATGATTGATATTTCTACATAATTATCTAGAGTGACCTTCATAATATGACTAGGGGTTACAAATCATGACCCATCCAATATCCATGTTTAAATCTTGTGTTCCAAAATGTTTCTGATTCATTACTTTACATACTTATTCAATCTCAAACAAGGGTGCTTCCGACATGATTTTCAAAGGTGCCTCTCCTTTTGGGCCAATCTGATTGTCTTTGTATCTTCATTGTATCTATGGTGCGTCTCTTCGGGTAAGTGTTCTTTCTGATATTTCATTGCGGTTGATCGTGATAACACACTATATTTATGATACCAAATATGTTGATATGTGTTGGATTATCCTTCTTGGTTTCTTTTATATCTATTGTGAGATCTCGTTCTATAATCCTTTTACTTCATTGTTAATGGAGTGACATGCATTCTTCATTGATGTAAATGAGTTTCCTCTTTTCTGTTGGCCTCTTGTCTTTAGATTTGAATAAATACTTATATTTATGTGTTTTATTATAGAGCCCTCATTCTTTTCATTGTATTTCATTGATGGTGGATTTCATTGTGGGTGTGCTCCCGCCCAGGCATTAATGTTGGTGCTTCTAACTATAGCCTATGATAATAAACATGTTGTTTGGATTTATAAACTGATTTATACAATAGGCATGATTATTTGTGTGTGTTGAAAAACAATCTCAATAGAGAAATGGTTTTCCCAGGTTTTTGATAAATGGACTTTGAAATGGTTTTTAATGGTTTTCAAAGCATTGAAATTGGTTTCAGAAATTGATCACATAGGTTACCTTGGGTACTTAGGTGGATGGTTTATCTTGAAGCCATAATTCATTTTATTTTGATTATCAAGGTGGTTTGTCTTGGGTCTTTCCTATAATTTTTAGTCCTGTTGTTCATAGGGAACAATATTAACTTAATGGGGAGTTTACTCATGGGGTATTCCTCTGCTTCCTATGCCTACATTCTAGGATCAATTTTTTTCACATCATTGTTGGGGTATGACTAGCATATAGCTGAGACCTATAGTATTTCCTGGTGTTGTGATACACATGCTTTTATTTTATATTAAGTGGATTTCAATGTTAGCCTTGATATTCATTATAATAATTGAGAAAAATGATATGAAAAATACACTGTGAAATTGATGTACCTGCTATTATTTAGAAATGTGGAAAAAGGGAAATTTTTACAATGTTTGCAATAAAACATATTTAATATGTATCAATCCATGTTTTATTTTAAAATGAGTATACAAGAATTTTTATATAGAGACATGTTATAGAAAAATTGGGTGGGATCCTACTGAGAATGTTTTCTCACACCTCTTCAGTGGTGTATAGACCTTTGTTTTTCATCTAGTGCAGGAAAAGGTATGGCACCACAGAGGCGTGGTGAGGTTAGTTTCACCTAGTATGGTCAGCTGGTGGTGAGATGATGTGTGTTTGTCTATGAAATCACTTGGAGTGGCTATTGGTTGTTGTAGTTTATTGTTGGACATGTATTTTGGATATTTTTATATAGTTATTGTTGTTCTACTTCAGCTATTTTACCTAATGTTATTGCATACATATTTTATAGCCTTCCACTATTTCATTCTATGTATATGTATATGTATATGTATATATGTTGGGAAAAAATCCCTCAAGGCATCATTGAAGCAGTTTTCAGGTGACCGTGTTTGTTGACAAAGTGGGCCCCTATGTTATGTTTTATCACAAAGCAGACCATGATGTAGAAATTTTTGACAAAGGGGGTTTACAAGGTTATTTTTTCAGTTCAAGAGATGTTGTTTGCTATCCATGTTTTTTTGATGAACCTCAACAAATGAATGGATGATCTGGAGGTGGTACTAAAAGAGCAGATACAAGGTGGGGCCATTTTCTGGTGTTTGCCAAATATTTGGTCCTGAAAATGGAAAAATGGAGAGATGTGTTTTTGGAGAAGGGAGGTGTATGAAAAAGTAATTTGATGCAAGAAATATTTTTGTAGTGGGTGAAAAAGGAATTTGGTGCACGAAATATTTGTGTAGTGTGCGAAAAAGAAAAGTGGTGTGCGAAATATTAGCATGGTGTGCGAAATAGAGGATTGGTGTTTTTCGTAAAAGAGGTATTTCGTGATCAGATCCTCAAAAATTGGAAAATAAATTAGAAGAGAAAAATATTGGAGCATTGCGTGAAATAGGATGTTGTGTGTAATATTTATGTTTTGTGTTCGAAGAGGATTACACGCAGAAGGTGGGTTTTTCACGCAGGGTCAATTATGCCTATAAATATGAAGTGACTCCCCTCATTTGTACATGCTCAAGAATTAGAGAGTATCTGAGCTCTGGTGCGCGAAATTAGATTATGAAAAGTATTTCCGTTTAAACAACACATTTGTGCGTAAAAGGAGTGTTTGCGCATAAAGAAAAGGTTGTACGTAAAATATGGGAGTTGCGTGTAAAATCAGTATTTGCGCATAAAGAAAAGGTTGCACGTAAAAGAACTATTTGCACATAAAAGATGTGTTTTCACCTAAAAAATGTGTTGCAAGAAAATTTTATTTTGCACAAGTTAAGGGAATTACGCATAATGTGGAGTACGGGCTGCGTATAAAAATTGGGGTTGCCCGGTACACCCGGTGCCATGTGAGATTCATCTACGAGTGAAAGAGGGGCATCAATAGAGCATCTATTAATAATTAAGGATGAAAATTTTATTAGAGATAATGAAGGGACCTACCAGTCTTCAAACTATGAGTGGATCTTCTGAAGAAACGGTTAGCACACTTCATTTGAGCGAGTAATGAGCTTTCATATTGTGAGTGGTTGTATACAAGGAGGGAGAGTGAGTCTGCTCTGAACATGTAAACAGTAGTGAACTCATATTGGATTCTGTATATCAACACATCGCCGGTGTATTATCCTTGGACATAGCCTAGTGAGGGTGGACCAAGTAAAATTGATGTGTCTTGTGTATATTTTAAGATTCATTCATACACTACAACAGGAAGGAGATATAGAAGAGGGTTTTGTCTAACAAAAAAACAAGATCAAAAGGGGTAGTTTATCTAATTTTTTATACCCTGATTCACCCCCATCTTAGGTTATCTAGCCTAGTGGACCAAACAATATATATATATATGTATTACATGGGGTTATTCAGGATGGGTGAAATCATTCCATTGGTTTTTTTGTTCGATTCCCGGGTGCTTGTTGTCAGCCCATTGAGATTTTGAACTCCCAATAGGTATGTGACAGATCGGGTCATGTTTCGGGTTTGATGTAAAAATAGTTCAGTGTGTTAAAATTTGGTATCAAAGGAGGTATGTCCTAAAGAATAATTTTCTTGGGATGTATGTTAGATATGAGATAGGATTGTCGAGACTTGTGAGGTATGTTTCAATGAGTTTCTGGCCGACTCTTGTCATAAAGAGTCTCAAGTTTCCATGGTATGTTGGGAAGTGTGTAATTATTATTGGTTTTTGGATCAAAAATATTATTTTTTCTTATGGGTTTCTAGTTTTAATGGAGATTTGTTTTGTTGAATGATAATTATTGTGTTTCGGTGTGTAGTAGTATGCCTATGAGACATCTTCCATGAGTTCCTCATGAGGATGGAGACGTAGCTCCTTTAGGGAACCCACCTATAGATCATAAAATCATCGAGACTATCAGATGAGTAGTCCATATTGTCAATAAGGATGTTCTAAGAGTCTAGAACGCAGTGGATAATGTACATTCATGAGTTGGATGACACGGTGATCGATCATGGGATATCTTGTCAGTGAATCCACCATCCATTAATTGAACGAATGTACCTCTAGAGGCATAGAATTAGATCAACATGATCAATCAAATATTTGACATCCTGGAGACACCTGAGAATATCAGGGTAAATGTTTTAGTGTTCAAGCTCAAGGGTTCCAACAAGTGTTTTTGGGATTCTATGGTCTATGTAGAATGACATATGGGCTTAGATTGGAAGGGTTTCAAAACCCCGTTCTTTCAAAAAAATCCCAGAATCTCTAATGTTAGAAAATTATCTTGAGTTCCTATAATTTTCTCCTGGAGAGTTTTCAGTGTTGGCATACTACAACTGGTTTATTGAGATTGTCTTTTTTTCACTAGATTTGGTAAATAATGGCCAGCTAAAGATTAGAAATACTTGTAGGGTTTAAAATCGAATATCAAATCACTAGTTCTCATGTTAAATATTTCTACCTCTTAAGAGATATTTGATAGATAAATTATGGTAGATAGGAACATGGATGGAAAGTTCGAATTTACAACCTCTTCTATTCCATCTGGTGACAGCTTTAGTGGCCTGTATGGGAAGAAGAGGATGTGGCGGGACCATTGCAGATGTGGTGGAGGTGGTTCTCACCAGTTACCGTCCTCTACACCATCCGTTGTAACTGGAAGTGTGTCTCTGGCTTGCTATCAGTGTGGAAAGATAAGAAACATCATATTTTCTATTCCAATTCCTATGACGAAATTCAATAGCATTGGATGCAATGGTCATCTACAACGTTTCTATTAGGCTATGAATATACCTCATTGTGGTTAGGGTTCATCACCTCCAATGGCTATTGTGGTGAATTTAGAAGCTTAAAAGACTATAAAAATCTATAAAAGTCCTTATGAGTGAAGCATTTATATGAAGTAAATTAGTTTCCAATAGAATTTGATACAGGTCCAACAATAGTGAGAGGTACACTTCTTATTGCATCTTTAGTAAAGATTGTATTGTTTGATACTGGTGCCTCTAACTCAATTATATCTGCTTGATTTTTTAATTTACTTAAACATATAATAGACTTAATCCCTTTACAATGGATTTAAAGACACATCTTGTAAAGAGGAAAGAGGTGGGGCTTCATTGTACTTCTTGTTCGTTAACAATAGTCTATACAGAGTTGATCTAGGATTTTCTCATTCTTGAACTGTATTTTTTTGATGTCATCATCGATATAGATTTCATTTTCTCTTAATGATTTGATTTTGATAGTTATCATTAGAGTTTTTTGTTTCTAACTTCCGACAGGATCCCTCATGTGTTTCAGGGAGAGCTAGACCATGGTTTGGTCATGTAGGACCTTCCCACCCAGTGCTCAGGAGTTTGTTAGTTTTTGTTGCATTTTATCTCAATGATGTTTCTTCATTTTGATGAACTTCATGTTGTTTTTCTAGATTTCCCTGATGTTTTCACTGATGATTTCCCCACTCTTACTCCTGAGAGAGGGGAAATTTTTATGATTGAATTGGTGTCAGGTATGAAGCTGATATGGAAGCTTTCATATTGAATGTCAACATTGGAGTTGAAACAACTCTAGATTCAATTGGATGAACTATAAGATAAAGGAGATATTCACAATATTGGGTCTCCATGTGTAGCCAAAATTATCTTTTAAAAGAATGAATATGGTTCACTACTGTTTTATTTGGTATATAAGAAGTTGAACTGGGTAATAGATAAGAGAAGACATCTTTTTTCTTGTGTGGATGATTTATTTTGTCATTTGAAAATGAAAATGTGGTTATCAAAGATTGATCATTAGTTTTTTATCATCATCGTAGAGTTTGAGATTATTATATACAGAAGAAGGACTTCATGAAAAGGTACGTCCGTTATGAATATCTTATGATTCCTTTTGGTATGACTAACGCTCATGCGGTTTTTATAACCCTGATGAATCCGATATTTCAGCAATATATTGATACGTTTGGGTTAGTATTCCTGGGAAAATATTCTATATTATTAAAAATCCAATCATGAGAATGTGAATCAATTGTGTTTCATTTTGGAAATTCTGTGAAATGACCTTCTCTATGGAATGGTTTCAAAATGCAGTTTCATGATTTAAGAAGTGATGTTTTTTGTAAACCAAATTTCTGAGTAAGGGGAATCATTTGGTCCAAAGAAGGTAAAGGTGGTTATGTCATGGAAGGAACTGTATAAAATATTTTAAATTTGAGGCTTATTTAGTCTTTCTATGTACTAACAATAGTTTGTTATGGATTTATCTAAGCCGGAATCACCATTGACTACTCTTACCAAGAAATTAGTTAAATTCACTTGGGATAAAATGTTTTAGACTTCTTTCAATGAAATAAAATGACTTCTAACATCATCTCCTATTCTAATCCTAGCTGATCTCGGTAATGGTTATATGGAATTTTGTGTTGCATCTACGGAAAATTTGGGATGTTTGATGATGAAAGATGATCTTTTGGTATCTTACATATCTCATAATCTTAGACCACATGAGATGAACAACCCCACTCATGATTTAGTGATTTTTGCAGTTCTACATGCTCTTAAATGATGCAGTATCTATCACATTGGGAATAAGTTCAAAATCATTTTAGATCATAAGATTATAGTATATATCTTCTCTTAGAAAGACTTCAATCTTAGATAGATATGTAGGATAGAATACCTTCAGGCATTTGACATCGACACTTCCAACACCATGGGGAAAGAGAATTCTAGTGAAGATGCTATTAGCAAGAAGGTACTATCATAGGCTCTTTTGGAATTGATGGAAAGTTGAATATTATGAAAAATTTCATGGAGTTATACATGGATGCTTTGAAGGATGTTTCAGGTATGGTTCTGAATAGTTCTCATTTATCATCATCTCTCCTAGAGTCTGTTAAGAAATGTCAGTAGTAGGATGTAGAGTTTTATAAGAATCAAGAAATCCGTTATGGTGGGGAGACTATTCCTTGTTTGTCACTTTGTTCAGATGGAATACATCAATTTGGGAAGCGAGTCATTTTCCCAAAGCCTATGATATGTTAAGTCTTTTTTAATTTTCAAAACCCTTCATGGTTTGTTCATCTAGCCACTTTGAGGATGTATTATGACATGAGAAGTAGATTCTGGTGGTCGGGTATATATCGCGACATTGAAGATTATGAGTCCCACTATTACATCTTCTAAAGGATAATGGCAGAGCACTGGAAACATTCTAGTGTATTTCATCCTCTTCCGGTGCCGGTTTGAAAATAGGACTTGTTATATAGGGATTTTGTTGTTGGGTTTCCATGGACACCCCAAGGGGAAAATTCCAATTGGGTGGTTGTTGATCAGTTGGTGATTTTTTCTCAATTCATTCCAATCAATGACAACACTAAATTCGAAGATCTAGGTAAGCTGTACATGAATGAGATTGTGAGGTTAAATGAGAGTCCTTCTACCATTTTTTCAGATAGGTATCCTAGGTTCACGTCAAGGATCAGCATAATTCTTCAAGATGAAATTGGATCTTAGGTCAAGTGAGCACCACCTATGATCCACAGATCGACGGTCAAAAAAATCATGTAACGTAGATCCTAGTGGATATTTTTCTCCCCTATCTATTGGATTTCATAGGATCATGGAATAGCCATCTGGGACAAGTTGGGATTGTTTTTGATAATAGTTATCTGATGTCGATAATAATTTCTCCATTATATGTGTTGATTAGTCACTTGTACAGATCACCACTTTTTTGGGAAGGGTTAGGAGAAGTATATTTGGTTGGACCAAGTTTGGTTCAGGATCTGTTTTCAAAGATTCAAGATGAGCAATGATCTCTTGTTACAAACCAAATCTGAATGAAATTGTTTGTAGATCCACATCTTCAACCTTTGGAGTTTTCTGTAGGTGAATGGATTTTCTTGCATGTTTCACCTTGTTTGGGTCACTGTCATATTGTAAAATAATGTAATTTATCTATGAGATATGTTGGATATTTTGAGGTAACTGGATTGGAATGGTTTCTTATCAATTAGCATTTATGATTCAGTTGGTGGGCATCTAGGATTTTTTCCAAAAATCTCATCTCAAGAACTATCACCATGATCCTATTAACATTCTGTGTTGGGAAAATATTGAGTTAGATCCAGATGCTTCAATTAAAAATAATACATTTGAGATCATTGACTCTTAGATGAATTTCATGAATGGTAAATCGATTATTTTGGTAAAATTTATATAGAAACAAGGATCTAATTCTCCTGAGACTTGGGAACGTGATTCATTGATGAAGGTGAAATGGACTCATATCTTTCTAGGAGTTACATCTTCCACATTACTTCCTGAGGATGGAAAGTATTTATGGTGGGGAGATTTTGACATCCTATTACCTTGATCGGGTATTTTTCTTCTTTCACTAAGTTACATTTTTCTTCAATGTCCTTAAAAGAAGTTTTCTTGATTTTCTGAAGGTTGCTTAGCAGTTACATGTTGTGTACCTAAGGTAGACATTGTGTACCTGAGGTAAACATCATGTACTAAATGTTGTGTACAAGTCATTAAAAGGGAGACCACACAGTGAACTGAGACACATCATGAATGGTAGGTACACATCATATAGGGTTTAAATGATGGATTTTTATTCCAAAGAAATGTTTTGGCATACTTATCTAGTGTGGCATTCAAAGCGTGACTATGGGTTACACATCATGACCATGATTGCATCTAGGTTTAAATTACACATCGGATGTTATTCTAGTTACTTTATTTCCTGAATCCATCAATCTCAAATAAAGGGTCTTCCTAAGCAATTTTAATAGGCGCCTATGCTTCTGGATTGATCCGACCGGCTTTAGATCCTTATTGCATATATTGTGTGTCCCTCTAGGTAAGTGTTATATCTAGTTATTAATAGATTTTGATCGCGATTGCAGCCTAGATTTGCAGTACTAGATTTTATGATCTATTTTGGATTCTCCTTCACAAGTTATTATAGATCCATTGTGAGATCTCATTATGGACGCATTTTCATTCTTTGGTAGTGGTGTGGATAGTGTTCGTCTTTGAGGTATGTTGGTTTCATGTCTTCCACTAACCTCTTGTGTTTATATTTCAGTCAATTCTATGATGTATGGGATCAATTCTAGGGACTTCCTATATTTCATTGGATTTCATTGTTGGTGGATACTATTATGTGTGTGTGTGACCCCATCTTTGAGGTTGGTGGTTACGTCTCCCGCTTATGATAATAAACCTATTGTTTTTATTTATAAACTGATTTCTTAAATTGGTTTGATTTTTTGTGTGTGTTGAAATAGGGTTTTAAAAGAGAAATTAATTTTCCATGGTTTTTGATCAATGGATTGCAAAATGGGTTTGAATGGTTTCTCAAGCACTGAAGATAGTTCATAAAATTGAGAATATGGGTCACCTTGGGTACATAGGTGGAAGGTTTAGCTTGAGGCTATCATCCATTCTTTTTTTTATCATCAAGGAGGTTTTTCATGGGTCTTTCATCAATCTCATAGGCCTAGTTCTCTAGGATACCAATATTGAAATTTTGGGGTGTATACTCATGGGGAATTCCTCAGATTCCAATTCATGTGTTCGTGGATCAAATTTTGGGCACTTGATCATTGTGTTATGAGTAGTCTACGGCTGAGAAATATAGTGTTCCATGGTTTTTTTATTAAAGTTCATCAATTTGTAATGATTTTCTTCTTTGAGTTAGCATTGATATGCCTGTTTATGGTTGGGAAAAACAATATGGAAAATATACTGTGAAACTGATATACCTAATATTGTTTAGAACTACGAAAAAATGGAAATGTTTACCATGTTTTCAATAAAACTGCTTTACTTCCAATCATTCCATGTTTTATATCAAAATAATAATATAAGATTTATTTATAGTGACTTGTTATGGAACAACTAGGTGAGATCTTACTGATCCTATTAGCTCACACACTATGAACCTCTTCAGTCTTACGGAGACCTTTTTTGTATTCCAGTGCAGGGAAAGGCAAGGCTCTGTCGTGAGGCGGCGTGGTTCATGTTCGTTGGGAGGTGGGGGTAGCTGGTGGTGAGATGGTGTGCGGGGGGGGGGGGGGGGGGGTTTCCATGACATCTCTTGTAGAAGATTTTGGTTGTATTCCATTATATTTGGACTTGTCTTATTAGTTTTTTCAACTGTTATAGTTTTTCAGTTTCCATTTTTTTCTCTATAGTTATGGAACATATATTTATTAGTATTCGTTTGTTTCTTTATTACTATATATATATATATATATATTTATTACATGGGGTTGTACAGGTTGGGAGAAATCATTCCCTCATATTTGTCCTTAGATGCCTGGGTTCTTATCGCCAGCCCGTGGGGATCGGGAACTCCCTTTGGGTATGTGACAGATTGGGTCAGGTGTCGGGTTTGAGGGAAACTTGGGTCAGTTCGTTATAATAGTCACAATGAATCTAAACTATTGATTATACACAAGGAGTTATTTTTAATGCTTGAAACAGAGTTATCCGAGTCCAAAAAAATTAAACTAATTCTATCACCAACTGAATGTCTTTTACATCTTCAAGAACCAACTAGAGGCTTCTTCTGCATCCATCGACTTCTGATATTTTTATTCCATTATTTTTGGATGATCGAAAACTATAATGATCTTCATCATTTTTTGGATGAACTACTTCATACACATTCTTATAGTATTATGATTAATCATGAAAACATAATAATCCATTACACCTAATGAATAAAATATGCTAGTCTTACTCTATTATATCTGATCACATGTGAAATATCAGTTCTTATGGTGCGAAAAATCCTTAGGAAAATATTCCCCAAGTATGATAATGTTTCTACACTAATAGATGTGTGAAAGTGATTAACACAATTAATTTTATTGTATTTTATTCAATAGGAAAGGACCATAGTCTCAAACTAGATTATTCATTGCCCCACAAAATAATTTCCCCATGTACACTTCATGAAATGTGCATAGAGTATTCTTGGCGGTGAAACCATAGAATATATTCTATAAAACAATATTAATTTATATTTAATATCAATTTAACATATTATATTTTTTTTAATTTCTCATTTTCATGTGACTATTTATATTTTATGCATTCATTCACACCATATGAACTATTTTTCCATGAGCAAGTATATCATACAAACTTGTAAGTATTTTTGGAACCTACCTAGCATTATCTTCCTCATCGGGAACATGGGTTATGATATCATAAATTATGGCTCAAACCCATTTTTCATTATAAAAATATTTTAATGAAATCATAATCTCTACATTGAATTTGTCATGTTTCATAGCTAAAATGTTGATTATAAGAGGCTAAAGTCATGAATCCACAATATATTTTTTTTCAAGAAATTATATTTCTTGATAATGAATTATTCACTTCACATAGTGGAAGTGTGAAGAAGTTATATTCCACTATGAAAAATATTTCGCTCTTGAAGGTCAACATCAAGATCTCACTTGGCCTTAGTGCATCTATATTTATAATAATTTTCATCATCAAATCTCGTATTAGTTTCATAACACTAAAGGACTATTTAATATCTAATAGAAAAATATGTCAATTCAGGGATTTCATAATCAGTAAATATGTTTACATTTCTCAAATATTCTGAAATTAAAAATCCTAATTTCACTTTATATAAGAAACGTTATACCCTTAAATATGTACTTTTATGTATGGCATACCCAAACATTGTGACCCTTACACATGTGTAACCCGAATATAGGTATCCTTACCCCACCACATTACATTGGATAGTGGATGATTCTTTCAATCAAATCATTAATACTTATTATGACTTGAGTGTATAAAGATACACATCATATTCTTTCCTAAATATCAATCATATAATAATATAGAGTTTGGATTTGTTTATGGGGATATTTAAACATGTAGAACTACATTGTTTATGATCCGATGATGTCTCGATGATGACGAACACCTACTATCTAGATTGAATAGATCTTTTGAATCAAATTGTGTGATGGTGATTTTATAGTTATATTTTTAAATGTTGGAATAATTCCCATGGAATCACTGCCCAAAATAGAATATTTTTTCTATGGAGTCACAATATGTACAAGAAGAACATGGATTTATTTAATATATGTGAGTATCCCATGGTCTACTCTTTTATCCACAACTAAAAATATAACACACACCACAATGACACCATACACAGTGTCTATGGAACCTCTATGCGCACATCCATGGATACGTATCCACATATGTGTGTACAATAGCCAAACTCTATAGGCACTTCCACCATGCCGTAGTGGGAGACACATGATAATTCTCTTAATTTTGATTGAAATTTCTCCCACAGTATAGCATATTGAGTTGGCCCTTGTGGATTGTGTGGATGGAATTTTATTTGTAAAGGATCTCCCACAAAAGAGACATAAAATCATTAATTTTATATAATATAATTTCATGGAATTGTTAAAGGAAATCACTTATTCACATATAATCCTAAAAAAATAATATTTTCAGGGTACTGATTAAATTATTCATCTTCTAAATACCCCAATATGTTATGATTAACGTGACAGAATAAAAATCCTCCAGCACATGTTATATACTTAAAAAAACTCAATTAATAACAATTGATATGTATAATATTCGTTCTCCGTTACTCATCTCTACATATCCTCTTATAATAACCAACACTTGTTGACACTTTAATGATAAAAAATACAATTTGCGTCCATTTGGTTAATAAAAAATGCCATGATTCATGTTTTTTAATGAATAAACAATTAGTATTATTTTTATTTATTGAGAAAGAATATATATCTTAATTTAGTTATTCTGTATAGGTTTTTTTCATAAAAACCACTCTTTTAGAAATTGGAGTTAATTTTGGTTTTTCTCCTATTTAATTTTACAATTATAGTGAAATTCATATTTATAAAGATCCATAATGTCATTATAAATCTAATTAAATCAATATTAAAAACTATTTTATTAGAGAACATCTAAAAAAGAAATCTCTTTATAATTTGGTATTACTAAATATTATTTTTGGTATATTTTTTCAAATATTCTTCTCACTTCTAGTTTTTTATTTTATCCTGGGGGTGTTAAGTTAGTTTTATTTTAAATAATTATTATATTTTTTCCTTTTATATTTAATAATAATAATTATTTCTTTAGTTTTTTTAAAATGTAACATATTTTTTTAGAATTTTTTATTTTGGTTTTTAATATTTCTTTTTTAAATATTTTTTCAGATTTTAATTTTAATTGTTTTAATTTCAACATTGAAATCCATAATCAACACACTAAAACATTCAGAACAAGGAACTGAAATGTCACCCAAAATTTAAAGGAACCTCAACTCCCTCTATAACAGATGAATGCTTATATCATCCCACATTCAATAATTCAATATCACACTCCCTTGAAACCTAAATCATCAAACCCATAACCATAAAAATATGTTCATAATGGAAATGATGGTGGGAACCATTGAGGCTTGGAAAAGTAGTGGAAATACACAGAGAGTAATATGTTAAGATCAACATTTACTGCAAAATAATGTGGTAGATTGATAATTTCTATTCAAAACCTATATACTATAGAAGAAATATATTTGAATCCATGTTTTGGAGTATATTTTTTATGGAAAAATTATGAATTTTTTTGAAACATAATCGTCAATATTTATTGAAAATTATTAGTACAGTTTTAGAAGCACTAAAGAACTAGTTTCTTCAGAAATAACTATTAATTATTCATTATTATATATATGGTCATTTCATAGATCATCAAGACCCATCATGAAGGAAATTTATGTTTTAGGTTATTATCGATTGTTAATAGGGGACATATGTACGAGGACATTATGTATTTTTTCCGTGGAACTTCTTAAATTATGAAGGTGGTGGTGAATGGCCTTAATGTTGGTTAAAATTTTATTCTATTGTTCATTAAAAATTATGTTATACCTATGATTTTAGGATTATAAAAGATTATATTTTTTTACATATATATAATGTTTCACATGATGATTTTTATAAATGGGAATTTATGTTATTACATGAAAAGGTGCATGAATCATTATAATAAAAGGAAATACAAAATGACCTTATATATATATAGATGTATAGTTTCTGTTATTCAATATATGTGAAAATTAATTTATGATATTAGGACAGGTTTGAGATGTTACCATAAATTTTTTACCTAGTGGATCTTAGAGGAATTTTAAATTCTTATAGACTATTTCCAAATAGAGGATTATTATATTAGGGATTAAAATGTAGAAAAATTCTAATTATGGTGTTAAATGGGTGTGGAGATGGCTTATGTATGCTCAGTTTTCCTGAAATCCTACAAAAAAAGAATGACATATAGTTGTTAATGGAGGTGAAATTATAGTATATAGTATTCAACAAAATGTTAATGTGAATGAATTAAAAGATATATGATTAGGGGAATCTACTACTAGAGGTGAATATGGTCTTTAGAATAATAGAGGGAAATAAATATTGAATGATAGAATAACTACATGATTTGGGGAAGAACATCAGATCTCGAGAGTATATTAGTAACTGTATTTTGAGACATAAGGTGAAGTTATTTTAGTTGAAATACCTCATTGGGGAGATGATCCATCACCATTTGTTTTGGTAGTTAAGTCTACTAAAAGGAAAGTTGGTTCGGAAACTAAATTTTTTGTGGAATGAATGAAACAAAATTTTCATTTTCTGGAGAAACATGTTGAAGATGCTTCCCATTTATATGAGAGTCAATGAAACTAAAGAAATTATTTTAGTTAGATTAGTAATAAATCTATTGGATGATTCTTAAGAGTTGATTGAAAATTAATTAGTATCATTGTATAATAATTCATGGTTACAGAATGATGTTGATGTTCCAAAAAGTATTGATGTTCTTGGAGAGTTGTTTGTATCCTACTCTGATGAATAAAATGAAATGTATCTTCAATTATTGGTCATAAGAGAACCTACTATAAGAAATAAGTTGATACCATTTCATTCTAAAAAGGATTAATGATTTTAATACCATTTAATTTTTTTTCACAAAGTACCACTTCTATGTTGTATTTATCAATAGATGAAGCTATTAAATTAGTACACGAAAATAATTGTTCAATGATGTATCCTGAGAAATTAAGTGCTATACCTAATTATGAGTCATATTATAAGTCTCTAAAAACAAGTTTGTAGAGTTTAAAAGAGAAATGAAATTTTGAAAAGGTACTTCGATACCTTGACAAGAGATATCATAGATCATTTTTGGATAATGACTTGTTATATGATGTTAATTTCTAATTTTAATAATATGATAATATATTTGGTGTCTTAGGTGGAAGCTATAACAGATACATATTCGTATAATGTCTGACCTTCTATATATTATAGATATATTTTTGGGGAAATTTTTTAAATGAAATATATATTATCATCAGATCACAATTTAAAGGATTTAAAAGTTAAAAATCTGGAGTGGATAATGTGCCATTACAAATGGATCAATTTAATCAGAATAAAATTATTTTGAATTTAAATTTTTTGAAACTGATGTAACCTATATAATTAATAGTGTTAAGAGTATGATGGAATTTTTTTATTCTTAAAATGTAGTCCATATTTTTCTGAAATATTTTTTCTCAAGTCATTAAGGATTATAAAAGACTCATGATATATGATCCGGGAATGAGCTACCCCATTAAATAATAATTTCACGTATTTAGTAGTGGAGGATCAAGTATTATATAGAACTCTTATATATTCTAAAACCTATAAATATTATTCGATGGAATTATAAATTCATTCTATCCCTTATTTCATCTATAAACCTTGATATTTTGTTTTCATGAGAAAAATTATAATTTAATCTAAAATTAAACATGAAATTGAAGTTCCATTTTCCATTTTTATTTTTTTTTGTTTATATGTATCAATTATTTTATTTTTTGGCTGATTTATTTTAATTTACAATTATATTTGGATTTTTTATTCATCAAATATAGTTATATGGAAAATTGATAATGTTTTATTCCTTTTGATAAATTTATTTAGATCTAAAAAAAATTTGGATAAATAAAAAAACATTGAAAAAAATTGAAAGTACATGAATATTTCTTATAATAATATGATCATTGAATTAAAAAAATTACTTTAATGTCTTAGCGTTATTGTGTGTTTGATTATCATAAAAAGGGGGATTTTTTGGGAATATTAATGTTCGTACAATAAGTTTTTCATTGACTTTGATGCTCATAAAAACAGATATATATTTTATAAAAAAGAAACTTCTAGTGTATTGTAGGTTATAATTTTCATTAAATTTATTTTATACCCACAATTATAAAATATTTAATTCCTTTTTTATTGATAATTTGAGTTATAATATTTTTTAAAGTATTCTAGTTATTCAAAAGATTACTAGATTTAATGTTCATAATGTGTTGGTTATCACAATGTTTAAGTCTAACCACACATTTAAAACCCATCATTTAAGGTGAATGATATGTTTTAGAACCTCACTTTTGTTAAGGTGACACATGATTTGGTGCCTAGAATTAAATTCATAACAAATATATTTTACCACATATTTATGATTTACCTCGTGTTTAGAATAAAATATTGGTATTGATATTTAAATTGTGGAAATTAATGTATGGATTGATACTGATACTGGGGACAAAAATATTAGAATTAACCTCTTGAAAAATGATACATACATTGAACCAAAAATCAGGTTGAATCAAAATTTGAATTATTATGGTGCTTTAGCCATGATCTCACTGGAGTAAATCTATCATTAAAACAGTTCAATAACACTGTAATGAGATCTTTCGAAATGTGTTTATTTCATCAATTTCTGTTGGATTTCATATTTTTTTTAACTGTTAAAATCTAAATTTAAAATATTATTTTTGTTTAAAAAATGATTAATCTAGTGAATTTTCTAGATTTTTTTGGCAGGAATTACATTGGGATGATTATATAATCCCAATGGACACAGTAATATGGGATGATGTTTCATATTCTTAATCTATTACTGAAAAAAATATTAAAATATTCTAAATTATAAATATTTATATCAATATAATCGTATATTTTTGTCATCAAAATAATTCAAAATATTATTTTATTCATGGATGATTAAACCCAATATCTTTACAAATTTGTAACATATCTATATCAGTTTGAAGACGATTTTAGGTCTATAAATTGTATTAAAACATGTTCTATCTTATTTTATGTTTCCGACCATCTATTATAATGGTCAACCTTTTGTCGTTGTTATATCTAAATTTTTTCTATAGTTTTTTTATTTTAATCATGTTGACTACTTGTTGGAGGAATATATATTTCCTAGGATTTTCACTCATTTAGTCAGCTATTCTATTAATATATGAATGATTGTAAATATATTTTCAGAATCAAAATTCAATCCCTTCTTGGGTTTTTAACACTAAAATGATTAATGTTTCAAGGAATATTATAATTATTTCATTATGATCCTATAAAAGTTTTTGTTGAAACACATAGTATCTTTAAATAAACAATTGAAATCCCATGGAAAAGGATATGTATGTCAAATTAACCAAACACATAGAGAGAGTGTTGTTGTACTAGACTAAGAAATATTAATTCCCCATACAATTACATAAATTTTAATTTTATTTTGTTTTATGTTATATTCCATACCTTTTTAATTTAAAAGGGGACTGATACACCATATAATTACATGATGAATTAGTTTTAAAATTGTAATGTGTCTAAAAGGATACAATTAACCCCACTCTTTTTCATTTCTACCTTGATTTTGGGACGGAAAATAATACCCTATTCTATTTTCATTAGTGATAATAAGTTAATATTATGATTAAATAACTAATTTAGGATTTAAAATGAAAAAAAAAATATATAAATATGAAATTAATTCTTATAAGTACTTTTTTCAGTCATTATAATGAATCAAAAAATTTATGAAATAAATCATACATGAAATTAATAGAATTAACAATACAATATCTATAATAATGTAATATTGAAATAAAATTATATGATAAAATATATTTCATACCATTTATTGATAGATATCATTGAATATTATATGGTATAAAAAAGAATAAATTAAATTTTGGAAATAAATCGAAAATATTAATATTTATATCTTTTAAGAATCCCTAGT
This sequence comes from Viscum album, assembly GCA_963277665.1. Lineage (NCBI taxonomy): Eukaryota > Viridiplantae > Streptophyta > Magnoliopsida > Santalales > Viscaceae > Viscum > Viscum album. The sequence goes on from OY728145.1 coordinate 396,523,135, forward strand.
AACATATTCACTATTGAATATCTCCATTAGTATAACTAAATATACATTACAAAAATACCATGAATTGAGAAATAGTTTTGTAATTTTAAAAACTAAAACTATAGGGATTATATATGTATACTATGAAGATATATTGAAATGAATTGTTTGGATGTAATCTGGATAATAATACCAATATATAGATATATTTAAATGGTATATAGTTATTATGTCTATAACTTGTAAACGTATTTAGAGTGTAAAATTATAGGCATGTTGTCAATATGTATAAATTTTATTAAGATAAGGAAAATAAAAGTTTTAATTTTATATGAATTATGTTAAATAAAATACTTTATTTGAATAAGGTAAAGATAGACTAATTCACTTTGGAAAATACCATTGATCTCAATAAGAATATGTTTATGATTTTCATTTTTTATATAGTTTTATATATTTAAATAATGATATCAGTGAACATTATTTGTAAAAATAATTAAATTAGTAAGAAAGCATGTTATAAAATTCATAAAAAATTGTAGAACATTATGTAACAAGTTTTTTTATTATTTCTATAAAAATAAAAAATATATATTTATTATTATTATATAATATATGTTTTCATGTAAAAGTAAAATTTTACATTTTTATTATGATATTTGGAAAATTATATATATATAAAAGTATTAATAAAAAAAATTCACTTGTTATTAATTTTTCCGAAAAAAAGATAAAATCGTTTAATGAAAAAAGACATGTTTTACATCAAAATTTTTTATATGTTGTCTATTATTAAAAAATAAATTTATTACAGTTATATAATTATTTTGATGAATTTATAAAATTTATATGAACGAAAATTAATGATCATATAAATATAATTACTTACATGTAAATAGAATAATTTCATCTGTCTTTTTAAAAATACAATTTTTATAAATTTTTAAAACCATTTTTGTTATATATAAATATTAATTTATTTCTATTTATTAAAAAATTTCATTTAAAATGGATTTCATATTTTGATTTATATTTTCAAAATTAGATTACATTTTAATTTTTATTTTTCAGAATTAAAATAAGTTATGACAAAATTGTATCAAAAGGATAATTTTAAAATGATAGAATATTGTTCAAACATGAATTTAAAACCTAAAAATATAATTTAAAATGTATATAAATGAGTGGATGATATAATTTTAAACCTACCATTAACCAATCTCAATTTTGTTTATACTATGTACCCATATTCCATGATAAACTACTTTTCTTAATCATTAAGGAATGTGTATTTGTGGAAATGGAACTCATGATTACCTATAATGGTCTCCCCTCACACCATTCCTTCAATTTTCCACTGAATACATACCAATATTCTATCCCTAAAAATCCATTATCATGTTTTGATTACTCTATTTATAAGAAATAATATCAAATTATTTATTTATAACAGGCTCTTTGAGAGAAGTTTCAAGTCTTGAAAAAAATGTTTTTTCCACTATATAATCATTTTAATTTCATTAATTTGTAAATTGTTTAAAAAATATTCAAAATTGGGTATTTTAAAAAAATCATTATTCTATGTAATTAATTTTATCTATACAAAAAATCATTTTATAATTCTTACATATATTATAATACATAGTTATTATGTTACTTCCACATTATTCATAAAGGATTCTAAAATGGTTATATCTTAAATATCTAGGAAAATAATAAAAATTATTAATTTAATTTATAATTATGAATTTCATTCATTTTCATAAATATAGAATGGTAATATATATTTCTATATTTCTTTACAATGTAATTATTTTTATTAAATAAAATTTAAAAATTTATATTTTATCCACTAAAGACAAATGACACCCATAACATAATTAATGATCCAATAATAATAAAGAAAAATATATTACAATAATTTATCCTAAATGGGTATTTGGAGGTGATGATCACATAATCAAGGACTGGAACCTCTATATTGAAGATTTTATGGAATAAATGGGAAAATAATCACTTGAATATTAACATTAAGAAAACTAATTAGTAAATAGATAATAAGAAATCAAAAGTGAATCATATAAAGAGGAATATTTATATATATATGTTTCTAATATAGTATAATGATTAAAAAAATTATTATTCATTTGGATAGAGTGCCTTCAACCAAGGTAGAATCTAGGATAATATTTGTCATCTCGAATTCACTTTTTTCTGATATGTTTTCTATTATATACCTATTTTTATTTAGTATGTTCATATGATAACTATTTGAAATATTTTATTAGTTTTCTCATTCTATTCATTTTACTTGTTATTTCATTTCATGTTATCTATTTTCTTTACATCTTCCTTAATATCATGAATACTACAAGGGGTTTTCTTGACTCAATCTATTTTCATCGAATTTCTCATCATCTTTTTTTTTTGTTATTCTAAATCTCATGTATTCTACCATTTATATATTTATTATGTTATTTAATCTTTCTCTTTAGAGATTATAGTTTTATTTAAAAAATTATGTCGTTTTATTTATTTTTATCTTCATATAAATAATATTTTGTTAAAAATAATATGTATTCTCTTAGTTGTTAATTTCTCCTCCATGAACATATAATTTTATAAAATAATGGTTTCCTTTTATTAATTTGAAATAGTAATACATGTTAAATTAGATAAAATTAATATTTATACATGTATATTTTCAAAATTAAATTTTATATATCCTTCATCATTTTGAATTATAACTTATTATTTTAAATAAAACAATAAACATGTTTTATAATGTCTATTTTTTACTTTTTTATTTGATATTTCACTTTTTCACTTTAAATTTATCTCTAAAATATTTATTTTTCCTAAATATAGAACAAAATTAACAAATGCTATAATTTCATTATGCTATTGAGTTGATAATATGAACTGGTCAAATTAATGGTCCAATTTATGTGATACCATTTGAAAATGACTTATTATGAATTGTTTCTTACTTGAATTTTATTATATGGACCTCGTCTTAAAAATTACATAATATTTAGTTTTAATCAATAGTTTACATTCCCTCACATTGATTACCTTTTCATATTTTCTGTTTTAGATAATTTGATGATATCTAATTCATAACAAAAAATTATTATACAAAGTCAACACATTCAAACAATATCCATTTTTCCACCATATGAAACATTTTAAAAAATTAAACAAGCTCTCTTTAATGAAAACTCATCACAACTTCCACCATGACACATTTATCTCTATTAATCATCATTAAGCCATGTGAAAGAATTTTAAAATGTGTCATCACCACAAAATCTCATTAACTGATATAAAATGAAAGGAAATGGTTAGTTTGGTAAAAACATAAAAACTAATATAACATTTACCATTATTTTCAATTTTATTTGAGAATATATAAAAAACTATTTCACATTAATAAAAATCACACATTTTTATAATATAAAATCCCTAAAACCCATAAAAATCAATTTGTCCTTATTTTTTACATAGATCATTATATATATATATATAACCCTTTTAAACCCTTTTAATTGGAGTAACCATAACATTGATTTCTAACATCTCCATTACCCAATGCATTGGATTTCTATAATGGGTACTGCCCTTCAAATAAGAAATATTGGGCTCATCCATAAGCTATAATGGGGTTCAACCATTCTTATAAGATATATGGGGATCACTAATTTCCACAAATCTATATTAGTACTCAACTGTTAATATAAGCTATATCAGGATCACCCAAGAGTTATAATGGGGTTCAACCCATCATATAAGAGATATCGGGCTCACCAGTCTCATATAATTCTCAAGAAACATTTCATAAAAAACAAATTTATCATAAAACCATTTAAAACACTTTTTAACCCCATATGAAAATACACGTTGATAAAAATACCCTTTTCTTTTAAGAACCCATTTCTAATACCAAAACAACATTTTCTTTGGAAAACCATTTTCAATATCAAAATTAAAAAATAAAAAGAAATTTGTGTTTTAATTTAAGAAAAAATATAAGATTACAATGGAATCTAAAACCTAAAACAAATTCATGATCACCTGAAAGGTCACTTAAATAATAAATAAAAAATAGGATATTACATTATTTATTTATCAAAAAACTCATTTTAAGACACGTAAAAAGAAACTTATTGAAAAATATTGAATGAAAATATATTTAAACACAAAATTTAATTTTTTATCATTTCTTAACCACAAAAATAAATATGTAAATATATAAAATATGGGTATATATTTCTAAAGGGGATGCATATACATCTTATAATAGAATAAAGGTGAATATCATCAAGTAATTCTTTAATGAGAAGAGATTTAGATAAAATACATTATCTTGAATCTGACTTGTCACATGTGTCATAATATTTCTAAATAGTAAACTTATTTTAATTATTTATTGTTTGAAGTATTTTTTCATGTTTTTATTAAATTTTATTTAACTAATTACCTAGTTGTAAATAAATACTTAAACAATTTATTCTACGTTGGGTGTTTTGAGCATATTCGGTTTCTATGTCAAACCATTACATTGGTAGGTCAACTATGGTCCAATAGGTCATTATATATACATATCAATAATAATAATAATAATGAAATAATTATCATATTTATACTTCAGTAATACATTTAAAACAAGTATTTGAAGATAGTTATGAAAAATTAACCAATGTTACATTCATGGATATTGTAGGTCATACATACACATGGGTAATATTCTCATTATTCAATTATCATTATGGAACGAAGGTAAGTAACATTCATCATTACATAATGATAATTATATCATATATACAATGTTATATAACCATATATACTTATAAATATAATTCATGTGATGTAAAAGTTATCACATCACGTTGAGTTGGTGGTAGTCTACATGTCCACCAATGATGTTATAACTTTTTCAGTGTGTGAAAGGGAATTAAAGAAAATGATATATTATTTTTAGAGAGAGGTAATAATTTCATGAATATCATATATTTCTTATGTATGTAAAATTTCATAATTAAACACAACCTTAATATATGTCTTGTAATTTTTCCATGTATCACATCACTTTGAGGAGGCTGTAGTCCACACTTCCACAAACGATGTTATCATATTGACACAAACTTGAATGAATAAAGGAATATTTAATATAATGATTAAAAAGTAATATGATTACATTAATAACATAAAATAAATATAAAAATAGTATTTTAATCATAATTACTAACCATGATTGGTGGTAAATGAAAAATTAACAACATAGTTTTTGGAAATAGTAGTTCGTCAAACACGAAAAAATAAATTCCTGATGCAATTCATAGATGTTTATATAAGAGTAGATCATAAAATTAATATTTAAAAATTATATATATTTATGATACTATTCTTATTATATAATAATTAAATAATAATCAATTAGGGAGTGTATAAGAAATAAAAAACAAATTCACAATAACAAAATCATATCAATTTCTTAGGTAACTCATTTTGGTTATTTCAAATGTCCTTCCTTGGGTGGATTTATTCCAAAAGTGATAACTCTAGTTTGAAGGGAGGTATTTTTGGAATTTATTTTGGTAGGGAAATGATGATAAAAATGGTATTTATAGGTGTAAATAAATGGGGAGGTTGAGATCCCTTTTATATTGAAGAGGGAGTTGTATTCTTATAAATATAAAAGGGTAAACACTATATATAGTTTGTGATTATATCATGTGACTAAACTAAATGATCCAAAAAATATCCAAGAGAATATATGGTAGAATAATTTCCAACCAAGTTCTTTTGGAAAGGTTTCTATGTCATTTTGAATTTTGATATTAATGATTAACAACTAAGTCACCACATTTATACCTTAATCACTACAATTAATTTTAATTACATTAACAAATATTTAAAAAAAACTTTACCTTCCTATAAATTAAAAATTATTATGATTAAAAATATTTAATCCATTTTTTCCAATTCCATTCAAATAATTGGAATAAATTAATTTAAAACTAATCCCGCCTTTAGAATGACAATGGTGTTTTTTGAAGTAAAATTATAAAAATGTTTACAAAGATGATATAAATAAATTCAACATAAAATTATATCAAGTGAACTGATTTTTTTAAAATTATATAAAATAGATATAATTATTTATTAAAACATATTTAAAAAATTATTTAACAATATCAATAAATTTTATGAAAAATTATTTTGAACTAAAAATTCAGTATTAATAACTATTCATCAAAATATGAATTTTGTCAAAAAAATACCCAAAATTAATCCAAAGTAAGTTTTTATATATAAATTTAAAAAATGAATTTTATATTTTCATATAATGTAATAGAATTTGAAAATATTGGTATTAATGTAAATATACCATTAAAGGGCAACAAAACAACCATATAAAATGATAACATTAACAGTATATTATGGTTTTGTAGAACTCGGTCTTGCATAAAGCACTTGATTTTGATTAAACTCATATTACTTTTCATATAAACTATATATCATATTATCCATTTGTACTTAAATATTACTATCCATGTCATAAATATTAATAAATATGAAAATGTATTATTCTATCATGACGTGGTATGTTACATCCTTTATATTCAATTGGTCTTTAATTTTATTTCAATATAATTGGAAACAAATGAAATAATTTTATAAACTTGACTGACCTCTAATTTGATTATTCATTTAATCTCGTACATTATCACCATTCCAATAGCTATTTGTTAACTAGCATATTAAATTACAAAATTAATAATATATTTCAATATGGTAAGACTTCTTCTTGTGTGTAACACGAATTATCAGAGGAACTCAATGTTGTGTGAAACAACGGTATGTTTGGTGTTTCATGTGATACAAGATAAATAATGTATTATGTGTAAAAGAATCTATGGAGAAATTTAAATTAATATAAAAGACTATATTTAATAAAATCATGAGACGTTACATCCTACCCCTTTAAAATGAATTTCACCCCTAAATGTGTCTCGATTATCAAAAGATTGTAATTTATAGTGTTAGATTATTAAAAAACACATCAGGAAATGTTTTAACAGAATATACTCTTACAAAGGTAATGTGGAAACATAATGGTCATCAGAAGATACTTCGTTCTAGGATCTCACATAGAGAGAACATTGGTGGGGAATTAAAATATTGGTTTGGACGAAAAAACAACATATCATGGACTAATAGAGTGGGATTGAAAACGTGGACAAGAGGACGTTAATGACAAAAAAATCAAAATCCAAATTCATGTCTAAATGGTCATTGAAATCATCAAAAAAATATGGTAATATGATGAATGTTTATTTTAAGATCCTTTTCATAATGTTGACGGATTCCTTTACCCTCTATTATAATTTTTTAAGGAAATATAATTACTTGTTGAGTATATAATCATCCTTCAATCATCTCCCAAAAAAATATCTATGGATCCAAAAAACTAGTTTCCAAAATGAATTTTCAAACTTGATGAACTAGAATCATCTTCTCTTAGTTAACATAATTCTTAAAATGACAACGTGATATTCCTCTTATCTTTAGATATCAGCCAAAACCAAAATTGGTAGTATATATTTAGATAATTAAACCCTTATTGTGATGATATAATGCATTGATATATGAAGTTAAATAGTAATAAATAATGTTAAAAATAAATCATTATATATATATAACTATATTGGTCACCACAACCATTAATATTTTATCCACACAAGTAGTGGCAAACTTCCTAAAATAATGTTTAACAAAATACATTTGATATCTACAGAAACTCAATAAAAATATACCACAGTATTACCACTGTTTAATAGATTAAAATAGGGATGAATAACACATTGGGATTATGATCATCTTTCGAAAAATATGGAACTCCTTGGATCTTCCATCACTTCACTAGATGACCCTTTATCAACTTTATAAGTTGAAAATGATTCCACCAGACCTTTTTACTTATAATCATTATTATTTCCAACTTGATTAAGTTTCTTTATACACACATTAACATAATGTACCAACTCATTATGTCTAATGAATATTAATGTTGTCCATCTATAGGTTATCTCATTTTTGGTTGGTTCAGAATACTTTTCCTTGAAATACCTAACCTTAGGAACAAACTTACCACACTGGTAACACTTTTCATGTCCTGAAATAAATTCCTTATACTGTATTTTACCTCACATGGAACCAGTTTTTGGATTACATACATAATATTTAGTTGGTTTCTTCTCCAATTCACACCACCTTGACTACTTCTTACCCTTTTCATATCGTTTCATGCATGTGATGGAACAATCTATTTTTACTTTCTCTTCACAATAAAACACTTTTTCATAACTTTTAAATTATTTTGAGGAAAAATATCTCTATAGACTTGGATTCAATACAATGTAAAATATATTAATTTTATGGTTAATTTATCAAATAATTTATGGAACATACATGGGAAGTATTGTGATTTTATCTTCATATATAGCCACATAATCTCCATATGTCTCCCACAGACTAGTAATTGACTCTTAATCCGAATCCTAACAACATTAGGTAAATATGTTTTGAGGAAAATATCCTTGAATGTTTCCCATTCCATAGAATAAATATAATCTTTCTCTTTAGTGTTTTTTTACTAAAAACCACCATTAATGAAATTCACCTTCAATATTATAAATTGAAATGGGTACCTATTTATGTTTTAGAAATCCCATGACCTCAAATTTCATCTCTAGGGTAGTGATTCATCCTTAGTTACCACTAGGTCTGATGATCCATTGAATAGTGACATATATTTCCTTATGAAATAATCCAATATCATCATGTTCATTTATGGTAGGTTAGGTTCCACATTATCATTCATACAACCTAAATATATAAATTTTTTCAACTTATCCATCATTGTAACAGAAAACTTATTTCAAAATCCATTAATCATGGGATGCTAATTTAGAATTATTTTTCCCTTGATGCCTCCCCACTAAAACTTTCTTCTTTACTCAATAGAAAAACATTCTGAACAAACATAATTTAGATGGATAAATATTTAAATCATAAAATTAATTATCATTTTAGCGTGACCATAAATTAAAGTATTCTAAGGGTATTCTATTATAACTATCGTAACCTCTATTGTTATCTACCCCTTTTCTTTGATACCAACTATAAATACCCAACCATACAACATTACATAATCTTGAGTTTTAGAAAATAATTAACATTGTTTCAGATTGTTGATTGTTTAGGTTTATAGTATTTATAGAATTAGCTCACATCTAATACATGAAAAAACCATATAATACAAATTGGATTCATTTGATTAGAATCCTTTTTTCCATTATATAAAACATTTTAAACAATAAACATGATATCTTTAATAAAATCTCTTCAAGAATTCCAAAATGAATTCTTCCTTTCCAATAACCATCCTAAAACAATGTAAAAAATTATAAAAACATAGGATGAACATAATATCTTATTGCAGGATATAAAAATATAGGAAACCATTTGTTCAGTTAAAACATAAGAACTCAAATATTGTCTAATTTCTACTTCGATGTTTATTTGGAATATGAAATAAAATCTTCCCTAAGGAAAAAAATTACATTTTTGTCAAATAAAATCATTAAAAGCCATATAATTCAATTAAGCCTATTTTAGTGACTTAGAGAAAAAATTACATAAAACCATTTCAAATTCAATATAATTGGACTAACCATATGTCTGACTTCCATTATTACCATTACCCCATGCGTTGGGGATCTATAATGGAGATCATACTTCATAATCTATATCGGGTGCACCCACTACCATTAATGGGGATCAACTATTAATATAATCTATATCCTACACAACCATTTATCAGATGATATAATACAAATCAACCATTCATGTATGTTATATCAGGGACACCAATGAGCTATAATAGGGTTCAACAAATTATAGAATCTCTATCAGAATCACCCAACTAATATAATTCTCAAGAACAATATCTTGAAAATTATAAAGACCTAGCATTATACATTACATAATATAGAATTAAATGAAGAATTCACATTGAGGATCTTTTGAGGTTTAGAGTTTTAGGGAATTAGGACATAACTATTACATCTCAAAAGATTACAATGTAGACACTTCTATGTAGTTTCCAAATTTTTTATCATAAAATTAAAACTCTTGAAAAATAGAGTCATGTCTAGTTCCATGTTTTAGACAGAATGACTTTTCCTTGATCCCATCCTTGACCATATTTATATTTAAGTCCTGTGAAAACATTTCAAAACCTGGGATTAGCATAAAAAGCTCGGTAAGGGTTATAAAAAAAAAAGAAAGAAACCATTTTTTCATAAACACATACAAAACATGAAGTCTTTTACTTACATCATGAAATCATAAGATTTTACGAATAATACATAGAAATCCTAAATCATAAAGGTAACTTGTGGCATCCTTATAAAACATACATTATAGTTATCACAACTTCATAGAGAGTTACTTTGGAATACCCATCACAGTATATTCCCTAAATCTATTAGGAGAAACATTCACGTTTACATCCGTCATGTTACCCAATGCATTGGAGAGCTATCTCGGGCTCACCTACACTAGGATTATCACGAAACCACCTGTATACGTAAATAATTCCCAAGAACCATAACATGATCATAACACATAACATAAGCATAAAAGAAAATATATCATTTTCACATTGCAATAACAAAATATCATTTCTAGATATTGAAATAATAAATAAATTCTCAAAAATCATTTTCAATACCAAAATAAAAAAAAGAGTATATGGGAGAGGAGGGGCTCTTAAGGAAAGTGTGAAATTAATTCCTGTTGTTAAAACAAATAGCGTGTTTTTAAGAAACAATAACAATCAAAAGATTGACACTTGTTTATGTCCAATTTGATAGGGCAATTAATTCCAATGACCAACATTAGATTAAATGGTAAAAATATATTATAATTAAACTTTAAAGCCTATAAAAGGATAATATAACCATATAAATAAATTAGATTAAAATATTGTTTTGAATTAAAATACTATATTTTCACTATTCATAAAAAAATAACTTTATCGGATAATATCCAAAAATTTACAGAAAGTAAATTTGTAGTCCCCATTCTAAAGAAGGATTTTATTAGGTCAATTAGAATTTATTAAAGTGACCAAATCTAGATTTAAAGAGGTTTCACAATTAAAAGGTGGTAAATGTACCTTTTAATGTAAATTACAATTAAAATTAGATTCATTCATATTTTAATCCTCTAAATTTTTCTTAGATAAATGTAAATACATTTAACAAACATGTATAATCATATTTAAGTTAGTTTTGTTTATTCTTTCCAATATAATGGCTCGGAATTAACTACCATTTAAAATAATCATATAATATTATTAGTGTGCAACGTATGATTTCAAGAAACTCATTGTTGCTTATCGGGAATGCTATCGAACATAGCAACCCCTTTAAAGAAAAATTAATATTTAATTCAGTAATATTATTAAATATGAAAATATCTTGTTCTTTATTTACCTAGGATGTTAGATCCTTCCCCATTTTGGAAATTATGTCCTAGAAATTTTTAATCACTTATCAAAGTAAGTGGTTTTATTTATCCCTCATAGCATTTTCAGATTCCCACGTTGCCTCTTCCAACATATGGTTTTTCCACAAAACCGTTACCTGGTGAATTACTTTATTTTGCAAAACATGCTCTCTATGGTCGAGAATTTGGACCAGTTGTTCTTCATAAGTGAGATTCTCTTCGAACCGAACTACCTCTGGGCTCAAAACATGAGATGGATTTGGTATATACTTTCTCAACATCAAAACATGGAAAACATTGTGTACCTAGGATAAACTTGGAGGTAAATCCACATTGTATGCAATTGATCCAACTTTTTCCAGAATTTCATAATTTCCAATGAACCTCATACTCAACATTCCCTTCTATCTAAAACACATCACACATTTCCATGGAGAAACATTCAGAAAGACATGATCACCTACCTCAAAAAAAGATCCTTCCTCTGGTTATCTGGATAACTTTTCCGTCTGCTCTGAGCTATTCTCATGTGCTTCTAAATCAACTGAACATTCTCTACCATCTCTTCTACCAATTCTGGTCCCATCAGCTTCCTTTCACCTAATTCATCCCAAAAAGCTAGTGTTCGACAATGCTTTCCATATAATGCCTCAAATGGATCCATCTATATACTGGAATGAAAACTGTTATTATATGAAAGTTAAACCACAGAATGGTGTTGTTCCCAACTTCCCTGAAAATCCAGTGAACAATCATGTTTCATATCCTCCAAGGTATGAATTGTTCGTTCTGATTGACCACTTGATTGAGGGTGAAAAGCTTAACTAACAGTTAATTTGGTACCCAATGAATTCTGAAGACCTTTCCAAAAGTTAGAAGTCAACCTGGGATCATGATCATGTACAATCGAAAGGGGAACTCCGTGCAAGCGGACTGTATCTTTAACATACAACCGAGAAATTTGATCTAGAGACAAAGTATCTTGAATTGGAATGAAATGAGCAGATTTAGTCAATCGATAAAAAATAACCCAGATTGCATTATTACCTAGAGATGTCATTGGTAATCCCACAACGAATTCTATGGATATATTTTCCTATTTTTACTTTGGCATCGGTAAATGTTGAAGCATCCCTTTTGGTAACTTCAGCTCTGCTTTAACCTACTGACAAGTCAAACCCTTCACATTAAAATCAGAAATATCTCTTTTCATTCCATCCCACCAGTAATACTCCCGAAGATCTCGGTATATCTTAGTTCTACCAGGATGAACTGAAATTGCAGAACTATGATCTTTACATAACAACTCAGTCTTCAACTTTGAATCACAAGACACACATAATCTCTTCCCAAACGTCAAAACACAATCATTATCACCATTAAAATCAGGAAACTAACCCTTCTGAACCAACTCTATCATTTTCTGAAACTCACTGTCTTCTTTCTGTTCTTTCTTTATTCTATCTGATAGAGAAGATTTCACTGACGCATGAAACAAAACAGAATAATTTCCTGCAGAAACAACTTTCATGCCAATGTTTATCAAATAAAAAACCAAAGGATCTCATTCTAAACATGGCATGGCTAATGTGACATTAATTTTGACTCAAAGAATCATCCACATTATTTTATTTTCCATGATAGTAATGGATCTTGTAATCATAACCCTTGATTAATTCTAGCCATCTCCTCTGTCTCATGTTCAATTATTTTTGAGTGAATATATACTTTAATGATTTGTGGTCAGTATATATTTCACATTTTACACCATACAAATGATACCTCCAAATTTTTAAAGCAAAAATAACAGTATATAATTCCAAATCATGTGTAGGGTAATTTAACTCATGAGGTTTCAACTGACATGAAGCATAAGAAATTACCTGATCATTCTGCATTATGACACAACCCAGTCCTTTTAACAAATTATCATTATAGATAACAAACTCTCCTTTTGTTGATCGTAGTGCCAGAACTTGATCATTCACCAATATCCTTTTCAATTTCATAAAATGATCATCACATTCCTTTGTCGATATGAACATAACACCTTCTCTAGTTAACATAGTCATTAGAGTAGATAATGATGAAAAATCTTCAACAACCCTTCGGTAATAACCTGCCAAACCAAGAAAAGTACGAATCTTGGTTATATTTGTTGGTCTTGGTCATTCTTCAATAGCTTTTGTTTTAGCAGGATCAACAGTTATGCCATTTTTGTGAATCAATGTGACCAAGGAGAGAAATTTGTTGTAAAAGAAACTCACACTTGCTGAATTTCAAAAACAGTTTCTTTAATTTTAAAGTTTACAAGACAACGCTTAAATTAATTTCATGTTCCTCCTTAATTTTGTAATAAACCAAAATATCATCAATGAACACAGTCACAAACTTATCCAAGAACTCTTGGAAAATTCTATTCATAAGATCCATGAATACAGCAGGTGCATTAATTAAACCAAAAGGCATAACTAAAAATTCATAATGGCCAAATCTAGTATGAAATGTGGTCTTCAGAATGTTTTAATCCTTTACTTTCAACTGATGGTACCCTGATCTCAAGTCAATCTATGAAAAATAATGAGCTCCCTAGATCTGATCAAACAAATAATCTATATGAGGCAAATGATACTTATTCATAATAGTTATGTTATTCAATGCTCTATAATCAATGCAAAGTCTCATTGAACCATCTTTCTTTTTAACAAATAAGATAGGAGAACCCCATGGTGATGTGCTATGATGAATGAAACCTTTATCTAACAACTCCTATAATTTCCTCTTCAACTCTAAAAGTTCAATTTGAGCCATTGAATAAGGGAGTTTTGAAATTGGATTAGCATCAAGAAATAAGTCAACAGTAAATTCAACTTCCTGATTAGGTATAATGATAGGAAACTCATCAGAAAAAACATCAAGGTACTCATTTACCACTAGACCAACATTAATCAGAACAGTTCCATTATTTTCAACAATATGTGCAAGGTAACATTCATTTCCATCTTTTAATTGTTTCTCAGCTTCCTGATATGATATCAAAATAAAGGGTTCATTCTTGTAAACAAACTGAAAATCATTTGGAAAAGAAACATCTTTATGTCTGCATTCAATCTTAGCATTATAAACATAAATCCATTCCGTACCCAAAATAACATCAAACTATACTAGAGGAGAAACTATAAGGTCTTTAGGTGGATACTTTCCACACAGAAGGACAAGAATGTTCTTATGTTTTATTTTTGTCTCAACATTTCCTCTAGGTGTTATTACCGTAAGTTCTGTCTTAAAATATTGAGTTAGAATTCCCAATTTACTAGAAATCTTCTCAGAATAAAAGACTGTGTAGTCCCTAAATCAAACAACACATTGGCATAATTTGAACAAACAAATAGTGTACCTGATACAACTTCATTTGATTACCCAACATCTGTGAAGTTGTTGCAAAGGATTTCACCACCCCTTTTTTCTTGTAGTCTGGCTTCTGTCCTTTGGTTGAGTTCTTTGACGGAAACTCATTTTCAAAATGACCCAATTCATTGCACTTAAAACATTTTTCTTATTGTAAATCAGATTTTTCTTACCATTACCCTGATCTTTTTCAGTGCAATTTATGCGCCTTATGTCCCATTTAACTGGATCGGTAGCACTCACCAAAATTCAAAAGACATTCCCCAGCATTCATTTTTCCACAATTTTCACAAATTGTAAACTTACGTTTCTTACCATCAGACCTTTTTTATGAGTTCTTCCATTTCGTCTGCCACCTCGACCTTTTATTCTGTTGTTTTTCAAAAAATACATGATCATCGACAAACTCCATTTCCACCTTCTTGGAACAATGATCAAATTTTTCATAACTTTTTAACTCACAAGAAGTTAATTCCCTTTGATACTTTGGCATTAATCCTGAGTAAAAACAGTTGATTTTACTATCAAGATCTCGTATGCAATTTGGAGAATACCTTGCCAGTCGAGTGAAGTTTTCTTCATAAGAAGCCACTGAGTCATCCTCCTTCCTTAATTCTATGAATTGTTTCCCCATCCTAAGATAAACCACCTTAGGAAAATATTTTTCAAGAAACATAGCTTTTAATTCATCACAATCAAGATCATCAATCTCCTCACTATCCCTGATATTTTTCACCATTGACCACCACTTATCAGCTTCAACTTCAAAACAGTAAACAGCGAGACTAACCAATTTATGTTCTGAACAACCCATGACATCGAAAATCTTTTCCAGTCCTTTAATCCACCCTTCTTCTAGCACTGGGCTAGATAATCCTTTGAATGACAGGGGATGTTTCCTCATGAAATTATCCACTACTGACATGTTCCTCTATGGTTGATCAGGCTGATCTCGTACATGGATACCACCACCATTTATAGTCTGAGTCAACTATGTCATCAATACAACAAACTGTTCAGTTCCGATTCTGACCAAATCAGGTTGCTGATTTGGCAGGTTTCCTTCCTCCTGATGTCTTCCCAACATATCGTCCATGTTTCCTCTGCGGAAAACCATTCTGAACACAAAAATATCTTCGGCAAAGCAACATGGTAATCTGTAAATGCTATATGATTTCAATATTAACATAAATTACTTTATGGATATTAATTTTACATTACCCTAACTCATAAAGTTATCTAAACCGACCTATGATACCAACTATAAAGACTCGGCCTTAAACATTACATAATATTGAATTAAACTAATAATTCACATTGAAGATCTTTTCAGGTTTAGTGTTTTCTAGAAATAGGACATTACTATTACATCACAAAAGATTACAAAGTAGACACTTATACACAGTTTCCATTGTTTCATAAAATTAAAACTCTATAAAAAAAGGGTCATGTCTAGTTCCATGTTTTAGACAGCATGACTTTTCCTTGATCCCATCCTTAACCCTACTCATCTTTATGTCCTGTGAAAACATTTCGAAACATGGGTTGAGCATAAAAATCATAGTAAGGGTTATAATACAATGAAATAAAACATATGTTCATAAATACATACAAAACATGAACTCTTTTACTTACCTCGTGAAATCATGTGATTTTATGAATAACAAATAGAAATCATAAATCATAACGCAACTTGTGGCATCCATATCATAGTTATATTGTAGCTATCAAAGCTATATAGGGAGTTACATTGGAATACCCATCACAATATATTCCCTAAATATCATAGGAGAAACATTCACCTTTACCTCCGCCATGTTACCCAATACATTGGAGAGATATCTTAGGCTCACCCGCCCTAGTATTATCACAGAACAACCTATACATGTAAATAATGCCCAAGAACCATAACATGAACATAACACATTACATTGGCATAATAGAAAGATAACATTTCCACATTGAAATAACAAAATATCATTTCTATATATTGAAATAAGAAATATATTCTATAAAATCATTTTCAATACCAAAATACGTAAAAAGAGTATATGGTATTTATTTTTCCTTTTTTTTAAACATTCCAGCTTGTTAAGGAATCCAAAGATCAAATAATACTCACGGTGGTGGAAAGTTCATTATCACCGATTACGTAAAAAAACATTCCTTTTTCGCATTTAGAAAAACGCTTCGTATAAAAATATTCCATTTGAATGAAAAGAAAAGTCAAAGGTGTTTATGCAGCATATAAAAATAATGTGTATTAAAACAAAATATGCATCAATAAAAGGAGATTGAGATGATGTCCCTTACCTCATGTCCGATATGACTCGATAGTTCTTTAATCTCATGAATAATAAACTAAAGTTAATTTCTACATTCTTAAGAACCTTTATCAGGTTTATAATTCCTTTTATATCACTTATGACCCTTTTATAAACATTATGTAATCAATTAAGTTAATAATGTTCATTTTGTCGAAATTTGGTACTTGAGTTAACAATGAACACCTTATATTTGTAATTTGACCATGTGGTCAATTTTACATTATATACAGAATGATATTCATGATTTAGATATCATATATATCATATATATCCAGTATATAAATGTATTTATAATAGTGCATAACATTTAAAGGTAATAAATTAAATTCACCCTTCATGGAGATGGTAAGTCGTACGTACGCATGAACGCTACTTTCATTTCTATTTAGTATTTTAATGTAATTAAAACATAATGATACATTGTTATATTATAATTCATGCATAATTTTATATATAATATATAATATAATATCATTAACTCCATCCTTTCTTCTTCCCACATAAGGTAAAAACGAGTCACATCACTTTGAGGGGGTGGGAGTCCACACTTCCTCTAATGAGATTATAGCTTTTACCCATAATGGACACCATAATGTCATGATAAAAATGGAATCTACACAAGCATAAAGAAAAGATAAACATAATATATATCATATATAAATATATTTCCATCAAAATTTCCACCATGAGAGGCGGTAGGATATAATCGAACAATCATAGTTTTGTGAGGCGTTAGTTTTCCATCCACAAAACATTTTTTTCTTCACCCATTAGATTGAAGTTTGTGTAAGTGTAGTTCTAATAATTCTAATAACAACAACCTAGAAAGTTCTTGATACTGTTTTTGTTAAAAAAGAAAGAAATAAAAAGAGTTTAGGTTTTAGAGAAGTAAAATAAAAGAGAACAATTTAAGAGAAAATGTTACCCTTAATTTGGGTAACATCCTTTTGTTTGAACCAAACGAACATCATGAAGTTACTTCTACATAAGTTAACTATTCTATGAGGAGTATAGGGATGTTGGTAGGTTAATTGGGAAGATTTTGGATGAGCCAAAAGTCTTCAGAGGTCTGAGGAATTGGTTAGAAGTGGTCTCTTTTTATAAGGGAGAGGAGGGGCTCTTTAGGAAAGTGAAAAATGTATTATATTATAAAACTTATATTCAGTTTCAAAAGGTCAAAAAATAATTAAGGTCAAAGATCAAATGACTCATATTCTAAGTAAAATCATCCAATCAGAATTTTAAATGTTTTATATAATATTTTAATCATTATAATCTTATTTATTTAAATCATTTATTAATGAGGTAAATAATCCATCAGTATTGTGTCATAAATAATTTAATTTATATTAGGCTTAAAAATTATAAAACAAATACCATGATTTAGGAAATATTTTCATATTTCTAAATAAAATTTATAGTCGAAAATATGACATATATAACACCATATAAAATTTAATTTACTAAAAGATTTTGGTTTATGTCATTTTTTCCATTACATTAAATTAATTAATCTAAAGTGTCAGTTTCTTTCATAAGTGGCTCCATGGGGTCCCAATGTAGACCCAAAGATTCTAATGTTATATCATTACTTATCAAATAAGGTTAGAAGAAGTGTTAAGGTAATTTTAAATTATTATAATATTAGTTTTACCATGAATTACCCTATTTACCTTTAACCACGGTAAATAAAAGTCAAAAGTTACTATTCACCAAAAATTATTTTCATCTTATTGAACCAAATTTTACATACTAATAACAACCATGTATGATAGATTATAGAAATTCAAATCACAGAAGTAGTAAAATTTCATTTAAATGTAAAAGATAGTTTTTTTAACTACCACTAAGTGGTTTCACTATTCATCATAAATTGAGGTTTTTCGGAAAAATACCAAAAATTCAGCCTATGATTTATTTGATATTCCAAATTCATAAATGATGCTTATTTTTCCAAATTCAATTCATAAAATTGGGATTAATTACTGTGAAATTTATTCCTGTTGTTAAAACAAATATCGTGTTTTTAAGAAACCATAACTATCAAAAGATTGACACTTTTTATGTCCAATTTCACAGTGAAATTATTTTCAATGAGCAACATTGGATTAAATGGTAAAAATATATTATAATTAAAATATAAAACCCATTAAAAATATAATCTAACAATATAAATAAATTAGATTAAAACATTTTTTTGAATTAAAAATAAAATATTCTTACTATTCATAAAAAATCGAACTTTATCGAAAAAATTCCAAAAATTTACACAAAGTAAATTTTGATGTCTCCATTATAAAGTAGTATTTTATATGGTAAATTTGAATGTATTAAAGTGACCAAAACAATATTTAAATAGTGTTCACAATTAAAAGGTGTTAAATCGACCTTTTAATGTAAATTATGCTTAAAATTAGATTCATTCATATTTTAAGACTATATCTTTTTATTGGATAAATGTAAATACATTTAACAAACATGTATAATAATATTGTAGTTAGTTTTTTTTATTCCCTCCAATACAACGGCTTGAAGATAACTACCATTTAAAATAATAATATTATATTATTAGAATGCAACGTAAGATTTTAAAGAAACTCGTTGTTGCGTATCGGGCACGCTATCGAACATAGAAACCCCTTTAAAATAAAATTAATATTTAATTCAAAAATATTATTAAATATGAAAATCTCATATTCTTCATTTACCTGGGATGTTAAAACTATAAATTCATCATAAAAACATTTTTAAAGTATTTTTATTCCCATATAAAAACACATTCACATAAAAGTACCCTTTTCTTTGGAGAAAACATTTTCAACACCAAAATACCCATTTCATTGAAGAAAATTTTAAATAAGAAAAATAACCAGATAAAATTAAATAGGTTTTCTAATTTAATAAATCATGTAATATTTCAATGGAATCTTGAAATAAAATAAATGTCATGATGATATGAACTGTCATTATCATCATACATTAAAAATAAGACATTCTAATTATCATTGGTTAAAATGTTTCTTTTATGACATATAAAAAGACTCATTATGAATACATTTTAAGGATATTAATGTTATAAATAATTTATAAATTATAATAATTTTAAATCAATTTAAATAAATATGTAAAATAATATCTAGAATATTAACATGGAGAAATAGATTTAAAATTAAATCAATAACATTGAATGTGTCCCATACCACATTGAATGTATAAATAATACCCACCATGATAGAATAAAAAACATTAAACAATATTATAATAGAGAATAAATTTATATTTAATTTCAATGGGTATTTATATGCACCTTATAAAAAACTAAAGGTCCATATCAACAATTAATGCCTCAATGAATGGAGATTGAGATAAAAACCTTACCTTGAGTCCAAAATTTTATATGTGTATTTATATTCCTGAAAAATATACTTTTTTTAATTACATACTTACATTAAAAACTTTTTCAATTTTATCATTACATTTATTTTAGTTATTATAATTTTGTAAAAAACTTCTTCATAAATTACTTTTTTCTTAGGTGTTTTGACTGTATTCGGTTTATGAGTCGAAAACTACATTGTTTGGTCAACAATGGTAAAAGGGTTCACTATATAAGAAAATCTAGAATATTAATCATGAATTAATTATCATATTTATAAATCAAATATACTTTTATAGATAATCATGAAATATGCATATAAAAATGAACCAACGTTACAAACATTGAGATGGTATGTCGTACATACGCATGAGTAATGTTCCCATTTTTCAATGATCATTATGAAAAAAGGTATGAAATATTCAACATTACAGAATGATAGTTATATCATAAATAAAATTTTATATAATTGTATATAATTATATATATAATTCTTGTGTTGTAAAAGGAATCACATCGCGTCGAGGAGGTGGTAGTCCACACATCCACAAATGACGTTATCAATTTTTTAATGTTTGAAAGGCTGTTAAAGAAAATGATATATTAAAATTACAGAAAGTTAATTATTTCATGAATATTATATATATGTTATTTATTTCACATATTTTTAACTAAACCCATCCTTAAAAGATTATAGGTAATGTGTGAACATATTATATCACTATGA
This sequence comes from Viscum album, assembly GCA_963277665.1. Taxonomy (NCBI): domain Eukaryota; kingdom Viridiplantae; phylum Streptophyta; class Magnoliopsida; order Santalales; family Viscaceae; genus Viscum; species Viscum album. The sequence goes on from OY728145.1 coordinate 396,544,532, forward strand.
GGAGGTGGTAGTCCACACGCCCAAAAACAATGTTATCATATTTACACAAACTAGAAATAATGAAGGAATGTGTTATAAAAAATTCCATAAATATGAAGACAACATAAATATCATATATAATAAATAAAAATATTTTTTTTTCATTATAAAACCATCTCTAAGATGTGGTTAATGTAAAACGAAGGACATCGTTTCTTTAGGCGGTAGTTCGTTGTACATGAACTGTAATTTCATTACATATTTGATAGAGGTGTGTCTAACTGTAGGTTTAAACCCTAACATAAAAAATTATAAGTATTTTTTGATACATATATTATTATATAACCATGTAATAATATGAAATTAAGGGGTGAAGAAATAAATAAACCACACATGGACATTAAAATCTTTTACTAGTTTATTGGGTAACTCCTTTGGTTTTGAACCAACAGGATTCCTTGGTAAAATTTCTGTACAAAATGAGGACTCTAGGGTGAAGGGATATATTTTGGGAGCTTATATGGTATTGTTTTGAATGATATAAAGGGGTATTAATTGTGTTAATAAATAATGAGTGTGAGTTCCTTTTTATAGTGGATGGGGAGTTGAATTATTGGAAATATAAAAAGGTAAACACTATTAAGAGGACTCACTTATATCATGTGCCTCAAATAATGATAAAAATATTATAAAATATTATATTTTGTTAAATAATTATTATAATTGTTTTTAAAAGTTTATAATATATTTAGACTCTGGAGATTAAAGTCTAACCATTAAGTAACAACATTTTTACCTCAATCACTGTAAATAATTTTAATTACATTTACTACTGTTTTTATTAAAAAAACTAATTTGATTTTATTAGAAATTATAACTACTATTCTTAAAAAAATAGAATCTCTTTTTCCAAATTAATTATATATATGTGAATAAATTTATTTTAAAATTAATCTCATAGATGAGGTGACAAAGTGATTTTTTATAGAAAAAAACCATTCAAAAGATTGTTATGTGTTTATATCTAATTTCAATGTGAAATTTTATCCAATGACATAAATTAGTATTAATGATATCAAATAGATCTTATTATATTTTTTGACCAATTAAATACAATATTAATTATATTACTAAATTTGACAAAAAAGTAGTTTTGAACTAAAATTCTGTATTATTCAGTATTCTTCAAAATATTAATGTTCACAAAAAAGTAAAAAAAGTATCCCCTAGTGAATTTTGATATTTATATTTAAAATTGATTTTTATTTTGTGATATTAAAATTATAAATGTTTAAAAATTATTATTTAATTTATGTTTTCAATTAAAAGTTGGAAAATAACCATATTAAATAATAATAATATATTATTGTTTGGTATAACTCAGTCTTGCATGGAATTCAATATTTATAAGAAACTCATGTTTTGTGTCATATTATATATCATAACATTCATTTTAATTTAAAATCACTATCCATTTCATAAATATTAATAAATATGAAACATATTTATTCTATCGTTACATTGGATATTACATCCATTATATTCAATGGGTGTTTATTTTCATTTCTATATAATTTGTAACAAATGAATTAATTTTACAAATCTGTGTAAACTTTAATTTTGTAATTTAGTTATTCATTCTATTCAGATCATTCTAATGGATAGTTCATTACTATCATATAAAAAAATTACATTAGTATTATATTGTTATCTAGTCAGACTATATCTTGTATGTAACACAAGTTATTGGAGGATCCCAATATTGCATGGAACAAAGATGAACTTGGTGTTTCATTTAATGAAATTCAAACTATTTATTAAATGTTACAAAATCAACAAAAAAATTTAAATTAATTTAAATTAATATATTTCATTAAATTTCAGTATGTTGAAACATAAAACAATTCAAATGAATTTCACCCTCAAAATTACTATAAAAAAGAGAAAGTGGGGAACATAAAAGTCATTGGAAGATACACATAACTAAGATCCCACATATGGAGATCATTGCTGGGAAATTAAAATAATTATTTTTAAGGAAAAACTAATTACCATGGAATGATAGAGAGGTATACAAAATATGGTCAATAGAAGTCAATGATGAATAAAACAAGTCCAATAGTTATGGAAAAGGTCTTTGAAATCATCCGAAAATATGGAAATAGGATAAAATTTAATTTCAAGATTTCATTCATAAAGAAGAAGGATTCATTCAACCATTATACTAAGAGCGTAAGGAAATATACGTACATGATGAGTAGATATTCGTACATTAATCATATTCCACCATAGACTCATATCATGATCCAATCAATGAGTATCAAAAATGATTTCCCATTACTAAATCACTAGAATAATCTTATTACTGATCACAAAATAATTAAAAAGACCACATGATATTCCTAATATCTTTAGATATTAACAAAATCCAAAATGGTTATCACATTGTATGATAATTGAAACATTATTATGATGAGATAATGCATCAATATATAAAGGTCACTAGTTACTCATACTGTTAAAACTAAATAATTCCATATATATATATATATATATATATCACTAATGGTCACTAATAACATTAACTATTCATCCAAACAACTAGTTGTATTCTTCCGGAAATAACTTTTAAACATATACCTCATCTATCTATAGAAACTCTATATTTTTCCCTTAAGGTATTTAAATTATTTAAAATAATAAAATTATAGTGACTATGTAATTGGGATTATGATGAACCTTAAAAAAATATGGTACTACCTGGAGCTTCCATCACTTTACTATATAACCCATCAACAACTATATAAGTAGAAAATGATTTAACCATACATTTTTTTTAAAATACTGATGATTCCCACCCTAATTAAGTTTCATCAAACACAAGTTTTCATAGTGAGAAAAATAATTTCAACTCACGTATCTTAATTTTGACAAACTATCTGCTATCTCATTGTTGGATTGTTAAGATTTCTTTTCCTTGTAGTCACAAACCTTATTTTCAAACATACCATACCGGTAACACATTCCAAACCCAGACATTCTTTCCCCAATATGTAGTTAACCAATCATGGAAGAAAAATTAGTCTTACCTCTAGAATTATTGGGTGGTTCTCCATTCCTTTCCTCCTTGACCATTTATTACTCTTTTTATCTCATGGAATGTATGTCCCAGAAAACCCCATTTCAATAGTTTCCATATAACGAACAACTTTTTCATAACATTGAAATTCACATATGTCCAAATAATTTCATAAAGTTGGACTCGATGATGAATATAATGAATTAATTTTAATATCGTTGTCTCAAATAAATTTTATCACAAACATGTCTATTATTTTCTTTTTTTCTCTATATGAATCCATAGAATATTCATCTTTTTCCTCGATCTATGAATTGTTTCTCCATCCGAATATGAACAACCTTAGTTAAGAATTTTTCAAGGAAATGATCCTTGAATGTTTCCAATTCTGTGGAATTAAAATCATGTTTATATCTAGGACTCTTGACTAAATAACACCATCAATCAACTTGACCATCAAAATGAAAAATGGGAAGAGTTTCCTTTTGAGGTTCAGAATTTCCCATGACCTCAAAAGTTTTTCTACAGTGCATTGGTCCATCATTCATATACCACTAGTTTTGATGATCAATTAAATTATTTGGGTTTTTTCCTCATAATAGAATCCAAAATAATCATTTTCTATCATTGTAGGTGGGTATCCTTTATAGAATCCATCATCATTTATAGTTTATGTAAACAAATCTATCCCTAAAACAAACTGCTCAGTTCCAAATCTAATAATATTGGGATACTAATTTAGTAGGATTTTCCCTATTTAATACTTCATAATACATTTTTTTGTTTAATCAATGGAAACCCATTTTTTAAAAACATACATTAGATGAAGTGACATGTATATCTTAAAATTATTTATAATTTTTAATTATCCATGAAGTAAGATATTCTATGGTAATTAAATTAAAACTAACCTAACCTCTAAAGCTGTCTAAACCTTTCCATTTATACCAACTATAAGGTACATACTTAAACATTACATAATATATAGTTTTAATCAGGTAATTTAATTATATTACATTAAGTATCTTTTTATGTTAATAATTATAGATAATTAGGCCATATCTAATAAATAAAAACCATATAATACAATGTGGATACTTCTAGACACTCTCCATTTTATCCAACATATAAAACATTTTTAAAAAATAAATCCAGATATCTTTAATGATAACTTTTCACTACATCAAACATGACATCTTAATTTAAATTCTGTTTACTTTAACCCTCTAAAAAAATTTTAAAAACATGGGATAATCAATAAATATGAGTAAGTCATATAAAAATAAATGAAATCATTAGTTTGGTAAAAACATAAAAAATAATATAATGTTTATATTTATCTTAAAATTCATTTGAGAATATGATGTAAAACATTTCCACATGAATAAAAAACAATTATTCTTATCATAGAATATCTTTTAAACACATAACAATAAATTAATCATATTTTGGTAAATTAGAATATCATATACATAAAAACCATTCAAAACCATAATAATTGGAATAATCAAAAGGACAAATTAATTTTTTACTATTACCCAATGAATTGGAGATGTATAATAGGGATCACCCTATGTACGAGATATATCTGGCTCCATACTGATATAAAATGGGGTTGAAGCCTTCATATAATCTATATCGGGCTCACCCATTTCTCACGAGCTATAATGGGAATCAACCCTTCCTATAAGCTATATCAAGCCCACACGAGATCTATAACAGGGCTCAACCCATCATATAATATATACTGATCTTACATGACTCTTATTATTCTAATGTACTATATCATGAAAACACAGTCATCATAAAACCCTTTAATTTTTTTAAAAACCAAATCAAAACATTATCAGATAAATATACCATTTTCCTTTGAGGACCCATTTTCAATTCCAAAACACAATTTTTTTAAAAAAAATATTTTCAATTCCATAAAAAAAAGTAATGATGGTTTTTAATTTAATAAGACATGTGATCATTTAAATGATGAAATAAATCACATAGAATTCATGAGGGCATGAATTGTTATAATCACTATACATTAAAAATAAGACATTTTATTTTTTATTTTTCAAAACATTCCTCTTAAGACACATATAATAATTCTATTGAAATACATTTAATGAAAATAAAATTAGAAATAAAATTTTGTGTATCTTTCTATTATATCCACATAGATAAATATGAACAATATTGACATGGTGAAAATGATTTTAAAATTAAATATTTAAACATTGAAAGTGTCCCATATAACATTGAATGGTTAAATCCTATTAAAATCGAAAGAATAAAAAACATCAAATAAAATTTTAATAGATAAAATATGTATATAGATTACAAATGGGTATTTATATAGAAATTATAAAAGAATAATGTTTCATATCATCATGTAATGCCTCAATGAAATGAGGTTGAGATGAAACACCTTACATTGAGTTAGACTTATCATGTGTGTATTTATATCCATGAATAGAAAACTTATGTAAATTAATTACTTTATTCATAATCTTTTTCATGGTTTCATTACTTTTATTTTACATAATACATTTTTTTTAAAAACCCATAAACAATTATGTTTTTGTTGGGTGTTTTGACCATATTCGAATTATGTATCAAAAACGTCCTTGGTAGGTCATCAATGGTCAACAGGGTCACTGTGTAAATATAAACAGAATATTAATAATGGAATTGTTATCATATTTATTCATTAATTGTAATTTTATTACAATTAATGAATCATGGCATTGAAAAATGAACCAACGATAAAATCATGCAGAAGTAGGTCGTACGTATGCATGAATAACATAATCGATTTTCAACAATCATTATGGAAATAAAGTATCATTCACATTTATAAATTATCATTATATCATTAAAAAAAACTTTATTTAATCATATATTCTTATATATATAATTATTTGGATATTAAGGGAATCACATCATGTCGAGCATGCAGTATTCCTTATATCCACAAACGATGTTATCTATTTCTTAGTGTATCAAAGGATGTTAAAGAAAACAACTTATTATATTTATAGAAAGATAATTATTTCATGAATATCATATATATTTTATTTATTTCAAATATTTTAAATGTAAACCATCCTTATTATATTTAACTTAATTCTTGAACATATCACATCACTTTGAGGAAGCGGTAGTGCCGACGTCCAAAAATGATGTTATCCTATTTATTGAAAATTTAAAAAATAAAGTTATGTGTTATATAAAAAATAATATAGTATGGATACAAAATAAATATACTATATATCATATGGACATCTGGAGTCCATTATAATTCCAAATAATTATAGGTGGTAAAGGAAAATGAATGACATCATTTCGCGATACGGTAATTTACCATACACCGAAGTTTATTTTTATAGACATTTGATGGAAATGTGTGTAGGTGGTGCTGGAAAAAAGATAACATAAAAAAATATATGTATATTTAGGATATATATTTTCTTTAATAATCACGTAATTAAAAAAATTAGTGTAAAATGAAATAAAACACATATACACTTTAAAGAATGCTACCACTTTCTTGGGTAACTCATTTCAGTTTTCACCAAAGAGATTCCTTAGTTATATTTATGACCAAAGTGATGAATATAGGGTGAAGGAAGGGATTTTGAGAGATTTTTTTGAGGTTTTAGGATCCAATGGGGCTTGATCAATGTGAGTAAATGTGGAGGTTGAATTTATTTATATAGTGGAGGGGGTAGCATTCTTATAAATATAAAAAATGTAAACACTATTGAGAGGTATACCATACATCGTGTGCCTCCAATAATGATCAAAATTAGATAAATGTGGTTTTATGGTATAATAATAGCCATAAACTTCATTTAAGTCATGTTTCTAGGTCATTTAGACTCTTGCGATTAAAGTTTAACCACTGAGTAACCACATTTTCACTTTAATCAGTGTAATTAATTTTAAATAATTTCACTAATATTTATCCTAAAAAACGTTTTTATATTATTAATCATTATAAGTTATAATTATTAATAAACTAGGATCAATTTTTTCAAGTAACAGTCAATTACGGTGTATAAATTAATTTAAAATTAATCCTAGATGTGTGACAATAAAGCATGTTTTTAAAGTAAAAATGTTCAAAAATTTGTTATGTTTCTATATCTAGATTCTATGAGATATTTTATCTGATGACCTAAAATAGTTAAATTATATAAAATTTATCTAAAAAATCATTAAAAATATCAATTTAATTATTTAATAATATAAATAAGTTGGAAAAAAATGTAATTTTGAATCAAAATCTAGAATTATTCAATATTCCTAATAATATGACTATTCTCAATGAAATAAAAAATTCACTAAAAGTAAATTTTGATTGTTATATTTAAAAAATGAATAAGATTTGGTTATATGAAAATTATAAAAGTTTCGAAAATTATTTTTTAGTTAACTCCTCCATTAAACGATATATTAACGTCTATAATTAATAATAATACTAATAGTATAATATTATTCTGTATAACTCGGTCTTCCATGAAATGAAATATTTTAATTAAACTTTTATTATGTTTCATATACACTATTTAACATTGTATCACTTTTAATTTAATAATTTCAATCCAAAACATTAATATTAATAAATTTGAAAAAGTCTCATTATATCATTACCAATGATGTTACATCCTATATATTGAATTGGTATTTACATTTATTTCTATATAATTGGAAACAAAGTAATTAATTTTATAAACAATTTTAAAGTATAATTTCATAATTTAGATTATAATTTTCATTCCTAACATTCTAATGGTGAGTTTATAACCAGTATATTAAATAATGATATTAATATTTTATTATTATCATATAAGATAACATCCTGCTTGTAACACATGTAACCAGTGGAATTCAATGCTGCAAAGAAAAAATATAAACTTTTTTTTTCATGTTATATAAGATAAACTATATATTTCATGTGAAATTATATATTAAAATTTTAAATTATTTTAATGGAATATATTTTATAAAATCTCGGAATGTTACATTTATGATAAAATAAGTAAATAATTTTAGATGGAACACATATTTTTGGATTGTCAATATGTGATTGGTGGGTAGGATATATAATTCTACGTTATTGGGAAATGTTCTATAACTTAAGAGATAATGATATTATGTTTATACCTTATTGATATTTTTATAACTATAAATGTGGTCCCTTTGGATTTTTTCAAAAATATATGCATGAAAATAATTGATTTTCTCATAACAATAAGTGTGGGTCTACTTGATATGTTAACAACATTAGGAATGTACTAAGATTATTTAAAAATTTTCATAACTATATCAGTGTACCTAATTGAATATCACTTTGTTTAAAATGTTATTGTATTCCAATATAGGTTTCTATGGCATATACTTATGTTATGATCTATTGATCAGAATTACTATATAGTTTTTATGAATTCGTTTACATTAATTTATTTTATTATTCTTCAGTGATATATTTGTGGTTATATTTCTCTCTATAACTTTTAATTAATACCTATTATATTTTAATTTTAATTTAATTACATATTTCTCTAATGTTATTTTTTTCACATATGTATGATTGGTCACCTTTATGAAAAATTAATAATTATCCCCCCAAAGTCCATTTAAGATATCTTATTATGTTTTATTTTACTCTAGGGAATTTAATATAGAAATTTTATAAGGATGTTACTTTGTATAAATAATGTTCTTGAAGATATTGAATAAATATTGCAAAAAAAGATAGTTATCTTACTAAATTTCATAGGCACTAATCATTTAGATGTCATGATTGTGTTTTTATTTTTGCGTTAATATATTTAAATCTGGTAAATTATTTTTTATTTTGGAATAATTTTCATAGATTATATTAAATCCCAGGAAATGGAGCATAATAAAATTAATATAAAAATTATTATTATATAAGTGGTATTACTATAAATATAAATATAAGGAATTGTATAAAGTTGTAAGACAGGGGTTTGTTCATTAGGGACACCCACATTATTATACTTGATAATGTTATAAATGTACACAACTCTTCAATTTATTTAATTTAAATAATTATTTTTTAAGAGATATAGATTGAATGTAAGGATATGATCCCTTAGGTGAATATATTTAATATAATAGATGTAAAAATAATTATGATTAATCATGAAATTTAAAATAAATTGATTACAATAAAAACTACAAAATCATTAAATTTTTGTAGAGATTTATTTCAATACAATGTAAATATTTTCTATAATATGAATATAATGAAAGAACATTCTCTTGATATCAAACCATAATGATATACTATTGAAATTCAACCATGATTTATCAATGAAAACATTTAAGGATAAATCTTGACTTATTTTATCATTATCAAATAAGTGATATCCTCTGTTTTTTTGTGATTCAATAATATAATGAATATAATAGGCTCCAATCATATTTATCATTTTTATAAATGGTCTAGTGTAGAAAATATTCTACGAACTATCAGAGAATGTTTAAAATAGGTTATATATATTTGTAAAAGGAATCATAACTTATAGATGTTGCATAATATTTTTAAAATGTGGTTTAACTCACACACTTCTGGATTTCTTTTATATTTTTAGAAACTTCTATAGAATAATAATTAAGATTATATTTTTAATTTTAAAAGATAGAAAATAATATTTTTCAATGATCTTGTTGAAGAAAATAATTGTATTAGACAGTATTGATATTGTTAGATTATTCTTATTTTGAGTAAGATTAACATTAACACAACCAGTATTAGAGGATATTTGGGTATCCTATTTAAATGTTTTATGTTAAAAAATACTAAAATAATAAATTTTCACTAGATATGATATTGATAAGATACATTAAAAAATTATTTTGTTACAAAAACACATAATAAATTAATAGTAATAAAAATTTTATATTAAGGAAAACTAAAATGTTGGATATTTGAGGCATTTAAGGAGAGAATAAAACAAATTAGAAAAATTAAATTTCAATGTTGTTTTTTATATTTAATCATTGTCTATCTATATAATAAATTATTATATTGATAGTAAACATTAAATGGGAAAATGAAATTAGGCCATGAAATTGTATAAAATTGAATGATTTTATTCTCTCAAAATTTGTGTAAATTGAAAGGATACAAAGAAATAAATAATATATATTGATATTTACATTCAATATGGGGATAAGAGAATTTAAATAAATCATTGAATACAAATTATAAGTACCACCAACCGAATTAAGGGGATATTATTATGATTTAGATAATGAATTAATTACAAATAATGGGGAAGATTCTAATAAATATTTTGAAATAAAAGTTTTTATAAAAGGAGTGAGATGACATAATATTAATAAAATTGAAAGGGGATGGGAATTCATTATTAAAAATAATTGAGTTTGTTTTTTTATTTTATATAAATACTTCATTGAAATATGTATAATGAGATTTAATAATTTTAAAAAAATAAAAACGGATAGAATGTACAAAACGAATGATTCCTTCTTCATAGAATTTTCATCATGTTCATTTTTTTATTATAAAACCAATCATGGTATGAAAAATATAAATTATTGAGATAATAAGGAAAATGATGAAATAAAATGTCAGAAGATATACATGGCATCAACACATGTAGAATCATAATAAAATATATATTTTTTTCCTCCTTGATTTCTCCTTAATGGAATATTTATTCTAATAAAGGTAATAATTCCCAATTTTTTTCATTTGAGAGTGTTTTACTTCATTCAATGATAATTTGATATTATGTTTTGAAATAATAATTAACTATAAGAATAATAAATTTTTATCTCAATTCATTCATTATTACTTTATCTATATTTGTTGAGAAGAATGCTTTTTTAAATGAAATGTATCATGTTTTTAATGGAAGGAAATATACTCTCGTTCATCTTTATTATCCATACAACATGCCTTTAATGAAAATAATACTCCTCTTCCTATAGATTTTCAATCCATGAGATATCACAACTTGTTTATATATGAATCTTACATTGTTTCATTGCCTTTAATAAAATTAAAATTTACTCAATATTCATGTAAAATCATGTTATTTTAGAAATAAACCTTATGTTCAAGGGTATACAAGATACACAACACCTATCATAAATGAACAACAAGATATTATTTTTTAAATTTTACCATTATAAGCTAGCTGTTAAATTGGAACGAATGAATATTATTAACTTAATAATGAAATATATAATTCTCATATTCATTAATTAGCTATTAAATAATTCCTTGAAAATAAGTACTATATTTATAAGAAATTCATTTTTCTTATATATACATTTTCATCAAAGATGGTTTTTATTACTTTTTATGGATTATTATTATAAATAATTTATTTTAATTTTATAAAATTTATTCTAAAAAAATAATTTACCTTTTTAATTAATAATATCAAAATTATATTAAAATGAAATTTATGATTTTTCTGAAACTTTTAATTTTTCCAATAAGAATGAAAAATACTAATTTATGATGCAAATTGCATTCCATTACAATGTATTTACATTTTTAAACAATGTTTTTATTATGGTTTAATTTTATTTCAGATCATTATTATTTAAAATAATACAATTATGTTTTTTAAAATTAATTTTAAACTTAAATTTAGTAAAAACCCTTTTTAAATTTAAAAGTACATTTTTCTATAAACTGATTTTTGTTGTGCTTTTACAATTCAATTTTAAATTTAATTTTAAAAATTATGTGATCCCAATTTTATAAAATTGATTCTATATTTGGTATCTGTGAATCATTATATAGTAAATAATTCATTTTTATTTTTTACAATATGAATAATGATTAATTTAATTTTTATGACCACAATAAAGGGAATGTTGGGTAATTTAGTTAAAAATTATATTGTTGAACAATAGTGTGACCCAAACACTTATATATGTATTATATAATGATAATATATTAATCATAATCATCAGATGATCTAATTTATAAACTTCTGGGGCTAATTAATGAGTGAAAAATTTTAATATTGTGTATTCAAGAGGAAATGTTTGACTATAGATATTATATTAAAATATAAATGATAAATATTCATAATGGTAATTTATTTTTAATTTTTATTTAATATGTAATTTTAATAACTTCATAAAAAACTGGTTTACTAATTAATTAATTTGTTGAAAACCAAATAAATGAAATTAAAAATCTTAAAATAAATATAATTTTGATAATTAATGTCCTGGAAATTTAATAGATTAAATATAAATATTATGTATATAATAATATTGATATTTTTTTAAAAAATATAAGTGTCATATATATATTATTGAAGTCAAAGTAAAAAATAGTTTTATGAAATGAAATTACGATAATCTTTTAACAAATAATATTTCATTAAAAGATATTATATTCCAAAACAATAATAATAGTTTATTCCAAATGATTTAGATAGGGTTTTAAATATCATAAATGGTCTATCAATTGGGTGTTTTTCATTTTATAGTATCTATATTATCCCTCAAACTATAAAATCCAATTTGTGATGCTAAGAGTTAAAGGGGTTTAATTGGGGTTAAAACAAAGAAAAGGGAAGAAATATGGTAGAAAATATCTTATTATCTTTTATTATGGGATTTTGAACCATACATATTTTCTATTAGGAATTAAATTGGTTTCATCTGTATGGTATTGTTTATAATTTTATATTAATTTTTCATTCTGAGAAGTTCCAAGTGTCCCAATCCCCTCTCTTATAAAAGGGAACCACTTCCTCTAATTCATTAACCTTTAAAATATACTATCACTACTCCAAATACCTTTCTTTAATCCATCAATACATTCTAGATGTCTTGTTTTTGGTATAAAACTAGACTTTTTTTGTTTTAAAGTTCTTAGCAAAGGAGATTATTTAATAAAGATGTGTTGTTTTTAATCAGGCAATTCTGATTTGTTTATTTTTCCGCGTCTTTAAGACCTTATTTGAAAACGAGAAAATAATAAATCAATTATCCTCTATGTATGTATATATTATTATTTTATTTTCATTACTGATATCTATATCCACTTCCATTAAATGGGAAAAGAATTCATCTTTTCTGTGTATGGAGAACTACCACCTCACGAACCGATGTAATCAATTTTACATTACCGTATCTCAAGACTTGTAATAATAATGGAATTAATGATTATATATGATATTCATGAAATAATTATAATTTTAAAAATATAATATATCATTTTCTCTTACCTTTCCATTAATAAGAAAATGATAACATCGTTCGTGCATACGTGTGGACTATAACATCTACGAAATGATGTGATTCATTTTTCATCTCTATATCATATGGATAACATATATAATTATATTTAAATAAGTAATATGATAAATATGATATTATTATCATTCTGTAGAGGAAAAATAATATTTATCTCTTTTATGTAATAATTGTTGAAAATAAAATCAATACTCATGTGTACGTATATCCTACCATCTCTATGATTGTAACGTAGTTCATTTTTCATAAATATATTTAATAGTTGAATTTAAAATTATAATTTTTTTTAAATTGATAATTATTTCATGAATACCATTCTATATATTATGGAATAATTAGAAATCTTACAATTTTTAACTAAATGAATTCTTTTTGGGCCTAATTATTGAATATTCTCTAAACGTCATACATGAATTTAAATGATTAAGTTATTGTATATAACATGATAATAAGTGATATAAATGCAATAATTAAAATAAAATAATTTTTAATCTTCTATGAAATAATCATTATTTTTTTATCAAGGAAGATAAAGTAAATAAATGGTCAATTAAACACATGTTAAGGTACCTTCTTTTAATAATCCTATTTTGATGTTACTCTTTAAACTCTTTTTATAAATGTGAAAAGACAGTTTTTTACTTATATGAAAAGAAAATAATTTACCACCATAATTATCCCATAATAATTAATACTTACTTTACAATTTTTAAAGGTAATATTGAATTAAAATTATTTCCTTTAAATTGTTGTAGTTTTTCCAAAAATTGTAGATTTCAATAAAAGGTCATTTTACTTAACAATGTTTTTAAGAATTATTATTTTGTTGAGGTTCTTTGGAATATAAATATAGATGATGATTGTTACATTTTAATATAAGGATGTATGGATATGTTATATCATCCAATGGATTGGTTATTATAGTGATAGAAGTCGACCGTATAGTTATTCCACAAATAATACATAGTTAACTAATTTGTTTTCTCCTAAGAAGAATGGGAATATACATTGAGGGTTATTAAAATATTAAATGTGATGTATAAAGATGATTATATTTTATGGATACCCAAATTTAATGTTTATAAGTTAACTATGATGGTCATTCGTGAGTAGATATAGTGGTTACTACAACGATTCCCCATGTTTCGAGCATTTTTATCTATATTTACAATGGATTTTAAATGTTTTATTTTAAAAAAATATGAGTTTTCATATAAATATTATTTATTACAGAATCACAAATAATACTATGATAAATGTTTGTATATTATGGATTTTCATATTTTTACTAGACTAATGATTATCTTTTTTAATGTCACTTACTATGATTTTTTTGCTCATTCCGAGTTTTAGAATTTTTATCACAGTGTTTAATAAATATATAGATAAGGATGTAGTAAATATGAAATTAATTAATATTTATCATGAAATGAAATCATGTTTTAAGGGTTTTTTGGTGGAAAAAATAGATACAGAGTATACTTTCTCACATATAATGTATAATTTTACAATATAAGAGTTTTTCATATGTTTTAAAAACACTAAATTGGATAATTCCTAAAAATTGTATGGATTCTAATTCTAGTTAAAGGATAATATAATATTTAATTCTCATGATTAGGTCCTCACCATTGGTATAATTGGGCGATTTAGACAAATTTTTATATTAATATGTTTTCTTTTTAGGTATTCTTATGATTTATGGATATCATCATTGGTTTTTAATTATATGGTTCATAATATGATGATAATTTTAGAAACCCCCTGTTTAGGATATATGTGGCGTAAAAATAATTTGATACTGATTAAATTTAGAGATAATTATAGTAATAAAACCCTGATGTTTTGTATAGGTTTTATTTAAAATTTTATTTTATGATGAATTCCTTTAATTTTGGGGGAAATATATTCATAGTTATTGGTATTAATTATGATTTTTATGATATCTGATTTTGACACAAATATTGGGTTTTTATATTTGGGGACATATTTTTCATTGGAAATGTATTTTTTCATTATGTGATTAATATTTTTTGGAATAAGATAACTATAAATTTGGAATCCTTATTTGATATTATTGTATTTTATTTGAGGAATAAATGATGAATGATCTTTTAGAAGAATTTATGTTTTTATTATGGATTTATGGTGATTCAAGTGATTTATGTAAATGGCTACCGTATTTTAGAGATTATATGATATGGGAAAATGAATTTTTGGTGTGATACATTAAGAATGATTGATATTATTTAGAGATAAATATTAAAATTATCTTGATAGAATATGTGATCAAATCCTTCAGATATTTTCATTTAATTATTATTTAATAATATTTTTGAGTAATTTTATGGTTAGTTATTTATAGAATGATATATGTTGAACTTTTGGTATTAATGGTGAATTTTTAATATTGATGTATTTTTCTTCAAACAATGGATTTTTATTTTTATAAAATTTTCTTATTTAAAACTAATCATTATTTTGTTTAATTTTTTTGACATGAGTAATATATTGTTATCATTTTTGGGATTTTTTGACCCGTATAAGTTGATTATATTAAATCATGTATTAAATATTTATAGTCATTAAAATATTATTTTGTTGTTTAAATTGATTAAAATATGAAACTAGAATATTAAATTAGTTATATTTCACTATGATTTTTGTATATATGATAAATTATTTAATGAAATCTGTGAAAAGGATCATTAAATAAAAACATTATCCATTTATTTTTCTTATTTTGAAATCAATGGACTTTTAAAATGGTCGCAGTTTTGTGGTTTTGTTATGGTTAACATTAATATTACCATGTTCTTAATCACACTAAATCAGTCTTTGAGATTTTTTATCTTATATACCTATCTTCAAATTTACCACTTATGTTATAATTTTAAACAAAATATGTGTCACGGAAAATGGCCTTATTACTTCCTAATTATCTCTAATCAGTTGGATGTTTTATTAATCTTTTTGATGATGATGGGTTTCATCAAATGTATATTCAAAAGTGAAACCCTAGTTACCAAAATTGAGTTAAAAAATTTTGGATTAAATTTACTAAATGGTATAGAGAGTATAAAATCCTGATATTTTATAATAAACTATTTTTTTAGTTAGTGTACCAGATTCAAAACATCAATTTTTAACCATCAACAAAATATTATTTTTTTATGTCACAGTTATAACCTAGCCATTAAATGGTTTTGATGGGTTGTAATAACAACATTAGGAAATATATAATTTTCATACTCACTAATTATTTTCTAAATAATTATTTTTAAAGAAGTACAAATTTTTTTGTAAAGTCATTTTATTCTTCCAGAAAATTCTATTTCATCAAAAATGATTTTTATTTATTTTTAGGGGTGAAAATTATAACTAATTTCATGAAATTTTAGAATTTTGATATTAAATAAATTAAATTATTTTTCTAATTCATCATGTGATTATTATATAAAATTATATATTCATATTGTTTTTTGAAAATATTATATTTTTAAGGAATAGTGAAAAATATTGACTTTTATTGAAAACAATATATTGTTTCAAAGAATTTATATGGTTATATTTTTTTTCAAGTTTTAAAAAATAGTAATTATTTTATTTTTATTTAAAATATTATAATTATGGTTTTAAAAAGGGATTTTAAAATTGAATTTTGTAAAAAAATTACATTTAAAAAGTGTAAATTTTCAAAAATCATCCTTTATGTTTAATTTTTCATGTTTATTCTAAATTAAATTTTTCATTATCCATTTTATTATTTTTTTAGAATTTAATCTATATTTGGATTCACTTGGGTCAAATTTCGTTCACAGTTCAACTTTATATTTGGACAATATGAAAAGTAACCTTCTTAGTTTTTATTACCACAATAATGGGTTAATCAGGTAGTTTAAGTTATATGTAAATTGATATGATATATTAAATGACCAAAACATTTACCAAAATCCTCTTTTAGGAGTTTAAATAAAACATATTAATCCAAGGGTATTATTTATGACCTTTTTGGTCCACATGGAAATGATTATTGCCTTTATAGTATTTTATTTAACGAAATTTCAAACACGCCAAAAATAATTTGAATAGGTGTGTTGTTTTTAATATTGTGTTATCTAGAGGATATGTTAAACTATAAATAGTCCTTATAAGATTAATATATTTTACTTCCATCATGTTAATTTATTTTTAATTTTTATTAATTAAATAATTAGCTTAAATTCTTTTACAATGCTGATTGAGTAATTATTTAATTAATTGAAAAATAAAATAATTGACATTTAAAATATTAAAATAAATATAATATGAAATAAATGACATGATAATGTAATTTTATAGATACCTTTGACATTATTGGGATATAATCAAATATTTTTCTAAATTATAAATGTTATATACATATAATAATATACAATATAATGAAATGTTTGAAAAATTTAAATATTTGATATTTTATAATAAATTATATTTTATTAGATGATATAAAATTACTAAAAATATTAAATTTGTAAAATATTTCTTTAAAATGTTTAAAATATAATCCATGGTAATTTACTGTACCTTTTCATTTTATATTGACTATATTAACCCTCAATGTGAAAAAATCCATGTTGTTATAGTAAGAGTTACAGGGGTTAAATAAGGGTTAAACCAAAAGGGAGGGGTAGAAATATAATAAAAAATATATCTTATATTTAGGGGGGGGGTTTATATAGATAATAATCTCATATTATAAATTAATATTCTTGGATCTAATTTTTATTAAATATTGTTTTTATCAATTTATAATTTTGAGAAGATCCTATAGTTCCCCTACCCTATTTATAAAAGGTACATATTCATCTCATTTATTCAAAATTGAATAGAAATTTTGTTCTTCCAATTCCATACCAAATAAATTCCTAGAATAATTCCCCAAATTACAAAGTAAATGTTTTAAGAATAATAATATCAATATTATTCTTAAGTTGTTAAGAAAAGAAGATTCCCAGAAGAAGAGGTAGAGTATTTTAATCGAGTGTTTTTATTTTGTTTATTATTATAAATACATTAAACCTTATTAAACCATGAAAATAATAAATCAATATTTATTTATATATTTATATTTTATTATGTTATTTTAATTTCCAATATCCATCTCTACTTCCATATAATGGGAAAATTATACAACATTCATGGGTACGACCGATTACTACATCCCAAACCGATGTAATTCGTTTTCTGTCACCATATTTCATGAAATTCCATAATTATCGAATTAATATTTATAAATGATAATCATTAAATATTTATCATTATAAAAATAAAATTAATCATTTGTGTTATTATCTTCTCATAGACTGAAAATTGAAAAATTTGTTCATGCATATGTTGGACTACTATCTCCAGAAAGTGATGTGGTTTATTTTTAATTACCATCTAACATAGATGATATATATAAGTATATTTAAAGAAAAAATATAAATTTTTGATATTATTATTTTTAATTGATAAAATAATTTTTATCTTATTTCCATACTGATCATTGAAAAGTGAAAACGTTACTCAAGCATGCATACGAACTACCATCTCCATGATTGTTACATTTTTCATTTTTCTTAACCAAAATATATTAATGAATTTGAAAGTTATAATGATCAATAAAATTTGTAATTAATTAATTTATATTATCCTCTATTTTATAGATTAATGATCCCTTTGAGAATTGTCAACCTATTGAAGTCATTCTGGGATTAAGTAACAAATATCGTGAAATCATCCTCTATAAATTTAAAAGATTATACAATTGAATATAAAAATGTAATAACTGGAATAAATGATATTATTAACTTAAGTAGGTTAATATGAAAGTATAAAATCAATATATTTATTTTATTATGCAAGATAAAGGACATATTGGAAAAATTAAACTCAATGAAATGGGTTTTTTCAAAAAAACATCTTTTAATGTTAATATTTCATCTTTTTTAAAAAAGGTCAAATGGAATGTATTGTTTTTTATATATGAAATTAATGAAATTTCCTATCCTCAAGAAAAAATAATAATTAATTATTCATTATTAATACTAATTTGTATTTTTTAAAGAAATTTAGTTCATTTATATTAGTTTTTTTTCTAAAAATGAATGATGAAGAAAAAATATTTTTATTTTCATTAAAAAACATTTATAATGAAATGTTAAACATTTTTTTATTATTTAAAATTTCAAATGATTTTTTTGATGATTTATGGTTACATTATAATCCATGGATTACAAGGAATTAGTTAGTCCGGATATAGAAGTCAACCATATGGTTATTCTATATATGGGACAGAGTTAATCAATTATTTTTCTCTATAGAGATAGTGTAAAGACACAATGAAGGTTATTCCATGATTAAATATAATGGTTAATAATAAGTATCTATGGTGGTTACTCTAAGGTAATGTTTTAAATTTTACTATTAAGGTATTCCATGAATATATTTGGTGGTTACTATAATAATACCCCAGGATTCCAACATGTTTAATTAATGTTTTATATTGGAATTAAAATTTTTATTTGCGATTTTTTTAATATAAAAATGATTTATTCCATAATATCAAATAATAATGTAATAATTTTATTCATATTATGTGTTTTCATATTCTTCATTAGAAAAATGTTTTTCATTAATTTTATGTCCCTTACTATGTTTTTTCGAACATCCCACATTTTAAAATTCTTCCCTAGGGTTTAGGGAGTTGTAGGGGAATTTATGATTTCAAGATGAAAATTGTGAAGCATTATCTGGAGAATAAATAACATTTTATTTAAAATGACTATGTCTAGTTGAAAAAATGGATACTGATTATATGTGTTTACATGTAATATATGGGTTTACTATATAAATGTTTTCCCAAATTAAATAAAACAATAAACTAATATTATCATTAAAAATGTTATAATGTGAATTCATATTCAATTTCACTAGAATATGAAAGGAGTAAGGTCGAGTATATACAATTAATATTATATGACCATACCATTTGATTCATCATACAATAATGAGATGAAATTTTTGATAATATTGGGACCTCTCAAAAAGCATGTAACGAAAATAATATATGGTATTATTGAAATAAAATTTATAAATAATATGAATATTCTCTAAATTACTTTTTAACTTCATGAATTCCATGTTTTCTCTAAACATGATTATTATTAAAAGTGTCTCATAATATTTAATATCATTATCCTTATATAACTACCATTTTATATTACATTAAATATAAATGTTTACTCTTAATTTATTATCATTTTTATATAAAATATTATATAATAAATCATATCATCATCTTGTCAATTATTGATACGATTAATTTAGTAGACCAAACCTTTGATTTCGTCTTGATTCCAATGGTGATAATATCATAAATATATATGTGTACCATAAATTACTCTTTTTTTCACCTCATGTAGAGGTTGTGATCAACAAAATTCTCTCTCATACTCTAACTTCCCCAAATAAGTGTCTAAAAAAATACTAGGAAAATAGAACTTATTCCAATCAATATAAATCACTTTTTAATTATCAAAACATGTGTTCTTCATCAATTATTTTAAATATCATTTTTATACAAAATTAATAGAAAAATTACCCACTCCATTTATTATTATAATATTCAGATCAATTTTAATTATTTTAAATTATATTTGACTCATATCCACAAAAATAGTTACATAATCACATTATGGATAGAATGGATGCATTGAGTTGTGAGGTTTAGATGAGGGTAACTAATTTTGTTCTATTAAATTATTTCAAATAATTCTTTATCTTCTGTTAATACACTACCTCTATGGATATAAATCAAAACCTCAACCAATTAAACAAAATATAAGTAATAACATATTGTAAATTATTTTTTCATGGCTTAGTCTCAACATGAGATGCAACTTCTTCATAGAGTTGGTTGTTAATTACTATAGATATTCTCCTAATATCAAATTATCAGTACATGTGATTGGGTAATTTTTTATCCTAAAAAATTATTCCTATCACATACACACCCTCCTATGGGTATATTATCTCTAGATAGATAAACTTAATAAAGACAACAATATATGAGAGATGTATTATTTTTAGTGATGATAGCTTCCGCAATAGATTGGTGATCATCTCCTTGAATCAACAATGATGTTTTCTGGATAACATGGATAAATTTCTATATGAAGAGATAATATAAAACTTACCTAATGAATAAACATGGACGAACAAAAACATCTGGTCATACTGAATGTCGAACTATTCATACAAAATCTTCTCCTACATATCTTAAAAACCCATCATTGTATGATAAGGAAAAATAAAGCTTCATTAAATCATTGCCTTATTTTTGTAGCCTCTATATGTTTTATTATCAAAAACTAATGTGAAAGTTTAATATTTTTCATAGATATATCTCATGAACATTAGATTCCTTAACTTCCACTATTTATATTAACTCGATTTCATTTTCATCGCATTAGGAAAAAGCTTATCCTAATATTAGATTTTTTAAATATCGAATATTTTCAACAACATCAAAATTATTATAAAAAAAATTCATCGATATATTACTTTTCTTATAGAGATGACCCATTCAATTCTCTAATTCTATTATTCTCTAAATGGAAAAATAAACTATTTCTTAAGAATTATGTCAATGTTAGACATTAACCAATACTCTATTTTTTGAACTCATAAAATTTCATCCACTATTTTTCATGGTCTTAACGAGGGTCATTATCTTATAAGTGTTTTTTAACAATGATTATTTATATAAAATCCCCATTTCTCATCAATACGTTACTAAATTATTCAAGGCATTCTAGCGATGATTTCCCACAAAGAAAACATAACTGGAACTGCCATTTATTTCTTCCTGTATAAAAACAATACACAAAATCACTTAGGAAATTGGTTATATTTGGGAGATAATTTGTTCATCCAATCATAGCATTGAATTAAGTATTGATTGCAGAACAAGTTTTTCATCTCTATGGTATTTTGAAGGGATTTAATGAAAAAATGAACAACAATTCATCCTGACAGATAGATATTTTAATTATTAGAAAAAATAGAATATATAAATTAAAACATTATTAAGATCAACCTCATTATTTTTTATTGGTCCATAATTTTGATCTTCATGATATAGGGATCATAGATAATTCATACAGCATGAATCACACAAAAAGTTGGATATTTTGATATTTTTGTAACAAATCATAAAAGATGTGGTTTAATTTTTCCATTAGACATCAAATCTAGACACTAATAGTTTTTGTCTACATATTTTTAAAATATAACTTTGTTCCTATATTTTATGCATTTCAATGAAGTATATTATATATTACTAGTTTTATATAAAATTAATTTTTTATGTATATTAATAGGTTAATCATACTAATATTTAATTTTTTTATTTATGGTAGAACACAATGAATGTATTGTAATTATATTAACCATAATGGATTCATGATTGACACAATGTTAGATATGGTCCCATTGGAGAAAGACCAACCCCAAATTTTCAAAATAATTAATCAAATGAATTCAGAGGAAAAATTGAGGGAAACACAAACTCACATTTAGAATAGTGAGTTATTGAGGTTAATATGAACATAATTATTTGGAATAATATTAATATTCAAGAAATTGGAAATTAAAGGAGAGATAACAAATTTCAAGGTGTAAAACATATGTCACATTGTGATGGTGTCTAAATAATTCAAAATTTGGTCATAAATAATCAATAAATAAGAAATTGTTCTACCATTTTGACAAAAATAGATCATTTTAGCATTATATTTACCAATAATGAATTTATTACATCATTAATGTTCTGACCAAGTCCTAGTCCCATGAATAAAAGGCCTTGGGGATTAAGAAGGAGGTCACTTAGAGGGGGGATTCTATAAAAGATGAAAACCTATTTCTATCTTCATTTCGTAATTTAATCTCGTTATTTTATTCTATTAAAGTGATATCAACATTATCTCACATAAATAGGATTTCCCCATCCACAGAGTGTTATATTTTTTTGAGTGATAGAGAATGTGGATGGTGGGATTGGATTGTTCTAATACAGTTATTATAAATTAATCAATAAAAATAATTTACTTCTTATTCTATCTACATTCAATTATTAACTATGAATTTTATGTTCTAAAGAAGATTCTGTTAGGTTTTGATTTATTTAGTTTCAATTTCCCTATTTAATGACCAATATCTCTCTCCAAAAAAATTTGGTATGTTTTTAATGGAATAGGTATGGTTCAGTGGTGACTAATCAGCCATCATTAGTACATGTATGGAATTGTATGTTGAAAAAAAAATTAGGGGAAACATATTCAATATGGGATTTCCCCAATTAACCAAGAGGACCCCCCTACAACACTGCACACATTTTATAAAGGGAAAAAAGAATTTATGTTTCAAATTGGGATATCCTCATCAACACTAATCTGGATAGGTTGTAGAGATTAATTGATTGAAGAATGTCTCACATACCGGTTTAATAGATTTAAAATATTTAAAAATTTGGAGAGGTGATAAAATAAAAATATGGGCATGGGAAATCTTGTTGAATGGTCCAAAATTGGTGAAGGCTAGTCGAAATGAGGTAGTTGCTGGGGTGAGGTAGATCTTGTATTTAATTTGGTTCTTTTTATTTCATTGTAATGCAGAACATTATGGTTTCTCACTTTCCCCTAAAAGGTGTTTTGATAATAAACAGTTAATTTTTAGTCAGATAGAATAAAAATAAATATATCTAATCCTAACATGATCACCATATCTAATCTATCTTAGAATCAATTAATTTAAAATTATTTCTACCATTCACAATTTATCATCAAAATCTAAATCAAATTTATTAGAAAATAACAAATGTGACAAACATGTCTTATATTCACTCCTCTTATAGAGAATATGTGGGGTTTAAAAATAACAATACATTGTAAAATAAGTTTTCTTGTATTCCGCATAATAAGTCATGCTGTAAACATGGAATTTCTACCAGAAAGATAGTGCAACAAAATAGACAACAAAAAATTAACACTGAATAACCAATAGTGAAAACCCATTATTTTAATTTAATCTGAAAATTGAACATACAATAACCAAATTAAAAAAATAAACTAACATGTATTATTTTAATAAATAAAAAATTAATTTTCAATTTATAAATTTCGTATTCACTTTTAAAATGAAATAATGGTCTGTAGTCCAATGAAAACTCTGAGTGACATCAGCACTCCTCAATCTGTAAATATATATATAACCAACTTGATGTTCATTATTTATAAAATAATTTTCAATAGAGGGCCAACATGATTATATTTCTCCTAGAATTTCATTTTATTGTATGAGAAGACCCAAATCAGTATTTCCAAGAATTGGGCTTTACCTATTCATGTTTTATGTTAAGAGGATCACCCAAAAATAAATTCACATGGGAGTAATTCTCCTTTTTAGTTATAGGATAAGGAAATAAATGGTTGTATAATATAAAACAAGGGGAGGTAAATTATTGTGAATATATAAAAATATACTTTATGTATATATATGTAACCAGCTCTAGAAATATATAAATCATGATTGATATCTACAACATTTAGAAGATGACCACAAGGAATCAATATTAATATTTGGATAGGTTAAACAACTGTTATTCTAGGAACCATCTTAAAATAGTTGAGCAACATAACTGCCTCATTTTTTATACCATGTAATTATCGATAATGTATCCATCTTACTCAGTGCCACATTTAGAGGATCTCGAACAGACAAATTCCAAATAGAATCTTGATGTCTAATTGAAAGGATTATAGATAAATGATAGTAAATTGGTACTAGATGTACAAAAATAAGAGGAATAAATTATGTATGAACATATTAATCAATAATGTTTTTATCAAAAAAACATTTACAAACCTAGTAGGCTAGTGAGACAAATAGTTTTCAATCAAGAATGTTTACAACACACACAATCTTTGGAATGTTGTTTCCCTTTTCTCTTCTTAAAATTTTACCGACCAATTCCTAGAATTATAGGGGGGGAAATATATGATGCAACCCAATATCCAAGGTAGTACTAGTAGAATCATCAATTAAAACAGAGATCCCAACCAAGATATTGAAAAAATTCCAGGTGAGATCTTTCTATACAAACTAGTACACCAATCAACCCTCATTCGAGCATTAGTTCTAAAAACATCAATCCATTATAACACAAACATTCTAGTAAAACATAATGAGTAGAATTCACCCATTTGATTATAAACTGAAGATCAAGAACTATAGTCCAATATTTCGGGATAATAAGATAATATATATATAATTTCACTACTCAATTCAGAATACTTATGCATATAATGGACGAGAATTCTATAGAAACCACTATCCTAGACAGTTCTAAATCCCAAGGAGAGAATAAGAGTAATTAAAAAATTGAGTTGGGAAGTAAACCTGTAAACCAGAAAAAGAAAAATAATAAAAATTGGTAATGAATTTTGAGGAAAAACCATGCATACATGGATGTAATGAATAATTAAGAACATTGTTTATAAAAGAGAATACATAATAAATTTTAAAAGTAAATAATGGGGAAATAAATAAATTATCACACCATTCCCTACATTAATTACAAATTCAATGAAGGATGATTACGATATACTTTAAAAAGATATTTATGAGACATTTAAAAATTTTGATATTAATATCCTCCACTTTGATGCAATCCAGTAAATCATAAAAAATGTTAAATTTCTTAAATAGATCTACAAAAAATTATGTATGTGTGATGGAAATAAAATAATATAGTTAGGAAGATGTTTCACAGTTAGTATAACACCTATTGTACAAAAAACAGTCAAGATCTATGGAAATTCTATATACCCTACACCATGTTCTCTTTAGATTATATTGATTATATATGTGATCTAGGTGATTCAATAAATTCAATTCCACACTCAGTTTTGGCCTATTTTCATATTATATAATTTATTCTAACAACAGTGGAGTTATACCTAGAAAATATATGCACCATAATAAGAATAGTTGTTATAGAATATATAATCATATGCCAAATATAATTTTTTTCATATATTAAATATATATTATAAATTTAGAAGGTGATAAAAGTTCTTCACACTCACCTATTATTTTGGAGAGTCAATTCCTAGAGAAGAAAAAAAACATTAAAATCCATGAACGTATACACAAAATGGACTTTTGAGATTCTATAGTACATACAATATACTTAACTCAATGACCCATATATCCTATAATAATTCTATTTATTCAATATCCAATGAAGAATGTTTAATGTCATTGAATATTATGTTATTCTTCCCAAATTCCTAGCAATATAAGCAAATTTATTATTAAAAAATAGAGATACTGACATACCTAAAAATCATATTTTAAATGTTCATGAAGTGGTAATGTGATATTTCATTATGAATTACCAAAAGGAATATACATGTTACCCCATATTCATTCATTATAATTAAGAAAACAAAACTAATATTTTCACCTTCAAAAATTCTCAACAAAGAGTTAAAATCACCCCTATAAATTAAAGTATTCCTTTCTTATAAAAGATGTGATACCACCCGTCATCATTTACAAAAAAAACTATCATATTTAAAAAATAAAATGATATATTTATTTCTAAAAAGGAATATTATAGCCATTTGATTGTGTTTATTTTATATACCCAAAATACACCCCCAATGTATGCTCTCATAAATTTTTTTATAAGGTGATTATCGGTTAGTTTGACAATCCAAATGAAAATATAATCAAACCATCACGGTTGTAGTCAAGAACTAGATAGAAAAATTCAACAAATCAAACATTATTTAATCAATATCTAATTCAATATAGACCATCCAAATCCATATATTCCCAATGAATACAAGTCTAACCATTGTAAAAACTGAATAATATTAATTGATTTCCATGATAGTGAAATGAATACTAAGAGTGTGTATGTAGTACAACAATTTTAAAAATGTTTCTAGTACTGACCATTTTTCTATACCATTCATTGATCAAATACAAGAAGGTTTTGTGGTGTAAAACTCATTATTGATTCTTATATGAGTTATTTTTATATTTATTAGTACCAAATTCCCTAAATTACACAAATAAGATGAACCTCATCTATTTTTCTGGTAGCTTATTCCACAAGAGATTTCATTTTAGTATATTAAATTCCATTGGTGAATTGTAATTGTTTATGGTAATTATTTAATCAGATCATTTTGTGGACTGATTGGAGGTATTTCTTAACTAATTTATAGTTTTTTGTAAT
Organism: Viscum album; assembly: GCA_963277665.1. NCBI lineage: Eukaryota > Viridiplantae > Streptophyta > Magnoliopsida > Santalales > Viscaceae > Viscum > Viscum album. The sequence continues at coordinate 396,572,206 of OY728145.1, forward strand.
TATTTTGATAAGTATATATGTATTTTTTTTTAAACATTTAAAAAATTCATTAAAAATATATATATTTTTAAATTTTGAAACATATAATTTGATAGATGAAAATAGAAGTCTTAGAAAACATAATATCTGAGAAAGACAGCAATGGTGATAACTAAAAGGATAAGTTAATAAATAAATTATGATATCCAACACAATTAAAATATTTTGGATATTTTTTTAGGAAATGAATTATTTAATATATTAATTATAAAATAATTTAATAAAATTCATCTACCTCTATCACGATTATTATTAAATGATGTTCAATTTTATGATGATTGTGAGTGAAAGAAATAAATTTATGGGCTAAAGAAAAGGTTTAGGACACTAAAAATAATGAATCCACCAATGTTGTATTATCATTTTGAGATACTATATACTGAATCAAACTAACATTTTGGTGCATCTAAATCACAATGAAATGATAGAGAACCATAATTCATTTCATATTCATCTTGAAAATTAGATTCTATGAATATCGATAAAATAACCATTATGAATGAGTTCCTTGATATAATTTTTGATTTGGATAAATTCAGATATTTTCTACATGGAAGTAAAGTTGTCTTTTACAATAAAAAATTTATGCATATAATGAATAATGTTGTGTCTATTATAAGGATAGAGGGATGGATTCTACTTTAATAAGAGCTCCACCTAGAAATCAAGGAAAATGTGGAATAAAAAATCTTGTGGTTGGTCACCAATGAAGACATAACCACACCGATTAAGTGGAATTTACATATTAGAACCCACTTAATGATATTTTATGTAGAGAATAACTTATTAAATTAAAATCATAGTTGTCTTGGTATGCTTATATTTTTAATTATTTCATCACATCTGAGGTAAGATATCTCTATAATTTTCCTAGAAATCATAAAATTTAATGTGAATCTAAATTTTATATTTGGGCATATTCATTAATATAGAAAATTTACAATGGAAAAATCATTATAAGGTTCATACAATAACATGAAAAAGAATCAATCGTTGATTTATATCACTCATTATCTTATGGTGGCTATCTTAGACCCCAAATGATGGCCCAAAACGAGTAAAAAATAGTTTATATTGTTCCACTTAATTCAAATATATCAAAGAAACCCATATTCTATATAAGAAAATAGTGGAAGTACTAGAAAATAATTTATTTAATCATTAAATTTAAACACCATATTATCCAAAACAATCCCATGTAGATGTTTCAAACAATGAAATAAAATTTATTTATGAAAATATGGTAAAACACAAACTGGATACACTAGAGTCAATGGTTTTTCAATACTTATGTCCATATTGGGTTTATAAATTGAAATATATAGGAATAATCCCTACCTATTGATTTATGGATAGGTTTCTACCTCCATGCGGAATTAGAAAAAAAACTGACAGGTCTATGAAAAATATTAAAATGGATATTCTAAAAGTTTTTAAAGAGAGAAGATTATAGTTTCACAAGCTAGATGAAATCATGGTAGAAACTTTTGAAAATTTAAGGATATTAAAAGTGATAACAAGGATGGAACATTATAATATAATTCAACTAGGAAAAATCATCTTATAAGATAAGGCGATTTTATTATCCAGTTGACATAAACTAATTATATATAAATTTCACTCTAACTGGGAAAGACCGTCTAAAATTATTCATGTATATCATTTTTGTGCAAAATATATTAAAATTAATGTAGTTAAAACTCATTTACTATAATGTTTAACATGACTTAGATATTATATGGGACCCTACCTTATGAAACAGTGAAATAAATTACAATCCGTCACCCTAATTATCAATAAATACCAACTCGGATACACCATTCCATTAAATTTAATAAAATATGATAGTTTTTTAATCTGTATACCTAAATAATCAATTTCATTTCATTACTGACACTATATAAATAGTGTATGGGGGATGGAATCTTACAGTCTATGATTTATTTAATATTTAATATTTTTTTATCTAATGATGCTATAAAATCTCTTCAGAGAGGCAAGCCACATTTTTTTCCTTAGTCCACTCTTTTCCTTAATTTCAATTTTATAAATATTAAACCCACCTAAACATTCAGTTTATTTTATTGTAATTTAATGTTTGATCAAAAATTTAGAATTTATAAACTGTACAAAATGAATAACATGAAAATAGAACTCACACTATTAAATAATTAAAATTCATGTTGTAAAAATAATTCACATCATAAAATGTATTCCCATAATAAAAATGATTTATGAAAAACCTACTAAAATAGGACATGAACAACCCAAACAATGATTAATTACTAAGGGGAGTTATATATGCATTAATTATCATTTTAACTCCATATAATTTAGTTTGAAAAAATTCATTTTGATCACTAAATGAAATTTTCAACCCTATATTTAATATTATTTCTCAACTAAATGGTCTAGGAGACATAAATTTCATAGTAATCCAATTATTGCATTTTTAAAATTTAATATTTGAAAAATATTTTATAAGTAAAATGAAGAGTTGGTAGATTTATCGGATAATTAGGATGCTAAATTTTAGGAATCATGATTTAAATAAATTATTTGATTTAGGTAAATGAAATTTACCATGATTTTTCATACATTAAATTTCAGAAATTTTTGAAGGTGTATTTTATTATTTTTATGTCATTCCTTGAGTAGTTGTCCGAATTTAATACGTTCCATTCTTAAAGGTAATTATAGTCTAAATAATTTCATTTTCAATCATAATCATATTTTTTGAGTGATATAGGGTCATCTAACCTACTATAACTTGATTTGAACATGTAAAATCCATGACTATGAAAAATAAAAATTAATAAGAGTGGGGAAATTCTATTTATAAGACATTATCCATGAAAAAAACTTATATCATTATTTTCTTATCCCAAATAATCCATGTATGTCCTCGCTAGTAATCATCTATGTTACAGTCTATTTGAATCCATTTGTAACCTTATAAATTTATTTATCATGATATTCAATGTTTAAGCTAGGGGTGAGGAAAGTATTAGAACACGAGATATGTTACATCAAAATTGAAAAGTGTTGTGGTAATGTTTTGCGGTATTGGGATAAGATCATGTTATATTCTAGGTATTTCTATTCTATTACTTCATGAACTAGTTGAAAAAATGTATTTAAATTGAGAAATAATAGGTTTTTTTGTGTGAAAATAAATAAACATTATTACCAGACTGATGGTATTATTAGTTTAGGTAATGTGTTGGATGTGAGATTTCATCCAATATCAACATTTAAAATATGTAATAAAAAAGAAACATAGAATTATTTTATAAGTTGAGTTTTCTTCACAACACTTACATTGATCCTGACCTTACATTTATTTCTAGGAAGTGGGAGTCATCATTTAACGATGCAGGTTTTTAGAATGGATTTCTTTGGATATCATGCTCAATGATTTATGGAACCAATTCCTTTTGAGCCTTAACCTTATATTATTAATTCCTATCATCTAGAATCCTTAGATTAATTAGATCATTATTATCAAATCCCTTATTAAATATCATTAATTTTATCTTTATAAATGGAAAAATGTGGATCTTTTCAAACCTATGGAGAATGAGCAAGTACTCATGGTTTGAGAATAGCTCTAAATCAATCTCTATAATAAGTGATATGAGAATTGAATATTTTTAGAGTTAAATCATGAACTATTATTCTTGATAAAAATGAATTGCGATTTATGAATTAATAAATTTAAAATATTAATCATTTTTAATGGTAAATAGTAAAATTATAAATTTGAATAGTTTCCTTGAAGACTGTGATGTTGTATTTATGTTTTATGTGGATATTCTAATATTAATCTCCCATTGATAATCATTTGAATTAATTGTTTTTATATTTTCAATATTGGTATCATTTTTATTCTTCTTTTATTCATTTTGAGATTATATAATTGAGGAAAAAAAGATCTAAATGTGGATAAATCTAAAAAACCATATATTTGTTATTTATTAAATATAAAATCCATTTCTTATGAAACATTATTGGTCTATAATGATTTTATTTAATAATTTTTATGTCTTATGGAAGGATGGAATGAATGGATGAAAATTTTATATATTGTATTGGATTCATTATTTAATCAACACCTAGTGATGTCCCATAGTTGAAAGGGAAAACCCAAAAGCATTAAACTAAAAAATTAGATGAAAAAAGAGTTGAAACTACTGAAAAACACTAATTCACATTATGAATATTTAATTTATTAAGTGAATATTGAGATAATTCATTGATTCATGTCAAAGATTTTATAAAATAGAAATATGAGGTGACCCCATAAATTTTATGGCATGAAACATGTCAAAATGTGAAAGCACCATCACATGCCCAGATTTGGTAAGAAATCAATGTTATATGTGATACTATGCCACAATTTTGACCCAAAATTATACACAGAAACTAGGATTAACCTATAAAGAATTTATTATATCATTAATGATTAATTAAATCATACTTTTGAAAAACCAAGGCTTTTAAATACAATAACTTAATGGGATTTAGAAAGAGATAACTCATTGAAGGGACTACATGGATGTCAGCCTACTATTAATACATTTTTTATTTCATTCATTTTATTTTAATCAATTATTTCAATATCTTCTTTGTACCATATAAAAATTGTTACCCCATCCATGTAGGGATGGTTTTTCTATGGGATCGATAAATATGAAGGATGGATCAAATATCATTACTTGATTTTCTACTTCTTTATTCAATAAAAATCACTTAATTTTTTTTTCAGGATTCAAATATTAATTTTCCATTTTATACAAAGAAAACAATTTTATTAGGTTTTTATTATCTTAGTTGAGATTTCTATTATTAGTTATTGATATATTCTTCCACCCAATTCTGGTGTGTATATAATGAAATAGGTTAAGGTTTTGTGGCACGCTCTCTGTGATCATTAGTACATGTGTATAAATTTATTTTGGAACATTTGTTTAATTTAATAAGATCAAAAACCGATAATTGATATTAATAATTAGAAAAGATAACTCACTATAATAGTCTACACATCATAATCTGTGTAGAATGACCTCAGATCTCAATAATTTATACCCCCATATGCACCATCTAGACATGGGGGTGAAGAATCTATTGATGAACCTAACTCCCACTAGTTTTGGATAAAATCATTTGTTAAAAAATTGAATCCATGTTATAATTGAAATAATTATATCCATTTATGGCTCATTGAACCTTTATGAACTATTTTTAAATCATTCAACATTAATAGATTTATAAAATTCAAAATTTATAATTCAAATATAAATCATCTTTCTTGAAAACCTCAACTGTTCTATAAATTTTTTGTGTGTGGTCCTCCTCTGTAGCCTACCTAGGGTTGAAAAAAATAATATAATTTTGGAAATAACTTATTTGAAATTCCCCATGAAAATTCATGCATCAACATCCATCAAAACATTTTTGTAGTAATTTTGATGTTAAATGGTTAATAATACTTTGTCAATTTTCCTAAAATGGGTTAAGCATTTTATTTTTTATATCTAAAAAAACGAATTCATAATTCATACATTTCAAATTCATTAATGATAAACTAAAAACTTATAAATATTTATAAAGGCTTAAAAAATCATACAAAAACCCATATAAAATAATATGAAACAAACATTGAGCATTCAATGTCTTCAAAAATAAGAAATATAGACTATATGAGATAAGCATGAAACCAATAAAAATAAATATCATCCCTCATTATTCTATATCAAATAAAATAATTCATTAAAATGAATATATTTAATGATTTTTCTTGGTTGATTCCAATTATTATTTTATATTAGATTGATGAAAAATAAAACCATGAATAATTTCAAGGGCATAATCAAACTACCCCATTTAAATAAATTGAAAACCACTTCCCAACACTTTTATAGTCTCCTCATGTCATCTGTAATAATATCAAACCCCCATGAATCCATATATCAATTAAAATTTAAAAAGTGATGATCCATGAAGAAATTACATAGGATAATGTATTTTTTTCCAAGACAATTACATCCTTTGTTATTATGAAGCAATGAGATATGGGATTCAAATGGAATTATCCTTTAACAAATCTCAAATACACCCCCTTTTGTAATAAAAATGAAAATGGGAAAGTAATAACTGCACACCCACTTATGATATCTTTCCCCCCCCCCATTATGAAATGAGTTAATTTTGGTAACCTTTTTATATACCCATCATAAAAAACCAAATACTTCTAAGATGTTTGGGGGTGGTTAGATTTTCATTTTTAATTTATCAGTGAATGATAAACATGGTGTTTAATTATTAACATAGAAAACCATCCTCTGTAAATACAATTTTAATGATATTAATAATATAGTGTTGTTTCTAATAAAATCAATATTTATGTCACAATTTCACGATGTTTCAATGATAAAATTATATGTGAGATCTATTTACATAGATATAGAGTCTTCATTCATATTATTCATAGAATCTAGAACACTAAAATATTAAGGAGAAATACATAGTGTATTTATACCAAAACAGTAATATATTCTAGTTAAAATAATATCCATATAATTATAGAGAAAATAATGTGTTAATATTATGTAATCACCTTCAGTCATGCCAATTCCATTAGACATTGCTTTTTTGAACTATTCCACACAAAACCCTCCTTTAACGAATGTTCCACATGAAGTCAACATCATGTCAACAAATTCTCCAGCATAATTTTTATTTATAAAACACTATAATAAAATATATGAAAACTATTTACATACCATTTTGTATCTATGTGTATTATTGATGTACCTCAAAATCATCTAGGTTTCTAATATTTAGAATCCATGGTATCGTATTTTAATAAAACGGAAAATGTAAAAAGAAAAAAATGTTTGTCTTAGAAGTTTTTTTGTAATGAAGGATTATAATTAGTTTTTATAGTCCCTATTATTGACACTAGTTCTAGTGTCACGAACCAACCTCGGTTGACCATGAACCGGTCACGCGAGCCAGTCCGTGACATGGCCCAAGGGCCGTTCCTGATCCTCCCGGGATGACAAAAAGTGCCAGGGCATCAGCAGAGGCTGTGGGAATGATTTCTCCCAATATAAATAAAGAAAGTAGTAGAAATGAAATAGATAAAAGCCGAATAAGTAAAAAAATGGCCACACATGAACCAATGAAAAATAATACTAACCAAACACGACGTCTGAACTAACTCCATGTGACCCCGCGGGTCACTCTCCGAATCAACGATCAAGTGTCGCCCATGGTGAGCGCACTAAAGCTATAGCCTGCATAAATACTAAAAATAGAAATGAACTATAGGTGTAGGTATAAAACTTAGTAGTCTAGCCCGATATATATTCCCAATGCACTACCTTTAAAATAAAAGAAAAAAATTTCAAGTTTGAACTACAATATATAAAAGTATATTTTTCTAAAAAAATTACTTAAAAACAAAGTATGAACCATTTCCCCTAACCATTTAAAAACATGGGTTCATTTCATTAGTGTCAATGTATTTTTAGAAAGGGACAGTGATTTTACATTTTCAAATTTGCACCAAGAGGATTAAACACTTTCATTTGAAAACCATTTTTAGAAGCCTAATCAAAATAAATTTACCACTTTCTATGGAAAACAATACACCATAAATGCACAAAGTAAAACACACAACAAGGGAAATGTAGGTATACATATCAGCATCATAATCACTACTGCAAGCAACAAAAGCTGAATAGACCCGAGTGAACCAAGGAGATCGAGAATAAACCATAAGACACCAATACATGAGATATCATCCTCATTGACATGTCACACATGATGAAATCAATCACTCAATACACTCAACCATACTTTCTCAAGAAGTATGAGGGAAAATCCCATAGAAATAAACCCAATATATCCACCTATTATAGGTCACTTGTCAGTACCATAACCTAGCTATGCAGCAATATTTCTTAGAATATTCTCAAAATATGTCATATTCCCATGTCTCATGTGTTTTTAAAGGGGGCGAGCAAACTGATGCCAATAGAGCATCCAATCATATATATATATATATATATAGCACAACAGGAATCACCCCGATCCACTCCATGCGACAACCACTTTCCTTTAAGCTATTCAAGTACCAGGGAGCCTCTAAGAGCAGCCTCCCAATCAATAAATTCCATCCAAGGTAGGATGGTATTCATCAAAATAATCATATCATTTTCCATAAAGTGCCAAATGGGTATTAAACACCTTTCAAAATCACCACTAAAAAAGTATAACTTCTTTATAAGACAAAAACCAGTTTAAAACCTTTTAAGAAACCCCAAAACACTACTTCACAGGCTGCCAATATTTTTATAAACCCAAGCCAAAACATTTTACATTTTTCTAGATGAACCGTAAGAGCCAAATTGGAAATTTCTCAAAAGAACCAAAGTACTTTTTCACGATTCAAAAGAAATCATTTATCATTAAACCAGAAACAAATTTGATATTCCGTGAATTATATTTAAAAGCCAAACTAGCATTCTATCACTAATGGGTGTCCGCTCATTAAGAAAATATTTCATGTGTCCTGAATAAAATAAATGGCTCATTTTACATCAAATAATAATTTAAAAATTAATTTTCTTATATCATTTCACCTTTATTAAAATGTATAAAATATTAAATTTGAACAAATAGTTTGCAAAAATAGCAGGAAATAATGTAACATAAATTTTAAAAAGTAGTGTGATGGGAACCAAAATCGAGATTGCTTTGCAAGACAATGAAACCTCAGAACCAATTTGTGATGATAGGGAAACATTGAAAACAAGGTGTGATGATGATGCTCGATCGAAAACACCCTACGCGGATCCTAAAATACTATACGAACCAATAAAAACACACCATCAACTAAAGCCCATAATCCACAAGAGTAAGATGATAATAATAATAATAATAGTATTCAAAATAAGAATAAAAATAATGATAACAATAATAATAATAATAACAATAAAAATAATAATGAATACAACAACAACAAGAAGAAGAATAATCATAATTATAATAATAATAATAAGGATAATAATAATAATAATAATAATAATAACAACAATAATAATTATAATAATAATAACAATAATAACAACAACAAAAACAATAATAATAATAATAATAATAATAATAATTATAATAACAATAACAACAACAACAACTCCAAATACAACAATAATAATAATAAGTGTAAAATAAAATATAACAAAAAAACCTTTCAGGGAGGGCGCAGCACTGGACTGGCCGTAGGCGGAGGCCAGGAGGCGTGGGCTGCATGTGTTAAGTAGGGAGTAGAGGAGGTTGGTGAGGTGATGAGCTACCGTGTGTGGGAGAAGGATGCCGACAGGGGCTGGCCGGGCTGCGCATGATGAAATAGGAGAGGCGTAGGGAGGGGATGCTATGGGGAGGCCGCTGGGATTTACACACACCATGAGGGAGGAATAGCCGACCAAAAAGGGTTGGAATGCTCGTGCGCTGAATAGTAAGCTGTGGAAAGGCCGGCGCTAGCTGAGGGAGGTAACCAGGTGGTACTGTGGCGTTGTTTGTCGAGCGCAGAAAACGGGGGAGAGGTGTCGGGGTGCTGGAAGGAAGGGGCTGGTCTTGCTATCTCGCTGCAAACAGGGGGCGTTGGTGGTAGGCTTCCGCATTGAGGAGGAGCGGGGTGCAGGGTTGTTGTGTGAGATCGATGCCCAACTGCAAAGGTGAGGGAGCGTTGACTTCCAAGGCCAGTAGCTGTGCGGGCTGGAGGACGAGCAAGGATCTGGGGCACTGGCGGCAGGCTGCTTTGCTGAAGGAGAGTGACCAGGAGGGGGATGCGGGTGCACCGCTAAAGAAGAGGGTCGGTCGGGGCAGGTGGGTCACCGCGATCAGAGGAGGCCAGATGAGGGATGGTGGCGGAACACTGCAAATAGGGGTGTATTGGGGGGAGGCCGAGCGGGAGAGGGATTGGAGAGATAGGATAACCCAAACCCTAAAGAAGAATGAATAAAAAAATAAGTCTAAAAAATATTAATTAAAATATAATCAAAACAATGATAATAATAATTATAATACTAATCATAATATTAAAATTAATTCTAAAATTCATCTCATTTATCTGATTTATAATAATAAAAATAATTATCATAACTTTTACAATCTTATTCATAACATTTAATAACGATAATAATAATAATAATAATTGAAAATCCAATTGCCTAATAACAACATCTTCTATCCTCCAATAAAAATAACAAAATTATAATTAATAATAACCTTGATAATAATAATAATGGTCTTAAAAAATATCCATAACATCGATATTTACCACTCATAAATTTGCACATCATTCAGGAAAACATCAATAATAATAACTCAAGTAGCAACACGGGTACCGAGCCGACCGCATGGCTCCCGCTAACCATGTGGTGCCTGCGTGTCGACCTAAATAATAATAAGAATAACAACATGATGATAAAAATAAAATTAAAAATAGTATTCATATTATCTAAATATATATAAAATCATCAACAAAATAAAATTTTAAAAGAAACAATAAGAAATGTGAATTCTAATTACAAAATCATTTATATTCAATTTCTGAGAAAGGGTCGTCGCGCCGTTACCCGGGCGAAGCCATGCAGAGTTTCCATAAATGTGTTCCGATCACGAACCCAATGACATCACCTAAAAAAACTCACTTTTAACATAGACACAAAAATTTTCGTCTTGGACTCACCCCAGACCCCAGCAAAATCATTTAAGTATAAAGAAATGGTAAAATAAAACACACGACTAGGTCGGGGTGTGGAAATTCTACCCACTATAATGCTTTCCAACCCTGGAAAGCCATAACACTATCCAGCCAATCGATCAACACCTAGGGATTCCACATTAACATGATCCAACCTCTTAACCCAAGGATATCACTCCAGCTAACAGTATAACTTGACTTCATTACCCAAAACAGATCACCGACGGAGGGGATGTCTAATCAGATTCTCCACTATAAGAACTCAACTAGCATCCAATAATGACATAAGCAAAACCCCAAAGATACTCACGATGGGTCTCCCCACCATAAAGAACCAACCAATTATAGACCAACCAGAACTCCATCTTCGGCCCGAACAGGGCCTTACTCAAGCTATAAAAGCACAGAAAATACATTTAATCCACTCACTCTTGTCCGAAAGGGATAGGAGTTTATCCAAAAAGTCTGTGAAAACCAAAAACCCTTACCCCATGGGTGGGGAGGGAGGGCCCAAGGATTGGATCAGTGAAACTTGGACGAAAAACTACCCACGTCATACCACTTCGAGATGGAGACAAACCAAAACCGTAACTGATTCACATCAGTGGCCCACTCAAGGTCACTAATCAGAAACTTACATCCAAAAGGCACAATTACTGATATTTCGTGAGGGATAAATCCATCATTCTCTTTGAGACAAGAGGAAATTTACAACGACAGAAAAAGCAGAGCAGCAACACCAAAACTGTCTCACCACACTGTAGAGGCACAACTTTAAGCAGACTCCTTACAATTCCCCCAGAGTTTTTCTGACTACGCGTTGGCTTCACTCCGAGACCTTTTGGCTGGAGCTCTGATGGACGAAGAATCTCATGCCTCGCAAATAGGTTCTAACAATCCCTTAAAGAAATATACATCTTTTTATTTGGCATAATAATAGGAAAAAATTCAAAATAAAAGCCACATTGGTATTGAAAACAAGAGTTAATCAAAAGACACATGACATTCCCATACATTTCAAACCCAAAACAACACCCTTACAACAGCCACGATAAAATATCACATACACTGGAAGGAAACATACATAAGAAACATTAAACAAAAACCCCACATCACATCACTTATTATAACTTATATTGTGACTCTTTCTAGCATCGCCCTGATAGAATCGTCGCAAGTGACCCTGGCGTCCACATGTCTGGCAGGGCATCGGAGCGCTTGGGCATGACAGCTTCTTGTTACCCAGCTTCCCAAACTGATAACAAATGAGGATATCTCTCTCTAAAGAGGTTGATGAAAGATCCTAAGGCCTATTGATTCCACGAACTGCTCCATCGCATTTCGATCACTTGCTCATATTTTTGTTGGAAGTATCCCCACTACTCCTACGAATTGGATGGAGGACCACTTAGAGCACTCCCACCATCATGGTATCGATATGAAAAGCTTGTTTCACCACATCAGCCAATGAAGTTAGGTTGGATGCTGACACCTTCGATTGTAGATCAGGGCGGAGACCCGCCTCGAAGCGTCGAGCCTTCATGCGGTCATTCATGGAATACCCTAAATCATAAGGGACTAGCTCCACAAAGCACTGGAAGTATTCCAACACGGATTTGTTGCCCTACTGCAGACAACACATCTCCATCCCCTTTCTCACCATTTCTTCCTCAGAGAAATACTGGCAAATGAACAAATCATTGAAGAACTCCATAGTAAGCTCTTGACAGGGTTTGTTCTGAGACACTAACTTCTACCACATCCACAGAGAACTTTCAAGCATGAAGGTCATAAACTTGACCTTCAACGACTCGGGAAAATCAATGAGGTTATAGTCCCTTTCAATCTTCTGCATCCACTCCTCTTCTATGGAACGATCTGCTTGATCATAAAAGAGAGGTGGATCTAACTTCCGAAACTCAAGCATAAAATCATTAGGTTGATCAACCTCACTGTAATCATTCATCGAAGCCTCAAGGGATAACCGCTGGACAAGAATAGTCAAAAACACATTCAAGGCCAACTCAATAAATAAAACCCTCAAAAACAAACATTACATAGGTGATAATCTCAAAACACAGGAAAACAAGTTATCATAACATCAAATATTTTATCATTGAAAACATATTTAATTTAAAACGAGCTTTATGGGGTAAACCCTCGCCATTGGAATTCTTTAGAGTCTCACTCACATGCATGTATCTTTTCCACCAAGGGCATCCATCCACTATACCAGAAATCCGTCCACATTTCCAACACACCACTATGCATGTGAGAACCCATATGAAGACCAAGGACAAGACAAAGCAACTTCATTTTCTAAAAAACAATCATTCATACCACTTATTTTAAAACAATCCACAAATTAAACATGTCTTTTCAAACAACCATTTTTTTCAAAACCAACTTTCTTGATTCGAACCACTTCCAGAATTCAAAGAAATACCAAAACAACTCAAACAAGGAACTAGTGTCAGTGGGTGACTTGACCATATGGTTAGCGGCCATATGTCAAACACGTTACTGACATAGAGAGCCTTATTGGACCATCCCCTAGCTCTTTATAGATTTCCAGTCCGTGAGGCTTAGAAGGACTATTAGACCAACTCTCTTTGTCCTATACCAATCACAAAACATTTACATAAAAACCCATATAATCAAATTAAACCAAACATCCCATTGAAACTTGAGGATCAATACAGGCAATAGTTCGTGACGCTCTTCCATCACCTACCCCTCATGTCCTGATAGTCCTACTCCATATACCTTGACATCCCAAATAACAAAGTTCGCTCTGAAAATAGAGGTCCTCTAAGAGCTGACTTGCTCTGATACCATTTTTTCAGGAACCAACCTGGGTTGACCCTGAACCAGTCACCCGAGATGGTCCATGACATGGCCTGAGAGGCATTCCCAATCCTCCCAGGCTTGCGACAAGAGATAAGTCATCAACAAGGGCTATGAGAATGATTTATACAAATATAAATAAATAACACAGCAGAAATAAAACAGAGCAACGTAGAATAAGTAAACCGAACAAAAAAACACATGAACAAACAAAAAATAAAACTAACCAAACACGACGTCTGAACTAACTCCCTGTGACCTCATGGGTCACTCTCCGACTCAACGATCAAGAATCTCCCAAGGTGATCACACTCATGTTGTAGCCTACCCAAACACTAAAAAAATAACTATTGGAGTGTGTGTAAAACACAGTAGGCTAGACCGATATCTATTCCCAATGAACTACCATTAAAATAAAAGAAACATCATTTCATGTTAGAACTACAATATATAAAAGTATGTTTTTCTAAATATTTTACTTAAAAACAAAGTATGAACCATTTCCCTTAACTATTTCCAAACGTGGGTTCATTTAATTAGTGTCAATGGATTATTAGAAAGGGGAAGTGATTTTACATTTTCAAATTTTCACCAAGAGGATTAAACACTTTCATTTGAAAACCATTTTTAGAAGCCTAATCAAAAGAAATTTACCACATTCCAAGGAAAATAATACACCAGAAATGTACAAACTAAAACACACAGTAAGGGAAATGCAGGTATACATATGAGCATCATAATCACTATTGCAAGCAACAAAAGCCGAATAGACATGGGAGAACCTAGGAGATCGAGAATAATCTAGAAGACACCAATACGTGAGATATCATCCTCATTGACATGTCACACATGATGAAATCAATCACTCAATACGCTTGACCATCCTTTCTCAGGAAGGTCGAGGGAAAATCCAATAGAAATAATCCCAATATATCCACATATTAAGGGCCACTAGTCAGTACCATAGCCTACCAGAGCAGCAATCATTCATAGAATATTCTCACAATATACCAGATTCCCATGTCTCAAGTGTTTGGAAAGGGGGTGAGCCAACTGATGCCAACTGAGCATCCAATCATATATATATATATAAATTACAACAGACATCACCCTGAGCCACTCCATGGGACACCTCTTGCCTTTAAACTACTCAAATACCTGGGAGCCTCTAAGTGAGACCTACCAAACAATCAATTGCATCCAAGGAAAGAGAGTTATACTATGAGGGTTAGCATCAAAAAAATCACATCATTTTCTATAAAGTGTCCAACGAGCATTAAGCACCTTTCACAATCCCCAATAAATAATAAGTTAAAGTTATTTATAAGAACAAAAGCAGTTTAAAACCATTTATGAAAACCCAAAACACTACTTCACAGGCTGCCAATATTTTCGTAATACCAAACTAAAACATTTTACTTTTTTCCAGATGAACTGTAAGAGCTAACCGTTCAATTTCTCAAAAAAACCAAAGTAATTTTTCACGCTTCAAAAGAAATCATTTATAATTAAACCATAACTAAATTTGATATTCTGTGAATTATGTTTAAAATCCAAACTGGAATTCTTTCACTACTAGGTTTACGCTCATCAAGAAAATATTTCAAGTGACCTATATAAAATAAACAGATCTTTTTACACCAAATAATCATTTAAAAATTATTTTTCTTATATCACCTCACATTTATTAAAATTTCTAAAATATTTAATTTGAAGAAATAGTGTTGGAAAACAGAAGGAAATAATGTAACATTAATTTTAAAAATAAGTGCAATAGGAACCTACCTCTAGATCAGTGTGCATGACAATTTAACCTCGGAACCAAGGTGTGATGAAAAGGAAACATCGAAAACAAGGCGCGGCGACGACGCTCACTCGGAAATGCCCTGCGTGGATCCTAAAAATCCCAAACCAACCAATAAAACCCCATGATAAACTAAGGCCCACAATCCACAAGAGTAAGATGATAATAATAATGATGATGATAAGAGCCCGAATAAGAATAAAAATATTGATTATAACAATAATAATTATAACAATAATAATAACAATAAAATAATAATAAATACAACAACAAAAATAATAATAATAATCATAATAATAAGGATAATAATAATAATAATAAGAAAATAAATAAAAATAACAATAATAAGAAAATAATAATAATAATAATAATAATAATAATAATAATAAACATAATAATAATAACCATAATAATAATAATAATAATAATAATAAAAACAATAACATTAATAATAATAATAATTAAAATAATAATAATAATAATAATAATAATAATAATAATAATAAAAGTAAAAGTAAAATTAAAGATAACAAAAAAACTTTCAGGGGGCGCAACACTGGTCTGGAAGCAGGAGGAGGCCAGGAGGCGTGGGCTTCACACTTTGAGCAGGGAGTAGAGGAGGCTGGCGGGGCGCCGAGCTGTCGTGCGAGGGAGTAGAAGGCCGAGGGGAGCTGGTAGGGGTGTGCGCACTGAAAGAGGAGAGGATTTGGGAGGGCCTGCTACGGGGAGGTCGATGGGCTGTACACACATAGGGAGGGAAGAATAGATGAAAAAAAGGGGGTGGCATGCACGTGTACTGAAAAGGAAGATGAGCCAAGTTTGGTGATTGCTAAGGGAGGTAACCAGGTGGTTTTGCGGTGTTGTTCGTCGAGTACAGAAAAAGGCAGAGAGGCGTCGGGGTGCTGGAAGGAAGGGGGCTACTCATGGTCACGTGCTGCAAACAGGGGGCCCCGGTGCCATACTTCCATGATGAGGAGGAGCATGGAGCAGGGTTGTGGTATGAAGTCAATGGGAAAATTCAATGTTAAGGGAGAATTGGCTTCCAAGGCTAGCAGATGTGTGCGCTGGAGGACGAGTAGGGATCTGGGGCACTGATGGCAGGCTTTTGTGCTGAAAGAGAGTGACCATGAGGGAAAGTGGGTCAGTCGGGGCATGGGGGCACCAGGATCAGAGGAGGCTGGATGGGGGATGGTGGTGGCGCGCTAAAAATAGGGGGCGTATAGGGGGATGCCTAGTCGAAGAGGGATTGGAGAGAGGGGTTCACCCAAAACGCTAAATATGAATGAATAAAAAAACAAGTCTAAAAAAATACTAATTAAAATGCAAACAAAAAAATGATAATAATAATGATAATACTAATCATAATATTAAAAATTATTATAAAATTCATTTCATTTATAATATTTATAATAAATAAAATATGAATCATAACTTTTACAATCTTATTTATAACATTTAATAATGATAATAGTAATAATAATAATTCAAAATCCAATTGCTAAATAATAATATCTTTTATCCTCTAATAAAAATAACAAAATTATAATTAATGATAACCTTGATAATAATAATAATGGTATTGAAAAAAATATCCATAACGTTGATATTTTGCGCTCTTAAATTTGTTCATCCTTTAGGAAAACATCAATAATAATAACACAAGTAGCCGTAGGGGTACCAAGATGACCACATGGCTCCCGCTAACCATGTGGTGCCTACGAGCCAACCAAAATAATAAAAACAATAAAAAATGATAATAAAAATAAAATTAATAACAACATTCATATTATATCAATATTAATAAAATCACCAACAAATTAAATTTTAAAAGAAACAACAAGAAACATGCATTCTAATTAAAAAATCATTTACATTAATTTTTTTAGAAAGGGCGGTCACACAATTAACCAGGCAGAGCTGTTCAGTGTTTCCAAAAATGTGTTCTGATCTTACGCCCATCAATGTCGCCTAAAAAACGCACTTTTAACATAGACACAAAACTTTTCGTTTGGGACTCACCCTGGACCCCTGCAAAACCATTTAAGGATAATTAAATGAAAAAATAAAACACACGCCCAGGTTGGGGTGTGACATCTAGACTCATTTTAATCAATATAGTTTTAATAACTACATGCATATAAATTCCATTTTATTCCCCAAATATAAATCACTTAAAAATTTGAGTAGACTAATTTTCCTGGGAAAAAATATGAAAATTCCTTTTAACGATATACAATTCAAAAAAATATTTCTCATCTAATATAGATCTATCAAATTTTATTATATTGTCCTCAAAATATTCTGTAGAAATGTTATTATAATAATTATAAAATATAATTCCATCCACATGTAATAATAAAATTAGCATTCTTAGAAAAAAAATCCTTCATATAAACAATACTATCAATATTATTATTTAAAAACATTATTCCCATCAAGCCTTGGTCTATTTTGAATACTAGTCTCAAGGTTTATATTTTAATCTATATCTATATTTATTTAGTATTTATATCATTCCCACATATTTATCCAGAATAAAACTATCTAGATAATAAAACATCACATCTTCTACATGATCACCATTGAGGAAGACATAATCTACATCAATTTGATAGATCTTTTAGTTTTTTGTAGAACCTATTAAAATTAATGAATTAATTATATCACCTTTACACTATGTAAAGGTCACTTCAATATCAACTCTTTCTTGTAAAGAAAACTCCTTGCACACTATTTGTTCATTGTTCTTTGTAAATTTACCTTTTCAATTCATATATTTTTAAAATCCACATAGTTTATACGATGTTTTTGTTATGAATCAATCAATGTGGATCCCAAATAATGTATTTCGACATTCAATAATGTTCTAGAATCGTGGATATAGACCATTCCTAATGGTCAATTTCCTCATATTGTATTTGAGGTTTATTTTTTAAATAAAATCAGTTTTCTTTTATTAACAAAATTTTGTATGGTTTGTATAGATTCATATTATTGGACAATACTATTTTATCAATCAACGTGTTTCTTTAAACATCAAGGAATCCACATATAGTCATTAAATTCTTATTTTTTACTAGTTATATTTGATTTAATATTCTTTATAACCTAATTTTTACAGCTAATTTCATAACCAATTTTCCACGATTCTATATGTTTCTTGACCTAATTGATTAACATATTTCACAATAAATTATTAATCAAAACATTTTATTTTTCTTCAATGATTCAATTTTGAATTTAAGAGTAAGCCGTCATTTTGGGAAAAGTTTTATAGATCCAATTGATGGAATATGATGTACTACACATGTAATTATCAATGTAAACACTGGAAATTGTTCATTTTTATCTGTTAATGGACAAGACATGTTCATTTGAGAAAACATTTCATACAAAAAGTGTAATACCATGAAAATTATTATATCCATGATGCGTAGAATAGGAATTAAGGTTTCCATGAAAAAATATTATATATTATATGAGGGAGAAAGTGAAGTACTCGTAAAGTCTTATTATTACTTGAGGATTGAATTGAATTACATGAAAAATGTACTGAAAATTTACATAAGGAATATGTGTGGTGAAAAAGAAGATGGTTCAGACATTGTTTAGAATTTCATATCGACATGTTATTCTAGAAAGTCATTATTTTATATATTATATACATAGAATTGTTTTATCTATTTAATATGTTCTTAATGTAAAAACATGGTACCAACCCACTATCATGCCAAGGGAAAGATCATCCTCAGTATTATGGGACATGAATGTCAACCATGCCCAAGAGACCAATATAGGTTATCCTACGGATGGATGAGGCAGCATAGTGCCTTCATCATACAGGTGGTCCCGTGTATAAGGAATATAGAGGGCATGCATGATGGAACATTGATTAAGCTATAAGCCCACTGGGATGGAGTCCATGTGTGTGAGTAATGTTATATAGGTTTCAATACCCCATATCCTTGACATGATATGCTATAGGACCATCCATAATAATAATTTGTAGCATTGATGAGATGAGAATCCAATTTGGGACAATCGTCGTGTGGTTATTCTCCCAAAATATAAAAAATCATGATATTTCTATGTATATTAGATCTAGAAAATATGAGCCTCCAAATTGAGGGAGATGTTTCCTCATCATCCATTTTTATATAGATCTGTTATGCATGGTAATTACCCCATTGGTGATCCGTGGAAATCAGGGAAACAATTCCATGAATTATTCTGATTACCACAATGATCTCCTATATTTAAGGTGAGTTTGAATAACTCATCAAAACTGATATTCATGTACTTATACACATTACGAGAGAACACCAAACCATCATAATATTATAATGAATTAATAACTTTCTATGATGTATGTTATATAATTTTTTTTGTTGGTATGATCAAAATTTTAACCCATGTAGATTCGTATTTCTTGCATCAGAAATGAATGATGATTCCATGTGATGAGAACCCATGGGAAGTTGTAATCCATGTAATGAAACATAATGAAATGGATATGTTAATAGTGATTTATATCTAAGTCCTAAGGCAATCGAGTACATTCGTGAAGAAACTAGAATCCCTGCACTTTTAGGTATTCGTGTTGAGAGAATATGAAACGTGAATAAATTTTGAGTTTCTATGCATTTATATATATGTGTAAAAGAATATGAAGCATGAAACCAAGTATTATTTTATTTGAGTTATATAATAATTATTTGAAATCAGGAATTAAAAAAAGAATGGTTGGTAAACCATGGTTTATAACATACCCATGCAGGAAGAAGAAGATAATACTGAAAAATCTATTATATTTTAAATGCATTTCTTGATGATGAAAAAACCCCCAAAATATTATGGGGCATTCAGAATAATAAATATAGTGCCTAAGAACAAATGTGTTATCTAATTTAAGGAGGAATAAAATTGTTTATTCATAAAAACATTTAAATGGGGATTTAAATGAGGGGTATTAAATCAATTTATTATTGAGTTCATATGAATAATTATTTTTTGTTTATATGTGCATGTAGGTGATGTTGAATTTATTGAAAAACATTAAGACTCCATACATCCATTATGAAACAATAATTTTTAGAGGGATCCAAATTCGTGTAATGGTTGGAGAATGTGATTATATGTACCATTGAAATTGAAGATGATCATTCAGATCATTCATTATCTAAAAGAATTATTGAGACCAACATTGCTGATGTTTGTGAATAAGTAAACAATTAAGGGGAATCGATCACTATTATTGGGGAAGGCTATTTTTCAATGAGATCATTGTAGAACTGGATCAACACTAAAGAGTAACCATATAGCTTGGGTGTCTAACCAACTATTAGAGGCTTGTGAATATGGTGTTTGTCTAATCAGATAACAAAATATATTGGGGGGGGGGGTCTAACCATTGAGAGATTTCAACTGGGGTGTATAATCAATAGTTAATAGATTGTAAATGTGATTTCTAAAAAGTGTTATTCAGTTGTGAATATAGCGAATAGAATATATTTTGGGATTTGTAACAAAATTTGGGAGGAGTGTTCCTTTAATATATATGCATTGTAAATATTGTGTGTTGCTATAATTTCTAGGCCCCAATAGTAGCACAAACACCCTGCCTTATCATGGTCGTTAGGTCCTAGACCACCAAGTTACACCAGTTTCCTAATATAAATGTGGTTCCCTCCCTAGGGTCCACTCATGTGTGTAAACTGGTTATCAGAATAATGATTATCCTCAAAGGATAACCTAGGTTCTTTTTAGTGTCCTTTTTCTACACCCACAAACACCCTAGGAATCTTCCAAGTAGGTCATCCATCATAATAACTACTCCAAACAAAGCACACATAATTGGGGTGTTCTAATCTGGTTGGATTCCAAAAATAAAGATGAACATTGTTGGCACCATTCATATCATTAATTAATTTAACACTTTATTATATTTGTGTGTAACATTCACCCCTCCATAGATAAAAACATCCTCATTCTAGACCCTACATCTCTAACTAGGTAGTAGCACCTCACTCAAGGTTTTGTTCTTACCCTAATTCGCAAGTAACAAATAGACCTAACGAATATCATAAACACCCATACATAACATGGTATTCTAGTCTAGGCCTAAAATATACCACTAGTTACCCCATAGAGACTTTCTCCCCTCCTTGGGACCACCAACGTACTAGAATGAGTGATCAAACTAATGAATTTTACCACATCCCAATAGAATTTCATCATAGTGTGCTTTGTCCTCACCTAAAAAAACCCGGGAAACATTCAAGGTGGTCAACCACCATGATCACTACTCACGTCCATGAATAGTTAAATGTTGAGTTCTAATATTGTATTCTTTCAAAAATAATGTTTAATCTGGTTTACATGAGTCATATCATTTACTCATTTAACAATTTATCATTATGGGATGTCACAACCGCCCTTAGTTATTTTATTACCAAAAAGAGCTGAGGTTAGGAGATTCAATTGAGTAGATCAATAAAATTAAATAATTCAAGATGATTGATAATAATAGAGATAAAATTCATAAAATGAGGGTATTAATGATTCAAAACCACATATCAATGGCACTGATCCAGAACTTTGGATCTCACATGATATCAGATCGAGGTCCATCTATAAATATCCAAGAAGTATCCATAAAAATAGATAATCTCAATTATAAAAATTGATGAAGTGTTCCTACCCTTAATTGATAAAATAATCATAGGTGGATAAATATGATTCTACTCTACCTATATTATCTTTACCATAATATAAGAGATGCTTCCATAATTTTCTTTTCACCTATTTCTAATGATGACCTATTGTCTAATTTTGAAAAGTGTAGTTTTTAGCTTCATGAAAAAGCACAAAATAACATCTCAATTTCCTTATCAAAAATACTATATACCAAGGTCATGGGTCAACAATATTCATATGATGTATAGGATAAATTAAAATCTAAGTATGAAAGAAGCATACATGTCATGTAATCCAAGCTACATTATTAGAAAAACAATTATAAAACAACAAAATCTATATTGAAGAAAACATTTATGATTGAATCCCATGAGATAATGGAATTCTAAGAATTATTAGAGGGTTGGGTAGAATCCTAATCATTTAATTATTGTTAAAAAATGATGCGGGATTTTCTATATTAGTTTTATTGAATGATATCATTACTGGAATAAAAAAATACTTTATTCTTGATGAACTATGAAACATTCTCATATCAAATCCGATGAGTGAAATTACATCTTTTAAAAATTATTAAAAAATCTAAATTGACATTGAATCCCTAGGAAATAGAAAAATTAAATTAGAAGAAAATCTTGAATCCATTATTTCTGATTATGTGGACGGAGAATATGATTTCAAATATTTCTTTCTTTTTCCAGTAACATTTGTAAAATGGAAGTGGATAAGATAAAACATGCCAATGTTTAGAAGTGTAATATCACTGGTTATGTTCCCCGAATTTGTTGTTGATTCCTCTTGGTATGATCAGATCAAATATTTATTATTCCCAAACAACACGAACTAATCATGCATAATAAAGAGGTAGTGTGGGTTGAAACTAACAAGTAAAACTGGTAGAAAATCAAGCCAACAATTCAATGTATATAGAAGGACTCCTCAAACTCAATCTATAAATTTGGCGTCATTATAACTAGGTAGTTTGGATTTTGATCAGATAAAAATGAAGAAAAAATAGTTCATTTAAGACCTTTAAGAAAAAGATAATCCTAAATCAAACATTGGAAAATCATATGGATTAGGTTTCTATGTGGTGAAAGGGTCACCAATTGGTTATTGTAAAACCAACTGGATATAACTATGATATAATTATACCTTGATCTATGTATTGGTGGAAATATTGTTGCATTATGTATATCTAATGTGGAAGAACGTTTTTTAGGCACATAATCATATCCCTCTCAACTACAATTAGGTTATTTTAATTTAATTTCATATCCCATGGTTAAGGATGGGTACGATAATTCAATAATCATTTTCAACCTAATTACTAGATATATTGTAACCATAGTTCAATTCATGGATTCATTATACTCGGAAAAACACTTATTCTCAACCCCTTACTCTATGAAAATTAGTCATTAAATAAGATGATAATAAAAAGAAAATAAATAATATACATGTTCAATATAATCATAATGAAATTTGGAAAAAAATGAATTATTATAACAAGTAAGAATGAATCAAAAACATAAAATTAATGAGGAAAATAAATAGTACATGTGTTGAATTCAAATGAAATTCGTGGTGGAAACATGCATCAAAATGAAATTAAATTTGAACTGATCAAATAATGAACATATAAAATAAAAAACACCAAAGGATTTGATAAAAAGAGAAAATTAATGATTTGAAACTGAGTTTAAAAGGAAAAAGGCGATGAAATAGAGGAGTAAATGAGTGAAAACATAGTCCCAAATTCTCTCCCTTTCCGGTGTGTATCACCAAAATACACATAGGCCAAATGTTACACGAAATGTAAATCATCCACATAGTTTATAGTTCTTACATGGCTTCTATCATGACTCTGCCAAAATGTGAATTCTTTAATCATCTTGTACATCGGATCTATAATGTCCTCCAAGGTTCAAAAATATTGAAATATCCTTAAGATATATAATTGAATGTATGATATATCGAAAATTTTCAAGCGGTGTAAATTATAGATTTTCTATATGTCATTCATGACTTTTACATTCTACATGTTGCTAAATTTTAGCAGGAACTATACTTTGAATATATTACAACGTGTAATGTAGTTTAACATCATGTAAATGATTCACATCAGGTAATTTCTCACGAGATATCCTTTAGTCAACAAGGATTATTTAAATGAGGAATAAATATCGTGAAATCCTTTCAAGACATTTGGATCCTATTTTTCTGCTTTTCATAATTTCTTCTATTTTGTCCAAATTTTTAATTCCTATTAAAATAATCCAAAACCCAAGGAATTATCAAGTAAAACATGACTAAACCTTACATATTTGTATCCGAATTGAGTTTATAAATTAGTATTATCATATTCTTCCACACATAAGCAATATTTTTCCTCAAATTAAAGGCATCTCAATAGTAATACCATATGGATAAATTTTTAGATACAAAACATGAATTTCGACCATGTAAATAAAGCTCAGTGTAAGTGAAAAATATATTCCTCCAGGATCACTCATTTAGAGAAATTCATTCATGCTTCAATATTTTGATATTTATTCAGATTCATTTTTCTATCAACTATATTATATTTACTATTCCTTAGAAAATATACCCTTTTTTAAATTACCTCACAATGAATTTTATCTCATAACTCAATTTAAAACAAAACTTGACTTATGAAAACCCTATATACATGCTCTTAACCATATGATTTCATTGGTTCTAACATCTCCACTTGTTAAATACCAATACAAGATAAATAATGATGTATTAAATAAATATGTTTGTAATGACACAATATTATGTCAATCAATTATAAAATGTAATAAAATCTTTATAAATTATGAGTCAATAAAATAAAAAGTATTTCTCAAACATAAGGAACCTATACCAATGAAATATTAACATGACCTTACTAATAGTAATATAACACTTATGAATAGTAAACAAGACTAATGAATAGTAACATCTCCCATGAAAATATAAATAATATTTAGGTACCTAATCAATGAATATATGATATAATTATATCATAGTATTAGTAAATGAATATTTTAAAAAATATTTATTAAGCGAAAATATTTTTCTGAGTAATTAATATTTAATTAAAATTTTATAATTAATATGATTATTTAAAATAAAAGTAGTTTTCAAAAAATTTATTCATAAATCATTATTTTGTAGTCTTATGATTTTAGAATAATTTAATAATACCTTAGTTAATTTTTTATAATTTTATAAAATCAATTTCAGTTTTAAATACTGTATTTTTTCGAGTAAATGATGTTTTTAAATAAAAATTTAATTTCTAATATTTATAAAATTAATTTAAAAAATATATTCCATTTTTTAATTCAACACTTCGAAAAAATGGTATGTCTGAATTTTTTTGATTTTTCTAAAATACTTTAATTTTTTGCGAATAGTAAAATACGGTAATTTATAGTAAAAATACAGTGGAAGTTAAATAAACTATTCCATGAGTCATGAATGATGTAAGAACTCTAAAATCTATCTTCCACTTATTATTTTAATATATTTTATGTTAATTCTCAAAATATTCATAGTCTTGAGCCAAAATAACAAACAGATGACTAAATAATTCAAAAATCACCCCCTCCTCCTTTATAAATACCACTCCTCACCACCCCATTTCCATACACCATCAAAGAATTGAGACTTATCAAATTTCTTCCCATTCCACAGCCCAATTCACTCCCCCAAATCTAGGATCTGTTGTTCTCAAAACATACCAAACCAAGGTGCCTTAAAGAGCTTCTCAAAGAGGATAATTGAAGAGGAAAATCTTCTTTTCGTTTATATTAATTTCTATTCAGTTTCCTTTTTCATTTTTATCCTATACTCACCTCCTCTATCTAAATGAGAAAGATAACTCTTTTATAATGTATATACAGGAGTTATATCTTGTTAATTAAATATTATTCATCAATCTCCCATTTCACTCTTGTTTATTTTAAAAATAAATTCATCATCCCTGAGGTCCCAATCTACAACCTTCATGGATGACGAATGTATGTTCATAAATTTCTCATTAAATAATAATAATGAAACCATTTTTGGGGTTCAAATATAATATTATATATGTATTAAAAACATTCTTATGTTCTTTATGTAACATATTTACATAATACTAAATAATAAAATGAAATCAGTTCATTCTGCCTAAAGGGCTCGAAGGCCTTCATTTTTATTGATTTTTGGTAACCCCCCTTTCAAGGGATGAGGGGGAACCTGCAATCAGTTCATTCTGATTAATAAACTCTATAATAATCTAAAGTATTATCACTAAATGTATATTCTGATGATTAAACTTCATACCATAAAACCAAATACATGTATACACATTTAAATTTCTATATTTTCAATAATTAGATATAATTCCAATTTTTGAGAATTATACACATTTTACATACACTCCATTAATTATAAATAAGAAAAATAATTATGGAATCCAAAGAAATGAACACTCCTAACTAATAAAATTTTATCTTATAACTCATCAAAAAGGCTATAAATAAACATAATAAAATTATAAAAAATAAATTAAATATTTAAAAGGATCATAATTAACTAATCAATGGACTTAATTTCATTATACAAGACATTAAGGTTATGTGAAGGACACATTCATATATAATGTAAGGGTTTTCTTCATGAACCTACATTAACATTTTTGTAATGATTTCATCATATATACACCAATTTAATTATTCATTAATTTAAAAGAATTATTCTAATATATATATATATATATATTCTAGAATCATATATACAAATCAGTTCATTATTCTTTGATAGGAGAATAAATATTTTACAAGGTTCCATTCTAATTTTCCCCAGACATGTTCCCGATTAAATGAAACGTCTTGATTTCATACCCATTTTCATGTAACATCCAAAATCAATTTTAATGTTCCTTTATTTTTCTAAAACAACTAATTTTGTCTTGAAAAAAATATATTTTTTCATTTTTTTGGTTTTATATTAAAAATCATCACAACTAAAAATAATTTTTCAAAAGAACTATTCTTTGCAAATTAAAATTAGTATTTATCTCAAGAATTCCTCAATAATTTAATTAGAGTATTTTCATATATTTAAAAACATCTATTGAATTATTATTAATATTTTTTTATCTCTTATTTTTATCATCCACCATATTTTATTAAATGGTATAGGATCAGTTTGACTAAGGATGTGTAATCTTGGTACCATTCACCGTACTACTCAGAATGGTTAGTGATTATTTTTAAATATTAGAAAATGTTATATTTATTTCATATGTATTTTTTTATGTTTATACATATTAATATGAGGAATGAATTAGAATTAGTAAGTGTTTGTTGGGGCATACAATATCTCATCAGTGCATTGGTATGTCTCAGTATAAAAACTAGTTTGGGTTTTTACCTGTTTATGTATAGTCTTGACATGACGACTTGATGATATGGTTATGATTTCTTGTATTATGCATTCTATCATTATGAAACTAGTAATTGAAAGCCCATGTGGTTATTTGACTATTAAAATACCCATGGTTATGTTTTATTATAGAATTATTTAATCATATTTTATTCCTACCATATTATGTTTAAGATTATGTTTTTATTGAATGTTTGTGTTTAGTTATTCACAATGCCTTATTATTTAGGATTCCGTTCTAATATTTACCTTTATTGAGCATATTAGATCACCAATTTCTTTTGCTTTATTTTTTCATATGATGTTAAGATGAATATTATTAATGAATTATATGGATAATCTAAGAGGTATGAATGTTTCCAATGGAATCTTTATATTTTTTTTCCTTTCAAATTTGTAATGTTAAACAAATGTATTTAACTAGTTTTCCAAGACTAATAAAATATTTGGTCTTTAGGGATACACTTCCTTATTTATTATGCCGGTGTAATGAATTAATGCACCAGATCTGGGGAATTGTAGTCAGGGTCCTTACATTTGGTATCAAAAGATTATTTGTAGAAACCATGGAAATGAGATTTAGAAAACTAAATTAGGGAATATATAATTAAGATAGACATTAAGGATAATAATGGAAAACATTATAGAATTTTTGGAAGGAAGATATTATTTTTATCTTCCTATAAATCCATCCATGTCAAGATATTACACATTGAAATGGTTCTTGCAAATATTTACCTAGGGGGAAAAACATTGACACGGTTTCCTGGGCCTAACTCGAGGTAACCAACTACATGACAGCATGTCTTAGTGTGCACATGTTTTG
This sequence comes from Viscum album, assembly GCA_963277665.1. Taxonomy (NCBI): domain Eukaryota; kingdom Viridiplantae; phylum Streptophyta; class Magnoliopsida; order Santalales; family Viscaceae; genus Viscum; species Viscum album. The sequence goes on from OY728145.1 coordinate 396,600,637, forward strand.
ACTCTCCAATGTTATTTTCTTAAGATAAGTCCCATTTTGTTTTCAAACTATTATGAAGGATTTAATAGTAAATATGTCCCCAAGGAAACCATGTTTATGAATATTATATTAGATATGAATAAAACATTAATTTATGTTAAGGGTTTTTCTAGTTTGATATTATACATTATGATTCATAACCTATTATATTGTATGCCATTTTATAGAGATGTTTGATAGAGGAAGGATTGTAAACAATATCAACACACATATACCAAGTATGGATTCCCACCAATTCAATATAATGATGTCGGTATTGGATCTATGATTGGTTCTAAGTAACATATAACTATAAAATGATAACCTACTAAGGATGTGAAAAATAATGTTACATGTGTGGAGCATCTTGAGCCACGATGTGGAGGGTCAATTTTAGAGTACCTTATTCGAAAATATCCCCCATTATTCAATGGGAATACAAACACATTTGTAGCGGAACAGTGGATAAGTTCTTTTAAGATGGTATATATCACATTGGGAAGTAATGAAAGTGAGAAGGTTGTTACAGAAACCTATCATGTTTTCGAATATGTAGATTAATGGTATTCATTGATTCAAAACATGAAGTACGGGGAAGAAATGGAAAACATGGAATAGATATAATTTAATGATAATTTCATAGAAAAATACTCTCCTCATGAACAGAGAGTGGATTAGGAAAGTCGGTTTCTGAGTCTGAGGCCAAAGGATGAAGAGAATGTTGAAATTTATGAAGCTGACTTCACAAGTTTATCAAGGAATGTTGCAGAATACATACGTAGCACAATGATTAATATTTATTGGTTCTCTGATGGTTTTAAACCATTCTTTTGATGAGAATAGATATGCTGAACATTATTCTAAAATGAAGATGTAGTCTCACCTGATATCAAGATAAAAAAGGAATTTTCTATGTCATATGACTTTGAAGGATAGAATGAGAAGAAAAGGGATTTTGGAAACTCTAGGAAATAAAATAAGGAAATGGTGAAGAAGGGAAGAGTTAAATTTCCACCCTGTAGTAATGGTGGGAAGAAACACCCTAGTACTATTCTTAATGGAATGAGAGTCTCTTATAAGTGTGTATAAAAGAACCACAAAGCCTTTGATTGCTGGGGAAAGAAAGAATCTGCCAAATTTCAATACTATAATTACAATGAGATGGGACATTATGCACTTGAATGTCCTATATGTTAAGGAAACATTCTATAAATATGGGTAAGGGAGAAAGGACAAGCTTATGTAGTCACAACATCTATGTTTGAAGTTCTTGATGATGTTGTGGCAGGTAATTTAATTTTTTCCTAAAACATATCCAATGCTTTATCTAATTTTGTATCATAAAATTATTTTATATCAACCCAGTTTTACATGCAACATAGATATTTTAAATTTGATTTAAAAAATGAGTTTTCATTCAAAACTCATAAGAAGAGTATCGTTGCCATAATGATGTGTCGATTAGTCTCATTTCCGACACATAAATGTTCTTTAGTCTATAACATTATCATCATACCTATTATTGACTTTGATATAATTAGTATCGTCCATTGGGTTTTAAATTATGATGTGAAAAATCTATTGCAATAACAAGGAATTTAAATTTTTTTGAGAGTGATGTAGAATCACTTATCATTAGACTAGAAATGGAATAATTTGATTCTTATCTCAATACACCCATGATAGGCCTAATAAATTAATTTCTTGGAGGGAAGTGAAAATAATATATATTGGTGAGGAAAGAAATGTTCAAAATGAGTATGTAACTATTGTGAAAGAATATGTTGACGTGTTTCCATAAGATTTTCCTAGACATATTTGAGAGAAATAAATTGAGTTATTTATTGATTTAATTCTTACTACTAGGCCTATATAAAAGGTTACATATAGAATGTCCATAGTGTAATTAGTGGCGATGATGAAAAAACAAGAGGAGTTGATTATTAAGGGGTTTATTCACCCATGTTTTTCTCAATGGGGAACTCAATTTCTTTTTATTAAGAAGAAATATGGATCTATGAGACTATACCTTAACTTTAGGGAGATCAATACTATTACGATAAAGCAGAAGCATAATTTTCCTCACACTGATGATTTATTTGATCAAATTCAAGGATCATAATATTCTTCAAAAATTGATCTTTGACTTGGATATCATCAATTCTGTTTGAAAAAGGTAGATATTCCATATATAACATTTTGAACTATTTATGGGTTTTATGAGTTTATAGTAATGCCTTTTGGATTGTCTAATGTTACCCCTATTATCATAAATCTAATAAATAGAGTTTTCAAGGAATAATATGATTACATTTTTTGAGTATTTATTTTTGATTTCTTAGTATACTAAAAAATATTTTCCTATCATGTGAATATCATTCAAAAAAATTTGAAGACTCTTAGAATAAATGAGCTATATGGGATGTTTAAAAAGTGTGATTTTTGGCATGAAACATTTTCTTTTTTAGCTGTAATTTCTGTAAATATGGAATCATAGTTAATCCTGAGAATACAAAGATAGTTTAGTAATGGGCTACACTAATGAACATAACTGAGGACTGATAAGGATCATGAGTACACAGATATAGACAAGATAGATATGGGAATTATCCATGAAGGTGAAACCTCATCAGTTTTCCAATTTGTTTCCCAACCATGTTTATTAGAAATTATTAAAAGTTCTCAGTTTAATGATGAGAATATTCAAAAGAAAATTAAAGTTGTGAATGATGGGAAATTGAAAATCATTATGTATGAGGATGGAATTCAGAAATTTTTTTAAGAGACTTTGTGTTCCCTCCATACTCGAGATAAAAATTGATTTATTGGTTGATTTCCATATTGTGAATTTCTCTATAAACCCAGGTAGCACTATGATGTATAGAGATCTGAAAAAATATTTTTGGTGGGATACTGTGACGTGGGAATTTTCTAATTATATATAAGAATGATTACTCTACCAATAGGTGATGTCTGAATGAGAACATACTAGATGAGTTATCAAAACTCAACCTATTCCTACCTTGAAATGGAATAAAATCACCATGGATTTTGTCATTTTATTAAAAAAAATAAAAAAAATAATGATGAAAAATGGTCGACTATTGATTGACATAACAAATTTGCACATTTCCACACTATAATGGCGGATTTTACAAAAGATAGCATTGAAAGACTCAATATGAATAAAGTTGTAAAACTTTATGGAGAACCAATTTAGATTTTGTGTGATCGTGATCCTTGATTTACAATGTTTTGGAAAATTCTTTAGAAATATTTAGATACTGAGCTTAATTTGAGTACTATTTATCACAATCAAACTGATGGGAAGTCAGAATTGATGATCCAACCATTAATAGATAGGTTAGTATCATACTAACTTAGTTTTCAATGTAAGTGGGATCAATATTTACCTCTAGAATAGTTTTTCTAATATAATAATTTCCAATCATGTATTCATGTGGAACCATTTGAAGCATTGTATGAAAAGATATTTCGTAAACCAACATGTTGGGAAGAAGTTTGTGAAAGGAAGCTTACAAGACTATAGATTGTAGTGGAAATAATATTAAAGGTAACGATTATTCAAACCCATATCAATGAATCTAAAATAAAGAAAAAGATCTATGCTAATAATCGAAAGATGGATTTAGAATTTCTTATGGGAGATCACGTTTTCTTGAATGTATCTCCATGGAAGGGTGTTATAAGATATGGGATGAAAGGGAAACTGTGTCCCTGGTACACTGGTCCATTTGACATTATGGAGTGAATTGAAGTAGTGTATTATCATATGGATATGACGCCTTAACATTCTTGAATACACAATGTGTTGCACATCTCTATATTAAGGAAGTAAATTCTAGACCAATCACATGTACTCATGTTTGAAGGAATAGAATAAGAACTAGATTTATCTTACTATGAAGAGCCTATCCGGATTCTTGACACTAAAGAACCAGTTTTGAGGAACTAGATAAATTGGCTGGTAAAGGTACTTCAGAAAAATCATAAAATTCAATAGGTGATGTGGGATCCTAAAGAGATTATGATGAGGAATTACCTAAATATTTTTCTTCCATGACAATATGGAACTTATGTTGATGCTATTTTTGTAAGTGGGGAAAATGTAACGACACATAATTCTATTAATGAGAGTTTCCTTCCGATGTTTATTTCATATAGTACAGTTCACATAAAATCACATATAGAACACAATAAAATCTTTATAAATGAATAATGAATTAAATTAGAGGTATTTATAGAATTTAAAGGACCTATACCAATGAAACAATAACATGACCTTAGTATTAGTAATAATACCATTATGAATAGTAAATTAGCCTAATGAATAGTAACATCACCAATGAATCTATATATAAAATTTATGTACCTTATTAATGAATGTATGATATAATTATATCATAGTATAAGTAAATAAATATTTTAAAATGTATTAATTAAGTGTTTGTATTTTTGTGAGAAATTGAATTTTATTTAAAATTTTAAAATTAATTAAACTATTTAAACTAAAATTATCTTTCATCAAATAAATTCATAAATCCTTATTTTTTGTCTTATTATTTAAGAATATTTTAATGATACAATAGTTAAATTTTTATTGTTATAAAATCAGTTTAAATATTAAAAATTTTATTTTTTGAGTAAATGGTGTTTTTTATTATAAATTAAATTTATCATATTTACAAAATAGTTTTCATAAAATGGATTCCATTTTTTAATTCTACATGTCAAAAAAATTACAATTGATTTTTGGGATTTTTCTAAAATACATGAATTTTTTGAATATTAAAATATAGTAATTTACATTATAAAAACATTATATGTTAAATAGACCATTACTTGAGTCAAGAATCATGTAAGAACCATAATATCAAAATTCAAAAAATTATTGTCATATATTTTATTATAATTCTAAAAATATTAATATTCTTGAGCCGAAATAAAAAACAAATGAATAAAATATTCAAAAATCAGCCATCTCCTCGACAATAAATACCACCCCTCACCACCATTTATCCTCACACATTCTAAGCTATGCACCCTATCAAATGAATTCCCAATACTCTTTACAAGTCACTTCCACACATACTGAATCTCTTGTTCCCAAAAAAAAACCAATGTTCTTTAAGGTGGTTCTCAAAGAAGATAATTCAAGTGGTAAATATTATTTCCTTTTCTTATAATTTTCCATCAATTTCCATTTCCATTTATTATACTGTCCTCACCTCCTATATCCAAATGAGAATGATAACTATAATATCATTTATATACTATAATAATATCATGTTAATGAAATATCCTTCACCACACTCTCTTCTCACACTCATTTAATTTAAAAATGAAATCATCGTTTTTGAGTTCCCAATTTACAACCTTCATGGATGAAAGATTTTCATTCTTCAATTTATCCTTCATGTATGGTAGTGAAACCATTATTCTGGATAAAAAAGAAAATAATATATTTATTTTTTAATTTCTAATGTTCCGTATGTAACATATTTACATAATATTAAATGATAAAACAAAATCAGTTCCTTATAATCAAAAATTTCTATAATAATGGAAATAATTGTTGCTAAACATCTTGCCTAGTGATTAATCCCAATACCATATATCCCAATGATATGTTTAACTGTTTAAACATAATGATTTTCATAAATGAAATTTAGTTCCAATTCTGTAAAATTATACCCATTTTACATGAAATCCATTACATATAAATAATAAAATTGATCATGGATACCATATAAATGAGCTCTCATGAATGATAAAATTATATCTCATAACATATCAAAAATACCATAAATAAACATAATAAAATTATAAAAAATAAATTTTATATAGAAATTTTTATGAATTAATTAATTATTATTATTATTTTATTTTCTTTGATATTAATGTCATGTGTAGAACACATTCAGACATAAGGTAAGAGTTTTCTCCACAAACCTCCATTTTCATCCCGGTTATGCTTTCTTCTTCTATAAATAAATGAAATTATTATTTATTTTATAAAATTATTATAAATTATATATAGATGTTCCAAAATCATATAACCCAATTATATCATCATTCTTTGTTGGAGAATAATTTTTTTACAAGGTTCCTTTATGATTTCTTTCCTATATGCAAGACCGATTAACATGAACGTCTCAATTTTATACCCATTTTAATGTATCATCCATAATGTTTTTTTAAGACACCTTTCTTTTTTAAAAATTAATAATTTTGTCTTGAAAAACTATATTTGATCATTTTTTGTTTTATAGAAGCTATCATGACAAATACAAATTATTTTTTCAAAAGAACTTTTCTTTACGAAGTAAAACATTATATTTCTATCAGGAATTATGTGATGATTTTATTATTATATTTTAATATATTTCAAATAATCAGTTGAATTTTAATTTTAATTTATTTTTTTCTATTATGATTATCATCCACCATATTTTATTAAATGTTTTATGATCAGATTGATTGTGGATGTTCTATCATGATACCATTCACCATACTACTAAGAATGTTAAGTGATTATGTCTTTAGATTGGGTAATGTTATTTACATTTCATATGTAAATTTATTTTATGCTTAACCCCATTCATATATTGAATTAATTATAGTCAATATGTGTTGGGTGGGACCTCTCTTCCCCCTTGGTGAATCAGTAGATCACAGGAGACAAACTAGCATGGGTTTTACCATTTATGTATGGAATTGGCCTCTCTCATTATGCATCCCCTCATTATAAAACTCATAATTGATAGTCCATGTCGTTATTCAACTAGTATAATACCCATGGTTATGTTTTGTTATTTAATTATTGAATTATCTTTCATTCCATTTATATTATGTTCAAGATTTTATTCTAATGGCCTGTATACTTTTTGTTATTGACCATGCCTTATTATTTTTTGTTATGTTATATTACATACCCTTACTGAGAATCTAACCTCACCCTTTCATATGTTTTATTTTTCCACATGATGTGAATATGAATAATATGAATGACTTCCATGGATAATCAAGAAGTTATGGATGTTTCCAATGGAATCTATATATTATTTTTTCATTAAATTCTGTAATGTGAGACTTATGTATGTTCTAGGTTTTCAAAAAATACAAAAATATTCAGTCATTCAGAATGCAATTTCCTTATTCATTATTCCAATGTAATGAAGTAAGGAACCAGCTTCGGGTAACTGTGGTCAGGGTCTGTACAATGTTAAAATATCTTAGAGGCTGATAGTCAATTGAAAAAAGAAAAAAATCATTTTCAAAGTAGATGAAAATGTTTAATGAATAATGCATGAAAATCATGAATAGTGTAATGATGTAAATACTCCTAGAAAAAATAATCCCATGTTCATACAATAAAATTTCCCTCCTGAATGTTTCAACTAAGTACCCAAAATATACCATGTTTCTTTCATTTTATCAACTTTTTATTTAAAAATCATATTTTGGACAGGTCTCAAATCCATCATGTAACAACATATGATTCATCGTAGGATTTATTGGTATAGTAATCATCACTATTTTACTTCCTAACAAACTACCATATATATATATATATATATTTTTTCAATGGAACATGGTAATTAAAAAATAATCGTGAACCTTGTCAAATCAATCAGGTGAAATTGTCATTATACATCTCCACATTATCATTATCCTATGTCTATTTTTTGTAAAAATACCCCCACAAATTTTCTATGGGAAATCAAGAATCATAACAAGATTATGGTAGGAAAGGATAATAGTCTTAAAATGTCTCAATACTAACAAAATATTTAGGGCTACTACTAAAATAATAAGGAAAAAATATCAGGTGGTCAGAGGAAAAATAGGCTACTATAAATTTTCAAAATCATTTTAAATGTGTATTTATATAAACATAGCCTAAAAAAGATATCAATGCCAGTTCTTATGGGTTTACAAGTACATTGTATCTATGAATAAATATCCCTATAAAATAATTTGGCAATGTAAGTCAATATACTACTTGGAATCAAAGTAAAAAAGAATTACTGGAAATCATTCAGGTCATAGTATCAAATAATATTTTATTAAAAAATTAACAAAATCTAGATTTATAAATTAAATCACAAAATTCAGATGATATCATTAAAATAATAAACCAAAATTTAAAATGGATATCAATAGTCTTCAACCTAACTAGGTATTTTGAATAAATGGGTGTAAGATTTAGAGTATAAAGCATGCTATCAATGGAAAATTTCTCAGAGACTAGTGAAAACATAAAATAATCAAAGTGCATCATCAATTAATCTTAATAAAGGAACCCCAAAACATAAAATGAGATAGTGTTTGAACTATTTAAGAATGTTTTATGGGATATATATTAATTTAATCATTGATAAAAAGGAAATGGATATTTTGAATTTGAAATTAGTGAATCGACATCACTTTATAGTGAATTTCCTTCCTTGATTAAACTTATTGAATGTTGGTTAGAAATTGTGCTACCAAAAAAATTGATATAAAAAATACATTAACATTTGATACCAGTAGTTTAAATGGGTAAACCAATTGGTTATCATAATAATGTGAAGTTTCACATAGTCAAAAGTAGGGAACATAACTCAGATAAATGTAGTATGTGAGTACAGTGATGTGTGGGATGATTTGTGAAAAAAATTCATCAAAAACTAAAAATAACAGACCTAAGAACATAATTAATATAATAAATTAAAAAAATAAGCCACACATAAATTTATAACAATTTAATCATCCAATTTATTTATAGAAAATGGAATCAATCAGCACCATAAATCATCTAAGATGTCTGCTACCTGAACCAAGAATTGGTGGATGTTTCATTGAGTTCATGGAGATGATTGACAGGATTAAACACCTAAGAAAGGGATCGAAAATGAATCTAATGGTGGTAGAAATATCTACCTTGGTCATTATGGAGGATATAATTATTGATAAAATATCTAGACATCAATATCTTCATTCATTCCTTATATGTATTCAAAATGCTGATCAATCACATGTGGGATGCCAGATAGTGGCATGAAAGACAGAGTAGTGATCATAGAAGATGAAATAGATCCAGATGTGGCAATTTAATTCTAATGTTAAAATAAAACAATCCATAATTTAATGAATTCAAAAACCATATCTCATCCATAAATATATGAAATCATTCATCAACGAATATGATAAAATGTGAATACATAATAAAGACATAAAATAGAAAAACGGATAATAAACAATTGAAGAGGGATACCTAAAAAAGACTAAACAAAATGGGTATTATTTCTCGCTTGTACATCAGATATCCCCTCCCCAATGGTAGGGGTATGTATTAGTTATTAAAAATCCATATCATTTATGGAGACATAGGCTGGTGTGTTGACTTCTATAATAGATATTATGGTGCTAGAAGCTTCCTTGGACAAGGATGGGGGAGGTGTGTTGTTGATCTGTAATTTTCCCATAAGTATGAAAACTGGATCGATGAGAGGTTTAATGATATAAGATCAAACTATTCAAACCATTAATTTTCTGGAATTATCTTTAAAATAATCTTAATATGATGTAGTTTGCGTGAGCATGGAATGCATATCAGATGGAGTAGAAGGTGGTGTGGGGAAAGATGATGAATTTTGAGTTGTACATTGGGTTGTGTGGGAAGAAGAATTTAATAGATGATGGTGAGGGGTGATAATATTATATGGGTTGGTGGAAATGATGAAAATATAGAATAAAATATACCTCTGGTTCACTAGGATTGACTAGAGAAACAACAAGATATTAGTGGGAATAGGTGGTTCACGCAAAAATGTAGAGGTGGTAGGGGTGGAGGTGGTAAAATAAGTTTTAGGGGACATGTTGGTGGGTGGTATGTTATTAGGATAATAGTAATGTGATTTTATGGGGGATGGTAGGGGTATCCATGGTGGATGCATGGACATAGGTTGGTGAGGCTGGGTTGGCTGCATGTTGGTAATGTGCTTCATTATCACCCTCAACATATCCCAACACCCATTGGTAGATACACTCAAACATTTTCCTCAACCCCATATTGTGAGGAATTTTGAGATATATATTCTCTATATATCTAATGGATTATATAGGTAGCTTAACATTTAATGTTCTTGTATTCTTGGCCATATGGGTAATGAATGTTACTATGATCAGTGTAACTCAGGTCCATCTCACCTAGGCGAGGTAGAATATGGTGAACTGCCTAGTCATATTAATGGAAGGGTCACACAATTTTGAGGAAAGAATGAGCATCTCGATCAGGCTCACATTGCTATGAGAATCACCTGAGGCAAGATAGGCAAGATCAAGGTTGATATGAAGGATTTGAATGAATGCACCATAAAGAAGATTTATCTTTGTCATGTGAGGATTGTAAATTATCTAAAGGTCTCTCTATTTCCCATCAAAAATATATACCAAATCCTCATGTCTAGATCAAGTTTTATTATTCCTTAAAATTGGAGAGTATTTTAATTTGTTAGAGTAAATGTTGAGGTAGACTCCAATGTTATTATGGTTGAGTTCCTATGACGTACCTCTGAGTTAGAAGTTTGTGAAGTATATGGCTAGCTAGAATATAGACAGGAACACGATAAAGATCACCATTGCGTTCTCCTCACACACATGGGTAAATGGGGAGGGTCAAATCCATCTAATGAGGTTAAGAACCTCTTGATTAATCTATATATTCTAATGAATTATGGGATATATTGTTTTTTGGTTCTTATGGGATATTCCTGGAAATAAACCAACCTTACCTAGAGCTCAGGTAATAAGAACTGAAGATAGATATGGATGTTTAGGAAGCTATCACCCTTTAACCCACTAGAGGTATATTGTGAATCCTCAAAATCTGATTTTACATTAGAGGTGGAAGTAGAAGAGGAGGTGTATAGATTTACATACAGTGGTGGAGGAAGATTTTTCCACTGCATATGTAGAGGAGGCACCTCATTACATTCGAGTGTGTTTGTGGGGTGAAGTGTTCTGGGTTTTGGTGTGGGATATATTTTAATAATAGTGGAGATCAGGGGAGGGTGATTAGTGAATTGATAGGGTAGGAAGTGGGATGGTCAGTGGTGGCGAGTGTGGTGGAGTGATCATTCGGGAGAGGGAGGATCACACGTTAGAGTATAAGGGGGTCGGGTCTTGTTCTATGAATCAAGGGTTCACAAATTCTAAAGCATTACAAATTTTACACATCATGTATTATATACATGACGTGTAAATATAAAATTTTATTTTTTTCAAGGTCGTGACATTTGAACATCCTATAATGGGAATTTTGTGCTTAAATTGGTATAGAACCTCTATAATATTCCTCAAGTGTGACCTAAAACATTCCAAAACTATCATCAACCAATTCAAAACTATTTTCCCTACCCTAGGTTTCCTTTTTATTAGTTTTTTTTTATCACAAATATATAGACTCACTTTTTATTGGGTGAATTTAAATGTAATGATGAACCCCTCGTGTAAGAGTTCGTGGATTATGTTTAACCATTTATTATTGCCATTTAAAGGTTGGTTCTCTTTCTTCATTAATTTCAACATATCTATATTGGAAAACTATTTTTACTTTGAAAGGACCTAAACATTGTTATTTCATCATTATATCGATTAATATGAATCATGAATTGAATAATAGAACATTATCTCTTAGTGTCAATATTCAACATGTAATTCTTTTATTATTCCATTTCATTTTATTTTCCTTATAAATTATGGAATTTTCTTATGCATCCTTTTTGATTTAATACATCTCATCTCTCAATATCATTTTAACTTCCTCGGATTCTTGAGTATCCATGTTCCATTTTTAATTTACCAATAAGTGTAGGGATCTAATTACACTGGTACATGGCATGGATTTATTTACACAAGTTAAAATGTATTAGTGCCAATGGGTGTCTTGATTGATGTGTCATACACCCAATGTGTGTCATCAGGTTTAATACTCTAGTCCTTTCAACTTCCTTTAACACCCTTCTCTAGTATTTGTATAATTTCTCTATTTTATCATTAAACATACCCAATTTTTTTAGGGTGGTAGGTTGTTCCATTATTATAATGAATTCTATATTTTTCAATTAATCCTAGAAAGAAATTAATTTAAAAAATAATATTGTGAATAGTTATGACAAATCTAGAGAATTCAGATCTTGAGAAGATATTTTTCTTTAGAAAATTCATGTCTATTTTGTAGTTTCATGAATGGTCACCTCATATTCTTATGAATATGAGATGTTGTCAATGCTGACCAAGATATAGAATTATCAGTGAGAATTTGGGAACAAACCCGTAAATTCAATTCCCAATATGTCAAAGATTCGAACTCCTAGGATTGGATCTTTGGGATTTTTTTTTCTTTTCTACATGGTTCAAGTGCAATGGAACCGATCACAACATTGAAAAACCATTATTTCAACTTGATGTAGAATATTCAATAATATAATTCATTTAAAAAAATACATGTTACGTTTAAGTTTATGATTCCCTCCTTCAAAAGAGGTGTGACACATGTCATGTAAACTTGGAATTTTTTCTTCTAGGATACCATGCAACATTAAGCCATCTATCCAATAATTAGAAATTAGTGGCTCATTCTTGTAGTAATTTGAATATTCAAGTAATAATATATTATTCTACTGGTATGTGGGGAATGGGGAGAGTTATCTTGTGGAATGATAATTCCAAATATTTGAAACAAATGGTTATGATTGTGTATTTATTATGAGCATAATTTCATTAGACAATTCATCCTCGATGACATGAATTTTTTCATCCTTGATTGTCGATAGAAAAAAGTCTAGATAAATGATCTGTAATAACATTATGAGTTCATTTCTTTCCTTCATTTCTAGGTCAAAATCATGGAGTATTAGGATCTACCATATCAGAGGTAGATTAAAATCATTTTTATTATATGTTTAAGTGACGTGTGATTAGTGTAGGAAATTACTTTGGATAGTAAGAGTTATGAGAAAAACATTTCACAAGAATAAGCTATTTCCAGAAGTACTTTCAGATAGTCTTATAAGTTACATATTTTTCACTCAATTTGCGATGGATATAAATATTTGGAAAAATATATGTTTGAATCATTGTCCTAATATAATACTAACAATTAAGTCATTGGGGTCCAATATCCTCTCAAACTCCTTATCCCAATCTGGTAAAATCATGACATAAGTGAGCAACATAATATTCATTAGAGTATTTCATTACCATAGAAAATCTTCAGTGAACATTAAAAGAGCATATCTTGATAAAAAGTGTGCCAAGGGGAGGTCTACTTTCTCAAAGACATTTATAATGAAGTAGATGAATCATGTGTGGCCCAGATATCCCATTATATCTTTTACTATTATAGGATCATGTAACTATTTTATTACATTGATTTTTGTTTGATTCAAATCCCTAAAATTATTGTTAATTATATGTTCAAATAATACTGCCCCTTATACCCTGATGTTATATTATTCCTAGTATAATACCATGCACTTTTCATCTTAGTGTTGTAACACTATTCCTAAATTATTCAATTAGACGTCAAAGGGTCTTCCATAAATTGAGAGACATTCCATAAGGAACTCAAGGAATTGATCTATCATATCATTTCATTTATGTTTCATACACCATTGAAATTTTTAGGTTTATTTCCCATACCAAATGAAAAACTTCTGTAAGTGTTGGTTTTGAAGTGACAAGTGAACATAGTTTTGGATTATTCATTCGGATCAAATACAATTTTATTTTATCCTAAATAGATATACAATGAACAATATAATCCTAAACATACTATTCTTTTCATAAATTTATCTGTATAAGGTATCTATAATTTATATTTTCTATTTATCATATTTAGGTTTCAATAATCAATTCATAATCCCCATCTAGTGATAGATTGAGATGATATTAGCTCATTTTAATTATTTTTCACAACGGTTAGGATTACCTTCATTGGAATGGCTTGTAGTGGGATTACCCATTTTCTATCATATATTAAAAAGAACATCTCAATTTCATGATGTTTTATCACTTCTTTCTTATCCACATTTTCTATTTGTAGGGTGAGTCACTAATATGATTCTTGGTTGGGTATAATATCTTATTCCAATTATATATTGTGTGTAAATATTTTAGGTTTGATCACATAAAAGTGAGGAACTCCATAAGAAATTGAGTTTTTTTCCTTTTAGAACTTCAATCAACTATTAATATTATATTTGTGTCAACTATGAGATGATAATGAATGGATGTACAGTTGCAGTGTCTAAGAATTTATTCCTTAGTGTGCTCAATAAATTCTCCTTATAAATTTTTTGAGGATTGATGACTGAGAGTATGAATGGTGGTAAGGTTTCACTATTTAACTGATCAATTAAATTTACATCCTCATTATAACTACTTTCATATTCACCAGGTAAAAGGCTCTCTATATTATCCTCTATGGTCATATAACCATATATCTCATCAGTAATAAAAACAGATTGATAGTAGAAGATCTCATATTTGTTTCATGGAATCATTCACTATGTCATACACTACTTATTCATCTCATACTCCAAATTTCAGTTCCCTTAATTTATATTACCTAGTTCCTTCAAAATAGTGAGAAATTTTAATCCTAGAATAATTAGAATTTTTTATTATTCTTTTATGAAAAAGATAATTAAATCCACATGAAAGATGAATTCTCCAAAGTTGAATGAGAAATCCTAGAGAAGTACTCGATAGTATATTACTAACCCATCAGCTAGTTATAGTTCCAATCCTTTTAGATATAGTTACCTGAGCCAATGCTTTTATAGTGCACTCATTTGCATGATATTGATGCTAGTGTCAATATCTCAAAAAGATATCTCGATGATTTATTACACTATGGTTCATGGAATTGATAAAATAATAGTTTCTTTTTTATTAGGAGGAATATTATTCTAATAGATAACAGATATTTATTCATTTAATCAAATGAATCCAATTTTTTCCGTCTTTCCATTGTTGGAAAGAAATTATTTCAATAATTTGTCATAGGAAGTCATCTGTGTGATGGCTTATACAAAGGGAATGCTGATACATAATTATATAAAAATCATTATAAACATACTATATTTCCCTTCAATCTTGGATTAACTAATTCTTTCTAGAATGGGAAGCATGGATTTGTAAGCTAGTGGTTTGATATATAAATATTTCTTTTTCAAGACGATATTTTATTGGAAATTATTGAGTATCTTATAATTCTAGATTTTTTTTCTTGACCATATTCTTCTGTTCTTTTGTATTCAACTTCATTGATTATTGTTTTAGGTTATTCAAGTGTGTTTTAACTATTTACCTCACCCTTTCAGGGTTTCTACACTTCTTCAAATTTCCCACACATAAAAACCACTCCCTTTTCCTCTTATCTTGGGTGTGTATCAATGTGACCATGTAACATACCAAGAAGTTAGTCTAATAAATTCATGGAAATTTATCCCATTAAGTTCTCATTATTTTATAGGAATGTTAATTGGTTTTTTATTTCCTTATATAGTTTTTTCATTATATGATATTATTTTTGAACAAATGTGCATATAATGTTTTCTAGATTAGACTGTAGAGGTGGAGCTCATTATAGTGGTATCTTTGGAGATAGATGAAATTCCTAATGGGATCTAGGGGGAATATCTATCTGACATATTTGATGTTGGGATCGAGGAGAGGTATTTTGAAGTGTTGACAGTGGTCATCCCTGATTTTGAGGTTGTCTTTGACTAATACACTCTTGAGTCTATCCTTGGTTGGGTTGTAGTTGAGGTTGCTAAGCAATTATCTACAAGTATTATTGATTATGTTGGTATTGATGAGTTTGTTGGAATTATTTTCCTTGTTATATGTATTTGAAATAATTATAATATTGTTCTTGGGGTTCCACTTTCTCTGCCATGCAGACTCGGTAAGGGTGAATCCCTCTACACATTTCACAAGATGGGATCTCCATCACAAGAGTAGGAGGATTCAGGGTTAGAGAAAGTAACTAAAATGACTTAAACATATTTATAATGGATGATGCATATGAATGTATGAGGGTTTTATCTTCCAACTTATTGATTCTATACTGAGGTGGTCATCCATATCTCTACCATCGACTGACAATGAGGTAAACCACATCTATAAGTGATCATCCATCTATGGAAATCTTAAACACTAGTATACCATCAGAAGTGACTTCCATTATAGTTTGGGAACCAAATTGGGGTACTTGATATTATATATGATGCTAGAGACACACATCATGTCCATGATGGGGGAATATTCAACTATGTTCCTTAAAATGATCCCAAGCCCCTTGGGATGATTGTGTATCTATATGGAAAATGTTAATAATGTCATTATAAAGCTTCCAAGGACATTTTTTTAATTAATTATCTAGAAACTTTATGGCTAGGTCATCCCAGGTCATGTATTATTGGATATATTGGATTTTGATCCAATCATTTTCATAGTTGTGTATGGATAATTGGAATACAATGAGTCTGAATGATTCAGAAAAAACACCCTGGTTCCGAGAAGTGTCAAAATACTAGAGAAAATTAGAAATATTCTCAAGAGGGTTTTCTCTAAAGTTATCTGAGTTTACCCATTTTCTGGATCATTTTGATATGTCCATGCTTGATATTGAAATTATGTTCCTGAACATGTGGGTGCATAATGATAGGCACAATGCCACTAATAAACTGATTGTCGTATTCCATTATGGTCACTCATGTTGTGTTGAATGCTCTCCCTAATTGATATATGGTTCATAATGATGGTCGTGGGGTTGTAGTGGTGTAATATCATTGGACTCAGCCATTATGATGCGGTGAATTGTAGCTCATGATTCATTAATCTCAAGATCAAAAAAATACAGTTAACGAGCTTAACGGCTCCCCAAGTGAGCCATATCACACTAATGAATGCACTAAATCGATGAAAATGGATATTATTCATGTATATCTAGGAGAAAAAATATAAATAAAAATTGGATGAGTAAATATGAGGATTGATCTGAAGGATACTATTCATTGGAAAAATTGTTCCTAAGATGAAAAACCAATATTCGATGTCCCCAAAAGGATTAATTGATTCCCCCTATTATGATCATATTATAAATTTATTATTCTAAAATTATATTTACTACTCAGGATTACTAAAAAGTCAGTGAAAGGTTGAACCCACAATGACAATTGGACAAAAATAAACCTAACTATTGAAATCATAGAGAAGGATTCATTGCATTAACTTTTAATTTTGGTTTAACATGAACTAAGTTGTTTGGATTTACTTTAGATAACAACGAAGGGATTATTAACAATTTCATGGATATAGTCCAAATATAATACTAAACCATTATTGAGATTGACATATGGATTAAGGTGTGATATTGTGAAAGGGTCACCAATACATAGATAAAAGGATCATAGACTAATGGTTATAGCCTGCCCAACTCAAATTAGGTTAGGTTCGTTCAATTTAAACTTCTATGGTTAATTATATGTGAGTTTATTCAATAAAAAATTTATTTTATTCTAATTACATTTCATAATTTTTCCATGGTTCAATTCAAGGATTCATAAGGCTTTAAATCACCATTTCTGTACACCCCTAATCATAAGTGTATTAGCCTTGCATGTCTATGTTAATCAAATGAAAAGGAATAATAAACCCTATATACATAATCAATAATCAATTGATAAATAATAAATTCACAACTAAAATGAGTATAAATAAAAACATTACCATGAATGATGAACTAATGAACAAATAGTGTAATAATTGAATTTTAATTATTATCAATGCAGACATGCTAATTTAAATGGTAATATTATTTCAATTTTTGAATAATGGATATAAAACCCAAAAAAAGCTACAATATTTGATTAAATGGGTGAAATATTTAATTAATAATAATTTTTAAAGGAAAAAAAAGAAGGAAAAATAATAAGATGAGAGAAAACAATTGTACTAAAACTCTCTATACAAAAATGGTGTTCCCAAAATATATATCAGCCCAAATGTTACATAATGACTAAAACATTCACATCATTTATTTTCTTTATGTGTCTTATTTATTTACATTTACACAAATTGAATGACAAATAAATAGTGTACTTAAAATATGAAATATTCTATGAGAATCAAGAATCATGTGGAACTTTACACATTATCGTTGATTGGATTAGATCTCATAATATTTCAGATCATGTAAATTATACATGATGTATATGTGATCAGGTTTGGAAAATTGTGTAATTTAAAAGGTAATTATACATTGAAAATATCATATATTCAATGGATTTACACGCCATATGAACACTTCATCTCATGTAATTTCTCTAAGGATGGCATTTGGTCCTCATGAATTCTACAAGTGGGGAATATAAGACATTAACTCCTTTCAAAATGGGTATAAATGGTTTTTGAAAATTTTTAATCAATTCATCTTGCAAATACAATATTTGGAATTCGTGTGAAAACAAACAAAACCCCATTTCCATATAAATTAAAAAATGATTCAACCTTAAAAAATGTATCCAAAATGTGTATATAAATTTATCTAGTCATTTGGAAATCATTTCGTATGTGTTTTTAGAAAAATTAAAATCATCTAAATTTTTATTTAACATGGATGAAAATTTACCCTAGAGGATGAAAAGTGATAATAGGAATCAATAATCTAAATTAAAAAGGGAACGTTTAGTGAGAAAAATGGATAAATACAATTCGTCTTTGGATTTAGATAGTGAAGATACATTCCTTTCTCATGTTGAGAATATATTTTATTAATCAACTAGTGGTGATGAGAGAGAGGGGAAAGTAGATCCCAATAGTAAATCACATCCCGTAATGGGATTGGAAATTAAAAGAAATCAAGGATGAGAGAAACATTTCACCTCAATGCTTTCCACAAATTAAATAATAGGTTCCTTTTTAATCCCTATTTATTCTTGTTTTATGAGATAACATGAAGGTAATTCAAGGAGAAGTGTTTTTCCTCAAAGATTTTATTAATTTTCAAGATGATAAAGATGAGTTAATCCCATGACTAGGAGATTCTGAAATACATGAGGCATTCTAATAACACTCAAATTTCATTTTCCTCAATTTAATAAATTTTAGTGGAGTTATTTTTTGATGGGAAAGACAAAAAAGGGGAGTTATTATTTTGAAAAAAAACATTTTAATATGCTTGTTTAATAATGTGAATGATTTTCATTTCATTGATAAATCAAACTACTATATTCCGAATTGAGAAACTGTAATCCAGATAACACATGTGAGTATATGTTATGGATAGTTTAGAAAAAATTGTTTGTTTTTATTTTTCTTCTATATAGGGGTATCCCAAGTAGTCTTATAGTTAATTATCTAAAGGATCATTATAATATATCATGTGATATCATCCCAATATTTTGAAATTTTTGAAATTTTTTAAGGAGAATATTTATATGGGAGGATACACCAATTAACTTTTAAATTTTACGATCAAAAAGGTGAGACTAATTGATGTTTCTAAATATTGAATTTTATGATAAGAGAGAATATTGAAAAAAGTTAATAGGGGATATTTTTCTACATGTGCTGTATTTTTTATCAATGAAGCAATATTTGAGTGAAGATAAAGATGTAATTCATTGATAATTGTTTTAGATTCACCGGATGGAATTGGGTGTCATTATCAGGGAATTTTCAATGTAAAATAGGATTATTTTTGAAACTATTATTTAATTATTAAAGCAATTATGATGAGGTAACATTGTATAAAACCAGTGAAAGATAATGAAAGTGATTATTTTCTTAAATTAAATATTAGAAATTAATGTTTTTAAGAAAAAAATATATATTACTTGATGAATGAAGCTAAGGACATGAAATGTTTTATTTTTCTATGATTATTTAATAAAATTCCATGTAAAATGTATTAACATTTGATATGAGTAATTAGTGTGGAGTAATATTAGATAGGTAAAATGTTGGTTTTAATTTTTTATTGACATATTATTTGATAAATGATTCCTTTTATTTATCCTATATATCATATATTTCTTAATATTTATTAAGGGAATTGTGAAAAAAGAATTGTGTCAACCCATTAGACATACTAGGCCAAGATCAAACTCATCATTATGGGACATAGAGGTCAACCACATCAAAGGGAGTTGTCGAGTCTATTTTTTGGGTGGACAAGGAAGAAAAATGCTCACAACATATGGGAATGTCCATGTATAAGTCCTAGAGGGAGCTTAGACAGATGGCACATAAGTTGGGCTAGAAGCATACTGGGCTGAATTGCCTATGTGTGAGTCATGTTATGGGGTTGTTGATCCACCAAAACCATGAAATGCTGGTTAAATAAATTGTACAAGATAATTAATCATGTTCTTGGGAATATGAGAAACCAATTTCAAAAAAATCATTTTCAGATAATCTTCACTCATTTAAAAAGATACATAAATTTATATGACCATATGATTAAGAAAATATAAGTCGTATGATTATCAGAGCTATTTTTTCATCTTCGTTCATTCAAAGGATCTTCATAACATGATAATTCTCCAATTGATGATAAATAGAACTCATGTATAGAAATACATGAATCAAATTGATGGCCATGATAAAATTAGGAATTCTTAGTGAATATATGTAACTCATCATAGATGATATTCATGTACTTCCACACTTGAATAGAGAACCTTGATAAATAATGATAACCTGATAAAGTCATAAATTTTAACTATGTAAGTGCCTATATTATAGTATAGGTATGATCAAAATGGTCATTCATGAAGCTTCACATTTAATACGTGAAAATGAAATGATGGTGTATTTTGATGAGAATCCATGGGTGGTTGTTTTCCATGTGATAAAATGTGTTGAGACAGAGTATGGAATAGGATTTTATTTATGAGTATTAATGGATATAATAACATACCTGAAGAAATATGAAACCCAATACATTAAAGTATTCATGTTGAATGATGAATATTTGTGAAGAAATTCCCTGTCTTTAGGAATTTTAATATTTGCAGGAAGGAATATGAATTATGAAACATTGGATTATTTTATTTGACGTATATAATAACGAGTTTCATGAAACAACGAATTCATGCATGATCAGTTAGCCAATGATGGCCACTTATCCACATGATAAGATGAATAAAATATATGATCCCCTCATTTATTTCAGATGTAGTTCATGAATATGAAAAATTCTTACAGAGTATTTTTGGGTTTTTAAAATGGTAAATAAGATACCCATAAATCAACATGTATTTCAATTCAAATTATGAATAAATGTGTTTATTAATGAACAAATTAAAATGTTGATTTCAACTAGTTATTTTAAATCATTTAATTATAGATACCCCATGCATAATTATTTTTTATTAAAATGTGCACGCATGTGATGAAAAATAATTGAAAATCAGTGAGGCTCCTTATTAACATTATCGAAGAAGACTATTTAGAGTGATCTAAATCTAAGTAATTCTTAAAGAATGTGATTATATATACCCAATAATTTTTGGAAGATATTTTTGTAAATTCTTAATCCTAATAGAGTATAATGAACATAATTGTTGATGTATTTGTTGATGTAAAAAAGGATGGGAATTCCAGTTTTCATGTTGGGGAGACTATCTATGAAGAATAAATTTCTATCACGGGATTGACACTATAGGGGATGTTTTTATCAAGGAATTATAACTAGATATTATAGGATTTTGATTAGGGTAATTAAAAAATAAGGGAAAAATAGGTGTTGGGGTGTGTAACCAAAAGTGGAATGATTGAAATTATGGTGTCTAACTAATTGTTAAGTGATTCTAAAAAGGGTGTTTAACCAGTTGTATTAACATGTAGAGATAGTAAAGATATTCCATGTTGGAGTGTATAACCATCATGGAAAAGAATAATCATTTCATAGTCGAGCATTGTAACCACCATATTTTGTTATTTATTATATACATTTGAATATGAGGTGAGGTTGAAGAATTCAATTAACTGGATTAAGAACATTAAATATATCATTTGGTTAAATATAAATGGTTATAAAATTCAATGAACAGGGGTGCCCCTGATTCACCCCTGCCCCCACATAGGGGCACCTAACCAGTCACCGGGATGTAAATACACATATAGTTTTTAGATGCTTTTCAACAACCATTAATATCAAATGCTATAATATCTTTGGATTATGATTTATCAATAATGTTTGGCTATCCATAGTGGATATATGTCTTAAATGGTAAATAAATCATCTCATTGATCAATAATTACCTGATTATTATAATTTATCATTATGTAATAATGAGTTACAAATAATTTTAGGAATTTTACAATTCCATTACTATAGTATTACATATTATAAAAATTATTGGCTATGTTTTGTTTCATAAAAAATGTATTATTTAATTTATGAACTGTTCACACAAATTTATTCCAAAAGAATTTTTAACAATCGATATCAACTAATTATGCTCATGTTTTGTCTTAAATAAACAATTTCTCCCTCTAGCCTGCAAAATTTCTATGTAAAGTGAATTTTTTTGAATAAATATGACTTATTAAATTTTTAGTTAGAGATCTATTAGAATAATTTGATTTTTTATCCATTTAATAATCACACATAACCATGTTAAGATTAAAATAATGTTCTTTCTAATGATTCCATCTAAAAATATTAAACATAAATGGACACTCATATTTTTTTCAAAAATAAAACATCAGTTATCCAGGTATAATCATCAATGATTTTAATGAAATATTGAAAATAATTAGTTGACATAATCTTTATTATATCATGCCCGTCTGATTATATAAAAGGAATAATATTCCAGTGGATTCAATATCCATGTTCATGTTTTCCATTTTAGTCATAATCAATTTAAAGAATGTGATACAAATTGAATCTCAATTCTACTTTTTAATTTGAATGTATCTTATTGTCTAATTCTTAGAAAATAAGGTCATATTATTATAAAAAAATGGAAATGTGTTTATGTAATTCTCAACTTTTTAACTTATAAATAAATAATTATATGGATAACCTATACAAAAAATTTTCCAACTTGTAATATCACCACTTGGAATTAATGTTCCATTTTTTAGCTCATGAATATAAATTATACCATTTGGAGATAAATCTTGTTTCCTTCATTAAACAATGTTCTAACACTATGAATTTTTTTTCTATTGCATACAAAAATGAAAAAAATTCATCATATTATTTTAAAAAAATATAAATGGATCCATCGCCCTCGATTTTAAGAAGCTATAACTCTCATAGTTAACATCTCCTCGTGTTCTTCAATACCATTCAATATTTTTTGACTCTTATAAAACAACAACTATAATGGATCTAGAATATTCCTCTATTGATTTAATTCAGAGCCACATCCACTATAAATGATTTTCATTTCTTATATTTTATTTTCATATACCAATTTATTTTTCGGATAATTTTCCCTTGGGATTTTTCAAGAACGTTTTTGATAAATTCAAATAGATATTAATGAAATCATTCACACATTAAAATATGTTTAGATTAGTCAGACTTATTGAAATTTTATTAATATTCTCTTTCATGGGAGTTATTTTCATTTCATATTCAGTGTTTCTACACCTTGATTATGCCCCCCATCTAGCTATGTAAATACTATACCATCATAAAAAAAATTTATGTGCCGAAATAACACATCACCAAAAAAACCCGTTTGAATATAAATATTTTTAAAATCCATAATATTGTCTAAAAAATAGTACGCTAATATTTTGAATTTAAAAAACATATAATGCTTAATTATTTATATTACCAATTGTTGTTAATTTTTATTATATTCATATTTATTAAATGAATGAATAAGGGAGTTTATAATATTCATTTCTTTTCCAAACATTTATAAATATTAAAATAGTTCGAAAAATATTATGAAAAATAATTCATTCATTTTGAGTAGATACCCTTATAGATATTACATTAATTGATGTACTATATGTTATAGTATATGAAATTGAATAGTACCCTACTTTTTTTGAAGTCTTTCTTAACTATTTTTATATCATATTCAATTAAATGATATTTTCATACCATAATTAAAATTTCAACCTATTTTAATAAAATTCCTTCTTTAATATATCCTTGGATCATTTAATTCTTCGCAACCTTTGTCATTAATTTCATGATCTCATTAACAATAACATTCATTGTTTTCAATGATTCATAATTTTGTTCAAAAATAAAATATTTGGAATTCACCATTTTTTTGTTATTCTTCATCAAATTGATTTTTTCTCATGGAAATGATCTAATTTAGAACTGATCATATTCTAAATAAATGCACCTTCACCATTATCCACATCACATGATGAAGATGATTTAAACTCTTACACATGAACTATTGTGTTTGTATCATTATTTTATTATTAATGTTTATATTGGGAGATAAATTATGAGTTTTACTAATTATATTTTCTCAAAATGTATCTCTTATTTATTCTGATGAATTATTTATTTCTATCACTTATTATAGTCATTAGCCTTGAAAATATTGTTGTCTCTTCGGTTGATGATTTTTATTCAAGGTCATCAACATCAATCTCATTGTTTTTTTATTTGGAAAGTTGATTGTTAATTGTAAAATGAATCAATATTTTAATCATTTAAAGGAATGTTTCCCCTAGTATTCCACTTGGATTTATTGATTTTTTGATACAAAAATATTATGTTTTCATGGTCTGTATCATCATCAACAACAACATAAAACTCACCAGAATTTTTTATTTATTTATGATTTTTCATTATCATGGATTCAAAATACATATCATCAATAATATTCATCTTAATTATATTTTTCTTTTACATTTCACAAGAAATGAGGAGATTGTGTAACTAATCAAATTATAGATCTTCATTATCACTAAGAGAATAAATTAATGGATCTAATTAATTAGTAAAATATCTTATAAGTTTCATTAAAATAATGAATTGACATATATTTTCATAAAAACCTATAATGATTCTAAAAATCTCATATAATATAGTAACATATTCATTAATTTATCCATCCTCATCCATGTTTATATATTCAAATTTTACATTAAAATATTATAGCTTCTCTTATTTTTCTATGATTTTTCCTAAATAATTTTTTATGTTCATTGAAAATGACCTTAGTTGTATTTGATTAATTTTATTTTGATAAACTATCTCAATCATAAGGTTTTTAATATTATTAAATATCATTTTAATGTGTCTTTGTGTGTTTGAAAATCCAAATACAGTTACAATAGTAACATTAAGACCCATAGAAAATAAGGAAAACATAGTTATATTATTAAAAACTTGTAAACTAATTCTAGGAAATATAGGCACACCTACACTATACATACAGATGATGTTGTCTATATTTCATAAAGAGTGTCTGGATGATGGAAGCTTGCACTGATACCACATGAAGTTCCTAGTGGACCAAATATCTACACTTATAGGGGATGAGAGATTCCCTATAAATCTTATTTTTATAATTTTTTTGTTTACAGTAGGATAATGAATGAACTACATAGATCAAAATCCCAACCTTATATGATTGAAATGAGAAATAATGAATAATAGATTTCACATAATCACTACATGGTTAAACCTCAATGTTAGTGCCTACACATTGTGGAATAATCATATTATACTTTTCTATAGGTTTTTGACTAATATATAATTATGAATACAATTTTTTAAGTCATTTATTTATATTAAAACCATCATTATCATCACATACACTACCTCCCATAGAATCACTCCCTCTAGAAAGATATAACGAATAATATAACCACCTGATGAGAGCCGTATTTTTTTTTGAGTACTAGTGGATTTAGTAATAGATATGCGAACCTCTACATTCAGTCAAAAATTTAATTTCCAAAAAACACATAACATTATCCTCAACAACTTCTATAATATATTTTATTGACTATTAAAAACTGAATTACTCATAATAATCATCTTATTGAATAGGTAACTCTTAATAGATCTTCTTCATTTTATTATATACAAAATAACACTGTATTCTTAGGGAAAAAATTGTTAAAACTTCATAGTATTTTTATTACAAACATTGTGTCTTCGCTTCTCAAATATGACATCAGTGGTATTCATAATCCTCTAAACTAACATACCCTAAACTTCATATGATTATAAAACATTTTTTAACTTCACTCAAGTTATTTATGTTTGAAAATTTCATAGAAGTAACATAATATGCTACACATCAACAGTCTCATAAAATCAATAGTGTTGAATTTTAGCATCAAAATTATCATTCATCAATGATGTGGTTTCTATACACATCTACCTCATTATCCTCCCTAATCATGTCCATACTCTTAAAATGGTATAATAAAATATGTTAGAATCACGATTCCAATGAGAATAACTATTAAATACCCATTTATTACAAGAAACATATTATGTAATATACACCTTGTAATTAATGTGGTTCATCTACCGATAAGTAATATTAAATGATTATAAATTATTGAAAATCTAACTTCATTCACAAATGATAAAAATACATGTATATACATCATTTTTCTGATTTTGAGTAAGAATGAATCAAAATTAATAATTATTCAACTCATTATACATAAAAATAAATAATTTTTTGAAATTCTGTCATGAATGATATCTCATGGAACAACTAATCATTGATAATCAACATAAAAATTACCCATATTACATATCATACACAATTTACATCATGTTAATATTTTTATGTAATTTTAGGAATAGATAAAAAATAAAGAGAACTAAAACATTTGAATCCCAATTATTCTTAAAAATAGAATAAATGAGTTTCAAATTAATTAATTTTTCGCTCATTTAATTGTAGAGATTTAATTTTTTTCAACATCATTATGTGAGAATCACATATTCATCATGATCCATGAATCACAATTTAAATGTAATATTTTTATCATTTAATATTTATTGTTATATCACCTGGTTAAATTTCCATATTAGTTATGCAACACGAAAACTACTAATTTTGATTTTATTATTACACTAATATCACTATGTGTTGATGACAAACGCATTCTATAGAATTTTTTTTTGTACATTTGAATTTAAATTGTTTTGTTGTTTCTGATAGTAATGTATAAAATTTTTATTTTCTATGAAATGTGATGCCCTAAAAAATTCATTTCATAGGTCCAACCACACAATGTCATGAGAAATACACTAAATACTTATGAAAATTCATGAATCCATATTATAACCATAATATGATATATATATATATATAACACCTATTAACTCATCTAAAATAGCCTTAGATTTTTTTTCCAATTAAAATATAATAAATATATAAACCATTCAATAAGAAAAAAAAACATTTCAAATAAATCCCTACCCATCTCAAAAATTATCAAAAAACACATCTAATAAATGTAAACACTTATAGAGCACCCTTAGAAGAATCCAATGAGGTATAAAAGTTATAATGATAATAAATAAAACCTTGAAAATTTTTAAGGTTCACATTGGTTAGATTTTATAAATCCATGGAATTTGAGCAATCATTTCGATATAGTTATGAATTATACTTAATAAAATACATTAAATTTGAACCTATATATTTTTTAGGACAAATTCATATGCTGATTTTAATTATTTTTTATATTTTATTTAATTAAAATCATATGGAGATCATTAAATCTCTTAATAAACATTAATATTTTACTCTACCCTATTTAATATACCTTTTAATTAATGGAATTAAACATTGATTAATCCTTTAACACTTTTCAAATGATTGTATCCCATTATATGATGAAGGATAAATTTTCTCAATAATTATCATCCCTTGAGATTGGGTTAGAATAGTGTTATATTTGATACACCTAGATTTATCAATTTATTCTTTTCTCATTCTTCATTGTTTTAGTGGAATTATTTCATCCACACTAATATCGACTTCTAATTTAACAACTGAATTTTTTTCATTAATCTACTATTGGGGTTCTCAATATTTCCTATCAATTATATCGTACAATTTATAAATTTAATCCAAATATAAATTTTAAAATTTGCATTTACACTATATTTCAATAATCCTAATGTCAATACTTTTAATAATCATGGTGATCCTCTTCATCAAAAAGCATGTAGGATTTATACATAGTTGATTACCCTACGGATATAACATTGATAGAAATATCCCTATATTATCTGTGATTTCATTTCGAAATCAGAATGTATTGTTTAATTTTAATCATTAAAAGCAATGTTAATATATGAAATATTCATTACAATATCTCAAAATGTGGGTTTCCACTCAAATAATTTGTAATTATATATTTTGAGTATAAACTAACACTTAATTCTCCAAAATCCAAAAAACTAAATAAAAATAACTTTCAATGAGTAAAGATATTTTCAATGAAATTAACATATTTTTCTATGGTTTTCACATCAGTGAATATTCATGTTTGATGCCATGTTTCTCATGAACATTATTCACTTTAATGGAGGTGTATTTCATGCTATTATCCATTTTATTTATTTTGATTAATCCTCAAAATTAATTTCTATCTTTAATTCAAACAATCATACTTATGTTATTCTTTTCACTTTTTATTTTCATAAAAATAATACAACCATCATAAAATATTCATTAATAAATAATAAGAAATACCATTCATATAATATTTTTGGATTTTGCATTAGTCCATGAACATCAATATAAGTCATATTAATTATATTTTATTCATATTTTATCATTGGCTTATGAATATTACTTAATGACCTTACACTTATAAATAATTACATGTCATGTCTATATCCAACTTTAAATATATAATATCAATAATATATTTCTGGATTAAAAAATTTATATGATTTTTTGATTAAAATGTCTTAACCACTAATTCTAAAAGCCCTATTCCTCTTCCACCATGATAATTCAGGTGTTCTATTTTCATTAAGAATGATACACATTTCAATTTTATCATAATAACTTCATAAATTGTTTTTCAACTATTTATATAATTTAAAATATTTTTGGATTTAATGTATCTCTATGTTCTAAATTATAAAATTTTATTATTCCTAAGATATTATATTAGTTAACTTGCATATAAAGAACCTCTGTATTTGTTAAAATTCACACATATTTGTATATCATTTGCCACTTTATTTTCAATGATAATTTTATATTAAAATTAATTTTATATACATAGAAATTCAAATTTCTTTACTTGTTTACAAGTATAGTGAACTAACCTGATATTCTATCCACATAGAACTGAAATTAGTTACCCATAACGCATGAAGGGTGTTTCAGATCCCCAAAATCCAGAAACTAGTTCCTGTGAATTATAGGAATCCCTTAAGGAAATATTTTAAATAAAATAGAGATAAAATACAATGAAACTTCAACTAAGAGTCCGTAATATGTGGACCATACATTGGAAATCATTACAATATCAAACACATAAGTAGCCAAAATATAAAATATACCAAAAAGGATAATACAATCAACATTGATACATCACATTGGAATAAAAATATAATATCATACATAAAGATAATAATTAAAAATTGATTAATTATAGATAATATAACAAATTAAAATAAGCTAAACAGAAGACCATCTACGATGATATAATGCTCAAAAAATAAATGTCTATACATACACAAAACTAACTCTACAAAACAATTGGTTTCTCACCACAAAAAAAACTCACCCTACACATGCCTCATGTAAAAACCCAACATCCTTTTGAAAAACCTAAAAAAGAAACACATACAGATAAGCTAAAAAGCTCAATTGGTCATATGAACCGATATAGACTATGAAATTCATTTCATATGGAAATTCATAATTTTTTTTAAAATAAAATTATAATACATGAATATAAAATATTTCCCATGAAAAAACAATAATATTATTAGTTACATTAAAAACACTCCACTAGGTTATCTTATGTAGGAAATGAATGCTTTGAAAACATTTCCACCAGCCGTGAACCTTTCAAATGAAGAACCCATGAACATTTAGAGAAAAAACAAATAGTATTATTTTTAATAAAATGATGATTTAATAAAAATTTAATAAAATGAATTCCTCATGAAAACATAAAAAAAACCTTTTTAAATAAAAATTAATAAACTATAGAAGAGTTGTTAAATTCAAAGTCCCATAACCACACATAATTGGAAGCCACTTTCCAAAGGAAACAACCCAACAAAACATGTCAACAATTAAAAAGTATGAAACACATGTCGAAATCCATGTAATTAAAGAATGTAAAATATTGGTTCCAAAAAATATAGGGGAATTGAAACTATCAAACACCATATATATAAAAACCCATTTTTAATGTACATAGACGTTATCTTGTTTCTGAAGAATACTTATTACACTACTAAAACAAACACTTAAAGACTACATTATTTTAGAGCCTTCATATACATGGGAAAAGTCAACTAACTTAGTGAATGATCATCAATGTTTCCAACGAAGATCCCCCCTATGTAATTCTACTGAAAATAATTATTCATAATCTAGGGAAATGAAACATAGGATAGGGGTGGGTTATAATTCTCAGTAAGGGAAAATAATGGAAATATATAAGATTAACATGAACATAAGTGTACAATAATGTTATCATATCATTAGAAGGTCATATCGCTCATATCAAAGATCATAAACAAGAAGCATGGGATAAATATTTGTAGCTCATAACACATGGATCATAATATAGTCTGGAACAAAATCCATGAAAGCATACCATATGAATAAGACATGTAATTTTGGCATACCCATCAACATATAACATTGTGATCATATATAAGTAGAAATAGGTTCACTCATTAGGTAAACAAAATGAAATAATTCCCTCGCATAGACTTATGGACATGTAACCAAGTCTACGTATAACATTGTGAACATGAAACTAGGTTCATAGATAACAATGTGAAGAATTAATCAAGTTCACATATAAACTTATGTATTAGAAACCTTGTCAATGAATAACATTGTGAACATGAAATCAGGTTCACACATAACATTATGAACACCTAAAAATTTTCAATCATAACATTTTTAACATGTAGTAAAGTTTTCACATACAAAATTTTCATGTAATTAGGTCCATTAATAACATTGTGAATATGTAACCATGTTCACACATAATAATTATAATAATGAGTCATTCATCATTATCCAATTCATTGGAGGGAGATATAGGTCCCACCTATCACATAATTCTTGTTCCATAAGATTATGAAAAATCATCATAGAATTACACAGGATATGAAATGGGTATCCTAAAAATTTCATCATATTAATACCTATTTGAAATATATTGGTCTCATAATTATTTAATCAATTTATAACCTAGGAAATGAAGAGGGTTTCAAAAGTATATAAATCATGGAATCGAAATGGGTTTCATAAGAATCATTACATAAAACAATAATACATTCAAAAAATAATATTAATTGAACCATTTCATTATCTCACAGAATTGAAGGACTAACATCAATATATTTCATCTTGGATGGAAAATAATTTTGGAATATCTTTTATGAAAAATCCTTGACGAAAATATCATTTCTTCTTTGAAAAATGCTATTTAAAACAAAAATCATTATGAAAACCATTTTCATTGAAATTAATTTTAAGAAATAGGAATAAATATTTAAATAATTTTGAAAACCTTTTTCCTTAAAAAATATACATAAATGCTGAAAATAGTTTAAAAACTGTTCTCCATGAAAACATGTAGATTAATTTCGAAATTATTTGGAAAAAATCCATAAAATTAATTTGAAAACATGTGAAAAAATATTTTGAGAAAATTTAATTCATTTTCCCTGTAAGAAACGTTTTTAAATCATATAAAAGGTGTTCAAAACTTGTTTAAGACATTTTTTAACATATTTTGGTTTTTGTTAATAACACTTTTTCTTTGTGAACTATTTAAAATTAATTAAAATCCAAAACTCTAATAAAAAAATTATTTAAAAATTTTCATTTTAATATTATAAAAGTTTAATCAAGGAAATTCTGTTTATGATGGAATTTTGGTTTATACATGCCGAACATCCCTTTTGCACCTTAAATTTTCATAAAAATGCATTGATTAAAAAAAGACAAGAATGTTACTTTTAAATACCATTTTTAATAAGGTAAAACATTGGTAAAAATGTACATAAATCATAATTGGTGAATTGGATAACATTTTTAGAAAACACTACTTTTAAATAACATATCTTTTCGATCTAAATGAGATATAAAGTCATATTTTCATAAAAAAAACTTCTTAATTATCTTAAGTGCCTAAAATTTGAAACATGGTAGAATTACATGAATATAACATGAATATATAGAGGTTATAAAAATTCATGATATTTATTGAGAGTTGAACTATAATATTTCTCCAATGGAAGCATAATAAGAAACAATCTCGATATATGGTGAGATTGAAGTTATAAACTGCTACAAATTTGGTAAAATTAAATAATAATAAAAAGGAAACAATAATTGTACATAAATATTAACCTATTATTAAAATAATGATATTCAAGATATAAAATTAAAATAGGTATTATATACAGCACACATAATAATTAAGGGGCGTAACACAGAAATTGTTTCAAAGAAGGAAAATCAGACAAAATTACTTTACCGGTTTGGAATCTTTTGAAACATAACCCACATGAAAAAAGATAATTAAATAGATATGTAAATACCCATATATGACTATAATAATCATAGAATACATCCATTGGTGGTGCAGTCACTGCAAAAATTAAATGAGCAGTGAATAGGCATTTTGCTCATAAAAATACATAGTAAGATGAATCTCATTTATGTTTAGTCTTGATAATATCCGAACATAGTCAAACCTCATGTATAATAAATATAATTTTATTATAATTCTAATAAATAATTTTATTATTATATCAAATACCATAAATTATTTGATTATGACTTTATATTACCCATTTATTAACAACTCAATGTTAATGTTACCTTTTGTGTAATATCCGCTTTATTAATCGTATATGTTTTGAATTTTATTTTTGATCCTTTTACATAGATCATGATAAAATTATTTTAAGAATGAAAAACATGGTATAAATATAATATATATTCAAAATATATGTTTTTATACTAATCTATATAATATATAAAAATTAAATGAAATACCCTGTTTATGGAGACGGGATGCCGTACATATTCATGAATGTTGCTTCTATTTTAATATCACATTGAAAGAAAAAATTTAAATGACATATATGTATATATATATATAATTTTTAAAATATAATTTTTAAAATATAATTTTTAATTAATATATATCATATAATTTTATGAAACACATCCTTACTACATCCATTGCAATATGTGAATAAATTGCATCGCTTTGAGGAGGTGGTAGTCCACACTTCGACAAACAGTGTTATCATAGTTACACGTAATGGAAACCATAAAGGTATGTTATATATAAAAATTAAATAATAATAAATAAATTATAAATATCATATATATATATATATATAACATATATACATCATTTCAACAAAATTATCTATTATGATAGGTGTTTAAGGAAAAACGAACAACATTGTTTCGTGACACTGTAGTTTATTATAAAAATGAATGGTAAGTTCGTTACCCATTAGATTAAGTTATATGTATTTTAAGGCATAAAATTCAGACTAAAAATATTTCAGTATATTTATTATTATTATTTTACTATATAATAATAGAAGAAGAATATTTTAGTTTCTAGAGAATGAAAATAAAATAATGTTGTTTGAGGGAGGATGTTACCTCTTATTCTGATAAATCCTTTCAATTTTCTCCAAAGAGCTTAATTGGATAAATATGTTCCAAATTTTAGGATTCTAGGTATAGGGTAGGGATGTTGATGAGATATGCTGGGAGATATGTTTTGAGAAAAAGGGGATTGATTTGTGATTGGATGTGGGAGGGGTGAATGCCTTTTTATAGTGAAGGACGATTGGCAATATTGGAAATTTTTTAAAAGGAAATTCCATCGATCTTTTTCATATTCCATGTGGATCTAGTAATGGACCAATTTTGATCCATATGAGGATAGGGTAAAAATAAATCCAGAAAATGGATTTTGGATATGATTTTGGGTCATTTGTGCATTATGTTTAATGTTTAGTCATATATAATACTAATTTTCTTCTTAATCGTTGCAAATAATTTTCCTCAATTCTACTAATATTTTTGGTCAAAAACATTGTTGAAATTATTAAACATTATAAATTCGGATAGCTAAAAATATTTAATACATTTTTATAAATTCAAGTAATATAAGTGGCATAAAATAGTTTAAATTTAATACCGCAAACGAAATGATGATGTTGGTTTTAATGTAAAAATGCTCAAACATTGTGTATGTTTTTATATACAATTTCAAATAAAAATTAATTAAAATGACCTAAATTAGATTAATTAATTTATAGTTGATAAAATTGAACATTAAATCCAATAAAAATCAAAATTTATCCTTATAAATAAATTTTATGAAAAATCATTTTGAATAAAAAACTAGTAAATTTCTCTCTTCGTCAAAAAATGAAATTTCACAAAAAATAAAAAAAATTCACTATCACCTAATATTTATTTCATTTCATACAAAAATATAGTTTCTATTTTAAAATATAATATATTGAATATTCTATTGAAAATTTGTTCTCTATTAAATGATTATAAAACCATTTTTATAAAAATATATGTTTTTATGTGTAATATTTGGTTGTCTCCTATCATATGACTATCAAATATAACCAATGAATATAAAAAAATATTTCAATAAATATATAATATATATATTTCATTAATATCATTCACTAATAGTAATTAATTTTATTTATTAAGATAAAATTCATTTGTGTGCATAAAAGTAGTTTTTATAAAAACATTTCATTTATATCCAACTGGTTCTTATATTAATTTAAAATTAATTTGTAACCAAGTAATTAAACAGTATATTTTCATAAGTTATCTAATAAAATTCATAAACATTATCTTCAAAACTGTGTTATATATTAATATAATAAATAATTATATTTCAATAATATATTATTTTTTGGTTAAACTCAGTCTTCTGTGTTATGCAAGCCATTATTAAAAGGCATTCTTCCATGTAACAAATGTTACCATCGGTGTTCCATGTAGAGAATGAATTTATTTACATTTCATTTAGTTTATGATGTCCAAGGTTTTTTTTCTAATGCAATCCAAACTCAGCGTTCTAATATAAACTAATCAATTTATAATGATTTGTGAAAAGAAAAATATTTGAATGTTATAATTAATTCAAAAAAATATTTCACAAAATCTATAGGTGTCACATTATACCCCACATAAAATGAAATATTCCCTCAAAATTAATCTGGGTTATCAATGGTTTAATAAACGAATGGTCCTTTCATAGAAAACAAGATCGTAAA
Source organism: Viscum album (assembly GCA_963277665.1). Lineage (NCBI taxonomy): Eukaryota > Viridiplantae > Streptophyta > Magnoliopsida > Santalales > Viscaceae > Viscum > Viscum album. Next base: position 396,636,218 of record OY728145.1, read on the forward strand.
AATGAGTAATAATACATCCTTTAAAAAGGAAAGTTGGAACCATAATAGTCCCCCAATGTAACTCATCACTAGTTTCAACATAGGATAAAATAGTTGTAAATTTAAAACATGGGCATGAATGAGAAATATACTATTATGTTTTGATATAGATTGACACAGAACATTGATTAGAAGAAGTGCGTGATCACAAAACTATAAACTAAAAATGATCTAATGGGCCATTTGATTCATCAAAAATAATGGCAAAAGGATAACATATTTGGTTTCAAGGTTATTTTACTACAGTTGAATATCTTTCACATGATGACATAATGACTTGGTTTCAGCATGATATCACCCTTTGTTTTCTCCTTCACCAATTTCCGTATTATCCTTTAATAAAAAATGAAGGTTAATTTTTCATTCCTAAAGAAGTAAAATATCACGATATCTATAAGTATAATGATAAGTCATTCCACATGTATTTCGTTGTCATAAAAACAAAATGTGTAGAAAAAAGTTATCCAATAGGACTTAGTGCCCCTATTGTGAGATAATAAATTACTATTTTAAAACCCATCCAACGTTTATCTTACACTATCCCATAACTGGTTAACAATGCAACCCTTCCTGAAGATAAAAATCCAAAACATTATAAAGAGATTAGGAAATAATCTTAACATTGATCCTCCATATATTATAAAGCGGATCTTGGTTATCACATTCCAAACATGTGAATACCACCATTGTATATTCTCTTGAAAAATGGTAATAACCATAATTTCCATAAATTATTTTTGAAAACATGTATGGTTTCTTATTCCATTGATTATGGGATATATTCCACAATTCCAAGAATTTATAAACCTAATTAATGATAATAAAGACAAATTTGGCAACAAATACTTTTTAGTTCTAAGGTAATCCATTTCATCTAATTTACGCATTCATATCCATCAAATCATTATCTTAACATATTTATCTAAACGTCATGATGAAATTAAGTGTCACCTTCCTTTAAAAAAAAGATCTCATTTCCATGAAATCACTTTTATAGTTCACCAGCATCATCAAGAACATCCTTTAAAATACATAATGAAAAAAATATACTGAAACTACATATATATATATATCATGATTCATAATCTTTGAATTCCAAAACATATACCCTTAAATCATATAAAATTGTTCTTAAACCATTACTTGGGATTTATCAACTTTTTCCATGACACTCTTTGTCCTATAATATGAAATATAATCATGTCTTAGGGTTAATCAACCTCAATATACTAATTCTTCTTATGTTTAATGTAAGCAATACAGAAAAAACATCTCAAACCTTTCACATGTCATTTTTTGTCTATTCATCCTTAGATGTTTACCCAATACTCATGGACCTACCTAATTCTCTTCATGAGCTTTCCAATTGATTTTTCATCATTCCCATATATTTCACATTTGAATCGTAAAATGTTAACCCAATTACTTCTTGTTATCACTACAAATTAATTCAAGATAAAATATGGTGAGAAACACTTATTATAAAAGAAAAAACAATTAACCATGAAATATTACATATACTATTTATAAATAATGACACATTCCACTTCAATAAATCATTCTATAGGTTTATTCTAGGTTATTCATAATCATATTTTATTTAAATCCTTACTTATGGTTCATTAATAGTTTGTGAATTCATAAATAATATCCCCTGTGTGTTTCAAATTAAGTGTGTAGTAAGGTACACTGTATCGTACTAGTTTAGGCTCATATGAAGTTAGACACACATTGTTGGATTTTTTACTCCTGGGTACATCTGTTCCCATTCCATATCCACATATAGTATCCTGAAATAGATTTAATTTTAAGAAACCATTCACTTAATTCTTTACCAAAAATTCAGGACATTTTTCTAAACATTATCCCATCCTTAGTTTTACCCTTAGAGTCATCCGTGGACATATCTTTAGAAATATACCAAGAAATAATAATAAGTTTTTCTCATCATATTTTCTAGTATTTCAATAAACCATTTCTCTGATACCAATTATAAAAAACTATTCTTGATGCTCATACATATTACATCATTTTTTTATAATACATAGTACATTACTCAAACAAATACCTATAGATAGTATTATTTTTGTACCTTTTGGAACTTTGAACAAAAAACATCCGACTCATTGAATGATATTCAATTGTTACCAAGCATATCTACACCCCCTCCATTAGTAATTTTTCTTAAAACCTTTATTCATATACTTGGGCAGGGAAACATAAGATAGGGGTGAGCTCTAATTCATAGTAAGGGAAAACATAGGAAATAGTTAAGAATAACATGAACATAAGGGTATGAAAACATGATCATATCATCAGAAGATCATACTATGCATATCAAAGATTGAAAACATAAATCAGGGAATAATTATTAGAATTTCATATGACATGAATCATTATATAATTGAGAACATAATCCATGAATTCATATCATATGAATATGACATGTAATTGTGGTATTCAAATCAATGTATTACATCATGAACAAGTATAAGTAGATTCAGGTCCACACATAATGTTATGGACATGATATCAAGCCATCACATAGACTTATGGACATTAAAATAGGTCTACACATACTATTGTGAAAATGAAATCATGTTTATGCATAACACTGTGAACCTATAATTAGGTTCATGTATAAATATTTGGACATGAACCCAAGTCCATGAATAACATTTTGAACTTGAAATCAGGTTCATGGATAATGTTATGAATAACTAATATGGTTCACTAATTACATTTTGAACATGTAATCTGGTTCACACATGAACTTATGGATATACAACTAATTCCACTCATTACATTGTGAACATGTAATCAGGTTTACACATAACATTTATACAAATGATTCATCCATATTTACCCAATTCATTAGAAGAAGATAATGGTCCGAGCAATAATATAATACATGTGATATAATATTATAAACAATAATCATATAATAATCGATTGATTTATATGGGTATCATATACATTTAATCATAGCATTATGTAGAGAAGATAGATAGGTCTCATAATCATTCCAACAAAGAAAAACCCATGAAAAGAAGAGGGTTTCAAAATAATATAACATGTCTAAGAGAATCATGTTTCATAATAATAATTTGATAAAAAGATAAACATTCAATAGATAAACTGAATAGAACATTTGGATTATTTCATATGATGGAAAGAGTAACATTAAAGGAAGTTTTCTTAGGTGGAACATAATTTCTAAATTTATTTTAAAAACATTTATTGATGAAAATATATATTATTATTTGAAATTGTGTATTTGAAGTATAAAACATTTTGAAAAAAAAATTAAATTAATTTTAAAACAAATATAGAAATATTTAAATCATTTTAAAATCCTTTTTACTTCCAAAGATATAAATGAATTTGAAAAACATTTAAAAAACATTTTCTTTGAAATCATATAAAAAAGATTTAATCATTTTGAAATGTGTTTTACATAAAAATACATTGAAAACATATGAAATAAAATTTAATATAATGGGAATTATTTTATTATAAAAAATCCTTTTGAAAACATATTAAGGATCTTTTGAAAATCATTTATAACATTTTTAACACAAATTTTTTGAAAAACCTTTTTATTTAAAAACAATTTTAAAATATAAAAACATCTAAAATGTTATGGAAAAATTTATTTTAAAAAAATAATTTGTATTATTTCTAAGAAAGTATCATGTAAAAGATGATTATGATGGTATGTAAGTCTGTACATTCCAAATATCCCTTTTTCACATTAATCTTTTAGAAAAAATTCTTGATTAGAAAATAATTAATGTTTTTTTATAAAACATTTTTTAATAATATAAAAAATTGGTAAAAAATTATTTTAAACATAATATGATAATATAAAAACATTTTTGAAAACATTTTTAAGAAACATATTTTTTAAGAACATCGATTTCCGACTGAAATGAGATATAAATTCAGATTTTCATACAAAACGTTTCTTAATATCTTAAGCACCCAAGTGTGAAAAAATGATACCACTACATTTATATGACACACATATCCAAGGTTTAATAAAATTTATGCTATTTCATTATATATGGATCATTATATTTAATCAGAGGAACAATAATAAGAAACAATCTCGATAAATGATACGATTAATGTCACGACCCGTCATCGGGGCCCGTGCCGTGATTACACCAAGTCCTCCTTCTATAGGCCAGGGGCTGGCGACTAATACCAAGGAGTAATTCCTGTTAAAAAGGGAAAGCATTGCCTTTGTAAAGTAAACAAACACCACAAAGTAAGCAAGAAGAAATAAACACTAAGTAATAACTCGGTACAACAGTAAGTGCGGAAAAGTAAGTGGGCCAATATAGAAATCCAAACTGAAAATAAAGTACAATTGGAAACGTAAAACAGTAACTGAAAGTAAAGCCGCAGCCTCGAGCCATCCACTGGAAGTCCCACCTGAAGTGTTGGTACAGATAGCCACTATAGCTACTTGGGTCCAGATGTCCGCTCCGAGTATGTCACGCCCAGTGGTCCACCTCCAGGTATCGTCCTGCTCCACAAGCCTCAACCATGATCAGCGATGTCTATCGTCTGCAACCAACACAACGTAGTGCGGGCATAGCCCATGTAGGGGTGTGTATAAGCTACTCATTAGGGACCCCGAGACCCTCTAAGTTCTCTCAAAATCCACAAAGGATGATCCACAAAGGAAAGATACAATCACGAAGTAACATCCGACATTACTTAGGTATATGCCCATACATATACCTAAGTCATCAATTCACGTTCGGCTCCAACATCTGAGCTCAAGTACAACCCATTCCACACAGGAAAACACATCTCAATCCACACAGGAAAGAAAAACATAATCCACAGAGGATATCAAGTCAATCTTATCGAAGATAAGGATTGAAAGTCAAGATTCAGCTCACAAAGGTATACATCTTTGTATGACGATGGAGTTGATCAGATGTAGCCACTGATTCATCTAAGTCGTGGGACCCACATAGGATCGATTGGTACTAACCGCCATAATGACCCAAAAAGTGTCGATATGTAACTCACCCGCGCAATGACCCACAAAGGATCGATAGGTAACTAACCCCCACAATGACCCACAAAGGATCGATAGGTAACTAACCCCCACAATGACCCACAAAGGATCCATAGGTAACTAACCCCCGCAATGACCCACACAGGATCGGACCCACACAGGATCTGTAGGCGCTGGCCCACACAGGACTGTTGAGCGCTGACCCACACAGGATCGGACCCACACAGGATCAGTAGCACTGATCCACGTAGATCGCTTAGTGTTGTAGTCGTCGCTGTCGAATCCATGGAGGATTCCTGCACAGTCGTCATTGTCGTCGTAGTCGCAGTCAGTGCTAGGGTTCCCGTAAACAGCAAGCACGTTCGCGAGGGTCCAGTACACGAGCCGAACAGATGATACATCAACTGACACATAGTCTGGATTTGATGTATCCAAATTTTCTGTATCGTCAACAGAAACTCAACGTCACAGACGACACGTCAATCAGACGCCCAGTCTGAGAGTTATTGGCTTTTTCGTCCCAAGGGCCCGGTTGGTTTTTAAGTCAAAACCAACCCGACCATACTCGAAATGCATCCAATCCTCAAGCGGAATAAGCCAAAAGGTCTGTCTCACCTAGAGGAATCCAAAAAAGTCGATGGAACGTCAATCGAACGTCCGGAGCTCAAGTTATAAGCGTTTCCGCTCCGAGGGCCCGGTTGGTTTCGTGTACGAACCAACCCGGCCGAACCCAAACTCCACCAAAACCTTGAGTGTGATATACCGAAACGTCTATCTTGATCCAAGGATCACATCTCAGCTAGAGGAGCATCGATCGGAGGTTTGCAACCCAAGTTAAGGGCAAAAGACCGTGAGAGGTCCGGTATTAGGGGCTTCGGGCCCGGTCCGACCCGGATCGATACCCTTTGGGTCGGCCCGAACCGGGTCGACCTGTCCCGGGTCCGGGTCCGGCCCGCTTGGGTGGGGCCCGGCCCAGCGCGCTGGCGTCTCAGCCGTTTCGGCCGAGAAGACATGGGTGCGCGAGGGGGGGGGGGCATTGTAACCGCGACCCCAAGTGGGGGCCGCTCAAGCTGGCCAGCCGGGGGTCGTAACCCCCGACTCTTCCCCTGACCGGCCGGACCGCTCCGGCCGGCCGGCTGTTGCCGCCATAGGACCGGCACGGGCTGGTCCCCCTGCTCTGACGCCAGTGGCCCAGAACCGGCCGCTAGTCCCTGCTCCGCCGTGGATTATCGCTGCGGCCTTGGTTCGCCTAGCGCGGCTCGATGGCGCCACGCCCCTCCACGGCGGCCCCGCTCCAGCGACGGTGCATTTTGGATTCTCCAGCGTGGTGCGGCGTGATGGCGCGACCCATCCTTGTGGCACGATCCCTCATGGTGTGACAACACCGCATCATTTTCCTTCAAACCGCAACAGTACAAGAATAAGGGAGGAGGGTCGGCCGTGTTTGTGCGGTCCGGCCCCCTCCCGTTAATCAATAGCAAGCGGCAAAGTTTCACGAAGAACGACAATAGATGTAATCAGAAACAAACAATTAAAATAAACCCCTACCTCATCGAATTCGTTGAGCGGGGGTTCGTCGCAGAAATAACCGTCACGGAAGAAGACTTCACGGAAGGAGAGAGTCGCATCGCGGAGAAATGATTTGTCGGAATCGCGTCGTCGATCTCCAAGGATTTGGCGTTCTTGTCGACCTTAGTCGGAGCTCGGCGTTATTCGCATTCTTCGCGTTCTTCATCTAGGAAGAAGAACTTCAAGAGCTTTTCCTTTTTAAAAAAAGACTCACACAACAAGATTCAACCAAATCAAATAAGTACTTCACTTATTTTATTAACATGACTTAAGCATTTAAAATTCAAAAGTTGAATTAATCCACTCAATTAAATAACTCAACTTTACTTAATAAATGGAGGGTTATGGAAGGTTAGGGGAGATAAAGGGATGGGGTTCATGTGGGCCCCACCGCCCTCATAACCACACTTGGGAAGTTGGGTGGTTTTCCCCAACTTCCACTCAAAGGTTTTAACCACTTAGTGAAAAATAAAAATTGATGCTCAATTTTAATTTTACCTTCCACAAATTTTAACAACTTCTCTCATGTAAACCCAACTCTAGAAGAAGGGTTCCTAAGTAACTACCGACACTGTGAATCCATCGGTCCCCTCAGAATTCGATTCTGATCCCCCGTTCAAAAGTTAGAAAAACTCGCTCGTTCGTTCACTGAACATACCGGAGCTAATCTTCGGATAGAAATTCCGGGCACACCGGGCCTTGGAATCAAGTGCCTTCAGAAACCACGTTCTTGTAAAATCCCAAAGAAAATTAAGAAAAAAAATTCCCTTGAATTTTACGGGTCATTACATTACTCCCACCTCAGGGCTTTACGTCCCTGTAAAGATACATCAAAAACTAGGGGAACAAATGTGGGTACTGTGCATGCATCTAAGCCTCCCATTCCCAAGTACTCTCTTGGAGGTTCCTATGCTGCCATATGATGTGCACTAGAGGAATTGACTATCCACGTAGGACCCACTCTTGTCGATCCTATATCTCCACTAGAACCTCCGTAGAAGTCTCCCCATCATCTATGTCCAGCTCCCCATGGTCAATGATATGCGTCGGGTCGTGCACGTATCTTCTCAGATGAGATACGTGGAAGATGTCGTGCACTCGGTGCAACTGAGGTGGTAGAGTAAGGCGATAAGCCACCTCGCCAATCCTGCTGAGGACCTGGAATGTTCCGATTATGCGTGGAGACAACTTGTCGCCTCGGCCAAATCTTTGTAATCCACGTCGAGTTGAGACCCGCAAGAAGACATGGTCGCCATCCTCGAACTCTAGTGGCATCCACCTCTTGTCAGCATAAGACTTCTGCCAGCTCTGAGCTATCCTCATCTGCTCCGGGATGATCAGGACCTTCTCTGTCGTCTCCTGGACCATCTCCGGTCCCACAAGTGCTGACTCCCCCGGGTCTGTCCAACACAGAGGAGATCTGCAAGGTCGTTCGTACAACGCCTCGTATGGTGCCATCCCGATGGTGGAGTGGTAGATATTGTTGTATGCGAACTCCTCCAAGGGAAGGTTTTCCTCCTAGCTACGACCAAATTCAAGGACACATGCGGGGAGCATGAACTCGAGAGTCCGAATGGTCCTCTCCGTCTGACCATCTGTCTGAGGTTGAAATGCGGTGCTCAGACATAGCTGCGTCCTGAATACCTCCTACAACCCCTTCCAAAGCTAAGAAGTAAAGCGAGTGTCTTGATCAGAGATGATGGATGGTGGAACACCATTAAGCCATAGAATCTCTTGACCGTAGAGACGTCCCAAGCTCTCTACTGAGCTCTGCTCTCTGATGGGTAAGAAGTGAGCCGACTTGGTGAGTTGGTCGACAATCACCCAAATGGAGTCGCGACCTCTTTATGTGCATGGATGTCCAGTCACGAAGTCCGTAGATATTCCATCCCACTTCCACTCCGGGGCCTCCAAGGTTTGTACCAAGCCTGCTGGTACCTGGTGCTCTGCCTTCACCTACTGGCAGGGGAGGCATCGAGAAACAAAATCTGCCAAAGCCTTCTTTATGCCCGACCACCAGTGCTATCGTGTGAGATCCTGGTACATCTTCGCCACTCCAGGATGTACCCCCAAAGGAGAAGTGTGAAACTCTCTCAGCACCTCCTCCCGTAAAGCAACTAGTACCAAGGTACGTCCTCTAAAAAGGACATCGTACTCTCCTCCCACAGAGAATCCATCAGGTGCCTGTCCTGAGGATATCTGTGCACATCGCGTCTCACAGTCGGCAACCTCACGTTGTGCTTCTCTGACCCGCTACAGTAGTGGAGGAGTGACTGTGAGTGACTGAAGGAAGGCTGCTCCATCTCTATCCATTAAGGATATCTGCAAAGTGGCTAGCAGCTCTATCGCCTCCCCAAGTAGTTGAATTCTCGTCCTCCTGATGAGTGCATTAGCTACTACGTTCCCCTTTCCAGGAGTATAGACTATCTCAAAGTCATAGTCCTGGAGGAACTCGATCCATTTTGTAGAGACCCGTATCCTGACGTACATTGACATTACATTACTTTTGCGGAATACTTAGTACATAACAAAAACACAAACACAAGGATCGTAATAGTTTAGTGTCTTTGGAAACTCGGAACATAATCTTCTAATCCTGGTGAAAGATCTTCAATATCTCCCATAAAGATCTTCCTTTTTTTTCTTACCTAAAACCTTTCTTTATATCCTGGGGAAAAGAAAACATAAAAGAGTGAGCTCAAATGCTCAGTAAGGGTAAACAAAAGAAAAACCAATCACTTCATATTCATAAGAACATAACTTTTGGAAATCTTAACCTTCAAAAGAGATCATAATTTCATAACATGGGATAAATCATAATAGTGAAATGAAATCCCAATAATCATAACATAAAACATGAAACTTTGTGGCATACACACATAATCATAGAGAATCATTTCTTGTTAGTCAAGACTCATTGCCATGACTATCTTAGTGGACAAAGTCCCTTTCTGAATCGAGTAACCCTCGTTTCAGTCCTGTTTCACTAAACCGGTATAACCTACCATTTCAGCCATGTCTATCTCATGAGATATAAAATCTTTACCCAATGCATTGGAGGGAGATATAGGTCCCACCCATCTTATAATGAATCCTTTCTTATGTGTGCCACATAATCATATACCATACATCATAACGTAACCCATGTAATAAAAATGGGATTCTTAAACAACATGACATCATAAAACAATTCATATAAGATAAAGGAATTCATAAAAATAATTCCATCACAACATGATCAAATCAATGTAATAATAGGGATAAAAACAGAACCCTTTATTATATTAGATGGAAAATAATTTTGATAAAACACTTAAACTCCATTCTTGAGGAAAATATCCTTTCTTCTTCAAAAACACTTTTCTTTTCTTAACATGTCATACAATTATAAACTAAAAGAAGTTGATTAAAAATAAACTTGAAAATGTTTAAAGGAAGCTTCTTGGAAATAAAGTTTTAAAAATCCATTCATGCCGTATAAGTTAAAAAAACATTCTTCATACTTTTGTCGGAAAAGTCAAAAAGTACCTCGTACGAAAAAACGATAAAAGATTCCTTTCATATTCTTTACTAAAAACTCACCAAAGGGTAAAATTGGATTTAAACTATTGTAAGTGGATGGAAACAATATTAAATATTGAGGGAACATGGATGTGGATGATAAAATACACCCCAGTAATTACTTACGAATAAACAATCTCGGATAAAAATGAGATTGTGATATTTCCCTTACCTTAGGTCCAATTTGCTTTGTACGTGTCCGAAGCTCCTCTTCTTTGGAACGCTTCTTTGAATCCTTCACTTAGGGAACTAAGATTGGTCTTTAAAGAAGACCAGGACCTCTAGGATTATTCTAGGGAAGTGGAGAAGGGATTTTGGCAGGGGTTGGCGGAGCTTGAGTGCTCAATTTGGTGTGAGGAGGAGGGGGAGGAGGTGTCCTTTTATAAGCGAGGAGAGGGGCACCTTAGGAATTCTTAAAAATATTAATTTATAATAAATCTAACCCCACTTGAAAACCTCCAAAAATGACTCATATTCGAATATTAGATGAGATAGGGTTGTAATCTCATCAACCAATCAAATTTAGACATGTTTGGATCTTATTTTAAACCTTATAATTTTGATTTATCCTTATTTAATCTATTTAAGTTTATTTGTGGTAATAAAATTCTAAATTTTAAATTATAACAAATAATTACTTATTTGTTGTGAATTTTCCATAATTTTTTACTTTATAACATTATAGACCATATAAATATAAATTTATAATTTTTAAATATTTTTGTGATTTTTAAACAATTTTATAATATGTTAATTTTGTAAAATAACAATAGTGTCAATTTTGACACTATTCATTTATTTGAATTTAAATAAAATATATACAGAAGATATGTTCAAACTAAAAGCTTTAATATATTAATAAAAGGTCATATGTATCTATAAAATTAGTTTATCACATTAAATAGTTCATATAATATTTATTTTATTATTTTTAAAACCATTTATTTGGTTTATCTCTTAATAAATTAATTACTACATCATTTTTGTATAATTATTTAATATACTTATTTGTTGTATAAAAATTTAAAATAAAATTCTATGATGAAGATAAATATATTACCTTTCACAATAATAATTTTACTTGAATTTAGCATCTTAAAATAAGAATATTTAAATTGTTATATTTATTAAATTATGAAGGTGACAACTTTGGCATCATTTAAAATAAAATAATATAAGTGTCATAATCGCTTTTATATGGCTCCAAATGGTCAAATATTCTACAATTGGATGATTATGGTTTACATTTACATGTCCAATAAGTTTTGGTTAGGTATTTGTGCATTTTATGGTCACTATTAGTTAAAAAAAAACAAAACAATTTCTGCATCACTATTGTGTCATAATTAATGATAATTATTTAATCCCTAAAAATTATAAATAAATTTATATGATGTAGATAATTTCATTAGATTTTTGTAGACTATTCATGTTCTATGTTTCATGAAGTTTATCACTAAATTAAAATTAATATACTTATAAAATTTAAGAGAGTGACATGTTGTCACTTTCTTTGGTTTTAATAATAATTAAGTTATTTTCATGGAAAAATGTTTATTAAATGATTCTAATCCGACCCTTAGGTGATATGGGTCGACTGTTAGTCATCCAATAGGATTTTGACATTTGTTAGGGTAATTTTAAAATATTATATTTACCCTTAATTACCCGATTTACCTTTAACTATGGTAAATAAAATTTACCGTAGTTACTATTCATAATTCCCAAAAATAAAAAGTAGCTTATTAACATAATTTGGACCCACTGATTCCAAATATGGAATCCATTTTTTAAAATTCCATACATAGAAGTTGCATAAATTAAATTAAAATTAATCCCGTTGTCGAATAAAAACGGGTTTTTTTTAAAACATTGCAAAAGATTGAATTGATTTAACCTACGAATTCAAGGTAAAATCAATGCTAATGACATACATTATATTAAATGGTAAAAATATATTCTATTTATACTTTAAAACCATTCAATATTATAATTTAACCATATAAGATATTACGATGAAAAAAGTTGTTTTTAATTAAAATATAGAGTGTTTTTACTATTCATTAAAATGTGAAAGTTACCAGAATAATATGAAAAATTTATCCAAAGTAAATTTTTATTTCTTGATTCCAAAGAAGAATTTTATTTTGTCAAATTGAACTTATAAACATGTCAAAAAATAGATTTAAAGTGGGTGCGCCATCAAAAGGCGACAAAACTGCATTTTTTTGAAAAATACTTATTTTACCCGAAAACTTTATTTTGTTCTTATACCATGTTCTAGAAATGTGTAAGATGAATAATAATGTTATAAAATTCAAAATTTAGTTAATACTATTCATAACGGCTAGTTCATGACAATATTATAATAATATAACATTGTTTATTAAAACCCGGTATTGTGTACAACACACGCTATCGAGGAAGGTCGTGATTGCGTGTAATGCAAGCCAAGTCAGGGTTGCGTGTTGTGAAAGAATCCTTCATTGTTTCGTATAACAGAATCCAACCATATTTCATTTATACATTTAATATATATATATATATATACTCAATGTAGCGTAGAATAACTATTATCAAAATTGTGTGTAACACGGTCCAAGAATAGTGTTGCGTATACTGCAAGCTAATATGGTGTTGCGTATAGCGCAAGGTAATCTTGGTGTAGAATACAACATAAGACATTAATGCAATTAAAATAATATTTTTCATAAAATCTCGGGGTGTTACATTCTACCCCCCTTAAAATGAATTTCTCCCTCGAAATTCGTCGGGGTTATAAATGGTTTACTATTTGAAAGTTTCTTTGATAGAAACCTACATCGTAAAAAGGAATACCCAAACTTATCTTTAAAAAACAAAAATATGAAACGTAACGGTTACCCAAATAAACTAATCACTGGGTTTCCACATAGGTTAAAATATGGATATGGAAGAGAAATCTAACCATCATGTTCTGATGGAGAGTGGTAGAGAACATGGCTATGGAAAAGCTAGCAATCACAAAGCCATAAATTTGTGATGATCTAGGGTACCATCTGATTCATCGGATATAAGGGCACTAGGACAACATTTTTGGTTTTCAAGATCATTTCCCTAAAGTTGAAAATTTTAATTACAATAAATACTTACTTTATTTTGGTACAATCTCACTGTTGTTCGTGCCTTGAACAATTTCCACTTCATCTCTTAAATAAATGAAGTTGAATTTGTTATTCGTGAAGTGTTAGCAGATCATGTGATAGAATGACGGGTCATTCCATCTGTCTCAAACAAAAGGTTAGCAAAAATTATATACATAAGTCGATCTATAGTGAGATTAATCGTATATGGTTCCTAAAATGAACTTATACTTCACATATCATACTGCTTAATATAATAAAACTAGTTTTCTACTAAACAGGGACTTCCTGTAGGTCAGTGGTAGGCGATAAAGGCCAGTCGCACTTCGGTTGTGGGTTCGATTCCCACAGCCTTGTCCGAAGCGATGGGCTGTCGCCCGTCCTGCAGGTTGTCCTTTTTCTAAAACTACATTACTATAACATCACATAAATAATATCAAAAAAAGTTCTATACTTAAACAATACTAACTTATGGTTAACAAAATCCATTACAATCTTTAGGCTTATCTAAAATACTTCGGTCCAAGCTCATAGTATAAAGAAAATGATTACTTGAAATGTCGCCAACCAAGCATGTGAATACCATCATTTATCCCCCATATATCTTGTTGGTCACATTCCAATCATGTGAATACTTTAATGATGTATTCTCTTGAAAAATATGAATACCCATTAAACCTTAGTGAAAGCATGAATGTTGTCAAAAGTTAACTCTTTCCACATACCAAAATCCAAAAATTATATATACTCAAACCATGATATAACCTTCTCCTTATATCAGTCATGAGCTCATGAATACTATTAAACATTTTATTTTCTCCTTATCCCTTCATTATGCGCATATCATCTACATTCCAAAAATATCTGAATAACCTTTCATGGATACTGGTAACATTAATCAGACAACAATGTAACAATCCTTACATGTCTCTTTATTCAATAGTGCCATGAGATTACTTATACAACATTACACATGATAAACATCTAATCATTCCACTACATTCTTAAACCATTGACCGAGCTTCAACAATTCTTTCATCTCACATATCATTTGTAGTTTCTTCATCATCATCCACATAAATACTTCCCATACGACCATACTGATTATCTTCATGAGACTTTCCCTTAGGGCATTGGTTTGAATAATGCCCGTACATTCCACATTTAAAACATTTAACCATTGTTGATGTCGTAGCAATACCATTATCCTCATCCATGTTGTTAACTGAACCTTTTCCTTTGCATTTACTTGCTTTGTGTCCTTCTTTTCCACACCCAAAGCATCTTCTAGTTCCTTTGAAACATTCTCCTTGATGCCTCTTCCCACAAGATTTACATAGGGGAAATTGAACTTTCTTTCCTTTATGATCATCATGAAACTCCATCTTTCTCTTATTAGCCGAGTCAGGAAACTTACCAAATTTTACTTTATTGATCATATTATGAGATTGCTGATTCGGCATAATAATGATGTTTGGACTTCCAAATCCCATTTCATTTGGTTTCTCATAAAGAATATCATTCCATTGTCCATCATATCCTCCATTATCGTGAATCATCTTGTTTCCAGCCATATTCTAAAACCCAAAAAGAATAGTGTGAGAGGCAAAATAATGCTAAGGAAAATAACATATTAAAGGGGGAGTACCCTTAATATCTAACATCTTAGGTTAAATTCTATGGTCGTTAGCGTAATTCTAGTACTATAACCTATACGTATACTTAACCTTGGGGACATCCCTAGACATACCTTAGAAATATCTCTAGGGATCTCACTAATGTTTTCGCGTCCTAGTTTCCAAAGGTTGACTAAACCTTTCCTTTGATACCAACTGTAGAGACCCGTATCCTGACGTACATTGACATTACATTACTTTTGCGGAATACTTAGTACATAACAAAAACACAAACACAAGGATCGTAATAGTTTAGTGTCTTTGGAAACTCGGAACGTAATCTTCTAATCCTGGTGAAAGATCTTCAATATCTCCCATAAAGATCTTCCTTTTTTTTCTTACCTAAAACCTTTCTTTATATCCTGGGGAAAAGAAAACATAAAAGAGTGAGCTCAAATGCTCAGTAAGTGTAAACAAAAGAAAAACCAATCACTTCATATTCATAAGAACATAACTTTTGGAAATCTTAACCTGCAAAAGAGATCATAATTTCATAACATGGGATAAATCATAGTAGTGAAATGAAATCCCAATAATCATAACTTAAAACATGAAACTTTGTGGCATACACACATAATCATAGAGAATCATTTCTTGTTAGTCAAGACTCATTTCCAAGACTATCTTAGTGGAAAAAGTCCCTTTCTGAATCGAGTAACCCTCGTTTCAGTCCTGTTTCACTGAACCGGTATAACCTACCATTTCAGCCATGTCTATCTCATGAGATATAAAATCTTTACCCAATGCGTTGGAGGGAGATATAGGTCCCACCCATCTTATAATGAATCCTTTCTTATGTGTGCCACATAATCATATACCATACATCATAACGTAACCCATGTAATAAAAATGGGATTCTTAAACAACATGACATCATAAAACAATTCATATATGATAAAGGAATTCATAAAAATAATTCCATCACAACATGATCAAATCAATGTAATAATAGGGATAAAAACAGAACCCTTTATTATCTTAGATGGAAAATAATTTTGATAAAACACTTAAACTCCATTCTTGAGGAAAATATCCTTTCTTCTTCAAAAACACTTTTCTTTTCTTAACATGTCATACAATTATAAACTAAAAGAAGTTGATTAAAAATAAACTTGAAAACTTTTAAAGGAAGCTTCTTGGAAATAATGTTTTAAAAATCCATTCATGCCGTATAAGTTAAAAAAACATTCTTCTTACTTTTGTCGGAAAAGTCAAAAAGTACCTCGTACGAAAAAACGATAAAAGATTCCTTTCATATTCTTTACTAAAAACTCACCGAAGGGTAAAATTTGATTTAAACTATTGTAAGTGGATGGAAACAATATTACATATCGAGGGAACATGGATGTGGATGATAAAATACACCCCAGTAATTACTTACGAATAAACAATCTCGGATAAAAATGAGATTGTGATATTTCCCTTACCTTAGGTCCAATTTGCTTTGTACGTGTCCAAAGCTCCTCTTCTTTGGAACGCTTCTTTGAATCCTTCACATAGGGAACTAAGATTGGTCTTTGAAGAAGACCAGGACCTCTAGGATTATTCTAGGGAAGTGGAGAAGGGATTTTGGCAGGGGTTGGCCGAGCTTGAGTGCTCAATTTGGTGTGAGGAGGAGGGGGAGGAGGTGTCCTTTTATAAGGGAAGAGAGGGGCACCTTAGGAATTCTTAAAAATATTAATTTATAATAAATCTAACCGCACTTGAAAACCTCCAAAAATGACTCATATTCGAATATTAGATGAGATAGGGTTGTAAGCTCATAAACCAATCAAATTTAGACATGTTTGGATCTTATTTTAAACCTTATCATTTTGATTTATCCTTATTTAATCTATTTAAGTTTATTTGTGGTAATAAAATTATAAATTTTAAATTATAACAAATAATTACTTATTTGTTGTGAATTTTCCATATTTTTTACTTTATAACATTATAGACCATATAAATATAAATTTATAATTTTTAAATATTTTTGTTATTTTTAAACAATTTTATAATATGTTATTTTTGTAAAATAACAATAGTGTCAATTTTGACACTATTCATTTATTTGAATTTAAATAAAATATATACAGAAGATATGTTCGAACTAAAAGCTTTAATATATTAATAAAAGGTCATATGTGTCTATAAAATTAGTTTATCACATTAAATAGTTCATATAATATTTATTTTATTATTTTTAAAACCATTTATTTGGTTTATCTCTTAATAAATTAATTACTACATCATTTTTGTATAATTATTTAATATACTTATTTGTTGTATAAAAATTTAAAATAAAATTCTATGATGAAGATAAATATATTACCTTTCACAATAATAATTTTACTTGAATTTATCATCTTAAAATAACAATATTTAAATTGTTATATTTATTAAATTATGAAGGTGACAACTTTGGCATCATTTAAAATAAAATAATATAAGTGTCATAATCGCTTTTATAAGGCTCCAAATGGTCAAATATTCTACCATTGGATGATTATGGTTTACATTTACATGTCCAATAAGTTTTGGTTAGGTATTTGTGCATTTTATGGTCACTATTAGTTTAAACAAAACAAAACAATTTCTGCATCACTATTGTGTCATAATTAATGATAATTATTTAATCCCTAAAAATTATAAATAAATTTATATGATGTAGATAATTTAATTAGCTTTCTGTATACTATTCATGTTCTAAGATTCATGAAGTTTATCATTAAATTAAAATTAATATACTTATAAAATTTAAGAGAGTGACATGTTGTCACTTTCTTTGGTTTTAATAATAATTAAGTTATTTTCATGGAAAATGTTTATTAAATGATTCTAATCCGACCCTTAGGTGATATGGGTCGACTGTTAGTCATCCAATAGGATTTTGACATTTTTTAGGGTAATTTTAAAATATTATATTTACCCTTAATTACCCGATTTACCTTTATCTATGGTAAATAAAATTTACCGTAGTTACTATTCATAATTCCCAAAAATAAAAAGTAGCTTATTAACATAATTTGGACCCACTGATTCCAAATATGGAATCCATTTTTTAAAATTCCATACATAGAAGTTGCATAAATTAAATTAAAAATAATCCCGTTGTCGAATAAAAACGGGTTTTTGTTTAAAACATTGCAAAAGATTGAATTGATTTAACCTACGAATTCAAGGTAAAATCAATGCTAATGACATACATTATATTAAATGGTAAAAATATATTCTATTTATACTTTAAAACCATTCAATATTATAATTTAACCATATAAGATATTACGATGAAAAAAGTTGTTTTTAATTAAAATATAGCGTGTTTTTACTATTCATTAAAATGTGAAAGTTACCAGAATAATATGAAAAATTTATCCAAAGTAAATTTTTATTTCTTGATTCCAAAGAAGAATTTTATTTTGTAAAATTGAACTTATAAACATGTCAAAAAATAGATTTAATGTGGGTGCGCCATCAAAAGGCGACAAAACTGCATTTTTTTGAAAAATACTTATTTTACCCGAAAAATTTATTTTGTTCTTATACAATGTTCTAGAAATGTGTAAGATGAATAATAATGTTATAAAATTCAAAACTTAGTTAATACTATTCATAACGGCTAGTTCATGACAATATTATAATAATATAACATTGTTTATTAAAACCCGGTATTGTGTACAACACACGCTATCGAGGAAGGTCGTGATTGCGTGTAATGCAAGCCAAGTCAGGGTTGCGTGTTGTGAAAGAATCCTTCATTGTTTCGTATAACAGAATCCAACCATATTTCATTTATACATTTAATATATATATATATATATACTCAATGTTGCGTAGAATAACTATTATCAAAATTGTGTGTAACACGGTCCAAGAATAGTGTTGCGTATACTGCAAGCTAATACGGTGTTGCGTATAGCGCAAGGTAATCTTGGTGTAGAATACAACATAAGACATTAATGAAATTAAAATAATATTTTTCATAAAATCTCGGGGTGTTACACATTTCCCCTATCTCAGGTTCAGTTCCTTCTGCGAGAAGATGTACCTGAGACTCTGGTGGTCAGAATAGACTGTAAAGCGCTCGCCCATCAGATAGTGTCGCCACATCTTCAGAGCGAAGACCACTGCTGCTAACTCCAGGTCAGGGGTACCATAGTTCTGCTCATGCTACCTCAACTGACGTGATACATAGGCAATCACGGCCCGCTCCTGCATCAGGACACATCTGAGTCTGGTCCCTGATGCATCGCTGTAAACTACGTATCCAACTCCCTCCTCTGGTAGCCTCAAGATAGGTGCGCTGGTCAATCTCTGTCTCAGCTCCTGGAAGCTCTTCTGACATCTTTCTGACCACACAATGGGTTTCCCCTTCTTTTTCAAGGCTGAGAGTGGTGACTCAACTCTGGAGAATTCTGGCACAAATCTCCAGTAGTACCCAGCTAGTCCCAAGAAACTACGCACCTCCGTCACGCTCATGGGTGGCTCTCAAGCTAGGACTACCTCGATCTTCACAGAATCCAACACAACTCCCACCTCAGAGATGACGTTTCCCAAGAAGTGGACCTCACGTATCCAAAACTGACACTTAGAGAGCTTTCCATAAAGCTGGATCTCTCGGAGTGTGTCTAGTACAACCAGCAAGTGGTAGGCGTGCTCCTCCTCAATGGTCGAGTATATCAAAATGTCGTAGATGAAGACCACGACAAATCGATCGAGGTATGGATGAAATATCCATTTCATGAGGTCCATGAACACTTCTGTAGATTTGGTTATGCCTAATGGCATAACAAATAACTCATAGTGGCTATACCGAAACCTGAAGGTCGTTTTCTGCACGTCCTCGTCCCGAACTCTGAGCTGCTGATAGCCTGACCTGAGGTCTATCTTCGAGAACCACCATGCTCCCTTGAGCTGATCGAAGAGGTCATCAATCCTTGGTAGCAGATACATGTTCCTCACGGTCACCTGGTTCTAGCGACAATAGTCGACACAAGGTTGTAAGCTCTCGTCTGCCTTCATGGAGAACAATATCAGGGAAGCCCAAGGTGAAACACTGGGTCGGATGAATCTCTTGCCCTGCAAGTCCTCTAACTGTACATGTAGCTCTCGAAGCTCAGCAAGGGACATCTGATTTTCTAGAGTGGAGATCAGGGCTGTCTCGGGGTATATGTCAATATAAAAGTCTACCTCTCTACGAGGTGGTAGTCTTGGAACGTCGTTGAGAAAAAACGTCTGCATATTGATCCACCACTGCAGGAAAACCAGGACTCTGCACGTCAACCTCTCCTAGGATGAGGCTAGCCAACTGATGAGTGATGGGTTGTCCTCTCCTATGCGAGATTCCATCCTATGATGCGAAGGCTCCCTTCTCGCCAATGAAGGTGAACCTGCTCCCGTCGGTGCGTACACACCGCACCTTGAGCCTAATACAGTCAAACTGAGCATGGACTGTAGATAACCAATCCATTCCCAAGATGATGTCGTAAGGCCTTGACGCCGCTACAGGAAGATCCTAGACGATGCTCTTGCCTCCTAGAGTAAGCTCACACTACCGGCACCAGTGCATAATCGTCGAGTCTGTTCTCGTAGGAGTCTCTAGCCGTAATGATCGAACTAAAGACTCTGTCGAAATCTCTGAGCTCCGAACAAGGGCAGTGGCTATGAAATAATGACTCGCTCATGTGTCTATAATAACTGCATCAAGGGTGGAATAGACACATATAGTACCTCGAATCTTCTTGAGTGCACCGTGGTCATAGGCCTCCGCTGCCTGAAGCTGCGCCTGTCTCTGCCTGCCAGCTCCCTGTGGTCGGGGTGGAACTTCTGATGGTGGCGGTGGTAGAGCCTCAAAGCGTCTCCCACCACGTGCTGCTCGGCCTTCTCCTCTGCCTCATCCACCTGCTCCCTGCGAACCACCACGGTCGACCCTCTGCCTCTGCCTGGGTGGCCCCTCAACCGTCTGTTGCTCCTCCGCACAGCGTTTCGGGCAGTCACGAGCCATGTGGCCCTATCCGCCATATGCGTAGCACTGTCTGCCTCTCAAATACTGGCTCCGCGCTGTGTTCCCCGCACTACTGAGCCAGTGTCCTGAGGTCGTCTGCCTGAGGGTATTGTCTTCCTAGACCCATGAGTCATCCGTCGACTGCATGCTGCCGAAGACTCTGCTATGTGTCGCCCTACAGTAGGTCTCACTGCTGATGTAGGCTCAATAAGGAAGCTCTCGATCAGAAGGGCTCGCTCTAGTACCACTGCCTGTATCGGAATGCTGAGGGAGATCAGCAACGCCCTGATCTCATGCCTCCATCCCTGCTCAAAGGTCCGGGCCCGGAAGAATGGGTCACGTTCCATGTCCGTCGAATAGCGTGAGAGATCGGTGAATCTCGCCAAGTACTGGGCGACCGTCAAGCTGCACTTCCGCAGCAATAGAAGCTCCTAGATGCGCACTGCACGGAGGGTGGCTGGGACGAAATCCGAGCGAAAAAGGATCTCAAAGTCCATCCAGAGGAGAGATGCCTCGTTGTGAACCCAGATCATCAAGCTCCACCATCTTTCTGCTACCGCGTGCAGGAGGCTCACTGCGAGGATCACCATGAGCTCTGCTGGTGCCCTCACTAACCTGAAAACTCATACAACTGCCTCCAGCCAATCCTCGGCTACCTGAGGGTCCATCTCCCTACGGAACCTGGGCGGTCTCTAGCGCAGAAACTCATGTAGTGCACTAAGGAGACGTGCATCGTCAGCGGCTGGGGCTGGTAGCATCGATGGCTCGGCGGGTAGAGGTACTGTCGGTGCCTCTACTATCAAAGGGTCATGTACCGAGGCCTCATCTCCTGGTGGGCTGTCATCACGCACAACTCTCGGAACCCTAGCTGGCATCCTTCGTGGGGCCATCTTGAAAGGAAACTGGTGCGCCACCGTCAAACAATATACCTAGTGAGCTGACATAAAGTAATCACCAAGAAAACTTGAAACACACATGCAATCAATGTTTTCGTGTATTAAGTCGGAAATCAGAGGTCAGGGTCCTGGTGTATGGATACGTCGGCCTCCACACCAACGCTGGACTCCCTGTACTAATAACCACACGCAATACTCTTAAAAATATTGATTTACATAGAAAAAGATCAGAGTCCTGAGTTCTACGGTAGAACCAAACTCCTCTGATACCAATTTCTCATGACCCGTCCTCGGGGCCCATGTCGTGACTTCCCCTAGCCCGCCTTCCAAAGGCCAGGGGCTGGCGACTAGCACCAAGGCGTAATTCACAGTAAAAAGTGAAGGCATTACCTTTGTAAAGTAAACAAACACCACAGAGCAAGAAATAAGAAGTAAACACTAAGTAATAACTGGGTATAACAGTAAGTGTGAAAAAGTAAGTGGGCAAGTATACAAACCCAAACTGAAAGTAAAGTACAACAGGAAAGGGAAAACAGCAACTGAAAGTAAATCCACAGCCTCGAGCCGTCCACTGGAAGTCCCAACTGAAGGGTGGGTACAGATAGCCTCCACAGCTCCTCAGGTCCAGCCGTTCGCTCCGAGTATGCCCCGCCCAATGTTCCACCTCCAGGTACCGTCCTGCTCCGCAAGCCTCAACCATGATTAGTGATGTCCGTCGTCTGCATCCAACAAAACGTATTGTGGGAATAGCTCGTGCAGGGGTGAGATTAAGCTACTCAGTAGGGACCCTGAGACCCTCGAAGGTCTCCCATAATCAACAAAGGATAATCCACAAAGGAAAGATACAATCACGATGTAACATCCGACACTACTTAGGTATATGCCCATATATATACCTAAGTCATCAATTCTCGTTCGGCTCCAACATCCGAGCTCAATTACAACCCATTTCACATAAGAAAACACAACCCAATCCACATAGGAAAGCAAAACGTAATCCTCACAGGATATCAAGTCAATATTATCGAAGATAAGGATTGAAAGTCAAGATTTAGCTCACACATGTATAGTTCTTCGTATGACGATAGAGATGATATTATGTAGCCACTTATTCATCTAAGTTGTCGGACCCACACAGGATCGATAGCTACTAACCCCCGCAATGACCCACAAAGGATCGTTAGGTAACTAACCCAAGCAGTGACCCACAAAGGATCGACAAGTAACTGTACCCCGCAATGACCCACAAAGGATCGATAGGTAACTCACCCCCGCAATGACCCACAATGGATTGATAGGTAACTAACCCCTGCAATAACCCACACAGGATCGGACCCACACAGGATCTGTAGGTGCTGTCCCACACAGGACCACTGAGCGCTGACCCACACAGGATCGGTAGCATTGATCTACGTAGGATCGCTGAGTGCAGTAGTTGTCGCCGTCAAATCCACAGAGGATTCTGGCATAGTCGTCATCGTCGTCGCAATCGCAGCCAGCTCTAGGGTTCCCGCACACAGCAAGCTCGTTCGGGAGGGTCTGCTCCACAATCCAAAGGTCTGATAAATCAACTGACACATTTTTCGGAGTTGATGTAACCAAAAGTTCTGTATCGTCAACAGGAACTCAATGTCACAGACGGCGCATCAATCGGACGCCTGGTCTGAGAGTTATTGGCTTTTTTGTCACAGGGTCCCAGTTGGTTTTTAAGTCAAATCCAACCCAACCGTACTCCAACTGCGTCCAAACCTCGAGCGGAGTAAGCCAAAAGGTCTGTATCACTTAGAGGAATCCAACAAAGTCGACGAAACGTCAATCAGACGTCCGGAGCTCAAGCTATAAGCGTTTCCGCTCCAAGGGAATGGTTCGTTTCGTGTACGAACCAACCCGCCCGAACCCAAAGTCCTACGAAACCTTGAGTGAGATATAATGAAACTTCTGTCTCGACCCAAGGATCGCATCACAGCTGGCGGTGCGTCGATCGGAGGTCTGCAGCCCAAGTTAAGGGAAAAAGACCGTGAGAGGTCCGGTATTAGGGGCTTCGGGCCCGGTCCGACCCGGCCTGATACCCTCTGGGGTCGACCCGTCCTGAGTCTGAGTCCGGACCACTTGGGCGCAGCCCGGCCCCGCTGGTGTGCCCCCCCCCCCCGGCCTGTGCGCGGCTCGGCCTGGGCAGCCGGCCCGGCGCACTGGCGCCATCCAGGTGGCTCGGCCGTTTCGACTGAACGGATAGGGGTGCGGGGGGGGGGGGGGGGGGTGGTAAGGGCGCTTCCCTTGGCTCGTTTGTAACTGCGGCCCCAAGTGGGGGCCGCTCAAGCTAGCTAGCTGGGGGTCGTAACCCTCGGCTCTTCCCCGAACCGGTCGGCCGACTCCGGCCGGCCGGCTGTTGCCGCCATGGGACCGGCAAGGGTCGGTCCCCCTGCTTCGACGTCGGCGGCCAGGAACCGGCCGCCGGTCCTTTCTCCGTCGTGGCTAATGGCCGAGGCCTTGGTCCGCCCAGCGCAACGCGATGGCGCCACACCCCTCCACCGTGGCCCCGCTCCGGTCGCAGTGCCTTTGGGATTCTCCGGCGCGGTGCGAAGGCGTCGCGACCTTATTCAACTTCATCGGCGCGGTGCAACGGCGCTGCACATCCTTGCCGCACGATCCCATGCGTTGCGATGGTACCACATCATTTTCCTTCGAACCACAACAATACAAGAATAAGGGAGGGGATCGTCCGTGTTTGTGCGGTCTGGCCCCCTCCCGTTAATCGATAGCAAGCGGCAATGTTTCACGAAAAACGGCAATAGAAGTAATCCGGAACAAACAATAAAAATAAACCCCTACCTCGTCGAATTCATTGAGAGAGGGTTCGTCGCAGAAATAATCGTCATGCAAGAATATGTCTTGGAATGAGAGTGTCGCATTGCGGAGAAATGATTCATCGGCGTCAAGTCGTCGATCTCCGAGGATCCAGTGGTCTTTTCGACCTTCGTCGGAGGTCGTCGTTCTTCACGTTCTTCACGTTCTTCGTCGAGGAGGAAGAACTTCAAGAGCTTTTCCGTTTTTCCCAAAGACTCACACAACAAGATTCAACCAAATAAAATAAGTACTTCACTTATTTTATTAACATGAATTAAGCATTTTAAATTCAAAAGTTGAATTAATCCACTCAATTAAATATGCCAACTTGACTTAATAAATGGAGTGTTATGGAAGGTTTGGGAAGATGAAGGGGTATGGTTCGTGTGGGCCCCGCCGCCCTCATAGCCTCACTTGGGAAGTTGGGTGGTTTCCCCCAACTTCTACTCAAAGGTTTTAACCACATAGAGAAAAATAAAAATTGATGCTCAATTTTTATTTTACCTTCCACAAATTTTAACAACTTCTATCTTGTAAACGCAAATCCATAAGAAGTGTTCCTAAGCAACTACCGGCGTTGCGAATCCATCGGTGCCCTCAAAATTCAATTCTGAGCACCGGTTCAGAGGTTAGAAAAACCTTATCGTTCGTTCACTGAATGTAGCTGAGCTAAAATTTGGATAGAAATTCCTGGCACACCGGGCATCGGAATCCAGTGCCGTCCGAAACTGCGTTCTTGTAAAATCCCAAATAAAATTAAGAAAAAATGTCCCTTGAATTTTACGGGTCTTTACAATTAATGTTATAAACTATTGCCACATTGGTAACTTCAAATCATAATAAAATCGGTAAAAATATAATTAAATGAAGCTTAAAGTATCATAAAAATAAATATATTCCTGAAATAACATGTCAAAATTGGTATATACACCTCAAGGAAAATAAAGGTGTATAACATGACATGTGTCTCAAAGAAGGAAATTGAGAAAAAAAAATTACTTTATCGATTTGGTAACGTTTGAAAAATAACCCCCTAGAAGGAAAGATCATCACATAGATATTTAAATACAGTAAATTTAGTAATATTGATCCTAGAATAAATCCATGGTCATTAAACACACTATAAAAATGAAATGACTATTTAATAAGGCATGTATATCAAAGAAATAAAAAGTGAGATGAAAAAATAATACCTTATGTTTTAACATTCTTAGTACATATTCCAAACTACTGTATAATAAATATATGTGTATTATACTTATAATACTGACTTATTATTATATATAATACCATATTTTGTTGTTTATGAATTTATATTACCCATTTATTAACAACACCATGTTAATGTTACATTTCGGGTAATGTTCGCTTTATTTTTCTCATATTATTGGACTTGTTATTCTGGATCCTCTTAATTTAATTATGAATAAATTATTTCCAGAATTTAAAAAAATGGAATAAATATCATATATATTAAATATATTTAAATTTATAATAATATTTATATGATATAAATATTAAACTAAATACATTATTCATGGAGAGGTTTAGTCATATGTATGTATAGACGTTTGTCCTATTTTATTATCGTATTCAAAGAAAAATAAAGTAAATGAAATATATATATATATATATATTATAATTATAATAGAATTATTATTTAATATATATCTTATAATATTACTAAACACATCCTTAATACATCTTATGAAATGTGTGAAGTAATAACATCACTTTGAGGGGGCGGTAGTCCACACTTCCTCAAATGTTGTTATCGTAATTACAAAAAAAAGCATAATGTTATGTTATATATAAAAATTATAGAAGAATAAAAACATTATTTATAGAACATATATCATATATAAACTTATTTTCTATCATAATTCTCAACCATGAATGGTTGTAAAGGGAAAAATGATCAACATCATTTTGTGAGGTACTGGTTCGTCATACACAAGAACGGTATGTTCGTTAACAATTAGATGGAAGCATGTGTAAATGTAGTTATAAACCGGAGAATAAAAATACATAAGTATTTTTATAAAAAACAATTAAATAAACAAATAATGAGGATATTTTAGGTGGTGTGGAATGAAAATAAACTAAAGGTTTGAGGGAGGATTTTACCTCTTTTTTCGGGTAACTTCGTTTGATCTGCAACAAAGAGCTTACTTGGAAGTATTTCTAACCAATTTGAGATTTATATCATTAGGGGAAGTATTTTTAGGGTCTATATGGTTATATCGTGTTCAATTCTATGTGTCATGAGAGGTGTGAGAAAGTGGGAGTTGTGAGTGACTTTTTATAGTGGAGGAGGAGTGGGATTCTTGTAATTTTTTGGAAATCGAATTCCACCCACGTTTTTCCTATGACACAAGGATCCAATAATGTAAAATGTTTAATGAAAGAGAGGATATAGTCTTAATATGGTAGGAAAATGGATTTTTTACAAGTATTAATTTCAATTTTTCCTTATGTTTAAGGATTAGTCCATTATTATGCTGATGTCCCACTTAGTTATTATAATTAATTTTTATTACATTCATTGATATTTTTGGTAAAAATATATTTATAACTTATTAGATATGATAAATTATGGTGATTCCAAATTTTTAATCCATGTTTAAAAATTAATATCATCTTATTGGTATAAATTAATTTAAATTTAATCATGCAGACAGAATGACAAAGTGGGTTTTTTAAATTAAAATGTTCAAAAGTTTTGATTGTTTTATATCAAATTTCAATGATAAATTGATTGAAATTACCTATATTTTATTAATTGAGGTAAAGTTTATCTAATTTAAATTTAAAACCAATAAATAACATAATTTAACCTTATAAATAAATTAGATGAAAAAGTGGGTTTTAATTAAAATCTAGTACTTTTCAATATTCATCAAAAAATGAAACATCACTGAAAAATACAACAAATTCACAGTAAATTTTTTTTATGATTTTATTTAAAAATTGAAATCATTATTAATGTAATTTTAATTATGGTTCCAAAATTTATTTTTAACATAGGTTCTCCATTAAAAGGTGGTAAAATTATTTTATAAAAGTACATGGTTTTCTGTATAGTATTAGGTTTGTTAATATATTATGATTATAAAATATGTATGATCAATGGAAAACATTATTGACTATAAAAATAGATATTTCATTAATATCATTCACCAATAGTAGTTTAATTTAATTTATTGGGCTAAAATTCTATTGTGAGAATGAAAGTAGTTTCTATAAAAACAATCTATTTATAACAAATTGGATCTTATATTTAATTATAATAATTTGTAACCAAATAATTAAACCGTGTATTTTTTTAAATTAGTTAACAATATTAATAACCCTCCAACATAACATATATGTTGTTTCTTTTTATGTAAATTAATAATATTTTGAAGAACATATTATTGTTCAATAAAACACAATTTTGCGTGTTATGCAAGGAATCAATGAAAGTCAGTCTTGTATGTAATGTAAGATAGCAAGGGTGTTCAATTTAGAGAATAATTATGTTTATATTGATTACAGTGCATCATTATCTTTTTGTTTTATAATAATAAATATATATATATAGTTCTTTAACATAAAATAAACTATTTTTTACTGTTTTATGAAATGAAAAATATCAAAACGATTAAATTTTTTGGAAAACAATATTTCACAAAATCTAAGGGTGTTATAGGATCAAAATATAAAATTTCAACAACTGATCAAGAAATTGTGTGTTTTATGGGATCTACACAAGGATCCCACTGTAATATTCATATAATATGTTTTTCTTGACTTGTAGACCAACTGCCTGTATATGTTAAAATCCAAATAACAAGTCGTTGATCTATCATTGAAAAAAATCATCACGATGAAAAAAACTCATAGTTTTAGTTCCTAACACAATTTTAGGGGTACTAGTTGTAACGCCCCGACCCCAGTTACCCAGAGTCGGTGCATTATTACATAACATTGGCATGATCACAAGAAAGATCAAATCTCGAAAGACCGATTGGTTTAGTAGCCTTGGAAACACTAAATATATTCATAAGTTTTACATTACATCATAAAATGAAAAACTACTACAACAACATAATGTCTCCATAATCCACACTACTATCCCCTCATAATATCCCTGCAGGTCATTCATAATTTACTTCTTCACATCCTGGGGAAAAAATAAAACATAGAAAAGGGGTGAGCTCAAATGCCCAGTAAGGATAACAATAAAGCAGAAACTTTCATAAATAAGAATAAACATTTAAGGCAATGCATTACTAAAACAAAAGCCTTTTAAAATTGAACTTCAACATGGTATGGCAAAAGTAAAATGAAATAATGCCATTTACTTATTCACATGGATATTCTACTAATCGAATAATCACATGCAAAAATCAATAACCACTTTCATAATTATGGAATGCATAATGTCAAACGTTAATTTCATTGTCTAGGCCTCATCCCAAGACCTAGGGGTTACTTCTAACCGGAACCCAACCCGGAGTGCCTCTAATAACCGGACACCAACCCGGAGTGCCTCTAATAACCGGACACCAACCCGGAGTGCCTCTAATAACCGGACACCAACCCGGAGTACCTCTAATAACCGGAGACCAAACCGGAGGGCTTACTTTTACCAGTCCCTAACCTGGAGGGCTTACTTTAACCAGTCCCCAACCTGGAGGGCTTACTTTTACCGGTCCCCAACCCGGAACATACTTGTTTAGCACATTCATCTGAAGAAAAGTTTGAAATATAACATAAACATTCGGGTTAAAACTAGCATACGAAATGTCAATAGTTTCACCATAAACTATGAATGGTATAAAATAGCACATCCACATTCAAACATATCACAAAACCTTCAATACAATATAGAAGTTTTGTATTATAATAAATCAACTTCAAATAATCTTAAAATCCATCAAAGGATGTTGACATAGATGAAATCAAAATTCTTTTAAAAGAAGTATCTCCTTTTATTTTGAAAACATTTAAGATCCATATAAAATAAAACATTTTCTTTGAAAATATTCTTATAAGCTTGTAAGGAAAGCTTCGACGATTTTATAATGGCGGAAAGTAACCGCACCCGCCGTATAAGTTAAAAAAAACATTCTTACCTCAATTCTGTCGAAAAGGTTAAAAAGGACCTTGTTTTGAAAACGACGGAAAGATTCCTTTATAAACCTCTTATAAAAAGTCAAACAAGGGTATAAATGACTTTAACCCATATTCTTGTAAATAGTAAAAATGTTTTGAAATAAATTTCGAAGAAACATGGATGTGGATGATAAAGAGATCCCAGTAGATTATTACGTATAATACAACCTCGGATAATGAAGAGATTGTGAAATAACCCTTACCTTGTACTTTTCCTTTGTTGTGGTAGGTTAACCTCCTGTATAATGGTGAAATAATTGTTATTAAATTATACAAGAATCATATACATTAATATGATATCATATATGATCTTTTAATATTGATTTGATAATAATATCTTAGTATTATCGTTGTTTCGGGTGTTAACTTACTTGTTTTCTTTCATATGTTTTGTTACGTAAGACATGTTTGTAAAGGATAGGTTGTATATTATTCATATCCAGAATGATATCAAGTCCTTAAACATCATTTTTAAATCATAAAATGATAATTACGCTTTAATGGTTACGATGGAGAATGAATCTCATCGCGTTCGTGGAGACGGTAGTCCGTACGTACGCACGAGCGACAATATCATTCTTTTGATATTAAAATAATATATAAATGAATGGTATATCATATATACAGAATCATTAACATGTTATATTTATTATTTACATGAGTTACACATCATTATTATACCCATCCAAATAAAATTATATTGAATAACAATTACACCACGACGTGGAGACGGTAAGCCGTACGTACGCACGTATGGTGACATGTTATTCAAAGGGTGGATAGAATACTGAATATGGTTGTACCATACTTATAATAAAATCACTGTATATGTGAGATACTGGAGTTATTATTTTAGAATGGTAAGAACAAAGGAAGAAGAAGTGGAAGAAGAAATGAACTTAGAAAAGGGTGGTGAAATCATTACCTCTTCTTCAGGTTCTTCCTTTTGATTTGATCAAAAGGGCTCCTTAGGTTGGCTTTCTGATCAAACTAAGGCCTCTAGGTTGTAGTGAGGGATGTTGGGAGAGTATTTGGGAAGAGTTTGGCCGAACCAAAAGGCTTTGAAGGTGTGAAGAAATGATAAGGAGGAGTGCCCTTTTTATAAGAGGGGTGAGGGGTACCTTTGGAAAAGCTAGAAATATTAATTTATAATAAATTCATATTCGGTTTAAAAAGGCTCCAAAGTTGACTATTCAAAGGATGAGGTGGGGATAGGTCGAAAACAACTCATCCAATAGAATTTAGACAGGTTTGGGTACTTATATTAACCTTATCTTTAAGTATTAACTCTAAGTTAATTAGTTTCACTTTTACAATGTCTCTTTGTATTTTTATATAATATGGTTAATAAACTTACTATATACATCCAAGCGACCCCCAAGTGGTCCATTAATGATTAACCTATCATAATATAAGTCTCTTGGCCGAACCTTAGATTTTTAGGAATTTAATATCAATTAATAATATAATATTTGTTTTAAGAACTCTTTTATGTCAATTTTGACACTATTCAATAGTTGATTTTTGTGAAACTCATAACAGATTGATTACTTCGAAAAAAGTCAATTAAAGCAATCCTAATATATCATATTATCATAGAAAATTAGTCTAATTCATTAAAAGTTTCATATTATATTTATTTGGGTATTTATAATATCAATTATGTTAATTTTTTACTATTTTAGTAATTACTGCATCATCATTGTGTCATAAATAAAATAAATTATTTAATGTCTAAAAATTATAAATAAAACATAGTTATGTAGGAAATCTTTTTAGCTTTCTAATGAATATTTATAATCTAAAATCCAACATGTATAACCCTATGTAAAAATTGTTCTTATAAAAGATGTAAGCTTATGCCATTTTTATTTTTATTTTAACTTTATTAATATAATGTGTCATTATCACTTACAAGTGGATCCATGGGGTCCCAAAATAGACCCAAAGATGCCCATGGTCGACCATGTATCAACCAATAGGTTTAAGACACGTTTTAGGGTAATTTAGTATTATTATAATATTATATTTTAACCCTTATTTACCGGATTTACCCTTAACCATGGTAAATAAAATATTTACCGCAGTAATTATTCAAAATGTCTAAAAATAAAAGTTACCTATTTACGCAATTTGAACATACTGATTCCAAATATGGAATCCATTTTTCTAAATTCAAAACACAGAAGTGGCAGAAATTAATTTAAAATTAATTCCCGCTGTCAAAACAAAAAACGTGTTTTTAAGAGATAATAACTATCAAAAGATTGACACTTGTTTATGTTCGGTTTAATTGTAAAATTATGTCCAATGATAAACATTAAATTGAATGGTAAAAATATATTCTAAATATACTTTAAAACCACTCAAATTCATAATTTATCACTATTAATTATTTTGATTAAAAAAGTTGTTTTTAATTAAAATTTAGTAATTTTCACTATTCATCAAAATATGAAAGTTATCCGAAATGTACAAAAATTTCACCCTAGGCTAATTTTGATATTCTGAATCCAAAAATGAAGTCCATTTTCAAATATAAAATATATATAATTTCAAAAATTAGGTATTAGTATTCACAGCGGCTAGTTTAATTAGTTGTGGTGTGTGTTAGAACTCGAGGTTGCGTACAACACACGCTACTGTTTTATTCAAAGGAAAGCGTACCGTGTAAGCTTGGGATGTTTCATTTTAAATTTTTTGATGTCCCCATTTAGTCAAAAAGTATAAAATATTGTATTTAAAAAGGTTTCACTATTAAAAGTTGATAAAAGTGTAATACTGAAAATGAATCGGTTCTTGCATTATGACTAAGAAACTCATAATATGGATTATAAAATTATAAGGATTATATAAAGTTTAAAATTTAGTTAACACTATTCATAACCTCTTTTGAACAGCTTGTTTGGTAAGTCATGGTGTGATTGAACTTGGTGTTGCGTGTAGTGAAAGTTATTGAATTATTTTGAAGAAATAACACACTATAAAATCATGGGGTGTTACATTCTCCCCTCCTTCAATAAATTGCGTCCTCGCAATTTGAAATTGTTCTTCAAAAATAAAAGGT
Source organism: Viscum album (assembly GCA_963277665.1). Taxonomy (NCBI): domain Eukaryota; kingdom Viridiplantae; phylum Streptophyta; class Magnoliopsida; order Santalales; family Viscaceae; genus Viscum; species Viscum album. Next base: position 396,669,176 of record OY728145.1, read on the forward strand.
TGAAAATAGAAAATATATTTGTGGGAAAACCCACATCGGAAATTGGGTTACTAAAATTTAGTCTTAATGTGAGGAAAAGAGAAATCAAAGGGTCACCACCAAATTATGATCTCGATTAGGAGAACATTGGTGGAAATTAGAGACATATAATTGGAGGAAAAACGTAAATATTTATAGGTAGTGATTGAGGTCATCAATCACAAACAAGTATAAAATTGAGGTACTTAAACTCATCAATCTATGATGATTTGAAATACCATAGGGTATTAGGATAACACATTTTGACGTTTCAAAATATCTTAGTTGAAATCCCACATCGAAAAATGAATTAATGAGGTCTCTATTTAAAATAAAGAGTGGAAAGTATGAAGATTACCGAAAATAACACATACTAGGGTTCCATGTAGGAAAATATGGATATGGAAGAGAAATCTAACCATCAATTATCTGATGGAGAGTGGTAGAGAACATGGCTATGAAAAGGCCAACAATCCCAAAGCCATGAATTAGTGATGATTTAAGGTACCATCTAGGACAACATTTTTGTTCTAAGTTCCTTTTATTAATGTTGAGGAATATAATTATGAGATTGGATAAGATCATAAGGAGATATACTTACTTTATAATTAGAGCTTTATCCATTAATAAATTTCTACCACAAACTCATCTTTCACTCTAAAAGATAATAGAATGTAATTTTTTTATTTATACTATTCGTACAGGGTTCCAAAATAAACGAATTTATAATTCATCTACCAGATATTTTAAAAAGAGCTACATTATTTAATCCAGGACATTTCTTGGGCCAGTGGTAGGTGATACACCCTTGTCGCCCTTCGGTTGCGGGTTCAAGTCTTGCAGCCTTGCCGGACGCGACGGGTTGCCGCCCGACCTCCGGGTTGTCCTTTTATGGCAATCCAAAATAATCCAAACTAGAACTATCCAAAATACTTCTATCCAAACTCACAGTCCAACATTTATAAGTAAGGTAAACATAATGTAGAACCTTTTTACCCCGTAATAGCATATGAATACCTTCATCATGTATTCTTTTAATACACCGAAACATCCTGAATTACCATATTCCTTATTGATTACATTCATGCTCCCTTATTCCATATAGAAAGCTGGATATACTTCATTAATCCAAAAATGTTTTAAACCCCAACAATGATGGAATATACAAATCATTAATCAGTTCCTGGGTAGTCAAGAATATCCAATATAATTTATCCAAAATAATAACATATTATTCCAAAATCACTACCTCAGTATCAGAACTATATTCTCTCAACCATATATTTTCCAAAAACTTATCCTGCTATTGAGTCACTTTTCTTTGTTCCACACAATCTCAAGTCCTTAATGAAATAGTACTGCAGTACAATCCTTATATACTCCATAATTATTATAACAAGTACATTGTTGATACAACACTCAATTGACATAATCAACATAAGAACTCTAATCATCCCTCTTCATCTGTGCTAGTATCATAACATGATTATTATCCAATAACATCATTTGCGGCATAGTCTGATGACTGGGACATAGGTTCGCGTAGTGTCCAAACTCCTTGCAAATGAAGCATTGTACATTTGAAACCATTTTCTTACCCTTGCAGTCATGTACTTTGTGCCCTTTTTCTCCACACTTATAACGAACTCCCATTCCTTTCAGGCAAGTTCCAGGGTGTTTCTTTCCACAGTTACCACATATAGGAAAATTCTTCTTTTCCCTCTTCCCTTTATCCATCTTTCTCTCTTCTATCCTTTTCTTCTCTTGCTTCCCTTCAAATCCATAGGACTTATTAAACTCTTTACTTATCTTATCAACACATGATATTATTTCTTCATATGATGATAATACGTGGGAGACTATTTCTCTTATAAATTCTAGCTTAAGACCATGAATGATATGATCCTTCCTTCTCTTTGGATCATGTGCATTTCTGGAGTTCTCATTCCTTCTACCGGGTGCCATTTCTAAACAATGGCATACACTAGATCAGTTTATGAATCAAAATACATAATCCCATACTTATAAAACACTTAACATAAATTGAACTATTTATGGATATAATCCATAATCATAAAAATGTTTTCTTTGAGGAAGTATATACTCATAAACCCTTCATAATGATTTGTAAAGATAATGAGAGTTATCCTAAGCATATCCCCCGGGAGTGTCGTAACCAAGAGTGCAGCAAGGCCCGTTGTCGTGCACCAGTTCCCGTTCGAGTCTAGCTCAAAGCGGTGTTTTCGGGTTTTACCCCTAGGTACATCTGTGCCAGAGCCGCCTCTACCTGCTCGTATCCAGACAGGGATGTATTGCTCGGAAAACTCACAAAATCTCTACAATACCAAAATTCTAGGAAGTTCTTCTATACTAATCCTCAAAGTTCATCTTAGGTCTACGTGCTCTAATCAGAGTTTATCTAAATCTAGTTTCCAAGGTTTGTACTAAACTTCCTCTGATACCAACTGTAACGCCCCGACCCCAGTTACCCAGAGTCGGTGCATTATTACATAACATTGGCATGATCACAAGAAAGATCAAATCTCGAAAGACCGATTGGTTTAGTAGCCTTGGAAACACTAGATATATTCATAAGTTTTACATTACATCATAAAATGAAAAACTACTACAACAACATAATGTCTCCATAATCCACACTACTATCCCCTCATAATATCCCTGCAGGTCATTCATAATTTACTTCTTCACATCCTGGGGAAAAAATAAAACATAGAAAAGGGGTGAGCTCAAATGCCCAGTAAGGATAACAATAAAGCGGAAACTTTCATAAATAAGAATAAACATTTAAGGCAATGCATTACTAAAACAAAAGCCTTTTAAAATTGAACTTCAACATGGTATGGCAAAAGTAAAATGAAATAATGCCATTTACTTATTCACATGGATATTCTACTAATCGAATAATCACATGCAAAAATCAATAACCACTTTCATAATTATGGAATGCATAATGTCAAACGTTAATTTCATTGTCTAGGCCTCATCCCAAGACCTAGGGGTTACTTCTAACCGGAACCCAACCCGGAGTGCCTCTAATAACCGGACACCAACCCGGAGTGCCTCTAATAACCGGACACCAACCCGGAGTGCCTCTAATAACCGGACACCAACCCGGAGTACCTCTAATAACCGGAGACCAAACCGGAGGGCTTACTTTTACCAGTCCCTAACCTGGAGGGCTTACTTTAACCAGTCCCCAACCTGGAGGGCTTACTTTTATAGGTCCCCAACCCGGAACATACTTGTTTAGCACATTCATCTGAAGAAAAGTTTGAAATATAACATAAACATTCGGGTTAAACTAGCATACGAAATGTCAATAGTTTCACCATAAACTATGAATGGTATAAAATAGCACATCCACATTAAAACATATCACAAAACCTTCAATACAATATAGAAGTTTTGTATTATAATAAATCAACTTCAAATAATCTTAAAATCCATCAAAGGATGTTGACATAGATGAAATCAAAATTCTTTTAAAAGAAGTATCTCCTTTTATTTTGAAAACATTTAAGATCCATATAAAATAAAACATTTTCTTTGAAAATATTCTTATAAGCTTGTAAGGAAAGCTTCGACGATTTTATAACGGCGGAAAGTAACCGCACCCGCCGTATAAGTTAAAAAAACATTCTTACCTCAATTCTGTCGAAAAGGTTAAAAAGGACCTTGTTTTGAAAACGACGGAAAGATTCCTTTATAAACCTCTTATAAAAAGTCAAACAAGGGTATAAATGACTTTAACCCATATTCTTGTAAATAGTAAAAATGTTTTGAAATAAATTTCGAAGAAACATGGATGTGGATGATAAAGAGATCCCAGTAGATTATTACGTATAATACAACCTCGGATAATGAAGAGATTGTGAAATAACCCTTACCTTGTACTTTTCCTTTGTTGTGGTAGGTTAACCTCCTGTATAATGGTGAAATAATTGTTATTAAATTATACAAGAATCATATACATTAATATGATATCATATATGATCTTTTAATATTGATTTGATAATATTATCTTAGTATTATCGTTGTTTCGGGTGTTAACTTACTTGTTTTCTTTCATATGTTTTGTTACGTAAGACATGTTTGTAAAGGATAGGTTGTATATTATTCATATCCAGAATGATATCAAGTCCTTAAACATCATTTTTAAATCATAAAATGATAATTACGCTTTAATGGTTACGATGGAGAATGAATCTCATCGCGTTCGTGGAGACGGTAGTCCGTACGTACGCACGAGCGACAATATCATTCTTTTGATATTAAAATAATATATAAATGAATGGTATATCATATATACAGAATCATTAACATGTTATATTTATTATTTACATGAGTTACACATCATTATTATACCCATCCAAATAATATTATATTGAATAACAATTACACCACGACGTGGAGACGGTAAGCCGTACGTACGCACGTATGGTGACATGTTATTCAAAGGGTGGATAGAATACTGAATATGGTTGTACCATACTTATAATAAAATCACAGTATATGTGAGATACTGGATTTATTATTTTAGAATGGTAAGAACAAAGGAAGAAGAAGTGGAAGAAGAAATGAACTTAGAAAAGGGTGGTGAAATCATTACCTCTTCTTCGGGTTCTTCCTTTTGATTTGATGAAAAGGGCTCCTTAGGTTGGCTTTCTGATCAAACTAAGGCCTCTAGGTTGTAGTGAGGGATGTTGGGAGAGTATTTGGGCAGAGTTTGGCCGAACCAAAAGGCTTTGAAGGTGTGAAGAAATGAGAAGGAGGAGTGCCCTTTTTATAAGAGGGGTGAGGGGTACCTTTGGAAAAGCTAGAAATATTAATTTATAATAAATTCATATTCGGTTTACAAAGGCTCCAAAGTTGACTATTCAAAGTATGAGGTGGGGATAGGTCGAAAACAACTCATCCAATAGAATTTAGACAGGTTTGGGTACTTATATTAACCTTATCTTTAAGTATTAACTCTAAGTTAATTAGTTTCACTTTTACAATGTCTCTTTGTATTTTTATATAATATGGTTAATAAACTTACTATATACATCCAAGCGACCCCCAAGTGGTCCATTAATGATTAAACTATCATAATATAAGTCTCTTGGCCGAACCTTAGATTTTTAGGAATTTAATATCAATTAATAATATAATATTTGTTTTAAGAACTCTTTTATGTCAATTTTGACACTATTCAATAGTTGATTTTTGTGAAACTCATAACAGATTGATTACTTCGAAAAAAGTCAATTAAAGCAATCCTAATATATCATATTATCATAGAAAATTAGTCTAATTCATTAAAAGTTTCATATTATATTTATTTGGGTATTTATAATATCAATTATGTTAATTTTTTACTATTTTAGTAATTACTGCATCATCATTGTGTCATAAATAAAATAAATTATTTAATGTCTAAAAATTATAAATAAAACATAATTATGTAGGAACTCGTTTTAGCTTTCTAATGAATATTTATAATCGAAAATCCAACATGTATAACCCTATGTAAAAATTGTTCTTATAAAAGATGTAAGCTTATGCCATTTTTATTTTTATTTTAACTTTATTAATATAATGTGTCATTATCACTTACAAGTGGATCCATGGGGTCCCAAAATAGACCCAAATATGCCCATGGTCGACCATGTATCAACCAATAGGGTTAAGACACGTTTTAGGGTAATTTAGTATTATTATAATATTATTTTTTAACCCTTATTTACCGGATTTACCCTTAACCATGGTAAATAAAATATTTACCGCAGTAATTATTCAAAATGTCTAAAAATAAAAGTTACCTATTTACACAATTTGAACATACTGATTCCAAATATGGAATCCATTTTTCTAAATTCAAAACACAGAAGTGGCAGAAATTAATTTAAAATTAATTCCCGCTGTCAAAACAAAAAGCGTGTTTTTAAGAGATAATAACTATTAAAAGATTGACACTTGTTTATGTTCGGTTTAATTGTAAAATTATGTCCAATGATAAACATTAAATTGAATGGTAAAAATATATTCTAAATATACTTTAAAACCACTCAAATTCTTAATTTATCACTATTAATTATTTTGATTAAAAAAGTTGTTTTTAATTAAAATTTAGTAATTTTCACTATTCATCAAAATATGAAAGTTATCCGAAATGTACCAAAATTTCACCCTAGGCTAATTTTGATATTCCGAATCCAAAAATGAAGTCCATTTTCAAATATAAAATATATATAATTTCAAAAATTAGGTATTAGTATTCACAGCGGCTAGTTTAATTAGTTGTGGTGTGTGTTAGAACTCGAGGTTGCGTACAACACACGCTACTGTTTTATTCAAAGGAAAGCGTACCGTGTAAGCTTGGGATGTTTCATTTTAAATTTTTTGATGTCCCCATTTAGTCAAAAAGTATAAAATATTGTATTTAAAAAGGTTTCACTATTAAAAGTTGATAAAAGTGTAATACTGAAAATGAATCGGTTCTTGCATTATGACTAAGAAACTCATAATATGGATTCTAAAATTATAAGGATTATATAAAGTTTAAAATTTAGTTAACACTATTCATAACCTCTTTTGAACAGCTTGTTTGGTAAGTCATGGTGTGATTGAACTTGGTGTTTCGTGTAGTGAAAGTTATTGAATTATTTTGAAGAAATTACACACTATAAAATCTTGGGGTGTTACACTAGTCACATGTTTACCAACATTAATAATATAAATAGATTTCCTACTTAATACTATGGTTCTAATAACCAGCAAATAAGTCATGTGAATGGACATTCATAACATGATTAACAGGAAAGGTGGAAACAGTAACTATATCTATCCTCAAACACCCTCACAATGAATATCCCAACATATACCATGCACAGATAGAATAAACAAGGATATTTATACCAATTAGGTGTAGAAAGAATAAATTACTAGAAAAAAAATTAGAAACAATGTGTAATACATTTAAATGAAATTAAATATGTTTATGTCACAAAAACCCATTTAAAATTATGTTTTTTAGTGATATTTTAATAAAAAACATTACTATGAATTCCAAGAAATTTCATTTATAAAAAAATAATAGTACCAAAATTCTTTAGAATGTTATGGTAATTATACAACCATTAAAATTTTTTTCAAGCATCCCATTAAAAAAGTTTCCTTCCACTTTGCAATAAATAATAACGTCAAAGGAAATCCATTACCATCAAACACATTTTAAAATGAACATTACGAAATTTTATCTAGGGCTAAACATCTCAATATTTTCAAATCAACATTTGAAATTCATTAAATAACCCATTTTTTCAAAATGATGGGGATAATTCGACAATTTAAATCAATTTACAATTTAAAACATATTTTTCTCTCTTTTAAACCCAAAAAAATGTCAAAATCAGAAAAAAAACCCATTAAAACTCTTTTAAAAATCGTGATAGGCATTTCACATCAATTTAACACATAAATAAATTTAATTTTAAACAATAAAAAATGATATTTCAAAGGGAAAACCATTATGTCATGATAAAAACATTATGAAACAGTTTTAAATAAACAAATTTATATCAAATATTATCATAAAACCAAAAGAATAATTTATAAAGCACTAAAAAAAATTTAATTTTGTAATCAAATACATTAATTTAAACTCTTACCATAAAGGTTAGTTAATTAAGCTGAAACACATTATTACACACTCAAATAGATAGAACATAAATGAAAAAAATATGTCATATATATACCCTATAGACTAGAAACCACAACATTAGGCCTACTTAGAACCCTAAAATAAGCCATAATAATTATAGGGTTCTTGGGAGATAACATGTCTAGGTAGAAATAATGGGGGAAGTTAAAAATAGAAAATTAAATCAATATTTACCTTAAAAAATATTAAATCCTATGGGAGAGACAATGATGAAGAGGGAAGGAGGTTTTAACTCTTCTTTGTGATTATAATAGTCAACCAACTCATACAGTGGATGAAATGTTTAAAAACTATTATTGATTAAAATTGTAAAATTTGGAAAATAAGACATTAATATATTCTAGGTAAGTCACATGGGTTGACTACATGATTTTCCAAATCGTGTTCTAACCATGAGTGCTCCATTTCATATTTAACAAATAACCACATAGTTTCAAGGGTTCTATATATTATTTTAAAATCCATGAAGATTTTCTATAAAATGCAACTCTCTCCCTGACAACCACCTTTTATGGTCACTACATGGCTACTTCTAATTGTGTGTTTAATCCATAAGATAACAATATATCTTCCAAAATTAAAAAAATCATCTTGGAAAACACTAATTCATTGAAAAAACAGAAATACTATAAAAAAAGATAATTAATATCTATAGTGATATATGGGTGTCAAAACTATCACCACCATGATACAATCAATAACTAGAATTTATTTGGAAGAAAAAAGATGGATATAGAGAATATGAGACCCAAAGAAATCCTTAAAAATTATTCATCATGATCTATTCTCGAAGAGAACAATTGAGAACCTTAAAAACAATTAAATCAGTAAACAATATTTCCCAAACATCGCCAAGTGAAACCAAAATTAGAACATCAAATAGGAATTCCTATGAATAAATGGATCCAAATATGCTATACCTTAAATTTTATATTACCGTCACATGGTAAAACCAATAAATAAATTCAATAAATATTTCATCTCAATAACCAATAAACAGGTAGAGTAACTTACTATCATACTAAAATAACATCCCATGAAAAGGATATATAAAGAAGAAAATTTCTATAGAATGAAAATATATCTCCCCCCGGGTCACAAAACATGTGTATAAATTATTTATAAAAAATGAATCACCCAAGAATGGTAGATCTAAAATGGACCAAGAAAACAAATCTTGCATACCAAATTGACTTCTAGAAAACCCTCCCTAGTAATCTAAATAATCACCCAATACCATTATCATGTCCAAATAATAAGTTATTCTAAGGAATAAAAGATGAAATATAAATACATTTTTACCCTAAATTATGGTTTTTCCAAAAAAAAGTGGCTCAATAAAAATTAACAAAGAAGAATCCAGAAAATCATGAATTCCTGAAAATTATATTCACGTCCAGCCATAAGAAACCATAGAAAAATAGACCCTAAAAATATTCTATTACCCAATGGTCTAAGCTTAAAAATATCTACCCAAAATAACAATAAATTAAATTTTACATAAACAACCCATCTACAATATTTTTCAAACATTATAACTAGTCTGAAAAACTATCTTACCAAACCTAAAAGGATAAAAAAACTCCCAGAATTAAAAAAATATTTGAAACTTAAAATAGGATGGAATATAATTTCTTGGTTCTCCACACACATATAATATAAAATATATTTTATTCTCATGAGAAATAAACTCCACCTATTGCTTCGATGCATTATTCATATTCATATAACTCATCATGTTTCCTTCATTATCATAAAATAGAACTAAGTTATCGAAAACAAATTTTTTTCCAAGATAGTAAATAATCTAGTTGAATTTCGTCAATATCAACCACCTAGAAACATTTCAGGACTAATAAATTATAGAAAATAAAAATTCTAGGAAATGGTAACCTCTAAATAAATTTGATTTATTACAATCATAATGGATCATATTTTAATATAAGATAACCAAGTTCAATAAGTGATTAATTTAATAATTCACTAATCATTCAACATTATGATGTCTTGTAGGATCAATCAATCTCTCTGCAGTGGCTACCCTAGGTAAGAACCATTGGATGAACACTATCGTAAAACATTATTAGGATACACCCTCATGAGGCCAAAAATGCACTATACAGTACCATGAAACTTAGATACAACCAAAAAAATAGTACAAATTCTCTAAAACATTATGTTTTAGATATTAATAATTATTTTATAGTCATCATAATCCTTTCCAACCACCATACTACTTCCATAGAAACTTAATCACCATAATAGGATGCTGTAGAATTATTTATAAAGTCCATAATGGTGTCTAAGATAAAATAAAATAAATTTTACTATAATAATGAAATATTTTTTTTCCTTATAAATTTAAAAAAATTACTAATGAAATTTAAAAAACCCTCCACTAGTACAATCATTTGGAAGCTAAGTAAAATAAACACATTAAAAATAATTCATCCTTGGGGTAGCATACATCACTAAAACAATTCTTGTCTGCAAATTTCATTCAAGTTACCATTATGTTTTCAAAACCAATGTATCCGATGAAAGATCATTAAAATTATATTTTCATTCAAAACTAATTCAAATGTTGGTTAAAAATACATTTTTTAATATTGAATGAACAACAAAACATCTATAAGAAATGAATGTCTTTTTACAATCCCCAAGGAAGGGAATATGAAATAATATATTTTCTCATTTGAACATTATCCAAATACAACATGTGAAACAACTATTTTAGAATTAAATCCTTCAAAACTAAGGTATTAAACTCTTCCCAAAAAATTATAAGACCATTAATTTAAATAATTTTTTTATAATTTTCTAATTATTTTTTTAATGAGGATTTAGATATTAAGTACAAAAAATACACCACATATCTTTAAAAAACAATATCAATAATGATATCTAATGAGAATCCAAAAACCTCAAACATTTTAGAATCACATTAAAAATATATGGAACTAAGAGAAGTGAAAACAAAAATTGAGGAAGAAAATATGTATGAATGGTTTAGTCACATGTATTGGTAAACCATCCACCAACCACAAAACATACAAGGTGAAGAGGAAATCCCCAAACTTTACATGATCTTAAAAATATCCCACGTTGTGAGATCTAACATTGTAGCTCAATATCTAATCCATTTTGACTATGAAACAATTAAAGTATCCTTTAAATAGCATAAATTATAAAATATGTTAAAAACATCAATTAACATAAATATATAATAGAAATATCAAAAAAAACATTAATTCAATATTATAAACCCATATTCCCTATTAACCTTAAGCTTCGGGATTAGAAAACTCCAAATAGACACTTATGGTGTGTTCCTATAATGCTCCAAGAATATTAAACTCAATTTAGAAAAAACTCTAAATAAAATTTGGGACACTAAAGATAATAAGTTCTCACTAAAGAACAAAAATATATGATTCTATATTATAAAAAAGTATCTGGGGATGTCATCCACATGACTCGTAAATTATCTTATGATATTGATCGAAGGGTGTTCCTAATCCCTATGTGTAGACTACCAGTGAGTGAGAATCACATGAATTCCATTGAGAATGATTTTTACCAGAATGAGAGATAAAATAGAGCACAAAATAAACTGATATTCCAAACCCATTTTCCTTACAAGGTTTGTCAATGAAATATCAAGAACATTAGTAAAGAAATTAAAAGTTCTTTTCAAATAGTTCATCATTAGAAAAACGGTTACACCACATTACCGTAAATATATATCATCATCTAAAAATAGAATCATAAAGAATTGTATAAAAAAATAGAATATAAATAATATAAGTGAGAAGAAACGTCCTTTTTGGATAATACAATACTAACCATAAATAGGATAAACTGGATCTAAGACCAAATATAACTCCATGCAACCTTTTATTTATCATGACCACTAAACTCATCCCACATCTTCTTCAAGGTAAAATACTCAAATAGATAATAAATAATTTAACCTAAAATTTATATTTCTGAGATAATAATCCTAGTATATCACCATAACCTACTAAGACAATGAAATTTATTTATTATTTACCTTCATAATTATTAGATCAAAATTTATCATGAAAGCAGTATTTTGAAATAAAAATCTTGAAAAACTAACCAAATACATAAGAAAATTAAAATCAATATATATATTTTCTTAAATTGAAGGAAACAGTTTGTAAAGATTCCACCCACCTAAGAAAATTTGAAACACAACCCTATTATGAATTCATAAAAATAAACTAGTTGTTTTATTTAAATGAAAATGATTACTTAATAAAAATATCAATTGATGAAGCCCTACATTAAAAAAATAAATCGTTTTTAAATACCCTTTATACACCCATATAAGTGTCTCTAAATTCCATACAAGTTACCCAAAATAAATTTAAAACAATTTCCAATGGAAATGACCCATCCCAACAAGTAAATTCTATGAATCTAGAATCCAATATTCAAAAGAAATATAATAAATGAAATCATGATATAAGTCTGACAATAATATCAGTATTAAAATCGATATAATATAGAACTCTGTAAAAACTATTGATATCAAAAACTATTTAAGAAATATATTATTTCACGTGAACTACCATCAGATACTGAATATGAGATTTATCTTGTATTTAAATTCTTTCACCACTCATATATAAACTGATGACATATAGAAAAATCCAAACTAAAAGTAACCTAACTAGATCAGATAATTAGCATTGATATTACACCCCCTCTAATCCCTAGTGCCTAGAATAATTATGGGGACTCTAGTGGCATGTTAACTAACTAAAAAAATTAATATAGATCCCCCACTTGGTACTCAAGTTATCATGATCGATACTGGTTTGAGGTGAAAGAATATAAAAAATATATGCAATGAGAAAAGCCTAACTATTGATCATCTCTCACCCTCAACAACATAAATATTAATATCACCATTTATATCATTCCCCCTAAAGAATAAATATTCATTTTACAACATTATGTATCGAACAAGCATAATATAGTGAGAATTTACCCACTCAAGGGTAAATATTCAATCAGGGAAATCAAGAGGTGTCTATCACAACTAACCACTTAAAAACCAAGGTTCAAAATGCACTTCTAAAAAAACAATTCATAAGATTCTTTTTACATTCATGTTACATTAAATAATGTTTCAAACACTATTTTTACCCTAACTAAATTTTCCCCCACATTTTAAAACATTTCTATTCTACCCTTTAAAACATGGGTTATCCTATTTGAAATCTAAAACAGTGTTAAAGGAAAACCCTTTCAATAAAATAAATTTTAAAAGACCAATTCATTAAATTATCTCAAGTGGTAAAACAAAAAATTCTTTTAAAATCAATATTTTAATTTCATTGATAAAACCCCTTTTAAAAATTTTGAGGGTAATTCCTCACGTTAAAATAATTTACTCTAGAAACATAATTTTCAATAATTGAAAATTATAATGTGATCAAAATCACATATGAATTATTAAATCCATTTTACGAATCCAAATAGTAATTTTATATAATATTGGCATATAAAAACATTCTATTTCAATCATGAAAACATGTAATTTAAAAGGGAAACCCTTTTTGTAAAGCTTAGTACACAAAAAATAATCTTAAATCAATAAATTGATATCACATATATTCATACCTTCTATGGAAATAAATTTACAAATCAAAATCACACATTGTATTCGGTAATGAAATAATTTAAAAGAAATACCTAACAGAAAAAGGAATAAATTAAGATTAAATGGATCAAAAATAATCAACATCAACAATGATCACCCAAATGGTGACAGAGACACCGTATATCAACCTAGGACACCGAAACCGCAATATTATTTCTAACAAGAGCCTTAAAACTTTTCACCAATGTTCTAGGATAAATGGTAGAATCCAAATCCATTAAAAAGTGATATGTAATTAAAAAATGAGATAAATAATTTATGATTTTGCATGAATCCTCCAAAAATAAAGAAAATAATATCTAAGAATATTTATCGAATTAGGAATATCATATAGGATATTTCATTTTTTATATGAATATTCAAAACATTACACAAATAGACAACTACAAAGAGTGATTATTTGGTACCTTATAAATCATTGAAAGAAACCTTCTTGAGTTGGTTTATGATATTCAATGTCTCCCATAAAGATCATCCCCTTTAATTCTCTCAAAAAACATACACTACATAAACATTTCTTCATAATGTGGTGAAACAACATAAGAAATTGTGAGCTCGTGTGTACAGTAATTGTAAACATGGGATATAATAAAATAATAGGAACGTAAGTGTATGAGAACATTAATATAACAAATGAAAATTATATAATTCAAATAAAAGGTCAGAATCTTGATTCATGTCATAATGATCGGCAGCTCATATGGAATAAATCATAAAGAAATAAAATATCATGCTACATTAGAGCATAACATTGTAATAAGACATAGAGTTTAGGAACACACATCAACTTATAACATTTTAGACATGTATAAACAGATATAGGTTCACTCATTATGCTATAGAAATGAAATCAAGCCCTCACATAAACTTATGGACATGCAATTACTTCCACAAATAACATCATGGACATGAAAAATAGGCCTACACATAAAATTATGGATATGAAAGGCAGGTCCACTCATAACATTTTGAACAAGTAATCAGGTTCACAAATAACATTATGAACAAATAATATGGTTCACACATAACATTGTGAAAATGTAATCATGTTCACGCATATCATTGTGAATATGTAATTAGGTTCACACATAACATATTAACTCATTATTTATCTCTATTTGTCATTGCTTTTAATAGAGATATAGGTCCCACCCATCTCATAATGAAAACCATAGTTATGTGTGAAACCTGGTCAATGAAAATTCATCATATAATAAACTACGAAATTAAAAGGTTTTCCTAAAAAATTTATCTTATAATAAGAATAATAAAAAGAGATAGGGTTCACAATAATTTCATCATTTCATCACAACATAACCCTTGAAAAAAATAGTGTGTTTTATTAAAATTATATTATGGTATAAAACATGGAATAGAAACAAGTTTCATAAACTGCATAACATCAAAAACATAAACCATTAATAGAATGAATAGCAATTTTTCTTGGATTATATCCCAGTAAGGCTTAAGCTACATCAATCAGTGTCATCATATATGGGAAACGATTCTGATCAATCATTTAAAATATATACTGAGAAAAACAACATTTCTAATTTTCCGAAAACATTTTAAAATGTTAAAAAAATATTGTTCTTCCAAATCATCCCTTAATACATTTAAGGGAGATTCAAATAATTTAGGTGTTATGACGATTGGAATTTTTATTCATTTCTTACCCATTAAAATAATGATTCCTTTCACATTTTTGGTAAACTATAAATTTTCATTGATTGGAAAAAAACCTTATGATTCATTTATAATATATTTCTAAAATGAATAAAATCTGTAAAAATTTATTTTAACAAAAATAGGTTGATAATAAAACATTTTTACAACATTTTTTTAAAAACAGATTTCTGGTCAAAGAGATAAATAATGTTGAGTTTTGTAAGAAAGAAATTCTCAACTATCATAATTAAAAAAGATTGTAAAAATTGTAGTATTATTTGAAAATATAATGATAAACCATATGATAATAAAATTCATGAATTTCATGATATATGGATCATAATATTGTATCATCAGAATGATAATCCAAAAAAATCCTAATAAATGATGAGATTATACCATAAAATCATTACTGCTTTGGTAACATAGAATCAAAAGCCCCATAAACTAAAAACATAAAATTGAATTGTCAAATCCCGAGGCTAAAACAATTCAGTATGTTACATGGTCATGGGGATGTATATACACCCCATGAAATAATATTTTTGCATAACATCATGTTTGTCTCAAATAATGAAAATCCAGACAAAAAAAATATTTCTGATTTGGTATCATTTTAACAAAACCCCACCAAAAGAGATACTAAAATTTATTTTAAAATATTATTAATTTTATTTATAATAATTATAATTAAAAATCTTGTGTAGTATATACACTACATAAATGAAGCATGTGGTGAACATGGTATTTTTCTGACAGAAAAATATGAGTGAGATGGAAATCCCTTAACTTAAGTCCGGACTTAAGGTTTATAAGTTCAAACCTCCCATTTATTAAATATATGTTTATTATAAAACTATTAATAATTAATTAATATAATTATAATAATTATGATTTAATTTTGGATTTTTATAACCCATTTGTTATCAATTCAATGTTAATGTCACATTTCGGGCAATGATTGCATTTTTTCTAGAATGTTTTGTGTTGATATATTTGGTCCTCTTAATTTTATCCTGGTTTCCTCATTTTTATAATTTTATACTTTATATAAATACCATATATTTTAATTACATATGTATATATATTATTCCTTAAAATTTAGTGATTGAAAATTAAATACAATGTTCATTGAGAAGGTATGACATACATACACTTGAACATTAGTTCCATTTTCATTGACCCCTTTGTAAAATAAAAGAGACACCATCCCATTGATCAAGGTGATTTACAAGAAGCCATAAAAAATTCAAACTCTGATTCCAAATCCATGCAAAAAAAATTTTGGTGTACTAATGAGATATGGGCCGATAGCTCCAAATCCTAAGAGTTGACAAAACATTGGAAAATGACAATGGATGGTTTTTAGATCTAAACATCCCCACCATGGTCTATTTGAGGTAGGAATAAATTTCCTCAAAATAAAACGTGGTTACATCCAAAATTTGGCAAGAATAATCCCTCAACACTTTCGTAGTGTCCATAAGAATCTCTGGGAAAAAGTTGCATGAAAGGGGCTAAGGGAAATAGCACAAAGCATACTTGAAGGAACATCTGAGGGGTGTAACTAGGCCAGGGTAAATGATGAATCAAGAAACAACATAGGATCATTCAAATTTATTGATGATACTAGGGACAAGGTAATTTGATAAATAAGTGATTCCTATGAAAGAATGACTATCGTGGGAGAAACTGTCGAAAAAAATTTAAATTGTGGGGGCATGTTCTCTAGAGCGGATGAAGCAATATTTTCTTGATTAATCCAATTGTTTCCAATTTCTTATCATATTGAATGAAATAAATGTAAATTAAATATTATAATTATAGATTTATTTTATTTTTGTATATATAAATAAATGAAATATTTTCATTAAACCCTTCTAGATTACCATCTTATTAAAATGTGAATAAATCAGATCACTTTGTGATGTAGTAATACGTCGTACACATGTGCGATATTATATTTGTCCCAGAAAATATAAACCATGATTGTATGTTTGATATAGTTATTCTATAAGCCTAAAAATATTATAAATATCATATAAATAAACAATAAATCAATCATTATTTCCATCATTGGGGGGTGTTAGTGGAAAAATAAATGGTAATAGTTCCTACAGCATTATTCTGCTAAACACATGAATGATGATTTTGTAACCCACGTGATGGAACTGAGGATGGTGGTATATCATTACTTTAACATAACAGAATCATTGAATATTTCATATATTTGGTTTATTAAATAATAATTTTATAATAATAATAATTGGAATAGTTAGTGGAAGAAATAAAACAAAAATTCTCTTAGATGAATACTAACACTTATTTAGATATCATCAATAGGATTCAACAAACATACAAGGTTATATTTAATTCAAAACTAAGGATTATAGTGTGGCAGACAGTGGGTAATTTTCGATGTTATTTGAGAAGGTATTGGCTAAGGTTAGGGAGTGCTCTTTCATAAGTGATTTTAGTGGAACACTATAAAAGTTTTTGAAATAAAACATTCCACACAGCTTTTTTTTCCAGTCACAATATGCCAATAATTGAAAATTAAATATTATAGAAGCTATATGATCTAAATGTGGGAATAAAATGTTTTTTGGGATTATTTTTTGTAATATTTTCTCCTTATCATAATATTTTAACCCCACCCATGGTAGACCCATTTTTACCTTAACTGATGTAATTAATTTTTACTATTTTCACTATCAATTTTGGTCAAAAATTGAGTTGAATATATTATATAATATAAATTATGATGATTAAAAATATGGAATAAATTTTTCCCAATATTTTTCTCTGAATTGAAACATTTAAATTTTAAATCATTCCTACAGATTCCATGATAAACTTGGGTTTTAAAGAGAAAACGTTTAAAAAAGTCAATAATTAAATTCAATATGAAATTGATTCCAATGAAAAAAATTTGATTTTTGGATGTATAATTGAACTAAATTTATTTTAATATAAATTTTAAATATAATTTTACAGTATAAATAAATTAAATAAAAATGTTAATTTTAATAAAAATTCATTATTTTTCAATATTCGTCATTAAATGAATCATTTCAGATAGATCCTAGAAAATCACCCTATGAAAATATTGATAATCATATTTAATAACATAATTTGAATGTTTTAAATAAATTATACTAATATAGTAAAAATTTATTTTAATATAAGTTCACCATAGGTGACAGAATGTTTTTTATAAAATATAGTTTTAAGTGTAAAATTGCACTAATTCTAATCTCTTTAATAGAAAACACATAATATAAATGTTAAAAAAATTTATTGAATATATATTATATAAAATTAATTAAAATAGACAAAAAAAGATTATTTGATTAATTTTATTTTGAAAACACCATTGTATTCATAAAAATATATTTTCTAAAATATTTTCCATTATTTCTAAAAGGAAATTAGTTTTAGTTTTAATTAATTGACACTGAATACTTATTTATATATACATGTATAAATACAAAAAAGAATAAGTTTTGTTAAACCTATCTATTCAATAAAATCTAATGTATTGGTGATTACTATCATATTAAATAATATATTTTAATAGTATGTCTTAATTCTTTTAAACTCAGTATTGCGTGCAACCTGAGATAAACACGATATTATTGGTAACAAAGGCCAAACATAGTGTTGTGATTAGTGAAATATAAATTCATTTTTATGTGTCACACATGCTTCTCTATAATAAAAAATATAGAAGATATTAAATTTAATCCAAAAATATACGTTTACAAAATCTAAGGGTGTTACATTCTACCCCCCATAGAATGAATTTTTAAGCTGAAATTTATCACATTAGTGAAACAGATTGAGGATACGTGCACATCATTATGCACTCAGGTTTCTAAATATAATACTCTAGGTTAAATCCGGACATGGTTTCCACTAAATTGGTCCCCAAGATGGTGTGTCTCATGGCCTCATGCACGCCTCCTCATATGCCAGAGGCTGCTGACTAGTAGTAGGGGTTTATGGATGTACATTGGGCAGACTACACCGTCATGATCAGAGTGTAGCATAGCTGTTTAACAATATCAATCAATTGACCATGAAGGCCAATAAAAAAGTACAGTAGAAATACATCCATATTAAACAATTGAGAATAATGAAATCCAAATGGAAATATAATATAAAAACTATGTATGTCATGTATCTAATAAAAATATGAAGGCAATAATTGGAGAAAAAATCTAGCACAATACATGTATTAAAAACAAAATTGTAGAAGATAACAATCTCTTGATAGCATCATGAACTTAGAGAAGTATTATTCTTCCTCACTCATAGGCATAACTAATCATGTACCATGAAGTGGGATCTTTACCTAGTATCCACCGATATACATATAGTTTTGTCGTATTACCAAATGGTGGAAAAAGCTGGGTGTAAGATAACACTATATAGGCCACCACAAATGGTGTCTATAACAAATCCAATATGTGTAATATAAGAAGAATCATTGTGTAGTATATATGACACTAATATACATGAATCAATAGGTGTGACAATATATATCGAATAGGCCTAACCACGAACCAAAAAAACAAAGGGTAATAGTAAAACATGATAAAGAAAGTGTGATACTTTCCAATCTAGAAACTATAATCAAATACCAATATTAGTTATACTATTAAAGCTTGATAAACTTGCACTGAAGCCAATAATGAATAATCCAGTCTCATACCCAAGGGTAGGATCCATGATATAACAACCATGTCATATAGATCATCCTATAACATGAAATCAAGGGTCATGACCATGACTAGATTTAATGAGTTGAAATTTCTAATCAATCCCATAAAATCATGGTCCCTATAGAATAATTGTCCAAGGAATCCAATATAATCCAAAATAAATTGAGTATTACTATCCATGGAATCTATGCAGTTTAGAATCAATGGAATATAAATGTCCACATAATTCTAAATAATAATATATGTTATACTAAGCCTTCCATCATCCTCATGATCTCATTAAAAAGGGCCATACTTTAACTATTCAATTTACCAATTATCTCAATTAATAAACCAATTGATAATCATAAAAAATCCATGAGTTTTTTCAAAACATCCCATATTTCCATTTAGTATCTTAATCCATTTAATATCAAGTAAATACATTGAAAAGGAATCATAAAACCTCTCTTAATAACCAATTTTATTTATTGAGTCTCCCACTATGATATTGAGAACACACACGCACCTAATGATGTGGAAACTCATTGGTTAGATACATAATTATTGAAAATGGGTGGACAAGGATAAGGTTGAAAACCTCTAACCAATACATGGTACTAAGTGGGTATCCTATCAGCGTTACAAACATTAATAAAGGAATTTAATTAATTTTGTAATTAAACCATGATGTTCTGCCATGATTCACATCAACAACAAGCTATAATACAACTAGACATTTCAGGAAAATGTATAGACAACCAACCCTATATATATGGTAGAATAATGATATTGTATTGACATCTAATTCTTTATATATCTAGATAAAAAGGACAACTGGATGAAATCGTTGGATGTATGTCATATTTCCATTATCTAAAATTAATATATTGATATAAATACTAATTAAGAAAGTCTCTTGATGAATGAAGAACTCATTGGCACGAATCCAATGTGAGAGGCAGTGTTTGATTCAGAGTCTAAATAGTGAAAATCAATCGAAATCTGTCTATAATGATTTAATAGATGAACAAAAATTTATGGAGCTTGTTCTCTAGATGAAAGGGAGAAATTGGTTTCAAAATTTAAATCCATCTGGGAAATGATCATTTCCCACATTTTAACTGTGTCACATGATTTGGCCATATGGTTGGACCAACCCTTTTCCAAACATGTTCCCCTAACCATATTAAAAGGGAAAATATATGGTTCATTCCCACAATTTTCATAAATATGTGAAAACAATTCCTCATTGCACTCTCCAAGACTGCCCTCTCAAAGTCATCGTGCACGGTTAGACAAAATGTGTGCCAATCATGTGTTCGGGATATTTTAAAAAGTGAAGGATCTCATGTATGTGTTTGTTTCCATGGTCACATGGTTATGTAAAAGAGAAAAACCTACAATTTCTTTTAAAAGTCACTACATGCTTCATAGTAACCATAACCCCTTTTCTGTTTGGTTTTTACTAAATCTGCACCCAAATTTTGTTTCCAAAAAACTAGATGTTCGGAATCCAAGCCGGCCCAGACTCCACTAATTCCATGGTTTCCTCATCAGTTATTCACATTCGATAAAAAAATCAATTAATCTCCATTTTGGAAGATGAAAACCTCATTAAAAACTCAATATATTTAAATTTCCCACTTAAAATAATTTACACCCAAATTTTAAATCCAATGGTGATCATGAATCATTTGAGAAAAAATATGACCACTAAGCATGTACATCAACATAATATAACCAAGTCTCATACTATACATGATCATCCTATCATAGAACATGTAATAGAGGAACTGGACTTCCTCGGAGAGGATATTTTTTCCTATCAATGATATGAATAGATTCTCTTAGAAGGAAAATCTACATTTCACTCAATCTCATTTGCTTGAAGAGAATGATATGGTTTTGAGTGATAAGCGAACAAATGAGATACATGGAATAACTCCTTCGTGGATTGGAAAATATATGGTAACTTCAACTAATAGGCTACCAGCTAAACTCTATCCATAATGTCGAACAACCTGACATATCACAATGAATGCATACCCTATCTCTTAATCCATCTGTGTTCTAACCTTAGAGAAATACTTAAAAAGTCCCATTCCCCGAACATGATCTCTAGAGGTATTCAACGAAAATTGGGATAGTATTTCTACATATATAGTGCAGCATCCTTCCACATTATAATCAACTGGTCCTACTCCGAATTATAATATGTGAGGCAATATTTGAGAGGCACTACCTCTCCTACCTCTAATGAGAACATAGGTGATTGGCATGGCCTACCATACAAATCCTAATAAGGATCTATTTGTATAGTCTCCTGATAGCTATTATAATATGAGAATT
This sequence comes from Viscum album, assembly GCA_963277665.1. NCBI lineage: Eukaryota > Viridiplantae > Streptophyta > Magnoliopsida > Santalales > Viscaceae > Viscum > Viscum album. The sequence continues at coordinate 396,691,341 of OY728145.1, forward strand.
TAAAAGGGGGTACATTCCTATCCATAGATCCATTATAATTAATGACATAATCTCTCATAATTCACTATATAAAATGTGTAGTGAACTCAGACTGACCATTTTTTTAGGGTGGTATTAAATGAGCAAAATAATATGTATACCCAACACCCTCTATAAGACCTACCAAATATGAGATGTAAAATGGGAATTACTATCTGATACAATGGTATTGGTAACCCTGTGAAGGATCTCAATTTCAAGTATATAAATAATCCTATGATAATCTACTGATAATTCTTCCTTGATTAGTAGGATATGATTCACCTTCATAAGCCTATCTACAGAAACCCATAAAATATCAATACCTTGAGGATACCTAAACAACCCTGTCTTAAAGTCCATTAAAACATAATCCCATTTACAGACAATAATTGATAACTACAATAAAATCCCTACTAGTAATAGGTGTTTAACCTCCACTTACAGATATGTGGATTACCTCTTAAAAAAACCACCTAGCTCTTGTTTCACACCCAAACAACAGCACTGGGGGCTTAAATCCTGATACATCATTTCTATGTCAGAATGTCCTTCCTAAGATAAAGAATGAAAATCTTACTTCATCTCATTGATTATATGTACTGGAACCCCAAAAAATCCGTGACTAAGCTTATATTCATCCTCACCCAAGGTCCAACTATGAGGAGGTTCATCACCTACCATGTACTTCCATAGGACTAGGTCATCAATATCAGATAAATTTATTATCCTCACTCTATCAAGGATAATATAAGTAACTAACAAATATCATAGAAATGTCTATCTAAAACTATAATTCACTTCCTAGTGAATCTATGAAAATATTATTATAAGCTACCACTTGCTACTAATATCATGAACTTCCTGTATTTGAGACCTATATCTCAGTGCATCATCAACTAACTTTCCATTCCTGGGAATATAGGGAAACTCAAAATTGATGGACTAGAGGTATTAAACCCACCTTAATTTACTATGATTCATTTCATGTGGTATAAATATGTACTAGAGTATTTTTTTGGTCAGTTTACACAATAACAATGATCTCCAATTCAATAAATCCTCCAACATTTCAAGGAATGAACAATATTGGCTATTTAGAGATCGTGAATTGGGTAATTCCCCTAGAGAGGGCTCTAATTACCAGATCTGTATTCCATGAAATTCTCCCCCTATTTAAGAACATATCATTACCTAATACATGATGCATCAAAAATACAATATATCTTTTTCTCTACTCTGGCCGATTCAGGACCGATGTTGAAGACAATCTACCTTTGAACTCTTAAATGCATGTATCGATGGAATGAAATCATAAAAAACCTTAAACCCTTTGTATTCAAGTCTAGGGTGCTTCTAACCATGATAAGTGATGTATAAAACACCTATAGTATTTATTTATCCCCATGAAACTCAGAATATCAATGAAATTCTGGGGATACTCTGGGGAAACTATATAACTCGCCTTCTCTAGGTCAGTAGATAATATTGTCTATAAGACACCATTACATTGGATTTGAATCTTATCCATCCAAAAATGGCAGTTTGTGATCATAAAATATAAATAATTCTCTCTTATGGTAGCCAAAAAAATCCCATGTTTTTTGGAATGGTTTTATTGAGTGTGATAATACAGCAAGATGTCATCCACAAATATTACAACAAAATTATACAGATATGGATTCAAAAATTGGTTCATTAAATCCAATAAAAATGATATCATGTTCAAAAGAAAGAACGGTGTAACAAAATACTCATATAGACCATACCTTCTATGAAAATCAATATGAGGTTTTTTTGAAGATTTAATGCATAACTTGCAATACCCTCACCTAAAATCAAATTTCCAAAATACCCTAGCTCTATAGTGCTCGTCAAAGTGATAATCTATCCATGGAAAATGATAATTATTCTTAATAATTAATTGGTTAAATTTTGAATAATACACACATAAACAAAGGGATTTATCTTCACTTTTTAGAAAATAGACTGGTGAACTAAATATTGAATTACTGGGTCAAATGAACCATGTTGCCTACATATCCTCTCGATATCTTTTGGCCTATTTGAACTCAGTAATAGCCATCCTATAATTTTGAATTGATATTAGTGTAGTTCATGAAACATCATAAATAGAGGAATCAACCTCTCAATCAGTAGGTAAACCGAAAAATTCATCCAAAAAATATTTCTTGATACGATCATCCACTGGAACGTGATATACACGACACATTTCCTATTCATCTAGAAAAAACTAGAAATCTAGACTATCATCCCACCCATCTGAAGATGATATGATCCATATCTACCTACCAAGACATCACATTCACTATTATAAACAACCCCCCCTATGGTTAAGTTAAGGTCACCCTCTAATGATAGACATCAACAAACACATGAAAGGGGACCATCTATTCCGTCCTGCGAATGATTTCAAACTATATCATCTCAAGGACAAGAGTTACCAAAGTGTTACCCGACTATCTCAAGGGGGAACTCCCTAAACTGGGGTACACTATATTTTTTGATTCCCAATGAATTACAAAGTATCGTAACTCTATAAAATAATAGAACAATGGACCCTAGGCTCACCACAATAGGTCCAACAATGAATGAATGGGATAAACCTATATTGAATAGAGTAGATAATATAATAGAGGTTATTAAGATCATACCTCTCACTATTGATGGTTCTATACTCTTCCCCCTAGGTGTAAGATGTAATAAATATATATTGTCCCAAACTTCTTCCTTGAGAAAAAAACCTAACCACTGAGACCGTGCCCACTCTTCTGTCGAGGTGAAACTAGTGTCTGGTTTCCTCATTCATTACCACTACCTCAACCTTAACGAAAAACACTACACCATCTCTTAAACTGACATAGAGCTATGAATCCCACTCTTGAACCTATAGTGATTGACTAACTTATTCTAATAAATTATGAAGGTATGATCTAGAAAAATATATTTATATGAAAGATCAGACAAACATGGTTGACACTCGAATAGGTCTCTATCACACTTTCTCCACATATATCCCCATCTCCTAAACTGATGACAGATGAAAGAACTACCATCACGTTCACTCTGTATAGTATTCCCCTCACAAGAAACTTTAACATGGTTATTCCTACAAGTTATCAAAAACCCAATGGATTGAGAACTTTCACTACCTTTCCGTAGGCCCCAACATCCCCCAAATTATGTTTACTATTTATTTTTTGATACATTATCATCATTACAGTCATGAACTGACACACATTGAAATTATATCAAATGAAATGCTTGATATCATCCTCTAATAACCACCCTATTGATGAATCATCACCTGGATAAGCCTATAAACAAATAAATGACATAACTATGGTGGAAATCATGGAAACACACATATTGGGGTGGGAACTCATGGGTCCAATACATCATTACACCAACTGGGTGGTCTGAGATGAGGTTGAAAATATTCAACTAGATCATGGTTCTGAGTGGGATACTTACTAAGGATCCAAAACATCAATCAATGAATTTAATTAATTTAGTAGTAACTCCAAAAATATTTACTGTGAGGAAAATCATTAACAATAGTAATACAACTAGACTTGATGGGAAAAGTTATAGACCAACTACTGTATATCCTTGGTAGAACCTCATCTTATATCGACCTATGATTTTTTCCTTATTAGGATAAAAATGAGAAATGGGTGAATTCCCCATAAATATGGAATATTATCTTGCACCAAAATAACTCCATCAATATCAAGACAAATAAATAAATCTGAAAGATTAATGAAGAACTCATCAGCACCGATCCAACGAGATGAATGATATTTGAATTGGCGTCTGAATTGTGGAACAACATAAAATCCTACATTGAATAATTCCAAATAGATCCCAAATATGAAAGTGGAAATCCACTGGAATAAAGGTATAAAAGGGTTTAGACATTTAATGCCACTGGAAAAAAACAATCATTTACCACTTTTTTACTTGGTCACATAGTTTTACCGCATGGTGGGCCAAATCATGCACCCATAGTGAGTCCCTCACTATTTTAAATGGGTGAACTCCACATAAATATGGCATATTATCTTTCACAAAAATAACTCAATCAATATCAAGACAAATAAATAAATCTGAAAGATTAATGAAGAACTCATCAGCACCGATCCAACGAGATGAATGATATTTGAATTGGAGTCTGAATGGTGGAACAACATAAAATCCTACATTGAATAATTCCAAATAGATACCAAATATGAAAGAGGAAATCCACTGGAATAAAGGTATAAAAGGGTTTATACATTTAATTCCACTGCAAAAAAACAATCATTTACCACTTTTTTACTTGGTCACATAGTTTTACCGCATTGTGGGCCAAATCATGCACCCATAGTGAGTCCCTCGCTATTTTAAAAGGGTATTGTAACGTCCATGTGCATAAATTATGAAACCATTTTTAAAATGTTCCAATTTCTACTTTCTAAGATCCCCCATACATGGTCATGGTGAATGATTAGACAAATTGTGCACCGACCACAAATTTGGCCTCTACAAAACATTATAGGTGCTCATGCATGGGCGTGAAACCCTTGGAATAAAGTTAGGGAGAAATATTAACCCACTGTACCTTATTATCCGTGTTTCACAGTTATTAGTAACCATGCATCTGATGTGGTACACATTCTTCTAACTCTTCACTGAGTTTTCTATTCAAAAAATCAGTCCTTCGGGATCTGGATAAGCATTGTACACCCCCAAAACACCCATGAACTCATTAGGCATTCACATTAGGTTAAAAGAGAAATTAATAAAAAATTTAGAAGATCCATTTCTCAAATAAATACATAGGATCTTACAATTATGATGGAAGTTTCATCGTAAAACACTAACCTGCTAAGTGGGCTTGATTCCTAAAAATTTCCCTATTCCATTGAAAATATCAACTGGTCATTCCTCATAAGAAATATCATTCTACAAATATTTAACTTATGACATTAATTAATGTGATGGACCTTGTATGTGCTTCCATAGTATTAATTAGTGCAATACATTTTAATCTTTAAAGGGGTTCAATGGAATACCCTGATATCATAAAGTATTTTAATGGAATGATATTTATTGGGATTTTTTTCACTTCTTTCTTCCATAGAGAACTTAATGATAATCCATCTCCACAACATCAGATTTTAGATTGCATTGACAATTCTCAGTATCATATTTTTATTAACATTTTACATTATTTATATGTTGTTGAATAGCTCTAGGCTTCAGTTCTATTTTATCATCCAACTCCGTTCCCAATATATTTGTTTCAATAACTTCATTCGTGAACCTATCAAGGGATTTATAAGGTTTCATAAAAAAAGTTATAGAATTATTTTATTATAAATAAACTCAACTAGTGGATATTTGGATCCAAAAAACCTCTAAAATTCAATGAATAAGATCTAGAATATCCTCTAGGGTTTGAATTGTCCTCGTACTGCTAAATAGAAACTCTATATCAAGTGCATGATGAATAATTAACCAAAACATTGATGAAAACCTCATGCATCGATTAGAAAAAAATGAATATGGAAATCCAAGAAACCTTACCACTTCATTAATTATGTTCTTTCTTGACGATCCACAAAAAAAGATTCTCTAGTAGAAACAATGTGTGTTGACAACATAAGTTGATCAACTACAACCCATAATTATCTAAACATAAAAAATAAGTTAAAAAATAAAGGTTACCAATACCATTAATCATATTTATATAAAATTAAATTCCTCATTAAATGATTTTTTACTAATACATATATGAAAACAATAAGATTTATTACAATTAATGTCTCTTAAAATATTAATTATCCTAATAAACTCACATCATATAAAAACACAAAAATGGTTTCAATGTATTTAAACATAAGATAAACATTAGACTATTAAAACCATTAGGGTGTCATTAAATTTTATAATAGTCAAACATTGTGAAATATTCACATCAAAATGTTAATTAACCATTTATTCCTTATTTACACTCTTATCTTTTACAAAAACATTTTCATTAGAAGCTTGAGTTCATCATTGTGACGATAGAATATAAAATGTGATTTCGTTAATTAGAAATCCATGTATAGGGATATAATTACCTTGAATTTCCCTAAAGGTCAATAATAATACCTTCATATGTATCATTCATAAAAAATTTATAATGAAATTCACAACTATTTAGTGGAGGATATGTACTCCCTAATTACCAAGATTCACTTCATCAATTGTGATTTTATAGTATATCCCTTTTTCCTTTTATGGTGTGTTTCATTTAACATTCCATTCATATTAAACCTTGGAATGGGGAATTGATTATAATAATTACCAAACACCATTCACTTGAATCACTGATATGTGGGTGGTTCATTCTGTTATACTCTCTCACCATTCATTTAATTGACTGACCACTTCACATTACAACTACATTATTTTTCTTAATGGATACAGTTACCACATTTGAAACATATTCTAGTTATTTTTATACACCCATATTAGTGCACCATCCAATATGTTTTGAAAATATAATTTTGAAACTTTTTCTTCCCTCCATGTGATATATCATTAAATATTTTTTAGAACCCCAGTTTCCATTTCTTACCTAATAAACAAAAAGCGTTTATAGCTTCCATTTCCACTGATAGTGCACAATGAAAGATTTATTCATAGCATCCAAAGTCCCTTATGTAAAATTCCAATATGAGATTTGGTTTCAGGATAACGAGGTACACAGACTCCCCTCAAATCTATGATTCTTTCTTATTGGAAAATTTCTAATTTTCACACCTTATTTGAAATACATAAGAAAGAAAGTTGAAGTTTTTGGGTTTGTTGGTTTTCAAATTAGATTGCTAAGCTCCTTGAGTGTTTTCATTCTTTTTTATTCTAAAATTATTACTATCATTATTCGATGACTATATTGTGGGTTTTTTGGGGATGCTCTATTAAATTCATTAAATTGAACCCTTATTAGGATGCTAACATTGAAACTCTGATTACTCTAATTTTGTTAGGATACATTGGACTTCTACCACATTTATCGAATCAGTGGCCCTTTTTCCAATTGACATCATAATTAGAAAACTTCTAAAAATAGACTATTCTACAAAAATATTTCATGATTCATAATTATGATGGTTTTCATGGAAATGGAAATATTTCAACCTCTTCCATAACATTCATTCATTCAAAAAATTTATTCTATATATTACTAATAGGTGAATTAGGAAAATCTACAAGCCTAATGTAACAACTGTCAAAAAAATTGGGCATTAATTCAAAGAATTATATCATAAACTAAAAATACCATGCCCCTCACCCATAAAAAGTTATTCGGTGTGGAATAGGGTATGTAGAGAATAGTTCTAAAATAATTTACAGACCATGATGAAAGAAACATAAGGAAACCTATGGCCCTTATTGAACCAGTAGATTCCCAACCTCCTAGGAAGAATACGATTATAGATAATGTTTGACCAGGACCTAAGGATATAGATAAGGGGAATCAAATGAGGCACACACCCAATTTTGATTTGTATGGACAATAAATATAGTCTCGGGCTCTGAGTCTCATTTCTAATGCCTTCTCTATATTTGTGGATGCTATTAATAATGAAGAACCCACATCTATTAACTTATAAGTTGTATATTTTATTCAGAAGAAAAAAAATGACACTCAATATGACTCAAGTGAATCCAACCATGATTATCTTGATCAAGTATAAAAAATTGAGGATTGATACAAGCACTCGAGTGATAGAAAAGGAAAGATTAAAATTTTCAACTCGAATGGATATATTATTCCATGCCCAAGAAGACTAGAAAATGTAATGATTAATCTAATTTATATACAACTATATTCACTAGATCCTCAGTGATTCAATTGGAAAAAATGATTACATCCTTATCAGAAGTTTTCATGGATCCTCCCTCATCATCAGATGACCAGGATCCCTCATTATCATTAGATTAAGGGAATTCATAGGATTCCATTAAGATTATACATTGAACCTATATTACAGAGGATGACTATAATGTTGAATTCCACCCCTATATTGGAAAAAATAGTGTTTATCCTATTGAATTTAGGTTACCGAGGGATAAAAATTGATGTGTTTATACATATCAGAGAGTGGATGTTTGATATGGTGGAGTTAAAACTAGATATAAAGCTTGATTTTAATTTTTCACAACATCCTTTAGAATAGTTGTACTTGGAGAGAATGAACTATTCACTACCATTATTGTATTGGGTCCTTCTACACCATCATGGATATTTTCATGGATGTGAGTCCCTGGATATGGTTCTGAATTTATTTCATGAGGTGTTATTATTGTGATATTTCTATCTCTCTTCTGCATAATGGTAAATTTTCTCAACTATAATTTTTGGAACTTATACTTTATATTGATTTATTTTAATGGTGTATAAATTGGGATCCAATGTGATGTTCTAGTTTATAGTGTTTTTGTGACTATAGTAGAGGATTTTTTGGCTCAAATTTCTGTTTTTAATTATTTATCATAGGGAATGGGACTTGTTCTTGAGGTTGTTGATGAATGGGTTGGTCTAATATTTAATTCTCATATCACAATTTTCTAGTTCATATGTATACCCATATTATATTAATATTTACAAGAACATGATGATTTTGCAATGACTCAATGGTTTGACATTATTGAAAATTGATACCTTCATTTCAGACTTATTATTGATGAGAAAATGTTTTATTTCACATGAAATTAAGAAGGATAAAGAGATAATCTCGTGTTTTGTATTATCTAGTAGTTCTTAACATTATAGTGCCTATATAATGATTCAATTTCGGGGACCTTGAAGAAGGTCTTGCATCCCTAGATCTATAAATGTGTATTTGGAGAAAACATTCCCTTGTACACAATGTGGGATGATTTTGAACCCAACAAAATGGAGGCATGAGAAATACATTATATTATTACTAACTATCAGGATGAAATAGTTGCCTATCATTTTCCAAATCCCATCTTGTATTATCTTGATTAATAATCAGTGAAAATATATTTCACCTAATGTTGTCACATTATATATGTATTTTATTTTACAAAACATTTTTATATGGGTTGGGAAATAAACTCATGCTTGAATAATCATTTGTATAATACATAAAGAGTACCTCCTAAGTCTCATAAAATTTTATACATAGGTACCGACAGATCCATCATCCTTCTTCTTAATATCACAGAATTTTTTCTCTATTGTTGTATGAAAAATATGAGGAAATTAATTATTGAATAATATGATTTTAGATCTATCCCACTTCATCTAGTTAATTGATCCTCATTTCTCTATATTCTTAATAAGTGGCCACCATTGATTCAACTCCCCTATAAAATGTTAGAAACAAAATTGAATTTTTTATACTCTTGATAAGGATAATGGAAAATATTATTTAAGTGGTACTGATCCATTATTTAGAAAGTATTGGTCTAGCCGAACCAGGGAAAGAAGGTGTGTGTTTCCTCTTAAAGGATTCAATATAATGTTATTCCCTCAATTTCACATTAATAACCCCATCATGAGTTGTAGTTTGAGAAATTTTTGTGATCTTAGAAACGTTTTTTTGTCATTTTATATTTAATTACATTAGGTTTCTCAATTAGAAAATCATTTCATTTTCTATTTTATTAATCATTTACATGTATCCTTAGGGTTCCATCCATTGACTAAAATAAAAAAAATTATTACAAAAAATAATCATATAATAAAATCACATAGTCATAACGAATCACTTATTGGGTCTATAATTAATGAATATTTATTTTAAATATATGACAACATAGGATTATTCTAGTTCATTCATTTCCATCTTCTATTTAAATACCTCAAGATAGTTCACAAAAAGGACATTAGTTTCTAAATCATATATCCTAGGAAAGTCAAACCAGGTGTGTAGTAAATCCCATTTTTTTGAAGTATGTGATGATCAAGTCCAACTAAATGGACCATTTTCTATGTTATTACCCATAGGTACATCTATTGAAAATCTACATAATATTTTTGTATCTATATAGTGATATAATTTATTTTAAACCACTTTTTATATCATTCACCGATATTTTGGACCATTTCCTTATACTTTTTCCCATCATTTTTCTTATACTTAGATACACCCCTATACATATACATAGAAATATATATAGGAATTTCAATATAGTTTTCTAATCCGAGTTTCCATAGGATAACTATGAATTTCCTTTGATACCAACTATAGAGTCCAAAGAGTTTCATTCAAGGATATTACATATTTTGAATTAATATTCATTACATTACACAAACACATTCCTGTGGACTGCAATAGTTTAGTGCCTTTGAAAAATTGGAACAAAATCATCGTAATTTTTTGAAATAACTTCAATTTAATAAATAATTATCTATTAAATTTTTTAATCTTCACTAAATTACCATACTTAAACTATTCCTTAATCCATAGGTAATGAGAACATAAGAAACTGTGTGCTCAAAACCATAATAAATGTTAAAAGATGAGATATGTAAGAATAAAATGAACATATGTTTATGATAACATGAGAATAACATTTTAAAAACATACACAGTATATTAAATCTTATAATCTTCACTCCTGGCATAAATATTGGCAGTTCAAAATAAAAAAATCATAACTAAATAAAATAAAATCAACCATGAGAGAATGAAATTATAAAATAAATAGATTTCTGGCATTCACATGAGCATATAACATTTTGGATAATTAAAATTGGATTAGATTTTATAATTATGTAATAGAAATTAAATCATTCCATACAATAAAATTATGTACATGAAACTAGGTCCATACATAATATTATATACATGAAGGATTGGTCCATAAAAATAATTATGTACCTAAAAGACAGGTTCATAAATGACATTGGGAGCACGTAATCAGGTTCATTTATAGCATTTTAATCATGTAAGAGAGTTCATACACTTCATTTTGAGGATATTATTAGGTTACACAAAACGTATTTACTCTTGATTTATCGATCATTATCCAATGTGTTGGAGGGTGATATATGTACACTTATCTCATAATAAAACTATATTTATGTGTTCCAATGTATCATAAAACAATCACAGTATCATATCCAATGAAATGAAATGGAATTCATAAAAAAATATTTATATGATAACCTGAAAAGAGTGAAATTTTTCTTAATCAATTTTCAGTTCATTATACCATTACCTATGGAGAAAAGGAAGGTTTTATTAGAAATTTATAAAGGTATAAACCTTTATAGAGAAATGGAATTCATTAACATCATCCAATCATAAAAAAAACCATTTATAGAATTATTTAGAATGGTATAATTAGATAACATCAATAGTAAGTCATAGGTGTCATCAATAGATGTCATCATATAAGGACACTGATTTTGATCAATCCATTAAAACATTTCTTAAGTAAAATATTCTTTCCTCTTTGAAAAAATAATTAAAAACATAAAAACATTTAGAAAAGATTTTTATTTTAAAAAAAACTTGAAAACATATAAATTAATACTCACTAAAAAGAATGTTCTCCGTTATGGGATGTTTTTTTTCATCTCTACCAGTTAATGCAACGATTCCTTCCACATTTTCATTAAAATAAAATCGAGAATTGTATTGAAAACGCCATGAATATTCCATTACAAAAATTTCTTTAAATTCAAACATTGTTAAAAAATTATTTTTAAACTAATATGAGAGTTTTGAAATATTTTTTAAAACATTTTTAGAAAACATGGTTCTGGATGAAAAAAGACTTCTAAATAAAAAAGAGAAATTTGGTTGGGTTTTCTTAAAATCTATTTCACAGTTATCATAATTACAAAATAGGGGGAAAATTGAACTATTACAGGAAAATGTCATAAATAATCATTTGAGAATAAAATTCACGTTCTTATTGAAATATCGATCACAATATTTTATCTTAAAAATTTAATCATAAATAATCTAAAAAAAGGATGAAATTGTAATATAAAAATATCACCACATTAGAAACATTGAATCATAAGAAACATAAAAAATATCATAAAAAAATTAAAATATCATAAGGATAAATAAATTCATGATAATAAATTTCAAATGGGTTGTATATACACCTCATTAATGATTATAGTTTCACAACATAACATATAACTCATATAAAATAATTGATAAAAAAATACCTTACATATTTGGTAGAATTTGATTGGAAAACAAAATGAAAAATATGTCTAAAAATGGATATGTAAATACAAATTATTTTATTTATAAGAATAATAAAATAAATTACTCGGTAGTATATACAATAGATAAATAAATGGTGAACAAGACATGTGTCTCATGGAAAAATAAAAGTGAGATGGAAATACCCTACCTTAAGTCATTAAATCCTTCATACACATTCAATCCTCTTGAAAAGAAAATATAAATATATTATAAAACTATTACAGAATGATACATATATATATTATACCACATATTATTTATTTATGACCTTTCATTAGCCATTTATTAAAAATCCAATGTTTAAGTCACATTTCAAGAAATAACTAAACTTTTTTCTTGTTTGTTTTAATTGGTTATTTTTCATCCTATTATATTGATTGTGGTATCATCATCTACGAAATATTACCAATTATTTAAATATCATATATATTAATTATATATTTATTTATATGAATCTAAAAAATGTAGTGATTGAAAATGAAATACACCATTAATGGAGATGTTAGGTTATATGTACACATAAAATTCAATTTCATTTTATTGTAGGATTGAATAAAAGAAGGGTAAATGAAAAAATATAATTACAAAATCATTTTTAAGTTATATATATCACATGTGTTAATTACATCCTTACTTATTAACTTCCATTCACATCATGAATGAATCATTTCATTTCGATAGGTGGTAGGCCTTCATACACACATGAGTCATTATTATATTCCCACATATTTGAAAGAATTAAAGTATGTGTGATATTATAGTTCCAAAAGAATAATGATATAATAAGTTCTATATATATTAAAATGAAATACTTTATTTTAACCATCCTATAGAGGTAGTAATGGAAAAAATAATGACATCATTTTGTGAGGTAGTTTCCACTGTACAAAAAAATGATGATTTTGTATCATGTTTGGTAGAATTTTAGGTATTTGTAGGTCATGAACTTAAAAAATGACAAATGTGTACATGGAAGATTCGGAATATATAATATAATATTTATATAATATGAACTTCGTGAGTTTTAGGAAGAAATAAAAAAATTCTAGTTAGTGAACTTTACCTCTTCTTCATGAATTCATATTAGTTTAGCACTAAAATCATTCTTTTGGTGGATTTATGTCAAAACTAAGGCTTCTATAGTGATATGAGATATGTTTTGAGTGCCAAAGTTGTAATTTTTTTGAATGAAATAATTCCACCAATATTTTTATATGAATCATTGAATCAATAATATAAAAATCTAGAAACTCTATGATATAAGGTATAAATATGGACAACAAATGAGTTTTGTACATATGTTTGTTTATTTTTTAACCTTATATTTTTAGTTTAAGCCCCGGTAAACTCATTTTTACTATAACTGAGAGAATTAATTTTTACTATTATAACTATTAATTTTGGTCATACATAACGTTGAATATATTAGATAATAAAAATTTGGATAATACCAATATAGAATCTGTTTTTCCAAATCCAGTCACATAAATAGATAAATTTAATGTAAAAGTATTCCTACAAACGAGATGAGAAAATCACGTTTTAATGAGAAAATGTTTATAGAGTTTTTAAATATAAATTCATTATGAAATTTATTCCTATAACCTAATTGGACTAGTGGATATGTAATTTAAAATTTTTACTTTTAAATAAGTTTAAAATATATTTAAATTTTATTACCAAGTTAAATAAATGGTATTTTTCAATTAAAATATAGTATTTTTCACTATTCAATAACAAATGAATCTCTTCACAAAATCCCAAAAATTAAAAACAATATATATTTCAAATTAATATTTTAAAAAAAAAATTATATTTCTTCAATTAAAAATTTTAAAAATGCTAAAAATTAATTTCAATATAAGTTCTCCAAAGGTGTAAAAACGATTCTTCTGATTATACAGTTTTAATTGTAAAATTAGATTTATTGTTATCTCTTCTTTATAAAACACATAAGTAGAATTTTAAAAAATTTACTTAATCACCTCAAAATATATCATACAAATTAATTTAGTTATATTATTAAGGTAAAACACATTTATATACATAAAACGTTTTTTGGAAAATTATTTCATTTATTTCGAAGTGGTTTTTATTTACATTTTGAAATATTTTTTCACCAAATATATAATTATATATAAGACTTTAAAAAATATTTTTTTATAATTTATTTATTTCTATTCATGCACTATTTTCAAATGGATGGGTGATGACTGCCATACTATATAATAATACTTTAATAGTATGACATGTTTCTTTTAAACATGGGTTTCATGTAATAATCACTATATAGGGTGTTGTGTGTAACTCAAACAAAAGATATTTTTGAAGGTAATTCAAGATAAAATAATTTTTACATGTAATGAATAATAAATTAATTTTTTTTGTGATAAATAATATAGAAATGATTATATTTATTTGTAAAAAATAATTTCAATAAATCTTGGAGTGTTACAGAATCTATATGGAAAGAGGAGGAAACTCCTCCTTAGTCTTGTAAGAGGTTCTGAACCTGTTTGTGGGGAGAAGTTTTTGATAACCCTTTCAGCATTAGAGGGTAAAATTGGAAATACACATATTATTTGATTATAGAAGGGCCCTTGGTTTACATAAAATATAATAATACTGCATAAGCTACAATATAGGCCAAAAGAGGACATATGATTTCTAGAGTCTTCAAAATAGTTTGAAAAACTATTAGAAATACATGAATAATAGCTTCATCACCATGATGGAATTGTCAATATGGGAACCAAAATTTGACTCATAACCAAGCAGGTAAACCATGAAAAAACCATGAAGACTCCATAATGTCCAAATTACAGCCGAAAATTGTTTAGGAATTTAAACTACAAAAAATTAGATAAAATATGGAAATATAATATCTAAAAATACATGCTGGTGTAAAAATATTCTCAATCATTTGTGACGAAATTTTAATATCAAAAATCAATGTATTATTATTCATTATTTATTTATATGAAATTGTATATAGTATAACGTTTTTCAAATTTTTTATTTATATGCTTGAATCTCTAGAATAACATTAGACATGACAGGGTCAACAGTAATTGTTTTCAGTGTGATGAAGGTTATAACATTATTTATCATCATTCATTGGGAATTATTAACCTGTAACTGGAATTTGGTTCACCTCTTTCAAAATAAATTTTCACTATATTTTAATAGTTTTGGTACCATTCGATTGTTTTTAAGAATTATATGTTTTGAAATAAATATTAGGGAATAAAAAATAATATCCATAAAAGTTATTTCTTTTTTAAGGTGTAAAATATGTTCTCAATATCTTATTTAGACATATTTTGGAATCTAATTTAATATAACTCTTTAACTAACCAATATTTTTTTTTATGACCCATATAGAGATGTAACTTCCAACTTATTAAAGGGAAAATCATTTCCCCTTTTTTCAACATGACTACTTCCATCATGTTATATCCTTATTTTTTCAAAAACCCCTATATTAATGAAATATATCTATATAGAATTTCAATAAATCACCCATTTCATTTTATAACATATATAAATATGATTCAGACATAAAAAATTCAATTCAATCTGTGTTATTAGATGTTTGTTCATTTAAAACCTTCCAAAACTTCTTTGTTTTAATTTCATTTTCATCATTCAAATCATTATCTAAACATTTCAATCCTATTACTTTTTAAAATAACCACTCTTTTTAATTTTATCTTAAAAAATATTCTTTAGGAAGGAAAACACATTTTTAGGTATTTTATCCTCTTTTATTATTCAATGATATAAATTCCAAGTAAAAAATTTAATTACATTATTATTAAATCATTTAACTGAAATCAAATAATTCTACATATATTCCATGATTATTTATTTACTTACATTACATTCACTAATAATTTTAAATTATATTTTATCATATTACCTTCTTCCAAAGTATCCACCAACATCCCTCCCATACTCCACTTACTTCTTCAATTCTATGTAAAATTCCTCTAGTCTGTCATCAAGTTCAAACTTACAATGTGAAATTATTCTTTTTACTGATATTATTATTTAGTGTAAGAAATTAAATAAACATAAATTATAGATATTTTTTCTGAAGAATTTAGTTTCTATTTTATAATTTTGAAAACCAACATCAATACGATAATACTATTTGATAACAATGAGTTTTTTAAATTGAGTTTGTATGTGTACCTAGGTTGGGAAATTCATTTGGAAGGAAATTTTTTTTAAATATGTGGTTAATTGGAATAAACCTCACTATCAAACATACATTAAGACCATTTGGAAATATTTTATCATTTTCCACTATCAATGAATGCATCTCAACTTCATTCCATTATTTTCTGTGTTTGAAAATAAATTTAATGGGAGATAGTAATTCATTAATAATATATTATTACATATGCTTAAATAGAATTAAATCATGTATCATTATGTTTTTTCATTCCTTAAAATTTATTAAATTACTATTCATCCCTCCAAGATTTATTCAATAATTATAATGAACAAATCATATTTCAAAATTACCTAATGTGTGCTCTACCGAATTTCATTATTCAAAAATTATCACTATTGTATTAATAAAAATTCAAAACATCTTTATCTTTTTAATGTTATAAAAATATTTTGTCTCATTTTTATTTCCATGAGTGGTTCTGACAACCTCAATGTTTTTACATAAGAATCCATCAACTTGTCAAATCATTTTTTTTTCATTTTCATAAGGCCGGTTTAAGGGTTTCCGGTACCCATACATCATTTCATCACACCCAGAAAAACACTTCACCACATCCAAAGCCTAAACCCATTTCAAAATTCAAACACAAAATCCCATTCACCGCCTTTCGCCTCGAGCCGCGACCCTAGTGTCTGCGCTGACAGGCCTCATGCCGCGCACCTGCCACATCAATCCGTGTCGTCAGTCCGCACGCCAAACGAAGGCCACTCGACAGTCCGAGCCACCGTCACGCGCCACCCTTCACCGGCGACGGGAACGTCCGTCATCGCGAGCCGCGAGACCGTTTTCCGGCATCCGTCGACACAGCAATGCCAACGTCCCTCCGACAACACCACGAAATCACCACCGGCGGAAACACAGCGGGAACAAACATCCTCACACCTTCAACAAAATCCTATTGTGAACTATGAGATAATTTTCTTCACTTTTTTATTCTATTTGTAACTAATAAAAATCTTGTTATAACCTTTTTTATTAATATGGGGGAAATAAATTATGAATAATGTTTTGTAAAAATCTCTAGATAAATATTTAATAAATTTTCCTAAATAAATTCTAATCAATTTTTATATTAGTCAAATAAAACTCTAAATGATAAATTATATAAATTAAATTCCCTATAGTAAAAAAAATTAAAATTCAATAGATCAAAGAGGATATATCATGTGGTTATTATAGATATAATAATTTCAGTAAAAATAAGGGTAAATCCATTAATATTGATTATATTATTCATGTCAATTTTTAATTTGTGAAATATTTCTAAAATCGTTAACAGTGTTTCTTAGATATAATGTATCGTGTCCATAAAATCAAATACACCCGAAAAGGAGGTTATCATGGGTGTAACTATATTTTCATAAACTAATGTTAGTCTTATGTGAGTTAAAATTTTTTTAATTACTCAAATAAAGGTATAGAATAATAGTGTCTAAATATTAATATTAAATGTTATGATGTGTAGACTTTACTTAGACCAGCAACAAATGTTACATCCATGAGTAATAAACATAAAAACGCATTGGTGAAAAATATAACTCTAAAATATATGTGATTATAAATGACTAGGTATGTTCACTACAAAACCATGGTTGAACACCACCTATTACCTACAAATAAATTTTTTCTAAATAGAGAGGATGATTTTAGTAAACATACAAGTCACTCAGAATGAATTCCAAGAATACATGACACACTAATAATGTAAAGGTTTTTACATTTTCTTCAATCCAAATATCTTTTATGAAACATAAATTAGTTTTTCAAGTCAATAAATTCCATTAATTATATTTATTTATAGAAATATCTCTCATTATTCCACGTAAAACAGTTTTAATATCTCACATTCTTCTAAACATTCTCCTTAACCACATCGATCTAATATCCCTGAAACATTATCCATTTAACCCCATATTCTACATAATAATTGGAAATTAATAACATCCCCCTTGTATTAAATAACTCAATTAAATTTTAATTTAATATTTTAATATTTAAAAAGAACTAAAACATTTCAAAATTTTTAAATCATTAAAATCATATTGTAACAACCAATATTGTGGTGAAAAAAATTGCTTGTTCTTATAAAAATAAAGACCTACATTTAATTTATTCCTAAAATAACACTATGAAGATATCACCAAATGTTACATAAATTGATCAATAATTATGTAACATGATCTATTGCAATGATAATATATTAGTTTAGCTTGTTGTTACCTATAATTTTGGAAAAATATTTCAACCATAATTTATGTCCTAAAATATTATTCTTCATAGATTCTAACAACTGTGTAACCTTAAGTTCATAACAACAAACCCCAAACCACCTTCCAAACACATGGAAAATTTAAAGGGTAATTTCCATGTTTTGGGGTGTTATTTACACTTACTCATAATGTAATCACTATTACAACAATAATTCTTTATGTTTCATCCATGAAGTCTAGAATGTTATCACTGCATAATTTAACAATATGTTACACTGATTATGGTGTGATAACATATTATCAAAATATATTATGTTTCCTCTAATTTATTAAATGTCATGAATAAATAATATAGTTTTGTCATTACAATTATGTTATGGTTGTTTCTACTATATCAAAAAAACCAAAACACACCCAAACAACACTACCATATACTCAAAATACACAAATGATATGATTCATCTAATTTGATGTATTTATAATAAACATGACACCTTCTAATCATGATCAATCCTTAATATCATCTAATATCTACTTTACCTAATTTGGATGTATTATTCCAATATGTAAAAGCATAAGTTCCAATATTTGTTTTATAAAGATCATTTCATGATGGTGGCCCATCACCAATTCATTCATTATCTACCCTATGTTTAATGGCATCAATGATATTTTCAATTATGATAATCACATATTCATACCTCATAAAAACTTGTAAAAAATTTATATATCTAAAATACAAGGATTTATTAGGATATGAATAATAATAATAAAATTATCCTAACCATATCATGATTATAACATATCATAAGTACATAGAGTATTGATTATCTCATAGAATTTCACTTTCACATTCTAATATACATTTTGAGGAGACCATGAAGGTTCTTTGTGGAATTTTATTGAATAAAAGTTTCTTAAAACTTAATTGAGAATAGTATATTAGGTGGATTTGATTATTTAGATTATTTTTAGGGTTCCAATAATATTATGAAAAGTTATTTACATATAGGATGAATCGTAATTAAAAAATATACCTTTGACTAGATTTTCCATCAGGGATATTGAAGATCAGATAAACATTACTCTACCCAATGGTATGGGGATATCCACATATATTAAAAAATATATTTATGGCTATCTAATTATATATAGTTCTCATAATAATTTTTTTAAATTTATGTAATATTAAATGAAAATAAACCAATTTTTCTACTATTGTATGAGGGAAAATGTCACTAGAAGTGTCCTTGTAATAACAATTTTCTCTTTTTCACTATTGAGTGCGACATTTATATTATTAATATACTTGTCTATGGGAGTCTCAATTTCATAATTAATTTTATGAAATCACTTATATGAATGAAAATGTTTTAGGCATGTTAAGGAAATTGATAGGTATCATTTGACCACAAATTTATTGTGCGAGCAATAGTGACAAAATTATATACTACTTCATATGATTACTCTATAGATGATGTTATAAAAAATCGAGATAATTTCTTTTGAAAAATAATATGGGTGATTTTTAGTTAATCATACCTCCTGTATTTCTCATTTAGGAACGAGGGGAGTTCTTTTCAATGATATATTTCATTTGTATTTAACTGTAGATAATAAATTTCTCAGGTGAACTAATTTTTCTTTTTAGAAAGAGGTTTTTTTACTTTTGGGAAGGTAATTATGATAGTATTCAATAATTTCTCATAGATAATGTTATATAATTATTTATATCTATCTTATAATAAGAATTTTTACCTAAGGAAAATATATATATATAAACTATAATTTATGATATAGTTTTGAAATATTTATTCCATGATGTTCTGAGTTATGATACATTTATGGGTGGGGTGAGGCCTATACAAACCCTATATTTTTCATCCCATAAAATCCTCCCACATATATTAAATATTGGCATAATATGAAATTTATGTCTTATTAAGATGTTATGCACAAATGGGTTATTTGCGTACAACATTTTCATTTAGTTTTTAAGGTAATATTAGCATCATAGTTACTGAACAGATCTAATTTCACAACAAATTTTTTTCTCTGTCTCAATGAATCAATAAATAATATTTTATTTGTATCAACTATTTCTGGTAAATATAATTTAAATGATTCATTGTTTAATATATCATCTTAATAAGAATAAATTCTTTTTTCCAATATATCAAAATTAGGTTGGTTGTTTGATGGAATTTTTTTACAGATCGAATCATTTGAGTTGGAGGATCATAGAGTAGATATTTCCTAATAATTAAAAAAAAATTATTTTTGAATAGATTAATTGAAGGATTTTTAATCCACCTATTACACAAAAAATTATAAAACAATATAAAATTATATGTCAAAAATACTTCAATCACCTCTTGTTTTCATTTTTTCATGGAGCGATTAGAAAATAAGGTATTTCACCTCAATTTATAAATATTATTTCTTCAACGTTAATTGGTTTACTCCCTATTGTGGTCAAAATATTTACCAAAAAAGATAAGATATAAATAAATTAACCATTACGGTGACCAATAGTTACATTTCCATTGGGAGGACCACCATATATCATAATGAATTTGATTTAGCAAGGACCTCTCTATCTATTTTCATGGTTATGGGTAGGACCTCCAAATCAGTTTTTACATTATCTTAGGAAAGACACCCCTTGTTGTGTATTGTCATTATTCTAGGGGTAGGACATAAAAAGTACATATTTTCATTTTCATTGAAAAACCCCAAGAATTAGTTATATATTTCACTTTATGTATTTTGAAGTTATAAAATACATGGGTTAATTTTCAGGGGTTTTGGATAAATTTTGATTCTTTTATGGTTATAATTGTTAATGGTTTGACAATAATTATGGAAAACCAAAAACCTTATCCAAGAATATAGATAAGAGGATCTTGGATTCAATAGGTAGTCACAAGGTTGGGGCATGTTTTTTCCAAATATGAGGATGCTTGTGAGAAACCTGTGATGTGGTATTATTTGCACAGTATCAGTTTAGGATTTATTTAGGGATTTATAAACCATGTTGAACAATTTTGTGGATATCAATCTTTATGACTATATCATTAACATTTTTGCTTCATTTTTTGACCTCCCGTGTGGAAAAACCATGTGAATTCCAATAAATACATCAAAATATAGAGTTTTCATCTAATTTACACTATGGAACTCCAATCACACTATTAATCTCATAAACTGTTAATCTTCTTTCCACTTTTTGGTTTCATTGGTGATTTATTTGAATCACGAAGTTGGAAATGATGAATCTAGGTGCTTTAAATAACTTAAATAATAATTAATTCAATTTTTTATTTATTTCTCCATATATTTCCATGTTCTCTCTCAAGATTTCATAAATGCAATCTATTATTGATATGAAATTTTTCTATGTCGTCTATTTGGATATGAACTTATCTGGATCTATAGAAGATGATAATTTTCAAGGTTGGATGTAGAATTTTCTTTGGGTAATTATTTGTTTACTTGAACCATTGTGAGGTAGGTGCCTTCTATCCCATTATATTAATCCCTGAACTTGAAGGATTAATAATTAATTCAGTCCCTCTTAATATTTTGGAAAACATTTTATTTTCTAGTAACAAGAATATTTTTTTTGAAATGTTAACATTATTTTTTTAATAATTTATTAAAAGAAAAAAATCAATGAAATGGTTTTTTTGGTACGTCGAATGTATGGTTGGATGGAGTTTGTGAAAAAATTTGATGGTGCCTTGTGAGTTAGTACATGGGGTTGAAACCATTGTGGTTCATAATATTTCTCTTTCTGATGATATGGGGATGGTATGAGTCACTATGCATGATTATTAGGAAAATAATTGGTCATACATGGTGTGTGAGTGTGTGGAACATTTATTTATATGCCATGTGGAATGAATGTGTTGAACCCTATGGAATTAAGTTTCATTATTGTGTTTTGACAATCCCAACCATTCTTTCTTTATATCTTGATTATGCTTAATACATTCCAAATATACTTTAATATATGTTTATACCTTCATTATTCTTAAATTAAGTCTTTTGAATTATCAGATATATGTTTACTATGACTTAACTCATTCTACCAAGTGAATGCTCAATCAGTTTTCAGCTACCGTCTCAAACTAGCTACCGATACAGAATAGAGAAACCGTTAGACAATAGATACCGTCAGAACAAATAGCTATCGTTACAAGCTAGCAACTGTTACAGCTCATAGCGACCGATACAGTTAATTCTACTAATATGTTGGATCTACCGCTATAAGAGAGTTACCGATACAATGAATTCGACAGTTACAGCTATAGAAAAGTTGACAGCTACCGATATGCTGAAGTCCACCGTTAGGAAATGTCTACCGATAGAGAGCTACCTCTACCATTACAAGGAAGAGCCACAACTACCGATAGAGAGTTACCGCTACTGGTAAAGGCAGAGCCACCGCTACTGTTACAAGTCCACGGCTACTGATACATCAAGTCTACCGACAGACAAGTCTATCGTTACAAATGTCTACCGATACTCAAACCTACAGACACCTATTGTAACACAAGTCTACCGATATCAAGAGATTCCGCTCCAGAGACAGAACCTGACACTACTTTAATTTCTTTATCTTTGTTTAATCTAACCAACGGTCATATCATGTATGATTTAATAAACTGACATTTATTTAATGTGTGCTGTTGGATGTCAGGGAACCTGTAACGACCCAAAATTTCATTAATGGAAAATACCTCTTGATCCAGTTAAATGTTTCTTTAAAAAAAATGTTTTTATAAGATGTCAACTTCTTTAGTTTAACGTTAAGATTTGTGACCGTTACTTTTATATCCATTGAACAGTGATCATCTGGGTAGTTTAAATATAAGGCTTTAACGAACCAATTTTCTACTCAGACAAAGGAAGCGATGGCCTCATCCAGTAGAATTTCCCCTTACGAAGCCCATTTGTCGGAGCTCGGAAAGGAGGTGGCGTCTTTGGGCTTTTCCCTTGACCAAGCCCAAGCTGAGCTTCATCAAGTCAAGCTCGAACGTGATCGTCTACGGGAAAAATGGAAGTTGATAGAGATTACCACTCGAGCGATGTTATCCGAGCAACCCCAAGAGTCTGTCACCATCGCACACCTTACCCTTAGGTCTTATGCGGCTATTTTAAGGGGTTATGTAACAAATAAGTAGCACCATGTTCATGTACATTATTTTTTTATATAATAATGAATATAATTTCTAGTCATTTTTGATACATTGTAATTAGTTTTTAAAGTACAAACGGTGTTTTTAGTTATTATTTAATTAAGAATTATATTTTATTAAATTAAAGGATTTTTGAATTAAATAAAATTTTAATAAAATATTATTATTAATATTAAATTAATTTTTATTAAATAGAAATGATCTTATAATTTTATGAATGCAATTAAAATTTTTATTAAGGTTTGAAAGCCATTTTTGTCAAAACCCGTGAATTTTTTATAAATGTCGGTTTTTATTTTAAAAGTGAAAATTCACATATTTAGAAAATTATTTAGATAAAATAAATATTAATTTTGGAATCAGGACGTCAAAATTATCCAACGGTGAATTTTTCATAATTTTCTGAGACAGTCAAATTTTTGCGTAAAAATTAAATACCATTTAAATATATAATGTGTTTTATGACATCATAATGACCCAATGGTGATGTAATAAAAAACCATAATCCTTATGTTCGGCCAACATATGTTTTATCATTAAAATAATGAGGTTTTGGGTTTGTTTGACTCACTTTTCAAAGCATTAATGGAGCCCTCAAGACTTATTCAACACTTTTCCTTTTTAAATTAATTACCATGGGAGTGTGACTCCCCTCCACATAAGCAACCCTATTTTTTTAATAAGTTCGGACCTTGGACTTGTAAAATATTGTTTTCCTCTTCCATTTTCCAGAAACCATGGGCAAATACCATGGGATGGTTTGTGGTTTGGATTATTTTAATATAAGGGGTCCCAAACCTAAATAATAAAGAATTCTCTCACCTTTCCTATATAAACCCACCAAATCTCCCACTTCCTCCTCACTCAAAGCCATTTAAGTTCGTCCAACCTATTCCCTACTCTCTCTAGAATCCTCTCAAGGTGCCCCAAGCTCCCAAGAAGCCTTTCACAAGCCTCTCTCTAGCCTTTGGAAGCACACTTCCAAGTAAGGGGTTTTCTTCCTTTCTCTTTTTTTGTCAATTTTCTTTAAGTTGTATTTCCCTTTTTATTTCAATTATGAATGTTGGGGTATGGTTTTTCACCTCTCCCATACTACCCTCTTATTGTTTGAATGATGGGAGACCCCTTTCTCTCTCATTAAATTCCTCCCATGTACACTCGTTACTATGCCGAAATTCCGAAAGAAACCTTTTTCTCCTCTTTTATATTCAAGCAATACTTTTGTATCATGAATCTAAATTCCTTTTCAATTTTTGGGACATGTATCTATATGACCTTCTTACTGTCCATTACATGTAAATATGATGAGGAACCCCTTTCTCTCTCATCAGCCTTTTTATGAATTCTTATGTCACGCCGTTACGCTGCCGAAATCACACCGATTTTCTAAGCCAATATCATTGTGTAGTGAATACCATGCCCATTTCTCCATCAAGGGTATTCACCTTTATGCACATTTACTTATTGATTGTAAAGTTTCATGTATTAATTCCACATTCCTTTATCGTGGAATAAATGATTATGTTTTATGAATCCATGTTTTATGATCCATGTGGCACACTTATGCATGAAATGAAATGTTTAAGAAGGGTGCGCCCTGATAGCGCTCCAATGCATTGGGTAAAGTATAGTATCATGATACGTCATGTGCAATGAGTGTTGACTCATGCTAATTCAAGTGCAACGAGGGTTTACTCGTGCTTCAAGTGCAATGAGGGTTTACTCATGCTCCATGTGCAATGAGCCTTGGCTCATGCTAATTCAATGTTAAGTGTTGTTGCCACATTTCCATGTTATGATTATCATGCTTTATCATGCCTTTATGTTCATGTCTCTCTTATGCTCTATTGATATGCCTATTTCCTAACATGTATTGTACTCCTCATGTTATTCAATGTGTACTCCCTTACTAGGCTTTATAGCTCACCCTTTTCTTATGCATGTCCTCTGGTTATCCCATGCAATGCTAAGTACGAAGGAATGTAGTGGTAATGTAAAGGAAGTTTTCAATAAGGATGTTGTATTTCAAGTTTAAAGTTTTTATGTAATGATCCTAAGCCCCAAAGACACTAAACCTCTCGATCTTCTTTGTTGTATCAAGTGAAGTTTTATGTAATAAAGCATGTTTAAGTTGTAATAAAAAGCAGGGTTGTCATAGTTGGTATCAGAGGATAGGTTTAGTTATTTTTGGGATTAGGAAACCCTAGTAATGCCTTAGATACAAGACTAAGCATAATAAAAACATCCCTATGTTTTGGTAAATACTATGTAAGTGGTTTATCAAACAAATACATCCCTGTCTGGATACGAGCAGGTAGAGGCGGCTCTGGCACAGATGTATCCTAGGGGTAAAACCCGAAAACACCGCTTTGAGCTAGACTCGAACAGGAACTGGTGCACGACAACGGGCCTTGCTGCACTCTTGGTTACGACACTCCCGGGGGATATGTTTTGATGAATTCACAATCTTAGTATGAACCCTTATTAAAGGAAAAATTCCCCTAAGAATATATTTTAGAAGGAAGATCATGAAAAGCCTGGATTGAATCCAATAGACTCATGAGTTAAAGAGATTAAAGTTTATTTATAAGTCACCAACTTTTCTCTTTGGATTACCCTTTATGTGTTACCCCTAAATTTCCTTTTATTCCAGCCAATGGCCGGTAATAGGAGAACTCGGGCTAACAACCGTTGTGAAGATCAGTGTGATGATTGTACTTATGAGATGCCCAATCCAATGGGAGTGGGAATCACGAACTTTGTCACGCTTATCTCTCAGCTAACTCATGTTTTGAATAGAAACACTGGTCAAGAGGAACGTTCAACCCCCACTAAGAAATAACAAGTCGCTATTGAAAGCTTCATGAGACAAAGGCCTCCTACTTTTAGTGGATCATCCGATCCCACGATTGCTGAACAATGGATCAACTCCATTGAAAAGATATTCTCCATCCTCCAATGCTCTGAAAAAGAGAAGGTTCTCCTGGCGGCTTATCGTATGGAGGGTGAAGCTGATCAATGGTGGACGTTGATCAAAAATACGAAGCCTGAGGAGGAGATCGAGGCTTTGGAATGGAAGGTATTCCGGAAGATGTTTTTCGATAAATATGTTCCACGCACCCTCCGTCTTAAGATGGAAAGGGACTTCCTTTCCCTCAAGCAGAAAGATGAGGAATCTGTGGGAGCGTACGAGGAAAACTTCACAAGGCTTGCACGATACGCTTCCGGCTTTGTCGTTACCCCCGAATGCAAGGTTGACCGCTTCTTTGGTGGGCTGAAGCCTAGCTTGCGGAAAGCATTAGCGATCCGCGACTTCGACAGCTATGAGGAAATTGTCCGATGTGCCCTCAAGGTTGAAATGGAGATCGGAGAATCACAGGGGTATCATGGGGACAAGAAGCGGAAGGTGGACTTCAATGCTAGTGGTCCGATGGATAAATCCAACGGTGCTAAGAAATTCCAGCACCCCACTTGCCAAAAGTGTGGAAAGAAGCACCCTGGAAATTGCCTTAGGGGGACAAGAAAATGCTTCAAGTGTGGAAGAGAAGGGCACCTAGCTGTTAACTGTCAGCAAGAAGGACCCTCGGCTGCGACGGAGGGGAGGAACGCTCCGTTCGAACCTCAACGCGTTGTTCAATGCTTCAAATGCAAAGAACCGGGTCATTTTGCGAATCAGTGCCCTAATCCAAGGGTTATCGGAGGCAATCAACAACCTCCAAGACAGCAAGGAAGAGCTTTTGCCATCACTTCTGCCGAAGTGAACCCCGACAACGAAGTGGTGACAGGTACGCTAGTTATTCATTCAAGAATAGAGAACGTACTTTTTGATTCAGGTTCTACGCATTCTTTTATATCTCAAAAGTTTAGTAGAACAATCCCTGCACCACCACAAATCATGGAAGTAAAGATGTCGGTGAGTACAGCAAATGGGGCAATCATTGCATCCCATGAGTATAAGTCCTCCCCTGTTATAATCTGTGGATTGAATTTCCCGGCGAACCTCGTCATACTCCCTTTGGTGGAATTTGATGCAATTCTTGGCATGGATTGGCTTTCCTTATATAGAGCCAACATAAATTGTTGGGAGAGGGAAATCACACTCCATATGGAGAATCGACCCCCGATTCTTTACAAGTGTCAGGAGGAAGATGAATCTCCTTTAGCTCCATCATCTCAAGCATGGATATTACTACCTTATGAGCATGCATATCTGGCTCAGATGATTGAGTCCAAGGAAGAAACCACCCCTGAAGAAATGCCTATTGTGAGGGAATTCTCTGAAGTATTTCCCGAGGAACTTCCTGGTCTTCCTCCAAGAAGAGATGTTGAGTTCTCAATTGAACTTATACCTGGGGCGCTACCAATATCCAAGACTCCATATAGAATGGCTGTGGTTGAGCTTGAAGAACTGAAGAAACAACTACAGGAGAATCTGGATAAAGGGTTTATACGCCCAATTACATCACCATGGGGTGCACCAGTCCTCTTCGTCAAGAAGAAGGATGGGTCAATGCGGCTTTGCATTGATTATCGTGAACTTAACAAAATCACGATAAAGAACAATTATCCTCTCCCAAGAATCAATGACTTGTTTGATCAGCTGCGTGGAGCACAATACTTCTCCAAGGTCGACTTGCGGTCGGGATATTATCAAGTAAGGGTGAAGAAGGAAGATATCCCCAAGACTGGTTTTCGTACAAGGTACGGGCACTATGAATTCATAGTAATGCCTTTTGGACTCACCAATGCTCCAGCAATATTCATGGACTTGATGAATAGAGTCTTTAGAGATTACCTAGATAAATTTGTGGTAGTCTTTATAGATGATATTCTAATATACTCCAAAACCAAGGAGGACCATGAGGAGCATTTAAGAACTGTACTGGAGACTTTGCGCAAGGAGAAGCTCTATTCCAAGTACAGCAAGTGTGAGTTCTGGTTGAAGGAGGTCTCATTCTTTGGCCATATCATCACAAGCAATGGGATATCTGTGGACCCCTCTAAAACAGATGCAATTGAGGGATGGCCGAGGCCAACATCGGTAACTGATATCCATAGCTTCTTGGGGTTAGCTAGATATTATCGACGATTTGTGAGAAATTTCTCACGATTTTCCAACCCTCTTACCAAGCTAACTCGAAAGGGAGTAAAATTTTCTTGGAGTGATGAATGCGAAAAAAGATTCAAGGAGTTGAAAAGGAGGCTTATCACTGCACCCGTGCTCACTTTACCCACAAGTGGAGAGCTTTTTGTGGTATTCAGTGATGCTTCGAAGAAGGTCTTAGGATGTGTGCTAATGCAGAATGATAAAGTGATATCCTATGCCTCCAGGCAGTTGAAAATCCATGAGCGAAACTATCCAATGCATGATCTGGAGTTGGCGGCGGTAATCTTTGCCTTGAAAATCTGGCGGCATTATCTCTATGGAGAGAAATGTGAGATATATACTGACCACAAGAGTCTTAAATATATATTCACACAGAAAGAGCTTAATATGTGCCAGAGAAGATGGATAGAGCTCATAAAGGATTATGACTGTTCAATACATTACCACCCTGGGAAGGCGAACAAGGTGGCGGATTCCCTTAGTAGAGAGGATCCAGCAATTCTATCAGTGATGAGAATCGAGAAGGATCCAATCTTCTTATACTTGATGAAGATGGACGTGGGAATCATATAGAAGAGAACATCATAAATCCTTTCACAAATGATTTCTCAACCATCTCTTTTGGAAAGGTTAAAGGATGATCAAAAGGATGATGCGAGAATCCAAGAAAAAGTGGAAGCTATAAAAAAGGGAAAATCCTCAGAGTTTAATGTTAATGAAGAAGGAATTGTGCGGTTTGGGAAAAGACTATGTGTCCCATCAAGTTCGGAGCTGAAGAAGGAACTTTTGGAGGATGCACATAGCTCAAATTTCTCTATTCACCCAGGGAGCAAAAAGATGTATCGAGATCTCCGAGAAAACTTTTGGTGGGATAATATGAAGAAGGAGATCGCTGAATGTACATCAAAGTGCCTGGTGTGTCAGCAAGTGAAGGCAGAGAGGCAGAAGTCTAAGGGGATGATGCAACCATTGCCCATACCAGAATGGAAATGAGAGAAAATCACTATGGACTTTGTCAATGGACTTCCAAGGACATCCAAAGGAAAAAATGCAATCTGGGTTGTTGTGGATCATCTTACAAAGAATGCACACTTCATTGCTATTCGATAGGATTTCTCTTTGGATCAACTGGCACGGATATATATCAGGGAGGTGGTATGGTTGCATGGAGTACCACTATCTATTGTGTCTGACCGAGATCCAAGATTTACCTCTATGTTTTGGAAGAGTCTTCAACGTGCTCTGAATACTGAACTGAACTTCAGTACGGCCTATCATCCTCAAACTGATGGCAAATCCGAGCGGACTATCCAAACACTTGAGGATATGTTGAGATCATGCTCAATGGACTTTAAAGGAGGATGGGATCAACATCTTCCTCTAGTTGAGTTCTCTTATAATAATAGTTTCCACTTGAGCATCCAAATGGCACCATATGAAGTCCTGTATGGGAAAAGGTGTAGAACACCGGCATGTTGGGATGAGGTCGGTGAACGTAAGCTGCTTGGACCAGAAATGGTCGAAGAAATGGTGGAGAAGTTTAAAACCATTCAGCAGCATATCAAGGCAGCCCAAAGTCGACAGAAGAGTTATGCAGATAATCGTCGACGAGACCTTGAGTTTAAAGTCGGAGACATGGTGTTTTTACGCATATCTCTGTGGAAGAAGGTCATGAGGTTTGGAAAGAAAGGGAAGTTAAGTCCAAGGTACATCGGCCCCTTCGAGATTCTTGATCGTGTTGGGGCTGTAGCCTATCGACTAGCACTTCCACCTACTATGGCCAAGGTGCATGATGTCTTCCATGTATCCCTCTTAAGGAAGTACATACTAGACCCTTCACATGTACTCTCTTCTGAGGTGGTACAATTAGAAGACGATCTTTCTTATGAGGAGCAACCAGTGAAGATCTTAGATCGTAGAGAAAAAGTTCTACGAAATAAGACAATGCCCCTCGTCAAGGTGTTGTGGAGAAACCACAAGTTTGAAGAAGCAACTTGGGAGTAGGAGGATATGATGAAGCTAAGTTACCCACATTTGTTTTAGTGTGGGAAAAGGAAAATTTCGAGGGCGAAATTTCTTAAGGGGGGAATTTTGTAACGACCCAAAATTTCATTAATGGAAAATCCATCTTTATCCAGTTAAATGTTTCTTTAAAAAAAATTGTTTTTATAAGATGTCAACTTCTTTAGTTTAACGTTAAGATTTGTGACTGTTACTTTTATATCCATTGATCAGTGATCATCTGGGTAGTTTAAATATAAGGCTTTAACGAACCAATTTTCTACTCAGACAAAGGAAGCGATGGCCTCATCCAGTAGAATTTCCCCTTACGAAGCCCATTTGTCGGAGCTCGGAAAGGAGGTGGCATCTTTGGGATTTTCCCTTGACCAAGCCCAAGCTGAGCTTCATCAAGTCAAGCTCGAATGTGATCGTCTACGGGAAAAATGGAATTTGATAGAGATTACCACTCAAGCGATGTTATCCGAGCAACCCCAAGAGTCTGTCACCATCGCACTCCTTACCCTTAGGTCTTAGGCGGCTATTTTAAGGGGTTATGTAACAAATAAGTAGCACCATGTTCATGTACATTATTTTTGTATATAATAATGAATATAATTTCTAGTCATTTTTGATACATTGTAATTAGTTTTTAAAGTACAAACAGTGTTTTTAGTTATTATTTAATTAAGAATTATATTTTATTAAATTAAAGGATTTTTGAATTAAATAATATTTTAATAAAATATTATTAATAATATTAAATTAATTTTTATTAAATAGAAATGATCTTATAATTTTATGAATGCAATTAAAATTTTTATTAAGGTTTGAAAGCCATTTCTGTCAAAACCCGTGAATTTTTTATAAATGCCGGTTTTTATTTTAAAAGTGAAAATTCACATATTTAAGAAAATTATTTAGATAAAATAAATATTATTTTTGGAATCAGGACGTCGAAATTATCCAACGGTGAATTTTTCATAATTTTCTGAGACAGTCAAATTTTTGGGTAAAAATTAAATACCATTTAAATATATAATGTGTTTTATGACATCATAATGACCCAATGGTGATGTAATAAAATACCATAATCCTTATGTTCGGCCAAAATATGTTTTATCATTAAAATAATGAGGTTTTGGGTTTGTTTGACTCACTTTTCAAAGCATTAATGGAGCCCTCAAGACTTATTCAACACTTTTCCTTTTTAAATTAATTTCCATGGGAGTGTGACTCACCTCCACATAAGCAACCCTATTTTTTTAATAAGTTCGGACCTTGGACTTGTAAAATATTTTTTTTCTCTTCCATTTTCCAGAAACCATGGGCAAATACCATGGGATGGTTTGTGGTTTGGATTATTTTAATATAAGGGGTCCCAAACCTAAATAATAAAGAATTCTCTCACCTTTCCTATATAAACCCACCCAATCTCCCACTTCCTCCTCACTCAAAGCCATTTAAGTTCGTCCAACCTCTGCCCTACTCTCTCTAGAATCCTCTCAAGGTGCCCCAAGCTCCCAAGAATCCTTTCACAAGCCTCTCTATAGCCTTTGGAAGCACACTTCCAAGTAAGGGGTTTTCTTCCTTTCTCTTTTTTTTGTCAATTTTCTTTAAGTTGTATTTCCCTTTTTATTTCAATTATGAATATTGGGGTATGGTTTCACACCTCTCCCATACTTCCCTCTTATTGTTTGAATGATGGGAGACCCCTTTCTCTCTCATTAAATGCCTCCCATGTACACCCGTTACTATGCCGAAATTCCGAAAGAAACCTTTTTCTCCTCTTTTATATTCAAGCAATACTTTTGTATCATGAATCTAAATTCCTTTTAAATTGTTGGGACATGTATCTATATGACCTTCTTACTGTCCATTACATGTAAATATGATGAGTAAACCATTTCTCTCTCATCAGCCTTTTTATGAATTCTTATGTCACGCCGTTACGCTGCCGAAATCACACGGATTTTCTAAGCCAATATCATTGTGTAGTGAATACCATGCCCATTTCTCCATCAAGGGTATTCACCTTTATGCACATTTACTTATTGATTGTAAAGTTTCATGTATGAATTCCACATTCCTTTATCGTGGAATAAATGATTATGTTTTATGAATCCATGTTTTATGATCCATGTGGCACACTTATGCATGAAATGAAATATTTAAGAAGGGTGCGCCCTGATAGCGCTCCAATGCATTGGGTAAAGTATAGTATCATGATATGTCATGTGCAATGAGTGTTGACTCATGCTAATTCAAGTGCAACGAGGGTTTACTCGTGCTTCAAGTGCAATGAGGGTTTACTCATGCTCCATGTGCAATGAGCCTTGGCTCAAGCTAATTCAATGTTAAGTGTTGTTTCCACATTTCCATGTTATGATTATCATGCTTTATCATGCCTTTATGTTCATGTCTCTCTTATGCTCTATTGATATGCCTATTGCCTAACATGTATTGTACTCCTCATGTTATTCATTGTGTACTACCTTACTGGGCTTTATAGCTCACCCTTTTCTTATGCATGTCCTCAGGTTATCCCATGCAATGCTAAGTACGAAGGAATGTAGTGGTCATGTAAAGGAATTTTTCAATAAGGATGTTGTATTTCAAGTTTAATGTTTTTATGTAATGATCCTAAGCCCCAAAGACACTAAACCTCTCGATCTTCTTTGTTGTATCAAGTGAAGTTTTATGTAATAAAGCATGTTTAAGTTGTAATAAAAAGTAGGGTTGTCATAGAACCGTACCTCGTACCTACAAAAATAAATCATCATTTGCTGGAGGACCTGCTTTAAATAAAGGAAGGATGTGCTACTGAAAAGTGTGAGGCATATAGACGAATACACGAGAGATACAGACCACAAGATGTGTTGGAAGAACAATAGAGTGTGAATTCAAAGAGAAGACTGAACTTACACGAGGAACTTTTTCATCAATGCTAACCAGTGAAGAGCTGTGAACGAGAACATAAAACCAGAACTTCATCGAATACTTATTCTCTATCTCTGAACCTGGAAGTCAAGGAAACAGACGATACTCTGTTTTCCAGACAAAAACCAGAAGAGGACTCAGAGCGAATTCGGATCAATCAAAGGAGTCCAGAACTGCACGACAATCACTAAAGCCATTTCTAAACTCTAAATATTTTCTCTGTGATTTATCTTTTTACATTTTGAGCAGTGTGTGTTATGTGCTGTATTTTTCACACACACTGTCTCATGTGCTTTAACTGAAGGATTTGTAACTCCTCGCTCAACACTCTTACTTCTTTTATTTCCCAATGGGATAGAGGTATAGGTCGTGTGACCTAAACAGCTAGTTGTTGTTGTTTCTGTTCCCATGGATAATAGTGGTAGAGGTCTTGGACATGGAGAGTTGTATACTGTTGTAATCCTCGATCCAGGGTATGGGTCACCATTATACAAATTGTTGAGAGGACTAAGTCTCGGCTTGAGACTGAACCTCTTGGTTATATCTACTGTGCTATATCTATCAAAGTTATTCTTTATTCCGCTGCTAATTTCATTAAAACCAGAACTATTTTAAAGTCACTTTGATAATTAAATTTGCAAGTGTATATATTAGTTGTAAATTAGAATGTTGGTTTCAAAAGTTAATCAAACTTTCTGTTTTGATTAACTTGAAAATAATCAATCCCTTGAGAACCCAACCGAACCCTTACTTTGATATAAATTCACTACAGTTTAATTTAGTATTTTATTTGGGATCTTTTAAGACAAAGTTTTATTACAGAAATTTTAATCAGAACTCAATTCACCCCCCCCCCCCTCTTGAGTATCCACTCTGACCAACAATTGGTATCAGAGGAGGATTTAAATATTTTCTCAGAGTACTCTGTTTTTCAACTCTGATTTTAGTTGTATTTTAAAGTTCTTAAAATTTCTGTTATTTCTATATTTTTATCTCTTTAAAATCTTTGCTTTAATTTAGTTATCATGGAAAATAGATTTGGAGGTGTTGCTACCAATATACCACCATTTTTCAATGGCACTAACCATGCTCAGGGGAAAATCAAGATGAAAATTTATTTAGAGAGCATGGGTTTTGATATTTCGACTGCTATAGAATCTGAATACAAAATACCAACTACTGTTAGATCTACTTGGAATGAAGCTACTAAGACAGCCTACAATAATAATTGTAAAGCTATGAATGATTTGTACTATGCTATAGGAGACGAGGAATTTAATAGAATATCTTCTTGTAAAACTGCATATGAAATTTGGGATACCTTAGCTGTTTCTAATGAAGGAACAACTAATGATAAGAAGATTAGATTGAATACCTATACTATTATGTATGATAATTTTATGATAAAGCCTGATGAACCAATTTCTAACATGTATCTCACGTTCAATGAAATTTTCAACACAATGACTTATCTGGGAAAAGATGTTACAACAAAGGAACAAATCATGAGAATTTTGAGATGTCTACCTGAAAGATGGAGAGGAACCTCTATCTCCATTAGAGAATCATGTGACATTGGAGAACTTCCAGTCAAGGAACTAGTTGGAAAGTTGATGAACCTAGAAGAAAGTCTGTTGCCTTCAAAACTAAAACCTCAAAGAATAAGGATAAGGAAAAGTTTCAAGCTATCAATGAAAGTTCAAGCTGTGAAGACAGTGAGAGTGATTCTGACAGTGATGCTGAGATGGCTCACATTGCTAGAAGGTTTAATAAATTTTATAGGAAGAAGAAGTTTTTAAGAATTTCAAACTACAAAGGTAAGTATGACAACAAAGGACATTGAAAAAAGGATTGGAAGAATCCTGATAAATCAGATGAAGTTGTCTGTTATGAGTGCAAAAGGAAAGGACACATAAAAGCAGACTACCCAAAGCTGAAATATAAAAAGAAGTATGAATATAAGGATAACAAGTATAAGAAAGCCATGAAGGCTACTTGGAGTTCTTCTGAGGACAGTTCTAGTGAATCTGAAGTTTCTGAAACTGAACACAGAAACAAGACAAACATGTGTTTTATGACAAACACTTCTGAGGTAACTTCAGAAACTCCTTCTAATTCATATTATTCTGGAGATAATTCTGAATGTGATAACATGTCTAAATATGAACTGTTTGAATATTATGATATGTTAGAATAAACTTGTAATGAGATGAAAGACAAATACAAAGGTTTAAAGAAACAGTATTCTTAAACTATTAAACATAAATATGATCTTGATATTTAAGTAGAAAATAATTCTCAGTTGCATAAAGAGAATATTGAACTAAAATTATCTAATGAGAAACTCAAGAAAAACGTAGAGAAATTTACCAATGGTAAAGATACTCTTACTCAAATACTAGGTAAGAAAATATCACCTAGATACACTACTGGTATAGGATACAAACCTAGACAAAGGAAAATTACCAAAACTAGATTTATTCCTAAATCTGGACAGAATGTAGCTAGCTCTGGAACTTCATATGCTTCAACTAGTTATATTCATAGTTATGGATCTAATAAGGTTTATCTTTCAAAATCTGTTGATTCTAGAAATTTTATGAGACCCATTAGACAAATATGGGTACCTAAAGTGTTATTGGCTAACCTGTCTGGACCCAAGAAAATCTGGGTACCAACATCATTTCTTGTTTAAATATGTTTTGTAGGAAACCTGCCTAAATATCTCCTACAAAAAGATCTGGAACTTGGACAGTGGATGTTCAAGACATATGTCAAAAGACTTATCATGCTTTAAAAGCTTAGTCAGAGTTGATGGAGGGTTTGTCACATTTTGGTGATAACTCAAAAGGGAACATCATCGGCTTAGGCCAGATTGGTAACACTGACTCAGTATTGATTCCTAAAGTTTTATTTGTTGATGGACTTAAATACAATTTGTTAAGTATTTCTTATTTATTTGATAATTGTTTTTATGTTAAATTTGAAAATGATTCTTGCAATGTTTTCAATTCTAAAAATGTTTTAGTGTTTGCTGCTTTGAGAAATGAAAATGTTTATGCTTTTGATTTAAATTCTTTAGCTAAGAAAAATATTAGTTGTTTAAATGATTTTCGTAAAGAGTCTTGGCTTTGGCACAGAAGATTAGGACACTGCAATGTGCATTCACTTAGAAAACTTCCTAGGATGAACTTAGTTAGAGACCTACCCAAACCTGAATTTCCAGCAGACAAATTTTGTAATCCCTGTCAAAACAGAAAGCAACATAAAGTTTCTTTTAAATCAAAGAAATAAGTGTCAACTTCTCAACCTCTCGAGTTGGTTCACATGGATTTATTTGGACCTTCTTGAGTTTCTAGTATAAATGGGAAGCATTATGTCTATGTTCTTGTAGATGACTATTCTAGATATACTTAGGTATATTTTCAAGCTCACAAAATTGAAGCTTGTTAATGCTTTGTAAAATACTCCAAGTCTATAGAGAACCTTAGTGGACTTAATATTAAGACCCTAAGAAGTGATCATAGTCGTGTGTTTGAAAATCATGAGTTTGAATCTTACTTCTCACACAATGGTTATAGTCACAATTTCTCTGCCCCTAGGACACCCCAGCAAAATGGTGTAGCAGAAAGAAGGAATAGAACCCTGAAAGAAATTGCTAGGACTATGCTTAATGAGTATGAACTACCCATTTACTTTTGAGCGGAAGCTGTAAATACAGCTTGTTATGTTATTAATAGAGTCTTGATTAGACCTGTTCTTAGGAGGACCCCTTCTGAGTTATGGAACCATATGAAACCTACGGTTAACTACTTTAAAGTTTTTGGCTGCAAAGTCTTTATTCTTAATACTAAAGATAATAATGACAAGTTTGCATCCAAGAGTGATGAAGGAATTTTCCTAGGTTACTCTATTTCTAGTAAAGCCTGTAGAGTGTTTAATAAGAGAACCAAATGTGTGGAAGAATCTGTTCACATCAAATTTGATGAAACTGATCCACATGAACCTATGACGTCTCTTGAAAATATTAAAGATGAGCTCTCTATTTTGAACCTTAATGATAAAGACAGTGAGCCTACAGTTAAAGCGTCCAGTTATGGAAACATTCCAGAACCTGCTTCTATTGAACCCCAAACTGTTTATGAACCTAAAATATCTCACCCTACCTTTTCAAGACAAACTAGGATTCTAAAGAACCATCCTTTAGATGTTGTTGTAGTAAATCTTGATAGAGGAACACAGACTAGAGCTTCTCTAAGAAATCAGGTTGAACATCAAGATTTTCATTCACAGTTAGAACCTAAAAATGTCAATGATTCTATCAATGATGAATTTTGGGTAATGACTATGCAAGAAGAACTAAATCAATTTGAAAGAAACAATGTCTGGAAATTAGTAGAAAGACCTAAGGACACTATCACAATAGGCACAAAATGGGTGTTTAGAAACAAGGTTGATGAATCTAGAAACATCATTAGAAACAAAGCTAGGCTAGTTGCACAAGGTTACAATCAAGAAGAAGGAATTGACTATGAGGAAACCTTTGCACCTGTAGCTAGATTAGAGTCTATTAGGATCGTATTTGCCTATGCATCACATCTTAATTTCAAGTTATATCAAATGGATGTGAAAAGTGCTGTTTTAAATGGTTTTATTGTTGAAGATTTTTTTGTAGAACAACCACCTAGTTTTTCAAATCCTCATTTTCAAAATCATGTTTTTAAACTTTCTAAAGATTTATATGGTTTAAAACAAGCTCCAAGAGCTTGGTATGAAAGACTTTCAAACATTTTTATTTCAAAAGGATTTACAAAAGGAATAGCTGATCCCACTCTTTTTATAAAAAGGATTTCAAAAGATGTATTAATAGTACAAATCTATGTTGATGATATTATTTTTGGATCTTCTAAAAATTCTTTATGTTCTGATTTTTCAAAGGATATGCAAAATGAATTTGAAATGAGCATAATGGGAGAGCTTAAGTATTTTCTTGGTTTTCAAATCTTTCAAACTAAAGATGGTATTATTTTAAATTAAATTAAATATACTAAGGATTTATTAAAACGTTTTGGTTTAGATAGTATTAAGGAAAGTGATATACATATGATTACTACCTGTAAGTTGGATGTTGATGAAACTGGGAAACCAGTTGATCAAACCTATTACAGAGGCATGATTGAGAGTTTACTTTAACTTACTGCTAGTCGACCAGATATTTTGTTCAGTGTATGTATGTGTGCTAGATTTAAAGCTAATCCTAAAGAATCACACTTTCTTGCTATTAAAAGGATTTTTAAATGTCTTAAGTGTACTGCAAATTTAGGCTTGTTTTATCCAAAAGGACAATCATTTGACTTAACAAGTTATTCAGATGCTAATTTTGCTGGCTGTAAGTTAGATAGGAAGAGCACATCTGGAACATGTCACTTATTTGGAAAATCCCTAGTATCATGGTGTAGTAAGAAACAGAACTCAGTTTCATTGTCTACTACTGAAGCAGAATACATCACTGCTGGTAGTTTCTGTGCACTGATTCTATGGATGAAACACACACTACTGGATTATGGATTTGACTTTAAACATGTTTCAATCAACTGTGAAAACACTAGTGCGATTAATATCTCTAAGAATCATGTGTCTCACTCTAGAACCAAACACATTGATGTTAGACACCATTTTCTAAAATATCATTATCAAAGAGGTGATATAACACTTGAGTTCATAGGAACTGAACTTCAATTAGCTGATAATTTCACTAAGAATTTAAGTTCATAAGTATTAAGTTTCATCAAACATGAATTAGGAATGATAACTTACCCTTGAAACCGTTATAGAAACCTCACCGTTATAGAATCCTCACCATTATAGAAACCTCACCATTATAGAGACCTCAACATTATAGTAACCTCGCCGTTAGAAAGACCTCACCGATAGGGAGACCTCACCGTTAGGGAGACCTCACCGTTAGGGAGACCTCACCGTTAGGGAGACCTTACCGTTAGAAGACTTACCGATACATTTGCGCACTGTATTTTTTCTGTAAAGACGATTCATCTAACAGTTCTATTTTATTTATTATTTATGTGATTTATGAATCCTAAATGATATTAAAACTCGAACTAGACTCACTCAATCTCACCACGAACCTGTCCGCTCGAACTCTCCTAAACCTAAACCTCTCGGCCTTCATAACCCTAGCCTCAAATCCGTAATGGCCCGCGTCAAGAGACCTCAGATGACTGATGGATGTGAAGCGCCTGTAGTGAAGAGACAAAACGTAGCTAGTACTGATGCCGGTGGAAGTGGCAGTGGAAGTGTAGCTCAGAGTAGACTAGTAAACCCACACCTATCGAAGCATGAGATAGTTGTTGAAAAAGAGGTTTGTACAGAATGGCTTATGGAAAGAAAGTCGTTGGTTCTTAGAGTGTTAGAAGAACAAGGTTGGTAGAATGCTTCGTGAACAACAACGGACCTTATTATCCAGGACTAGTGAAATAGATCTACGAATTTGTTCATTTTGAAATGTCTGAAGAAGAAAAAAGAATGGTTTCATATGTGGATGGTCAGGAAGAATCATTTACTTCAGAAGAATTGGCTGAGAACCTGAGAGTTCCTCATGAGGGCGATTTTACTTATTATTCCAAGTCTGTACCTTCGACCAGTGATGTGTTTCAATATGAAGATGCATTACTGGAACTCACAGGGAATGGGACCCCTAGAAAGGTGATTGCTGCAGAGATGGAAGTAGAATATAAGCTGTTATTTAAATTTATTCAGCATGTTGTTAGTCCGAGAAGAGGAGACTTTTCCACTTTAAGTTTTCAAGACATATATCTGTTACATTTGCTGAATCACAATGTGAGAATCAATCTATGTAGATTGATTATGGTTCAAGTGGAAGAGATGACTAGACCGAACTCAAAATCAAATGACATGTTTTTCAAAAAGCTAATTTCTATGATGTTGAAACTGAAGGAGATAGCTGGACCTCAAGAAGAGTTGGTAGTGGTTAAGGATAACTTCTATATTACAAGAAATATCTGTAAATACAAGAAAGTCAGCTGGAATCCTTGGAGGAAATCATGGGTAAATGATGATGGAAAAATTTATGACAAGTTCACTCATGTGGATCATCCGTCTATACCAAAGGATGTGAGAGATCCTGGTCTTGGACCAGATGAACCAGAACTGGTCTACAGTGATGATGAAGCTGAGGGGGAAGAGACATCAGTAGAGGAAGGAGGAGACATAGACCTACCACCTAGTCATGTGCATCAAGTTATTTCTTATGGAGCAGCTAGCCCTCCAAAAGAACTACTAAAGAGAGAAACTTTCTTGAAGGACCATGATATAGTGACTACAGAAGAAGGAGGAAAATCATGCCAATATGTTGTCAAGGACACCTCTTAGGAGGATGAGACAACCGAATCTGATCATAGAGAAAAGGAGGCTGATGATGAAGTAGATGATGAGAAAAATGTTAAAAAAAGAGCTCAGTTTGAGTCCCCTAATAGTCAGTACAGTTAGGATAGTACCTAATCTAGAAGACATAGCAGCAACACCTGTTGATGAGAGAGTCATAAATGACATAGAACAAATGGCTATTGAATCTGCTGTAATTGTAGAGGAAATTGCATAATTACCTCAGGAAGAAGAGTTGGAAGAGATACCTCTGGAAAATGTTCCAAGTGAGGGTGAGAATCTTGGCTCAGTATCAGTATCATATGAAATTGAAGGTTGGACATAAGATCCCGGATATATGATTCTTGGACTTTCTTATGGCAATTCTGATGAGGAAGACCAACCCCAAAAAGAATCAGTTAACTTATCTACTGTGGCTGACAATGTGGCAACCAAGGAGGACCTTAAGTCTTTAAAATATGAATTGATAGAAGCAATAAGAGAATCAGTGGTAGATATGAAGAAAAGTATGGTTGAAGAGATGAAAAGTATGGAGTAATCCCTTGAGTTATCCATTGGATGTAGTGTTTCCAGTCCTGTGAAAGAAATGGTGGATGAACATAAGGTGTGCCACACTCAGATTGAGAGTTGGATAGGAGCTGTAGTTGATCTTAGACAATCTATTGTTTCATTGACTGCTTTGAACATTTCTCAAACCCAAGTGCACACTGACATTAAATATATCAAAGAAGTGGTCAAATAGTTTTTGGAAGTTATTTAGGCCTTTAAGAAGATAGTTAAGGAACAACTGAACAGTCAGGATGAACTTGTTCAGAAGGTGGTTAGTAGTCTGACTCACTATTTCAAGGAGACAGTGGCCTTCTCAATGAAACCTCTTCCCTCATCCAG
Organism: Viscum album; assembly: GCA_963277665.1. NCBI lineage: Eukaryota > Viridiplantae > Streptophyta > Magnoliopsida > Santalales > Viscaceae > Viscum > Viscum album. The sequence goes on from OY728145.1 coordinate 396,733,633, forward strand.
CACAAGTATGAACCTTGACCAGATCCACACTATTATTCAGGAACAATTGGCTTAGGCGAGTCCCAGTGGTTCATCAGATACTCAGATTCTTGCTACCACTAGGGAAGTTAGTAGTTTTGTTCGTGATCACCTACGGGCAGCTACTGCTTCTCATGAGACAATCAAAAATAAGGTGGATGCTTATTTTGAAAAAGATTATACCAAGCACCAAATGACAAACCATTTCAAGCTTTTGATTGAGAATATGAAGTTACCTCTAGTTACCCAAGCCTTCAGAGAATAGGTTAGTATGCTGAGAGTGCTTACTCCAGCTTTAGATAAGTTTATTGAGAACATAGATTATTTTGTATCTGCTATGGAGAGAGGTGGAAGCATCATCATGGATTTCAGGAATCTCTTGCTGCCTTTCCTACATGTGGATGCTTGGCCAGTTATTATACCACCTGCCATTCCAACATCTGCCTCTGGGAGTACTCCTCCACTGACTTCAGTTCAAGCCATCAGGAGCATGACACCTTTGATCCCTCAGAGAGAGACAAATTACAGATCTGGTATTGTATTAGTTGCTGATCCACCAGTGGATCATTCAGGAATTCCCAAGCCTGCTGACTCTACCTCTGCACCCTCTGTTGATCCCAAGGGAAAGACACATGTTCAAGAGGATGATTGAGTGATTCTTGCTCCATTTTTTAGATGGGATTCATTATATTTTTGTACTTTTCTGATTTTCCCAAATGTATCTTTTCCTTATCAATCAAACACTTCATTCCTCTCTTCACTGTCTATTTTCATCTGTATATTTTCTTTCTTCTTCCTTCTCTTTTCTCTGATACCCTCCATTTTGTTAATCACAAAGGGGGAGAAATTATTGGAAACCTGTACCCAGAGAGAGAGAAAGTGAATGTTGTTAACCTAAGGGGACAAAGGGGGAGAAAATCACTACTTTGGAGGAGAATCCTGTAGTTAAATTGATAGGAGGAGGAATATGCGAATCTTTTCAAACTAAAGAATATTTCTTGTGTTTTCCTCTGATACTATGTTATTTCTTGATATATTCATATTTTCATATTTTTCCTCTAATCCTATTTTTTTTATATCATTTCCTGAGAATTTTTTTTTCTCTGATACTATTCTGTTGATATCATACTTTGATATATTTTTTCTCTGATATTACTTTATTTTGGCATAAGTTGTGATTATCAAAAAGGGGGAGATTGTTGAACCCTCTGGAATTAAGTTGCTTTATTGTGTTTTGATAATCCTAACCATTATTTCTTCATATCTTGATTATGATTAATACATTCCAAATATACTTTAATATATGTTTTTACCTTAATTATGCTTAAATTAATTCTTTTGAATTATCAGATATATTTTTACTACGACTTAACTCATTCTTCCAAGTGAATGCTCAAATAGTTTTCAGCTACCGTTTCAAACTAGCAACCGATACAGAGTAGAGCAACCGTTAGACAGTAGCTACCATCAGAACGAATAGCTACCATTACAAGCTAGCAACCGTTATAGCTCACAGCGACCGATACAATTAAGTCTACTGATATGTTGGAGCTACCGCTATAAGAGAGCTACCGATACAATGAAGTCGATAGTTACCGCTACAACAAAGTTGACAGCTACCGATATGCTGAAGTCCACCGTTATGCAAAGTCTACCGATAGAAAGATACAGCTACCGTTACAAGGCAGATCCACAACTACCGATAGAGAGTTACCGCTACTGGTAAAGGTAGAGCCACCGCTACTATTACAAGTCCACCGCTACCGATACATCAAGTCTACCGACAGATAAGTCTACCGTTACAAATGTCTACCGATACTCAGACCTACAGAAACCTACTGTAACACAAGTCTACCGATATCAAGAGCTACCGTTCTAGAGATAGAACTCGACACTACTTTAATTTCTTTATCATTGTTTAATCTAACCAACGGTCATATCAGGTATATTTTAATACACTGACATTTATTTAATGTGTGTTGTTGGATGTCAGGGAACCGTACCTCGTACCTACAAAAATAAATCATCTTTTTCCGGATCATGTGCTTTAAATAAAGGAAGGACGTGCTACTGACGAATACATGAGAGATACATACCACAAGGTGTGCTGGAAGAACAATAGAGCGTGAATGCAAAGAGACGACTGAACTTACACGAGGAACTTTTTCATTAATGCTAACCAGTGAAGAGCTGAGAACGAGAACATAAAACAAGAACTTCATCGACTACTTCTTCTCTATCTCTAAACCTGGAAGTCAAGGAAACAGACGATACTCTATTTTCCAGAAAAAAACCAGAAGAGGACTCAAAGCGAATTTTGATCAATCAAAGGAGTCCAGAACTACACGACAATCACTAGAGCCATTTCTAAACTCTAAATATTTTATCTGTGATTTATCTTTTTACATATTGAGCAGTGTGTGTTATCTACTGTATTTTTCACACACACTGCCTCCTATGCTTTAACTGAAGGATTTTTAAATCCTCTCTCAGCACTCTTACTTCTTATATTTTCCACTAGGATAGTGGTAGAGGTCGTGTGACCTGGACAGCTGGTTGCTGTTGTTTCTGTTCCCACAGATAATAGTGGTAGAGGTCTTGGACCTGGACAGTTGTATACTATTGTAATCCCCAATCCAGGGTGTGGATCACCTTTATACAAAGTGTTGAGAGGACTAAGTCTCGTCTTGAGACTAAACCTCTTGGTTATATCTGCTGTGCTATATCTTTCAAAGTTATTCTTTATTCCGCTGCAAATTTCATTAAAACCAAAACTGTTTTAAAGTCACTTTGATAATTACATTCACAAGTGTTTATATTAGTTGTAAATCAGTCTGTTTGTTTCAAAAGTTAATCAACCTTTCTGTTTTCATTAACTGGGAAATAATCAATCCCTTGAGAACCCAACCGAACCCTTACTTTGATATAAATTCACTACAGTTTAATTTAGTATTTTATTTGGGGTCCTTTAAGACAAAGTTTTAAAACAGAAATTTTAATTGGAACTCAATTCACCCCCCTCTTGAGTATCCACTCCGACCAACAGAATGAATAATCAAAATGATTAAAATTAATTACTTTTCAGGTACTATTTTATAATTTTACACTATTTTTAAATTCTCAGAATCTATTTTTTATGAATGTGAGAAAAAAATCATGTTTCTAGTGTAATGAATTGGGATGTCTTTATTGATTACCTATTTAATATATAAGAGAACCTTATTGTATATGAAGTTATTATACATAGAGGTACATATAAAGGAAAGGTGGAATATTTATCATGAAATGCATCATGATGTAGTGGGAATGGGACATGGAGTTTGATATTCATTGGTTTGATTCTCCATCTTGGTCTTTGATTTTGGACTCTACATTGATTTTTTAGTTTTTTATAGTTTTATCCACCTTGATAATTCCATATTTTATTAATATTCTATGTTTTATTTTTTTGAAATTACATGAAACATACTATATTTTATGTATTGTTTCATATTTTACAGGTTTTCCACATCTCTGAAATATATCCCCCTATAATATTTTCATTCCCTAGTAATTTTTTCCAAGCATGGGTATCATAGAGGCACAACAATAGTTTAGTAGCACCACCTCCTTTTCTGTGCAAATGGGTGAGAGGTGGGATGTTAAAAAGTATATCATGCATGTATTCAATATCATCTTGGGTTGGTTGAAAGTATATTGGAATTTTATAACATGAAATTTATATCATGTAATGACATATATAATCTTGTTATGATGAACATTATGTTACTAAGATTGTGTGGGGACAAAATGTGTTATAAGAGCCTTCTAAGTGTGTTGTGATTTCATCATCATGGATTCAATTGATGAGTGTAGAATATCATGTTTTGGAGTGGAACTCCACATTTAGACTGCAATTTTTCTAATATTTTTAGTTATATCGGGTAATATGTAATACTCATTTAAAAATTTCATGATTTTCAAATATCGAGCATTCGTTTGTGAAAAATTTCACTCTTTTCTATATTTTTTAATGTGATATTTAATGACTAGAAGTAATTTGATGACAACAGAACCCACATAAGGAATAATAAATGAATACGACTGAAGCTAATCCACTAGAAAATTATATCTTTGTCTAGATCATAGTCTAGGCATTTCAATCCATAGAAAAAAGAAATCAGAATCCAAATCTTCACGTTGAAATTTGTCCATGGACATTCAAAAATACAGTCCATTGATTATTCGAGGTTATTTGGGTCTAGAAAATATTGATGCCAGGATAGCGAATATAAACCAAATTATTTGTTTCTTGGAAACCCTTAATGATATAATAGTGAAGATAGTATTATATATACCAGTGGATATTTCTAGGTAGTTGGGGGATTTTATTTTCAATACTAAAAAGAATATATAATTAACATAGAGGGGATTTGAGAAGTATTTTGACAATTTAATTTACCCACAAACAATTAATATCACAATAATTATAGAATTTTTTACTATAAGGCTTAAAATTATTTATGTGATATAGTATGAAGATCAGTTCATGGTATTGATTCATTTTTCCTAGAAGTTTCTTCTAGTGAGATAATAAATTCGAGGATCTTTATGGAAAGGCTATGACATATCATATGATCTAGATTTGTTTTCTTCTGTATTGAAATATATAAAAAGATTTTGAATAAGGTGAAATTAGTATAAATGAGTATCTTTGAAAAAATATGTTATTGAAAAAATTATTACTTATATGAGTACAAGTGAGAACTCCCACATGGGGAATAAATAGTGGAAGGATAATTAATCTCAAGAAAGAAAAGTATTGGAAAACAAATTTTTTTCTTCAATATCCTTTTCACATATCTATAATAATAATAATGGGGAATTATGTTGTGTATGTTATGGGAACAGAACCATTATTATAGGCATTAAATGTCTAGTATCTAAATTTTAAATTTTTGTTTCATTTGAAAAAAAAAATTTGAATGAGGATACAATCATGATCATGAATATATGGAAGTTGTTATCTATTGAGATTCACAATATAAAATTTTTTGATATATTAAGTATCATGTTATTAGTATGGTATTATTGAAACATGGTTCATTAATTTCCAAAATATTACGCTCTGATTAATTTGTTGAAAAGGAATGGCATTCCCCTCCAATAGAGTGATGAGGCATATAAATTTTTTCAAGACCATAATTTTTATTTCACTTAATTATCCAAACATTAATTTTATGAGTTTGAAAGTGGATATGTCATTTGTTTTGATGCATCAAAATGTATTATGTTATGTGTTCTCATGTTGGTGGATTGTGTTTTATATTACGAGTCATGAAATTTATCGGTGCTAGAGGAAAATTACCAGATGCATGGTTTAGAATTAGTTGTAGAGATTATTCTTTAAAAATAGAATAATTGTCGCATTTGTGAGAATATCACAAAGTTCCTAGATCATAATGTATTGTAAAACTTCTTCTTACTTCTATATTTGAATCTATGATAATGAAGACTTCGGTGATACCTTCATATGTTTGAAAATAACATTATATATAGTAAGAGAAATTCAAGGTCTGAATCGTTGATTATAAAGTCATATATTCAGTTCACTAAATTATCAAATGATCATTTCCATATAATTACTATTATAACTATTATATATCTACATTGTGATTAGGAATGTTACGTTGTTTTTTTTTTCAGAACCTCGTGTCCCTGATTAGACTGTGTATAATAATGATGTTAATAAATCAATTCCTGAATATATAACCATGGGTCTGAAACCGAGTGGTGTGGAGACCATTTTGGTTTGGACACTAGAAGGATCATCTATGTTGAATTTTAGAGGTCATCTTAAGTTTCTACTATCTTGTTATAATGAACTATTTTCATCCTAACACCGCTTGATATGGGCCTTTCAGCACAGAATTTATAATATTTATAAGGAATTGGTAGCACTATTTTTGTGGGTTGGTGTGATGTTGATATGGAAAATAATTTATGAATATGCCTAACATATCGTATGGTCAATGTAGAGGAATAACAACTAGATGTTAGGTTTTAATCATTACTTATACCCATTTGTGAATGGCAGAATATAGCTATGTATATTTTTATAGGTCTAATAAGAGTGGTTCAAAAACAATTCCACATGGGTGATTAGAGATTAGCTCAAAATGGTGGACCTGTTCATTCTTATACATGAATCCAATATGTTGGATTGATTATCAAAACACAACATTCTATAAGTTTAAATTTGACAAAACATTCTTGAATAAATTATGTCTGATGTAGACCATATCATTATATCTTGATTTAATAAATAATCCCAATAAACCCATGAAAACAAGTTGACCATGATCAAAACACATGATCCTCAAAATGATGGTGATTCTGTATAGATTATCCAAACAATTGAATATATTCTTTGAGAAGGAGTTGTGTATTTTTCATTCACATGGTAGAATCATATACAGTTATTGGAGTTCTCAAACAATAAAAGTTATCTGGACGTAATATAGATGTCTCCTTTCTTGGAATTTTATGTGAATCCATTTCATTATCTTTTTTTAGGAATAGGAGAGGCATTAATTATTCTACCTTTAATTTTCTATGAGATAGTAGATACTATTTAGTTGATAAAAAATAACATGTGGATGGCATAGAGTCATATGATTTTTTTTGTATATCATTTTTTTCTACTATAATCATTTCATAGGGATGAACACACATTATTGAGAGTCAATATGAAGCTAGGGAATTATATTTTATGTAAAATGGTATCCTTTTTCATATGATGGTTTTTAATTTTGAGATATTAAAATGAATTGTTGATATGAATTATTGGTTGGATATACTGCCAAAAATGAACTCTATGAAAAAATTATTTCATATATCTCAACTGATGAAAGACAAGCCTGATGTTGACCATGTTATTATATGGGGTCATGTTAATCTTGATAATGATATTATATTTATTATTTTCTAAATATAGCATTTTAATGGACTAGATAACTTATTACAATGAATGTGGACTAGTATGGTTCGAGTGTTACAAAAGTATAGTAAACATCAAGATGAAAATTAGGATGTGACTATGATATATATAAATAGTTGTCCAAGCTATTCAAATTTTATCCCAACCATAAAAAATTTTAATATAGAAAATAAAATGTTGTGGGAAATTGAAAAAAAACTATTTTATTTAAATTATTATTTAATTAAATATATTGATGTCAAATAAAATGTGGGTTGAGTTTTTCAGTTTTCTATATTCTTTTAGAGTTTTTTAAATGGGTCTAAAAGGGTGCACGATTTAATAATTGTTAGGGAAAATCATGAAATTTAACTAATAAGTAGTTAGTGTGGTTTTGAGAGTCACCAGGACGAACTATGGTTGGTTCGTACTTTAGAAACAACTATACATTTTTATAGAGAAATCCTGAAAAATCATTGTGATTGTAAAATAACATCTCATAGCCGGATCATGGTTTTCCAAACTATATTTTTAAAAAATAGTGGATTTTATGTTTAGATATAGAGTAATGTGAAAAGTGTTTGAATAATTTGACTATCCTTGAGTCCTAACTAGGATATATACAACAATTTCATGAAAAATAAGTTTTTAATATCGATTTAAGACTTGAAACTCATATTTTTTTCCTACATTCCTAGACTATAAAACTTCTCTCATATCAAAGGAATCAATCATTATTCCCTCTTATATGGATAAGTATTTTCACAAATCAGTGGGTGTTAGATATATGGAATCATTGGTAAGTATATATTCTTATATGTTCATTGTAAATCTACCTTTATTCTCTATCATGGTTTCATATTTCAAAACTATTGTGGATAAATCTATATTCTATGATGTATATTTTGATGATATAATGATGAGATATACTTAAGTCTAGAATATTAATGGTATCTCGAGAGGGTTTGTGTTTTGTTCCTTAACTTCTTCAACCATTATGAGGTGATGGCTTCCCTCATATTATACTCATCCTAGAACATGTTAGCTTGATGTTTGAATAATTCCATCTAATTTTTGTAAACCATTACAAATTTTAGTACTTAAATATTTTTTTTAAATAATGAAAAAGGTGATTTATAAATTACATAATGGAATATAGTTTTAATGAATTTTGTTTTGCTGGGAACATAGCATGTGTGGTTTTCCTATGTTCATGATGTTTTATTGGGGGATCCTTATTGATTTAGACTAGAGGTAGGATAAAGCGTGGCACATGGGATTCCTTCAGGTTATGACCTGGTGATGGGATGTGTCACCACTAATGACTATCTGTATTGTCATTAGATATATATGGTTGTGTGTTTTTTTTGGAATGTAGAAGCATATGAAAATTGGAAATAATAAACAGACAAATGGGTTTAATTTATATTTTTTCTTAAGATATATTAAATTATTAAGATATTTTATATTATAACAATATATATTATAAAAATGTGAGATATTGTATTCTTATTACTAGTTTCATTAGTTATCAATACATTGGTGTTTACTAATTGAGTTTTATGCTTACCCCCTACTTGGGAAATTTGGTGCGTTTTCATATGTCCAAAACTGAGACACATGTAATGAAAATGTGAAGTATATCTTTGGTTAGGCATCTTGATATTGTTGTTTTGGGACTTATGGTTGGATAATAGAGCTTGTTTAAATTGATTTCATTTAAGTGTATTTGACTTATTTGTCTCCATTGTTTTGTTAGTACTAAAACATTTTTATTTTATCTACTATTGTGATATTTTCATTCTAGTATGAGTTATACTATCTTACATAACATGAAACATAATATTTCTTTGTATTGTTTTGTATTTGTTATGATTTTCTATCATATAGAATATCACCTGCAATTATCATATGTTCCCTTGGAACTTGTTTACAACCTTTATTATCTTAGGTACATCACCTAATGATAGTTGCACCACTGCATTTTCCAAGGTCATTGGGTATAAGGATGTAATTTAGAGTAATTGATAATATATCTAAATTAATCAATATATTTATTATAAGTTGGAAATCTATGGTGGTTAATGATCAATTCGAGAGCGGGGATTCAGGATATCCTCAAACCCTAAAAGGAAATGATTTATTTATTGGGACTACTGAAACATGCTTATAAGAGGGATGTGGATTCTCCATCAATGAAACAATAAAGTATTACCATTTAACTATCAGGAATGGGAGATGAACCTTGTAGGTGGGGCAAGGATAAAATAAAAGTTTTAATATCCCCAATTATTTTAGGATTTTATTACCTCAACTGTGATTTCCTTCATGTTACCTAATCTAATATTTAGAGATACACAAAATTAAATATCCTCTTGTGATGTTGGGGTTGTGAGAATGTAACATTAAACACATTATATTGGAATTGTGATAAGAAAATCTAATATATATTTTTATATGTGTGTGATATTCGATTATTCCTCTATTAAAAAAGATTGTTGGGTGTTACCTTGCTGAGGAGAATGTATACTAATGTTCTATGGGAGATATTCTATAAAGCCGTATATATTTAAATATGACACACACACACACACACACACACACACACATATATATATATATATATTTCCTACCTGTTAGAAATTTCCTGCAAAAAATTATATATTATTTTAAATAATATGTAATTATCGAAAAATGATAACATCTATCAGTTTATTTTTCTCCCATATATACAATCATTAAAAGAAATATTTCATAAAATGAAATGGTGAGGAGGTAAAACATTAATACAATGAATGAATTTATTGTCCGAAACATAAAATCATGTATTATGATATATGAGTAAATTCTACAACATAACAGTTTTCATTATGCCTTTATAAACCGTTTGAATAAAATTATAAGTGTTAATTTATTGATTGATGTCCTCATATGTCATGACCCGTCCCTCGGGCCCATGTCGTGACTACCCCAAGCCCGCCTTCCATAGTCCAAGGGCAGGCGTCTAGCACGGATAGGCGTATTCCCTAAAAATTGGGAAGGCATTACCTTTCTAACCTCTAAACTCACACAACTAATAACAACGTAGGATACAAGAACAAAGTAACCTATAATGTAAATGAGTTGTGTATAGAAAGTAAAGGGGGCCAGAATACAAGCACAACTGAAAAGAACAAGTAAAAATGGAAAATACAAGTATAACTGAAAACAGCTCCTGTGAACACCCGCCAGTGATCCTACATGAAGTGTAGGTATAGCTCTCGAATATTCATCTATATGGTACACCTCGTCTAATTCCCACCTCTGAGCTGCCTCTAGTCCTGGTACTCTCGTACTTAGTTAGAATTTCCCATCGTTGGCAGCAAACACAACATGGTGCGGGCATAGCTCGTGCATCGGTTAGTATAATGATACTCAGTAGGGACCTCAAGACCCTCAATAGTCTCACAAAATCCAAAAATGATAAACCACAATGCGTTAAAACAACTGAAAACCCTACTTAAGAATATTCCCATACATATACCTAAGTTTTCATGTATTCCCATCTTAATCATTAGGAAACATGAGGACCAACTTTAATGCACAAAGCTCAACAGTTCCGTGGAGTAAGGAATACCAAGAAGGTGAGTAACACCAAGGTAGTACCACATAGGTAATGACACACAGAAAAATACCACAAAGGCATCATCACACAGAATTTTACCACAATGTTAAGGACTCAACTCAAACCAGATATTAATTAGGTACGTTATTAATGATTATTAGATGTAACTAATGAATAATCTTACTCTGTTGAGAGGTAGACCCACGAAGGTTCCTAAATCATCAGACCCACGTAGGATCCAAGTATAGAAATCCCACGTAGGATCCTAGAGTATTCCCATGTGGATTCCTAGAGTGGATCCATGTGAGACCTTGATATATACACCCACGTAGGATCCCAAAGAACATACCCACATAAGATCCCTTTCTCATGTTATAGCCAGCCACAGGGTTCCCGCACTAAGCTTGCTTGATTCTAGGAGGGTCTGTTCCTCAAGCCATAGGTCAATACCCCAAATTCCATGATGTCCCAGGAAGAAGCATCCCAAAGGACCGGCTTGTAATAGAGGTATCAACGTAGTAGACAGTGTGTCAATCGAACGCCTGGTCCGTAAGTAATTGACCTTTTTATCCCAAGGGCCCTGTTGGATTCGTGTTCGATCTAAGCCGGCCATACCCCAACATTATCCAAAACTAAAGTGGGTTATACCAAAAGGACCATCTCGATCCAAGGTTTTTGGTGCCATAGATAGTTCATCTAACTAATACCCATAGCTCATGTTATGGAAAAAAAGTGAAAAAGGGTTGAAGTTGGTCTGAGTCCGGACCTGAGACCAAGCCGGCATGCTGGGTCCGGCCCGGCCCGCCGACGTGGCCCACGTTGGGTGGAAAGTGCTGGGTGGCCCAAGCTGGGTGTCCCACAGTTGGACCGCAGCTGGGTGGCCCCGCGGTGGTGTCCTTTTTAGCATCCAACCAAGGGGAGGTTCCCCCTGGGTACCCCAAACGACTAGGCCATTCAGGTTGGGTAGCCGACCGGCCGGCGCCACGTGGCGTCGGCAGCAGGTACGCTGGACCTCGGGTCATGCTTGACTACATGGTTGGTAGGATGACCAGCCCTCCTCTGCAGTGTTGTTGCATGTCGTGACACCACAGGGAGCCGACAGTGATCCGGCCACCCTCCTCCACCGTCATGCCCTCATGGCGCGTCTTTTACACGCCTTGCATCACGGTCGCACGATGCCGCCCCCTTCGCGTGGTCGGTCGTGCGCCAGCCGCCACCCATGCTCCACGATGACAGAATGGCCCCGAAAATTCTCTAGCAATGCAGTCCTGTCTCTTATGTCGTCGCGACTGGCTGGAGTGGTGGTCACCGCTCTCGAGCCCCACCGGTGCTGGTTGCCGGCACAGGTTGCCGACGACGTTCCTCAGGACCCCAGGCCAACCCCGGTGGCCCATTCTTCTTTCTAAAGACTCCCGCACTCAACTCGAAATGTCTCCATCGATTCAAGACCATCATAAACCACAATGGTTGTAGTGTGGTTGGGCCATGTTCATTTGGACCGCACCCTCTACGTTTGAATGGTAGCACGCGACATAATTGTTCTTAAATCAAGAAGATTGACAAGATAACTGTAAGGGGTATTCAAAATAACATCCCCTAACTCGATTTCTCATTGACTTCGGTTAGAATAGGAAAGGATGGATGTTGGTTCATCATCTTTGAAGACTTTCCTCATTGGGGATCCTTCAACGGAGTTCTTCGTTAGAGAAAGTGTTCTTCGTTGGAGAGATTTTTTATCCACAGTTCTCTCAAGCTCTCCATTTCCAACCAATCCTCCAACCAAGAGGTGAAATGAAAAATTAACAAGTTTAAGATTATTAATTAAACTAATTGATTTGGCACATCAATGTGTGTGGAAACCAAGTGTTACCCCCATTAAAAGGGGTGTTTAAGGGTCGGGTCGTCCCCACTATTGAATTCAAATTTGGAGTTCCCATGATCGGGTGGTCCCCACCACCAAAAATCAAAATGGGAGTATTAAATTCCATAAACAAAATATAGATACATTATTATATTATCTCCAACAAAAAGCATAAAAAACAAACATCCTCCCTCGACCTACTGCGTTCGAGGTGAAGGTCTCCTTAAGCGAACATCAGTGCTGCAAGCTCAACGGTATCCTCATATTTCAATTCCGATCACCAGTTAAAAAGTTACAAAAACTACCTCGTACATTTACTAAACCTACCCAAAAATGTTCAGAAATTTATTCCAGGACCTCTGGGCCTCGGAATCACACGCCGTCAATTTTCCCAAACTCAATATATTCCCATATAATTTTAAAAAAAATAAAAATATACATAATTACAGTCTCCCCACCTCAGGGCTATGCATCCATGAAAGCCCCATCACAAAAACTAGGAAAAAAAGTGGGGTGCTAAGCATGAATCTAAGCCTACCTCTCCCATGGAATCTCCTCGTGGTTCCCATGCTGTCAGCGTACACGAACTAGGGGTATCGTCTTCTCCTCAAGGACCTTCTCCTATCGATCCTCAAAATCCACCAGTAAACCCATGAAAGTCACACCATGATCAAAGTTCAACTCGCCCTAGTCGAAATCGTGCAATGGATGATGCACGCATATCCTCTGCTATGAAACATGGAAAAAATTATGCACCTGGTCCATCTATGGGGAAAGAGATAGATGGTACACCACTTCACCCACTCTGCTGAGATTCTAGAAATGTCTGATGAACCTCAAAGATAACTTGCCACCCTGACCAAATCTCCACAAACCTCATCGAGTTAAGACCCATAAGAAGGCATGGTCTCCCTCATCCTGTCGGCATAAGACTTCTGCCAGCTTAGAGCAATTTTCACTTCTTAACAAGTGAGGCATCGTTATAAAACTCTGCCACTACTTCCTTCATCTCGGGCTATTAGTAATGACGTCAGAGGTCGTAGTACATCTTCGCTACTCTAGTATGTACCTCCAGAGGAGACGTATAGAACTCCTTAACCATCTCCTCTCGTAGTGCGACTGGTACCATGGTATGTACTCTGATGATGATAATGTGCTCCCCACCTTCAGAAAATCCTTCAGGTGCCTATCCTGAGGATATCATAGCACTCCAAGCATCACAGCCAGTGTCACCACGCTGTGCCGTCCAAACTCGCAGAAGAAGTGGGGGAGTGAAACTAAGAGACTGAAGAAAAGATTCTCCGTCTTGATCCACAAAGGATATCTACATAGCGGCCAGCTGCTCTACCGACTCACCTAGCAGCTGTATACCAAATCTCTTGTTGAGTGCATCTTCTACAATGCTCCCCTTTCCAAGAGTATAGACTATCTCGAAGTCATAGTCATGCAGGAACTCAATACAACGTCGATGTCATAGGTTCAGGTCATTCTGGGTGAAGATATACCTGTGACTCTGGTGATCAAAGTAGACCGTAAAACGCTCACCCATCAGATAGTGTCACCACATATTTAGGGAAATGACCACTGATAATAACTCCAGGTCATGGGTTACATAGTTCTACTTGTCAGTATCTATTTAATCTCTTGAAATATCTACTAACACTTCTCCGTCGACTGGAAAATTCTCCACCTTTTTTTGTCAATGTTGACAATGGTGCCTCTACCCTCGAGAATTTGGGAACAAGTATCCGGTAGTACCTAGAAAAATCAGAAATTCCTCTCCCTTTAGGGAGGTAATCCTAGAGACATCTATTGGAAAGATATCCCCATGCTCTGGCACTCCTGTTTGGAACTGAAAACTGAAAACTCTTGATGCCACAAGGATATGTATGGCCGACTAGAGAGTGATCAGGAGCACCCTTCTATACAGGAGTTTATCATCTGCTACCTGGGATTCCTTTTTTTTTTCTGAAAAAGGAAAATCCCATTCCAAAATTGTAGGTAAACCACAACCCTTTTTCCTAATACAGTCAATATGAGTATGAATTGTGGAGATCCAATCCATACCCAAACTAACATCTTAAGGCCTCAACACTACCACCAATTGGTTCGAACCGAAACTCTCACCTCAGGGGTCAGATCACACTTTCAGAATAAGTGTGTTTACTTAATCTCCTCCCAAAGTTATCTCCATACAAGAGGGTCAAGTCAATGGCTTAACCGAAAACTCTATGTCTTAGACTAGATTCATGGAAGGAAGGAAAGTTTGGTACCTATGTTTATTAATACGGAAGCTAGTAGTATACACAGACCATTCATTGATTCATTCCTAGAGCCCTTGGGTCGCACTCCATGACCATATGTAGCTACTCCCTTACCCTATCCTCTAGCTCCCTCGAGGGTGGTTGTAACATGTCAAAATGTACACCACCTAATGCTTCTCTCCTAGCTCTTCTTCCACTTATGTAGCCCTGTAGATTCGTCTGACCCTAACATTTCTTCTTCTCGAAAATTTTTTACACAACCAAGTCACTGAGACTGGCACCAATTTCCTACTTTCCCACTTCTAACATCCATTGGTTGTATCCACTAAGACAAATGACATTAAAACAAAAAGCTTCTCTCTAGCATCATAAAATAGGTACGAATTGATAAAGGAATAGTGATGGCTTAGATGTTGCTAAAGACACATTGCTCGGAATTCCGAGCCTTGAAGCACTGATCGTATCATATTCATCGAGTACCATGAATGGTCAGTATGCCTCAATGAATACTCACCTACAGACATGTCATCCTGTCGAAACTGTAGAAGCACTAAAGAACACTAAGACACCTCCTCAAGCTAGTCATAATCTTCCTATGAGTCAGATCGCCTCAGAACCTGAGGGGTATCTGATGCTAAAAATTGTGTAAGGGACAAATTATAAATGTGTCCTAAACCAGTATTGTTGGTTGTAACTGCTGAACAACAGGCAGTGATATAGCTGAACCACTACCCGAAGGTACTATCGCGGGAAACGGTCCACATACCGAAGTCTCATCCCTATGTTTACCATCCTCATGGTCACTCACTGTAAAAGACTAGAAGCTAATATCACCATCTTCTCTACCTGTGTCTCAACTAGGAGAAAAACATTAGGCACTGCCTCCAACCAGCCCTCAGCTTTCTAGGAATCTGACTGCCCTCGAAACCTCAGAGGCCTCTATCTCTGGAACTCATGAAATGTGCTCAGTCGTTGTGCATCCTCTACTAGTGGGGCTGGTGGCAACACACATCCAACAGGTAGTGGTGCTTTTGGTACACCACCCCATGGTGCTAAAACTGTAAGAGGGCCCTGAACCAAGGCTTCGTCACTCGCTGGGACATCATCTTGTACTCTCTCGGGAATCTTATATGGATTTCTACATAGTGGCATCCTGATAAGGAATAGGTGTGCCACGGTCATTAAGTTGTACCTATGAGCATACTTCAATGAAATCAAACGTGATAATTTTAAAAAAACTTTTAATAATTGTTTTTGTGTTCTGATTCAGAAATCAAATTTCAGGGTCCTGGTGTATGGATACATCATCTGCCGCACCAACACTGGATTCCCTGAACTGAAAACCACACTCATAACACTTAAAACTATTGCTTCTAAGAAAATATTAGAGTCCTAGTTCTTCGATACAACCAAAATCCTCTAATAAAATTTTGTCATGACCCATCCCCCGGGACCGTGACATGACTACCCTAATCCCACTTTCCATAGGCCAGGGGCTGGCGACTAGCACCGATAGGCATATTCCCTTAAATAGCCAGGATGTAATTGCATTTTTTAACTTCTAAACTCACACAACTAAGAAAAAAGTATGATATAAGCACAAAGTAACCAATAATGTAAACAAGGTGTGTATAGAATGTAAAGGGGGACAGAATACTAGCCCAATGAAAAAGAACAAGTAAAACAGGAAAATAAAAGTATAACTGAAAACTTCTCCTATGAACACTCGCCAAGGATCCTAGCTGAAGGGTAGGTAAAACTCTCGAACAGTCATGTCTACAGTACACCTCGTCTAATGTCCACCTCCGAGCAACCTTCAGTCCCGGTACTCTCATCCTTAGTCAGCACTATCCATCGTATGCAGCAAACACAGCAATGTTCTTGATTATCCCATGCAGGGGTGAGTATAATGATACTCAGTAGGGACCCCGAGACCCTCGAAGGTCTCACAAAATCCAAAAAGGATAGACCAAAACACGTTAAAACAACTGACATCCCTACTTATGTATATTCCTATACATATACCTATGTTATTGAGTATACCCATCTCAATCATGATGAAAAACAGGTCCCAAATTCAAATCCCAATGATCAACTTTTCCAAGAAGGAAATAATTTCACGTAGGTGAGTACCACAAAGGTAGTACCACATAGGTAATGCCACATAGAAACATACCATAAAGACATAATCCCACAGAAGTTTACAACAAAGATAAGGACTCATCTCACAGTAGGTATAACTTTGGTATGGTAGTAATGATGATCAGATGTTACTACTAAATCTTCTTACTCAATTGAGAGGCAGACCCACGTAGGATCCTAAATCATCAAACCCACATAGGATCCATGTGCATCAGACTCACAGAGGATCCTAGAGTAGTTCCATGTTGATTTCTAGAGAATATACATGTTGAAACCAAAAACACAGACCCACATAGGATCCCAAAGCACATACCCACATAGGATCCCTTTCTCATGTTACATCCAGCCACTGTGTTCCCGCACTAAACTCGCTTGATTCTAGGAGGGTCCTCTCTTCAAGCCATAGTTTGATACTCCAACTATAACGATGTCCCACGAAAAGAATCCCAAAGGACCTCTATGTAATAGGGTTCTCAATGCAATAGACGGTGTGTCAATCAAATTCTCGGTCTGTAATTTATTGGCCTTTTGTCTCGAGGGCCTGGTTGGATTCATGTTCGATCCAACCCAGTCATACCCCAACTTTATCGAAAACAAAAGTGTGGTATACCAAAATGACCGTCTAGATCCTAGGTTTTTGGTTCAATATATAGTCCATAAAACTGATACTTGAAGCTCGTGTAAGGGCTAAAAATCAAAATACGGTCAAAGCTGGTATGGGTCCAGCCCTAGGTCCAAACCGGCCATCTTGGTCCGGCCCGGTCTATCTGGGCGGCCTACACTGGGCGGCCTGTGCTGTAACGCCCCGACCCCAGCTACCCAGAGTCAGTGCATTACTTCGTAACATTGTCATGATCACAAAAGATCAAGTCTCGAAAGACCGATTAGTTTAGTAGCCTCAGAAACACTAGATACATTCATAAATGTTACATTACATCATAAAGTGAAAAACTAATAACAAAGTCTTCATAGTCCACAACCATATCCTCTTCTGAATATCCCTGCAGTTCATTCATAAAATACTTCTTCACATCCTGGATAATATTAAAACATTGAAAGGGGTGAGCTCAGATGCTCAGTAAGGATAACAATATTGCAGAAGCTTTCATAAATAAACATAAAAATATAAGGCAATGTATAACTAAAACAAAATCCTTTTAAACATGAACATCAACATAATATGGAAAAAGTAAAATGAGATAATGCCATTCACTTCTTCACATGGATATCCTACTGGTCGAATAATCACGTGCAATATCAATAAAAACTTTCATAATGAGGGGATGTATAATGACAGACATTCTGAAACATTTTGTCAAGGCCTCAGCCAAGACGTCTAAAATGATTAAGGCCTCGGCCAAAACCATAAATCAAATTGGGAAAGGGCCTCCACCAATTCCACGTATAGTTGTCTCATGAGACCTACCGATTCATCGAGGAGCTATTGCGGGCTCCACCCGTCACTTATTAAGTCCAATACATTCCTCATATGAATAGGTTTAAACATATCATAAACCATAACATAATCGTATCACATAAAACATGCATGAAGGAGACATAACATTTCCACATTTCTATCACAAGATATCAATACAACACATTGATATAATAAAAACGCTTTCAAAACCATTTTCAATACCAAAATAAAAGAAAGTTAAAACTTTGTATTTATTTTCATTAAACAAAATGATGGCTTGTAGAGGAAGCCGAAACTCAAATAATGGTCACGGCGGCATAGAAGTTGTTGTCGCCGCATAACTATGGAAAGAAAAACATTACCTTTTGTCATTTATCAAAATTCTTCATATAAAAAAAATTCCTTTTGAATAAACGTAAAAGTCAAAGGGGTTTATACACCGTATAAAAGAAAGCTGTGTATAAAACCAAATATGCCTCAATGAAAGGAGATTGAGATGAAGTCCTTACAAAGATCATTTTTAAAATAAAATAGATCTATTATGTGTATTCACTATAATTACACATAAAGAAAGTACAAATACAAGATAGGACATAATAATATCATGACATAATTTGAAAGTAGGAGATTAACCTAAAGAATAGAAATTGGGTTAAGAAGTTCCCTTACCTCGTGTCTGACTTGACTCAACCGTTCTTTAACCTCCTGAATAATAAACTAGAGTTAATATATACCTTATTAAGAACCATTTTTATTTTCATTATTTTTTTTATATCACTTATTACAATGTTATGAACATTATGTAATTATTTAAGTTAAAAACGGCCGTTTTGTCGATCTTTGGTACTTGAGTCAACAATAAACTTCTTATAATTACAAGTTGTTTATGTGGTAGAATATACATTATCTCCAGAATTATATTCATGATTTAGATGTCATATATATCATATATATCCAGTATATACATTCATTTATAATATTACGTAACATTTAGAGGTAAGAAATGAAATGCACCGTTCATGGAGACGGTAAGCCGTACGTACGCATGAACGGTACTTTAATTTATATTTCATAATTAATGGAATGAAATCATAATTATATAAATTCATAATATAATTCCAGTATAATATAGTGTATAATACCATTTACTCCATCCTTTATACATCCCACATACGGCATTAACGATTCAAATCACTTTGAGGGAGCGGTAGTCCGCACTTCCTAAAATTAAATTATCGCGTTTTACCCATAATGGAAATCATAAAGTATGCCATAAATGAGAAATACAGAAGCATAAGTAAAACATAAACATATTATATATCATATATAAATATAGTAACATATTAATGGCCACCTTTTAAGGTGTTATATGAGTGTTTAACAATCATCATTTCGTGAGGCAGAAATTCGCCATCCACAGAAACCGTATGTTCTTTAACCATTAGATGTAGGTGTGTGTAAGTGTAGCTCGAATCCTTCTTATAAAAACATCCTAGTATATTGAGGATACTGGTGTTGTTACAAAAGAAATGAATAAAAAGATTTTATGGGGTTGGAGAAGAAAAATAAAACAAAATAACATAAGAGAAGACATTACCTTTAAATCGGGTAACTCTTTTGATTTGAGCCAAAGGATTCCTTGGGATGTAACACCCCAGGATTTCAGAGTGTGTTATTTCTTAAAAATAATTCAATAACTTGCACTACACGCAACACCGAGTTCAATCACACCATTAAAAGAGTTCATGAATAGTATTAACTACATTTTGAACTTTATATAATCCTTATAATTTTAGAATCCCTATTATGAGTTTCTTAGTCATATTGCAAGAACAGATTCATTTTCAGTATTATCAACTTCTAATAGTGAAACCTTTTTAAATACAATATTTTAATCTTTTTGACTAAATTGGGACATCAAAAATTTAAAATGAAACATCCCAAGCTTCCACGGTACGCTTTCTTTGAGTAATACAGTAGCGTGTGTTGTACGCAACCTTGAGTTTTAACACACACCACAACCAATCAAACTAGCCGTTATGAATAGTAATACCTAATTTTTGAAATTATATATATTTTATATTTAAAAATGGACTTCATTTTTGGATTCGGAATATCGAAATTAGCCTAGGGTGAAATTTTGGTACATTTCGGATAACTTTTATATTTTGATGAATAGTGAAAATTACTAAATTTTAATTAAAAACAACTTTTTTAATCAAAATAATTAATATTGATAAATTATGAATTTGAGTGGTTTTAAAGTATATTTAGAATATATTTTTACCATTTAATATAATGTTGGTCATTGGACATAATTTTACAATTAAACCGAACATAAACAAGTGTCAATCTTTTGGTAGTTATTATCTCTTAAAAACACGCTTTTTGTTTTGACAGCGGGAATTAATTTTAAATTAATTTCTGCCACTTCTGTGTTTTGAATTTAGAAAAATGGATTCCATATTTGGAATCAGGATGTTCAAATTGTGTAAATAGGTAACTTTTATTTTTAGACATTTTGAATAATTACTGCGGTAAATATTTTATTTACCATGGTTAAGGGTAAATCCGGTAAATAAGGGTTAAAAAAATAATATTATAATAATACTAAATTACCTTAAAACGTGTCTTAACCCTATTGGTTGATACATAGTCAACCATGGGCATCTTTGGGTCTATTTTGGGACCCCATGGATCCACTTGTAAGTGATAATGACACTTTATTTTAATTAAGTCAAAATGAATACAAAAATGACACAAGCATATATCTTTTAGAACAACAATTTTTACATAGGGTTATACATGTTGGATTTTCGATTATAAATATTCATTAGAAAGATAAAACGATTTCCTACATAATGATATTTTATTTATAATTTTTAGACATTAAATAATGTATTTTATTTATGACACAATGATGATGCAGTAATTACTAAAATAGTAAAAAATTAACATAATTGATATTATAAATACCCAAATAAATATAATACGAAACGTTTAATGAATTAAACTAATTTTCTAGGATAATATTATATATTAGGATTGATTTAATTGACTTTGTTCGAAGTAATCAATCTGTTATGAGTTTCACAAAAATCAACTATTGAATAGTGTCAAAATTGACATAAAAGAGTTCTTAAAACAAATATTATATTATTAATTGATATTAAATTCCTAAAAATCTAAGGTTCTGCCAAGAGACTTATATTATGATAGGTTAATCATTAATGGACCACTTGGGGGTCGCTTGGATGTATATAGTAAGTTTATTAACCATAATATATAAAATACAAAGAGACATTGTAAAAGTGAAACTAATTAACTTAGAGTTAATACTTAAAGATAAGGTTAATATAAGTACCCAAACCTGTCTAAATTCTATTGGATGAGTTGTTTTCGACCTATCCCCACCTCATCCTTTGAATAGTCTACTTTGGAGCCTTTAGAAACCGAATATGAATTTATTATAAATTAATATTTCTAGCTTTTCCAAAGGTGCCCCTCACCCCTCTTATAAAAGGGCACTCCTCCTTCCCATTTCTTCACACCTTCAAAGCCTTTTGGTTCGGCCAAACTCTGCCCAAATACTCTCCCAACATCCCTCAATACAACCTAGAGGCCTTAGTTTGATCAGAAAGCCAACCTAAGGAGCCCTTTTGATCAAATCAAAAGGAAGAACCCGAAGAAGAGGTAATGATTTCACCACCCTTTTCTAAGTTCATTTCTTATTCCACTTCTTCTTCCTTTGTTCTTACCATTCTGAAATAATAACTCCAGTATCTCACATATACTGTGATGTTATTATAAATATGGTACAATCATATTCAGTATTCTATCCACCCTTTGAATAACATGTCACCATACGTGCGTACGTACGGCTTACCGTCTCCACGTCGTGGTGTAATTGTTATTCAATATAATATTATTTGGATGGGTATAATAATGATGTGTAACTCATGTAAATAATAAATATAACATGTTAATGATTCTGTATATATGATATACCATCCATTTATATATTATTTTAATATCAAAAGAATGATATTGTCGCTCGTGCGTACGTACGGACTACCGTCTCCACGAACGCGATGAGATTCATTCTCCATCGTATCCATTCAAGTATAATTATCATTTGATGATTTAAAAATGATGTTTAAGGACTGTATATCATTCTAGATATGAATAAGATACAACAACCATGGCTTATGTAACAAAACATATAAAAGAAAATGAGTAAGTTAACTCCCGAAACGACGATAATTCTAAGATATTATTAACAAATCAATGTTAAAAGATCATATATGATATCATATTAATATATATGATTCTTGTATAATTTAATAACAACTATTTCACCATTATACAGGAGGTTAACCTACCCCAACCAAGGAAAAGTACAAGGTAAGGGTTATTTCACAATCTCTTCTTTATCCGAGGTTGTTTATACGTAATAATCTACTGGGATCTCGTTATCATCCACATCCATGTTTCTTCGAAATGTTTTTCAAAACATTTTTACTATTTACAAGAATATGGGTTAAAGTCATTTATACCCTTGTTTGACTTTTTATAAGAGGTTTATAAAGGAATCTTTCCGTCGTTTTCAAAACAATGTTCTTTTTAACCTTTTCGACAGAATTGAGGTAAGAATGTTTTTTTTAACTTATACGGCGGGTGCGGTTATTTTCCGCCATTATAAAATCGTCAAAGCTTTCCTTACAAGCTTACAAGAATATTTTCAAGAAAATGTTTTATTTTATATGGCTCTTAAATGATTTCAAAAATAGAAAGAGATATTTCTCTAAAAAGTGTTTTGATTTCATCTATGTCAACATCCTTTAATGGATTTTACGCTTATTTGAAGTTGATTTATTATAATACAAAACTTCTATATTGTATTGAAGGTTTTGTGATATGTTTGACTGTGGATGTGCTATTTTATACCATTCATAGTTTATGGTGAAACTATTGACATTTCGTATGCTAGTTTTAATCCGAATGATTATGTTATATTTCAAACTTTTCTTCAGATGAATGTGCTAAACAAGTATGTTCCGGGTTGGGGATCGGTAAAAGTAAGCCCTCCAGGTTGGGGACTGGTAAAAGTAAGCCCTCCAGGTTGGGGACTGGTTAAAGTAATCCCTCCAGGTTAGGGACTGGTAAAAGTATGCCCTCCGAGTTGGTGTCCGGTTATTAGAGGCACTCCGGGTTGGTGTCCGGTTATTAGAGGCACTCCGGGTTGGTGTCCGGTTATTAGAGGCACTCCGGGTTGGGTTCCGGTTAGAAGTAACCCCTAGGTCTTGGGATGAGGCCTAGACAAAGAAATTAACATTTAGAATTATGCATTCCAACATTATGAAAGTGGTTATTGATATTGCATGTGATTATTCGATTAGTAGAATATCCATGTGAATAAGTAAATGGCATTATTTCATTTTTATTTTTTCCATACTATGTTGAAGTTCAATTTTAAAAGGCTTTTGTTTTAGTAATTCATTGCCTTAAATGTTTATGCTTATTATGAATGTTCCGCTATATTGTTATCCTTACTGGGCATTTGAGGTCACCCCTTTTCTATTTTTTATTTTTCCCAGGTAGTGAAGAAGTAAATTATGAATGACTTGCAGGGATATTATGAGGGGTTAATAGTGTGGATATGAAGACTTTGTTGTTGTAGTAGTTTTTCACTTTGAAATGTAATGTAAAACTTTATGATTATATCTAGTGTTTCCAAGGCTACTAAACCAATCGGTCTTTCGGGATTTGATCTTTCTTGTGATCATGCCAATGTTATGTAATTAATGCACCGACTCTGGGTAGCTGGGGTCGGGGCGTTACAGTTGGTATCAGAGGAAGTTTAGTACAAACCTTGGAAGCTAGATTTAGATAAACTCTGATTAGAGCACATAGACCTAAGATGAACTTTGAGGATTAGTATAGAAGACCTTCCTATAATTTTGGTATTGTAGAGATTTTGTGAGTTTTCCGAGCAATACATCCCTGTCTGGATACGAGCAGGTAGAGGCGGCTCTGGCACAGATGTACCTAGGGGTAAAACCCGAAAACACCGCTTTGAGCTAGACTCGAACGGGAACTGGTGCACGACAACGGGCCTTGCTGCACTCATGGTTACGACACTCCCGGGGGATATGCTTAGGATAATTCTCTTTCTCTTTACAAACCATTATGAAGGGTTTATGAGTATATACATCCTCAAAGGAGACATTTTTATGATTATGGATTATATCTATAAATAGTTCAATTTATGTTAAGTGTTTTATAAGTATGGGATTATGTATTTTGATTCATAAACTGATCTGGTGTATGCCATTGTTTAGAAATGGCGCCCAGTAGAAGGAATGAAAACTCCAGAAATGCACATGATCCAAAGAGAAGGAAGGATCATATCTTTCATGGTCTTAAGCTAGAATTGATAAGAGAAATAGTCTCCTATTTATTATCATCATATGAAGAAATAATATCATGTGTTGATAAGATAAGTAAAGAGTTTACTGAGTCCTATGGCTTTGAAGGGAAGCAAGAGAAGAAAAGGATGGAAGAGAGAAATATGGATAAAAGTAAGAGGGAAAAGAAGAATTTTCCCATATGTGGTAACTGTGGAAAGAAACACCCTGGAACTTGCCTGAAAGGAATGGGAGTTTGTTATAAGTGTGGAGGAAAAGGGCACAAATTACGTGACTGCAAGGGTAAGAAAATGGTTTTAAATGTACAATGCTTCATTTGCAAGGAGTTTGGACACTACGCGAACCTATGTACCAGTCATCAGACTATGCCGCAAATGATGATATTGGATAATAATCAAGTTATGATACTACCACAGATGAAGAGGAATGATTAGAGTTCTTATGTTGATTATATCAATTGAGTGTTGTATCAACAATGTACTTGTTATAATAATTATGGAGTATATAAGGATTGTACTGCAGTACTATTTCATTAAGGACTTGAGATTGTGTGGAACAAAGAAAAGTGACTCAATAGAATGTTAAATTTTTGGAAAATATATGGTTGAGAGAATGATAAATCGTAATATAGTTCTGATACTGAGGTAGTGATTTTGGAATAATATGTGATTATTTTGGATAAATTATATTGGATATTATTGACTACCTTGAAGCTGATTAATGATTTGTATATTCCATCATTGTTAGGGTTTAAAACATTTTTGGATTAATGAAGTATATCCAGCATTCTATATGGAATAAGGGATCATGAATGTAATCAATAAGGAATATGGTAATACATGATGAAGGTATTAATATGCTATTACGGGGTAAAAAGGATCTATATTATGTTTACCTTCCTTATAAATGTTGGAATGTGAGTTTGGATAGAAGTATTTTGGATAGTTCTAGTTTGGATTATTTTGGATTAACATAAAAGGACAACCCGGAGGTCGGGCGGCAACCCGTCGCGTCCGGCAAGGCTGCGAGACTTGGACCCGAAACCGAAGGGCGACAAGGGTGTATCACCTACCACTGGCCCACGAGATGTCCTGGATTAAATAATGTAGTTTTTATTAAAAGATCTTGTAGATGAATTATAAATTCATTTATTTTGGAACCCTATACGAATAGTGTAAATAGAATTTTTCTTACATTCTATTATCTTTTAGAGTGAAAGATGAGTTTGTGGTAGAAATTTATTAATGGATAAAACTATAATTATAAAGTAAGTATATCTCCTTATGATCTTAGTCAATCTCATAAATAGATTCCTCAATATTAAGAAAAGCAACTTAGAACAAAAATGTTTTCCTAGATGGTACCTTAAATCATCACTAATTTATGGCTTTGGGATTGTTGGTCTTTTCATAGCCATGTTCTCTACCACTCTCCATCAGATAATTGATGGTTAGATTTCTCTTCCATATCCATATTTTCCTAAATGGAACCCTAGTATGTGTTATTTTCGGTAATCTTCATACTTTCCACTCTTTATTTTAAATAGAGGCCTCATTAATTCATTTTTCGATGTGGGATTTCAACTAAGATATTTTGAAATGTCAAAAATGTGTTGTCCCAATACCCTATATTTTGTTGAACCGATGGTACTTCAAATCATCATAGATTGATGAGTTTAAGGACCTCAATTTTATACTTGTTTGTGATTGATGACCTCAATCACTACCTATAAATATTTACGTTTTTCCTCCAATTATATGTCTCTAATTGCCACCAATGTTCTCCTAATCGAGATCATAATTTGGCGGTGACCCTTTCATTTATCTTTTCCTCATATTAAGACTAAATTATAGTAACCCAATTTCCGATGTGGGTTTTCCCACAAATATATTTTCTACTTTCAACCTTTTATTTTCGAAGAACAATTTCAAATTGCGAGGACGCAATTTATTGAAGGAGGGGAGAATGTAACACCCCAGGATTTCAGAGTGTGTTATTTCTTAAAAATAATTCAATAACTTGCACTACACGCAACACCGAGTTCAATCACACCATTAAAAGAGTTCATGAATAGTATTAACTACATTTTGAACTTTATATAATCCTTATAATTTTAGAATCCCTATTATGAGTTTCTTAGTCATATTGCAAGAACAGATTCATTTTCAGTATTATCAACTTCTAATAGTGAAACCTTTTTAAATACAATATTTTAATCTTTTTGACTAAATTGGGACATCAAAAATTTAAAATGAAACATCCCAAGCTTCCACGGTACGCTTTCTTTGAGTAATACAGTAGCGTGTGTTGTACGCAACCTTGAGTTTTAACACACACCACAACCAATCAAACAAGCCGTTATGAATAGTAATACCTAATTTTTGAAATTATATATATTTTATATTTAAAAATGGAATTCATTTTTGGATTCGGAATATCGAAATTAGCCTAGGGTGAAATTTTGGTACATTTCGGATAACTTTTATATTTTGATGAATAGTGAAAATTACTAAATTTTAATTAAAAACAACTTTTTTAATCAAAATAATTAATATTGATAAATTATGAATTTGAGTGGTTTTAAAGTATATTTAGAATATATTTTTACCATTTAATATAATGTTGGTCATTGGACATAATTTTACAATTAAACCGAACATAAACAAGTGTCAATCTTTTGGTAGTTATTATCTCTTAAAAACACGCTTTTTGTTTTGACAGCGGGAATTAATTTTAAATTAATTTCTGCCACTTCTGTGTTTTGAATTTAGAAAAATGGATTCGATATTTGGAATCAGGATGTTCAAATTGTGTAAATAGGTAACTTTTATTTTTAGACATTTTGAATAATTACTGCGGTAAATATTTTATTTACCATGGTTAAGGGTAAATCCGGTAAATAAGGGTTAAAAAATAATATTATAATAATACTAAATTACCCTAAAACGTGTCTTAACCCTATTGGTTGATACATAGTCGACCATGGGCATCTTTGGGTCTATTTTGGGACCCCATGGATCCACTTGTAAGTGATAATGACACTTTATTTTAATTAAGTCAAAATGAATACAAAAATGACACAAGCATATATCTTTTAGAACAACAATTTTTACATAGGGTTATACATGTTGGATTTTCGATTATAAATATTCATTAGAAAGATAAAAATATTTCCTACATAATGATATTTTATTTATAATTTTTAGACATTAAATAATTTATTTTATTTATGACACAATGATGATGCAGTAATTACTAAAATAGTAAAAAATTAACATAATTGATATTATAAATACCCAAATAAATATAATACGAAACTTTTAATGAATTAAACTAATTTTCTAGGATAATATTATATATTAGGATTGATTTAATTGACTTTTTGCGAAGTAATCAATCTGTTATGAGTTTCACAAAAATCAACTATTGAATAGTGTCAAAATTGACATAAAAGAGTTCTTAAAACAAATATTATATTATTAATTGATATTAAATTCCTAAATATCTAAGGTTCGGCCAAGAGACTTATATTATGATAGGTTAATCATTAATGGACCACTTGGGGGTCGCTTGGATGTATATAGTAAGTTTATTAACCATAATATATAAAATACAAAGAGACATTGTAAAAGTGAAACTAATTAACTTAGAGTTAATACTTAAAGATAAGGTTAATATAAGTACCCAAACCTGTCTAAATTCTATTGGATGAGTTGTTTTCGACCTATCCCCACCTCATCCTTTGAATAGTCAACTTTGGAGCCTTTAGAAACCGAATATGAATTTATTATAAATTAATATTTCTAGCTTTTCCAAAGGTGCCCCTCACCCCTCTTATAAAAGGGCACTCCTCCTTCCCATTTCTTCACACCTTCAAAGCCTTTTGGTTCGGCCAAACTCTGCCCAAATACTCTCCCAACATCCCTCAATACAACCTAGAGGCCTTAGATTGATCAGAAAGCCAACCTAAGGAGCCCTTTTGATCAAATCAAAAGGAAGAACCCGAAGAAGAGGTAATGATTTCACCACCCTTTTCTAAGTTCATTTCTTCTTCCACTTCTTCTTCATTTGTTCTTACCATTCTGAAATAATAACTCCAGTATCTCACATATACTGTGATGTTATTATAAATATGGTACAATCATATTCAGTATTCTATCCACCCTTTGAATAACATGTCACCATACGTGCGTACGTACGGCTTACCGTCTCCACGTCGTGGTGTAATTGTTATTCAATATAATATTATTTGGATGGGTATAATAATGATGTGTAACTCATGTAAATAATAAATATAACATGTTAATGATTCTGTATATATGATATACCATCCATTTATATATTATTTTAATATCAAAAGAATGATATTGTCGCTCGTGCGTACGTACGGACTACCGTCTCCACGAACGCGATGAGATTCATTCTCCATCGTATCCATTCAAGTATAATTATCATTTGATGATTTAAAAATGATTTTTAAGGACTGTATATCATTCTAGATATGAATAAGATACAACAACCATGGCTTATGTAACAAAACATATAAAAGAAAATGAGTAAGTTAACTCCCGAAACGACGATAATTCTAAGATTTTATTAACAAATCAATGTTAAAAGATCATATATGATATCATATTAATATATATGATTCTTGTATAATTTAATAACAACTATTTCACCATTATACAGGAGGTTAACCTACCCCAACCAAGGAAAAGTACAAGGTAAGGGTTATTTCACAATCTCTTCTTTATCCGAGGTTGTTTATACGTAATAATCTACTGGGATCTCGTTATCATCCACATCCATGTTTCTTCGAAATGTATTTCAAAACATTTTTACTATTTACAAGAATATGGGTAAAAGTCATTTATACCCTTGTTTGACTTTTTATAAGAGGTTTATAAAGGAATCTTTCCGTCGTTTTCAAAACAATGTTCTTTTTAACCTTTTCGACAGAATTGAGGTAAGAATGTTTTTTTTTTAACTTATACGGCGGGTGCGGTTATTTTCCGCCATTATAAAATCGTCAAAGCTTTCCTTACAAGCTTACAAGAATATTTTCAAGAAAATGTTTTATTTTATATGGCTCTTAAATGATTTCAAAAATAGAAAGAGATATTTCTCTAAAAAGTGTTTTGATTTCATCTATGTCAACATCCTTTAATGGATTTTACGCTTATTTGAAGTTGATTTATTATAATACAAAACTTCTATATTGTATTGAAGGTTTTGTGATATGTTTGACTGTGGATGTGCTATTTTATACCATTCATAGTTTATGGTGAAACTATTGACATTTCGTATGCTAGTTTTAATCCGAATGATTATGTTATATTTCAAACTTTTCTTCAGATGAATGTGCTAAACAAGTATGTTCCGGGTTGGGGACCGGTAAAAGTAAGCCCTCCAGGTTGGGGACTGGTAAAAGTAAGCCCTCCAGGTTGGGGACTGGTTAAAGTAATCCCTCCAGGTTAGGGACTGGTAAAAGTATTCCCTCCGGGTTGGTGTCCGGTTATTAGAGGCACTCCGGGTTGGTGTCCGGTTATTAGAGGCACTCCGGGTTGGTGTCCGGTTATTAGAGGCACTCCGGGTTGGGTTCCGGTTAGAAGTAACCCCTAGGTCTTGGGATGAGGCCTAGAAAAAGAAATTAACGTTTAGCATTATGCATTCCAACATTATGAAAGTGGTTATTGATATTGCATGTGATTATTCGATTAGTAGAATATCCATGTGAATAAGTAAATGGCATTATTTCATTTTTATTTTTGCCATACTATGTTGAAGTTCAATTTTAAAAGGCTTTTGTTTTAGTAATTCATTGCCTTAAATGTTTATGCTTATTATGAATGTTCCGCTATATTGTTATCCTTACTGGGCATTTGAGCTCACCCCTTTTCTATGTTTTATTTTTCCCAGGTAGTGAAGAAGTAAATTATGAATGACTTGCAGGGATATTATGAGGGGTTAATAGTGTGGATATGAAGACTTTGTTGTTGTAGTAGTTTTTCACTTTGAAATGTAATGTAAAACTTTATGATTATATCTAGTGTTTCCAAGGCTACTAAACCAATCGGTCTTTCGGGATTTGATCTTTCTTGTGATCATGCCAATGTTATGTAATTAATGCACCGACTCTGGGTAGCTGGGGTCGGGGCGTTACATGGGAAGTATTCTGCCCAAAGTGAGGCTTCTAGGAGTAAGGTAGGGAAGTTGGGAGAGTATTTGGGCAGAGGTCGGCCGATCTAAATGGCTTGAAAGTGTGAATGAGGTGGTAGAGGTGGGGGCCTTTTATAAGTGGAGAGGAGAGGCACTCTTAGAAAGTAAGGAAATTTTACATTATTATACAATTCTTTTCAGATTCTAAAGGTCCCACACTTATATAATTCGTGGCTAAGGTGATAAGGGTTCTAAATCTACCCATCCAATAGTCTTTGTACAAGTGTAAGCCTTGGATTGTAAATTATCTTTTCATTTTATTAAAATCGTTAAATAATGAGGTCATCACTGCATCATAATGATGTCATAAATAATTTAATTTATTTAACTTCTAAAAATTATAAAAAAATTACTATGATGTAGGAAATCTTTTTATCTTTCCAATTACAATTTATAGTCAAAAATATAACTTGTATAACCCCATGTAAAAATTGTTTTAGTAAAACATATCATGTTTGTGTCATTTTTTACTTTAACATTAAATAAAAGGTATTTATGTCATTTTCTAACTAAAGTTGCTCCATGGGGTCCCCAAGTTGACCCATGGGTTGTCTTGGTCGGCCATAACTCATCCAATTGTAGTAGGACAAGTTTCAATCTCATCTCATATTATTAAAACATTATTTTTACCTTAAACTACACTAATTACCTCTAATCGCGATTAAGAACTTAAAAGTTACTATTCACCAAAAAATTATTTTAATCTCATTGAACCAAATTTTACTTCTTAATGACAACCATGTATGTTGGATTTTTGAAAATCAAATAACAGAAGTGGTAATATTTTATTTAAATGAAAAATCAGTTATTTAACTACCACTTAGTGGTTTCACTATTCATCAAAAATTGATGTTTTTCAGAACAATGACAAAATTTCACCCTAAGCTATAATTGATATTCTGAATTAAAAAATGATATCTATTTTACAAAATTACAAACATATAAGTTGAATTAATTAATTTTATAATTAATTCCCGCTGTCACAACAGTAGCGTGTCTTTAAGAAACAATTTATATCAAAAGATTGGCAATTGTTTATGTCCAATTTCAATGTTAAATTAATTCTAATGACCACCATTGGATAAAATGGTAAAAATATATTATAATTATACTTTAAAACCACTAAATAGTATAATTTATCACTATAAATCATTTTGATTAAAAAAGTTGTTTTTAAGTAATTTTCACTATTCAAAAAAAATTGGAAGTTCTCAGAAAATTACAAAAAATTCAACTTTGGATAATTTCGATATTACGAATACAAAAATGAAGTCCATTTTGAAATATAAAATTTCTATAATTTTAAAAAGTGGTTATTACTATTCATAACGGCTACTTTGATTAGTCGCAGGGTTTAAGAACTCGAAGTTGCGTACAATGCAAGCTATTGCATTATTGAATGAGAAGCTTATCGTGGAAGCTCGTGGTGTTACATTCTCCCCTCCTTCAATAAATTCCGTCCTCGCAATTTGAAATTTTTCATTGAAAATAAAAGGATGAAAAGAGAAAATACCTTTGAGGAAAACCCACATCGGAAATAAGATTAATAAAATTTAGTCTTAATAAGAGGGAAAGGGAAATGAAAAAGTCACCACCCAATTATGATCTCGATTAGGAGAACATTGGTGGCAATTAGAGACATATAATTGGAGGAAAAACGTAAATATTTGTAGGGAGTGATTGAGGTCATCAATCACAATCAACTGTCAAATTGAGGGCCTCAAAGCCTTCAATCTATGTTGATTTAAAATATCATCAGTTCAACAAGACATAAGGTATTAGGATAACACATTTTTTTTGTTTTAATATCCCTTTACTAAAGTTTAAGAATTAATTTATTCATTGAATAAGAGATAGGTATATATATATTTATGCTTGACAATTAGAGTTTCAACCATCAACTCATCTTTCACTCAAAAAGATAATAGAACTCAAACATATTATACTTATCCTAATTGTATAAGGTTCCAAATGTTAACACATACCATTTAGATTAGTAAAATTATTTTGTAATAACCAGGGACTTCCTGTAGGCTAGTGGTTGGAAATAAAGGTATGTCGCACTATGGTTGTGGGTTCGATTCCTGCACCTTTGTCCGACGCGATGGGTTATGCCCCACCCTGCAGGTTATCCTTTTCCTAAAACTATAATATTATATTATTCCAAAAATAATCTTCAGAAATGTTTTAACCTTAAAAAATTCTATCCAAAGATCAACTTAATCCATTCCAACCTTTATAGTTATCCAAAACACCTCCGTCAAGACTTTCTCTAAAAGGTCTCTAAATTCCAAAATCAATTGTAACCTCAGATTCCCCTAACAAAGTAATGTTTTTCTTATTGTCACATATTAAAAATATGATTACCTTCATCATATTAAATCCTTAATGAAAACAACATGTACTACAGTACAATCCTTATATATATATCACATTATTCTAATAACCAGAATATAGTCCATGAGTCCAAAAGCATCAATACATTAATTATTCTGCTTCAACTGTAGTCACAGCATAAGATTGTCCTTGATCCCTTGGCCTTTTCTGAGGTATGTTTCCCTAACGCTTAGGACATTCATTTCCATAATGCCCCTTTCCCCTACAATTTTAGCATTCAACATTGATAGCCTCTTTCTTTCCCTTGCAATCACGCGCCTGGTGACCTTTTTCCCCACATTTATAACAAACTCCCATTCCTTTTAGGCAAGTACCAAGGTGATTCTTCCCATAATTATAACATAATGGAGAATCCTTCTTTCCCTTTTTCCCTTTATCTGTCTCTTGTTCTACCGTTCTCTTCTTCTCTTGCTTTACTTTGTTGTCATAAGACTTAGAGAATTTCTTTTTCTGTCTTGATAGCCCATGTGACAGTGTCTTCATACGACGAGAAAGATTGTGAGACTAAGGCTCGACGGAGAAATGGTTTTAACCCATCAAAGAAACGATCAATCTTACTCCTTGGGTTATGTATATAATCTGCAGCATGCCTCGCTATCCTTGTAAAGTTAGCCTCATACTTTGCGACATTCTCATCCTCCTTCTTCCTCAGACTCAGAAATTGCGTTTCCATATCTGCTCGATGGTCACGAGGATAGTATTTTTCTAGGAAAAGCACTTTGAACTCCCTCCATTCCATATTCGATACGTCATCGTCTTCCTTTGTGTTTTGAATCAGCGACCACCACTGATCAGCATCTCCAGTGAGGCGGTAAACTGCCATGACAACTTTCTCCCTTTCACTACTCCCCAAGGCATGGAATATTTTCTCTAAGGAATTTATCCATTGCTTAACTAATATAGTATTTGTAATCCCATTGAAGGTTGGTGGTTGTTGCCTCATGAAACAGTCTAGAATTGATCCTCCACGTTGCGGATCAGGGTGCTCCATACGAGTAAGGTTATTATTCATAACCTGCGTGAGTTGTCCCAGTATGGTAATAAGTTGATCAGCACCAGTTGTATCTCCAGATCCACAATAATTATCTTGAGCAGGAGGGCAATCGCTACACGGAGTGCGTGCATTGATACGGTTTCCATTCCTTCCATTAGGCGCCATTTCTAAACAATGGCATAAACTATATCCCCCGGGAGTTTCGTAACCAAGAGTGCAGCAAGTCCCGTTGTCGTGCACCAGTTCCCGTTCAAGTCTAGCTCAAAGTGGTGTTTTCAGGTTTTACCCCTAGGTACATCTGTGCCAGAGCCTCCTCTACCTGCTCGTATCCAGACAGGGATGTATTGCTCGGAAAACTCACAACATCTCTACAATACCAAAATTCTAGGAAGTTCTTCTATACTAATCCTTAAAGTCTATCTTCAGGCTATGTTCTCTAATCAGAGTTTATCTAAATTTAGCTTCCAAGGTTAGTACTAAAGTGCCTCTGATACCAACTGTAACGCCCCGACCCCAGCTATCCAGAGTCGGTGCATTACTTCGTAACATTGGCATGATCACAAAAGATCAAGTCTCGAAAGACCGATTAGTTTAGTATCCTCGGAAACACTAGAAACATTCATAAATGTTACATTACATCATAAAGTGAAAAACTAATAACAAAGTCTTCATAGTCCACACTCATATCCTCTTCTGACTATCCCTGCAGTTCATTTATAAAATACTTCTTCACATCATGGATAATATTAAAACATTGAAAGGGGTGAGCTCAGATGCTCAGTAAGGATAACAATATTGCGGAAGCTTTCATAAATAAACATAAAAATATAAGGCAATGTATAACTAAAACAAAATCCTTTTAAACATGAACATCAACATAATATGGAAAAAGTAAATTGAGATAATGCCATTCACTTCTTCACATGGATATCCTACTGGTCGAATAATCACATGCAATATCAATAACCACTTTCATAATGAGGGAATGTATAATGCCAGACATTCTGAAACATTTTGTCAAGGCCTCAGCCAAGACGTCTAAAATGATTAAGGCCTCGGCCAAAACCATAAATCAAATTGGGAAAGGGCCTCGGAAAATTCCACGTATAGTTTTCTCATGAGACCTACCGATGCATCGAGGAGCTATAGCGGGCTCCACCCTTCACTTATTAAGTCCAATACATTCCTCATATGAATCGGTTTAAACATATCATAAACCATAACATAATCGTATCACATAAAACATGCATGAAGGAAACATAACATTTCCACATTTCAATCACAAGATATCAATACAACACATTGATATAATAAAAACGCTTTCAAAACCATTTTCAATACCAAAATAAAATAAAGTTAAAACTTTGTATTTATTTTTCATTAAAAAAATGATGGCTTGTAGAGGAAGCTGAAACTCAAATAATGGTCACGGAGGCAGAGAAGTTGTTGTCTCCGCATAAGTA
This sequence comes from Viscum album, assembly GCA_963277665.1. Taxonomy (NCBI): domain Eukaryota; kingdom Viridiplantae; phylum Streptophyta; class Magnoliopsida; order Santalales; family Viscaceae; genus Viscum; species Viscum album. The sequence continues at coordinate 396,769,398 of OY728145.1, forward strand.
CGGAAAGAAAAACATTCCCTTTTGTCATTTAGAAAAATGCTTCGTATAAAAAAATTCCTTTTGAATAAACGTAAATGTCAAAGGGGTTTATACACCGTATAAAAGAAAGCTGTGTATAAAACCAAATATGCCTCAATGAAAGGAGATTGAGACAAAGTCCTTACAAAGATCATTTTTAAAATAAAATAGATCTATTATGTGTATTCACTATAAGTACACATAAAGAAAGTACAAATACAAGATATGACATTATAATATCATGACATAATTTGAAAGTAGGAGATTAACCCAAAGAATAGAAATTGGGTTAAGAAGTTCCCTTACCTCGTGTCTGACTTGACTCAACCGTTATTTAACCTCCTAAATAATAAACTAGAGTTAATATATACCTTACTAAGAACCATTTTTAATTTCAATATCCTTTTTATATCACTTATTACAATGTTATGAACATTATGTAATTATTTAAGTTAATAACGGTCGTTTTGTCGATCTTTGGTACTTGAGTCAACAATAAACTTCTTATAATTACAAGTTGTTTATGTGGTAGAATATCCATTATCTACAGAATTATATTCATGATTTAGATGTCATATATATCATATATATCCAGTATATACATTCATTTATAATATTACGTAACATTTAGAGGTAAGAAATGAAATGCACCGTTCATGGAGACGGTAAGCCGTACGTACGCATGAACGCTACTTTCATTTCTATTTCATATTTAATGGAATGAAATCATAATTATATAAATTTATAATATAATTCCAGTATAATATAGTGTATAATACCATTTACTCCATCCTTTATACATCCCACATATGGCATTAACGATTCAAATCACTTTGAGGGGGCGGTAGTCCGCACTTCCTAAAATGAAATTATCGCGTTTTACCCATAATGGAAATCATAAAGTATGCCATAAATGAGAAATACAGAAGCATAAGTAAAACATAAACATATTATATATCATATATAAATATAGTTACATCTTAATGGCCACCTTTGAAGGTGTTATATGAGTGTTGAACAATCATCATTTCGTGAGGCAGAAATTCACCATCCACAGAAACCGTATGTTCTTTAACCATTAGATGTAGGTGTGTGTAATTGTAGCTCGAATCCTTCTTATAACAACATACTAGTATATTGAGGATACTGGTGTTGTTACAAATGAAATGAATAAAAAGAGTTTATGGGGTTGGAGAAGAAAAATAAAACAAATTAACATAAGAGAAAACATTACCTTTAAATCGGGTAACTCGTTTGATTTGTGCCAAAGGCTTCCTTGGGAAGTATTCTGCCCCAAGTGAGGCTTATAGGAGTAAGGTAGGGAAGTTGGGAGAGTATTTGGGCAGAGGTTGGCCGAGCCAAATGGCTTGAAAGTGTGAATGGGGTGGTAGAGGTGGGGGCCTTTTATAAGTGGAGAGGAGGGGCACTCTTGGAAAGTAAGGAATGTTTACATTATTATACAATGCTTTTCAGATTATAAAGGTCCCACAGATATATAATTCGTGTATAAGGTGATAAGGGTTATAAATCTACCCATCCAATAGTCTTTGGACAAGTGTAAGCCTTGGATTGTACATTATCCTTTCATTTTATTAAAATCGTTAAATAATGAGGTCATCACTGCATCATAATGATGTCATAAATAATTTAATTTATTTAACGTCTAAAAATTATAAAAAAATTACTATGATTTAGGAAATATTTTTATATTTCCAATGACTATTTATAGTCAAAAATATGACTTGTATAACCCCATGTAAAAATTGTTTTAGTAAAACATATCATGTTTGTGTCATTTTTTACTTTAACATTAAATAAAAGTTATTTATGTCATTTTCTAACTAAAGTTGCTCCATGGGGTCCCCAAGTTGACCCATGGGTTGTATTGGTTGGCCATAACTCATCCAATAGGAGTAGGACAAGTGTCAAGCTCATCTCATATTATTAAAACATTATTTTTACCTTAAACTACACTAATTACCTCTAATCGCTATTAAGAACTTAAAAGTTACTATTCACCAAAAAATTATTTTAATCTTATTGAACCACATTTTACTTATTAATGACAACCATGTATGTCGGATTTTTGAAAATCAAATAATAGAAGTGGTAATATTTCATTTAAACGAAAAATCAGTTATTTAACTACCACTTAGTGGATTCACTATTCATCAAAAATTGATGTTTTTCAGAACAATGCCAAAATTTCACCCTAAGCTATAATTGATATTCTGAATTCAAAAATGATGTCTATTTTAAAAAATTCCAAACATATAAGTTTCATTAATTAATTTTATAATAAATTCCCGCTGTCACAACAGTAGCGTGTCTTTAAGAAACAATTTATATCAAAAGATTGGCAATTGTTTATGTCCAATTTCAATGTTAAATTAATTCTAATGACCACCATTAGATAAAATGGTAAAAATGTATTCTAATTATACTTTAAAACCACTAAATATTATAATTTATCACTATAAATCATTTTGATTAAAAAAGTTGTTTTTAAGTAATATTTACTATTCATAAAAAAATTGGAAGTTCTCAGAAACTTACAAAAAATTCAACTTTGGATAATTTCGATATTACGAATACAAAAATGAAGTCCATTTTGAAATATAAAATTTATATAATTTTAAAAGGTGGTTATTACTATTCATAACGGCTACTTTGATTAGTCACGGTGTTTTAGAACTCGAAGTTGCGTACAATGCAAGCTATTGCATTATTGAATGAGAAGCGTATCATGGAAGCTCGGGGTGTTACACGTGCTGGGTGGCCCAAGACTGGCCCGCGACTAGCTTGAGACTGGGTGGTCCTGTGATAGGGTTTTCACTAGCTACCATTCAAGGGGAGGCGCCCTCGAATACCCCAAGTGGCTGGGCAGCTCGGGTTGGGTAGACGATCAGTCGGCGCCATGTGGCACTAGAAGCTGGCATGCCAGACCCCGGGTATCGCATGGCTCACCGGCTAGCTAGACTTCCAGCACTCCTCCGCAGCACAGTTGTGCGCCGTGCCATCCCCGGGGGATGGCATCAAGCCGACCTCCCCCATTCGCCACTGCGGCCTCATGTCGCCCCTCCTCCATTCCCTGCGGTGCGGTCACATGTCTCCGCCTCTTTCACATGGCCACCATGCACTGGCTGCCTCTCGCGAGCCCCACTGGTGCCGGTCATAGGAACGGGTTGCCAGTGACGTTCCCCGGGTCACCGAGTGTGCCCCGGTGGCCCGTTCATCATTCCGAAGACTCCCGCACTCGACACAAAATGTCTCCATTGATTTAATACCGTCAAAAACCACAAAGGTTTCAGAGAGTTTGAGCCATGTTCATTTGTCCCACTCCCTCCATGTTAGAATAGTAGGAAGCGGCATACTTGTTCTTTAATCAAGAAGATTGAAAATAATAGGGTAAGGGGTATTCAAAACAACATTCCCTACCTCGATTTCTCATTGATGTCGGTGAGGAGAGGAAACGACGGATGTCCGTTCATCATTGTAGAAGACGTTCCTCATTGGGTATCCTTCAATGGAGTTCTTCCTTGGAGAAAGTGTTCTTCATTAGAGAGATTTTTTCTCCACAATTCTCCCAAGATCTTCTTTGCCAACAAATCCTCCAACCACGAGGTGAAATGCCAAATTAATAAGTCTATGTTTATTAATTAAACTAATTGATTTTTCAGATCAATGTGATGGGAAACCAATTGTTACCCCCATTAAAAGGGGAGTTCAAGGGTCGGGTGGTCCCCACTATTGAATTCAAATTGGGTGTTCTCAAGCTCCGGTGGTCCCCACCACCAAAAATCAAATTGGGAGGATTAAATTACATAAATAAAATAATGCTACTTTATTTTATTTTGTCCCCTGAAAATCAAAAAATAATAATTTCCTCCCTTGACCAACTACGGTCGAGGTGAAGGTCTCCTTATGTGAACACCAGCTCTATGAGATCAACGGTGTCATTGGATTTAAATTCTATGCACCGATTCCAAATTTACAAAAGACAGCTCACACATTTACTAAACATACCCAAAAAAAGTTAAGAAATTCATTTCGTGAACTTACGGCCTCGGAATCACACACCGTCAATTTTCATGGACTCGAAATATTCCAAAATAATTTTAAAAAAAATACATGGAAAATCTGAGTAATTAAATCATACATGGACAAAAAATACATGATACCCATAACACTCATTATTTTCCTTCACATATGATATTATATCACATAATTAAAGGATGGATGGAACCCTCTTGAGTGACATTATATTTTGTTAGCTCGGGGATACACTATGAAGTTGGAAATATTTTTATATCCAATTTTGGATCCTGAATAAACATAGTTGAAGGCTATAATGAATACTATAGTGGGGATTTGGTGTATGGTACTCCACATTTATAGTATTTATTTATTTTCATTTTAATAAATGATTCATAGTAGAATTACTCAAGATCCTAAAAAAAGATATTACATCTCTTCTAGCTCAACTAATAATTGTTATTAGACTATAGATAATTCCTTCTATAGAATCAGAGGATGGCATGATTATAATTTATTAAATCATGCATCAAATTAAGAAGAATCGAAAAAATAGAGGAGTTTTGTAATTCATAGAATTAAATTTAATAATATGGTTTACCCTCTCATAGTTGGTTTTATAATAGTAACTAACACCAAACCCTTAAAAAACTGAGATGTGTAAGTGTGGATAATTAATTACCCTTATGCCGAGTTCTTTAATTAAGTGATATCACAGCCTACCCATATTGAATATAAGGGTTTCATAATGGTATTTTAATAATTAATAGGGATATTTTATGACAAAAAATCTTATTATCCTTATGTGATACCCTAACATATAAAGTCAACATAAGGGTCTCCAGTTTTTTACAATTACCAAATCGGTTTTCATAATCATATTACTATTACACAGTGGTGAAAAAAGGATATTTAATGGTAAATTACACCTACCCATAAGTGAGGAATTCAAACAAATTTAATATGATTTGTTACCTTATGATGAATGATCTATGTAAAGGTAATATTTTAGTTACCATGACACAACGATTTATATATAAGATGTGTAATGTTATGTGGTGAAATATCATTATTCAAAGGATTTTTTATAGAGTGTGTTAGGGTTAATGGTTTTACCATTATGGTACAATATCACTATTTGTAAGGGAAATTAGATTTTTTTGAAATTGTCATAAAATTACCACATAAAATGATATAGATGCTTAATAAACTATTTATAGATCATTTGAATAATTATTTAATGATATTTTTTATTTATGAAAATTATATTAATTAATTAATTTTACTTTTTTATAATTATTAATTTGTTTATGAAAACAATTATTCCGAAATAAAAAATCACAAATGTTAAAGTACTTGTTATCAAATTATATGTAAATTTGAATGATATAAAATAAAAATTTTTATGTATACATTATAATAAATTATTTATTAAGGGTTATTAATTATTAAATAATGTCACAATATAGAATTATTATATTTAAATTAGTAATTGTTTATAATACAATATTTAAAAATGTTACAAATAAATGTTTCTTTTTTGATTATCATTTAAACCACATAAAAATTTCATCGATGAATGATATGATCATGGTTTAAATAATAATAATTTTATTGATATTTAGATTGGGTAAACTGTTTACTTAAGATAAATTGTATTACAATTAGTTTATAATTCACATAATATCATATATTTAAAATTTAAATTCCATAGAATGTTAAATATGTAGGTGTTCATATTGGCTTGACTATTATGTGTTTATATTTACTATTATTTAAATTAATAAAAAAATCTTTATGTTCAATATAATGGAATGTCCCTAATTTTAAAGCTAATAAATTATAATTGGTTTATAGATAGATTTTATTTATGAATTCTTAATAAATTCTTCTTCCTTGTTTAAATATTTTATTTGTTTATTTAATTAAATGGGTTATCACTTTCATATTCATGTTTTATAAAATGATTAAGAAATGTGAATATTGTATGATTTAGATAAAATACTTCTAGGATAGATGAATATTTTACATTCTCGAAATAACTATATAATGAATATAGGTTTTCATCATCATTGACTTCTATTTGTGAGTAAATTGATGACCCTGAATGTTGGTTTTAATATTGTTTGTTTATATAATAATTTAGGGTTATGAATCCCCACATATAATAAGCTAGGGTTTTTTATTTATTTACCCCTCCCCTGGCCGATGTAATAATTTAATGTTATGATTGACTTTGTTCTCACTTGAGTAATGTATCCCTTGATATAAGGACATAGGATTAGAGTATCTACCTACCTGAAGTATAATTCCATTTCACTACTGGTAAATTTGGTTGTCTATCTATCACTATAGCCTTAGAAATTTAGATATTTTCAATCAAATATATCTATATGCTATTACATGAACTGATGTTCCTAATTTATTTTATTAATTTTGATATGTATGAATATATTTGACCTAAATTTATGTCTAAGTAAAAAAACATGGGGGATGATAAAAGGGTTACCATCATTATGGTATGGACAAATTGATTCGGTGGAGGGAATAGGATTCCAAACTAAATTAATATAAGCATACATTCCTAAAATGGGTCATCATGATATAACATGGGATTGAATTTCCATCAAATATATTGTGTCTAATTATTTTTAAATCATCAAAAATCATGAACTGAATCATTTAATTGGGTAATTTAACACTAAAGTGGGGTCCCTCTAGATTATTTCATGTATAGAAATAATGTAACGGGTCGGAGAATATCATCCTTTGGTAGTTTCATGCCAATGCAAAAAACCATTGTATTATTATATGATTAACACATATTTCCACATTTCCATTATGTTAAACTGGTAGTGTAACTACACGGTTTGACATACCATAGGAATAGTGATGGGTTTATATATATGATGAACAAGAAAATGAGTTGTCTTATCAACAATTCAAGTGGAATGTATTATCTAATTTGAATGATGCCCTGCCTAAATAATTATGTATAGAGTTTCAAAAGAACAAGGGTTAGTGGAATAATAAAATATGGACCATATACCACTAATATATTTAATGGATTTCAGAATATTTTTATCATTTTAATAGGATACCATTCAATAAAATTAATTGTGTAATAGTTTAACTATATTATTATAATGAGATAAAAGATTTTATTTTACATAATATCATCATATTCATCAAGATAATTATGTTAATTAATACCTGAAAAATGGATTATGAATTTTAGTATACCCTAGGACTATATAATTTTGAATTGTTCTTCAACAATATTAGTGATCAATGAAATTCTCACAATAATAAATTTGAAATGTCAAAATTGTCCCTTACTTAGTAACTATATTTTGGAACTATCCATCAATTGAATCTTGATGATTATGGAAGATTAGAGTCATTAATATATTTTTTCAAAGGAATTATATTAAAAATGTCCAAAGTAGTCTTTGTCTCCACTCATGTACTCAATATGATCGCATACGTCGATTTAAATCTCATATACTCAATATTATTTGGTACATAAAATGATATTCAATATGATTGAATATGTAAAGTGAATTCAAGGGACTTATGGTTTCCTTTAAAAAAACGTGGTTATATAAATAAATTTTATAATATTAATTAATTAAGACCAAAATAGACCATTAGATAAATCATTCTATTTTCAATAATGGAAATTCTCTGACAAAGTGAATAAATTCAATGAAATTTTCCTAATATTCTAAAAGTGTTAATATAATTGAAGTAGGATTATTTTTTATAAATTTTTCAACTATATATACTATACATGTTGGTAAAATTTGAAACCATAGAAAAAAAGATAGTTAAAATGTTCAGCAATACCTCTTTAAGAATAAATTATTTTCATTGGAACCTATATATTTCATGATGAAATAATAGTAAGTCAATATTATTGGAGTATACAAGATATACCAGAATGAAAATTTTAATCCTAGTTGAATATAAATATCAGGAATGGATGATATAGCAATTAATTATTCTATTTTGAATTTTATGTGATACTAAATTTATATTTTACAACGTTTTGTAAATATATGAGATTTAAAAATCAAAGGATGAATTGGTTGAGTTTGTGTTTTATATTAATTAGATAATGAAAATTAATGATGAATCATGGAATTTAATGTAATGTATTTTATGAATCACAAATGAATCTAGTAAAATATTTTTACTTTCATATCATTCACTTATGTGATAAGAAAATCCATTTGATTATAAATAGTAGTTGAGAACACATATGAGACTATTAATTGTGTGAAAAAGGTTTATGATTCATCAATATCTATCACGTGTTTTGAGACGAACATTTTCATAATGTTTTTTATAAAATATTAAGCATTTATCTAGATTATTATTAAAATATATAGGAATGTGTTTCCACCACTTATGAATGTTTTGTCATTAAACAAATATTCTTTTAAAAAAGGAATACTTCGAAAAACATAGAATAAAATATGTGATCTGGAAGTAATAGTTACATTTTTAAATATTATTTCTAAAAGAAGAAAATTATTTCTTAATACAAAGGAGATCCTATATTTAAGCAAGATATTCTAAAAATAATAGAGTTCGTAAGAGGCAAGTTAGAGTATGTTTAGACTAATAGAAGTTAAAAATTAATAAATAATGGATAACAAAAAAAATCCTAAAATGGGTTTTTTAATAATATCTTAAATTTTTTATGATATGTTAAATGGAAGATAGTTGTAAAATGATTTACTAGTTACCATAACAATATGATTGTCACATTATCCAAACAGTGTTTTAGAGGAATGGTAAACAATAATCTATGTAGTCACCTTGTTTAAAGAAATATTTGGGTGTAATAGGTTTCAATAATGATGATGACGAACCTAAAACTAGTTCAATGTCAAAGAAATAATTTTTTATCATAACATTTAATTTTGGGATTTTATGATGATTCAATAAGTTCAAGAATTTGAATTGTTATAAATATGATTCATGTGTCTCACTATTATTCAAACTAGTTTCCATATAGATTTTTCTCATTAAATAATTTAATTGTAATATTTTAGCAAATGGTTACACATATAAGTAAAATGAATTACATATGATGTTATTAGTCATCAATACCCAGAATTTATAGAAACCATAATGCAGATCTAGTTTTCTATTATATCTGATATGATAAAATGCTTCTTATGCTGGTTTTCCTAAATATTCTAAATGTGTTTCATAATATTAAAATGAATCATATTCAAGGAAAATTCCATTTCATCATTCTTTTACATTGTTTTCAAAAATGTATGTATATATATAAATAATTTTTCTGAACTGTAATGATAATTAACTATAAAAAGTACAAAATTTAGTTTATCCCTTGTCAAGGTTTTTTATGGAGTATTATTAATAGCAATGAAGTGTTATGGTTATTATTATTAGGATTATTTTACAAAGATACAAAATATGAACATGAGTGACAAAACATTGACTAGGATTCATTATGTGCACTAGATGACCTTTTATGTCAATCACATGGAGTGTCATATAGATGAATTTTGTATACTAGGGGTACAAGGATAATATTTTAGTCCCCGCTAAATATGTTTGTGTGATATGAAGCCTGAGAAACTTCAATCATTGACAACCTCTATATGTAAATCTATATATTGACATAGTAATTATGTGTTGTATGGGTATATTTTTCATCATGTTGTTTGTTGTATATTTACCAATATGAGGGTTTTCCAGTCATACAATGTGTACAACATACAAACTCATGATTGAGATATATTGTAAGACTTTGTTGAAAACCCAAGATATTATATATATTTTTGGATAAGGGACATTTTATGTGTGTATCAAAAATGATAAATGAAATTTGGTTTATTCCTTGATCAGATCTAACTGCACTCAGAGAATCAATAATAGATGAGTTTGCAATATGTGATTGGAATGTTCTATATCGTATGGTCCTTAGATGTCTTATAAGAAAGGTAAATAATATAATGCATATTTTTTGATGATTCATAATAGTGGAAGTATGTATTGAGAAATGTGTGTTTGGTATATTTTACATCATAGGGAAGTATAACATATGTATCATTAATGAATTTATAGAGGACGCAATATGATGGCATATATGGATATAGAAATTTATTTTTTTAATGAAATAATGGATCATGAGGTTACCATTTCTGTTTGATTTATTGTGGATGGAGTTTGACTAAAAGGCAAACTATAAAATATTCAATCTAATACAATATTTTTATAGATGGGTATTCATATGTTATTAAACATGATATAATACAAGGTTACAAAAAACATGAAATTCCAACTGTTTTTTATAATATATCTAAATGGAGATTTGTATATGATTGAATAATTATTGTATAACATGCAATATAATGCTAAATGGCACATATAATTTCTTTTTTTCTGCAAGGGGGATATTTTTAATGATATTACCTATATACTTTAATAAATATATATAATATGTTTATGTGTTTCATGAGAATTATGATTTTCATGCACAAAATGTTGTATTATTATTTTTAAAATATGAATTCAAAAAAAGGTAGCAGTTATCATTTTCTATTTCAACATAATATTATATGATTAAAGGAACAATTTACTAAGATGATATGGTGAGGATGTGTAACCTTAATATGAAAAGTTCATTAATTTATCCTTTATTTCACTCATGTATTATGAAATCAAGAGTTATTATTTTTCCCAAGTATTTTTGGTTTATAAACCATTTTCATTTGATGGAAGTGGGTGTGGGATAGATTGAGATCCCCCTGGATGGCCAAACCCTCTCCATGAACCATATCTCTCTTCATCTTCTTTCTTCATATATGATATTCTTATACATAATGAATCAAATTATGGATCCATCACATGCAACAGAAGATCCAATTTGGCTAGTGGATTCACTATGAAGGTTGGAAGATTTTAATTTAAACTTTGTGATCTCTCTCAAAATAATTTTATGGAGATCAAGAAGGTTTTATTGGTTATACAATGTAAGGTACACAAGATTCTTATTAGTTCTTTATTTTAGTTTTATAACATGTTTCACATTAGCATTTATAAATATTCTTATAACTGTGTGTAAATCTCTTCCTCTTCACATAAAAAAAATTATTGTATGCTTGGAATCCCCATTAAGTTTATTTCTTAATGATGGGGACCATCTTCACTTTAGATTATTATTTTAATGGTTAAATTGGTTGATTTATCCATTTAAGGTTTTCCTAGTATGTTTCACACATTATAATATTTTCATCAAAGTCATACTACTATTCTAGTATTTTTCACCATACTATGAGGATGATATTGTTTTAATAAGGTGAATCAATTATGTCATAGATAATATATAGCTATAATATGGATCTTAGTAGAATATATATATATATATATATATATATATATATAATTTTAATATATTTTTTAGTGATATTGATGATTTAGATAGTATTGGATCATCCATGCACAATTTTTAGGTATGGGAACATCATACACCATCAATAGTGGAAGCGTATTATATTTTAAAAAAACCATAAAAAACTTGATCATAATTTCATTATCATAAGTAAATATATATGAAGAATATTTCACTTTTATTGTTAAACTAATTGATCCATAGTCTCTATTTATACACCCATCATTTTCATCCCATCCTTTATGTTGCAATTTTTAGATGAGGTTAGTTGGAATATTATGGTGTAGATTTTATAACATAGAGAATAAAAGAACAACTCATTACTTAAATAATAATTTTAACTATTACATGAAATCCTTATAGATTTCAAAAATTATGATGATATGTTTTTCTAAAATAAGTCATGTAATTTAAAATACTTTCCTTCTGAGATTATTGATAACAAATAATAAGATTTAGTAAATAATACTTATGATTTTATATAATATAACTATAAAATAAATCGACATATAATCAATAAATGTAGAATATTCCACTTATTTTATAATGTTTGTTTAGTCATATAGAAATCAAATCAAGAGTTTAACACCATCCTTGATTTTTTAAAATAGTCACATCATAGTTTGAAGACAAATTTGAATGCATGATTATAAAGACAATAGTTAAAATCCATCCAAGAGGGAATGAAATGTGAGATAAATTTCTTAATTATGGTAGTATATCATGAATGTTAATACCATAGTTCAAATAATGTTAGGAATATAATGATGGCTATAGTATGGTTTAACAGAATAGGTGATGATATAGATGTTTATATAATATTTTTATGGAATTTAATTATTTATTATATTAGTTTTTTATCACTCATCAAGTGGGATATGTAATGTTAGAGTTAAATACCATCCATGAATAATTAATAGTTATGGGTAATTTTAATCCCATATAGGAGGACATAGTGTTTATATGACATTTATGTTCATCCAATAAGACATAAGTGTCATGTGATATTATAGTTAGGTCAATTATCATCTTGGATAACCATCCAACTAGGCTGCGAGGTAAGTTGTGACTAAACCCATAAGGTGTTCTGGAACCCTATGGGTATGCACCAAGAAGCCAGGAATAAAAAATATAGAGTGAATGGTTTCACCCAAAATCAAATAAATTTAAATGGAATATATATATATATATAAAGAAACCCATAGGAGAAATATTCAATAAACTAAAAGTGTTCCAACGATATCAGTACAACAAAAAGTAGCCAAATTGAAACCCAATGTACATGTACAAAGGAACCAAAAAGGAAACCTAAACTAGAAATCACGTAACTATATGATATGTTTAGATGATGTTCCATTGTCTCACAAGATACTACACTTTACTAGCTGACAAAAACCTCACCTCCTCACCATGGATCCTTTTATAATTTAACATCAAATGACCAAACAAGGTCTAAAAACTCAAAAGGGAGTGTAATAGGTCTAGTATAAATACATTATATAGGATCACACATAGTTGTTCCATATCAAGTATTTGTAAACAAACCCAATATTATCATACCAAAATAAATCTAATTCATGATTATAAGGTAAAAAAATTATATCAAACACATGGTAAACATGTCTCTTATTTCAAAATAATTCACAAACTATATAAAATAGTTTCAAATCTTATTTCAAATTAAATTTTATATTTATAAAAAATTTATTATATCATATAAAACAGAAAATAGTACCAGGCCTACAAAAAAAGTATAACACCCCAAGGGTAACAAGTCAGGTCATCTGGGTTACTCGTACGTCAATCACATTCATTGAATTATTCACACACAGGTCCCTAGAACCCCTGAGTAAAATCATTGGTACTGAGGAACACTTAAAAAGGTGAACCCCTAAAAATTAATTCCTTGTTATAGAAATAATGCATTTATAATATTGTAATAGAGGAGAACCCTAGAAAGTTGAGAATCGTTCAATACAAAATGATGGGCCCTAATACTACACCTTCCACCTAATTACACATGGCCCCTACATGCATCACATATCTCATTAGTTTTAAAGGGATTTTATATTTCAAACAAAATTCTTAATATTTCATTATTCATCAAAAACTTTATTTTAAAAAAAATTCTCAATCCATTTCATAGTCCTCTTTAAATACCTTTTCATTCACCAAAAAAAGGAGAAATGATATCTTTTCTAAAAAATCCATTTAAACACACAAATAAAACAATCATGATTCATAAAAATTAAATATTAAAACCATCTAATAAATGAATATAATTTAGGGTTCATCCAATATAGCCTAGATATGGGACCACTTACCACAAACTCAAGTAACACAATAACATTGATAGGAACCACACCCAAATGATGGTAAATAGAACATAAGGAAAATAACCAGGGACCCTACCGTCGATTCTGACATCCTAAAATCAAATTCTATAAGAAAAAATGGTCTATGGAGAAGTTATATCAATACATACCTCTAGATTATAATTGTTTCCACAACAAACAACAATATAGTTGACCCATATAATATAATAAAATAGAGGAATATACAAAAAATCAAGAGGTGTCACATCCTAATCAATATACTCTAATAGTATATCCCATAACCACTTTCCATATAAAATATCATGCATTAATGGGAGAGAAAATGACTAAATTTACCAGAATTAGGGAAACAAACAATTTTGAAGACAGAAGTGCCAAATAAAGATGCTTAGAATGTCTAGTGTTAACCAAAATCATCTCGATTTGACCTAGAGTTATGAGATGATAGGTTGAAGTTGAAGATGGGATTAATATGTCACTCATCATATAAATATAAACTGAGAAAAATATATTCAGGATGTGAATTATAAATTCACAGCATGAACCCTTGTAATAACTTTTATTAAAATAAAAACATTGCTATTTGTTTGAAACACAACATCCAGGATCACGATGTCAATATCCCTTTCAGAGAATTAATGTTTTCTATATATTTTACCATGTTCATTGATTATTACCATGAGTAATCATCATAATGTATATGTAATTATCACTATGAACCCACCCATATAGACATCACCTAGACGTGGTCATTTAGAATCCCCTGGTTCACCACTATTATCCCTCTAACCATATGTAAAAGCACATAAACATAAAAAAAATACGTAACTATAATGTTTCACTTTTAACCAATGTAGTACTTTATTTATCTTTATGTTCATTCAAAATAATAATTCTCTAGGAATAGGTGAAGACACCTCCCTTAATGACTATTACCCATCCCAATCCCAGTGAAAAGCTAATCCACATAGCCAAAACTCTTTGAACAATAAAATATACTAACCATGTTATAGATTCATCAGAGAATCAAATATATCCACTATTTTAGCCAAAATGAACTTATTTATCTCCAAATAAAAACATAGGAAGGATTGATGTGGTACTTCATGAGATGTTATATAAAGAAAATAACATGAATATTCATTATCCATGTTGTTAACTCAAACTGATAAGAAACATGTCCAATAAACTCTATGATATAAAACGTTCTAACATATCATGGAGATATATTTACTTATTTTATAATCTGAAGTTGACCCAACAAAGGAAAATGTTTCGTGAAAGAAAAAATCTCCATTGGAAGAATAAAAAGGGAAACATCGAAAACATACATAATATTTCTAGTGAATCTGAGCTATCACCAAAAATGTACATACATACTAAGTCATATCGAAATAACCTATAGTAGAATCATTTCCACAAGGGAGGTCTCTCCCACTACTACCCAACAAATAGGTGATCTGTATATCCAACCACTGTAATATTCTAAGGGATGTGTTTAGACTAAAAATTGATAAATATTATTATATAAAAACCGAACCAGATCAGAATTATTTCCCAATGGTCCCCCAATATAAAAAAATTAGGGATGAATGATATCCACCATAAAATAGATAGTATGCTAAATTATATAATCTATATATGAAAGATATGTTAAAACAATCGGATATGTGTTCCCACTACCTCTTATATATGATTCTAGAACTAGTAGCTGAACCTTGGGTCCTTGTTCGAGACAATGCATAAGGGAAGCCAATGTTACATTATAATATTTTGTACATGAAGCTTACTAAAATCATTAGAAATGGTGGTGTCTCTAATAGAAATTAAATGTTGAAACTTTTTCAACTGATCAATCTCTAATAAAATATTATTCATCCCTTAGATATTCATTGGTAATATAATATTGAAGTCTGTGACGACCACATTCCATTTTCAAACTAGCACTAGGAGAGGATAGAGAATAACAAAAGAGTTCAATTTCTTTAATGTTATCTATTGGAAGGTATAATAGTGATACACAATATCAACAATGGTATTCTTTATACCCAGACCCCAAAAATGTCATCTCACATCATAATACATTATCATAGTGCTAGGATGAATGACCAGAGAAAAATGATAAAAATTCGACAATTAATTCCTCATGGAAAATGGGATGAAAAACTTTCCCACAAAAGTGAGAATACCACAATAAAGGAGGGAACACCCAAAAACAATCTGTCTACAATTTAAGGGTTCCAAGATTCCATTAAAATTATCATCCCAATACTATTCATACATAATATATTCAAAGAGATATTATGATAATCGAGAACTAAAAAGAAATTTAGCTGAATAATCCTATTGTGCATCCAGATGTAACTATGTAAAGAACCCCATAAGGTCTCACTCCTCCTTTATCTCCAAGACAGAATGTGATGGAAATTTTATACTGAGGGCATCAGTAACGACATTTCCCTTCCCTGAGGGTAGGTGATGTCAATATTGAATATATGTATAAATTCCACCCACAACATCATCCTTGATTTAGATCAATCATTTAGAACCTATATATCAGAATCTAATGACAATAAAAGGCTATAATCCCCTCGCTAAAAAGATACTATCTCCAAATTTAACAACAAACATAACAGCAAAAAGCTCTAAATAAGTAGTGTGGAAATTTTTCTATTGTGGAAAAAGATGATAAGATATGTATGCCATAATTTTATTATCCTTCATAAGTACACAGCCATGACCAGTTACATAAGAATAACTATATACAACCTAATCATTACTAGGTTCTATAAAACCCATAATAGGATCCACTATTGGAGACATTTAACTTTCTGAAAATATGACTAACATTTATTATAAAATGTTAATTTCACCCATTTTATTTTAAGTTATAGAAAAGGTGATGTTCTCATAACTAAATCCATGAAGAAAAATGAATAATATCATGCTATTCCTAGGAAGATATATATCTTGTATAATTTTTTTGGTCCTTCCCAGGATAAGAAATTATTCATCTTTTCATCATCAATTAAGAGACCATATTTTGAAATAATAAGTCCCATTAACCGAACTTCATGGATCAAGAAACAAAATTTTGAAATAATCGCATAAATTTATTACCCAATTATGATTTCCAATAAAAAATATGATGTTTCTCTTTCTCAGGATTAGATCTCAATTTTACCAGGATTTCATCTACGAAAACTATAACAAAAGTTTCTATATAAATATGGTATAATTGGTTTATCAAATCTATAAAAACTACAGAAAAATTAGAGAGACAAAAAGACATTTAAACATATTTAAAATGGTTATACCGAAGCATAAAATAAATCATTAGGATATTGGAATCCCAAACACTGAGATGCAGATACCCCAACTAAGTATCAATTTTCAAAACCCACTTTCCCCACATTAACTTATTAAAAACGTCATCCACATGGAGGAATGAATATATTTTCTTAACAGTCACCCTATTAAACATTATATAGTCCAAAAAAATATGAAAAAACCAGACAATTTCATGGAAAATTATAGGCACCTATAATGGCGGAACACTATGATGAATAATTCACTTATCAATTAGATTGTACTACCTGGCCTTATTATCTTTCAGTTCATAATGATTCATTTGATAATAAGGTATAGAAATTAGATGGATTCCTGAAAAAAAGATCAGTCATGAAATATTCCACTATATCAAAAAAAAATACTTGATAATTCATCAAGTAAAAGATCTAGGATGTCAATAATAATTATGGAAGATTTATATGAGGGAAAACATAATCAATCTCAACTATAACAAAAGATAAAACCCCCAAAAAACTCAGAGGAAAAGTCATACATGAACAAAACCCAAGTCCCACACTTCTAAAAACACCTATGATCTCACATCCATAGTGGATAATGAAATACTCTAATGGATACCATAAGTGTCAACATGATGAGGAAAAATGAAATCCATCTTTATGATGACATTGATAAACATTATATCGAGAACTAAGAAAAACTAGTCAAACTCTACATCGACTATTTCTAAATTACATATAGGGGGAATATCCCTAAACCATACTCTTTTAAATATGCATCACTAGCTGTAGAGAATAGGAAATGATATTTGTTAAATGTATCAACCCATAAAAATAGGCATATATAAAAGAGTTTGACTAACCTATCTCTCGTAGAGAAGATATTATAGAATATGAAATGATGATGCTACCTCTCAAAGTAGCCAAGCCCATACCATATTCTACTGAGAACAAATCTACCAAATGAATGTGATTTCCTAATAAGGGGAGAGAATGGAACCTTATAGACATTAAATACTATTCATATTCCATAGTGGATATTGGAACTTATGATCCCTTGAAATAATAGGACAATGGTAAATCCTATAAGACCCTTTACAAAAAAGATCAGTAACCACAAGAACTACAAATGGTTATAGGTTCGGGACTAGGAAGTTTGGTGTTACCTTTAATGAAAAACTAATATCATATTAGGGTAAAAAATTTGAATACTAGAGATTGTGTATATGATTCATGCTTCTTAGAACTTCATTCACTTCCATTGCTATTATTATTCCACTAACTGTACTTCCCACACACACCACTGAAACATTCATTGGGTAAAAAGAATAAGGAAAATTTCCTAGAATTACCTACCGTATCCATTTTTACCTTCATATCCATATAAAATATACCAAATAAGGTTTAATAATTATTTATATACACTTTTTATCAGATGTTTTTTCATAGACCATATATGCATTTTTTAGATTTCAGCTAATCACTCCTTAGAACCTCTAGAGAAAAAATAACCAACTCCATGAAATGGTTTGTATACTATGACAAAAATTTCTCTCCTAGCTATAAAAAAATAGGATCTCCAATGACGCCTCTTCCATCAAAGAATCAATATTAAACATCGCAAATAAGGGAGAGTTTTTAAACCATTCCAATCCAAGCCCACTTGCTAATTTCTGATAACATAGAATCCCATCACCTATTACTAGGACCCCAAATATTGAATGTAGAACATTTCGACCATAAATATTCATATTTATCTAATACTTGGATGGTATTTTGTTCTTTTCAAGAGAGTAATTTTCTTATTAGGGTTCACTTGTTCCTTTAAAAGATGAGGTTTCTAACATAGAGGCTCACAAAATCGATCCATTTCATCCTCGGATCATTTTTTCACCTCAAATTATTTTTTTAACCATTTAGTAGATTATATTACATAACACGAATCAATATTTTAATGTCCTTTGAAATATTCAGATCTAATGTATCACCCATTGCACCCATCCATTGGACCCTTGGAAGACATCTCAGATGCATGATTCAATATAGAAAAAGTAGAATGAAACAAGAATACAATTATATAATCATATTTTAAACTATAATTACATAATAATAAACTGAGATTAAGGTTATAAACCACTAGAGGAGAAAAACATCTATATATTCCATTGTTACTTATGGATCATTAAAGAAAGATCTAGCTAGGAACTCAATGCAACAGAAACCTCAACTCTTTAAACTCATATAACTTTCATTATAACAACACAAGGAAGATCATATCCACGATCTAATATATATTTTCATATACTTCTTTGATACCCATCCAACGTGCCTATGAAATGGGATAAATTATGACCCAAAGGGGGTTCGTGATCCCCAAAGGCTGGTGGCTATAACCTAGGAATCAATGAAGAATTAGAGTGAATAATTTCTCCAAAAATGTATCTAGATACATTCCATATATATAATACTAAAATCATAAATAGAATATTCCATACAAAATGTAGTATGAATGGTATAAATACACCATAAAAGTAGTTATATCAAAACCAAAAGTACGTGCCTAATATAAATGAAAGGAAAACTAGCTCTTGAAACTACTACTCTATGTGATATTGTTATACCACATCCAACTATATCATCACTATCTACCCATACTAGGTACACAAAAAACTCACCTCCTTGATGTAACAACATTCACTTTCTTTAATAAAAATAGAATAAAAGGTCTACAAACCCCGAAGGAGTTTATGGGGTGTGTGATAAAGACGGTCAGTAGGATCACACATCAATGCCCTATATGAAATCTATTCACAATAATAAAAATATCTACATATCTAAATAAAACATGGATTCATTAGAAGTTAAATAATTATATATCAAAATCAAGATCAACAGTCCCCGTATTTTATAAACTGGACAATCTAGGAAATAGGGTTTAGAAGAATATTTCAACTAACCAGTAAAATTCATCAAAACATGTAGAATATCATATCATGTTAAAAATCATACATGGATGAAAAACAACGAATTATACCATAAGGACTGTATGATTAGGCATTCTTCATCATTTGTACCTCAATCTCAATCAATGACTAGTTCTCAATCAAGTCCCTAGAGACCGAACATCAACATATAAAGAATATAGGAACACCCTAGAATGTGAAACCATCTAAAAGTTTGATCTTGTCCAATTTTCAATGCACTATATATCTTATAATGGAGGATATTCCTATAATGTGAACCATTTTATAATATGAATGGATGAGTCACAATACAATTCTTTTCACCTATGCACCCATGGATCCCAAGTGCTTTAAAATTCAAATAAATTTCAATAGGATTCAAAATTTCACAATCAATTCTAGATAACCTTATATTAACCCCAAAAAAAATTTAAGACCCACTTGACAATATTTTTCACAATACCTTCAAAATCCTTTTTCATTCAACATAACAAGGGAAGCCCATCTATTTATCAAGACTCGTTTATTCACACAAATCAACAAATGAAAATTAATTAAACTTAATTTGTAAATACATTTAATAAATGAAGTGTATTGAATCCTCATCAAACATAACAAATATACATGAACACTGATATCAATCATAGGTTTCACACTATCAATGATGGTATCCACACACACTAGAAAGGGGGGACAAAACACCAGAAACTAATGGATGGCCAAATATTGATTCTAAAATCATAGAATAGAATTAATTTAGTAAAAGGTTTATCTATGATATAGGATCAATAAAAACCTTGAGAATATCACATGCCACACAGAGATCAACATAAGAACTAGAATCTAAAAGTCAATCAAATAATTGAATCTATAAAGGATTAAGGGGGATCACATCCCAAAATATAAGATACAATAATTCATCCTAGAACACCCAATAAAATAATATATCAACTAGGATTAAAGGAGATAACAGAACACATTTCAAAATATGAGGTACCGACCAACCTAAGGATCAAAGACTGAAAAGGAGACTCCAGGAAGGGATGGATTCAAACGAAATCACCTGAAGAATCTCTACTATTCATAGAAAAGAGGGATTTGGAAAATGAGATAGGGTTGGCCATCTCAACACATAAGAATACATTTTGAAGAAAATTTTAAAGGTTTAAAGTACTTATTCATATCATGAACCCCTAGAGTAGCCTGTATATTTAGATAAATGTTGCATTTTTTAAAAAACATGAAGGCTATGTTCATGAAATGAATAACACTATTACATAAAAAATATTTTTTATTTATTAGAAATATTTTATGGATTATTACTTGGACTAGATTGTACCATGAATATAAAATTAATTGTGAAAAGAAAATTATATTACCCTAGCCGATCCTTAGGCCTTTATAAAATTACTAGTTCACATTCTTCAACCACAAAACCCAATGTACAACCTCTTAAAAATTAATAAAATAGTGTACATTAACCAAGATGTTCAATGAGATGTCTAATAATCCTACTCAGTAATAATAGAGTTTTAGATCATCTTTGAAGTGTTAATGATTTCAATAATTTCAATTGTAAATTAGGAAGTATTGAATTTTACTCTTGAGTTTTTTATTATATATGATGATATAAATGTACATTAGAGATTAATATTAATCAATAAAACCTGAATATTATAAAAGATTGTAATTTTTTTATAATATGATTGATAGAATATGTATGATTTTAATTATACCTATGATTCTGAAAAGGTTTTTAATTTATTTTAATATTATCAATAAACACAAATATTTTTCATAGGAATATAATGTAATCCAAGGAGATGAAATGGCTACACTGATGTTTATAATCACTAGGGATGATAAAATGGTTTAACAATAAGTGGGAGATTTTGTTATAATAGTATTGAAGAATCCAAGGGGTTAATGTGTACTATTATGATGAGAGTAAAATCTCATATAGTTCAATTTCATAGTTTAGAGCTATAAGAAATTTTGTGAAATTCATTCATGAATAATATTCTTCTTGATTTTGGCTACAAAAAAATGTAAAAATGAAATTTAAATTAATATATGTGGGTTTTATCATATTTTTCAATGTAATGTGGGAAGGATAGTCATAGATATATATTATGGTCAAATGGAAAGAAAATATTTATGTAATTTAATGGATTATAGGGCAAGCCACGATTTTTTATGGTCATGTGATAAGAATCAATTGACATATATAATATATTCCTAAAAATAAAAAATATTAATAATGTTTTTTGAATAATGGGATAAATAAATTTTTATATTATTTTATACTCATATAATGAGTTTAAAAAGAACAAAACATAAAATATTCTGTGAGAGAAAACATTAGTGCAAAAGAAAGGTTGGAATGAGGGTTTCCGGTTAGGGCTGAGATGATATATACTATTTTGAAAAATTCTGCATTGGGACATTTAATGTTTTTTTTGGGAATTTTATTGACATAATTTCATAATAATAGATAAATTTTAAGATTTTAGATGAATATTTATGGAAGTGATGGGAAGGTATTAGGATGTTACACATAGAATTCCCCAACATTTTCTAGAATTTGAGAAACAATTGGTCCAATGATTTAGTTAAGGACCTAATTTAATTTTTATGTGAAGGAATGAATTTATTGTAAGGGAAAAACTATGTGAACATGTTCAAAATTTCACTAATCCAGTGATTTGATGTCACCACATCTATATTCTAAAAGGGAAACATCATGTATTTTTTTAATTAAATGATTTTTTTTTCTAATGAGAAGCATTTTTTAGAACATAAAAATTTAAAAATAAAAGATTGTTGAATATGGTTAGAAACATTTTTAATATTTTAATAAATGAAAATAATTATTTGGAATGGAATGTTGTGCTTAGGGATGGTGGGAGGAACTGTAGTTATGTATATGTAATCCCATACCTATGAATAGGTTGCTACCCCCATCATATTTGGATGTCCAAAACATAGAGTATATCAATGATATATTTTCATATTAGAGTCATGGTAGTGTACTTCATCAGTAAAATAATTAATCAAAGTATTTATTTTCACGAAGAAAAATATGTTCTGACATGAACAAGCGAGTATCTCAAAATAATAAAGGTTTCATAAAAGTTGTATATTTGGTGAATATTAATTTTTGGTGAGAATGTTTTAACGTTTCACCTAGGTTTTATAAAGGATGTGATTATAAGTAAAGTTCATTAAATTATAAGGAATTTCCCAAAAATAGAAATGAAAAAAATTTATTCATATTTTTGATGAATGAAGAGAATTATGAAATTATAATGGTGATTTAATGTAAGTTCATATAGTTCATCAATATAATTATATTGGTGGAACTAAGAATAAACTTCACTAGAGGGAGTAGTGACATTTAAAAATGATAATGGTTATAAACTACTGTGATAGTGGGTTCACACTAAACAATATAACCATAAAATAATCTATTAAATATTTATAAATTATCACATTTCATCGTATGCTCCATTGAATAACTTGGTAAGTTTTTACCATGTGAAATTGTTATATCTCTTGTATACGATCATTTCATTTATCACATTGTTGTGGGATGAAGAGAAATTATTATATTTTTTAATGATAAAACCAGATTAAAAGGGGAATTTTTTCATTCAATATACCCTAATTAACCCTTTTGGAACATAAACTGATGTGGATAAATTTTTTAATTGGTGCTAAAGATTAAATTTTCTGTTTTTATCTCATTGTGAAAGATGTTGTAGTAAAAACATACAAAGGGAATTCAATCAATGAAGGTAAAAATTTAAGACTATGGTAGATTATAATACAGAAAAACATTAAATCATTTGGAATGGATGAATATGCTACAAAAATATATATGATTATGGTGAGTATGGATTTTTTTCAATATATTAGATTTTTCCATGTAAGAATTTGGAATACTTAAATGAATATTTCTATGGAAAATAATTGAGATTGATAGAGTCTCCATGGATTAGTGCAACAACAATACATTTTTTAACATATTATATATATCAAATAATAGTCATGTGAAAGTTTAATAGAATAGTGGAATAACACTAAAATAGAATCTTATATAATAAATTAGATGCCATCATTGAGTTTAGGAAGTTGGTATTACCTTTTCCATGACATAAACTGGATCTGTGGTGGGTGTGGGTCTTGAGCACCATCATAGAAATAATAATTAAATAAATAAATTATTATTGTATTATTGATTCATTTAATGAAAAAACATATTAAATATCCTAAAATATGTCATTATGGAAAATACTTTTCTTCAGCCACATAATCCTAGATATTTTATTAGAGATGTATGAGTAAAACCATTGGTGAATCATTGTAAGATGACATTAGGTTGACATTAGACTGGGCATCGTGCACCAAAGCATCTAGTTGATATCAAAAATCTCAATGACATGTTACCATTCGTTATCGGTGATTGATCAAAATCAAGGTATGAAATTTTATTTTATTATTTATACAAGTTCATTTATACCATGATGAATGACAGTCAATAGGCTAAAAGATTTATTCTTGAATATATCATTAGGTATGGGTTTTTTTTATTCATGATTTGGGGAGTAATTATTACTTTTTGTTTGTTATTGGATATTTTTTAATCACTATAATGGAAATGGATTGAGGAAACTCCCAAAGGGTAACATTAAATCATAATCTTATTTTTGTGGGTTTCTCCCCTGTTCTACATGTGTTAATCATTGGAATTTATTTTGTCCAAAGATTTGATGATTACGTAGGGATTCACCACTATGCATTTGATCTCGATTTGAATAAAATGATATTGTTTGATTTTGATTAATATTTGAATTCATAGATATAGAACACGATGTTGATAGTATATCCATGGATGGATCAATGGTTTGTGATACTGGTTCAGTGTGTGTCACCGACGAGTCATGATGACATGTATTTTACCAATAACTAGATATGGAAGAATCCCAACTATCTAGGGTGAAGAGGTTTCACTCAAGTATATATCCATGAAGAATGAAATGATTCAAGGTGTAGTTGAAGAAGATGGATGTGGCGGTGAGGAAACAAAATATTTTTTATAAGTTTTGTGAAAAAACCCAACTATATTGTTAGTAGTCCAATGAACACACATCATGTTGTTCCTTCTTTTTGATGCTAGGGTTACTATATAGAGATAAGTATCACCGACAATATAAAACACGTCACAGTCCATCTGAACCTTGTCCGGCCTATTTAGCATTTAATGGTAATACAGACCTAGTATGTTGGGTAGAATTACACGTCATTTGAGAAATTCCATGTTCCATGTACACCCTAGTAGAAGGATCAGTGTATATAGGTAGTTCATTGTAAGAAGTTTATGTGGACCTATAAACTGTGTATGATAAGCTCCAAGATGTGTACTTCGGAAATTACATTGAAAAAGGTGGGTCACACACCGTGTTCTATCCCAGACACCAACACATTATTTACCCTAACTGGACATATCGTGTACCACTATGAAATTAATATCGAGTGAGTGTGAAAAATGAGTAGTGCAGGATGTGAGAGAAATGTCATGTACCCCTAGGTACATATTGTGTACTCTTTTTAAGATAGGTCAGATTCCACTTTACTCTCAATTCATCTTCATTGTATGATTTTTTGAATATATGTCTACTAGTATCAGTTGATTTTGTTCACTTGGTCTGTTCTTATGTTCGTTTGGTGAAGCATAAAATTCTCATTATAGAGGGTGACCCCTCTGTAGCTTCCAAAAAATCAGTGTTTCTTAGATGATATCCCTTAATTTGGAGTGAATTTTAGTATGTTTTCATAGATATCTCAGTTTCATGTAGAATATATCCCTCATAGATGCCTAATGTGATCCCCATGTCTTTAATGAATAATTTTATCGGGTTTTTGAATTATAATGACCAATATTTAAATGGGTGTTGAACCCTATTTAGTATAATATTTCCAATAGGACATGGGTTCCCCCTAGAGATTCTAGGAAATAAAAACCCCCTATGTATATCAAAATATGATATTTCTAATGAGGTTTAGTCTAATAGTGGTTTATTTTAGTATGACTCATCTCAATTTTTATATTTTTTAATTATTGGATATACATGAAGAGATTGACCAATTTAATCAGTTTTGTCTATTGTAGTATAGCTCAGGGAGAGGATCCACCTTGGTGAGTGATACCTTGAAGCCTCGTAGTGGGAATATTTTTGTAAGGGGAAGAGACCATTGAGACTCAGAGTATTTTAAAAGCATTTATAGATTTTTTGTTGTTTTTATCATTTTATAACTTACGAATCTTGTGATGAGATTACTTATTTTTAGGATTTACATTTTCTTATTTTGGGGTTTTCTACATGTTATTTTTATAATGAACCCAGGTTAGGCTCAACTAACACATTCCATCACCTATGAGGTTGATGAAATTTTATTGAGTCCTTGTGGGATAAAGAATATTTAGAAAATAGTATGGATATATAGAAATGTTTGTATTTTGGTGTTTCATTTTATTATAGTCACATCCTTCTGAGAAGGTTGGACTTTTTTCCTATATTTTGGTATTTTGTTTATCCCCTTTTTATTCTTCTAATACATTATTTCGTACTCTAATTGTTGTATTATAAATTCAACCATGAATTATTATCAATTGTTTATATTTCATCATTATTTGAGCATGAAAATTTTTTATTACATAAAAGTACTTTAGGATAATGTCTCCCTTGTTTGTGATATTCCTGTTTGGAAATAGTCACAAGCCCTAGGTGATAATTGGGTAGTTTTAGATAATTCCCTATCAGGTTGTGTCAAAATAGAATGGTATGCGATGAAATAATCATCCTAAAGTGTTATAAAACTTCATCGGTTTAAGACCATAGATCAAAGATTTATTTTCTATAACTATGAGGTCTGGTTTTGGAACTAGATAAAAAGTGTAAAAGAATTTAGATTTTATCCTTCAGACAATGGTGTATACTATTGGTGTGGTAGTAGACGTATCCATTCACCAGAATCCGGCTATCACATTTACTAAATCCCAATATATAGGAACTGGTGGAATGGAAAACATTACTACATGATTCATATAGGAATGAGTTGTGGATTTTGTGTTATTATTAAATCATCTCACTAGATATACACATGACTATAGGGACACTTGTATTCCTTCATGATGTATTCATGATGATAGCCAATGATATTTATACAGAATATTCAAGATATTTATCCAATGAATCATGAGATCACTATGTAGGGAAATGGTCAAGAGGAATGTCTTCATTAGATTGGAAAACTGGTAGAGATTCCATACATTGAGTAGTGCGTAGACCCATCTTTGAGGGATCAGGTTGATGTGTCTCTTTAGAATGATATGTGGCTGTATCTATTGACGATGGATGATGATATATAGGGATTGAGGGACTATCATTGTCATTATATGAAGTGGTGGCTTCTGAAACAACCCAGGTGTTTATAGAATAAGACATTTTCATATCTAATAATATTTATGATTATGATATTTATTTTATTTTAAAGGGGACACATTTTTCGATTGTGTACTCAACATGCCACAATAGGTTTCTTTGAAATCTTATGTAGCACAAAACATTTATTTTTACCAAAATAATAATATAATATTATTGTCATTATAAATGATAGTTAACGCCTACCTATTTTATTAGAGGTAATGAATATAAATAACTAAAATGTTACTACTAAATTCCTTTACACTTATCTAATAAATTTTAGATCTGTAAAATAAGAAGGAATCTGATTTTAAGCATGAAAAACTCTTATATTTTTAAAAGATCATTTTACTGCCTTTTGATGGAGAATCCTTTTTAAATATAGTTTTTTCATCTTTATATGTTCTATTTGACAAAATAATATTATTCTTTATAAGGGAGACATCAAAATTCATGTTGGATGGAATTTTGGTATTTTTTTGATAACGTTCAATTTTAATGAATAATGAAAATTAATAAATTTTAATTAAAAACTACATTTTAATCTAATTTATTTATATAGTTAGATTTGACTTTTAATTGGTTTTAAATTGTAATTGGATTATATTATTATCATTAAATCCAATTTTGGTCATTGTATGTCATTACACTTAGAAGTTGTTCATAAACACATGTCAATCTTTTGGTAGTTTTAACTTCTCAAAAACAGTTTTTTGGTTTGGACAATGGGAATTAATTTTAAATTAATATGTTCCAATTATATGTTTTGAATTTGAAAAAATGGATTAAAGTTTTGGAATACGTAGGTCCAAATTGTTTAAATTGGTAACTTTTATTTTTAAACATTATGAATACTTAAATTAGTAAATATTTTATTAATCAGGGTTAATGGATAAATCTGGTAAATAAGGGTAAACAAATAATATTATAATAAAATTAAATTATCCTAAAACATTTTTAACCCTATTTAATGATATATTTCTGACCATGGTCATCCTTGGGTTGATTTTAGGACCCCATGGAGCCACTTGTGTGTGAAAATTACATTTTATTACTTTTAATTTAAAGTTAAAGAAAATATAAGCTAAACATATGTCTTTTAGTAAAACAATTTTTATATGGGGTTATATAAATTATATATTCAACTATAAATATTAATTTGAAATATAAATATATTTTCTACTTTGTGGTGATTTGTTTTATCACTTTTAGACATTAAATTAATAAATTTTATTTTGACACAGTGATTATGGAGTTATTGCTTGATTAATAACGGATTCAAATAAATGAAATAATAAATGTTAAAATACATTAATTTTTTTTATTTTGATTTCATCCACACATTTTTACGATGATAGTTACTTGTTATAGTTTTATTAATGATGTATTTTCTATGTAATCAGGCTGATACATATTTTTTAAAAACGTCATGATATGAATAGTGTCAAAATTGGCATAATTCATATTTTAAAATATAAAATATTCTATTAAATAGTATAAAATTCTTTAAAATCTAAGATATAGATGAAAATATAATCATAAGTCCAAAATTTTATTATTGACTCTTTAATTTGATATTTTGCATTTTTTGGTAACTATTTTGATTATCAAAGTGTTAAATGATATATAAAATGGTAAGAGTAAAAAAGGGTTAATTAAATATTATAAGGATTAAAAAATAAACCAAACCTATATAATTCTTATTGAATGATTTTATTTCGACTTATATTCATATTATCTTCTATATAACTAAATTTGGTCTCATTTATAATTGGAATAGAATTTATAATAAAATAATGTTTCCTGATATTCCTTAAGTGTCCCTCCTCCCTCTTAGAAAAGGACACCACTTCTATCCCTTACTCCCACCACTCAAGCCCCATTAGCTTATCTTTCATCTACCCAAATATGATCCCAAAAAACCTATATTTCTCCAAGAAGCCTCAAATTCGGCATAAGGTTATTTAATAATACCTTTTAGCATAAATCAAAAGTAGTTACCTGATTTGGGGAAATGTCTTCTCTCATGATTCTTTCTTTTATTTTCCATCTCCATCCCCCTAAAATCAATTTTTTAAATTGTTTTATAAAAACACCATTAATATTAATATACACGGTTTTTTTATTCTAATTATTATAATTACACTTATACACATCTCCTTCTAATATTTTAGAACATTATATTCTTATGGACGGTGAACTACTGCCTCACGAAACGATAATTGTTCAATCTTCTCCTACCACCTCTCATTGTTTCCATTATGATGGAACTATAAATATATATTACATATAAGATATTTTTTATCTATATTACTATTTAATTATTATTTATAAAATACTTTTATGGTTTTAATGTAGTATAAATACGATAATTTCATTTGAGTAATTGCGGACTACTGCACCCTCAAAATGATATGACTCGTTCTGGATATACATAGAAAGTAAAAATGATGTAATTAATGAAATTACGTAAAAAATATAAAATATATATTGTACTGTAATTATAATATACGTATTAATCATTTAGTTTTCATTCTTCTATATATGAAAAAATAATGAATGTATGATTCATCAGTACATACAGCTTACCGTCTCTATGAATGATGCATTTAATTTTTTATATCTGAATAGTATGAAATATTATTAAATACATATATATTAGATATATATGATATATTTGATATCTAAATCATTAATAAAATTATGTATATAATTTACTTTTGACCACATGGTCAATTTGTAATTACAACAAGTTCATTTTTGACTCATGTTCTGAACATTGATAAAATATCTGATATGAACTAAAAGAATTATCTAATTGTTATAGAAATTTAATAAGGGATAGAAATGGATTTGTAAACTATAAAAAGTTTCTAAAGGAATATTAAAATTACTTAAGTATATTATTCATCAAGAACAAGGATCATATGTGACGATTCAGACTCAAGGTAAGGGAACCTTCCCCCCTCCCCATTTAGTCAAAGACTTATTCTATGTTATGTCTTTTAATTTTCATTTCCTTATATTTGGATCTGTTCTTATATATTATTATTTATTTAAATTTTATTTAAAAGTGAATAGAGACCATTTTCTCTCCTATAAATTCCTTTTTTGAATTTTAAGGTGACGTCATTAGGCTGCCGAATTTTCATTAGGGATTTCTTCTCAATCTGTTTTTTAAGGCATATCTTGTTCTTATGCACATAAATTATTCAATAATGTGTATATAAACACATTTTGACTCTTTATATAATTAATTATTATATTCTCATGATATTTAATGATCTTTTTAACTTTATTTATTAATGATTTTATTTAAATTGTTTCCAAAGTGGTAAGGGACACTTTATCTAAAACATAATTTTAAATGTTTTAAAACATTATTCATTTAAAACCTTCAATTTCATTTCCATGTTTTAAAATTTCTTTTCATGGATTTATGTATATTGAAATCTGTGTTTTAATGTGTAAATTGTTTTCAAATTTTTTAAAGTGGTATAGTACACTTTGATTCAAAACTCTTCTTTTTGAATGTTATAATTGAATGTATTATATGAATTTATTGAAATGGTAACTTGTGATTGCAATGATTAATTGTTATTTTTTCCTTTATGCTTATTTTATGTATTATGATTATGTTATAGTACTTGGAAATTTGACGGGTGGTTATGTGATAAAGCAAATAAAAGGTGGTTCTGTGATAAACCATGTACAGGTGGTAACGTAATAACCTCCAATGCATTAGATATGGAAGTCAATCATATAGATATAAATTTTAGTGATATTTGTTAATTTAGATGGTATGGTTATTCCATTTATGTATGTCTATGTCCCATGTTACCATTATATGCTATATATTTCTTTCAATGGGTTTTATGGTTATCTTTTGATTACAAAAGAAGGGTAAGAAATGATCTTATATACAGTGAAGTGTGTTTGCAACTTATTTAAGGTGAATAGTATTACATTATGATAATGTATACATGTTTTACATGTTTTTTTGAAAAATAAAAGTTTTCCTTATTTATGTATCCCTTACTAGTATTTTTATGCTCATCCAATGTTTTTGAAATTTTTTTCAAAGACATAATGATGAAAAGGGTCAAGGATGGGATCATGTAAAAGATGTGATGTTTAAGAATGAAACGAAGCCATGTTATTTTTAAAATTATTTTGTTTTATGAATGAAAATGGATAGTAAGTACAAGTTTCTACTTTGTAATTAAAAAACTTTTATTAAATAGTTATGGCTTAATTCTCTATATATATAAACCTAAAAAGGCACCAAATATGAATTATTAACTTAATTAATGACTATGTAATATTAATGGTCGGGTCTATATAGTTGGTATCAAAGGTCGGTTTAGATAATGTTAGAGGTTAGGGTGTTATGTAAGCATAAGTGACATAACCACAATGGATAGCACATTAGAAAGAGTCATAGTTAGTTTAGATAAATTTAATGAGTTTAAGATAACATGAATATGTATATATTAGTGTTTACCCTCCTTATAAGATATTATATGATGATTATACTGATATACTAACACTGAACATTTTGGTTTTAGTAAATGGATTGATCTAGTAGGCACGAAAGTAACAATGGATGTGAAGAAAACTATGAAGGTTTTCTGAATAAGAATCCAAATGAAATGGGAACTACAATTAGAAATCATGTGGTTATTCTCAACCAACTATCTAGAGTTAGAATTTACCACATGAACCTTGTTGATTTTATAAGGTGTTCTATATGTGAGAAACTAATCCCTATAAAAGTTTAGGTAATATTGATAAAGGTAAGTTTATTAAAAACCTATTTGTCAAGGATGTAAAACGAAACACCTAGGAAAATTCTTCAAAGGGATAAGAATATTCTATAGATATGGTAATGAAGGTAATAAAGTCAGAACCTACCATGAAAAAGGAAGCCTTTAGTTGACACTGGGAAAGGGAAAGATTTTCCTTCCAAGGGATCAACTGAATGTTTTAAATGTGGCATGAATGGTCATTATACAAATAGATTTTCTATGAAGAAGGCTCGGGAATGAGATCATAAGGACTATAAAAATATATGTTTACCAATACCTAATTCCATTCCAATTAAGGATGTGGAACCTAACAATAACCAATGAAATGTATGGAATATTTCTTAGCTCATGTTTTGACATTATTGAATCTTATGATATGATTTGGGATTTTCTTTCCAGGAAAGAATTATTACTGAATAAGTTGTTAAAAATGGTTAATGGTTAATGATGAACATTGAATGAGTATGTAGTCTACATATAAGGGATTCAAGAGTTATGGTAAATCTTTGGATTATGAAATACATAAAATTATTAAGGATCTTCTGATGATGGGATTACTTTGGAAGAATATTTCTAGTAACCCTAATTTTTTATATGTGAAAATGTTATTCAAGAATTAATTACCTTTATTGTGTGTAAATAATGGACATCCTTAGGGGTTCATGTGATCTTTTGTTTTTTGAGGCATTTATAGGTATTAGTTTTTGGGGTGAAAAATGTCTGATATGAGATAATCTTTGAGGTTAAAACATGTTATGCATATTATTTAGTATTTTATCACATTTTATTAATGTTATTATAATTATATTTTTTAAAAAAAATACTACACGTAGACCCTGTGACAACCCGTCGCGTCAGAAAAGGCTACAGGAATCGAACCCACAACCCAATTGTGACTAGGATTTATCAACTACCACTAGAATATGTAAAGTCCCTAGTTAGTATGACTAATTATATTTTGTTAACTAATTTTATAGATCAATAATAAGTTGATTTTAGATATTCTTAGTATAGTAAACTTATTCGGTGATTTAGTGATAAAGGTTATATTGTAAGACGTTCTCTCTTTTGGGGAATACTATATGCCTATGGAAAATAGAATACTATGGGATTTCATTTGTGTAGTAATGGATGGATTTTTTATATTGTGGAAATATAGGGATTTGGTTATTTTATGGAAATTATTAATCTATTATATAAAATATGTGATTAGGTTAATTACACTTCATCATGAGTCTTTAAGGGTAGTCAGTGTTCTTTGGTGATAAATGTTTTGATTTATGATTGAAGACTATGTGATTAAATTATTCTGAGTTTTGGGTTTCAATATTAGTTTGGATAATATGGAATAATTGTTTTGTAAAATTGTTTAATGAATGGCCGTTCTTGAACTTTTGGAACTATTTGTTGAATTTTGATGATTAAGAGTAGTATTTGTTTTATAAAGGATTACCCTTTTGGGGATTATCTGATCTCATACTATCCTTTTCGGTTTTGGTTAATGTCTAAATACAGGGAAAATATATGGTTTATCATTTTTGGATCATGTAACTCTATATATATTTATTCTAGCACAACATGTGTGACCAATTCATCTTGAATACTTATCATTTATCAAAAATATTAGTTTTTGGTAGAAACTTATTATCGAATGAAACTCTACTTGAAAATTAAGTATATTTAATTATGTTCATAGTAAATCTCATAATGAAATTCTCCAATGATATGAAAGGGAACCTAAAAAACATTGTCTGTTTACTTTTCTTACATGGTAATAAAATACTGTTTATCTTATCACATGTTTATGGTTTTCTCGTAGTTAACTTTCTCCTAATCTTGTTTTTTATCACACTCCATCAGAACTTGATGGTTAGTTTTCTCTTCCATATAATTTTTATGGATTCCATGTATGTTTTAACTTCGTTTACTATTGAACTTTTATTTATTTCTTTTAATTTGATAGTTTTGTTGAATCTTTTTCTAATGTGGGACATTCGATGATGTTTCCGAGCCCAATTTTAAAATTGTGAGTAAGCAATTTCCAAAAGGGGGGAAGGATGTAACCACCAAACTTTTTTATTGGTGGGAATGAATATAACTAACTAAAATATGTTTTTTGAATTTTTTACACTTATCCAATAAAATCTAGAGGCCTAAAACAATAATGAATCCGATTTTAATCTTGAAAAACTCTAATATTTTTACGAGGTCGTTATATTGCCTTCTGAAAGAGAATCCTTTTTAAAACTAATTTTTTTCTCTTTTATATGTTATATATAAAAAATTATTCTTCTTCTTTAAAATAGGGACATAAAAATTTACATTGGATAAAATTTGGTATTTTTTCTGATAAATTATTTTTTAATGAATAGTGAAAATAATGAGTTTTTATTCAATAATGCCTTAGAATATTATTTATTTATATTGTTAGATTGAATATTTAATTTTTTTAAAGTGTAATTGGGTTATATTTTTATAATTTAATCCAATTTGGGTCATTGGAAGTAATTCCACCTTGAAATTAGACATAAACACAAATCAATTATTTGGTAGCATTTACTTCTTAAAAACATGTTTTTAGGTTTGGACACGAAAATTAATTTCAAATTAATTTATGAAAATTATATGTTTACAATTTGAAAAAATGGATTCTATATTTGGATTTAGGGGGTAAAATTTTTTTAAATAGGTAACGTTTATTTTTAGACTTTTTGAATAGTAACTTCAGTAAATATTTTATTTACCATAGTTAAATGGTAAATCAGGTAAATAAGGGTAAAAAAATTATAATATTATTAAATTTCCATAACACATGTCCCAGCTCAATTAGATTAGATATTTATGACCATGGGAATCCTTGGGTCTATTTTAGGACCCCATGTATCCCCTTTTGTATAAAAATGACATTTAGTTACTTTTAATTTAATGTTATGGAAAATATAATCTAAACAAATAACTTTTAGTAAAAAAACTATTAAATGGGGTTATATAAGTTATAGCTTCAAATAAAAAAATTCATATTAAATATAAACATATTTTCCACATTGTGGTATTTTATTTATAATTTTTGGACATCATATAAATAAATTTAATTATGACACAATGGTGATGTAGTGATTGCATCATTAATAAAGGATTCAATTAAATGTTATTATAATTGTTAAAATAAATGTAATTTTTTTATTTTTATATAATACAATAAATATTTGGATGATTTTTACATGTTATATTTATTATTAATGATGTTTTTTCGAAGTAATCAAAATGATATGTATTTTTAAAAAAGTCATTATCGGAATAGTGTCAAAATTGGCATAATTCGTATTTTAAAATATAAAATATTTTATTTAATAGTATGAAATTACAAAAAATATATATAATATTCATCCAAAAAGTTATAATAAGTCTAAAATTTTGTTTTTTTTCTTTAATTGGATAATTTTCATGTTTTGGTAACTATTTTGATTCTGAAAGTGTAAAATGCTTTATAAAATAGTAAGAGTGAGAAAGGGGAAAATAAAGAAGATAAGGACTAAAAGATATCCAAAACCATTCCAAATATTATCGGATGATTTTATTTATACTTATTTTCATTTTAATTTATAATTAACTGAATTTTAAGTCATTTATAATCGAAATATAATTTATAATAAAATAATATTTCAAGATATTGCTTAAGTGTCCCCCTCCCTCTTATAAAACGACACCACCTCTAACCCTTACTCACTCATCTCAAGCCCCATTGGATCTTATAATTTCTACCCAAATAAGATCCCAAAAACACTATCTTCCTCGTAGAATCCATACATTACAAATATGGTAATTAAATAAGTCCTTTTAGCTTAAATCAAAAGGAGTTACCTGATTTGAGGTAATGTCTTCTCTCAAGATTCTTCCTTTTATTTTCCTTCTCCAAATACTTTAAATCTATTTATTAAAATATTTTATAAAAACACCAGTAACATAAATATAATAGGTTTTTGTAATGTGAATTATTATATGTAAACTTACACACACATTCATCTAATTGATTTAGAACATACTATTTCTGTGGACAGTGAACTATTGTGTTACGAAACGACGATTGTTCAATATTTCCTACCACATCTCATGGTGGCCACAATGATGGAACTATAATTATAAATGATATATATAAAATTAATTTTATCTCTATTCTTATTTAATTCTCATTTATATCATAACATTATTATTTTCAAGTTGTATATATATGATAATTTCATTTGTGGAAGTACGGACTACCACCTCCCTCAAAGTAATGTGACTCATTCTTTCTATACAAAAAACTTATAAAATATGTAATTAAAGAATTTATGCAACATATATTACATAGTTATTGTATTTTTATAATAATAGACCTATATATTATTTATTTTTCATTCATTTAAATATGAAAAAGGAATAAAGGTAGCATTCCTACATATATATGGCTTACCGTCTACCTGAATGATGCATTTAATTTCTTATGTATGAATGACATGGACTATTAGAAAATACATATATAATGGATATATATGATATATTTGATATCTATATCATTAATATCATTAGAGAGATAATGTACTTATAAACACATTGACAATTTATAATTATAACAAGTTCATTTTGACACAATTTCGAAACATCGACAAAATGTCCAATATGAACTCAAATAATTATCTAGTTGTTATAGGAAGGAAATAAGTTATATAAATAGAATAATAAAATTTAAAAAGGTATCAAGTATGAGTAAATTAACTTATGTTTATTATTCAGGAAGAACAGGTAACATACGTAACGATTCAGACTCAGGGTAAGGGAACCTATTACCCTCCTCTTTTAGTCAAAGAATTATTTTATGTTATATCTTTTAATTTCAATTTTCTTATATTGGGATATGTTCTTATATATCCTTATTTATATTAATATTATATTAATTTGATCGGAGACCCATTTCTCTCCCATCATCACATTCTCTGAATATTAATTTGATGCCATTAGACTGCCGAATTTTCAAAATAGATTTCGCCTAAATCTACTTTTATTGAGTCATATATTGTTGTTAATCACATCAATTATCCCATAATGTGTATATCAAACCTTTTTCACTATATATATCATGAATTTGTATGTTTTCATGATATTTAATGTTCTGTTTAACTATATATCTTAATAATTTTATTTCAAGTGTTTCTCAAGTGGAAAGGGACTCTTTATCTAAAACATCATTTTCAATGTTTTAAAGATTTATTCATTTCAAAAAATATATTTCATGTATATTTTTTTAAAATGATTTTAAGGATTTATTTATATGGAAATGAGTGTTTTAAAGTGTAAATTTCTTTCAAATTTTTCAATGTGGTATGGGACACTTTGAATCAAAACTCTTCTTTTTGAATTTTTTAAATGAATTTATTAAAATTATATATTGTGATTCAAATGCATAAATGTTATTTTTCGTTTATTATTGTTTTATGTGTTATGATTATTTTATGGTACATGTAAATTTCCTGGGAGCTTACGTGATAAACCAAATGATCGGTGGTTCCGCGATAAACAAAGGACGGGAGGTTACATTATAACCTCCATTGAATTGGATATAGAAGTTGGTCGTATGGTTATTCCATTTAGTGACATGTGTGGAAGTAGAATGTATGGTTATTCCATTTAATTATGTTTATGTTCCAAGTGACCTTTATATGCTATATGTTTCTTTCTATGTGTTTTATGGTAATCTTTTGGTTAGAAAAGAAGGGTAAGGATTGATCTTGTATTAAGTGAAGTGTTTTTTCTACTTCTTTAAGGTGAAAAGTATTAATTTATGACAAAGTTTTCATGGTTTACATGTTGTTTTAAAAACTAATTGTTTTCCTACATTGTGTATTCATTACTGAGATATTTATGCTCATCCCAATTTTTTGAAATGTCTTTCACAGGAATTAAAGAGGAATAGGGTCAAGGATGGGATAACAAAAAAGTTTTGCTTTTTAAGCATGAAATAAAACCATGTTATTTTTTGAAATATTGTGTTTTATGAATGAAAATTTATTTTAAGTAGAAGTCTGTAATTTGTAATAATAATGTTGTTATGAAATAGTTATGGTCTAATTGTCTAAATATCGGAACTTGAAAAGATCCTCAATGTGAATTATTAACTTAATTCAAGATTATGTAATGATTATGGTTAGGTTGTCAGAGATTTTTTCCAATGTCAATCATGATCAGAAAAAAATAGGTGTGTGACACATGCCATGAAACAATAGGTTTCGTTGGCCATGAATATTGTAAGGATATCTTAAACCTCAGAGGCTAAGGCTCTATAAATTTTATGATGGAATTGGATATCATACATCAAATTTCTTTTACCCTTGAACTATTTGTAGAGTGAAGTTCAATGTATAACTGATGTAGAGGCAGTAGTTTCATCTAGGTGGTTCGTAGTGCTGTAGATGTGGCATAAGAGCCAAATGTGAAATAAGAGGTGGATGAAACCCCTATTAGTTTCCTCCACCACAACCCCCAGGGGAACACCTTGATGTTTGGGAATCTGGTGGTCAAAATCATGGATGACATGAGGTGTTGGGGTTTTATTTCCTAGAGGCTTCTAATGTGATTCAATGTATGATATGGGTTTAATATAATATTGTTGTAGTACCAGTAGACACATGTGTGATCAACTCTTTTTCATCCTTTGTTTGAGTTGTTTTATAGAGATATGTAGGTCATCATTTGGGCCATGTGTTGCACATATTCTAAATGGAATCGAATATGAATAAAAGAAAGGAACTTCCCCATAGATACATGTTCTTGTGACATGATCCAAAATCATCAAGGTGATTTAGTGCCACCTAATGCGGACAATGTCAAGGTGTGGTGGATGAGTTTATCTGACATGAGTTTTTGAAATCAACTAGTTTACTATGGTATAAGAGAAATACATGTTTGTCGTAAACATGTGGTAAACTTTAATGATGTTTTCCATGATGTAGGAGATATTAGAGGCTTCGAGTGTGGATTTTGGTACAATGTGTGTCTCCACTGCCCTATTTACTATTTTGAAATAGATTTATAAGCCAATATTCCCTAAGTGTATTCCCTATTTGAGGCACAGTGATACCAGTGAACATTTTTAACTCAAAAACACATGTTTGACGCTCCTAGAGAGAGGATTAGTGATTACATTCATTTTCCAATATTGTTCCTTGAAAATAGTGTTATATCAATATATCCTCATGTGGAATATATTCATAATGGAGGTGATACCCTTTTTTTAATTTCTCAATATGGACTACTTCCCTCATAACCATGATTATATGTTCTATACCATTGACTGTGAAAATATTTTTAGCTTGATTGATTTGTACATATTGTCCATTGATATGAATTGATCCCATGAAGAGAAATCTGATTTCATGTGAGGAATGTTATGATAGACTACTTATTATTTGTCAATTTATACCTTTATAGAAGTTGATTTTGGGAGATAGTTTTTCCTATAGTGGTTGTGGATTATGAGGGGTTAATTATTTGGGGAATGTTAGGTTTATTTTTACATTGAGTGTTTGGTTTATTTAATGATTAGAACTAGTTATTTTCCCATGTTATTTTGATGACACATCATCTAAAATTTGATTAGATTAGTAATATGAAGGGGATGTAATGAGTTTTAAGAAAAATGGGTTTTATAATACCCAGTGTGTTCACTTGGGTGGACTAGTTTGTATTTATTGAGAGTCACAAGATTTATTGATTTTTGGGGTGGATTAGTGTCACATGGACTCAGTGATGTGAGGGAAAGTGTTCATCCCTAATAATAAATGGATTCTTTGAATGTTAGTTTGGGGATAAATGGTTCTCAAAGTTTTACCATGAGAAAAATTATTAGAATTTTAGTTTTGGAGCAAGATATAAAAAATAATTCATTCTAAATACACTACTGTTTTTTGAGATGAATATCATTATTTTTAGTGTGTTGTATTTGTTAGTTTAATTTTTAGACATCTGGACAATATCCTTATCCCATTATATACTAGTTCAAGATAGTCATATTCAATGAAATCTATGTGTCCTTAGAGTTTGAGTTGGATCCCTAGAGACAGTAGAGGATGGTTCATTTTACCTCCAGAAAATAGATGTAACTCATTAGCTTCATCAAATATATAGGGATAAATGACATTGGAATATTAATTTTGAGACTTTTCATGACAAGAAATCCACATGATATGTTTCTAATGGATTTTCAATATGTGGGAATCTCATCATCCTTATTCAAGGATGCACGGTGACACTAGTCTTATTGTAGGTGTCTGTGATAAGGATTTTTTTTCACATAACAACACATTTGAGGTTAGTGAGGATATACCGATCTCTCTTGAAATATATTTGGAATCTAATGAGGTTTTGGAATGTTTTCATGATAAACCCGAGTTTTCTCACTAGTTTGATAGAGATAACTAATATAACATAATGGCGAGTTTGGGACACTTGGGTGTGCAATGGGTATTCTAGATTTGTATGGTTCCCATGAAAAAGTGGAATACAATGATTATTACTTTACAGAATTATTAGGGAGAGGATGTGGAATGTTTTTCGAGACATAGTTTCATTTGATCTAAATATTTTACCACTCGTACCCAACCATGTAATATGGACTGTTCGGGTTTGGGTGAACGTGCTTCAACTTTTCATTTCAGATTTGAGACAAAGCTGGTAGAATAATCAACCATTAGTGGTGTTATTGTAACATAATGATTTATATTCCACCACCAAATAATCACCTTTTCTGGTCCACGCACAATAAACATTATAAGACATTGCTATATTGGTCAGATCCAAAGGGTAAAAATGATGGGGTCTTAGTATTAGTTCTAGTGATGGGTGTAAAAGGTAATGTTCATCTAAG
Source organism: Viscum album (assembly GCA_963277665.1). Taxonomy (NCBI): domain Eukaryota; kingdom Viridiplantae; phylum Streptophyta; class Magnoliopsida; order Santalales; family Viscaceae; genus Viscum; species Viscum album. The sequence goes on from OY728145.1 coordinate 396,810,687, forward strand.
GATGATGAATACTTCCTGGTAAATGTTAGGATTCCTTGGTAATTTTTTGATGTAGGAAAATTAATTTTTAGAGTTTTGATAATTTTTATAGGGATAGGCTATCTCAAAGGTCCTTATGCCCTTCTATTTTTTTAATGTTATATCAGGTTAGTAAGGGGTTGTTCCCCATAAACCGATGGCCACATTATTTTTAGTTTCTTTGTGTTCCCCACATATCACAACATAGGAGGTATGTTCAAGAATCATTGAATGATATAAACTTGGAAATGATTGGATGTGAGAGTAAAATATCATTATTCCAGAGTTGGTGGGATTTCCTGAGACGTCGTGGGATTATAAGGCACAATCAGTCTAAATTAATTATTGGAATTTAATAAATATAAAAAACGTGTAATTGTATTGAAAATGGTGGAAGCAATGTAAAAAAGTGTCCAATATAAGAAATATGAGGCCTCATTCAAGTTAGAAACATTGTTTTTACACTAAGAATAACATACCATTGGTCGGAGTCAGGGGGTTTGTCTTGAGCGCCATTGTGTGAGAAATAATTATTTATTTATTTATTTATTTATTGAATTGAATAATTTGAATACAAAAAATATTATCTCACTATAAATATTTGGTTATTCCAAATCCCCCGAGTTATACACATAACCATAGAAATTTTGTGGGAGTTTTTTTAGAGTAACCATTGGATAGTTGTTGGTAGATGACATCATGTAGTGATCAGATCGAGCATCATGTTCTAATGAAACTAGGGTTTCATGACCCCCTCCCAAAAAAGTATACCCATCCTGGGCCGGCAATTTTAGAAAAGATATAATGATCCCCGAGTCCCGCCTCTAGTAGGCCCCGGGTTGGCGACTAGCACTGAGGTTATAGTAAACACACAAAAGGGAGGCATTACCCTCTAAGAGAACACATGCAGAAGAGAGAGATAAGATATAAACCAATCAACTCTGAATAAGAACTGGAATATAAGATAAACCCAAGTACACATATGAAATATCATGAAAAAGTACTACAAGTGGAATGGGAAAACTGCATGTACCCAAAATGAAGTAAAGAAGCAGCAACCACAAGCTCGAACAGCTTCTACAACCCCAAGCTAGTAAAAACCAGCTTGATCTCCAACCGGCTCCAAGTGACCTGAAAAAAAAATTATATATACATAGGGTGAGTTTAACAGTATCCTCAATAGGATCCTCCCCAAATCCTCTCGTGCAAAAGTATTGAATATATACTAAAGCACGGTGAACAACAAGTCAAACTAACTCGTCACTTAAACAGGTATACTATGTTCCCAACCTCACAATAGTCACTCTCATCAAGTAAAGAATACACGAATATAGCATATAGTAATGAATATCAAGGTTAACCCACTACTAATTCCCCACTGGTTTTCTGCTTTTCCCCAACACCGCACGTCCTAATCATCTCTCTCCAAAAAGGCTTCCCACAGACACCTCAGCGAAGCACCACAATCTTCACCTCATGCACCAAAAAGGCTTCCCCGCAGACACCTGGGCGAAGCACCACACCATCCTCACAACCAAAAGTAACCATGTATGTTCTGTGATCCACCACTTCCCACATAACGTGTATCATATTTCGGGTATTATACCTCAATCCATTATAGCCCATACACCGAGTAGGGATCCTCAAGCCATCACAACCTATACACGTTACACCTATAGTAGTCCATAGGATACTATATCCAGAATTTATGTGTGTGTAATAACCACGAGCCATTACACCCATCTACACACATATATGGGGAAACTAACTATTTTTCCTGTTGGCACAAGTATCTACCAAGAGAAGACAGCGGGGCCAAAGGGGGGTAGTCAGCCATTCGTCCTCCCACCAGAATGTTGGCGAACACCCCCCCCCCCAGGGCTTAGGATCCCCGGGGTGTCAGTTTCCCTTACTGATAGGGTGGAGTGGCATATAGAAACATAAAAAGTACAGAATATATTATATCTCACAACCACACTATGGGAATTACCTAGTCTTAGACACAACTGCAGCTAACGTCTCTCAGACTCCGGGCCGATACTTCTAAGACTAGGTATCCTATAAGCACACAACCATTTGATGAGATTTATTAGATTACTTCATTCACATTTATCAGTTCCACTTTACGTTAATTAATTATTTAAACATTATTTAACAATGAAAAATTTAATATTAAGCTTCTTTAGAATCACACCCAATATCCACTGTACCATCCATATAACAACCTGTTCATTATGTTCCAGCAACTCCAACCCCATGAGTTAACACCATTTATTCAGTTATTCATTATAGAATTACTTTCCCATATTCCCAAAAATTCTAGAAAAGAATTCTATGATACTGAACACAAAGAGGGTCAAAATGGTGAGTAGTGGTACTACTCATCGAGTCTTTGTCATTTATAGAAAGAGCCTAGACCCATTCTCCCTTGAGAGGATAAACACAGAAAGCACGTGGCATACATCGCGTGTCTTCACCTCTTTCGGAAGAGGATAAGCATAACCAGCAGCCTTGAGAAGTGGGCGTCATTCTATCACATGATCTGCTAACACTTCACGAATAACAAATTCAACTTCATTTATTTAAGAGATGAAGTGGAAATTGTTAAAGGCACGAACAACAGTGATATTTTACCAAAATAACAAGCATCCAAAAATTACATCCATCCCATTCCATCATCCCTGGTGTCCTCCCTGACACCCACAGGCATAAACTGATGCATATCGCCACTCTAGGCATCATCTGATGCCATCACCAAAAGTCTCCATTCCTCCACATATCTCAATATCCATCCAAGCTCACATCACAACGCAAGTAGCAGGAAAACAAAAATCACATCAATGGGCTCTTTTCCCTTGAACAATCAAGCGGGAAACTTAGAACCCTTTAGTAAATTATCAGACAAGCGGTTCTTTAATCCATATTGAATCAACAGATTTAATAAACGTAGGTTCCAAATTTGGGAAACCTAATTAGTAAGCTATCACAAATAATTAACCATGCTTACTGTACGAATTTTATTGACATCAAATTACAATAAGAACCGGATTCTTCCTCATGACTCTTTATCATTAGCCAACAGTTATTAATTAATCCCAGTTTATGTTCTCTACAGATTTACATCGAGAACAAACTAAACAAAGCATGCAAAGATATCACACTATTAAGAAAAATAGGATGTAATAACATTTGATAGATAACAATTTATTTATCCAGTTCAAATATTTATTAAGTAAATTCCATTGTGATCCCTTGGGATAAAATATGCTAACAATACAGTTGTACATAAAAGAATAGAAGCAACGAACCCCCTACCTCAACAATTCATGACGTTATTTATCCACACAATGGGTCACAATCCTCCTCTTGTGACAAATGCATCCACCGAAGGGTGCCACGATACGACTGCACAAACCCAACCCCCTGAAAATTCATTAGAATATTGGAGGTTACATTGTACAATATGGAAGGGAGAAACAGGAGAAGATGATCCCCAAAGGAATGACGGTAAAACATAAATTATATGGAAGATTGACTGACACAACTTGGTTGCATAAAAAATAGAGTGGAACCAATCGGAGGAGTAGGGTTTGATTGTGAAACTCCTACAGGAAGTATTGAAAGTTTCTAGCATCTCATAGCCAAGAACAAAGAGGAAGAACAAGGGAGGATGATATCTTGATCCTTTTTAAGATTTAATGGGGCGACAGTTTATGATACGCTTAATTATCCATTAAAAGAGGATTGCATTATCCCACACAGTTTGACCAAGTAAAAACATCCTGAGCAATAGGGATAACTAATATAAGATTTATGGAATTTGAATCGGCCTTAAGAGTCCTTAAAATAATTCATTAAATGTATTTTACGTCAAAGGAAACGTCTAAGGGGCGAAACAGTAGGAAGTTGGGAAAAATGTTCACATACTCAAAATTTGGAAAAGGAATGAAAAGGTCACCTTTAGACCTCACCGTTAGAGGTTACCGATAGACCTCACCGATAGAGGTTACCGATAGACCTCACCTTTAGAGGTTATCGATAGACCTCACCGTTGAGGCTACTGATACACCTCACTGTTAAACGTTACCGATCGACCTCACTGTTAGAGGTCACCGATAGACTTCATTATTCTAGAAACACTGTATAAGTCTACCGATCTAGAAACACTGTACAAGTCTACCGATAGACCTCACCTTTAGAGGTTACCGATAGAATTCATCATTCTGGAAACACTGTACGAGTCTACCAATCTAGACACACTGTACAAGTCTACCAATAGACCTCACTGATAGACCTCTCCGATATACCTCACTGATAGTAAAATTGTACAAGTCTACTGATCATGATATACTGTACAATTCTACTGATATGGAAACATTGTATACCTACCGATCTGGAAACACTGTACATGTATACCGATCTGGAAACATTGTACAAGTCTACCGATCTGGAAACACTGTACAAGTCTACCAATAGACCTCACCGATAGACCTCACTGATTGAAACACTGTCCAATTCTACCAATCTGGAAACAATGTACAAGTCTACCGATCTGGAAACACAGTACAAGTATACTGATAGTCCTCACCGATAATCCCCACCGATATAAACATTGTTCAAGTCTACGGGTCTGGAAACACTGTACAAGTATACCGATAGTCCTCATCGATAAACCTCACCAGTAGAAATATTGTTCACTGAACCTCACTGATAGAAACATTGTTCACCTACTGTTACTATTCATAAAACTGGAAACATTGTTCACAGAACTAGAAATCTGGAAAATTGTTGAGGATAAGTCACCTTGACCTCCAGGAACACCTCCAACACCACATTTTCACAATGTAATGGACCGGAGAGGACCATACCATTACATCAGATACCTCTTAAAACATTCTCACCCTCGAGAATTCAAAACCAACAAAAAAGAGACCAAAAAAGAAACCAGGTCCGAACAACCACCCATCCAGATACCTCTCAAAAGATAGTAAGCCACAAAAAGAACAAAAGAAGTTCATAAATAAAACATGAATGGCCTAACCATGAAGGAAACATCATTACATGAAAATAGTTAAACATTAAACAACTCTAGGTACTGAGCACGTATCTGTGACTCACGCTCCCAGGTACTCTCCTCCATGCCACTATGTCGCAACAAGACGCGAACTAAGGGGGTAGAATGCCCACACAACACCTTCTCCTTGCAATCTTGGATCTCCACAGGTCGCTCCTCGAAGGTTGCATCATCATCCACATCGATCTCTTCCAAATTGATAATGTGAGATACATCATGAAGATAACGACGGAGCTAAGATGCATGGAAAACATCATGTATCCGACTCATCTGTGGGGGGAGTGCTACTCGATACGCCACAGATCCAACACGATCTAACACCTAGAAAGGACCAACAAACCGGGGAGAAAGCTTACATCCATGACCAAACCTTTTCATCCCACGATGGGGAGTCACCTTCAGAAACACATGATCCCCAGCATTAAACTCTACGGGTCTCCTTCTTTGATAAATATATGATTTCTAACGATCTTGCATTGTCATCATCCTCTCACAAATCACCTGAACCATCTCTGTTGTATTCTGCACTAGTTCTGGTCCGAGAATTGCTGACTCTCCAACCATAGTCCAGCACAACAGAGAACGGAAAGGCCAACTATATAAGGCTTCAAATGGATCCACACCAATGGTGGAATGAAAAATATGATTGTAAGTGAACTACACCAAGGGTAGGTGGCTCATCCATGAAGCTCCAAAGTCAAAAACACAAGAGCGCAACATGTCCTCAAGAGTCGGGATGGTTCGCTCTGTCTGACCATCCGTTTGAGGAGGAAAAGTAGAGATAAGGAATAATTGAGAACTAAAAGCATGTTTGAGACCCCTCCACACTCTGGAAGTAAAACGACGATCCCAATCATAAATGATCATCCTAGAGAATCCATGAAGTGTCACCACCTCCTCCGAATACTACCTCGACAAAACATCGACTGAGCTCGATTCCTTGATCGCTATGAAGTGGGACGATTTTTTTTAAACGTTCCACTACCGCCCATATAGCATCATGTCCTCTCGGAGAACGAGTAAAACCTGTAACAAATCCCATTGATATTTCCTCCCACATCCACTGAGGAATCTCTAATGGCTAGAGAAGAACTTCAAGAACATGGTTTTCGGCCTTCACCATCTGGAAAACAGAACATCAAGACACAAACTCTGCAACCGTACGCTTCATCCCAGGCCACCAAAACTGAATCCTCAAGGATTGGTACATCTTTGTCACACCAGGATATACTAATAAAGGAGAACTGTGTAACTCTCTGAGAATCATCTCACGCATCTCCAAGGGAACAAAAATACTTCCTTGGTACAACACTCGATGTTGTACATCCTCAGACCAACCATCAGTGGCCTCACCACAAACAACTTGGTCTCACCAGTCCTCCACCTCTATATCTCCCAACTGGGACTCTTACACCTTCTACACCAAGGATGAGTGTACCGTCATCTAATAAAGACAACCTCTACCCCCCCCCCCCCCCCCAACTTCTCCCAAATCAAGATGTAATGCTGACTTTTATTCTATTGCTCTTTAGGAATCACCGGATTCACGCACAGCATCACTACGTGACTTCCAGCTCAGTGCATTAGCTACAACATTCCCTTTTCCAGGTGTATATGATATTATGAAGTCGTATTCCTTCAAGAACTCCATCCACCGACACTGTCGCAAGTTCAAGTCCCACTGAGGGAAAACATACCTTAAACTCATATGATCAGTGAAAACCACAAAGCGCTCACCAATGAGACAATGTCTCCAAAACATCAGAGCAAACACCACAGATGCCAACTCATGATCGTGAGTGGCATAGTTACGTTCATGGGGACTTAACTACCGAGACCCATAAGAAACAATTTACCTCTACTGCATGAGGACACATCCTAACCCTAGATGCGATGTGTTGCAGAAAACATCAAACTGAACTCCCTCAGCTGGATGACAAAGAACTAGAGGACTTACTAACTTCTCCGTTAGATACTCTAAAGCTTCCTGACACTGATTATTCCATATGAATGCCTGATCCTTTCTCGTCATAGTTGTTAGAGGAGTTGCAACTCATGAGAAATTGGCTATGAACCTTCTATAGTATCCCATGAGACCAAGGAATCTCCACACCTATGACACTATCGTGGGGGCTTCCCAAGACACGACTGCTTCTATCTTCAATGGATCCACATATACTCCATTTTGGAACACAACAAGCCCCAATAAACGGACATCTCGAGCCCAAAACTCGCACTTCAATAACTTCCAGAACAGCTGATGTTGGCAAAGAACTCCCAAAACAGCTTGTAGATGCTCTTCATGCTCCTCTTCAGATGTGGAGTACACAAGGATTTTGTCGATGAAAACCACCACAAATGTGTCTAGGAACTCACGGAACATAGAATTCATAAATCCCATGAACATAGTGAGAGCATTCGTCACACCAAACGGAATTACAACGAACTCAGAATTCCCATGACGACAACGAAAATCAGTCTTCGGGATATCCTCATCCTTTACCTGCATCAGATGATATCCTGACCGCAAGTTGACCTTTGAGAACCAACTTTCACCCTTCAGTTGATCAAATAAATCATCAATCTACAGAAGAGGATAGATATTCTTTATTTCCACTTTGTTTATGAAACTATAATTGATACACAACCGCAAACTTCCATCATCCTCCTTTACAAACAAAACTGGCGCACCCCACGGTGACACACTTGGCAGAAAAAAAAACACTGTAAGAGACCATCAAGATGAATACATAGTTCTTGTGACTCATAAGGGGCCATCCTATATGGATACATAGAGATAGGAGATGATTCTAGCTATAGCTCAATCCCAAACTCAATATCTTTTCTAGGGGGTTACGCTACAACCTCTTCAGGAAAGACATTAGGGTACTCCTCTACAACCCTAGGAAATGCCAACTGTTGAACCGCTGATGAACTCAACATCAACTCAGCCATCATGGATGATAAGGATGGAATGCTCCTATGACCCATCTGAGTATCTCTCTCACCAACAAAAAACACTTGCTCTCCATCTGCACCGATGAAGATTACCTACTTCCCGAACCAATCCATGATAGCCTGCACCAAATACAACCAATCCATGCTGAGGATTACATCATATGGTTGTATTTGTAAACATACGAAATCTTCCCAAGAGAGGTGCTACCCCAACACTAGCTCACAATCTCTACATACTTCAAACAAGTTTTCTTAACCTCCAACCGGCATAGTCAATGCCAAGGGCACTGGAAGCCTCACTACCTCATGTACCAAAGCATGGATAGGGATAGGTGATATGAAGGAGTGTATCGCTCCTGAATCAAACAAGGAATACACCAAGGTAGAAACCAAAAAAAGGGTACCTTGAATGACATCTGGCTCACCTGGGGATAGCAACGCTAGAGCATGAAGCTGACCAAGACCTCCTCCATGGCCTCTCTGATCCTGATGAAGACCACTACCACAGCCGCGCTCTGCTCTCTAAGGATCAGGAGCGTCATGGGGCTATCCTATGCCCACCCCATCTACCCTCTGCTGATCTAAAGCTGGTGCAACTGGCTGCTGTTACCTCGGCTGGAACTGCCTCAATGGGGGAACCTGGAGCATAGTTCCTGGCGTACGATGTCTGCTCTGAAATTTCGTTCACTCCCGCTGCTGATGACCACGACCACCATAAGAAAAACAAGCATCTGATCCCTTGGAATAGGCCTGCGAGTTGCTGCCTCTAGTGAAACGTGATTTGAAGGGTTGGGACCTACCCCCGGGGGAACGGAAACTATTCTGTTTTGAAAACCGAGAACCCCAGACCACAGCTCTACTTCATGTGGAATCATTTTGATTCTCCTCTCATGAAGATTTGGTCTTGGCCAAAGTCCTATCAACAACCTATGCCCTCTCCAGCACCTCAAGATATGTCTTCATCATAAATGGGGTGACCTGGCACTGGATCTCTGGACACAAAGCCTCCTCAAAATGCCTCGCTCTGGCCTCCTCATCTAGTCGTAGGTATAAAGCATATTATAAAATCTTCCTAAAATAGATTCCAAACACTCAAACACTAGAGATCCCCTATCGAAGGGTAATAAGCCCCTGGAAACTGGATGCCTACGCAGTCGAAAAACGAAACTCGACTCTAAACCTATCTCAAAAATCCTCCCAGGAGATCGCTGACTCCTCACGATCCCCAAGGAACAAGAACCACCACTACCTCACAGCTCCACACTGCATTTTTACAACCAAGGACACCCAGTGCTCCTTACGAGCACGAATCAAACTGAAGCCGATCTCGACCTCCTCCAACCATTCTTCCGTGACTGCATCTGAAATGGAGCCATAATACTTCAATAGACTATGGTGATGAAACTCTCTAAGTGTCTTCCTCCATGTGTCGTCGTCGTCAACATCTACCTTACGGCGTTCTGTTGGAACAGCCTGCTGGACATTTTCTGCGCAAACCTGATGAGGACATTGACCTGGAGCCATACCTATAAAATAAAAAACCTTTAGAGCTCCTAAACACGGGATATGGAAGACTCAAAATTAATTAATATATTTTTTTTCTTTCATTCATTTTAGGTTAAGCTATCCCATGGTATACCCATTCAAACACAGGAACAAGAAGAATGATGCATGATCCTTTCCTAGGTCTCTACCCTACAACTAGTATTACCTTATTTAGTAGCCATTGAAAACATAAAAGTTCGTACATCAGATCATTGGGGGCCCTAAACGCCTATGTCTTAGCCTGTCTCCAGTGTTTACCTAACTTGCTAAACATGAATGACATTGTTGCACTACCAACCCATGCAGCCTCACCTCTGCCTAACTACAAACTCCGTCTTATCCCTCAACCAGACCTTGATACCACTCTTTCATGACCCCCTCCCCACAATGTGTACCCCTCCTGGGACGGAAATGTGAGAAGGTAGATAATGACCCCCCGAGTCCCGCCTCTAGTACGACCCGGGTTGGAGACTAGCACCGAGGGTATAGTAAACACACAAAATGGAGGAATTACCCTCTAAGAGAACACATGAGGAAGAGAGAGATAAGATAGGCACCAATCAACTCTGAATCAGAACTGGAATATAAGAGAAACCCATGTACACATATGAAATGTCATGAAAAAGTACTACAATTGGAACGGAAAAACTTCAAGTACCCAAAAGTATGTAAAACAGCAGTAACCACAAGCCCGAACAACTTCTGCAACCCCAAGCTAGTAGAAACCAGCTTGATCTCCAACCGGCTCCAAGTGACCTGGAAAATAGTTTATATATACATAGGGTGAGTATAACAGTATACTCAGTAGGATCCTCCCCGAAGCCTCTCATGCAAAAGTAAAGAAATCATACTAAAGCACAGTGAACAACAAGTGAAACTAAGTCATCACCTAAACAGGTATAGTAAGTTCCCAACCTGACAATAGACACTCTCACCAAGTAAAGCATACAAAAATATATAATATAGTAAAGAATATCAATGGTACCCCGCTACTAATTCCCCACTAGTTTTCTGCTTTTCCCCAATGTCTCACCTCCTAAGAATCTCTCTCCAAAAAGGCTTGCCCGCAGACACCAGGGTGAAGCACCCCAATCTGCACCTCGTGCACCACAAAGGCTTTCCCGCAGACACCTGGGCGAAGCACCACACCATCATCACAACCAAAAGTAACCAGGTATGTTCCGGGATCCACCACTCCGCACACAACGTGTATCATACGTCGAGTATTATACCTCATGACTTTATAGCGCATACAACGAGTAGGCATCATCAAGCCATCACAGCCTATACAAGTTACACCTATAGTAGTCCATAGGATACTATATCCATAATATTTGTGTGTGAAATAACCACGAGACATTACATCCATCTACAAACATATATGGGGAAACTAACAGTTTTTCCTGTTGGCACAAGTATCTACCAAGAGAAGAGATTGGGGCTAAAGGGTGTAGTCAGCCATTCGTCCTCCCATAAGAATGTTGTGGAAAACACCCCCATGGCTGAGGATCCATGGGGTGTTAGTTTCCCATTCTGACAGGGTGGAGTGGTGTATAGAAATATAAAAAGTACATAATATATTATATCTCACAACCACACTATGGGCATTACATAGTCTTAGACACAACTGCAGCTAACTTCTCTCAGACTCTGCGTTGCTACTTCTAAGACTAGGTATCCTACAAGCACACAACCATTTGAAGAGATTTATTAGATTACTTCATTCTATTTTTATCAATTCCACTGTACGTTAATTAATTCTTTAAACATTAATTAACCATGAATAATTTAACATTAAACTTCTTTAGCATCACACCCAATATCCAATGAACCCTCAAAATTAAAACCTGGTCATTATGTTCTAGTTACTCCAAACCCATGAGTTAACACCATTTATTCAATTATTCATTACAGAATTACTTTACCATATTTCCAGGCATTCTAGAAAATAATTCTATGCTACTAAACACAAAGGGGATCAACACGGTGAGTAGTTGTACTACTCATCGAGTCTTTTCGCTTATAACAAGAGCCTAAACCCATTCTCCCTTGAGATGCTAAACACGGACATCACGTGGCATACCCCGCGTGTCTTCGCCTCTTTTGGAGGAAGGGTAAGCATGAACATCTGCCTTGAGTAGTGTGGAAAAGTAAAGCAGATAATCAACCAAAGAATCAACAAGCATACAACATGCACATCCATCCCATTGTATCATCCCTGGTGTCCTCCTAGAAACCCACATGCATAAACTGATGCATCTTTCCACTCTAGGAATCATCTGCTGCCACCACCAAAAGTCTCAATGCCTCCACATATCTCATCATCCATCTAGGCTCGCATCACAGCGCAAGCATCAGGAAAACAACAATCAAATCAATGGGCTCTTGTCCCTTGAACAATCAAGAGGGTAAGTCAGAACCATTTTAGAAATTATCAGACATGTGGTTCCTTAATACGTAATTAATCAATAGATTTATTAAATGTAGGTTCCAAATTCAAGAAAACCTAATCAGTAAGCTATCAAAAAAAATTAATCATGCTTACTATACTAATTTGATTAACATAAAATTACAATATGAACTAGATTCTTTCTCATGCTTCTTTATCTTTAGCCAACATTTATTAATTAATCCCAGTTTACGTTCTTTACCGATTTCTATCGAGAAGAAACTAAACAATGTAATCATAGATATCGCACTATCAAACAAACCAAGAGGCAATAACATACGATAGATATCAATTTATTAATCCAGTTCAAATATTTATTAATTCAATTCCATTGTGATCCCATGGGATAAAATATGCTAATGATATAGTTTCACGTAAAATAAGAGAAGCAACGAATCCACTACCTCAACAATTCTTGACGTTCATTATCCACACAACGGGTCAAAATCCTCTTCTCTCGGCAAATGCATCCACCAGAGGAAGCCACGGTACGACAACACCAACAAGACCCCATGAAAAAACCATTATAATCTTGGAGATTAAATGGTATAATATGGAAGGGAGAAACATGAGAAGATGATCCCCAAAGGAATGATGATAAAACATACCATATATGGGAGATTGACCAATACAGCTCGATTGCACCCAAAATAGAGCAGAACCGATCAGAGGAGTAGGGTTTGATTGTGAAACTCCTACGAGAAGGATTGAAAGGTTCTAGAATCTAATATCTGAGAACAATGAGGAAGAACAAGGGAGGATGATATCTTGTCCCTTTTGAAGATTTAATGGGGTGACGGTTTAAGATACGCTTAATTCTCTATTAAAAGAGGATCGCATTATCCCACGCGGTTTGGTGAGGTAAAAACATCCCGAGCTATAGGGATAATTAATATAATATTTAAGGCATTTGAATCGGCCTTAAGAGTCCTTAAAATAAGGCTTTAAATGTATTTTACGTCAAAGGAAATGTCTAAGGGGCGAAACGGTAGGAAGCTGGAAACACTGTTCACATACTCAAAATTTGTCAAAGGAAAGAAAAGGTCACCATTAGAACTCACCGTTAGAGGTTACTGATAGACCTCACCGTTAGAGTTTACAGATAGACCTCACCGTTAGAGGATACCGATAGACCTCACCATTAAAGGCTACTGATACACCTCACCGTTAGAGGTTACCGATAGACCTCACCGTTAGAGGTTACCGATAGACTTCACCATTCTAGAAACACTGTACAAGTATACCGATATGGAAACACTATACAGGTCTACCGATAGTCCTCGCCGATAGACCTCACCAATAGACCTCACCAATATAAATACTATACAAGTCTACTGATCTAGAAACACCGTACAAGTCTACTGATCTGAAAACAATGTTCACCTACTGATCTGGAAACACTTTAAAAGTATACCGATCTAGAAACACTGTACCAGTCTAATGATCTAGTAACACTGTACAAGTCTACCGATAGACCTCACCGATAGACCTCACCGATAGAAACATTGTTCAAGTCTACCAATCTGGAAACACTGTACAATTCTACCGATCTGGAAACACTGTACAAGTCTACCGATAGACCACTCCGATAGACCTCACCTTTAGAAACATTGTTCAAGTCTACCGATCTGGAAACACTGTACAAGTATACTGATAGAAATCACCAATAGAAACACTATTCACTGAACCTCACTGATAGAAACACTGTTCACCTACCATTACTATTCATAAAACTGGAAGCATTATTCACAGAACTGTAAATTTTGCAAAGTGTTTAGGATAAGTCACCTTGACCTCCTGGAACACCTCCAACACCACATTTTCACAAAGTAATAGACAAGAGAGGACCATGACATTACATAGTAGATCTCAACAATATCAATGACATGTAATGTTTTTTCATAAATGACTGATCTGAATCAAGGTAAGTTGTATTTTTTGTGAGTTTGACCCCTTTTTAATACCCCTTGCTGGGCATGAATCAATCGTACAAAAGATTGATTCGTGTATCGATAATTTTAGAGCTGTGAGTTTTTTTATCTGGGATATATGGAATAAATATTATTTTTGGATTATTGTTGGATATTTTTTTGTCATTCTGATAAAAAATTATCGAGGCTAACTTGAATAATAGCCATGGTTCATTCCTCGTCTTTTATTTTGTTTTTTATCCCCATTCAGTGTGTATTCATTGTTGGAATTTATTTTGTCATATGATTTAATGATTACCTAGTAAAATTCTATTGATCATTTGATATCTTGTGAAATGGATCACTACAATGTCTCTAGGATAGAGATTCAAAGTCATGGATTAAACACATGATGATGGAATTTGAACCACGGAAGGATCAGTGGTTTACGATACAAGTTTGGTATTATGCACCAATGAGGCATGACGAAGGATGTTTTCTAGTGTTATAGATATGGAAATATTCACACTATTATTGGTGAGGAGGTTTGATATACCTTATGTATTTGAGTTATGATGTGATTCATGGAAGAATTGAAAATTGTAGATGTGTAGGGAAATTTAAGTGATAGGTTGTGTGAGTTCTTTGAAATTCTAGACTACATGGCATGTAGTGAAATGGACACATTCTATGTGGTTCATTTTTTTTCGGCCAGGGTTTTCTGATGAGAAATATATCACACTCCATGTGTAATATCCTGATATTTTCTTAACCAATGATTATGTTTGATAGAATACATTGTACACAAAAACCAGTTTAAACAAGAAAATATCATTACTTGACCATTATAACCTAAAATTCAAAATGGATATTGTAACGCCCCGACCCTAGTTGCCTAGAGTCGGTGCATTATTACATAACATTGGCATGATCACAAGAAAGATCAAATCTCGAAAGACCGATTGGTTTAGTAGCCTTGGAAACACTAGATATATTCATAAGTTTTACATTACATCATAAAATGAAAAACTACTACAACAACATAATGTCTCCATAATCCACACTACTATCCCCTCATAATATCCCTGCAGGTCATTCATAATTTACTTCTTCACATCCTGGGGAAAAATAAAACATAGAAAAGGGGTGAGCTCAAATGCCCAGTAAGGATAACAATATAGCGGAAACTTTCATAAATAAGAATAAACATTTAAGGCAATGCATTACTAAAACAAAAGCCTTTTAAAATTGAACTTCAACATGGTATGGAAAAAGTAAAATGAAATAATGCTATTTACTTATTCACATGGATATTCTACTAATCGAATAATCACATGCAAAAATCAATAACCACTTTCATAATGTTGGAATGCATAATGCCAGACTATCATAACCACATAGCCAAGGCCTCGTGCCAAGGCTACAAATAAGATTTTGTCAAGGCCTTGTGCCAAGACACTAGTTTGTCTCATGAGACCTACCGATGCATCGAGGAGCTATAGCGGGCTCCACCCGTCACTTATTAAGTCCAATGCATTCCCATATGAAAAGGTTTAAACATAACATAAACATTCGTATTAAAACTAGCATACGAAATGTCAATAATTTCACCATAAACTATGAATGGTATAAAAATAGCACATCCACAGTCAAACATATCACAAAACCTTCAATACAATATAGAAGTTTTGTATCATAATAAATCAACTTCAAATAATCTTAAAATCCATCAAAGGATGTTGACATAGATGAAATCAAAATTCTTTTTAAAGAAATATCTCCTTTTATTTTGAAATCATTTAAGATCCATATAAAACAAAACATTTTCTTTGAAAATATTCTTATAAGCTTGTAAGGAAAGCTTTGAAGATTTTATAACGGCGTAAAATAACCGCACCCGCCGTATAAGTTAAAAAAAACATTCTTACCTCAATTCTGTCGAAAAGGTTAAAAAGGACCTTGTTTTGAAAACGACGGAAAGATTCCTTTATAAACCTCTTATAAAAGTCAAACAAGGGTATAAATGACTTTAAACCATATTCTTGTAAATAGTAAAAATGTTTTGAAATACATTTCGAAGAAACATGGATGTGGATGATAAAGAGATCCCAGTAGATTATTACGTATAAACAACCTTGGATAATGAAGAGGTTGTAAAGTAAACCCTTACCTTGTACTTTTCCTTTGTTGGGGTAGGTTAACCTCCTGTATAATGGTGAAATAATTGTTATTAAATTATAAAAGAATCATATACATTAATATGATATCATATATGATCTTTTAACATTGCTTTATTAATAATATCTTAGTATTATCGTCGTTTCGGGTGATAATCGATTCGTTCTTCTTAAATGTTTGGTTACGTAAGACATGTTTGTAATGGATAGATTATATCTTATTCATAATCAGAATGATATTAACATTATTTTTAACCCTAAAATGAGAATAATACTTGAATGGATATGATGGAGAATGAATCTTATCGCGTTCGTGGAGACGGTAGTCCGTACGTACGCACGAGCGACAATATCATTCTTTTGATATTAAAATAATATATAAATGGATGGTATATCATATATACAGAATCATTAATATGTTATATTTATTATTTACATGAGTTACACATCATTATTATACCCATCCAAATAATAATATATTGAATAACAATTACACCACGACGTGGAGACGGTAAGCCGTACGTACGCACGTATGGTGACATGTTATTCAAAGGGTGGATAGAATACTGAATATGGTTGTACCATATTTATAATAACATCACAGTATATAAATGATACTGGAGTCATTATTTTAGAATGGTAACAACAAAGGAAGAAGAAATGGAAGAAGAAATGAACTTGGAAAAGGGGTGGTGAAAACATTACCTCTTCTTCGGGTTCTTCCTTTTGATTTGATCAAAAGGGCTCCTTAGGTTGGCTTTCTGATCAAACTAAGGCCCCTAGGTTGTAGTGAGGGATGTTGGGAGAGTATTTGGGCAGAGTTTGGCCGAACCAAAAGGCTTTAGAGGTGTGAAGAAATGAGAAGGAGGAGTGCCCTTTTATAAGAGGGGTGAGGGGCACCTTTGGAAAAGCTAGAAATATTAATTTATAATAAATTCATATTCGGTTTCTAATGGCTCCAAAGTTGACTATTCAAAGGATGAGGTGGGGATAGGTCGAAAACAACTCATCCAATATAATTTAGACAGGTTTGGGTACTTATATTAACCTTATCTTTAAGTATTAACTCTAAGTTAATTAGTTTCACTTTTACAATGTCTCTTTGTATTTTTATATAATATGGTTAATAAACTTACTATATATATCCAAGCGACCCCCAAGTGGTCCATTAATGAGGAACCTATCATAATATAAGTCTCTTGGCCGAACCTTAGATTTTTAGGAATTTAATAACAATTAATAATATAATATTTGTTTTAAGAACTCTTTTATGTCAATTTTGACACTATTCAATAGTTGATTTTTTTGAAACTCCTAACAGATTGATTACTTCGAAAAAAGTCAATTAAATCAATCCTAATATATCATATTATCATATAAAATTAGTTTAATTCATTAAAAGTTTCATATTATAATTATTTGGGTATTTATAATATCAATTATTTTAATTTTTCACTATTATAGTAATTACTGCATCATCATTGTGTCATAAATAAAATATATTATTCAATGTCTAAAAATTATAAATAAAATATCATTATGTAGTAAATCGTTTTAGCTTTCTAATGAATATTTATAATCTAAAATCCAACATATATAACCCTATGTAAAAATTGTTGTTCTAAAAGATATATGCTTGTGTCATTTTTGTATTCATTTTAACTAAATTAAAATAAAGTGTCATTATCACTTACAAGTGGATCCATGGGGTCCCAAAATAGACCCAAAGATGCCCATGGTCGACCATGTATCAACCAATAGGGTTAAGACACGTTTTAGGGTAATTTAGTATTATTATAATATTATTTGTTAACCCTTATTTACCGGATTTACCCTTAACCATGGTAAATAAAATATTTACCGCAGTAATTATTCAAAATTTCTAAAAATAAAAGTTACACATTTACACAATTTGAACATCCTGATTCCAAATATGGAATCCATTTTCCTAAATTCAAAACATAGGAGTGGCAGAAATTAATTTAAAATTAATTCCCGCTGTCAAAACAATAAGCGTGTTTTTAAGAGATAATAACTATCAAAAGATTGACACTTGTTTATGTTCGGTTTAATTGTAAAATTATGTCCAATGACCAACATTATATTAAATGGTAAAAATATATTCTAAATATACTTTAAAACTACTAAAATTCATAATTTATCACTATTAATTATTTTGATTAAAAAAGTTGTTTTTAATTAAAATTTAGTAATTTTCACTATTCATCCAAATATGAAAGTTATCCGAAAAGTACCAAAATTTCACCTTAGGCTAAATTCGATATTCCGAGTCCAAAAATGAAGTCCATTTTCAAATATAAAATATATATAATTTCAAAAATTAGGTATTACTATTCACAACAGCTAGTTTAATTAGTTGTGGTGTGTGTTAGAACTCGAGGTTGCGTACAACACACGCTATCGCATTATTCGAAGGGAAACGTACCGTAGAAGCTTGGGGTGTTACATTCTCCCCTCCTTCAAATAATTGCGTCCTCGCAATTTCTAGGGTATTACTGCATAAAAAGACTCGGGTGGTTCTTCATCATAAGTTCCTCGGGTTCCCACGTTGCCTCTTCCATCTTATGATTTCTCCACAAAACTTTTACCAGACGCGTCGTCCGGTTTCTCAGTACTTGTTCTCTTGTATCAAGAATCCTGACGGGCTCTTCACAATAAGACAGATCCGGTTCCAGTTCTAATTCCTCATAGGTGAGTACATGCGTTGGGTCAGGCATGTATTTTCTCAACAGAGATACGTGGAACACATCGTGAACTTTGGAGAGACTTGGCGGCATTGCCAATCGGTAAGCTACAGCCCCAATTCGTTCTAGAATTTCGAAAGGTCCGATGTACCTGGGACTCAATTTACCTTTCTTACCAAAACGTATGACTCCCTTCCACGGAGATACCTTCAGGAAAACATGATCACCGACTTGAAATTCCAAATCCTTCCTTCGATTATCGGCATAGCTCTTCTGCCTACTTTGAGCTGCTTTGATGTGATTTTGGATTACTTTCACCTTTTCCACCGTTTCCTCCACCAGTTCTGGGCCTACAAGTTTTCTTTCACCAACGTCATCCCAACAGGTTGGTGTACGACATCTCTTTCCGTATAACGCTTCATATGGTGCCATCTGAATACTCGAATGGAAGCTATTGTTATAGGAAAATTCTACCAGAGGTAAATATTGATCCCACATACCCTGAAAATCAAGTGATCAAGATCTCAACATGTCTTCTAAGGTTTGAATAGTCCGTTCTGATTGTCCGTCTGTCTGAGGGTGGTAAGCAGTGCTCAAATGAAGTTCAGTATCCAGGGATTTCTGAAGACTTTTCCAGAATCTTGAAGTAAAACGGGGATCACGATCAGAAACAATCGATAGGGGTACTCCATGAAGTCTCACAACTTCATTAATATATAGTCTTGCTAGACGTTCCAGGGGTAGATCTTCTCTTATAGCAAGAAAATGTGCTGACTTGGTAAGACGATCAACAATAACCCCTATTGCATCGTTCCTTCTTGGAGTCTTTGGTAGCCCCATGACAAAGTCCATCGTAATATTGTCCCATTTCCACTCCGGTATGGGAAGAGGTTGCATGACTCCTCCAGGCTGTTGCCTTCCAGCTTTCACTTGTTGACAAACCATACATCTTGACACAAAATCAGCAATCTCCCTCTTCATGTTGTCCCACCAAAAATGTTCTTTCAAATCTCTATACATTTTGGTGCTCCCAGGGTGTATAGAGAAATTGGAACTATGAGAATCATCCAGCAATTCCCTTTTTAGATCAGGTATATTGGGAACACAAAGTCTCTTCCCGAATTTCAAAATTCCATCTTCATACACAAAGTCTCTCAATCTCCCATCATTCACAGCTTTAATCTTCTTCTGAAATTCTTCATCATCGGTCTGAGAACTCTTAATCCTTTCTAGTAAAGATGGTTTGGCAACCATTTGAAAAAGCATTGATGTTTCACCTTCCCTGGTTATTCCCATGTCCATCTTCACTAGATCCATGAAAATTGGATCCCTTTCAATTCTCATCATGTTCAGAACTCCATGGTCTTTTCTGCTCAAAGCATCTGCCACCTTGTTTGCCTTCCCCGGGTGGTAGTGTATCGTACAATCATAATCCTTGAGTAATTCAAGCCATCTCCTTTGCCTCATGTTGAGTTCTTTTTGTGAGAAAATATACTTCAAACTCTTGTGATCAGTATAAATCTCACATTTTTCACCATAGAGGTAGTGCCTCCATATCTTCAAAGCAAAGATCACAGCTGCTAACTCAAGATCATGAGTAGGATAGTTTTGTTCATGAATTTTTAACTGTCGTGATGCATAGGCAATAACTCTATCATTCTGCATAAGGACACAGCCAAGTCCTTTCTTCGATGCATCACTATAAATAACGAACCCATCATTCCCCGATGGTAGAGTCAATATAGGAGCATTGACTAATCTTCTCTTCAGTTCTTCGAAACATTCTTCACACTATTTTGTCCAAACAAATTTAACCCCTTTACGTGTGAGCTTCGTTAATGGGTTAGCCAATCGGGCAAAATTCTGGACGAAACGTCGATAATAACCTGCCAAACCAATAAAACTACGTACCTCAGTTATATTCATAGGTGCTGGCCATTCTTGGATTGCCTTGGTCTTAGAAGGATCAACAGAGATTCCATCTTTAGAGACAATATGGCCAAGAAAAGAAATCTCCTGAAGCCAGAATTCACACTTGCTAAACTTTCCATATAATTCATGCCTCCTCAGAGTCTTCAAGATAATGCGCAAGTGATTTTCATGATCTTTATAGGTTTTGGAGTATACCAAGATATCATCAATAAATACCACCACAAATTCATCGAGATACTCCTTGAAAACTCTATTCATCAGATCCAGGAATACAGAGGGTGCATTAGTCAATCCAAACGGCATTACAGTAAACTCGTAATGCCCGTACCTGGTTCGAAATGCTGTCTTCGGAATGTCTTCCTTCTTCACACACAACTGATGGTATCCAGATCGAAGGTCAATCTTTGAAAAGTATTGAGCTCCATGCAGTTGGTCAAATAAATCATCAATACGAGGTAGGGGATACTTGTTCTTTATCGTTATAGCATTGATCTCCCTGTAGTCGATACATAACCTCATAGATCCATCTTTCTTTTTAACAAAAAGAATAGGGGCTCCCCATGGAGAAACACTAGGGCGAATAAATCCCTTATTACTCAATTCCTCTAGTTGTTTCTTTAGTTCGACTAGCTCTACAGTGGCCATTCTATAAGGGGTCTTCGATATAGGCCTTGATCCAGGAATCAAATCAATAGAAAACTCAACTTCTCGTTCTGGAGGATGTCCAGGTAAATCTTCCGGAAATACATCTACAAATTCTTTCACAATAGGTACATCTTCTATTTGAACATTCCTTTCCTCACCGACAGTTATTTCAGTCTCTTCCTCCCCGATAATTGAATTAAGTTGAGCTACAGGGGGTGGATCTAAATAAGAATTAGGTGGTGACGATTCTGCTCTAAAAATAAGGTGTTCTTTATCATTATCATCAAGAATCGTAACCTCTTTCTTCTTACAATAAATCTTCGCATCATAGTCCGAAAGCCAGTCCATACCGAGGATTATATCAAACTCAATCATAGGTATGACGATGAAATCAGCAGATAAAGAAAATTTATGTGCTCTAATGGGGACTGATTCACAAAACTTTGTTGCAACGATACTTCCCTTAGGAGTTTTAACTGACAACTCCCTTATTAAATCAAATTGGAAATATCTAATTTTCTTAGCAAACTGGGAAGATATGAAACAATGCGATGATCCAGAATCAAATAATGCATTTGCTAAACTTGAGGAAACCATTAAATTACCTGCCACCACGTCTTTCGGAGCTTCTACCTCAGCAGTAGTGATAGCATAAGCCTGGCCTTGATCCCTTGGCCTTTTCTGAGGTAAGTTCTCCTGACGCTTAGGACATGCATTTGCATAATGCCCCATCTCCCTGCAATTGTAGCACTGAACGTTGGTAGCTTCCTTCTTCCCCTTGCAATCATGAGCTTGGTGGCCTTTTTCACCACACTTGTAACAGACTCCCATTCCCTTCAGGCAAGCACCGGGGTGTTTCTTCCCGCACTTACCACAAGATGGATATTCAACCTTTCCCTTCTTCCCCTTATTTCCATTCCCAGATTGATCAGCAGGTCTCTTCTTCTCTTGCTTTGCTTTAAAGTCATAAGACTTAGAGAATTCCTTTTCGGTCTTGATAGCACGTGAGACAATGTCTTCGTACGTTGAAAAGGATTGTGAGACTAATGCTCGACGGAGAAATGGTTTTAACCCATCAAAAAAACGATCAATCTTACTTCTTGGGTTGCGAATATAATCACCAGCATACCTCGCTAACCTTGTAAAGTTAGCCTCATACTTTGTGACATTCTCATCCTCCTTTTGTCTCAGACTCAGAAATTGTCTTTCCATATCTGCTCGATGGTCGCGAGGAAAGTATTTTTCTAAAAACAGATCTTTGAACTCCCTCCATTCCATGTTTGATACTTCATCATCTTCCTTCATGTTTTGAATCAATGACCACCATTGATCAGCATCTCCAGTGAGGCGGTAAACTGCCATGGTAACTTTTTCCCTTTCACTACTCCCCAAAGCCTGAAATATTTTCTCTAGGGAAAATATCCATTGCTCAGCTACTAAGGGATTTGTACTCCCATTGAACGTTGGTGGTTGTTGTCTCATGAATCGATCTAACATTGATCCTCCACGCTGCGGATCAGGGTGCTCCATACGGGTAAGGTTATTATTCATAACCTGAGTAAGTTGTCCCAGTATGGTGATTAGCTGATCAGCACCAGTTGCATCACCAGCCCCACTATAATTATCTTGAGCAGGAGGGCAATCCCTACATGGAGTGCGTGCATTGATACGGTTTCCATTTCTTCCACTAGGCGCCATTTCTAAACAATGGCATAAACTAGATCAGTTTATGAATCAAAATACAAAATCCCATACTTATAAAACACTTAACATAAATTGAACTATTTATGGATATAATCCATAATCATAAAAATGTTTTCTTTGAGGAAGTATATACTCATAAACCCTTCATAATGATTTGTAAAGAAAATGAGAGTTATCCTAAGCATATCCCCCGGGAGTGTCGTAACCAAGAGTGCAGCAAGGCCCGTTGTCGTGCACCAGTTCCCGTTCGAGTCTAGCTCAAAGCGGTGTTTTCGGGTTTTACCCCTAGGTACATCTGTGCCAGAGCCGCCTCTACCTGCTCGTATCCAGACAGGGATTTATTGCTCGGAAAACTCACAAAATCTCTACAATACCAAAATTCTAGGAAGTTCTTCTATACTAATCCTCAAAGTTCATCTTAGGTCTACGTGCTCTAATCAGAGTTTATCTAAATCTAGCTTCCAAGGTTTGTACTAAACTTCCTCTGATACCAACTGTAACGCCCCGACCATAGTTGCCTAGAGTCGGTGCATTATTACATAACATTGGCATGATCACAAGAAAGATCAAATCTCTAAAGACCGATTGGTTTAGTAGCCTTGGAAACACTAGATATATTCATAAGTTTTACATTACATCATAAAATGAAAAACTACTACAACAACATAATGTCTCCATAATCCACACTACTATCCCCTCATAATATCCCTGCAGGTCATTCATAATTTACTTCTTCACATCCTGGGGAAAAATAAAACATAGAAAAGGGGTGAGCTCAAATGCCCAGTAAGGATAACAATATAGCGGAAACTTTCATAAATAAGAATAAACATTTAAGGCAATGCATTACTAAAACAAAAGCCTTTTAAAATTGAACTTCAACATGGTATGGCAAAAGTAAAATGAAATAATGCCATTTACTTATTCACATGGATATTCTACTAATCGAATAATCACATGCAAAAATCAATAACCACTTTCATAATGTTGGAATGCATAATGCCAGACTATCATAACCACATAGCCAAGGCCTCGTGCCAAGGCTACAAATAAGATTTTGTCAAGGCCTTGTGCCAAGACACTAGTTTGTCTCATGAGACCTACCGATGCATCGAGGAGCTATAGCGGGCTCCACCCGTCACTTATTAAGTCCAATGCATTCCCATATGAAAAGGTTTAAACATAACATAAACATTCGTATTAAAACTAGCATACGAAATGTCAATAATTTTACCATAAACTATGAATGGTATAAAAATAGCACATCCACAGTCAAACATATCACAAAACCTTCAATACAATATAGATGTTTTGTATCATAATAAATCAACTTCAAATAATCTTAAAATCCATCAAAGGATGTTGACATAGATGAAATCAAAATTCTTTTTAAAGAAATATCTCCTTTTATTTTGAAATCATTTAAGATCCATATAAAACAAAACATTTTCTTTGAAAATATTCTTATAAGCTTGTAAGGAAAGCTTTGAAGATTTTATAACGGCGTAAAATAACCGCACCCGCCGTATAAGTTAAAAAAAACATTCTTACCTCAATTCTGTCGAAAAGGTTAAAAAGGACCTTGTTTTGAAAACGACGGAAAGATTCCTTTATAAACCTCTTATAAAAGTCAAACAAGGGTATAAATGACTTTAAACCATATTCTTGTAAATAGTAAAAATGTTTTGAAATACATTTCGAAGAAACATGGATGTGGATGATAAAGAGATCCCAGTAGATTATTACGTATAAACAACCTTGGATAATGAAGAGGTTGTAAAGTAAACCCTTACCTTGTACTTTTCCTTTGTTGGGGTAGGTTAACCTCCTGTATAATGGTGAAATAATTGTTATTAAATTATACAAGAATCATATACATTAATATGATATCATATATGATCTTTTAACATTTCTTTATTAATAATATCTTAGTATTATCGTCGTTTCGGGTGATAATCGATTCGTTCTTCTTAAATGTTTGGTTACGTAAGACATGTTTGTAATGGATAGATTATATCTTATTCATAATCAGAATGATATTAACATTATTTTTAACCCTAAAATGAGAATAATACTTGAATGGATATGATGGAGAATGAATCTTATCGCGTTCGTGGAGACGGTAGTCCGTACATACGCACGAGCGACAATATCATTCTTTTGATATTAAAATAATATATAAATGGATGGTATATCATATATACAGAATCATTAATATGTTATATTTATTATTTACATGAGTTACACATCATTATTATACCCATCCAAATAATAATATATTGAATAACAATTACACCACGACGTGGAGACGGTAAGCCGTACGTACGCACGTATGGTGACATGTTATTCAAAGGGTGGATAGAATACTGAATATGGTTGTACCATATTTATAATAACATCACAGTATATAAATGATACTGGAGTCATTATTTTAGAATGGTAACAACAAAGGAAGAAGAAATGGAAGAAGAAATGAACTTGGAAAAGGGGTGGTGAAAACATTACCTCTTCTTCGGGTTCTTCCTTTTGATTTGATCAAAAGGGCTCCTTAGGTTGGCTTTCTGATCAAACTAAGGCCCCTAGGTTGTAGTGAGGGATGTTGGGAGAGTATTTGGGCAGAGTTTGGCCGAACCAAAAGGCTTTAGAGGTGTGAAGAAATGAGAAGGAGGAGTGCCCTTTTATAAGAGGGGTCAGGGGCACCTTTGGAAAAGCTTGAAATATTAATTTATAATAAATTCATATTCGGTTTCTAATGGCTCCAAAGTTGACTATTCAAAGGATGAGGTGGGGATAGGTCGAAAACAACTCATCCAATAGAATTTAGACAGGTTTGGGTACTTATATTAACCTTATCTTTAAGTATTAACTCTAAGTTAATTAGTTTCACTTTTACAATGTCTCTTTGTATTTTTATATAATATGGTTAATAAACTTACTATATACATCCAACCGACCCCCAAGTGGTCCATTAATGAGGAACCTATCATAATATAAGTCTCTTGGCCGAACCTTAGATTTTTAGGAATTTAATAACAATTAATAATATAATATTTTTTTTAAGAACTCTTTTATGTCAATTTTGACACTATTCAATAGTTGATTTTTTTGAAACTCCTAACAGATTGATTACTTCGAACAAAGTCAATTAAATCAATCCTAATATATCATATTATCATATAAAATTAGTTTAATTCATTAAAAGTTTCATATTATAATTATTTGGGTATTTATAATATCAATTATTTTAATTTTTCACTATTATAGTAATTACTGCATCATCATTGTGTCATAAATAAAATATATTATTCAATGTCTAAAAATTATAAATAAAATATCATTATGTAGGAAATCGTTTTATCTTTCTAATGAATATTTATAATCTAAAAGCCAACATATATAACCCTATGGAAAAATTGTTGTTCTAAAAGATATATGCTTGTGTCATTTTTGTATTCATTTTAACTAAATTAAAATAAAGTGTCATTATCACTTACAAGTGGATCCATGGGGTCCCAAAATAGACCCAAAGATGCCCATGGTCGACCATGTATCAACCAATAGGGTTAAGACACGTTTTAGGGTAATTTAGTATTATTATAATATTATTTTTTAACCCTTATTTACCGGATTTACCCTTAACCATGGTAAATAAAATATTTACCGCAATAATTATTCAAAATTTCTAAAAATAAAAGTTACCCATTTACACAATTTGAACATCCTGATTCCAAATATGGAATCCATTTTCCTAAATTCAAAACACAGAAGTGGCAGAAATTAATTTAAAATTAATTCCCGCTGTCAAAACAAAAAGCGTGTTTTTAAGAGATAATAACTATCAAAAGATTGACACTTGTTTATGTTCGGTTTAATTGTAAAATTATGTCCAATGACCAACATTATATTAAATGGTAAAAATATATTCTAAATATACTTTAAAACTACTAAAATTCATAATTTATCACTATTAATTATTTTGATTAAAAAAGTTGTTTTTAATTAAAATTTAGTAATTTTCACTATTCATCAAAATATGAAAGTTATCCGAAAAGTACCAAAATTTCACCTTAGGCTAAATTCGATATTCCGAGTCCAAAAATGAAGTCCATTTTCAAATATAAAATATATATAATTTCAAAAAGTAGGTATTACTATTCACAACAGCTAGTTTAATTAGTTGTGGTGTGTGTTAGAACTCGAGGTTGCGTACAACACACGCTATCGCATTATTCGAAGGGAAACGTACCGTAGAAGCTTGGGGTGTTACAGATATAATGAATTGGAACAACTAATTTATGAAATAAATATAAACTCATTAAATACTTATTTTTAAGGGATTATAAAATAGTCATATAATTTTTATAAAAATCATTTTATTCTTCAATTTTTTTTGAAAATATGATTTTATTTCATTCTATAGATTATAGAAAATTTATTTGATAAAATTATGTTCAATTTTTAATTTATCTTATTAAAATTTAGCTATAATTAAATTATGATAGTTTTATCGAATGTTTGATTTTTCAATGAAAAATGCATAATTGTTTTCAAAATCATATATATTAAATCATTTACATGGTAAAATAATTTTTTGGATTAGATTTAAATTTTAATTATTAAAATTTTATTTCTAATATCCCAATTATATTTTTTAAATGGATTGTATACTTTAATTTATTATAAAAACAATTAATATCTTAAATATTAAAATTTTCAGATAAACAACTCCTCATTGTGATTTTCCAGTTTAATATTAAATTATATTATGTAAAGTGTTTTTCATTTTAAAGAATTGATTTAATATTTTGAATTAGAGGATTAAAAATTATTAAATATACACATTTTTTTAATATAAATATTATTTAAATATTATTATATAAATTACTACCTTAAATGATTAAATAATGTTGATGTAGTAATTATTTTAATAATGTATATATCAAATAAATAATATTACAAATATTGATATAAATATAATTCTAAATAATTAATGTCATAAATGTATTTTATAGTTGAATTCAACAAGATTTTGATGTATTAAAATATTTGGTTCAAAGTTATATTATTTAAATGATACTTTTAAAAGTCAAAGTAATGAATAGTGACAACTTTTCCATTAATGAAATTTGAAAATAAATAATATTTTATGAAATGATATAAAATTAATCAAATGATAATTTATGCCAATTTATTCGGATAATATTTTAACGATAATTCATAATCCAATTTTTGGTCAATAGGAATTTATAGTAACAATTTTGACCTCTAAAAAAACAAACAATTTTGACACTGTAATTGTTAAAAGGTATAAAATCAGGGTTTAAATTAAATGATATGGTTATGAATATGCCCTAAACATGACCTCAATTTTTCAGATCAGATTATTTTGGCCCATATTAATTAGGAATCTAAATAATTAACTTTATTGCTATTTTAAATTGAATATTAATTTATATTAATTTAATATTCATATATATTCTAAGAGTTCCCCTTCCGTCTCTTATAAAATGGAGGACATTCTTCTCAATCATTCACACATAAAAATCCCATATATTTTGGAATATATCTTCCTAAATCCCATACTAGAATCCATTAACTCGTTTTATAGATCTTCATTTATGAGGAACACCATCCTCTAATGTCTTAAGGTAATAATCTAAGGATATTTTCCAAATAAGAGGTATAGTTTTTATCCATATGTTTTAGTTTTATTTATTCTTCCTCCTCTAACAAGTCTTTTTAAATCATGATAAAATAAAAATAGCAGTTTAATCGATATAATGATATATTATTATTTTTGTAAAATAACTTATATACATATCCACTTCTATTAAAGGGAAAAGGAAGATTTCATTCTTTTGTGTGATAGAAAATTTCCTCCCATACCGATGTGATTCATCTTCCATCACTATGTATCTTGACTGGTTATAATTATATAATTAGTGATATATATTACATTCTTGAAATATTTTTCATTATTAAAAGATAATATTTTAGTTCCCTTTTAACCTTTCCATTCAATGAAAATTGATAACGTAATTCGTGGGTACGTGTGGACTATCACCTCTACGGAATGATGTGATTCATTTTTCATCAACACGTCAAAAGGATAATATATGTATTTATATTTCAGTAATATTATATTTAATATATTATTATAATTTTAAAAATATAAAAATATAATTACTTATTATTCATAATGATCATTTATAAAGGAAATTTTATTCTTGTGTGTGTACGACTTATTATTACCATGATTGTAACATGGTTCGTTTTTTATTAAAATTTTTACTTTAAAAAAAAATTAATGTTTCTTTTTAAAATAATAATTGATGTATATAATGTATAATAGTGTCATTAATATTTTTATATAATGATATATTAATAATTTTTGTCCATTGGAAACTTATCAATGTCATTTTGTATATATGAATTGAATATCTTCAAAATATATTATGTGAAACAAAATAATTAAATAATTATTATGTATTGTTATTAAGAGAAAAAATGGGAATAATAAACCTAAAAATGGTTCTCAAGTAGGTAAATACTGTATAATTCTACCGATCTAGAAACACAACACAAGTCTACTGATCTGGAAACACCGTACACCTACGATCTTGAGACATTATACAAGTCTACCGATCTGGAAACACTGTACAAGTCTACCGATAGACCTCACCGATTGAAAAACTGTTCCAGTTTACCAATCTGGAAACACTGTACAATTATACCGATCTGGAAACACTGTACAAGTCTACTGATAGACCTCATCGATAGTCCTCACCGATAGAATCACTGTTCAAGTCTACCGATACACCTCACCGATAGAAACACTATTCACTAAACCTCAATGATAGAAACACAGTTCACCTACCGTTACTGTTCATAAAACTGGAAACACTGTTCACATAACTGGAAATTTGGCAAAGTGTTAAGGATAAGTCCCCTTGACCTCCTGGAACACCTCCAACACCACATTTTCACAAATTAATGGACCAGAGAGGACCAGGCCATTACATAGTAGATATCAACAATATCAAAGGCGTGTGATAATTTTTCATAAATGAATGATCTGAATCAAGGTAAGATGTGTTTTTTTTGAGTTTGACCCCATTTTATTTCCCTTGCTGGAAATGAATCAAAAGAATAACAGATTGATTCGTGTATCGATAATTTTATTGGTGTGAGTTTTTTTATCTAGGATATATGGAATAATTATTATTTTTGGATTAGTGTTGGATATTTTTTTGACATTCTGATAAAAAATTATCGAGGCTAACTTGAATAATGTCCATGGTTCATTCCTCATCTTTTATTTTGTTGTTTTCTATCCCCATTCAATGTGTATTCATTGTTGGAATTTATTTTGTCATATGATTCAATGATTACCTAGTAAAATACCATTGGTCAATTAACATCTAATGAAATGAATCATTACAATGCATCTAGGATAGAGATTCGAAGTCATGGATGAAACACATGATGATGGAATTGGAACCATGGATGGATCGGGGGTTTATGGTACAAGTTTGGTATTATGAACTGATGAGGCGTGATGAAGGATGTTTTCTAGAGTTCCAGATATAGAAATATTCACACTATTAGTGGTGGGGAGGTTTGATCTACCTTAAATATTTGATTTATGTTGTGATTCATGGAAGAATTGAAAATTTTAGATGTTTAGGGAAATTTAAGTGATAATTTGTGTGAGTTCTTTGAAAATCTAGACTACATGGCATATAGTCAAATGAACACATTCCATGTGGTTCATTTTGTATTCGGAAAGGGTTTTTTGCGGATATATATATCACACTCCATGTGTGATGCCCCGAACTCAGTTACCCAGAGTCGGTGCTTTATTACGTAACACTGGCATGTTCACAAAAGATCAAGTCTCGAAACCCGATTAGTTTAGTAGCCTTGGAAACACTAGATACATTCATAAATGTTACATTACATCATAAAGTCAAAAACTACAATAACAAAGTCTCCACAGTCGACACTCATATCCTCTTCTGACTATCCCTGTAGGTAATTCATAAAATAATTCTTCACATCCTGTATAATATTAAAAAATTGAAAGGGGTGAGCTCAGATGCTCAGTATGGATAACAATATTGCGGAAGCTTTCATAAATAAACATTATCATTTAAGGCAATGTATAACTAAAACAAATGCCTTTTTAAACTTGAACTTCATCATAATATGGCAAGAATAAAATTAAATAATGTCATTTACTTACGCACATGGATATTCTACTAGTCGAATAATCACATGCAATATCAATAACCACTTTCATAATGATGGAATGCATAATGCCAGACTATCATAACCACGTATCCAAGGCCTCGTGCCAAGACTAGAAATATGATTTTTTCAAGTTCTCATGCCAAGACACTAGTTTGTCTCATGAGACCTGCCGATGCATCGAGGAGCTATAGCGGGCCCCACCCGTCACTTATTAAGTCCAATGCATTCCTCGTATGAACATGTTTAAACATATCATAAACCATAACATAATTGTATCACATAAAACATGCATAAAGGAAACATAAGATTTCCACACATCAATCATAAGATATCAATACAGCACATTGATATAATAAAAACATTATCAAAAACCATTTTCAATACCAAAATAAAAGAAAAGTAAAACATGATATTTATTTTTCTTTTAAAAAAAGTTATGGCTTATAGAGGAAGCCGAAACTCAAATAATAGTCACGGCAGTGGAGAATTCATTGTCGCTGCATAAATAATAAAAACATTCCTTTTTATGTTTAGTAAAAAAGCTTCGTATAAAAATATTCCTTTTGAATAAAAGTAAATGTCAAAGGGGTTTTATACACCGTATAAATGAAAGTTGGATATAAAACAAAATATGCCTCAATGAAATGAGATTGAGACGAAGTCCATACAAAGATCATTTTTAAAATAAAATAGATCTATTATGTGTATTCACTATAAGTAAACATAAATAAAGTACAAATACAATATAGGACATAATAATATCATGACATAATTTGAAAGTAGGAGATTAATCCAAAGAATGGAAATTGGGTTAAGATGTTCCCTTAACTCGGGTCCGACTTGACTCGATCGATCTTTTATCTCCTGAATAATAAACTAGAGTTAATTTCTATTTTCTTAAGAACCTTTTTCATGTTAATTAATCCTTTTATATCACTTATTACCGTGATATGAACATTATGTAATTATTTAAGTTTATAACAGTCATTTTGTCGATCTTTAGTACTTGAGTCAAAAATAAACTTCATATAATTACAAGTTGTTCATGTGGTGAAATATCCATTATATCCCAAATTATATTCATGATATAGATATCATAGATATCATATATATCCAGTATATACATTCATTCATAATATAACGTAACATTTAGAGGTAAGAAATGAAATGCACCGTTCATGGAGACGGTAAGCTGTATGAACGCATGAATGCTACTTTCATTTCTATTTCATATTTAATGGAATGAAATCATAATGATATAAAGGTACATTATAATTCCAGTATAATATCATATATAATATCATTTACTCCATCCTTTATACATCCCACATATGGAATTAATGATTCAAATCACTTTGAGGGGGCAGTAGTCCGCACTTCCTAAAAGGGAATTATCGCATTTACCCATAATGGAAACCATAACGGTATTCCATAAATGAAAAATATAGAAGCTTAAGTAAAACATAAACATATTGTATATCATATATAAATATAGTGACATCTTAATGGCCACCTTTTAAGGTGTTATATCAGTGTTGAACAATCATCGTTTCGTGAGGTAGAAATTCGCCATCCACAGAAATAGTGTGTTCTTTAACCATTAGATGTAGGTGTATGTAAGTGTAGCTTGAATAATTATTATAAAAACATCCAAGTATATTGAGGATACTGGTGTTGTTAAAAATAAATGAATAAAAAGAGTTTAGGTGGTTGGAGAAGCAAAATAAAACATAAGAACACAAGAGAAAACACTACCTTTAAAACGGGTAACTCTTTTTGATTTGAGCTCAGAGGCTTCCTTGGGAAGACTTCTGCCCAAATGAGGCTTCTAGGAGTATGATATGGAAGTTGAGATAGTATTTGGTCAGAGGAGTTCTGAGACAAATGGATTGGAAGGTGTAAATAAGGTGGTAGTGGAGGGGGCCTTTTATAAGAGGAGAGGAGGGGCACTCTTGGAATGTAATGAAATGTTACTTTATTATATAATGAGTTTCGGATTTTAAAGTTCCCACTCTTATATATTTCGAGGATAAGGTGATAAGGGTTTGAAATATACTCATCAAATAGACTTTGGACAACTGTAATTCTTAGATTTCTCATTATCCTTCCATTTTATTAAAATCGTTAATTAATGAGGTAGTCGTTATATCATCATGGTGTCATAAATAATTTACTTTATTTAATGTCTAAAAATTAAAAAAATATCATGATGTAGGAAATCTTTTTATCTTTCTAATTAATATTTATAGTCAAAAATAGGACTTGTATAACCCCATTTAAATATTTTTTTAGGAAAACAACTCATGTTTGTGACATTTTTATTTTAACATTAAATACACAGTTTTTAATGTCATTTTCCCACCAAATTGGATCCATGGGGTCCTCAAGTTGACCCATGTATTTTCATGGTCGGACATGAATCATACAATAGGGTTAGGACAAGTGTAAAGGTATTTTCATATTTTTATAATATCATTTTTACCTTAAATTTCACTAATTACCTTTAATCAAGATTAATTAAACATAAAAGTTACTATTCACCAAAAAAATTATTTTAATCCCATTGAACCACATATTACATCCTAATGACAACCATGTATGTCGGATTTTTTAAATTCAAATCACAGAAGTGGTAATGTTTCATTTAAACGAAAAATCAGTTTTTTAACTACCACTTAGTGGTTTCACTATTCATCAAAAATTGAAGTTTTTCAGAACAATGCCAAAATTTCACCTTATGCTATAATTGATATTCTGAATTCAAAAATGATGTCTATTTTAAAAAATTCCAAAAATATATGTTGCATTAATTAATTTTATAACAAATTCCCGTTGTCATAACAAATATCGTTTTTTAAGAAATAATATATATCAAAAGATTGACAATTGTTTATGTCTAATTTCAAAGTGAAATTAATTCTAATGAACACCATTGGATAAAATGGTAAAAATATATTCTAATTATAATTTAAAACCACTAAATAGTATAATTTATCACTATAAGTTATTTTGATTAAAAAAGTTTTTTTTAAGTATTTTTCACTATTCATAAAAAATTGGAAGTTCTCCGAAAATTAAAAAAACCTCAACTTAGGATAATTTTGATATTATGAATACAAAAATGAAGTCCATTTTGAAATATAAAATTTATATAAATTAAAAAAGTAGGTATTACTATTCATAACGGCTACTTTGATTAGTCACGGTGTGTTAGAACTCGAACTTGCGTACAATGAAAGCTATTTCATTATTGCAAGAGAAGTGTATCGTGGAAGATCGTGGTGTTACATTCTCCCCTCCATCAATAAATTGCGTCTTCGTAATTAAAAAAATTTCTTTGAAAATAAAAGGTTGAAAATAGAAAATACCTTTGTGGATAACCCACATCAGAAATATGGTTACTAAAAATATAACATTAAAAGAAACAAATAGAGGTACAAAGGTCACCCGAGATAGCCCATACTAGGATTATATGAAAATATGGATATGGAGGAAAAACAAACCATCAAGGTCTGATGGAGAGTTGTATGAAATAGGATTATGAGAAAGTTAACTACAAGAAAACCACAAACTTGTGATTGGCTAAATGGCCATTGATTCCCCAATTAGATAAATTAACCGACAAAATTTTTGTTTTACGTTTACTTTCATAAAGATGAGGAATTTATTTAAGAGATTTACTAAGAACGTAAGGAAATATACTTACTTGTCATGTAGACTCTCATTCTTTAATAAATTTTTAGCACAAACCCATCTTTCACTCAAAAAGGTAAAAGAACTCAAAAATATTCTATTTACCATAATTGTATAAGGTTCCAAATATTAAAACATACCATTTAGATTAGGAAAACATTTTTTAAAAAACCAGGGACTTTATGTAGGCTTGTGGTAGGTAATAAAGGCCTGTCACACTATGGTTGTGGGATCGATTCCTACAGCTTTGTCCGACGCGACGGGTTATCCCCCGACCTACAGGTTGTCCTTTTCCTAAAAATATAGTATTATAATATTCCAAAACTAATCTTCAGAAATGTTTTAACCTTAAACAATACTATCCAAAGTTCAACTTAATCCATTCCAACCTTTATAGTTATCCAAAATACCTCCGTCCAGACTTTCTCTAAAAGGTCTCTAAATTCCAAAATCAATTGTATCATCAAATTCCTCAAACAAAAAAAATTTTCTCTTATTGTCACATACAAAAATATGATCACCTTAATCATATTAAAACCTCAATGAAAACAACAAGTACTGCAGTAAAATCCTTATATATATCACATTATTCTTATAACCAGAATATAATCCTTGTTTCCAAAAGAACCAATACATTAATTATTCCACTTCAACTGTAGTAACAACATAAGATTGTCCTTGATCCCTTGGCATTTTGTGAGGTAAGGTTCCCTAATTCTTAGGACATTCATTTTCATAATTCTCCATTTCCCTACAATTGTAGCATTCAACATTGATAGCCTCTTTCTTTCCCTTACAATCACGAGCCTGGTGACCTTTTTCTCCACATTTATAAAAAACTCCCATTCCTTTTAGGCATGTACCCGGGTGGTTCTTCCCAAAATTATCACATAATGGAAAATCCTTCTTTCCCTTTTTCCTTTATCTGTCTCTTGTTCCACTATTCTCTTCTTCTCTTTCTTTACATTATTGTCATAAGATTTAGAGAATTCCTTTTTTGTCTTGATTGCACACAAGACTATATATTTGTATGTTGAGAAAGAGTGTGATACTAATGCACTATGGAGAAAAGGTTTTAACCCTTCGAAGAAACAATCAATCTTACTTCATGGGTTACGTATATAATCTGCAACATGCCTCGCTATCCTTGTAAAGTTAGCCTCAGACTTTGCAACATTCTCATCCTCCTTCTACCTCAGACTCAGAAGTTGCCTTTCCATATCTGCTCGATGGTCATGTGGAAAATATTTTTCAGAGAAAATTTCTTTAAACTCCCTTTATTTCGTACTTGATACTTCTTCATCTTCCATTGTATTTTGAATCAGCGACCACCATTGATCGGCATCTCGAGTGAGGCTGTAGACTTCCATGACAACCTTCTCCATTTCACTACTCCCCAATGCGTGGAATATTTTATCTAAGGAGTTTATCCATTGCTCAGCTACTAATGGATTTTTACCCAATTAAATGTTGGCGGTTGTTGCCTCATGAAGAGGTCTAACATTGATCCTCCACGTTGCGGATCAGGGTGCTCCATACGAGTAAGTTTATTATTCATAACCTGAGTGAGTTGTCCCAGTATGGTGATAAGTTGATCAGCACCAGTTGTATCTCCAGCTCCACAATAATTATCTTGAGCAAGAGGTAAATCCCTACACGGAGTGCATGCATTGATACGATTTCCATTCCTCCAACTAGGCGCCATTTCTAAACAATGGCATAAACTAGATTAGTTTATGAAATAAAATACATAATTCCATACTTGTAAAATACTTAACATAAATTTATCTATTTATAGATATAATCCATAATCATAAAAAAATTCTTTGAGGAAGTATATAATCATAACCCTTCATAGTGGTTTGTAAAGAAAATGAGAATTATCCTAAGCATATCCCCCAGGAGTGTCGTAACCAAGAGTGCAGTAAGGCCCGTTGTCGTGCAGGAGTTCCCGTTCGAGTCTAGCTCAAAGAGGTGTTTTTGGGTTTTAACCCTAGGTACATCTGTGCCAGAGCCGCCTCTATATACTCGTATCCAGACAGTGATGTATTGCTCAGAAAACTCACAAAATATCTATAATACAAAAATTCTAGGAAGTTCTTCTATACT
Source organism: Viscum album (assembly GCA_963277665.1). Taxonomy (NCBI): domain Eukaryota; kingdom Viridiplantae; phylum Streptophyta; class Magnoliopsida; order Santalales; family Viscaceae; genus Viscum; species Viscum album. The sequence goes on from OY728145.1 coordinate 396,847,859, forward strand.
AATCCTCAAAGTTTATCTTAGTTCTATGCGCTCTAATAATAGTTTACCTCAATATAGCTTCCAAGGTTAGTACTAAAATGCCTCTGATACCAACTGTAACGCCCCGACCCTAGTTACCCAGAGTCGGTGCATTATTGCGTAACATTTTCATGATCACAAAAGATCATGTCTCGAAATACCGATTAGTTTAGTAAACTTGGAAACACTAGATACATTCATAAATGTTACATTTCATCATAAATTTAAAAACTAAAATAACAATGTCTCCATAGTCCACACTCATATCCTCTTCTGACTATCCCTGTATGTCATTCATAAAATACCTCTTCACATCCTGGAAAATATTAAAACATTGAAAGGGGTGAGCTCAGATGCTCAGTAAGGATAACAATATTGCGGAAGCATTCATAAATAAACATTAACATTTAAGGCAATGTATAACTAAAACAAAAGACTTTTTAAACTTTAACTTCATCATAATATGGAAAAAATAAAATTAAATAATGCCATTTACTTACTCACATGGATATTCTACTAGTCGAATAATCACATGCAATATTAATAACCACTTTCATAATGATGGAATTCATAATTCCAGACAATCATAACCATGTAGCCAAGGCCTCGTGCCAAGACTACAAGTAAGATTTTATCAAGGCCTCGTGCCAAGACACTAGTTTGTCTCATGAGACTTACCGATGCATCGGGGAGCTATAACTGGCTCCACCCGTCACTTATTTAGTCCGATGCATTCCTCATATGAACAGGTTTAAACATATCATAAACCATAACATAATTGTATCACATAAAACATGCATAAAGGAAACATAAGATTTAAAAACATCAATCACAATATATCAATACAACACATTGATATAATAAAAACTTTATCAAAACCCATTTTCAATACCAAAATAAAAGAAAAGTAAAACATGGAATTTATATTTCTTTTAAAAAAATGTTATGTCTTATAGAGGAAGCTGAAACTCAAATAATAGTCACGGTGGAAGATAATTCATTGTCACCACATACGTAAGAAAAAACATTCCTTTTTTCATTTAGTAAAAACGCTTCATATAAAAAGATTCCTTTTGAATAAAAGTAAATGTCAAAGGGGGTTTATACACCGTATAAATGAAAGTTGTGTATAAAACCAAATATGCCTCAATGAAAGGAGATTGAGACGAAGTCCTTACAAAGAACATTTTTAAAATAAAATAGATTTATTATGTGTATTCACTATAAGTAAACATAAAGAAAGTACAAATACAATATAGGACATAATAATGTGATGACATAATTTGAAAGTAGGAGATTAACCCAAAGAATGGAAATTGGGTTAAGAAGTTTCCTTACCTCGGGTCCCACTTGACTCGATCGAAATTTAATCTCCTGAATAATAAACTAGAGTTAATTTATATTTTCTTAAGAACATTTTTCATGTTCATTAATCCTTTTATATCACTTATTACCATGTTATGAACATTATGTAATTATTTAAGTTTATAACGATCATTTTGTCGATCTTTGGTACTTGAGTCAAAAATAAACTTCTTATAATTACAAGTTGTTCATGTGGTAAAATGTCCATTATATCCCGAATTATATTCATGATGTAGATATCATATATATCATATATATCCAGTATATACATTCATTCATAATATTACGTAACATTTAGAGGTAAGAAATGAAATGCACCGTTCATGGAGACGGTAAGCTGTACGTACGCATGAACGCTACTTTCATTTCTATTTCATATTTAATGGAATGAAATCATAATGATATAAAGGTAAATTATAATTCCAGTATAATATCATATATAATATCATTTACTCCATCCTTTATACATCCCACATATGGAATTAACGATTCAAATCACTTTGAGGGGGCGGTAGTCCGCACTTCCTAAAATGGAATTATCGCGTTTACCCATAATGGAAACCATAAAGGTATGCCATAAATGAAAAATAAATAATGTTAAGTAAAACATAAACATCTTATATATCATATATAAATATAGTGACATCTTAAAGGCCACCTTTGAAGGTGTTATATGAGTGTTGAACAATCATCGTTCCATGAGGCAGAAATTCGCCATCCACAGAAACAGTATGTTATTTAACCATTAGATGTAGGTGTGTGTAAGCGTAGCTCGAATCCTTCTTATAAAAACATCCTCGTATATTGAGGATACTGTTTTTGTCACAAAATAAATGAATAAAAAGAGTTTAGGGGGCTTGAGAAGCAAAATAAAACATAAGAACACAAGAGAAAACACTACCTTTAAAACAGGTAACTCTTTTTTATTTGAGCTCAAAATCTTACTTGGGAAGACATCTGCCCAAAGTGAGGCTTCTAGGAGTAATATAGGGATGTTTAGATAGTATTTGGGTAGAGTTTGGCCGAGGCAAATGGCTTGGAAGTTGTAAATAAGGTGGTAGTGGTGGGGGCTTTTTATAAGAGGAGAGGAGGGGCACTCTTGGAAAGTAATGACATGTTACTTTATTATATAATGAGTTTCGGATTTTAAAGGTCCCAAACATATATATTTCTAGTATAAGGTGATAAGGGTTTGATATATACTCATCCAATAGGCTTTGGACATGTGTAATTCTTATATTTTACATTATCCTTCCATTTTATTAAAATCGTTAATTAATGAGGTAATCGCTGCATCATCATGGTGTCATAAATAATCTAATTTATTTAATGTCTAAAATTAATAAAAAACTATCATGATGTAGGAAATCAATTTATCTTTCTAATGAATACTTATAGTAAAAAATATGACTTTTATAACCCCATTTAAAAATTGTTTTAGTAAAAGAACTCATGTTTGTGACATTTTTATTTTAACATTAAATAAAAGGTTTTTAATGTCATTTTCCAACCAAAGTGGCTCCATGGGGTCCCCAAGTTGACCCATGGATTTTATTGGTCGTCCATGACTCATAAAATTGGGGTAGGACAAGTGTAAATGTATTTTCATATTTTTATAATATCATTTTTACCTTAAATTTCGCTAATTACCTTTAATCAGGATTAATTAAACATAAAAGTTATTATTCACCAAAAAATTATTTTAATCCCATTGAACCAAATTTTTTATCCTAATGACAACCATGTATGTCAGATTTTTGAAATTAAAATAATAGAAGTGGTAATGTTTCATTTAAACGAAAAATCATTTTTTTAACTACCACTTAGTGGTTTTACTATTCATCAAAAATTGATGTTTTTCATAACAATGCCAAAATTTCGCCCTAAGCTATAACTGATATTCCGAATTCAAAAATGATTCCTATTTTAAAAAATTCCAAACATATAAGTTGCATTAATTTATTATATAACTAATTCCCTCTGTCACAACAAATAGCGTTTTTTAAGAAACAATATATATCAAAAAATTGACAATTGTTTATGTCTAATTTCAAAGTTAATTTAATTATAATGAACACCATTGGATAAAATGGTAAAAATATATTATAATTATACCTTAAAACTACTCAATAGTATAATTCATCACTATAAATTATTTTTATTAAAAAATTTGTTTTTATGTATTTTTCACTATTCATAAAAAATTGGAAGTTCTCCGAAAATTACAAAAAATTCAACTTAGGATAATTTCGATATTAAGAATACAAAAATGAAGTCCATTTTGAAATACAAAATTTATATAATTTTAAAAAGTGGGTATTACTATACATAACAGCTACTTTGATTAGTCACGGTGTGTTTGAACTCGAACTTGCGTACAATGAAAGCTATTGAATTATTGAAAAAGAAGCGTATCGTGGAAGCTCGAGGTGTTACAAAATGTTTAATATCCTGATATTTTTTTAACCAATGACTATGTTTGATATCTTACATGATACACAACAACCAGTTTAAACAAGAAAATATCATTACTTATCCATTATAACATATAATTCAAAATGGATATAATGAATTGGAATAACTAATTTATGAAATAAATATAAACTCATTAAATACATATTGGTAAGGGATTATAAAATAGTCACATAATTTTTATAAAGATCATTTTATTCTTAAAAAATATATTTTTTTAGAAAATATGATATTTACTTCATTCTATAGATTATAAAAAATTTATTTGATTAAATTAAGATCAATTTTTAATTTATCATATTCAAATTTAGCTATAATTATATTATGATAGTTTTCTGGAAGGTTTGATTTTTCAATGAAAAATACATACTTGTTTTCAAAATCATATATATTAAATCATTTACATAGTAAAATTATGTTTTAGATTATTTTTTAATTTTAATTATTAAAATTTTATTTATAATATCTCAATTATATCTTTTAAAATTGATTGTATACTTTAATTTATTATAAAAACAATTAATATATTAAATATTAAAATTTTCAGATAAACCGCATTTCATTGTGATTTTCCAGTTTAATTTTAAATTATATTTTGTAAAGTGTTTTTCATTTTGAAGAATTGATTTAATATTTGGAATTAGAGGATTAAAAATTATTAAATATACACATTTTATTTTTGTTCAATATAAATATTATATAAATTTTATTAAATAAATTATTACCTTAAATGATTAAATAATGTTGATGTAGTAATTATTATAATAATGTATATATCAAATAAATAATATTCTAAATATTGATATAAATATAATTTCAAATAATTAATGTAATAAATGAATTTTATAGATGAATTCGTCATGATTTTGTGGTATTAAAATATTTGGTTCAAAGTTATATTATTTTAATGATACATTTAAAAGTCAAAGTAATGAATATTGATAACTTTTCTATTAATGAAATTTGAAAATAAATATTATTTTATGAAATGATATAAAATCAATTAAATGATAATTTATGCCAATTTATTAGGACAATATTTAAACGATCATTCATAATCCAATTTTGGTTCATTAGGAATTTATATTAACAATTTTGACCTCTGAAAAAACAAACAATTTAGTCACTATAATAGTTAAAAGGGACAAATTCAAGGTTTAAATTAAATGATATAGTTATGAATATGCCCTAAACATGACCTCAATTTTTCAGATCAGATAATCTTGGCCCGTATTAATTTTTAATCTAAATAATTAACTTTATTACTATTTTAAATTGAAAATTAATTAATATTAATTTAATATTCCTAAATATTCTAAGAGTTCCCCTTCCCTCTCTTATAAAATGGAGGACGTTCTTCTCATTCATTCACACAAAAATACCCCATCTATTTTGGAATATATCTTCCCAAATCCCTTATTAGAATCCATTAAATTGTTTTATAGGTCTTCATTTATTAGTAACACCATCCTCTAATGACTTAAGGTAATAATCTAATGAGATTTTCCAAAGAAGAGGTATATGGTTTTTTCCAGATGTTTTAGTTTCATTTCTTTTTCCTCTTCTAACAAGTTTTTTTAAATCATGATAAAATAAATACAACAGTTTAATTGATATAATTATATATTATTATTTTTATAACATAACCTTTATACATCTCCACTTCTATTAAATAGAAAAGGATGATTTCATTCTTTTGTGTGCCAGAAAACCGCCTCCCGTATTAATGTGATTCATCTTCCATCACTATATAATTAGTGATATATATTATATTCTTGAAATATTATTAATTATTAAAAGATAAAATTTAAGGTCCCTTTTATCCTTTCCATTCACTGAAAATTGATAACATAATTCATGCGTACGTGTGGACTATCACCTCCACTGAATGATGTGATTCATTTTTCATCACCACATCAAAAGGATAATATAAGTATTTATATTGAAGTAATATTATATTTAATATATTATTATAATTTTAAAAATATAAATATATAATTACATTTTATTCATAATGATCATTTTTAAAGGAAATGTTACTCTTGTGTGCGTACAACTTACTGTTACCATGATTGTAACATAGTTCGTTTTTATTAAAATTTTTACTTTTAAAAATCAAATTAATGTTTCTATATAAAATAATAATTGATGTATATAATGTATAATAGTGTCATTAATATTGTTATATAATGATATATTAATGATTTTTGTCCATCGGAAACTTACCAATGTCATTTTGTATGTATGAACTGAAAATCTTCAAAACATCTTATGTGAAACTAAATAATTAAATAATTATTATGTATTGTTATTAAGTGAAAAAATGGGAATAATAAACCTAAAAATGGTTCTCAGGTAGGTAAATAATTAATTACTATTTATTATTAAGGAATATAAAGCATCTATGTTAAAAGTTTGACTTAAAGTAAGGGAATTCTTAACTCAATTTCTATTCCTTGGTGAAACTTTTACATTGCTGATTATGTCATGCTATGATTTTTCATGAAATTTATTTTGATTATATTATATGAAATTTCATCATAATTTATTTGTATTTATAGTTGATACACATAATCAATTTATTTTATTAACTTCAATGAAATGATCATTGAAAGGGACTTCTGGCTCACTTTTATTTCTTTGGGACATATTCCTTATAGATGACTAGTTTCTTTTGCATGGAATATATACTGACCATGGATGAAATTTGTTATTCTTATCATGAAAAATTTGGGAAATAAATATACATATAATGTTAATTATTTCATTAGGAAAAGTTTTCAAATTAATCCAAATAGGTAGGTATTTATATCACAATCTCAACATTATTATAGACGAGTTATATTTAAGTATCCATTATGGAATAATTATCTTCGATGACCATGTCTTTTAAAAAAAATTCAATTTTTTTTATATTATCCTAAAAAAAATTTATTTTTACTCATGTGTTAATCTGTATAAAATAGTTTGAATAAAATATTTTCATCATTTTCCAAATAAGGTACTTCGTGACTTTTTCGACGACAATACGAAAGGATTGTATCATAACATGTATGGTATGAGTGACATTTCTTTCCATTATGACACATTATTGTTTTATAACATCCTATAAAATATTACAATGTTATTTTTTAAAAAAAAAATCCTTTGAAAATGTTTTTTTTTTGAAAAAAGGTTCTCAAAATGTATGGGATATTTTCCTTAAGAATTATTTCAATTGAACTTTTAATATCAGTTTTCATATAAGAAAACATTATTTGAAATTATTTATTCATTAAATGGGATATGATCCAAGAATACCATCCTTATTCATTATTTGGATAGTTTCTTTATATGATGAAATGATTTTAATGAATCATGATACTTTTCCATGTGTTGTGAATTAAGTAAATGGTCATGAAACCCATTTAATTTCGTGGGTTCTAATATGATTAATGATTTATATTATTATGAAACACACATATATTTTTATCATTATGTGATGGATGGGACCTATAACTCCCTCCAATGGTTTGGTTAAATATTTATATCTCATGAGATACACAGTACTGGAATAGGGAGTAAACTTGGTTCATTAAGACTTCATTGGAAGGTGGAGGGAAACCTGGTTAGTATATCAGGGCTGGATCAGGGGGTAAAAAAGGTTTAGTAAAAGAAAATCTCTATTATAATTTTATTTTTATTGATCTATTACTAATAAGGAAATTATTTTCTATTCTTATTCATATTCAATAATTCTATGTCCTATATTATCCTCTAATGGATTGTGCTATTTAATTCCTTTATGATTACTTTGTTTTGCAATTCCTTGATTTATTCCATGAATCAAGATTATGATTTTTATAAACATGGTATAATTTGTTATTTTTATTTTCATATACCTTTATGATCATTTTATTCATATATAATATTTGATATCTCTTATGGTTACCCTTAATGAGCATCTGATATCACAGTATCTTATTTTTCCTTTTCCACATGTCATAAGGAATGAGAAAAACTGGGTTTTTTCTAAATGGGTTCCACATGGATGATTTTGATGACAAATATTGAAATAATAAATTCATGGTATAGTGGAAGAAAATTTTCATTTTAATGAAACTGTTTTTTATAAATCCAATTCACAAATTGTTCCCCTTATTTTCTAAAATTCCAAACCTAAAATATCATTGGGTATCTAAGTGAGTTAATATTTTATTTTTTACATTACAATTTTGAATGGAAATAATTGACTCAGATTTTTCAATATCAAAGAAAAGAATATAAATTTTATGTTTTAAGAACCAGATTCAAGAGTGTGGATTATGGGCTATTACATTATGTATTATAGCAAAGATTAGATAATATTGTTGAGTATGATGTTTTCATAAGAATTTATCTTAAGAGTTATAGAAACCATCAAGGATATGTTAGACCATATGTTCATTTTCAAATACACCCCATTTGAGGTTTTAAGTTATGAAATTTTAAAGTGACTAAGGATATTTTTAGAGTCGTTTATTTTTTTGATAAACATGGGTTATTATATCTTGGGATAAAAAATGAATGGTTTAAGATAACATTTTAGGTTAAAATATTTCTTTAATTTTGAATATATTAAAGTTATTTTTTTGCTGTTTCTCATGTTTCTGTAATTTCATACAGATATGACTAGAATAAATATAACCCATGTGAGGAGTGTCAACTCATCACATCTTTAATGTCAACAAGGTTTGATCCCACAACCGAAGGGAAACAAGGGAATGTTGCCTACCACTATATTAGGGTAAGAACAAGTTATTATGACATTTTCTTACATTATTTTATAGATGAATAATAAGTTTATTTTTTGGAACATATGATTTGTCATATAGATATCCATCGGTTTATAGATTGCTTATTTGGTGAAGTTATTATTTTAATTTTGGAATAAACTCACAATTTTTGGAAAAATATATAATATTAAGGGAAATTAGTTGTGAAATAAGGCATAAATTATTTTTTGGAAGCACATATTTTTTTATTGTTCATTTTTAGTGGATTAGATTATTTTTTTGAATTTATCACATATCATGGAGAACCTGTTATTAGGGAAATTAATTTTTTGGTATGAAACATTAATAGTAATTTAAGTTATATAGGGATAAATATTAAATTTTTATTTAAATACTATGTGATTTATAGTTTTCAATCATTATTTGGAATATTTTGAAGAACATTGTGGATAGTTATTTTTTGAATGCTCTATGTTATAATTTGTTTATAACTTATAAACTTATGTATATTAAAATAGTTTTCCTCGTATGAAGGTTTATAATTTTTGAGAATCAAATTATCATTTGATAACCATTTTGGGTGTGGTTAACATATGATGAAAATAATAATAACTCTTTATCATTTTTTGGAATTCATGAATTGGGGATGTTGATTATAGTTTTTTCAAGAATATAAAATTAATAGTCCTCAATTTGCAAAAAATATGAGTGTGTGTTTCAACTTTATTAATGGATAATTATGGATTTTTCAAGTGACTATATTACCTTTTATTCTTTGTATTTTTAGTTAATGAATTATTCAACTTTTGGAAAAGGATTTTGAAAAAAAATGTTAACTATTTAATTTCTTACAAATAAATCAATAATGGTTTAAACCATCATTGATTTATTGTATTAGGATGGTTAAAATTCTCATAAACATGTTATCTATAACCCTCTGTCAGTTCTTAGTTGCAATTTTTCTCTCTGATGTCCATGTTTTCCTCTATAAAAACCCAATATTATTTGACTCTATATGACATTCATAATTTTCATTCATTATACTAAAAAAATGTTTTACTGATCCTTTTTACATTGTGGATTTTCATAAAATGTATTCTGAAAAAGAAAGCATTTATTTCCAAGAATAATTTCCCATTATTGGGGCTCAATCTATTAATGGGTTAGGGGAATCTAATATCATGAGATTTTAGAAATAAAAACTATGTTTGATAGTGTACAAGATTCACAACACTGAGTTTAAATAAACAATGAAATATTATTATTTTATCTTTATATCCTAGTCATTAAATTAGCATGTATGAAAATGAATAACTGATTTATGATGTAAATATAAACTAAATATAAATTTATTGGTAATTAATTAGAAAGTATTTAAATTTTTGTAGAAAAATCATTTTATTAATCAAGAAACTTCATAAAAAAGGATTTTTATTGCATTTTACATATTTTAGAACATTTATTTGATAAAATGAAAATCATTTTATATATAATCAATAAAAATTTTCCAATGGTTAAATTTTTATAATTTTATGAAACGATAGAATTTTTTATGAGAATTCATATTTTTTAATAAAAAATATATTTTTGATGTATTTATAAGGTCAAATTATATATTCGATTAGTATTGAATTTTAATTAAATAAATTTCAATTAAATTATTCCAATTGTGGTTTATTAAAAGTAATTTATCCTTGAAATATTTATAAAACCATATTTAATTTAAAATTATACAATAAAAAATATGTGTTTTGAATTTAGAAATTTTTTTCATATTTGAAATTAGGTGGTTCAAATTTATTAAAAACCCCATTTTTCAATATGAATAGAATCCTTTGTATAATTGTTTTATCACTCTAAAGGGTGAATCATCTGATTAATGGTAAATGTAATATTGCGAGGACTGTGATGTATTTATAAAATTTGAACAAATTTTATTTTGATGATTTATTGGTTAAAATCATTCATAGGATGAATTTATAACATTTTTGGTGCCACTAAGATGAGATTATAATATTTATATTATTTTATATGAATAAAATTAAAAAAATGGAATAATAATATATTAAATAACTATATCATTTTTAATATGGGGTTATTCAAAAGATATATTCAAATATAAAATTAAACATAAATTTAATATAATTATATTCATCATGGTAATTTATTTTTATTTTTTTAGTAGTGGAATAATTACATTAAATGGTTCCAAAACATAGATGGAGTAATTATTTTGTTAATGGTAATATTAAAAAAATTATATTATAAGTATTTCAATAAATATAATTTAAGATAATTAATTTAATACATGAATTATATAGATTCATTTGAAATTTTATATATGTATTAAAATATTTATTTGAAATTTATATTATTTTATTCATATATCTAAAATTCAATATAATGAATAGATTTAAAATTGTCATTAATGAAATTTTAAAATAAATAATAATTTAATAGAACATATAAACTTTTAAAATAAATTTATTCAGAAATATAATTAAAATTTTATTTAAAATATCATCCATTTTCTAATCATGGTTATTTTATCATTTTATAGTAAAAATATTGACCCTTAATGATTAAATATAAATGTTTTCATAATAAGAATTAAAGGAGTAAAATAAGTGTCAATATTAAATGATAAGGGTATTAATGTGACCTAAACCTCTAAAAATTACTATATGAGATTATTTATACCCATATGCATATTATCTTCAAATAAAATCATTTATTATGAATTTTTCATTGATTATTAATCAATATTAATTTAATATATTTTTTTGAAATTTCTTGAGTTCCCTCCCCTCTCTTATAAAAGAAAACCTATTCCAGTCCATCCATAACAATTAAAACCCCATTTACCTAACCCAATATCAACCAAAATACCATCCCATAATCATTTAACTCATTATATAGGTTTTTTTATGATGAAAACTATCTTTTCTAGCCTTAAGGTGTTTATCAAATGAGGTTTTCAAAAGAAGAGGTATAGTTGTATCCATGTATTTTTGTTTTTTTATTATTCAGACCCATTCAAATAATATTCAAACATTATAAAATAATAAAACCATTATAATAAATATACTTTAATTTTATTATGTTTACATAATATCCTATATCCATCTCCATTCCCCTCAAATGGGAAATAAAGATGTAGTTCGTGTGTATGGATGACTACCGCCCCATGAGCTAATGTGATTCATTTATAATCCCCAAATCTCATTATTGGTTATTATAATGAAATTAATGACTATGTATGATATTCATGAAATATTAATCATTACTAAAATATAATATATCATTTACCATTTTACCTTTCCATTCACTGAAAAATGATAATGTTATTTGTGCATACGTGTGAACTATCACCTCCACGAAGAAATGTGATTCATTTTTTGATCACCACCTCAAGAGGATAATATAAGTTTATATAAATAAGTTTAATGATATTAAAAATATTATATAAGTTTTATAAACATAAAAATAGACTTAGCTTCTTTCCATAATAATAAATGAAACGTTGAAACGTTACTCATGCGTATGTATGACCAACGCTCTCCAACATTTTAATGTAGATAATTTTTTATAAAAATATATAATAAATGTATTAAAATTTATGATTAAAGCATATAGTATATAATTATTTCAACAATATTATTCTAGAGATACTGGATTAATAAACACTCTGACCATGGACATCTTACCAATGTCATTTTGGATTTATTCACTGAATATCTTCAAAACATCTAACATGTACAAAAATAATTTAGTAATTATTATAACATGTTAATAATTTAATTAAAATGAATAAAAAGCTTTTAAAAATTTATCTTGTAAGTAAATAATTAACCTAACATTATTATTCAGGATGATAAAGAACAAATATGATGATTTGGACTTAATATAAGGGAATTCATAACTCAATTTCCATTTGTTGGGTGAAACATTGACTTCATTTACTATTTCACTATAAGAGAATGTGTAAAATTAATTTTTATTGTAATATGTTGAATTTACACATTTTTTATGCGAATCATATATTTTTAAACATAATTTATTTAGTTGCTAAACATCAATGTTGTGGTTTTGGTAAAGTATTTTTGTCACGATTTTATTTTTGTGGGACATAGGCCTGATAAACTACATGTCGCTTTTTTAGGGTGTATATAGTACCCATGAATGAATTTTATGATTCATAAAAATAACTTCATAAGAAATAAATATAAATATAAATTCATTCTTTCATGATGAATTTGTTTCAAATTATTCCAAAGAGGTAAGAGTTTATTTTAAAATATTATCACAGTTCAGGATTATTTACATTTAAGTCACAGATGGGGAATAATTATTTTTTATCTCCATGTTCTCTATAATTTTTTTTTAAAATATATATTAATATTCTCCTATAATTTATTAAAATTTGTTTACTCACATGTGAATTTTTATGAAATTGTTTACAAGGAATATTTTTATAATTTTCCAAATAATGTATTTTATTTATTTTTCAACAAAAATATGAAAGGAATGTTTTTATAAATTATACATCATGAGTTAGTTTTCTCATAATTATCTTACATAAATTCTTTAATTCTTATTATAATTTCAAAAAGGTAATTTCCAAAAAAGTTTATCTATTTTTAATTGATTGTAATTTGAAAAAAAAATTAAAATGGAAAGTATATTATATTCATGAACTATTTAAAGTTATATTTCAAAATAGTTTTCAATATGAGAGAATATTATTTTATGTTACTAATGCTCTAATAGGGATGTGATCCAATGATACCACTCCTATTTATTCTCTATATGGTTTATTGTTATGGTGACATGATGATTATGATTCCCATTACAATTATATGGGTTATGTAATGAGGAAATTTTCATGAAACCCATTTCATTTCATGTGTTTTGATATGATGAATGATTTATGTTCTTATGGAACCCATATGTATGGTTTCTAATTTGTGAGTGATGGAATTATAACTCCCTCTAATGTATTTGGAAATGATTTATATATCATGATATAGATTAGAATAGAATGCTTAAAGAAGTTGGTTCAGTAAGATAATGATGGAATTGGTAGTAAACTTGGTTCAGAAAGACATATATGAAATAGGGAGTGAACACAATATAGTAGATGAAATTTTCCATTATGATGTTCAGGAAAATGATCCATTATAAATAAAGAAATTAATTTCTATTCTTATGTGTATTCCACAATTCATTGATTTATATTTTTCTCTCTTGGATTATATTCTTTGATTCTTTTATGGGTCGTTTCTTTTGAACTTCCAAGATTTATTACAGGGCCCAAGGATATTATTTTGATACATAGTATATAATTTTAAATTTTCATGGTTATATAATAATATTCCTGGGTTATTCTTATGTAATAATTAATATCTCCCATGGTAACCATTTCTGAGAATCTAAGATCACCAATTATTACGTTTCTTTTTCCATAGGTTATGAGGAAAGATGTTAACTAATTATGTTAAAATGATTCCATGTGGATGATGTTGACGACATATTGTGAAATAATAAAATATGGGTATAGTGGTAGATAATTTTGATCATTATTTGAAATATTATTACGAATCCAAGTCCTTAAGTTTGTGTTCTAATTTATTAAAACTCCAATCCTAAAAGGTCTTTAGGTATATCAATTATCAAATAATGTTTTTTGATATTGTAAATATTCATCAAAACAATAGGGTGAAATTTTTCAGAATCAAAGATATAAATATAATTTTTTAGAACACAATTTATGATTTTTAGTTAAATGGTATTACACCACAGGTTATTGGGTACATAACATGTACATAGGAATGTACAATGGAATAGGTAGACCACATGTGGAGTTCCATCTTATATGGTTACACATTGTGTACCCTCAGGGGACATTCCATATATCCACTTGAAATTAATGTCATGTTTTTGTAATACATGGGCATTTCCATTTGTGAGATACATGTCGTGTGCCCCATGGACACATCATGTACTCCTTTTAGGAAGGATTAGATTTAAATTTATTCTCAAATCAACTTCATTGTGAAACTAGGTGAGGATCCCTGGACTATTACTAATTGATTTTGTTCCCTTGGTCCATTCCATGGAATTTTTTTCTAATGTGTCCCATTCTCATAATAGAGTCTGACCCTCTCCATCGTTTTGATGGTCAGTGTAGTGTGGGTGAGAACCCATATTCTAGATTGAGTTTTTTAGACGAAATCGATAGATATTTCAATTTCTTGTAGAATTTATCCCTCTAAGAGACGCATATCGATCCCCATGTTCGTCATGTTTCCTTATATTGATTTTTTTTTGGAATTTCCATGACCAATATTTACATAGGTTTCAATCTTTGATATAAGATGATTCTTCCAAAAGGGTCTATTGTCTTACATATGAGCCCTAGACATTGACCCCCTATATTGGTATTGATATTTAATCATTCTGATGAGGTGAAGTATGACTGAGTTTGTTTTTATTATGAAGCAAGTAAATTTTCCTATGGATTACTTTTTGGCTATACCTGATGAGTGACACCTCTTGGATGAGTTTCTTTAGTTATCTTAATGATTGGTTCCTCTCATATGAGAACTACTATGAAACCTCATATTGGGACTATTGTGGGTAGTGGTTGAGACCTTTAAGACATGGAGTCTTTTACAAGTATATCTGAATGTTTTATTGTTTGTATAATTTTATGATTGATATATATAGTTATGAGATAACTATTTTTGATTAATTGTGTTTGATTATTTTTAGGTTTCTTATTGGGTATTGTTATACTCACAACTGTATAGGCTATACCTAGACATGTCTACTATTATAAAAACATAGCTATATTAAAAGTTCATTGGAGGACTTGGGGAAGGTGGAGGTTAGTTAAGATAGATAGGACAAGGTGTATACTATTGTTTCATTTGACAGTAGTCCCTTACTTCTGAGTAGGTAATTTATTTTCCCCATTTAGTGGGCTCCTATTTAGCCCCATTTTACACTTTTAGTAGTTTATCTCATTCCCTAATTATGGGATTATAAATGTTTCCTTGCATTATTATCAGCTATATTACATTTCATAATTTTATGGGCTATGAGATGTGTAGTTACATGTAGCTAATTTAGGTTAATGCCTCCCATGTGTGTCATATGGCTTATTTATTCCAGTCGATGGTCTCTATCCTATTAAAGGATGGATTGGGGTAGCTTTGGTTCAGGCCCCATCTGGTCATGTTTTATAAGTTTTTCATTACTTGAAGAAGACTATAATGAATGGATGCTAATTAAAAATAATCAATGATTTAGGGGGATCATTTTTGAATATAGTATACATTAAGGTGATAAAATATATATCTTCACACTATATATTGAAATGTATGGATAATAAATTTGAGGATTAATCCAATCCGTGATAAACAAATTTTTATGTTCTATGGAAGAAGTATGAGTACTTGAGGATTCACCCAATTGAATATAATGATGCATCCTTCGATCAGGTAAATTTTATTATATGTTTCATGAATAGTTTCAAATAGACCATCAGCAATGTTAACCGAATCATGTGTATCTGGAGGATGTTATCTCTGTGGATAAATCTTAAATTTTCTATACATAGGAAATTTTTTTTAAAGGACATGGATTGGGATATATATATTAACAAATTTTCTACATTGTGATTCAAAATGATGATAACAAGGATAAGAGACATGGGAAGGCCAATGTGGTATAATTTAGTTAAATGGATATTATTACTATGGAGGATGGGTACGAATAAAATGTAGTATATTTTTTCATGTGTTTTCATTCCTCTAATATATAAAGCTTAAAATTAATCTTAAATGGAATATACCTATAATATACACTCAATATAAAATGGCTGGGAATTTTTTTGAAAATGTTCCTTAGATGTTTCAATATGGTGATGAGGATGATGATATTTCCATTAGGAAATAATAAAAAAATATTAATTTTAGGATTAAGTGATAAAAAATTAGCAAAAATAAAAAAGAGCATTCGCTCAGGATAAGAATGTTCATAATAAATTGTATCACACTACATTTACGAAAACAAATATTACAATGATGTTTCTCCAGTTTCCTTTGTGGGACATTCTTGGTAATAAAAGACAACATAGTTGACAAAAATGATATTGAAGGAGGAGTTAAACTCTAATTAGATTTTTGGGCTTTTCTTTATTGGAATGGGTTTTTTGATATGTCAATAATTATCCTATGGAGTGGTTAATGATGTTATTATCTATAAAACTAATAAAGAATATGGGATTATTGAGTTTATGTATAAAAGTTGAATGCATAAATCTATAGTGATAGAGAAACCAAAGATGCATTTTTGGTACCATCTCAATACTGCTAAATAATAGAGGACTATGATTATGTTGATTAATATATTTAATGATTAATTCAAATATATTAGGGAGATTAAAGAGAATGTTATAAGATTATTTTAAAAAGTAATATATCATAAGAAACTCTTGAATATCAGTATGAAATTATTAATTCATGTCTAAAAAGTAAGATAAAATGTTAATTATGATAATAATAGTCCAAAATTATTTTTAGTGTAGTAAGGAAATGCAAAGGATGAATCCAAATTAAATATTTATCATGAGTAAATGTTACTAAAAGGAAGTAGAGATGAAGGATGTCAAACCACATCAACCAACTACAATATTGAAGGAATGTTTTTTATAACAAATTAGAAGAGTACTTAGTGATCCAAATGGATAAATAATTCTATAGAAAATTCCCATTACATTCTTCCCTAATTGGGGTGTAATTTTTGTGTAATGTTGGGACTTTCTGAAAATAAATTTACCAGAACCAAAAGGTATTAATGAGAATTAGAGAAAAAAAATTCATTAATGTATAATTCAAGACTTGCATAATACTATCTCTCTTCAATAATTTTTATGAGCATTATTTTTTTCATACTTAGAGGTATTAACTATCAAAAATTTAGTGGAATGAATTGAATAAGTCTTAGAGTATGCTTTTGATATGGAAAAACGAATAATCCATTGAGCTAGACATAAAACCCCAATTTGTACCATTGTAAGTGGATGTTATTAAATACTATTTCATAGAAGACCAATCTTATAAATAAATACTTAGTATGAAAAAAAATTATAATGATTAAAAATAAATGTTATGTGGAGGTAATTATTATACAAATTTATATAAAGAATCAAATTGTGTAGTTGTGCGGATCATTGGTAGTGGTTTAACTTCCCATAATATAAGAAATAAGGATTTTCTCATTGAAATCATGTTTAATTGGTAAATATTAGTTAAATTCACAAATAGTGAATTTATATTGAGTAATGGATTAAGAACAGATAAATTTGGGTGAAATGATATTAGAAGTGTGGATCTCTTGGATGTGATTTGTCTCATTAACAACATTCTAAATGTTAGAAAACTATATGACTTAGGGCATACAATCAGCTTCACCAAAAAGGTATGTGTCGTAACAGTAATATTTTTTATAGTGTTAATTATTGGGAACCACATGAAAAGAAATTTCTACCTTATCAATGGAGATTAAGAAATGCTCTTTCTATCGAATTAAAATAAAAATTTATTTTTTTAATAAATGGATTGTCTATTAGTTCGAACCACATATAAAAAATATGAAAATAATAGAGCATTAAATATCATGAATTTATTATTTCATCATACAATAACTTGTTATTTTTTGTATAAAGAGAAGATTACTCAAAAGTCATATTGGGAAAAATAATAGAAATATATATGATTTCTAGAATTGGTTTATGTTTATGTGTATTGACCTATTTCACCTTGATCAGTTGATGAGAAGAGATATTGAATTAATTTCATTGATGATTACAATATTATGAAATGTATCATGGTTATCACTCAGTTATTAATGGTGTTCATCTACATTGATTAATATTATTGGCAGGATAAAAAGATACTTTTATAGAAAATATATAGTTTCAGATAGATAATAGTATAATGATTACTAATAGAAATATAGAGGATTATCATTATAATTAGGGGGTTAAAGAACTATGTCATAATTGTGAAAAATACTAAGTAAATTATATAGTTTATAGGAGAAACTAGAAAAACATTATATGGAAATTATGCAATATATTTATAGTAACACAACAAAGAATTTTTGGAAAGTAGAAGTAATGACATAAATCTACATTTCATGTAATGTTTATTTGTGTCTAGTGAAATAAAATACACCTTATGAGATGTGGTATTACAAGGAATTGATGCCTATGTATATTTTATTTTTATAAATTATGTGTTTCAATTGAGTGTGTATAAACATTGGAAATTTGATTGTTGAAGATATATGGGAATTTCCCATAGCTACTTAGTAAACAAAAAATGATATAAATGATTTAATAATTATCTGTGAAATGATATTGAAATAAATTATATCAGTGTAGCATAAAATTAATAAATATATTTATTAAAATTGAGAGAAATTTTGGGAGGATGGGGATTAAGAGATGATATGATAATGGGGTGAGAAAAGGCCTTAAAAATATTTAAAAGAATACAATGATGTTTTGAATGATGAATAAGGATAAATATCTAAAATGAATCTTAAATAAAGATATGAAGTTGAAGTGATGAATATCATATGTTATTATAGAATAACTGTATATCCTAATAGGATGAAGCCTCTATAGAAAATAATTTTCATAATATATGAATATTTTTTTAAGAATATAAAAAATATGAGAGTAGTGTACAAAAACATAATGATGAAATTCACAAAATCATGAAGAATTATATATGGTATATTTCATAAAGTATGGGAGATAATATGTCCATTAGAATAAAATTGTTCATTTATACCAATCATAATAAAGATAACATGGCCATTGAAAACAAATCATGTCTCAAGTAAAATGGGTAATCACATATTTGGGATATAAATGTTGATTAATCATTTTTTTACATGTTTCAAGGTTGGTGAAAATTTGATTCTTAATATCCCTAATAGACACTTAATTTCATTATATATGTATTTTAAATCCAAATTTCTAAATAGACTTTTTGATAAAGTTGTGTATGTCAAATACCCAAATGGTTTCCATGTTAGTAAAGAGGCATAATAATTTTTCTAGATAATGAAATCAATTTATGTGATTAAAGAGGCATTATGATCATGCAAACCATAACCAAAT
Organism: Viscum album; assembly: GCA_963277665.1. Lineage (NCBI taxonomy): Eukaryota > Viridiplantae > Streptophyta > Magnoliopsida > Santalales > Viscaceae > Viscum > Viscum album. Next base: position 396,867,668 of record OY728145.1, read on the forward strand.
AAATACATATATTTTATTAAAATTATGTATTTTTTATTTTAATACAATATCAATGAATATAGTGAGAGTTGTTAAAGATTTATGGTTTTAGTATATGTTGATGACATGATCCTTCAGAATTGGATGAATAATAGTGAAAAATTATTTTAGAATTAAAAATGAGTGAGTTTTATATATATTTGATTGGATGAATAATATTTTCTCTTAATTTTAAAGGTATAATAATGGTTTCGATGAAAGTTCATCTCATAATCAAAATATTCTATGTAGGTTATAAAACTTATTTGAAATAGAGGATTCCAAGATGATGATGACACTAGTTTCAACCTGGATGATGTTGTAAAAGGATAAAGATGGAGAAGTGGTCACTATCCTAGAACATAGGTAGATCATTCAATGTCTAGTACCTAATGAAAAGAAAACCACATTATTTTTCTAAAATTCTAAGTCAATAATCATCAATGTAATCCCAAATAATTCATTCTTCTTTAAATAAATTGAATTAAGAACTAAGATACTTCTACATGCTTTATAAGAAAATATATGAAAATGATTTATAGTGATAAAAATTATGTTGAACTAGTTTAGAAGATGATATAAAGTCTATATATCGATGTGAATTTTAACATGGTGGAATATGAATTTCATGTTTTAGTCAGAAACCATAAAAAATTATCAATGATCACTGTAGAAGAGGAATTTATTGTAGGTTCTCATTATTATATATAGTTACTGTTTATGTAGTAGAAACTTAAAGGCATTGGAGTGAAATTGATGACATAAATTTAAATAAATTTTTGTAATTCTAGATTTATTAATCTTAGAAAAAATATATTCTACCACCCAATTATGAAGCACGTCAAAATAAATTGTGATTTTATAATATGGAAAGTGATGAATTCATTATTTAAGTAAGAGTATGTTTAAACATAGCATTATAGTATCTAAATCAAAGTAATATCCCTAAAAATAAGTATTTAAAATGTACCAACTGGATCATAGTGTTTAGTATACTTCCCAAAAATGAATAGTGTGGTGATGGACCCCGCACTCCCCTTGGTATGGTGTGTTTTTTCTTACGTGTTTGTAAATTCTCTATTCATATGATATACACTTACTAATGTGGCCATTTGGATCCTTGAGAAAGGCGGAAGTTAATATTTTTCAAACATATAAGTTTTTCCTTGATCCTAACAGGTTAGAGAGTATTGTGATTATCGGGGAGTGTTTTCTATAATTAAATTGGGGTGAACAAGGATGATGGTGGATATTTAAAATCACAATATGTTAGATTCTATATCAGTTCTAAAAAACTATTAATGGATGACCTCTAGGTTCAAGATGAATGTTTTTTATAGGTTATTATTAAGGGAGTGTTTTTTTTCTCCTCACTCTAAAACCAATTTAAATAGATATACAAAAAATTATTGGTATATGATTACATGGACAATTTTTCATAGTCGATATAGTTGTATAAGATTGAATAATTTCATGTAACCCAGTGAATAATACTTATGTTATTATATATGGTCTCTACATGTGTGAAGTTAGAGTACATTTGGGGTAATAATTTAATTTATCAATAGAGAAACATAATATAATGAAGTGTATGGAGATATAAGTTTGATTAAATTATAACCAGATATTTTATGTGGTTTTGAAGTGATTTCAATAAACCCAATATAAGGGATTCATGGTCCCAAAATCCCTTAACGTGATATTTGTTTGGGATATTTTATTTTTTGAAAAAAAATTTTGAAATTATTTTTGAATAACAAATACAATAAAACATTTCTAAATAAAGGGTTTAGAAGAATTTGGTTATACTCATAAAGTTAAACATATAAATATAATTTTGATTTTAATGAAATGGAATTATCTTCATGAAATGTAATTTTTTTTCAGAACATGTGAAAAAATTTATAGATTTAGTTATTTGAAGTATGATTATCAATGTTGTGTAATGGAAATAGAATTTTGAAAATTTAAATAATTTCCAAAATATAGAGTTTCCGAAATATTTTAATTTGTGCTCCTAAGATAAATTAAGATTGTGTGTTACTCAATGACAAAGAGTTTTTTGTGGAAAGAGGCCAAAGAGTTAAAATGTTTTTTAGGTGAAAAATATTGTATTAACTATTTAGGCTACGTATAGAAGTTTCATGAATATACCTCCATACATAAACCTACTCTACTACCCCTTCAGTTCAGTAAGGATTCCCAAAAATAATGAATATTAGTTATTTATTTCTGCATAATAATTATGTGAACATACTTATTACAGGAAAACATTAATGAAAATATATGTTTCATCAAGAAATAGATGTGTTAAAATATGAACATGTGGGTCTTGTGAAATATTTAATGTTTTAAGAATGTCAAAAGTTTCCAAAAAATGGTTGAATAAATTGAAACGTTTTGGTTGGCTGTCATTCCTAATCTCATTTTAGTTTAAACATTATTATGTGAAAACGGAAAATATTGTGTTATTTAATGAATAAACTTGTTTAAAGTGATGATTTATTTTATATTACATTCCTTAATTCACCCTTAACCCCCCCAGTTTAGTAAACATAATGGGGTCAACAAATACCTTAGTTATATCTAGATCCATAATTGGGGGTGGATAATTGGAATGATGTGGGACTTAGAACATGTTAAGGAAAGGTTCGTCAATTATGTACCCAAAAAGGAGGATTACATTACAATGTATTTTTAGTATCACTATATAAAACATCTTCTAAATGTTTCCTAAAGAAATTATAAAATCTTTTCTATGAAACTATCGATAAATTGGTAAAATAAGTAAATAAATTAACATTAAATGGAAATTTCAATAAATTTTTATATGTTTTCTAAAAATACATTAACCCAAAATTCACACCAATCCCCTCCACAAGCTCACAATGACTCCACATTCCTTTTATTCATTAAATGTAGTATATTTCCCACATCGACACCCTCCAAACTGAAGAAAGTCAATGACTGAATCCCCATCACCCACTAACCTATATTCATTTTGTTAGTAATTATGTTGACAAGTATCCCACTAACCTTCACTCACCACCCCACTAGTAATCTATCAATAGTGACACCAATTCCCCTCTCATTCATGAGTCTCTAAGATTTCTATTTCAGAATAGACACTTGAAATTAAACATTTTCCACCTACGTAAATTGTAAATATTGGTGTATTTGATTAGTGTACTTTTCTATGTATTTTGATTAATGAATTGAAATTAGTTATGAAATCAGGTTTTATATTGGTTGTTTTGTATGGATTATTTTACTATTTGTCAGGTATATGTCAGGATAAAACCTCTCCCCATCACATGCAGTTTCATTTCTGTTATGACTCCTGGTGAGTTTTGAGCCAACAATACAAATATTGGATTCTTTTTTTATTTTTTATTCATGTGAAAATAATTATCAGGGTAAAAATTATTTTGGGAATCTGTATTATTAATAAAAACAAGTATGATTAATATGGGCATGTGATATAAGTAGGTGGACTTATCATTAAGAATTTTATTACACATTTTTTTAATTTTTTTGTTTTTATAATTTCACAACGTATATTATGGTATTTTTTATAATACTTATTAATAGCACCCTAATATAATTGCATAGAATTAGTTCGCATTAATAGAAAAAAACTATATAAATTATTAATCATGTTTTAGGTGAAATCATGAAGAGGTTTTTTATGTAGTTTTTATAAAATATTTCCACCACACCAAGAATCATATGTTCTATTTCAATTGAGAATTTATCATTTTCATATTAATTATTAGCATTATAAATAAATTTTTTGACTCAGATTCTTAATAGATAAATAATTTCATGTTTCTTGTTGTGGTGGTTGAAATTGATTAAAAATAAAAGATAGATATTTAAAATACCTTTTATTTAAGACTATTTTGGACACCCACTACAAATATATATATATAAGGTACATAATTGTTTCAATAGCTATTATTACTATATTTATATTATAATATTAATGGTGTGTTTTGATTTTAGTTATTTTATTTTTCAATTATGAAGCTATTAAACATGTTTCTTTTTTCCTCTATATATTTATGTCCACAATTTTATTCTTCAAAACATATCTATCATGTTTTATTAATTAACAAATTCAAAATCATTTTTTTCAATTTAAAATTAAATATTAGTCCAAATATTGTGTCATATATTAAAAATTGGGCAATAAAATTTGGATTATTATGATAATATGGTATAATATTTTTATTCATTTGATAATATATTAATTAGTTTCACATAAATATAACGAATAGTGTATTTGGTATGACTAAAAAAATTTCTATTTAAAATTTATATATAATTTATATAAAATATACATGGATTTATTAATAAAATACTCAAAATAAATCAAACAAGACCATATTTTCATTTTACATTAAGACACTATTCTGATGTTCTCTTTTGACAGGTTTGAATTATGTGTAAATCTATTTCACACATGTTGTGTGTGGTAATTTTTAATGTTTTATTATTTTAAAAATGAAATTTTAGTTCAAAACATTAATATTTAAGAGAAAAAAATGAAATATTTATCAAATTGTCATGATACATTGGAATAATGATCTCAGGTTCCTTTATGACACATAGAAATCAATAATTCATAAATATTACATGATATGTGGTCGAGATGATTGAAGGTTGTCATTTTTAATTTTAAATTGATGTAAATTTTAATTTAAAACATGTGTCACATAGAATAAATTAAAACATGATTATATTATCATTATAATTTATTAAAATTGTCATTTATTCATTTCAAACATGTAGGAATTAACCAAACATCAAATAGATATTCAATGTGGTATACATGACTGATGGTGTATTTTTTCAATAAAAAAGTTGTATTTTATGTAACATTATGTGTCACAAAATCATAAATGAAGAAAATAAGCATGTATTTCCATGAAATATTGAAAACAAATCGATGATTTATTTATGAGATAGAGGAATTTACTATATAAATTGTTCAGAAATTTTTTGTTTTCAATTTAAAATTTAAATTTTAGATAAAAACGTGTGTCATATACTCAAATAAATCAAACACACATAGATTGTTCAGAATAATTATATAAATGATTTATGATTAACTTTATATATGCTATAATTAAGGACATATCATATTGATAAGTGTTGTGGTATGTATTATTGAAATTTTTTGTGTATATTTTAATAGTGAATTTTAATTTAAAAGTTGTTTCGCACTGTAAAACATATAAATAAATCTCATTTATTAATAATACATTAGAAAAAATATTGGTTAGTCATTTTGACTTGTAAAAATTAACCACAAAACAATTTCACTAAATCTATGGTAAGTATGATTATAAATGAGTATTCAATTATAAATTGATACTTATTTTATAGATTAGAACTTACATCACATATCCAAAACTAAGAAAACTCTTTCTATCATGATACATAAGGAAAAAATCTATTATTTATATTTGACATGTTTATATTAAATTAATGTTAATACAACATGTAATGCATATGGTATGATTGAAGGTCTGTGTTGTAACTGTGAATGCTACATTAAAATTTAATACTTGTGTCCCAAACCCAATATAGAGAACATTTGTTCATGTTATCGTGATACTTTAGGTAAATGGTCACTAGATACCATTCGATGTTTCAGAATTAACCACACATTGGTCAGTCTAGATGTGTGCCAGGTATGATTGAATGCATTTATTTTCTATTTAAATGTAATTTTTTTGTTCAAAATTGTCATCAAAATTTCACAAATAATAAAAATTACATTAAATAATTTGAATGTTGGGAAATGGTTGGTTTTATATTTTTTATATATTAATAGTAAAAACAAGTCAATCTAACAAACATTTTTACCAATATGACTCATGTTGTATATTCTCAATTCAAAAATGGAATATATCTTATTTGAAAATAGTAATCACAAAGTAAAACCCATTCAATAAAAATAGTCTTGTCATTATACATAATTAAAATGGTCATGGATTTAATTTTTGAGATATAGAAATTAATAAGACATCAGTATGACACGTGGTGGGTCTATTATTATTTGGAATTTTTTCTCTAAATTTAAAATTGAAATTCTAGTTCAAAACTATTTTCATTTACTCAAAACATATCAAAGGAATGTAGATTTTCATGACATTTTTTGAAAAATATATATGATCCATTTGTGATCTATATAAATTAAAAACATGTTATTTTGACACTTTGAATGAATGGTATGATATAAAGTGCATGTATTTATCATAAAAGTTACTTATTAGTGGAAAAATCATGTCCCATATATAAAACCAGGGAATCACTCTTAGAGTGTTGTATTACAAGGTAAATAGTTTTACTTATGTTTAATATAAATTTTTCATTTATGTATTTTATGTTATCACTAAATTCAAAGTCTTTTATGAATTATTTATGATAACTCTATCAAATTTTTGTTTTATTTATTATAGTATGTTGTATTAATAAAATAAGCATTATTTTTATTTTGGTATGTGCTTCTCTATGAGGGTTTTTTATTAAATAGATAAGGTCTCATATGAGTTAGATTCATTTTGGGCTGGTTATATGTTGTAGAAGTTTATAATGAATTTTATATATGAATATAATTTTAATTTATTAGAATGATTCCATGTACAATAATTTTATTCAAATGTTTCAATGAAAATATATTGTTTATTATACGAAAATATTTTAATATTTATAAAAATAATAATTTTTTTATTATTGATCAACTAATGTAGTGTGATTTCAAATATAAATTAATATGTATTGAAATTTATATATATATATATATATCCTTGTAGTGGTCAGATATAATGGTTTGGTTGGGGGATAGATGGGAATAGGATGAGGGTAGATTTTTATCAACCAGAAAAATATTTCCAATATTATGACCTAAATTATAATAAATTAATATTTATATTTTTTAAGTATACATGAGTAGTAAATATGGGTATTCTATATAATTTTATATTTTCATTTGATAAATATTTATCTAAATTCTGGTAACATATATTTTATATCTATTTCATATATAATTTAAATATAATGTATTTTAATATTTTCCAATTCTATAAAATTTTTTAATAAAACAATAGTTAATGACTCCTTAAATACACAATTTATCAGTTTTTATGCCCAATATTTTTAAAATGATATTTAATATTTTCTAGTGAATTTGGAAAAGCCCAGGTAAATCAAATAATACGTTATTTGATATAAATTGTATCTAATGTTTCTAAAAACTAATTTTAAATGTGAAAAAAATTATTCTTCTTTATACCACAAATAAATTATTTTTAGCCACCACTAATACATTAATTTAAACAAAAAATGAACTGTTTTATGAAATTTACACTAAATGAAATAACTATGGTAATAATTGTTTCGAAATGGGTGGGGATTATCCTAAAAACTTGTTTTTATAACAGTGTACTTATCATAAATATGTCAAAAATTAATTTAATGTAATCATCATAAAAGACATCAATATGGGTGATTTTGAAGTGTGTATAAAATTTATTGATAAAATAGACTAGACATGCGTTCTGAATATGTAATATGTAAATTTTGTTATTGTTTTACATATTGATTTAAATGTGACTATTATACTTCTATTGAACCTAGGATAACAAAATAAATTCAAAAAACAAGGAATGTAATAAATATTTAATTTTTATTCAAAAACAATTCACATAACAAAACCATTTTGTATGGTCAAGAATTATTTATTTATAATTTTTTACTTACTAGGGAAACACATTTTTTTGTTGTGTAAGTCTATAGGTAAATTTGGTTAAAATGATATTTAGATGATTAAATAATATATATGTGAATCTATAATATTTATTACATATTTATTTGATCTAATTTTTCCAAATAAGTATTATTTGATAGAAATTATAAAAAAATAAACATGGTGAAAAATTAAATGAAAAATAGTGTACATGATAAAAATAATATCCTTTTTTTACTTTTGATTTCTTCTCATTAATTATTGTTTTAATGTAAAAATCATTGAGAATAAAATATTCTAAAGTAAAAGTTCAATTGTGTTTAACTACGGTTCTGAACTTTGTGAATACCAATTTATTTTAACATGATTTTTTTATTTTTCATTATTTAAATTTGATTTCTAATTTCATTTGATTGAACATTAAAAAATAAATAATGTGGATAAAATTATTTAAATTTTAAGTATATATGCAGAATAGGTTTATAAATTATTTTAGAAATTTAATTATCTATAATATCATAAAAATATAGGATACATTTGACCATAATTTTGACTTTTATAAATTAAAGGTTTTGATTTTATTGGATCTTATGTACAATGAGCCTTATAAATAATACTAGTTATATGATAAAAGTGGTTTTCAAATATTTATACTCAGAAATTTTGATTGAAATCAAACATAGGACATTCTTAATCATAATATTCATTTATTTGAATATATTATCTTCCAATATATGAATTATGTTATTTACTTTATCTTTAATGAAATTCCAAAATTTTATAGGATTATTGGTGTTTTTCATATAATTTTTTAAATAATTTTGTTTATTTTGTAAAATTAAATGAGATCCAAATTTAAAAATAATGATTAATAATGTGAGTATACATGGTGGAATATCTACCTCATCATTACATCATGGAGAGAGAATAAATAGGTAATCTCTTATCGGAACTTACACAACACCATCCACATAGTTGAACATGTAATGGTGATTCTTAAATCACTCACATTTCATAATGTGTCACATGAGTAAATTAAAAATCATGTAGTAGGATTGATGTGATGTGGTCATAATATACTGGTATAATATAAATAAACATTTATTCTTTAAAAATTTATTTTCATTCAATAATGATATATTTGGTTCCAATATATGTGCGAAATAATCCTAAATGGATACATTGAGGTTTGAATTAATGTCACCCACAAATAAGCCACTCCATTTAAATTGCAATTGAAACATAATAAAAAATTTCATCTTGAAACACATATAAAATTTATAATGAGGAATATATGAATAAATATTTATCAAAATTCCCCATATTCTATGAATTCCATTCAATTAATATAAATAAATACATTGTTCAACCCATTTGATATTATCATTATCATAGTTTATATTAATTTTTTATCAATCATATCTTCAAAAAATACCATACATTTCTTATTTTTTTTATTAGGATTCACTATCTCCCATTGAAAATAATAATTTATTATTTTTGGAATATTCAAATGAATCATGGACAAGAATTAAATATTATAAATTTATTAATATCTAATAATTTATTGATATCGAATATTTTTATTTTTTATTAATATTTTCTTTACAAAATATGATATATGAAAAACAAAATTCAAATATAAGTATGAAATTATATAATTTTATGATATATAAATACTAAAAAAATTATTATATTTATAAATACAAAAATTATTGAACTTCATTGGTAATTTCATTCATAAAAAATATAATTCTAACGCTATAATAATTCAAACCAACCTTTATTAATTCACTCATATTCATTTTTTAATAAAAAAATATTAAACAGAATAAACTAAAAATGAATTATATAAATCAAAAACATTTGAAAAAAATTAAAATTTCAATGATAATTTAATAAAATACTTTTATATACATGAAATTATAAAATATAATATTATTAAAGTAAAAATTATAAATAAATTATTTCTTGTGTGTTGGGTTTTATGGATAATATATATTTTTATTGAAAAGTATTTTCCATTCAAAAAAGATAAATATTTGTTATGTGTTTCATAATGCTTTTCATAGATATATATAACCCATGTTTTGTGTTTTATATGAGAAACATATAAATATATTTCTAAATTTTATAAAACTATCATGCATACACACCCATCATAAAAAACCTATAACTATACATATACACACTCATAGTAAAACTCCCTCACACACTCATAATAAATACATGTACATAATATAACATGGTATTTTATTTATATTGAAACATTTTTCCTTATTCATTGCTAGTTGATTTTGACCGGAATGATTTGATATTAGATGAATTTATTTTGATAATGTATTTGAGATCATGTTGAAAATGATAGTGAGTAATCATTAATTTTTTAATACTATAATTGTTAATTTTCTTTAAAGTGTTCTATTTTTTATTAGAAATTGTGTTTTGTGGGTGTAATTTAGGTAATATTTAACTTTAAAGAGTTTTAGAGTACGTATTAATTATATTCAACGTACCTTGTTAGTGGTTATTTAATATAATACTTGTTATTCATATAGATGATTATTTATTAGTTTGGTTAAAACATATTTAGTCATTATTATACCTTTAAGTATTCAATAGTACCGCCATATACTATTTCTCACAAAAATATATGGAGGAGTAACTAATTTTGGTGTCTATCTTGGATCTTAAACTGTGGGTGAGGCAGTGAGGATTGGAAATTTATTTAGGAATTCTCTATGTTTCACTTCTTTCAAGACATATATTATCATTCTAAAATAGTAATATTTTATTATAGAGTTTAACTATATAAAATTTTAAATTATTCATAAAATTTTTTATAATAAAATGTATTATGGTCGAATATTATAGACATTGTTGATGGTAATTGAAGTCACATTTATTAACTCGGTTGACTGATTTAGCCTATAATGGTGAGTTTTATTAAAATATGTACTTTTTATGTTTATGAATCCAAATAAAGGGGTGTTACGTTGATCTATTTTGTGTTACATGGAGTAGTTTTCTGTTTTATATACATGGATATCTATTGATGACACAGACTTTTTACAAGTCTAGGAATACCAAACATCTTAGACATTGTTTTGCATATACTAATTGTTTATTTTTAGGGTTATAGAGAGGTTAAAATTTATATATTGGATTCCATTTTCTTCTTTTGGTGAAAAAACATTACTAAAAGATGTGGAAATAAATATTAATGCATTTTCAACCCAAAACAAACCATATTTAATTTGAATTCAATGTAAAATGAATAAGAACATGCCTTATTTATTATAAAAATCCAGATCTTTTCTATTAAATATGTTTATAGGATATACCATTAATGTTTTTAATTTAATATTTATTTTATGGGTATATATGTATTTTATTAATCTTCTAACTCTTAGTAATGATTTGGTTCACCCTTACTACATTCAGTAACCATTAGATAAATGAGTTTAGAAAAAAACAGAGATATGAAAGAGGGTGTTTTTACACCCTCAAAAAATTATTATACAGAAATTTTGAATAATTCATTATACTAAATGTAACACACTGATTTTTTATAAAGAAAATATGGTTTGATAGTGTGTTTAAAAATTAACATTGATATTAGATTACACGTGAAATATAAAATTGTTATAACCTAGCCATTAAATGGTCAGGTATGAATAATATTAATTAATTTAGGATATGTATTTATATAAATTTCATACCCAATATAAATATTTTCGAAATAAGAAATAAATAAATAATCACTTTTTATTAATGTAATTGAATTCAACAAAAATTGTTTTTTGTCAAAAAATATTTTTTTTCATTTTGTTAAGAAATATTATAAATAATTTATTTAACTTTTAGAGAAATTATTAAATAAAATGAAAATAATTTATCAAATCATCATAAGAAATTTTAATTATGGTGAAATATATGGATTTTTAAAAATATTGATTTTTTTGGGATTGGTGAAAAATATCATGTTTTGTACAAAATAGATTACTATTCAATATATTAATTATTTTATAAGTTCTATTATATATTAAATATTATTTAATGTAACATAATTCTCATTATTTATATTTTATCAATATAATTAATTTTTATTCAAATTTAAATTTTATTTTAGAATATGTTTTTTTGGGTTTAAAAACATGATTTCATTGAAAAGTATTTTAATATTTATAGTGTTTCTACATTTAATTAATTGAAAAAGTACCTAAATGAATTTTTTTTATTTTAAATTTTTATATTATATATAAATAAATATTAAATTATATTTATATAATTATTATTATTAATCAAAGAGCTAATATTAAATATTATGTTTCATTAAAAACACTTCTCAAAGACCCATTTTTCTGTCATGCATGAATGTTTAATTTTAAATTAAATTTTTTATTTTATATGATTTTAAATTTTTAAAATTAGTTATATAGTTTGAATCATAATTATTTATTTTATATAATAATTTGAACTAAATTTTAGACTATAATGAAAATTGAAAACTATAAAAATTTATTATCATGATAAAGGTAAAAATGGCTTAAACAGATGTTAAAATAAAAATATAATGGTTAAAATGACATAAATATATTTTAAAATACATATAATGTCCATTATTTGACCTTATAATTTCATAGGATGACTAATGGTCCATTTTTTAGCCTTGTGGAATGTAAAATGCCTGGGTACACCATTTTCTTTTAAAAAAATTAGAATGTTCCACTCACCTTACTTATAAAGGGACACCCACTCTTATATCTAATTCACAAATTCAAATAGAAATATATCATCCAATAAAAACAGAAAAATATTCATTTATCCCCTATAAATATTCCTATATTATTTTTTTTCAAAATAAATCATAGGTGGTCTTTTGGTTCTTACATAAGTTGGTTTCCCGAAGAAGATGTATCTTTTTTAACAAAAAAACATTATTATATTTATTCTTCTACCTACATAAAATAATCTCTAATTATTGTAATTTAAAAAAAATATTATATGAAATATAATTTTTTTAAATTCCATAACCTAAATATATATCTTCATCCGTCAAATTTTAAATGAACTCATCATTCTAGTGTACGGTAGACTACTGCCTCAAGAACTGATGTCATTCAATTTCAATAATCACATATAATGTACTATTATAATGATGGATTTCAATTTTATAGGTGATATTTTTAATGTACATATTCTTATATAGTCATTATATCAATTCTACCTTATTACTTTCATTTTTGTGGGGGATATAGTAACGTCTCCCATGTTTACTGTGGATTATAGCCTTGCGCCACAATGTGATTAATTTTTCAATAAAACATTAGATGGAAAGTAATAATGACACATTTAATGAATATTATATATATATATATATATATGAAATTATAGTTATTTAAATGACATATTTATCATTTTGAAAAGATAATATATCATTTTTATTTCTTACACTAAAAAATGATTACCTTATTCATGTATATGTATATTATGACCTCCATGAAGCAATGTGATTATTTTTTCCACACCACAAAATATATATGAAATATATATTTATTTATTTAATGAAATAATATGGTATTTTTTACATTATTATAACTTATTAATGATAAAATATTACTTAAATTCTTTTCATAATGAGAATTTTAAATTGAAATATGACTCTTGCATACATATGACCTACGATATCCATGATTTTTATGCAGTTAATTTTTCATTAATATATTTAATGATTGTTTTCAAGACATTATAAATATCATATAACTATGATAACTATTTCATTATTATAATTTCAGATATAATTAGTAAGTAAAACTTTGGCTAATAGTAAACCTACAGACTTAATTTTTGACACTAAATCCAAATATTGTTGAAACACCCCCACATAAACTTAATTGATTATGTATCTGTATATAACACGGTAGTAGTGAAATGAAAGGAATACTAAAATTGAAAAAGGTTAAAAATAAATCAATTAATTATAATTTATTTAATATTTCGAATGATAAAAAAACATTTGTGACAAGTCAGACTCTATATAAGGGAATTCATCTAAATTTCTTTTCATTGAGACATTTTTTTATGTTATAAACATATATCCGTCTATGAGGTGAATATAAATATCATTTAACTTTTTATATCATGAATTAAATTTTTTTCAAGCTATTTAAGTGTTTATTAATGTTAATCATTAATGGGGCTTAGTATTCATATGTTTCCAAAATAATGAGGGTCTTTTCTAAAACAATCTTTAAATATTTTCATTTTAACACTTTTTCTTTGATGTTAATGTTTTTAAAATTAATTTTAGAAATATAATTATATGGATATGAATGTTTTATAAAGGATATTTATTAATTTATTTCAATGATTTTAATATAAAATGGTATTTTTTGTATTGAGAATGGGGTTTTATGGGAAAATATAATTAGGATATTCAAAACTATTTTCCATATATGATTAAAATATTTTTTGAAATTGTTTTTGAATAATTTTTTTATAATTAATTTTGGAAATGTTACTTTAGAATTTTTTAAATGTTGGTGAACCTGATAAATCATATAAAACTGGTTGATCCCCATTATATCTCAAAAGGTTTCCCAATATATCTTATATGATGGGTTGAGAACTATTATTTCTCATGAAAAATAGGTAATCTAGATATAGAATTTTAAATAGTTAATCCCAATTATAGCTCTAAATTTCATTAGTTAATGTTCTTTGTCTTAATAAAAATGAATTAGTGATTTAAAAAAGGGAATCTATTATAGATTTAACTAGAATCTAGTAAATTCTAAACTGGGATTTAAATGGGATATGAATTTGAAACTCTATGTTTCCTAATAGTGTTTTTAATTTCTTGTTATAGGTTTTAAAGGATTTATTTGAGATAAATGACCATGTGCTCTTACAGAAAAAATATTTTATTTTATAAACTCTAATAAAATTTATGTTAAATGTAAAAACATCTTTATTTTTTATATTTTTACTATACTAACAGTTTTCATTATTTGTTTTTTCCTATATTGATAATTTTTTGGTCATCTAATGTTTAAAAAAATTACAGTGTGTACGGATCAGTAAGGGAAAGGAATAAGTCATGTTGAATGTTGTAAAAACTCTCCATTGAAATAAATATAGATTTTCTTAAAAAAATTATATTATGGGAAAATGGATTCTAATCATAATTTTTTAATTAATAATATAATGTTTTGGTATATATGAGTTACGATCTAATTATCTAAAATTAAAAACATGAAAACATCTTCAATGTGAACGAAAGTGAATTCTCAACTATAACTCCATATTTTATTATTTTTACGGTCGGTTCTATATTGTTTTAGTCATAGTTCACCTTAGTTAACTATATAGGTTATAATAAAACTAATATCATGCTTCTAAAAAATTTTAAACTATTTTTTACTTGAAATGATGTTGAATTTCATGGTTACCATGTTAATTCGACTAAAACATTTATCTTAAGAATGGTTTTGCATAGAATAAATAGGGAAACTATAGTGAGAAGGCACCAAGAATAATATATCATTCCCAGAAAACATCTCATGATAGTTGTAATTGGAATAAATTATTTTTTTCCAGTAATATATCATTTGATGAATGCTTTTAAAGGTTGTGTTATCCATGCTATAGAGTAACCTGATCTTCCGTGAAGGAACATAACTATAGTGGTTTAATTTATAAAGAAACAACCACATAATTTAATAGGTCAACTAAAAAAGTGATAACTGATGGATGGTTCAATTATTTATAGAATATATTTGAAGTAATAAGATGTCCATAATTTCAAAATGTAACCCTCTACTTTTACCGTTTTGAAGGTGATTTAAATAAATGGTGATACATTTTTAGTTATATCAGTGATAATGATGGACTAAATTCTATAAAAGGGGGAAATTTTAGAATATATTCCTTGATAAAAAATTTCTTATTATTTTTTCCCTATGATTGAGAAATGATTATTGGAATTGAAGAAAAAGGATATTGATTTGGCCGATGTGTACAAAAAAACATGAGAATATTGTAATAGAATGTTCTAGATGTTATTAAGGACTATGGTAGTAAAATAAATCAGTATTATTCAAGATTGAAACCATGTATTCAATGATCGTTGTCCGTATAAAAATTTTAAATTAATGATATTGTCATTTGTTGTACTAGAAAATCTGAGTTTTCATTTTCTAAGACATATGTTCCATGAGATGACAAGAGTAATAAATAGTCCAGATGGAACGAAATAGAGATGAATCTAACTAATAAGTATGTAGGCAATCCAAAATCATATTCCAATTTTTTGAAAATTCATTTTATTGTTTATTTTTTAGGATATAGAAATTGTTGTTGTAGTGGTAGGTTTATTCAAAGGGTAAATGACAATAATGAAAGATTCGTGAATAATCAAAGCATGAGATAACATATATCCATAAAACAGTGAATTATTTAAACCATATTGTGTTGGTAAATGATGGTAACATGAGTCTATAGTCACTTACCTAGGGTGGAAATCATCATTATCTAAAATAGAAATGTGTGGACAAATCAGTTGCCACTAATAAATTTAATATTTGGCAATCTGTCGAAGTAGTTATGGCTTTATGGATCTTGGAATTTTTATAAGGTTAATCATAATTTCAATGTTTACTAAAACAATTTTAGGTTTTAATTAATGAAAACCTAAATATATTAATTAATTTTTATGTGAAGTGTTTTTAGGTTTATGTATATGTAAATATATTGTTTAATGTAAATTATGACATTATATGTTTTTTGAAATGAAATATAATATGTTGATAATTTTTAGGGTTTATATTATCTTTGATAATTAGTGTTATTTTTAATTACGTTAAAAAAATTAGATTAAAATTATCAAGATAATTTATTATAAAAATGACATCTTGATGGGTGAGTGACAGATTGTTGCATCCAGAAAGGTTGTGAGGCCTAAACACATAGTTGAAGGGAGACAAGGGTGTAACGCCTACCATTAGCCTATGTGATGTCATGGTTAGATTGATATAATTAGTTTAAATTAAATAGTTTTAAAGACAATGTGAAACATGATTTTTGGAACATATTTTTTATTATATTGAAAAATTTGGAATTAAAAACTCATTACGTTATTAGGTGATTAATACAGTATCATAAAAAGAACACCTTAATTTTTTGAAACAGATTACAGTATTCTAACCATTTTGGTTATAGATAATGTCTATAACTTCTATGAAAATATATTTATTTTTTTAGGGTTTACTTGATATTTTATAAGATGATTTTATTTATTTAAAGATAAATACTTCATCATTGATACCCATAATTGGTAAAAATGATGTGAGTGTGGTGGAAATTGATTAAGTGGGGAAATTATAATTTAATGTAAGTATATTTCCTTATTTTATTCAATAAATTAATTTAATTCCTCAAATTTAAGAAAAATGACTTTACAATGAAAATTTTATCCTGTTATGTTCATTTCTGATGAATCAAATGATCTTTTCACTAATTATAGATTAATGGTTTTAATGTCCTAAACATTAAATTGATCATTAACTTACTTATGATCTATGATATCTATTATTATCCATCAGTTAGTAGAAACCAATACTTTCATCCGTGAACAAATATTCACTTCCCACCAAGGTTATCATACATGGATTCCTACTTATGAATTATTCTAGATTACCTCCATACTTCATTATCTCTCTTATCAGAGGGAATATTTATTGATCCTTTTTGAGATATGGATTTCCAACATTGGAATTTTAAAATTCTAAAACTTATATTACCAGGATAAGTTAAAAACATCAAGGAATTAATTTATTAAAGGGTTGGTCGACGTACCAAAACAAAATTTTAGAAAATAAATTTATGTTCAAAAGATTGTTCTACTTTCCACATTAAGTTTAAATGACACAAAAAATATATAACCATTATAACCTAGACATTAAATTGTTGGGTATAAATATAATTAAACATATTGTGATATATATATATACATATATACATTTTATACTAAATATAAATTATTGAAAAAATATTTTTAAATATTCTATCAATATTTAGTAATATAATTTTATGATGCCAAAATAAGTTTTCTTGTAAAATAATTTTCTTGTATGGAAGTATAGTAATAATTTTTTGGAAAATTTAGAAAATAAATATTAACAAATGAAATTAATTTTTGAAATCAGAATAGGAAAATTTACTTATTATGAAGGTTTGGGTTTTTTTGAAAAATATCGCTTTTCTCAATGAATAGTGAAAAATATCGATTTATTTTAAGTCATTTATTTTAAGAAAATTATGATATATAAAAGTAAATTTTTAATTTAAATATGATTTAAAGTAAAAAATTTATAATTTAGTTATATTTTATCCACATAATTACTTTTAAATCATCTTTATATTTTATTTTAGTATAATTTTGTTTTGGGGTGTAAAAACAGATGTTTTCTGAATACTCTTTTAATGTAGGTAATGTTCCTCAAATATAAATAACTAACATAACCACTAATTATTTTTTAAAATAAATATATATAAATTATATATAACTAAATATTAATTTATATTCATATAATTATTTTTATTTTTATTAATCATATTGTTAATATAAAATCATCTTTTTCTTCAAAAATACAATTTCTAAAAACCCACTTTTTCACCACGTCTTTATGTATAATTTCAAACTAATTGTTTTTCTCTATATATGAATTTAATTTTGTAAAATGTATTAATTATTTGGAATAAAAATAATTTAATCCACTTTTCTAGTTAAAAAATCAGGTACACCGTTTTTCCTTTCAAAAATAACGAGGGTGCTACTCAATGCACATATAAAAGGCCTCCCCCTATTCTCTCCTTTTAACAACTTAAAAACAATCATTATCAGACAATAACATTCCAAATATCATACTTATTTCCATAAAAAAGAATTATATCCCTATTTTTTATCACAATTGCATCTTAAGAAGGCATTTGGTTCTTACCTATGGAGGTTTCCCGATGAATATGTATCCTTCGTAACGGGGATTCTTTATTTTTTTCTTCTCCCACCAAAAAAAATATTTCCCAATTATTATTATATATTGTAAACAGCATATAAAATATTATTATATTTAATTATCAAATTTTAATAACCTAAATCCCTCTTCTATTCCATCAAATGGTATATAAAATCATCAAATATGTATACGATAGACTATCTCCTCATGAACTGATGTCATTCATTTTCCATCATCGCATATAAGGCCGATTTTTAATGATGGATTTAAAGTAAATGTATGATATTTTTGAGATATTTATATTTATATAGTTATGATATAACATATACCTTCATAATTTCCATTCTATTAGGGATACGAAAACAATTCTTATGTGTACGATGGACTTCCATCTCACGAAGGGATGTGATTCATTTATCACTGATGATTTATATTGAATGTAATTAGGATAACGATAAAGAATTTATAATATATAAAAGATAAAATAATTATATCCATATGTATTTCTCATTTTTTTAAATATAATATACCATTTTCTCTATTACATATATAAATGATAACGTCGTTTGTGTAAATGTAGATTTTTTCCTATTTGAAGAGATGTGATTCATTTATTCATCATCAAAAAACATAGATGATATATATATGTAAATTTGATTAAATAATATTTTATTTATTATATCATTATCATTATGTAATGATTAAATATTAGTTACCATATTTTGGTAATCATAATTAGAGAATGGAATGTTTCTAATGAATACATACAACCTACAATATTCATGATTATAAAGTACTTCATTTTTCATTACCATAATTAATTATTGATTTTAAATAATATAATTGATGTTTAAATATTTTAATTATTTTATGATTATTATTGTGTAAATTTTCAATAGTGAACTCTTTGACCAATAGTCAACCTGCCAAAGTAATTTTGAACACATAAGAAAAATACCTTTGAATCACAAGATATAAAATTAATTGACTAATTAATTGGATATAACCTGATAATAATTTAAATAAATGGAATTAACTATTTTAGGATCTTAATAAATTATATTATTATAATATTTTTTGTATTTAGGTAGATAAATAATGTACACGACAATTTGAAATCAATTTAAGGTACATCATATCAATTTATTTTCATTGAGACATATTTTGACGTTATGCAACTCTATCCTTCCTTGTAGTTTATAAACGTCTCATTTGACATGTAATATCATTAATTACTTTTTGGTCATGGTATCAATTTTTTTTATTAATTTTATATGTCATGGGGCTTACAATTTAAATGTTTTTCCAATTAATAAGGGACATTTCATTGAAAACCTGATTTTAAATTTTTTCCCCCACACTCTATTTTTCTTACTTGTACCTTTTTTTAAAATAATTTGATAATTGTATTTACATAAAAATTAAATTTTTATAAATTAAAATTTATTCTCTATCTCAAAGGTATTTAAAATAAAATGGATTTATTTATTAAAAATATTTTTTTAATGGAAAATGTATTTTTATATTCAAAAGTATTTTCCATGAGGGGTAAAATAAGTTTTCAAAATTATTTATGATAAAGAAAAAACGATTTCATTATTTAAATTGTAAATGAGAATTATATGAAAAGTAGGTGACCCATATATATCTTATAGGATGTTTTAATCCCCATTATAGTTCCTCTGTGCACCCAACATAGACTATAGAAATGGCTGAGCACCATTATAGATCATGAAAAATGGGTGAGCCTAATATAGCTTATATGATGGTTTGATACCCAATATAGCTCAAGGGTGAGCCTAATATAACATATATATATATATATGGTGAGTATCATTGTACATCTCCATTGAATCGAGTAATTCTAATTTTTCCTAACAGGAAAGAATGAAGGAGTTACTAATGTGTTTCTCCTATGGATTTAACAAGGCCCATATTAATTTTGACATGGGTTTGCAATGAGTAAGGAATTTGATGCTCTATGTTGGAAAAATTGATTTTAGTTTATTAATATGGGATATAAAAGTGTTATTTTACTAATAATCGTGTGTGTTTTCATGTTAAAAAATTTACTTTCATAAGCTCAAAGAAAATTGAAGATAAATATACATGTTAAATTTGGTTTTTTACTTCATCTATTGGACACTTTTATCATCCTCTATGAAATAAAATCAGTACGGAACAATAATAATACTTCTATAACATATTTAAAAAAATTATGTCTCTTTTTTAGATAATATAAAAATGGGGATGGAATATCAAAATTTAACAAAACATACATAGAAACATTATTTCCCTTTATCATTTACTTATCAAAATCATCACTTCATCAAGATATATTCATCATTCTACATGATCTGATTAATCATCCAAGAATAGTTGAACAACATCTAAATCACCTCCTATATTAGAAGAAATTTAAAACGATACATTATAAATTTACTAAATGTATAAATTCTCTTAAAAATGATAAATTATCCAATTATAGTTTTCATTTGTGAACATTGTTTAGTGAAGCACTAATATATCAACTATAATTTAACATGAGGAAACATGTGGTAAAAAAATTGTGAAAGATCAATATCGTAAATCAATCCAAAAAAACATTCCATCACATTTTTTGAAACCCATTACTTTAGTAGTTTATCCCCTTCTAAACATTCAATAAATTCCCTATACATGTGTTTCACAAACACATCAGAATATTATAACGAACACATATTGTATTCACATCAGATACATTATTATCAAACAGTAAATATATCATCCATCATTGGAGATGATATATTAATATATATATATATATATTAGTATTTATTTTCAAATAACAAAGTAAATAAAAATAACAAGAGAAAAGGTGAAAAAAACACATAACACTACCACTTATTGATAAAGGATAGGATTTTTTAATAATACTTTATAGTGATACAAGCCTTTTCTATTTATCAAAAACATGCCCATATTAGTTAAAAAAAATTTTATCTATCCCTTTTACTTGATTTGGAATTTTTTTTGACTGAACGTTATCATTTTTATTTCTTAAAAGGACATAAAAAAGGAGGCAAACATCAAGGAGGTCGGAAATACTGAATCCCCAAAGCATCATTGATAAAAAAAAAGTTGATGCCTTCAGTAGGGAATGATCCTAAATTAATGAAGAATGAAAAATTTTGGCTTGAGGTAGCCTGGGATGCCAAGAAGTACACAACTTTATTCCCCTCACGCCAATTGTGGGTGATCCACATATGGTCTCCCATGGTCTGATTTCACTTCCTTATAATATATGATATACTCGAAGGAACACTTTCACATCCTGATAAATCATTATAGAGTATCAGAGAATCTGTATCTGCCATCCTCAAATTATTATTCCTTTGATCACATAGCTCGAGTCCCGAGACAATCTCCCTAGCCTCAGCATGAGGGGCATCTCCTCTTCCATAAAAGGCTAAAAAGGCCACCACAAAAGACCCCCCCTGGTCCCTTATAACACAACCACCTCTCATCTCCCCCCCCCCTAAAGGGATCCATCCGTGTTGAGTTTGATTACGTCACTAAAAGTGTACCAATGTACCCAATGACCATTCCTTGTCCACCCCGCCTGAGTGACGTCACCTTGGAAAATGGATCTAACCGATGGGGAACCATGGAATTCTGTACATAATTTGACTAAATGCAGCAATGTATTATTCATTTTGAAGCATATGATTACATAGGTGTCGGAGAAACTCTTTTGTCACATGTCATTACTCACTTTCCAAATAGTCCAGCAACCCTCCACGAGAATTATTGCCCTGCCTTTCCTCTTTGAACCATGCTTTCCTGCACTAGAAAACAAGTGATCCAGAACATCCTCCTACCTCCCACCTGCACCTTTCCATGATGAAAACTGACCGAGAGCCTGTCAGCTCCAACGAGACCAATCACTATTAAATAAGAGATGTTCCACAATTTCTGGTTGGGGATTACTACAATAGTAATATTTGGATGCTAAGTGAACACCCATGTGTTGTATGTTGTCATCAGTGGGAAAGGCATTATTATGAACTCTCCACTGCAAAAAAATGTACTTGGGTGAAATTCCCTTGCATCACATCGTTTCCCCCCACTGGTCACCAGAACTGGGAGCCCTCCTGATGTTGCTATAGTCCTTGATGGAAAACGAACTAGACTGGGTACCTAAAAAATTAAGGTGATCAGGTTCCTCATTCTGGATGACCTCCAAGAAAGTAGAGCATTGATCATTATTGAGAATGGTGTAGATGAAATCGGGTTATACACTTGATTCATTGAAGGATATATCTGATACTGGTCATTTGGGAAACCACAGAGTCCCCCCCCCCAATAATGTCTCCATAAATTTAAATCCTAAATTATAATTGATAAATAAATTTTTTTTAGAGTAGTCATCTAAATCTCCATTTTAAGCTTCCAAAACCCAATTATTCATAAAAAATTTAAAAACAAATAGTCTAGTTATGTTTTTATGATGATAAATATGGTTATCTTCAATCTTCCTCAATAATGTGACATGTTAGAAATAGTTTCATATTATTAATCATAGTTAAATAATCGCTATTCATATAATTAATAGTATCACACATAAAAAATGTTGAGCCATATTGAATTTATTACACTCAAATTTCATTGTTCACAACTAAAAAATATATATTCAGTGTAATAATTCCTATATTAATTCATTTTTCTTATATGATAGTTTTAGAAGTCTAAAACAACTCTAAACATAAATATTTACCATTATTATATAGAAAGTTTTTTTATAATTTATTTTATTATATCTGTTTGGTTATATTCTTCATATTGGTGATTAATTTTAGTGGAAATGATTATGATACAATCTTATGAAACATGACCATATTTATTACACCATCTACATTCATCTTCAAATTCATATTTCTAATTCTTGAACATAAAACCGTATTTTTCAATATTTATATGACTTCTTTTATATGAATTTTTTGTCCCCCCTTTGATTGTGAATTTAAGATATTATAATAAGACAATATATTTTACCATTAAGATAATTTCAATATATCATGTTCCAGTGGAATCTAATAAATGGAAATAATATTTTAATCTTCACATATTATACAAGTTTTTCTTAGTGTTTTTACTTCTTAAAATTTATTAATCTCTCATGATCCTAATATTATTGTTTTATTAACTACAAATATTTCATACTCTATGGTTATTCTCAGAAAATTTAAAATTTTTATCTTAACAGTTTTTTTCACTTATAATAAAAAAATTATACCTCAAAATCATAAAATCCAAAATCAAATGATTTTTTAAATTTCATATTATGAGTGATGTATTTTAACTCATTTTTCAATAAGGAACTCACAATATCTTCAAAAACTAAGGTCGTTCATCATAATTGCATGAGGAATTTATTTATAATGGAATAATGTTCTTTTCAACCATTGAGAAACTTTCCCTCTTTTTTAGTTTTTCACAATTTCATTAATAGAATTTAAAATTTAAATTTTTTTTTAAAATGATTCTAATTTTCTATAAGATTAAAATTGACTGAAAATATCACTATCCTTGAGTAACTCTTAATAAAAATATCTAACTTTATCTGAATATTTGATGAGTTAATCACTTACATCATTGACGAATACATGGATACTTCTTATAAAACTCATAATCACCTAGTCATTCAACATTATATGATCATTAAATGTTACAATTTTAATTCTTTGACTTTAATATCTTAAAGATGCATGAAATAAGATATTTCATGGGGGTAAACCATTCATATTTAAATCTTCTATTAAATTATCTCATCTTCAATTTATGATAAATCAGTAAATTCATCACTTATGCCTATAAAATAACCATTTATTATAAATTTATTCTCTTAAAACCATCATAAACAACTAATCTCACTATCATCACATGATTAGTTCGGTCAATTACTATCCTCATTAATTATTTTGGAGTTTTTTTAAAAATTTCTATTTCTACCATGATTGTAACACATTAAATATAATTTTCTAGTGACTTTACCAATTTCTATTGTAAACCCTACCATTGAAAAGGGATATAGACCTCTCAAAAAGTGCCACCTTATCATACTTTTTTCAAATCATGATAAAAAATATCTAGAAAATAATGAATCTTATAATTATTAAAGAACACATATAGAACATTTTAATTGAAACTATTCATCATAATAAATATTGATTCCTTAATTTTATAATAAGTAATCATTATTTTATGATTTTTTTCATGTCTAGATGAATGTAAGTCATGATTTATAAATGTTAACACATTAAAATCAATCAACAATAAATGAAATTTGATAATCATCTTCAATACTGTAGATACATTAAGAATCACTCTAAATCTTTTAATCATGGTTATAATATCAATAAATATTTTTTTGAATGTTTATTCTACATTATCATGAAACATATTGATAACATCAAATTATTCATAACTTATTTTAAGATTTTCTCCCTGTATTTTCGTATCTAACTAATTTAAATTACAAAAATTATCCTGAATACATGAAATCATCATTATTACAATAAATATCATAAATTATTTCAATAAATGTGATTATAGTCTGAAATTTAACAATATCATAAAATTTAATAATTTATGAATATCATTTGTCATTTTTTGTAAATCTTCTTAAGCTGATAGAAATAATTTTATTTAAATTTTATTAAAATAAATATCTTTAAGGATAAGATTTGGAATCATCCCCTCTATCTCGATTTAGAAATTATTTGAATAAATGTTTTGAATTCTATTATTTACATTGAATTAAAATATTCAAAAATTAATAGAAGTATCAATGGTATATCATAAAATCATCATGTTATTCTTTCAATGAAAAATTACTTCTCCCAACTAAAATAACAACTCAATCATATTGTAATTTATTAGAGGTTTCATTATTTTAAATAAACCAATTGTTAGCCCTATAGTGTTGGTTTAGTAATATGATAGATTATTGAACAATCATCACCAATCCTTTTTATAACATTATCAATCCATGTTTTTAAACATGTTATATTTTATGACCATAATTATTGTTTTATGTTCATTTTTTTCAATCCTTAGTATGTATAATAAATCAAATAAGAATGAACCGAATAGAATTAATATGATAAGAAAGTAACTTTTATTTGGATTGCATATCATAATGAATAGTTATATCATTGTAATTATCATGAATGACCAAATAATATAACATATATTATAATGTTCTATTAAATATATTATGTAGAGTATGTTATTTCACTCATTTTAAAAAGGGGATCATATATATACAAAGATATGTATTAAAAATAAATAAATATAATTTGATACATTTATTTCTCATGAATTTAAGAATACATAATATTATTCATCAAATCAGCATATAGAAATGAAATCTAATTTCTTAAAAGAGGTGAAGAAACATCCATCAATTATATTGACCGATTTTTTCCTAACTTCTATTATTCTACAACATGAAAAAATAGTTAATATTTTTTATAAAAACCATAGACTATTTATCTTCTTCGACAAAAAATGAATGTATTAGCACATATTCATATTTATAAATAAAAAACAGTTGTGTATACTAAATCTATTATTATTTATCCTCTTTTTATTACCCCCAACCATTGATGATCTTTTTATATACAAAAATATCCCATGGTTAACTCACGATCCTTTCAACTATTAATGAATATAATATGTGTATAGTTTTTTAAATCCATGTGCTCATGATATTTAACAGATGGTGTCGATATTTATGTTTAGTAGTTACCCCAAAAATTATACAAAAAATATAATTATAATTAAAATAGTCTCAATGTGTTAAATCATAATAAATAGTTTCCCCATATAAAAATTACTATGTTTATTTTTTTTATAACATATCAATATCATAGTAGAACAAGGAAGCTCCAAGTGTGAATTTTTAACAATCCAGTAAGTCGTATATCATTCATCAATACAACATGTAAACATTATATGATTAAATAATCATTATATCTAATAAAATAACAATAAATAATCAACTATACTTATATTGAAAAAAATCATGTTGAATAATCAATGTGTGGTCTTGACAACTGACACATTATGATCTTTTCAAATTCACAATTGGACTATTTATATATTCCTTCTTCTAATTCATCAGTCTCAAAATAAAATTAGGATTCTATAATATATAAATAGTTCATTTTAGCTAATTATGATGATTAAAAAATATAATAAACCGAAAAAATGTATCATCGTGAAATTAGAATTATTCGAACGAACTCATTTATATTTTCATCTCATCAAAAAAATTATATCTTCTTCATGTCATGATCCTATTTATTCATGTTTTTATAACTATTAAAGGATGATTATATCATTTAATCCATAAAAAATTGATATATTTTAATCAATAGTCATATATATGTATATCAATAAAATGTATTTTTCTACAAAAAATGTCAACTTTCACTTTGTTTATTATCAATGTGAAAAACCAAGTAATGAATCATTGATCAATATTATATATTCTTATATGAGAAGAATATGTATAAATAAACAATATTATATGATAATTATCTCAAAGATATCAAAATAAATAATACATAACATTTACCAATCCTTTGACATCATTACCAAAATTCATATGAAAATGTTTCATTGAAAATATTCCTTATAATATCATCCTAACATTTCAACCAATATATGATAAAATCATAGCTTCACCACTTTTCTTCTCAAAATAAATATATTCTCACCTTATGAATAAAATATATGAATTTATATTTTATCAAGTTTATAATTATTTGATGAAAAAATAAGGAAGACTATGATATAAGGGGATGAAAACATATACCTTGTACTCTAAATGTTGAAGCCTGAAATCTGTTTTCAACTTGTAATGATTGATCCTATTCTTCTAATTTGGAAAAAACAATGTATAGATCATTTATTTCGTTATCTTTCTTTTTAAATTGTGAGAAAAACTCTTCCCCGGGAAATCATTCTTGTTGATCTTGAGAACGTCATCATAATCTCTTTAGTCAATTTTGGAAAATAATTAGTGTTGGAATTTCATAATCAACTACATCCTTACACGATTCAATGTGACAATTTCCTCAAAAATCACACAAACACAATAAACCACCTCCCCTATTAGGAATAATAAATTATTATTTTTTTAAATTAATTAATAGTGAATCATGTCAAACAAAATTAATTCTTAGTGCACTACCCTAAATATTATTAATTTCCAAAACTATAACTTTCCTATCTGGAAATTACAGTACAGCCATGAAAACATTATTTAATAAACATATGTTTTATCTTAAAATAATTATATATTCAGTATCCTTCCTTAGTAATAAACATATATGATAACATCTTTTATAGTTAATATTATTAATTAACTTTAAATTCACAACATTCCTCTTACTATAGGGACACATATTCTTCATTTTATTTCCTCGTGTAATTTTTTAAAACATTAATGAATCGTATTGTATAATTATCTAAGATAAAAATATTATGATTCATAAATCAATAACATAACAAAATTGATATCAAATAAATGTTTGAGATCATTCCCTTCTGTGTGGATGGGATGTTGTTTTTCAAATACAAAACCATCTCACTATTTTCCAATAACCTCCCTGAAATTAATAGTATCTATAAAATATTATTAATATAATAGTTAATAAGATACATTTACAATCTTTTCCACTATGAAAATGAAAATTTTCAAAGATTTATTGAACTCCATTTAGTAAAAAATTTCATAGGATAATCAATAATTGTTCATCGTAGTTGTAAAACGTTTTAACCTAATTTGATCTTCAAAGTAAAAAATAATATTTTAAAAATAGATTAGCATTCAATAAAAATATGATTTTTTGTCTATATTAAAAATTTCATTAAATTCACAATCATTATCATAGATTAATAATCACCTTTAACTTTAACATAATCATGATTCTACATACCTGTTTTCTGTGATCCTGGTTGATTTATGCAGTCATCTAACTTCTATAATGCCTAAAAATATACTCTTACCTAAAACAGTGTTGAATTTCATGCATAAAATTTGAAAATTAAAAAAATATAATTATTATTACATGTTCTCCATCCTTTAACGCTTCTTATGGATTAACTAAATTATTTTCTTAACCTTCACATGAAAACATACATCATTATTCCTAAACACAAATTCAATCTCAATTTCTACTTTGGGTGATGCTGTCATGGTTTTGAATGTTTTCACTACCAATAAAATATTTAAGTAATTTATGTTTGGAAACCTCCTTTCAATTTTCAATTTACACATAAAATCATCCATTATCACTTGATGATACATAATCCCTTATCTCACTATTTCTTTCAAAATTAATTTTTTAATATAAATGATTTATACTCATCACCCCTTGTAACACAATCACTAACACTATCATTACATGGTTTCATAAATTTATCAATATCTTATTTTTGAATTAATAATCTGACAAAAACATTAAAATTTAATAGCATCTGATAAAAATTAAATGTTATTTTCTATAATGAAAAAATTTGTTTCATCCACTCATTATAAATCAGATTTAGTATAGAGAATACCTGAAGAATGTTCCCGATCTCGCCATGCTTGAAAAAATATCTTGTGCCTTATAAATTGACCATTTGGAATGATTTCACCCTTGAAATAAAAAATAGAACAATGATAAAACATTCATATCATAGTGATCAACAGAAATAAATGGAATCTGGTGTATACTAAATGAAAATAATGGAATAATCACTTACAAAATCAAATGATAAATTAATAAATAAAATATTCATCATAATCATGTAGGCTAAAATTGTTAGTACAAATATAACTCATAAGGATAAGGGGAATATGTTTACTTATACCAATAATCTCTATGTACAAATGATCACTATCCATATTCAAGACAAACAACCTAGATAAATCATATCCCTACATAAATGAGTCCAAATCTGTCACATCCATATCCTTATTTTATGTTAGTTTTTTCTATTACATTCTGGGCCTAAATTCCCCCTCGTATTTCCCTAGGCCTCCCTTGAGTTTGGATGTATTTGGGCATGTTTTGAGTGGACAAAATTGGGTTCATGATCCGTGTGCATGGTTTACTAAAACCTACAAGAAAACCATTCACATCTATACATGTTATTAAAAATACATTTTTGTTTTATTATTTCCATTCTTCAATTAATTCTAGTCCACCCATTTCATCCCGCTTAATTACCTTATATCCATGGAATACTTTTAAAGGTCCCTCAAGCACTCTTCGAAGCCATTTTTAAAGGGGAATTTGGTGGTGGAATATCAATATATTTCAGGGAAGTGATTCCCTCTCATGTTTCTTTCATTATCCTTAGGGTATCTTCCCTCTTTCATAATATTCCACTATTCCAATAGAAAGGGATTCGTAATTAGGCTTTTCATTTTGTTTTCATTTTTTAATCTTGTTGATTAATGTTCTTTTTCACTCCCTTGTGGTGTGGCAGTGGTGTCAGTGAAGTTTCACACAAGGATTTTGGGATTTTGACAAATAAGGAAGGTGATTTTATATATATCCATTCTAGGATGAAATTATATTTCTCTTTTATAATGTTTTGAATGTTTTTTATCCTATGTGTGTGGTGTTAATGTCAATTTTGGTAATGTTGATTGAGCGTTTAATTTTAAATTTTAAATTTACATGAAAATGGGGGTTTTTCATGTGTATTCAATTTTATATCATTTTTTATTATTTTGGGATCCATGTAATTTTTTCATTAAATGTTTTTTAGACATCCAAATCTATTTGGGTCTAGTATGGGTGTACATTTGGCCTCAAAAGAGTATTTTTTTAAATTGATTTGGTGTTTAAAACCGTGTTTTACTACTTCCAGTTGTTTTATGAAACTTTTGAGTTGTTTATTGAGTTACGAAAAGGGTGAAAAGGAATGTTTGCTCCTGTTTGGTGGGTTTATGTTACAAAAAAGGTCTTTTATGTTTAATGGTATTCTTTAATATGTAAAACTTTTTTGATCAGAAAGATGGAAACCCAGGTATCTAGGTGGGTAGACTAGGACTAGTATGATAGTGATCTGGAGTGTTATCATCCCTATTTTACCTAGAAAGATTGATGATGACAACAATATCTAAAATTTTATGCTTTTGTGGACCACTAGGCCATTTGGGTTTCCCCTTTTATTGGATCATTCAAGAAAAGGATATTGATTATGGTTGCCTTTATACCGAGATATGATTGGTTTAGGTGCCACAACTAGCTATTGAATAGGGTTATTCCTATGATTAGTGATCACTAAATATACTATAATTAACATTTGAATACTGTTTTATTGGCTATAAAATTCAGTAGCATTTATATTTTCTTAAAAGGGTTCATTTCAAAAAGATTCTTCCTTAAACCCCATTTTTATTTTATGTTTCCCTCTTTTGGAATTATTACTAGCATTTCTTATTTATAAGATATGCAAGATTTATTTGTCCAAA
Organism: Viscum album; assembly: GCA_963277665.1. Classification (NCBI taxonomy): domain Eukaryota; kingdom Viridiplantae; phylum Streptophyta; class Magnoliopsida; order Santalales; family Viscaceae; genus Viscum; species Viscum album. The sequence continues at coordinate 396,898,983 of OY728145.1, forward strand.
AAAAATTCATCAGACAAAATATTTTTGGGTGGAATCCTATTTGGATTAAGCTCACACCCTAGTTACTCATTTGTGTGTAGGTATACATGGCTAAGTTTTATACAGGTAAGGGAAAGGTCCTTAGAGACGACAGTTCATGTTGTTAGCTTCAATACTTGATGTGGTTTTGTGGAGAAGGCTTAGGGATGATGGTCCCTTATTTGGTGGTAGTTTTAGAGTTTTAGTTTCTAATAATTTTGAGTTTCATAACTCTTGGGATTTAACTATAACAATTTATTTCTGTTCTGAAATTTATTACAGGATTCTTTAGACTAAATTTTCATGTTTAGTTTATTTATTATTTTTGGTTGCTTAATGATTTTAAACTCATGTTAATAATTCCCAACCCATTATTCATGATACCCGGGAACGTGTTCCATTCTTTGGGGATAGGGAACACCCTTTAGCACATTCTATGGATAGGGCCAGGTATCGGTTTCGATGTTGACCTGGTCTAGTTTGTGACAAACTGGTATCAGAGAAGGTTAATCTCTTTGGGTTATGTTATAATTTCAGATGATTCTGGTCAGAGAGGAGTAAGGAATGTTTGGTCTCGGAGTTATGTATGTGATTATGGTTCTTGGCCCACACATCTCATGACATACCTTGAGTCTCCATGTGATATCGGTTTTGAATGTTTGAATCCTTTTCCAGATGGGATGTTCGGGCTACATACTGCACATGGACATTGGGTGGGAGGGAAGTAGTTGTTTATTTCATTATTGTAATGTTTTATATTTATTTATATTTGATGTTTTTTATGTAATTTTTTAATAAATTTTGTACTAATGTTTTCTTTTTTGACTGTTTCCTTTTTTAGCAACATGCCCCCACCCTCGGAAATCTCCGATGCACCCTCAGGAGTAAGCTAAATAGTGTTCTATCTCCCCACTTGATTGATTGTTAGTATATTTTGTGGTTTAGGCTACCCAGGATCTCGAGTAAGGATATGGTCCTGTTTCTACTCTATCTAGAGAAGATGGTTTTGGTCCCAAGATGGATAAATCCCAAGAGATCCTTAGGAATAAACCCCCTTAATTCCTAGGTATCTCAGAACCTCATGAGGAAGAGGAAGGGATCAATAAGATAGAGTGTATGTTAAAGTTTCTTGACATGACTGAGGATTTCAGGGTGAAATGTATCTCATTTTATCATGAGGTTCCTAGTATCATTTAGTGGGAATTATTGCTTCAAATTGATAATAATGAGTAGATGATCTGGATGGATTTCAAGACCATCTTCAACGAGCATTATTTTATAGAGGTCATAGCCTCTGCCATATCCTCGTAGTTCTTGGATCTTTCCCAACGAGATCGGTCAGTGGTGGAATATGCTAACCATTTTTCTAAAATAGTGTGGTAGGTGATTGATATTGTTTCCAATGTGTCCCTGAAAGCTCGGATGTTTATGAAGGTGATGCGACCATAAATTTACTCTCATGTATTCTTGTTCAAGTTGGGAATTTATGTTGTAGTGGTTTATCATGATTTTATAGTCTAGATTGATTAAAAATTAAATTCTACATTTTTAGAATGGTTTTTGAGAAGGGAAGTGGTATCTCATCTGATAAGAAAAGGATGCAACATGAGCCTCAACGAAGTTGGTGAGGTATCCTTAATTGTATCCATAAGACCCAGGTTCAAAACCAGGTAGAGGCATATTTCTAGGGTTACTGTAGCAGTACTGCAGCACGCACTGTGCGGGTAATGTAGAAGACTATACACTGTAAGGGTACTATAGCAGACAATACACTGTGAGGGAATGTAGTAGAACTGTACACTATGCGGGACTGTAGCAGAATTGTACACTGTGTGAGTACTGTAGCAGGCACTATAATAGTTACTATAGCAGGTACTGTTCGGTACTTTAGCAGTTGGAACTATTCACCTTGGGCCACCGGTTTGGGCTTGGTGTCCTTAAGGATTTCAGGTCAGTAGGGCTTTCGGGCCACCTTTAAGGCATTCGATCCACCTCAAAGCCTTCGGGCCACATGCAGTTACCCAAGACAGACTACAAAAAAGGAGCATCCCCAAAAGAGGATTTAGACCAGGTGCATCACCAGAGTAGAGCCAAATGGATATTTCAGATTTAGTGGTTATGGTAATGCCATCAGGACCATCCTATGCTTGCACGGGAAGCCAAGCCATGCGATCATGCGAAGGTGGAGAGCTACTATCATGATGCAGATGCTGGGGAGGGGTAGTTCCTTGTAGATATTCTAGTTGAATTCCCAAAGACCTTCGGGTCATGTAATCTCCAAATCCTACGGGCCATGTAATCTCGGAGCCTATGGGACTAGTAAGAGTTCCCCATCATCCCTTTAAAGGTGGGTTATCAAAAATCAATAAAAATGAAGGCCTTCAGGCCATTCCTATTGATAGGAAAAGGAAGTGAGATGAGCAGGGGAAGAAGAGATGTGGTAGTTCAGGTCATCCTCTGAGAAAGTTATCATATATGTCCTCTAATGGGGGTCTGTTTTGTTCCACTAGTGAATGAGGCCAAGGAACACCTAACCTTAATGTACATCCACATAGAAGAATTTATATCAGTGTGGAGATATGGTACACCTGCATTGCTTTTTCAAGGTGGTTCATCCACTCCAGAGTGGGATATGATCTTTGTATTCTAAGGGAGTGCCAATTTAGTCATATCCATCAAGGATGGGGGTCCTGGATTGGTGGTCATGGAAAAAGTTTCAGATCATCTTCTAGGAAAATCTAGTTTTGGGAAGAGCCACAGGAGAGTGGTCGTTCTCAGAAAGAGGCTAGGAATCTTCATGTGATGGATTCGGCACTAGCAGGGTTGGATACAAGTCCTTCGATATATCAAGGTACATTTTTGATTGAATCTTATATAAAATCCATCCCTTTTGATCATGGTGATTCTATTTCTTTCATCTATGCCCCAAAAGTGAACCAACTATATTTTCTAACTGAGTTTTTGACGTTTGCGATGGAGTTGGTGACACCCGTCGGTAAGAAGAAGGAGAAAGGTCTCAGGTGCATGTCGTGTGCAATTTTTGTGCCAGGGATAGGGAGAGAGTGGTTCCTCTTGGTCTTGGATATAGACCATTTTGATGTTATCCTCAGCATGGATTGGATGGTGCTCCATCAGGAGCACATCAATTGCTATTGGGGGAGGGTGAGTTTCATTGAACCAGATGGGATTCCTCAGGTTTTTCATGAAGAATTGGGTCCTCAATCGGGTCCTGTGGGACCTACACATCTAGATTTGGGGAATATTTTCTTTCATTTTTCATTTCTCACACTATAGGATTATGGTCTTGATATTGAGGGTGGATTACCTCATATAGTGGATAAGTCCTTTAGGTATTTACATATGACTTTTCAAGCTTTCTCCTCTAGTGAGACGTCAAGTTCTTGATTGATTTTGTGTTGGGAAAAAAACTGATATCACTTCCCTTATATCACATGGCCCCCACTAATTTGAGGTGATTAAAGATACCACTAGAAAATTGGGAATAAATAGGATTCATTCTACCAGAAATCTCTCCTTGGGCCGCTACTGTTATTTTTGTGAATATGGATGATGGATCCATCAAGTTGTGTATTGATTATGGGAAGCTGAATAAGGTAACCGTTAAGTATAAACATCCTTTTCCCTGAACAAATAACTATTTTGACCAAATAAATGGATAAAAGTGGTTTTCTAAAATATTCTTTCTCCTGGTTTACCACTGAGTTAGGGTGAGAGAGGAGGATATCCTAAAGACATCCTTCTGAAGCCAGTACGACCACTCTGAGTACTTGGTCATGCCTTTCTGATTGAGGAACACTCCAGCAGTCTTTATGGATCATATGAATAGGGTGCTCCACCAGTATCTTGAGTCTTTTTTTGTGGTATTCAAGGACAAAATCATGGTTTACTCAGGATCCAAGGAAGATCATAAGCATTACATTGGTATCAAATTGGGCACTGTATGGGATTTTTGACTTTATGAAATATATCCAAAGTACACCTTCTATATTAGGGAAGTGAATTTTATGGGCCACATGATCTCGGAGCAAGGGGTTTCAGTGGACCCCAAGAACATTAGTGTAGTAATTTTCAGGGATCAGTAGAGGAATTTGTTCGGGATCAAAAGTTTCCTCATCATAGAAGGTTAATACAAGATGTTTTTTCTGGATTTATCATGCCTTTCTTTTCCTATGATCACGCTCACCAGGAAAGGGGTGAATTTTGATTGGGCCCTAGAATTTCAAGAATATTTCGAGGAGCTGATGAGGTGGTTGACTACCACCCCACATGTTGATCTTGATTGAATCTAGAAACAACTATGTGGTGTATTGTGATACTTTAGGTATGAGTCTCAGGTGTGTGCTTATGTAGGGTGATCTCGTGGTGGTGTATGGATATCACCAACTCCGAACACATGAAAAGAATTACCGAACCCATGAATTTGATTTAAAAATGGTTATTCATTCTTTGAAGACATGGAATCACTACCACTTTGGGGAGAAGTTTGTCGACCAATCTGACCAAAGGAGTTTATCAAACATTTTCTCACTGAAGGATCTTAATATGAGGTATCTCCATTAGATCCAATATCTGTATGGGTTAGACTTCGATATCTTCTTTTCCCTAAGAAAAGTTAATTTGGTGGATGATTCCTTCAGTAAAAGAGTACTAGTTCAGACATTGAAGAAGTCCAATGATGAGTGGACTCTGATGGGGCTCTTTTCTCTTATGCATATAGAGACCAAGGATCACAGTGGTGGTGCATTCTTGCAATGCATTTAGTTGAATCCTGATATTTTATAGTTAATTTGGAAGGATAAACCTAGTGATGATCTGTGTCAATAGTCGATATAGTTTCATCATGGTGGGTAGATGACTTCAAATTGGTCTTCATATCTCAAGGGAATCATGTACTTCAAGGGTCATTCAGTGGTATCGGTGTCCTGAGGAAGGTGGTGATGGAGGATAGGCAGTAGTATAAGTGGTTCATTCATCATAGAGATACCAAAATTTACTACGATGTTAGTCAGTGGTTCTGGGGTCCAGGTATGAGGTGGGATATAAATGACAACATGGTGAGATGTTATACATGTCAACAGGAGAATGTAGAGAAGTAAAGGCCTCGTGGTTTGCTTCAGCCATTACCTGTTCCTACCTGGAAGTGGGACAAGGTCACCATGGAAATTATAGAGAGCATACATTGTACACCTCAGGGTAAGAATTCCATATGGGTAGTGATTGATCATCTGAACAAATTATCCCACTTCATTCCAATCAGAGATACAACCAAAGTGGATGAGTTGGGTTGATTGTATATTCAATAGGTGGTAAGGATTCATGGTGTTCCATTAGTAGTTGTTTTAGATAGAGTCCCACACTTCACTTAACATTTTTTAAATACTTTATAAGGATTTTAGGTGAACGATTAATATGAGCATGATATAGCATCCTTATATAAATGATCATATACATCCAAAAAAACATATTCTTGAAGACATGCTCGGGGCATGGGTCTTGGACTTAGGTGGTTCATGGGATAACTATTTTGGGATTGGTTGAGTTTTCTTATAATAATATTTACCAATAATTTATTTGAATGGCGCCTGGTGATATGCAATATGGTTGGCCTTGTCGGTCCACCTATGTTGGGATGAGGTAGGTGAGACCTCACTGTTGGAGCCGCGCCTTGTGAAAGAGATATATGAGAAGGTCATGTTGATCAAGAAGTGGTTATTGATAGCTCAGAGTCACCAAAAATCATTTTCTAACCAGATGAATCAATATCTAGTGTTTTATGTGGGTGATCATGTATTCTTGAATGTGGCCCATCATCTGGGTAATCATTATTTGGAAAAGCAAGGAAAGATAACACTGAGGTAAGTTAGGCTATTTAAGATCACCAGGTGCATTGTCAAGGTGGAATATAGGTTATATTATCACTCATAATTAACATCTATTCATGATTTATTCCATGTATCCTAGTTTAAGAAGTACAATCTGGAACTATCTCATGTGCTGAATTGCGAAGAGTTAGAGATAGAGTCTGATTTATCAATGTTTGAGCAGCCAGTGTAAATAGTAAATTCTCAAGAGAATGTGAATTGAGGGAAGTCTATTCCACTGATCTGGCTACTTTGGATTTATGTTAGTGATATTTATGTTACATGGTAGAGGTAGTAATCAGTTGAGAAAGAGTACCCATTCTTGTTTTCCGATCAAGCTTTGGGTTGACTTATCATGGAGAAATGTTTTCATAGTGGGGAGAATGTTCACATCAATGTCCTTCTTTTAAGGTAATTTTTTCTCTTCTATTTTGGCCAAAATTCCTCAATAAGTTTCCCCTATGATCCCCTTGAATTTGGAAGAATTTGGGAATGTATTTATTGGATTGAACAGGGCACAGAGTATGTGTCCATGGTTTACTAAACCATGTAGGAAAACCGTGTACAGCTGTCCAGCTCGTTAAAAATATTTTTTTTCTAATTTTTCTATTCCGGGATAAACTACAGTGTAACTATTTCTTCCCACTTTCTCATCATATATACATTGAATGATTACAAGCTCTCCTGAAAGCCATTTTTGAATGGGTTTTGGTGGTGTAACTTCCAGATCTTCCAAGTATGTGATTCCACCTCTTCTTCCTATTTTCTTGAAGTTCAACATTTCATATATCTTGGGCTTCATATCTAGGGTTTTATTTTCCTTTTCATGGTCCAATATTGTAGATTTTGGTTTTTTTTCACTCCCTTATGGTGCAGTGGTGGTGTGGTTGACGTTGCGCACATGGATTTGGGGGTTTTTAACATACAAGGGAGGTGATTGCATGTGTTGACATTCTTGGATGAATTTATCTTTCCTATTTCATCTATGTATCATGATTTATATTTTTTTTCTATAGTTAGAAATCTTTTTTTTTGTATGGTTGATTGAGTATTTAATTTTAATGTTGTATTTTGCCCAGAAAATGGGTGTTTTCATGTGTATTCAATGTTATATCATTTGGGGTTATTTGGTGATCCTAGAAATTGTTTTTTATTTATTTTAAATCTAGTTGGTTATGGTATTGGTTTACATTTATCCTTGAAATATGCTTTTTAAATGGATTTTTTATTTAAAACCTCGTTTTTCTACTTAAACATGTTTTATTAGAATTTGGAATGGTTTATTGAGTTACACAAAGGGTAGAACGCATGTTGGGTACAGTTTAGTGTGTATATGTTACTAAAATAATGTTTTTATGAAATGGTATTCTTTAACATGTGGAACTTGTTTGACCATAAATAGGGAAACTCGTGTATCTAGGTTGGTGGACTAGGACTAGTGTTCTAGTGATCTAGAGTGGTTTCGTCCCTATTTCATGTAGAATGTTTGACAGTGACAATGCTAACTAAACATTGATGATTTTGGGGGCCACTAGGCCATTTAATTTTCTCATCCTAGTGTCTTGTGTATGAGAAGGATATAGATTATGGTTTTTTACATCGAAATACGATGTTACTAGGGCCCAAAAAAATCTAGTACCTAGGGGTGTTACCATGATTAGTACTCACCATATATATTGTACTTACCATCAGAATATGGAGTCATTGGATGGAAACTTCGGTAGCATGGATATTTTCTTTAAAAGTTTTCATTTCTTGAAGTGTCTTCCTTAAAAATAGTTTTCATTTGATTTTGCATCCTTTTAAAATTATTACTAGCATTCCTTATTTATAAGACACGCAAGATTTATTTTTCTTAAAATTTTATCAGGTGGAATATTTTTGGGTTGAATCCTACTGGGATTAGGATCACACCCTACATACACCTTTGGGTATAAGTTGACATGGTAATGTTTGGAACATGTAAGGGCATGATCCTTGGAGATGGTGGTTCAGGTTTTTATCTTCAAACCTTGATGCGGTGTTGTGGAGAGGTCTTGGGTATGATTTCCTCTTTTTGTGTGGTGGATCTAGAGTTTTAGTTTTTGATACTTTTGAGGTGTGACCATATTTGACATTGTTTAAAACCTTGTATTTCAGTTCTTAATTTTCTTACAAGCTATTTTGACTAAGTTTTCAGATTCAATTTATTTATTTATTTTCATTTTTAATGCTTCTAAAGTTAGGTAAATCATTCTGAAACCATCATTCATGAATCTTGGGCACCTGTTCCAGCCTATGGGGATAAAGAAGGCCCTTTGGGCCTTTCTATGGATCTGTTCAAGGACCAGTTTTGATGGTGAGCAGATCTGGTTCATGAGAAAATATGAGGATTTAAGGAAAAAACAATATGAGTACATATATAGAGTGATATATGCAGAGTGTTAGAGAAATAGATTTGTGTTTGTATACACCACAGATATTGTGAAATTCCAGGGAAAAAAATAATTTTAGCTAGTTTGGAAACTACTATTGAGAATCTGTTTTTGATACACAAGTAAACAACATCAACAACACACTAAAATATTTTTTAAAAATAAATTAATTATTTATAAGTAAAAATATCACTTGAAAACATTTTTCTAAGGGCATGAATCCTATTTTAGTAAAAACAGCCAAAATATTCCAATTAAATGAAGGGAGGAACATAAAAAATTCTCCAGACAAATTTAAATCAGAAATGGTATAAATTATTCTATAAGACATAAATCATGATAAAAATCATATTTTACTATTTAAAAACATTGGGCAAAAAAATCCTACAAAAGTCACGTAAATTATCTTTTTATATGGACTTTCCAAATCTTGTTAAAAACCCACTATGATGGTTAATGATACAACTACTCAAAAAGAGTAAAAACAATGGTACCTAGAATCAAAAAATGGGGAAAACAATCCAAACAAAATAAACCAACCATATTCATTGAAATTTGTAGATTTAAAAAAGGAATCAACATTTTAATCCAATAATACATCTTGTTAATTATATTAGTTTTATGGTATTCCTCCTATGACTCTTTTATGTAACGTCCCAACCTAGAGTTTCATGAACAATACCCAATTAGAGATTCGACATGACCTCATATGTTCTTAAATTTATCCAAATTGGTACATACTATTGGATAAGGTTAGAATGTAGTATGTGGGGATACTATACCCTTGGTAATAATATCCATACATGATGATTATAAATAAAATATAACAATAAAAATATTAAGTGGAATTATAAGTAACATAACATAACCAAAAATGAGAACCAACTCATCGAAATAAATAAACCATGATATCAATGTTTAAATATAATTCATAGTATACAATGTATTAATATACATAATGAAAATACTAAAATAACACTATGTAACATGTCCAATTATTTCTACAGACTCCATGAACCAAAAATCTGCTTCATGTAATGGAACCTTTCTATTACATGGATATTGAATTATGAAATATAAAGATGGAATAAGATTCCCATCTACAGTGTGAGTAATAAACCATTTTAGGACACCCCAATTCATCGCTAATATGTTTTCATAGTCATATTGGGTTTATTCCACTACATAAGTAACATTCCATAGGATCATAAACAATCATATGTTGAGTGTTTGAGTACTAAAAAAGAAACCATGTTCTTGAACACACCTTCTAAAGAAACATTATGGAGGGATAATAAAAAAGGATGTCATAAGTGATCAATATCAAGTAACAAAGTATGTGAAAATGTATCTCACATGTCTCCACACATTAAGTCGGATCAAGACATAGGGCCATCACATATCATCTATCGCACAAGTCAACCAACACAATCTTTATATCCTCAAACTATATCAGGTCAACCCACAATGATGTCATATCCTAGAACAATGTATCATGTTTTTCCATAAGGTTGTCATTTTCCTACTATCATTGCATCAGGTTAGAAATCAATGTCGTCTTTCCCCTAGCTTGTTCTCATGTCCCTTTTCCTCATCATATAATGTCATGCATAGTCCAACTATAAAGTATAACCACACCATTACATTCTACCTATTCTGAGTTCAAATACACTACCTCCAATGGCATGTTAATTCACAAAATAAGGTAGAGTATGCAAGGTATTATATTTCCAAACATCATGAGAATCAATGGTATCATGAAAATTCTCTGGATTAAATAAAACATTGAATTACATGATACATAATAATTATAATGAAATTAATGTTGATTTTTAGGTCTCATGGGCTACACTGAAACAAATCTGATCACTATCATGCATAGTCAAATGAGATATGCCAACAAAATTATCGCTTAATGGAAATAAAACAATAAAAGGGCCCCAAATGAGAAATAACTTCCTACCTTAATCATATTGTGGAAAACCTATGTAACATGTCAAATAATGATACTTGATTCAAAGTAGAGATATAACTCAATTTTGATCCAACACCAAAAAAATATTAGAATTAATGCCCACACAATGACTTCAAGGTTTAATAATGAAATTAAATAATATTCTATATTCATGTAATTGGATCAATGCCAATATAACTCTTGGGATCCGTCATCATCAGTAGAATTTAAATTTATGAAATGAGTCTCATCAAATCCCTATATCAACCACCGATCATGGAAGTATCTATGAATTTATACCTATAGGGAATTGAAATCCATATATCATAAAATTAAATTCCATATCTATTGATTATCTCAATGTAAAATAAGCAGATTTAAAAATAAATTAAATAATAGTGTTTTTTGGATCATATAAAATAATTTTCAACAATAAATATCCTTTGTTTCAGAAAACAAAATAGTGTTTGTATGTGAAGGAATCCATAAGAAAAGCCTTCCAGAGTCTCTAGATTCAAGAGGTATATATATAGAAGGAATAATAGGTTAATGAATGTAATTAAATTCAACTAAATGTTATTATTTAATAATTAAATCATGCACACATGGGTTAGTCTCATAATTTGAAAACCATGTAGAAACCAAGAAAGGATTAATACCTATCATAAGAACCTTCATAGCTTTGTCCCAAAAATATTCAAACCATGCACTAGATTTGTGTTTGGACACTGGATGATTTGTTCCTATTTTCAAGGTGACAACATATGGTTTTGTTAACAGCATTCTAGTACCTCATACTACATAGATTCTAAGAGAATCAATATGGTTTGGGGAAACCATGGTAAAATATTAAACCTCCACAACACTATATAAAACTCCCTAAAATCATCAAAAAATATCAATAACGCATTTAAAACCATTTGTTGATTGAAAACATGAATAAGCGAAGATAATAACACATAATAGACATGAAAAGATTCTAAGTACATTTTAATATACCCCTCGATTGTCTTCTTGTCCTCTAGAATCATCTCTCGAAATATTACTGGAACAACATAGGACACTATGAAATAATAATAGCCACTTTATCCCTTGTGTTCTCCTAGAATTGAAAAAATGTAACAACATTACCTTTCAACACCATCCCATCCCACTTTTAAATCTACATCGAGAACTCAAAACATGATTATCTAGGCTTCAACTCAATATCACCATAGTCGAGGACATGCATGAGATCAGGAAGGTACCAAGATAGCTGAGAAATGTGAAACACGTCATTGATGCCTTGGTGACATGGAGAGAGGTTTTTATGGTAAGACAAATTTCCTATAAGCTCCTAAATCTAGAATTGACTAATGAATTTTGGAACTAGAATTATATTCATCCACCAAAATCGATACACTAGATGAGGATTCACTCATAATAAAACTCTATTGAAAAAGTTGAATGTTAATAGTAATATTCACCTATTATAATACTAATAATATCAACTCTATGTGGTGATGAATTGCTTCCTGATCAGCAACACACTCTCATAGGTCTAAATTACCATACTCCTCCCACATATATCTATATTACCTAACTCATTACATGATTATAATTATTGGGATTACCATCTATGGATATTCTCACAACATTCAATTTGAATAGAATCATGGAAACATATTTTCAATGTGAATTTAACCAATGGTAGATAATCATTCTAATATCAACTAAAATACAAGATTCATTCCCATAAAATTACCTCTAATATCTAGATTGATCTGTAAGATTCAAAATATAACTAATGATGATATGTTATACTTAGTTTTCAATGATTTCCTAATGCCTTCTATAAGACCATCCAAAACCATGATGTGTATTTTATGTCTCAATTAGATACAATATCCACAAGAACGTAACATTAGAATAATATTTACCATATTTAAATATTTCTTATCCCATCAACTGAATGAGTTCCATGCATCAATAAGAAAATGATATCCATTCCTCAATTGATGATCTATAAAAGAAAACACAACAAAACATAATCATGGTATGAGGTACCATCATCAAAATTTCTATTATCACATCGTCACAGATAAAACTTTTCATGAAGAGTTGGTGAATCAATTCACCTACACATTGATTCTCATATTATACCCTCATGTAGGTAATACATCACTGAGAATTACCAGTGATGTCCCTCTATATACCAACACACCAAAAATTATGTTGAATTCCAAAGTAATTATTGTTCAACCATAAAACCCATATCCTTGTTGATACATGATAATTTCTGATCATACTGTCTATCATGAAAATTGGAACTAGAAAAAAACTACGTACATTGATCAAGTCATCATTGTATAATGATCACCTTTTGACTTCGTCACAACCTACCAATCAATCTCACATCATAGAACACCCATGATACATGATTTTCATAGCCATCACCAAGTCCACTAAGAAAGATGTGATGCAGAAGGATGAACATGCTATTACTCCCAGATATTTTGAATTTACACAATCCATTCAACCATCAATCACTTAAGATTACACTCCTCCAAAAATTTCTACTCACCAATTTTAGGTACCTCAAAAATTTTCTTGCAAAGAAGATCTACAATGAAATCATCTTATCATGGAACAAAGACCATATAATTATCAAATGTCTGAAAATACTCTACCAGACACATTTTCCTCAAATTAGGATCCTTCAAAGATATGATATTATATTAGTTTTTTTGGTCAATGTAAACAACAAACCTCTCCCCAAATAGGTAATGTCTCCAACAATTTAGTTGTTGGAGTAGAGTATCCAACTCCGACTCGTGAATTGGTTAGATATAATCACAGGGTAGCAACTAACATGACATAAAATAAACTAAAAAATCCCTCTATATCTGAATAGATATAGACTCAACACATGATCTTTCACAGTATAATTCATAAATGATCACACACTCTCAAATAACCAAAACAATATTTTTCAATATCCTCCACATTAGCATAAAAATGTTTATCTCGCGATGGGTTGTGAAATTAAATTTGATGTTATCCTTGGAATGCCTCATCATCAATTCCACATACCTGATAAATCAAAAATGAACCATCAATAATATCTATATTCACTGAGGAAACTCTTGATCTCAAAATCATTTCATGTATAATCCCAAGATCTCCCTACATCAACATTCTCAGGGTCGAATGAAATTACAATCGCAGAGATCCATGATCATGGAAACATACCTATCTGATCCAAAATACATGATTTAAAGAAACGGATCAACCATGTTGGACTATTAGTATACTCAACAAAATCTCAAGGTGTATTAATTTTAACTAAATCATATTTGAATATAAAAGGATATAATCAATATAGACCATGTCAAAGGATTCCTATTTTGGGTGGAAGATTTATCTCATGAGTGTGATTAACACTACAGGGATATTACTAATTTCAAAAGGCATGATAAGGTTCTCATACATTCTATATATTTTCCTATATACTATCTTAGGAATATCATCCTCTCTAACATGCAATTAATGGTATTTTGAGAAAAGATAAATATTGGATAACTATCCATAACTAAAAAACAATATTATCTATCCTTGGTAAGGATAATTTTTCTTGACCATATCCTTATTCATATTTATGTAGATTACATAGATAAAATCATGGGTATCTACTAAAACTACTTGAATTCATGGACATCATCTGACTTCAGTATGTGTGAAATTAAATCCCAAATGAATATGTTTTTAGAGGACTTCCATGGAAAACCCTTATATAGACATTATTGTCCCCTATAACCATAATATCTTTTATATATCCCCTAATACATAAATTTAACTATCTTGAATAATCATTCCTAAGGTATCTTAATGATTTTGAATATTCCCTCCATGAAGTCTCTCCCATACAAAGAATCTTGTGGCCCCCCAAGGCATTGAATAATTGGAAGATGTTGAAGCTATTATTCAAGGTCATATTCAACCATGGAACATTATTCTACTCCACTATTGGTAGGCACATTGTACGGGATCCCATGAAATAGAAAATCAAATGCATTCACTACAAGAGAAGGTGTGAGAAGGATTATGTGGAACAACTTGCATATCATGTGGTATAATTGGATTTTCCAACTTGTGGGAGCATTTAGTTATCTCGATAGAGGAAATTTTAATTCTTGGGTGAAATATTAAGCCTTAGATAACACAAATAATAATTTTTAAAAATCATATTATAATGTTTGAGAGTTCACATTATTTCTTTCTGTGGAATCATACCATGTGAGGCTTCCCCAAACCATAAATCCCATCCCGTACAGTATTACTCAAGTCTCTCTGTACATGCATGTTAGTCACCGCCAAACAAATAAAAAATAAATCATCATACTCATGATTGACTAATGAATTCCACATAAATATATAATAATATTAATAAAAAATATATATCAACCAATAGATAATTGATATTTATCCCCATAAATTGCACAATCAAGTCATTAAATTAAATAACTTATACATCACGAAATGGGTATCTATACAAAATGGGATCCGATATGCCAACTAATGATGCATGAAAAACACAAATCCCATAAAACTGTAACATTAATTATGTCAATGGTGACATAGAGCTCCACAACAAATTATTTTTTAGAGAATATGGAAACTCCCCTACCTATGTTCCATATAGCCTACAACCTTTCGTTCATATCAAGAACAACTAAAAACAAGTGAATGGAAACTGAGACCAGATATCATTTTGTAATATCCCAACCTAGAGCTTCCCAAACAACACCTTAGTAGAGATACCACAAAACCTCATCTATCCTCCCCGTATTCATGAGGCTTCCAAATATCAGGGAGGGTTCAAAATCCATCAGTAAGAATAGTATAACCAAAAAAATAGTAATCATACACAATAAATTTAAATAAAATATGACAAGTAAAATAAAAATTAGAGGACTAAGTAATTTAGTTTAATAAAAAATTACTCAATATAATACACATAAATCAATCATTCTCAAAATTTGGAGTGATAAACAAAATTTTCAAATTTAAGAAGAAAAATAATGAAAAAATACATAAATACATTTTCCTCAATTGTGGTGACACTAAAAATCCATGTTGCAATGCTTATTTAACTTCCATAGACACTTTATCCTTACTAATAACTGCAATCCTGAAGTCTTAACATGAACTATTATTCCCATACATGGTTTCAGTAACAAAACCTTGTTAGAATATGGAAATGTGTCCTTAAAATGTGTGCATAAGTATAAGAGTTATATTACATGATATATTTAAATTTACATGTAAGTATAAAAAGTCATAAGTCAATTATTAATTGGTTGACCAATATACAATGATCCTTTTCCTTTTTTACCTCTATTTCGGAAGCATAAAAAAAAGGTTTGCAGATGTGATCAAGAGATATTCCCAATTATAGTAAATATTACTCTTTCTAGTTATATGTTATCTAGTCATTTTGGAGCACAATTTCATCATATATTGACTGTATAATGGGTTAGGACAAAAGGCTATCATATCTTCACACTACCTCGTGTCAATCCATAAAGATATCATATCCTGCAAATGGGTCTCAGGGTAGGCCACATGACTATCATACTCTTATTTCCACTATTTTAGGTTAGGCCTCACAGCTATCCCACCCCTACAATATGTTAAGGCCCCTCAATATCATCATTAAATTTAATCACAACCCACCTCTATAGAATACTAATATCATGATGATTAACCTATATCATGTACCAAATAAAGTAAACTATTGGTATAATATTACATATAATATTGTGAAGAATAAAAGCCAATACCTATCAGATCATAGTGATAATTCTTAGAAACATACCAACACATGTGATCAAAACAAACATAGTTTGACAATATAAAATTTAATTGTAATTGAATAATGCATCATATATATGTCTCGTTCGTTTCACACACACATACACATGTATTTTTGGTCGCAATAAATAATGGACATAGGAGATATGTTATAATAAGCAACAATTTAAGAAAATAGTAGAATACAAGGGATATAAATATTATTTATATTCCAACCTTTTTTTCATGATGATAAAATATAAAACCTATTGAGATTCGATAACCATTTAACATATGATGTCTAACCACATTACGCTCATAAACTGATAACCCCTATATCAAATTATAAAAAAAAATAAATCAGGTTTATATAATAAGATTACAAAATATTAAATGTCTGTGGAATGGGACCAACAAAAATACCCTCTCGGCATCGTTCAACATTGGTATAATTGTGATTTATACATGGAGGGTCATCAATGCACTAGATTTAACACTGTTCTAGAAATGGTAAAAAAATTAAATAATATATCGGATAATGAGCCACACACATAGAAATAACATGTTGTATATATTATGTTTTTCAAGGTAAATTAGATATATCTATAACTAACTTGGAGAATTGAGGTTCATGGATCACATAAAATAATTCTTGGTAAACACCACCATTTGATCCTATAGAATCATGCACTAATGGGAAGGAATCATCATAATAAGTCTGGTATGGTCTGTATATTTTAGATGTATAGATATAGGATGAATAAAGGGTTAAATGTGTAATTAATTTCTATTAATTTTTATTTCATAATAATTAAATCATACGTATAGGTTTTGGGTGAACAATTTAACAATTTGTGCACAAACTGTGTGAGGCCTACTGTGACTCCTTGACACCTGCATGGTTGAGTCGTATTTTATTTTGGCTTCTAGAACATGTTACCCCGTATGTATAGTGGGGATTCATGGTATGATGAACCATGCACATTATTCATGCACTGTTCCAAGTTCCACTACCTATAACCCAACAATTTCTTGGTTGATCGACATGGTTCTGGAATAGTATTCCCCAACTATAAACAATGAGAAAAGAATATAAAACTCAATGAAAAAAAACAAGAATCCCTGAGAACTCTTCCCAGATAATTTATAGTTCAATTCACTTGTACGAAGGCTACAATTAACTCCACACAAACTTGAAAAGAAGTAATATTTTTACAATGTAAATAGGTCAACATAGGTGACATGATCCCTTGGAATGCACTGTTAAATATATATTATCCATGATAATCATTATAAATTTGATATAGATAATAATCCCCAATACAAAATTGTACAACATACTACAAGAATAAATTTATTTAGATCCTTCAGTTCAACAGTCATAATCAATTATATTAGAGAACTTTTTATAGTATTTTACCATCCCTAGTTCAAACACATTTCAAATTTTGGAATTCACTTATCCAAACCTATAATTATCTTATTATGACTCCCACAACATATATATAATGTAGTTGAACAATGATATTCATTAATATATCAAAAAAATAAATCAAACATCACCTCTCATAACATTTCATCCCACTTTCCCAACACATCACATTCATAAAAAATACAATTAATAAAAAACACCATCAACCATGACCCATATTGAGCATTATGGAATATTTCCCTTGTTTTTATAATATTACAAGAGGCACAAGAGGGTCATTATTCACCATTATCATATGTAAATTTCCCAATATGTGAAATTGTCCTTTGTTAACGGACTTAAGATTTGATATATCTTCTCAGATGATTCATGTATTACATCAATGAATTTTAAAACAATGTTCAGCAAATAATTTTTTAATTGAATTTACAAAATACCTCACACAAAACTATTTGGAATATCCATTTCAATAAATCATCTCATTTTCAATTAAAAATATCTAAAAGGGTTAAATAATTATTCAAAATCCTAATCACATATGGTTAATTCATTTTTAATCCACACAATATTTAAAAAACTCCATTAAAAATTTTCAAGACAAAATGTATTTTCAATGACCACTTGGATGAATAGGAATAAACATCTAGAATTCAATGCTATATTTCATACTTTTATTCATGAAGCAAACGTGATCTAACCAAATTTTGAAATTTTAAATTTAATGTTAAATGATCTGTAAAAAAAATTACTAATTGGTAATTCATGTACCACTAGAAAGGATAAGTAAAAAACCATTTTACCAATGGAAATACACCTTAATGAAATATAAATTCAAACTAACTCTAAAAAATGGGTTTAATTTAATAAATAGGAAATTTAAAATAGTTAAGAACTAAATATAAAAGTAAATTAAAGAAATATCACTAAAAATAAATTGTATACACTGGAAATAAAGATTAAAGAGATTTCCTACAATAAAGAGTGATCCAAAAATAATCTAGGGACCTAATGATAGACAAAACCAACATGATCACCATGAATCTATCTATATAAGATAAATAGTTGAGAAAACAACCATATGGAATTAAGGGAAGAGAAATACTCAATACAAATGTAGGAGGAAGGAGAATGAAGAGGTATAGATGGCTCAATGTGAATGAATCCACAATAAAGTGTGTAATAGATGATCAAAAAAAATTAAATGAGATTAGACCCATATAGGGAACACGGTTAGCATGATTGAATGAGTATTGAGAGAGATTAAATCTTTAGTGCTTCGAAAATTGAAAGAGAATTTTTGTTATTTTCACTTTTAAGGAAATCTTGGTAACACAAACTATTAGATCACATGGTTTGATAAACCATGTAATAAAAATACAGTTGGAACTACCTAAGTAGTAGGACGTCACTCAGTTTATCCATGGAATCTCATAATGGTTCATCTACCCATGATTTAACCATATCTAATAACAACACTATACAATAGATCCAAATAAAAATATTGTTACATGGTTTCCTAACTACGTAAAAAATTGGTAACCCACTAAACTCGTGAAAAGAGAGAGTTTCATGGTTACTTTAATGAGTCACAAAAACTATTTTATACCCATGTAGGTCAAGCCATGGATAGACCAAAGAAAAAAACATCCCAGTATATGTGGATCTATATGGTTAATCCTAAAACTTATCTTTAATTCTTCATGAATAAGAAAAATTTCCACAGAAACTCCGTATTAAAACATTTAAAAATTGAAACCACTCAAAAAAATATTATTATAATAAAATATATAGTGACATTGGTTGTAAAAATATAACCAATATAGAACATTATTTCACAATAAAGACTCTAATACTGATGGAATTATAAAATGAGTCATAAAACACATCCCATAGAACTAAGTGAGATAGAAAACAAATACTATAAGGGAACTAAGGAATGAATCTACCAAACACTAATGTCTCCTTTATACTAAACCATCAAGTCCACACAGCCACAAAATATCTCCAAGAATAACATAATCATCATTACTAAAAGGATATACAATGAGGTTAGTGAACAATAATAACCCTTTCCTCTATTTAAAAAATCTCTAAATAGGGACACATAATTGGAAATAACCCTAAATTAACACATCCACTAAGATAATTACTCTAAACAATTCCTTAAAACACCTTAAAACATTAGAATATTGGTGTCCCACATCCTAAAAGTAAAAAAACAAACTTATGGAACTCAATATCTATAAGAACCAACCATAACCAAGATTAAAACACATCCTATAATTACCAAATAACCCCTGACCATGCTATAATAAGAATGATATGGGCCAACATATTTGATCCCCATACCCTATTGGGAAGATATAGCCTTAATCATGGAGAATCATACTAGAGAGAACAACCCAAAGCTATAACTTTAGAAGGATAAACTACCAAAATCGAACATCTATCCTTATTACCCATGATTAGACCCAATGGTCACTCATTGCCATCTAAATAAGAAATTTCAATTTGAATAGTCACCAGAAAATAAAAATATGGAATCTTAATAAATGGAATGTGAAACAACATGGAGTAATCCAAATCCTAAAATCAAAAATGCATTAACACAAGTCTAAAGTTATACACCTTGATCAAAAATCCATTTCAATCCAAAAAATAATGTTTCTTTTATTTTCATTTTATACTAAATGGTTATTCATAAAGAAACAAAACCATTTATGGTAAACATAATGGATCACTTGATTACATCTATAAGGGTTTACTATTAATTTACATGACAAATGGAACTCACTATGAAGAAAATCCAAGTATTCTTAACTGAATCATTAAAATAGGGGAAGGAACCAAACCAAAGATACTCTAAAGCGAAAAAATAATCCAAACACACCAAATAATTTTGGACTCCCGGTAGATTCAAGTACTAATAAGGTCATATCTAGAAAATGGGAGAAATCACCAAAGTAAAACACATAGGTAAAACACCCAACATCATCCAATTACCTTCCAATAGTAATATATCAACTAATATGATACATGAAGCTAACTTATCAAAGTACATAAATAAAAAAATGGGTCACACAATCAATAGAAAAAAATAAAAAGTATCTATTTCAGACAACATATGTAATTAACACTTCCAAATATATTTTTAAAATCTACACTCAAATAACTTTTAAAATATTATTTTTAAACCCAATAGTTTTTTAAACCCCTTTATCATACATTCCAACTCATTATTGAGGATCACCACTATTAAAATAATTTAAAAATGACCCAACACCCTTCTTTATCAAAAGAATCAAAAAATATTCCTCTATAGAGAAGAAACCTATAAAAATAAAAACATTTTATATATATATAAACAATAAATATTTATTACATTAGGTGGTACTCAATATAAAACAAAAATTCATTTGATTATGAAACCAATTTTTCAATTTAAAATAATAATTTTTAAAATTATATTATTAAATCCATCACCCTTATAAAATAATTTCTAATAGACAATTTTTAAAACACAACCACTAATTATTAAATAATAAAAAATATATCACTTCATAATATCTATCTTTTTTAAACAATACCTTTTCCACAACAATATTTTAAACCAAACACAGTGTAACAAGCTGATATTTTAAAAGAACAAAATTTTTGTTCATATCATAATGGGAACATAACACTGATATTTGATGGGAATGTAACACCCCAAGATATTATGATATTTTAATTTATATATAATTAGAATTCATTTAATATATTTCAGTCCAAGAAACCATGATTATTTTATCTATGTTATCATATTTTACAAGAAACACTAAACATAAGTAACCCATGATATATATTATTGTTTTAACAAAGATGTTAAATTGATTGATACAAATAGATAAAAATAATTTATTATATATATATATAACTAAATATAAATTTTTTATAATTTTTAGTTAAAAATCAATTACATTTTATTGAAGGGATTTCCTTCTACGGAAATATGTTTTCATCAAAAATGGTCATTATTACTTATCATGAAAAAGATATTCTAAAAATATTTTGGTACACTTTGAAAATTTATTTGGTAAAATGAAAATTATTTTTAGAATTGAAATATCAAAATTTATATTATGTTAATATTTTTTACTTTTCAGTAAAAACTATATTTCTAAGTGAATAGTGAAAAATAATGATTTTTATAAAATTATATTTTAATTCTAATAAATTAATTATTTTACATTCACAATTATTTTTTAACATAAAATATTTATTTTTTTTTTATATTTGACCCACTTAATTTCTTTTTTAACCATCTTTATATTGGATTTTATTATAATTTCATTTCTTTGGTTTAAAAAATGGTTATTCTAAGAACCGTTTTAAAGCACATAATGTTTATCTATTTGAATTAATTAAAATAAAACATAATTAGAAATGTTTAAAATTAAATTTATAGATTAAATTTCATTAAAATTAAATTCATACTCACACACTAATTATTAATAGTGAGAGAGTTATTAAAAAATCATTTTGTTCTTGACAAATACACTTCTTAAAACCCAATTTTTCAACACTTTTGTGTGTTTTGTTTTAAGATTAATTTTTAAAAATATAATAAATTTATATAATAAATTATTAATAATTATTTAAATAAAAATATCAAAATTATATTAGATATAATTTATAAAAATTATCTAAAATGGTTTATCCGTTATATGAATAATGAAAAATACTAAATTTTAATTAAAAACTACATTTTATGTTAAATAATTTTTAGGTTTGAATGATATTTAATTTTTGTTAAATTAAATTAGGTCAATTTTTTATCAATAAAATCAATTTAGGTCATTTTATGTTTTCTTTATTTTGAGATTGGATATCATAACATTTTATAATTTTGAATATTTTCTCATTGAAAACATATTTTCTCATCATGTTTTAGAGATTAACAAGAATTTTAAATTTCCAACTTAGGTGATTTTAATTTTGTGAAAATGGATTGATTATTATTTTATCATAATAATTTCAACAAATAATTTCAACTATATTTTTGTCTGAAATTAACATTGAAAACATTAAAAATTAATTGTATTGGTTAAGGTAAAAATGCGTTTATTGGGGGTTAAACCAAAATTAAAATGAAAACAATAATCTAAAAACATTTCTAAAACTATTTTATGCTATATTACAACCATTAAACCTATAAATATAGATAATTTCCCATTGATGACCCTTGCGACTTTTAAAAAATGTTGAATTACACTTTTCTTTTCAAAAATTCTAGTAGTGACCTCTCCCCCACTTATAAAATATCACCCCTCCTCTATTACTAACAACATCAAACCTCATTGGGTCAAAAAGCATATACAGAAATCTCTTCCTAACTTCCTTCCTCTCTACCTATACTAATTATGTTGTGTAGAAAACTAACCTAGGTAGGCCATTTGTGTAAACCTAAGGAGGATACCCAAATAAGTGGATAATTATTCAATGAGTGTTTTTATTTTATTTATTTATCCACCTCTATCAATATGTTATACAACATTATTATATAATATCCTTAGTATCATCAGTGTACTTTTATGATATTAATTTAATTTCATACCCAAAATATCTTACCAATTTATTCCAATGGGTGAAAAATCATCATTCATGTGTATGACGGACAACCGCCTCCCGATCTGAAGTCATCGTTTTTCTATTACAGAAGGAACCTAGAACACCATTAGAGGGGAGCGGTGAATAAGGGATTAAAATTTTTCTTTTTAATGTTTTCGATCGTTTTCCCATATTGGTATAAACTTGTTCAGTATGTCAGTCAAATGAAAGTAAAGATATGACACAACTATTTTACTTTGTTCACCGCAAATGGCTACGTCTAAGGAGAATATGGCGACAGTGTGTGAGTTGGAACAAAATCCAATAATTTTCACTAGTTTGTGGATTACACGGGTTGGTCACAAACACTCTATTCTAGCCACACTAACTTTACAATGGTTCATGGATAGCTCATTGAATCCCTCTTATAACTTCCATTGAATCTCTTTAGCTCACTGCCATGAGATAAGTCTAACTCATTTTATCAACTTGAAGGCCTCTTCAAAAGATTCGCATTGATGTCTTTGTCTCTATTCAGCACGAGAAACTGCTTGCATTAATGTTCGAAATTTATTCCCCGAAATGAAATGAACACAAAAACTAGATATTCAAAACATGTAATCAGCTTACACTAACAATTGCATGAAACACCTATCCTATGCGCGCAAGATCTTTCTTTTTCACACACGATTTGATTTCCACATGGATATCATTTGTGAATCTACAACAATTACTCAAAACATTAAATTTTGTGGACAACATTAATTTTTCCTCGCAACATTAACTATTCCATGGACCTCACTTTTCAAACAATTTTTATGTGCATTAGAACTTGGATTTATCTAAGTCTTCAACCACACCGAATGAGGGGGTCACTTATTATTTATAAGCATTGTCGACCCCCACACGCAAAACCAACCATTTCAAGAAAAACATATCATTCTGTGTGCAATGCTTTTCACACAGGAACCTTTTTTCACACACATCTCTGTATTTTTCGCTCACCTCATTCCTTTTCCATTTTTTAACATTCTTATCCTGAAACATGTCTTGCAAAAAAGTTTCCAAAACACCTATAATCTTGTGCGCAACCTCCTTTTCCAGACACACAGTTCTCCATTTTATGATTTTCAGGCCCATAAATTTTTCAAACATAGGGAAATAAAGACACCTTCAATACTTTTGTCCTCTTGAAATTTATGATCCCTTTCCTGAATAAATATTATATGCTTCCAATGAGGATAGACAAAAAACACCAACAATAGTCTATTTCCAGCATCAGTCATGGTTCCAACAATTACCACCCCTAAAATTTGGGTATAATAATATATATAAAGTATATATATATGTAATATTTATAATATAACTATACCTATGGAGTTACTATATGACAAATACCTTTTTATATTCTGTTCTATATGGGATACGATAACGTCACTCATGTGTAAAAAAACTATCGCCTCACAAATCAATGTCATCATTTTCGCTAACATGTTAAATTGAACATATTAAGGGCACAAATAAGAAATATATTTGATATATATGAAATAATTATGGTATTGATGATATATTTTTCATTCTTTAATGAAAATATATAATTTTCATTTTTACACTAAAAACTGAATAACATCATTCATGTGCATGTGGAATACCACCTTCCTGAAGCTATGTGACTATATTTTCATCATCACACCATAATAATTATGGTATATATGAAATTATTATCTCTTTAGAAGAAAAAATATTACTTACCTCATTTCCATAATGATCATCGAAAAATGGAAATGTTACTCATGCGTACGTACGACCAACCATCTTTATGATTATAACATATCCCATTTTTCATAACCATAATTCCTGATTTTTTCATGTATAATTGATGAATAAGTATTTTAATTATATCATGATTATAATTCGGAATATTTTTATATATTTACATATATTACAATAGTAATCCAACCAATGTCCTTTTTGAAACATATGCCCAACATGGTCAAAAAATCTTACATAAATTTAATTGATTAAGTAATCATATATATCATGGTAATAAGTTAAAATAATGGGAATTTTATACATTAAAAAGAATAAAAATCATATAAATAATTAATATAAGTTTATTATTTGAGAAAATTATAAATATGTGTGATTAATCCAACTTGGGGGAATGGTTATCTTGTCACACTTTTTTTTGTGTTAGATGTATGATTTTTTCACCACTTATTTTGTTGTATGGTGTATACACTACCCAAGAATTTAATTTATGATTCATATCCTTAAATATATGGGCATTACCATATCATTTTCAGGATCTCACTTTTATGGGGTTTATGTTTTCAAGGTTACCGATGTGTTAAGGGAACTTATTCTCAGTTTTCCTTCTTTGAGACATATATTATGTTATACATATTTCTTCCTTTATGAGGAGTATATATTTCATTTTTTAAATTTTATATCAAAAATATACATATTTTCCAGATATTATAATTATCATTTAACTATATGTTTTCATGGGTATTATGATTCAAAGTTACCAAAGTGGAAAAAATTTTATGTTATAATAATATCAATTGTTGGGATAGTTTAAAATTAAATCTCTAGTATTGAAATCATTTGATCTAAATCTCGAGAAATCTCTTGAACTTTTATCTACTCTGGTTATTTATGAAATTTTCATCGAATATTTACAACTTCCCACTCTTTGATCAAGTCATCATTGTATAATGATCACCTTTTTACTTCATCACAACCTACCAATCAATCTCACATCATAGAACACCCATGATACATGATTTTTATATCCATCACCAAGTCCACTAAGAAAGATGTGATGCAGAAGGATGAACATGCTATTACTCCCAGATATTTTGAATTTACACAATCCATTCCACCATCAATCACTTAAGATTACACTCCTCTAAAAATTTCTACTCACCAATTTTAGGTACCTCAAAAAGTTTCTTGCAAAGAAGATCTACAATGAAATCATCTTCTCATGGAACAAAGACCATATAATTATCAAATGTCTGAAAATACTCTACCTGACACATTTTCCTCAAATTAGGATCCTTTAAAGATATGATATTATATTAGTTTTTTTTGTCAATGTAAACAACAAACCTCTCCACAAATAGGTAATGTCTCAAACAATTTAGTTGTTGGAGTAGAGTATCCATCTCTGACTCATGAATTGGTTAGATCTAATCACAAGGTAGCAACTAACATGACATAAAATAAACAACAAAATCCCTCTATATCCGAATAGATATAGACTCAACACATGATCTTTCACATTATAATTCATAAATGATCACACACTCTCAAATAACCAAAACAATATTTTTCAATATCCTCCACATTATCATAAAAAACTTTATCTCGCGATGGGTTGTGAAATTAAATTTGATGTTATCCTTGGAATGCCTCATCATCAATTCCAAGTACCTGATAAATCAAAAATGAACCATCAATAATATCTATATTCACTGAGGAAACTCTTGATCTCAAAATCATTTCATGTATAATCCCAAGATCTCCCTACATCAACATTCTCCTGGTCGAATGAAATTACAATCGCAGAGATCCATGATCATGGAAACATACCTATCTGATCCAAAATACATGATTTAAAGAAACAGATCAACCCTGATGGACTATTAGTATACTCAACAAAATATCAAGGTGTATTAAGTTTAACTAAATCATATTTGAATATAAAAGGATATAATCAATATAGACCATGTCAAAGGATTCCTATTTTGGGTGGAAGATTTATCTCATGAGTGTGATTAACACTACAGGGATATTACTCATTTCAAAAGGCATGATAAGGTGCTCATACATTCTATCTATTTTCCTATATACTATCTTAGGAATATCATCCTCTCTGACATGCAATTAATGGTATTTTGAACAGAGATAAATATTGGATAACTATCCATAACTAAAAAACAATATTATCTATCCTTGGTAAGGATAATTTTTCTTGACCATATCCTTATTCATATTTATGTAGATTACATAGATAAAATCATGGGTATCTACTAAAACTCCTTGAATTCATGGACATCATCTGACATCAGTATGTGTGAAATTAAATCCCAAATGAATATGTTTTTAGAGGACTTCCATGAAAGACCTTTATATAGACATTATTGTCCCCTATAACCATAATATCTTTTATATATCCCCTAATACATAAATTTAACTATCTTGAATAATCATTCCTACGGTATCTTGATGATTTTGAATATTCCCTACATGAAGTTTCTCCCATCTAAAGCATCTTGTGGCCCCCCAAGGCATTGAAGTATTGGAAGATGTTGAAGCTATTTTTCAAGGTCATATACAACCATGGTACATTATTCTACTCCACTATTGGTAGGCACATTGTACGGGATCCCATGAAATAGAAAATCAAATGCTTTCACTACTATAGAAGGTGTGAGAAGGATTATGTGGAACAACTTACATATCATGTGGTATAAGTGGCTTTTCCAACTTGTGGGAGCATTTAGTTATCTCGGTAGAGGAAATTTTAATTCTTGGGTGAAATATTAAGCCTTAGATAACACAAATAATAATTCTTAAAAATCATATTATAATGTTTGAGAGTTCACATTATTTCTTTCTATGGAATCATACCATGTGAGGCTTCCCCAAACCATAAATCCCATCCCAAACAGTATTACTCAAGTCTCTCTGTACATGCATGCTAGTCACCACCAAGCAAATAAAAAATAAATCATCATACTCATGATTAACTAATGGATTACACATAAATATATAATAATATTAATAAAAAATATATATCAACCAATAGAGAATTGATATTTATCCCCAAAAATTGCACAATCAAGTCATTAAATTAAATAACTTATACATCACGAAATGGGTATCTATACAAAATGGGATCTGATATGCCAACTCATGATGCATGAAAAACACAAATCCCATAAAACTGTAACATTAATTATGTCAATGGTGACATAGAGCTCCACAACAAATTATTTTTTAGAGAATATGGAAACTCCCCTACCTATGTTCCATATAGCCTACAACCTTTCGTTCATGTCGAGAACAACTAAAAACTAGTGAATGGAAACTGAGACCAGATATCATTTTGTAATATCCCAACCTAGAGCTTCCTAAACAACACCTTAGTAGACAAGCCACAAAACCTTATCTATCCTCCCCTTATTCATGAGGCTTCCAACTAGTAGGGAGGGTTCAAAATCCATAAGTAAGAACAGTATAACCAAAAAAAAGTAATCATACACAATAAATTTAAATAAAATATGACAAGTAAAATACAAATTAGAGGACTAAGTAATTTAGTGTAATAAAAAATTACTCAATATAATACACATAAATCAATCATTCTCAAAATTTGGAGTGATAAACAAAATTTTGAAATTTAAGAAGAAAAATAATGAAAAAATACATAAATACATTGGCCTCAATTGTGGTGACACTAAAAATCCATGTTACAATGCTTATTTAACTTCCATAGACACTTTATCCTTACTAATATCTGCAATCCTAAAGTCTTAACATGCACTGTTATTCCCATACATGGTTTCGGTAACAAAACCTTGTTAGAATACGGCAATGTGTCCTTAAAATGTGTGCATAAGTAGAAGAGTTATATTCCATGATATATTTACATTTACATGTAAGTATAAAAAGTCATAAGTCAATTATTAATTGGTTGACCAATATACAATGATCCTTTTCTTTTTTTTACCTCTATTTCGGAAGCATAAAAAAAGGTTCGCAGATGTGATCAAGAGATTTTCCGAATTATAGTAAATATTACTCTTTCCAGTTATATGTTATCTAGTCATTTTGGAGCACAATTTCATCATATATTGACTGTATAATGGGTTAGGACAAAAGGCTATCATATCTTCACACTACCTCATGTCAATCCATAAGGATCTCATATCCTGCAAATGGGTCTCAGGGTAGGCCACATGACTATCATACTCTTATTTCCACTATTTTAGGTTAGCCCTCACAGCTATCCCACCCCTACAATATGTTAAGGCCCCTCAATATCATCATTAAATTTAATCACAATCCACCTCTATAGAATACTGATATCATGATGATTAACCTATATCACCTACCAAATAAAGTAAACTATTGGTATAATATTACATATAATTTTTTGGAGAATAAAAGCCAGTACTTATCAGATCATAGTGATAATTCTTTGAAACATACCAACACATGTGATCAAAACAAACATAGTTTGACAAGATAAAATTTAATTGTAATTGAATAATGCATCATATATATGTCTCGTTCGTTTCACACACACATACACATGTATTTTTGGTCTCAATAAAGAATGGACATAGGAGATATGTTATAATAAGCAACACTTCAAGAAAATAGTAGTATACAAGGGATATAAATATTATTTATATTCCAACCTTTTTTTCTTGATGATAAAATATAAAACCTATTGAGATTCGATAACCATTTAACATATGAGTTCTAACCACATTACGCTCATAAACTGATAACCCCTAGATCAAATTATAAAAAAAATAAATCAGGTATATATAATAATATTACAAAATATTAAATGTCTGTGGAATGGGATCAACAAAAATACCCTCTCGGTATCGTTCGACATTGGTATAATTGTGATTTTTACATGGAGGGTCGTCAATGCACTAGATTTAACAGTGTTCTAGAAATGGTAGTAAATTAAATAATATATGGGATAATGAGCCACACACATAGAAATAACATGTTGTATATATTATGTTTTTCAAGGGAAATTAGATATATCTGTAACTAACTTGGAGAATTGAGGTTCAGGGATCACATAAAATAATTCTTGGTAAACACCACCACTTGATCCCACAGAATCATGCATTAATGGGAAGGAATCATCATAATAAGTCTGGTATGGTCTGTATATTTTATATGTATAGACATAGGATGAATAAAGGGTTAAATGTGTAATTAATTTCTATTAATTTTGATTTCATAATAATTAAATCATACGTATAGGTTTTGGGTGACCAATTTAACAATTTGTGCACAAACTATGTGAGGCCTACTGTGACTCCTTGACACCTGCATGGTTGATTCTTATTTTATTTTGGCTTCTAGAACATGTTAACCAGTATTTATAGTGGGGTTTCATGGTATGATGAACCATGCACATTATTCATGCACTGTTCCAAGTTCCACTACCTATAACCCCACAATTTCATGGTTGATCAACATGGTTCTAGAAAAGCATTCTCCAACTATAAACCATGAGAACAGAATCTAAAACTCAATGAAAAAAACAAGAATCCCTGAGAACTCGTCCCAGATAATTTATAATTCAATTCACTTGTACGAAGGCCAAAATTAACTCCACACAAACTTGAAATGAAGTAATATTTTTACAATGTAAATAGGTCAACATAGGTGACATGATCCCTTGGCATGCACTGTTAAATATATATTATCCTAGATAATCATTATAAATTTGATAAAGATAATAATCCCCAATACAAAATTCTACAACATACTACAAGAATATATTTATTTAGATCCTTCAGTTCAACAGTCATACTCATTTATATTAGAGAACGTTTTACAGTATTTTATCATCCCTAGTTCAAGCACATTTCAAATTTTGGAATTCACTTATCCAAACCTATAATTATCTTATTATGACTCCCACAACATATATAAAATGTAGTTGAACAATGACATTCATTAATATATCAAAAAAAAAAATGAAACATCGCCTCTCATACCCTTTCATCCCACTTTCCCAACACATCACATTCATAACAAATACAATTAATAAAAAACACCTTCTACCATGACCCATATTGAGCATTATGGAATATTTCCCTTGTTCTTATAATATTACAAGAGGCACAAGAGGGTCATTATTCACCATTACCATATGTAAATTTCCCAATATGTGAAATTGTCCTTTGTTAACGGAGTTATGATTTGATATATCTTCTCAGATGATTCATGTATTACATCAATGAATTTTAAAACAATGTTCCGGAAATAATATTTTAATGGAATTTCCAAAATACCTCACACAAAACTATTTGGAATATCCATTTCAATAAATCATCTCATTTTCAATTAAAAATATCTAAAAGGGTTAAATAATTATTCAAAATCCTGATCACATATGGTTAATTCATTTTTAATCCACACAATATTTAAAAAACTCCATTAAACATTTTCAAGAAAAAATGTATTTTCAATGACCACTTGGATGAATAGGAATAAACATCTAGAATTCAATGATATATTTCATACTATTATTCGTGAAGCAAACGTGATCTAACCAAATTTTGAAATTTTAAATTTAATGTTAAATGATCTGTAAAAAAAATTACTAATTGGTCATTCATGTACCACTAGAAAGGATAAGTAAAAAACCATTTTACCAATGGAAATACACCTTAATGAAATATAAAATAAAACTAACTCTAAAAAATGGGTTTAATTTAATAAATATGAAATTTAAAATATTTAAGAACTAAATATAAAAGAAAATTAAAGAAATATCACAAAAAATAAATTGTATACACTGGAAATAAAGATTAAAGAGATTTCCTACAATAAAGAGTGATCCAAAAATAATCTAGGGACCTAATGATAGACAAAACCAACATGATCACCATGAATCTATCTATATAAGATAAATAGTTGAGAAAACATCTATATGGAATTAAGGGAAGAGAAATACTCAATACAAATGTAGGAGGAAGGAGAATGAAGAGGTATATATGGCTCAATGTGAATGAATCCACAATAAAGTGTGTAATAGATGATCCAAAAAAATTAAATGAGATTAGACCCATATAGGGAACACGGTTAGCATGTTTGAATGAGTGTTGAGAGAGATTAAATCTTTAGTGCTTCGAAAATTGAAAGAGAGTTTTTGTTATTTTCACTTTTAAGGAAATCTTGGTAATACAAACTATTAGATCACATGGTTTGATAAACCATGTAATAAACATACAGTTGGAACTACCTATGTAGAAGGACGTCACTCAGTTTATCCATGGAATCTCATAATGGTTCATCTACCCATGATTTAACCATATCTAATAACAACACTATACAATAGATCCAAATAAAAATATTGTTACATGGTTTCCTAACTACGTAAAAAATTGGTAACCCACTAAACTCATGAAAAGAGAGACTTTCATGGTTACTTTGATGAGTCACTAAAACTATTTTATACCCATGTAGGTCAAGCCATGGATAGACCAAAGAAAAAAACATCCCAGTATATGTGGATCTATATGGTTAATCCTAAAACTTATCTTTAATTCTTCATGAATAAGAAAAATTTCAACAGAAACTCAGTATTAAAACATTTAAAAATTGAAACCACTCAAAAAAAATATTATTATAATAAAATATATAGTGACATTGGTTGTAAAAATATCACTAATATAGAACATTATTTCACAATAAAGACTCTAATACTGATGGAATTATAAAATGAGTCATAAAACACATCCCATAGAACTAAGTGAGATAGAAAACAAATACTATAAGGGAACTAAGGAATGAAGCTACCAAACACTAATCTCTCCTTTATACTGAACCATCAAGTCCACACAGCCACAAAATATATCCAAGAATAACATAATCACCATTACTAAAAGGATATCCAATGAGGTTATTGAATAATAATAACCCTTTCCTCTATTTAAAAAATCTCTAAATAGGGACACATAATTGGAAATAACCCTAAATTAACACATCCACTAAGATAATTACTCTAAACAATTACTTAAAACACATTAAAACATTAGAATATTGGTGTCCCACATCATGAAAGTAAAAAAACAAACTTATGGAACTCAATATCTATAAGGACCAACCATAACCTAGATTAAAACACATCCTATAATTACAAAATAACCCCTGAGCATGCTATAATAAGAATGATATGGGCCAACATCTTTGATCCCCATACCCTATGGGGAAGATATAGCCTTAATCATGGAGAATCATCCTAGAGAGAACAACCCAAAGCTATAACTTTATAAGGATAAACTACCAAAATCCAACATCTATCCTTATTACCCATGATTAGACCCAATGGTCACTCATGGCCATCTAAATAAGAAATTTCACTTTGAATAGTCACCAGAAAATAAAAATATGGAATCCTAATAAATGGAAAGTGAAACAACATGGAGTAATCCAAATCCTAAAATCAAAACGGCATTAACACAAGTCTAAAGTTATACACCTTGATCAAAAATCCATTTCAATACAAAAAATAATGTTTCTTTTATTTTCATTTTATACTAAATGGTGATTCATAAAGAAACAAAACCATTTTAGGTAAACATAATGGATCACTTGATTACATCTATATTGGTTTACTATTAATTTACATGACAAATGGAACTCACTATGAAGAAACTC
This sequence comes from Viscum album, assembly GCA_963277665.1. Classification (NCBI taxonomy): domain Eukaryota; kingdom Viridiplantae; phylum Streptophyta; class Magnoliopsida; order Santalales; family Viscaceae; genus Viscum; species Viscum album. The sequence continues at coordinate 396,932,541 of OY728145.1, forward strand.
CAAGTATTCTTAACTAAATCATTAAAATAGTGGAAGGAACCAAACCAAAGATACTCTAAAGCGAAAAAATGATCCGAACACACCAAATAATTTTGGACTCCTGGTAGATTCAAGTACTAATAAGGTCATATCTAGAAAATGGGAGAAACCACCAAATTAAAACACATAGTTAAAACACCCAACATCATCCAATTACCTTCCAATAGTAATATATCAACTAATATGATACATGAAGCTAACTTATCAAAGTACATATATAAAAAAATGGGTCACACAATCAATAGAAAAAAAATAAAAAGTATCTATTTCAGAAAACATATGTAATTTCCAATTCCAAATATATTTTTAAAATCTACACTCAAATAACTTTTAAAATATTATTTGTAAACCCAATAGTTTTTTTAAACCCCTTTATCATACATTCCAACTCATTATTGAGGATCACCACTATTAAAATAATTTAAAAATGACCCAACACCTTTCTTTATCAAAAGAATCAAAAAATATTCCTCTATAAAGAAAGAACCTATAAAAATAAAAACATTTGATATATATATAAACAATAAATATTTATTACATTAGGTGGTACTCAATATAAAACAAAAATTCATTTGATTATGAAACCAATTTTTCAATTTGAAATAATAATTTTTAAAATTCTATTATTAAATCCATCACCCTTATAAAATAATTTCTAATAGACAATTTATAAAACATAACCACTAATTATTAAATAATACAAAATATATCACTTCATAATATAAATCTTTTTTAAACAATACCTTTTCCACAACAATATTTTAAACCAAACACAGTGTAACAAGCTGATATTTTAAAAGAACAAATTTTTTGTTCATATCATAATGGGAACATAACACTGATATTTGATGGGAATGTAACAACCCAAGATATTATGATAGTTTTATTTATATATAATTAGAATCCATTTAATAGATTTCAGTCCAAGAAACCATGATTATTTTGTCTTTGTTATCATATTTTACAAGAAACACTAAGCTTAAGTATCCCATGATATATATTATTGTTTTAATAAAGATGTTAAATTGATTGATACAAATAGATATAACTAATTTATTATATATATATATATAACTAAATATAAATTTTTGATAATTTTTAGTTAAAAATCAATTACATTTTTTTGAAGGGATTTCCTTCTACGGAAATATGTTTTCATCAAAAATGGTTTTTATTACTTATCATGAAAAAGATATTCTAAAAATATTTTGGTACACTTTGAAAATTTATTTGATAAAATGAAAATTATTTTTAGAATTGAAATATAAAAATTTATATTATGTTAATATTTTTTACTTTTCAGTAAAAACTATATTTCTAAGTGAATAGTGAAAAATAATGATTTTTATAAAATTATATTTTCATTCTAATAAATTAATTATTTTACATTCACAATTATTTTTTAACATAAAATATTTATTTATTATTTATATTTGACCAACTTAATTTCTTTTTTAACCATCTTTATATTGGATTTTATTATAATTTCATTTCTTTGGTTTAAAAAATGGTTATTCTAAGAACCGTTTTAAAGCACATAATATTTATCTATTTGAATTAATTAAAATAATACATATTTAGAAATGTTTAAAATTAAATTTATAGATTAAATATCATTAAAATTAAATTCATACTCACACACTAATTATTATTAGTGAGGGAGTTATTAAAAAATCATTTTGTGCTTGACAAATACACTTCTTAAAACCCACTTTTTCAACACTTTTGTGGGTTTTGTTTTAAGATTAATTTTTAAAAATATAATAAATTTATATTATAATTTATTAATAATTATTTAAATAAAAATATCAAAATTATATTAGATATAATTTAAAAAAATTATCTAAAATGGTTTATCCGTTATATTAATAGTGAAAAATACTGAATTTCAATTAAAAACTACATTTTATTATAAATACTTTTTAGGTTTGAATGATATTTAATTTTTGTTAAATGAAATTAGGTCAATTTTATATCAATAAAATCAATTTAGGTCATTTTAAGTTTTCTTTATTTTGAGATTGGATATCATAACATTTTATAATTTTGAATATTTTCTCATTGAAAACCTATTTTCTCATCATGTTTGAGAGATTAACAAGAAATTTAAATTTCCCACTTAGGTGATTTTAATTTTGTGAAAATGGATTGATTATTATTTTGTCATAATAATTTAAAAAAATAATTTCAACTATATTTTTGTCTAAAATTAACATTGAAAACATTAAAAATTAATTGTATTGGTTAAGGTAAAATGGGTTTATTGGGGTTTAAACCAAAATTAAAATGAAAACAATAATCTAAAAACATTTCTAAAACTATTTTATGCTATATTACAACTATTTAACCTATAAACATAGATAATGGCCCATTGAGGACCCTTGCGACTTTTTAAAAATTTTTAATTACTCTTTTCTTTTCAAAAATGCCAGTAGTAACCTCTCCCCCACTTATAAAATATCACCCCTCCTCTATTACTAACAACATCAAACCTCATTGGGTCAAACAGCATATACAGAAATCTCTTCCTAACTTCCTTCCTCTCTACCTATACTAATTATGTTGTGTAGAAAACTAACCTAGGTAGGCCATTTGTGTAAACCTAAGGAGGATACCCAAATAAGTGGATAATTATTCAATGAGTGTTTTTATTTTATTTATTTATCCACCTCCATCAATATGTTATACAACATTATTATATAATATACTTAGTATCATCAGTTTACTTTTATGATATTAATTTAATTTCATACCCAAAATATCTTACGAATTTATTCAAATGGGTGAAGAATCATCATTCATGTGTATGATGGACAACCGCCTCCCGATCTGAAGTCATCGTTTCTCTATTACAGAAGGAACCTAGAACACCATTAGAGGGGAGCGGTGAATAAGGGATTAAACTTTTTCTTTTTAAAGTTGTGGATCTTTTTCCCATATTGGTATAAACTTGTTCAGTATGTCAGTCAAATGAAAGTAAAGATATGACACAACTATTTTACTTTGTTCACCGCAAATGGCTACATCTAAGGAGAATATGGCGACAGTGTGTGAGTTGGAACAAAATCCAATAATTTTCACTAGTTTGTGGATTACAGGGGTTGGTCACAAACACTCTATTCTAGCCACACTAACTTTACAATGGTTCAAGGATAGCTCATTGCATCCCTCTGATAACTTCCATTGACTCTCTCTAGCTCACTGCCATGAGATAAGTCTAACTCATTTTATCAAATTGAAGGCTGCTTCAAAAGATTCTCACTGATGTCTTTGTCTCTATTCAGCATGAGAAACTGCTTGCATTAATGTTTGAAATTTAGTCCCCTGAATAAAATGAACACACAAACTAGATATTCAAAACATGTAATCACCTTACACTAACAATTTCATGCAACACCTATCCTATGCGCGCATGATCTTTCTTATTCACACACTATTTGATTTCCACATGGAAATCATTTGTGAATCTTCAACAATTACTCAAAACATTAACTTTTGTGCACAACATTAATTTTTCCTCGCAAGATTAACTATTCCATGGACCTCACTTTTCACGCAATTTTTATGTGAATTAGAACATTGATTTCTCTAAGTCTTCAACCACACCGAATGAGGGGGTCACTTATTATTTATAAGCATTGTCGACCCCCACACGAAAAACCAACCATTTCAAGAAAAACATATCATTCTATGTGCAATGATTTTCACACAGGAACCTTTTTTCACACACATCTCTATATTTTTCACTCACCTCATTCCTTTTCCATTTTTTAACATTCTTATCCTGAAACATGTCTTGCAAAAAAGTTTCCAAAACACTTATAATCTTGTGCGCAACCTCCTTTTCCAGACACATAGTTCTCCATTTTATGATTTTCAGGCCCATAAATTTTTCACACATAGGGAAATAATGACACCTTAAATACTTTTGTCCTCTTGAAATTTATGATCCCTTTCCAGAATAAAAATTCTATGCTTCCAATGAGGATAGACAAAAAACACCAACAATAGTCTATTTCCAGCATCAGTCATGGTTCCAACAATTACCACCCCTAAAATTTGGGTATAATAATATATATAAAGTATATATATATGTAATATTTATAATATAACTATACCTATGGAGTTACTATATGACAAATACCTTTTTATATTTTGTTCTATATGGGATACGATAACGTCACTCATGTGTAAAAAAACTATCGCCTCACAAATCAATGTCATCATTTTCGCTAACATGTTAAATTGAACATATTAAGGGTAAAAATAAGAAATATATTTGACATATATGAAATAATTATGGTATTGATGATATATTTTTCATTCATTAATGACAATATATAATTTTCATTTTTACACTAAAAACTGAATAACATCATTCATGTACATGTGGAATATCACCTTCCGGAAGCTATGTGACTATTTAGTCATCATCACACCATAATAATTATGGTATATATGAAATTATTATCTCTTTAGAAGAAAAAATATTACTTACCTCATTTCCATAATGATCATCAAAAAATGGAAATGTTACTCATGCGTACGTACGACCAACCATCTCTATGATTATAACATATCCCATTTTTCATAACCATAATTCCTGATTTATTTTCATGTATAATTGATGAATAAGTATTTTAATTCTATCATGATTATAATTCGGCATATTTTTATATATTTACATATATTACCATAGTAATCCAACCAATGTCCTTTTTGAAACATATGCCAAACATGGTCAAAAAATCTTACATAAATTTAATTGATTAAGTAATCATATATATCATGGTAATAAGTTAAAATAATGGGAATTTTAAACATTAAAAAGAATCAAAATCATATAAATAATTAATATATGTTTATTATTTGAGAAAATTATAAACATGTGTGATTAATCTAACTTGGGGGAATGGTTATCTCGTCACACTTTTTTTGTGTTAGATGTATGATTTTTTCACCACTTATTTTATTGTATGGTGTATACACAACCCAAGAATTTAATTTATGATTCATATCCGTAAATATATGGGCATTACCATATCATTTTTAGGATCTCACTTTTATGGGGTTTATGTTTTCAAGGTTACTGATGTGTTACGGGAACTTATTCTCAGTTTCCCTTCTTTGAGACATATGTTATGTTATACATATTTCTTCCTTTATGAGGAGTATATATTTCATTTTTTAAATTTTATATCAAAAATATACATATTTTCCAGATATTATAATTATCATTTAACTATATGTTTTCATGGGTATTATTATTCAAAGTTACCAAAGTGGAAAAAGTTTTATGTTACAATATTATCAATTGTTGGGATAATTTAAAATTAAATCTCTAGTATTGAAATCATTTGATCTAAATCTCGAGAAATCTCTGTAAATTTTATCTACTATGGTTATTTATGAAATTTTCATCGAATATTTACAACTTCCCACTCTTTGGTCTATATAATAATCATGATATGGTTTTAAGAAATTGAAACTACATTTCCCTCTTCGATAGAAAATCTATTTTCTACGAAAACCATTTTTTAGTAAATGATTTCAAAAATGTTTTTAAAAGTATCCAAATAATTTATTAACTAAATTTTTTACATTTTTTATAATAAATGTATTTAGATGAATATTTATGTTATTTTGAAAATAATTAATGTTTGTATTTTATCAAAAATGTGAAAGGAGTCATTTTTTGAAGGCATATGGCCTAAAATATATATTCTTCTACCATGAAAATTATTTACAGTGAAGCTTCCTTTATAAATATTCAATGTTATTTTAAAAAAAGGATATAAAATGTTTTAAAATTGGTCTTCGAAATGAAAATGATGTTTTCCATAAGAAATGTATTAATTTATTTTTAAAAGAATCCATTATATGATTACTAGGTTGATTTCATAGATCTGTATTTTCACAATATTTTTTGAGATTTTTGTTTCAAAAAATTAATTCTCTAGATAAACATGTTATTTTCATAAAAATATATTTAATGATTATTGGATGTTATTTTCATTTATCAATTCCAACAACCATTTTGGTTAATTATGCTCCAACTTAGATATTTTTTAATGATAACATCCTTTTTATTTAATTGGATGGATTAAAATTATTTCAAAGATATTGTTATAGAACACATTTATTTTCCAAAGGATAATCATGTTTTGATGATATTTTCATGGAACCCAATTATTTTTTATGGATTAATCATCTCTCAATGACATTGGCATGAATTCCATTTATTCCATGGGTATATTAGGTTATGAAAGAATAATTATTGTTTCTTTGAGTTTTATGTTTAAGTCAATGCTCTATGTTCGTTATTTATGTTTGGGTTCTTGGAAATTATATATGATGGGTGTTCAAAGATAGTGTCGGTAGATCTCATTATATCTTATATTATGTATGTACTGATATAGGGATATAATTCATTATGTAATTTTTTTGTTCACTGGATAATTATATTGGATATTGGCCGAATAGTTATTCCAATTATAAGGGTTCTATAATAGTTCTTTATGTGTTCTTTGAAGATGAGGTCCCATGATAACAGAATAATTTTTTATACTTTTTATGGGTTTATGATGTTTTATTTGATCAAAATTGACATCACACAACTCATCATTACTTGTTCTTATGATTCATTAAATTGTTATTTAATTATTCCATTTTTTGATTATTTATGATACATGTATTGATGGGTATTAATATTGAAATGTTATACTCTTGAATTATAATTGTTTTGTCATACCATTACATTATATTTATGCACACAGATGAAATTCATTTTTTTATTATTGTGTTTTTCTTTAATATGAATTGGGATAACCATTTATATGTTTCCTTTTACTATGTTTATAAATAATTATATTGAATAAAATTTGTCTATAATGGATTTCATATGGATGATTATGAGGTTTTAATGTGAATAAATTAAAATCCTTATAAATTGGGAGAAATTCATATTTAATATCATGGGAATCGTTTATATAGAATTTTATACTGATTCTCTAAAACATCAATCATAAATGGTCCAATATAATTTATTTAATCAAATAATTTTATTTTATTATGTATGGAATGGTTCTAAAAAACTATGCCACAATTATTAGCATCAATGTGGGAAATGTGATTTTTATGATTTCAGTACCAGATCCATCATTGGGGGTTTGGTACTGTTATAGTCGGTATTAAAGGAAATTTTTTGATAAAATTGGATAATATGATGTTTTCATGTGGGGATATCTTAATAGTTATGGATACCATCAAAGGTCTATACTATTATGTTTGATTATAAGTTCAAGTATTATAATCCCCATCATGAGTTTTAATTAGTAAAAATTTTGTGCTTATTAATCCATTTTTGGGAGTTGTTTTATTGGGTCGGTATTTGTAACCCCTAGTATTAACATGAAGTGTTATTTAGATAGGAATTATATTTGTAGTTTTAATAATAAAATAGGAAGACCTTAATGTCCGATGACATCGCATCACATCCGGAAATGCTATGAGGTGGGAACCCACTACTATAGGGTGACAAGGGTATCATTCATACCATTATATTCAACAATATCCGGGTTAGTATGCCACATTTTATAGTTAAATATTACGGTTATTTCAGAAAAATATTGGATTTTATTCAACAAATAACAATTGATGTATCTTGGAATATTCTATGAAAAAATAATTCTATTAATTTGGTTTGAAACAAATTTACAAAATAATTGAATAATTTTAAGGGTGATTATTTATGGAATAATATGTTTGGAACATTGCGTATTAAAATTTAAATTTGGATATTAATGTATTAAGGTTTATGTTTTTATAATTCTATGTGAAAAATATTTTGTTTTCTGATAATGTCTATTGACATGAGGAGTATCATTTTATGCTTTTGTGGATTTTGTGGTCCTTTAACATTATATTTGTGGTTTAGTAATTAACAATCCATCATGAAGGATCTTCATTTATAGGAAAGTATGTCATTGTGGTGTAAATCGAAAAAAGGATGGAAGTCACCTCATCAAATTAGTATATCTCAATATTCTCTTCGTAGAGTTGGTAAGAGAAATTATCAACTCCTAGATAATCATCTTGAAACAAAACTTTTATCCTAGTACAATCATTTCTTATAAAAAATTGAATTTTTATTTATCCCATATTTCTGGTTTTAAGGACCTTAACTATCCATTTACTAATCAATTTCATGTGATCAATGAACTCAATAACTCTATATAATTATATATGATTTTCTTTCATTCCCACCTATGTTATCCTATTTGAAAAAAGTAGTTATGTGTTGTTATATATGAACTTTGTAATTCGCTAATATAACTTATTATGAGAATTTTATTTTAACCATTTTTATTATGGGAGTTTAAAAAAAAATATTCCAATTTCCAACTACGATGACAAATAAAAAGTTCTAATGGAGAGCATGCAATTTATTTAAGGGGGGGGGATATAACACGACAAGATTTTAAAAGAAAAAAATTATTTTTGATGGAGTAAAGAACACAAAACATAGAACTTAAAATAGATTGTACCACCTTGAGAATTAATGATATATTTCCCTTTAATTAAATTTAATCTCTAAAATATGTTGTAGTATAAGAAACCACAAACCATTTATGGTTGATAGTATATTCAACATGAAACAGTGATCATAAAAGTCCCAGGATATATATTACTGTTATAACCTAGCTATTAAATTTACACGAATGAAAAATACTACCTTATGATATATATACATATAAATTTAATACTCAATATAAATTATTTCATTATTTTTGTTTTGAAATTAACCAATTTTTAGTAATGTGATCCATTAATAAAAAATATGGTAAAATCAAAAAATATTTATTTATTTTCTTGAAAAAATATTATAATATATTTTAAAAAAATTTAAAAGACTTATTATAAAATTTTAATATCACTTTTCTAATGGGAACATCAATATTTAATTTTAATGAAATTTTAGGAATTTTTAGAAAATATTGATTTTTATGTGAATAGTGAAAAAATGAAATTTCTTGTAAAAATATCATTTATTTCCATTTATTTTTTAATTTAAATTCCCCATTTTTTTAAGTAACATAATTATTGATTATTTATATTTAATCCATTTCATTAATTTTTAATCAACTTTATATTTTATTTTTGTAAATGATTATTTTCGGTTTAAAAAGTGTTTTTTCTAAAAATTATTTTAAAACATAATGTTTTTTGTTGTTTGAATAAATTATTGAAATAATTAATGGGAGTTGTTTAAAATAGAATTCAAATATTATGTATCAGTAAATTATAATTTATATTCATACAATGAATATAATTATGCATAGAGTTAATAAAAATTCATTTCGTTCTTAAAACAAATAATCTTATCAAAAACCCTCTTTTTCAGTGTGTTTGCTTTTTTTTAATGTAATATTTGTCACATTTAAAAATATTTTTTCATATAAAAAATTAACATTTTAAATAATAATATTAAAATTATCTTTGGATTAATTTTTTATAATTTTCTGAAAACATTAATTTTTTGATGAACAATGAAAATATATGATTTTATTTAAATAAATACCATTCTATTCATATTATTTATAAGGATAAATTATGTTTTATATTTTTCATAAGTTATAATTAATTAAATTTTATATAAATAAAACATATTTATTTCATTTTAATAATTTCTATTTTGAAATTGTATGTAAAAGCATAGTAAACTATTCAGCATTTATTCTATCAAAACCAACCTCCTCGTCGCATAAGTGAGATTAATTTTAAATTAATATTTCCTATATATATGAATAAAATTTAGAAAAAGTAATTCCATATTTTTAATATATATAATTTTTTTTATATAATAATGAAAAATTAATTTTTGACAAAAATTAATACTTAAATAGAAATAATTAATTAGCACGACTAAGGTGAAATTGGTTATACAAGAGATTATAATAAAAGTATAAGGGTAAAAATAACCAATAAAAACATATAAAAATATTTAATGGACATATTTAGACCATTACAACTATAAATTTAATAAAATTATACTTTTAGACACTTTTTTCATATGAAAAATGGGGGAGCACTATTTTCTTTTCACAAATACAACGTGTGTCCTCTCCCCTACTTATAAAAGGCTGCCCCTATCCACTCTTATTCACACGTTATAAAATATTGGGTTAGTAAAATACATTCCCAAATCACATATCAAATTCAATAATTCCATCTTATAATAAATTAATTTTCGAAGAAATCCAACCCAAGAAGGCCTTTGGTGGAACCCTGAAAAGGATACCTGAAGAAGAGGTAATGTTATTTAATGAGTGGTTTTCTTTTATTTCATTATATAAATATTAAATTTATGATTAAAACATGGTTATATAATATCCAAATATATTAAATATTTTAGGATTATATTATGTTATTGTAATACCCTATGTAGTTGCCCTCCTCTATCAAATGGGTTACAAAATCATCTTTCGTATATGAAGAGGACTATTACCTCACAAACTGATGACTTCATTTTTCCATTACCTGATCTCATGTTTGGTTATGATGATGTATATATATTATATAAATGGTATTTATAACATAATTATAATTTAATATTAAATATATCATATATACCCTTTTATATTCCACCCTGTTCGGGGTAAGATAATGTCACAAGTGTGTATAATGGACAATCACCTCACGAAGCGATGTGAATCATTTTTCAACAACATGTTACGTATAATGTAATATGGGTAATGGAAATAAATATATGTGATATTAATGAAAATAATTATAATATTCATGAAATATTTCTCTTTTTTAATGTTAATATATCATTTTATTTTTACACTAAAAAAGTTGATAACATCATTCATATATATGTGGACTACCACAATCATGAAGAGATGATACACTATTTTACCCACATCAAAAAAATTAATATATATAAGTATATTTAATAATATGAAAGTTTATATATCATATTATTATCACTATTAAATGATAAATTAATACTTACCTACTTTCCATAATGATTGTCGAAAAATATAAATGTTTCATATTAAAATGCACAGCCTACCATTCCCATGATTGTAAAATAATCTATTTATTAAAATTATAATTAATGATTGGTTTAAAAATTACAATTTATTTATAAATATTTTAATTATTTCAGGATTATTATTGTAGATATGTTTATATAATGACCTCTTTGACCATCGTCAACATACCAATGTCATTTTTTACATACTATCCAAATATGGTCCAAACATCATTCATAAATATTATCGATTAGGTAATCATATATATTTTGGTAATGAGTGAAATAGAAGGAATATTAATGTTTAAAAATGAAATTAATTAACTAAATGGTTAAAACATTTTAATAATTGTGTTTGATAAATAAAAATCATGATAAATCAAGCACGATGAATGTGTTTTCTCGTCTAACTTTTATGTATCTGAGTTATATTCAATATTACACAATTATTTTTGATGTATAATGTATATATTTACCTTGAATATAATTTATTATTATAATAATTAAATTAAATGGGATTTAAATACCCATTTTAATATTTCACTTTCATGGCGTTTATAGTTTCAATGTTACCAAATAAGTGATGGATTTTTATCTCATTTTTTCTACATTGAGATGTAGGTTATGTCATTCGGCTATCTTATTTTTTGAGGTTTATATACTATATATTTGAAATTGTATATCTTAAATAAAATTATTTTCACAATATTCTATGTTTTTTTATTGATATAATTTCATGGGGATTATAATTCAATTACACCAATGTGGTAAGAGTTTTATGTTACAATCTCATCGATTGTCAAGATTAATTATGATTAAGTCTCTAATGTTAAAATATAATATATACATCTCAATAAGTTTCATCAGTTTTCTTATCCTCTATTAACTTAATATATTATAATTTAATAGTTCCATTTATCTACTCTTTGATGCTTAGAATAATTGATAATTGGTTTTTTTTAATATGAAAACCTTTCTCTCTTCGTTAAAAACTATATCTTCTACCAAAAACATATTTTCATGAAATGTTTAAATTTTTTGAAAATTTTCATAATGATTTATATTTTTTTACCAAATATTTTATTTTATCAAATAATTTACAATGGAATCTTTATGTCATTTTCAAAACAATGCACATTGGAATTTTACTGAACATGTGAAAATAATCATTATTTTTAATGCATACAAAATGAACATAATTTTATGAGATCATGCCCATTAACTAATTTAAAACAGACATTATAATTTTTTGAGATTATTTTAAAATAAAATTACTTTTAAAATGTTTTTCTAAATGGAAATTATATTTTAATCATTATATGCTTCTAATAATATCTTTATGGTATTATTTTTCATGTTTCCAAGGTTTATTTCAATAGAAATTATTTTTATACTATTTATTTATAATTTTTTTTTGAAAAATAATCAACATAAAATTGTAAATTTCATCAAAATATATTTAATGATATTTTAATACTATCTCTATTCATTGAAATCAACTACCCTTGTTTTTACTTGTCATCAAATTAGGATATTTTTTAATGATACTACACTTTATCTAGATGGATTAAGATTGATTCAAAGAGATTGTTATGGAATCCATTTTTCATTGTGTTAATCATGTTTCAAAAAGATTAGTATAGAACCAATATCTTTTCCACGAGTCAATCAAGTTTTAAATGGATTGACATAAAATCTATTTTATTCCATGCATTAATCAGGGTTTGAAAGAATAATGATTTTTTATAATTTTTATGAGGAAATGATAGATTTTTATAATTTATTCAATTATTGGATTGTAAAAATTATATATTTTGGGTGAACTGAGATAGAACTAGGTAAGACTATCATAGATAATATTATGGGAATGCCTGGATAAAACACTAATGAATTGTATAATGGTTATGTTCTTTGGGGAATTATATAGGATGTTTACCAAATGGTCATTCCTATTGTTAATGATTTTATGGTTTTTATAATTGTTCTATGATTATGATGTCCCATGATACCAATACATTTTATCTATGTTGGATATGGTTTTATGATGTCTCGTTTGATTAACATTGATATAACCTGGCTTATTAGTATTTATTCTTATAACTCTTTCATTTGTTAATGACTTATTCATTATTTTAATGTTTTATGATCCAGGTGTTGACTGATATGAATATTATCATGTTATATTAATGCATTGTTATTATTTTATAATACATTTTTTCTCTTCTTATGATCGCTAATCCAATTCATTTTTTTAATGCTTAATTTTTTTCTAACTAAGAATTTGTGATCGCCATTTTTATATTTCCTTTTACCCATGTTATAACAAATGTGGCTGAAAAAATAATATCCATTAAGGGGTTTCGAATAGATGAGAATGATATCATAATGTGAAAAAAGGTAAATATGGGTTAAGTGGGATAAACTCTCATTTAATATCAATGGATTTTTTTTGGTAGGAGTTTGTCCTAATTATCTAATACTCTATAACAAAAAGTTCCTATAGAATTTTAGTGATCAATTATTTCCTTTAGATGTTGTAAGGTTTGGATGGATAAATAGGATCACAATTATTGGTATTAATGTAAAAAATTTAAGATTATGATTTCAGTACTGGATAAAGGAGTGTGAAATTGAGGATATTATATTTAACATGTTTTTTAATAAAAAATCATATAAATTTTCATATTCCATTTTTAAACGTGTTTCAAAAAAAATTATTATAAAATTTATTTCATTCCATCCCAAATATAATTATTCACCACTTAGAATAATGTATTCAGTGGATAAACCTAAGACAAATAGAAAAATTATCCATACAAACATCATTGAACTACATCAATTTCAATATAAAACAAAAACAAATCTCATATCTAAAAACATTTCAAAGTAATACATCATTGGAAACAACATAATAAGAGTGGGATGGAAAAAACTAATCTAGAGGAGAAACTATATTGTAAAACATTTATTCAAATGGGAAGGTAAATTTTTTTCCAACCATGAAACTACCACTTCCATTGTTAACGATCAATTCCCTATAGGAACCACTTGTTTTATCATTCCATTCATGCTAAATATGAATCCTTGGTTAATTTACCGCATATTCCTTTAAATTACCAAATGAGAAACAAATTCACTAATAAACTAAATTATAATCAATGAATCATCAAAATATATCAAAATCCCTCAAATATATCTAAATCCAAACTCCATATAGTAACTCAAGCCAAAAACAACCATATAAAACTCAATGTATAGTGTATCTAAGAGCATGCCAGGAACATTACAACATACAATAACTACAAATAACCCATATAATTAGAGGAAATTCATTGAAAAATTTTATTAAAGAACCAACTAGAGGCATCAGTCTCTCTAACACACATTCTGGAATAGGGCATACTGAAGATTTATTCCAGATCACACTTGAATAAAAGCAGCTGCCACATGTTCAAAACATGATCATTAAGAATGATTTCAACATTGTATAATCAAAAATATCAATGATAAAACATCCAAAATAGAGTTTATAGAATACATAAATAGAAGATATTGGGGATTGAACAATAATTAATGTTGCATCACATACGTAAAGAAAACAAATTCCAATTAATACACTATTAGCTCCGAATAATACAAAGTAAAACAATTTTTGGTGAATTGTTTCTTTCAAAAAATATTAAACAATTATAGGTTTTTACACTCACTATGATTTATGTGGATATGTACTATTTTATTTAATATAAAAATGAGTTATGGATAAAATAGAGATAAGGAACACATCTTTTTGTAGTGATTTGGGGCACAAAGGTTCCATAATCCACTCCACTGAAACTTTCTTTGTGAGCATGGTGATTTTCACTAGAATGGTCCTATTATCTCAATACCATAAATTCAAAACTATGAGAAGGTATTTGAAACCTTTATAATAAGACTATAAACAATTCCATCTACTTCATTAATAAGGAATCGAATATCCACAGCTTTGATCGAGAAGCTGATACTCCACCACAACTGAGTACAAGCAGTTGAAACTTCAATAAATAAAATGAGTTTGATTTGTTGATTTGGGTTGTTCTTCATAGTTATAGAAAAAAATAGCTGTATATGGATATTTTTAATCTGAAATTCAATACTTCAAGATGTTATAGTTCTAATGTAAACCTGGTTTCAAATGATATTCAATAATAATAGCAACAAATAAAAGTAGTAATCATACTGAAGTATGAGGTGTGACATGTTTATCTCCAAAGTGCAGTCTCTTCTACAATGTTGATCATTCTTCTAAACAACACATATAATAATAAATTCAATAAAAAGAAAATGAATAAAAAGTATGAGACTTGAATATCCATCATTTAAAATGATAAACTCGAAAAAAATATTGAGTAGAAGGTTTTATTTGTTATTATGGTCCTTGAAAATATCATAATAAATCATGGAAATACAAATTCCAATTGACCAGAGGAGTTGTAACGTCCCTTAGGAACATGATATATTTTCTTAGATGAGCGCGGTTCTTTGAAACATTCATAATGATCCTCGAATTTGTCCTTAATTCTGACTCAATATTTGATGAAATCTGAGATAAAAAATGTGGTGTAATAATTTCCCTGTTGAAAATATAATGTAGGGTTGAACCAAATAGCATAGGGTTCCTTTTCATAGAGTATAGTTCCATTTCATAGCATAGGGTTCCTTTTCATAGTTTATGGTTCCTACTAATGTATGGATCATCAACCATAGTTTCATCCTCACAGAACGTAGGGACCAAAAGTAGCATAGGGATGAAAATCCACATGTTTCCTTTTCAGCATAAAATCCAGAATGTAGCACTGATTAACCATACGTTCAATTTTCTTGACTGTAGGGTATGAATAGTAATTTCAAACACCACATTGGGATACTGATTCATACGCTTGATGATTCTCTGAACATAAGGGTGTTGATCCAAATTCAATCTTCTTATCATAGTATAGGGTTGACACCATAGGCATGAATTAACCTTCTAGTATAACATAGGGATAATACACCATATGCTCATTAACCGAATGTTGGGTTTAAAATAATGTTTTAATATCAATTCCAATAAGGCTACCAACTATTACCCTAGGTATTAATTCCTAAAATTTTTCTCAAGAAAGCTTTCATATAAAATGATCAAGGGTATTTGTGAGCGTCAAAATCATCATAAATTATAGAGTATTATTAATAAAATAAATTTCATACAATTTCCCCCTTTTGATAATCAAAAGACACATAACATAATTTCTAATAAAACATAATCGAAATACGAGATTTTTAAACACAAAAATAGATATAGAAAATACATATATTTTGGAAGTGTTATTTCAAAAATGATATATTTTTATAAAACGAAATGTTGTGGTTTGAAAATATTCTCCACCATATATATTCTCCTCATATTCCTTAAAACACTTCTCCCCCTTTTGTAATATAAAAAAGATGATTTGAATGAATAAATGATATAAACCACAATATATTCACCACTAAACTATTGATGAATAGTTATAGACACTAGTATATGAGAAATAAATTTATAATAAGCTGTGAAAAATTGAACTTAAAAAAAAGAAAATAAATCTCAATAATAATAAAATAAATTCAATTTAAAACTAATTCCACTATTTTGAAAATAATTTATAATCCACAGCCAAAAAAATGTTTCTACAAAATTAAGGGCAATGATCAGAATCACCATAGGAATAGGGTGCAATAAGATGAGGAATGTCTTGGAAAACACCATTAATATCAATGAGCTTCAGTAACAATCTCTGAAAATGGGTTTTGATGACTTCTGACCATTGTTGAAGTATCTTCTTCAAATAATGTCCAATATTCATATTCTCAACTAAATTAACCCTATTAAACTCATTCAAAATAGTTTATTACTGAATTTAATAAGTTAACATATCCTTAACTTCATTAACCACTAATCCCCACTTGTATTCATTAGAAGTTAGTTTACTAACCAGATGCCTTCAATTATATAATAGAACACCAAAATGAGTACTATCACACTGAAGAGTGTGTTGTATATCCTCAAAATCATCCAAAAATAAACTAATATCTTCAAACCTTCTGATCAGGTTTGGGGTTGTCTATTGGGTGGATTATTATGCTCAATTTCTTTCCCAAAGTAACTAAAATTATATCTCTTTCGTCAGCCTTAACTCATCAAAATCTAACTTCTTGATAGAGTCATCTTTCAATAAACTAAAATCAGTAGAAATTTTTCTAATAAACTCTTAAAGGTATTTAATATAAATAAGATTTTGTTGAATCTCCTTAGACGGAGCTTAATAGATTCAAATTTATTTATTGGAACTGATGAACATTTCATATCATCAAACAACTAGTTCAGGGCATGTAATTCATTCCATAGAGACAAATTCTGAGCTTCCAACTTTTTTGGCTTTTGTACAAAAGCCTCAACATGATTGTTAGTAGATTCTGGAGATTGAGAAATTTCTTGAACAACTCCAATATAATCTATGATTGGCTATTCATTTACTTCTGATCTATCTCTTAATGTATATCCTCCCATTGTATCATAATCAAGAATAATGAGAGAAATATTTTCATGACTATGGACACCATACCTAGGATTTTCATGATTTTGTTCCTCTTTCTCAATATGCTCAACCACTAGAGTCTCCTGTTGACATCCAATAATATCTTCATCAACACATCCTATAATTTCTATTGAAATTCTTCTTCATTGAATAGGAGTTTCTTCTGGCCTTGATTCACCTTGATCATTAGGCCCTTGTCTGACATAACCAACCAAAGGAATCATCCTCTTCTCCCCCTATGTAGTAATCAACAACCTCTATTGTTTTTCCATACCAAAAATTAGAAGAATTTTTCAATACTTTCTCTAAAACATCCTATTTTCGTTACATTCCCAGCATTTAAAACGTTTTTGTGATGACATGTTTTACCAAATAACATATAGAATATTTTTCTTGTTCATCACAAAAAAAAACTAAATTATCCTACTATATTGATAATATCCCATCTTGTCATCCTTTTGGCGGTAATGGTTTAAAAACATTATCATAAACTAATAGAAATTGAACATGATATGTTTCGAGAATAAAAACATGACATATATGTCTGGAAAAGAACCTTTTCATACTCCGTAATCTTGGGAAACATTCCAAATTGAATGAATTTAATCATAACTAAGTGATCAGGAGAAATATATTTCATTATTACTTTATTGAAAGACCATTTTCCACAAAAAGAAAACATAATTCCCTTTGAAAAATATTTTATATTACATATATTCCTTAAATAAAAATGTAACTCCAATTCTTGGGGGAAAAGAAAAAACTTCTCTATTTCCAAAAATTAATATAAAATTCAGAATAACTAATCTTAGATAAAATAATATCTTCAACAAATCTAAGACTGAAAAAAACATTCCTAGAGAATTATTTTAGTTTAATGTTTTATACTATAGTCTTTTTTCCATCTCCAAAATTCTATCCCATACACTTAAATATTATGGCTTCCTTGAGTGAAAGATATGTTGAATCAAAATAATAGATCTTGATTACCTTACCTTGGATAACTTTATAATGAAACCTTGAAGGATTGTAGTCAAATCCATCTTAGCATCTTCAGATCTTTGAAAATTTACCATCTATAAAGGTTTTGAGTTTAAAGGAATTGAAGTTTTATGTTTTGGAAAAGGGTAATAGAGGGAGAGAGAGATATACTCTATAAATTTAAATGAATTGAATATAAATAGATGTGTAAGATGGTATTATAACATTGATTGAGGATGTACTCTTTATATTTTCAATTTACAAAGAAAAAAAATTCTTTTAAAATATAAAAAATACATAACTAAATAAAATTAGAAATGATAAAATATTATGTATTGCATATATAATATTTAAAATATAAAAAATTGGATTAAAATAAAATAAATTAAACAAAACATTCATTTAAAATTAAATTATCATAACTACCCCTTAATAAAATAAAAACCTTCACTAGGAAGTGGTTTAGTAAAAATATTAGCTAATTGGTATTCATTATTAACCAATTCTAAAGATATATCTTTTTTAAAGACATGACCTCTTAGAAAATAATGTCTTATATCAGTTTGATTAGTCCGAGAATGACTTATAATAATTTTTAAAATATATATAGAAGTAATATTATCTCATAAAATATGTATACTATTAAAATATATTCCAAATTCTAGTAGGGTATTTGTCATTTATAGAACATGTACACAACAACTTCTAGTAGACACATATTCTGCTTCAGCAGTTGGTAGGGTAACTAAGGTTTGTTTCTAGCTGTACAGTGATACTACAGATTTTCCTAAAAGTGATATGTTACTAGGGTAATTTTTCTATCTAATTTACAACCTCCAAAACTTGCATTTGAATATCAAATTAAATTAGAATCAGATGATTTGTAGTAAATAAGAGATCGAAAAATAGTTCCTTTTAAATATCTAATAATTCTTTTAAAAGAAGTATGATGGGATTATTTTAGAATTCATTGAAGTTTAGCCCAAAAACATACAGAAAACATATTGTATGTTCTGCTAGTAGTAATATATAACAAGAAACTAAGAATACCTCTATACTAATTATTGTCCATGGGTTTTTTAGCTTCATCCAAATCATGTTTTATAGTGGTGCATATGGGAGTTGTATATGTCTTTATATTTTCATGTCTCATCTGTTTCAATAAATTAATAATATATTTACATTAGTTTAAAAAATTTCCATTATGTTTTTGATAAATATGAAATCCTAAAAATAAATTTTTTTCTCCCATCATACTCATTTAAATTTCGTTTTTCATTAATTTTGAGAAAACATTACAAATAATTTTATTAGTTTAACTGAAAATATTATAATCAAAATAAATTTTAGATAATAAAATATGAGAACAAGATATTTCCTTAAAACTTTTTGGATATTCTAGTCCAAAATTAAATCCATTTTCAAACGAAATGAACAAAATCATTTATACCAAGCTGTAGGTGCAGGTTTAACGTCCTAGAGTTCTTTAGTCAGTTTACCAAAATAGTATGGTTTTTAAGGATTTTCAAAACATGGAGGTTGGTTAATATAAACATCCTCTATTAAATAACCATTTAAAAAAGGAATATTTAACATTCATTTGATATAATATAAAATTCATATAAGATGCAATGGCTAAAAATATTCTATTGGATCCTAAATTTTTCATAGTGGAAAAGGTCTCATCATTATATATACCTTCTTCTTGATTATATCCTTTAGTTACTAATCTATCATTATTTTTGGTAATGATCCATTAATCATCATTTTTATTTCTATATACCCACTACGTTCCTATAGCTAGATAATTTTTTGGTATCTCTACTAATTCCCAAACTTCATTCCTCTTAAATTATTTTAGTTCATCTTATATTTCTAACATCTAACCCTCATCTCCTAAGACTTCCTCTATAGACAAAAACTACCGCAAAACATAGTAAGAGAAGCAATTCCTTTTATCAATGCTAAGCAGAAAGCACAGATAAAGGGGTGGGCCTTTATCAGCACTGGCTAAAAGCCCTGATAAATGTGACATTTATCGGTGCTAATAATAGCGGTAACAAAATATTTTAATATAAAATATTATTAGTTTATAAAAAAATTATTTTATTTACATTCAAAAATAATGTTTTTTTCGTACAGTAAATAAAAAATTATGTTTATAATTAATATATTTTTTTTAATAATTAAAATATATATATATATACTATTTTAATTGAAAAAAAATTATTTCTGTCATTATAATTATATATATATAATTAAATAATTATAATATTATAATAAACTACATTAATAAATAAATATATTTTTTATATTTTTTATATTTAATAGAGACTTATTATATTTATATTTATTAGATTAACTAGATTACTTTATTAGATTAATTAGATTAATTTATTAGATTTATTAGATTTATTATATTAATTAATTAGATTAATTAATTATATTAATTATATTTGTTATATTAAATATATTTATTTTTTCATTTTATTTATAAAAATATATTACTTTTTAATATATTTATTTATAATAAATTTTTTTGAATATATATGTGTTATCCAATGAATTTGGTCAATGAATATATTGATCATGCGTATATATATGTTATGTATAATGCATGGATGTTCATTTATACATAACATCACATTGTCCATTGGTGCGGTATATTGATTAATTCAGAATGTTACCCATATGAACTATATATGTTATAAAAATTGTACTCCTAAACTTTGATTAAATATATTTTAAAATATTTTTTATTATATATAAAAACAATTTTTAAATTCATTTTTAATTTAAATTATAAATATATATATAAATATAATTTTAAAATTATACATATAATTTTATAATTTTATTAATATATATATATATATATTAATAATTATATACCAATATTTATAAATATATACTATTTATAATCACAATTATAGCTATAAATAAATATATAAATATAAATATATATGTAAATAATTATAAAATTATAATAAATATATTTATTGAACTACTTATAACGTTATAAATATATAATTAAATAGTTATATTCATGAATATATTAAAATATTTATAAATATATAAAATAAATTTATGTGTATTTAAATAAATATTTTTATTAGTTGTGAAATAGTTCTGATATTGATGGCATTTTTCAGAGTTAAAAAAGAACTAATTAATATATCTTTTATCCTCACTAACAAAGAACTAATAAAGGTTCCATCGGGTTTTATAAAAGAACCCTAACAAGCTCCTCCTCCCACAGACCCTTTTAAGCCTTCCCGAAATCTAACCCCTTCCCATTAGAGCCCTCCTACACCATTGATCCCTCCTACATCAGTGATCTATCCTCTGTCACTGAACCCTTCCACTCCATTGATCCATCCTCCACCGTATATCCCTCCTCTCTCGAGACTTCCTCCTTCATTGATCCCTCCTATGCCGTGACCCCTCCTCCTCCTCCTCCTCTGTCGTCACTACCTCCTCCTCATCCTCCATGTCTGCCAAATCATCATCATCCACCACCGCTGCCTCCCCCCCCCCTCCTCCTCCTCTACCTCCTTATTCTCCTCCTTTCATGGCCCCCTTGTCCCCCAGACCTGCTCAGGCATGCCCCCCTCATCCGACGACCGTCCTGACACCCTCATCTACAGCGCACAGATTCCCATAGTGAGTCTCAATTGAGGTTTCCATAGTTTCCATAGGGTGCGTAGGGCTTGACAGAACCCTTACATCGGTTTATGTAGGTAATTATATTTCATTCCATTTATTGGAGACTTCCTTTAATTTTATATATTCTAAACAAGGTTTTTAATTAGATAAATGAAATATATTTTTTTTGAAATTTGGTTGGTCAATGATTTTCTATGATCACTTTCGGGTTTCCATTGATATAATGGTTGTATTTTAATAATTCAATGATAATTTTATTCAAAATTGTGTCTCATTCTTTCTAAATGATTAATAAAATGGAAATAATGGTTTTTTAAAGATAAATTATTTTTTCACGGTTTCTTGGACCAATGAAAATTTATAAATTGGGGTGATTCTTGGTTTAGTGGTTTCTCATATTATCAAAGGGGTGTGTGTTTGATTTATGGAATTATTTAATGACATCCATGGATTGATTGTGATTATTGTTTGGTCTTTTGGGGTATTCCCTTAGAATTTAACTTTTTTCAAATGGTTTTAAATGGGTATTTTAAAATGTATGAATACTATATATATAATAAAGGCTTGTTGGGAGCTTGATAAAAAGGGTATTTATTTAAATACTTTATACCCGTTGATGAGCCCTATGTTAGGGTTTGGTGTGATAATTGTTTTCTGGGTCAAGTGTCAAATATCAGGATGTTCATTATTTGAATGTTCACTTCAGGATCTTGGGTAAAGATCAGCTCAGAAGCACCATTAAATTATTATATTATGAATCTCAATTCAGTTCACTAAATGTTTGTAAGTTGGATCTATAAGTTCACCTATATTAGAAATTTTAGTTTAATTAATGTTCAATGAATCCTTAAAATGTTATCTCGCTGGATGGAGGTAGCTAGATGGTTCCTTTGCTAAAGGTTCAGCGAGAGTGCCTTTACAGGAAGTTCAGAATGAGTTGTTGGATGAATGAGTTTAGTTGACGGTGTACAGTTGAGTCTGAGAGTCGAAATATCAAGGTTTAACAATCTATGCATGTACCCATGACATAGTTTGTGGATATAAATAAATTCAGTGAGGTACATGGTAGGGGAAGGTACTGGTATTTGAATGAATATCTGTAGGAGGTGATGCATGTGTAGAAGTCCATGAGTTCCATTAACTCTATTGGTGATGCATGGGAGTATCTCCTATAAAATGAAAAAGAAATATTTCATCAATTTAATTTGATTAATGTGGATATGTAATGCACCATTCACTAGTGTTTGCAGTCATAAATGCAGTTTCTTCTGGAAATCAACAATTACTCATGCCAACGAAGGGATGCCTAACAATATTGGTGGGAAGTTGTGATTGGATGATTAGTATAGGACCACTACAAATAGTGGTCTGAACTACATATGTAAGTATATTTTTTGTAGAAATAAATGTAATATATTATTTGATAAACATAGATGGGGCCTAAGTACCAAATTTAGGTGGCTATAGTAAGAGGAGATCACTTAAGCACATCCAGATTTTTATAGGTTGAAATTCAAAAGGCTAGGTTCAAAGCACAAGAAGGAGCATAGAAGATATGAAATGATCAAAATATGGTATTTGTGATACATCTTCTAGAGAACTAAGTATGGTTTTTGAAAATTAACTTTACCTTATAACTCATGTTCTATTTTTTCAATTGAATAAAAAATGTGATGTTGGTGTTTTACCATACACATTAGATTAAAGTATGAATCAGAAAATCCCGATATAAAATGTTCTTATTAAATTCTCCTTATATGTTTATATATTCTATGTAAACTTTTTTTCTTGTATTATTATGGAAAAAAGGATACGGAGATAACTAAAACTAGGGGAATCCAAGATGGATAAAAAATAGGTCCAGTTGTTGGGGGTGTGTAGTCATCCCAGTTTTGGTATTTGAAGTCATGAGGGATGAATTTATCAGTGGCTAATATGATAAATTTGGATATTTTTCCACTATGTTATAGAATCAGTAGTAAAAATGACTGATGATCTTAAAATTTCCACTTTTCCACAATAAGTGGTATCAAATATTTTGTTCATTTTTATTCCATAAAAATTAGTTGTAGTGGTTGATGATGGAGAACGAATGTAGAGTTTCTTGTGGAGTCATTTTTTAAAGAATCAAAATGATTTTGGCTAGACGATTGTTGGGTTCTAACTATCAGATGGTTTATTAGTGTAAATTGAAAATGATCTTTCTCCTAAAAAAAGACATGTCCAAATCATAAGATTAACATCTAGGAAAATTGTAGATACAAAAAAGATATATAAAATAGAAGCATATATCATATATGGAAAATAAAATCCCACTATTGATTAATAAAACTTTTTAACAAGACATGTCCCATTATTAAATCCCACTGGACATATTTTGGATAGGTATAACATATGTGTTCTCATTTTATATTTTCTTTTTAGTTGGAAATGTCCTCTACTAAGCGCCTCTCCTCTGCCATGAATGCACCTTCGCCGCACATTGAACGACTCCTTCATGATGAGTTTTTTACTCTTACTCATTGGTTTCCTCTTGATCACATTTTATAACTATTTGATATTTATGGTTATCTTATGAATTGTATGGGATAAACACCCCGCTGAAAATTGTGGCTGTTGGTGGTCCTCGTCTACACACTAAATGAATTGCATGTTGGTTGGTTCTTATTGAGCATTTTAATTTAAAAATTTGTTATTTACATATACTATCCTAATGAATGAATTCCCCAATATGATTAAACTTTTGTGATTACCCCTGAATTAACAAATTTAATTGAATAAGGAATGCTTTGTAAAATCAAAAAATTGTGTTTGTTTGGATTGTATGGTGTTGCCATTGTGAGCACGATTCTGTGTTTGTATAGTGTTACTATTTTTGGCATGATTGGAAGGCCATTTATTCCATTTTTTAGTTCCTTCACCATTGAATATCAATCCAAATATTATCCATTTCAATGAAACCACAACTTTGTTACTAGTTCAATTCCACTAAATATTAGAAAACAACTTCACTGTAGGACTCTATGGGACACATTATGGACACCCTAGTCAAATAAACATAATAAAACATGTAAGTAATCCCTCCACCCATAAGAAGTATATGGAAAATCATACCATTTATTAGTTTAACACCATAGTTATTGACTTGAGACATTATGTTTCTAGAGAAACACTAGAAAAGCAGTTTACAACGATGCATATAGATCACATGTGGGATACCAATACATTCTTGTGTAATGGATTCTCATAGTTTGTTCCATTGCTCAAGTGGGTTGGAATATGGGTGTGATCTAATTTGGTCCTAAGTAATGCATGGAGAGTGAAGTTTATTATTTACCATATGTAGTTCCATGGATTATAGTTGGATTTATGACCCAAGTTGAACATCATTTATGAAATTATTTTGTTAAATATTAATATTACTGAATCAAATAGGATGAATATGAATCAAGAATAGATGAATGCTAATTATTTGACAAAATAGTATGAATATGTTGTGAATGATTTTATCAAGTTTACAAAATATCATGTATATGACCCTTCTAAAATCATTTCTCTGTGTTTACACAGTTGTTATTCAATAAAAATTAGTCTAGAGGAGTTGGAAGAACACTTGATCTATCATATAATAGACCGAATATATACATGTTGGAATAATCATGAGGGAAAATTGAATGTAGGTTGTAGATGGGATGACACTGCATTTTATGGATCACATGATATGATTACAAGCGTGAACAATGAAGACGATCATATGGAGGATATGATTGCAAATGTGAATTATAATGAAGATCATATTGATTGTAACACCCCGATATTTTATGATAATTATTCTTTTTAATTCCTTTTATGTCTTTTGTTGTACGCTTCACCCATATTAACTTGCGCTATATGCAACACCGTATTTTCTTATAGTATATGCAATACTATTCTTGGCTTGTGATGCACACAATTTCATGTTCTTTCGAATAAAATTCATTTTACAAAACACCATGTACAGATTTTCATCAACGTATAACTGAAATTTGTTTTGATTTTGTTATACGCAACACCAAAGAAAGCCTTACCTACACGCAACCCCGACTTGGATTGCATTACACGCAAGAGCGACCTTCCTTGATAGCGTGTGTTGTACGTAATACTGAGTTTCACTAAAGAAAATATTATTATAATATTATCATGAACTAGCCGTTATGAATAGTATTAACTAAATTTTTAATTTTATAACATTATCAGTCATCTTAAACATTTTCTAGATCATGGTATGAGAACAAAATAAATTTTTTGTGTAAAATAAATATTTTTTAAAAAATGTAGTTTTGCCGCCTTTTGATGGTGCACCCATTTAAAATATAATTTTTAACTAGTTTATAAGTTAAATTCTACAAAATAAACTTCAGCTTATGAATCGGGATATAAAAATTTATGTTGGATATTATTTTGATATTTTTCTGATAACATTCATATTTTGATGAATAGGAAAAATACGCTAAATTTTATTTAAAAACAACTTATTTCATCCAGAAAATTTATATGGTTAAATTATAATATTGAATTGTTTTAATTTATAAATAGAATATATTTTTACTATTTAATATAATTTATGTCAATATCGTAGATTTTACATTGAATTCATAGGTAAAAATATTTCAATCTTTTGCAATGTTTTAATTAAAAACCCATTTTTTTAACAACAGGATTAATTTTAAATTAATTACTCCATCTTCTGTGTCATGAATTTGGAAAAATGGATTCCATATTTTTTACCATTAGTTCCAAATTTTTTTAATAGGCTACTTTTTATTTTTAGACATTATGAATAGTAACTACGGTAAATTTTATTTACCAAAGTTAAAGGTAAATTAGGTAGTTTAGGGTAAAAATAATATGATAAAATTACCCTATCACTTGTCCTAATATAATTTGATGATTATATTTCATCTTATAAAATACATGGGTAGATATGTTATCTATTAGAAACCACTTGTATGTGATTAAGACCTTTAATTTATTTTATTTAAATAAAAGTGAAATATGTCTCACTCAAACTTTAATAATTAAATTATTTTTAATATAAAGTTATAAAGAATATAAATTAAGTTATAAATATTAATTTTAAATCTAATATATATATATATTATATCATTGTAATTTATTTGTAATTTTTAAGAAATATATAATTAACTTAATTTATTATATATTAATGAAGCAGAAATTATTTATTTGGTGAAAAATCAAAAATTTTGTTTTTATTAAACTAATAATACGCATAAAAGGCCCAAAAAACCTAAAAAAATATTATTTTTCGTGTACATATAAACCATAAACATCCATAGGTAGAATGTTTGACCATTTGAAGCCGTATAAAAGCTATTATGACACTTATACTATTTTATTTTAAATGATGTCAAAGTTGTCACCTTCATAATTTAATAAACATAACATTTTAAAAGTTGGGTTATTTAGAAGAAATATTAGACCAAAAGTATTCTTATGAAATATATTATAATTATATTCATCAAAAAAGTTTATTTTTAATTTTTATACAAAAAATAAAAATATAAAATAATTATACAAAAATATTGTTGTATTTATTTTGTTAAGAGAAATATCAAATAAATGTTTTTAAATATATTAAAATAAATATTATATGAACTAATTAAAATGATCCACAAATATTTTAGATGAATATGACATGCTAGAAACATATTAAATATTTTGGTTCGAATATATTCTCTCTTTTTATTTTATTTAAATTCAAATAATTGAATAGTGTCAAACTTTTCACTATTGGTATTTTATATAAATAACATATTATTAAATTTTTTAAAAATCCCAAAAATATTTACAAATTACAAATTAAAATTTATATGGTCTAAACGGTTATAAAGTGTAGAAATATGGGAAATTTTCAACATATAAGTATGTATTTATATCAATTTAGAATTTTTAATATTATTACAAAAAATAAAATTAAAATAGATTAAATAAGGATAAATCAAAATGATAAGGTTTAAAATAATCATAAAACATGTATCAATTTTATTGGATGATGTGATTGAAAACCTATCTCATATAATATTTTAATTGAGTCATTTTTTAGGTATTTAATTGGGGTTTAAATTTATTATAAATTAATAGTTTTTAGGTCTCCAAAGGTGCCCCTCTCCTCCCTTATAAAAGGGATCCTCCTCCCTCTCCACTTCACACCATTTTTGAGCTTTCAAATTAGTCCAAACCCTGACCATTTCACTTCTCCACTTCCCTAGAAACCTACTATAGGTCCTGGTCTTCTTTAAAGACCAACTTTAGTGCCCTAAGCAGAGGTTAAGAGGAGGCTCATTGAAGAAGTGGTTATATCCTTTACTGATTCTTTCAAACTTATTTCATATCCTACTTCCTCTATATGAGTTGATTATTTATTAATTAATAAATCCATTATAAATTGTATACTGAATGTTATTATGAATATCAAACAACCATATTCTATCTTCTATCCATCCTATGAAAAAAATGAAATCACCCCATGTGCGTATGTACGGCTTACCGTCTCCAGGTCGTTGTGTAATCTTTTATTTCATCACTAACATACTGGGATGGGTATAATGATGGAAGAAATAACTATATATGTTTATTTTAAAGTAATATTTATTCTGAAATATTATATACCATACACTTGAATAGAATTCCGCAATCATGGAAATGATATCATCGCTTGTGCGTACGTACGACCTACAGTCTCCACGATGTGATGCGACTCGTTCTACATAATCTTCAATGAATAATGATTATATAAATGAATTGAATGAATAAATATGATATATATTACACTAATACCATTTTATAAATGATTTATCTATAACCTAAAAAGTGGAATAAAAATTTATTCGACAAAACATGTATAAGAACATAAAGCAACGAACACTTGAATAAAAAGTAGAAATGAAATATTACCAATAAGAAGTCAAGAATATGACCATATATGATATCATAACAATGAATATGATTATATAATAAGTAAATGACATTATTTAAATCATTATATAAGGGGTTCTAATACATACAAATCATATCGGACCTAAGGTAAGGGATTATTTCGTCTCACTTTTATTTCTGTGAGACATATGCCTTATTCACCCCCTATTTCTTTTGTATGGTGTTTGTGCTTCGCGTGAATGTTTTATGATTTTTATTATAAAGGATATGATATTTAAATATTCAATTAATTTTCCTTATTTTATGACAAGTATGATTCCAACAATTATAAATGGTAAGGGATAATTATTCCAATCTCATTCATATTGGAGATTGATTATTCGTAAGTATTTGCTAGGGTTATGTTTATCATCGATTTCCATGTTTTCTAAAAATGTTTTGAAAAAATGTTTAATATTATTCCATGTATGTTTGAATTAATTTTTACCCTTTTTTGACTTTTATCACATGGTATGGAAGGAATCTTTCTTTTGTTTACCATACAATGTACTTTTTGACTTTTCTGGCAAAAGTATGAGAATAATGTTTTTTTAACATATACTGCATGAACGGATTTTTATTGTTTTATAATGCATTAGTTTAATGAATATTCATGTACAATATTTCATGATTATTTTCAATAAAATATTTTTCTTTTAAAATTGCATGGAATTTTGAAAAAAAAATGATTTTAAAGAAAAAAACGATATTTTCCTCAAGAATTCATTTCATGTGCTTTATCAAAACTATTTTCCATCTAAGATGATTTTATTTAATATTTTTATGTTTCAAGTATAATTTCTCTATTATTTACATGGATTTATTTTTCTTTTGATGAAATGATATTTATTTGTCTTATGTGGATTATGTTATGATGGTATGATGTTTATGAAACCCATTTTATTATTTGGATTATGATGAATGATTTTTGTTTATTTTTTGGCACATGTAAGAATGATTTCATAATGAGATGGGTGGGACCTATATCTTCCTCCAATGCATTTGATAAATATTTATATCTCATGAGATATACATGGTTGGAACACAATGTGAATCTGTTTCAGTAATACAGGGCTGGAACGACAAGTAAACCCGGTTCAATAATGGACATTGTCCCCTATGATGGTCTTGGTAGAAATGTCTTGGATACTATAGAAATCATATCATGTGCTTAATGGTTTTCCACAATTTAATGTTTTATTTCAATGCCATTTTATCATGATAAATGTTTCTTTATGATATATGACTTATGTTCTGCCAAGATTTATGTCATTTCTCACGATTTTGATGTTTTATGATCATGTTTTTCTGTTTATGGATTGTTTTATAGTTCTCCATGTTTACCCATTTGAAGCATTTGAACTCACCCTTTTTATGTTTTGCTTTCCCCAGGATATAAAGAAAGGTTTTAGGTGAGAAATTAAAAGGGGAAGATCATTATGGTAGATGTTGAAGATCATTCACTATGATTAGAAAATTATGTTCCATGTTTCCAAAGACACTAAACTAACACAGTCTTCGAGGGACTCTTTGTGTCATGTATTTAGTTTTATACAAAAGTAATGTAATGTCCATGTGCGTCAAGCTTTGGGTCTCTTTATTGATGAAATGAAAAAGACAATTGAAGATCAAATTCATGATTTCCCAAAAAATTTTGGGAAGTTAAAGAGTTAGGAAAATATTCCATTGAATACCGGATGCACTAAACATACAACATTGTCAGTCGTACTGAAGATGTTTAATTTGAAAGTAGTAAATGAGTGGAGTGATGCCAGTTTTACAGAACTACATTCCCTCATAAATGACATGCTCCTAGAATATAATGTTCTGTCGATCCAAACAAACAATGTCGAATGTATACTATTCTTGATGAGTATTATCTCTGAAAGAATACACAAATGTCCAAATGACTGTACACAATTTTAAGGTCCAAAACTCAATTAAAGCATTCCCAAAGTGTGGTGCTTCTCAATACAAGAAAGAAGAATCCAGTCCTATGAAATTTGTATGGTAATTTCCAATAATTACAATGTTTAAGTGCCCATATAGAAGTGAGAAGACTACATGACAATTTACATGGAATACAGATACAATAATTAATGATGTGAAACTACATCACCTGGAAGACTCCTCTCCATGGAAGAGAATTTTTCATGAGTATACAGAATTTTGAAATAAGCTGAGGAACCTTTGTATTGTGTTATCTATATATGGAGTGAATCCTTTTGGTTTTTAAAGATGTAGTCACAGTACATGGTCGGTTATGTTGGTAAATTATAACATACCACCATGGTTATGCCTAAAATGAAAATACATCACTTTATCTATGCTTATATCTGGACCAAAACAACCAGGTAATGATATTGATGTTTTTTTGGCTTCATTGATCGAGGATTTGAAATTATAATGGTATTTAGGTGTTAAGTTGTATGATGCTTAGAAAAATAAATATTTCAATTTGATATCCATGTTATATGGGACCATAAATGACTTTACTTCTTATAAAAGTTTTCTAGATGTAGTAGTAAATGAACTTAAGGGTGTCCCATTTGCGAACAAGGTACACGGTCAATTTGGTTGAAACATTCATCCAAAATTGTTTTTCTATGACATTTCATAATCCAACCCAAATATAATAAGTACTTTTATACGATGAAATCATTCAATGGGAGTTCATAAGAACGTACAACACCATATACACTAACAGGTGATCAATTTTTTTATAATGTAGAATATGTGGACACCACTTTTGGTAAACATTTTTCAAAAAACATTATGAAAATAGGTTGGAAAACGAGATCAGTTTTTTTTAGAATTAACATACTAGAATTATCTGTATGTCAAACTTTTTCTTGATGTTATTCTTGTTGAAAAAAATGCATGTGATAGTTTTATTGTCATGTTGAAAAATACAACCTACAAAACAAAGGATGGAATTAAGGCCCAGATGGACATGGCTGTCATGGGAATATGAGAAGAGTTGACACCAGTGAAGGGTGAGAAAGGAACATTTCTTCCTCCCACTACTTAAACTCTTTCCAGGGTGGAGAGATATCAGTTTTTCAAATTCTTGAATGATGTAAAGGTTCCATAGGGGTATTCATCAATTATCAAGAACATCATTTCAATGAGAGATTTAAAGTTAAAGGTCCTAAAATCACATGACTTACATGTTTTGATGCATGATCAAATTCCTATAGCTTTATATTGGATTTTTCCCAATAATTTCATCCACACATTAATGAAGATCTGTTTCTTTCTCAAATCTATATGTAGAAAAGTTATAAACTCATAAAATTTACCAAATATGGAATGAGAAATTGGTGTCATATAGTTTGAATTGAAATTGTTCATCCCACTGAAATTATTTTATATGATGGTTCATTTGATGGTTCACTTGGTGAGACAGATTGTACTCTTTCGTCCTATACATTATAGATGGATGTAACCCATTGAACGATATTTCAATATTTTGAAAGGTTGTTTCCAATATTGTAGCCATCCCGAGGGTTGTATTGTAGAGCTGGTCTCACTTATCATTATGGCTGAAGTTATATGTGTCCCAAATTAATTACCCGTTCTTAAAACTTTAGTATATCATAAGTTCGGGGTCGATCAACAAAGAACTATGGCATGCATGAATTCAATTGATTCAATACATAATTAGGTGATGTTTGAAGAATTTTGAGTTGATTGGTTTGATTTGGGGTTTTGATTAAAAATATATTGTTTTACTTTGAAGAAATGATTAACAGTTTTAAAGAAAACAACGAGTGAATTTAAAGAGTTTAAAATGGGAAGAAAAAACGTGTCAGGGCTGGGGTGATTAAGGAGTTCTTATACAGATTGTTTAAATGGTTGTGTTGTTCATGATAATTCAATCATTCTGGATTTCATTTTGTTACAATATTTCCTTGGTCTGGTTCCTCTTGATTGGAATTATACAAGTTGACTCCTTGTTCCGGTAGTCAGTGTTTTTATTTCTTTATTAAGGTCAGTCCATTATTTGAATCAAGGAAATCTTTCTAATGATCATGGATGTTTTCATCGTTACTTCTCTTTTGTATCGCTGAGAATTCTTACCTCGGTCTGGCTCAGAATTATCAGTTATATTTGACAGTGAATTAAGAAGAGTAAGAATAATTACAATGAGCAAAAACAACTATATAAAATAGAACACAAATTACGATCCTTTCATCCACATCTCTAACACGAAGGGTTTAGTTACACATAGAAATCGTGAGAGAAATGACACACGTGATACCTGACGGATTCATCATGTAAGTGCTGAAGTAAAGTGTCGAAAGGCGAAATGGCGGAACGACGGCACCTCGGTGGATTTGGGAACGGTAGTAGCAGAGCTTCTCTCCCTTCCAGTGGTTTCAAACTCTCTTAAATATGAACTCCAAGGCCTCTTCTTATAGAAAAATAATGTACACGACGTGTATAGAGAATACACACCGTGTACATTTCATCAACGTGCTTTGGTGCCAATTTCTCCATGGTTAGGTGGCCCAAAACACCAACTTTGACTTTTGGACATGGCGACGCCTGGTAGCTGAGTGTACACGGTGTGTAGCACCTCTATACATGGCGTGTAGTATAAAACATTGGCCAGAAACCCCTTCTAGAATAGCAGACATGACATGTAATAATGGAAGATGTCGTGTCTCCTTCAACGACCACATGGCGTGTAGACTCTTCTTGGAAACAACCTCTTCTAGAATGTAGTACACAACATGTAATGCTTCCACACACGGTGGGTAACATATGCCTGGTGAAATGGGCATGTACTCCCTCCTTCGGTCTGTGTCCCTGCCTGGATGTACACGGCTTGTATAAAAAGTACATGCTGTGTTGTTTCAAAATTTTCGCAGACTTCCCTTGATTTATGTATTTTAGCCAGAAAGCTCTTGAAAGTAAATAGAATCACCAAAATCAAAGAATATGTTCATGAAACAACATATATTTGCTGAAAACATGTTTTTATTTTTGATAATATATATGAAAATGTATACACAAATCAGTTGCATCAAATTCCACCACACTTAGTCGTTTGCTTGCCCTCAAGCAAAATCTCAACATCTAATTAAAAGAGCCTATACTTTTAAAGGAAGGAATTCAATTAATAAAATGAACAAATGATAAAGTTGATGTGGAAAATTCTAAAAGGCACAAACAAATTCAATTCATAAGATATTAAAATCATGCCACATATATAATTCAATTAACTACTCTCATCCTCTTTCAAAAAAAATTTCAACCTTTCAAAAATTAGAATGGCACATGACGATTTAACATACCAGTCAATATCACACTCCACACTTAAGATGTTTTTATTCAAAGTTATTCTCAATCGAACATATACACACTCTATCAATAGTTTTGCAAGATTCCTTGTTCTCAACTTCTGGAAATATTTAATTACAATTATCATGAGGGCATTATCAATAAGGTTCAGATGTCTCTGTGGCTAAGGGTTGGTAGGTTCAGATGTAAAAAATAAATTCTGAGGCTTGAAAAAGGAAGGATAATTCCATTAAAAACATTGCATGATATTCAAAGTAAAGCTCACTGAAAAATGCTTCCTTCACAAACTTAGTCGAATACTATTGTTATCACCACCTTTTCCCTTACTAGTAGGGTTCCTAAATGAGAACAAGGTTCCCTTCTCTTTGGATTTTTTTTTCACTTTTTAAGAAGAAATCAAGGGAAACAATTATGAATACAACGAATAATTGTTTGGAATCCTTTCTACCCCAAATAGTCAAGAGGCACTCCCCCATACTTTATTTCATGGTTGTGCACAAAAATATGCCATGTATCGCCAACTCCCTTTTTAAATGTCAAATGAATAATCCTGCAAAGCTTAAAAAGAAATAGGATAGGAAGGGAAATCGGCTTGTAATGTGGGTTCCTATAAAGGTTGTTCATGGATTCTATGGGCATAATGAAGATAAAATGTAGGGTAGGTCTCAAGATTAAGGGGTTGAAACAATCTAATGCATCAATAATTTTAATGTAATTCAAAAATTCCTTCATGTTTTGAAAAGAAAAAAATGAAAATTCTGGTAGTGATGCATATTTTAAGAATCTCGCAAGGAATAGGGTATTTAGAAAAGAAATATGAAAAAGGGTTTAGAATACCTCTCAGGAGTCAAAAAATAATAAAGGGAAAATCATGTCATGACATGAATTTAAAGGATTATCCAAATCAATGTAATTAATCAAGGAATAAAAGATGCAATTGAAACTGTATCAGCAATCATTTTAAAACAATTAAGAATAAGAATCAGCATGCAACCCTCAAAAAGTTCCTACTGATAACATAAGCATTTATAAAGATGATTTAACCAAAAATTACTCTACGGTTGTAAATATATAATCTAATAATGATGTCTCCGAGATTAGTTCAAGGGAAAATACTAAGGTGAAAGAGATAGATGCTCCCCCACTCTTAATACTGCACATGGTCCACCAAGTGCAATACTAATGTAAAGGGTGGGAAAGGGTGAGATATAGGGGACAAAATGAGGGAAATCAGTGGAATAAGTAAATCCAAAAATAAATAAAAGAGAAATGTAAAAATACTCCCCTTGTGAAAAGTGATGCCCAAGGAGCTCCATGATACCTGTGACTGTCGAGGAAAAAGAAAACTGCAAACATGTATAACATCACATCACAAAAAATGACAAAAGAGATATAGAAGATAAAGAAAAATGTCACTATCATGGGGTCGCCATAGGGGAGGCAGCATCCTGTACAAAACTAGCCGGCAGATATGGCATGGGAGTAGTGGAAGAGGGAGGCCCTGATGCTGCACTGGGAAGGGTAGCTGGAGAAGTAGGAGCTGCAGGTGCGAGACTCAGAGAAGGAAGCTCAGCAGTAGGCCCTGGACTGGTAGCAGTGGTGGCTGTAGGAAAAGTAGCTGTAGGACCTACTGTAGATAGCAGAACAGAATCTGTGGCCTACACAGGAGAGGGCGGTGGAGCCGCAACAGATGGGCCAGGAGCGGAGGCAACAGAATGTGGTGAAGGCAACAGAAGACCAAGATTCTTAGCAATATGCACGAACAACTTCTCCATGCGGTCCTGGCGGCTGTCGAGACAAATCAAATGTCGTGCAATGGTGTCCTGGCGGCCGATGAGAAGATCTAACCACTGCTCCATCTGATCATGTCAGCTATCAAAGCGACCCAAGACCTGATCCATCGCGGTTGGGCTGTGGGAAAGGGAATGATCGACTGAGGGTGCGGGGGTAGGTGGGATGGGTGAAGGGACAAAATAATTAATGTCAAAAGAAATGGGGGATGTAGGAGGTGGGTGAGGTGGAGAAGCCGGAGGGGTTGGGAAGGCGGAGCAGGGTCATCAGGTGGGGCAGGTGAGGCAGCGGGTGGCTGGGGGTGAGCCTGAGCAAGGATGTAGGCACCCCCTTACTTCTGGACCATCCCCATACGAATGAGCATGAGAAATTCCATCAGCTGGGGTGAACCTAACAGGTCATGAGTTAAAGAGGGCTCGAATACCCCAAGGTGGTGGGAGAGACGGGTAGTGTAAAACCTACCGTTCAGGTTTCCCTAACGGCCGGTAAACATGGATTGTAAATAGGAGGTGGTGAGATAGGTAAGGTTTGGGCAGTCATTCCAGATGACATAGGTAAGGAGCTCTATTTCACGGCTGGTCATGAAACCCATATCCTCATGGCGGGGGAAAAGGATGGCCCTGAAGCACCGGTGGTCGAAGCGGATGATGGGGTCAGTGATAAGAGTGCTCTTCTGGGAATTTGGGGAGTACCAGTGGTCAGGCCCAGGGATATCCCGCCCCATAGAGACAAGCTCAGAGCGTTAAGGCCTGGATACTATAGAAACAAGAGGTGGGGTGATGGGATGGGGATAGAAACCACTCCCTCGGCCAAACTCTATAATGGTAAGAGAAAAACATCGGACGCCTAGCCGGAATCGAACTACGGGTTCCACATTGCCCTGTGTCTCCCGGTACTCCGCTCCATCAAACTCAAACGAGGCCACAAAACTCCAAAAATAAATCATGGAATACATGAGTGATGACCTAGAAACTATCGAGGAGTGAGGTGTTCCTGAGAAGCGCCCCCAACTCCTCCCAAACACTGAACTGCTGCAGAATTCCACTGTCAAGGTATCGCTCACTTAATGGTATTGGCCGAGGAGAGAAGCAACAGACCTTGTCATATGCGAGGTCGGTGATCGGGAATACCATGGAAGGATAGGGAGAACTTGTAGGTCTCGGCCCAGGTGCAGGTGCAGCAGTAGCGGCTGGCTCTGTGGGTAGATTTGCCGAAGTAGAGGGTGGCTCGGTGGAAGGTGTCCTCAAAGAGGGACCTGCTACAGAGGAAGATGGCGCAGGTAGAGCAGCAGCTGGTGGATCAGAAATGGTGTTTCTCAGAAGCTCGATGCTGGAAGGTGGAGGTGCAGCAGAAGTAGGCCCGGCCTCTGTTGAGGGAGTGAGTGGCGGTAGAATGGCCAATGGAGGGAGCTCCAAGACCGGAGCATCTGGGTCTTGTTGTGTCAGTTGTCAGAGTCAGATCTGACGATAGATGGGCCTCTTGCCCTCGGTGGTGGAGGCTGGCTGCTTCCCCCGGGAAGGATCGTGATCTGCCATATCCTGAAATAGAAAGAAAAAGAAAAAAACAAAAGAAAAAGAAAAAGGGAAAAACAAAGAAAATGTCGGAAAACTAGAAAATAAAAATACACGGCGTGTACTCCAGAGTACACGGCTTGTAGTGAAAAATGTAGAGTATCCCGTGTTCTCTTGATAGACACTCCGAGGGAGAAAAAAACATACCATGTAAAAGTACATGACATGTACAGAACATACACGCCGTGTTCACTCAATGTGTAGGCGGTCGTGTGTTACAAATTACACGGCCATGTTTTTATTAGTTCAATGAAAAACAACTACACGCTGTGTAGTATAATGACATGGCATGTCATTCAGTTGAGGTACATGGCCATGTAGAGGTTGAGACACTGGAAAACCGAAATAAATAAAAGACATGGTGTGTACCGAAGACAAACGTCGTGTATGGGAAAATGAGGTGAGAGGTCGTGTTATGTGCCACACACAGAGGGGCCAAAGGAAATGGTTTACATGGCATATACCAAACACACAAGCTGTGTATGTGAAAATTGAGTGTGAGGCCGTGTGAAAAGGGGGTACACGGGCATTATGAAAAGGACATGGTGTATACTGAACATACACACCATGTATATTCAAATTTAGAATTATTTTGTGTGTGGCCATGTACCGAACTATAAGGCGTGTGTTCTTCATTTCGTGGTCGTGTACAGGCGGAAGCCGAACGGTCAGCTGATCCAAAAAAACTCCCTAAACGAGTCTAAAAATTTAAAAATAGAGGGTGTAGAATGGCATACCTTGACCGAGGATCACAATGGAAGAAGAATCAGAACATGAAATTCTCTGAATCGACAGATCTGAGAAAATGCAGTGCGGGTGGCATTCGGGAGAAGAAAACGGTAATAGGGGAGGTACATGGCATGCATTTTTGGACAACACGCCGTGTATTCCAATTTTTTTCTTTTTTTTAACTATATATTTAAATATATAATTATTATAGTAAACTATATAATAATGATTAATAATAATTAAAATAAAATAGATATATTGATAAATTCTATTAAAAATAAACCTATACATGGAGTATATCGGTAAATACACGCCGTTTAATTTAAAATTATAAAAAGTGTAGTACCACCTTTGGTCCGGTGCTTGGGGCGGGATTCGAACCGGCGATTGGTCATTCTGAATGGAATCCCTCAACCACTGGAGCAAAGGTTGTTATGCTGTTCATATTTATTTTATATATATATTTATTCTATACGGCCTATACACATTGGAAGAAATAAATTCACGGCGTGTTGTTTTTATTAAAGAAATGATGGGGATAAAGTGGGGAGATTATCGTGATTCGAACCCGGGCCTTTTGAACCTGGTGCTGAGACGTTGCCAATCCGCCAACTTCACTCGCATGTTATTTCTTATTTTAGAAAACGTTTTTACATTATATTGAAAAATTATGGCGCACATGGCGTATATAAAAATGTAGGTCATGTGGTTTTATTTAAGGAACAAATGATGGAAATAGGGCGGTTGTCTGCATTCGAACCCGAGCGTTTTGGAATCGGGGTACGATTCTAGCCAACCAGTCCATCCCCATCATGGGTTTTATTATATTTGAACACACACACACACACACACAGATATATATATATGTGGAAAATACCACACACGTCATGTAAATAAAAGGAATAATCCCATGCCAAAGGTAAGTAAGGAGGATTCGAACCGGGGACTGCTTGAATAAACTCCAGTAACTTTACCATTGGCACTGATATCATCCCTAGTTATTTATTTGTTATTCTATAGATTTATAAAATTAATATTATAAATTAAAAATCTAAGTACACGCTGTGTATATAAGTGGTACATGGCATGTAACCTCTCGGTTGCCTCCCAGGAAGTGCCTTTGTTTTAGGTCATTGGCTCGACCTTCTTACCCTGCTTACCTGAGCTGTATGGTGGAAAACGTTCCCACCGTGTTGTCTGTATGATGGTAAGCTTTCAACCGCTGCACGTTTACCTTGAATGGTTGACCATCTTCTCCATAAATTTCAACTGCTCTATGAGGTAATACCCGTAAAACGTGAAATAGTCCTGACCATCGTGACTTTAACTTCCCTGGGAATAAGAAAATAAAAGAATTAAAGAAAAGTACCTGGTCACCGGGTTGGAAAGATTTTCGTGAAATCCTCCGGCCGTGAATGGTTCTTCTCTTCTCCTTGTACAGCTTGGTGTTCTTCTATGCATCTAATTGGATTTTATCTAGTTCCGACAGTTGGAACTTCTGTTTCTCTTTAGCTGCCTTCAGATATAAATTTAGGGATTTGACAGCCCAGTTGGCTTTTTGTTCCAATTCTACTGGCAGATGGTAGGTATTTCCATAGACGAGGCTGAATGGGGACATTCCCAGTGTTGTTTTGAAAGCAGTCTGATATGCCCATAAGGCATCATCTAACTTCTTGGACCAGTCCTTCCGCGAAGTGTTCACTGTTTTCTCCAGGATCTGCTTGAGCTCACGGTTGGAGAACTCTACCTCTCCACTGGACAAGGGATGATATGTTGTCCCCATCTGATGCTTTACTCTGTACATCGAAAGTATTCCTCTCATCATTGTGTTGTCGAAGTTGGTCCCTATATCACTGATCAGTACTCATAGAACCCCAAACTTGCTAAAAATAATATTCTTTATGAAATTAATGACTACCTTGGCTGTGTCGTGTGCTGTAGCAGTGAATTCCACCCACTTGCATATGTAGTTGACGCAGACCAGGATGTAAGTGTTCACAAAATATGGGAGAAAGGGACCCATGAAATCAATGCCCCATACGTCAAAAATCTCAACCTCTAGGATGGGGTTCTGGGGCATCTCGGATATACGTCCCACATTACCGGTCCTCTGGCACCGATCCCAATAGGAAACAAAGGCCCGAGCATCTCTATAAATGGTGGGCTAGAAAAATCCATACTGCATGATCTTAGCTATGGTACGGTATGGCCCATGATGTCCTCCTACTAGTGAGGCATGACAGAACTCTAGGACACCTTGAACTTCATTCTCCGGGATGCAACGGCGGATCACTCCATCTGTACAGGATCAGAATAGCATAGGATCCTCCCAGAAGTACTTTTTCACATCAGAGAAAAATCATTTCCTTTGCTGTAAGGAGAGGTTGGGGTGAACAACACCTGTAACCATAAAATTAGTGATATCATCATACCATGGACTAGGTGTTTCGTTGATCTAAAAGTGGTGCTCATCAAGAAAATCCTCCTTGATCTCTCGATCTTCTTCCTTCTCCAAATGAGGCAGCTCGAGGCGGGAGAGATGGTCAACAATGAAGTTCTCACTCCCTTTCTTATCTCGGATCTCATGATGGAATTATTGTAGGAGGAGTACCCAGTGGATCAATCAGGGCTTCACATCTTTCTTGTTTGGTAGTTACTTTAGTTCTTCAGCATCAGTATAAACAATAACTTCAGAAACCACTATGTAAGAACGAAACCTGTCAAATGCGAAATCCACTACAAGCATCTCATTTTCTGTGGTGGGGTAGTTGATCTGTGCCTTATTGAGTGTCCTGCTGGAATAATAGATAGTT
Source organism: Viscum album (assembly GCA_963277665.1). Taxonomy (NCBI): domain Eukaryota; kingdom Viridiplantae; phylum Streptophyta; class Magnoliopsida; order Santalales; family Viscaceae; genus Viscum; species Viscum album. The sequence goes on from OY728145.1 coordinate 396,974,050, forward strand.
CAGAAAATATTGTCAAATATCTAGCCCAAGACTGCTCCTACTACGTAGTCTCTCTCATCGCACATCACCTCACATTGTTCCTCCCAGTTGGGAGAAATCATAAATGGAGCTTCCACCAGGCGCTGATTTCGATTCTTAAAAGCTCTAACACATGTCTCATCGAACTCAAATATGTCATTCTTGGTTAGAATATTGGTGAGGGGCTGGGATATTCGATAGAAGTCATGGACAAACCGCATGTAAAAGCCTGCATTCCCTAGGAAGCTGCGGATAGCTCGGACGGATGTCGGTATAGGTATACATGAAATAACTTCGATCTTTACCTGGTCCACCTCTATCCCCTTTACTAAAATTCTATGGAAAAGTACTATGAAACTTTTCACCATGAAATGACACTTTTCCCAGTTCAAGACTAGGTCAGTGTGCTCACATCGTTCCAAAACTAGCTCTAGGTGTCGTAAACAAATGGTGAATGATTTTCTGTAAACGGGAAAATAATCCATGGATACCTCCAGGATTCGTTCCGCCTTGTTGTGGAAGATGGCCATCATACAGCGCTGGAAGGTGGCGGGGGTATTTCACATGCCAAAAGACATCCTTCTATAAGAAAATCTGTCGTAGGGTCAAGTCAATGTGCTCTTTTCCTGATCCTCTAGAGCAATGGCGATTTGGTTGTATCCAGAAAAACCGTCGAGGAAGCAATAAAAGTTGTGCCCTTCTAGTCTCTCTAACATTTGATTCATGAATGGAAAGGGGAATGACCCTTTCTTGTGGCATCATTTAGCTTCCGGTAATCCACAAAGACTCGCCAACCCATGATAGTACGTGTAGGGATGATCTTGTTCTTTTCATTTGAAATCACAGTGATACCCCCCTTTTTGGGTACCACATGGAGGGGACTCACCCACAGACTATCTGAGATGGGATAGATGATGCCTGCATCTAATAATTTGATCAAAAAGTTTTCTAAAACTTCCTTCATTAGAGGATTCAAGCGCCGTTGTGGTTTCCGAGATTGCATGGCACCTTGTTCAAGTATCACCTTGTGAGTACAAATGGTAGGGTCGATTCCCTTCAGATCTGCGACTGTCCACCCAATAGCATGCTTCTATTGTTTGAGAACCTTCAGAAGTCCATATTCCTGCTCCTATGATAGTTCTGTGTTTAGTATAATAGGAAAATTATTATCGGGTCCTAAATACCCATACATGAGAGAAGATGGAAGAGGCATCAGTTTGACATCGGGTGCCTTTAAAATTGAAGGCACAAGTGGTTTCACCTTGTCCCGTTCCAAACTATTAGGAACAACTGCACGCTTCCAATAGTGGCTGCCCTGGCCTTCAATGAATTGCAAGTCTTCTGACGCATCTTCAAATAGTATATTTAAAATAGTTAAATTATCTGAAGTAAATGAACATACCATATCATACCATTTTCTCTATGGTGTACACTTCATAACATTCCTCATGCTCTAACAAGGAAGCATGTTTGACGGCCTTGAGGACATTGTAGGAAACTCTTTCATCTCCTACCTGAAAAAAAAACCTCTCCTTGGTGCACATTGATAAATACCTTCCCAGTTGCCAAGAAAGGTCTTCCAAGTATAAGATGTTCTTCCTATTCATCCCCCATGTCGAGGATGATGAAATCAATAGGGAGGCTTATCCTACCAACCTTTACCAGTACATCCTCCATTAGTCCATTCGGATGTTTGATGGATCGATTATCGAGTTGAAGGGCTACAAAAGTAGGCTTGAGCTCGTTGAGTCCCGGTTTCTTGAAAACTCCGAGGGGCATGAGGTTCACACTGGCCCCTAAGTCGTAGAGGGACTTCCCAAACTCACAGGATCCAATTGTGCTAGGAATAGTAAAAAATACCAAGATCTTGGAGCTTTGGAGGAATGGAATGTTGAACCACCACGGATCATTACTTTTTTAGTGCAATAACGCCCAAATCCTCTTTCTTCCTCTTATTTGAGAGGATTTCTTTCATGAGTTTTGTATAGGTGGGCATCTGAGTCAGGGCCTCTCCAAATGGGATGTTCATATGTAGCTCCCTGAATTCGTCCATGAATTTGTTGAACTGGTGGTCCATAATCCTCTTCTTCAATCTTTCTGGTAAAGGTTATGTAGTCTTGAATGGTTGGACTACCTCCTTTTCTTTATTTTACAAAGCCTCCTTCTACGAGCATTCGGGTGAGGAGGGGTTGGTTCTGGTACATTATTCATCATCAGGGGGTGTGGGTGCACCTAGTTGTGATGTTTGGTTCTGTTGGATCTCTTTGCCACTCTGGAGCATGACAGCATGGGCCTCCTCCCTTGGATTCTTCTTTGGGTTTCCAGGTAGTGTACCAGGCTGCCTTCCTGAGAGTTGATTTTCCTACTGACCAATCTGATTCTCCAGTCCTCGAATCGAATCTTCTTGATTTTGGAACTGAGTCTTAGCCGTATATATAAATTTATTCATCAGATCCTATAACCTTGAGGTGTTCTCCTGCTGAGGTGGTTGTTGAGCCGGTGGAGGTGGTGGCTGACGTGGCTGTTGTGGACGAGGGTTCTGATACCCTTGTTGCTGATAAGGACCCTGCTGGGGTTGTTGCGGCCTTTTGTATTGGTTCAGGTATGGAGGTTGGTTGTAGCTAGGCAGTCGCTGGGGTGGAGGATTCTACTATTGTTGGCCCCAGCCTTTGTTCTGTTGATCTCGCCAGGCCAAGTTCTGGTACTGCTGGTACTGGTTGGGCCCTCGATTTTGGGAAACATAACTCACCTCACTCATCAAAGGGCCTCCAGTCGAACCCGGGCATTCTCTCATGATGTGGTTATTACCACAGTCACCGCATGCTGGATGGTTCGCTGCATGAACTTCAGATGCTCCTTTGAGATTCAATGCATTGATTTTCTTGGACACAACATCCAACTGAGTAGCTAACAAATTGGTAGCGTCCATATTGTGCATACCTCTCTTTTTATTCCCTGGGTCATAGTGCCACTAAAAGCTGTTGGCTGACATGTCTTCCAGTAGTTCAAATAGCTCTTCGGGGGATTTCTGCATCATCGTACCTCCAGCATCAGCATCCACCATGGACTTGGTATTTGTTATAAGTCCTCCGTAGAAGGTTTGGACTTGCATCTAGAGTGGTAGTCCATGGTGGGGGCATTTTCATAACATCTCTTTGAATCGTTTCCAGGACTCATACAACGACTCAAAGTCGTGCTGCTGTAAGTTGCGGATCTCGTTCCGTAGAATCACCGTCTTCGATGGTGGGAAGTCTTTGGACTGGAATGCCTGGGCTAGCTCCTCCCACGTGAGGATAAATCATTGTGGAAACCCCTTGATCCAGTCATTCACCTTTTCCCTTAGATAAAAGGGGAATAGGTGAAGACGGATGGCATCCTTAAACACACCATGGTAACGAAACATGGTGCAAATCTCTAGAAAGTTGGAGAGATGGGGTTCGGGTCTTCACTGGGCAGGCCTCTGAATTACACAGTGTTATGGATCAGCTGCATGATTGCAGGCTTGATCTCGATGTGCTAAGCCTGGACCGGAGGACGGACGATGCATGTATCAGCTCCTTGGATCGATGAAAGCCTGTACTACATTAGGGTACATCTTGGAGGTTGCTAGTGTGGGGGTGGAGCTTGCATATACTGCTACTCCTGAGGGGCGAATTATGGTTATGGGAAGAGATGTGGTGGTGGTTGGAGTTGGTCGTACGCTAGAGGAGGTCATTGTGGCGGCCGTTGGTAGACCCTTGGGAGGAATTCCATGAATGCCCCAGGCGCCTGCTCTGGTAGACCAGCAGCAGGAGGCTGCTGATCCTTGTACTGATTCTCAGCCGCAGCATCCACGGCTGGTGATCCCTCTTCCTTGTTCGCCATGGTTCATGGCTAATGGTTGTGAGTTTCTTTTAGTGCACGCTGACGACGAATCAGGGTATGTTCGATCTCCGGGTCAAGCAGAAGTAGTTCCGATGACTCGGCACTCCTGGACCATGTAGGGCGTCTTTTCATGCACTTTAATCTTCTCCACAATCACAACACAAATACCAGGCGTGACAGGGGAAAAGTAAAAGAGAAAATTTTTAATGGGATTAGAAAAGTGATTTTTGATAATTATTGATTTTTATTTTCACTTAAATGAATTATTAACACAATTTAAATCTTATCACAAAAACCAAAGAGTTCCCCGGCAATGGTGCCAAAATTTGGTCTTGCTTATCGTTATGGATAATGTTATATGCATCCCAAATTAATTACACATTCATAAAACATTAGTATAGCATAAGTTCGGGGTCGATCCACAGGGAACTATGGTGTGCATGAATTCAGTTGAGTCAATACTTAATTAGGTGAAGTATGTAGAATTTAGAGTTGATTGGTTTGATTTTGGTTTTGGATTAAAACTATATTTTTTTACATTGAAGAAATGATTAACAGTTTCAAAGAAAACAACTAGTGAATTTATAGAGTTTAAAACGGGAAGAAAATACGTGTCGGGGCTGTGGTAATTAAGGAGATCTTATGAAGATTATTTAAATGGCTGTGTTGTTCATGATAATTCAATCATTCTGGATTTCATTTTGTTACAAGATTTCCTTGGTCTGGTTCCTCTTGTTTGGAATTAGAGAATTTGAATCCTTGGTCTGGTATTCAGTGTTCTTAATTATTTATTAAGTTCAGTCCATTATTTGAATCTGTGAAATCTTTCCAATGATAATGGATGTTTTCACCGTTACTTCTCTTTTGTATCACTGAGAATTCTTCCCTTGTTCTGGCTCAGAATTCTCAGTTATATTTGACAGTGAATTAAGAAGTGTAAGAAGAATTACAATGAGTAAACACAACTATATAAAACTGCACACAAATTACGATCCCTTCATCCACAGTCCCAAAACGAGGGGTCTAGTTACACATAGAAAGTTGGAGAGAAACGACACACGTGATACCACATGGATTCATCGTGTAAGCACTGAGGTAAAGTGTCATAAGGTGGAACGGTGGAACGAAGGCACTTCGGTGGTTTTGGGAACGGTTGTAGCCGAGCATCTCTCCCTTCCAATGGTTTGTAACTCTCTAAAATATGAAGTCCAAGGCCGATTTTTATAGAAAAATAAAGTACATGGTGTGTATAGAAAGTACACACCGTGTAGTTTTCGTCAACGTGATTTGTCGCCAATTTCTACACAGGTAGGTGGCCTAACATGCCGACTTTGACTTTTGAACACGGCACCGCCTGGTATCTGAGTGTACACGACATGTAGTGCCTCCATACATGGATTGTAGTATAAAATGTTTCCCATCAACCCCTTCTAGAATAGCAGACACGGCGTGTAACAATGGAACATGTCGTGTCTCCTTCAATGACCACATGGGCCCGTAGACTCTTCTCGACAACAACCACTTCAAGAATGTAGTATGTGGCATGTAATGCCACCCCACACGGCATGTAGCATCTGCCTGGTGAAATGGGCGTGTACTCCCTCCTTCGGTCCATGTCCCTATATGGATGTACACGACGTGTATAAAAAGTACACGCCATGTAGTTTCAAAATTTTCACAGACTTCCCTTGATTTATGTATTTTAGCCAGAAAGCTCCTGAAAGTAAACAAAATCACCAGAATCAAAGAATATGTTCATGAAGCAACAGATATTTGCTAAAAACATGTTTTTATTTTCGATAATATATATGAAAATGTATACAAAAATCGGGTGCATCAAGAGCGATATATTTTTTAGGAAGCTGTTGAATTATATACCAAATACCTGTCTAGTGTGGAAATCATTGGCCTACTAAAATCTTGTCACACTGGGATGCATGAGGGTGAAAGAATTTATAGAACAAAGGTTTTCACAATCAATAATAAAGATTAGGAGTAGGCCCATCTTTACATTTTTCATAACAGGTTCAATGTTGACCAATATTCTCTTACCCAAAAAGAAATTATTAGGCATCTGAATCCATTTAGGGATGAAAAATGGATAATAGATACACATAATAAAATTATTATTGGATGGTTTCAGGATAATATTTTTATGAAGTCAAATGAAAATACGTACTCAAATTCAGAACCACTTTGATGGCTAGCTGGATGACCAAGTTTGTATGTATCTTCTTAAAATGAATCTGTAGTTAATGGTTATAAATTCTATGATAATGAACATGATGAAGATAGTACCATAAAGAATAGAGGGGTTACACTTGTGGCTGAAGTGATTCATGTTTCTGGTTCTAAGGATTGAAATCCAATTTATTCTAATATATCATACTTTTGCATCAACAAAAAGATATGGGAATGGGATTATATGAAATTCCATGTGCCTATTTTTTCAATGAATGTTGGTTGATAATAGGAGTGCTATTAAAATAGATGAATTCGGATTCGGGAAAATTGATTTCATTTAGGAGAGGGATAAAGATCAATTGTGTATAATGGCATCACAGGTTGTACAATTATTTTATGTTCTGGATCCCAAAAATTGTAATTGGTCAATTGTTCTGTTATTGGCCAAAACAACTGAAGTGTGAGATGAAAATTCAATGGAGGATGACCCTTTCATTGGGATATCACAATCATTTTTCAGTGGTCCCAATGTAGATGGAGTTTTTCATGTCGGAGGAGACTACAAGGAATGGTTTTACAAACTCAATAGAGGGGTCAAATCTCTTCATCTATAAAAAAATATACTTCAATAATCAAGTTATTTTATTTATTATAATATACACTTTGTTACCTTGTGTTGTTATATATTCACTGAAGCTTTTATGTAATCTAAATTAAATGATTAACCACTTCTTCCAATCCTGACTTCTACACCTAGTGATGCACCCAATCCCGAGGCACAAAAGGTCTCTCAAACCTAGTACTTCTAGTCCCAGTGCATAGGAACAGTAGGTTTCTCAACCTATGGTTGATGGTCCCTGTGTTGAGGTACAATTGGTTTCTCAACCTATTGGTGTTGTTCCCAGTGTCGACCCTAGTTCTTTGGAGCAACATAATTAAGAGTCTAAAACAAAACAAATGGTAGGCAATGAAACTCTAGCTATGAAAAAAATTAGCTCTGTAGTTTGACAGTGTTAGCCAAAATTCTTAAGGGAAAATAATATGGCATCAAATTTTAGGTGGGATGGAGTAAGTGAGGCCATCATGTTAACCCCAACAACACCATCTTTATTAGCTACATTAGAATTTTCACACAAAAACGCATGTTGATTGATATACTGTCGTGTCCAGGCTTAAGACACTAATGTGTGAAGGGATTATGGTAACATTATGATATCATTTCATTAATTTATTAAAATAAAATAAAATACTAAAAAATTCCATTACTCTACATCATCCATTGTAGAGTGAATTTATAGTAGATGCATAACACATGGAATATGAAGTTAGAGTTTTATAAAGGATTAATAGAGGCTTCCACGCAATTTTAACAAAATATCATTATTTCCGACACTTTCATCAGGGTGCACGCATCCGTTCGTTGAGGGCACAAGACTGTAGCCCCGCATTTCTGCTTTCCAAAGGAGAGCAACATCCGTCCCTTATTCAGGGACATTTGCTCCTTGATCAAAATTAGATGATGGGATGTCGGTTCTTCCTTATGTGGATTCCTCCTCGGAACTCATCACCTAGTCCATGTCTCCCTTATAGACTAAGATGTTGTTCGTGAAACTCTTATCAGTGCCATTTCTTCATGGACGCTGGTTAATTACACTGCTTATGTCTGGACATTCCAAGGGGTCCGGTCAGGGCAGTAACCTTTAGTAGGGGTATTAGTCACATTGGACATCACTGGCGTGTATGGACACAAGAACACAAGAGCGTCTTGGTTTCTTCGCCTTATTATAGGGCTTCTCAAGGGCAAGGAAGTCGGAGGCATCCCATGTAGAGTGCAGGGAATTATATTACATAGGCATGTATCTGAGGTTTTCCTAAGCTTCTCATGTTTAACACATGGTATTCCACGAGTTTAACATCTTGAGAAGATAGATCAGACTGATCATAACACTGACTATAGTGGATTATATAGATGAAACCCCTGAAGGGAACACCGATGTTGGGGCTAACACGTGGTTAGATACCATATTGTTGTTAAAGTTAATGGGGAATGAGGTGGAATGATCCCCCTGGGATGTAGCGGCCTAGGTAAGAATAATGATGGATAATGGATGGTTAAGTGGATTGGATGGAGAATGGGATGGAGTCGACTCGAGGGGGACGATGATATTGGGCTTGAGCCTCGAAAAGACCTCCTATGTATCCATGTGACAGAGAATCAATGTCCAAGTAGTTATGGATAGGGGTATAGAATTAGGGTGTGCACAGAGGAGAGTGAATTGATGATATACTATGGATTACGTGTGGTTAGCACCCTAAGGTTGGTCTTATGCCACTGGGACGGACCAGTGATATGAGTCCCAACTGAAGGGATGATTTCGGCTGACCACTAGGTTTGTGTTGACAATGGCATACTGCTGAATGGGTTTCACAATATCTTACCGTTAGATGAGGGCATAACGGCTTGTTACTGGATGGAGGCACAATGTCTTACCCCTGGATGGGGCTTGCAATGGATTACCGCTAGATGGGGGAAAGTGGATTACCTTTATATGGGGTTAAACCTCGTAGAGGCTTTCTACGTACCCTTTCTAAGAGACAAGGATAAAATCTCACATGGTTCGGGATGGTGGATGAAGTTTAATGTCATGCGGGACAAAAATGGGTCATGTAGTATAACATCATTCGGGACGAAGGTGGTCCGACATGAAGGGGGTCAGAACCAATGGTATTTGGGCTAGAACTCCAGGGGGTTTCTAGTTACCATTCCTTGGCAAGGATCAAATTTTACATAGTTCAGAAGGTGTGTTGGTGAACCGATGTGAAGATAGTTAGGAACAATGGGTGTTAGGCTTGAACCTCATGGAGGCTTCCTACATACCTTTCCTTGGAAAGGATCAAAGATAATGTAGTTCTGGATGTTTGGGAATCGACGTGTAGATGGTTGGGACCAATGGATGGTGGGCTTGAACCTCAGTGAGTCTTCCTATGTACCATGCCTTGGCAAGGATCAAAGACCATATAGTTCAGAATGGGAGTGTTTGTGGCTTACACTCTAGGATTCCCAGAGATGATATCATGGTCAATTATCACTCTAAGCCCATGTGAGTCTTGCTCGGTGTGAGAAACAAGAGTGCAAAGGACTAACGATTACACCGCGGAAGGTGAGTTTTTGGGAAGTGGAATGGGGTCTTATACGTGGTTAGTGGTCCAAAGAGGAAACAGGGGATTACAATTGGTCCGCAGCCCAGGGAGATGGAGATTGGGACTTACTCTAGGAAGGAGGCATGGTCGTGACAAATCCCAAAGGGAAGGGGATTTTTAACCAAAGAAAGGATTGCACTTTTGTCGATCCCCCCTCTAGTTTTCGGCCATGAAGAAGATATGAGGAGCAGTGGTGTTCGCACCTTCTATAAATGCTAGGGGATTACACCAAGGTGGTTGATATTTTCTCATGGGCAAACACCAATCTGAGGAAGAGGATCTCAATCCATGTGAATAATGATTTCACTCTCATGGAGACTAGTGGGCGTGCAGAATGTCCAAGGAGGGGAACCCCACATTCGATATATGGGGAAAGGTCAAAGTCTATCATCATTTACTGAGGACGACAGTGCTTGAAAGTTTAACGTCCTACAACTCAGACGAGGTGGGTTCACTCCACACCCCTTAGGACTTACATAACTAATGCCTCCTGACCCTTGGGTAATGGAAGGCATCAGTAATGCCACGGTGATGGGGTGTGTTGGAGTGATCCATTGAGGGGTCCACATTAGCATTGTCTTTGAGAAGAACCAATAGTCTTTAGCGTGCCTATGTGAAGAATCATGAGCCGAACCAACACAACAGGGAGCACAGCCCAAGGGACATTGAAATTATTTCATGAAAACATGGTGGTTCACATAGGAAAAAGAGTTGCAGAGAAAAGGGGTTTATAGGTAGATGCCTCGTGAAGCTCTGGTGCTCCATGAACTGGAGGAGCTTCGCGAAGTGGTATGCTTTGTGAATTGGAGGGGCCTAGCCTAATCATAGGGAATAGGTGCTTATGGAAGGTTCTTCACGAATTGGAAAGTCATTCTCAGAGCAGTGATTCATCAAGCAAGGGTGCATTACGAAGTGTATAAGTGTGAAGCTATGTTCTTCTCAAAGAACATTGACCCTACCTTAGCACGTGGGTTACATGTGCATGGAGGGTATATCAAAAAGAATAAGTGCCCCGCAAATACCCAAGTCCCTTTGGTGATCTCCATCCATCACAGAAGCTTGTGGGCTCTACTAAGGGCATCCATCCTTGAAGACGGCATGAATTCATGAAAAGGGGGTGGCACTTCCTGATCAAAAGATTCCATTTAAAGCTCATTTTTCGCAAATCAAAAATTACTTCGTGATGTGGGAGATAAGAAGGCGAAAGATCATAGGATCTGTCCTTTGGGCTCGAGGGGAGCCTGGTATTTATAGGAATGAGGTACCGTGAACCAGAGCCCACTTGGCGTGAAGAAAGAGCTTTCTCTGTGGCAGGTTCATGAACATAAAATGGGTTCATGGAGCATCCCGCCTCATTGCTCTTCTACAGTTCTCAAACGTCAAATTGGTTCATAGAGCATACTGCCTTGTTTCTCTGCGGTGTTTTTCGAACATCAAATCAGTTCGTAGAGCATCTCACCTCCTTTCCCCATGGTGGTTTGTGAATGTCAAATCAGTTAGAAAAGAATCCTGCTTCCTTACTCCACGGTGGCTCTGCAAAGGGGGAGCTATGCACCGGTCGCGAGGCTAAGGGGGCTCCACAAACGGTCTTCACGAGGAAACCCATAATGATTTCTATTTTTTCTTGTTTATCCTAAATTTTGGAGCAAGCAAATTCCCCCCTCAGACTAGGAGCCGAGGAAAAAGGGAGGGTCAATGTCTGAGGGTCAATCGCCAAAATTCCACGGTCAATCGTGAAGCTAACTCTCAAAAGAGGTTCGTGAAGCGGAGCAGCGACATGTGGGTAGAGCACGCCACAAATCTCGCCGTAGTTGGACGTACCATGAAGCACCAGGCATCCTCACCTATAAATAGGGGAGATAAACTCTCTTTTTTCCTTTCTCTTCTCCATGTTTTTGGCCTTTAGTGATCTTGATTCAGTAAGCTCAGTGCACTCTGTGATTGCTCTCCGTGAATTGGGCCTTCCACTTTGCAAGGCACATCGAGTCCTTAACATCACATCGGTGCACTCTGTGACTTGCATCTGAAGTCTGGTGTAGGACTCCGAAAACTGTCTTTGCAACCGAGCTCCACAAATGAGCTCCATGAAAGTTCATTGCAATACAGAACAAAAAACATCCAAATCTCGAAAACTAAATTTATCACCAAGAGGATTCCAAAGTGATACTTGTGGATACTGCCTGAAGAGAGAATATAAAGAATATCATGGGTCTATGGGGGTCCATTTGATGCCATTATAACCACAATTCACTGGAGGTGATGCTATTGGAAATCAAAAAGAACTATCCGCTGTGAAAGAGGATGCCTCTATATAGCTTTGGATTGAGGGATGATGTATCCATCTATAAAGCGAGTAGGGATGAACCAGCTTACTAGTTCAGAAGCTCGTCGTATCAGTGCCAGTGGTTCAGGGCAGCTGACGGCCATGCCTGTGAAGACTTCACACCCGTCAATGTTGATTTTCTGTATAGCCATTTGAATGATGCTGACAGGAAGGAACTGTAGCCAGAGACATCTCCCCCACTATACCAGACAATCTTGATGGCCGCCCTAAGGAACCCGGGGAAGGGGTGGTCCGATGAGTGAGACCTATGCCAGGGCAGAAACATCCCAGATGACTGGGCCTGAGCATACTGGGTAGGTGCTTCATGAGAATAATTTGGGGCAGAGATGAGGATAGTGGGCCTATATAAGGTGTCTTGGGACTCCCAATTTCATATTTATTAGCCGATTTAGCTGATGTTTGAGTTTCCATGTAAATGGTCATCGAGAACCAATACCTTACATTTGCACCATGTAGTGGTTGGGATCGGTCAATGGGATCTTCATTAGATCTCCGGGGTCCCAATATTGGGGGCAATGTATGATATGTTCCTCCGTATTATGAGTTCTTGGGCAGACCCAGAGCTGATTCCACCACAGGTGATGGTGTTAATGAACCTAGTGCCAGGAGAAGACAAAGAAGCAGTGAGGGATGTCCATTTCAGGTGATTGTTCAAGCAATTCCTGAACATTAGAGAATATAAGAAGTTTCTGGTGAGGCCTCGAACATTACCAAAGGGGGATCAATGAGGTAAGGAGCACTTGTACTATAATATAAAAGAGGAAAACTATTGAAATATGTGGGTATTCACATTAGTACTGAGCAGAAACTGATAGCCAGGTTGGCTTCTTTTATTTCAGCGCTCATCTACGGCTGGATCCGGCTGATGAGGAACAAAAACATGGGCGTGCGACTGAGCATGTTTATCCTGGTTTCCATGCTGGCGATAGGAGGGTGGGTCATCCTTAGGATCCCAATGCTTCTCAAGATATTCAAGATGTTGTGGCATATCATCATGGGGAAGATGCCACAGAGAATATGTGGGCAATTCCACCTCTTGTATGGGTGGAAATCGGTGCACTTTAGGGGGTTTCTATGAATATATGAACCCCATTTCCCCTCCGAGATTAAACTTTCGGCTCTCCATTTTGAATGTTGCAGGGATATTTCTTGCCAAGATGGCAGTGCAGTTAGTAAGGAACTGGGCCTGGAAGGTAGGGGAGTTCAACATTCACCTATTCATGTTTCCAATGGGTGTATTGAATGATGATGGCTAGGGAACAGAAGATAATCGGTCCTACCTCATAGTCTTTAGAGGTGGATTCCTAGTGGAATGGGTGGACCGTGAGCCCCTCCATGATCCATACACCCCACACTGATTTGTGAGGTAATTTTGGTTCATGCAGGGACTGACCCCTCAAGTCTATTTGGGGGTGCGCCATGAGGAGCACATGTGCGTGATGAGACAAATGTGGCTCATTTTCACACGGAAATATTGGAAGATGAAAAATGAGCTACCTCCACTCACGGTCGTCTTTGAGTTGGTTAAAGAGTACACCAAAAGCTGGGAGGTGGACAACCTGGGGGAGATACAGAAGTATCCCACCATTCAGACCAGTGATGGTGTGCCTCCCAAACCTTGATGTTGGGGTCAGAAGGTAGCAAGGACAACCCGTGATGGTCGGGATACCTTGGCGGCAAGTCCCGTACCAGTTGAGGGGGAGGCAGCGGCATTAGATCCAATAGAGGCAGCTGATCCTATGGTCCCAGGAGAGAAGATTTATCCAGAGGGGAGGCCACCAAGAGGATTCTACAGGATATCCACTTAGGCTCCAGGGAAGCGATTGCACCATATAAACATGTTGGATAAAGTTTCCTTCCCAGAGGAGTGGGAAATTTGTGATGTGAGCAAGAAATTCCTTGGACCATCCGAGATGTGAAAACACTTGAACCACCTCGAGATGGATTTTCTTGGAATCGGACCCATTAGGGCCGGCTTTGTAGTATCCCTGGTGGAGGCGAAACAATACCTGGTCGAGTAAGAGGACTTCGTGCACTCTCGGGGTTCCCTGCATCCAATGACAGTCCGAGTGAATGTGTTGTTTGATTGAACACCCCCTCCGTAGTTTTCAGCTGCATAATTGAGGGATTGATTCCCTTTTCTGGCAGAATTGGATGAGTCCTCTAGGAGGGTGGATGCTGATAGAGGGATATCTCTAGAGGAGGATGAAGTCGGTGTCCAAGGATCAGATCTTGAATAATTTACAGATGCCCTTGAGGTAACATCCCAAGCCCCTTCCTCAAGTTCTGCTTCTAGATCATTTTGAATTTCATTATGAATATTTGAACTATGTAGAAGGACCTCATACACAGAACTCATTCCCACCCTAAAACAGACGTTGATGCAGGGCCTTCAGGATCCATGCTCACTGCTATGGCGATTAGTGCATCCAGCGGGGCCAGGACACCAGAGGTGGCTCCTTCGATGTTTTTTGACCATCCTATGATATATGGAGGTCCACGCCTTGGAGTTCCGATGGAAACAACCCAAGAATGAGACCAAGCATTCGATAATTGTATGTATCCTCTAAGAACATCATGAATACCACCCATTGATTAGGTTAATTGACATCTGTGCACTTCTTGGTATGCATGTTTCTCTAAATGGAGTGGGATACCTTTGGTGAGGGTGGTTGGTAATTCGGGCAGTGATTTTCTCAGGGGGGATACCAGTGGTTGTGGAGGTGGATATCTAGACTGAACAAGCGGTAATGATCCCGATCACTGGTAGGACCATTATCAGTATTGGTCATAAAATTATTTAACTGGGGTATGATGAACAAGATCGATCAGATTGAATGGGTCTTTTCATACCTGATCAGACACCATATTTGAACCCTATTGATGAGTTCATGGGGGAATTCCCTATGTATGTGCCTGAAAACCCCACGGACTGGGATGAAATAGCCTCTGATGAAGAGGATAGAAAGATAGTCTGTCACTGGTCATGGAATCTGATCAAGCACTTCACCGATGACACCCCTCAAGAACAATTGATAGACCAGATGGAGAGACTTCATTCATGAATACATGAAAAATGTGTTGGGGGAGTGAACACCCAATTTCCCCACACGCTCGTCTGATATTTATTTGTGGAGAAGATTCGAGAGCATGACTGTGGGCTAGGAGTGGGTTGGGAACTGAGAAAAGCGGTAAAAATCAAGAGGCTCCATAAAGCTGAAAATGAGATTCAACAGCTTCACAACTGGGCAGATGAACATTTTACTCCCGTCAACGCATAGTCGGAGATTTTATCGTGGCTGAGGGCCCAGTTGGAAGAAGCCAAATAGCGCATGATGGAAGCCTCTAAGGAGATGACCATTATCCAGACCAACGAGGAGTGGTCCCGGATCGCCGCAGACGAACCACGACCCCTCACTGATGAAGAGGAGTGAGAACTGAATAAATGATAGCGAGTCTTGGATGCCACAATCCAAAGGGTGGTGGAGATGCAATGTTCTTTTGACCAGGTCAACCCATCCATGGGATGGGTCGATCCTCGGGTACTATGATTCATGTAAATTTTGAAGACACTTTCATTATTTGACTATTTATACTAGATACATGCATTCATCCTGTTATTAACCATTAGTTTATTTCATTTTCTTTATATTCATGGAACATCCAGTGATCAGTCCCTAAGCTCACGTGGGTCAAGCCCGATGCGAGAAACAAGGGATGACCACGTTATCATTCCTCCTGACTTTAAGAGTGCAAACCAACTTTTGAACATCCAGGGTTTGAAAAACCATTCAGGATTTCCAAGAATAAAGGGAGAGGCCCAACAGGAGGATGAAGCTCTCAGAACAGTTGGATAATCACTTTCCCAGTGTGCTCTAGTGCACGAGTGGAGTAATTCTAGGGGTGTTGGAATTAATCCAAACATAATGGATTTGAAGGTGCGAATCATGATAATGAAAATTTGAAACACTATAGGGATGGCGTGACAATGAAGAATAACTGCTGACCATGTTCAAAATAGAGTATCCTTATTATGTTAGCCTTAAATGGGGATAACAAATGAAGGACGACCGCTAACCATATTCAAAACAGGGGGCCTGACTCAAAATTTCACCCATTAGTCTTCCTAAACGTTGGCCCAGGACAGTAGGTGAGCCATAGGCCAAGTATCCATACTATTAAATGATTATTTTAGACTTGAAATAGGATGAGGTTCCGAATAAAGGGAACAAAAAACTGGTATTTTAGACTGATGGGTTGTTCAAATGGATTCTGACACTCCTGAAATGATGCCACTGTGGTGAAGACACATTAGGTTGGCGCATCAGTATGATCGGGGATCATACATACATCCGAATAGGACTTCTTTGGTGATGACATGGAAAGAAACATAGTTTTACATCCTACCAATGATGATGATAGACACGTAGTTTAATGTCATACGACGAGGATTATGCGCATAGTTTAAAGGTCATACTTCCTAGACCAAGGTTAACAGTTTAGATTCATGGTACGTGGACTGTAGGCTCCTAGTTTAAGGTCATAGTGACTGGACCATGGTCGGGGCCAAGGGACCAAGAGGGTTAATGACCTGGGGCTGGGCCTAAGGAGGAATTCATGGGCATCTCTTTGTATCCAAGAAGGATGTGAATCACGCCAAGCTCAGTTCTTAAGTATGGTGTGGCAAGAGGACAACATTGATAGGGTAAATTCTTTCAGGCAAGGGATATGGTGCATCACATGACTGACATGGGGCATCCAGAACTTGTTCTGGGTAGAATCGAAATTTCGTTTCATACATCAACAACATGTGGGCTCTTACGGTTTAATGTCATATGATAGGATGATGACTGAAAGGAAAGATCCCAGGAAGGAAGTATATGGTGTAGTAGCTGTAAACCCGACGTGAACGGAGGCATAATCCCACACTCATATCCCTGGAGGTTGTTCTTTAGGTCAATAGAACAAAAGTTAATATCAGATTGGGCCTGAGGAAATGTGCCCAGGAGTTCTTATGAAACACATAAGGATGTAAATCAATCCATATGTAGTTCTGAGGGCGTAGTTTAACATTATGTGTGATGACGAAAGTCTTGTGTTCATGATTGTGCCATTACATGTCCTACTATAACTACTAAGCCCACGTGGGTCATGCTCGATGTGGGAAACAGGGAGTATTTATGGGACTTTCCTAGAACAGGGGGGCACATGTTAGGGATGATGGGACGTTAGGTGAACGGTGTACCAATAATGCTGACTCGTCTTCTTGACACACATAGATGTGTGAAGTGGTAAATCCAAGTATGTTGGAATTACAATTGAATATAAGGAAGCGGAAATGCTTGAATCATGATGCTCGAGATCTGGACCGCAATAATGGTGGTGTGAAGGTGGGGATAACTGTTGACCATGTTCGAAACACAGTATCTGTTTCACATTAGACTGGAATGGGGACAGCCAAATGAGGTCTGACCGTTGACCATGTTCGAAACATGGGACCTGTCGCAAATATCGTATGAGGTCCTTAGGAAAGTAGGATCAAGATGGAATATAAGCCAATGTGGCATGATGCCAGACCGCAAAAGGTTGTCCATTCTGACGTGTAAGAGGATGAGAATCCAAATAACATGCTCAAGAAGCTTGGACACAGAACAAGGGAATGTCCCCATGAAAATTCCTCGATTCGGGATTTTTGTCACATTGCATCTGAGTACGACAAAAAAGACATTTCAGATAGAGTGAATCGAGTCCCACTATAAGGAAAAAGGGTCCTGAGGTTGCATGCTTCCATCTTAATGGTTGTAGGATGGGCCATTAAGGGTGATTGATATAATATACTATGCGCAGGTTTGTGAAGTGGACAAATGTGACGTGCAATTTCCATAGGGATATCTTAGTTTAGGTTCATAGGACTTAGACCAGATTGGGAATCCACAAGCGAGGCACATGGTGTGGATGTTGCAAAACATGGCGTGGATGAGGACTAATGAGGTACTCGCAACACCACATGTTCCCAAAAGGTATCAGGCCTAGGGGTCGAAAGAGAGGGGACATTATTTTAGATTCCTGGGGATGGACCCAGAGAAAAAATGTTTGGGCATTCCTATATATCCCATGAGGATGGGAATCAAGCCGTATGTTGTTCTGGAAGATGTCATGCAATTTGAAAACATGTGGATAGGACACCGAGTGATATTAGATCATGGTCGTAGAGCTCAGACCATAGATGATAGGGAATTCAGAAGAAACATTGTTTTGTAATTATAAAACCCGACATAAGTGAGGGCCTGGAGTCCAGATCACCATGTGTTCCTTGGGTAGGTTTTAGGTCAAGGGACCTAAAATGAATGTTAGGTTAGGCCCGAGGAAAATTGAATGGGTGTTCCTACGTACCCCATGAGTATTGGAATGAAGACATATATAGTTCTAAATGTGGTAGGGTAAGGTACTAGTGCCAGACATAATAAGGTCTTGCGGTTCTGGCTCTTGCACCAAAAGAAGCGGCATTTGATAGATCTTGTTTCTCCATTAGGATGAGTGAATGTGTTTTTTTGTGATGCGATGGAACTAGTATAAAAAGTTTAGGCATCTCAATAATAATCAAGCCATGTGCAGGAATTAAAAATTGTTATGGTGGGTGACTGATACTAAGCTTGATGTCCCCTTGAGTGGCGACATCACGGTGTACTGCCATTTTTCGTTGTGTGGCTAGGATGATAATGTCATAGTTTAGGGTCAAGTGATGAGACCAAACATGCAATTTAACATCATTCAGTATAGACACAACATTTTAAAGTCATGTGGGACTAGGGAGAATTGTTTAAAGTCATATGGATCAGACTTATAAAAAAGATGGTGTTCAAATGGGAATGTGCACGGCATGAAAAAGCATACCAGATGTGAACGAGGAAATAATCCCATATCACACTGCACACGATTCCCAGAAAGAAGCATCAGGCCAATGGGGCCATAAAAGGTTAGATAATATGGGGTGGGAGGTAAGAGGAACTATCTCCTTGAAGGAGAGTACGTGTTATGGCAATTGTAAACCCAACGTGAATGAAGGCATAATCCCACACATGCCACATCATGCGGTCCTATAACAGTTGAGGCCTAAAAGGAAGAAAAGAAGAGATAAATTAGTGGAACTCAAGATGGACCCCAGAATGAGATGTCTAGGAATTCCTACATATCCCATGAGGAAGGGAATCAAGACACACATAGTACCCAAGAGGGTGATGTTAAAAGAGATCATAGTTTAGGTTCTCAGAGCTTGGACCACAGATATCTAGTTTAATGTCATGTTCATGGGATAGAGAGGGAGTGTCATCATGTATATGGAATACCACAAAGCAGCAATGATGACATAGGAAAACTATTGACCATGTTCGTAACACAGTATCCACCCTTGTGTGACCTTAGTTCGTGGAAAACAATTGAACATCGACCATTGACCATATTTGAAACACGGGACTTGTATCAATTTTCTACTTGAAATCCTTGAGGACGTTAGCCCGTAATGGTAGGATAGCCCTTGGGCCATGAATCCATACCATACAGTGGTACATCTAGATATAGAAGGTGATGGAAGCCTAAATGATGGGGCTCAAGAATCATGGCAAGGACGGTGCTTGCGGGACAGATGATAAATGACGATAGGGGTGTCTCAAAGTGATATTTGTGGCATGAAGAAATAGCTCGACGTGAATTAGAACATGATTCCATACAACACTGAAAAATATCATATGAGAACTTGAGCTAGGGGATGAAGGGTCGAAGGACCTGAGGCTGGGCGCCCCGGAAAACTATAGCTATATGATCTCTCAAGAGGGAATTGCCTCATCATAGCTCATATGTCCACGTTAACCATGCTTGGTGTCAGAAACTAAGAGCAGGACTAGGCTCTCCCCATCACATAAGGGTATGGTAGCTAGAATTACACTCCTACTCAAGCTAAATCGAGGTTTGGAGAGACGGTGGGGAAGAATGAACCACTACACTCCATGTTTCGGACATATGGGGGTGGTGAAACAACAAAGGATAGTTTTTGACCATGTTAGAAACACAACATCCACATCCTGTAACATGGTATGTTCATGATGAACTCAACATGAATGAGGGAAAAAGAATTCACCACACCATGTGTTTCTTCCCAATGGGAGGTCCTGAAGTCTGGGGCTGGGCCTACTGACAAAATGTTTGGGCAGTCCTACATATCCCATGAGGATGCGAATCAATCCATACGTAGTTCTGAAAGGGACATGTAGTTTAATGTCATGTGGTAAGGTTGTGGGAGGATTAGTTGAACGAGGAGGGGCACATGGTGCGACCTTCGTAATCTTACAACATGTGGGGCCAAAGAAGATTGGGTTGTGTCACATGAGATCCCCGAAGAGATCTACACACACAAGGGGTACCCAAACAAGAAGAGCATGGGGCTGGACTCAGGGCAAGATGTCTGAGTGTTCCTATGTATCCCAATAGGATTGGAATCCAGCCATACGAAGTTCTTAAAATTCAAATTAACATCTTGCATGATGATTACGCAGTTTGGGGTCATACATGACTATATAGTTTAAGGAAATGTAGGACAGTGCAGTTTAAGGTCATGTAGGACCGCGTAGACTCAAGAAAAGTATTTCTTAAGGGAATTAGCATTGGTGGGAGGAGATATATTCTCATAATACAAGGTAACATGTGAGTATGAACCATTGGAGTAAACCTTGTGAATGATGTAAGGTCTTTCCCATTTGGGCTCCAACTAGGGTGGTTTCCTACCAAGTATCATTGGTTCCCTTAGGGCCAATACCAACTTGCCTTGCAAGAAGGAGCGGAGGTGAACTATCTTGTTTAATGCTATAGATATCTTATTCTTGTGCCTTTCTAGATTGTGCAGGGCATGAAGCCCATTCTCATCGAGCACTTCCAACATAGCTAGAAGGATTTCAGCTACTTTATCTGGCGCTTGCTGATCCTAGATAGCTATGTGTAGTGAGGGAAATTGAATCTAAAGGGGCTTGATGGCTTCCATTCCATACACCAGGTAATATAGGGTCACCTGGGTGGAATTACGAGTCATTGTACGATAAACCCAGAGGGCATTGGGGATCTTTTCCGGCCAACCCTTCTTATTATAACCAACTATTTTCTGCAGAATGTTAGATAGGGGTTTTTTGAACACCTCGATTTATCCATTTGCTTGAACATGATAGCGAGAGGTATGATTAGAACGGATGTTGTACTTAGCGTACAATTTATTCATCTCAACTTCTCGGGAGTTTTGTGTCTCTATCAGTGAGAACAGAATGAGGGATTCCAAATCAGTATATGATGTTGGAGCTCAAAAATTCAATGACGGAATGAGCCTTGACCTCTTTGAGGAGAACCACCTCTGCCCACTTGGAGAAGAAATCTGTAGCAGTCAAGATGAATCTGTTCTGGTGAGCTGTCATCCGTGGATATGGTCTCATGACATAGAGTCCCCATACAGAAAATAGATAAGATTACTTGGTGTAGTGGAGGGGCTCTGGCAGTCGATGCATGAAGTTAGCTTGAATTTGGCACGCATGGAACCTTTTGGCGAACTCAATGCAATCACGAATCAAGGAGGGACAAAAATACCCCAGTCTCTGGATCTGGTGAGATAGGTTTGGCCTAGTATAATGAGCCTTTCAAGAACCGGCATGAACCTCTTGCATGACCTAGGAAAGCTCACCTCCTTGAATTCAATGGAGGAGGACCCCATCAACCCCGCACTTGTAGAGGATCTGATCATGGAGAGGGTCATCCTGGAGGGTAAACTGTAATGTGTGGCATCATATTCGCTCTCACTCGTCCCGATATTCCAGGATATTACCCTTTTGGAGGTACTCAAAAAATGATGCTCTCTAGTCAGGAGTCATTTCAATAACTGCATCTAGGGGACCTGGGGGTCTTGACTTGGAGGTGCCGGTAGTAAGGTGGCTTACCTTCAGGTTGTCATCTTCACTTAGAGCGACAGGAGAAATGACTCTTCGGTATGCCATGTGTTTAATTAGATCATCCTGTTCGGGCTCTACAAGTGATGCAGCTAGGCTTTTCGAGGAATTAGCTCGACCGTTCTGAGATTGAGGGACAAGAAATGTCTAGATGAGATGAGAATATGTCCATTAGCTGGAGAGTGTGTTCTAAAAATGGAAAGAGCAATGGATTTATGACAACATAGTCATCGTTAATCTTCTTGATGACCTAATCAGAGTCCCATGTCACATGAAAATAGGGAACATCTATCTTGAGGGCCAGAACAAGGCTAGTTGTGAGAACCTGATACTCTACCTCATTGTTGGTACAACCTTCTAACAACAGGAATGAGTATAGTGGAACAGCTTCTGATGGGGTAATAAAGAAAATACCCATGCCTACTTTTTTGAGCCTAGGGTCACTGATCCTTCTGCCTATGGGGCTCCTGGAAGCACCATTGAAATGTATTTTCCAACACAAGATAGCTCGGTCTACTGAGAGGATTGCCTTTTCAGGAAAATCTATGTCCAAGGACCGGTCCACATGATATGGATGGGAAGTAAGGAAGTCTTCCAACGCTTTCTCTATAATATCCTTCTAAGGGAAAAAACTAATGTCAAACTACAAGAGAATCACTACCCACTAAACTAGACAACCTGCCAAGATGGGGCGGTTCAAGATGTACTTCAGCGGATCTACTTGGTATACCAGTCGTACCTCGTGGTGCTGCATGTAATGTCTCAACATCTGTACTAAGAATATGAGCTCAAGGTATCTCTTCTCGATAGGGGAGTATCTAGTCTTCGTATTGATGAGCATGTAGCTGAGGTAGTGAAGGAATTTCTCTGTTCCCTCATTGTTCTTATGGGCGAGAAGGGCGCTGAGATATCGCTCTAGGGGGTCACATAAAAGACTAGTGGCTTTCTAGAGATGGGTGGAATTAAGACTAGAGGTTAGAGAAGATACTGCATGATTTCCTTGAAAGTATTCTGACACCCTTCGTCCCACTCATAGATGGTTCCTTTCTTCATGTGCCAAAAAAAGGGCTTACAATTGCCAGACAAATTCGTGATGAATCAGCGTATGTAGGCTAAGTGGAGTTGGAAACCTCAAAGATCCCAAATATTGGTCAGAGGAGACATCTGGCTAATGGATTTGATCTTATCTGGGTCGATCTCAATGCCCCTGTATCTTACAAAGAAGCTGAGAAACATTCCAGAGGTAACCTTGAAGGCACCCTTTAATTGGATCATCTTAAGGTGACTAGAACAGAGGAAGTGGAACACTTTCGCATGGTCTTCGATATGTTTCTGACACTGCAGAGATTTTACCACTAGGTCATATACATAACATTCAACCAATGTTCTGAGGATTGTCTTAAATATTCAATGCATATCCCCCTGATAGGTGGCACCCACATTCATTAAACTGAATGGCGTGACTTGGTAACAGAAAGAACCATATGGTGCCCTAAAGGATTTTTACTCCTCATCCTTAGGGGACATTCAGATCTGGTTATACCTGGAGTACCCATACATAAAGGAGAGGGCTTGGAACCCAGATCTAGTGTTGATTAACAATTCCATCACAGGAAGGGTAATATCATCCTTCATAGAGTGACAGTTGAGATCCCGAAAGTTGTTGAAAACTCTGATATGTTCATTCTTCTTTCTTACTGGACAATGTTAGCCAGCCACTTGGGGTACTATACCTCCTTAATGAAATTGGATCTAATGATATTATCAACTACTACCTCAACCATGGAACCGTGAGAAGGGTTAATATTTTAAGGAGGATTCTTGAACCTACGATGATTTTTTCGGGAGACCGAGGAGGTGGACGTCTACTTGAGGATCTAGTATTGGAATCTCTTCATAACTCCAGGAGAATACATCACATTGTTGTTTAAGGAATTATGTGTACTGTTAATTCTCCTCAAGGGGCACGTTGTCACTGATCAATGTGGTTTTTGGGTCTGCTTCGCTATTGAGGTTCACTTGTACCAACTCGTTAACCGTGGTGGAGACCCCTCTTCAAAGGCTAGGGGAGCATCCTATAAATCCACTTCTTCAATTATGGAGAGGGCATCCTTAGTGGGAGGAGCATCATTTGAGTTGGAAGCTCCCGATTGTATACTGGTACCATCCTAAGTGGAAGTGGACACTGCATCAGGGAACTCCTATGTTGTCGCAACCATAGCGACGAAGGCTGTTGATCCAATCCCATTTGGTCTTCGACCCAAGGGGCCATGCCTGATGATATCGAAGAAATAGTGGCATGTCTTCATGAGAAGGTTAATTTGAGCCTAACAATACAATCATGTATGACATATTTTCATTTCCATGGGGTGTACATCTTGACACCTTATGGGAGTAGAAGGCTTTTGGATCACCTGAGCCTAGTTTCTGTTGAAGTATGAGGTGATATTTTGGCATCAGTTAGACTTGGGAATGTCCCCCCTAGTTCCAAATAGAAAGAAGCATTTCCCCATGTTCAGATTTGTAGCCTCCAATCAACCGACTGGAAAAATTTATGCATCATCCAGATCTGCCCACAGTTCGGTCACAGCCGTATCATGCTTGACCTCATTAGTCTGAATCTTCTAGTCATTGCTCTTATAGTAGTCGACATCCAGCTAGCGGGATTCACAAGAGGTAAAGGGGGATGTGTCACCTTGAGGAACACCCAATATACCATTAAGGTATTACTTAAGAAACTGGTGATATGATGAAGAAACTTCCAAATGGAAGTGGAGCCACAACCTACCCATCAACACATTGTAGGCGGTGTCCCAGGAGATAGCTATAAACATAGTGTTGGAAATTAGAGCACTAAAATGGGTCTTAAAACAGATCATGCCGACCATTTTATACAGCATCATATCATAGATTGGATTTCAAGGATAGAGGGACTCAGATCATCGTCAGACAATCCCATTTTTTACAGTGTCCAAGTCAGGATTAGGTTGATTCCAGAGCCCATGTCGACAAGACAACGAAAAAACTCCACACCATTGAACTGGTCAGGGATGTACAGCGGACGAATGTGACCCTATATAAGAGAGCCATCATCTTCTCCAAAGAACGTGATGATGTCTTGGAAATCATCATTCTCGTCCACCTTATTATGAATGCCTTTTGTGGCTTCTACCTCCATCTCAAACTGGAGGGGGATTCATAAAGCCTCTGCGAGGGCCTCACACATATCTGATGATAAGACAAGGGCATCTAGGATGGAGAGATTTAATGGAATGCTACAAATAGGTTTAAGAACATCATACTTTCATTCCAAGAATGAACTTATGCTTATATGAGGTCGCTCTATGATAGGAGGCATGGTGGGCCCTACCGGCTAGTCCGTCAGCTGACTAGTTCTAGGAATATCTAGCTTATCACTAGTTGAAGATTACATAGTGACTACTGGATGGGGGCTAGATGAGTGAGACCGGCCTATAGCAAGGTATGGCTAGTCACGGCATGGTCGAGGTGGCTCTGCCTGATCCAACCACACAAATAGAGACGAAGGAGAGCCTAATGTCACCAGATGAGATGGTTTCGTATTGTGAGATCTAAACTGCGCATGATGCCTGGTTTCGTTCATGTGCACTGCCTAGCTGGATGTACTAACCGAGGCACTCTGATGGCTCATATTTTCATGGCTCCGTCGACACTGAGGATGACTGGGGGCGTTGGGATGATACTCCTAGCGATCCACATCATCAGGAATCATGTATGGATTTACTATGTCTACGGTATTAAACATGGCATACCCTTGACCATCCCTCAAATATTCATCCTCTACTAGATTGATTCTGGGATGCATCTTCATCTCCGGGGGTATAAATTCACCGAGATTACGGGATGACGATAGCATTGGTGGGGGATTTTTTTCCCTTATTCCACTAGTGTTTTCTCTTCTAGGAAGAGGACGGCTGAGATGAAGATGCAGAAGTAGTTTATGTGGCTTTTTAAGTCTCTGGATTATTCATTCATGCACAGATAACACCATGGGCATGGGAGACTGTTTTACGAGCCATCCAATCATCATACTTCTGGGACCCGCAGATAGATACCCGATGCAACTCGCCTTCATTGTCGTTACTGATGTCTGGCCTCACGAAGACACATGCCCCATATGTCAGAGCTAGGCCTAACCAGACTATGTTGTTATCCACATGGTCTTGAAGATATTCTTCAAACACATAGCACTGTTTCAGAGTGTGCCCCAGGATCTGGTGGTAGGGGTAGTAATTAGGTTGATCAGTGAGGTTAACCTGTTCTGGAATCATACACTCAGGAAAATGTACAATCCCCTGCTCTAGGGCACTTCACGAATAACCAGAGACTTTTGCGTCACTGAACGAGTAGGTCAGGTTCCGTTTTTCCAGAAAGGGGACCCTTGGAGCCCAACCCGAACGAGGGGATGGAGGAGCCTGCCATGGAGATGGAGCATGGTTATTTTATCTAGGTGATAGCGGCACATTTCACGAGGGCTTCTCCCGATTCTGAGGTGGGCATTGTTGGGCCAAGGGATGCACCTGAGTTGTAGGGCCTCTGCGAGGCCGTGGAGGTGGTTCCTCTGGTAACAAATATTGTTGCCTCGGGGCCTCTATTTGAGCCACTTTGGCAGGCTCAGCCCTATGGGCCCTTCTCATGGGGATTGCAGGAGGCAACAGATGTTCCTGTTAAGCCTACTATAAGGCTTCCCTTAGGTGATGGACCTTATCAGAGAAGTCTTAGAATCCACTAGGGTAGTTATGGGTGATCATATAGTGGATCAGGTCTGTCTTGAAATTCCCTACATACAACGTCAGAAATTTATTCTGATTAAGAGGCATGCCAAAAGAGTATGTGAGTCTTTTTCACCAGGTAAAATACTCGGCAATGTGCTCATCAGGCCTCTGCTTGCACTTGAAAAGGTCTGATACTCGTCTTCCGAGTGGTGGAACTGAACTGGTAGAGGAATTGCCTACAGAGGTCCTCCCAGCCGTCCACAGACCCGATGGGAAGCTAGTTGTACCAAACTAACACCAGGCCATCCAATGTATGTACAAAAAAACGGAGTTTGGAAACTTCCTGCTACGCAAGAGTTCCCAACAAGGGGCCACACCTTGAGATAAAGTGGGCTAGGTGTTGTGGCGGGTCCACTATCCCACTGAAGGGGGAAAAGGTGGGATTCTCAAAACTCAGGGGTTCTATCATACTATCCACCCATGTCGGGTATGTTTTTCCATCTGGCGGGATTTCCACCTGTTGAGTATCTAAAGCATCTAAGCGGACGATGAGTGTCGCCATTGGATCATCTGGGCGAGGGTTCTGATCTTAACAAGGACCTCTGACCACCAATGCATTGGCGAGTTATTTAACACAATAAAGAGTCTTAGAGGCTCATGGAGTGGCTCGTGGAATGACCAGTGGAAAAGCTGGGGGAATCCATGATGGGTCCAATGGATTTCCATGACATTAAGTAGGATTTAGCGATACATACCACGCACTCTTTCCATAAGTTCTAGCCTCAAACCTGTCTGTGTAGGTAGGATGGTCAGGTTCACCTTGGGGTAGTTTGACAAGGTGATGTTGTGCCTGCCCCTGCTACATAGGCCAAGGACCCCCATAGGCTGGTCGTCACTCTACGGCGTGTTCTGCAAGGAGGTCGTTGACCAACTTCTTTTTTTCAATGATTTTATGACGCAACACAGTTTTTTGGGGACATGTTCCACCCTTTTTACTGAGCCAGGCTGGTCGAAAGGTTTGATGACACCCTGGAGTTCCTTGCCCTTGTTGGGATTCCATCTGAGGACTAGTGACTTGGTAGGAATGGGAAGACCTAGTAGATTTCTATGCTAGCGAGTTACCCTTCCCAATGGATCCAGTAGCTACGGAACTCCCTCAGGCGGTAAGTCCCCATCATGGATCTCCAGCTTGTTCTCTCCCTATAATAGGTCAACCATGATAACTATGACCCTACCTAAAGGCATATCCTCTATGTTGCATATTAAATCAGGCTAGTGCTAGATGGAACTGAACTTGAGGGTCGTGTACTACCCCCGACCAATAATTTGAACATGGGGGGGGAGCCTCCTTGATTATCCTGTGGAGCACATTAATGCTCCGAACGCATCGTTGTTGGAGGGTATTATGGAGACATGGTGACTCAGGGTATTGGGCCACAGTGTGTGTGGCCAAATTGACCAAACTTCATTGTTGGATGATATCTTAAAAGTGTGTCTGACTCTTGGGGTAGGTCAATCGTTGATACCAAAGGTGGAAATGAGATGCCTAGAGGGTCTGTCGAAAGCATCCAACCTCCTCCTGGGTTAGCACTTCCAGTGCCATAAAATTTGGTGTTGTAACTGGCCAGAACATATTTGGGAAATGGTCCACTGTGAGATTATCCCACAAGATCTTTGGTCCAGATTCAGGGTTTGTACCTTCATTTCCCCATTCATCTACTGGTGGTGGATGCGGAACAAGTAGTGGTAATATTGTAGACCGTTGAGATGGAAGATAGGCTGGTGGAGAATATGACGAGCGAGCCGACAAGCCGCCAAATCTTGGGTTATCCTCTGAAGAGTTAAGTAACTTGGCCACCACATCCCAGTAAGATGGGATGACGACTGCAGTTTTCTGGAATAGGGACTACGACTACTGGTGATGGGTTATGCTGCTCCACATCCACCATTGATCCTCAGAATAGCTCTATGTGATCTCTAGTCAAGGTATAGAGTGCTTTTGGGGATGATTGTGGTGATTCCATGGCTGGAACCTGTGTGGTTCTCAAATTTGTTTCTTCCAGGATGTACCTACTGAGGGAGGTGGGGATCAGATAGACCTCACATTCTAGAATCCTGAGGCTGATGCGCCTTCTTCCTTCTCCGACCCTTGACATGGAGGATCTAAGTGATGGTTTCATTGCTGATTTATATTCCACCATAGAATCTGAGAAGCAGACTGGTTTGATCTCGGTATGAATCTTCTCGGCATCCTTTTTATGGAGATGACGACTCGTTCACCTACCCCAGTATATTTCATTGGGATATGGTAGATTTCTGGCATGAGGAGGTCCTTCAGCCGTAATGGTGTTGGGGTGGGGTGGAATTGTTCCTAAGTGAGCGGGGGTGAGAGGAGCACCTGGACAAATGTCAAAGGGAACATGGGGAGGACCTCTGTGTCGACCAGATGATGTGTTGAGGGGACCTCTGCGCAAAATGCTAGAGTGGGTAGGACATTAGCTGGAGCTGATAAGAGAATGGGTAGGAACACCATGCTTGCTTCCCCTAGATGTGTCAGTGCGAGGAGGGTCCTCGTACTGGTCATGGTGAACATAGGTAGGACCTCCTTTCTAGGTGCTGGTGATGCAAAGTTTACCTTCACTCCTCTGATTGGTAAGGCGATTAGGATCTACGCCAGCTGTTGCAAGGATGTGGGGTTGCCCCACCATACTGAAGATTGAGCGAATGCATAACATCTCCATATCAGCGGTCTGCGGTAGGAGTATTGACACCATACCCAGTGTAATGAGTGCGGGAGACGCTTCTGTACTGAATGTCACTCCTGTGGGGAGCGCCATCATTTGAATTGAAGGTAGCATAGGGCGGACATCCATGCCGAGCATGGAATCGGGGAGGACCCACATTCTCCATTGTGGTGGTACGGGGAGGAACTTCATACTGGGTTTCACTGTCGTGGGTCAGTCCGTAGAGGGTGCTCCCTGTGTCGGCGGCCGAGAGAGTCAACCCATCCCTCTTGTGGGGAAGTTGGTGCATCGATTCAGGATTTTTATATATGTTCCCCTACTCATTTTTCAAATTAGTCTGATGATACATGTCGGCTGTGCCCCGAGCCATAGTTGTTGCTGACATCGACGTCCCTTGGTGGGCATCCTCCTCTCCATATGCCCGACGCTAGCATCAGGTCAGCCAGAACAGTGCAGGTGGTGTAGGTACAAATCTTACCTACTCTTCTTCTTTTGGGCCTGGGTGGTGGTGCTGGTGCGTCTTATTGTGGGCCCCTGGAACGGGATCCCATCTGGGCAAGCCCAGACATCCCCTACCTCATCGGCATAGGGGAGGGAGTCGTCGAGACGTTCTAGGGAGAGGCTTTCGAAATGATTTTATGTTGGGGTGGGGAGATGTGGCTCCCTATGAGGCCCTTGGGACTGGAGATTGCAATGAGGCACAGATTCCTTTAAATCCTGGTGGGCCATATCCCAAGTCGGGATAATCCCCTCCTCATCGTATCAGCATATAATGTCACTTATCACCCTTCATTGTTTGAATTCAAAAGGGGAGATTGGGAATGGTATCCCAATAGCTATGGGTGTGGAAGACGTTGCAGAATCGGTTGAGCCACATGGGATTTCCACGTTGGCATTGCCCCTACCCAAACGTCAGTGGGAGGGAGGAGATCAGGTTCCTGGGGCATCAGGTTGGTTCCTGACAAGCAGATAGATTAATACATTAGTGCTTAAACAAAGAAATTGAGGTCTAGGGCCCCAGCACCATTTTGTCTCCCATGGATGGTAAGAAGGATCCATGCTAACAACATTGCATACAGAGATGTACAATGTTTTGACTGCCCTAACTTCTAGTGAGTTTCATGCTAGGCCCCCAATTTTCTTGGTGGAACCCGGCACCAGATAACTGGATCCAGTGACACACTAATACACTGATTTCTTGAACACTAATAATCTACACATTGGGCAGAATAACATTACATTGGTTTCACCATTTCTATTTCTGACGCTTTATCTGGGGTGTGCGCATTAGTCCATTGAGGACGTGTGGCTGTTTCCCAGCATTTCCACTTTCCAAAGGTGAGTGACATTCCTTTCTTATTGAGGTACGTTTTCTCCTTGATCAAATTTGGATGATGGGATGTCAGTTCCTCCTTCCGTGGATTCCTCCTAGGAGCTCGTCACCTAGTCCAGGTCTCCCTTATAGACTAAGACATTGTTCATGAGTCTCTTCCCAGTTCCATTTTTTCATGTACGTTGGTTAATTACACTTCTTCTATCGGTACATTCCAAGGGGTCCAGTTAGGGAAGAAACCTTCGGTTGGGGGAGTAGTCACGTAGGACATCACAGGCATGTCTAGATGCTAGAACACTTGTGGCTCTGGGTTTCTTCCCCTTATTATAGGGCTTCTCGAGGGCATGAAAGCCCAAGTCATCCCAAGTTCAATGATGGGAATTATATGCCATAGGCATGTATATGAGATTTTACTCATCTTCCAATGTTTAACCAACGGTATGCCTTGAGTTTATCATCTAGCAGAGATGGATCGGACTAATTAGAACACTGACTATAGTGGATCAGATTGATGAAACCCCCAGAGGGAACACTCATGATGGGTCTAATGCATGGCTAGCTACCTAATTGTTGTTAAAGAGAATGGGGAATGAGGTGGTTTGACCCCACTGGGATGTGACGGCCCGGGTAAGAGTCAATATGGAAAATGGATGGTTAGGTGGAGTTGATGGAGAATGAGAAGGAGTCGTCTCAAGGGAGATGGTGATGTTAGGCTTGATCCATGAAGAGACATCCTATGTATCCTCGTGGTATAAAATCGAAGTCCATGTAGTTAAGGATGGGGGTATAGAATTGGGGAGTGTGCAGAGGACAATGACCTGATGATATACTTGGGCTTACATGTGGTTAGAAACCTGAGGTTGGTCTTACACCACTAGGATGGACCAGTGATATGGATCATAGAAGAAGGGATGATAGTTTCTTGCCACTGGGATTGGGTTGAAAATGGCATACCGCTGAATGGGGTTCACAACGGCTTACTATTGGATGAGGTCACAATGGCTTACCACTAGATGGACGCACAAAGGCTTACCACTAGATGGGGTTTACAACGGCTGACTGCTGGATGGGGGCACAACGGCTTACTGCTGTAATGGGTTGAACCTCATGGGGGCTTCCTACATACCCTATCTAGGAGAAAAGGATCAAAGCCCACATTTTTTGAGATGATGGATGCAATTTAACGTCATGCTGCACAAAAAAGGGGCATGCATTTTAACATCATGCAGGATGAAGGTGGTCCGACGTGAAGGGGGTTGGAAGAAATGGATTTTGGGCTTGAACCTTAGGGGATCTTCCTACATACCAATACTTGGAAAGGATCAAAGTCCAAGTAGTTCGGAAGGAGTGTTGGTGAACCGACGTGAAAATTGTCAGGGCCAGTGGGTGTTGGTCTTGAACATTAGGGATGCTTCCTATGTACCTTGACTTGGAAAGGATCAAACACCACATAGTTCTAGATGTTTGGGAACCAACGTGAAGATGGCCAGGACCAATGGATGGAGGGGTTGAACCTCAGTGAGGATTCATATGTACCTTGCCTTGACAGGGATCAAAGACCAGGTAGTTCTGAATCAACGTATTTGGGGCTTACACTCTAGGCTTACCAGGGAGGATGCCATGGTCGATGCTCACTCTAAGCCCACGTGAGTCATGCTCTCTATGAGAAATAGGGGGAAAAGGCCTAATGATCATGTCACAGAAGGTTCGTCCATGGTAAGTGGAATGGGGGCTTACATGTGGTTAGCGTCCCAAATAGGAAATAAGGGCTTACGCATGGTCCTCAGCTTAGGGGGATAGATATAGGGACCTACTCTAGGATGGAGTCCTGGTCGGGACAAAGCTCAAAGGGAAAGGGATTTTGCACTAAAAAAAGGGGTACCTATTTCCCTACCACCCTGTTCTTCATCTAGGAAAAATATAGTAGGAGCAGGGGTGCTTCCTCCTGTAATAAAGTCTAGGGGCTTACACCAAGGTTGTTGGCCTTTCCCCATGGAGAGATTTCATTCTAGTGAAAATGATCTTTTTCCATGAGAGGAATGATTTTAATATCATGGAGGCCACTGGGCATGTAGAATTTCCAAGGTGGGGAACCTCATGTACGATACATGAGGTGAGGTCATAGATTAACGTCATGTGCTGAGGATGACGGCGCTTGGCAGTTTAACATCATGCAGCTCAGACGAGGTGGGTTCACACTGTACCCCTTAGGAAATACATAACTGAAACCTCCCACCCCTTGGGGAAGGGAAGGACTCAGAAATGTCATGGTGAGGGGGTGTTATGGATTGACCCATTTAGGGGTCCACATTACCTTGGATATGTGAGAAAGAAATAGTTGTTACCATGCCTATGCGAAGAAGCATGAAGAGAAGCAATACAATGGGATGCACTGCCCAAGGGACATTGAAATAACTTCATGAAAACCTTGAGGATCACATGGGAAAAAGAGTTTTGGAGAAAATGGGGTCATAGGTAAAAGCCTTGTGAAGCTCTGTTGGTCCATGTATTTGAGGAGATTTGCGAGTAGATTTTCTTCATGAAGTGGAGTGGCCTAGCCTAGGGATAGGTCATAGGTGCGTATAGAAGGTGCTCCAAGATGTGGAAAGGCATTCACGGAGTAGTTCTTTGTGAAGCATGGGTGTAACACCCTGAGATTTTATGAAAAATATTCTTTTTAATTTCATTAATGTCTTGTGTTATACGCTACACCAAAAAGAGATTTCACAACACACATCTCTGACTTGGCTTGAATTAAACGCAATCGCGACCTTCCATGATAG
Organism: Viscum album; assembly: GCA_963277665.1. Classification (NCBI taxonomy): domain Eukaryota; kingdom Viridiplantae; phylum Streptophyta; class Magnoliopsida; order Santalales; family Viscaceae; genus Viscum; species Viscum album. The sequence goes on from OY728145.1 coordinate 397,007,252, forward strand.
CGTGTGTTGTACGCAACACCAAGTTTCGCTAAACAACGATAAGCTATTAAGATATTATTAAAACTAGCCGTTATGAATAGTAATAACCACTTTTTGAAATTTTGTAAATTTTATTTTTCAAAATGGACTTCATTTATGGATTAGGAGTATCGAATTTAGCCTAAGGTGAAATTTTGGTAATTTTCGGATAACTTTCATATTTTGATGAATAGTGGAAATTACTAAATTTTAATTAAAAACAACTTTTTCAATCGAAATAATTAATAGTTATAAATTATTAATTTGAGTGGTTTTAAAGTATATTTAGAATATATTTTTACAATTTAATACAATGTTGGACATTGGATGTAATTTCACATTTAAACCCGTTATAAACAAGTGTCAATCTTTTGATAGTTATTTTCTCTTAAAAACACGCTATTTATTGTGACAGCGGAAATTAATTATAAAATTAATTAATGCAACTTATATGTTGGGAATTTTGTAAAATAGAAATCATTTTTGAATTCGGAATATCAATTATAGCCTAGGGTGAAATTTTGGTACTTTTCTGAAAACTTTCAATTTTTGATGAATAGTGAAACCACTAAGTGGTAGGTTAAAAACTGAATTTTTCATAAAACATAATTTTACCGCTTCTGTGAATGGAATTTCGAAAATCCGACAGACACAGTTAATATCAAGGACTAAAATGTTGTTCAATGAGATGAAAATAATTTTTGGTGAATAGTAACTTTTTACTTTTTTTTACCACGGTTAATAGTAAATAGGGTAACTAAGGGTAAATATGATATTATTATTACCCTAACACATGTCCTAATTCTATTGGACAAGTGTAATTCGACCAAAAACAAACTTAGGAATAAAATATTTCCATTTAGGTCCACTTGGATTAGATTAGGACATTTATTATTAATTTATTTAAAGAAGGGTTAAAATAGTTAAAATCAAAGTTTAATAAGTAAATCATTTTTAATATGGGATTATACATAAGATAAATTCAACTATAAATATTCATTAGAAAGAAAAAAAGATTTCCTACATGATGGTATTTTATTTATAATTTTTAGACATTAAATAATTTAATTTATTTATGACACAATGATGATGCAGTAATTATCTTATTAATGAAATATTGACATAATTGATGTTATAAACACAAAAATAATTGTAATTTGAGAATTTTTATGAATTCCACTAATTTTATAGGTTATTATTATATATTAGTGTTGATTTAATCAACTTTATTCGATCATATAATTCTGTTATGACTTTCACAAAAATCATATATCAAATAGTGTCAAAATTGACACAAAATAGTTTTTAAATCAAATATTATATTATTAATTGTTATTTTATTCCTAAAAATCTAAGGTTCGGCCAAATGACTTAGATAAGGATATATATATTAATAATAAACAATTTGGGGTTCGTTTGGCATGTTATAGTAAGTGTATTAACCATATAGTGTAAGAAAACAAAAAGACACGGTAAAAGTTAAATTATTTAACTTAGAGTTAAATCTAATTGATAAGGTTAAAATAATAACCTAAACTTGTCTAAATCCTATTGGCTGATAGGATTTCGACCCATCCACACTTTAGCTTCTAAATAAGACCCTTTGGAACCATTATAAAACCGATTTTGACTTTAATATAAAATAATATTTTGAGATATTCCTAAGGTGCCCCTCTCATCCCTTATAAAAGGGCACCTCCTCCCCCTCCTCATCACACCAATTTGGGCACTCAAGCTCGGCCAACCCCTTCCCTTTTCTCCTATCCACTTCCCTAGAATAATCCTATATTTCCTGGTCTTCTTCAAAGACCAATCTTAGTTCCCTAAGTGGAGGATTCAAAGAAGCGTTCCAAAGAAGAGGTAATATCCATTACCGATCTTTTCAATTTCTTTCTTCTTCAGCTTCTTCTTCTTTAGTTGTTTCATGATAAAGTAATAACATCAGTATTACTTACATACTGATATGTTATTATAAATATGAAACAACCCTAATTCACTTTCTATCCATCCTACGGAAAAATGAAATCACCGCGCGTGCGTACGTACGGAATACCGTCTCCACGCCGTGGTGTAATCTATTTTCCACCATCACCTTAAAAGGATGGGTATAATGGTGTAATGAGTAACTATTTATGATTATTATAAATTAATATTGATACTGAAATAATATACATATACTCCAATACAATTTCATGATCATAGGAATGATATCATCACTCGTGCGTACGTACGGAATACCGTCTCCACGATGTGATGCGACTCGTTCTACATGATCATCATTACATAGTAATTATATAAATGAATTTAATGAATAAATATGATATATGTTACACTAATACCATTCTGTATATAAGGTATCTATAACCTTAAAAGAAGAATAAGAATTTATTCAGAAAAACACGCATAAGAACAAAAGGCAATAAAGACCCGAGTAACAAGTAACAATGAAATATTACTAACAAGAAGCTAAGAATATGACCATATATGATATCATATCAATATGTACGATTCTGGAATAAGTCAATAACATTATTTAAACCATTATACAGGACCTTCGGACACATACAAAGCAAATCGGACCTAAGGTAAGGGAAATATCACAATCTCATTTTTATCCGAGATTGTTTATTCGTAAGTATTTACTGGGGTGTATTTTATCATCCACATCCATGTTTCATCAATATGTAATATTATTTCCATCCACCTACAATTTTTTATATCCATTTTTACCCTTCGGTGAGTTTTTAGTAAAAGAAATGAAAGGAATCTTTTGTCGTTTTTCGTACGAGGTACTTTTTGACTTTTCCGACAAAAGTGCGAAGAATGTTTTTTTAACTTATATGGAATGAATGGATTTTTTAAAACATTATTTCCAAGAAGCTTCTTTTACAATTTTTCAAGTTTATTTTTAATCAACATCTTTTAGTTTAAAGTTTTATGATATGTTAAGAAAGGAAAAATGGTTTTGAAGAAGAAAGGATATTTTCCTCAAGAATGGAGTTCAAGTGTTTTATCAAAATTATTTTCCATCTAAGATAATAAAGGGTTCTGTTTTAATCCCTATTATTACATTGGTTTGATTATGTTGTGATGGAAATATTTTTATGAATTCCTTTATCTTATATGAATTGTTTTATGATGTCATGTTGTTTAAGAATCCCATTTTTATTACATGGGTTACGCTATGATGTATGGTTTATGATTATGTGGCACACATAAGAAAGGATTCATTATGAGATGGGTGGGACCTATATCTCCCTCCAATGCATTGGGTAAAGATTTTATATCTCATGAGATAGACATGGCTGGAATGGTAGGTTATACCGGTTCAGTGAAACAGGACTGAAACGAGGGTTACTCGATTCACAAAGGGACTTTGTCCACTAAGATAGTCTTGGCAATGAGTCTTGACTAACAAGAAATGATTATCTATGATTATGTGTGAATGACACAAAGTTTCATGTTTTAAGTTATGATTATTGTGATTACATTTCACAGCCATGATTTATCCCATGTTTTGAAATTATGCTCTCTTTTGTAGGTTAAGATTTCCAAAAGTTATGTTCTTATGAATATGATGTGATCGATTTTTCTTTTGTTTACCCTTACTGAGCATTTGAGCTCACCCTTTTATGTTTTATTTTCCCCAGGATATAAATAAAGGTTTTAGGTAAAAAAAAGAAGGGAAGATCTTTATGGGAGATATTGAATATCTTTCACCACGATTAGAAGATTACGTTCCGAGTTTCCAAAGACACTAAACTATTACGATCCTTATGTGTGTGTTTTTGTTATGTAATAAGTATTCCGAAAATGTAATGTAATGTCCATGTACGTCAGGCTTCGGGTCTCTACAGTTGGTATCAGAGGAAAGGTTTAGTCAACCTTTGGAAACTAGGATGTGAGAACTTTAGTGATATCCCTAGAGATATTTATAAGGTTTGTCTAGGGATGTCCCTAAGGATAAGTATACGTATGGGATACAGTCCTATAACTACGGTAACGATCTTAGAATTTAACCTCAGAAGTTAGATATTGAGGATACCCCCCCTTTATAATGTTGTTTTCCCTAGCATGATTTTTGCCTCTCACACTATTCTTTTTGGGTTTTAGACGATGGCTGGAACCCGAAGGAACCGTGTTGGTCAATGAAATGGACAATGCAATAATTTCCCTCTTGAACAAACAAATGTTATGGGAGATGGAGTGAAAAATCTTATTGCTATACTTACACAAGCTATGAATCATTCTGGACTTCCAAATGAGCAGAGAACGGAACAATATTCTATTGAGTCCTTCATGAGGCAACATCCACCTTCTTTCAGTGGGACTTCTGATCCACTTGTTGCTGAACAATGGATCAGTACCACTGAAAAGATATTATCAGTTCTTCACTGTTCTGAACATGATAAATTCATCTTAGCAGTATATCATTTGGAAGGTGAAGCTGATCAATGGTGGAATCTTATCAAGAATACGAAGCCAAGAGATGAAATTGAGTCCATGGAATGGGACGAGTTCAAGAACTTTTTTTCAGTAAGTACTTCCATCGTATTCTTCGAACAACGATGGAAAAGGAGTTTCTTGAGCTGAAGCAGAAGGATGATGAATCTGTTGGTATATACGAAGCGAATTTTACAAGACATGCAAGGTATGCATCTGGCATTATCATCCAACCTGAAAGTAAAGTTGATCGATTTTTCAGTGGCTTAAAACCAAGTCTTCGAAGGGCATTGGCTATAAGAGACTTCAGTAGCTATGAAGAAATTGTGCATTGTGCTATCAAGGTAGAAATGGAAGTTGGTGTTACATATCCATCTCAGGGTTTTGACAAGAAATGAAAGATGGAGTTCAAGGAGAAATCTAAGAATAATGGTGAAAAGAAAATGAATGTTTCCTTATGCTCAAAGTGTGGAAAGAAGCATGGTGGAGATTGTCTTAAAGGGACTAGAAAATGTTTTCTGTGTGGAAAAGAAGGTCATCAAGCAGCTGAGTGTCGAAGTAATGGAAAAAGGGTTTCTAATGATGTGAATAAAGCAAACACTGCAGAGAACGCACCACCAACACTTCAATGCTTCAAGTGCAAGGAAATGGGGCATTATGCTAATAAATGCCCTAATCCAAGGGTTAGTGATGATTGACATGAGCAACCGCTTAAGGCAAAGGATAAAGGTAAGTCACATGCGATCACTATTGGCGATGTTGAATATGACAACGATGTGGTGGAATGATTAAGTGTTTATGTAATGGGATTCCAAAATAATGTTGTATCATGGAGTATTGGAATATTTGTGTATTGGTCTAATGTGGTATTCAAAGTGATTGAGATATTTTTGGAAATAAGACGATATGCGCATAATGAAGGGAAAATGAGAAAATGAAATGTTTAACAGTATTCATGAGCTCATGATTGATATAAGGACTAAGTGATATCATGGTTTGATTATAAAGAATTTTGAGGATTTTGGTGTGTGGAAAGTGTTAACGTTTAACTGCATTCATGTTTTCACTAAGGTTCAATGGGTATTCAAGAGAATACATGATTAAGGAATTTGAATGTTTAGAATGTGACCAACAAGACATATCTTATGATATATGGGGATCAATGATGGTATTAAATCTCTGGTAATCGGTTTCACTATATTATGAGAGTGGACTGCAGTATTATGGATAAGCCTAAAGATTATAATGGATTATGTTGGACATAAGTTAGTATTGTTTAAGGATAGAATATTTTTGATATTATTGATGGGATGTTATAGTAATATAGCTTTAGAAAAAGGACAACCTGCAGGACGGGCGACAGCCCATCGCTTCGGACAAGGCTGTGGGAATCGAACCCACAACCGAAGTGCGACTGGCCTTTATCGCCTACCACTGGCCTACAGGAAGTCCCTATTTAGGAGAAACTAGTTTTATTATATTAAGCTATATGACATATGATGTATAAGTCCATTTTAAGAACCATATATGATTAATCTCACTATAGATCGACTTATGTATATAAGCTTTTTTGCTAACCTTTTGTTTGAGACAGATGGAATGACCCGTCATTCTATCACATGATCTGCTAACACTTCACGAATAACAAATTCAACTTCATTTATTTAAGAGATGAAGTGGAAATTGTTAAAGGCACGAACAACAGTGAGATTGTACCAAAATAAAGTAAGTATTTATTCTAATTTAAATTCTTTAACTTTAGGGAAACGATCTTGAAAACCAAAAATGTTGTCCTAGTGATCTTATATCTGATGAATCAGATGGTACCTTAGATCGTCACAAATTTATGGCTTTGTGATTGCTGGCTTTTCCATAGCCATGTTCTCTACCACTCTCCATCAGAACATGATGGTTAGATTTCTCTTCCATATCCATATTTTCACCTATGTGGAAACCCAGTGATTAGTTTATTTGGGTAACCGTTACGTTTCATACTTTTGTTTTTAAAGATTGGTTTTGGTATTCCTTTTTACGATGTGGGTTTCTATTAAAGAAACTTTTGAATAGTAAACCATTTATAACCCCGACGAATTTCGAGGGAGAAATTCATTTTAAGGGGGGTAGAATGTAACACCCTGAGATTTTATGAAAAATATTCTTTTTAATTTCATTAATGTCTTGTGTTATACGCTACACCAAAAAGAGCTTTCACAACACACATCTCTGACTTGGCTTGAATTACATGCAATCGCACCCTTCCATGATAGCGTGTGTTGTACGCAACACCAAGTTTCGCTAAACAACGATATGCTATTAAGATATTATTAAAACTAGCCGTTATGAATAGTAATAACCACTTTTTGAAATTTTGTAAATTTTATTTTTCAAAATGGACTTCATTTATGGATTAGGAGTATCTAATTTAGCCTAAGGTGAAATTTTGGTAATTTTCGGATAACTTTCATATTTTGATGAATATTGGAAATTACTAAATTTTAATTAAAAACAAATTTTTCAATCGAAATAATTAATAGTTATAAATTATTAATTTGAGTGGTTTTAAAGTATATTTAGAATATATTTTTACAATTTAATACAATGTTGGACATTGGATGTAATTTCACATTTAAACCAGTTATAAACAAGTGTCAATCTTTTGATAGTTATTATCTCTTAAAAACACGCTATTTGTGGTGACAGCGGAAATTAATTATAAAATTAATTTATGAAACTTATATGTTGGGAATTTTGTAAAATAGAAATCATTTTTGAATTCGTAATATCAATTATAGCCTAGGGTGAAATTTTGGTACTTTTCTGAAAACTTTCAATTTTTGATGAATAGTGAAACCACTAAGTGGTAGGTTAAAAACTGAATTTTTAATAAAACTTAATTTTACCGCTTCTGTGAATGGAATTTCGAAAATCCGATAGACATGGTTAATATCAAGGAATAAAATGTTGTTCAATGAGATGAAAATAATTTTTGGTGAATAGTAACTTTTTACTTTTTTTACCACAGTTAATAGTAAATAGGGTAACTAAGGGTAAATATGATATTATTATTACCCTAACACATGTCCTAATTCTATTGGACAAGTGTAATTAGACCAAAAACAAACTTAGGAATAAAATATGACCATTTAGGTCCACTTGGATTAGATTAGGACATTTATTATTAATTTATTTAAAGAAGGGTTAAAATAGTTAAAATCAAAGTTTAATAAGTAAATAATTTTTAATATGGTATTATACATAAGATAAATTCGACTATAAATATTCCTTAGAAAGATAAAAATATTTCATACATGATGGTATTTTATTTATAATTTTTAGACATTAAATAATTTAATTTATTTATGACACAATGATGATGCAGTAATTATCTTATTAATGAAATATTGACATAATTGATGTTATAAACACCAAAATAAATGTAATTTGAGACTTTTTATGAATTCCAATAATTTTATAGGTTATTATGATATATTAGTGTTGATTTAATCAACTTGGTATGAACATATAATTCTGTTATGACTATCACAAAAATCATATATTAAATAGTGTCAAAATTGACACAAAATAGTTTTTAAATCAAATATTATATTATTAATTGTTATTTTATTCCTAAAAATCTAAGGTTCTGCCAAATGACTTAGATAAAAATATATATATTAATAATAAACAATTTGGGGTTCGTTTGGCATGTTATAGTAAGTGTATTAACCATATAGTGTAAGAAAACAAAAAGACACGGTAAAAGTTAAATTATTTAACTTAGACTTAAATCTAATTGATAAGGTTAAAATAAAAACCTAAACTTGTCTAAATCCTATTGACTGATAGGATTTCGACTCATCCCTACTTTAGCTTCGAAATAAGACCCTTTGGAACCATTATAAAACCGATTTTGACTTTAATATAAAATAATATTTTGAGATATTCCTAAGGTGCCCCTCTCCTCCCTTATAAAAGGGCACCTCCTCCCCCTCCTCATCACACCAATTTGGGCACTCAAGCTCGGCCAACCCCTGCCCTTTTCTCCTCTCCACTTCCCTAGAATAATCCTATAGGTCCTGGTCTTCTTCAAAGACCAATCTTAGTTCCCTAAGTGGAGGATTCAAAGAAGCGTTCCAAAGAAGAGGTAATATCCATTACCAATCTTTTCAATTTCTTTCTTCTTCAACTTCTTCTTCTTTAGTTTTTTCATGATAAAGTAATAACATCAGTATTACTTACATACTGATATGTTATTATAAATATGAAACAACCCTAAATCACTTTCTATCCATCCTACGGAAAAATGAAATCACCGCGCGTGCGTACGTACGGAATACCGTCTCCACGCCGTGGTGTAATCTATTTTCCACCATCACCTTACAAGGATGGGTATAATGGTGTAATGAGTAACTATTTATGATTATTATAAATTAATATTGATACTGAAATAATATACATATACTCCAATACAATTTCATGATCATAGGAATGATATCATCACTCGTGCGTATGTACGGAATACCGTCTCCACGATGTGATGCGACTCGTTCTACATGATCATCATTACATAGTAATTATATAAATGAATTGAATGAATAAATATGATATATGTTACACTAATACCATTCTGGATATAAGGTATCTATAACCTTAAAAGAAGAATAAGAATTTATTCAGCAAAACACGCATAAGAACAAAAGGCAATAAAGACCCGAGTAACAAGTAACAATGAAATATTACTAACAAGAAGCTAATAATATGACCATATATGATATCATATCAATATGTACGATTCTTTAATAAGTCAATAACATTATTTAAACAATTATACAGGAGCTTCGGACACATACAAAGCAAATCAGACCTAAGGTAAGGGAAATATCACAATCTCATTTTTATCCGAGATTGTTTATTCGTAAGTATTTACTGGGGTGTATTTTATCATCCACATCCATGTTTCATCAATATGTAATATTATTTCCATCCACCTACAATTTTTTATATCCATTTTTACCCTTCGGTGAGTTTTTAGTAAAAGAAATGAAAGGAATCTTCTGTCGTTTTTCGTACGAGGTACTTTTTGACTTTTCCGAAAAAAGTGCGAAGAATGTTTTTTTAACTAATATGGAATGAATGGATTTTTTAAAACATTATTTCCAAGAAGCTTCTTTTACAATTTTTCAAGTTTATTTTTAATCAACTTCTTTTAGTTTAATGTTTTATGATATGTTAAGAAAGGAAAAATGTTTTTGAAGAAGAAAGGATATTTTCCTCAAGAATGGAGTTCAAGTGTTTTATCAAAATTATTTTCCATCTAAGATAATAAAGGGTTCTGTTTTAATCCCTATTATTACATTGGTTTGATTATGTTGTGATGGAAATATTTTTATGAATTCCTTTATCTTATATGAATTGTTTTATGATGTCATGTTGTTTAAGAATCCCATTTTTATTACATGGGTTACGCTATGATGTATGGTTTATGATTATGTGGCACACATAAGAAAGGATTCATTATGAGATGGGTGGGACCTATATCTCCCTCCAATGCATTGGGTAAAGATTTTATATCTCATGAGATAGACATGGCTGGAATGGTAGGTTATACCGGTTCAGTGAAACAGGACTGAAACGAGGGTTACTCGATTCACAAAGGGACTTTGTCCACTAAGATAGTCTTGGCAATGAGTCTTGACTAACAAGAAATGATTATCTATGATTATGTGTGACTGAAAAAAGGTTTCATGTTTTAAGTTATGATTATTTTGATTACATTTCACTGCCATGATTTATCCCATGTTATGAAATTATGCTCTCTTTTGCAGGTTAAGATTTCCAAAAGTTATGTTCTTATGAATATGATGTGATCGATTTTTCTTTTGTTTACCCTTACTGAGCATTTGAGCTCACCCTTTTATGTTTTATTTTCCCCAGGATATAAATAAAGGTTTTAGGTAAAAAAAGAAGGGAAGAAACATTAGATATGTTTCAAGAATATATACAATACCATAGAGAGATGATAGAGTGTTTGATGGGGGGATTCAAAGAGAATAAATAACTCAACAATAACTCATGCGTGAAGATCCCTCCCCGCCCCCACTAGTTTTAAGGTGAGCCATTCCCCTAAAAAACCTGACTTAGATGAGGTAATAAATGTTCTAATAATTGATTATTTGAAAAGTGAATCACATAGATATATATACCTTTCATGTTCTGATATTCTATAGGGTGAAATTGATTGTGATTTATATCTATCAACTCCCACTTATTGCCTTGTAGCGAGGGAAAAAGTGTTCAATATACAGAACGACATGCTACACAACACACCACATCCAAAAACTCATGTTTGAGTGTCGATTAATGTAGCTCATGAGTCAAACACCGAGATACATGTTCCAAATTATGATGACTACATTCATACGGCCGAACCAGCTATTGGAACATTCATTGCATGGCTGACAACTCTTGTAAAAATATATGTCGACAAAGAGGCATTCATTTACAATTTATTTTTCTAACTGAAACTTTAACATTTAGGGAAAAAAGGTCTAAAATGATGAATTCTATTACAAAATAACAAGAATAAGTGGTGAAATGAATTATGGGCACAAAACTATCTCATGAATCAACCAACCGATCAGAACAATCTACCGAGAGAACCTTCACCCCGCCAATTCTATATCCACTTTTAAAATCATTGTAGGATCATGTGGATGTAAAGATGATATATGAAAATACTCGTATAGTTGATTTAAAAAAAAAATATGTACGGAGGGGAAGGATCATATTACATTAGTGTTGAAAAATTAAACTAAATACTCATGGTTGAATGGCTAGGCACCTCAGTTGTAAATGTATACATGAGGCATGTTTTCATTATTTGATTTTACAAAATTTGATATACTAGGATAATTTTTAATAAATACATTTCATATTCTTCATAGGAATGTATATGAAAAACAATTGAATTTATTTCCCCATGAAAAAAAGTTGGACTTGTTAGTCCTCACATCACCTATTCAAAATAAGAAAAAAAATTCCGATAATCAGGGTGAAATAATTTCATCAGTACTCTAATCGTTTGAAAACAAAATTACATATGACAGACTCTTTTTAATACCAATGATGCAAGGGTAAAGATATAAAATTTAATCATATCAACTATATTTTCATTTCATTCATTACATTTTGTTTTGTGTTTTTAGGCAGCATTGGATGCTTATAGCGGTCAATTTGGATACTCTGAAGATTTATTTTTAGGGATTCAATGCATCGATATCCAGAAACTGGTCATTCATGATATCTTCTTTCAATTTGTAATACACTAGATCCAACATTTTAGAACTAAAAATTTAGTTATATTATTTATATTATCTTTTACTAAGGATTTTGGTATGATAGTGCGGTGCATCAATATCATCTACTTCAAGGAATGAATCCAAGTCCTAAGGACAAGAATTCCCACGAGATCTACAACTAGTCATGTATCATGGTATATATAATAATATTTCACTATCCAAACACATATCAAAACAAATTTAATATTTTTATGGATGTTTATATAGTGTCAAAAAGAAAGAAATGAATGGGTTTTGGTTAATATGTTTTTGAAATTATTAATAGATCATATTTCATCAACAAACTAGCATCCTTGAAGAGGTATTTTCAAAAATAATTACTAGTTAATTTAAAATATTTATTAACCCTTTGTGTATTTATATTTTATTTGTAATACCATGACTGTCGCAAAAACTAATATTCACAAGATGAAATAGATGAGTTTAGAAATGAATAGGAATGATAGCTGGTGTAATATTTTACACAAATAAGATGAAGGTGAATTCCTACTACGTATGCTATCCATATATGATCATTGATATCTACCTTGTTTACACTTATTGAGCATATATGATCCACCTTTATTATATTATTATATCCATGGGTTATGAATAATAGTTTTAGATATGATTTTTCTTTCTTGTAATGAATAACTTAATGAGAGACTCTTATGAACTAGTTCATTATGTTTTCATGTTTCTAAAAGAATTATACCTAAACTATTATGGAATGGATCATTTATATTCTGTATTTTGTTCATTTACATGGCTATTTATACTAATGTAGTGTGTTGGATGATTATTTGTTGTGCATCACTCACAAATTTAATAACAGAACTAAGGATTCATCACTACTGTTGAGAGCATGATGGGGAAACCTGATCGAAAGTTCAGATCAGAGGCTATGTTAAGAAGTAGTTATCCTACTGTAGTAAAGTGCAGAAATAATCATTTGTTTTGTTATTTTCTTATATCTGGATGAAATAATCCCTTCGGAAATATAAAAAGGTAATGTTACAATATAATATCTATATTTTAACAAAAAATTATATAATGAAACATTTATTTGATTTTCATTATTCCTTATAGGGTTCATTTATTTTTTATGATTTTTGTCCATGTGACATGCCTCTATAGGAAGAGAAACGATGTTGTGTCAGCTCAATCACAGAGGTAATTATGAAGTTTTCATGGTAAAATAATTGTCCATATAATTAATTAATTGATTCATATTTATGTTTAATTTATTTCTTTTATTTCAATAATATTAATCTCTTCATATTTGATATCAATGTTTAACATGTTTAGGTCATTATAGTTGGTATTAGAGTAACTGACCTATTAAAAATCGAGGAAACACATTCTGGTGTTTTGATACATTAGGGAGATGATTCATAAGTTATTTAAAATGTGCAAGAGTCAACCCCTCCTCAAAATGACACAAGATGTGACCGATATGACTCAAAGTGTCTATTTTTATTTAAAATTGACATTATTTTTAGCAAAAAGAACAAGTGACATACTAAAAATGGAGAAAACAAATTCCAATTGTTTTGATAAATTAGGGAGATGATACATAAGTAATTTTTGACCTATAGTAATCAACTATACTTCAATTCAATGAAAAATGTGACTTGTATGACTCAAAGTGTATCTTCTTATTTAAAATTGACATTAATTTTAAAAAAACACAAGTGACAAACTGAAAATGGAGGAAACTCCTTTGGATTATTTTTATACTTTACAAAAATGATCCATGCATCATTTTTTATGTGTAAAAATTAACCCCAGCTCATTTTGATGCACGGTGTGACCGGTATGTCTAAAAGTGTCTGTTATTAGTATAAAATTGATTTTTTATCTCAAAACGTGTCACTCAATGAAAACCATGAAAACCAACTCCAATTGTCATCATAATATATGATAAAAATTCATAAGTTATTTGTGATGTGTATTATGCTGTCTCATATGAAACCAAATCACGATGTGATCGGTATGATTCAAATTGTGTGTTTCCTATTTGAAATTACATTTTAGTAAAAGAACAAAACTAACATACTAAAAACTGAAAAAATAGATTCAGATTTTTTGATACTTTATGAAAATGATCCATATGTAATTTATGACATATAAGAATTGAACACACCTCAATTCAATGAACAATGTGACTATTATGACTCAAAGTGTCTCTTTTTATTTAAAATTAACATCAATTTTAGAAAAAAAACACAAGTGATATACTAAAAAAAAGAAAACGTATTTGGATTATTTTGATACTTTAGGAAAATGATCCATGAGTCATTTCTGACATGTAAAAATCAACCTCACCTCAATCTAGTGCACAGTGTGACCATTATGGATAAAAGTGTTTGTTATCTATTTAAAATTGACGTTTTAGCTCAAAAAGTCTCACTCACTGAAAACCATGAAATCCCACTCCAATTGTCTTAATAATTTAGTATAAAGATTCATAAGTTAACTATTACATGTATGAAGTAGTATCATATCAATCCAATTCATGATGTGATTAGTATGACTCAAAATGCATGTTTCGAGTTTGAAATGAAATTTTGGTAATAAAAGACAACAGACATACTAAAAACTGAGAAAACACATTCAGATTGTTTTGATTCTTTAGGAAAACGATCCATAAGTCGTTTGTGATATTTAGGAATCAACCAAACCTAAATTCAATGCACAATGCGACTGGAATGACTCAAAGTGTCTCTTTTTATTTAAAATTGTCATTAATTTTAGAAAAAACACAAGTGGCATAATAAAAACCAAGAAAATGAATTCAGATTGTTTTGATACATTTAAAAATGATCCATCAGTAATTTTTGACATGTATGAATCGATAGAACCACAATCCGATGCACAGTTTGACTGGTATGGCTAAAAGTGACTGTTATCAGTTTAAAATTGACATTTTAGCTCAAAATGTGTAACTCACTGAAATCCAAGAAAACCCACTCCCATTTTCTTAATAATTTAGGATTATGATTCATAAGTTATTTGTGACATGTATGAAGTAGACCTATATTAAACCAGCGCATGATGCGACTGGTATTACTCCAAATGCTTGTTTCCAGTTTGAAATAAAATTATTGTAAAAAAACAAAACTGACAAACTAAAAAAATGAGAAAACACATTTAGATTGTTTTGATACATTATTACAACAATCAATGTGTAATTTGAAAAATTGAAGAATCAACCGCACCTCAATTCAAATTAAAATGCAACTGGTATGACCCAATGTGTCTCTTTTTATTAAAAATTGACATTAATTTTCAGAAAAAACATAAGTGACATACTGAAAATTGAGAAAACACATTCATATTGTTTTGAAGCATTAGTAAAATGATTCATGAGTCATTTGTGACATATAAAAATCAACCCCACCTTAATTTGAGACACAGAGTGACCATTATGGATAAGTGTCTGTTATCAGTTTAAAATTGACATTTTAACTCAAAATGTGTCACTCACTGAAAACCAAGGAAAGCCACTCCTATTGTATTCATAATTTAAAATAACTATTCATATGTTTTTTCATGTGTATGAAGTAGCATCATATCAAACTACTGCATGATGCGACCGGTTTGACATAAAATCCATGTTTCCAGTTTGAAATGACATTTTAGGAAAAAAACACAACTGACATACTAGAAACGGAGCAAACACATTCATATTGTTTAATTACATTAGTAAAATGATCGAAAAGTCATTTTTGAAATTTATAAATCAATATAAACTCAATTAAACGCACAATGTGTCTGGTATGACTCATTATGTCTCTTCTTATTTAAATTTTATATTAATTTTAGAATAAAAAAACACGTGACATATAGAAAACCGAACAAACACATACTAATTAAATTTATACTTTAGGAAAATGATCCATGAGTCATTTCTAATATGTACAAATCAACAACACATCAATCCAATGCAGGTTGTGACCAATATAATTCCAAATATGTCATTTAAATTTGATATAAATTTTAGTAAAAGAACAAGTGACATACTAAAAACTAAGAAAACCTGTTCAGATTGTTTTATTATTTTAAAACAATGATCTATGAATCATTTTAGACGATTAGGAATCAACCCCACCTCAATATGACTCATTGTGTGAATGCTAAAACTCCAAATGTGTCTCTATTATTAAAAATTGAAATTTTATTAATGTATTCTTTCATATTAATGTTTAATTTATTGCATTACTATATTACTAACATAATATTTGTTTTCTTATATAAGAGGAATTTTTTTCTTGAGTTCGGATGATTTTTTAAGAAACTAATGCCATAGATGACAATTTTTGAGAAAAGATCACAGATGCCAAAGGATAAAACATTAATGTTTTTAATAGTTTGTTGGATAATTGTAATTATAACCATATAAAAATTGTTGAAATGTATATAGTATTGTTTTTTCTTGAATTCATGATGTCGAGTAAATTTATAGAGCATTAATTGTGAAACTCTTATGTGTGTTATGTCATTATTCTGTGTTTTGATCGTGTACAAGTGTTGTTTTTGCATGTGTGAAGGTGTTAGGTGTGATTTCAAATAAAAAGTGTATCACATGAAACTAGGCCTTTATTAGTGCTATTTTGAGCACTGGTAAAGGGCCATTTTATCAATGCTATTTTAGAAATGATAAATTGGGTCTTTATTAGTGCTCAAAATAGCACTAATAATGGTGGCCCTTTATTCGCACTAAAAAAGCACTGGTAATTGGGGGATTTATCATCATTTTTTATCACCGGTAAGGCGCCCAATTTATCAGTGATTTTTTAGCACTGTTAAAGGGAACCCCCCCCCCCCACCAACCCCTTTATCTTTTCCATAATTAAAAATTCATTACTAGCACTTTAGAAAACCTTATTTATAGTAGTGTTAAGTTATAACCGAGATAGAAATGCATAGAATTTTTCTTGGTGAACTACATTTTATCTAGTTCTAATTCCTATATTTTGGTCTCCTATTACAATTTCTGAAGTATGGTTTATTAGAGTTCTGTACTATCTAGGAAAGTTACTTCTGCGTTCATTAATATCATGTTTTTCAGAACTAGACTAGACTGTATTAATATCATTTTCAAAATCAATTTTATGGGATTCAAGTCTCATGTTGTCAAAAAAGTAAGTATCTTCATCAGTTTGGTATATTTATTTAAAAAATGGGTCAATTTAATCAAACTTCATAAGAACGGATTCTTCAAAAATCCATGAATATTCATGATCACTGTATAAGCTTTAGAGGTAGTAGAGTAACCCTAAAATATTCCATCATCAGCTATTGGATCAAACTTAGAAAGGTTTTCCTTAGTATTCAAGATGCTAACATTTTATCTAAAAACAATAATGTACTTAACCCTTCATTTTCTGTTATTCTAAATTTTATTGGGTGTCCTTTTAAAAATAGGCCTAATTAAAACTATATTCATGATATAATAGGCTATGCTTACAGATTCTTCTCAAAAATATGTAGGAATACTGTATTCATTCAACATAGTCCTTTCTATTTCTTGAATAGTTCTATTAATCCTTTCAACAATTCTAATTTGTTGGGGTGTTATTAGTGTAGAGAAAGTGTTTTTGACACCCATATGTGAGAAAAAAAAATTAAATTATTGATTCTAAAATTCTTCACCATTTTCACTTATCAGTGAAATTATTTTAAAAAAAGTCCATTTTGAATAATTTTACATAAAATTCAAAAAAAAGTTAAAAATTCACCTTTGAGTTATAAAAAAACCATAGTAAATCTAGAATAATCATCAGCCATGACATAGACATGTAATTCACCAGCCAAAATTTTCACTCTAAATGGTCCAAAAAAATTCATATATAAAATTATAAAGGTTTTGATGTATCAATGTTGTTAATATATTTTAACAAATATTCTTATTGTTTTCTAATTTTGTATGCATCACAGCATCATTTATTTTCAAACTTAAGACTAAGAAAATTAGAAACTATCTGATTCTTATATAATTTAGGTAATTCATATATATTATAGTCTCTAAATCATCTATGAAAAATTAATGAATCATTTTTCCTATAAGATAAATGATTCAACTATTTTTACACAAGGAATTTAAATCCAACTTATAAATATTATCAGTTATAGGTTATCAAAATTTAATCCATTTATATTTCAAGATAGAGTATGATTTTTTTGAAAAATAAACACAGAAACCATCCTCATAGAGTTGAGAGATACTTATCATGTTTTCCTTTAAACGTTTTACATATAGTAGTTTGTTTATTGAGATAGTCTTTGGATCTCAAATAGTTCCAACTCTAACTATTTTTCCATTGGAATTGTAAAAAAAGTCAATATTCCTCCATTTACATGACTAAGTGTATGAAAGATTAATGAATCTCCACTCATGTGTACCTTTTTCATTTTTTTGTGGCTTGTTTCCTACAAAATAATTTTAACATGTTTTTTTTTTGGAACCCATATTTTCTTGGATCTTGTAGTGTTACCTAGTAATGATCTGGGAATCCAGATATGCTTTATTTTTCCATAGTTTGTTTCACTTGATTTAGACAAACTTTTATGAATAAAATATCTTTTAATACTACTAATTTGAGGATTTTCAAAGAAAAACTATTAGTATCATGAACTTTTATTCCACAATAATAACAGGTAGAATTTTTCAAATTTGGGAAAAAATAATTTTTACATAGTTTTGATTTATCACCCTTGCTTCCTATTCAAAATATTTCTCTTTTAATGAAAATTTTCCAAGTATTTCATTATCCACCTTTTCTCCTTTGGTTAAATTAATTATAGTACTCCTATAGAATTATAATTCATCTGGAAATTATTTAATCTTTTTTGCATGATCAATGCAGTTTTTTGTTGAGGAGATAAATTTGATAACGAGTTCCTTATATTGTTTTAAGAGAGTTTCTCTTTCACTTAAAATAGCATTAGGAATGTTTTTAAGTGATTATTTTTATTTAAAATGAAATCATAATTTTATCATTACATAGAATAGTAGGCAGAAAATTTATCATTTGAGCAACTATAAGTATCAGAATCAAAAGAGTAATAAGTTTTTACCTTTTCCTATTTAGCCATGAAACACATATTGGATTATATATTGGATTTCTCTTATTCAGAATTCGATATTGAAGAGATACTAGAGTCATTATATACATTCCACGTAGATTTCATTTCTTTTTTTCCATTTTTTTCTCATAATAAGCATTCCTTTGATATTTATTTTCTGTCCATATATTTTCATATTTCAATTGAAGACAATTAGGTCTAATATGGACTAATTTATTTTATTCATAACATAAAAATTCTCTTGGTTATTTGTCATCCTTTTGGAATTATTTTTTGAAACCTCTTTTCATCTTGTAAAATTTTCCATACTTTCTAGCTAGCTAAGCTAGTTATATTTTAAAATCTAAGGAATGTGAATTTTTCTATTTGTTTACTTATTTCTTTGTTCTTTCATTCTACTTCTGAGATGTTACTTTTAGAGTGGTTTTTTCATTATTCACTACAATATTATGATCATAAGCTTCATCTCTCATAACTTCCTCATATATCATCGTTGTCCCAATTAATTCATGAATTTTTGAAGCCTTGATAGGTTATGATTGGTTAATAATAGCTGATATTCCATTCCTTATAATAGGTATTACTCCCATAACATTCAAATCTTGATCAGGTTGTTTGATGAGTTCTCTTAAGGTAGTTATATTGTTGAAAATTTCTGTAAGCCTTCCATTTATCCACGTAATGATTTCTCCATCAAAAATTCTAAATTTGTCAAATTTTAGATTATCAGTAGCATACCTTATCTATCTATCCATATTTTTTCCTATATAAGAAAAAACTATAGGTTTCCACATCTCATAGGAAGTTGGAAATTGTGATAAAAGATTGAATTTATCTTGTCCAATATACTAAATAATTAGTCATTGCTTTAGAATTGATTTTATACTCAGATTCTATTTCAGCTGTCCATGTTTTTGGTTTCTCAAAAATCTTATAAGGAGTAATGATTTTTTATTATACTTTGAATCCATGATTTTACAGATAGATATCATTATATATTCTCAGAATCAATAACTCTCACCATTAAAGTGTGGTGCACGTTCCATAGACATTACATCTCCATGATTAGTCATTTTAATTTTTTTAATGACCTTATACTTGTATCTTTCTATATCTTTATCCAAAAATATCACCTTTTATACCAATTGTTAGGTCACAATAATACAATGTAACACAAGAGGTGTGTGAATTATGTCTTTTTAAAAACCTCCCAAAATTATGGCTTTTGAAACCCACTATGATTTGTGCAGATAATGAGTGTTTTAATCTATTTGAAAATGAAAAGTGGATAAAGTTGAAATAAAAAACAAATCTTTTTATAGTGTTTAGGGGCATAAGGATCCCCTTTTCCACTCCAATCACTCTCTCTGTGATCTTGGTGAATTTCTCTATAATAGTCCTCTTATCCAAAGACCATAAATCCAAAAGAGAGTGCATGAATTTGATACCTTTAAAAAATACTATAAAATCCTTCTTCTTATTTAACAGGTAACTAAATATCCATAATTTATGTCATGAAGCTAATACTCCACCACCACTGAGTACGAGTATTTGAAACTCTAATACATCAGTAGAGTTTGGATTTTTTATTTAGTTTGTTCATGACTATTTTAGAAGAAACAAATCACTTTAGATGGATATTCTTCTTCAAAAATGAAATACTTCAAGAAGGTGTAGTTTTGAGGAATAATTGGTTGCAAATTATCTACAATAATAACAACAACAAATAGCAACATAAATCTTAAAATACTACGAGGTATAAAAAATATGTCTCTAAAGTGTAGTATCATATACAATGTGGGTCATTCATTGTAGAAACACTTATGGGAATATACTCACCAGAAAGTAATTGAATAAAAAATATGAGACTTGAATATCCCTTACATTGAAATGATACTCTGGAAAAATATATAGAGAATAAGGTTTGTTCAATATTCTTGATCTAAGAAAATAACCTGATTGATCTTGGAAATTCCAATTCCAATTGATAAGTGGAGTTATTATAGCACCCCAAACATTTTATTGTGTGATTCTGTTAAATATATTTTATTCATATCTAATATATCATACAGCTCTGGGATCCTTTAGAAAAACACTTTTTTATTAACGAGATAATCATAACATAGCCATTAAACATTATTTTCCCACGTCTATATTTCGAATTTCAAATAACGGTCATCTTGAGTTGTGACCAGTATGTCATTTGGAGTCTGATAAAACTAACTTGATTTTTGATAAAAAGTAATATACCCTTAAGAATAGTAATATGAATAGTAATATGACTGTTATGAATAGTAAATAATGATAATATTTAATTTTCATATGGTAAAGAGATAATAAGATCTCAATTAATTTCTCAATATGATATAAAACTAATTATACCTTTAAAATTGTTATTTTTCAAAATAACTATGATTCTATTTAAAAAAAATACATTGAGATTTATTTTCAAAAAATGGAGTTCATTTTGGAATTCTACATGTTGAAAAATGCTTAGGGTGAATTTTTTTTCATTTTCCAAAAATACTTGAATTTTTGGTGAATAGTAAATATACATTTTTGAGTTTTAGTAGTTTAATGACATAATAATGATATAATAATTAATATAAAAGTATGGTAGAATTTTTTACAAAAAAAATATAAAATAAGGTTTCTGAAGTGGTTAAACCATGGGCAAATACCATGGGTAAGACCATGGTTTTGTAAAAAACCACTAATGAGGTGTCTCTTTTAATTAATAAAAACACCTTCTCATTTACTATAAATACCCACTCACACCCTTCATTTACTTTTATTCCATTATCACTATCCTACAAAATCTCATAGTATTACCCCACTAGGAGTTCTCCCAAGGTTTCTAGAAACCCCACGGTCCCAACCTTAATGTTTTTTGAGTTACTCTACAAGGTAAGAGAATCAACCACCCTTCTATTTTCTTAATGCATTCATTTTATGTGTTCCTTTTTGTTTTCCATTAGATTATGTTAGTATATGTAATTCCATATTCCCATTTCTTTCCATATTATTTAATATGTATGAGAGAACACCTTTCTTTCATCATAATTGTTTTATGAAATATTAAGTGATGATGTTAGGCTGCCGAATTTTCGTGAGAGATTTCTGAATTTTATTCTATCTTCAGTTCCTTTATTTTATAATTCTTTAATCATAACCCCTCATCCAAATTATATGATAATTCTTGTACATTAAATAAACTGGAATTATATTATTCTAATGGAATATTTCATCATCATCTCTCATTCCCCCTTCTCTTATACTAAAATGAATACATCGTCTGAGATGTGTTAATTTATCACATTCAAGGATGATGAGTTCTCAATTTTCATTACCGTTTTCAATTATGGTCATGAAACAATTTTTATGGTTGAACTAGATATGAATATATTTATTTCTTCTCATTTTGTATCTATAATCCTTTAACACTCATAATATTAAATAATAACAAGAAACAAGTTCATTATGAACAAAACCGCCAAGTTAATCCAAACATTTGTAATTTTATTTTAACTGAGGAATCATAATCATGGTATATAACCCAAAATTATTATAAGATAATTTATATCTCAGTAATATCATTACTAAAACATATTAAAAATTCTAGATGTTAAACCAAGTCTCAAACGAACTTGTATTCATGAATACAAGTATACAGATCATGAAATCCAAGGAAGAAAATGCATCCAAAAGAATAAAATTGAATTTATTAAATCTGAAAAAGATACATTAATTAACCTAATAAGGTTACACTAAATTAATTAAATTTATATGAGGTTCTTGAATTATTAATTAATGAAGATAAATTTTATTATTCAGGTCATTAAAGCAAACAATGAACACACTCGAGCATAAGGTAAAGGGTTTCTCATCTCACTTTCATTTCCATGATATATCCATTGTTCACCACTTATTTCATGTATGTGGTATATGTGTACTAAAATTTTATATATAATAACATATTTCTCTTTATATTGATGGCATTAAATGATTCATTTTTTTGTTATTATGTTCTGGTCATTTGATTCGACTGATTACATTGTGGTAAGGGACTTTGTCTCAACTATTATTTTGTTGTGACTAACATTGTATTGTGCACCTAATAATCGTGGTGTACCTACAAACCATTAGATATAAATTTTCATTTGAAAAAATATTTCAATTAAATATTCATTTTTTCATATCATGGATATGTTTATTGTCCAAACCGTATACCATTTTACATACAGTGTTTATTTGGAAAGTTATTTTAACTATGGAAATATTGATGGATTCATATTCTATACTATATATGGATATTGAGAAGGAATATTGTACTTGTGTTAAATCTATGTATAAAAAAATGATTTGGACATGCAGTGGCGGGTGGGGCCCGCTATAGCCCCTCGATGCATATACATGTCTCATGTGAAAAATTAGTTGGCGACAAACCCTTCGAGTTTGTTTCCAAAAATCAGATGGGGTTCTACACACAGAACTAAACTGTTTTAATGGTATAATGGTATCATGTGCTGGATACATGATTTCCAATTAATAAGCATTCTACTTATTCATTATCAGTTATTACTATCCATGAGGTTTTCACTATGACAAAATCTAGGGATGCAGTTTCATTCTCATTTTTTAAACGGCGTGAGTTTTTCATTTATTCAATATTCCATATTGGTTACCTAAAATTGTTTTCAAATTGTTGTATTCATGCTTTCAGTATTATTAACCGTTAGTGAGAATTTGAGCTCACCCATTTCATCTATTTTTACCTTCAACAGGTTATGAATACAAGATCATTTATTGAGATATTGTGGATGTAGTTTTTAGTTTTTGTTATGTTTTGTATTTTATTACCTTTGTAAATGTAATTTAAGTTACATATATGTATCCAGTTTCTTCAAGACTACTAAACTGATATTTCCTTTGGGATTTCATTCCTTTTAACCATGCCAATTTAACAAGTAATTCATTGGCTCTAGTCTAGAGGGTTCAGGGTGTTACAGTTGGTATCAGAGGAAGTTTAGTAGAAAACATGGAAACTGGATTAAAAATTGTAGATTAGGGAACTAATCCCTATGGTAGTATTTGAGGATAAACATAAAATTACATAATTTTATTTTGGTTAGGAATGGATTTTTTGGATATTTCTAGAAAATAAATATTTTTCTTGATACAGATAGGTAGATGTGCTTCTGGAACAGATGTACCTGCGAGTGAAAACTCTGACAAGGAGTTTTGGGCTTGACCTATGTTATCCTAGTATACTAAAATTGGCCTTGCTTCAAGCTTGGTATTGACACTCCCAGGGGATATGCTTAGGATATTTCACATTTTCTTTACAATCAATTATGAAGGATTTGAAGGTAAATATTTCTTCAGAGAAACCATGTTTATGAGATTAGTTATGAATCTATTTTCAAACTATGTTATGTTTTTTATATTTTATATTCATAACCTAATCTAGTGTGTGCCGTTATTTAGAAATGGTGCCTAATGAGAAAAGGGTAATCCATACTAGTGGGTAATATAGGGATCTCACCACTGAGCAAGTCAACACAGTCAATGTTGGAGCAGATCAGATCATGAACATATTGGGAAAAAATACTTAGGTTGTGATGAATAATCATGCCACACCTGTGTTGAATCATTTCATAAGGCAGAATCCCCCATCCTTCAGTGGTACCTCTAATCCATTGGTTGTTGAGCAGTGGATCAAGTCCCTCTAAAATATATTAATGGAAATAAGATGCAATGAAAATGATATGGTAGTGTTGGTAGAATATTTTCTCAACGGTGACGTGTAACGCCCTGACCCCAGCTACCCAGAGTCGGTGCATTACTTCGTAACATTGGCATGATCAAAAAAGATCAAGTCTCTAAAGACCGATTAGTTAGTGGCCTTGGAAACACTAGATACATTCATAAATGTTACATTACATCATAAGGTGAAAAACTACAATAACAAAGTATCCATAGTCCACACTCATATCCTCTTCTGACTATCCCTGCAGGTCATTCATAAAATACTTCTTCACATCCTGGAAAATATTAAAACATTGAAAGGGGTGAGCTCAGATGCTCAGTAAGGATAACAATATTGCGGAAGCTTTCATAAATAATTATTAACATTTAAGGAAATGTATAACTAAAACAAAAGCCTTTTAATCATGAACTTCAACATAATATGGAAAAAGTAAAATGAGATAATGCCATTTACATATTCACATGGATATTCTACTGGTCGAACAATCACAAGAAATATCAATAACCACTTTCATAATGATGGCATGCATAATTCAAGACTATCATAACCACGTAGCCAAGGCCTCGTGCCAAGACCAAAAATAAGATTTTGTCAAGGCCTCGTGCCAAAACACTAGTTTGTCTCATGAGACCAACCGATACATCGAGGAGCTATAGCGGGCTCCACCCGTCACTTATTAAGTCCAATGCATTCCTCATATGAATAGGTTTAAACATCTCATAAACCATAACATAATCGTATCACATAAAACATGCATAAAGGAAACATAACATTTCCACATTTCAATCACAAGATATCAATACAACACATTGATATAATAAAAATGCTTTCAAAACCATTTTCAATACCAAAATAAAAGAATGTTAAAACTTTGTATTTATTTTTCTTTAAAAAAAGTGATGGCTTGTAGAGGAAGCCGAAACTCAAATAATGGTCATGGTGGTGGAGAAGTCATTGTCGCCGCATATGTACGGAAAGAAAAACATTTTCTTTTTGACGTTTAGTAAAACGCTTCATAAAAAAAAGATTCCTTTTGAATAAACATAAAATTCAAAGGGGTTTATACACCGTATAAAAGAAAGTTGCGTATAAAACCAAATATGCCTCAATGAAAGGAGATTGAGACAAAGTCCTTAAAAAGATAATTTTTAAAATAAAATAGATCTATTATGTGTATTCACTATAGGTACACATAAAGAAAGTAAAAATACAAAATAGGACATAATAATATCATGACATAATTTGAAAGTAGGAGATTAACCCAAAGAATGGAAGTTGGGTTAAGAAGTTCCCTTACCTCGTGTCCGACTTGACTCAACCGTTCTTTAAACTCCTGAATAATAAACTAGATTTAATACCTACCTTATTAAGAAACATTTTCAATTTCATTATCCTTTTTATATCACTTATTACAATGTTATGAACATTATGTAATTATTTAAGTTAATAACGGTCATTTTGTCGATCTTTGGTACTTGAGTCAACAATAAACTTATTATAATTACAAGTTGTTCATGTGGTGAAATATCCATTATATCCATAATTATATTCATGATTTAGATATCATATATATTATATATATCCATTATATACATTCATTCATAATATTATTTAACATTTAGGGGTAAGAAATGAAATGCACCGTTCATGGAGACGGTAAGCCGTACGTACGAATGAACGCTACTTTCATTTCTATTTCATATTTAATGGAATGAAATAATAATTATATAACGGTATAATATAGTTACAGTATAATATCATATATAATATCATTTACTCCATCCTTTATACATTCCACATATGGCATTAACGATTCATATCACTTTGAGGGGGCGGTAGTCCGCACTTCCTAAAATGAAATTATCACGTTTACCAATAATGGAAATCATAATGTATGCCATAAATGAGAAATACAGAAGCATAAGGAAAACATAAACATATTATATATCATATATAAATATAGTGACATCTTAATATCCACCTTTGAAGGTGTTATATGAGTGTTGAACAATCATCGTTTCGTGAGGCAGAAATTCGCCATCCACAGAAAGAGTAAGTTCTTTAACCATTAGATGTAGGTGTGTGTAAGTGTAGCTCGAATCCTTCTTATAAAAACATCCTAGTATATTGAGGATACTGTTTTTGTTACAAAAGAAATGAATAAAAAGTGTTTAGGGGGTTGGAGAAGAAAAATAAAACAAAACAACATTAGAGAAGACATTACCTTAAAATCGGGTAACTCTTTTTGATTTGAGCCAAAGGCTTCCTTGGGTAGAGTTCTGCCCAAAGTGAGGATTCTAGGAGTAATAGGGGGAAGTGGGAAGAGTATTTGGGCAGAGTTTGGCCGAGCCAAAAAGATTTGAAAGTGTGACTAAGGTGGTATAGGTGGGGGCCTTTTATAAGTGGAGAGGAGGGGCACTCTTGGAAAGTAAAGAAAAGTCACTTTATTATAAAATGCGTTTCGGATATTAGAGGTCCCACACTTATATAATTCGAGGGTAAGGTGATAAGGGTTCGAAATCACCTCATCCAATAGGTTTTTGACAAGTTTAAGCCTTGGATTTTACATTATCGTTTTATTTTATTTAAATCGTTAAATAATGTGGTCATCCCTGCATCATCATGATGTCATAAATAATTTAATTTATTTAATGTATAAATATTATGAAACAAATACTATGATGTAGGAAATAATTTTAGCTTTCCAATGAATATTTATAGTCAAATATATGACTTGTATAATCCCATGTAAAAATTGTTTTAGTAAAACATTTCATGTTTGTGTCATTTTTTACTTTAACATTAAATAAAAAGTATTTATGTCATTTTCCAACTAAAGTGGCTCCATGGGGTCCCCAAGTTGACCCATGGATTGTCTTGGTCGGCCATGGAACATCCAATGATGGTAGGACATGTTCCAAGCTCATCTCATATTATTAAAACATTATTTTTACCTTAAACTACACTAATTACCTCTAATCGCGATTAAGAACTTAAAAGTTACTATTCACCAAAAACTTATTCTAATCTCATTGAACCACATTTTACTTCCTAATGACAACCATGTATTTCGGATTTTTGAAAATCAAAACACATAAGTGGTAATATTTCATTTAAATGAAAAATCAGTTATTTAACTACCACTTAGTGGTTTCACTATTCATCAAAAATTGATGTTTTTCAGAATAGTGCCAAAATTTCAACCTAAGCTCTAATTGATATTCCAAATTCAAAAATGATGTCTATTTTACAAAATTCCAAACATATAAGTTTCATTAATTAATTTTATAATTAATTCCCGCTGTCACAACAAATAGCGTGTTTTTAAGAAACAATTTATATCAAAAGATTGATAATTGTTCATGCCCAATTTCAATGTTAAATTAATTATAATGACCACCATTGGATAAAATGGTAAAAATATATTATAATTATACTTTAAAACTACTAAATATTATAATTTATCACAATAAATTATTTTTATTAAAAAAGTGGTTTAAAGTATTTTTCACTATTCATAAAAAATTGGAAGTTCTCAGAAAATTACAAAAAATTCAACTTAGGGTAATTTCAATATTACGAATACAAAAATGAAGTCCATTTTGAAATATAAAATTTCTATAATTTTAAAAAGTGGTTATTACTATTCATAATAGCTACTTTGATTAGTTGCGGTGTGTTAGAACTCGAAGTTGCGTACAATACAAGCTATTGCATTATTAAATGAGAAGCGTATCATGGAAGCTCGAGATGTTACATTCTCCCCTCCTTCAATAAATTTCGTCCTCGCAATTTGTAAATTTTCATTGAAAATAAAAGGTTGAAAATAGAAAATGCCTTTGTGGAAAACCCACATCGGAAATAAGGTTAATAAAAATACAACTCTAAAAGAAAGAAAGATAAGTACAAAGGTCACCCGAGATAGCCCATTCTAGGATTCTCTGAAAATATGGATATGGAGGAGAAACAAACCATCATGGTCTGATGGAGAGTTATAGAAAACGGGACTAGGAGAAAGTTTAACTATAAGAAAATCGAAAACTTGTGATTGGTTAAACAATCATTGATTCCCCAGTAGGAAAAGTTAACCGACAACATTTTTGTTTTGAGTTAACTTTTATAAAGTTGAGGAATTTATTTAAAAGATTTAATAAGAACATAAGGGAATATACATACTTGTCATGTAGACTTTCATTCTTTAATAAACTTTTACCACAAACCCATCTTTCACTCTAAAAGGTAACACAACTCAAAAATATTCAATTTATCCTAATTGTATGCGGTTCCAAATATTAAAAAATACCATTTAGATTTGTAAAAATATTTTTTAATAACCAGGGACTTCCTGTAGGCTAGTGGTAGGTAATAAAGGCCTGTTGCACTATGGTTGTGGGTTCGATTCCTGCAGCTTTGTCCGACGCGACGGGTTATGCCCCACCCTGCAGGTTGTCCTTTTCCTAAAACTATAATATTCCAAAAATAATCTTCATAAATGTTTTAAACTTAAACAATACTATCCAAAGTTATCCAAAATACCTCTATCCAGACTTTTTCTAAAATGTCTTTAAATTCCAAAATCAATTATAACATCAGATTCCCCAAACAAATTAAAGTTTATCTTATTGTCACATACTAAAAATATGATTACCTTCATCATATTAATCCTTAATGAAAACAACAAGTACTGTTGTACAATCACATTATCCATATTACCAGAATATATTCCTTCAGTCCAAAATCACCAATACATTAATTATTCCGCTTCAACTGTAGTAACAGCATAAGATTGTCCTTGATCCCTTGGCCTTTTCTGAGGTAAGTTTCCCTGACGCTTAGGACATTCATTTGCATAATGACCCATTTCCCTACAATTGTAGCATTCAACATTGATAGCCTCTTTCTTTTCCTTGCAATCATGCGCCTGGTGACCTTTTTCCCCACATTTATAACAAACTCCCATTCCTTTTAGGCAAGTACCAGGGTGATTCTTCCCACAATTATCGCATAATGGAAAATCCTTCTTTCCCCTTTTCCATTTATCTGTCTCTTGTTCCACCGTTCTCTTCTTCTCTTGCTTTACTTTTTTGTCATAAGACTTTGAGAATTCCTTTTTCTGTCTTGATAGAACACGAGACAATATCTTCGTATGACGAGAAATATTGTGATACTAAATCTTGACAGAGAAAAGGTTTTAACCCATCAAAGAAATGATCAATCTTACTTCTTGGGTTATGTATATAATCTGCAGCATGCCTCGCTAACCTTGTAATGTTAGCCTTATACTTTGCGACATTCTCATCCTCCTTCTACCTCAGACTCATAAATTGCCTTTCCATATCTTCTCGATGGTCACGAGGAAACTATTTTTCTAAGAAAAGCTCTTTGAACTCCCTCCATTCCATATTTGATACATCATCATCTTCCTTTGTGTTTTGAATCAGCGACCACCACTGATCGGCATCTCTAGTGAGGCGGTAAACTGCCATGACAACCTTCTCCCTTTCGCTACTCTCCAAGGCATGAAATATTTTCTCTACGGAGTTTATCCATTGCTCAGCTACTAATGGATTTGTACCCCCATTAATTGTTGGCGGTTGTTGCCTCATGAAGCGGTCTAACATTGATCCTCCACGTTGTGGATCAGGGTGATCCATACGAGTGAGGTTATTATTCATAACTTGAGTTAGTTTTCCCAGTATGGTAATAAGTTGATCAGCACCAGTTGTATCTCCAGATCCACAATAATTATCTTGAGCAGGAGGGCAATCCCAACACGGAGTGCGTGCATTGATACGGTTTCCATTCCTTCCACTAGGCACCATTTCTATACAATGGCATAAACTAGATTAGTTTATGAATCAAAATACATAATTCCATACTTATAAAATACTTAACATAAATTGAACTATTTATGGATATAATCCATAATCATAAAAAAGTTTTCTTTGAGAAAGTATATACTCATAACCGTTCATAGTGGTTTGTAAAGAAAACAAGAATTATCCTAAGCATATCCCTCGGGAGTGTCGTAACCAAGAGTATAGCAAGGCCCGTTGTCTTGCACCAGTTCCCGTTCAAGTCTAGCTCAAAGCGGTGTTTTCAGGTTTTACCCCTAGGTACATCTGTGCCCGAGCCGCCTCTACCTTCTCATATCCAGACAGGGATGTTTTTCTCAGAAAAATCACAAAATCTCTACAATAACAAAATTTTAGGAAGTTCTTCTATACTAATCCTCAAAGTCTATCTTTGGGCTATGTGCTCTAATCAGAGTTTATCTAAATCTAGCTTCCAATGTTAGTACTAAGCTGGCTCTAATACCAACTGTAACACCCCGACCCCAGCTACCCAGAGTCGGTGCATTACTTCATAACATTGGCATGATCACAAAAGATCAATTCTCAAAAGACCTAATAGTCTAGTAGCCTTGGAAACACTAGATATATTCATAAAGGTTACATTACATCATAAGGTGAAAAACTACAATAACAAAGTCTCCATAGTCCACAATCATATCCTCTTCTGACTATCCCTACAGGTCATTCATAAAATACTTCTTCACATCTTGGAAAATATTAAAACATTCAAAGGGGTGATCTCAGATGCTCAGTAAGGATAACAATATTGCGGAAGCTTTCATAAATAAACATTATCATTTAAGGCAATGTATAACTAAAACAAAATCCTTTTAAACATGAACTTCAACATAATATGGAAAAAGTAAAATGAGATAATTCCATTTACTTATTCACATGGATATTCTACTGGTCGAACAATCACATGCAATATCAATAACCACTTTCATAATGATGGAATGCATAATCCCAGACTATCATAACCACGTAGCCAAGGCCTCGTGCCAAGACCACAGATAAGATTTTGTCAAGGCCTCGTGCCAAGACACTAGTTTGTCTTATGAGACCTATCGATGCATCGAGGAGCAATAGCGGGCTCCATCCGTCACTTATTATGTCCAATGCATTCCTCATATGAATAGGTTTAAACATCTCATAAACCATAACATAATCGTATCACATAAAACATGCATAAAGGAAACATAACATTTCTACATTTCAATCACAAGATATCAATACAACACATTGATAAAATAAAAATGCTTTCAAAACCATTTTCAATACCAAAATAATTGAAAGTTAAAACTTTGCATTTATTTTTCTTTAAAAAAAGTGATGGCTTGTAGAGGAAGCCGAAACTCAAACAATGGTCACGGCGGCGGAGAAGTCATTGTCGCCGCATATGTATGGAAAGCAAAAAATTCCCTTTTTGTCATTTAGTAAAATGCTTCGTATAAAAAAGATTCCTTTTGAATAAATGTAAAAGTCAAAGGGGTTTATACACCGTATAAAAGAAAGTTGCATATAAAACCAAATATGCCTCAATGAAAGGAGATTGAGATTAAGTCCATAAAAAGAAAATTTTTAAAATAAAATAGATCTATTATGTTTATTCACTATAGGTACACATAAATAAAGTAAAAATACAAAATAGGACATAATAATATCATGACATAATTTGAAAGTAGGATATTTACCCAAAGAATGGAAGTTGGGTTAAGAAGTTCCATTACCTTGTGTCCGACTTGACTCAACCGTTCTATAAACTCCTGAATAATAAACTAGAGTTAATATCTACCTTATTAAGAACCATTTTCAATTTCATTATCCTTTTTATATCACTTATTACAATGTTATGAACATTATGTAATTATTTAAGTTAATAACAGTCGTTTTGTCGATCTTTGGTACATGAGTCAACAATAAACTTCTTATAATTACAAGTTGTTCATGTGGTGAAATATCCATTATATCCAGAATTATATTCATGATGTAGATATCATATATATAATATATATCCAGTTTATACATTCATTCATATTATTACTAACATTTAGGGATAAGAAATGAAATGCACCGTTTATGGAGACGGTAAGCCGTACGTACGCATGAACGCTACTTTCATTTATATTTCATATTTAATGGAATGAAATTATAATTATATAAAGGTATAATATAGTTCCAGTATAATATCATATATAATATCATTTACTCCATCCTTTATACATTCCATATATGGCATTAACGATTCACATCACTTTGAGGGGGCGGTAGTCCGCACTTCCTAAAATGAAATTATCGCGTTTACCCATAATGGAAATCATAAGGTATGCCATAAATGAGAAATACAGAAGCATAATGAAAACATAAACATATTATATATCATATATAAATATAGTGACATCTTAATATCCACCTTTGAAGGTGTTATATGAGTGTTGAACAATCATCGTTTCGTGAGGCAGAAATTCACTATCCACAGAAATAGTATGTTCTTTAACAATTAAATGTAGGTTTGTGTAAGTGTAGATCGAATCCTTCTTATAACAACATCCTAGTATATTGAGGATACTGGTGTTGTTACAAAAGAAATTAATAAAAAGTGTTTAGGGGGTTGGAGAAGAAAAATAAAACAAAACAACATTAGAGAAGACATTACCTTAAAATCGGGTAACTCTTTTTGATTTGAGCCAAATGCATCCTTGGGAAGAGTTCTGCCCAATGTGAGGCTTATAGGAGTAATATGGGGAAGTTGGGAGAGTATTTGGGTAGAGGTTTTCCGAGCCAAAAGGCTTTGAAAGTGTGAGTATGGTGGTAGAGGTGGGGGCCTTTTATAAGTGGAGAGGAGGGGCACTCTTGAAAAGTAAAGAAAAGTCACTTTATTTTAAAATGAGTTTCGGATTTTAGAGGTCCCACACTTATATAATTCGAGGGTAAGGTGATAAGGGTTCGAAATCTACTCATCCAATATGTTTTTGACAAGTTTAAGCCTTGGATTTTACATTATCTTTCTATTTTATTTAAATCGTTAAATAATGAGGTCATCGCTGCATCATCATGATGTCATAAATAATTTAATTTATTTAATGTCTAAAATTATAAAAAAAAATACTATGATGTTGGAAATCTTTTTATCTTTCCAATGACTATTTATAGTCAAATATATGACTTGTATAACCCCATGTAAAAATTGTTTTAGTAAAACATTTCATGTTTGTGTCATTTTCACTTTAACATTAAATAAAAAGTATTTATGTCATTTTCCAACTAAAGTGGCTCCATGGGGTCCCCAAGTAGACCCATGGATTGTCTTGGTCGGCCATGGAACATCCAATGAGGGTAGGACATGTGTCAAGCTCATCTCATATTATTAAAACATTATTTTTACCTTAAACTACACTAATTACCTCTAATCGCGATTAAGAACTTAAAAGTTACTATTCACCAAAAAATTATTTTAATCTCATTGAACCTCATTTTACTTCCTAATGACAACCATGTATGTCGGATTTTTGAAAATCAAAACACAGAAGTGGTAATACTTCATTTAAATGAAAAAATCAGTTATTTAACTACCACTTAGTGGTTTCACTATTCATCAAAAATTTAAGTTTTTCAGAATAGTGCCAAAATTTCACCCTAAGCTCTAATTGATATTCCAAATTAAAAAATGATGTATATTTTAAAAAATTCCAAACATATAAGTTTCATTAATTAATTTTATAATTAATTCCCGTTGTCACAACAAATAGCGTGTTTTTAAGAAACAATTTATATCAAATGATTGACAATTGTTCATGCCCAATTTCAATGTTAAATTAATTCTAATGACCACCATTGGATAAAATGGTAAACATATATTCTAATTATACTTTAAAACTACTAAATATTATAATTTATCACAATAAATTATTTTTATTAAAAAATTTGTTTTAAGTATTTTTCACTATTCATTAAAAATTGGAAGTTCTCAGAAATTTACAAAAAATTCAACTTAGGGTAATTTCGATATTACTAATACAAAAATGAAGTCCATTTTGAAATATAAAATTTCTATAATTTTAAAAAGTCGTTATTACTATTCATAACAGCTACTTTGATTAGTTGTGGTGTGTTAGAACTCGATGTTGCGTACAATACAAGCTATTGCATTCTTAAATGAGAAGCGTATCGTGGATGCTCGGGGTGTTACATGATGCTGATCAATGGTGGTCCTTGAATAAAAATACCACTAAGAAAAAATAAATATAAGATATATAATGGAGTACTTTTAAGGTAATATTCTTTCAAAAATATTTCCCACAAGAGCAACGAACTGAAATTAAGAGGAAATTACTTAGCATAAAGCAAAGGGAAGAATACAGTAGTGCCAAGTATGAGGCTACCTTCACAAGACTTGCTAGGTAGGCCATAGATTATGTAAGAGACTCAGAATAAATGATTGATAATTTATTTGAAGTTCTTAATCCATGTATTAGAAGGTCACTGGCTTCTCAAACATTTTCATCATATGATGAAATTATATAAAGAGCCATCAAAACATAGGAGGAATTTTCTAGATCAAATTTATTCAAGCAAAACCAAGATAAGAAGCAATACTCTGATAACCATGGAAAAGGTGAAGCACCAAAGAAGAACAAGGGAACAAATAAATTACCATTATGCAAGAATTGAGGAAAGAATCATCTTGTGAAATGCTTGAAAGGCATGGGATTCTACTACAAATGTGGATAAAAGGATCATCGATCTAATGAATGCAAGGGGAAGAATCAATTCAATGGTGTTCAATGCTAAAATTGTAGAGAGATGGGACACTATTCAAATGACTGTCTTAAGCACCAAGGAAACATTCCTCATAAAATGACAAGAGAGAAAGGGAAAGATTATGTGATTACAACTGTGGAGGTAGAAGTTTCTAATAACTCAGTGGAAGGTACTTTAATTGTTTCCTAAATCATGGACAATACATTATTTGATTCTGGATCATCCCATTCATTTATATCATCCTTGTTGTCCAAGAAAATTAGATATTTCCAATTTGATTTAATAAAGGAGATGTCAGTCAAAACTCCTATGGGATGTATCATTGCAACAAAAAAATCTCGATCAATCCCCCACATGACACAAAAAAATGCTTTAGTTTCTAACCTTATCATCATACCAATGACTGACTTTGATATAATTCTTGGTACGAATTGGCTATCCACCAATAATGCAAAGATTTATTTCAAGAATAAGGAAGTTAATAATTTTCAAAATGGTGTAGAATCCCTTATCTATAGAGCAGAAACCATGCAACCTAATTCTTATCAAGATCCACCACTAATAGCTCAACTAAATGAGATTCTTGGAGAGGAAGATAAAATAATATATATCGGTGAGTAAAGAAATATTCAAATTGAATATGTGAATACAGTGTAAGAATACCTTGAAGTATTCCTAGAGGATTTTCCTAGAAATCCTCCAGAGCGAGAAGTTGAGTTCTCTGTTGATTTAATTCCTAATGTAAGACCAATATCAAAGACTCTCTATAGAATGTCCACTGCAGAATTAGTCGTTCTAAAGAAAAAGATAAGGGAATTTAGTGAAAAGTGATTTATTTAATCTAGTGTTTCTCTATGGGGAGCCCCTATCCTCTTTGTCAAGAATAAATATTGATCCATGAGTCTATGAATTAATTGCACACAAATAAATGCTATTAAAATAATAAATAAGTATCTTATTAAATGAATTTATGATTTATTTGATCAACTTTATAGAACAAAATATTTTTCAATGATTGAGCTTCGATCTGGATATCATCACCTATGTGTGACGAAGGAAGATATTCCAAATATAGCGTTTCAAACCAGGTATGGGCATTATGTGTTTACATTTATCCCTTTTGGACTCAAAATGCACCATCTATTTTCATGGATTTCATGGATTTTGTTTTCAAAAAATAACTTGATAACTTTGTTGTGGTCTTCATCAATGATATCCTGCTATACTCCAAAATCTATGAAGACCATAAGAATCTGTTGAATATTATTCTGAAAACACTTAGAAAAAATGAAATATATTGGATGTTCATAAAGTCTGAATTTTGGCTTCAATTAGTTTCTTTTCTAGGTCATGTTGTCTCTAAGGATGGAATCCAAGTTTATCTTATGAAGACAAACCCTATCCAAGATTGGCCCATGCCAACCAAAATAACGGAGGTACACTGTTTTCTTGGCTTAGCTGGTTACTATCGGCATTTCATATAGAAATTCGCCAGATTGGCTAACCCGCTAACCAAGATCACGTGTAAAGGATTTACGTTTGTGTGGACAATAGAATGTACATATTTCTTCAAATAATTGAAAAGTATATTGGTCAATTCTCCAATTATGACTCTTCCATTAGGAATTGATGGATTTGTAATATACAGTGCTACATCGAAGAATTGGATGGGTTGCGTCCTTATGTAGAATAGTAATTTTATTTATTATGCATCAAGGAAGATGAAAACTAATTAAAAAAATTATCCAACTCATGATATTGAGTTATCAGCATTAAGATTTTATCTGAATATATAGAGACAATATCTTTACATTGAAAAATATGAGATATACACAAATCACAAGAGTTTAAAATATATTTTAACAAAAAACGAACTCAACATAAGGAAATGAATATGGATCTAGAAACTCAAATATTACGATTTTTAAATACACTACCACTCTGGAAATAAAATAAGGTGGAAGATTCTTTGAGTAGAAAAGACCATGGAATTATAAACAAGATGAGTGTTGAAAGGGATCTTATGTTCATTGATCTAGTAATTATGGGTATGGGAATTATCATGGGAGTTAACATATCAATACTATTTAAAATTGTTTCTAAACCTTATTTATTGAAAAGTATAAAAAGTTTTATATTGATGATAAGTATTTTCAAAAGAAAATTAATGTTGTAAATGGTGGGAAGTTAATTGAATTAGTATATGAAGGTAGCATTTTGAAATTTGGAAAGGGAAATTTTGTTCTCGCCATTCATGAGAAAAAGATGGAACTATTGGATGAATCACATATCTCTAATTACACTATACACCCCATTATCACAATGATGTATAGAGATCTGAAGGAATATTTTTGGTAGGACATTATGAAGAAAGAGATTGCTGATTATGTGTCAGGATTTTGGGTTTTTCAATAGCTGAAGACTGGAAGACAACATCTTATAGGAGTCCTGAAACACCTTACCTTACCTATGTGGAAGTGGGAAGATATTATGATGTACATTTTCATGGGGCTACCAAAGACATCAAGAATGAATGATGTGACATGGGTCATTGTTAGCCATCTTAAAAAATCAGCACATTTTTTTGCTATAAGAGAATATTTTCCACTTAAACATTTAGAAAGAATATATATTAATGAAGTTGTAAGACTTAATGGTGTACCATTATCAATTATTTCTGATTGTGAGCCCTGTTTCACAACAAAATTCTGGAAAATCTCTGTAAGGATTTGAATACTGAGCTTCGTATGACTACTGCTTATTACCCCCAAACTAACAGGCAGTCTGAAAGGACTATTCAAACTATGGAAGACATGTTGAGATCATCCTCTCTAGACTTTCAAGGAATGTGGGATTAATACTTTCCTTTGGTGTAATTTTCCTAAAATAATAGTTTCCATTCTAGTATTCAAATGGATCCATATGAAGCATTATATAGAAATGGGTGTTGAACTAAAACGTTTTGGGACAAAGTTGGTGGAAGGAAACTTATAGACACGGAACCTATTGAAGAGACCACAAAAAAGGTGAAGACAACCCAAGCCAATATTAAAGCATCCAAAAGTAAGTAGATTATATCTTTCTGAATGTATCTCCATGGAAGGGTGTCTTAAGGTTTGTTAAGAAGGGGAAAATGATCCCCAGGTACATCGGACCATTTGAAATTCTGGAAATAATCGGAGTTTTTTCTTACCATTTAGAAATGCCTCCATGTCTCTCCAAATTTCATGATGTGTTCCATGTTTTATTATTGAATAAATACATTTCAGAACCAATACAAGTACTCATCTACGAATAAATAAAACTATAACCTTATTTGTCATACTATGAAGATCCGATTAGGATTCTTGACACAAGGGAGTAGGTATTGGGAAATCAAACAGATCATCTATTAAAGGTTCTTTGGAGAAACCAGAATATGGATGATGCAACATGGGAACCCGAGGATGTTATGATGAAGAACCACCCACATAGTTTTTGTGAGCTTTATACATAAAATTTCGAGGGTGAAATTTCTGAAGGAGGGAATAATATAACACCCCAAACATTTTATGGAATGCTTCACTTAAATATATTTTATTCATAGCCTATATTTAATAAAGAACTATGTTAATTTAAAATAAAACAAGGTTATTTAGGATATAGTCATAACTTATCCATTAAACAAAAATTTCCCACTTCTATGTTTTGAATTTTGAAAAACAATTATCTAGAGGTGTGCCCAGTAAGTCATTTGGAGTATGATAGAACCAACTTTTTTTTTGATGAATAATAACATACCCTTATGAATAGTAATATGAATAGTAATATGTCCCTAATGAATAGTAAATAATGGTAATATTTTATTTTCATAAGTTAATAAGGTAATAAGATCTTAAATAATCTTTCAACGTGATATAAAACTGATTATACCATTAAAATTTTTATTTTTCGAATTAACTATGATTTTATTTAAAAATTAAATTAAAAATTTGTAGAAATTTATTTTAAAAAAATGGAGTTCATTTTTGAATTCTACACATTGAAAAATAGTTAGGGTGAATTTTTGGTATTTTTCTAAAATACATGAAATTTTTGTGAATAGTAAAAATATAGATTTGAGTTTAGATAGTTTAATGACATTATAATGATATAATAATTAATATAAAAGTCAGGTCAACGTTTTTACCATAACATATGACATCAGGTGTCCCAAGAGGATAAAACAATGGGAAAATTCCATGGGTAAGCCCATGGTTTTGTAAAAACCACTAATGAGGTGTCTCTTTTAATTAATAAAACACTCCCCCTCATTGACTATAAAAACCCACTCACCCCCTTGATTTTATTTCATTAAAAACTCCTTATCCTAGAATATATGGTAGTACTACCTCCATATGATTCCTCCTATGGTGTCCCCAAACCCCCAAGGTCCCATCCTTTATGTTTTGGAAGTTACTCTACAAGGTAAGAGAATCAACCAACATTCTCTTCATAAATATTTCATTTTATGTTTTCAATTTTATTTTCAACTGCATTATGTTGTGATATACTATTACATATTCCCATTTAAATCCATATTATGAAATATTTATTAGACAAACTCTTTCTCTCATCAAACTATTTTATGAAATTTTAAGTGACGTTGTTAGGCTGCCGAATTTTAATCAGAGATTTCTAAATTTTCTTCTATTTTTAGTTCCTTTATTTTATACTTCTTTCCCAAAATACTATCATACAAATGATATGATAATTCCAGTAAATTAATTTAACTGAAATTATATTATGATAATTTAATATTTCATCATCATCTCTCTTTCCCCATCCTCTTATGCTAAAAATTAAAACACCGTGCGAGATGTGTTAATTTATCACATACAAGGACGACGGGTTCTCAATTTCCATTACCATGCTCAATTATGGTCATGAAACCATTTTTATGGTTGAACCAGATCCAAATATATTTATTTAATATCAATAATTTTCTATAATCCATACACAATCATAATATAAAATTAAAATACAAATCATGTTCATTATGAACACAACTGGAAAGTTAATCCAAACATTTGTAATTAACATTTAACTAATTAATCATCATCATGGTATATAACCCAAAATCATTTTAAGATCATTTTTATATCTATAATTTCAGTAATAATATATAATAACAATTATTTATGTTTAACTACATCTCAAACGAACTTCCATTCATGAATACATGTAAACGGATCATGAAAACCAAGGAAGAAAATGCTTCCAAAACAATAAACATGTCCCTCTTAAACCCATAAAAGGTCCATGAATAAAGATAATAAAGTTATAATAAATCAATTAAATGTATATGAGGTTCTGTAATTTAATGTATGAATCTAAATTCTTTTATTCAGGTCATTAAAACAAACAAAGAACACACTCAAGCATAAGGTAAGGGGTTTCTCATCTCATTTTCATTTCGGGGATATTTTCATTATTCACAACTTATTTCTTATATGTGGTAGATGTGTACTAAATTTTAATATATAATAAAATTATTCTATTTATATTAATGGTATTAATTGTTAATTTGATGGTTTTTATTTTCTGGTCATAGGATTCGACTGATTACATTGTGGTAAGGGACTTTGTCTCACCTACCTTTTCGTTGTGACTAACTTCGTATTGTGAACCTAATAATACTTATATGGTGTACCTACTTCCCATTTGAGATCACATTTAATTTTCAATACAATATCTATTAAAAATCCATATTCTCATATCATTGATATGTTTATTGTCTAAACCGTATACCATTTTACATATGTTGTTTATTTGTAAAGTTATTTTAACTATGGAAATATTGATGAATATGTATTCTCTAGTCCAAACAGATATTGAGAAGGAAGATTATACTTGTTTTAAATCTATGTATAAATAATGCTCCGGACATGAATTGGTGTGTGGAACCTATAATATCTTCTCAATGCATTGACCAGTCTCTTGAGACAAATCAGGTGGTGACAAACCCTTCAAGTTTGTTTCCAAAAATCAGACGAGTTTCTACTCACATAACTAAACTGTTTTAACTGTATTACTGTATTATGTTCAAGATACAGGAAGTCTAATTAATATGCATTATCTTTAAGAATTATCAGTTATTAATATCCATGAAGTTTTCACTATGAAAAAATATATGGATGTTGTTTCATTCTATGTTTAT
Source organism: Viscum album (assembly GCA_963277665.1). Classification (NCBI taxonomy): domain Eukaryota; kingdom Viridiplantae; phylum Streptophyta; class Magnoliopsida; order Santalales; family Viscaceae; genus Viscum; species Viscum album. The sequence goes on from OY728145.1 coordinate 397,048,706, forward strand.
AAATGAAATGTGTTTTATATTTATTCACCATGCCATATTGATTACATCAAATTTTTTAATTATTATTGAATTCATGCTTTCACTATTTGTAAACATTATTGATAATTTGAGATCTCACCTTTAATTTTTTTTACCTTCAATAGGTTATGAATAAGAGATCATTTATTGAGATTATTTGGATGCAGTTTTATGTTTTTGTTAGTTATTGTATTTTGTTACCTTTCCCAATATAATTTTAGTTACATATATGTATCTAGTTTCTTCATTACTTCTAAACTGATTGTTCTTTTGGGATTTAATTCCTTATAACCATGCCAATGTAACATTTAATGTATCGGCACCAGTCTAGAGGGGTCGGGTTGTTACAGTTATAGCTTCACAGAAGAACAGAATATATTTTATCCAATATACTTGTTTCATTGAAACAATAACAAATATCATCGAATCGGTCTTTAATTATGATTCGATTGTTGCAGAAATCTTAGATAGAAAACAGGTTCTAAAAATTTCACAATTTAAAACAAAACACAGGGTTGAACTACTTAGTATAGGGTTTATTTTCATAGTGTAGGGTACTTTACATAGGATAGGGTTCCTAAAAATATATGGTTCCTCAACTATAATTTTATCTTCACATAACATAGGTAATATAAGTAGAATAGGGATGAAAATCAATATGATCACCTTTTGATTATAAAATTCTAAACATACCATTCATTAACCATACATTCAATTTTCCAAAATGTTGGGTATGAATAGTAATTCTAGGCTTCATGTAGGGTTTCTGATCCATTTTCATGATGATTATACTAATTGAAGAATGATGAACCAAACATAAACTAATTAGCATAGTGTATGGTTGATACCATATGCAGGAAATTAATTTCTATTGTAACATAGGTATTATGAACCATGCACTCAATCACAAAACATATGGTTTGAAACAGTGTTTTAAAATCAATTCTCATAACGCTAAATTCTTTTAACTCAGATATAAATTCTTGAAAAGTCATTAATGAAAAAAATCAAGAGAAAAAAATCAAGGGTATTTTCAGCATAAAAAACATCATAAATTATTGTGTTTTTTGAGAAAATACATGACCAACATAAACAACAACTCCAAATGACCATATTGCCTAAATTATAGATAATATATGAATCCAAAAAATGGGAAAAATATATGTAAAACTATTACCCCAGGCTCCTTGTGAATCATAGTCTCTCTTCACATCCTAGGCCACACATCAGAAATAACCCACATCCCAACACAATGGATACCACTGGAATGGAACTTGATAACATAAATATAAGAAATGCGTATACCAAATTATATGTGTCTGCAATGAGAAAACTAATCCTAGTAGGTAAGAACCCCAATATTTATTTAATTCATAAAAAATACAATACATTTTGATGAATTTTGAAAATAATATTTAAAATATGGTTTCTTTCTACATGTATGAAAAGTATAAATCACAAAAAAATCATAAAAATTAATAAAATTTGATTAAATGAAAATAATTTGTTGGAAAATAATTCTTCAATCATCATCCCCTTTATATAAAAAAAATCCATTATTCTAAAATAACGTGGGATGTAACACCAAAATTCTTTCCAATCAATTTAACAACACAAATATGAGTTCATTAGGAAGAACCCATAAGATAATATACACCCCCAATTTCAAATTTCAGAACATTTCCAAAAATATAAATGTTAGAATAACATCATTTTATTTTCCAATCCAGAATCCAATTAATTTTCACAAAAAAAATTAAAGGTAAGTAAAACAACTACTCATGAAAGTATAATGGAACATGGTACACTAAATGAAATAAACAACAACAAAAATCCCAAATAAATAATGGAAACATATTTAAATAAATTAAATTACATATAAAAATGTTATAATCTAAATAATCCCATATATTATTCTATAAATGATATCAATATTATGGGATTCCTCTTAGGAAACAAGAAAAATTCTCAAAAAAGGTGTAATTATTGTTTAGAATATATAGTTTTATTTTTCATATCAATTTTATTGAATGAAACAAAATATAAACCCCTATGTGTACAATTAATCCATGGTCTTTAATAATCTCTCTAATTCAATTCCTCCTTCGAGTAGACATTCTTAGATATTTTAGATCACTCTTCCTAGTAGGAATCCATCCCTATTTACAATGGACTCTTAACTAATTAGTGCACTTATCCAATCCCTTAAATTGTCAAATATAACTACTAGGAAATATATCAATTCAATTTGTTCAATAACATACATCAATATATCAAAATGTAAATCACAACTCAAATTCAATTCCCTCACAATCTGCAGACCCATCATAGTTCGTTCATAACACATTAAATTAATAATAATCCCTTGGTACACAATCCCCATCAAGAAAGAAGAGAAATATCCCTCATGGTCATAATATGAAAAGGGGATCAAGATGGTATCAATGTGACCTACACCATTTAGAAATCAACAAATTCATGACATAGTAATTTTACAGAATACATATAATTCCAAGTATATTCTCATCTTTTTGAAGTGCCAATCAAAACAATTCCATGTATTTACATTATTGAAATAAATTTATTGAGTTACTATAGAAAAATAAACTAAAAAATGTTTCAATGAATCATTTCAATAATCCACAGGTAAATCATTATAAATATGAAATAGAATTTAATTATCCCTTTTCAAATCATTTCAATAACCAAATTTGGTAAAATAATATAAAATCATCATAATATATTCAATAAATTAATTATAACATTTTTGTAAAGGAATTTTATTTTATATTACCGCATGGATAACCAGTATGAAAACCAATGGATTTAAAATTATCCCATAATACATTACCTCACATCCCATATGGAGTTAAGGAATATTTTATAAAACTAAATTTTATGTAACCATATTTTATTAATTATCTCTACATGGAAAGTCATCTACTACTAGATATTATATGTAAAACTTTTACCATGAAAAAATACACCTTAATTATAACTAAAAGCCAACAGGTCCATCATATAAGGATTCGGTTTATAAATATTTAATTTAATAGTATCATGCAGTCAATGTAATTGCATGTAATTAAAAATTAAAAAACACCTATGTTAGTTCAATTAAAATCAATTGAAAAGTCATCACCACTAATGGTGATCAATCAAATGAGAATTATCAGACCAATGAAGCCTTATACAAGAATATCCCTAGGAATAAATCCACTGTAACACATAAATGGAGAATATAATCGATTATGGTATTAGGGAGTAGAAAATAATAATATAATAATTGGGATAATGAAAATGGAGAGGAACGTAGGGAGTACCATGATGTAATAATTAATAAATGGGGTTGGAGATTCTTTATAATCTAACATAAATGAGAGAAATTACCTTAAGGGAAAGATCCTAGATAAAATGAATTATAGGGGAATATATTTATCCAATACTAATCCTAAAATTGATTTTATACTTTTAGAATTTACTTTTAACTTAATAACTTTAATTTTCTTGGTATAAATATATATTTTGGTAAACAGTTCGCCACTCATGCATTTGGAGCATCCTAAAAAAGGCGCTCACATTTTTAATCCTAGGAAACATGCAAGATTCATATAACAATGTGTCATCTATTATAAATAGAATTTACCAACTACAGAGCCATATCAGAATCATATGGTGCGGTTCCCAGAATACTTCACAATCCATGCATTGGGAAAAAGCCTGGGAAGGATGGGTCACATGGTTAGAACTAAGTGTCACCCACACTCGGCATTTCCCACATAGGAAAAATAATGAATTCATATACAAAACTTGTAACTAATTCAAATAGGGGTATTAACATGGTTAATCATATGTTGTTCACCCCAGACTATATGTAAAAACAAAGAGTCTATAAAAACACTTATCTTACAATTAAAAAGTTCAGATTAAACTAAAATAATATTATAATATTATTAAATATAGAGACTTAGGGCATTAAATTTTTCCTTTAATTTATATTTTCTCTTATGAAATTTTTTTAGTAAAATATATATAATTTTCTAAAAAATTATATTATCCTTATACTTTGATAAATGGTTTGACACCTCAAACTCATCATGATTTTTGGTATTCACAAAGACCTAAAATGTGACCCCTTTATCAACATTAATTTTCTTAACTACTAATTATAATATTATAATTTAATAAGTACATAGTGTATTTTTAAATACTTTATGTGGGAATAAATCCTTATTTTTATCATAATGTTTCAAAACCATTACATCAATCATTCGTAACTAAAATCTATGAATCTTTTTCAATAATGTAAAGAAATCATCAAATCTTTAAAAAATCCACATTGAATCAAATGAATAAAATTTAAAATGAATCATCATTTAACATTACTTATGTATTCAAACTGTACTCACTAAATTTATTTCTTGGATTAATAAACAATCATGTTTGCATCATAAATGTTTTTCAACTTATCCTAAATACCTCTAATCATATTAATTCCTATAAACATTATAAATTATATCTCTATATTTTAGCTTCATATTGTCTTCCATGATGTATCATCACCCACTAGGTTTATTATAACTATGGAATATATCATTTTATCTTTATTCAAAATTAGTAATACTTATCATGTAATTTGAAAAATCAAATTTGTAATTTGATAGGTCTTTATTCCAATTGTTTTTGAGGAAATTAGGGTATATAATTTATAGAAACATACATAGAATTATAAATCATTCACTTTTATGAGGTACTAATAGGGATTGAATGCAAGGATATAGGGGTGTAATTGATTAGGTGGAATAACGATAGGAAAACTCTCCTTGTTCAGTTATTCAATATCCACTAGGCATGTTGTGGCGGTGCACCAGATACATGGTGACCTCTAAAGTGTTTTTGAATTAATATTTTCATTTAAAAAATATATATATTATAAAAATTTTACAATGCATTATTTACCGCTTAATTGACCTGTAAAAACTCAATCTCCCTTCCTCCCTATTTTTTATATTCCAAACGCTAATTATTAACTACTCAAGATATTAATAAATTGTTTTTTATTGTGTTATAATTGTTTTAGTTGATCTCCCTTCCACTTCATTGTACTAACTTTTTCTATTTTACCATGGTTGTTAATCTAAACTACCTAAATTATGTAATTCTTCCTAATTTTTGTATTTCCACTTATTATTGTTAATAATTAAAATAATAATAAGTGATGATTTTTTTACTAATACAATGTATGTGGTTCTTATATATACCACTTCTTTTATTTGAGTGTTTTTGTAGTTTGATATGTGGGAACTAGTTGGTGACTGTAACTATTCTATAAGGGTACTATATACGACTATGGTCTCTCTAAACTGTGTTATATTTCTAAAAACATATTCATTACTTATATGATCACCAATGGTAAAGTCACTCCTGGAAAAGACTGATATGATATAAAATTAGACACCATAAGGAGATTCCATGCATGTGACTTGTGATAGAAGACCACTAGAGGAATCCATAATAATTACATAATGATGGGAAACATATATGTAAAGAACATGATAGTAGGGATTTATATTTATCAATTATTCTTTGGTTTGTTAGAGACTAATATGAATTTTTCCTTTATGAAATTGGTGTTTTTAGGATACTATAATTCACTTCAATTGTGGTTGGGTTGGAATTTATCATATCTTAGTGTATGTTGTCAATGGTCTATGTAGAATTGAAAAAAAAAATTACTAATTAGGGTGATGAAATAGAGTTGTATCAATATTAAGTAGGGTATGATTAGGTGTGTTAGTTGAAGTTAACCTGGTATCTTATATATTTGTGTTATTTGGATGGATTGATAGAGTTTTACATATTATACTATATGTATGGTGTTTGAACCCATTAGTGAAGGATAACCTAGTAACCCATTTGATTTATTATTTCATATGATAGTGGATGTATACCTAGTATATCATATGTGAGGTGGTTAAATAGGTTGGTGGTAGTAAACATAGTATATTATTTGTTTGATGTCTAGATTTTTCCATAGAGTCTAACCTATTATACCATAGATATGGTGACTGGATAAGTTAGTGGGGGACAAAAAATTGTCACATATATATGGAGTATTGATGAGTCAAGAGAGGGCATACATATACCATAAAAAATATGATTATATAGGGAGAGGTAGAGGCCAATGAGGCCATAGACTAGTTGTTATGCTACATGTATATGGGAATTCATAAAACCATTTTATAATATGCCTAGACTCAATAATTATTTTGGACAATGGTCATGAACTAGGAGGCTTGTTTTGAAAATAAAAATCTAACAAGTGTCTATTATTATTATTATAATTTATTACAAAAATGTAATATTATAAATAAATATTTATACAATATATTCATTTATGAACACCTCTAGGGGTTCCTAACTAAGCATGTTTTCCACAACCTACATGTGATCCTTAGTGGGAAGAAAAACATCATAATTTTTCATGTAGATAAGGGTAAGGCCTAATTATCAATCTAATGACCTGGAGATGGTTTTATAGGATCTAAAGCTGATATTTAGTGAGGTAAAAGAATTATTTTTATTTACTTTTTCATTTAATTATATATTTTTTGTTTTTATATGATATTATTAACCAATAGGGTGAACATAATTCACATGAATACATTTTATAACATTAAGGTAGTTTTGTATTATGTTATTGGATGTCATTTTTTTTGTATAGTTTTTTATCAGTATAATATTTATATTATGTGATTATATTAAGGATAATGGTTTATAATTATTTATATGTAATTTATTGTTATATTACATGGTGTAAATTCTATCTCACATCCCCAACCCTAGATTCCCAGATCTTGTTGCTTATTTATTGGATGAAATCAGACGAAGAGATATTATATTTTATGTATCCTATTTTTGACTGAAGGTAATAGTTACATTTAATTAAACTATTACACAATTAGATGAAAATTATTTATTGCACAATTATATCGACGTACAATCATAGTACACCACTTAATTACATAGATACATGGAGAAAGAATGTTAAGCAGGTGAGAATAAATGCTCATTAGCAGAAAAATGTATATCAAAAGCTAGAAAAGATAAATATCAATTGGGAAACATTATGAATAAAATTTAAGACATAAAAATTAAAACATGAGTTTGATATATATACTAAATATAAATTAACAATTACATGGATACCAAAATAATCTTAATGATGGAATTTCATAATGTTGAATATCCTAAAAATTCATTGTGGGCTTGTACCAAGACATGATACATAAAGGGTATGGATTCTCCCATTAACCTGTCTTAGTGATCCCACTATAACTACCAATGATCTTACGGGTTATTTAATACCAAATTCCCCATTTAACTTTTTTTTATATTTCATTCCACTATATTCCAGATTATTATATTCTATACATGGTGTAATACTCCAGAATGATCCAAATAGAAATAAATAGAACATTTTTCCAATAGAATATATCAAACAAGATCTTATCATATGGAAAAATATATTATAATAGTTGTAAAAAATATCACCTATTATATAATTAATAAGGATGTCTATGTGAATTCACTAAATACATATAATGAATATTTAGGGGTTCAAATTTTTCAAGAAGTTACCCAGATAACTTATTTTTAGGAAATTACAGGTAAAGGGAACTAATCAAGATTAATTACTGTCAATGTACTCGGGAAATTATATTTTCAATTAAATGAGACCAAATAAATAGACACATTATTATCCACCATATAAATTCGAAAATTTATTAATTAAAAATAATGATAATTATCTATAGTACGTCCCATGGGAGGATCAATCCAGGTGCCCTGAAAGGGCCCACTCATCGTATACTTGAATGTTGACTTGGACATACCCAGTGAAAATTTTTATGATTAATAACACTTGATGAATCTTATCCAAAATTAGATAAACTTTTAATATCCAAATAGAGATGTGTTTTATTTTAAAATGACATAATATCTACTTAAAAAATCTGTGTGGTTTCTATTAATACGAGGAGGTTTGGGAATCGAAACAACCTCTGATTTGGGAATGGTGTGAGTGAAAGGAATGATAATATGGGAATGAAGTCTCAAGTAAAGTAATATAAAATTAAATGGATAATTAATTTTGTATTAAAAATAATTATTCAATGGTAATTTAATTAGAAATTTTAATGAGAGAGAAAACCAACCCTTTCTTTGGTAAGGTGATGCCCTATAAAAAGGGTATAATGTATGAAATTGGCATAATATTTCCATGATAATAGACCAATGTGGAGATCATAACATTGATATATATCATTGATTCATTTAATATGAATATTTAAAATATTTTTCAAATATGATAATTAAAATAGGATATAATGGGGGTGAATATGAACCGTTACCACTCTTAAGCATCTTAGATTCGAACCAGAACATAAATCTAACATGAAACTACATGAATTGGGATTGAGATTTCAGAGATACACAAGTAGAGGAAAATTAAGAGGTAATTTATAATTTGTTATCTATAAATTTGAGGAGGAGTTTTTGGTTATTAATTTAGTAAATGTAATTTCACTGAAAAATTTACAAATTATTATATTATTCTTCTTTCCTGTAATAACCCACTATAACCATTTTTTCCAATACCATCATTTATATCCCAAAATCGAATTTAGTGCTAAAAATAGTGAAATTGGATTTCCTTACCAAAATGAGTCATGAATATATAAATATGATGTCGTGTATATTTATATATACATATCTTATTTTCCATATTTTAGTGTATTGCATAATTTTTAGTATATTTTACTATTATAATAATATGTTACCAAATATAACCAATGATCTAATATTCGAATCCATATTCCAAAAATAATGTCCATTATATCGATTTTATTATCTATTTACTGAAATTTTACCATTTATATAATCATGATATATTTATTAATAAAATATATGTGTATACATCCTTTAAAAATGATAATTTATTTACCTTATTTCACAACTTAACCCTAGATATTTAAAATTTAATAACACAAAAATATTCCATATGGTATTGTTTTAATGATGGTATGTTCATGGGGTGGTTTTGAAAATATTTATAGGGTTTTTATCTATAATAACATAAAATTCTCTCATAGACGATTCAACTCCAACTTCACTAGTTGGAGTTCTTATTTGGCTCAGTCAAGGGTTAAACCTTGTGAATCTACCTCCTTCTAAAATACTGATAAGTGAAATTCATTAGGAATTTTCCTACTGCCCAGGTATGTATTTCCTCCCATTCATGATATGTTACACCTATTATTATAAAAATTATAGAATAATATTAAATACATATTCTTAATCTCTATAACTCCAATAGTCATAATTACAAAGGGTTAAATACACCGATGATTATATTGTATAATTTCAAAATTTTCCAATGGACACAATTCCCAATGGTCATATTGATCAATTTTCCATAATGTTCAATTTACATATAATTCATTATATGTCCATAGAATCATCAAAATCTCTTCATATCATTCTCTATGTTCTTACTATATGTGAATTTCAATATTTATTATTATTTTATTCATAAAAATTTATCTTGAGTTCATGTTATTCTTTTCTAAGTATGAACCACTAGATTCAAATATTATAGTGTTTCCTCAAATTGTTAAATTACTTATGGAACTAGATTTATATTTTTTTATAAATGTAATCAGATAACATTTTTATTTTATCAACATGTGTTTTAAAATTATAATGGAATAAGGAATTGTGGATTTTGAATCAGTCTTAGGATAAAAGGATTACATAATATTATAGATATTTGTTATTCAAGTTCCCCCAATAAATAAAATATCTTCCTAAAAAGTTTAAGTAAATTATAAATAAATTTGGATTATATAATGTCATCGAATCATCTGACTCCCATGGTTCCTACTCTAGATGATGATTCTACTCAAGTAACCTTCTCTAAAAAAATAGTTCTATTTCATGAAACTTATTCCCTTGTATCAATATTCAGAATCAGATCATCCATGTATGATATGTTTAGATCTAATTGATCATGGTCAGCATTTAGAACATTAATCATGCATAGACTACATTTATTTAGTAGTGATAAATAGAAGACACCATTAACTTGGGATAGGTTTGGAGGGATGAATGAATGATATGCCTCTACTCATATCCACCCAAATATTTCAATCGACCGAATATATCTTGGACATATATTAGTAATTTACATAGAGATATCTTCATGAATAAAAATGTACCCTTAATGAATTAAATATCCTCCCATTTATTGTAATTATAATTTTTTTGTCTACTTCAGGATAACTTGATATGACTTTCATGGATCTTACCCTCTCAGTTGTCTCTTACACATGTTATAATAAAAAACATATTCCTTTTTATAACTTGATCCCAGTACATTTATGATCAATATATATTTTCATTAAAGGATTCATCGTATTCTATCTTAATCATTGTGGGGTAATTGTAATTATTTGGAAACTCCACGAGACATAAATTAATGTTCCAAGTGGAATAGAAGTTCTTAGTAGGGAAAATAACCCTAACGGTTTTTTTCATTCAATGGATTATTCTCCACTTTTTCAGGATGCAAACACCCAGAACAATTGAATTTTACTAACAAATATTGACAAAGAGAAGCCTGTAATTGGACATTATCTTTTTTATGTTACTAATATAATTAAATTATTTCATTTCCAAAGAAATAATACATGTTATGAGGATATTTATTTGACGAATTTATTGGTTTTAAAAAATTATATTGCGATTACATTCATTTCACTAATAGGATTCACCTAACGAACCACTATAGTAGTGATCCACACTCTCTCCATTGATATATAAACAACACTAAGAGAGATATAGGTAAAATTAAGGAGTATAAATTATCTTGCATTTCATTCCTTCGCATCTTGTCATTCCTTTAGGAATGAAGGAATATCTCTAATAATTATCATTTTTAAGTGAAATCAAGTTTTAAGAATTTATAGGGATTCCCATTTTGTGCAACAATTATAAGATATTGATTATCCCAATATAATATAAATGGCCATTTATTTATAGAGATAGGTTTTCGATTAAAATAATATTTCATTTTCTATTATCCCATTAATAAAATAATAATAATTACCAAACCCTATTCCATATATTAATAAAAATATTATTATTATTATATTATAGTGTGTGATAATTTTCACATTGATAATTATTATTGTATTTTGTTGTAAATTAATATTAATAAATGGGAATGATGATGGTTGTTTTAAACATATAACTATTTATTTAATATAGGAAATAATATTTTATTCATAAATAAATATTTTATCACCAAAACATTGTATAAATATTTACAAAATTCAAATTAAATATTTCTGAATGATAATAAGTGAATTAAATTAGCCCTCGATATAGAGGATAATATTTATTACATTAATTAAACTCAAATAAAATTTAGTTGAGATCAATTAAAACACATAGTATTTGACCCTCTATGATCTTTCACAATGTGATTCTGTGGGATTTTCTAAATTGTAAGATTATTTTCTAGAAATGGGTCAAGGAACCGAAGAGAAACAAAATAATGTCAAAACATTAAAACCCACATATAAATTACTTCAATGTAATAGAATAATTTTGTCTAAATATCTATACATGTAGGATACACATCTATGTGAACAACCTATATGCTTGATATTTCATTCTTTAACTATATGAAACGATCACATCATTGCACTGGGTACACAAATTTTATGGTGGTGGTTCGATTCTAATAGAAGGTTTGAGATATAAACATTAATAATGATCGAAGGGATAAATCCTTCCTTAAATTATCCATTAATATAATTTAATTCATTATTCAACTAGTATACCGTTATTCCTGTGAAAATTTAGCATCATGGTTTTGTTCATAAAATCGAATTTTCCAATACAAGGCATGAATTACTAATAATTTAAATATCCAAATACTACATTTAACCCCATATATAGGAATATCTAATGAGACAAAAGCATGAAGAAATCTTACAGGAGGGGTTATTCCTATAATCTTCTTTCTTGGAGATTAAAAATTGAGAAATTTATTAGAAGAACACCTATACACATATGATTACTTGAACATAAATTTATATATACTATGTGCCCCATCCTAAATTAAAATATAAAAAAGAATGATATTTATTAATATCGTCTTGAATTTCATGTTTCTTAACCTAGTAGGGAAGTTCAAGGACCATATAACTATATAAAATAATCAAGGACATTAGGAGATCAATGTTATAAAAAATCCAAAATATAAAATAATATATTTTAATAATTATCATATGTTTAGATAAACATGCAATCAATGTAATTTTTTTAGAACACTATCTCCAAAAAAACTCCATATATGACTAGAGTCAACTACATAAGAATTTTTTTCCTACAAGACCTCGCATGATGGTCATATATTTGTTTAGTCCTTGATTTAGTAGAGAGGTTAACCATGTTGTATTCCTTGTGTATTGACCCCATTTTAAATTCACAACTGTAAGGGAAATACCTCCATTGAGTATACTTATGAATTATGTTCTTTATCCACATTTGTGATGCTAGATCCTTGGAATGGTATACCAATAATGTTTTATATTAGTAGAGTGTGATTGGATTTTTACTACTAGGTTCTACATTGATATCATGGATTATGTTTTTCCAAAATACATAGTATGCTTCCTCAAAGGCTATAATATGATCAGAATCTTCTATAGAATCTATGAAAACCCCTTTAAATATTATCTTCTAGCTTATAAAACATATATTAAGGGTGATGATGTATCTCATATGTTTTTTCAAATAATCTTGATCTATTTAAAAATTTGAATATAAATATCCTCTAATGAATAATTTTTTATTCTCTTTATAAACTAGGACACTATCCTTATCATTCCTAAAAAATTTAATTATATTATTAACATCCACCCAGTAAAGGTTTCCAAGGAAAAATTGATAACTTCCCACTACACCTATGGAATAGGTGACACCAAAACTAGTACATAACATCACATACAAGACCGACCCAATCACTGATGCATATAAAATCCATTCCATAATTTTTTATTCCTGATGTCTTTGGTGACACATTTTCCTTGAAAGATTAATGTTATGACACATTGGAAACAACACATATTTTATATGTGTAGTAGTGAATTTACTTAGTATATTTTAAATATATATTTCTTACAATATAAAATGTTTAATCTTGGATCTGTCTTGTTGGATATTGGTCTCTAGAATATAAAATTCTTAACATACTTCCTTCAATGAGAATAATTTGTTAAACTGTGCATTAACAGATTCTCATAAATTTCTTTTTTATCCAATAAGAATTATGTCATTGAAATATAATTTTACGAAACTAACCATTCACTATCGAAATAGATTATTGAAACAATGATCATAGAAATTTTTATGAAACGAAATTCTATTATGGATTCATCAAACTAAATAATCCATAACTTAAAATATTTTTTATTCCATTAATAGTTTTGGTTGATGGAATTCATTTGATAATTCAAATATTTTTTCATTCGGTGACATATATGCCACTTAATACATACATTTTGGTTTGAAGACTGTTATTATAATCTAATAATGGGTCCCCATCATTAATCAAATGAAAACAAAACCATTATTGTTTTCTGACCTCTCTTTTTCACTTATCTTGTAATATTTTCTTCATAACATCTTCTTCCATGGTGATTTTTAGATTTTGTTTGAGTGAAAAAATCTTGTATCCCTTTAGAATGGACTTTACTAAAGTGTATTTCATTCCCAATTTACCTTTTGGATAGGTCATCCCTATCCAGAAATTTGGATTTTTGTCCCTTAATATAATTTTTATGATGTTTTTTAGGTAATACCCCCTTTTTCATTTTGTTAATCAATAATTGTATACATTTTTTCCCAAGGGTTCATTTTTTTACTTAAGGATGCCTTAAAAAATAGATTTCAACCCCACACATGTAAATTTGAAAATATGGTTTTTATTCCACCCTAGAGAATGTATATAATACCATTATTCACATTAGTTGGAATATTTTATTAGTATATATGATTTCCATTGTAATGTTCCTCCCAAAATGGATATTGGAAGACATACGTGACTCGTCATTGGTCTTCCTCTATTCAATTGGGCGTGGTTCCTCTTATTGATCGCATCATTCCATTGAGGTGTTTAATGAGGAGTGGTCTAAACTAGAATCCCAAAATCACAATAATAATTATGGTATTATTATTTAATATATTTTCTTCTATGATTCCAATAGAGTATATTAATATTCTTAAAATTATATTTCTCCACATCATTATTTTATTCTTTTAATATACAATAGATTATGACTTATGCATCATTAAGTAGACATATCCATGTCAATTAAAATAATTTTTAGAAGTTATGATGTATGAGTAACCATCTATTTGTTCAATTGGAAATGGTATAGACACATCGTTATAATTGAATCTTGTAATCTCATTTTCCCTTTAATATTTTCCTATAACAAGAACTTTAGTCATTTTTACTTATGAAAATTCATGAGATACACCAATTGGTTTTAATTAAAAGGATGTAGACTATCCATCTTGTTATAATTTTGTTAAATTCTTTTCATATTTATGGACTTTCTGGTGATTCTATACTTAGATAACATATATTTCATTCGGTGTTGTTTCTTTATCAATGTCCATACATAGTTTATGAAATATTTCAATGAAAACAATTATTTAAATGTTCCTTACCCAAAAGATGACATCATTGTCAAAGAAGAAACATGTATTCCAAAATTTGAAAATAAATCTATCCATGTTATCTATAGATTCATAAATTAATTTTATGGTAAAGTATGGAACATAATAACAATATTTCAATACCATGGTAATTCCCATCATTAATATGAGTTGGTAGTTCATGGAAGTTACAATACCATTTTTGGATATATTGCATGTCATATATCTATATTCACTTGTCCAATCATTCTAAATATACATGGTTATAATATTTGAATATATATTTGATCACCAAAAGCTACTAATAATACCAAATTCATCAAAAATAGAAAATTTCACTCGATAAAACTTATAGTTGTATCTTCCCTTGATTGTTTTCATCGGTTTAATATTTCTACCAATGACCCTTCACACCACAGGTGAAATATAAAGCATCCATCTCTCTTGATTTCTTATTGATATTTCACATCATATAAGGGTGTCATAAATAATATTTTAACATATTGAACATCCCATGTAATTTTTTTATTCCAAATAATGATGGAAGAAACTTCACTATTTTGTTCCATGTCAACATAGTAAAAACATTGAGTAAATCTTGGATAGACATATCATTGTTATTTATATTAAAATAAAAAAACAATGATTAAGAGATATTAAGGAATTAATTAATTAATGAGTTGAATGTATAGTTATTAATGGATGTTAAACCCGATAACCTCTAGGAACTCAGTGTAGAAAATGATTTTAATTACGTAAGCCCCATCATGAACACACTCTCTATGATTACTCTTAAAGATCTATTTGGAGGTCTCAAACCATTTTATTCTATTTCTATCATGATATAGGAAAAAAGATGCATGTTATTTATATACTTATTCATGTATTCAGGAAACATCATTAATTTAATAGAAAAGGATAATAAAATTAAAAAGTTTACATAGAATGAATTTCCCATGTTTTTAACATAGACAAAAAACTCCTTGTCACTTTCCACATTACAAGAGAATATTATATATAATGATTCTATCATGTGATATTTATATTCATAAAACAACACAACAGTAAGGAATCATAACCATTGAAATATGTTACTTCCAGTCATGACATTGTATCTCTCCAATATTAATTTTATAGGTAATGTGGACGAAAAACATTCCATTATTATGAAATATAAATGAGTGAATTGTTATTAATTGAACTAATTATAATTTATGTTAGACATAATAAAATTAACTTCTAATGCCTCTCACTATTTTATCAAGTCCCACATTCACTCATCACTGAACATAGAATTCTATGATTCCTTTAGTTTATAGTGAAAAAGATCTATCTACCCCTTCACATAACCCCAAAAATGGTTGGTCAAGCTATTTCATAGTTTTTTATAGGTATACCTTTAAAAACATAAAACTTGTACCACCATGATTCATTTAGTGGACACCAATACCAAAACACAAAAATGGATTTTCTTTGTAGAAACCTCCTTATTAAACAATGTTTAGAAAGGGGTAATCCTCATCATGTAAAATGGTTATTTTAACCCAATTAATTTATATTAACTCCCCATATAATTTTTTTTTGATAAAAATGTTTACTCAGAAATTTTATTTCTATTGGTTTGATTCGTACTCCTGTAATAAGAGGTTATTTATGTCTTAATATTAAGTTGAAGGATTTTGTTTATTATGTGTATAATTTTTTGTTTTTTTCTTTTAAATGTGTTTTTAGTTTTATGTTTACTTTACATATGTTATTAACCATGTTTTAAAATATTATTTACACATAATGTATTTATTTATTATCCATATTTTCACATTATTTCATTTATTTTTGTGATCGCATAAATACAACCAAAAAGTAAATAATGAATAAGAAAAATAAAGAAAAAATAACCATAATATGTGGTTATCTAATGCATGATTTTTTAGTGGATAATAAATAAACCAATGACCAAAGGGAAAGGATCATTTTACACATCATGTCATGAGTTTTTGTGTTCTACCTGTCTACATGTGTATCAGTTGGTCTAGTGTCATAATGGTTTTAACTTGTGTAATCAATATGTTCCTTATGATTATCCTCTTTTTACATTTATTTATAACTCAGACACATGTGAGCGTCACCAAAGGATTGGTCAAGGGGAATTACATAAATAATCTAGGAAACACAAGTAATACATTAAAAAGTAAGTATTTATGACACATGGGACTTCATATTTAATTTAATAATTAATAATTATAAGATCCTGGAATAAGTTATATTAAATAAATCCAATTCCTAAACATGTCTTGGTAAAGCCCATGAATGATCATACACATGAATTTAATTGGAGTAGGTATACTAGATAACATTTATTTCTATCCATTCTTTATTATTAATATAAACATGATTGCATTAATTATTTATTTATTTATTTATTTTTGAAATTTAACTACCATTATGATTCTATTGGATACACCAAAAATTAATTAAATAATAGAAAATAAACATCATAACCAATAATTATAGATAATTGCAATAAATTATTTATCTATTTTTAATTATTTTTAATTATTATTAAATAATAAAATTCATGACATTCCGATAAATATAATATGTTTTTAGTGTTACAATTAATAATTTAATTTAATTTAATATTTTCCCTTTATTGTGAAACTACATGACATGTACGTAAAAACTACATGCCAGGTTCCACAAATGTCATCTACCTAGGAAAAAATAAAAGGTCATTAGTTTGTATCGTCTGTATACTACAAAATTATTACATACCATCTACACATTATGTGTCAATCCACTCTTATATCTATATAACAAAACAAAATATTCAACATTTTATTCTGATCAACAACTTAATGGAATCTTTTTATCAGCTACATGTAATGTATCTTGCATTTTATTCCTCTTGACCAACAAGATTACTCTAAATTTATT
This sequence comes from Viscum album, assembly GCA_963277665.1. Lineage (NCBI taxonomy): Eukaryota > Viridiplantae > Streptophyta > Magnoliopsida > Santalales > Viscaceae > Viscum > Viscum album. Next base: position 397,066,451 of record OY728145.1, read on the forward strand.
TAATGTGGTAAATAATAAACTACATGCCTTCTATGATGGATAAACTTCATTATTTTCACTAATTCTCATGGATATCATCTTCATATGGGATTTGATAATGCATTTGACTACATATTTTGTATTTATTTCAATTCTAAACTATGTATAATGCACTACATATGCACCGGTTACATTTCATATAATTGAAAAAGTTGTGTGATAGGATGGCCTAGTATACAGTTGATGTGATTCAAATGCATTATGTTTAGTGACTGCATGAATGTTGTATATTCGGAAACATAACCAGAAACAACGCGCTTGGGTAAATGACATGTTTTACATCTATAATCCATGTAACCTAGTCTTACCAGCCAAATATAATTAGCAACTCCCCATAGATTCTCTAGTCTTTCATCATGTTTTCATAAAACATTAATGAAATATGAATCATGAAGGTTAATCTTAAAATTTCAAAATAGTTTTAATTAAAAATCATGTAAAAGAAAAAATATTTAGAAATTAACTATCTTACCACTATTTTGAAAAAATTGTTTATCAATCAAACAAATATCAATAAATTTAAAACATAACTGCTCTAGTACATCTTGAGGTTCTATATGTAGAAGATTCTCCTGAGGGATTAAATAACCATAACGGTTTATTTAATTTGATGGATCATTTTCCAATTGTGTAACATGTAAGAAACATGACCAATGATATTTTCATATTTAATATTGATATAGATAAGAACATAACCCATTGAAGATATTTTACAAGTTAAATTTCTAATTAATTTATATTAGATATGAAGAATGAATACATAGTCTGTGAGCCATTCATTTATGAATCTGTTGTTCATCCAAAACTATTTTCATATTAAATTTTTTGTTATTCTAGTATCTAGGTATATAATCACTCTAACGGTGATCCAAACAAGCTAATTTTAACTTTAAGAAACATTGAAAGAACATTGGGTGCCATCATAGCATATATATCATCCTGTGTTGTTCAACAAAACCACATCTAGTTCCTTCGGGCATGAAGGAATCTCTTTAGAGGTTCTCATTATTTAGAGGGATAGATGAGGAGGAATATAGAGGTATGTATATTTATTAAAATGATTCTCAAATTCTGATTAAAGCCACATAAAAAACAAAAAAATATATTAATGTTTTTAGGGTTTTGATATATATGAAATTTAATTGTACACTGGATGTATGATCATTCATTTTTATGTTTTATATTTAAAAAGTTAATTGAATTTTCAATTTCTGGATGGGTAAAATTTTGATCAAAGTTTATATTTTTCAATTTCAAGATTAGGATGCCCTTAAATAATGTTTTTATATGTTTTTTGAGTATTGAAATGTGTTTTGAGGATTTGGGGTAATTCTTGGGGTTCGAGGCCTAATGTTGGTGTTTTGAAAAAATACACTATAGGGAACACTGTTGAAGCATGGTTAGTAATAAATATCTATCCTAATCAAGTTTCCATGTTTTTAATGGAACAAGTAGTGATTAACTGTGTCAGTGGGACCAATATAACCATGCAGTTTAGTGAATAGGTTTTGAGGGACATGCATGGTTAGGCCATGGTATTCCTAACCATGATTCCTAACCACACAACTCATGAAAAGGGGTAAATTATCATTTTTCCACCATCCCTTTAGGTGTATATGAATCTATTATCCCTCATTTTACCCACAATATCTCTCACACACACCCTCATCTTATTCCTTCCAATTTGGTAGTTCTCTACTGTTATTTGGTGGAGTCAAACACTGACAGATTCAATATAGCCTAAAAAAATTATAAACTATTTAAGCATATGTTTTAACCTTGTACTAATTTTAATAAATTTAATTTCCTTATGTTTTCAATTTTATTTAATATTCAACTAGATCATTTTGGAATCAGATACTTTTCAAGGTTATTTTCCTCTTTCTATGATGATAATGACAAGGGATGATGTATTCACTTCACTGTATGTTGTTTCATTAAGGTATGTTGCTTCAATGATTTTTTTTAAATATTAAATTTAATTGTTTTTTGTTTTTTATAATGTTGTTTCTTTGGAATTATGCATGATTAATTGTGGATGATGTGCTTCGATTTATTAGTTAGTATTAGTTTTTTGTCCTAATACGATGGGATGGAATGATGTTTTTTATCTTTATTCCATTATATATTGATTTTTGTATGTTATCTAAATATATTGAGTGTAATTAATAAATCAATTTAATTATAATTAATGAATTTTCATGTAGTTTTTCCGCGAGAAGGGGACCTTGTATATCTTTGATGGGATTAAATGGCCTTGGAAGTAGCTATCATGACTTGGATATTAAATGGAAACTAAATAAATGGTATGTGGTCTTCTATTACTTCCCTATAGTGACTATGAATTTTTATTGTAGATTGTGTATTCTAGGGCTCTCCCATGATAGTGAAGCCCCATGTGTAATATTTTTTGAATGATTTTTTTAATTATTTAAATGGTTAATTTATAACTTGTGGATGAAAAGGTTCACTCAATCAATGTGTGGTTTTTTCAGGACTTAGTCCATTGAGAGATTGAGTAGGCTTGATACCTCTCAGGTGGTGACAGTGAACTTAGTAGGGCTTGTTAGCCTTGTACCTGAATAGATTAACAGACCTTTGGTAGAATAGGAATGGGAAGGTTATGTATCCAATCCTAAAGATATCAAGGTAATATTATTGGAGAAGGAACCATAACATAGTGGTTTTAATATTATAAAGTCTCTGAGATACCTAAAAGGTTCTGGTACCAATTTTACAATGTTAGAGGACATGATGTCCTATTGGATTTGGTGTTGACCTGAGACTATGACATGACATACAGGATCCCAATATGGGTTCCATTACTTTTATGTACACCCCATGGAATCTTCCTGGGATACCTATGAATATTATTGACCTAGAGAAAAACAATGGGTGAACTAGTGACTGACCAACTCTGATAAATTATGTCATCGGTTTGGTTAGATGTGGTATCTGGTGACACTTAGAACACACTCCAAACATGTAAGACTAAGGGGATATGGTAGTAGTGGTGGTTGAATTTTTTCTTGAACCACATTCATTTATTTACTAATTCACATTATTTATATATATTCTACTATCAATCATGAAATTCTTCCTAGAACATATCCCACAGAGACTAATATGATGTTATTATAAAATGAGAATACATAGAGGTTCTTCCATATATCTGGAATCAGAGACTATTTGTTTAAATTATTCATTATTGGGATTCCCAAATGTACTTCCTAGGATCCATCTGATGATTCCTTGAGTGATACATGGATTCCATATATAGAATGACCTGTATTGGCTAATGTGATATTTGAAATTATATTACACCATTAGTGAATCTTGGATTCCATATACAAATATCCATGTCAAGGTTCATATGTTAAATGAAATCATATTACACATTGGATAACACATGGATTCCATATATATAATTTGATGTGTGGGATCATATATTACATTAAATCATATTATTCCTTGATCAATACATATATTCCTTATATATAATTCTATGGATGGGATCGATAATTAAAATAATTCATATTTCTTGTTATGGGATACATGGATTCCTTCTATAGATTTTCCTATATAGGCTCATAGGTTAAATGAGATTATATCACACCTAAATAAATATTTGGATTCAATATATAGAGTTCCATAGATGGGAACAATGTTTAAATGATATTATTATATTCCTTTAGTGTTAATTTTTTTTCTTGTATATAACTCCTTGGATGGGATCATAGGAAAAATAAATTTATTTTCTTCCAAACTTTTATTATTTACCCCTATATTGACATGTATTTAATATAATGGGACTGATTGAACTATATATTTTATCATTATATTTGTATTCAAAATTACTTACGGGTCTTGGATACTTGTATATAAATATGAATTATTAGAGACATTATAGTGTGGGATTATAATGACATGGTCAATTGGGATCATAAACCAAAGATTCAAATATAGACCTATTTTTTATTCATTTACATCAAATTTTCCTCATCTAGGTGGAGAACATTGTTTGATATGATCTTAGGACTACATTTATTGGTATGAAATTTGTTATTCGCTTTAATTTTGTAGTAAGTTGTTATAATTTTTGACATCTGAAAGAGTAAATAACATAAAACTGCACTAAACATATTGGTTATGTGTGGTACATCATTGGAGGTTCCCGAAAATGTTTTCTAATCACACCTTTATTATTCAACCATTTCATTAGGGTACCCAAGTAGGTGTTCACTTGGTTGTAGTATAATGATATTTTAAAGCCCCAAACTGATTGAGTGGGATGTCTTGAGTGTTTAAATGGTGTTTTATGAAATGTTTGAAGAAGAGTAAGTACTATATCCTTTTAATTTTAATTTTATTTCTTTTATTTACTCATGTAAATGTGATTGGTCTAGTGGTCGATCATTTTTGCAAGAATGACATGTTAGTTTGGGATATTACTTCATTTAATTTATTTTTATATACCTCTTTTTTTATTTCTTCTACACATTTATTATTTAGTATGATGGATTATTGTTTTCTCAGTTTCTATTAGTTAGTTACACTAATATGAGGATATAGTCTCCCCAGATGCACATCATATTCCTTTTCTACTAATCGGTTGATAATTATGTATAGGTAGGTACACTTATGACCATCTAACCTACCATCTCAATTAATTTTTCTAGAATAGACTAGGATAGAATGTGAAAATCTGGTTTTAGATATATTTAAATTCAGGTTATATTAAGATCATGGATATGTTATACTAGAGTATTGGAAATATTTTGGAGCTTGTGATAGATATCAAACTGGCACATCGATGACCCTTTTCCTATAAGAATCATGGGTTTCTAGGTATATAGTATTTTGGGTCTTAATATGATATGATACAATTGGGTAGTTTTGTTTCTACAAATGATGTACATGTGTTGAGAATTTTATGATTTATTACGTATATTTGGATATCAACCCATTGGAAAGAGGAAAATAATTGATTTTCTCTCTGGGATGGAAAATTCAAGTTGAATTTAATACATCATATTCAACACATAGAGTCCTTATGTTATAATCCTTTTAGTGTGTTATCTTATTACTGACAATTAAGTTCAACTATTTAATGTTTCAACCAAATTATAAATATGGTTTCCCAAAATAGGATCCTAGTGGAGTTATACATAGTTAGACCATCATTCATATATATATATTTATATATCTACATATATATCCTTATGATGGAAGGTCATGTGGTTCGACGATGAGCATTTGGACAATCAGAGTGATGACTCATTCCCCATAACAGCTACTGTAGTAACCCAAGTTTCTGATAAGGAAAATGATTCCCATGTATGGGACCACTATGGTGGTTTTGATAACTTTTTTTGGTTTTTGATGTGTTTGTAAGAACCTATAATATGGCTCCCAACATAACATTGAATAACATACTACATAACTGAACCATGTGTGTTGTATGTTATAGATCATTGAGATGATATTCTACATGTATTATTGACCCTCATATGTAAACTTCTATAGTTGATACCATTGTATTAGATCCTTATGGGTGTATCCTTTTTCATTGTAGAGAAATTATTATTCATAATAACATAAATGGGGTTTTATGATCTATCTTTCCCTTATATTTTAAATAAACTACAGTCAAACATGATTATATAGTCAAATCCTCTTGTTTGATACAAGTAATTACCTACACATTTAAAGAGAGTTGAAACCTTAAGGGGATATTATATTATAATAATTTTCCAAGACTATCGGTTTGAAATATTTGTACTTGATGTCATGACCCTATAGGGAGTAGTTACTTATGAGGATTCTTGTAGAGAATAAGGGATTGGTACATTTCTTCATGGAAGGTGATGCCAAAAATGTTTCAAAACATTTAATCATTCATTAATTTAATAGTTATATATGGGTTTAAATTAATCAGGTTTATAATTAAAATAATATGGATTTTCCCTAAATAACATGGAATTGATAAAATGTATAATTGGACCCATTCTGATAGGTTTTGACCCACATAGGTTATTGTTACCATTAAATCCCTTCTAAAGGGTTAATGGTAATTTGATATGCTTTGGTGTGAGATGGGTGTGTAGTTGATTTATCATGTGTTGTGACCTTGGTTGGAGGTTTTACCTATGTTCTACATGATAGTACATAGTAAACCACCTAAATACATGATCAATTTGGATAGGTGGGAGACCAAGAGACCATTATTTTTGACTTGTGGCTTTATGATATTGTTTTTAGATTGATCGAGTAAAACCTATGGGAAGGGTTTTACTAGGGTTAAGTATTCTTATTTATGATGTTATCTTGGTTATAGTCTCTTATTGAGATTGATTCACATGTTGTTATTGGATTTTGTGATATAATAATGATGACGCCTTTTGTTTTTAGAATGGTTTATTGGTTGCAAGATTGGTTTGGATGACTAGGTTTGATGGGTAATATTTTATGTTTATAACTTCTTTTCTAGATATAAACATTACTAGATCATGGGTAGATTCACATGACCACAATGATTCCATGTGATAGGCAATCATGGAATAAATCACAGTACAGTTGGAGTGAGAGATTTCGAAAAGGATTTCCAAGGAACCTTCTAGATTAATGATATTGATGTTCCTTGAAGGACGGTCAATTTTTTCCTTGAATTGGGTGGTATGATATTGTAAAACAACTATGCTGGGTGATTTTCATACAAACTGGTTGTGTGTGGTACTATTAAATAATTTAATTAGTGAGTGGTCATGTGATAATTTAGGAATAATGGTTTCCTTGAAATGATACAAGAATGGTTTATTGGTAGTTTGGATGAAATGTTAAAATAACCATTTTTTCTATATGAGACATCGAGACTAAATTTATTGAAATGAGGTTATGGAACCTTATATAGTCCTCGACATTTAGTATCAAGATATATTGTGTAATGGTTTGGTTAAAGGAAAGTATATCCTAGTTACATGTGATCATGGCTTAGGGAGATTGAGACATTTCTATGAATTTAATATTACTGTACTCCTAGTTTTGATATGATCATTCCCAATATATTGACATCATCCCATGTATGTTTATAGATTGTTGGATATGTTTTAATCTACCTAAATATCTTTATTTGGTTTAAATGAGGGACTCTATGGGATTTTTAATCAAGGAGTGGTATAATATAAGGAATATGGTGGAGACTGCACCATTGGATTTTTTATGATATTCATGACCATCATGATATAAAATTTAGATAATACTTTCGATTCAAATTTTTGGGTTAGGAATGGGTGATATGTGATGTTTTTATTTTCATTTGGGAATGATAGTGTTCTTATCCATTCCAACCATTATGTCTAGATATTTATATGGCATGTGGTGTATTTATTTGTAACTCATTTCAATAGTGAAATGGTAGGGATGGTCCTAATGTTGTAGTGGTACATTGGTCACTAGTGTGTAACCCTCGCATAAATATGATTGTGTGAGGATGAGAGCTATCATTAGATGGTTGTTTTTCTATTCATTTTTTGTTGGACAAATGGGGCTAGTTCAATGAAATAATTCTATGTAAAGGATCGATTACATACACGGGTTATCATTGAAATATAAATGGACATGTGATGGTTTATCTAGGAAATGTAGCTAAAAGTGAATTATTATATATGTTGATAGTTCCTATAACAATATTGGTGTTCCTTCATATAAAAGAATTGGGATTGGGTGTTATTAATGTGTCACCTTCTGAAGATGATCATTTTGAGTAATGTTAGCTGGATAATGCATTACATGATTTCATTCAGTTAGTTGTATGTGGTCGATGGGGAACCACATCAGGTCGGCCATTGGGATAAGATGGGTGTAGTCTAATGTTTATCCATGGGTTATTAAGGAAAATCTAGTATATATGGGAAGAACATGGTTTGTCAATAATTCTCCCATTTAGATAAAATTGAGGACCTAGGTTAGATTCCTCAATCATGATCAGATCAAAAACTGAAACATGACAGAATCATAATTAGGATGTTATGTACATTTATTAGATTCAAATTCTAATAGTGAAATAACTACAATTTGGATTAGGAAAATGAAAAAACTAATAGTAGAGAGTTACATAGGTCGGTTGAGGAATTAGATGATGAAATGATCATAGTTCATGTTTGAAGGTCATTGGTATGTGACAACTTGATGTTTTGATAATTGTTATATACATCTGACATAGTTTTGGTGTGATATGTTTTGTATTTTGAAAATGGAGTTTAGAAGCGTGGTGGCTGTTTGGATACATGAATGCATCTATTCATGTATCAATTCATAGTTCATGTCATCCTAGTTTTTTAGTTTTAGTCAAACATGGTTTCTAAGGGAAATGATGTTTTATGTTGGGGTGTCTGTATGATAATGCATTTTCATGATTGGAAATTCAGAAATAAATTGAATTTTCAATTATTGGTTTGGTAAAATTTATATTGGAGTTTTTAATGGATATTTAAATTTTTGGATGCATCTAAAAATTTATTTTTTATTTTGGATGAAAATGTGTTTCATATGTTTCATGATGTTTCTTAGGGTTTGGGCCTAGAGTAGAGGTTTTGGAAAAATTAAACATAGTGTGAATGGTTTCTTCACAGTTGGTACTAAACATGTGACCTAACTACTCACCCTAATTTTCATAGGGACATGTTATGTTCAACTATATGAGAGGGATCTTGATAATAATGTATTTTGGTATAGTGGATCAAAGGGATTCAGATGGTTGGTGGATGGTTTCTCTAACAGTTCACAATAACTGTGGGAGGTGTGGGTTCTTGGATTGTGAAGCCAACATAGTTGACATACGGTTTCATAATGATTCATCCTGACCTTGTGCCTCATTAATAGGGGTAAATTTAATGTTTTTCCTTCCATATTTTATGTTTTTTTAAACCTCAGTTCTCTCTAATTTCACCTAGAATCTCTCCCACATTTTCCCTTCTCCTTATATCTTCCTCCAGGGGAGCTCTTCATTTTATTGGTTCTAATTAGAAATTGTAAGATGGGTTAGAGTTGTAAAATTAAATCCTAAACTGTACTAGTATAGTTTTATTCCCATATTATCATTTCTATAACTTTTGTTTCCCTTATTTATTATTGATTCCATAGGATAAGGGTAGAACCAATAAAAATAATGGTAATTTTTTTAACTAGGAAGAGGGTTTCTTAATAAGCCATCAATACATGTACACATGTATTTTTGTTTTTTAATGTTTCTTACATGAATTTTTTAATAATTGAAGCTAAAATTATTTTTTTTGGGTGTTTTTTGACACTTTTTCTTATGTATTCTTCCCAATTCATAGTTTTTGATGTGGTTTGGTTTTTTGTAGAGTGTGAGGTTATAGTTTTTGTTTGATGGGATTATTCATTGATGTTTTGAGCATTATTCCATAATAAATAGTTCAGTTTATATTTTTATGCATTTTATGTTTAATTAATTAACTATAATTTAATAATAATTAATAAATTTACTATTGGAGGTTGTGTGAGAACATGACCATATATACATATCAGATGATATTAAACATGTCGTATGATTTACTATCAGACCTTTTAAAATAAATAAAACCTTCATAAAAGGGAGCTATTTTATCACACCTTTCGTATAGTGACTATGCATATTTATTGTAGTATGTTTATTTCTGGGTTCTCCAATGAGGATAATGCCTCCACATTAATTTATTTATGATAAAAAAATTAATTAATTGACTTGGTAATTTATAGTGGGTAAATACTAGGGAGAAATATCAACACCTATGTACTAGTTCCATAACATTTTCCCTTAAGAGACTGAGTATCCCACAAAACAAATTAGAGAATAGACTACACATTGTATGACAATCAGCTTTGTCGAGACTTAGATGAAGATACATTAGGCAAAATGGAACTGGACTGGATTTTTCTATCTACCAAGAGAGAGAATGGCACTACGATTGGGGCATAACCCATATATTAATGGTTACCATTATTCAAAGACCATAAGTTGCTTGAAAGGATTTGATAACCTTTTTATTATTCCAAGGGACATGATGTCTTGGTGAATTGGGTATTGACTCAAGACTGTTACTTGACATAAGAGTTCCCAAACACGGTTCCATTACATATATTTGGGCCTTGAAAATCTAGTAAGAGATTCATCTCAAGAGTATTAACCAAGGGGAACCTAGTATGTTCCCTAATGATTGACCTTCACATAATGAATTCATTATGTGTTTGGGTATAGAAGTTACTGGGTTTCACCTAAAACTCACACAGATCATGTAACCCCAAGGTGAATTGGTATTAGTGATGGGTTTAGGAATTTTTCCAACTACACTCATTTATTTATATATTATTTCAGTTACTAATGGTGTGACTATGATTCGAGAGGTGAATCATAGAACTCGTCTTATTTGGGTAGATATGATGTGATTCTATAATGGGGATCCCTAGAGGTACATTGTATGATCCTGTTTATTAGGATATTTATTTGAAAATTAAATTATTGGGATTCCCAAAGGCACGTAATAGGATTTGGATGATGATGCCTTGAGATATACTTGGATTCCTTTTCTTGAATTCCTTGGACAGGCTCATAATACATTTGAAATTATGACATAACCTGAGATATAATGGGAATCGTTATACAAAATGCCTTTGAATAGGCTCATCGGTAAAATAAAGCCATATTTTTCATTAGTGAAACTAGGATTCCTTATATGGATTGACATGGATGGACTCATAGGCTAAATGAAACAATATTATTCTATGATTGGTAAATGGATTCTATAAACATAATGGCTTGAATAGGCTTATATGTAAAATGAATCTATATTGTTCCTTGATTAATGCATGGATTTTCAATAAAGAATTTCTTAGAAAATAACATAGTATAAATGAGATTATGTTACTCCTTGAGAGATACATGGATCCATTATATAGAATTCCCTACATGGTGCCCGTTATTAATTGAAATTATCCTATACCTTGTGTGGTACTTAGATTCCTTTTACAAATGAATTGAATAGGTTCATAGGTGATGTGAAATTATGTTATTCCTAATTTTTATTATATTACCATTAATTTTTAAATCTATAATTTCATGGAAATAATAGATCCTTATAAAAATTTCTTTATAGTTGGATTCCTTGATTACTTACCTCATGTCCCAGATCCATGTATATAAAGAATAATTCATAGAGACATTCTAACACTAACCAAAGATGGTACAGTCAATTGGGATAATGAAAACAATGATTAATTGTTGAATTGTTTTTATATTCATTTACTTCAGTTGTGAATCACTTAGAATAAGTACATTGTATGAGAATGTTCTTATAAATAGAATCCTTGTTATAACTTTTATTGTTTTGATTATTTTTTAGTTTGTTCTTATCATTATTTTTATCTAGATGAGTTGATCATATATATTTCTATAATGAATTTATTAATTATGTATAAGACAATGTTGGTGGTTCTATTCTTTAACATCCCATGATTTTGTGAAATATGTTTTTCCAATTAAATTAAAATTTTATATTTCTTACTTTACACTTAATAACTGGTTTCTTTGGTAGTGTTCATGGCATGTGGCATCGAGATTAAGTGAACCGTGAAATACTATCATTTTAATTATGTATCTAATAACATAGAAATTAAATAGGAAGGTATGAGTAATGTTAAATACTTTATGGAATATACATATATATATTTCAAACTTGATATATATTTATTTATAAAATCTTTTTAATTAATCAAAAAAAATTAATAAAGTACTTATAATCATTAAAGATGTATTTTCATTAAATATGATTTTTTTCCTTTTAGGGGAAAATATTATAATTAATTGAAATATATATATTAGAAAGTTTTTTGATTAAATAAACATAATTTTTGAAATAATGAAATAAAAAATTAACTTAGGGTGATAACCATGGAAAAATAGTAATTAATATTTTATATTCAAATAATTATCCTTATATGAAATATATATATATATATACCATATTATTTTTTAAAAGCACATATTTACATCATTCTTGTGATCTGGCGACGAAAAAAATAATCACATTGCTTTATGGAGGTAAAAGTCTACATGTCCACGAATGTCGTTATTATTTTTCAGTTTAAGAAGGAAAATGATATATTAACTTTTAAGAATGATAAATATGTCATGAATATTATTATTATTATGTAATTTATATCAAATATATTCATTAAGATTATCCATATGTTTCTCCATGTAATGATTCAGCGAAAAACAAATTAGATCACTTTGTGAGTCTATCATCCATACACATGAGCGACGTTATCATATCCCTCATTGAATGAAACATCATAAGTTATATGTGATGTAATAAATATATAATTATAAATATATTTCATATACCATATATATTTTTATTTTTCTATATATATACTTTAAATATATCATTACAAAAATCAATGAGAGGTAATGATTGAAAAAAATGACATCAGTTTCTAAAGAAGTAGTACTATGTACACAAGAATGATGATTTAGTATTGCATTTGATGGAAGATGATATGGATTTATGTTATTACATTATAATAATTACCTATAAATATATTAGAGATAATTTCTAAACTATATAATAAGAATTTAACAATATTTGATGGAGGTGGATGAAGAAATAAAATAAACACGCTCAGTTAATCATGATACCTCTTATTCAGGAAATCTTCTTAGGTAAGCAACAAATCCATCATAGGATGTATTTATGTAAAAAATACAGGATATATCACATTGGGAAGGAATTTTGTAAGATATTTGGGTTTGTATTTGTGGAAAAAATGGCACAAATATTTTTAATGGGAGAGGAGATGGGGTGGGATTTTATTAGGGATGTGGGTGGCCAAATTGAAAGTTTGGTAATAAAAACCTTGGTCCAATGTTTTTAAAATTCCAAAGAGAACCAAAATGTTCCATTATGGTGAATTAAATAATAAAATATCTAAATTTTTACAGAAATTTATTTAATTCATGTTATTAGGACATCTTAACCGTCACAATTTTAAATTAACCCCTAGTAAATCCATTTTTACCATAAACGTGATAATTAATTTGTACTGATTTAACTATTCATTATAGTAAAAAAATTATGATGACCATATTAGATAATATATATTATTATGATTCCAAATATTTAATATATTTTACCAAATTAAATTTATATAAGTAGAAATATTTAATGTAAAATTAAAACTTTAGAAATGCTAAAAACAAGTATTCAAGAAGCATATTTTTCATGAGAAATGTGCTTTAAAATAACTCTATGATTAATAATTATAACTAAATAAATATAAATTAATATTTATTGGTATATAATATATAATTATTTTTAAAAAAATTTCAATAGTTATTATTTAAATAAAATAATATAGAGAAACATGGTTTACATTAATAAAGTTTTCATAAAAATCTATTTTTAAACCCAACCCAATATTATACTAGAATCCAATGCAATGTTGATCCAAAAGTATATAAGGGGATTTAATTTAAATAAATAATACATATTATATTTTTAATCATATTTTAAATATATATTGATAATTAAATTATTTAATTTATTGAAAGGAAATGACTTTTTTTTTAAATCCATATTTTTTAGTATTCACTAAAAAATAAATATTTTCCAAAAAATTACAAAATTTCAGTTTCAGTTAATTTTTATTAGATTATTTAAAAATAATTATTAGTTTTTAAAAAAAATAATTCAGAATATATAAAAAATAAATATAATATTTTCAATGAAATGAAATAAAAATCATTTTTTATAAAAATATATTTTTAATGAATAAATTTTCATTACTAAAAATTGGGTGATTATTTACAAGGAAATTTTTAAATAATATTTATTGAGTAGGAAATATATATATATATATATATATATATCATAATTTAGTGAATAATATTTAACACACAAATATTTAGGCTCATTTATAATATTTATATATTTCATGTGTCGCTTAAGCTTGGTGTTGCATGTCAATCATGCTATTAATAATAGTTTTTTTCTGAAATATAAAGTTATTACAACCACTAAAAATAAATTGATAAAATATTAAATTATCTTGAAAACGTAAAATAACATGATCTACTAAAAATATTTGATTAAAAAGGCATGGTTTTTATATAAAATTAATATATATATATCTCCCAATCATTGTAATATGGTCTTTCACTAATACAAATGACCATAAAATATTCCATAAGAAGAATGTACTACCCCTAAAAAGAGATACTACATTTTTGTATATGACTACCAAAACCACTTATTTTCTTCAAACACTGTTATTTTTATAAAATAGATAATAATAAAACTCAACAACAACATAGTATAATATTCTCTTCTTCACTGAGTAATATATTTTATAGAATAATAACTAAGCATTAGTCACTAGTATAGAAAAAAACTTTTTACATATGACTTTACATACTCTTAACGACTATTAATAAGTGATGTTTTTATGTGATTTTGTAAAAAAAAAATATTTTCTATTTTATAAAATTTAAAAAAACAACAGTATTAGTTATAATAATAATTTTTTTTAAAACACTCACTAAATGAAGAATCTAGGAACATTATTTACGGATTGTTATTAAAAATCATTATAGTGTTTTTCTATTATTTTTATATAACTAAATCAAAATACATTATTTCTCACCAATTATGATATCAAATCACACTGAAAATCCTCAAAAAAATTAAAAATTAGAAACATTATACATTTCTTATTAAACAATCCACAAATAAGTTGATTTTTTACATTATTTATTTTATATAATAAATATAAAAAACTTTTGATGTTATTTTATATACCAGTTATAAATAATATTGAAATAATAATGGATTTTTAATATTATTAAAAAAATACCCAAACATTCATTAGATGAAAAATTCTTCAAACAACAGAAAAATATATCACAATTGCATAATAACATTATATATATTAAATTTCATAAAATTACTAGAGAAAATAAAACATTAAAATTAAAGTTAAAACTCTATATTAAAAATATAATGTTATAAAATGAAATTGAAAAAAAATATTTGAAATAATTTTTCAATTATCCTCATTGACGATTGATCACATTAACATTAAAAATGAAATGATCTTCCAAAACAATGAATTTCAAAAAAAACTATTCACAATTTATTCACAATGTAATGATTAGATAAATGAAAAAAATATAATACATTATAACCTTTCTAAAAACTATAATTATGTAGGTTATAATTATTAAATACATATATAATATATCATAATACCCATATTTGTATACTCCTTGTTGATGGTGAAAATTCTATATTAAAATAATTTATTAACTAAAAAATATATTTATATGTCATCAATATTACTGAAATAAAGCACAACCAGTAACGATCCATTTCTACTAGAAAAAAATCTGGTAGCCACTAATTTACAAAAATATCATATTAGTGTTTATTTAATTAATAGAAACAAAAATATATGAAATATTATTTTCATGCTCATTATGATATGGAATAACCATACCATAAATTTAATTATTATGAAATATTTGAGAATCATGTTGCATTATTTCATCATCTTACATTGTCATCAATATTACTAAAATAAATTATGGTTCCACAAATCCATAAACTAAGATTATATCATATTGAATAATAAGTTTGTGTAGATACCTATTAAAATTTTATAATTACTAAGCTAGATTAAATTGATATAACTCGAAGAAATATTTTATTATACTTACATTAAAAATATTTTCATCACTATGAGGTCTTGAATTTTTTTCATTTATATTCTCAAGGATATCATTCTTACAAAACATCATTAGATAATTTGATTAAAAAAATTCATTAAAAATTTATAACTTAGATAAATATAATAATATAAATCTACGTTGTGATAATTTTGAATGTCATATTTATAAAATTTAATGTGAAGTAAAAGGGAAAACTATTATATTATTTTTAGTACAATATATATTTATATTTAATATACTTCTATAAATTAAATAAAATTATATACATTAATAAATATTTGAGAATATTTTTATAAATTAACACTAATATGAAAAATGGTCACATTATATGCATACGATAGTAATAAATTGTCATCCAAGTCTAGAAGGCTAAAAAAATTAATACCACTTTTTCTTACTATAGAAATATTTTTAGTACTGAATTTTTCTCTAGAAGATACATATATAATATCATGTAACATTACCTGATGATAATGCATCCTTATCTGCTAAAAAATTAAGGAATCTCCAATAGAATATATGGTACCATATTTCATAATATGATATTGAGGATGCTCAATATATAACACATATATATTGGAAATTGCATAGGAGGAGTAGTGGGATATGAAGGAAGAGGTAAAGGAGTGGGATATAACATTGGAGGTGGGTGAGTAATACATATATCTTAAAACTATTTATTTATCTTTGAGAACATTGAAAATATTTATTATATGATATTGTCTTCCACAATCACCTTAATTTTCTAAAATTTAGTTGCTAAATTTTCTATTTTTTCTTTATATTATTCTTCCCTTGATGATGTTCCATAATAGGTAATTTTCTTTAAACAAATACTATGGAATCATATCCATATATTAACTCTAACGTTAATATTTTCTAATGTATTTTCCAAAATATATTTCCTACCCTTGAGTAGGAGGGTACAATATGTGTCCTACTCCACAAAATATATTTGTAATGATTTTGTGAAAAAATAATTAGTGAAAAAAATTCAACAGAGTATGAAAAGAATATAAATAACTTCTCACTATATTTTCATTCATAGAAACTGACTATTAGGGATGATATTTTTCATTTTTAACCATTTGAGAAATTTTTCTATTCCTCTTGTATAGCTTGTGCGGGGTAGTCTCTATAGTGACCGAATATTCAAATTTAAATTTCTTGTACATTTAAGGCATCATTTATTCTTTTTTTTAACAAATTGTCTCCATGAGATAACGAATGAGAGAATATGATTGTGACATGGATGCAATTGTGATATCTTCTGAATTCCATTTATTTAAAGAATTTTTTTATTATATATTTTTTGATATTTTAAAAACCAGTAATGAGATAACATTAAACACACTTAAAATGATTCATTGTGTCAACATTCATCAATTGTCATCCAACTATCATTTTATAGAAATTTATTTATTTCACATGGATCATAATTTTTTTTCTCCACTACAAATGAAATTTGATGTTAGTGTTCATTTATAATCCCTCCATCACCTTACTGAAAAAGATAAAACAACTCCTATAAAGAATATAGTATGTTATGTTATATGTTATGTAATTAGAAGGAGAAAACAACTTATATGAGAAAAAAAATTCATGTTACAAAAAATAATAGGAAATTATCTTTCCAAAATAGTCTCCCTAAGATGAGATAGTGTCATATAGTCAACGCTTCTCTAATCAAAAATCAAAATTCTTATTTCTTATCAATCATCGAAAGCCACAAAACACTAAAATTACATTTACTTTAGACTCATACAATTACCTTTATCATCAAAAATTATAGTTATTATATAGTCAATTCAAAATCTATGTGATAATTTAGATGAACATGTGGTATAATGTTTTCATACCATGGAAGCCTTCACATTTCAAATAAAAGTAGGAGTATCCTTTGTAGTTGAATGGGGATGAATTTAGAATAGGTATATGGATAATCCTCTATATATGATTGATATAAAACTATTTGATATGATCCTAATGAAAAAATTAACAGATGATTAATGATGATTATACAAATATAACCATTGCCTTTGAAATATAATAACCATTGGAAATTGATGCAACCAAAAATAAAGTAAAAGAAAATATTTTACCATATTAAATAGATAATTCATCTAAAATGATACCAAAATGATAAAAACATTTGTGAGGCATGAAATTATATAGATGGAAGAATGAAAACATATGAAAAATATTATATAAATCTAACTAGTATATGTAATATTGAATTAAAACACTAAACTGAAACAATAATGAAAAAAATATACTATATACCATTTTTTATCTTATTTATTGGAGTAGTTAGGTAAAATTAAAAAAATACTAACCTCATATATTAAACATGACATGATATATATAAAATGAAGATATCAATTAAATTATTATAAAAATCAAACTATTGAATATATAATTGAGTAAAAAATTAAAGAAAATACAAACAAACAAAGAACACATTTTTTATCAATTACATTATAATAATTAAATAAATAGATAAAAAATATATATATAAAAGAAATGATATCTAAAGTGATGTTGATAAAATAAATATATTATACAATCTATAAAACGAAAAAAATATAATAAAATAATATTTATTTCTGAAGAATTATAATATAAAAAAACAAAAAATTATAATATTTTTTATAATATGTTTCATAAATAAATAATTGAATTATAAATTAAATTTCCCACACTTTTTAAAAATATGATAAGTTACATAGTAAATTAAAACATGGTAGCTATAATATTTTATGATTACTAATAGTTTTTTCCCGCATAAATTCCATATATCATTTTGTGTGGCACAAACCATGTCTATGTCATTGTTAAAAATATGATTTTGATAATAATTTCATATAAATTTTAATCTCATATAATTCTTCATAATTATCATATTTATCATCAATAAAATAAATTTCTTCAAAATTAAAAATTTAATTTTTTATTTAAATTTCCCTTTTACGGACATAGTGGGAAACCAAAAAACTTAAAATCAAAAGGTCAATAAACAACGAAAAAATAAAAAATAAAAAAAGTGGCTAATATTAATGGGAAAAATCATCCTATATAAGTCCCATTAATGTGTGCTTACCTTGGTGTTTGGATAATCCTTTATATGATATTCAAAATATTTACTAACTTATACCATGTTTGGATATATTCCTCAAAATTGATCATCCTTCCATTTAAGATTCTTGAAAATTAAGGAATTGTTTGTTAATCCACACTTTTTGATCCTCATTGCTATCAAGTTTATCCATTCTCTCATATAATTTATTGAAATACTCCTGTGTATTATTGATATGGAAAAATCGATTTATAATTTCTTCCTTAAAAGTTTTCCCTTAACAATGTATATTTACAAACATAATTGATATATTTTGTACAGGGAAACATTCCTTTTCTTGTGTTTTCTTGAAAAAAGAAAAATAGTATTTAATAATCTATTAATTTCTATATGTGGCACACCAAATTTATCTTGTTTAAAATTGTTGATATAGATATCTCATTTAAAATAGGTTATAGGAACTTAAAATTTAATGTTACTAAACTCCCATAGATCATGGATACCAATGTAATATGGACTTCATATATAGATGTTTTTCTATCTTATTTAAAAATAATAATTTCTTTAAAGAGAATCAATACACATAATTTCTAAATATCAATTCAATTTTCTTGTTATCTTTTATTCAACGTATTACCAGTAATTTATTTCCCTAATCATTTTATCGAATTTGAACATGTTTTCCCCCTAACCATCCAAATGATTTTGACACATCATATGTACCACACATTGTGTGACTCCCCTGTCTAAAACCATCATATGAGATGAAGTTTCATGTGGTCTCAAGTGGATAACTTCATAACCTAGAGTCGTCTAACTAGTATTTAAGAGATAATATATAAAAATAACAGTTTATTCCCTTTAATGAGTGTCAATAAATAGTAAAAATAACCATATCAATATCCAACCCACATAATCAATGTTTTAATTATTAATTATAATATTTCATTTTAGATGAATATATGAATTTAATAAATTTAAAATAACATTTACCAAATTATATGAATACTACTATTACTAAAGTACTAAATGTGATCCGAATATATTAAAAGTTTCATAATATTATAACATATATTATGTGAAGCATAAATTGTGATTATTAAAATTCCAAGTAAATATAATAAAATTTAATTATATTTTTAAAATAAAAATGATTATTTTATATATATGTATATATATTTGTGTGTGTGTGTCTAACATAGTTTTCGAGAAATTCTATAAATATTTATTGTCTTTTAAATATATTAAATTTTCTTTTTACTAAAAATATTTAAAATAAAATACATGGTATAAGAAAGTTTGAAACTGATTTAATCTCCAACGTGGTATTAACGAATATTGGAAATATATATCCACTTAAAAATATACATAATGAAAAAGTAATACTCGACACATCCCATTTTTTCCATCTGATCATCTTAATGATCATCTCCTTTTTCATGCACTAAATCTAAAAATCTATCACAATATCCTTCGTTTCTAAGATGGGAATCATCTTCCATTTATCTTCGATGGCCTCTATATGGCCTAAATTGATGTGATATTCTTCTTCCACTAGAAATGTGTATATAAAAATGGCTAACAAAATTCAAGAAACAATATGAAAATCACTAGAGGTGATTGATGAATCAAAATACAGTAGTTGGAAAACTGGGTTATTTCTTCTCATAGATTATATTGATATGTAAAAAATATACAACTATTTATAGGAATGAAATTACACTAAAAAATAGTATAAAAGAGAAATATAAAATTATATAGATTTGGTTTCGTATGTTCTACCCTAGCCTCTGACGCCCATATGTCAAGAAACCTAATCATAAAATATCAATTCTACAGTACTATGGTAGAATTTTGGAATCGTATTTGGAAATAAAATATAATTATCCATAAAACACCCTTAAACATTTATTACCTATGATCCATGACTCTATGTTATATTTGAGTAGATGTATAGTATATGTGATGACTCAACTATAATTAATTCAATCATTTCTCTTTGAATCTATTGGTTATTTCAATGTGATAGATTTCATCATCTATCAAATTCTTTAATATTTCATCAGTTTTATCTTCCTCAAATCTTGCTAGATTGAAAGTCGCTGAGATGCAATACAAATTTACATACTCCTCTATTAATTTCCCTCTCGCATAAATATCTACAAGGCTTTAAATTTTTTGGGGATATATTTGAGAATTCTCCCCTTCAATGAATTCAGATATAAGATTATATAGTGACAACATCAGTGGTTCTTTAGTTTCTCATTCCTACAATGGTACTTGTTCAACGATTTCTTCATCTTATAGAAAGATTCATACCTCTACTAAATTAGTATACTGATTAAATTTTCATATATCCTTTTTATAAAATTTAATATCACTTCTACATATAATATTTTTTGTGTTAGGATTATACAATTGATATTACACTACTCTGTATCTGTATACCATGACATACTTCACTCATTTTTACTAGAGATTTTTTTTTTGTTTTTCATCTATTATCTTGGCATATTAAATTGAACTAAAAAATACAAAATGGATTAAACTTGGATTATGAGTAATCCAAGATTCATGTATCATCTTTAGTTCATTATTTATAGTTATGAACATTGAGTAGATGCATTGTACATAAGGAAAATCTATACTAAAAATTCATGGGGACTTATTTATCCTTCAATATGCATCTCAAAATTTTGAAAATAGTTCCATTTTTTCTTTTTGGATGCTCCATTCAGTTGGTGTGTCTTATATGGTGTTAGTTGGTTCCGAATTCTATGAATCTTGAGGCTATTTTGAAAAATATACTAGGTGCACTCCCCACATTTATCAGATCACAATGTTTTTATGTGATTATTTATTTAATTTTACACATGTGACATGTATTCTTCGAAGTGGTAAAAAAACATCTAACTTTATTTTGAGGAAATATATCCACGTTTTCCTACTATAATCACCGGTAATGTCAAAAAATACATCATTTTTCATTTTATTTTGTATTAAATATACCAAAATTGTCAGTGTGAAAGATCTCTTGAGGTGTTATATCTTTCTAGTTGGCCTTCATTACAAATTTGTGTCTATTATATTTTTCTTAGAACATAGATTTTACATATTTGATTTAGGTGTAAAATGATAATAATCCAATTCACAATCTTATCTATTCCTAAAAATCATAAAATTTAAAAATTTAAATACCCAATCCTGAGATTACATAATGATTCATTAATATCATGTACCATTGACAAAAAATGTGTTACATCATGTTATATCAGAAAAGTAAACATGCATTTCTTTTCCATTGATAATTTTTTTGATCACATTTCTTTATTCAAAATCAATTTTATTATTATATAGGATTTTGTAAATGCCTTTTTAAACAAACTTCCTGACACTTAAAATGTTGTTCATCATGTCGGGTATATAATATACATCAGATATGAAATCAATATTGCTAACTTTTTAATCAGAATATCTAATCTTCTATAGAAAAATATTATAGAGATATCCCCAAATAAAATATCTCCCAGTACCCAATCATCCAGGTTTTCAAAAAAGTGTTTGGGAACTATTTTTTGGTTGCTATATACAAAGGCAAGACACCAAATTCCTTGACTTTTTGTTAGTTTTATCTTATCAACCTATATGAATCATTAAATTTATCTATTGTTTTAGTGACATTTTCTTCCTCGCTGTCATTTTCTATGGGTTTCTTACTTCATCATTCATTTCTATAATTCCATATTTTTTAAAATTATAGAATTGAAAATTTATATTGTTTATTTGGTGATTGATTAATCCTAATATTATTCCTCTTCCTACTTCTCATTGATTATAGTTTTGAAATACACGACCTCCCTAATTTGGGGTTCTTATGCCACGTCCTTCTCTTCATAGAATAGATTCTTTTCCCTGGAAACCTCTACCTTGACCTCATTGAAATATCCCTCCATTTATATTTTTTAGTTTTCTAAGATAAAAATTTGATTATAGGGAATGATCCACTCTGATTACATCACTATGACGATTCACCTTATGTTCATGGAATTATAGTGGCTAATGAGTTATTTGATTGATATTATATCTAGAACTTTTGTCACTTATATAGAAATGAATATGTCATCAAATTTTGGATCTAATGATCCCAAAAAAATTTCACATACCCATTTGCCATCAATATTTACTCTCCCTTATTATTGGATTCACAAGAAACATCATGATACTCAAAAATGTTATTAGAATATTTCATAAACAAGGATTATAAATCACCTCATGAAGATTTTTTTCATATCCACTACACTCTGTCATCTCCTTTGAATGATTTTTAAATAGTATCCCATATCTCTTGTGATTATTTTTCTAATGTAATTATTTCAAAATTTTCTTCATTAAGGCCTTGATAAATGATGTATTTTTCCTTTCAGTATCACTTTTAATCCACCGATAGAGTGGCCTTTTGAACATCCAGTAGATAATCCTCTTCTATATTGTGTTTGAGATTATTGTATCCATCCTCTTTGATATCCATGAAACATTGGGATCCATGGAGTGCTTGAATTTTGATGCACCAATTGTTTTAATTGTTTTTCATCATCTTTGGAAAAATAATTGTGAAATTCCGTTCGACATAGAGACCAATTATTTTCATAAGGGAAAAATTATAGATGAATATATATAGAAGTTTATATGGACTTCTAATTTGTTTCTTTGAAAATTGATGGCTAATTTGTTAATGAAAAATTGCAGAAAACTATTTTTTATTTCAAAATTGTATAGTATATCTTTTTTATATAGGTATATTAAATGTGTTTAGGAATTAATAGTTGTTATTTTTTTTAGAATTTGAATATTAAAAGAAATAAAAAATAGGTGGAGATAGAGTGGTTGAGGCTTGGAAGGCAGATAAATGCTCAAGGGGAATTTTTTATGGATGTACAAATTGAGGGAGATAAAAAAAAGTGAGATGATAATTGAGAAGAGAGAAAGGGAAAAAATTATTGGGGTGTAAATAAAATTTTGAACTATTAAAAGGTTACATATAATTATTGGAAAATAAAACCTAACATAAAAAAGGAAAAACAAGGTGAGAAAAAAAAATTTGACATAGGATTTGAAAAGCTCACACAAGGTTTAGAATATATTTCCATTATTCATCATATTCTCTATAGCTCTGCCACTACATCAATTAAAAAAATTGAATATCACTGATCCTTTGATACAAATCACCTTCAACCTCCCTCTAATACCACTAATAGTGGATTTAATAGAGGTTACCACAAGAGTATTTGGAAGAATATTGATATCACTAGAGGAGAGTTCATAAACAAAATAAAGAAGAATAATACCAGGTTTATTTCTCACATAAAATTATCTTATAATGAAAAGACAAACATATATTTATATAAACACAATAAAATAACAAAAAATAGGCAATGAAGAGAAAAATAAATGTCTACAAATTTGGTGCATTAGGTTCCAACCAAATCTCTGAAGGCAGACATGTCAAGTAACTTTAATTTTATATTTTCAAAACTCCATATCTATATAATAACATTGGTGATATGCATGGAAATACATGTTCATTATCCAAAACATATTAAAAATCTTACAAATAATTCAAAAGTAGAAAAGAAGTTGTTGGATCTTGAATATACAGATTATACACAAGAGGGGGGTGAATTGTGTCTTTCAGATTTTTCGTTAACTCTTCAATTGAACGAGTTAGGTCCTCTATGGTTTACCAGATTTGATCATGTAGCAGAAATAAATAAAAGTAGGGACACAAAGATGTATAGTGGTTCGGGTAACAGAAGGCCCCTAGTCCACTCCACCAATGCTCAGCTCCACGAGCTTGGTAATTTTCACTATCTGGTCTTCATTTCAACAGATTGGTCCACAACTGAAAACAAGCAGTTGACACCTTTAAAATCCAAGGAAAAACAAAGCCTTCTGGTTCAAACATGAACCAACACAGCTTATTATGAGAAGCTGGTTACTCAAGAATAGAAATAATTTCAGAAAGAATTTTTCCAGTTGATCTTCACAATTGCAACAGAATACAATTGACAGAAGATGGATCGTCATCTCTAGAAATATTTATTTTCAAAACAAAGCAATTATGAGTCAATCTGGATGTAGTATATATATAGATATAGTTCAAAACTTCAGCAATAGTAGATCCACAGTACATATTCAATACTGAACAAGTGAATCTTCTATCGAGATCCTTTTTCATAAATGAGCAGAGATTTGACGTTCCCTTTTGAATTAGTAGGTCAACATGATTTTCTGTAGTCTCTGCTTTCCACCTTTTTAATAATAGATTGATCACCACTCTTCCGTATATGGTGTTTTTTCAGAGAGAACATATATAATAAAGCTGAGCATATCTCCTGCACATTTAGATCCATAGAAGTTGCCTTCTGATTCGTAATATTAAAAAATTTGAACTTACAGAGTATTAAAAACTTCCCTGAAAACTCGGCATAAAAAGATCCTTTTACTTCGATCTTTAATCCAATGATAAAATGGATTTGAATCACTCAAAGTAGTACTTTAAAAATGACATTACATCCGGCTTGAAATCCACCCAATAATCAGCTTGATGACCATTGTATAAAAATATCATCTTTCAAACTTTCTGTTGCCAAATGTAAGGTTGATGACGTGGCCTCCAAATGTAGGGTTGATGACATAGTCTTCAAACGTAAGGTTGACAATGTAAGGATGAATTATAAACGTAGGGTTCATGTTACTTTCATCAAACTTATGGTTGATCTTAAATGTAGGGTTGATCATCCATACTTTTTCATCAACTCTCAAACGTATGGTGAAAGATCCATACTTTTACTTAATACATACTTTTCAAAGAACATATGGATGTTTACAAAAGTAAGGTTGATGGACCATACTTTTGAGAAACAAACATAACGTTTAGTACATACGTACGGTTCTTCTTCTATACTTTGCTGATAACCAAAACGTAAGTTTCCTTCCTAACGTAAGGTTCTCTTCCATACTTTGCTGAAAACGTATGGTTGTTAAACCATACTTTTCTCTTATCTCAAAAAGTATACAAGTTTTTCATCATTACGCTACGTTTATCCACATAGGATATGAACAGTGATTCCTGGACGCGCTTAAAGCAGATTCTGAACACGTAAGGTATTCTCGTTATTTCAAGAGTAAAATAAATTAATAAATTCCAGAAAAATAGTAAATAAAATCATTAGAAAATAACTAAGGCTATTTGTGAGAATCAATATTATCATAAAGAGATAGAGTATTATTTTCAATAATCTACCCCTTTAAATAACATTATTATGTGTTGTTTAAAACAATAATTTTCTCAACAATCTCCCCCTTTTTGATGATCAGAAAACCCATAAGATAATAAAATTATTTAAACAAAATTAACTCTCAAAATTAGTTACATAAAGTTTTAGAATTTTGAAAGGATGAAACAATATTTAATTTTATCAAAATTATTTCAATAAATAAAATGTCTCCCCCTTGATAAAAAATGGTTCTTTAGAAATAAAAGTTTTTAGTTTTACCCAAATTTCTCCTTCTAAATAACCTTTATAATAAAAAAAACTAGATAAGTACCCAAAACATTAAATATACAGAAAACCATTTGAAATTTATTTTGTAAAATAAAATTTTGTGGTTATCCAAATTTCTCCCCGTTTTTGTGATATCAAAAAGAATGATAAAGCGTGGATTTTAACACATTTAATGTTGCACTGAACTGAAGGTAAATGCTTATTATTAACTGTTTATTAATAATTAAATCTGGAGTACTGGCATATCAAAAATAAAGTCAGTAAAACAAATAGAAATAAAGAGACATATTTTAATAAAAAAATAAAAAAATAAAAGTATGATAAACATAGGAATCATGGTTTGGGAAAGATAGGAAATAGGTTCTTTCTCCTTTGGATTGCAGACTTGATTTCTGTGAACTGTTCCATAAGTATCTTCATCATTCCATCTCCATTTTTGATAATTAGCTCTCTATTCTATTGAGTCATATGAATATCCTCGATTAAATTGACTCTGAAAAACCCATATATCCTTTATTCTTTTTCAATAAACAGTGACCACTTCTCTGACATCTGAGTTAATAGAGTCCTGATTGGTGGCTCACTAGATATCAGTTGATCCAGTAAAAATTTCTGATTGTCCAGAAACACTGATAATGGAGCACTGTTACATTGAAGATCATGCAACATGTCATTCATGTTACTAATTGCGGCTGTGATAGCTAGAAATATTCGGATTAAATCAGGTGAAGTACCTGATCCACTAACAGAACTATTTGCAACTGATGAAAATTGGATCTCTATAAACAACTTCAGATCTGATAAATCTTTCTTCATAACCATTTCAAATTTCAAATTTTCAACTGCATTTAGCATATCCTCTTTAAAAATTTCAACTTCATTCCTTGAGATTGTACTCTCTTTTAGCTTTTGAAATCTCAATTGTTCAAAGGTTAAGGAATTTCTCAGAGTGAAATTATTAGATTCTAACTGAGACACCTTTTTGTACATTTCTTCAACTTCTTTCTTCCTTAAATCAGAGGCACCCTGTGCTTGATTCGAATTCTCATGCTCTGGTTGATACAGCAGTACCAAAGGTAATCATTTAGCATCATATTTCTCTTTTTCTTTGTCCTGAGTAAGTCTGTCAACTGATTTTTCCTTAGAGTCTGCAGACTCCTCCACAGAAAACACCTCTTGAATTACTTCTGTGTGAGCATCAGAAGCATGCTCACCAAAAATATTGGCAACTTGGCCTTCCACTGGATTTTCGAGAACAAAATTTTCAGGAGTTTCCTGAGGTCTGGACACTTCCCCAGCAGGCACTGCCTCCTTATCTTGGTTCTATAGAAATATAATGTCAACATCAGCTACAATTTGTTCCTGATTCTCCCTTTGAGCTTCTTCTTGAGCTCCTGATCCCTCTAATGGTGTTTTCCTTTCACTAACAACTTCCATGGTCTTGTCAATAATAGCTTCTCTTACAAAAGAATAAGAAAATAAAGCTTTTGTTGTTGTTTCCAATGAAGGGGAAGTAATTTCCTCATTAATAGCTCTAGTTATTAGAGATTGATGTCCCTCCTAAATTCTTTCTTCTTCAGCATCTTCCACTTCAAATCATATCCTTATTGCTACATTTCTGACTCTTGATTCATCCTGTCCCTTATTTGACTTAGCAGGTTGATCCTAAGAACTCTCTGAATCTTCCTCAGCTCCTACTGGAAAGAGTATTTGTTTAATGGTGCTCCAGTAGTATCCAATATTCCTTAAAGTTCCAATATTAAACATATTACTGTGATGATAGTGTACTCGGACATCCACTAATCTCACCATGTCTTACTTAAGGAACTGTTTTGAAATAAATCGACTGAAAGGATACAAGTTCATCTGGGAATCACTTTGGAAACAGTAATTAAGGTACATGACCATGTACCTTGGGAAGTTTAACTTGATATCACTTAACAAAAGATACATTATGTACATATCAGGATACAAAATCTTTTCCATTTCTGCCATTCTGGGAGCTATTCCTGTCTGAAACAATTTAACCAGGATCTTCTAATCTGGTTCTAAATCTTTCACCATCATTTTCTTAATAGTAGATGTTCTAAACAAAAAAGACATAATATCTTCGGATTTATGCACATCATCTCCTATATTATTCAAGTCAAAATGAAAAACTCCCTCATGAGGGAAGTTGAGAATCTGACCAATTTCGACTGACGAGATTGAGAAATCCCTATCCTCTATTTTAGCCATCATACTATCCATAGTATCCCCCAGACTAAACTGTATAGATTTGAAGAAGTATCTATGTTCTACCTCATAAAGAAATTATGTATTTTTACTATTGAATGTCTGTTCAAGGTTCTGAAATGAGAGTGCTTGTTTTAACAGTATATTTGTCTGAAATTACCAGTCGAGATTGATTACCTTGCCCTGTAAGATTTTTAATCCCTCTGAGCATTATCTCTTGATATTTCTTGGCTCGGATTCACTAGATCTTTTATTCATTACCATATCTGTGAGAATATCTTTTGGTTTGAAGGTTAGGGATTCAGAGGATTGAAGATTTGGGTTCACGAGCAGAGGTTCAGTTTGTAGATTCGAAAAGGATTCGATGGAAATGAAGCGGTTTAGAAGCCGAAATGGTTTCTAACAACCTTGATTCACATGTTTTTAATAATCACTACATATATTTAAAAATAAATAAAATAGATTACGTGGATAAAAGAAACTTATTCTGTTTCAAAAACAAAATAGAAAAAAAAAATATTTTTAAGCATAATTAAAAGAACATTGTGAAATAAAATTTTATTTAAAATCAAATAAACATGGATCCCCCTCAATAAAATCAAACCTTACAGTGAGAAGTGGATTAGTAAAAATATCTTCTAGTTGAATTTATTTATTTATAAATTCTAAAAATATATCCTTTTTAATAACATGATCTCTTGACAAGTGATTCCTTATATCAATGTTGTTAGTTCTAGAATGACTAATAGGATTTTTGGAAATATTAATTGCACTTGTATTATCACATAAAATAGGTGTATTATTAAAATTCAATCCAAATTCCATAAGAGTGTTTTTCATCCACAACACTTGTGCACAGCAATTGCCAGCAGAAACATATTCTGCCTCGGCTGTTGACAAGGAAACTGAATGTTGTTTCTTACTAGACCATGATACAAAAGACTTTCCCAAAAAGTGACATGTTCTGGATGTGATTTTTCTATCTAATCTATAACTTCAAAAGTCAACATCTGAATATTAAATCAAATTAGAATCAGAAGTTTTAGGATAAAGAAGAGATTGAAAAACAGTTCCTTTTAAATATGTAAAAATTCTTTTAACAGCTGTTAGATGAGATTATTTAGGATTTGATTGAAATCTAGCACAAAGACATAATGAATACATTATATCTAGACTGATAGCAGTAAGATATAATAAACTACCAATCATACCTCTATATAACTTGTTGTCAACTAATTTTATAGTTTCATCCAAATCAAGTTTTATATTAGTACACATAGAAGTTGTAAATTTTTTTCTGTATTCAAGTCCAAATTTATTAAGTAAATCAGTAATGTATTTGCTTTGATTCAAAACAATTCCAAAATATTTTTGATATATTTGAAGTCCTAAAAAGTAATTTAGTTCTCCCATCATACTCATTTAAAATTCTTTTTGCATTAACTTTGAAAACTCATGACAAAGGGTTTTATTAGTTGATCCAAAAATTACATCATCAACATAAATTTGAACCAATAAAAAATTATTTTTTACAGTTTTCTTAAAGAGTGTTGGGTCTTCCATTCCAACAGTAAAATAATTTTTCAAAAGAAAAGAACTTAATCTTTCATACCAAGATCTACGTGCTTGTTTAAGGCCATAAAGGGCTTTAGTATGTTTAAAAACAGAATCTGGTTTTTGAGAATTTTCAAAACCAGGAGGTTGCTCAACATTAACTTCCTCCATTAAATAACCATTTAAAAAGGCAGATTTAACATCCATCTGAAATAATTTAAAATTCATATAAGATTCATTGGCTAAAAGGATTCTAATTGCTTCGAACCTAGCTACAGGTGCAAAAGTATCATCATAATATATTCCTTCTTCTTGATTGTATCCTTTAGCTACTAATCTTTCTTTATTTCTTGTTATTGTGCCCTGGACATCCTGTTTATTTCTAGAGTCCCATTTGGTTCCTATTACTGGATAATTCTTAGGTCTTTCCACTAATTTCCAAACTTCATTTCTTTTAAATTGGTTTAATTCATCTTGCATTTCTATTACCCGCCTTTCTTCATCTAATGCTTCTTATATAGTCTTGGGTTCTTGTTGAGATAGGAAGGCAGAGAATTCAAATAGGTTTCCTAAGTTTCTTCTAGTTTGAATTCATGTATCTAAGTCACCTATCGCAGTTTCTAAAGGGTTATTCTTTAGGGTTCTATACTATCGAGGAAAAACATTTAAAGGTTCTTCAATATCATGTTCCTCTGAACTGGACTGAATTTCTTTTATATCATTTTCAAAATCATTATTTAAGTTCTCAAGTCTCATGTTATCATTAGAGTCAAGTTCATCCATTTGATCTGTCCTTTTCTCAGAGGGAGAAGATTCATCAAATCTCACATGAACTGATTCTTCAACAATCCATGACTTCTTATTATAGACTCTGTATGATTTGGAGGTAGCAGAATATCCTAATAAAATACCTTCATCAGATTTTGGATCGAACTTACCAAGATTATCATTGGTGTTCAAGATGTAAACCTTGCATCCAAAAACTTTAAAGTAATTTACATTAGGTTTTCTGTTATTCCATAGTTCATAGGGCGTCTTTTTCAAAATAGGTCTAATTAAAAATCTATTAATTTTAAAGAAAGCTGTATTCACAACTTCTGCCCAAAAATATATAGGTAGGATATATTCATTTAACATAGTTCTATCCATTTCTTGAATTGTTCTATTTCTTCTTTCTACAATCCCATTCTGTTGAGGTGCTCTTGGTGTCGAAAAGGTATGTTTAATACCCATGTTTGAGAAAAAGGAATTAAAATCATGATTATCAAAATCTCCACCATGATAAATTCTTAATGAGATCATATTAAAACCTTTTTCATTATGAACAGATTTGCAGAAACTTTCAAATAAAGTAAAAGCTTAATTTTTAAATTTCCTAAAGAAAATTCATGAAATCTTGAATAGTCATCAACTAAAACATATACATATAATTTACCATCTAAGATTTCTACTCTTGAGGGTCCAAAAAAATCCATATGAATAAGTTCTAGAGGTTTAGATGTAGAAAATTTATTAATAGATTTGAAGGATGATTTGTGTTGCTTGCCACGTTGACATGCATCAAAAAATCTGTCACTTTAAAATTTGAGACTAGGTAAATCAGAAAGTAAATGTTTCTTAGACAACTTATTTAAAACATATATATTGCAATGTCCAAGTCTCCTATGATAGATCTAATATTCACTTACTTTAGTAGTCAAGCAGTTTACATGTTGTTTACATAAGAATTTAAATCCAAAGTATAGACATTTTCAGTTATTGGTGCTTTAAATTTAAACAATTTATCTTTAGAAATAGTACAACAATTTTTAGTTAAATCAACAGGATATCCATCATCAAAAAGTTGAGAGATACTTATCAGATTCTTTTAATCCTTTTACATAAATTACTTTGTTGATTGAGACTGTTTTTGGATCTCCAATAGTTCCAATGCCAACGATTTTCCTTTGGCATTGTCACCAAATGTGACAAGACCTCCTTCCTTTTGAGTGAGTGAAGAAAAATTCAATGTGTTTCTACTCATATGTCTTGAGCTGCCACTATCCATGTACCATATATCTTTTCTTCTCTGGTGGCCTGCTACCTCTTCAATTTCCACCATAAAACACATGTTTTCTTTTAGATTGACTTCTTCTTTCTCTAAGCTTGATTCAGGAGAGCCACTTGAGTCTTCAGATACACTCCAAGTGGATTTCATAGATTTCTTTTCTTTCTTCTCATATTAATTTCTTTTCAAGAATTTCTTCTTCTTTTCATCCTTCAATTGTGGGAAATATGGTCTGATATGCCCCATATTCTTTCATTCATAGCATCTTACTTCTTTATCATCTCTCTTAAAAGATTTTTTTAAGCCTCTTTTCAAGCTGTAGAACTTTCTAAATATCCTGGCTAGCTGAGCTAGTTCTTCATCTGAGTTTGATGAGTCAGAGCTATCTGATTTAGCATTGACTTCTCTATTCTTCAGCTTTATATTCCTTTGTTGTGAAGTTACTCTCAAGGCAGCATCTTCTCTTTTGATAATCACTTTAGATTCATTAGCCTCATCTTGCATTTCAGCTTCATACATCATTAGTGTACCAATCAGATCTCTCATGGTTAGATTTTTGACTGGTGTTGATTGTCTGATTGAAACAGAGATACCATTCCATCGAGTAGGAAGTACCCTCAGTAATTATAATGCTTGATCATCCTGTTTGATAGGTTCTCCTAGTGCTGTTATATTATTGACAATTTCTGTTAATCTCCCATTCATTTGGGTAATGCTTTCTCCTTCAAACATTCTGAAAGTATGAAATTTCAGTTTTGCATTTGCATATCTCATTTGTCTCACATTGTTTGTTCCTTTATATGCCACAACTATTGTTTTCCACGTCTCATATGCTGTCGGGCACTGAGATACTCTATTAAATTCATCTAGTCTTAGACCATAGATGATTGCATTCATAGCCTTCAAATTCATATCATACTCTGCCTCTGTAGCAGCACTCCATGTCTTAGGATTTTCAGGAATTTCATAAGGAGTCAGAATTTTTTAATAGACTTTGTATCCGAGGTTTTTCAGATATATTATCATGCATGATTTCCAGCATCCATAGTTGTCTCCATTGAAATATAGTGCTCTGACCATTGACATCCCTTTTCTTGTATCAGTCATGATGCTCTGTTATATAATCGTTGAAAAGCTTCTAGCGTGCATAGGATCTATCAGAAGCTCCTCCTCTGATACCAATTGTTGGATATTGAATATACAGATTATACACAAGAGGGGGGTGAATTGTGTCTTTCATATTTTTCATTAAATCTTTAATTGAACGAGTTAGGTCCTCTATGATTTACCAGATTTGATCATGCATCGGAAATAAATAAAACAGGGACACAAAGATGTATAGTTGTTCAGGGAATAGAAGGACCCTAGTCCACTCCACCAACACTCAACTCCATGAGCTTGGTGATTTTATCTATCTAGTCCTCATTACAACAGACCAGTCCACAACTGAATACAGGCAGTTGACACCTTTACAATCCAAGGAAAAACAAAGCCTTCTAGTTTAAACACGAACCTACACAGCTTAGTACGAGAAGCTGCTTACTGAAGAATAAAAATAATTTCAGAAAGTATTTTTCCAGTTGATCTTCACAATTGCAACAGAATGTAATTGACAGTAAATGGATCGTCATCTATAGAAATATTGATTTAAAAATAAAAGTAATTTTTATTCGATCCGCTTTTAGTAGATATAGGGATATTGTTCACAACTTCAGTAGTAGTAGATCCACAGTAGATATTCAATGCAAAACAAGTGAATCTTCTATCGAGTTCCTTCTTCTTAAATGAACAGATCTTTGACACTCCTTTTTGAATCAGTAGATCAACAAGATTTTCTGCAGTCTTTGTTTTCCACCTTTTTAATAATATATTGATCGCCACTCTCCAATATATGGAGTTTCTTCAGAGAGAACATATATAATAAATCTGAGCATATCATATGCACATTTAGATCCATAAAAGATGCCTTCTAATTCACAATATTCAAAAATTTGAACTTATAGAGTAGTCGAAACTTCCCTGAAAACTCGGCATAAAAAATCTCCTTTTAATTCAATCTTTAATCCAATGATAAAATGGCTTTGAATCATTCAAAGTCGTACTTTAAAAATGACTTTAAACCCAGTTTGAAATCCACCCAATAATCAGCTTGATGACCGTTGCATAAAAATATCATCTTTCAAACTTTCTGACGCCAAACGTAAGGTTGATGACGTGGCCTCCAAATGTAGGGTTGATGACATAGTCTTCAAACGTAAGGTTGACAATGTAAGGTTGAATCCTAAATATAGGGTTAATGTTACCTTCTTCAAACATATGGTTGATCTTAAACGCAGGGTTGATCATCCATACTTTTTATTCAACTCTC
Organism: Viscum album; assembly: GCA_963277665.1. NCBI lineage: Eukaryota > Viridiplantae > Streptophyta > Magnoliopsida > Santalales > Viscaceae > Viscum > Viscum album. The sequence goes on from OY728145.1 coordinate 397,101,119, forward strand.
AAACATACGGTAAAAGATCCATAATTTTACTTGATCCATAATTTTCCAAGAACGTATGGTTGTTTACAAAACTAAGGTTGATTAACCACACTTTTTAGAAATAAACGTAATGTTTAGTACTTACGTCCGGTTCTCCTTCCACACTTTGCTGATAACCAAAACGTAAGGTTCCTTCTTAATGTAAGGTTCTTCTTCCATACATTTCTAAAAACGTATGTTTGTTTAACCTTAATTTTCTCTTATCTCAAAAACTATACACACTTTTCATCCTTATGATACGTTTATCCATGTAGGATATGAACAGTGATTCCAGGATGTGCTTAATGTAGATTCCGAACAAGTAAAGTATGAACAGTTATTCCAGGACGCGCTTAGAAAAAATTCCGAACAAGTAAGGTATTCTCGTTATTTCTAGAGTAAAATAAATTAATAAATTCCTACAAAATACTAAATAATATCATTAGAAAATATCTAAGGTTATTTTTGACCATCAAAATTATCATAAAGAGACATAGTATTATTTTCAATAATCTCCCCCTTTAAATAACATTATTATGCATTGTTGAAAACAATACATTTCTCAACAGAAGGCTCCATTGTCATCCTCCTCCATCAAAAATGGAACATTAAAGTAAATTGGAAGTGTAATTACATCACAGTGCAATTGAAATAATCTCATTGAAGTAGCATAAATAACATAATCTCATTTTTAATATTAATATTCTTCATCAAGTTCAAAAACACCATCATAAAATTTCATCTTAAAGGTAATCACTTAATCTGTGGGTATACATATAAAATGATATATTTTATACCAAGGAAACTAATTTATCATGGAAATTATATTAAGATGGTGTCTATAGATAGATTTTGAATCCGAGATTCATTTTCTTCCTCTTAGGTTTACACTAGATAAAAACTGTCATATTTATATATTCTCAATCAAAATATGAAAATACTTATACAAATTATCCTTTAGATTTTGATCATTAGGGTGACATTGGAATCTGGGGGTATGGGATATATCAGTTGAAAATCATTGAATATATATAATAGTGTAATGTGTTTTATTTGTGAAAATATAGATATAAATATATATATATATATATATATATATATGATATTGAGAGGGTAAAGGGTGAAATAGGGATAAGGATTGATTACTACTTTATTTAGGATAATTATATTTGATATCTCATGATATAGAAGTGGCTTCATGTTAATAATTATTCATATTTATATATATAACTGTGATAATTACATTGAAATTAAAGACATAAAATAACCACATATGTTGAAAATGGTTGATAAATAGAATAAAAATATATATTAATGTTGGGTATATTAGATCCTTGAAAAGTCTTCCCATGAATAAATAAGTGATAAGGTTAATTCCCCTATATATTTTCATTTGGATATAGGTGTTTGGTTAATATTAAACACACTCTACCAGTATGTGTATAATTTCATTATATTATCAATATATATGAATTACAACTTCAATTGAATATATTCATTTGGACCTACTTATCATGTTTCTTCATAATGATAGTCTTCAAATCTTATAATGAGTTAGAGGGTTCTGAGGATGATGTGATATTTTAGGGTAATATTATTTGATTCCATAGTTTTATTCACAGTAAGGGAATATGTTTTCATTATTTTTTACGATATCATTTTGTAGGGATAATTTTTTTACAAATATCATTTAATTTCGCAAAAGGTGTCTTGTGTGAGATATTAAATTCTTAAATTCACATATTAAAATTATCATTTCTATATAATAATTTTCATTTCAAATTTGAACAATGTTTTTAAAATGATAAAAATTATTATTTTATGTATGAAATAATATTTCAATTCTACAGATATTGTTTGTAATTATATGTATAGTCATGCACAATATATCTGCTTTCATTCCATAAATTGTGTGAAAACCATTTCTTATTCATAATTTCTTGTAATTAATTTACAAGTGTTTTCTATGAATTTTTTGGGTACATATACTGTTATTAAAAGGAATAAATTTTCATTATGGAAAAATTTGATATGTTTAATAGATATTTTATTATTTTATTCTATGAAAATATATTTAATAGTTGTAAACATTATGAAATGTTATTTTAATGGATTTATAATAAAAATAATGATTTGAAAAAATTAATTTAAAATATTCTAATTGGGTATTGATTATAATGATGAAACATGATGAGTTATCAATAAATATCAGGGGGACATTTTCCTAAAATTTAGTACAGTGTATTCAATATTCCAAGTATCCATAACACTTTCTAAATATTTCTTGAGTTCATTAAATAACATAATATACTTTTTTATTGATATGTCATTTTAATGAATATTTCAAAACACCAATCATATTAATTCTTTTGTATTATGAAATATATAAATTTTTTAAGGGGGAAATTATATGTAATATTTTTTTATTTCCCTCAAAATATTTGATATAAAAGTAATTGTCTTATAAAAATTACAAAATTTTAAAAGAGAAATGATTTCAAATATTTTTTTAAATCCCCTTACTGAGAAATTAATGTGTTTGGCCCATAATTTAAATTTATTCTTGCAAGTACAACGATGAGTAAAGGATCAATGTTTAATAAAATGTATTAAGGATCTATATTGAGTGATGTAAGATAGGAGATTATAAAATAATATATAAACTATGATATGTATAAAATATTATAATCCTCTAAAGTAGTTGACCTATATAATCACTATGTATGTTTTTATTGAAATTTAATTTAATAAAATTTTAATTTGAAAAATTTTGTTTCCTGTTTAGTTTTAAAAATGATGAAAAAATTATGTTTTGAACATCAGATTTTTTTATGCAGGTTCATGGATATTATAACCACTTTTCTTTAATTTCAGACAAGTCACTTTTTTCTTACTTTTTGAAAAATATGAATCCACAATTATAACTTATATGTTTTGAGGGAGTTTACTTTGAAATTACTATTAATTCATTGATAGGGGTAATATATTTATAAATTCCATATCCAATTGTTCCATATATATTGATTATGTAGGATATCTTCTGTTGTGAAAATGTGAAATGTATTGTTAAGTTGATCATCATTTAATATTAATCTATGTATATCATATAATAATTTTCAATGTTATAAAATTCAATTTAATTTTATTTTATGGGTGGTCCCATATTTATATATCCTCTTAGTTCCCTGGCATGTCTCATGGGAAACTATGATGTGGTAATTGGAGTGTCCTTAACATTTATGTATAATGACATGGAACAATACCTCAATGACATATTTATGATTTCTAGTATTTTTCATTTAAATATTCTATATTATTTTGTTATACATGTGATTATGAATTTATGTTACATTAATTCATCACAAATATTTATTAGTTATTATGGATTTAGTTTTAATTATTATGTTTCATATGCCAAATTTATATTTTTTAGATTATATTGTATACCTTTCCCTCACCAAGTGTTTAATCTCACTATGTTTTCTTTGTATCCCTATTTATCCAGGTAATGATGTGGAATAATATGATTGAACCATTCTCGCATTATGGAATATAATTTTATTCATAGTTATATAAAGTATTAATGTAATGTATCTAGTCCATTGAGGAATACTAATCCTTGATTCTTAAATTATATTATCGTTTACTCTATTTTCTATAAAATATAAAATCTTCCAGATCAAGGAAAATGGGTTTGGGAGTGTTATCAGTTCTATGAGATGAATATTTTATAGAAAATTTATTTTATCTCTATTAAAAAATTTACATATAATTCAAGAATTATTTTAATAGTATATTATATATTACATGTTATAGTTTTAATAATTAACTTATAAAATTATTTTTAGAAAATGACACCTTCTATAAGAATTATAAACCAAGTCAACCACAACATATAATGTGATGACTATTTAAATAATCAGGATAATATAACCATTATATATAGTGAGAAAATTATTGATTATCAAGAAAAATTGACTCATGTTGTGAAAAATATGATTTCCTCTATTGTGAAACTATTTAACCCTCTAATTCGGTTTAATAAATTTGAAGATTTTATGGAGGAATAACCTCAACATTTTAGTGGAACCAAAAATTATATCAATCAAGAATGATAGTTTTGGTTTCTAGAGAAAATATTTTTGAAATTAGGACACTCTGATACGGATAAAGTTATTGTAGTTGTGTATCATCTAGGAGGTGATGCCTACAAATGGTGTCCTTAAATTAATATACTGATGAATCATAAGAGATTAAGAGCCTAAAATAGAATGAATTGATTGTGATATTTCTAGAAAAATGTTTTCCTAGATAGAAATGTGCAATAATTGAAATAAAATTCTTGAACCTAAAATAAAACGGAGAAGATGCAGTGGTTGAGTATGAGGAAAATTGTAGAAGGTCATCAAGTATATTATAAACTATCTTCACAACCATGATATGGGGGATGAACACTTATTTGATGTTTTAAATCATATACTTTTAATATATTTGGTATCTTGAAATGTTTCATCATATGATGAAATAATATCATGCACTCTTAGGATAAATTTTTTTTCTCAAAATCTATTTTATATCATCAAATGTGAGAAGAAGGGGACAACTAAACAACATGTGGAAAATATTATTAGGGTTAAAATGAACATATGAGTGTTTTTCTCTATGGGTAATAAATATGGGATAAAAACACAAGAACCTATTTAAATAGATTGGGTGTATACTAAAAATTAGGAGAGAAAGGACATTAGAATCATGAGTTTAAGGGAAACATTGAAGAAACCAATGTAACATTAATCAACTACAAGGAGATATGTCATTTCTCGAATTAATTACAAAACCACCAAGGGAATCATCCACAAAAAATTACATATGGATCAAAGTCATGTCTTTTCATTAACAAATACTAATTTCAATTATACAAATGAGCTTATAGTATGCACATTGATTATAACTTTCAATGTCATCAAATACTTTGTTGATTTATGAATCAATGTGGTACATACCACTACAAAACTATGGAATGGTTTTTCTATAATAAAATCTAGTGTTACATTTTTTGAAACAAAGGCACTCTAGGATGTTTAAATTAGGATACATGGGTTGTCTCTTTTATAATCTAATCTTCATACCTATGATGGTTTTTTAAGTAATCTTATGGATGGATTGACTATATAATTAAAAAGTATGAATTTTATATTTCTATAAATAAATTAGTTTTTCAGAGGAAAGTAATGAATTATATTTTTTAGGAGTGATTTAATTTCCAAAATAACATATTGAACCTCCCTTGATAGACCAAAATAATGAAATTATTCGGGACAATATAGATATAATTCAATCTTTTGTGGGAATGGGGTTTCTTATAATAAAATACAGTGCACTTGTGAGATACAATATTGATGTATTTTTGATGAATTGCATACAATACCCCATAATGAGGATGTGGGAGTCTCTATTATTATGATACTGAATAAAAAATCTAATTTCCAAGAAACAATAATTAATTACTCAGGTGGAGTTAATTAATTTGAATAAAAAATACACGTCTTATGTTATCAAGTATTCACTCCTCCAAGTATTTCTCCATTGGAATCACCTATTATTTCAATGAATAATTTAGATCGGAAAAATTTATTATACATTGATTATAGGTAAATAAATGGAATTACGATAAATTAAAAGTCTCAGTTAGGTACACTAAGATAGATATGCTAGGTTGGGGGTGAATTAGGGTATTGATGATTAAAAAAACATCCCATTTTGATCTTGTTTTCATGTTAGAAAAAACTATCATCTATGTCCTTGCAGTTACAGAGTATGAAAACCCCTTAATTCATGCAAAGAACACCAAAAGTTTACTTGGTTTACTCTCATTGGGATACTTACAAGGAGAATACACCGACAATATTCTGATGTACTAAATCCACAATAAGTGCACTATTTGTAAAAAGTTCAAAGTGGACTCACTATCCCTCCTAGTTTATAACCTTTCATAATTTCAAAGCTAACTCCTCTCTCAACTAATGTGTGCTCACTGCTTCTTCAGAAGCTCCACTCACAGTTTAAAGACTTGTAGGTCTTTTCATTACCTCTAAGGAAGAAATCCTCCAATGTTTGTAGATGCCCTATTGAAGTGTAATATTCATCCACTGATGAATAACCCTTTTCCACTAAACATTGGACAATAACCATTGAAATAATTTTGCGAAGGGCACTACTTCGTAAGGCTCCCAATTTTTCAAATATCGAACAAGCCTTTTCAACCTCTCCACAATTCACACACTATCACATTAATCACTCCTTTGCAGAGCACACAGCTTCATAGAGCACACTTCTTCACAAAGCTCACTGCTTCGCAGAGCTCAAGCCTTCATAGAGATAAATACACCGTAGAGTAAAAATGAATTTGTGATTTATCAAATCTCAATCAAGCCTTTGTAAATCACACTTATTCTGAAAATATGAACTAGCATTCGTGGTGTGCCTTCCATTCATAGAGAACAATTGGCCTATGTGAATTCCCCTTACTTTCACAGAGCTCACTTCCTCTACAAACCTCATTCATGATGCATGAGCCATATGTTTTTCATTGGGTCTCTCCTATCTTCTCTTGATGGAGGAGGCTTATTTATAGGCATTTCCCATCGGCTCTAGAACCTTCCACACCACGTCAGCACCATGTAAGACAAAATCACAAAGCACTATAATTATAGCCGTAATTCACTCTAATTAATAAAGCACCATGTCTATTTTTAGATCACACAACTCATTATAATCATGGATCATTCCTTCAATCCCTTTGCGACATCGCCACAATGTTCTTCGTAAATGTAGAGTCATCATTTTAGAACCATTTCTCTGCCACAATGCTCCCTCTCAATGCTCTTCACCTATGTTGTTTACTAAGATCATTGTAATCATAGTGATCATTGTGAACATTCTCCATGAATTTTAGAATTTCACTTTTTGAATACCAACTACGTGAAACTCATTCCTTTTCCATATTTTGATGATATCTTCACAGAAATTCTCTTTTTGCAATGCTCTCCGAATTCTAAATTTTGGACCCCAAATATTTTGAAAACACTGGAAAATGGAGCCACCTTGTATCCGTTATTTTGTACCACCTCTAGATCATTCATTCCATTGTAACAATTTCCTTGTCGACATGGATTATCGACAACATCTCTAGAAATCGACAATTCACCATGAAAACCTTCTTTGTCAACAAACACATCCAACCCAAAAATGCAGAAGTGTTACCTTGATGGATTTTTTCCCAATAGAATCAATGTTTTCTATTAATTAATTTATTTTAAACTTCAAGTCACACATTTCATAACAATTAATGATCATCATTCTTGATACCATGAGTTAAATGTTTTAAAGGATGATATTCTAAAAAAGATTAATCCGAGTTATGGTAATTATTAGTTCAAAATAATTTCATTTTAGATTAAAAATGATCCATATGTGCTTAAATATTTTATGAATAGTGTATTCAAAAACAATATTGGTAGGTGTTTTAGTATTTATTGATTAATTTATTATATACTCTATGTGTAGTGAGAAGCATGAAACTCATTTATAAAATTTTCATGAGGTGATGAGGGATTATTTTTATAATATAAATTCAATAAAAATGAACTTTGGAATCAATAAGATAATATCATATTGTATATAATAATGATATATCAGGTCATATGTTAAAATTAAGGCTATCATGGGGTGTTCATGACCCACTAACTTAACAGAAATATGATGTTTTTTAGATAATCATATCACTATTCATTTTTTTTTGGAAATACACGATGAATGACTAATTCAAAATCCAGTCTCACACACATGGGTTTTTATATTCACATAGATAAATGAATGGAATAATGTATTGGTGAAATAAATAAGATATCGGGGAATACTCTATTATCTACTCTTTTATCTTGTAAAGGAAATTGTTTTCTAAAGTGATGCATCAAGGAATAGAAATGGATGGGTTTTAATAAAAATTAAAAGAGTTATCACATACACATCAAGATAGTTGAATAAACATGAGATTAATGATCCAAATCATGATTTGTAATTAGTGGAAGTAGTTATTTATATAAATATATAAATATTTAACTTCTTAAGAGGGAAATTTGATATATATATATATACATAAATATGTTGAAATATATCTTTACACAGAAACATATTATTATATATGAGGAATGGAATATGGTTAAAACTACTGAAGGATTATGATTATTCTATCAATAATGATATGGGGAAATAAAAAATGTGGAATATACTTTCATTAGAAAGTATTATTGAATATAATAAAAAATTAGGGTATAATACGATCAAATTACCAAAGAGTTTGTAAGGGTTTACTTGGGTCTTTTAATAGAAGGAAATCATCATTCTAATTAAATTTAATTACCCATAAAACATTATTTGAGTAGATAAAAAATGATTAATGAGTTAGTAAATCAAAATAATAGATGATTGGAGATGTGATGAATGGGAAGTTACAATGAATCCACATTAGTCTTGGAAGTTTTTTAAATTATGTTAAGAAGTAAATTTTTTCAACTATACTAGACAAGAATAATGTTTTTTTGGATTAGTATCATAACTCACAATTCTCTATACGACTTACTAGTACCCTGATTTATAGGGATATATGATAGTTCTTTTTGTGGAAAAATATATATAAATAAATTTATGGATATAAAAAAGATTCTTAGTATTATATTATGTGAAGGGTGAAAGAAAACATCCCAATAGAGTAATGCATCATATAACTATAATAAAATGGAATTATGGAAATATTTCTATGGATTTAATCAGAGAAATTCATTGTGAATCTAAGGGAAATAATTATATATGGTTCGGTGTAGGTTATATCATAAATTTCTCACATTTCCACTAATCTTTTGAAGATTTATCACTATACAATCCTACAAAGTTGTATATAAATTATTTTCTAATACTTCATGGAATAACCTCATTGAAAGTATTAGATTGTGAGCAAGGATCACATAAAAATATTTGAGGTGTCTGATGAAGGCTTTAAATACAAATAGTAATCTTATCATGGAATATCACCCTAAAAAAGGGTAGTTTTAATGAACTATCTCAGAATTTGAGTATATGATATGGTCATTCTCTAATTATTTCCATGTATCTTGAAATTATTATTTACTATTTTTGTTTTGGCTTTATAAAAAATTATCTATATATTGATTACATATATATTTTCTAGGAGTTTTTTTCCTAGGACCGACTGATTATACATTTATTACATGTGTATTTGATGAATTGAATATTAATAAAACTTCATATTATATATTTTTCCTTAATATAAATGACATCAATTTCCTAGGATATCTTACACATTGATAAGGCTAAAAAAATCTCTTCTATAATGAGAAACTTCATGTGATATAACAATAATCATAAGTGTAGTTATATAGTTGGATAAAAAACTAGGATAAGACAATATTATTCAGACATTCAGGTGTAAGTATTCATCATAAAGTGGGGTTTTTTCTCATGAAGCTCAAACTTGGTAATATCGATGATTTAAATTTATGAGATTAGACTTTCAATTAGTAATTACCCATGTTTTAGTGTCATCAGATATTAATTTATATGTGCATGTGTAATGGTTCATTGCCATTAAGATTATCATTAATGCATGTCATGACACAAACACATAGATTTTTAACCAAATACCTCCTACTATATATTAGTAGGAAGTAGGGTAAATTAGGGGAATCATGAAAGACATGTTATTAATGGATAGTTATTGTAAGGTTTTGTCACTTCCATCATGATGTGAGCTTATATATTGGATCTTTTATTATAATCAAACATAAAATTAAACTCCAAAGACATGGTGCAATGATTTTTTATTTTAGATATTCAATGATTGATGTATCAAGCACATAGGTTGATTATAGAAATATGGAATTTTCATGATGAGATATTGAGAAAAAAGAGATTATAGTACACAATGAGTGTTATTATTCCACTATCCCCATTAAGATAATTTTTTATTTCTATTAGGTGACTTGACCTCTTCCTAGACAATAATCATAGAATTTAAGAAATACCTTCTAACAAAAATGATTAATAATCCTAAAGGTTTACGCATTATGTGTTTCTACTGACCTCAATTAAGTTCTATTTGAATTTAATTTTTTGAATAAATATCATTCTATGGACCAAGGGATAATTTAATTCAATTTTTATCGACAGTAAAAATTTATTGATAAATTTAATATTTAGTTAAATATTTATTTTTGTATTCAATAATCAATGATGACTTTGAATAGTCCAAGATCGTTTTTGGTGATAAATACTAATTTACAATCTAGAAAAATAATATTTTTTAATCTGAAAGTTTGTATATACCTAATAATATAATAATAGTATTAATATTATTATGTGGAATGTGTTTTAATAATGATTATAATATGATTTCACTTTTGGTAAAAATTAAATAATATTTTAACTTGAACACTAACTCTATAAATATATTTTTATATATATTGTGTAAGGATAATTAAAACTGGTGTTGACGCTCCTTTCGTCACTGAATCTAAAAATCGGAAAAGGTGAATATCTGAGCTAAAAGTGATTCAACCTTTGAAAAAAATATCAAGAATCGACAAAGGCATGAACAAAGGATCAAAAGCAACTTCACCGCGCAAGTTATATCACTGTCGCGCAAGTCCACTTGCGCGATGCCCTTGGTCGCGCAAGTGACTTGCGCGACCTAAGTGGTAACCGCCCGGTAACCACCCGAGGTCTTCTTCTGCCTATAAATAGACCATGTGGGCCCCCCATTCGAGAGGATCTTTTTCCAGAAACTCGGATTGAAGCTCCTAACGCCCAAGTCTCTTCTCAAAGCTTCTGGAACACTTCTAAGGTAATTTCGTACATAGAATAGAAGATCTAAAGAGAGGAAGGAAGGCCTAAGTGTTGAAACTCATCAACACTTGCGCGCCTGAGTGGCCAACCCTTAAGGGAAGTGGTCCCACTTGCGCGCCGCCTTATTCCTTCAATAAAACTTGCGCGTCCCTTTTCTGGAAGAACTTCAAGAGAATTCTAAAGGATTTAATAAAGAGTCGCTCAAGTGTTTCAATACTGGTTGAATATTGCGCAAGTACACCATGTTTCGCGCAGGCATACCTGCGCGACCAATACTTGCGCGCCGCCGCAGTACCTGCGCGCCTTCCAAGACTTGCGTGTCCCTTCCTTTTTGGGTGCTTTTCTTGCCAATTTCACCCCTCTTAAGTCATTACACCTTTCTTTTTCAAGATTCAGTCTTCAAGACACTCTTCAAAGCCATTTATGGCATGATTTCTTGATTTGACTTCTATCTCCAAAAGGAATTCAGTGAAATATCTCTCAAAACCTAGTGATTTAAATATCCTTACGTCACTAAATAGGGAGAGTTCATTCATTCAACCTCATCCTTTAAGATGAGAGAATCCTTAACCTGGGTCTCCTTTTCCGGAATAATCCCCAATCATAAGTCCTCTAATTTGGGCATCCTTTTCAGGAGTAAGCCCCAAACCAAGTCCCCTAACCTGGGTCTCCTTTTCAGGAATAAGTCCCATTCATAATTTTGGGCATCCTTTTCAGGAGTAAGCCCCAAGTCCCTTAATTTGGGCATCCTTTTTAGGAATAAGCCCCAATCTAAAATATGGGAATCCTCCTCAGGAGTAAGCCCCAAACCTTAATCCTTAACCTGGGCTTCCTTTTCAGGAATAAGTCCCAGTCATAATCTTGGGCTTCCTTTTAAGGAATAAGCCCCAAGTCCCTTAATTCTCTTTAACAAGTCCTAATTTACGTTTGATCTAGGATTCCTTCTCAGGAGTAAAACCCAGTTATCAATTCTCTCTTAATTTGGGTTTCCTTTTCAAGAATAAGTCCCAAGTTAGAGTATTCAAATCTCCATGAAGCACATATACCTTTTTGGACCATGTTCCAGGATTTTCTCCCTAAAGTAAATCCTCTGGGTAGTCATACATACATAAGCCCCAAACCATTTCTTATGATTGCATCTTTCATGGCACAATTGTCTAATTTTTACCAATACCTCTTGTTTCTCACACCGAGCATGACTCACATGAGCTTAGAGTGTAAAAGTAATTATGACATCCTGCTTTGAGCCATCAATCATAAACATCATACCCTTATTCGAACTACGTGGGTTCTGATTCCTTTTCCAAAACAAAGGATATGTAGGTAGCCCATCTATGGGTTCGATCCCAACTTTGAAATAATTCATGTCCTTCTGAATGACAATAAACTTCACGTGCCCCACTTAGTGGCTTTAAAACCAGCCTGGTCATCATAATGACCAAGAGACTTTTATATGAATGTTTTGAAGGTTACCATTGACCAAAAATCTCTAAATAGATATAGATGATTCTCTATTGATGAAGAACCTCGAATACATATATAAGATTCTCTAAATTTCTTACATATTTAATCATTGATTGTCAAAACTAAAGGAAAAGCTCATTTTATACTTGGTAATTTAATAAGGATTCACGAACATAACTTAAATCTATAAAGAGAGACCCGGAATAGACAATAATTCCCCTCAAAAAGGTGTGATGAGTCCGACCTCCCATCCTCTCGACCAATGCAAATTCCTAAGCCTCATCAGTCCACAAGCTAATGAGCGCCTACCTTTGGAAAGTAGGTCCAAATGGATGTGGAATCATTGGATGTTTCCGGTTCTACGAACAAACCCGCTAGAAACCGATTGGAACGTTTGAATCTCCCATCCAGGAGGTCATCCCCAAATTCCGAGGGAAACAAAAAATGGTGAACCCGACGTGAATCCTTAACCAAGTTAAAATGATGTTTTACCTATTTGTTAAGCCCCTATTTAAATCTAAATAAGAGGGCTATCAAAAACAATCATTGACATGTGTGCTCATCCAAAGGACGAAGTGGCTGAATTTTATCTTGATTACGTCTGTTATATCAAACAGGCACTCTTTTCCAAGATCTTCTATATTTCCATAATGGATGCTCTCAAATTCACATCTCTGAATACTGCCACTGCAAATACCACTGCTGCTATTCCTACTGGATCGTCATCCGCTCTGAGGATGACATCACCTACTCAGCGTCTTCAACGTTGGGTATCAAATGTGCTGGTTAAGGAGTACCATCTACATGATACCATCCCAACTTTGGAGGCTGCCCGACAGGCCCTCCAAGTGAACAACTCACACAGGTCATCCGGACAACGACGACCAGTGATCAAAAGGCAGGTGGTGCTGACTACCATCTCCAAAAGTTTCGGGTCATTATCCCAGGAACGCAATTTCCATTCACTCCCTTACTCTGAGGAAGTGAATGAGCAGGTCCCTCAGGGCCTTAATTCAAAAAGACAGGATTCCTTCCCGAGGGCTCCCATCAACAATTGCCGCCAGACTCATGCGGCAGTACGCCCTCAACATGATGAGGGTACCGACTCCAGGCATTCATCTCAGGTTCCTCGAACCAGAGCAGGCAAGACGAACCGCCAGAGACGGAATCCGGTTAACAATGGGCAGGTTTTCATCCCTGCCATCTCCGGAGAAGTCCACCAACCTAACTTGGTGGCAAACAACGAACAGGCACACACACCTGTCCGTTTTAATTCCGTTGTCCAGCAGACTCGTCTGGCAGCATCAAGCCAGTCCCGCCAGGCAATTCCGGTGGAGTACTATAGCCAGGAACATACACCTTCTTATACATCATCAGTTAGTCAGCAGGCTCACCTGACTACATATGATGGATCTCGTCAACCGCGTTTGGAGAAGTGTAATCAGCATGAACATACACCTGCTAGTACTAATCAAGCCTACCAACAGTCTTACATGGTAGCGCACGGAGAAGTCAGTCAGAAAGCTCCGACGACAAACAGGAGGCAGACTCAACTCTCTGCCTCCACACTTGAGTACTGTCAGGATTCACTGACAAGAAAAGGAGGACAGGAGCAGGCACATACACCTACTCCAAACCCGGAATGGATGTATATTCCTGTTCCGGTGGCTGAAGTCACCAAGCATATTTTGTCAATGGTGAAAGAGGAGAAGCAAATTCTTGCTCATATACTGGATGCTTGCCAGGATATCATAATAGCTTCAGCTTCATCTCAGGGAAAGACACATAAATATATCCCTAGCAGTGGAGTTACACATCAACGATTCACTCCGGAACAGACACACACATCTGTTCCAGTCCAAGAGGGTTATGGGTCATACTCCCCCATATCATACGGACAACCAAGTCAGGAACATACACCTGATTTGAGTGGATATCGTTAGCCTAACCTGACCATCTTTCCAGATCAGGCACATACACCTGCTCAGAGTAAACACTTTCGTCAACAAGTGGTTTCCAAAGAGAGTAAGAAGGCATCTAAGAAAAAGATCCGCCCAACACATTCAGGAGATCAAAGGCCAATCAGTAACAAGGCCTTGCTCGATGCTGGAGTTCTTGAAGCCCTCAGACATTTATCTATTGGAATTCAAGATTCTACTCCCTTAGTTCCCAATAACGGGAACATTAATTCGGAAAGTCTTCAACAAACACTTCCTCACGAAGGCTTGCTTCATGAAAATTCGGTCAATCTTGAAGTTTCTTCTTCAGATTAGAGCCACAGGAACCCTCTGTGTGGTCAGAAGACCAAGGAGCAAGAGATATTATCTTTTGCTGTAACCCATTATGGTGGTCCTCCCCATAATAATGAATTTCGCTGCGAAAGTCCTCTCTGCAGTAGTGATTCACATTGCCTGGAAAATAATCCAGTGGACAATGTAGTGTCGAGAAAGCCCTCTTATCTTGAGGCACTTGAAAATGCGAAACCAGTCATGTCTGATGCTTTATCGCTAGCAAGTGAAATACTTTCTCAATCAGAAGATAGCCCAGGGTGTAGTTCATTCTCCGAACCACCCCTAAGGCATGCATCTTCTAGTTTGATCAATGATCTCTCTAAAAATATTGTTGAATCCGATGAAGCAACAAGGAAACACCAACTCTGTTCAAAACAGGTAGAAGAATCTTCATTTAATGATAAAGAGGAAATGTTGAACATGAGGAAAAAACTGGCGAAAAGTGAAGTACCAGTCATGTTTTGGGCTTTGGCTGACTCCCAGTATGATATTCCAAAGATGTTGACAGAAGATGGAGTCCATGATATTCGTCTCAACATATGGAAAACTCTTTGTCAATTGATGAAGAAGGTATTATCTTATGATGAATATGAAAATCATCTTAAGATAATAGAATGGATACAACATCAGATTGATTTGGAATCTCTATCAGTCTCTCGGTATCCGAAGGCTGAAAAGAAACAGAGAACCCTTCAACGTTCATGCCTTGGCGCACAAAGAAAATTGCGTCAATTAATTGTCAATGCTCCATCTGGTGTTCATATCAGAGGATGGGGTGTTCATGGAGCACTACATTTCACAGTGCTTTCGAGTCAGCAAAGCCCGCCGAAAATGGTCTCATGCAATGTTATTGCCAATGGCCAGCCAGAGTCAATGGGATTTTTTCATAATCAAAAGCTTGCTCAAGAACAGGCTTCAACTAGTTCCTCTCAAAATCAAGCATATAGAGAACAAGTTGTTGAATTGCTCCTACATCAAGCAGGCGAGAATATTGCAAAAGCCTATCGTCTGGAGCAAACAAATCATCAAATGACAGAAGTCTCGGAAATCATCCAACGGTCTGTTGAACCAGGTGATAAAAGTGGATATAGGTTAATGCATCCAACTAATTTCCAAACTAAGATTCGCAAGATCAAAAGAGATTTTAATAAAGTCTCAGGCATAGCATGTCAAGAGCCACCCTAGCTTGTCAGACTGGGGACTCCTTTAACCTAACCCTTAGAGTCAATAAATGGGATTCGAGGAGTTGAGCGGAATTAGCAGGAACATCCCCAGTTCACGAGACTGGGGACTCTTTCAAATCATCATTCCCCTTCTCATAGAATATCGGTCTTTTCTCGATTGGGGAAGAAGCCCCAAGAGGAACAAAGAGCCAAATTATTAGGAGATTCCCTCCAAATTATAGCTCATCAAGAAGTTCCTAAAGGATTGAATCAACAAAAGGCAATGTCTCATCAAAGATATGAAAGAAGACAATATCACAGAAAATTTGACAGAAGGGATGCGATTCATTATGCATCAATCAATGTCATCAATGCTGTTTTTTCTAATCCACCAGAGGAGACTCACTCAGGGGACTCAGATGAAGAGCGTCCTGCTCAAGAAAATGTACGCACCGATACAAATGAAGAAGGTGTGTGTACACGAAGTCAAATGATTACTCAGAACCTAGGTAATCCACTTCCCTCTCACCAAAAAGTATCCAACAAAGGGAGGGGAAAGAATCAGGTTACATATCCTTCCTATGGAGAAGGTCAATTGCTCTCATTAGAGCAAAGTATTTCACAATAGGAGGAAGAAATGAAAGAATTAAGAAGGTTGAATACAGAACTACTTCAGAGTAGTCTTCTTCTTAAGAATGCTGAAGTCCGACAGCTGAAGGAATTTGTTGCAGTTAAGGAGATTGATCAACAATATCCTCCTTTATCAGTACACCCTCAGAGGTCTAATCCTACGGGTCAAACGCAACAACGGTTGACAGTGCTACCATCAGTTTTAGCACCAATCACCACATCTGTCCAAGATCCATTCATTGCGCCTACTCAAGACCAGATTAAAACGGATGTTTCTCAAAATATAAAAACTACTATTGAGTCATTAACAGCTCGGTTAGAAACTATGTAAGGGAAACGGGTGCAAGTTCAACCGGAAAAGAAATTTTAACCTAAATGGGTAGATTCAATTTCTCCTCCATCCAGTTTTGGAAACCCTGTTTTCCCTACATTCAATGGATCGGGAGACCCTGAACAACATTTGACGCATTACATGTCTTGTTGTGATCCTATGATGGGAACTCCAGAGCAGCAAGAAGCAGTAAAACTCAGATGCTTCGTACGAACCTTGCAAGGACCAACTTTTGTCTGGTATACAAGCTTGCAATCCCGGTCAATCATCTGATGGGAGGATCCTCGCCAAAAATTCCTTCTTCAGTTCAGCTCAACTTTTCCAAAAAACGACAGTTTTCGATCTTACAAATTGAAAACAAAGGGAGAATGAAAGAGTCTCTGATTTCATTGCTCGCTGGAAGGGATTAACGTATTCCCTTAGTTTAGCACTCCCTCAGGAAGATCTGTTACCAATCTGTGTGGCAAATTTGTGTGATGAATTACACACGCCATTGATCCCTGTGAAATACACAGGAGGGTTTCGAGACCTTACCTCAATCGCTCAGCAGAATGAAGATTCCCTAATACAGGATAAGGTTAAATTTCGTGTAATTCCATCAGCTTCAAGAAGGAGAATGGGTAAAGCAGAAACTGCTACAGTTATGCTTAAACAAGCACCTGTACCTATTTCTACTTCAAAACCTTCATCTTCTCGAAGGGCTCCACCTCATGAATGCCAACAATAAAGGCCGTTTCGTCCAAATGATCAAAGAGATCAACGACGAAAACAATTTGAGGATATGAAGAGTAAAACATACTCCTTTCGAAATGAGAAAGTTTATGGTTACTTCATTTCAGCTCTGGAAAATAATTTGGTTCAATTACCAGTACCCATGAGGCCAAACAAGGAAAGAGATGAAGACTGTCCCAATTATTTTTCCTTTCATAAAATTTTAGGGCATCCCATCCAGGAATGTTTTGTCTTCAAAGACCTCCTGCAAAAGATGGTTGACTCGGGACAAGTCAAGTTGAAAGGTTCTTCGACTCAGGTAGTATGTGTTACTGCTACAGTTCCAGAGGAGGAAGGTGAATGGCAAGAAGTCAAAAGCAGAAATGCATAGAAGTGTGATGATTGGATGGTCAGAAAGACAATCAATCAGACTCATTCCATTTTTCGAACACAATTAAAGAAACCAATTGTGTCTTCTGCCATGAATATTATGGTAAAACCCTCTTCGTTAGAGGGAAAGTCCTCAAAGAAACGGTTTGATGCAAAGAAGAAAAAATAATCAGAAGAAGATGAGTATGTGTCAAAGCCTAAATTGTCTTTGAATCTGGCAGACTTTATGCCATCTACTTCAAAACCATGGGCACCGCCCCATCAAACGGCATAGCCTAAACAGGCTAGTCAGGAAGAGTCTTTATTAGACGAATAGTTGATCTTCGGTTCTGTTAATATGATTCAATTAACAGATCCGTACTCCAGTCGTAATTTCAATTTTGATAAGCCTAAATTCCCTGTATCAAATAAGGGAATCCGAGGAAGTTCCAGAGGTTCAGGATACAGGGGAAGACGTGGATCTTTCCGAAGCCACTACTCCAGTTCTACCCCTACTAGCACTGTGTATGCAGCAGAAACTCGTGGTTGAGCCTTCAACGAGCTCAAAAAGAACAAGAAAGTTCTTCTGCTAATAGCCAACTCAGTCTTGGCATGGTTATTTTAGAAGACCGATTGAAGGTTCCATCTTCATTATCTCAGCAAGTAAATGGATCTAATTGGTCTAATATTCCAAAACCAAGGATGTTGCCAACTTCTATCCCAATACCAGATGCATCAGCTTCCAAAGCATCTGCTTCCAAGGTACCTGC
Organism: Viscum album; assembly: GCA_963277665.1. Classification (NCBI taxonomy): domain Eukaryota; kingdom Viridiplantae; phylum Streptophyta; class Magnoliopsida; order Santalales; family Viscaceae; genus Viscum; species Viscum album. The sequence goes on from OY728145.1 coordinate 397,119,786, forward strand.
TAAACCGCATATTCCTATTGGGAAACACAGACCTCTAGATCAAAAGTATGATATATTGAAACACTTGGCCCAAGTACCCTCCAAGTTATCAATTTTGGATGCTTTGAATCTGTCAAAAGATCTTTGGGAAGCACTCATCGAAGCTTTGTCAAGTCCTCAGGAGTTTGAAGCTGAAATTACTGCAGCTGAAGTCTATCACATAGAGAATAATCCTGCAGAATGCCATGCAATGATATCTTTTACTGATAAAGATGAAGATGATGTTGTGCATGGGAACATAAAACCTCTCTACTTATCTGGAAAATTCAATGGTGTAGATATCTGAAGAGCATTCATTGACAATGTTTCGGGAGTCAACCTCATTCCCATTCGTACAATTCATCGTTTGGGCCTCACAGAATCTGATTTATCTCCTTCTACCATGATGTTACAAGGATATGATAAAAATGAACAAGAACCACTGGGCAAAGTTACACTCAGAACTCAGTTTGGAGATCTTGTATCCAATTCGGATTTCATGATTGTTGATCAAGACTCAGCTTTCAACGTCTTTCTTGGAAGACCCTGGCTACATCAGCATGCGGCTATCCCTTGATCATACCATCAATGTCTCAAATACTGTTTCAATGGTTAAGTTGGAACACTGTATGGTGATAATGCCTCGTTCAAGACATGTGAGTCTCAATACATTGAGGCATAATTTTATCACATGAAGGGAAGAGAAAAATCTACAATGAAGGAAATTACCAATGTTAATGCTCCATATGGTTTGGAGAAAATTCCAATAAATCCATTTACACATGTGAGTACAGATTATGTGTTACCTATCAGTCAAACTGAAAAAATAGGCCCAAATCAAAATACTCTTATGGAAAGATCCATAATGTCAATTACGGCAGTTGATCCAGACAACATGGGAGAAATTGGTAACCTACCAAACAGTGATGAAAGCACAAGTGGTGACCTCTTCATTTCATCTGCTGAAATCCAACAGGTCTATACTTCGCCAATCAGGCCAGAAGAAGTTATAGCAACATCAGAGGTGAATAATGATGTCAATTCTCAATCCATCATCTCCTCTTTATTTCCCAAAGAAGGCCCTTTATCATCAATAGGGTCGGAAATGGAAGCGTCTTCTTCAAAATGTGCAAATTTGTAAATCTCTTATGATCATGAAAATTTCGTTTTGTCATCTACTATGAAAGTAGAAACGGAAGAAATAGCACATGATGAAGAGGAAGAGGAAGATCTTAGAGATGCTCTTCCATCATTTGAAGAAGGTATCTCTACCACTGTGGATGAACTCAGAGAAATAAATCTGGGTACAGAGAAAGATCCACACCCCACTTTAATTAGTACGTCTATGACCCTTGATGAGAAAGAGATGTATATTTCTTTTCTAAAGAAAAATAAAGATATTTTCACTTGGAACTATATAGAAATGCCTGGGCTTGATCCTGATATTGCTACTCATCATTTGGGTTTACCAAAAGAACATCGAGGATTTAAGCAAGCCGCGAGAAGAACACACCCAACTTATGCTTCCAAAATTGAAGCTGAAGTGGATAAGCTGATCAAAGCTAACTTTGTCAGAGAAGTTCAATATCCCAAGTGGTTGGCTAATATTGTCCCTTTAAAGAAGAAGAACGGAAAAATTAGGGTTTGCATCGATTTCATAGATCTTAATCGGTATTTTCCTAAAGATGATTTTCCAGTTCCGATTACAGAACTCTTAATTGATGTGAAGGCTGGCTATGAAGTATTTTCCTTCATGGATGGATATTCCAGATATAATCAGATCCGAATGGCCCCAGAAGATGAGGAATCTACAGCCTTCAGAGCCCCTCAAGGTGTGTTTTGTTACCGGGTGATTCCCTTTGGTTTAAAGAATGCAGGTGCAACATATCAACGCGCTAGGCATCGTATCTTCAAACCTTTCTTAGGGAAGTTTGTTGAATGCTATGTAGACGATTTGGTGGTTAAATCCAAACAATGTTCTAATCACTTGGCTGATTTGGAAGTCATATTCCACATGCTTCGACAACATAATTTGAAGATGAACCCCTTAAAATGTGCTTTTGGGGTAACCTCAGGAAAATTCCTCTGCTTTGTTGTATGCCATCGTGGTATTGAAGTCGATCCTAAGAAGACCAAGTCAATCCTTGGTATGTCATCTCCTCATAATTTGAAAGAATTAAGAGGACTTCAAGGACACTTAGCCTATATTCGGCGTTTCATCGCCAATTTGGCAGGCAAAAGTTTACCCTTTACCAAATTATTGAAAAAAGGAGTCACTTACCAGTGGACTGATGAATGTCAAGAAGCGTTTGATGTTCTCAAGAAATACCTCTTGAGTCCACCAGTACTCATGCCATCTGTTGAAGGAAGTCCACTTATCTGCTATGTGACAGATCTAGAGAGATCATTGGGTTCCTTTCTCGCTCAAAAGAATGATGCGGGGAATGAAAATAGCCTCTACTATCTCAGTAGAACTATGCTTGAAGCAGAAACCCGGTATTCAAGTGTTGAGAAGTGCTGCCTGGCATTAATCTTTGCAGTTTAGAAACTGAGACACTACCTGCAACATCACGAGGTCCAATTGGTATCTCGCAATAATCCACTCAAATTCATCCTTAGTCGTCTAATGCTCACAGGACGTCTAGCAAGGTGGGCAGTTATTTTGCAGCAGTTCGACAATCAGTATATATCTCAAAAGGAAATAAAGGGCCAAGCTCTGGCTGATTTCCTAGCTAAACATCCTTCAATGGAAGACACGTCTTCAGATATTGAACTCCCTGATAAGGAAGTTTTCTCTATTCAAGAGAATCCTCAAACATGGGAAATGTCTTTTGATGGTGCTTCCAGAAGTCCAACAGGGAAGAAAATGGAAAATCCTAAATTCAACAAAGTTGGTTTTGGAATTGTACTCATTTCTCCAGATAAATAATTCTTACCTTATTCCTTTTTATTGTGGGAAGGTGGTACTAATAATAAATCCTAATACCAAGCTCTTATCATAGGCTTGGAGTTAGAGCTTCAATCACAAGTGAATCACTTAAAAGTGAAAGGTGATTCAGACTTGGTAATCAAACAAGTCAATGGGGATTATGCCATCAGAAAAAAAGAGTTAATCCCTTTGTATGATTACGTCAGAAAGTTAATGGCGGAATTCCCTTCAGAACCGAAATTCTCTTATGAACCAAGATCACAAAATGCTCAAGCTGATGCACTGGCTAATATAGCCACAACTCTAGCAGATCCCAATCGGGACGAGACAACCATCAGTATTGCCCACCGTCGTGCAATTTCACCTTATGTTCAAGCCAGAACAGAGGAAATTAATGAAATTAGTACCATTCCTGAACCGTATGGTCATACTACAGGATGGATGTCACCTATCAGGGAATACCTACAAAATGGAACACTTCCACCTGATAGAGCCGAGAAAGAACAAATCCGGCGATGTGTGGTCAATTTTACACTTTATGATGGCCAAACCACCTAGAGAAAATTCTCTACAAACGTGGTTTTGATGGAGTTCTCTTCAGATGCATTGATGGTGAAGAGACAATGGCTGTCATGAAAGAAGTGCATGCAGGAGTCTGTGGTGCCCACCAGTCTGGACATAGATTGTCTGATCAAATTTGAAGGCTTGGATACTTTTGGCCTTCAATGATACAAGATTGTGTTGATTTAACAAAGAAATGTCATTCATGTCAAGTACATGCCAACTTCATTCATCAACCTCCAGAGTTTCTTCATACATCTAAATACTCATGGCCATTTGCCACATGGGGAATGGATGTGGTGGGACCTTACCCTTCAGCTACGACCAAGAAGTTTAAGTACATTCTTATTGCTACTGATTTATTTTCCAAATGGGCAGAAGTAGTACCTCTCAAAGAAGTCAGTTTTAAATGCATTTTTAGCTTCATCAAATCAAACATCATTACTATATTTGGTGTCCCTCATACCATGTTGACGGACAACGACACCAACTTCTGTTCTTCTGAGGTGAAGCAATTGTATCAAGAATACAACATTAAATCCAACCATTCATCTCGGTATCATGCCGCAGCCACTGGCCAAATAGAAGCCTTTAATAAGACTCTTTCAAATATACTGCAAAAGATAGTGGATAAAGATAAGAGGTCATGGCCTGATAAACTCTTTCATGCTTTATGGGCTTATCGAACTACCACCCGCAATGCAACACGGTCAACTCCATATTCGTTGGTATATGGAACAGAAGCAGTCTTTCCAATTGAAGTTCAATTTCCCTCACTCAGAGTATCCATTTGTGATCAGTTATCTACAGATGAGAAATCCCAAAAGCGATTGAATGAATTGGAACGGTTAGATGAGAAAATATTGTGCACTTTGCACCACTTGGAAATCTATCAGAATCGAATAGCACGAGCTTTTAACAATAAAGTTCATCTTCGCTCATTCATTCAGGGAGAATTGGTATTAGTTCTCAGAACTCCAATGATACTAGGAAAGAAACCTCCCAAGCTTGAGCCAAAATGGGAGGGACAATATTCAATACATAGGGTCTACTCCAATGGAGCTTATTCATTAATCTCGATGGATGGAGAAATCATTACTACTCCAACTAATGCCAGATTTTTGAAGAAATATTTTGTATAAAATACAAATTATTCACAGTATGTCCCCGCAACATGACACTAAACTGTGCGGCACCTGTTCGTCCTTGCTATATGAAGTTAAACTATACAGCAACGGTCTAAGCATATGACCCTAAAATATTTGCACATATGTCCAACATGACGTTAAACTGTGTCACAGTATGTCCCCGCAACAGGACACTAAACTGTGCAGCACCAGTATGTCCCCGCAACATGACACTAAACTGTGTTGCACCAGTATGTCCCCGCAACATGACATTAAACCGTGCAGCACCAGTATGTCCCCGCAACATTACACTAAACTGTGCAGCACCAGTATGTCCCCGCAACAGGACACTAAACTGTGTGGCACCAGTTCGTCCTTGCTATATGATGTTAAACTATACAGCAATGGTCCAGTATGACCTTAAACTGCAACTTTGTCCCACACGACGTTAAACTGTGAAAACGTTCCCTAAACCGTCCAGCATGACCTTAAACTGCATCATCCCTGGTCCATGCATATGACCATAAACTATTTGCAAGTCCCTTACGTCCAGCAAGACATTAAACTGTGACGTCCTAACTACATGACGCTAAACTGTATAAAAGTACCTTACGTCCATCAAGACGTTAAACTGTGACGTCCTAACTACATGACGCTAAACTGTAAAAAGTACCTTACGTCTAGCAATACGTTAAACTACATAATCATCAAAGGTCCTGTATGACCTTAAACTACACCACCGTCCAGCATGACATTAAACTGCACCATCCATGGTCCATGCATATGACCTTAAAGTATTCGCACGTTCATCCAACATGACGTTAAACTGTGGAAAAAATCCCCAACGCATCCAACATGACGTTAAAATGGTGCACTCTTTTGTCCTCACTGCATGACATTAAACTACACAGTTCCCCCCTTTTGTCCAACATGACGTTAAACTCTATTGTTCCCATCGTCCTAACTACATGACGCTAAACTGTACAGAAAATTCATTATATGTCCTATATGACATTAAGCTATATTTTTTCCCTGCTACATGACACTAACTGTGCAGCACCAATAGTCCTAACTGCAAGACTTTAAACTGCATAGTCCCTTTATATGTCCTACACGACATTAAACTATGCATCGTTAAAGTTGTTGTTACCTCTTGTTTCTCACACCGAGTATGACTCACATGAGCTTAGAGAAAACCTCAACCATAACACTATATTTGGGCCGCTAACCATGTATAAGTCCCAACAACATTTTTTTTATTAGATCGTTGTCCCCAAGAACAACCTGATCATTAATTCATTCTTTAATTGAACTACACGGACTTTGATCCTTGCCCTCCAGGCTGGGTATGTAGGCAACCTCCCAGGGTTCAAGCCCAAAAAACAATCTCTTCACATCGGTTCACCACCCTCTCATATGATGTTGATTCGTGAAACCACCCCTAGAATCAATATCTTTACATTGATTCATTTTCGTCCTTGTTATATGACGTTCAACTATGCAACACTTTTGTCCGGTACGACAATAAACTAAAATACTCTTTGATTTCCTCATTTGAGAGAGAACTATTATTGACATTGATTTTTCAATCATGTTTCATTTCAAAAGACTACGTGCATACATGGTAATACCTAAACTTTTTATCTCAGGTTAAACCATCATTGCACTAAAGTCCCCTTTCACCCTTCACATGTACGAACCAAATTTGTACAAAGGGAATTTCTAAAACTACGTGGGATTGATTCCCATCCTTATGGGATACGTAGGAACATTTGAGTATCCCTCGAATCCAGCCCCAAGTCTTTTGGACCTAACCCCAAATTTCACATTCAATCCCTTGGCTGAAAATTCCTCATGAAAACAAACACAGTGTATTATTTATTATAGTCCGAACTCTATGACCCTAAACTAAGATCTCTCATACTTTCGTCCTGCACGACGTTAAACTGCATTTCAAGAACTACGTATGTCTTGATTCCCATTCTTATGAGATACGTAATGAAGTCAAAAATTTCAATTCAGGACCCAGCCACAACATGATTATGGTTATCATTGACCTATGTACCTCTATATATATTGGACAATACCCATCTTTATGTGTTATAATCCTAACCTTAAATATTTTCAGATCTTCATAACCCTTTTCATGACTTTTAGTCACAAAAATGTCAAACGTCTGAGAATTCTTTTGCTTAAATATGTAGTGCGTGCCCATAAGTGGCCTTGCATAAATAGTCCACATAACAGACTTGTCAGCCGAAAGATACTATTTATTTGACTATGCAGCCAATGCCCTTAGGTGGCCCTGTATAATTCAACCCCCTAACGGGTTTTTGTTAAATAATAGTAACTTCATTCTTGGGAAGAATGCCTCTTTTGTCCTTATTTGTCTTAAATGACGGTGTGTAGGGATCTGCAAAAAAATAGCCATCCTTAACATATTTTTCCCATATCCTTTTTCATGATCTGAAGGTATTCAAGTCTATGGTTTATTTTTCTTCCCTACGTTTGGGTCAGACCTTCGGAGGAGTGATATTTATCCAGTTCTTCGATAATCTTGTCTGGAAATATCTTCTCCATATTCAAGTACCTCGTTCCATACAGCAAACTCTATACTTTAGAAAATTTGAATCTCCATAAACTTTCACTGGCTTCTAGCACTAGGAAAGTAAACTTCTAATAATTCTTTTGCCTGACTATGCAGCACGTGCCCATAGGTGGCCATGCATAAACAGTCCACATAACAGACCTGTTAGCCGAAAGATGCTATTTATTTGACCATGCAGCCAATGCCCTTAGGTGGCCCTGCATAATTCAACCCCCTAACGGGTTTTTGTCAAATAATAGTAACTTCATTCTTGGAAACTACTTATTCTAATGCCTTTTTATCTCTTTTTCATATCATTCCTCAGATTCAAAAAATTCTTAAGTCATAGCTTACATATTTTCCCTCATACTTGAGTATGGTAATATGTTTTCAGATAAATTGTCAAGTAATTGAATCAATTTTAATCCATTTTGGTCAAAGCTATTTCGACCTTAAACATTAGCCCCTTTATGTCTGGCATGAATGACTTTAAACTGCCCACAAAAGACAAAGGAACTCTGAATAAAAGTCATGTTCCAGCTCACTAAACATACATTTTGTATGATTTAGGTAATATTGAGCAATTAAAAGGTTCAATGTTTGTAGGGTTATTTTTAATAATCCTAGTAAAAATCAAACGATGCTTACTAAGCCTATTGGATTAAGTAAATTTGAAGCAGGTAGTGAGAGAATGCTGGTACAAATAAGTGAAAGTGAAAGTGTTTTTCATTGATGCACAAGAGTTAGAAGGACATCCATAGACTGGATTCTCTTCTCTTTTTCAAGAATTACAAGAGGCTTTCAACATAACACATCATTTGATTTACGGAAACCTGAGCTTCATCAGAAACCACCTGGAATTCATTCATTCAACTGGATACAATAAGAGATGCAATGATACCAGCTCTTCTTGGAACAATTGTAAAAGGATGTTCTTGAGTGCGGTTTGAGAAAATTTTCTGCTGATCAAACAGTGGCTCTGTTTCTGTCCAAGATACTTGGAAGATGGATACATGGATTTGAGAATGGATCATTGGATGTAAAGAGCCATTTGGAGAGAGTACTCTTTTCAGATATTGCTCTAATACCATGTCTATCTTCTCTCCACGAACCGGTAGTGGAAAACATTTCAGCCCATGGGTTTTCCATTTTCATATCTGCAAGGAAATGACATGGAGGAAGAATTTGAAAGTTCACATCATTGTTGTTGCTCTTAATGCACTGCATAACCGAAATGAATGAGTATCAGCGCAGCTGCATTTCAGGTGTATAGTTCTTTGCATCTGGAACATTGACTCCTTGCAGGTGACCATGACCATATAGAGGTAGGTAGATGCTCTGTGGGAAATTAAGATGATATTTCTTCATGTACTTAGCCAAATCTGGGAGAGTGCTGTCATAGATATCATAGTAATCGTGGCCAATGATGTTCATCATGTAACACCCCAAGCTTCCACTGTACGTTTCCCTTCGAATAATGCAATAGCGTGTGTTGTACGCAACCTCGAGCTCTAACACACACCACAACTAATTAAACTAGCCGTTGTGAATAGTAATACCTAATTTTTGAAATTTTATAAATTTTATTTATCAAAATGGACTTCATTTTTGGATTCGGAATATTGAAATTAGCCTATGTTGAATTTTTGGTATTTTTCTGAGAACTTCTAAATTTTTATGAATAGTGAAAAATACTTAAATCAACTTTTTTATCAAAATAATTTATAGTGATAAATTTTAATATTTAGTGGTTTTAAAGTATAATTAGAATATATTTTTAGCATTTTATCCAATGGTGGTCATTATAATTAATTTAACATTGAAATTGGACATAAACAATTGCCAAACTTTTGATATAAATTGTTTCTTAAAAACACGCTATTTGTTGTAACAGCGGGAATTAATTATAAAATTAATTAATACAACTTATATGTTTGGAATTTTGAAAAATAGACATAATTTTTGAATTCGGAATATCAATTATAGCTTAGGGTGAAATTTTGGCTTTATTCTGAAAAACTTCAATTTTTGGTGAATAGTGAAACCACTAAGTGGTTGTTAAAAACTGATTTTTCGTTAAAATGAAATATTACCACTTCTGTGATTTGATTTTCAAAAATCCGACATACATGGTTGTCATTAAGAAGTAAAATGTGGTTCAATGAGATTAAAATAATTTTTTGGTGAATAGTAACTTTTAAGTTCTTAATCGCGATTAGAGGTAATTAATGTAGTTTAAGGTACAAATGATGTTTTAATAATATGAGATGAGCATGACACTTGTCCTACTCCTATTGGATGAGTCATGGCCGACCAAGACAACCCATGGGTCAACTTGGGGACCCCATGGAGCCACTTTAGTTGGAAAATGACATTAATATATATTTATTTAATGTTAAAATTAAATTGACACAAACATGAGTTATTTTACTAAATCAGTTTTTAAGTGGGGTTACACAAGTCCAAATTTTGACTATAAATATTCATTAGAAATATAAAAAGATTTCCTACATCATTGTATTTTTTTATAATTTTTAGACATTAAATAAATTAAATTATTTATGACATCATTATGATGCAGCGATGACCTCATTATTTAACGATTTAAATAAAATGAGAAGATAATGCAAAATCCAAGGCTTACACTTGTCCAAAGCCTATTGGATGAGGAGATTTAGAAACCTTATCACCTTAGCCTCGAATTATATAAGTGTGGGACCTTTAGAATCCGAAAAGCATTGTGAAATAATGTAACATTTCAATCTTTCCAAAAGTGCCCCTCCTCTCCTCTTATAAAAGGCCCCCACCTCTACCACCTTATTCACACTTCCAAGCCTTTTGTTTCGGCCAACCCATGCCCAAATACTCTCCCAACTTCTCTCCCTCCATCCTAGAAGCTTTACTTTAGTCAGAAAGACATCCTAAGGAGTCGTTTTGATCAAATCAAAAAGAAGAACCCGAAGAAGAGGTAACATTTCCATCACCCTCTTTCAAGTTTCTTTCTTCTTCCACTCCCTCTTTGTTTATTATTTCAATTCTAAAATTATAACTCCAGTATATTCTATATACTGTGATGTTATTATAAATATGGAACAACCATATTCAGTATTCTACCCATCATTTGAATGACATGTCACCATACGTGCGTACGTACGGCTTACCGTCTCCACGTCGTGGTGTAATTGTTATTCAATATATTATTATTTAGATGGGTATAATAATGATATGTAATTCATGTAAATAATAAATATAACATGATAATGATTCTTTATATATGATATACTATCCAATTATATATTATTTTAATATCAAAATAATGATATTGTCGCTCGTGTGTACGTACGGACTACCGTCTCCACGAACGCGATGAGATTCATTCTCCGTCGTATCCATTCAAGTATAATTATCATTTGATGATTTAAAAATAATGTTTAAGGACATGATATTATTCTGGATATAAATAAGATACAACCTATCCATGAAAAACACGACTTATGTAACAAAACATATAAAAGAAAACGAGTAAGTTAACACCCGAAACAACGATAAATCTAAGATATTGTTAACAAAGCAGTGTTAAAAGATCATATATGATATCATATGAATGTATATGATTCTTGTATAATTTAATAACAATTATTTCACCATTATACAGGAGGTTAACCTACCCCAACCAAGGAAAAGTACAAGGTAAGGGTTTACTTCACAACCTCTTCATTATCCAAGGTTGTTTATACATAATTATCTACTGGGACCTCGTTATCATCCAAATCCATGTTTCTTAAAAATGTCTTTCAAAACATTTTTACTATTAAATGGAAAATGGGTTAAATTCATTTATACCCTTATACGTTTTTGAAAGGAATCTTACCACCGTTTTCCAAACAATGTACTTTTTGACCTTTTTGACAAATATAAGGTAAGAATGTTTTTTTTACTTATACGACGGGAGCGGCTATTTTCCGCCATTATAACTTCATCGAAGCTTCCCTAACGAGCTTATAAGAATATCTTCAAAGTAAATGTATTATTTTATAATTATGGGACTTTTAAATGATTTCAAAAAGGAGAGATATTACTCTCAAATAGCTTTGATTTCATCCATGTCAACATCCTTTGATGGGTTTTAAGTTTAATTGAAATTGATTTATGATACAAAACTTCCATTGAACATTTTGTGAAATATTTGACTGTGGATGTGTTATTTTTATACCATCCATAGCTTATGGAGAAATTTTTGACATTTCATATGCTAGTTTTAATACGAATATTTATGCTATGTTTAAACCTATTCATATGAGGAATGTATTGGACTTAATATGTGACGGGTGGAGCCCTCTATAGCTCATCGATGCATCGGTAGGTCTCATGAGACAACTAGACGTGGAATTGGCCGAGGCCCTTTCCAAATTTGAGTTATGGTTTTGGCCGAGGCCTTAATCATTTTAGACGTCTTGGCCGAGGCCTTGACAAAATGTTTCAGAATGTCTGGCATTATACATTCCCTCATTATGAAAGTGGTTATTGATATTTCATGTGATTATTCGTCTAGTAGAATATCCATGTGAGTAAGTAATGGCATTATTTTATTTTACTTTTGCCATATTATGCTAAAGTTCAAGTTCAATAAGGCTTTTGTTTTAGTTATACATTGCCTTAAATGATTATGTTTTCTTATAAAAGCTTCCGCAATATTATTATCCTTACTGAGCATCTGAGCTCACCCCTTTCAATGTTTAAATATTTTCCAGGATGTGAAGAAGTGTATTATGACTGACTTGCAAGGATAGTCAGTGAAGATATGAGTGTGGACTATGAAGACCATGTTATTGTAGTTTGTTTAATTTTGATGTAATCAAAGACTTATGAATGTATCTACTGTTTCCAAGGCTACTAAACTAATCGGTCTTTCGAGACTTGATCTTTTGTGATCATGCCAATGTTACGAAGTAATGCACCGACTCTGGGTAGCTGGGGTCGGGGAGTTACAGTTGGTATCAGAGGCAGTTTAGTACTAACCTTGGAAGCTAGATTTAGATAAACTCTGATTAGAGCACATATCCTGAAGATAGACTTTGAGGATTAGTATAGAAGAACTTCCTAGAATTTTGGTATTGTAGAGATGTTGTGAGTTTTCCGAGAAATACATCCCTGTCTGGATACGAGCAGGTAGAGGCGGCTCTGGCACAGATGTACCTAGTGGTAAAACCCGAAAACACCGCTTTGAGCTAGACTCGAACGGGAACTGGTGCACGACAACGGGCCTTGCTGCACTCTTGGTTACGACACTCCCGGGGGATATGCTTTGGATAATTCCCATTTTCTTTACAAACCACTATGAAGGGTTACAAGTATATACTTCCTCAAAGAAAACATTTTTATAATTATGGATTATATCCATAATTAGTTCAATTTATGTTAAGTGTTTTACAAGTATGGAATTATGTATTTTGATTCATGAACTAATCTAGTTTATGCCATTATTTAGAAATGGTGCCTAGTGGAAGGAATGGAAACCGTATCAATGCACTCACTCCGTGTAGGGATTGCCCTCCTGCTCAGGATAATTATGGTGGAGCTAGTGATACAACTGGTGCTGATCAGCTTCTCACCGTACTGGGACAACTCGCGCAGGTTATGAATAACAACCTTACTCGTATGGAGCACCCTGATCCGCAACGTGGAGGATCAATGCTAGACCGTTTCATGAGGCAATAACCGCCAACCTTCAATGGGAGTACAAATCCTATAGTAGCTGAGAAATGGATAAATTCCTTAGAGAAAATATTCCATGCCTTGGGGAGTAGTGAAAGGGAGAATGTTGTCATGGCAGTTTACCGCCTCACTGGATATGCCGATCAACGGTGGTCACTAATTCAAAACACAAAGGAAGATGACGAATTAACAAATATGGAATGGCAGGAGTTAAAATAGCTGTTCTTATAAAAATACTTTCCTCGAGACCATCGAGCGGATATGGAAAGGCAATTTCTGAGTCTGAGGCAGAAGGAGGATGAGAATGTCGCAAAGTATGAGGCTAACTTTACAAGGTTAGCAAGGTATGCTGCAGATTACATACGTAACCCAAGAAGTAAGACTGATCATTTCTTTGATGGGTTGAAACCATTTCTCCGTCGAGCTTTAGTATCACAAACCTTCTCTTCATACGAAGGTATTGTCTCGTGCGCTATCAAGACGGAAAAGGAATTCTCTAAGTCTTATGACTTTAAATCAAAGCAAGATAAGAAGAGATCCACTGAAAACTCTGGGAAAGGAAATAAGGAAACAGGGAAGAAGGGTAGAAATGAATTTCCACCCTATGATAATTGTGGTAGGAAGCACCCTGGTGCCTGTCTAAAAGGAAAAGGAGTATGTTACAAGTGTGGTGAAAAAGGCCACCAAGCTCATGAATGCAAGGGAAAGAAAGCGGTTGTCAACGTGGAATGTTATAATTGTAGAGAGAAGGGACATTATGCAAATGAATGTCCTAAGCGTCAGGGGAACTTACCTCATAAGAGGCCAAGGGATCAAGGCCAGGCTTATGCTATCACTACTGCTGAGGTGGAAGCTCCGAAAGACATGGTGGCAGGTAATTTAATGGTTTCCTCAAGTTTAGAAAATGCATTATTTGATTCTGGATCATCGCATTGTTTCATATCTTCCCAGTTTGCTAAGAAAATTAGATATTTCCAATTTGATTTAACAAGGGAGTTGTCAGTCAAAACCCCTAAGGGAAGTATTGTTGCAACAAAGTTTTGTCGATTAGTTCCCATTAGAGCACCTAAATGTTCTTTACCTGCTGATCTCATCGTCATATCCATGATTGAATTTGATATAATCCTCGGTATGGATTGGCTTTCGGACCATGATGCAAAAATTTATTGTAAGAGGAAAGAGGTTACGATTCTTGATGATGATGATAAGGAACACCTTATCTTTAGAGAAGAATCATCGCCACATAATTCTTATCTAGATCCACCCCCAGTAGCTCAACTAAATTCAATTATTGGGGAGGAAGAGAAGGAAATTACTGAGGATGAGGAAAGGAATATTCAAATAGAGGATGTACCTATTGTGAGAGAATATGTTGATGTGTTTCTGGAAGATTTACCTGGACATCCTCCAGAATGAGAAGTTGAGTTTTCCATTGATTTAATTCCTGGATCAAGGCCCATATCGAAGACCCCTTATAGAATGGCCACTGTGGAATTAGTTGAACTAAAGAAACAACTAGAGGAATTGAGTAATAAGGGATTTATTCGCCCTAGTGTTTCTCCTTGGGGATCCCCTGTTCTTTTTGTTAAGAAGAAAGATAGATCTATGAGGTTGTGCATTGATTATAGGGAGATCAATGCTATAACAATAAAGAATAAATATCCCCTACCTCGCATTGATGATTTGTTTGACCAACTGCATGGAGCTCAATACTTTTCAAAGATTGACCTTCGGTCTGGATACCATCAGTTGTGTGTGAAGAAGGAAGACGTTCCAAAGACAGCATTTTGAACAAGGTACGGGCATTACGAGTTTACAGTAATGCCTTTTGGATTGACTAATGCACCCTCTGTTTTCATGGATCTAATGAATAGAGTTTTCAATAAATATCTTGATGACTTTTTAGTGGTATTTATTGATGATATCTTGGTATACTCCAAAAGCCACGAAGATCATGAAAATCACTTACGCATCATCCTGAAAACTCTTAGAAGACATGAATTATATGGGAAATTTAGCAAGTGTGAATTCTGGCTTCATGAGATTTCTTTTCTTGGCCATATTGTCTCTAAGGATGGAATTTCCATTGATCCTTCTAAAACCAAGGCAATCCAAGAATGGCCAGCACCGACAAGTATAACTGAGGTACGCAGTTTTATTGGTTTAGCAGGTTATTATCGACATTTCGTCCAGAATTTTTCCAGATTGGCTAACCCATTTACAAAGATCACACGTAAAGGGATTAAATTTGTCTGGACAAAAGAGTGTGAAGAATGTTTTGAAGAACTAAAGAGAAGATTAGTCAATTCCCCTGTATTGACTCTACCATCGGGGAATGATGGGTTTGTTATTTATAGTGATGCATCGAAGAAAGGACTCGGTTGTGTCCTTATGCAGAATGATAAGGTCATTACCTATGCATCACGACAGCTAAAAATTCATGAGCAAAACTATCCTACTCATGATATTGAGTTAGCAGCTGTGATCTTTTCTTTAAAGATATGGAGACATTACCTCTATGGTGAAAAATGTGAGATTTATACTGATCACAAGAGTTTGAAGTATATTTTCACACAAAAAGAACTCAACATGAGGCAAAGGTGATGGCTTGAACTACTCAAGGATTATGATTTCACGATACATTACCACCCGGGGAAGGCAAACAAGGTGGAAGATGCTTTGAGTAGAAAAGACCATGGAGTTTTGAATGTGATGAGAATTGAAAGGGATCCAATTTTCTTGGATCCAGTGAATATGGACATGGGAATAACTAGGGAAGGTGAAACATCAATGGTTTTTCAAATGGTTGACAAACCATCATTACTAGAAAGGATTAAGAGTTCTCAGACCAATGATGAAGAATTTCAGAAGAAGATTAAAGGTGTGAATGATGGAAGATTGAGGGACTTTGTGTATAAGGATGGAATTTTGAAATTCAGGAAGAGACTTTGTGTTCCCGATATACCTGATCTAAAAAGGGAATTGCTGGATGATGCTCATAGTTCCAACTTCTCTATACACCCTGGGAGCACCAAAATGTATAGATATTTGAAGGAACATTTTCGGTGGGACAATATGAAGAGGGAGATTGCTGATTTTGTGTCGAGGTGTATGGTTTGTCAACAAGTGAAAGCTGGAAGGCAACATCCTGGTGGAGTATTGCAACCTCTTCCCATACCTGAGTGGAAATGGGATAATATTACGATGGACTTTGTCATGGGACTACCAAAGACTCCTAGAAGGAATGATGAAATATGGGTCATTGTTGATCGACTTACTAAGTCAGCACATTTTATGGCTATACGGGAGGATCTACCACTTGAACGTCTAGCAAGACTATATATTAATGAAGTTGTAAGACTTCATGGAGTACCCCTATCGATTGTTTCTGATCGTGATCCTCGTTTTACTTCAAGATTCTGGAAAAGTCTTCAAAAGGCCTTGGATACTGAACTTCGTTTGAGCACTGCCTATCACCCTCAAACAGATGGACAATCAGAACGGACTATTCAAACCTTAGAAGACATGTTGAGATCATTCTCTCTTGACTTTCAGGGTATGTGGGATCAATATTTACCACTGGTAGAATTTTCCTATAACAATAGCTTCCATTCGAGTATTCAGATGGAACCATATGAAGCATTATACAGAAAGAGATGTCGTACACCAACCTGTTGGGATGACGTTGGTCAAAGAAAACTTATAGGCCCAGAACTGGTGGAGGAAACAGTGGAAAAGGTGAAAGTAATCCAAAATCACATCAAAGCAGCTCAAAGTAGGCAGAAGAGCTATGCCGATAATCGAAGGAAGGATTTGGAATTTCAAGTCGGTGATCATGTTTTCCTGAAGGTATATCCATGGAAGGGAGTCATACGTTTTGGTAAAAAAGGTAAATTGAGTCCCAGGTATATCGGACCTTTCGAAATTCTAGAACGAATTGGGGCTGTAGCTTACCGTTTGGCAATGCCGCCAAGTCTCTCCAAAGTTCACGATGTGTTCCACGTATCTCTGTTGAGGAAATACATGCCTGACCCAACGCATGTACTCACCTATGAGGAATTAGAACTGGAACCCGATCTTTCCTATTGTGGAGAGCCCGTCAGGATTCTTGATGTGAGGGAGCAGGTGCTGAGAAACCGGACGACTCGTCTGGTGAAGGTTTTGTGGAGAAATCATAAAATGGAAGAGGCAACGTGGGAACCTGAGAAATTTATGATGAAAAACCACCCGAGTCTTTTTAGGCAGTAATACCCTATAAATTGCGAGGACGCAATTATTTGAAGGAGGGGAGAATGTAACACCCCAAGTTTCCATTGTACGTTTCCCTTCGAATAATGCAATAGCGTGTGTTGTACGCAACCTCGAGCTCTAACACACACCAAAACTAATTAAACTAGCCGTTGTGAATAGTAATACCTAATTTTTGAAATTTTATAAATTTTATTTATCAAAATGGACTTCATTTTTGGATTCGGAATATTGAAATTAGCCTATGTTGAATTTTTGGTATTTTTCTGAGAACTTCTAAATTTTTATGAATAGTGAAAAATACTTAAAACAAATTTTTTATCAAAATAATTTATAGTGATAAATTATAATATTTAGTGGTTTTAAAGTATAATTAGAATATATTTTTAGCATTTTATCCAATGGTGGTCATTAGAATTAATTTAACATTGAAATTGGACATAAACAATTGCCAAACTTTTGATATAAATTGTTTCTTAAAAACACGCTATTTGTTGTAACAACGGGAATTAATTATAAAATTAATTAATACAACTTATATGTTTGGAATTTTGTAAAATAGACATCATTTTTGAATTTGGAATATCAATTATAGCTTAGGGTGAAATTTTGGCCTTATTCTGAAAAACTTCAATTTTTGATGAATAGTGAAACCACTAAGTGGTTGTTAAAAACTGATTTTTCGTTAAAATGAAATATTACCACTTCTGTGATTTTATTTTCAAAAATCCGACATACATGGTTGTCATTAAGAAGTAAAATGTGGTTCAATGAGATTAAAATAATTTTTTGGTGAATAGTAACTTTTAAGTTCTTAATCGCGATTAGAGGTAATTAATGTAGTTTAAGGTACAAATGATGTTTTAATAATATGAGATGAGCATGAAACTTGTCCTACTCCTATTGGATGAGTCATGGCCGACCAAGAAAACCCATGGGTCATCTTGGGGACCCCATGGAGCCACTTTAGTTGGAAAATGACATTAATATATATTTATTTAATGTTAAAATTAAATTGACACAAACATGAGTTATTTTACTAAAACAGTTTTTAAGTGGGGTTACACAAGTCCAAATTTTGACTATAAATATTCATTAGAAATCTAAAAAGATTTCCTACATAATAGTATTTTTTTTATAATTTTTAGACATTAAATAAATTAAATTAGTTATGACATCATTATGATGCAGCGATGACCTCATTATTTAACGATTTAAATAAAATGAGAAGATAATGCAAAATCCAAGGCATACACTTGTCCAAAGCCTATTGGATGAGGAGATTTAGAAACCTTATCACCTTATCCTCGAATTATATAAGTTTGGGACCTTTAGAATCCGAAAAGCATTGTGATATAATGTAACATTTCAATATTTCCAAAAGTGCCCCTCCTCTCCTCTTATAAAAGGCCCCCACCTCTACCACCTTATTCACACTTCCAAGCCTTTTGGTTCGGCCAAACCCTGACCAACTACTCTCCCAACTTCTCTCCCTTCATCCTAGAAGCTTTACTTTAGTCAGAAAGACATCCTATAGAGTCCTTTTGATCAAATCAAAAGGAAGAACCCGAAGAAGAGGTAACATTTTCATCACCCTCTTTCAAGTTTCTTTCTTCTTCCACTCCCTCTTTGTTTATTATTTCAATTATAAAATTATAACTCCAGTATCTTCTATATACTGTGATGTTATTATAAATATGGAACAACCATATTCAGTATTCTACCCATCATTTGAATGACATGTCACCATACGTGCGTACGTACGGCTTACCGTCTCCACGTCGTGGTGTAATTGTTATTCAATATATTATTATTTAGATGGTTATAATAATGATATGTAATTCATGTAAATAATAAATATAACATGATAATGATTCTGTATATATGATATAATATCCAATTATATATTATTTTAATATCAGAATAATGATATTGTCGCTCGTGCGTACGTACGGACTACCGTCTCCACGAACGCGATGAGATTCATTCTCCGTCGTATCCATTCAAGTATAATTATCATTTGATGATTTAAAAATAATGTTTAAGGACATGATATCATTCTGGATATAAATAAGATACAACCTATCCATGAAAAACACGACTTATGTAAAAAAACATATAAAAGAAAATGAGTAAGTTAACACCCGAAACAACGATAAATCTAAGATATTGTTAACAAAGCAGTGTTAAAAGATCATATATGATATCATATGAATGTATATGATTATTTTATAATTTAATAACAATTATTTCACCATTATACAGAAGGTTAACCTACCCCAACCAAGGAAAAGTACAAGTTAAGGGTTTACTTCACAACCTCTTCATTATCCAAGGTTGTTTATACATAATTATCTACTGGGACCTCGTTATCATCCAAATCCATGTTTCTTAAAAATTTCTTTCAAAACATTTTTACTATTAAATGGAAAATGGGTTAAAGTGATTTATACCCTTATACGTTTTTGAAAGGAATCTTACCGCCGTTTTCCAAACAATGTACTTTTTGACCTTTTTGACAAATATAAGGTAAGGATTTTTTTTTTTACTTATACGACGGGTGCGGCTATTTTCCGCCATTATAACTTCATCGAAGCTTCCCTAATGAGCTTATAAGAATATCTTCAAAGTAAATGTATTATTTTATAATTATGGGACTTTTAAATGATTTCAAAAAGGAGAGATATTACTCTCAAATAGCTTTTATTTCATCCATGTCAACATCCTTTGATGGGTTTTATGTTTAATTGAAATTGATTTATGATACAAAACATCCATTGAACATTTTGTGAAATATTTGACTGTGGATGTGTTATTTTTATACCATCCATAGCTTATGGAGAAATTGTTGACATTTCGTATGCTAGTTTTAATACAAATATTTATGCTATGTTTAAACCTATTCATATGAGGAATGTATTGGACTTAATATATGACGGTTGGAGCCCGCTATAGCTCCTCGATGCATCGGTAGGTCTCATGAGACAACTAGACGTGGAATTGGCCGAGGCCCTTTCCCAATTTGATTTATGGTTTTGGCCGAGGCCTTAATCATTTTAGACGTCTTGGCCGAGGCCTTGACAAAATGTTTCAGAATGTCTGGCATTATACATTCCCTCATTATGAAAGTGGTTATTGATATTTCATGTGATTATTCGTCTAGTAGAATATCCATGTGAGTAAGTAATGGCATTATTTTATTTTACTTTTGCCATATTATGGTAAAGTTCAAGTTCAATAAGGCTTTTGTTTTAGTTATACATTGCCTTAAATGCTTATGTTTTCTTATAAAAGCTTCCGCAATATTATTATCCTTACTGAGCATCTGAGCTCACCCCTTTCAATGTTTAAATATTTTCCAAGATGTGAAGAAGTGTATTATGACTGACTTGCAAGGATAGTCAGTGAAGATATGAGTGTGGACTATGAAGACCATGTTATTGTAGTTTGTTTAATTTTGATGTAATGAAAGACTTATGAATGTATCTAGTGTTTCCAAAGATACTAAACTAATTGGTCTTTCGAGACTTGATCTTTTGTGATCATGCCAATGTTACGAAGTAATGCACCGACTCTGGGTAGCTGGGGTCGGGGCATTACACATCATGTCATCAATCCGCTTGCTAGCCAGTTCATCAGACGTTTTAATTCCCTTAGGATCCATTGAATCTGCACAAAAATTTTAACAAATTAAACTCTTAAATGGGTTTATTTTTCATAAAATTTGTGAAAGAATTCGGAAAAAATGGCTAAGGCATAAAGGTGCGCAAGTCTAAAAAATGGCGCGCAAGTATTTGTGTGCCGCGCTAGTTTTTGACGCGCAATTATAAACCACGCAAGTACAAATGCCTTTATAGTAGTACAACATCAAGGAAAACACTAGAAAAAAAGAGCAACCAGCGCGGCGAGAGCTCGAAGGTATGAAGTCCGAAAATCCAGATGCTTGTACGGAAGTGAGACCCTCTATTTATAGACGCGGCCGGGAACCGGCGCGCCGTACCTTGCGTGACCGAGCGCCGTATCCCTACGTGATGCAAACTTGCGCGCCGCCCTCTGTGCCCTGAAGACTTGTGCGCCACCTTTTCCTTTGGATGGATTCGATTTCCTCAGAGTCAAATCCCCATTTCTCTCCGGATCCAACTCTGAGGGCGGACATTTGTTGATGCTCCTTTCGTCACAGAATCTAAAAATCGGAAAAGGGGAATATCTAAGCTCAAAGTGATTCAACCTTTGAATAAAATATCAAAAATTGACAAAGGCATGAACAAAGGATCAAAAGAAACTTCACCGCGCAAGTTATATCACTGTCGTGCAAGTCCACTTGCGCGACGCACTTGGTCGCGCAAGTGACTTGTGCGACCTAAGTGGTAACCGCCCGGTAACCGCCTGGGGTCTTCTCCTGCCTATAAATAGACCCTGTGGGCCCCCCATTCGAGAGGATCTTTTTCCAGAAACTCGGATTGAATCTCCTGATGCCCAAGTCTCTTCTCAAAGCTTTCGGAAAACTTCTAATGTAATTTCTTACCTAGAACGGAAGATATAAAGAGAGGAAGGAAGGCCTAAGTGTTGAAACTCATCAACACTTGCGTGCCTGAGTGGCCAGCCCTTAATGGAAGTGGTCCCACTTGCGCGCTGTTTTATTCTTTCGATAGAGCTTGCGCGTCCCTTTTCTGGAAGAACCTCAAGAGAATTCTAAAGGCTTTAATAAAGAGTCGCTCAGGTGTTTCAATACTGGTTGAATATCGTGCAAGTACACCATGTGTCGTGCAGGCATACCTGCGCGACCAATACTTGTGCGTCGCCGCAGTACCCGCGCGCCTTCCAAGACATGCGCGCCCCTTCCTTTTTGGGTTCCTTTCTTGCCCATTTTACCCCTCTTAAGTCATTACACCATTCCATTTCAAGATTCAGTCTCCAAGACACTCTTCAAAGCCATTTATGGCATGATTTCTTGATTTTACTTATTTATCCAAAAGGAATTCAGTGAAATATCTCTCAAAACCTATTGATTTAAATATCCTTACATCACTAAATATGGAGAGTTCATTCATTCAACCTCATCCTTTAAGATGAGAGAATCCTTAACCTGGGTCTCCTTTTCCGGAATAATCCACAGTCATAAGTCCTCAAATTTGGGCATCCTTTTCAGGAGTAAGCCCCAAACCAAGTCCCCTAACCTGGGTCTCCTTTTCAAGAATAAGTCCCAGTCAAAATTTTGGGCATCCTTTTCAGGACTAACCCCCAAGTCCCTTAATTTGGGCATCCTTTTTAGGAATAAGCCCCAATCTCAAATATGGGCATCCTCCTCAGGAGTAAGCCCCAAACCTTAATCCTTAACCTGGGCTTCCTTTTCAAGAATAAGTCCCAGTCATAATCTTGGGCTTCCTTTTAAGGAATAATCCCCAAGTCCCTTAATTCTCTTTAACCAGTCCTAATTTAGGTTTGATCTGGGATTCCTTATCATGAGTAAAACCCAGTTATCAATCCTCTCCTAATTTGGGTTTCCTATTCAGGAATAAGTCCCAAGTTAGAGTATTCAAATCTCCATGAAGCACATATACCTCTTTGGACCCTGTTCCTAGATTTTCTCCCTAAAGTAAATCCTCTGGGCAGTCATACATACATAATCCCCAAACCATTTCTTATGATTGAATCGTTCATGGAACAATTGTCTAATTTTTACCAATACCTCTTGTTTCTCACACCGAGCATGGCTCACGTGAGCTTAGAGTGTAAAAGTAATTGTGACATCCTACTTTGAGACATCAATCATAAACATCATACCCTTATTTGAACTACGTGGGTTCTGATTCCTTTCCCTAAACAAAGGATACGTAGGTAGCCCATCTATGGGTTCGATCCCAACTTTGAAATAATTCATGTCCTTCTAAATGACAATAAACTGCACGTGCCCCACTGAGTGGCTTTAAAACCAGCCTGGTCATCATAATGACCAAGATACTTTTATATGAATGTTTTGAAGGTTACCGTTGACCAAGAATCTCTAAATAGATATAGATGATTCTCTATTGATGAAGAACCTCGAATACATATAAAATATTCTCTAAATTTCTTACATATTTAATCATTGATTGTCAAAACTAAAGGAAAATCTCATTTTATACTTGGTAATGTAATAAGGATTCACGAACATAACTTAAATCTATAAAGAGAGTCCTGGAATAGACAATAATTCCCCTCAAAAAGGTGTGATGAGTCCGACCCCCCATCCTCTCGACCAATGAAAATTCATAAGCCTCATCAGTCCACAAGCTAATGAGTGTCTACCTTTGGAAAGTAGGTCCAAATGGATGTGGAATCATTGGATGTTTCTGGTTCTACGAACAAACCTGCTAGAAACCGATCGGAACGTTTGAATCTCCCATCTAGGAGGTCATCCCCGAATTCCGAGGGAAACAACTGGATATTGTTAATTGTTGTGCACAATAGATACCTCTCTTTCTTAAAATCATCATCTCTGCCTCTCAAGTGATATATGAACTACAATATGCCCAATGGATAGTGGAGAGATCAATGATAACAATGAAATATAATTGATTCACTATTCTACGACCTAGAAATCATTTGGATTTTCTCATAGATGATAGGAAAATACCTGGATCATAACTAGAGTGATTCTACACTAGAATAAGTAGAGTACAATGAAGGTAATCTGAAAGGGATTTCGGAATATAGAAAACATCATTGAAGAATGAAACTGAATATGATGTAATAATTTTGTAGATCAAAATAAATTATTTATATATTTAACATGCAAAATCCTCTATTCGGGTTTCAAGAAGGTTTAAATTAAATGAAATTTTAAACAAAAATGTCCACTGAAGGTTTTCCAAAATCCCAGAAACATTCAATTTATATTATATCTATAATATTTCATCATTATAATTATTTATTTGATTATTGATATATATATGAAATAGTGGTATTATTTTCATTTCAAGAATTATTTTTTCAATGATCTTGTTGTTTAAATTACACACCTTCAGTATTTTAATTTATTCATTCATGTTTCAAAATTTCTCAACTCCAATAAAATATGAAGAATGATTAATGATTAAACTGATGTGTGTCAAGTAATTTGGCTTAATATAATGGGATTAAATGGTGTGTAGTTTGAGTTAATTTCATGTACCAATATGAACTATACTAGGCCATGTTGTTGGTTACACCAAACATCAATTAGTAATTTCATGTGATGCATTTATTGAACACTATATATTGATCGGGCTCACTTATAATATGGGAATATGAATTATAGAGAATATAGATATAATTCATGACATGTTGTCTACAAAATTTGGTGGAAACTGTAAAGACCCGGAATTTCCATGTAATTTTAATTAAATATATGAGAAGTTTAAGAGTCCGCGAAAACTGACGATGCATGATTCCGAGGCACGGTCTGCCCGAAATCAATTTCAGAAGTTTTGTTCGGGTACATTCAGTAAATGTATGAGCGGGTTTTTATAACTTTTGAACTGGTGCTCGGAACTGAAATTTGACGGCACCGTTGAACTCGCAGTGCCGATATACGCTTAAAGACACTTTCACCTCAATGGCAGTGGGTCGAGAATGAATGATATTTTTTTGGGTTTTTCGTGGATGAAAATAAAATAAAAAGAACTGCACATTATTTTATATTTGAGCCACCATGTGGATGTTGGAGGAGGGGTCCACCAGAACTAAACATCCTTGTGGGATTTGAAGTCTGGGGACCACCCGACCATAACCTCCCATGAGAGGTTATAGTGGTAGGGAACACCCGAACCTAACCTCCCACGAGAGGTTATGGTGGTGGGGACCACCTGTGACTAAAAACCCCATTTAATTTGTGGAATACCTCTCAAATCCCCTCATTAATGAGGGGGAGCCTCTTGAACTCCTCTACCCAATTATTTCTGCCAATGCACCTTTCATTAATGTGACAAATCCTCCCCATTAATTAATTGAGATCATCAATTAATTATTTTTAAAACTTTTTGAATTTTTGTGCCAACAATTAAATAATAGATAAACATTATCTAATAGTTTGGCTTGGAATATTCATCTTGGTGAACCTTGGAAATGGAGGACATAGGGACAAAGCTCTCTAATGAATAAATTCCTCCACGAAGAATTCCGGCAAGGAGCGTCTTCGACTTCTTCCTTGGAAGCACAATGCGGAAGCAACAGACATGTAAATCCTTTGATGACGAACCTTACCACCTCATTGTCATCAACGAACAGATGAACGAGCTTGAATTAGATGAGTCTGGTGTGCGCGACGAATGATGACAACTCCGTCTTCTTCCCCGCGACTCCGTCGACAAAAAACGATCAAGGTAGGGGTTTGAGCTTTGTTAATTGTTTCTCGTTCATCGTTTCCCTTCATGGATTAATATTTGAAGCCACATGCTATCACTCTACTACGGAGGGTGTGGGATGAACGAACAAGGCCCGCCCCTCCGCCTTGCTTTTTGGATTTTGATGCTAATCGTGACACGAGTCCGGCTTGGGCGAATGTTTTTCAACGATGGTCATGGATCGAAGGCGACATTCAGAGTAGTGTGCGGCTACTTCCAGAATGAGAATCGGGCCACCAGAACACATCTGGTGACCCACGGAAGGTTTTCCGGTGGTCGGAACCGGAAAACATCACCGGCGACGAAGGGAAGGGCGACCGACACTCTGGTCGGCCGTGTGGACGACGGCGGCACAACCGTGCCACTGGAGGAGTGGGCCATGACTGGTGGGCCGCGGTGGTGCAGTAGCGGCTGATGTAAGGTCGGACGCAATGAAAACCGGTGGCTCGGGCCACCTAGGTTATCAGGGAAGGCGTGGCACAATGCGTGCTGCGTGGAGGAGCGAGGTTCCAAAGCCAAGGCCGCGGCGATGGAGGATGGTCAGCCGGAAGAGCCATCCACTAGAGGAGGCGCAGTGCAACCGCACCGCACGGGAGGGGGCTGGCCACTCGGCCAGCCGAGAACTGAGGGACCTGCAGCGTGGATCCCGCATGACACGGACCAACGCCACATGGTTCCAGATCTATACCACCTGAATGGCATAGCCGTTCGTGACTTCAGGGGGCTTGACCTCTCCCCTAGATAGGGCTAGGGCGACCCGATGAGGACTGCCAGCCGCGTGCCTCGTGCGGGCCAAGCCAGTGCAGGCCAGACCCAGCTCGGGCCGAGCCTTCAACCACGGGCCTTGTGAAGGCTGAACCCAGCATGGGTCGGGCCACCCACGTGGCCTGGGCCGCCCTCGCGGACCGGGTCAGGCTGGGTCGGTCCAACTGGACCGGACCCGGACCCACTTTGACATGTTTCCACTATTTTACCCATAACATGAGCTAAAAGTGTCTAATTGACAAACCGTCTAAAGAGACAGATAACTTAAAGGGAGAGGGTTCTTTTGGTATACCCCACTGGAGGTTTAAACACTGTGGGGGTATTGCTAGATTGGATTGAATGTAAATCCAACCGGGCCCTCAGAACTGAAATGCCAATAACTCTCAGACCGGGCGCCTGATTGACGCGTCATCTGTCGTATTGGGTTTCTTTTGACAAGACAGATCTTTTGGATACATCAACATGGGACTTCATGGAAGTTGATGTATCAACAATTGGCTTGACGAGCGTACCCTCCCTGAATCAAGAGTGCATTGTGCAGGAACCCTGTGGTTGGATGCTTTGTGATTAAGGGATCCTACATGGGTTCGACAGCTCTGATTACTGTTCCAGGATCCTACGTGGGTTCGATAGCTCTAACTACTGTTCTAGGATCCTATATGGGTTCAACTACTCTGATTACTGCTCCAGGATCCTACGTTGGTTCGACAGCTCTGATTACTGTTCCCGGATCCTACGTGGGTATGGCATCTCTGATTATTGTTCCGGGATCCTATGTGGATTCGAAAGCTCTGATTACTATACAAGGAACCTACGTGGGTTCGACCGAGTAGATGATTCAGTGGTTACATCTAATCATCTATATCTCTCTACATAAGTTGTATACCTGTGTGAGCTGAGCCTTGACTTTGTGTTGTTATCAACGAGTTATCTTTCTTCCTTCGTGGAACGGTTTGTTCTTGGGATCAAGAGTTGGAGCCAGATTGTATTTTATTACTTAGTAATATGTATGGGCATATACCTAAGTAGGGTTGGATGATACTTTGTTATGCTATCCTTACATTATGGTTTATATTTGCTGTATTTTGTGAGACCTCGAGGGTCTCAGGGTCCCTACTGAGTATAGTTATACTCACCCCTGCATGGGCTATGCCTGCACCTCATTGTGTTGGATGTAGATAATGAACAACGCTGACTGAGGCTGAGAGAACCGGGGAGGGACGGTACCCGGAGGTGGGCCTTTCGGCATGTCGATACACTGAGGAGATAGACAGACGTGGAGTGTTGAGGAGGTGATCTTTTCCTACCCTTCGGGTAGGAACCTCAGAGGATGACCCAATGGCTATTTTTCCTATTTCCTCAATTTTACTATTACATTCAGTTTCTTGTACTCTCCAGTTGGGCTTGTATTCTGGCCCCTTTTTACATATTGTACTCACTTTTTGGTTATTCAGTTTTCTCGAGATCATATCTGTTGTGTGTGTTTACAGGTTATAAAGGCAATGTCTTCCCAGTTTTAGGGAATTACACCTTTGGTGCTAGTTGCCAGCACCCCGGCCTATGGAAGGCGGGATTGGGGTAGTCACGGTACAGGCCCCAGGGGACGGGTCGTGGAAAATTAGTAACCGAGGAGTCGGTTCTACCGTAGAACATTGGACATAGATCTTTTAACAGCAATAGTGTTAAGTGGTTTTGGTGTGGCTATCAGTGTAGGGAAACCTATGTTGGTGTGGCGGCCGATGTTTCCATACACTAGGACTCTTACTTCTGATTTCCGAATCAGTGCATGAAAACACCGATTGCATGTGTGTTTCATTTGAAAAGTCTTCTTTGTGATCTCTTTGATTCAGCTCACCAGGTATAACTTATTGAGCTTAGCACACCAATTTCTTTTTAGGATGGCCCCACACAGAGAGCCAGCTGGGGTTCCAGGCTTTGAATGAGATGCAAGCCCACCGAACGATGAGGCCTCGGTGTAGGGCCCTATCATAGCGGAGGCACCAATGGTAACACTACTCGTGGGGCCACCGATGGCATCAACCCTAGAATAAGATAGTGCATGTTTCCTGAGTGCATTTCATGAGTTCCAACTCTAGAGGTCGCATATGTTCAGGGGTGAGATGGACCCGAAGACAGGAGAGGATTGGCTGGAGGCTGTGGTGAGAGTCTTTAGACTGGTAGGGACACCAACCGACCTTATGGGGATCCATGCTGCGAGTCTCCTTCAAGAAACATCAGGATGATGGTAGAGCCTGATGCTCCATGTGCATGACGAGGTGACACTTCTCTAGGAAGACTTCAAGAGCTTGTTTCGTGCAGAGTTTGTCCCAGCCGCCCTATGTGAAGTGCAGATACATGAGCTACTTCATCTGTAGCAGGGTAGCATGACGGTGGAACAATACACAGTGAGGTTCACCGACCTCTCACTCTACTCCACAAATATGGTGCGAGACCCATTCTTCCGGGCCCAGACCTTCAACCAAGTGTTCAGGCGGCAGATCAGGGCTTTGATGATCTCCCTCAGCATCCCGACGCTGGAGGAGGTGTTAGAGAGAGCCCTCTTAGTGGAGATTTTCCTTGCTGAGTAGTCACCAGAAGCAAGACCCACCACCAGGCGTCACGTAGCAGAGTATTCTGCAAATGGCAGCGTATAGATGTTGTAGAGATCCAAGCGGATCAGACCATCTGATGGACGACCTTAGGATACGGGTTCACTGGTGCAGGGCACACAAGACAGTTCCAGTCATAAAAGGAGCAGGCAGTGCTACGCATGCGATGGGTTGGGTCACATGGCTCATGACTGTCTGACCTGCCGTGAATATAATCAGCAGACAGTCAAATGACCGCCCAGGTAGAGACAGAGATTTGATCGAGGCGGTCCGCAGGGCGTAGGTAGTCATGAAAGAGCAGTTGGTCGAGCAGCTGGTAGTGGGAAATGTTTTGAGGTGTTACCGCCACCACCACTAGGAGGTCCACCCCGACCGTAGGGAGTAGGTGGACATGGGAGATCTCAGCTCCAGGCAGCTGAGGCTTATGATCATGGTGCTCCAGAGATGATTCGAGGTATGGTCTATGTCAAGTCCACCATAGCTACAGTACATATAGACACTGGTGCTGGTCACTCTTTCATTTCAACTACCCTCGTTCAGAACTCGGAGATTCCAACAGAGCCGTTGGATCAATCCTTACGGCTAGAGACTCCTACGGGAGCAGATTTGACAATTGCGCACTAGTGCTGATAGTATGAGCTTACTCTAGTAGGTGATAGTTTTGGATGGGATCTTATAGTAGCAGCATTGAGGCCTTATGTCTTCATCTTGGGTATGGACTGGTTATTGTTTCCCTATGGAATTGGGGATGACCTCATCGATTTAAGGTTCAAACATTCCAAGTGGTTTCTAATGGATTTTTTTGTAGAACCAGAAACATCCAATGATTCCATATCCATTGGAACCTAATTTCCAAAGGTAGATGCTCATTAGTATTGGACTGATGAGGCTTAGGAATTTTCATTGGTCGAGAAGATGGGAGGTCAGACTCATCACACCTTTTTGAGGGGAATTATTTTCCACTTCGGGACTCTCTTTATAGATTTAAGTTATGTTCGTGAATCCTTATTAAATTACCAAGTAACAAATATTTTTTCTTTTAGATCTGGCAATCAATGATTGATATGTAGGAAATTTAGAGAATCTTTTATATGTATTCGAGGTTTTTCATTGATAGATAATCATCTGTATTCTTTTAGAGATACTTAGTCGATGGCATCGTTTAATACATAAAAGTCTCTTTGTCATTATGATGACCATACTGGATTTAAATCCACTCAGTGGGGCACTTGAAGTTTATTGTCATTCAGAAGGGTATGGATTATTTCATAGTTGGGATCGTACCCGCAGATGGGTTAACTATGTATCCTATTTTTAGGAAAAGGAATCACAACCCATGTAGTTCGAGTAAAGGAATATGAATTTTATGGTTTATGGCTCAATTAAAGATTTCATAATTACTTTTACACTCGAATCTCGCGTGAGTCATGCTCGTTGTGACAAACAAGAGGTATTGGTAAAACCAGACAATTGTTCCATGAAAGATGAAATCATAAGAAATTATGTGGGGCTTATGCATGTATTACTGCCCCAATAGAGGATGATTAGAATTTAATTCAAGGAAGAAATCTAGGAATATGGTCCATAAAGGTATATGTAATTATAGAGATTTGAATACTCTAATTTGGGGCTTACTCTTGAAAAGGAGGCCCAAATTAAGAGGGGACTTATGATTAGGTTTTACTCCTGAGAAGGAGACCCAGATCAAAAAGTAAATTAGGACTGATTAACAGAGATTAAGGCTGGGGCTTCCTCCTAAGAAGAAGGCCCAGGTTAAGGGACTTTAAAAATTAAGGGACTTGGGGCTTACTCCTGAAAAGGATACCCATATTTGAGACTGGGGCTTACTCCTGAAAAGGAATCCCAGGTTAAGAGAATTATGGTTGGGGCTTACTCTTAAACAGAATGCCCATTTTTTTGAACTTTGAGACTGGGGCTTACTCCTGAAAAGGAATCCCAGGTTATAGAGGACTTGGGGCATACTCCTAAAAAGGAAGCCCAGGTTATAGAGGACTTGGGGCTTACTCCTATGGAGGATGCCCCGATTTGAGAATTGTGACTGGGGCTTATTCCTGTAAAAGGACGCCCATGTTAAGGGGTTCTCTCATCTTAAAGGATGATGTTCAATGAATGAAATCTCAATCTTTAGTGACATAAAGACGTGTAAATCAATAGGTTTTGAGAAATATTCCATGGAGTTCCTTTCAGATAAGGAAGTAAAATCATGAAATCATTCCATAAATGGATTTGAAGAGTGTCTTGAAGACTAAATCATGAATAAGAGAGGTGGAATGGAATAAGAGGGGTGAAATGGACAAGAAGGGCACCCAAAAAGGCAGGGGCGCACAAGTCCTGGCAGGCGCGCAGGTACTGTGTGGGCGTGCAAGTTGTGGTAGCATAGGTATACCTGCGCGACACATGGGTACTTGCGTGATTGTTAACCAGTAAGGTAACACTTGGGTGATCCATGATCAAAGCCTTAAGAATTATCATGAGATACATCCAGAAGAAAGGCACACATGTTTTGGTGAAGGAGTAGAGTGGCGCGCAAGTATCTTCATTTACCTTAAGGGTAAAACACCTTAGGCGTCCAAGTGTTAGTTAATTATAACACTTAGACCATAGAAATCTTGTCTAGACCTTCCATTCTAGGTAAAGAATTACCTTATAAGTGTTCGGAAGACCTGAAGAAGAGACTTGGGCATTCAGAGCTCTATATCTGAATTCTGAAAAACAAATTATCTCAAATGGGGGGCCCATCGGGGGTATTTATAGGCTGGAGAAGACCCCGGGCGGTTATCACCTAGGGCTCTCAAGTGACTTTCCTGACAAACTTCAGCGCACAATTGTACTTGCGCGACCATTACGGTGCGCAAGTCTACTTGTGCGACCATTGTAGAACATGTGTGACCCTTGCGCAATGTTCTTCTTATTCCTTCCTTTGTCAATTTTTTGATATTTTTCTAAAGGATGAATTACCTTGAGCTAAGATATTCCCCTTTTCCAATCTTTAGATTCTGTTATGAAAGAAGTGTCAACAAAAGTCCCCCCCCCCTCGTATTTGAATCCAAAAGAAATGAGGATTTGAGTTTGAGGAAATCGAGAATCAAAAGGAAATTGGGGCGTGTAGGGTATGGCATGCAAATGAGCTTCGGGCGCACAGGGGTACGACCTTTTGTCGCGCAGGGTACGATGTGCAGGGTTATGGTCGCATCTATAAATAGGGGGCTTCATTCCGCGCAAAGAAGTCGGCTCTCACGGATTTCATGCTCTTGGCGCGCAGCTTGGCTCTCAGATTTTTCTCGTCTGCGTAGGTGATTCCACTGTTGCGCACTTCTTGTTTCTTGCGTCGTGCTTCTTTTAAGGTATTTGGACTTGCGCGGTGATACCTGCACGACCAATAATTGCATGACCGAAGGAGACTTGCGCGCCAACTATGGGACTTGCACGCCTTAATGACTTAGCAAATTTCTTCAAATCCTTCACAAATTTCATGAAAAATTAACATACTTTAATAGGTAATTATTCAAATTTTGTGCAGATGAAATGGCTCCAAAGAGAATCGGAATGGCTAATGAACTAGCGAGCAAAAGAATTGATGAGATGATGGACATCGTTGGCCATGATTACTATTCCATCTGTGAAAGCACTCTTCCGGACATGGCTAAGCATATGAAGAAATATCATCGTGATTTCCCACAAAGCATCTATCTTCTTCTATATGGCCATGGTCACTTGCCAGATGTCAATATTCTAGAGGCAAAGAACTATCTCCCGCCTTACTGGTTTCAGTCGTATACCAACTTTTCTTCAACGAATGTCTCAATCGCAGGAACATTTTCAAATGCTGTAAAAGTAAAGAAAGCTTATATAATGCATCATAGCTCGTGTGCTCCAGATCTGAAACTGCACAAGCCTGAGCTGCAACCACATTATTATCCTTCAGTCTTTCGAAACTCTCAGATGGATTAATCCAATGCCTAGAAGGAGAAATGAGAATTCCGTTCTAGAGGAGGGGTGAATCCAACTTAGATATGATCTTATTGGCTGCGACAAACTTGTGAAGAGTTTATCGAGGATCTGAAGGGAGCTGCAATTTATGAAGAAGTCTTGGCTGGGTAGACGTATGTTTATAGGAATGATAATTTTTCATCGGAATTGCTTAGCCACTGCAGCACGGAAACTAATTATTTCCATATGACCCATGGAGAAGTTGGAATTATTTTGTGGGATGTTTAAAAGATCTCAGGGGTTCCAATCCTGGCTGATATGTATGACGAATTCATCCCTCCAAAGGCAACCATGAATGATCTGGAGAAGACTCCAGATTTGGTTCGAGAGTTATTGAAGATTTATCATAAGCTCAAAATCTCATAGAATTCAAAGACTTATTCTAGTAGGGTTATTCATCTAGAGGAATAGATGAATGTGTTTCTCAAGAAGAAGAGGGAAAAGGGGCCCACCTGTAGTCGTCCTACTAGCTTCCCTAGAGCAGATAAGAGAGGTATTCCTGGCACATTCTGGCTGAATCTGGAAGCAGGAGAGTTTGAGAAATGGGGGTATGAAGTGAATCATAAAATCCCGGAGAAGCCCCATCTGGCAGGCTTTTTAGCCTTATGGCTCAGTGTCTATCTTTTTCCAGTTAGAGATTCGAAGGGAGGCGTCAGTCCAGGAACCTTCGTTATCGCAGCCAAGTTGACTGAAAGGAAGAAGGTGGGGTTGGAAACCCCATTTTTGGCAATGAATCATAGGAGCTTACTCCATGTATATATGTGTAAGTCTCCTTTGAGATTAGTGGGACCATTCCAAGTTTTATAAGGATGGATCGCCACTCACTTCCGGACATATGCTGTTCAAAATGGAATACAGATTCCTGGAAGTTCTTTCAGGCCATCTATTCAGGACTTCTCTAGAGTTTTTCCTTTGTCCCTAAATGCTTATGATATTAGGCCAAGGCTCGGTATGCATAAGGAATTCCAATTCTTTCACTATGTAAATCCACCGATATGGCGATTTGTTGACGATGGGTCAGCCAGCTTGGAATAGAGGTCTTATATGCTGGCCTACAGAGATGGTGTACTAGCCACCATAATTGATGGGGAAATTATATGTGAGGCCTATGCTCCCTATCGATTTGCACGCCAATTTAGAGTCTTCAAACAACTGTTTTATCTCCTCTAGTGCACGTAATATCATAGGAGCATCCAATGGTTGCTCGAAAACTATTGTTGCTAACGGCTATGGAAAGGACTGGGGCAGTCATTGACTTACCAACTACTGAAGCGGTAAGCAATTTGACCATATGGTATGCTGAAAACTGGATAGCATCATATCTTGAGGCCATATTGAATAAACCTGTTGACCGGGTTTGGAAGAAGAAGAGAACCATTGTGAAAGAAACAATTCAGGTGGTAGGAGATTCTTCCACTCCTGAAGCTGGTTCACCGAGTTCTTCAACCGAGGCTGATTCATTAGATTCTGAGGAGATACAACATGTGTCAAAATAGCCCCGTGCCGTATATAATCCTCCTTTAAGAATCAAGATAGCCACTCCATCATCTCATGGTGAGTTAATTTATTGAGGAAATTTTAATTGCAAGTAACTTTATAGAGTAACAAGTTTTCATTCTCTTTTTATAGTTGCAGTAGATATAAAGAAAATAAAAGCCAAGGTTATAGGACCCTCTTCACAAATTTCTAGTACACCTGCATATTACAACCAGAGGCCATCCAGACATCGCGGGATGTATACTGTGATACTAAAACTATCTGGATGGAGCTATGTGAAGGGTTATGTCTTCCTGGAATAGGGAATCTTTAGGTTCTTATAAATATTCATTTCAAGGATAACCCTGATGAAGTAAGAGACTATGTCAAAGAGTTAAATTTCGACATATATGCCACCGATGATTCTATCTCTATCACCAAGCGGGTGAAGGAAATGATGGGTCACGTCGCCACTGATGAGGAGTGGCATGATTATGTGGATCCCGAAGATGTAATTTTTCTTTACTTATTTGATTTGAAACTTGATTTCAGTCGAAGCATTGTTATTTAAGGAAATTTTTTTCTTCATCTTGTAGCTTGCCAAAACTACTGAGGTTCCTTATCCATAGTATAGACCTGGTGGTACTTCCATCACGACTGCTGCTGAATCTCCTCCTGAACTGGGTGAGATATCTCCGGGCCAGCAGGCCATGGTTGAGGATTTGCACATGGATTTCCCCTCTCCCATTTAGGTACCTATAATAGAGATTATTGACAGTCCCAAAAATCCAAGGAAGCAAAAGCATTGGAGGAACAAGACCACAACTAAATGCTTCATTATTAGTGGTAAGTCTTTCTAATAATCATGAGTCTTAAACCATGATAAAGATTTCTCATGTTCTTTGGGATTGCAGGGGCTTCTTTAATTTCTCGTATGAGGGAAAGGACTGATCATCCTTTGAGAACCACGGAGGGTTCTGTGGAACAATTGTAAATTCTTGCTGAATAGGCTATTTTTTGAAAAAGAGCCAACATCTATTCCCAGTACTGCTCCTGCTGCTGCTACAAGTAGTGAAGAACCTACACCAGAATCATTGGCGGCCGCAGCAACTGAATCTTCCATCCTTCCTGAAGAAGTTGTCCAGGGTCAAGGGCCGCAGAATGAGGGTTTCCAAGAGGATACATCAAATTCTCCCACTGGTGAGACTAACCATGATTCTGAAATATCATTCGATGAAATGATGAAGCATGTCATGTCTTTCAATGAATTTTATGATCATGCTAAGTTATCATGTGATTTAGAAGACCTTGGGCATGAGTGTTATCCTTCGCCCAGTAAAGTTTCTTATAATTTGCACTTCTAATCATGACTGAAAATAATTTGCTGTTCCATCCATAGAAGCTGCTGAACTGCCAATGCCTGAAGAGGGTGTGGACATTGATGTCAACCCTACCATTGCAGAAACATTAGCTCAAGTGGAGATAAATCCAATAAACCCTACTGAGACCCATCTTGATGATCCTGTTGAAATAGGGAAATATGGGGAGGAGTCTTCTCAAGCTACTGATCTACTATTAGGTAATGATTGGACTGATTTTTCAAGATTTAAAATTGACTTCCATTGTTCTATGAAACTAACCATACCTTTAATTGATCAAACAGGGCTATCAACTTCAATGGATAGAACTGGAGGTGAGGTCTCAACTTCCACCCAAACAGCAGTAGAAGGTAAAGCAACTAGGGTCAGGGGGGAAGAAGAAGAACAGGTCACTTCTTTAAGTGCATTAATCCCAGATTACATTCCCCCCATGTGATGATGATTATGAATCAGACCCAGAGGTGCTTAAGGTGATCAGATTTTCATGACGCAAGGCATGGAACAACATATGGAAAATCATATATGAGTTTCTTTTAGAAGAGATATCATATAAGATCCCTTTATTGTCATCCCAGTTCATCATTCTAGGACTAGGAGGTTTTGGATACCAATAGATCCATACCGCGGTGAAACAAGTCAGCTTCAGGAGGGAGCAGGAGAAAAAGTGTCGCGAATATCTGACCAGGATGAAACTGTCAGTCAACATCGGCGAATTTGAGGCTGTGGTATCCCGAGCTGAGGCTGACTATGCTGCCAAGATGAAGGAGCTGGAGAAAAAGATCAAATAAAAAGTCATCCAGAAGATTCACCTTCAACAACAGTTATATGTTGTTACTGGGGAACTTGACCAACTCAATAATTCACTGGAGGGAGTTCAAACGAATGGTATGAAGACCATTTGGGATGCCAAGAAAGCACTCCATTAGGCTGAAAAGAGTGAATTTGGTCAGGTGCATGAGCTTCAAGTGGCTGCTGATGAAGCTCGGGATGCGGTTCATCAAGTGAAGACTTATGTCGACAACCTTTTGTAATTTCCTGAAAAAAAGAAAAGAGACTCTAAAATGTGGATGTCCTTCTAATTCATGTGCATCAATGGAGAGAATTCTTTCGTCTTCAATCACTTGTGCACATATTTTCCTGGTACCTTCATTAAATTTTACCTAAGCTAATGGGCCTAGTAAGCGTAGTTAGATTTTTAATAGGATTATTATAAATAACCCTACAAACTTTGAATCTTTTAATTGCTCAATATTACCTAAATCATACAAAATACATGTTTAGTGAGCTGGAACTTGACTTTTATTCATAGTTCATTTGTCTTTTATGGTCCGTTTAATGTCATGCATGTCGGACGTAAAGTGTCTAATGTTTAAGGTCTAAATAGCTTTGACTGAATGAATTAGAATTGACTCAATTCCTTGACAATTCATCTGAAAACATATTACCATACTCAAGTATGAGGGAAAAATATGTAAACTATGACTTAAAAATATTTGAATTTGAGGAATGATATGAAAAAGAGCTAAAAAGGCATCAGATTAAGTAGTTCCCAAGAATGAAGTTACCCTTATTTAACAAACCCGTTAGGGGGTTGAATTATTCAGGGCCACCTAAGTGCATTGGATGCATAGTGAAATAAATAACATCTTTTGGCTGACAGGTCCGTTATGTAGACTACTTATGCAAGGCCACCTAAGGGCATGTGCTGCATAGTCCGGAAAAAGAACTCTCAGAAATTTACTTTTCTAGTGCTCAAAGCCAGTGAATGTTTATGGAGATTCAAATTTTCCAAAGTATAGAGTCTTCTATATGGAAAGAGGTACTTTAATATGGAGAATATATTTCCAAACAAGATTATCAAAGAACTGGATGGATATCACTCCTATGAAGGTCTGACCCAAACGTAGGGAAGGAGAATATAAACCATAGACTTGAATAATTTAAGATCATGAAAAAGGATATGAGACAAATATGTTAAGGATGGCTATTTTTTTTGATCCCTACATATTGTTATTTAATACAAATAAGGACAAAATAGTCTTTCTTCGCAATAATGAAGTTACCAGTATCCGAAAAACCCGTTAGGGGGTTGAATTATGCAGGGCCACCTACGGCCATTGGCTACATAGTCAAATAATAGTATCTTTTGGCTGAAAAATCTATTATGGAGACTTTTTATGCAAGGCCACCTAAGGGCACGTACTGCATAGTCAGGAAAAAGAACTCTCAGAAGTTTGACATTTTTGTGACTAGAAGTCATGAAAAGGGTTATGAAGATATGAAAATATTTAAGGTTAGGATTATGACACATAAAGATGGGTATTTTCCAATGTATGTAGAGATACACATATCAATGCTAACCATAATCCTGTTGGGACCAAGTCCTGAATGGAAATGTTGTACTTCACTACGTATCCCATAAGGATGGGAATCATGCCATACGTAGTTCTTGAACTACAGTTTAACGTCGTGTGGGACCAAAGGATTCGAGAAATTAGTTTAGGGTCATAGAGCTTGGACCATTATAAGAAATACACAGTGTGTTCATTCATGGGGACTTTTAAGCCAAGGGACTTAAAGTGGAATTTGGGGTTAGGGCCAAAAAGTCTTGGGACTGGATTCAAGGGACACTCAAATGTTCCTACTTATTCTATAAGGATGGTAATCAGGCCCACGTAGCTCAAGAAATAAACTTTGTATTGATTTGGTTCGTACATGTGAAGGGTGAAAGGGGACTTTAGTGCAATGATGGTTTAACCCAAGATAAAAGGTTTAGGTATTGTCATGTATGCACGTAGTCTTTGAGATGAAACATGATTGAAAACCAATGTAAGTAATGATTCCCTCTCCGGTGAGGGTATCAAAGAATATTGTAGTTTATTGTCATACTGGACAAATGTGTTGTATAGTTTAACGTCGTATTGCAAGGACGAATGTGAAGCAATGTAAGGATATTGATTCTAGAGGCGGTTTCACGAATCAACATCGTATGAGATGGAGGTGAACTGATGTGAAGAGATTGGTCTTGGGCGTGAACCTTGGAAAGTCTCCAACATACCCAGCCTAGAAGGGAAGGATAAAAGTCCGCGTAGTTCAATGAATGAATGAATTAGCGATCAAGTTTTCCTTGGGGACAACGACCTAAAAAATAGTGTTGGGACTTACACATGGTTAGTATACCAGAGAGAGTGTTATGGTTGATGTTTTCTCTAAGCTCATGTGAGTCATACTCAGTGTGAGAAACAAGAGGTAGAAACCACCCTAACGATGCACAGTTTAATGTCACGTAGGACATACTAAAGGACTTTTTGTACAGTTTAGTGTCATGTAGTTAGGACGATGGGGACAATATAGTTTAATGTCATGTTGGAAAAAAAGAGGACTGTGCGGTTTAATGTCATGCAGTGAGGACAAAAGAGTACACAATTTAACGGCATGTTGGACATATTAGAGACTTTTTCACAGTTTAACGTCATGTTGAATGAAAAAGGGACGATATGGTTTAGCATCATGTTGGACGAAAGTGAAAATAGTTTTAGGTCATATGCATGGACTGTGGATGTTTATGAAATTTAACGTCTTGCTGGACGTGATGAGCAGTTTTAATGTCATGCAGGTCAGTGGTTCATTTTAAGGTCAAACCAGATTGAGGTGTAGTTTAAGGTCATACTGGACCATTGATGATATAGTTTGTGTTTATGCAAAATACTTTTTCAAAAATCTGGCATTGGTTGGAGTAGTGATGAGTTCTCCATCCATCGAGATTAATGAATACGCTCCATTGGAGTAGACCCTATGTATTTAGTAAGGTCTTTCCTATTTTGGATCAATCTTGGGAGGTTTCTTTCGTGGTATCATTGGAGTTCTGAGAACTAATACCAATTCTCTATGAGTGAATGAACGAAGACGAACTTTTTTGTTGAAAGCTCGTGCTATTCGATTCTGATAGACTTTTATGTGGTGCAAAGTGCACAAACCTTTCTCATCTAACTGTTCCAATTCATTCAATCACTTTTGAGATTGTTCATCTATAGATGACTGATCACAAATGGCTACTCTGAGAGAGGGTAGTTGAACTTCAATAGGCAAGACTACTTCCATTACATATACCAGTGAATATGGAGTTGACCGCGTTGTAGTGCGGGTGGTAGTCTGATAAGCCCATAAAGCATGAAAGAGTTTATCAGGCCATGACCTTTTTTCTTTATCAACCATCTTTTGCAGTATATTGGAAAGAGTCTTGTTGAAGGCTTCTATCTGGCCACTGGCCGCTGCATGATACCGATATCAATGATTGGATTTGATGTTGTATTCTTGATACAACTTCTTCTCCTCAGATGAACAGAAGTTGGTGCCATTATCCATCAATATGGTATGAGGGACACCAAATCTGGTAATGATGTTAGACATGATGTAGCTAACAATGCATTTAGAACTGAATTCCTTGAGAGGTACTGCCTCTGCCTATTTGGAAAAGAAATCAGTAGCAGTAAGAATAAACATAAACTTCTTGTCCATAGCTGAAGGGTAAGGTACCACCACATCCATTCCCCATATGGAAAATGGACACGAGTATTTAGCTGTATGAATCAACTCTAGAGGTTGATGACTGAAGTTGGCATGTACTTGTCATGAATTACACTTCTTTGTGAAATCAACACAATCTTGTATAATTGAAGGCCAAAAGTATCCAAGACTTCGAATATGATCAGACAGTCTATGTCCAGACTGGTGGGCACCACAGACTCCTGCATGTACTTCTTTCATGACAGCCATTGTCTCTTCACCATCAATACATCTGAAGAGAACTCCATCAAAACCACGTTTGTAGTGAATTTTCTCTAAGTGATATGGGCTACCATAAAGAGTAAAATTGACCGCACATCGCCAGATTTATTCTTTCTCGGCTATATTAGGTGGAAGTGTTCCATTTTGAAGGTATTCCCTGATAGGTGACATTCATCCTGTATTATGACCATACAGTTCTAGAATGGGAATAATTTCATTAATTTCCTCTGTTCTGGATCGAACATAAGGTGAAATTGCACGATGGTGGGAAATACTGATGGTAGTCTTGTCCCGATTTGGATATGCCAGAGTTGTGGCTATATTAGCCAGTGTATCAGCTTGAACATTTTGTGATCTCGGGACAAAAGAAAATTTCAGTTCCGATGGAAATTCCGCCATTAACTCTATGATGTAATCATACAAAGGGATTTAATCTTCTTTTCTTATATAATAATCCCCATTTACTTGTTTTATTACCAGGTATGAATCACCTTTCTCCATTAAGTGATTCACTTGTGCTTGAAGCGCCAATTCCAAGCCTGCGATGAGAGCTTGGTATTCTGCTTCATTATTGGTACCACCTTCCCATAATACGATGGAATAAGGTAACACTGCCATTTCTGGAGAAATGAGCACAATTCCTAAGCCAAATTTGTTGAATTTAGGATTTTCCATTTTCCTCCCTGTTGGACTTCTGGAAGCACCATCAAAATACATTTCCCATGCCTGAGGACTTTCTTAAATAGAGAAAACTTCCTCATCAGGGAGTTCAATATCTGAAGATGTGTCTTCCACTGAAGGGTGTTCAGCCAGGAAATCAGCCAGAGCTTGTCCCTTTATTGCCTTTTGAGACACATACTGAATGTTGAATTACTGCAAAATAACTTCCCACCTTCCCAGACGTCCTGTAAGCATTGGACGATTAAGGATGAATTTGAGCGGGTTATTGCGAGATGCCAATTGGACCTCGTGATGTTTCAGTTAGTGTCTCAACTTCTTAATTGCAAAGATTAATGCCAGGCGTCACTTCTCAATACCTAAATACCGGGTTTCTCCTTCAATCATAGTTCGACTGAGGAAGTAGATGCTATTTTCATTCCTAGCATCATTCTTCTGAGCAAGAAAAACACCCAATGATCTATCTAAAGCTTTCATGAAAAGGATATGTGGTCTTCCATCAATAGGTGGAATGCGTACCAGTGGGCTCAAGAGGTATTTTTTGAGAATATCGAATGTTTCTTGACATTCTCATGTCCACTGGTAAGTGAATCCCTTCTTCATCAATTTGGTGAAGGGTAAAATTTTTCCTGCCAAATTGGCGATGAAACGCTGAGTATTGGCTAAGTGTCCTTGAAGTCCTCTCAATTATTTCAACTTTTGAGGAGGTGAAATACTAAGGATTGACTTTGTCTTCTCTGGATCACCTTCA
The DNA here is from genome assembly GCA_963277665.1 of Viscum album. Lineage (NCBI taxonomy): Eukaryota > Viridiplantae > Streptophyta > Magnoliopsida > Santalales > Viscaceae > Viscum > Viscum album. The sequence continues at coordinate 397,161,791 of OY728145.1, forward strand.
ATACCATGATGGCGTACAACAATGCCGATAAATTTTCCTAAGGTTACACCAAAAGCACATTTTAAGGGGTTCATCTTCAAATTATGTTTCCGAAGTTTGCGGAATATGACTTCTAAATCAGACAAGTGATTAGAACATTGTTTGGATTTAACCAAAAAATCATCCATATAACATTCAACAAACTTCCCTAAAAAGGGTTTGAAGATATGATGCATGGCACACTGATATGTTGTGCCAGCATTCTTTAAGCCAAAGGGCATTACTGGGTAGAAAAACACACATTGAAAGGCTCTGAAGGCTGTAGATTCCTCATGTTTTGGAGCCATTCGGATTTTATTATATCTCGAATATCTATCCATGAAGGAAAGTGCTTCATAACCAGCTGTTGCATCAATTAAAAGTTATGTAATTAGAACTGGGAAATCATCCTTAGGACAATGCCGATTAATATCTCTGAAATCGATGCAAACTCTAATATGTCTGTTCTTATTCTTCACAGGGAAAATATTAGCCAACCATGTGGGATATTGAACTTCTCTAGTGAAGTTATTTTTGATATTCTTATCCACTTCAGCTTCAATTTTGGAAGCATAAGTTGGGTGTGTTCTTCTCGCGGCTTTCTGAAATCCTCGATGTTCTTTTGGTAAACCCAAATGATGAGTATCAACACCAGGATCAAGCCCAGGAATTTTTGTATATTTCCAAGTAAATATATCTCTATTTTTCTTTAGAAAGGAAATATACATCTCTTGATCTTCAAGAGTCATGGATGCACTGATTAAAGTGGGGCATGGATCTTCTTTTGTACCCAGATTTATTTCTCTGAGTTCATCCACGGTGGTAGAGATACCCTCTTCAAATGCTGGAGGATCATCTCTAAGATCTTCCTCTTCTTCTTCATCATGTGTTATTTCTTCCATTTCTACTTATATCGTAGATGATAAAGAAGAATTTCCATGATCAGAAGAGATGTTAAAATTTGAACATCTTGAAGAAGAAGCTTCCATTTCTGACCCGATTGATGATGAAGGGTCTTCCATGGGTAATAAAGAGGAGATGATGGATTGAGAATCGACATCATCGTTCACCTCTGACATGCAATTAATTCTTCTGGTCTGATTGTTGAAGTATATACTTGTTGGATTTTAGCAGATGAAATGAAGATGTCACCATTTGGGCTTTCATCACTGCTTGGTGGGATACCAATTTCTCACATGTGGTCTGGCTCAATTTCTGTAATTGAGATTATGGATCTTTCCATAAGAGTATTTTGATTTGGGTCTATCCTGTCAATTTTACTGATAGGAAACACATAAACTGTACTCACATGGGCAAATGGATTTACTGGAATGTTTTCCAAACCATATAGAGCATTAACTATGGTAAGATCCCTTGTTGGGGATTTATCCATTCCCTTCATGTGATATAATTCTGCCTCAATGTATTGAGACTCGAATGTCTTGAACAGGGACTTATGACCATACAATGTCCCAAATTGACCATCGAAACAATACTTGAGACATTGATGGTATGATGAAGAGATAGACGCATGTTGATGTAGCCAGGGTCTTCCAAGAAAGATGTTGAAGGCTGAATATTGATCAACAACCATGAAATCTGAATTGGATACAAGATTTCCAAACTAAGTTTTGAGTGTAACTTCACCCAGTGGTTCTTGTTGATTTCTATCATATCCTTGTAACATCATGGTAGAAGGAGATAAATTATATTCCGTGAGGCCCAATCGCCGAAGTGTACGAATGGGCATGAGGTTGACTCCTGAACCATTATCAATGAAAGCTCTTCGGATGTCTACGCCATTGACCTTTCCAGATAAGTACAATGGAATAATATGTCTATGCATGATATCACCTTCATCTTCATCAGTAAAAGATATTACCACATGGCATTCTATAGGATTATTCTCTATGTGATAGACTTCAGCTGCATGAATTTCAGTTTCAAACTCTTGAGGACTTGACAAAGCCTCAATGAGTGCTTCCCGAAGATCCTTTGATAAATTCAAATAATTTAGAATTGATAACATGGCCGGTACTTGGGCTAGGTTTTTCAATACATCATACTTTTGATCCAGAGTTCTGTGTTTCCCAATAGGAACATGTGGATTAGTAGTTTCCTTGGAAGCAGATGCTTTGGAAGATGATGAATCTTGTATCGGGATAAGAGTTGGCAATATTTCTGGTTTTGAAAGATTAGGCCGATTAGATCCATTTACTTGCTGAGAGGAAGATGATGGAACCTTCAACTGGTCTTCTAAAATAACTGTACCAGGACTGAATTTTCTATTGGTAGAATAACTTTCTTGTTCTATCTAAGCTCGCTGAAGGTCTCAACCATGAGTTTATGCAGTGTACATAGTTATAGTAGGGGTAGAATTGGAATAGTGGATTCTGAAGGATCCACATCTTCCCCTGTATCCTGAGCCTCTATAACTTCCTCTGATTTCTCTATTTGATATAGGGAATTCAGGCTCATTATAATCGAAACTGAAACTGGCACATGGATCTGGTAATTTAATCATATTAACAGAACTGAAAATCAACTCTTAATTCGATGAAGACTATTCCTGACTAGCCAATTTAGGTTGTTCCGTTTAATGGGGCGGTGCCCATTGCGTCGAAATAAATGGAATGAAATCTTCCAGAGTCAAAGGCAACATAGGCTTTGACACATACTCATCTTCTTCTGATTGTTCCTCTTTCTTGGAATTGCACTGTTTCTTTGAGGATTTTCCCTCTGATGAAGAGGGTGTTTCTACGACATTCATGGAAGAAGGCACAATTGGTTTCTTCAATTGTGTTCGCAAAATATCATGAGTTTGGTTGATCGTCTTTATGACCATACAATCATCATATTTCTGTGAATTTTTGCTTTTGACTTTTTCCCACTCACCATCCTCCTCTGTAATTGTAGCAGTAACACATTCTACCTGAGTTGAAGAAGCTTTCAGTTTGACTTGTCCTGAGTCGACCATCTTTTGTAGGAGTTCCTTGAAGATAAAACAATCCTGGACGGGATGCCCCAACATTTTATGAAATGGAAAATAATTGGGACGGTCTTCATATCCTTCCTTGTTTGGCCTCTTGGGCCATGGAAATTGAACCAGATTATTTTCCAGAGCCAAAATAAAGTAGCCAGGAACTTGTTCATTTCATAAAGAGTAAACTTTGCTCTTCAACTCATCAAACAGTTTCTATCTTTGATCTCTTTGATCGTCTTGATGAAACGACCTTTGTTGTTGGTGGTCAGGAGGTGGATCCCTCCGAGAAGATGAAGGTTTTAAGGTAGAAGCAGGTATATGTTCTTGTTTAAGCATAATTGTAGTAGTCTCTGATTTACCCATTCTCTTTCCTGGAGCTGATGGAATTACATGAGATTTAGCCTTAGTCTATATAAGAGAATATTCAATCTGTTGAGCGATTGAAGTAAGGTCTCGAAACCCTCCTGTGTATTTCACAGGGATCAGTGGTGTGCGTAATTCATCATGGAGATTTGCCACACATATTGAAAACAGTTCCTCTTGAGGGAGTTCTAAGCTTACGAAATATGTTAATCCCTTCCAGTGAGCAATGAAATTTTAGAACCTTCCATTCTCCCTTTTCTTAAAGTTTGTAAGATCAAAAACTGTTGTCTTTGGAAAAGTTGAGCTGAATTGAAGAAGAAATCATTGATGGAGATCTTCCCATCCGGTAATTGACCGGGATTGCATGATTGTGTACCAGACAAAGGTTGGTACTTGCATGGTTCGCACGAAGCATCTGAGTTTCATTGCTTCTTGCTGCTCCATAGATCCCATCATAAGATCGCAACAAGACATGTAATGCGTCAAATGTTGTTCAGGATCGCCTGATCCATTGAAAATAGGGAATAGAGGGTTCCCAAAACATGATGGGGGAGAGACTGAATCTACCCATTCAGGGTAAGATCTCTTTTCTGGTAGAACCTGTGCACGCTTCCCTTCCATAGTCTCTAATCGAGCTGTTAATGACTCAATGGTAGTTATTAACTTTTGAGAAACATCCGGTTGAACTTGGACATGGGCAGGTGCAATGACTGGAGTTTGAACACGTATGGCAGCTAGTACTGCAACAAATGGTATCACTGCCAACTATTGTTGCCCTTGACCCGTAGGATTAGACCTGTGAGGGTGTACTGATAGAGGAGTATATTCTTGATCCATCTCAGTAGCTGCAACAAATTCCCTTTGCTGACTGACTCCAGCACGTTTAGGAAGAAGACTTCCCTAAAGTAGTTCTGCATTCAACCTCCTCAATTTCTTCATCTCTTCCTCCTATTTTGCAAACCTTTTCTCTAGTGAGAGAAATTGGCCTTCTCTAGAGGATGGATATGTAACCTGATGCTTTCTCTTCCCCTTGTTTGATCCCTTTCGGAGAGGGGGAAGTGGATTACTTGAAGGATTACCTAGGTTCTAAGTGATCATTTGATTTTGTGTACACACACCTTCTTCATTTGTGTCTGTGCGTACATATTCTTGAGCAGGAACCTCTTCATCTGAATCCCCCGAGTGAGCCTCATCTGGTGGATCAGAAACAACGACAATTATTACATTGATTGATGCATAATGCATTGAATCCCTCCTATCAGAATTTCTGTGATATTGTCTCCTTCCATGTCTTTGATGAGACATTGTGTTTTGTTGATTTGATCCCTTAGGAACTTCTTGATGAACCTAAATTTGAGCGAATCTTCTGATAATTTGGATCTTTGTCCCTCTTGAGGCCTCTTCCCCAATCAAGAAACCACCAACTTTCGGTGAGGAGAGGATTGATGGTTTGAAAAAGTCCCCAGTCTAGTGGACTGGGGCTATTCCTACTACCTTTGCTCAACTCCTTGATTCCTATTTGTTGATTCTGAGGGTTTGTTTAAAAGAGTCCCCAGTCTGGCGAGCTGGGTGGCTCTTGACATGCTCTTTCTAGGAATTTCTTAAAAGATCTTCTGATCTTGCAGACCTTGGTCCAGAAATTAGCTGGATGCATCAACCTGCATCAACATTTATCACCCGGCTCGAAAGACAGTTGGATGATTTCTGACACTTCTGTCACATGATGATGTGCTTTCTCCATATGAGAGATCTGTTCAATATTCTCATTTTCTTGATGCAAGAGAAATTCAACAACTTGTTCTCTGTATTCTTGATTTTGAGAGGATTAGTTAAATCATGTTCTTGGGAAAGCTTTTGATTACAAATAAAGATAGGTATTCTTGGCCGGCCATGGATAATAACATTACCTGAGACCATTTTCGGCAGGCTTTGCTGACCAGAGAGCACCATGAAATGCAGTGCTCCATGAACACCCCATCATCTAACATGAATACCAGATAGGGCATTGGCAATTAACATGCACAATCTTCGTAGTGCGCCAAGGCATGAAAGCTGAAGGGATCTCTACTGCTTTTCAGGCTTCAGATATCGAGAGACTGATAGAGATGCCAAATCAATTTGGCATTACAACCCTTCTATTATCTTAACATTATTTTCATATTCATCATAATATAATACTTTCTTTTTCAACTGACAAAGAGTTTTCCATATGTTGAGATCAATATCATGAATTCCATCTTCCTTCAATATCTCTGGAATGTCATACTGAGAGTCAGCCAGATGCAAAAACATGACTGGCACTTCACCATTCACCAGTTGTTTTCTCATGTTCAATATTTCCTCTTTACCATTCAATGAATATTATTCTACCTAATTTGACCAGAGTTGGTGGTTCCTTGTTTCTTCATCAGATTCAACAAGATTGGTAGAGAAACCACTGATCAAGCTAGAATATGCATGACTAAGTCGTGGTTCAGAGAATGACCTACACCCTAGGCTATCTTCTTATTGAGAAAGTATTTCACCTTCTAGCGATGAAGCATCAGACATGAATGGTTTCACATTTGGAAGTTCCTCAAGATAAGAGGGCTTTCTCTGCACTACATTGTCCACTAGAGCATTTTCCAGGAAATGTGTATCACTACTACGGAGAGGACATTCGTAGCGAAATTCATCATCACGGGGAGGACCACCATGGTGGGTTACAGCAAAAGATGAGATCTCTTGCTCCTTGGTCTTCTCGCCACACAAAGGGTTATTGTAGCTCTTATCAAAAGATGAAACTTTGAGATTGACTGAATTGTCATGACGCAAGACTTCATGAGGATGTGTCTGTTGAAGACCTTTAGAATTAATGATCCCATTATTGGGAAATAAGGGAGTCAAATCTTGAATTCCAACAGATAACTGTCTAAGGGATTTGAGAACTACAGCATCGACCAAGGCCTTGTTACAGATTGGCTCTTGATCTCTTGAATCTGCTGGGCGGGTCTCCTTCTTAGATGCCTTCTTACTCACCTTCGAAACCACTTGTTGATGAAAGTGACTGCTCTGAGTAGGTTTATGTGCCTGATCCGGGGAGATGGCCAGTTTAGGCTAACGATCTTTACTCAAATTAGGTGTATGTGCCTGACATGGTTGTCTGTATGAGATTGGGGAGTATGACCCACAACCCTTTTGGATTGGAACAGATGTGTGTATCTACTCCCGAGTGAACTGTTGATGTGTCACTCCACTGCTAGGGACAGATTTGTGTGTCTTTCCCTGAGATGTTGCTGAAGCTGTTATAATATCCTGGAAAGCATACAGAATATGAGCAGGGATATGCTTCTGCTCTTTCACCATTGATAGAATATTCTTGGTGACTTCAGCTGCCAGAACGGGGATATAGGTCCATTCCGTGCTTGGAGTAGGTGTATGTGCCTACTACTGTCCTCCTTTTACTATCAGTGAATCCGGACAGTACTCAAGTGTAGGGGCAGAGAGTTGAGTCTACCTCCTATTTGTTGCCGGAGCTTTCCGACTGACTTCTCTGAATGCTACCAAGAGAGACTGTTGGTAGGCCTGATCAGTACTAGCAAGTGTATGTGCCTGCTGATTGCACTTCGCTGAACGTGGTTGACAAGATCTATCATATGTAGTCAAACGAGCCTGCTGGCTAACTAATGATGTATAAACAGGTGTATGTTCCTTCCTATAATACTCCGCCGTAATTGCCTGGTAGAATTGTCGTGATGCTTCCAGATGAGTCTTCTGGACAACGGAATTAAAACGGGACGGTGTGTGTGCCCTCTCATTTCTTTACACCAAGTTAGGATGGTGGATTTCTCTGGAAATGGCATATATGAGAACCTTCTCACTGTTAACTGGACTTCGCCTCTGGCGATTCGTCTTTTTTCCTAGAGTTCGAGGAACCTGAGCCGAACTCCTGAAGTCATTACCCTCATAATGTTGAGGGTGCACTGCCACACTAGTCTAGCATCGATTGTTGATAGGATCCCTTGGGAAGAACTCGTGTCTTCTTGAATTAAGGCCATGAGGGACCTTCTCATTCACCTCCCCAGAATAAGGTAGCGAATGGTGATTGAGTTCTGGGGATAACGACCCGAAACGGTTAAAGATGGTGGTTAGCACTGCCTGCTTCTTGATCACTGGTCGTCATTGTCCGGACGACCGGTGTGAGTTGTTCACTTGGAGGGATTTTCGGGCAGCATCCAGAGATGGAATGGTACCATGTTGACGGTACTCCTTAACCAGCGCATTTGATACCCAGCGTTGAAGATGCTGAGTAGGTGGTGTCGTCCTCAGAGCGGACGATGATCCAGCAGGAGTAGCAGCAGTGGTATTTGCAGCAGCGGTATTCACAGGTGTTAACTTGAGAGCATCCATTTCTTAGAATGCAGAAAATCATGGAAAAGAGTGCCTATTTGATATAACATACGTAATCAAGATTAATTCAGCCACTACATCTTTTGGATGAGCACATATGTCAATTATTTTTTTGTTGGACCTCTCTTTGAGTTTTAAATAGGGGCCTAACAAATAAGGAAAACATCATTTTAACATGGTTATGGATTCACATCGGGTTCACCATTTTTTGTTTCCCTCTGGAATTGGGGATGAACTCATCGATTTAAGGTTCAAACATTCCAAGCGGTTTCTAACGGGTTTGTTCGTAGAACCAGAAACCCCCAATGATTCCATATCCATTTGAACATACTTTCCAAAGGTAGGTGCTCATTAGTTGTGGACTGATGAGGCTTAGGAATTTTCATTGGTCGAGGGGATGGGAGTTCAGACTCATCACACCTCTTTGAGGGGAATTATTTTCTACTCTGGGACTCTCTTTATATATTTAGGTTATGTTTGTGAATCCTTATTACATTACCAAGTATAAAATAATATTTCCTTTAGATCTTACAATCAAGGATTGATATGTAGGAAATTCAGAGAATCTTTTATATGTGTTCGAGGTTCTTCATTGATAGAGAATCATCCGTATTCATTTAGAGATTCTTAGTCAATGGTATCCTTTAATACATAAATGTCTCTTGGTCATTATGATGACGATGCTGGTTTTAAATCCACTCAGTGGGCCACTTGAAGTTTATTGTCATTCAGAAGGACATGGATTATTTTAGAGTTGGGATCATACCCGCAAATGGGCTACCTATGTATCCTTTGTTTAGGAAAAGGAATCACAACCCTCGTAGTTAGAGTAAGGGAATATGATATTTATTATTGATGTCTCAAAGAAAGATGTCATAATTACTTTTACGCTCTAAGATCAAGTGAGTCATGCTCGGTGTGAGAAACAAGAGGTATTGGTAAAACCAGACAATTGTTCCATGAAAGATGCAATCATAAGAAATGATGTGGGGCTTATTTCGGTATGACTGCCCAAATAGATGAAGATTAGGATATACTTCAGGGAAGAAATCCAGGAACAGGGTCCATAAAGGTATATGTAATTTATGGAGATTTGGATACTCTAATTTGGGGCTTACTCCTGAAAAGGAGGCCCAAATTAGTAGGGGACTTATGATTAGGTTTTACTCCTGAGATGGAGACCCAGATCAAAAAGTAAATAAGGACTGGTTAAGAGAGATTAAGGCTGGGGCTTACTCCTGAGAAGAAGGCCTATGTTAAGGGACTTGAAAAATTTAGGGACTTGGGGCTTAATCTTGAAGAGGATGCCCATATTTGAGACTGGGGATTACTCTTGAAAAGGAAGCCCGGGTTAAGAGAATTATGGTTGGGGATTACTCCTAAGGAGGATGCCCATATTTGTGAACTTTGAGACTGGGGCATACTTCTAAAAAGGAAGCTGAGGTTATAGAGGACTTGGGGCTTACTCCTAAAAAGGAATCCCAGGTTATAGAATACTTGGGGATTACTCCTAATGAGGATGCCCTGATTTGAGAATTATGGCTGGGGATTATTCTTGAAAATGAGGCCCAAGTTAAGGGGTTCTCTCATCTTAAAGGATGAAGTTGAATGAATTAAATCTCAATCTTTAGTGACATAAAGACGTGTAAATCACTAGGTTTTGAGAAATATTCCACGGAGTTCCTTTCAGATAAGGAAGTCAAATCCAGAAATCATGCCATAAATGGCTTTGAAGAGTGTCTTGAAGACTAAATCATGAATAGGAGAGGTAGAATGGCATAAGAGGGGTGAAATGGACATGAAGGGCACCCAAAAAGGTAGGGGCGCGCAAGTCCTGGAAGGCACGCAGGTACTATGTGGGTGCGCTAGTCCTGGTCACGTAGGTATACCTACGTGACACATGGTTACTTGGGTGATTGTTAACCAGTATGGTAAAACTTGGGGCGATCCTTGATCAAAGCCTTAAGAATTATCCTGAGATACTTCCAGAAGAGAGGCACGTAAGTTTTTTTGAAGGAGCAGGGTGGCATGCAAGTATGTTCATTTTTAAGGGTAAAACACCTTAGGCACACAAGTGTTAGTGAATTATAACATTTAGACCTTACTCCTCTTGTCTAGACCTTCCATTCAAGGTAATGAATTACCTTAGAAGTGTTCGGAAGACCTGAAGAAGTGAATTGGGTGTTCTGATCTCTATATCTGAATTATAGAAAAAACAATTCTCTCAAATGGGGGGGCTCACTGGGGGTATTTATAGGCTGGAAAAGACCCCGGGTGGTTATCACCTAGGGAGAACAAGTGACTTGTGCGACCAACTTCGGCGTGCAAGTGTACTTGCACGACCATTGCGGCGTGCAAGTCTACTTGCGCGACCATTTTCGAACTTGCGTGACCCTTGCACAATGTTCTTATTATTCCTTCCTTTGTCAATTTTTTGATATTTGTCCAATGTTTGAATTACATTGAGCTAAGGTATTCCCTTTTTCCTATCATTAGATTCTGTGACGAAAGGCGCGTCAACAATTATCTATATTCCATGCTCAGATTGAATGTATTAGGTGGAAAGTGTGGTGTGTCTGTGAGGATGGGACTAGGTTTACCTTCACCAGCGAGAAGGGAGCCTATGCAGCGTAGGATGGACTTACCTAGAGAAGGGGGCAGCCGATTACTTATCAGTTGGATAGCCTTATCCTCAGACCAGTTGATGTGCAGAGTCCAAGCTATCCTATTTTGGTGGATCAGTACGTGGATCTTTTTCCTGATGAGGTTCCAGGGCAACCCCCTCATAGAGAGGTAGACTTTTAAATTGACTTGTATCCTATGATGACACTGATACCTACACCAACATATCCGATGGCTCCCGTAGATCTTCATGAGCTGCTAGTATAGCTGGAGGACTTGCAGGGAAAGATATTTGTCAGACCTAGTGTTTCACCATGGGCAGCCCCGATTTTGTTCGCCAAGACAGCGGACAGAAGTTTGAGGCTCTGTATGGATTATCAGAACCTGAACCAGGTGACCATGAAGAACTAGTATCCACTTCTGAGGATTGATGACCTCTTTGATCAGCTAAAGGGAGCACATTGGTTCTTGAAGATAGACATTCGGTCGAAATACCACCAGCTCAGAGTACGGGATGAGGATGTGTAGAAGATGGCTTTCAGATGTCGGTATGGCCACTATGTGTTCCTTGTTATGCCATTCGGCGTAACCAATGCTCTAGTTGTGTTCATGGGACTCATGAATAGGATCTTCCAGCCATACCTTAATCTCTTAATGGTAGTCTTCATCAATGACATTCTGATCTACTCGACTACCAAGGAGGAGCAAGCCTATCGTTTGTTGATAGTACTGGACCCACTCTGAGATCACCAAATTTATGGTAAGCTCTCTATGTGCCCGTTCTAGATCCAAGAGGTTCACTTTCTGGGATATTTCATCTCAGAGGCTCGTGTTGTTGTGGATCCAGCGAAGATTGAGGCTGTGCTAGCTTGGGATCCACCCAAGAGTGTGACGGAGGTACTGAGTTTCCTATGTCTGGCCGGTTATTATCGAAGATTTATGCTAGTATTCTCCAGAGTTTCAGCACCCTTATCAGCATTGATGAAGAAGGGGAAACCATTCATGTGGTTAGATAGGTTCCAGCGGATTTTCCAGAAGCTGAGGTATATGCTGACTAGTGCACCCATCCTGAGGCTACAAGAGAAGGGCATTGGGTACATGGTCTACTGCGATGCATAAGGGACCAGGCTCAGATGCATCCTAATGCAGATGAGAGCAGTGATAGCTTATGATTATTGTTAGCTGAGACAACGTGAGTAGAACTACCCTACCCATGACCTGGAGTTAGCAGTAGTGGTCTTTCCCCTGAAGATGTGGTGACAATATTTGATGGGCGAGAAATTCACAGTCAACTTTGACCACCAGAGTCTCAGGTATATCTTCCCGCAGAAGGACCTGAACCCGAGACGACGGTGTTGGATTGAGTTACTCCAGGACTATGATTTCAATATAGTCTATACTCCTGGGAAGGGGAACATTGTAGAAGATTCTATGAGCAGGAGATCGGGTATTCAACTACTAGGAGAGGCGACTGAGTAGCTGGCCACTTTGCAGATTTCTTATCGGACCGAGATAGAGCAGCTTTCCTACAGTCTCATACAGTCACACCCCCATTCCATCAGAGAGTTAGGGAGGCGCATCATGGATATACTGACTTCGAGGCTCGATATTCACATATATCCAAAGGGAAGACACCTGATGGATTCTCTATAGGTGGGGAGCACATCATCTTCTTTAGAGGATGTACCATGGTACCAGCATCACTTCGGAAGGTAGTGTTGAGGGAGTTCCAAACATCACCTCTAGCGGTACATCCAGGTGTGGAAAAGATGTACGAGGACCTTCGACGACTGCATTGGTGGCTAGCTATGAAGATGTCAGTAGAGAAGTTTTTCCCTCGATGCCTCACTTGTTAGCAAGTGAAGGCGTAGAACCAGGTACCAAGAGGATTGGTTCAGCCTTTAGACGTTCCAGAGTGGAAGTGGGATGTGATATCCTTGGTCTTCATGACAGGAATTCCTCGTACCTCCAGGGGACATGACTTGATTTGGGTGATCGTCAATCAACTCACCAAGTCATCCCACTTCTTACTGATCAGAGAGCAGGGTTCATTAGAGAGCTTGGGACACCTCTATGTGTAAGGGATTGTGTGGCTACATGGGACACCTTTGAAGATTGTCTCTGATCATGATGCATGATTTAATTCCCAGCTATAGAAGGGGTTGCAGGAGGATTTTGGGACACAGGTTCATTTGATCACCGCCTTCCATCCTCAAACGGATGGCAAGACTGAGCAGACCATTCAGACCCTCGAGGACATACTGCTTTCTTGTGGCCATGACATTGATCATAGATGGGAGGATCACTTACCTTTGGTGGAGTTTTCATACAACAACATTGATCACTCCACCATAGGGATGGCACCTTTTGGGGATTTTAATGGGTGACCTTGAAGATCACCTTTATGCTGGACTAACCCAAGGGAGTCAGAACTAGTGGGACCAGAGATGGTATGGGCTACCATGAAAAAGGGGTAGATCATCTAGGAGAAGATCAAGACTGGACAGAGCAGGCATAAGTCATATGCTGATAGAAGATAGAGACCTCTAGAGTTCGAGGATGTCAACCACGTCTTCCTATAGGTCTCACATTGACAGGGTTTGTGGAGATTTGGCCGAGGTGGCATGTTATCTCTATTATTCATCAAAGCATTCCATGTCCTCAGCAGAGTAGGTGATATGACTTACTGCATGTCACTTACCACTCAGTTACACCGGGTGTACAAAATGTTTCACGTATCCTAAATGAGGAGATACGTGCATGCTCCTACTCACATTATAGACTGGGGTGAGCATGACATTGATGAATGGGTGAATTTTTCAGAGTTTCCAGGGGAGATTGAGGATCGACATGAGAGAGTCCTTCCTGGGAGATCGATTCCTCTTGTGCGTGTGCGAAGGCAGCAAGGGAACCTCCAAGAGAGCACATGGGAGTGAGAGGCTTAGATGTGTGCTCAACACCCCCACTTTTTTACCAAGTTGAGTTGTGGATTACGGGGACGTAGAGCCCTGAGGTAGGGAGAATGTAAAGACCCAGAATTCCCATGTATTTTTTTAAATATATGGGAATTTTACGAGTCCGAGAAAATTGACGACATGTGATTCCGAGGCCCGGTGTACCTGAAATCCATTTCTGATGTTTTGTTTGGGTACGTTTAGTAAATGTACAAGTGACTTTTTATAACTTTTGAACAGGTGCTTAGAACTGAAATCTGAGGGCACCGTTGAACTTGCAGTGCCGGTATTCTCTTAGGGAGACTGCCACCTCAACGACAATGGGTCGAGAATGAAAGATAGTTTTTTGGGTTTTTGGTGGAAAATAATAAAATAAAATTAGCTGCACTTTATTTTATTTTTGGGCCACCATGTGGAAGTTGGAGGTGGGGTACACCAGAACTAAACCTCCTTGTGGGAGTTGAAGTGTGGGGACCACCCGACCATGACCTCCCATGAGAGGTTATGGTGGTGGGGCCCACCCAAACCTAACCTCCCGTGCGAGGTTACGGTGGTGGGGATCACTTGGGTCTAAAACCCCAATTTTATTTATGAAAAACCTCTCAACTTATATCATCCTGCCTTTTTATCACATAAACTTCCATTACATTTTACAAAACCGAGGATCTGTAAAGTTTAGTGTCTTGGAAACTAGGAACATAAAACATGAAAACATAAAACATTCTCCTTAAACACTTGAAAGGCTTCTCCTCATGTTAATCCTAGGTTCATTACTGTATCTCATAACCTGGGGACATACATCAAAATAAAGGGTGAGCAGAAGTCCCAGTAAGGGAAACAAGATAAACATTTTACATGTGAACTTGAGATACTTCAATAAGGTCATGAACAGAACTGTAAGCAATGAGATGGAAATCATGATATTTATCATAATAAAAAGAACATTTTTAATAACTTGAATATGTGGCTACAACATTTAATATTGACAATCCTTTCGTTTCACCAAGGTCCATCCCCAAGGTGTCATTAAAAATTACCAAGGTTATTCACCAAGGTATCAGTATAAAAGGTCATCTCTAGAGATTAAGTCATTACCAAATGAATTGGAGTGCTATCAGGGCGCACCCTTGACATGTATTTATTATCATGTGAGCCACATATATATTCATCAATCATTTCATAATCAACCCATATAGCATAAAAGGAATGGGTTTCATTTCATAATCATAATGTTTTAAAAACTACTTTAAAGACATGATCTTTGTGTCACTTTAAAACCCATTGAAAAGGAAGGTGGGTCTCATGTATGTAAATCCAAAAATTTAAAATAGAAAGTTTTTCTATATATGTGAATACCACTAGAGAATAGAGAGATTTGAGTATTAACTAAATAAAAAGAGATAATTTTAGAAATAGGGGAGAGACATTTTGAGACGGAAATTCCGCAGCATAATGGCTATGTTTCGGGGTTTTAGAAAACATTGAAAAGAGAGGGGACATGGGTCACCCACTCATAAATGATACATAAAACAGTATAGGGACATAATATAAAGTTTATAAGAACATGGTAATAAAATTTGAGAGACAAACCATGTGAAATGAAAAATATCGAAGGAAGACAAAAATAAGATTTCTCTTATGAAAATTCGGCAGCCTAACGACACCGCTTAAACTTCAAAAAAAATGAATTGATGAGATAAAAATAGGGTATCTCATCATATGGACATAAGAGATCAGTATGATAGATATAGAGATCATACCCCAACATAATAAAAAGTAACTTTAAAGAATTGACATGAAAGTAGAACTTTGAAAAATGAGAAAGGTGAACGAATTCTTTAAAATTTTGGCAGCCTAACGACGCCACATAAAACATCAAAATACTGAATTGTAGAGATCAAATACGGTCTCTCATCATATGAAAATAAAAGATCATTTTGATATATTTATAGATCATACCCCAAAAAAATAAAAAGGAACTTGAAATACTTGACATGAAAGTAGAACTTTGAAAAATGAGACAGGTGAACGAATCCCTTAAAAATTCGGCAGCCTAACTGCGCCACTTAAAATTTAAAAATACTTAATTGAAGAGATAAAATGGGGTCTCTCATCATTTTATAATAAATTATCATTATGATAGATATAGATATCATACCCCAACATAATAAAAAGTAACTTGAAAGACTTTACATGAAAATAGATCTTGAAAAATGAGAAGGGAGAAAGAATCCGTTACAAATATTTCGGCAGCCTAACGGCGCTAATTAAAACTTCATAAAACGAAATAATGAGAGTAATAGGGGATATATAATTATATGAACATGAAATGGGAAGTAAGAGTAATATAAAAGAACATCCTTTAACATAAGAACATGGAGCATAAAAGAAATGACATAAATGATATTACTTGAAAAGAAAGAGATAGGTCAGATCCCTTACTTTAAAACGTAACTCCTAAAACTCAAAGGTTGGGACCATGAGGGCTTGGGGGAACCTTGGGAGCACTCCTTGGGAGGAAATGAGACCAGAACTTCGTTGGGGGATAGTGGGGAGTTGAATGGATGAGAGGATTGCTTGGTATTTATAGGGAAAGTTAGGGGACAAGGCATTAATGGCCAATGGACACCTCATTGGTGGTTTTCGCAAAACCATGGGCTTGCCCATGGTATTTGCCCATGGTATTGGAAACTTGGGACACCTCATACAATACTTCATCCCCTTTAGTCGACCATCCCTTAAAATATCTCATGGAATCATCATGACATAGTTATGATGTCATTAAACATACTGAAACCCTAAAACAGTATTTTTACTATTCACTGAAAATTCAACTTTCTCAGAAAAATCCCAAAATATCACATTAACCAAATATCAATGCTCTGATTTCAAAAATGAACTCCATTTTATATAAATAATTTTCTAAATATTTTGAATTTAATTTTTAAATAAATACACTATTCACCGAAAATTTATTTCTTCAGAAAAAACCCCACAAATTACCTTAACATAATATCGATGCTCTGAGTTCAAAAATGAAATCCATTTTATAAAAATAATTTTCTAAATATTTTTAATTTAATTTTTAATTAAAAAACACTATTCACCCGAAAAAACTAATACTTGAATAATAATTTATGAAATCGTTATTTAACCATTTTATTTAATCACATTACTTAATCAAGGTTCCTAGATTATATTAATACTTTCTTTAAATGAGATTACTAATCCACTTGGACACATTACCAATCCTAATCATAAAATCACTATTCATAATTTACTATTCATCAAAAATTATGTTGAACTTATTAGACTCTAAATTTCTTACTGAAAATAATTATAGAAGACCATTTTTTTGAAAATCATTACGCATTTTTATTTATTTATGGTTTACATAAACATTTTTAAAATTTCCTTTCTCTAAAATTCATCAAAAATATGGATACTATATTTATCCGGTCATTTGGAAATTCATAAACTTCATCATAAGAAGAAATCCGAATTTTTATTTAAAAAAAAGAATTACCCAAGGCAGTTATGGTCTCCTTACATAGCCCCTTATCACACCAGTATAGGACATAAGTGTAAGGTATGCTAATGTGAGAGAATCTGAGGGAGGCTCGGCCAATATCGCACGAGTAGAAATTTCTATCAATTTGAACTTCGCGCAAAGGCGATTCCGTTCTAGCTTTACACGATGATGTTCTTCTTGGGATTGTTCCAGAGCAAGCCCAGTGGTGCTACCACCTTCCCAAGTTTTGTTAGATGGGCTTCGGTTGGTCTAAAACTACTGGGTGAGGCCATAGAATCTTTTTTCTATATTAATTAACCAAAATCACTTGTATTTAGAGACAAAAATCGAAACGTTAAGTTTACAGCGGTCATATTGACCAATGGTCATATAACTGTCAAAACCCAACAGTCTCATTTTAATTATACTCTTGTTATCAAATGAAACATTTTTGTTGAGTATAAAAATAAAATAAAATAACACAAAAAATTAGGAAACAAGATTTATTCAAAATTTTGGGTCATTACAATCTTCCCCCCTTAAGAAATTGAATCCTCGTAATTTTTAAAATTGGGTTTTGAAATTTCATTGAAATTCCGACATCGAAAAAGGAGTCAGTAAAACTATTACTTTAAAAGGAAGAAAGGGAAGTACAAAGGTCACCCGAGTTTACCCACACTAGGATTTCATGTAGGAAAACATGGATATGGAGGAGAAAACAAAGGGTCAAGTTCTGAGGGAGAGTGATAGAAAACATGATTAGGATAATTTTAACCATAAGAAAATCCCATACGTATGATGTGTGTAAATTCTCTTTGATTACCTAGTAGGAAACATAAACCAACAACGTTTTTTTAAAATTCATTTTCATAATTTCGAGGAATTCATTTACTACATAGAAAAAAACATAAGAAAATATACATACCTTCATGTATAGTTTCATCCTTTAATAAGTCTCTACCAAAACTAATAATTTCTCCAAACTATGAGAATTCAAAAACACTCGGTCTCATAAAAAGCACAAGAATCATCTTCTAGAGAATCACATAATCCACAAAATGTTAACTATCTATTTCTTCTATCTTTAAACATTATCCCAAAAATAAAAGGGGTAAGGTAAAACAACTCTTCAAAAAGAAAGAATCCCATAGGAATGGAAACTAATTTTAAATCTTCAAAGCTCCATGGTACTACCCAAAGTTCATCATAGACCATTCCATAAATAACGGTTCTTAAAATTCCTCAAAATAAACCAAACTAAGATTGAAACCCAAATACAAGAAAGATTTTATGACATAGTCTTCCAAAATAAAATTCATCATTCATCTCCAAACAACATAAACCACTCTTAACATCTTATAACATAAGTAACTAACCGAAACATATTTTCCCCAAGATAGGTTAATCATTTCCATAAGTAACCTATATTACCATAATTTCACCTTAAATTTATCGATTCTTCAAAATATAAGTCAACCTTACTCCTCAATGAAAATACCGTAGTAATCTATTTACCTCGATCATATAAGGTCCCCAAAATAGTGAACGTCTTCCAAAATAATAATCATCTTTTAATACCCTAATCATCTCTGTCATATTAATACGAAAATCGCCGTATTTCCTATTACATTGGTTGTTGGGATATGTTCTTCCATTTCACACCATTAACTAAGAAGAGAAAGTATAATTAGGGGCTTAAATACATAGCCAATAATCATGAAATGGAACTTAAAGAATGTAAGGATAACTTGTAGAAGAAAAGTATACCCTAACTTGTGATCCCCTAGGTTCCCATCTAGGTTATCCATGATCATATATTTTTATGTGAATCATTATTTTATTTTATCTTTGTTCCTTTAACAATGGTTCATACTAAGCTTATGAATTTACCAAAGCATATCCCCCGGATGTGTCGTAACCAAGAGTGCCGCAAGGCCCGTTTTTGTGTACCAGTTCCCATTCGAGTCTTACTCAAATCGGTGTTTTTAGGTTTTACTCCTATGTACATATGTGCCAGAGCCACCTCTACCTACTCGTATCCAGACAGGGATGTATTTTCCTGGCAACCCCTTACTCAATACTCACCAAAATACCAGGAAGATTTCCTATATTTAAGCTTTTATATAGGTTTCTTCCTAATGTTTTCATATCTTAATTTCCACAAATAACTAAACCATCCTTTGATACCAACTATAGAATCCCACCTTTTTATCACATAAACTTTCATTACATTTTACAAAACTGAGGATCTTTAAGGTTTAGTGTCTTGGAAACCAAAAACTTAAAACATGAAAACCTAAAACATTATTCTTAAACACTTGAAAGGATTTTCCTCATGTTCATCCTAGGTTCATTACGGCATCTCATAACCTGGGGACATACATCAAAAGAAAGGGTGAGCATAATTCCCAGTAAAGGAAACAAGAAAAACATTTTACATGTGAACTTGAGATACTTCTTCATCATCATCATTATTAAATTTATTCCAACGAACCAAGTACAAAGCAAGGGAAAGGGGGCGAGGAGTAAAGGGCCCCCTCCATATGGGGGCCTAAAATAGTGATGTCCAAGAGCATCACATCGGATCAAATTGACACCTTCTGGTTTAAGAGCGGTAATGTTAGGGAGACATCTGATGTTGGAGCCGTGCTCTGCCATCGTAGCCAAGTGATCTGCAACCTTGTTACCCTCCCACCATGTATGAGTAACCTGGATGTTATGGTTGAGAAAAGCTTTTCATCTTCTGATGGTGTACTCAATAGACCAAGGGATGGATCTGGTGCCATGAAGGGAGTCATATAGAATCATCGAGTCTGTTTCCACCTGGATGAGAACCAGGTTTCTCTATTTACCCAGGGTTAGGCCGGTAAGAGCTGCATTCGCCTCTGCCTGTATTGGGGTGCCGCTACCATAATATGCAGTGAAATCTAGGAAAACACTTCCCCCTGCGTACCGAACCACTCCTCCTCTTCGTGTGTCACCCAAGATACATGGACCATCCGTGTTAAATTTGAGGCTATTGACGGGGGGGCAACTGATCCATCTTCCTCGATCAAGCGGTTCTGAAGCGCCAGAATGGAGAAACATCAGGGAAGGGGCTTCCCGCCAGTTTCTTAAGAACGTATCCAAGTCCACCAATAGAATCTTCATCCTCATAATGATGGTCCTGTCATTGGAAGAAATCCCCTCATACCTAGCCTTGTTCCTGGCCTGCCAGAAGCACCAACAGCCGGCATTAAGGATCACCGCCCGAGCCGACCGTTCCAGTCCCGGGTTCGTCACCCCATGGAACAAGTTGTCCAGGAATGAAGCTGCACTCGTGCCCGCAATAGGGATGGCAGTAAGGGAGCCAAAGAACTTCCACACGCTCTGAGACCATTCCCCTTCAAAAAAAGTGTGGTCCGCGCTCTCTTCCGGTTTGCCCTTGCAGCAATGAAAGCAGGAGGCCAGGTTGATCCCCACTTTCTTTATGTTGTTGTCAGTAGGAAGAGCTCTATTCCAGAGCCTCCAAACGAGGAAGCTGTACTTCCTTGGGATCCCCTTGACCGATGTTATCACATTCCATTTGTCATTGGACTCCGAACTGGGGGAGACCTTTCGAAAGTCCTTCAGCGTGAAGTTCCCCAACCTCGACGGGATGAACACACATATGTCAGGCTTTGCGTTGAGGGTGATCATATCAAAGATATCAAGTTGATCCTTATCCATCACTGCCTTAGGGAAAGTTTGATGCACACTCGCCTCATGAAAGGAGGTAAGAGGGGCTACGCACCCCGGATATCTGATCACCGATCCAGCCAAATTATGGGACCAAAACAGGATATTCCCCTCCCCCACCATCCACCGAGCATGCCGATGAAGCATCCGGATGATAGGGAAAATTATTTCCCAAAAGGGAAATCTCCGGGTTACAGTTCCATCCATATTACTGCTGTAGTTTCGAGCCATAGTGCTACCCCACAAGGTACGTTCCTCAATGACATCCCATGCGAGTTTCGCATTAATGCAGGTAACCATGCCACCCATGCTTCACACATTGATCCCCCATCACGGAAAGGGCGGGCCATACTCTCCCAAGAGACCCAATGCCTCTTGCTTTCAGACAGGTCATCACAAATGAAACCAGCCAGCACCTTGTCAATAGTTTTGATCACTCCTTTCGGCACAGAGGTGGCAGCCAGAGCGTGCACCGAGATAGCAGATAGGACACTGTTAACCAAGGGAATGCGCCCCCCAAAAGACAAGAGGTGGTTCTTCCAGTTGAGAACTCGTCCCATGACCTTACTCACCACAAGGTCGAAGTCCCGTATACGCAAGCGGGCCGGAGAAATGGGGGTGCCAAGATAGACCAGGGGAAACATACCCTGTTTCATGTCCATTTTGTTGCAGACGTGGTTGGCCTGGGTGGAAGCACACTTGTTAGAGATGTAAAGGTTACTCTTGGAGTTATTGATAAGCTTCCCGCTCCAAAAACAGTAGTCCTCAAGGATATTCTTGATTCCCCGCGCTGACTTCTTGCCCACATTAGAGAAGATATTGGTGTCATCCGCGAACATCAAATGGGATATGGGCTATATACTCTGTTTTCTCCTAAAAGGCATGATCCTACCACTTGTGATCCCTCTATTGAGAAGTCGGCTTAAAGTATCTTCCATGATGATGAAGAGGCTAGGAGAAATCGGATCTCCCTGATTGATACCGCAGACCGCCTTAAAGAATCAGTGTGATTTCCCCAAGAAGGTGACATTCATCCATGAAGAGCTGAAGCACCTAAACATGATATCCACAGCCTTTGAAGACGTTCCCATGCTGGCCAGGACCCTGTTTATGAACCCCCATTCGACCCTGTCGTACTCCTTACTCATGTCAAGATTCACTGCCATGTTTGAACTATGGGTTTTATAGTTGAGGTCCTTCATTATTTCTTGAGCAAGCGCCATCGCACCATGGATATACTGTCCCCTCATAAAGCCATGTTGTTCTATGGAGATCCATCGTGCCAGCCGCGCGGACATCCTCACATTAATAGTGCCATCCAGGATATTGTATGGAAAATTTCACATGCTAACAGGCCTACACTGAGATATAGACGAGGGATATTTAACGGTTAGAATGAGACCGAGGGTCGTGGAACTTTACAACCTTGGAAATTAGCCCCCTTGGAAGAAGTCTTGAATGGCAGAGACAATATCACCTTTGGTCGTCCCCCACGCCTCTCTATAGAAAGAACCTGGGAAACAATCTGGACCTGGCGCGCTATCTGCATTCTGCCTGAGCATAGCTGCACAGACTTCCTCCTCATCGGGAATCATCTCCAGCACCCCCATTATCCTCCCGAGATACACAGGAGGGAATCGTCTCCCATAACTCAGCATTTACACTGGGGTAGCCAACATTCATCCTCCCGTTCGGGCCCGCGAGTATGTGCTTAAGGATG
This sequence comes from Viscum album, assembly GCA_963277665.1. Lineage (NCBI taxonomy): Eukaryota > Viridiplantae > Streptophyta > Magnoliopsida > Santalales > Viscaceae > Viscum > Viscum album. Next base: position 397,184,068 of record OY728145.1, read on the forward strand.
GATAAAGCCATACCTCCCACCTCTTCTCTCTCATTCATGTTGGATCCATCCTCACACATGATGTTGGGAGTGATAGAACGTCTTTTATCCTTGATACATGCGTGAAAATATGTCGTATTCCTATCCCCCTCTTTCAACCATTTGATCCTTGCACACTCTTGAGCCCTTCGTTCTTGACCTAGGATTATCTCCGCTAACCTGATCTTTTTATCCGCAAGGCCAGTGAACACAGACTCATCCCACAGGTCCTCGAGGCTACCTTCCATGTAATCGATATCCTCCTTGAGCTCGTTGAGATCTTGATCAGCAGGGGAGAGATCACCATCCCATGCCTGGAGCTTCTCCTTTAGTCTTCTGAGCTTGTTATGAATTTCCACCCACGAGTGCCCTTGAATTGGTTCCATCCAGGATGGGCAGATCATGTTGGGAAAGTCCGGGTTGTCGAACCAATAGGCGTGTAACCTGAAACTATCATGTGTCCCCTACCTAGACGCCAGTTGCACCAGCAGCAGAGAGTGGTCGGAGATGCCTCGCACCATGTGTTTAACCTGCGCAACAGTTAATGTCGAGGTAGCCTTAAGATTCGCCAAGCAACAGTCAAGGCGGCTCCAGCATCTGCGGTCCCCTTTTTGGTTATTACACCATGTGAAGCGGTCCCCCGTGTACCCCAAATCCAATAAGACGTTTCTTGCCATGAACTGGGAGAAATCCATGCAAGATCTGTGAGGGAAGGCGCCTTTTACTTTTTTCTCATCCAGCTCCACCATAATGTTAAAGTCCCCACCGATGATCCAGGGTACCTCCCCCAGGTCAAACGCACTGAGATCCTGCCACAAGGCTTCCCTCTTTTGGTTATCGCAACTACCATAAACAAAGGTCACGATGACAGAAAGAGTGCCCAACTTCACCCTCGTGGTCATGTATTGGTCACTCGCCTGAAGCAAGACCACCGAGATGTCCCTCTTCCAGAAAATATAAATGTGTCAGTTGGATGGGTCTGCATGCATGGACGCGTGCATGCCGATTTTGCGGGTAAACCGGTTGAGTCTGGGTGGAGCCTGTTTGTGTTCGAGAACTGTAGTGATCAAGACCCTCTTCTTCTTTATTTTCGACCCCAGGAAGTCTGTTTTAACGCGGGATCTGAGACCACGAGTGTTCCATATTATCAAGGGATACATTAAGCATAGAGGGACCCGTAATTGACCCCAGTTTCCTTGTTCATCATCTAGAAGGAGGCAGAATACTCCTTGTTCCATATAGGTCATGTTTCGACCGTGAACGTGTTTTCACCCCCGGGCTCAAGTCCAGGGAGGGAGAGGACGAGGGCCTCCAGGGAAGCGCCAAAATCCATTTCCCGCAAACGCCCCTAAGGGGAGAGCAGACCTAGGATTGATGCGGACTCCGAGCATCGAGGGCATGAGGTTCCCAACACCGGGTATCCACCCCATCATCCTTAACAACAACCTTCACTTGGAAGGGAAGAGGGAGAGCCCTCGGACCTCCCCCCTCAACCGATCCTGAAGGTAGGAAAAGTTGTTTCCCCCTCAGCCCGATAGGGAATAATAGGCTGGGGGCCTCAGAACGAACTCCAGTAGGCAGCATTCGGATAGAAGCTGGTGCGGACCACGACCCGGGTCAAAGAGATCCCCCAACCACCGGGGGAGGCCAACCTGACGCTAGGAGGTCGTGCCAGCCCTATGGAAGCAGAGTCCACACTAATCCGATGGCGAACCAGGCTCTGATCATCAGCAGGATAGGGGGCCTCACGGGAGACCACCGCCGATGCCAAAGCAACCCCATATCCACCCATAGGGAAATAGTTCTTCTGGATGCCTCTGTGCGCTTTGCGACAGACACCTGGAAATCGGGACCTGCATACTTGCACGGAGTGCCCCTGGAGAAGAATCTAGGGGAAAAACCTGGGGAACACTGGGAAAACCACATCCAGGGACCACTCAAATATGCCCTAGAAATCATGAGATATATCATAATAAAAATAACATTTTTCATAACTTGAATATGTGGCTACAACATTTAATATTGACAATCATTTCGTTTCACCAAGGTCCATCCCCAAGGTGTCATTAAAAATTACCAAGGTTATTCACCAAGGTATTAGTCTAAAAGGTCATCTTTAGAGATTAAGTATTTACCCAATGCATTGGAGCACTATCAGGGCTCACTCTTGACGTGTATTTATTATCTTGTGAGCCATATATATAATCATCAATCATTTCATAAACAACCCATATATAGTAAATGTAATGTGTTTCGTTTCATAATCATAGAATTTTAAAAACTACTTTAAAGACATGATCTTTGTGTCACTTTAAAACCCATAGAAAAGGAAGGTGGGTCTCATGAATGTAAATCCCAGATTTTAAAATAGAACATTTTGGTATATATGTGAATACCCCTATAGAAGAGAGAGCTTTGAGTATTCACTAAATAAAAAGAGATAATTTTATAAATATGGGAGATACATTTTGAGATGGAAATTCTGCAGTATAACGTCTATGTTTCGGGGATTTAGAAGACATCGAAAAGAGAGGGGACATGGGTCACCCACTGATAAATGATCCATAATACAGTATAGGGACATAATATAAAGGGTATAAGAACATGGTAATGAAATTTTAAAGACATAACATATGAAATGAAAAACATGGAAGGAAGACAAAAATAAAATTTCTCTTATAAAAATTCGGCAGCCTAACGGTGCCACTTAAACATCCACAAAAAATAAATCGACGAGATCAAAATAGGGTATCTCATCATATAAACATAAAAGATCAGTACAATAGATATAGAGATCATACCCCAACATAATTAAAAGTAACTTTAAATAATTGACATGAAATTAGAACTTTGAAAAATGAGAAAGGTGAACAAATCCCATAAAATTTCGGCAGCCTAAAGGCGCCACTTAAAACTTCAAAATACTGAATTGTAGAGATCAAATAGGGTCTCTCATCATATGAAAATAAAAGACCAGTATGATATATTTAGAGATAATACCCCAACAAAATAAAAAGGAACTTGAAATACTTGACATGAAAGTAGAACTTTGAAAAATGAGAAAGGTGAACGAATCCCTTAAAAATTCTGCAACCTAACGGCGCCACTTAAATCTTCAAAATTCTGAATTGAAGAGATCAAATGTGGGTCTCTCATCATATGATCATAAAGGATCAGTATGATAGATATATAGATCATAACCCAACATAATAAAAAGGAACTTGAAAGACTTTACATGAAAATAGATATTGAAAAATGAGAAGGGAGAAAGAATCCGTTACAAAATTTTCGGCAGCCTAACGACACCACTTAAAACTTCATAAAATGAAATAATGAGAGTAATAGGGGATATCTCATTATATGAACATGAAATGGGAAGTAAGAGGAATATAAAAGAACATCCTTTAACATAAGAACATGGAGCATAAAATAAATGACATAAAAGAGATTACTTGAAAAAAAAGAGATAGGTCAGATCCCTTACTTTAAAACGTAACTCCTAAAACGCAATGGTTGGGACCATGAGGGCTTGGGGGAACCTTGGGAGGACTCCTTGGGAGGAAATGAGACCAGAACTTCGTTGGAGGATAGTGGGGAGTCGAATGGATGAGAGGATTTCTTGGTATTTATAGGGAATGTGAGGGGACAAGGCAGTAATGGCCAATGGACACCTCATTGGTGGTTTTGGAAAAACCATGGGCATGCCCATGGTATTTGCCCATGGAATTGGCCACTTGGGACACCTCATACAATACTTCATCTCCTTTAGTCGACCATCCCTTAAAATATCTCATGGAATCATCATGACACAGTTATGATGTCATTAAACATACTGAAACCCTAAAACTGTATTTTTACTATTCAATGAAAATTCAACTTTCTCAGAAAAATCCCAAATTTTCACATTAACCAAATATCAATGCTCTGATTTCAAAAATGAACTCCATTTTATAAAAATAATTTTCTAAATATTTTTAATTTAATTTTTAAATAAATACACTATTCACCGAAAATTCATTTTTTCGGAAAAAACACCAAAAATTACCTCAACATAATATCGATGCTCTGAGTTCAAAAATGAAATCCATTTTATAAAAATAATTTTCTATATATTTTTAATTTAATTTTTAATTAAAAAACACTATTCACCCGAAAAAACCAATACTTGAATAATAATTTATGAAATCGTTATTTGACCATTTTATTGAATCACATTACTTAATCAAGGTGCCTAGATTATATTAATACTTTCTTTAAGTGAGATTACTAATCCACTTGGACACATTACCAATCCTAATCATAAAATCACTATTCATAATTTACTATTCATCAAAAATTTAGTTGATCTTATTAGACTCTAAATTTCGTACTGAATATAATTGTAGAAGACCATTTTTTGAAAATGATTACGCATTTTTATTTATTTAATGTTTAAATAAACATTTTTAAAATATCCTTTCTCTAAAATTCATCAAAAATATGCATACTATATTTATCCGTTCATATGGAAATTCATAAACTTCATCATAAGAAGAAATCCCAATTTTTATTTAAAACAAAGAATTACACAAGGCAATTATGGTGTCCTTACATAGCCCCTTATCACACCAGCATAGGACATAAGTGTAAGGTATTCTAATGTGAGAGAATCCGAGGGAGGCTCGGCCAATATCGCACGAGTAGTAATTTCTATCAGTTTGACCTTCTCGCAAAGGCAATTCCATTCTAGCTTCAGACGATGAAGTTCAGCTTGGGATTGGTCCAGAGCAAGCCCAGTGGTGCTACCTCCTTCCCAAGTTTTGTTAGATGGGCTTCGGTTGTTCTAAGAATACTGGGTGAGGCCATCAAATATTTTTTCTATATTAATTAACCAAGATCACTTGTATTTAGAGACAAAAATCGAAACGTTAAGTTCACAGCGGTCATATTGACCAATGGTCATATAACTGTCAAAACCCAATGGTCTCATTTTAATTATACTCATGTTATCAAATGAAACATTTTTGTTGAGTATAAAAATAAAATAAAAAAACACACAGAATTAGGAAACAAGATTAATTCAAAATTTTGGGTCGTTACAATCTTCCCCCCTTAAGAAATTGCGTCCTCGTAATTTTTAAAATTGGGTTCTGAAATTTCATTGAATGTCCCACATCAAAAAAGGAGTCAGTAAAACTATTACTTTAAAAGAAAGAAAGGGAAGTACAAAGGTCACCCGAGTTAACCCACACTAGGATTCCATGTAGGAAAACATGGACATGGAGGAGAAAACAAAGGGTCAAGTTCTGAGGGAGAGTGATAGAAAACATGATTAGGATTATGTTAACCATAAGAAAATCCCAAAATTATGATGTGTGTAAATGGTCTTTGATTACCTAGTAGGAAACGTAAACCAACAACGTTTTTTTAAAATTCCTTTTCATAATTTTGAGGAATTCATTTACTACATAGAAAAAACATAAAAAAATATACATACCTTCATGTATAGTTTCATCCTTTAGTAAGTCTCTACAAAATCTAATCATTTCTACAAACTATGAGAATTCAAAAACACTCGGTCTCATCAAAAGCACAAGAATCATCTTCTAGAGAATCACATAATCCACAAAAGATTAACTATCTATTTCTTATATCTTTAAAAATTATCCCAAAAATAGAAAGGGTAAGGTAAAACAACTCTTCAAAAAGAAAGAATCCCATAGGAATGGAAACTACTTTAAAATCTTCAAAGCTCCATGGTACTACCCAAAGTTCATCATAGACCATTACATAAATAACGGTTCTTAAAATTCCTCAAAATAAACCAAACTAAGATTGAAACCAAAATACAAGAAAGATTTTATGACATAGTCTTCCAAAATAAACTTCATCATTCATCTCCAAACTACATAAACCACTCTTAACATCTTATAACATAAGTAACTAACCAAAACATATTCTCCCCATGATAGGTTAATCATTTCCATAAGTAACCTATATTACCATAAGTTCACCTTAAATTTATCGATTCTTCAAAATATAAGTCAATCTTACTCCTCAATGAAAATACTGTAGTAATCTATTTACCTCGATCATATAGGGTCCCCAAAATAGTGAACGTCTTCCAAAATAATAATCATATTTTAATACCCCAATCATCTCTGTCATATTAATATGGAAATCGTTGTATTTCCTATTACATTGGTTGTTGGGTCATGTTCTTCCATTTCCAACCATTAACTAAGAAGAGAAAGTATAATTAGGGGCTTAAATACATAGCCAATAATCATGAAAAGGAACTTAAAGCATATAAGGATAACCTGTAGAAGAAAAGTATACCCTAACTTGTGATCCCCTAGGTTCCCATCTAGGTTATGCATGATCATATATTTTTATGTGAATCGTTATTTTATTTTATCTTTGTTCCTTTAACAATGGTTCATACTAAGATTATGAATATACCAAAGCATATCCCCCGGAAGTGTCGTAACCAAGAGTGCAGCAAGGCCCGTTGTCGTGTACTAGTTCTTGTTCAAGTCTTACTCAAATCGGTGTTTTTAGGTTTTACCCCTATGTTCATCTGTGCGAGATCCACCCCTACCTACTCGTATCCAGACTTTGATGTATTTTCTTGGCAACCCCTTACTCAATACTCACAAAAATACCAGGAATATTTCCTATATTTAAGCTTTTATATAGGTTTCTTCCTAAAGTTTTCATATCTTAATTTCCACAAATAACTAAACCATACATTGATACCAACTATAGAATCACACCTTTTTATCACATAAACATTCATTACATTTTACAAAACTGAGGATCTTTAAGGTTTAGTGTCTTGGAAACCAGGAACATAAAACATGAAAACATAAAACATTATTCTTAAAAACTTGAAAGGATTCTCCTCATGTTCATCCTAGGTTCATTACTGCATCTCATAACCTGGGGACATACATCAAAAGAAAGGGTGAGAATAATGCCCAGTAAGGGGAACAAGAAAAACATTTTACATATGAACTTGACATACTTCATCATCATCATCATTATTAAATTTGTTCCAACGAACCAAGTACAAAGCAAGGGAAAGGGGGAGAGGAGGAAAGGGCCCCCTCCATATGGGGGCCAAAAATAGTGAAGTCCAAGAGCATCACATCGGATCAAATTGACACCTTCTGGTTTAAGAGCAGTAATGTTAGGGAGACATATGATGCTGGAGCCATGCTCTCCCATCGCATCCAAGTGATCCGCGACCTTGTTACCCTCCCGCCATGAATGAGTAACCTGGATGTTATGGTTGAGAAAAGATTTTCATCTTCTGATGGTGTACTCAATAGACCAAGGGATGGATTTTGTTCCATGAAGGGAGTCATATAGAATCATCGAGTCTGTTTCCACCTGCATGAGAACCAGGTTTCTCTGTTTACACAGGGTTAGGCCGGTAAGAGCTGCATTCACCTCTCCCTGTATTGGGGTGCCGCTACCATAATATGCAGTGAAAGCTAGGAAGACACTTCCCCCTACGTCCTAAACCACTCCTCCTCTTCGTGTTTCACCCAAGATACATGACCCATTCGTGTTCAATTTGAGGCCATTGACGGGGGGGGGGCAACTGATCCCTCTTCCTCGATCAAGCGGTTCTAAAGCGCCAGAATGGAGAAACCTCAGGGAAGGGGCTTCCCGCCAGTTTCTTAAGAACGTATCCAAGTCCACCAGTAGACTCTTAGTCCTCACAATGATGGTTCTATCATTGGATGAAATCCATCATACCTAGCCTGGTTCCTGGCCTGCCATAAGAACCAAAAGCCAGCATTAAGTATCACCGCCCGAGCAGACTATTCCAGTCCCAGGTTCGTCACCCCATGGAACCAGTTGTCTAGGAATGAAGCTGCACTCGTGCCCACAACAGGGATGGTAGTAAGGGAGCCAAAGAACATCTACATGCTCTGATCCCATTCCCCTTCAAAAAAAGTGTGGTCCGCGCTCTCTTCCTATTTTCCCTTGCAGCAATGACAGCAGGAGGCCAGGTTGATCCCCACTTTCTTGATGTTGTTGTCAGAAGGAAGAGCTCTATTCTAGATCCTCCAAACGAGGAAGCCATACTTCCCTGGGATCCCTTTGACCTATGTTATCGCATTCCATTTGTCATTGGACTCCGAACTGGGGGAGACCATTCGAAAGTCCTTCAGCGTGAAGTTCCCCGACCTCGACGGGATGAACACACATATGTCAGGATCTGCGTTGAGGGTGATCATATCAAAGATTGCAAGTTGATCTTTATCCAGCACTGCCTTAGTGAAAGGTTGATGCACACTTGCCTCACTAAAGGAGGTAAGAGGGGCTAGGCACCCCAGATATCTGATCACCGATCCAGCCCAATTATGGGACCAAAACAGGATATTCCCCTCCCCCACCATCCACCGAGCATGCCGATGAAGCATCTGGATGATAGGGAAAATTATTTCCCAAAAGGGAAATCTTCGGGTTACAGTTACATCCATATTACCATTGTAGTTTCGATCCATAGTGCTACCCCACAAGGTACATTCCTCAATGACTTCCCATGCGAGTTTCACATTCATGCAAGTAACCATGACACCCATGTTTCACACATTGATCCCCCATCATGGAAAGGGCGGCCCATCCTCTCCCAAGAGACACAATGCCTCTTTCTTTCAGATAGGGCATCACAAATGAAACCAGCCAGCACCTTGTCAATAGTTTTGATCACTCCTTTCGGAACAGAGGTGGCAGCCAGAGCATGCACCGAGATAGCAGATAGGACACTATTAACCAAGGCGATGCGCCCCCCAAAGGAGAAGAGGTAGTTCTTCTAGTTGAGAACTCGTCCCATGACCTTACTCACCACAAGGTCGAAGTCCTGTATACACAAGTGGCCATGAGAAATGGGGGTGCCTAGATAGACTAGGGTAAATGTACCCTGTTTCATGTCCATTTTGTTGCAGACTTGGTTGGCTCGGGCGGAAGCACACTTGTTAGAGATGTAAAGGTTACTCTTGGAGTTGTTGATAGGCTTCCTGCTCCAAAAACAGTAGTCCTCAAGGATATTCTTGATTCCCCGCGCTGACCTCTTCCCCCATTAGAGAAGATATTGGTGTCATCCGCGAACATCAAATGTGATATGGGCTACATACTCTGTTTTCTCCTAAAAGGCATGATCCTACCACTTGTGATCCCTCTATTGAGCAGTCGGCTTAAAGTATCTTGCATGATGATGAAGAGGCTAGGAGAAATCGGATCTCCCTGATGGAGACCGCAGACCGCCTTAAAGAATCAGTGTGATTTCCCCAAGAAGGTGACATTCATCCATGAAGAGCTGAAGCACGTAAATAGGATATCCACAGCCTTTGAAGACATTCCCATGCTGGCCAGGACCCTGTTTATGAACCCCCATTGGACCTTGTCATACTCCTTACTCATGTCGAGCTTCACCGCCATATTTGAACCATGGGTTTTATAGTTTAGGTCCTTCATTATTTCCTAAGAAAGAGCCATCTCACCATGGATAGACTGTCCCCTCACAAATCCATGTTGGTCGATGGAGATCCATTGTGCCAGCCGCGCAGATAGCCTCTCATTAATAGTGCCTTCCAGGATCTTGTATAGAAAATTTCACATGCTAACAGTCCTATACTAGGATAGATACGAGGGATATTTAACCTTTGGAATGAGCATGAGGGTCGTGGAACTTGCCAACCTTGGCAATTAGCCCCCTCGGAAGAAGTCCTGAATGGCAGAGACAATATCACCTTTGGTCGTCCCCCACGCCTCTCTGTAGAAAGAACCTGGGAAACAATCTGGACCTGGCGCGCTATCTGCATTCAGCCTGAGCATAGCTGCAAGGACTTCCTCCTCCTCGGGAATCATCTCTAGCACCCCCATTATCCTCCCGAGATACACAGGAGGGAATCGTCTCCCACAACTCAGCATTTACTCTGGGGTACCCAGCATTCATCCTCCCGTTCGAGCCCGCGAGTAAGTCCTTGAGGAAGGATAAAGCCATACCTCCCACCTCCTCTCTCTCGTCCGTGTAGGAGCCATCCTCGCACATGATGTTGGGAGTGATAGGACGTCTTTTCTCCTTGATACATGCGTGAAAATACACCGTATTCCTATCCCCCTATTTTAACCATTTAATCCTTGCACACTCCTGAGCCCTTCGTTCTTGACCTAGGATTATCTCTGCTAACCTGAGATTTTTATCTGTAAGGCCAGTGAACACCGACTCATCCCAAAGGTCCTCGAGGATACCTTCCATGTTATTGATATCCTCCTTGAGCTCATTGAGATCTTTATCCGCAGGGGGAGATCACCAGCCCATGCCTGGAGCTTCTACTTTACTCTTCTGAGCTTGTTATGAATCGCACCCACGAGTTCCCTTGAATCGGTTCCATCCACGACGAGCGGATCAGGTTGGGAAAGTCCGGGTTGTCGAACCAATGGGCGTGTAACTTGAAACTATCATGCGTCCCCTACCTGGACGCCAGTTACACCAGCAGCGGAGAGTGGTCAGAGATGCCTTGCACCATGTGTTTAACCTGCACAACAGGAAATGTTGAGGTAGCCTTAAGGTTCGCCAAGCAACAGTCAAGGCGGCTCCAGCATCTGCGGTCCCCTTTTTGGTTATTACACCATGTTAAGCGGTCCCCCGTGTACCCCAAATCCAATAAGACGTTTCTTGCCATGAACTGGGAGAAATCCATGCAAGCTCTGCGAGGTAAGGCACCTCGTCCTTTTTTCTTAGCCGGATCTTCCATAATGTTAAAGTCCCCACCGATGATCCAGGGTACGTCCCCCAGGTCAAACGCATTGAGATCCTGCCACAAGGCTTCCCTCTTTTGGTTATCGCAACTACCATAAACAATGGTCACGATGACAGAATGAGTTCCCAACTTCACCCTCGTGGTCATGTATTGGTCACTCGCCTGAAGCAAGACCACCGAGACATCCCTCTTCCAGAAAATCTAGATGTGTCGGTTTGCTGGGTCTGCATGCATAGACGCGTGCATGCCGATTTTGCGGGTAAACCGGTTGAGTCTGGGTGGATCCTATTTGTGTTCGAGAACTGTAGTGATCAAGACCCTGTTCTTCTTTATTTCCGACCCAAGGAAGTCTTTTTTAACGCAGGCTCTGAGACCACGAGTGTTCCATATTATCAATGGATACATTAAGCATAGAGGGACCCGGAATTGACCCCAGTTTCCTTGTTCATCAGCAAGAAGGATTCAAAATACTCCTTTTTCCATATAGTTCATGTTTCGACCGCGAACAAGTTCGCACCCCCGGGCTCAAGTCCAGGGAGGGAGAGGATGAGGGCCTCCGGGGAAGCGCCAGAATCCATTTCCCGTGAACGCCCCAAAGGGGAGAGCAGACCTGAGATTGATGCGGACTCCGAGCTTCGAGGGCATGAGGTTCCCAACACCGGGTATCCACCCCATCATCCTTAACAACAACCTTTGCCTGGAAGGGAATAGGGAGATCCCTCGGACCGCCCCCCTCAACCGGTCTCGAAGGTAGGAGAAGTTGTTTCCCCCTCGGCCCGATAGGGAATAACAGGATGGGGGGCCTCAGAACGAACTCCAGTAGGCAGCATTCAGAAAGAAGCAGGTGCGGACCGCGACCCAGGTCAAAGAGCTCTGCCAACCACCGGGGGAGGCCAACCTGACGCTAGGAGGTTGTGCCAGCCCTAGGGAAGAAGATTCCACACCGATCCAAGGGTGAACCAGGCTCTGATCATCAGCAGGAGAGGGGGCCTCACGGGAGGCCACCGCCGATGCCAAAGCGACCCCTTCTCCACCCATAGGGAAATAGTTACTCTGGATGCCTCTGGGCACTTTGCGACAGACACCTGCAAATCGGGACCTGCATACTTGCACGGAGTGCCCCTGGAGAAGGAACGAGGGGAAAAACCTGGGGAACACTGGGAAAACCACATCCTGGGACCACTAAAATATTCCCTAGAAATCATGAGATATATCATAATAAAAATAACATTTTTCATAACTTGAATATGTGGCTACAAAATTTAATATTGACAATCATTTTGTTTCACCATGTTTTATCCCCATGGTGTCATTAAAAATTACCATGGTTATTCACCAAGGTATCAGTCTAAAAGGTCATCTCTAGAGATTAAGTCTTTACACGATGCATTGGAGCGCTATCAGGGCGCACCCTTGACATGTCTTTATTATCGTGTGAGCCACATATATAATCATCAATAATTTCATAAACAACCCATATATAATAAAAGGAATGTGTTTCATTTCATAATCATAGAATTTTAAAAACTGCTTTAAAGACATGATCTTTGTGTCACTTTAAAACCCATAGAAAAGGAAGGTGGGTCTCATGAATGTAAAGCCCAGATTTTAAAATAGAACATTTTAGTATATATGTGTATACCCCTATAGAAGATATATCTTTGAGTATTCACTAAATAAAAAGAGAGAATTTTATAAATAGGGGAGAGACATTTTGAGACGGAAATTTTGCAGCATAACGGCTATGTTTCGGGGTTTTAGAAAACATTGAAAAGAGAGGGGAAATGGGTCACCCACTGATAAATGATCCATAATACAGTATAGGGACATAATATAAAGGGTATAAGAACATGGTAATGAAATTTTAAATACATAACATATGAAATAAAAAACATTGAAGGAAGACAAAAATAAGATTTCTCTTATAAAAATTTGGCAGCCTAACGGTGCCACTTAAACCTCCACAAAAAGAAATTGACGAGATCAAAATAGGGTATCTCATCATATAAACATAAAATATCAGTACTATAGATATAGATATCATACCCCAACATAATAAAAAGTAACTTTAAAGAATTGACATGAAATAAGAACTTTGAAAAATGAGAAAGGTGAACAAATCCCATAAAATTTCGGCAGCCTAAAGGCGCCACTTAAAACTTCAAAATACTGAATTGTAGAGATCAAATAGGGTCTCTCATCATATGAAAAATAAATACCAGTATGATATATTTAGAGATAATACCCCAACAAAATAAAAAGAAACTTGAAATACTTGACATGAAAGTAGAACTTTGAAAAATGAGAAAGGTGAACGAATCCCTTAAAAATTCTGCAGCCTAACTGCGCCACTTAAAACCTCAAAATTATGAATTGAAGATATCAAATGGGGTCTCTCATCATATGATCATAAAAGATCAGTATGATAGATATATAAATCATACCCCAACATAATAAAAAGTAACTTGAAAGACTTTACATGAAAATAGATCTTGAAAAATGAGAAGGGAGAAAGAATCTGTTAAAAACATTTCGGCAGCCTACCGGCGCCACTTAAAAATTCATTAAATGAAATAATGATAGTAAGAGGGAATCTCTCATTATATGAACATGAAAATGGCATAAGAGGAATATAAAATAACTTCCTTTAACATAAGAACATGGAGCATAAATGAAATGACATAAGAGTGTTTACTTGAAAAGATAGAGAGAGGTCGGATCCCATACCTTAAAACGTAACTCTTAAAACTCAAAGGTTGGGACCTTGAGGGCTTGGGGGAACCTTGGGAGGACTACATGGCAGGTAATGAGACCCGAAATTCATTGGGGGAGAGTGGGGAGTCTAATGGATGATAGGATTACTTGGTATTTATAGGGAAAGTGAGGGGACAAAGCATTAATGGCCAAGGGACACCTCATTGGTGGTTTTGGAAAAACCATGGGCTTGCCCTTGGTATTTTCCCATGGTATTGGACACTTAGGAGACCTCATACAATAATTCATCCCCTTTAGTCAACCATCTCTTAAAATATCTCATGGCATCATCATGACACAGTTATGATGTCATTAAACATACTGAAACCCTAAAACTGTATTTTTTACTGTTCACTGAAAATTCAACTTTCTCAGAAAAATCCCAAAAATTTCACATCAAACTAATATCAATGCTCTGATTTCAAAAATGAACTCCATTTTAAAAAAATAATTTTCTAAATATTTTTAATTTAATTTTTAAATAAATACACTATTCACCGAAAATTCATTTTTTCAGAAAAAACCCCCAAAATTACCTTAACATAATATTGATGCACTGAGTTCAAAAATGAAATCTATTTTATAAAAATAATATTGTAAATAATTTTAATTTAATTTTTAATTAAAAAACACTATTCACCCGAAAAAACTAATACTTGAATAATAATTTATGAAACAGTTATTTAACCATTTTATTGAATCACATTACTTAATCAAGGTGCCTAGATTATATTAATACTTTCTTTAAGTGAGATTACTAATCCATTTTGACACATTACCAATCCTAATCATAAAATCACTATTCATAATTTACTATTCATCAAAAATTAAGTTGATCTTATTAGACTCTAAATTTCGTACTCAAAATAATTGTAGAAGTCCATTTTTTGAAAATCATTAAACATTTTTATTTATTTAAGGTTTACATAAACATTTTTAAAATATACTTTCTCTAAAATTCATCAAAAATAAGCATACTATATTTATCTGGTCATTTGAAAATTCATAAACATCATCGTAAGAAGAAATCCCAATTTTTATTTAAAAAAAAAGATTACACAAGGCCGTTACGGTATCCTTACATAGACCCTTATCACACCAGCATAGGACATAAGTGTAAGGTATGCTAAGGTGAGAGAATCTGGGTGAGGCACATCCAAAATTGCACGAGTAGTAATTTCTATCAGTTTGAACTTCTCACAAAGGCGATTCCGTTCTAGCTTCACATGATGAAGTTCGGCATGGGTTTGGTCCAGAGCAAAGCCCAGTGATGCTACCTCCTTCCCAAGTTCTGTTAGATGGGCTTTGATCGGTCCAAGACTACTGGAGGAGGCCATCAAAACTTCTTTCTATATTAATTAACCAAAATAACTTGTATTTCGAGACAAAAATCGAAACGTTTAGTTCATAGCGGTCATATTGACCAATTTTAATATAATAGTCAAAACCCAACGGTCTCATTTTAATTATACTAATTCTATCAAATGAAAAATTTTTGATGAGTATAAAAATAAAATAAAATAACACACAAAATTAGAAAACAAGATTTATTCAAAAATTCGGGTCGTTACACAACTCCCCTCATTAATGAGGGGGAGCCTATTGACCTCCTATACCCAATTATGTCGACCAACGCACTTTCCACTAATGTGAAAAATCCCCCCCATTAATTAATTGAGCACAAAAATTAATTATTTTTTAACATTTTTGAATTTTTGTGCCAACAATTAAATAATAGATAAAAATAATCTATTATTTTGGCTGGGCATATTCATCATGGTGGAACTTGGGAGAGGAGGACATAGGGATAATTCTCTCTAATGAAGAACTTCTTCCATGAATAGTGTCGGTAAGGAGCGTCTTCGACTTCTTCCTCAGAAGCACCTTGCAGAAGCAACTGATGTGGGACGTCTTCGACGACCGACCATCCCTCCTCATCATCGTCAATGAACTGATGCACGAGCTTGGATTGGATTAGTGTGTCGGACACGACGAACGACAAAAACTCTGTCTTCTTTCCCATGACTCTGTCGATGAACAACAATAAATGTAGGGGTTCGATCTTTGTAAATTGTTTCTTTTTATTCATTTCCCTTCATGGATTAAGATTCGAAAACGCATGCTATCACTCTGACGCGGAGGGTGCAGGTCGAATGAACACGGCCTAACCCCTCCGCCTTGCTTTGTGGTTTTTGATGCTAATCACGGAACGAGTATGTCTTGAGTAAATTATCAGCAGCGATGGTCATGGATTGAAGGCGACGTCCCAAGTAGTGTGTGGCTACTTCCGGAACAAGAATTGGGCCAGTAGAACTCGTCTAGTGACCAGCGGAAGGTTCGCTGGTGGTCGGAACCAGCGAACGTCACTGACAACGAAGGGAAGGGCAGTCGCCACCCTGGTCGACCGTGTGGACAGCGGCGGTGCAACTGCACCTCCAGAGGAGTGGGCCGTAGTGGTGCAGAGGTGGCCGACACAAGGCCAGTCGCAAATAAAACTGGCAGCTCAAGCCATCAGGTTGCAGGGGAAGGCACAACATAGAGCGTGTCGTGCGGAGGAGTGAGGGGCCGCAGCCAAGGTCGCGGTGAAAGAGGACGGGCAGTTGGCAGAGCCGGCCGCCGGAGGAGGCGCGGTGCAACCACACACCGTGGGAGGCGGTGCACCGCTCGACCAGCCGGGAACAGCGGGACCCACCACATGGGTCCTTTGTAACACGGCTCGACGCCACGTGGCACCCGTATCTATACCGCCTAAATTACTTAGCTGTTCGGGACTTCAGGGGGCTCGACCTCCCCCCTAGACATGGCTAGGGTGGACCACACAGAGACCGCCAATTCCAGGACTCGTGTGGGCCGGGCTTTCCACCGCAGGCTGCGCACGGGCCAAAGCCAGTGTGGGCTGGGTCGCCCCCATGGGCCGGGCGGCCCTCGCGGACCGGGGTGAACCCCAGTCAGGACCCAGGTCAGGCCGGGTTGTGCCGGTCCGGTCTAGTAATGCGAAACGGGCGGGTCAAGGTGGGTTGGGCCAAGCCCGCGTGGGTTTGATCCCTTGCGGGTCTGTCCGAAAAATCCCGCATATAATGCGAACAAAAAATTTCAAGACCTACCCGCCCCACAAAAACCCATGAGTTACCCGCGAGTTACCCACGGGCTTATCTACATTTACAAAAAAAAACTATTTATAATCATTTAAATATGGGATTTTTTGTCATTCTTAAAGGTATTTGTGGGGAAAATTATAAATTTACAATAACTAGAGTTATAAAGGATGTGATCAAACATTTTTGTGGGTTAATGGTGGCATGCGGTAATGCAGATGTGGTGGCGAACTGTTGCAATGGAAAGTAGGTGAGTGATCAATGATGGGTGATGAATGATAATGTTGGTTGTGTGGTGATTTGAACAACTAAACATGTGAATGAATGAAGTCTCTCTAGGTAACAATTAGTTTTAGAGGAAGGTATTAGTGTTTTCACGAGATTTTATCCGATTATCTTAAAAAAAATTAAATTAAATAATAAAAAATTAAATTGACCTAAAAAATATTATGATTATAATAACTCTTATAGAATTGAAACCATGCACATGGGCGATGAGTTCCATTTTTCGAGAGATGGGTTGACACACCATGTGAATATGATTAATAATTACTATATAAATAATATAATATCATATTAAAATAATAAATATAGGCCTATTTAAAATTCACATGTAAATAAATTGTGAATTAATATAATCATTATGTTGAGAAATCGTGTAACTATTTTACCATGATGTTTTTATTAAAAAAACAAAAATGTTAAATAAACATATATTGTAAAAATAATATATATATATATATATATATATATTTTATATCAGGCCCGCGGGCAAGCCTGCACCCTCACGGGCTCAACCCGCATTGGCCTGCACCAGCGTGGGCTCAACCCACATTGGCCCGCACTCTAAACAGTAAAATTTCTTAGGCCCACCCTGCCCCACATCCGCCCCATACCCGCAAATCCCCCGGGCTATAACGACCCATACATTACATACATTGTTAATACTTCAAAATTTAAGCACACTTCTTACAACATATGAAAAAACCACAAAGGACCGTATAGGTATAGTGTCTTTAGAAACTGGGAAACATAAACAACTGGTTCATAAATCTTCTACAGTGTCTCCCATTTATTTCATCATATCTAGGGTCCCTTTTAGCATATTCTACTTAATATCCATCTTTCTGACCTGGGGAAAAGAAAACATAAAAGGGTGAGCTCAAATGCTCAGCAAGGGAAAATAAAGGAAATAAAAATCATATCATATCTTTTTGAAAATTAAAACCGGCAAAAGAGATCATAATTTATTGTCATGGAATAAATCATAGAAGTGAAAATGAGATCCCCATAATCATAACATAAAACTTGAAACTTTGTGGCATGCACACATAATCATGGAAAATTATTTCTTGTTAGTCATGACTCATTTCCAAGACTATCTTAGTGGACAAAGTCCCTTTCTGAACCGAGTCACCCTCATTCCAGTCCTGTTTCACTGAACCGGTATAACCTACCGTTCCAGCCATGTCTATCTCATGAGATATAAAATCTTTACCCAATGCATTGGAGGGAGATATAGGTCCCACCCATCTTATAATGAATCCTTTCTTATGTGTTCCACATAATCATAAAACAAACATCATCTCATAACACATGTAACAAAAATGGGATTCTTGAACAATCATGACATCATAAATAAATTCATATAAGATAAAAAAATTCATAAAATTAATTCCATCACAACATGATCAAATCAATGTAATAATAGGGATAAAAACAGAACCCTTTATTATCTTAGATGGAAAATAATTTTGATAAAACACTTGAACTCCATTCTTGAGGAAAATATCCTCTCTTCTTCAAAAACATTTTTCCTTTCATAACATGTCATACAACTTTAAAATAAAAGAAGTTGATTAAAAATAAACTTGAAAACTTGTAAAGGAAGATTCTTGGAAATTTTGTTTTAAAAGTCCATTCATGCCGTATAAGTTAAAAAAAACATTCTTCGTACTTTTGTCGGAAAAGTCAAAAAGTACCTCGTACGACAAAAGATTCCTTTCATAGATATTACTAAAAACTCACCGAAGGGTAAAAATGGATTTAAACAATTGTAGGTGGATGGAAATAATATTACATATTGGTGAAACATGGATGTGGATGATAAAATACACCCCAGTAAATACTTACGAATAAACAATCTCGGATAAAAAAATGAGATTGTGATATTTCCCTCACCTTAGGTCCGATTTGCTTTGTACGTGTCTGAAGCTCCTGTATAATGGTTTAAATAATGTTATTGACTTATTCCAGAATCATAAATATTGATATGATATCATATATGGTCATATTCTTAGCTTCTTATTAGTAATATTTCATTGTTACTTGTTACTCGGGTCTTTATTGCCTTTTGTTCTTATGCGTGTTTTGCCGAATAAATTCTTATTCTTATTTTAAGGTTGTAGATACCTTATATCCATAATGGTATTAGTGTAACATATATCATATTTATTCATTCAATTCATTTATATAATTACTATGTAATGATGATCATGTAGAACGAGTCGCTTCACATCGTGGTGACGGTATTCCGTACGTACGCACGAGTGATGATATTGTTCCTATGATCGTGGAATTGTATTGGAGTATATATATATATTATTTCAGTATCAATATTACTTTATAATAATCATAAATAGTTACTCATTACACCATTATACCCATCCTTGTAAAGTGATGGTGGAAAATAGATTACACCACGGCGTGGAGACGGTATTCCGTACGTACGCACGCGCGGTGATTTCATTTTTCCGTAGGATGGATAGAAGGTGAATTAGGGTTGTTTCATATTTATAATAACATATCAGTATGTAAGTAATACTGATGTTATTACTTTAATATGAAACAACTAAAGAAGAAGAAATTGAAGAAGAAAGAAATTGAAAAGATCGGTAATGGATATTACCTCTTCTTTGGAACGCCTCTTTGAATCCTCCACTTAGGGAACTAAGATTTGTCTTTGAAGAGGACCTCTAGGATTATTCTAGGGAAGTGGAGAGGAGAAAATGGCAGGGGTTGGCCGAGATTGAGTGCTCAATTTGGTGTGAGGAGGAGGGGGAGGAGGTGCCCTTTTATAAGGGAGGAGAGGGGCACCTTAGGAATATCTCAAAATATTATTTTATATTAAAGTCAAAATCGGGTTATAATGGTTCCAAAGGGTCTTATTTCGAAGCTAAAGTGGGGATGGGTCGAAATCCTATCAACCAATAGGATTTAGAAAAGTTTAGGGTATTATTTTAACCTTATCAATTAGATTTAACTCTAAGTTAATTAATTTAACTTTTACCGTGTCTTTTTGTTTTCTTTAACTATATGGTTAATACACTTACTATGACATGCCAAACGAACCCCAAATTGTTTATTATTAATATATATATCCTTATCTAAGTTATTTGTCCGAACCTTAGATTTTGAGGAATAAAATAACAATTAATAATATAATATTTTATTTACAAACTATTTTGTGTCAATTTTGACACTATTTGATATATGATTTTTGTGAAAGTCATAACAGAATTATATGTTCGAACCAAGTTGATTAAATCAACATTAATATATCATAGTAACCTAGAAAATTATTGGAATTCATAAAAAGTCTCAAATTACATTTATTTTGGTGTTTATAACATCAATTATGTCAATATTTCATTAATAAGATAATTAGTGCATCATCATTGTGTCATAAATAAATTAAATTATTTAATGTCTAAAAATTACAAATAAAATACCATTATGTAGGAAATATTTTTAGCTTTCTAATGAATATTTATAGTCTAATTTATCTTATGTATAACCCCATATTAAAAATGATTTACTTATTAAACATTGATTTTAACTATTTTAACCCTTCTTTAAATAAATTAATAATAAATGTCCTAATCTAATACAAGTGGGCCTAAATGGTCATATTTTATTCCTAAGTTTGTTTTTGGTCGAATTACACTTGTCCAATAGAATTAGGACATGTGTTAGGGTAATAGTAATATCATATTTACCCTTAGTTACCCTATTTACTATTAACTGTGGTAAAAAAGGTAAAAAGTTACTATTCACCAAAAAATTATTTTCATCTCATTGAACCACATTTTAGTCCTTGATATTAACCGTGTCTCTCGGATTTTCGAAATTCCATTCACAGAAGCGGTAAAATTAAGTTTTATGCAAAATTCAGTTTTTAACCTACCACTTAGTGGTTTCACTATTCATCAAAAATTGAAAGTTTTCAGAAAAATACCAAAATTTCACCCTAGGATAATTTCGGTGTTCCGAATCCAAAAATGAAGTCCATTTTGAAAAATAAAATATATAAAATTTCAAAAAGTGGTTATTACTATTCATAACAGCTAGTTTTAATAATATTTTAATAGCATATCGTTGTTTAGTGAAACTCGGTATTGCGTACGACGCAAGCTATCGAGGAAGGTCGCGATTGCATGTAAAGCAAGCCAAGCAAGTGTTGTGTAGAAAAGATTCCTTTGATGATTTATATAACATAAAAGTCTCGGGTGTTACATTCTACCCCCCTTAAAAGAATTCCGCCCTCGAAATTCGTCACTTTTTAACAAACAGATGAGGATACTTCTCCCTCATCATATCCTCAAGCTCCCATGTAGCTTCTTCAAGTTGGTGGTTCCTCCATAAAACTTTCACCAAGTGAGTGGTCTTGTTTCGTAGGACTTTTTCGCTACGATCCAGAATCTCTATCGGCTGTTCTTCATAAGAAAGATCTTGCTCCAGCGGTACAACTTCTGAGCTGAGTATATGTGAAGGATCCGGTATGTACTTTCTCAGGAGAGATACATGGAACACATCGTGAACTTGAGAGAGATTCGGTGGAAGCGCCAATCGGTAAGCTACCTTCCCAACATGATCCAGTATTTCGAAAGGACCGATATATCTAGGGCTCAACTTCCCCTTCTTTCCAAATCTCATAACCCTCTTCCAGGGAGATATTCGTAAGAACACTTTATCGCCCACTTCAAACATTAGGTCTTTTCTTCGGTTGTCGGCATAGCTTTTCTGTCGACTCTGAGCTGCTCTTATGTGTTGTTGAATAGATCTGACCTTTTCTGCCATTTCATCAACGAGATCAGGTCCTAATAGCTTTCTTTCCACAACTTCATCCCAGCAAGTTGGAGTCCTGCATTTCTTTCCATAGAGAGCTTCATAAGGAGCCATCTGAATACTAGAGTGAAAGCTATTATTATAAGAAAATTCCACCAAAGGTAGGTGTTGATCCCAACCTCCTTTTAAATCCATAGAGCAAGCTCTCAACATATCTTCTAGGGTTTGAATTGTTCTCTCAGACTGACCGTCTGTCTGAGGATGATAAGCAGTGCTGAAACTCAACTCTGTATCCAGAGTATGCTGAAGACTTCGCCAGAACTTCGAGGTAAATCTCGGATCCCGATCAGATATAATAGAAATTGGTACTCCAATCAATCTTACCACTTCCTTTACATATATCCTGGCAAGCTGATCTAGAGAGAAATCCTCTCTAATAGGAATGAAGTGTGCAGACTTTGTAAGACGATCAACTATGACCCAAATAGCATTATTGCCTTTGGATGTTTTAGGAAGTCCTGTGACAAAGTCCATAGTGATGTTTTCCCATTTCCATTCGGGTATGGGTAATGGTTGTAACATCCCCTTAGACTTCTGTCTCTCAGCTTTAACTTGTTGACAAACCAAACATCGAGAGACATATTCAGCAACATCTCTTTTCATGCCATCCCACCAGAAGTACTCTTTCAGGTCCCTATACATCTTCGTGCTTCCAGGATGAATAGAGAATGATGAACTATGAGCCTCATCCAGCAGCTCCTTCTTTAATTCGGGGATGGGAGGAACACAAACCCGATTCCTGAACATTATTATCCCATCACAATCAAGGTTGAATTCAGGTACATTTCTCACCTTCTTTTGTAACTCGACATCTTCTTTCTGTGCCTCTTTAATCTTCACATGTATAGATGGTTGAACATTCATTTGAGAAAGATAAGATTTTCCCCTTCCATTATAATTCCAAGATCTATCCTTTGTAAATCCATAAATATTGCATCATTTGTGATCCTCATCATGGATAAACTAGCATGGTCTTGTCGACTTAATGCATCTGCCACCTTGTTTCCTTTCCTAGGGTGGTAATGGATTGAGCAGTCATAATCCTTAATCAGCTCCAACCATCTTCTTTGACGCATATTCAACTCATTTTGTGTGAAAATATACTTTAAACTTTTATGATCAGTATAAATATCACACCTTTCACCATAAAGGTAATGCCTCCAAATCGTTAATGCAAAGATTACCGCAGCCAACTCCAAATCATGTGTTGGGTAATTTTGCTCATGGATTTTCAAATGTCGTGAGGCATAAGCTATCACCATATCATTTTGCATAAGAACACACCCCAATCCCTTCTTGGATGCATCACTGTAGATCACAAACCTTTCTCCACTACAAGGCAGTGTGAGCACAGGTGCACTGGATAACCTTCTTTTCAACTCCTTGAAATTCTCTTCACATTCCTCTGTCCAGACAAACTTAACTCCTTTCTGAGTCAACTTGGTGAGTGGATTAGATAATCGTGAAAAATCTTTTACAAAACGTCGATAATATCCAGCCAAACCAAGAAAACTTCGGATCTCAGTTACTGTTGTTGGTCTCAACCATCTTTCGATAACCTCTGTTTTTGCTGGATCCACAGATATCCCCTCTTTTGAGATTATGTGACCCAAAAATGAAACTTTTTGAAGCCAAAATTCACACTTGGTAAATTTGGCATAAAGCTTCTCCTTTCTCAGGGACTTCAATATAATTCTCAAGTGATCTTCATGATCTTCCTTGCTCTTTGAATAGACAAGAATATCGTCTATAAAGACTACCACAAATTGATCAAGATAGTCTCTAAAGACTCTATTCATTAGATCCATGAAGATACCAGGGGCATTAGTAAGACCAAATGGCATCACTATAAATTCATAGTGTCCATACCTTGTACGGAAAGCCGTCTTTGGTATATCCTCCCTTTTGACCCTTAATTGATGATACCCTGAACGAAGATCAATCTTGGAAAAGTATTGAGCTCTGCGTAGTTGGTCAAATAAGTCATCAATGTGTGGGAGAGGATATTTGTTCTTGATAGTGATCTTGTTAAGTTCTCGATAATCAATGCAGAGTCTCATTGATCCATCTTTCTTCTTAACAAATAGAACAGGTTCTCCCCAAGGTGACGCACTAGGGCGTATGAATCCCTTATCAAGATTCTCTTGGAGTTGCTTCTTCAATTCCTGCAACTCAATTGGGGCCATTCTATAAGGTGTCTTTGAAATTGGCAAAGCGCCCGGTACGAGTTCTATTGAAAACTCAACTTCACGATTTGGTGGAAGACCCGGTAATTCCTCCGGAAAGACATCATCAAACTCCTGTACAATGGGAATATTCTTAATCGTGAGTTTCTCACCAACCATTTGAGATAAATAACCTTCATTTAGTGGAATCAATACCCATAAGATGGAAGAAATTTCCACTGGAAGGTTATGTTCATCCTTGCATTGGTATACGATCGTAGATTGATCTGGAATATGAAATGTGACTTCCCTTATTTGGCAATTGATATGAGCTCCATGTAGAGAAAGCCAATCCATGCCAAGAATCACATCAAATTCCACTAAAGGAAGGATCATACGATTTGCAGGAAGCACTTTCGCACAAACTTGAATCGGAGAAGAATTATAAACTTTTGATGCGACTGTTGTGCCATTAGGTGTTGTCACAGCTAACTCAACATCTAATTGTTGAGGTAATACGGTGATACCCTTAGAAAATTCTTTAGAAATAAAAGAGTGGGTGGATCCAGAATCAAATAAAACATTTGCTACTTTAGAGTGGACGGTAAGTGTACCTTTCACCACTTCGTTATCGTACTCCACATCGCTGATAGAAATTGCATGTGACTTTCCTTTGTCTTTAGCCTTAAGATTTTGTTGACGTCGACCATCATCATCAACCCTTGGATTTGGGAATTGATTGGCATAATGCCCCATCTCCTTGCACTTGAAACATTGAAGTGTAGTAGGTTCATTCTGTGTATCCCTTCCTTTGTTTGCGTCATTAGACATCTTCTTCCCATTATCACGGCATTCAAATGCCTGATGACCTTCTTTTCCACATTTAAAACATTTACTTGTCCCTTTAAGACAACTCCCTCCATGTTTCTTTCCATACTTTGAGCATAAGGAAAAGCTCATCTTCTTTTCCATGTGCTCTTTAGATTTTTCTTTGAATTCCATCTTCCTCTTCTTATCAAACCCATGTGACTGATGGGTTACTCCAATCTCCATCTCGACTTTGAGAGCACATCGAACTATTTCCTCGTAGCTATTGAAGTCCATTATGGCTAACGCCCTTCGAAGACTTGGTTTTAAGCCACTAAAGAATCGATCGATCTTACTCTCAGTTTGGATAATAATACCAGAAGCGTACCTTGCAAGTCTTGTAAAATTTGCTTCATAGATACTAACAGATTCATCATCCCTTTGCTTCAGTTCAAGGAACTCTTTCTCCATCTTTGTTCGGAGAATACGAGGGAAGTATTTATTGAAAAATAAGTTCTTGAACTCGTACCATTCCATAGACTCAATTTCATCCCTTTGCCTCGTATTCTTAATACGATTCCACCATTGATCAGCATCTCCTTCCAAACGATACAATACTAGGATGACTTTATCAAGCTCAGAACATTGAAGAACTGAAAATATCTTTTCAGTAGTACTAATCCATTGTTCAGCAACTAATGGATCAGTAGACCCGCTGAAAGAAGGTGGACGCTGCCTCATGAAGGATTCAACATAATGTTGCTCCTTCCTTTGCTCGTTTGGAAGTCCTGCATGATTCATAGCTTGATAAAGTTGTGTGAGCATGGCTACAAGATTTTGCATTCCAGCTCCCATATCGTTTGGTTGCTCAGGGGGACAATCATTGCATTGCCCATCGCATTCCGCATTAACACGGTTCCTTCGAGTTCCAGCCATTGACTAAAACCAAGAAGAATAGTGTGAGAAACACTAATTATAATAGGAAAACCACATAATTCAATAATAAAAATTTCATGCTTAAGGTCTTATCCTAGGTTATTCAAGGACATTTCTAAAACACTATGATTGTGTTCTATGCTTAGACTTATCCTTTGGGTTCTTACTAAGGCTTTCACATCCTAGTTTCCAAAGGTTGACTATACCTTTCCTCTGATACCAACTATAACGACCCATACTTTACATACATTATTAATACTTCAAAATTTAAGCACACTTATTACAACATATGACAAAACCACAAAGGACCGTATAGGTATAGTGTCTTTAGAAACTGGGAAACATAAACAACTGGTTCATAAATCTTCTACAGTGTCTCCCATTTATTTCATCATATCTAAGGTCCCTTTTAGCATATTCTACTTAATATCCATCTTCCTGACCTGGGGAAAAGAAAACATTAAAGGGTGAGCTCAAATGCTCAGCAAGGGCAAATAAAGGAAATAAAAATCATATCATATCTTTTTGAAAATTAAAACCTGCAAAATAGATCATAATTTCTTATCATGGAATAAATCATAGAAGTGAAAACGAGATCCCCATAATCATAACATAAAACTTGAAACTTTGTGGCATGCACACATAATCATGGAAAATCATTTCTTGTTAGTCATGACTCATTGCCAAGACTATCTTAGTGGACAAAGTCCCTTTCTGAACCGAGTCACCCTCATTCCAGTCCTGTTTCACTGAACCGGTATAACCTACCGTTCCAGCCATGTCTATATCATGAGATATAAAATCTTTACCCAATGCATTGGAGGGAGATATAGGTCCCACCCATCTTATAATGAATCCTTTCTTATGTGTGCCACATAATCATAAAACATACATCATCGCATAACACATGTAACAAAAATGGGATTCTTGAAACATCATGACATCATAAATAAATTCATATAAGATAAAGGAATTCATAAAAGTAATTCCATCACAACATGATCTAATCAATGTAATAATAGGGATAAAAACAGAACCCTTTATTATCTTAGATGGAAAATAATTTTGATAAAACACTTGAACTCCATTCTTGAGGAAAATATCCTCTATTCTTCAAAAACATTTTTCCTTTCATAACATGTCATACAACTTTAAAATAAAAGAAGTTGATTAAAAATAAACTTGAAAACTTGTAAAGTAAGATTCTTGGAAATTTTGTTTTAAAAGTCCATTCATGCCGTATAAGTTAAAAAAACATTCTTCGTACTTTTGTCGGAAAAGTCAAAAAGTACCTCGTACGACAAAAGATTCCTTTCATAGATATTACTAAAAACTCACCGAAGGGTAAAAATGGATTTAAAAAATTGTAGGTGGATGGAAATAATATTACATATTGATGAAACATGGATGTGGATGATAAAATGCACCCCAGTAAATACTTACGAATAAACAATCTCGGATAAAAAATGAGATTGTGATATTTCCCTTACCTTAGGTCCGATTTGCTTTGTACGTGTCCGAAGATCCTGTATAATGGTTTAAATAATGTTATTGACTTATTCCAGAATCATACATATTGATATGATATCATATATGGTCATATTCTTAGCTTCTTATTAGTAATATTTCATTGTTACTTGTTACTCGGGTCTTTATTGCCTTTTGTTCTTATGCGTGTTTTGCCGAATAAATTCTTATTCTTATTTAAGGTTATAGATACGTTATATCCAGAATGGTATTAGTGTAACATATATCATATTTATTCATTCAATTCATTTATATAATTACTATGTAATGATGATCATGTAGAACGAGTCGCTTCACATCGTGGAGACGGTATTCCGTACGTACGCACGAGTGATTATATCGTTCCTATGATCGTGGAATTGTATTGGAGTATATATATATATTATTTCAGTATAAATATTACTTTATAATAATCATAAATAGTTACTCATTACACCATTATACCCATCCTTGTAAAGTGATGGTGGAAAATAGATTACACCACGGCGTGGAGACGGTATTCTGTACGTACGCACGCGCGGTGATTTCATTTTTCCGTAGGATGGATAGAAGGTGAATTAGGGTTGTTTCATATTTATAATAACATATCAGTATGTAAGTAATACTGATGTTATTACTTTATTATGAAACAACTAAAGAAGAAGAAGTTGAAGAAGAAAGAAATTGAAAAGATCGGTAATGGATATTACCTCTTCTTTGGAACGCCTCTTTGAATCCTCCACTTAGGGAACTAAGATTGGTCTTTGAAGAGGACCTCTAGGATTATTCTAGGGAAGTGGAGAGAAGAAAATGGCAGGGTTTGGCCGATATTGAGTGCTCAATTTGGTGTGAGGAGGAGGGGGAGGAGGTGCCCTTTTATAAGGGATGAGAGGGGCACCTTAGGAATATCTCAAAATATTATTTTATATTAAAGTCAAAATCGGTTTATAATGGTTCCAAAGGGTCTTATTTCGAAGCTAAAGTGGGGATGGGTCGAAATCCTATCAACCAATAGGATTTAGACAAGTTTAGGGTATTATTGTAACCTTATCAATTAGATTTAACTCTAAGTTAATTAATTTAACTTTTACCGTGTCTTTTTGTTTTCTTTCACTATATGGTTAATACACTTACTATAACATTCCAAACGAACCCCAAATTGTTTATTATTAATATATATATCCTTATATAAGTTATTTGGCCGAACCTTAGATTTTTAGGAATAAAATAACAATTAATAATATAATATTTGATTTAAAAACTATTTTGTGTCAATTTTGACACTATTTGATATATGATTTTTGTGAAAGTCATAACAGAATTATATGTTCGAACCAAGTTGATTAAATCAACAATAATATATCATAGTAACCTAGAAAATTATTGTAATTCATAAAAAGTCTCAAATTACATTTATTTTGGTGTTTATAACATCAATTATGTCAATATTTCATTAATAAGATAATTACTGCATCATCATTGTGTCATAAATAAATTAAATTATTTAATGTCTAAAAATTACAAATAAAATACCATTATGTAGGAAATCTTTTTAGATTTATAAGTAATATTTATAGTCGAATATATCTTATTTATACCCCCATATTAAAAATGATTTACTTATTAAACATTGATTTTAACTATTTTAACCCTTCTTTAAATAAATTAATAATAAATGTCCTAATCTAATCCAAGTGGGCCTAAATGGTCATATTTTATTCCTATGTTTGTTTTTGGTCGAATTACACTTGTCCAATAGAATTAGTACATGTGTTAGGGTAATAGTAATATCATATTTACCCTTAGTTACCCTATTTACTATTAACCGCGGTAAAAAAAGTAAAAAGTTACTATTCACCAAAAAATTATTTTCATCTCATTGAACCACATTTTAGTCCTTGATATTAACCGTGTCTCTCGGATTTTCGAAATTCCATTCACAGAAGCGGTAAAATTAAGTTTTATGCAAAATTCAGTTTTTAACCTACCACTTGGTGGTTTCACTATTCATCAAAAATTGAAAGTTTTCAGAAAAATACCAAAATTTTACCCTAGGCTAATTTCGGTATTCCGAATCCAAAAATGAAGTCCATTTTGAAAAATAAAATTTATAAAATTTCAAAAAGTGGTTATTACTATTCATAACGGCTAGTTTTAATAATATTTTAATAGCATATCGTTGTTTAGTGAAACTCGGTATTGCGTGCGACACAAGCTATCGAGGAAGGTCGCGATTGCGTGTAAAGCAAGCCAAGCAAGTGTTGTGTAGAAAAAGATTCCTTTGATGATTTATATAACATAAAAGTCTCGGGTGTTAGCCTGCTTTGCATCGCTAGTCCGGTCCGACTAGACCAGACTCGGACCCTCTTTGACCAGTTTCCACTCTTTTGCTCATAACATGATCTACGGGCACCTTATTGACAAACCGTTTGCGGAAATGGAAGCCTTAGAGGGAGACAGTTATTTTGGTATACCCCACCTGAGAGTTTGACGTAGTTGGTGTATGGCCAGGTTGGATTGAACCTAAATCCAACCAGGCCCTCAGAATGGAAATGCCAATAACTCTCAGACCGAGCGTCTGATTGACGTGTCGTCTATCGCGTTGGGTTTCTTGTGAAAAGATGGATCTTCTGGATACATCAACATGGGAATTCATGGTATTTTATGTATTAACACTTGGCTTGAGGATATGACCCTCTCGAAATCAAGCGTGCTTTGTGCAGGAACCCTGTTGCTGGCTGCATTGTGATAAAGGGAATCTACATGGGTTCAACAACTCTGATTACTGTTCCAGGATCCTACATGGGTTCTAATGCTCAGAATACTATTCCAGGATTCTATGTGGGTTCAACAGATTTGATTACTATTCTAGGATATTATATGGGTTCAGCAGCTCTGATTACTATTCCCGGATCCTACGTGGGTTCGACAGCTCTGATTACTATTCTAGGATCCTACGTGGGTTCGACAGCTCTGATTACTGTACCATGATACTACGTGTATTCGAAAGATTAGATGATTTAGTGGCTACATCTAATCATCTCAATCTCTCTACATAAGTTGTATACATGTGTAAGCTGAGCCTTGACTCTGTGTTGTTATCAACGAGTTGTCTTTCATTCTTCGTGGAACGAGTTGTGCTTGGTCTAAAGAGTTGGATCCGGATTGTATTTGATTACTTAGGTATATGTATGGGAATATACCAAAGTAGGGTTGGATGATACTTTTTGATTGTATCCATAATTTTTGTTTTATCCTTTTTGGATTTTGGGAGACCTTGAGGGTATTGGGGGTCCCTATTGAGTATCGTTATACTCACCCCTGCACGGGCTATGCCCATACCTCATTGTGTTGGATGCAGATGACAGACAGCGCTGACCAAGGCTGATAGAACTAGGACTGGATGGTACCCAGAGGTGGACATTTCGGCGTGTCGGTAGACGGAGGATATAGATAGACGTGGTGTGTGGAGGAGGCGATCTGTACCTACCCTTCAGGTAGGAACCTTGGAGGACGACCCAATGGCTGTTTTTCCTACTTCCTCGGTTGTACTTGTAATTTCAGTTTTTTGTACTCTCCAGTTGGGCTTGTATTCTGGCCCCTTTTTAATTACTGTACTCACTTTTTGGTTATTCAGTTTACTAGTGATTGTATCTTCGGTGTGCATTTACAAGTTATAAAGGCAATGTCTTCCCAGTTTTAGGGAATTACTCCTTTGGTGCTAGTCGCCAGCCCCTGGCCTATGGAAGGCGAGCTTTGGGTAGTCATGGTACTGGCCCTGGGGGACGGGTCGTGACAAAAACTTTATTGAAAACCATATGGTCAAATCAATGGTCAAAACTTAGTTAAACTGACATTGAAGGAGAAATCATTAAACTTGTGGATATTTAAAATTAATAAAACTCAATTACTATTAGTGTAGTGGTGAGAAGGGGTTTCAACCACAATGAAGGAATTATATAGTTTTAGTGACCAAAAAACTAAAAATAAGAAAATAAAACAAATAAAGAATGAAATTAGTGAATGTGTATTTGTGAAATAGAAGGTTTGGAATGGGTACATGTTGAGAAAAAATGACCGTTAGAAGTTGAGTTATGGGATTTGGACCAGAATTGATCGATTACAATGAAACTGCTCTTAAATGGAAGTAATCCTAGAGGTTATGAGTTTGTGTGTAGAAGAATAAAATGTATAACTATCATTAGATAAATCACCATTTACAGCGATTTCTATTGGGACCAATTATTTCAAACAGAACCCATGAAAGTGATATTTCCCCATAGAATTAATCACACCATAACATTTTCCAGTTGAGTACTTCATTTGTAATTTTCAAGGAAAAATTACGCTCTACCCTTCATCTGTCATTACTTGGGGTAGAATTATAGAAGCCTCGCGTTTAAGAGAAAAATTAATCACTAGGTGGAACACCTCAGTCCTCTAGGGATTAATATAATTTCAAGAACATATGAATTGATAATAGTTCAATGCATCTTATCCAACCCCCATAAAATACTTAACAATTCATAATAGAAGCATAAGAAAATATAAAATTAATTTAAAACGTCTTAGTAAAATTAAATAGGCAATGTGAAAATTGAGAAGAATCATTCCTAAAATGAACATATCCTTCTTTGTGCCCAACTAGACATTCCTATTTATCATAGTTAGATCCCTCCTTAATTGACTTCCTCACACAAGTTTTGTGTGCTTGTGTGAATAGGGATGTTGATGATCCAATGGATCTAGAATTGATGACATGGATATGTGGAATGGATGATCAAATGGTGTCAAAAAATAACTCTGATGATGGACCCCTAGATAGTTTTGGATTGTTCTTTGGATTCCCCCTACTATGATGTTCTCCCTTGATGCTGGAGATCTATCAGGATTTCAATGGATGGATTCCAGAAACACCTCATGCACACCATTATGAACTCACAGTCACCACACTGATATTTTCTTTCTCTTTTCCACATGGTGGGTTTGTCACTTTACTTCATCATCCATAGCTATAACTCCTCTAAAAACTTATTTCATTCTGGCATTAACGACCTAAATGGAAAAATCATAAATGAATTAAATGATTAAAAAAATTACTATAATCATTTAATAAAATAAATAAATAAAACCAATAAACTAAAAAATATATGTACTAATTAAAAATAAAAAATATATATAATAATTAGTATATAAATATGAAAATTTCTAAACAAATAAAATATACATACATATATATATTATGATTTTTATTATACATTATTTAAAATATAATATGTATATAAGGGAAATAATTGAATAAAATGATGTAACTCAAATAGGGAAGAGGGGGTGGGGGGTTTATTTCAGCATAAGAAAAGGGGAAGAAGGATGTTTGGTGGTAGTGGGAGAAGTGGGTGAAGAGGGTTTATGATAGTGAGAGAAAAAGAGAAGGGTTCGGTGCTGTCAGTCGAGCACAACTTCAACAGGACCAGTGCTAGCACTGACTTGAAGTGTGGACTGTGGCAACATTGGCTTGAGGTGTGGACAATAGTGGTGAATCTGGGTCATGTGGCGCATGATGGCATTGTGGGGTTGGAGGGATCAATCTAGGTTGATTTCAGATGATGCAAGGCTCGATTATGGTTTGTACATGGATCTGTAATGATATCCATTGGTGGTGGTTGTGGGTATTCCCCCTCAAATCTAGTGCCGACCTCAATAGTTGGTGAATTTGGATTTGGTTATTTAATATCTGGTGGCTGATTCTTTTTTTTCATTTGAAAAAATATTGCTACCATTTAGAAAAATTATGTTTTTGTTGAATAAATTTTCTATGTCATTGGTTTTTATGCCAGTGAACTTGGGGATGAATTACCGTTCGATGAAGGATGGAAGATGGTGAGGTTTGGGTAGTCAGTGGAACACTGGCTGAAGGGTGACAATTGTTATCTGTGGGTGATGGTTAGAATATATCAAAAGGTAATTTTTTTAGAAGAAGTTTGGTCTGATAGAGGGAGTTATGGATGTGAGTGACCACTGGCGGCGACTCACTACATGTTGAAGGTGACTTACTAGAAGGTTGCAGTAAACCCTATGGATGCAGATGAGTTAGTTTATTGGGGGTGACTCAAGAGGTTATCTGTTTTTTTTTCGGTGGTGACTCAGGTGGTTGGGGGTATTATAGCCTGATGAAGACTCAGGGGATTTGTTTTTCTCTTAATCCGGGATGGCAGTAACTACCATGTCTCATGGTGACTCCTTCTCTGCCACAAACATTCAATTCACATTGGATGGAGTATAAATTAAAAAAAAATAATGTTAATAATTTACATGTGGTGGAATGATTAAATTCATAAAATTATACATTAAAAATAAAGATTAATAATAATAACATTAAATTAATTAATTAATTAAATCAAATAAATAATTAATATAATCAAATAATCACATTATAAATAAATATTACAAAGAACAAAAAATATTTAATGAAAAGAATTAAAATTTTAATTTTAATTTAACTAAATAAAAAACAATAACTAAAGTTATATTTATTTATTACCAAATTAAATAGATTAATTAATTTAAATATTTAATTTATTGAAAAATAACATAACATAATAATTTAATTATTGAAACTAATAAATAAATAAAAACAATTAATTGAAAATATTCCTGAAACAATAAAAAATATTATTTAAATGAACAATTCATCAAAAAAATAATGAACTAAAAAATGAAGTTATTATTTTGAAAAGGAGAATGTGAAATAATGGAATAATTAATAGAATCAAAACAAAAGATCATAATAAAAAAAACAAAAGAAGAAAAAATGGAATTTACAATAGAATAATTAATTATGTTTAAAATTATTCAAAATGCTTAAAATACAATATATAATTTTAACAAACAAACACATTTTTAAACAATTAAATATTAAAATGAAAATAATTGAGAATTATTAAAAAATATTATTTTAATAATATAGAGTAAATAAAGCATAACAAATGGTGTGGAAAATTGAATAAAGTAAATTCCACATCAGACTCCCTCACAATTAACCAATTTCCCTCCTGGGAAATTCAATGTTTTTTAATTATTTACAAATAATGAGAAAAAAATGATAATCCTGTCTAAGCTCTAAAACACCCCAAAATCAATGTGGAGGAAAATTATCTCCAATTCATGAAAAAACATTCTTTCTAGGTTAATGTTAACCACCATATTGTTTCCATTAAAAATGGCCCTACTTCTTGGAGTGAAAATTTTAGGTAAAAAGGAATTAATAATTTAACAAATGGCACTAATAATTCTCACACACCCTTGGTTCAAGAAATTAAGGATTCATTTTTTTATATTTCTTCACTATATGAATTCAACTCTTATGATTTTTATATAAGTCAATTTTCCACTTCTTCATTTGGTATCAAAATTCACCTCACAAAAATGAACTCATTTTTCACAAGTCACAATATTTTAATTATTCCCATACATATTTCTTATGCATAGAACTATGCAATGCACTTATTGATTTTGAAAAAGGGATTTTATTTATTTACAGAAATTCATCGAGAAAATTTTTAACAGATACTCTACATGAGATCCTATTTTCATATTTTAATCTAGATTCAAAGTGGTTAAGTGACTATCATTATATTTTACACCCTAATGTTTTTTCTCATGACCCAACCGGATGGAACCCAAGGGGAAACTACCCCATGCATCCTTTGATCGGGTAGGGGATGGTGTCTAACTCTAAGATGGCATATCATAGATATGGGTGGAATTACCCCTAAGTACCTATATGAACACACACATCTACAAGCATATTGAATACAATAATGTAAAATAACTTGAAATAATGCATGCATAAATCTATATTCCCACAACCAGAGTATGACCAAAACTATTGGAAATTAGAAAAAGGGGTCAAATACAAGACCAACCAATACTAGAAAGTAAATTCTAACCTACTCTAAAAGAGGGGACTACTTTTAAAGGTAATACCAGTATACAACATTATTTGTCTAGACAAAAGTAGCTCCATCGACTCCTTGTACACCAAGGGCTCTATAAAATGGACTATTGTTTGTATAAGATATGACATGTTTTGGCAGAGCCCATGCAAGGGTGAACATAACAATACCCATTAGTAAACCCCAAAAGTAAAAAAAGCAAGGCATAAAGAGTAGTAGTAAACTAAAAACGAGTATACGTATACATAAAATATAACATGAATATCCATATATACTAAAAAAATATACAATATAAATGTAAAGATCAAAACTGTAATGCCATCATAGGATTAATTCTCAGAGGATCCACATAACAGTCATCCAGGATAACACAATTCATAAGATATACAAACACTAATGTTACTCATCTTAGGTGTCATTCTCATCTGGTCTAGACATAAAGGAATGATGAAAGGGTTCGTCCTAGAGACACACTCGATCATACTACAATCCTTGAATGATCAGATCTCGATACACAGATTTGGGATCAATGCACTGAGATCCCTAGGGGGACACCAGACACTACTAGAAATATCCCCTTAGATAGGGGATCAATGAATGTGTAAATATTGGTCACACTATTTCAAACATTCCCATATAAGTTGACATATAGGGAAATGAATATTAATTTGGGACTCTTAGAGGGATACAAGCTCCAATACAATGAGTCGGTTGTCAAAGTGGTCTATGTTAACTCAATCCATAACAAGGGAACTCATCCTCACTACATGGATCATCATGAACTGCAGAGGGATCTCCCTCTATGATGATAATGGGATACTTTGACGATCCTAAGTAGGAATATACCAAGGGAACAATCTCAACTCGTACAAGTCCAAGTTAGCTCACACAAGATTACAACAAATCTAATATGAGAAGGATAAAACCAACATATCCACACAAGAGTAAATGGTGTTTCCTTGGAGGTACATGGCATGTATCACTAATCCTAGTACTAAACATGCCTTTGAATCACATGAAATGTAATGTTTATCAATACCCAGTGTGTCCTAATGGTATATAGTGTGTAGGATTCATACCATCACTCGGCATTCCATCTTACCAGTGATCATGTAAGTGTACATTGTGTCTTGATTATAATGTACTTTTATTTGTGTACATGTACACAACTATGCCTATGTACATATTTCTAGGTCGTTTCCATGTGGGAGTACACAACCTTTCCTTGGGTATGTACTCTTATCCATGTTCATATAACCTATGGGGAACATTCGAAGCCAATGGTGAAGGTTCAAATGTTGTGTGACATGGGTCACATGCCTTATAACATTTAATGTTATCACGAATCCCTAGACACCACTGAGAGGGAGCCACAAGGTGTGTAGATCCACAGTACATGCTGTGTTGATTGTGTTTTTTCCACAAACCATTTTTCTTCCTCCCATGTATGATTTTATCATAATCCCCTCATATTTCATCCTTTATCTCTCTAGAAATCATGGATATACATTGGAAGAACCATTCCACCTTCAATCACTATATTCAGAATACAAAAAGAACATGAAAATAGTATGAATGCCTCATCATCCATCCCACATCGAAGATCACGAAATAAGGTATCCAAAACCATCTGATCCTTTGATACTTCCTTCATCTCATGATCTATGTGTCGTGTAAAGCCAATATCCATGATTTTGAACCCTTTCAACAATAAACAGTTGTGAAACATTTGGTTTTCTTATATATATCAAACTACGAGACATAGGAAATTTCCCATGCTAAAAGAAGCAATTGGGAAGAAAAGAACAATTGAAACCATGAGTATCGAACCAAGGCAAATGTTTATGTTAGTCTCGATCTATTTCCCTTATAATTCCAAATGAATAGATAAACTAATAAACATGAAGCATTTCCCCTAAAATATACTCACAAATATCTCATTCTATAAAATGACTGATCCGTGAATCAATCCATTGGTCGATTTATTTGAATTCAAAATAGAAATCATAAATATTAATAAATCCAATTAACAAAACATCCTACTTGGTTTTTGGATTGGTCACTAATGAATAACGGGCCCTATTTTGTTACATTGGTGAGATCCACAAATTCCATCATTCCAAGATCCTGGATATGATCACAATCTATTTCGATTCACTAATAATGAAAGCCTCCTATTCTATAAAACTCGGCTCTAGGTCTCCATGGTTTAGTATCCAATCCAAAGACAAATCCAATAAACACATATTTATAGAGATTTCTGTCATTGAATTTTATTCAAATAATATTTATTTATTTATTTATTTTCTTCTATTATGATGGCGACAATGTTTTCAAAAATGCCTCATGATGAAAAAGGTTGTGTTGAGCCTAGGTTAAAACCCACATTTTAAACAAAACAGTGCCCTCATATTTTTGATTCAGGCCTTCGTTTAAGAGATTTTATAAATTTTCAGGAAAACATCATGTGTATGATGCATAATATATTTAAAATATTTTAAAAATTAATTTTGGGCACAATGGGCCTCAAAATCTCATATCATATTTCCACATGGATCCAATAAAATTTCTGGAAAATTTCAAAAGTATAACACAAAAAACTGTTATATTATATTATTCCCTCAAAAGATTTTCATCCCAAAAATGCTCAATTATCCAATGTTATGGAAACAGTGCTCTCAACATGTTATCATTATCCCATGCGATATCTCAATGATTTCCTATGCTATTAAAAAACATGAATCCATTGAAAAACAATTCCCACAAAGGGTCTTTCTCTAACCAAATATCAAAGTTAGCGACTCCTTAAAAAGAAAAATCCACTCCCATAACCCATCATAACCAGATAAATAGTTCAAAATTAGTCATGAACGTACATCATTATCATCCATAGGTGGAGAACACTAATCTAACCCAAATTTACTATAGTTTTGGGGTTAAGCGACACACCAAATTGCTAACCTGACAATGTAGTAATAAAACAAATGTCTTAAGATTCTCAGAGATATCATTTTCCCAGGATACAACTTTGTGACTCTCTAACTCTAATATACACTTTCATTAGTCCAATTAGGATTATTAATGTTTATCAGATAGTCCTCATCCTCCCTTGGATGAACTGTACCCTGTTACAACCAATACTATCATCAAAACTAGCTCCTAAGTGTTGTTATCCACTGGCTCTGACCATTATAATAGTGTATTCTAAGGCCCATCATACAATGCCTTGAAAAAGTGATACTCTAGTGGTGGAGTGGTAATAAATATGATACTACAACCCCACTGATGCTAGATGATCCTCCCAACTGTGCATGAGATCTGACATGCAAACTTGAAGCACGTTCACCCGAACCTGAATGGTCTATTCTACTTGGCCAACTAGCTAGGGTAAAACACATTTCTCAAATGAGACTGATTCCTCAATGTATTTCCTACATCGTATCCCTAATCATTATGTGATGTGAGAATCAAAACCAATGAAAATATTCAATTGAATTCAAAAAATATCAACTACCAAATATATGCACATGTTTCTAGACCACTCCACACATCCTTTTCAGTCATCACCCACAAAGAACCAAAACAAACAGGTTTTAACTCATAAACTCGTTACAACTCTCTTGGATTCCGAACCAATCATAAGTGATCTTAGTATATACACACCTCTAGTAGATTTAATTCTATGGAAAAAAACAAAATTTTCACATCTTTTTACATCATGAATCAAATCACTAACCGTCCATTTATAAAGGATGAGGTTATTCCCTACTTCATGGAATATCCATCAGAGATCTATCTAGTAGGTACCTGATAAAGAAAGATCTACGAATAGATATTCTCAAGTCAGGCCACCCTAACTCATTGAGGAAGTGAAGGGGTTTTAACTATCAACTAGAGTTACGCTACACCATCCCCACACAAAAAGGGTCAACTACAATGTGTTCAATTGTTCAATTACCTTTCTTGAAAATAGTAGTTGGAAAAACTCACTGTGAGTATATAATGTAACATACACACCCAGGGTGTCCCTTGAGCTCATGTTGCCTCAAAATATACTACGTCCATCTTCACTCCCATACATTAGAATAAATATCTCAAGAAGTGGACCTTTGAATATTAAACATTCTCCTTGATAGTTTTTATTTTACAAGTACTCATGGAGATTGTCTAGAACCATAACCTTTTGTCTCTCCATCTCCAACTATGACGTTGAGGACACATGGATTTCACAGATAAAGGCTAAAATGAACTGATACAAGATGGGATAAGGATCCAACCCATATGTCTCTCAACTAATTGTGGCATAAAAATACCCAAATCTTATCACCACTTACTCCAAACAACCATGGTATCCTTAGAAATAAAATTTTTGTAATACTTCCCCCAACCAGAGCTAGTTATATCCCTATCTCAAGGAAAATTTTGTGATCTACATTTCCTCCATCCATTGGGAGAATGGGTAATAAATTATCAAGAGTGGATACTTTCCCTCTTATCTCCTGGTCCTTGTGATAACAAATACACATCCAAACTCCATTAAGCATTCACCTCTCAATCATAAATTATTGGGATGTCCAAGAAAAACACACATGTCCCTACAAAGTCCCTTTCTATACAAATTATTGATTGTACATTTACCTATTACAGCTACATGGGGTCATCTGATATTCTATAGTTGATATTGTGTCATCCCTTGTGCATGATAATGAAAAATGGAGACTGTCAATGGATGTTCATCCTAAAACATCTTAAAATTTTATTTTCATTTACTCATCCACCATTGCAAAAACTAAAAGATCTTTGCATCCATTGCACCAAGGGTTATACAAGTTTGATGATAAGGAAGTGATTTCACCCTCTTGTGAATGATCTCATTATTCCCTTCCATGTATCACTCCTTATCAATGGATGAATACCCCATCCCATAAAACTAGAATCACTATTACAGTCCCTTATACTAATAATATGAGAATTGATGTAAGGAAACTAATCTATACAGTGGAAAAAATCATAGAGCCCCACTTTCACTATAGAATTATTTTCCATACAAGGCTCTCTTTATCCTTCTAGAGTAAGGTCACACTTTTGGTAGATGCACGTAATCCCTAATCCTCTCTGCAGGTGCTTCCAACACAAGATTCAATAAAAATTATAAAAAGTGATATCACTATGTCTCCTATATGGGATACACTATGGGAAAATTTTATCATAACTACATTTGAAAACTGCAATAGGGGTAGTGAAGACACATGTCATACCTTAAACTAAACTAAATACTTCATGATATCCCAATACATGTAACTCATTATTTATCCATCCCACATGTGTACCAATATAAATGATTTCTACGACACCTTATCTCAACCAACAACCTCAAATTAAAAAGTAAGATAAACACATCCACCTCACCTAGAAAATATCCACTTTTGGTGGAAATAACTCTCCTACATGTTTTTGGATTAGGTTTCAAGAACACATCTTGATGGGGGGAATTTCCCACATATATGGATGTCTAAATTAAAAAAACTCACCATAATAGATATTTATCGACTCCCCACATCACCTATGATAAGTTACACTATTAGGAAAACCAATAAATATGGGTCTCATCCATTTGGGACATTCATACCACATGATCATGTTAGTAATCCAGCACCTGATAAGTCAGTCTGGACCACCATGTAACCTGGGTGATCTCTAAATCTAGAACTTGTGATTCTCAATCAGTCCAGGTTTTTCATCCTCTGGTACCACTAGAGTCAATTTCTTCTCTATGAAAGAAATTTTCCACAAGCACAACCATCCAATTGGTCTGGATCGATAAGTGCCAGGAACCTGTTCCACTTCATTTATTCAAAAACTCTACCACTTTAGTGTCTTTATCATTGCAGAACTTTAGTGGTCACCATTTTTGGAACTCGTGTAACACACCAAGCCTACACATACCAAAATCCTATCCTGTTGGAGCTATGAACTTCTCAACACAAGGATTATAATATTCCTAATACAAAAAAATATCATTGCACTGCTCAAATGTTGGTAGTACAACTCTGTGGCCAACTGGATAAAAGCATATCAATAGCTGGTCTCAAATTTAAAACTCCAGAACTCATCTTGTTTTCATCATGTCACTATCTTCGAATCCCATATGGAATTCATTGTAGAGGAATCAT
Organism: Viscum album; assembly: GCA_963277665.1. Lineage (NCBI taxonomy): Eukaryota > Viridiplantae > Streptophyta > Magnoliopsida > Santalales > Viscaceae > Viscum > Viscum album. Next base: position 397,225,364 of record OY728145.1, read on the forward strand.
GAAGATAATAATGATTTTCCACAATCAATGATTATATCATGGGACCTGGATCAAGAATTAAATTGAAACCTCAAATTATTCATATATGATGCATGTAACAACATTTTCCTTATAACAAGTGTATACACATACCAAGTCAAAAAGAAGGTTATCAAGGTCTTGGTGAATAAATACATCAGCCTCTACACTAATAGTAGACACCATGGGCTAAAAGACAACCTTGAAACACTTTAGCATTTTTTCCCTAGTTCCCAAACCAAACTTCAAATCTAGACAATAGAAACTCCAAAATATATTCCTAAACCTATGAAGTTTCATAACACTTCAGGATAGGTATTTCCCTTATACCATTCTTTCAAGACCCAAACCAATGGGGCCTGAGATGAATCTGACCAAATCCCACCTCCAAAAGGCCAGTATATGATGAATAGCATCAAGAATACATGTCACATAAATGGGAGGAATTATCATTAATTATTTTCACACACACACATATATCCAAGACTATGAAATATTTAAATTTAAAACAAATGAAAATAATTATTTCATGAATCTCTAATCCAACACCCAAAGTATGAAAAAAATATTGTAAATAATAAAAAGGTCCCAGAAACAATCCCTACTAAAATTGGAATGTAATGTCCAACATGCTCAGAAGGAGGGTAATGTTTTTAAATGAAGCATCTGTATACTGCTTTGTTTTTATAGCCCAAAGTAGTTTCACCTACTTTCATTCCATCAAGGACTCCATAAAAAAGGATCATCTTCTATATAATACATGAAATAAGTTGGTGGATCCCATGTAGGGGTGGGTATAATAATATCCAGTTGGAAACCCCAAAATAATCAAACACCAACCATCAATAGTAACAATAATATCTAAATAGGTATATTTTTATAGCACATATAAAAAGAATATCTATATATAATCAAAAACATCACATAGTATCAAGGTAAAGATTATAATTATAAGTTCATATTTGGGTTCTTTCTTAATGGTTCCACATAACACACATCCAAGAGAACACACTCCAAAAGCTATAATTCCACTAATGACACTCATCCTAGAAGTTACACTTATCTGGTCCTTAGGAAGTGTATAAAAAAGAGGGTTCATCGGAGAAACACACTAAATTGAGCTACACCTCCTTAGAAGATCATATATTAATACACAGATAGGGTTCAATGCCTATGGCTCACAGAGGGGAGACCAAACCCTATTAGAAACATCCTAATAGATAGGGGATCAAAGCCTGTGTAAATATTGGTCACATGAATTCCAACAATCTCATCTATGGTAACAGGATGAAAAATGTGGATTTCTTCATTCCTATCTGAGGGATACAGGCTCTATGTTGTTCAGTTAATAATTGACTTGATATGATTCAACTCACTCCAGAAAAAGGAAACTCTCCCACACTATAGAGATCATGAGGACCTATAGAAGGGTCAACATATATGATGAGAATGCGATTCTAAACCAAAACCTCCAATTAATACACCAAGGAAACACACTCATTTAATATTGGTCTAAGGTAGCCAACACACTATTACAACAATGATTAGTTAAGAAGAAGGAAGAAACCATATTATCCTCAAAGGAGTATAAAACATTTCCCTGGTGGTTCACATCATGTCTCACTAATCCTATTACTACCCGTGACTCACACTCAAATGACTTGTGCTTCTTTTCAATACATGACATGTACCAGGGGTACACAACATGTAAGATTCATCTCGACACTCGACTGTAAATCTTTCCTATTTACATATAAAAGAAAAATATGTGTTGATTACTGAGTACTTATTCTTATATCCATGTACATGGATAAGCATGTGTACATCTAGTCAGGCCTTGTCTATATAGGAGTACAGTGTGTTTCCTAGGAAGTGTACTATTATTCGTGTCTATGTACCCTCTGAGGTATATACCGATCCAACTAGAATGGTTCACACACCATGTGATATGGGTCACACGCCATGTGACAGGGGTCACACACCATGTGATCCTTAAATTCATCCCAAAACTCGTTAAGAGGTCTGAAGATAGCGTGTAGTTCAGTAGTACATAGCATTTCGATACAGTTTTTCCAAAATAATTATTTCTCATCTCGTATATGCTCGAGTCACTACCACATCAGATTTTGGGAACAACTTCATCAAAAATCATGGATCTACTCCAGGAAGATCGTGATTCCATCAATCAGTATATTTAGGAAACTAAATCTACTCAGAAAACATCTACACACATCATCTAACATCACACATAAAAGATCATGAAATTTTCCATCCAAAACCATTTGAGATTCCATCACTTCTATTTTGTTATGATAACTGCATCGTTCTAGGACTAGATTTATGATTTTGAATAATTTTTCTAAGAAACATATGGATACCATCCAATTTTCATGTATATTTTAAAGCGTGGTCCATTGGAATTTGTCCAAGATGAATAGTGAAATGGGGAATAAAATCACAATCACAATAATGATGTATGAAACATGGTAAATGTTTATATTGGAATCAATAAATTTTGGTTATAATTATGAATGAAGTGTTAAACAAACAAAAACAAAGCATTTACTCCATGAAGATCTCTACAAATACCTCATTTTGAAAAACGGATGATCCATAAATCAATTTTTTGGATGATTGATTCAATTTAAACATAGAAATTATAAATGGGGTTAAATAAAAAAGAAATTTCCTACATTTATTTTGGGTCAATCTATAATAAATAACGGTCATACATTTATATTGTTGTCTAGATCCAAAAACTCCATTGATGTATGATCATTGATCCAATCCTGCTACATTATAGTTCACCAAGAACAATATCATCCAAAGATCTCCAAAGGTTAATTAGATCTCCAGGTTTTAGGGACCAACCCTGAGAGAAACCCCATAACTATTATTTTTTTGGGATGTTGTTCAATTCATTTTAAGCTAATAAAATATACAAATTACATTATTTATTTTATTATACTATGAACACAAATAATATTTCAGAAAATTCTTATGTTGACAATGGTTGGGTGACACCTAATGTAAAACCCAACTTCTAAAATTAAAAGTACACTAAAATTTCTGACACAAACCTTCTTTTTAGAGTTATTCCTATTTTTCTAGGAATAATAAATTCATGTGATATTCATTATCTTAAATATATTACAAAAAAATAATCCTGGGAACACCGAGTCTTATAATTTCAAGCTGCATTAGTTCCTAGCATTGGAAATATTCCAATAAATATTCTCAACTCCTACAAAAAAACTATTAAATTACATGTTTTCTCAAAAAGAGTGTGTGACCTACGTTAAATAATTTTTTTGGTTTTCACAAGTGAAAATACCAATTCTTTAAAAATAACCCAAATCACACTCTCTTTTCTATCTCCTAAAGTAAACTTTCACTGAAAAATTTGTCACAAAAAAATCATTAATCATGCTACTCTAACAATTTCATAATCTTTTAAAACCCACAATCAATATTTCAAAATCACCTAGGTCGGATGATTTTTTTTCATTCTCTTATTTTATCTCTATTTCTTTATTCTGTTTTATCTATTTACAAAAATAGAATGTATTTAAAGTGTTTAAAGGAGGAATTATGAAAACATTTAGTGGTTTTTGATGTGGTTACTATAAAACACTGTTTGTATTAATTAACACCCCTCCCATACACTTAAAACACAAAAAGTTCCATATTGTTGAATCTCAAGGTATGATAAATAGATAAATAGGTTCATTAAAAAATATTCAGAAATGTAACCTAAACAATATTGTGTTTTTAGGGGTGATAGTGAAGATAACTGAAATGTTCAAACACTATAGTCAAACATATAAAATAATACACAAGGAAAAATTACTAGCCATTAACAGACAGTGTCGAATACAAAATTAAAATTCCAAACAATTTTATCCATCAGATGAGTGGATGAATATTTTTTAAAGGGGGTCCTAAATATTACAAGAAATAGAATAATAAACTAAAAAGATCAAAAAATAAAGAAAGAAAGAAGAATACTAAGTACCAAATATAATATAATGAATTAAATGAAACCATTAGCAAAAATAAAAGGATTGAAATATGTAATAATGTTACTCCCCAGATATGTAGAATCACTACTCAATGTTGTAAAGTGAAAGGGTAAACCACCTCACAAAAAATGAATATAGTCCCACAGTTTATAATTTGATGTTCCTATAATATGAACAGATTGAAAAGAGACTTTATAATTTAATTTAGAATTAGAAATTAACCAGAGATTGAGTTTTCAAATGTTTTATCCTGTGTTTTCTTACTCAAAGACTCTTTTATTGGGGATGTTCCAAATGAGTTTTCCACTGGTAAAATTTCTTACCACCAACTGGGACCACTAACCATAGACCACCTAAATCTCATAATAACTTATAAAACATTATTTTAAACCAGAGGCCGGAATACCCATGTATGAATATGAAATTGAAAATATATAAATAACGGTTCACCAATTCATAGAGACACATTACCAAGAAAATGGAATCTATTTAAATAAAAATGAAATAATAAAAACAAGAAAAACATGGGTTGAATCCCATATAGATTTGTTTTTAATGTCCCTATACATTATTTATTCTAATAAATATTTAAAAACATGATCATCTAATGGGTATGAGTTATTAATGGGATGTAATTCACTATATTCAAAGTAATTAATAGCAAGATCTCTCAAGAAATTTACAAATTCATTAACATGAATCATTCTCCAAAATTTATCTAATGAAATAATATATAACATGTTTTTGAGCTTATATTGGCCTATAAAATCCACTTCCCCAACTCTAATAATTATAAAATAAACATAGAAATATCACCAAACTGATTATCAATTCTTCCCCAGCTTCTCCCACTCATAGTTAGAGTATCCCTATACTCAATAATTTGTCATCACTTTACATATCAAGAATTACAGAGTCTATGTAAAGTTTGAGTATCCCTAAACACACTAATAGGCCATCCGCCCTTCCAAATGGGTGACTAGGTGAAAAATCAGTGAGTTGAAGAGGAACCGCAGTTGGATACAAATCCCTATGTACCATATTTTTTAACAAGGAGTAAATATGATCATGTCATGAATGGTGCATTGTTAGGGGATAGTGTGGGGATTACACATTTATGATTCCCTTCATAATAGGATTCATTTTGGATGGAATGGTGTGGGTATTAAGAATATCATCTTCCAAGAAAGTCTCATTCCAAGATAGTGGTAAATGTGTGGGGGTCATCCTATTTCACTAATACATAGTTCATCGTATTGTTATTAAACAAGGTAAGACTATAGTTTTACATCATGTGATGAGAATTTTTGACATGTAGTTTAACATCATTCAATAAGGACATGGATCTAGGAAGTTTTATGTGTTGGATCTCAAATATGGTTAGAGAAACTTATTACCCCTTTGCCTTATGATACCACAACTCATGAACCTTTTTAAGGGTAATGGTATTGCCACTACCATGAAAGAGTGTTCAATCATGAGGTCCACATTATAGTCCCTATAATGGGAAGGAATATGGGTTATAGTACCTATGATGAGAAGAAAAAGGTAGGTTATATGCTCATGTAACATTTGGAGTGATGTGGGAGGACATAGTAGTGAGTGGAACTAGTGACATAGGGACTCAAGGTGAAGCTTAACTGGTCCGGGATTAATATTGGGGAGCTGGTACCTAACATTCGGGAAAGGGGGTCAGAGAAAGGGAGAAACCATAGAGAGGCCATAAAGATGGTTTTCATGAATCATGTGTAATTATAGGGATGTTATTTATAATGTTTAGGATCTTTATGGTGGTCATGGTCTTCACGAAGGAGTATACTCTACAAAATAGGGTGACCCTGCCACAAAGGTAGGCCCCGATTCATAATGAGAGTACTTTGAAATATTGAAATACTTCATGAAGCCTCAATTACCATAGAGTTACTTCTTACATCAATAAGGGAATATGAATTCTTTAAATTCCTCCCCACCATAGTTGGAGGCTTTTAAGAGCACATGTAAGGGGGTTTCATGAAGCTATAATACATTCTATTATCCATTTTTTTCTTGGGTTTACAACTAGTAGAGGTTTAGGAATCAAGGGTGATTTAGAAATCCAATGTAAGTAACAATTTTTGATATAACATAAATAAGGGGTTATTTGTTGGAAAGGGGTTTCCTAATTAATGGAATCATTTCACAAAGAATCTGTGGGCTTCACGAATTGTTGCGTTTTCATGAGTCTGAATGACCTATTCGTGAAGAAACTGTCCACTGTTCATGCAGTGTTGAAGTGCCTAAAGACTATGATTTTTTTGTGATGAGTATTAATCTCATGTTTTCATGTGTTCATTAAGGATCCATCTTTTCTAGGGATATTCACATGGTCCAACCATTCACAAAAGAGGAAGGTTTGACGAAGCAGACCCTTAAGATGGGTTTTGTCCCATATTGGCATGGTATTTCTCAGAACCAACCATTTATTCCACAAAAAGTCCTATGAAATGCATATTGAAACCTTAAAAAAGTCCCCCACCCATCAGAATGGAAGCTAAAATAGATAAAGAGGGTTGGATTATGAGGTATAATTGTTGAAATTTTGAAATCAATCCCTTTAGGAAACTCACTCATGAAGCTCATTCGGAGAGCTTGTTCGCAATGATTGCATAGAGAAAAGCCTCATAAATCGTTGATAGTTCATACACCTATAAATAGTATAGAGGTTCCACTCAAGGCCATTATAATTCCATGATAATAAATCCTCTTTATATCTATTCATGAATCTTAAACATTTCTTAAGTGCTTTGTGATCTCGATCGCCATCGCTTGTGAAGATCATTGTATCTATGCTCCTAGAACCATGAATTATTCTAGAGAACCATATTTTGAAGATAATATATATATGAAGTTACCTCCATAATAAAAATATCAACGATAAAACATTATGAACAACCTTTGAGACCAACCTTAGAAAACTAGACTTAATAAAACAACTATGTCTAGAATGAAATGGATGCTCATAGAGATGACATTGTCACTGTTTGGAAGGAAGAAATGGTTGGGAACATCATGATTAGGGAGAGTTTTTGAAGAAACTAAAAACATAAATCATTGATCACTCTACTAAAATAATATCAATGGGAGTAATCGCTATGCAATAGGATTCGGCTCTATGACTTCAGATTGAGAGAAGAGGTATTCATCATAGTGGTAAGGAATGATGAAACATCTTACTAGTTGAGAGGAATACTAGGGTATTCCATTGGAATAAGTTCTCTAAAATTCATATATGGAAGAATCACAGGACATATAAAATTTTATTCATGAACACATCAATAATATTTACGGGGGATAAAATGGTATATGAGTCATCCTGGAGACAATATTAGTTGATCCACATGGTAGGATTTAGGGATTTGCTGAAGGGGTGGAATGAAAAATATAACATAATCTGGGGTGGAAAATTCTCTGATTAGTTGGCCTAATACAATTATTCATTCACATCATGGTCTAATTTTAAAGGAGAGATGCAGTATATAGGGTTCTATGAGGCATCATGGGATTATCAATTCCATGTCTACCAACCTCATGAAATCATGCTCAAGCTATTCTGAAGATGGTCAATGGGGACCAATATGTTCAATATGCATCATGGGGTGGTTGGTGTTATCTGTTTGTACCTCTATCAAATCACCATGATCCTGATCTAGGGTTTGATGTACTATGAATTCCTTCCCACAAAGAATGTGTATGATGATCAAGAGTAGTTTTCGACTTTGGTGAAGGCACTACATAATCTGGTGTAGGGAATGAGTGAAAATGAGTGAGGGATGAAGGATATCTCATTCAATAAGTGGTTTGGATATTTCAATAATGATACTTCTATGGTGCCAATCTATGGATTTCATCCCATAGAGAAACTACATACAAGGCTATACATATGTCCAATGGGATATCAATGGGGCAAAGAGGGATCCTATTTTCAGATCTTAGAGGCATGATAGTGGAAGATCTAGGTATTAAACATCAAGAATGAGGATTAATCTATTTTTAGTCTGGTGGGGTTCATAGAAACACTTTTCTATGGTTTAATTCTCCCAATGAGGGATGCACATGTGGGGGTGTGGCTGAGCACCATCATAATGGAGGTAATTATGGTGATAGGGAAACACATCAATTTGGTTATCCTGGTACTTGAGATGTTGTAAAATGTTATTCACCACATTAGTGAAGGAAACATGTATCTTAGTTAGACTAGGACCCTCCATTTTTTTATAAATATCAATGGATGTACACATGGGGGGATACGAATATTTGAACTCATTATTTAAAACTACAACAAAATTTCAACTGACAATTTTAAATATAGAACAGATTCAACCATTCAAGTTTAGTTTAATGGAAGTAATGCATAAAGTTGGGTTGGGAGAGTACTTAATATTTCACATGTCTACCTTCCAATGGGGGTGGTGACCAATTATAGTACAAGGGACATAATGTAGTTATTGTACCTCCCGAACTTTTTAGGTGGGTTAATGGTCGAGAGAGTCGACTGTGAGCTGATATGAATATCGTATAATCCACACCAGTTCATAAGGACGTTTACATTTTTTATGGTAATGAAACCAAAAGTAGTAAAAATAGGTGCGAAATTAAATACATTTGTTGATGTTGATGCATATTTGGCACATGTTTGCACATGAGGATGGAAATATGTAGGAGAAGCTTCCACCAGATACCATTGCGTATAGGATTACCCATGACTACACACTAAGCTGGGAAATCGCATCTCCCAAGGATATATTGGGGAGGAGGTCCAATCATGACAATAATGGTATCCCTCAACTATGGGATTTGGATTGAGTGGTGGATGGAATGAGTTGTGGCGACAAAGCGGACCCACTGGGTAGGGTAGTAGCGTCAGGCCCAACAGCTCATGGCCCTGCACATGCAAGAGCTAAATGTAGATGAGCATCACCAAGATCGATTTTCATGGGAAAGTGGTTTCTTGAAGAAGGGGAGATGTATGTGGTGATTCTGATGTTGTTTTTCCAAGGCCTAGTTAAGTGATTTTTTTCACCTAAACTTCCCCATTAACACAATTTTTTAACTCTATTGAGTCCTGGGGGCTCCACAGGTAGCTCACCTACCTTCAGGTGGTGTGGAAATACCTCATAACCAACTAGATATACCTAAAATGTCTAGTTAATGCAATGGTAGTCTTATATGATCCTTATGATGGGGAAATGTAGTAAATTGACGATCTTGGAGACGTGATCTACTATTTGGGTACTACACATCCCTTGATCAACTGAGTGATGATTTTGTGGGGTATGTATTCTCCAATGGAGTCTCTTGTTGGTTTTGTGACAATAGTATTGAATGGGGTGTAGATCAAATGAATCATGGGGGAGTGATGACTACAGGATATCAAATTGAGGTAGAAACTCTATTGAAGACCAGATTAATTCCCAAATCCATGTGTAATTTTATACAACACCCATCCTTTAAATCCTTATTGAATCCCTTCTTTTCATTTGTGCAAGAGTCTGATATGGATGAGGGGGAGGTATTTGATAGGCCTAAAAGGAAGGATGTTGGGACATCCACCCTTAAAAGGATCATGAAAGGGGTCATTTCTTGATATCATAATGGTGAGTGGAAAACTTTTGGTTTCTATAATTGTGTTGGTGGACACATAGGGGACCCTTGCATGGGAACCACTTGTGAACCCCCATGATCTATTTTCTGGAATATACCAGTATTATAAGTCTATTTTAAATATATTCTGTTTTATCATTTTTTATTTACATTCCAATACCCAGCTAACATTTTTTAAAGGAAGTTCTAACTGTGTTTTGAACTTATTCAGCAGCACCAACACTCACATTGACCAAGCATGAGGTTGAGGTGATGATGACAGAGATTACTCTCCCAACAGAGATGGCTAATGAGGATATAGTTTTTGGGATAACCATAGAGGTGCTATTAGAACGTAGTATTGTGACCTGACCCTCAAGGGAGGTGGTTGTGGAGGCACACACCATTAGGATGGATGAAGAGGCTATAGTGGTAGAGTTGATCATAAGGGCACCATAAGGAGCTGCTGCTGGAGTCAAAATCATAATGGAGGAGGAGGAAGTTGTGATGATGAATTTATTGGTTAGGAAGGTTACATTGGATGCACATGACCCAGAAGTGGTGGATATTTCCAGGGTTGATGATGAGGTCACACCACCAATAGGGGAAGCTAAGGGAGTTGAGAAAGTTGAATCTGTTTTAGTGGATTCGAGAGGTGTAGTGGAAGTCTCTGTTGCAGGGGAGGAGACTAATGAGGAGATTCTTCTAAGAGTGGATTTACATATACTCACTCTCAATCAACTACACCTAGATGATCTAGTTGACAGTACATTGGTGATGTTATATACTTATAGGCCCACGCTTCCAAAATGTTTTGATGATCCTTGCCCCGATGTAGCTGAATATAACTGTATCATCCATCTAAATGTGTGGAGATGTGTGAAAAACATATTCACCTGCACCTAGATAGGTGATCATCCAACCATTTTGGATCTCCCCTCCATTTTTAGTCATCCTACAGGCTGGTGGTGTGGAATATAGTATTCTACAGGCACTAGCCCAAAACTTCACCGTCGAGTGGGAACGTGTTGAATGGAAGGTGCATGACATGGATTTTTATAGGTACAAGTATTAGAGGTATCTGCCACATAATGAGGTTTAGGAAGAGATTTAACACCTAGAGGGGCTAACATAGGATCATGTGGTGGTTTTCACTACCCAGACTGAGCTTATCAATAGTATAAAGGCCCATATGGCTATGGTCGATGCTAAGGTTGTAGAAGTGAAATCCAAAGTTGCTAAGTTCCATGATGAGAATAACTAGAAGAAGATTAGAGTTGAAGTTGTATGATCCAAGGGAAATGAAGATAAATATGACCTGGAAGAGAGACATCAAATCCTTGAGTGCACTAAGAAAAGTATTTATGATCTCAAGTACATGATCACTGGGTAGAGCATTAGAGTAAATGTTTTCAAAGAGGAGGATCCCAAATTTGTATGAACCTATAAAACATTGTCTTATTTAAATTTTCCATGATTAAACATGTTTCTTATTTTTACCTCTATCATATGTGTGATACAATAAATGATCAATCCTTAAGGTCATGCACGGTGAGACAAAAAAGGGAAAACCATGTTGTTTTTGATTCATATTTTTGTGTTTGGTCTAAGATAGGCTGTTATTAAAGAATAAGGTTCTTGGAAAAACCGAATTTCTTTTCCAACATCATTAATTGCATGGATTTGGTATTGAAATTGGTGTCAAATTCTACCCAAAAAAAGTTTTAATGATGATTTTGAATAACAATGCCTCAAAATAAAAACACAATTTAAGGTGGCATGATGATACAAGATAACTGTTGAACATGTTAGAAACCTAAAATCCACATCACTTAGTTGAGAATATGGAAAAAATATGAGTGTTCACCAGTGGTAATGTCTGAAACATAAAATTTTATTCAAATTAATTCAGGATATTGGCCCAGGATGATAGTTGATCCTTGGAAGGAAACCATTCTTTTAGGGAGTCCCTTCGAATGTGTAGGATGATAAGGAACCAAATAGGTACATGAGAATCATAGAAATTAAGTGATAGATTGTTCAAATGTATTCCAACACTCTTGGAATTAATCCACTATTTCTTAGAGGACATTGAGGTGGGAATATCAATCTGAGATATAAGTCAAACTCATCTTCCATGGGAAGAATCGTCTGATATGTTGACTAAAGAAAAAATGAATGATGTGGTAGATGAATGACATAAAAGGAAAGGGAATCTTGGTCAAGGAATTTTGATGCCTTGTAGTTTTATTTCATGCAATGGGGATGATTAACACATAGTTTAACATCATACAGTAAGGATGGTAATTGTAAAATCCAATTTCATGTAATCAGGATATATCACATAGTTTAATGTCATGCCAATAAATCATTGAGTGTATTGGGATTATGCACTGAGGTTCCCATAATTTATAACTTATGTTAGGTCAAGAGGGAATCTAGGTATCATTAAATGGAGTAGAATTTCTATTTAATATCATACAATAGAGGACACAATGAAATGACTTAAATGATACTCGCTCAGATACAAGATTGAGGGTGAGGGAGGGTAACATAATGGGAGATACCACATTGAGAAACATGATTTGGGGTGGGTCTCATACAGTTTATGGGCCTGTTTTGTATACCATGGATTCTAGTTTATGGTCCTAAATATTTTATCTAGGGTAAAAGTACTTCAAGGTCATACAATTTATACCATACTCTTAGTTTAATTTCATAAATCTTGGACTGTCGTCTCCAAGTTTAAGGTTATAGAGTATGGAGTATTGGAAGCTCCAAATAAATATTTATAGAACGGTGATTTGAAAAAACCTGATGTTAATGATGACAATGGAGGCCCACATCCACACAACATAGTCCTAGGATCCTTTTCACAATGTATAAAGTTGTAATTCATGGACTTGAAACATGGAATAGTGGAAAAAGTGATTCTAGTAAGGGGTTACCCTCCCGATTGGGAGTATTGAATCTTCTCATATATGGATATGAGTAATCCCAAGTTTTTACAGGGTATGTCTATAGTTTAACATCGTGTAGTGTGGATAATATTGTTTGTTCATCAAATATTTTAATTTGGGACATCCTGATTTAACACAGGGTATAACCATCACTTATTCAGATAAATCCCATAGTTTTATGAGGTAATATTATAGTTTAGATTCATGGAATGAGTACATCACTTCCTCACATCTGACTATGTGGGAATCCAAGCTTGCTGATGGGTCAATGGAATTAAATGGGGCCTAAACCTAAAGGGAGGAATGTGGAATATTTTACTTTGATGACACCACAAGTAACATATGGTTTTGTGGTGAATATATATATGGGAGTAGAGAGAGAATTTATAGGCATTACAATATATCCCGTAAGTATGGGAATAAATCCATACATAGTTCTGGAGTAGGATTCACAAAGTTTGAGGTTGTACAGTCTGGAACATGGGATGGTGGTGGGATCAATTCCATTTATGTGGTGCAAGAGTTAATTCGTGAGATGAATGATCCAAAGAGGCCCTACACCATGTGAAGTGATCCTGAAGCTTGTTTCAAATAATTTATGGTCATACAGTTTGGACCACGGCTATATGGAAAATAGTTTCCTATTATGATGCCTGAACATCGACAATGTTTAGTTTCAAGGGCATATGTCTGGTAGAGAAGTGATATGTCAATACGTGAATAGAGACAAAGTGGATCACATACCACTTTTACACTAAAAGATAAAATTCATACAATTTATTTTCATATTTCTTGGAACAAAACCGAGTCCATGTGGCTGAAAGGATAAAGCATTTTTGGATAGTTCTAGATATGAGAAGCCCAGGTGTCACTATATATCCTATATGGATGGGAATTAAGAAAAATAATGTTCTAGAATGTTGAATATCTCATCCTTATTTTGCAAGGAATACAAGTATAAAATAGGGTAAGAGTCATCTGTCATTGAGAGGAATCATGGTATTACGTAGGGTAACTCTGCAGTTTCAATTCATGTGTCGAGGACGTCTAATATTTTTGATTAAATTCATTCAACTCGGACCAGGGGATGAAAATAGATTAAGGTCATAATTCATGTAACTTGTGGGGATCTTAGTGTATGGTCCCTAATGATTGAACCATGGTATCATAATTTAACATCATGGAGCTTGGATCGTATGTTGTTCATCTCTAATGGATATGTGTAGTGTGGTGGATTGAAAAAATCAATGTTAATGGGGACAAAGAAGGAAAAACACCACACTACACATTCCTAAGAAGACTCAAACCCAATTAAAAGTCATGATTCGTTGGATAAATTCATGATGATTAATTTCATAATGTTTTTACCTTGTGGAGGGGATTCTTGAAAGGAGTTATATTGCATGGCGATGTGAAAAAACCTGACATTAATGAGGGAAAAGGAGGCTTACTGCCAAACCAAATATTTCTATAGAGACATAAATATGGATTAAATTAGTTATATTTGGACTATAATCTCTTAGATTAAGTTCATAGTGTTTGGACATGAGATTGAGTATTATAAAAAAAGGAGATATGAGTGGTATGAATGGAATAAGCTGAAATCAATAAGGATCAAGGAGGCCTGCGCTAAAAAACATAGTCCTAGTGCATACTCATAAATAGTTTAATGTTATGATTCTCGAAATATAATCTCTTAGTTTAAGGTCATGTATTTTAAACCCTATGATAATCTAAAATTTATATATGTAGAAAAATAGAATGAAAAACCTCACAAGAATAGGCCAAGGAGGCATGTGCTGCATAATATATTCTTGGAGGTTCTGTATACAATTTAACGGTAGGTTTATTATACATGGACTCCTAGTTTAATCTCATTGTGGTTGGAATATGATTCATAAACAACTCGACCATGTTGGTACATACACCATCAATACTCATAATCCCATGAGATTCATTCCCAACTTGAAAAATAAAGAGTAGTTAGGGGATTTACCTGACACATGGAAAAATATAGTATGAGCAAGTGAATAATGAATTTATAACTTCTCAGTGACACTGACCTACACACTCGAGTTGCATAGATGCACTGAGGGATGAAATAAACCATTTTTTAATTCTAATAAGACCTATGGGGATGGAAAGTATGTCATTAAAGACATAAAATACCTGGATAAGGGGTCTCCGATGGGTGGAGATTGACTATAGACTATGTTCGAAACATAGGGGCCATAATCACACCAGTCGTGTATGGGGCGTGTAAATTCAGGATTGACTATTAGAAAATTCAAAACATAGGATCTGCTAGTGGGCTCTAAATATCCACCCAGGATTTGACCACGTAAGTGAGGAGATCCATTTTTTCCACGAACCATCACCATTGGGTGGTTTATTTAGATTTCATTTATGATTGAAAACCAAATCGAGAATGTTTTGAATAATGGAATTGGGTTGAAAACATTTCCTTGTGGGATTCAAATTTCTAGGTTCCAAACCAAATTTCATTTGATCATTCTAATGGGGACTATCAGAAAGTGGGATTTGAACCCATTCCTAATGATTGGGTTACTAAAGAAATATAGAGACATTACTAGACCCATGGTAAAGAAACCAAGTATGAAAATAGGCATGGACCTCATGGAACCTCAAACGAATGTGGTAGTATAGAGGAGTGAGAATAAATATGTGAATGAGAGAGATGGAGGATCAATACCACACACCACACACTCAATATTACTTACATAGAGTTTAAGGTCGTCATACGTGGACCATAGGGTGACTATAAGTTTAAGGACTTAATGATTGGATCGTGATGAAGCCAAGGAGATGAAGAATTTTTGGTTGGGTCTGGGAATAAAAATTATGTTTTTCCCTATGTATCCCATATAGATGATAATGAATCCATATGTAGTGATGTAAAATAATCAAGATTGATGGAAAACACTGTTTAGAGTCATTTGGTCTAGACGAAGGAAAATATATAAAGTCATCTTACATGGACTATTGTGGGTTGATTGCTCCAAGGGAGTATTCAAGGAATTATATAGGTGAAACCTAGCATGTATAGAGCCATGGAGGCTCGCATACCACATAAACACTTTAAGAAGAACACATTATATTTTAAGGTCATAATACCTGGACCATAACATAGGCCAATGGGACAAAGAGTTGATGAATTTATTGCTGGACCTGATGATGGGCTGTTTAGGAATCACTATGTATTCCATAATTATATAAATCAAGACACAAATAGTTATGGAACATGAAATTGTAATAGTTAAAATCAGGTGGGGGAAATCCTCTCTTGATAGTGAGTTAAAGAATCCCACAGTAGTTATGGGGAATTCCATGATCAGGGTAAGAGGTAGGATCATATCATAATAAAATGAATCCCAGTTTAAAAATGATTAAAACAATATATTAATGTCATGCATTGAGGATGTTTTTTGATCCCACTTTTATCATATTGGGCTTTTCAAACATGTCTAGTGTCAGGTCCAGTACGTCAAATTCCCTTAAAGGGGGGGTGGGTGAATTAGGGTATGACATATTAGAACTTTTCCTCATTTGGATCTTGTTTCGTTGTTAGATATTAATCAATTATCTATTCCTCCCATAGAAATATACAAATAGATATGAAATCATGAACAAGACACAAAAAATTTTAATTGGTTTACACCCACTAGGCTATGTCCAAGGAGCATATAATGACAATGTGCAGATGTACCAAATTCAATATGGCTCATGACCAATAATGAGTACAATGTTTGGGATAGATATTCTATTCCCAGGCTCAATTACTCTACAATGTTTAGGGTCTACTCACTACATCCCCATGGGTCACTCCCTATGCCTCTTTGTCTGGCTCACTGTCAATGAAAAGGGTCATTGTCTTCCTATTCCATTGCTCACTGCTCTTGGAAAGGAATTCAGTCACAGTTTATGGATGTGTTGGCCAAACACAGTTTATGGACATGTAGGTCCCTTCATTTTCATGAATTCCTCCAACCTCAACTATAGGTTGGTGTTCTGTTGAAGTTATGTTTTCAACCATAGATGAATTCCACCTTCCCAGGTACTACTGGGTACCAGAAAATAATTTCACAAACTGATTTGAAGCCTTTTCAAGATTCCTTGTGCAAACTGCGAACCATATTTCCCAACCGTGTACTATGTACCGGGTTTGGTAAGAAAACTACCTACTCCAGATACTGCTACCTCTTCCATAAACCTCCTCTATCCGCAGACCGCCTCCGCCTTTGCTATCGCGTACCGCTACCATGTAACGATTCTGCAAACCTCTACTACGAATCACCCTCTATCCGCAAACTATTCTCTATTTGCAGACTGACTTCTCCTCCATGTACCAGAGATCCCTTTTTGTATACCTCTTTCATAATTATCTCTCTCGCATACCAGAGATTCCTTCTCTACATACTGAGTGTACTCATTCCGCGTGAACCACTTCAGCCTTCATGGACCTCCCTTCGCAAACTTCCTTCTGTATTTGATGAAATCTGAGAAAACAATTATGGTCTAGTCATATTTAATCACCATGGTAATTGTTGAGATTAGTGATTCTTATATAGGCAATGATAACAGAAAAAATCACTAATCCAAGAATTACCAAATCTGCAATCCAGCCTTCACCACTTACCGATCCTTTTTCTGCCAGGAACCATAAGCCACCCGCGAACTAGTATTCCTACCTGGTCCATGTACTACCTTCTCTCTTACATGGTCAGTCATCTCTGTCTATGAAACACCATTCACATACCACCCCACCATCTTCTAAAAACCATTTTTGGTTTCGTGAACTTCTCTAGTGTACCGTTCCTGCCGCTTCGCGTACCATTCCCGGAACATGATACACAACCCATGCATTATGCTACATTGTTCACATATTTTTTCAATTTTCTTCAACGTTATTCATACCATTCACTCCTATGAATAAATCCTTCCTTTTACAACATCAAAGTCCCAATTTCGAGGCCCAAAAATTTGGAAAACACTGGGAAACAACACCACCTTAAAAACATGTCTTCGTAAAACACCTACCATACTCATTTGCGGACATCAAGATTTTTCAACAAACAAAAATACACCCAAAACATACCGAGGGGAGTTCTTGATGGATTTTTTCCCAACAATATCCCCCTTTGGGTTTGTTGACCACTCTTTCCATAATAATGCTGCACATTTTGATGCTTCATTAATACTCCTTCCAAATTCAAACACTATTCGTTCTACTCTATTAAGATAGTGATCAGGGATTTAATAAACACATACTCTAAGCCCAAATGAAAAATGCTTGGTGTGAAAAACAAGTGTAAATGAATATTTCATCAATGAATCACATCATTTCTGTCACTAATTGTTGATACCAAACTGATACCAATTGGTGAGTGCAGGAAGCCTTCTGACACTATTCCAACACCACTCTTATGATTTTATTACGATCCTCAACTATCTTGATATATATTCATTGATCGATCACTTCAAGAAATGTCATATTTAATGATCCTCCTAAGTTTCAGATCCTCCAATAGATTCATCTCAGCTTCAACTCCCCTATCTCACTGCTCCACCTAACAGCTTCTCACCATGTCTTTTCTCCCCCTAGAATAGTCACACTTTCCACCCCCCTTGTCAATGAAACTGAATGGAACATAAAGGTTTTCTACAACAGGGTAAAGAAAACATATCAACGCGTTATGGAAAGACACATCATACCTTGGGGAGAGGGGGTCCCACATCCACAATTTCTCAAGTGTGTGGATTTGACTAGACTACCAGAGCTAGTCGATGCCTTTCAAATGATTCTTTGGATAAGGCATTTGAAATAATATCTTTAACTTCAAATGCCCTTTATCCACCTTCTACATGATAAAATGATATCTGATATCAATATGCCTTTTCTATGAGTGATGGACTGGATTTTTTATGATAATTGTAGAAATTGAACTATCACAATGTATTCCGATCAGATATTTCACTTCAATCCCCATATCTTAATGTTGCTTGTACATTCACAATAGTTGTGTGCAGGCTTGAGTAGCCACAATATATTCGTATTTTGTGGTGCTCAATGAAATGTACTCTTGTTTATTGCTTAACCAATAAATACACAATCCTCAAAGATAAAAGGCACATCCTGATGTAGATTTCCTATCATTAACTGATCTGTCCCAATATGCAACTATATTTCCCAATAACTATGGATAAGTTTTTCCATTATACATTAAACCAAAATCCACTATTCCCTTGATATATAGATGTTTTATTTTTACAGCAATCATGTGGATCACTATTGGATTTCATTTATACCTCGTTGTTTGGCATGTGGAGAATACAATATCACGCCAGGTACAACAAAATTCCAGTTATTTTCTTATATTCTCTGATATTAACTACCTTGCCTTCATCATCTCGTGGTAATTTCAACCGCGTATCAACCAAACTTTTCATCTCTTTGGAATTATCCATTCGTACTCTTCTCAAAACATCCTAGGAATATTTATATTGAGATATGAAAGTTCCATTCCTTCCATGTGTCACCTGTAAACCAAGAAAAAATGTTAGCTCACATATCATTGACATTTTGAACTCTCTTTTCATGAATTCATAAAACCACATGTATTGTGCTTCATCTGACCCAACAAAGATAATGTCATCAACATAAAACCACACCATCATACTTTGATTGTTTCCACTGATGAAATAAAAATTTTAATCAACTACAACACGCTGGAAATAGAGAATCTTTATAAATTTATCAATCCTGGAATACAATTCTCTTCGTACTATCTTCAAACCATATAAAGCCTTATTCAGCCGAAAAACACTATTCTCATCTTCATGAATGATAAAACCATTTGGTTGCTAGATATAGCATCCCGCCTTTTTATCACATAAACTTTCATTACATTTTACAAAACCGAGGATCTTTAAGGTTTAGTGTCTTTGAAACCAGGAACATAATAAATGAAAAAAAACATTCTTCTTAAACACTTGCTATGCTTCCCCTCAAGTTCATCCTATGTTCATTACTGCATCTCATAACCTGGGTACATGCATCAAAAGAAAGGATGAGCAAAAAGCCCAGTAAGGGAACAAGAGAAACATTTTATATGTGAACTTGAGATACTTCAATAAGGTCATGAAAAGAACTTTAAGGCATGAGAATGAAATCACGAGGCATATCATAATAAAAATAAATTTTCATAACTTGAAGATGTGGCTGCAACATTTAATATTGAAAATCGTTTCGTTTCACCAAGTTCCATCCCCAAGGTGTCGTTAAAAATTACCAAGGTTATTCACCAAGGCGTCGTTAAAATGGTCATCTCTAGAGATTAAGTCTTTACCCAATGCATTGGAGCGCTATCAGGGTGCACCCTTAAATTTGCCTTTATTATCATGTCAGCCACATATATCATCATCAAACATTTCATAAATAACCCATATAGCATAAAATAAATGGGTTTCATTTCATAATCATAACGTTTTAAAAACTGCTTTAAAGACATGATCTTTACGTCACTTTAAACCCACGGAAGGGGAGAGCGGGTCTCATGTATGTAAATACCAGAATTTAAAATAGAACATTTTGATATATGTATGAATACCCCTGTAGAAATAAGAGCTTTGAGTATTCACTTTATAACATAAAATAATTTTTAGAAAAGAGAGAGAGGCACTTTGAGACGAAAATTCTGCAGCATAACGGCTATGTTACAAGATTTTAAAAACATTGAGAAGAGAGGGGACATGGGTCAAACATTCATAAATGACCCATCAAACAGTAGAGGGACAAAATATAAGGGATTTAAGAACATGGTAATGAAATTTGAAAATATACCATATGAAATGAAGAACATGAAAGGAAGGAAAAAAAACAAGATTTCTCTTGTGAAAATTCGGCAGCCTAACGACGTCACTTAAACTTCAACAAAATTGAATTGACAAGGTCAAATAGGGTCTCTCATCATATGAACATAAGAGTCAAGTATGATAGATATAGAGATCATACCCCAACATAATAGAAAGGAACTTGAAAGAATTGACATGAAAGTAGAACTTCAAAACGAGAAGGGTGAAGAACCACTTAAAAATTCGGCAGCCTAACGGCGCCACTTAAAACCTCAAAATACTGAATTGAAAAGATAAAATGGGGTCTCTCATCATATGATCATAAAAGATAAGTATGATAAATATAGTGATCATACCCCAACGTAATTAAAATGAACTTGAAAGACTTGACATGAAAGTAGAACTTTGAAAAAGAGAAAGTTGAATGAATCCCTTGAAAATTCGGCAGCCTAACGGCGCCACTTAAACCTTCTTAAAACGAAATGATGAGAGTAAGAGGGGGTATCTCATCATATGAACATAAAACTGGCAGTAAGAGGAGTATAAAAGAACATCCTCTAACATAAGAACATGGATCATAAAAGGATTGACATAAAAGAGATCACTTGAAAAGAAAGAGAGGGTTCAGATCCCTTACCTTAAAATGTAACTCTTAAACCTCAAAGGTTGGGACCTTGAGGGCTTGGGGGCACCTTGGGAGGACTACTTGGGAGGTAATGAGACCAGAAATTCGTTGGTAATGAGTGGGGAGTCGAATGGATGAGAGGAGGGCTTGGTATTTATAGGGAAAGTGAGGGGACAAGGCATTAATGGCCAAGGGACACCTCACTAGTGGTTTTGGCAAAACCATGGGCTTGCCCATGGTATTTTCCCATGGTATTGGCCACTTGGGACACCTCACACCTTATATTACTATTCATAATTCGACTATATTGAATATATACTTAATACATCATTTAATGGTGTCATTAAAAACCCGTAACTTAAAAACTATACTTTCACTATTCACCGAAAATTCAACTTTCTCAGAATAATCCCAAAATTTCACCTTAACCAAATATCAATGCTATGATTTCAAAAATGAACTCCATTTTATAAAAATAATTTTCTAAATATTTTTAATTTTATTTTTAAATAAATACACTATTCATCGAAAATTCATTTCTTTCAAAAAAATCCCCAAAAATTACCATAACATAATATCGATGCTCTGAGTTCAAAAATAAAGTCATTTTTATAAAAATAATTTTCTAATTATTTTTAATTAAATTTTTAATTAAAAAACACTATTCATCCGAAAAAACTAATACTTGAATAATAATTTATGAAACCGTTATTTAACCATTTTATTGAATCACATTACTTAATCAAGGTGCCTAGATTATTTTAAAACTTTATTTAAGTGAGATTACTAATCCATTTGGTCATATTACTAATCCTAATCATAAAATCACTATTCATAATTTACTATTCATCAAAAATCATATTGATCTTATTAGACTCTAAATTTCGTACTGAACATAATTGTAGAAGACCATTTTTTGAGAATCATTACACATTTTAAATTATTTAAGGTTTACACAAACATTTTTTTAAAATATCCTTTTGAAAATTCATCAAAAATATGCATACTATTTTTATCCAGTCATTTGAAAATTCATAAACTTCATCATAAGAAGAAATCCCAATTTTTATTTAAAACAAGGATTACACAAGGCAATTACGGTCTCGTTACATAACCCCTTATAATACCAGCATAGGACCTAAGAGTAAGGTGTTCTAGGGTGATAGAATCTTGGGGCGGCTCGGTCAACATTGCCCGAGTAGTAATTTCTATCAGTTTGAACTTCTCGTGAAGGCGATTCCGTTCTAGCTTCACATGATGAAGTTCGGATTGGGTTTGGTCCAGAGCAAAGGCCAATGGTGCTACCTCCTTCCCAAGCTCTGTTAGATGGGCTTCGATCGGTCCATGACTACTAGGTGAGGCCATCAAATCTTCTTTCAATAATAATTAACCAAGATTACTTATATTTAGAGACAATAATCAAAACATTTTGTTCACGGCGGTCATATTGACCGATGGTAATATAACACTCAAAAACCAATGGTATTATTTTAATTATAATCATTTTTATCAAATAAAACATTTTTGTTGAGTATAAAAATAAAATAAAATAACACATGAAATCAGGAAACAAGATTTATTCAAAAATTTCGGGCTGTTACAATCTTCCCCCCTTAAGAAATTGCGTCCTCACAATTTTTTTTTTAAAATTGGGTTTTGAAATTTCATTGAAAGTCCCACATCGGAAAAAGAGTCAGTAACACCATTACTTTAAAAGAAATAAAATGAAGTACAAAGGCCACCCGAGTTTACTCATACTAGGATTCCATGTAGGAAACATGGACATGGAGGAGAAAACAAAGGGTAACGTTCTAAAGGAGAGTGATAGAAAACATGATTAGGAGGAATTTAACCACCAGAAAATCCCAAAATTATGATGTGTGTAAGCGGTCTTTGATTACCCAGTAGGAAACGTAAACCAACAACGTTTTTGTTTTACGTTTCTTTTTTATAACTTTGAGGAATTCATTTACAACATAGATCAAAAACATAAGGAAATATATCTACTTTCATGTAGAGTTTCATACTTTAATAAGTTTCAACCAAAACTAATCTTTTCTCCAAACGATGAGCATTCAAAACTACTTGGTCTCATCAAAACACAAGAATCATCTTCTAGAGAATCACATAATCCACAAAAGATCAACCATCTATTTCTTCTATCTTTAAACATTATCCCAAAATTAGAAAGGGTAAGGTAAAACAACTCTTCAAAAAGAATCCCATAGGAATGGAAACTACTTTTAAATCTTCAAAGTTCCATGGTAATACCCAAGGTTCATCATAGACCATTCCATAAATAACAGTCCTTAAAATTCCTCAAAGTAAACCAAACTAAGATTGAAACCCAAATACAAGAAGGACTTGATAACATAGTCTTCCAAAATAAATTTCATTGTTCATCTCCAAACAACATCAACCAATCCTAACATCTTATAACAAAAGTAGCTAACCTAAACATATTTTACCCAAGATAGGTTAATCATTCCCGTAAGTAACCTAAATTACTATAAGTCCACCTTAAATTCATTGATTCTTCAAAATATAAGTCAACCTTACTCCTCAATGAAAATACCGTAGTAATCTATCATATATGGTCCTCAAAATAGTGAACGTCTTCCAAAATAATAATCATCTTTTAATCCCCTAATCATCTCTGTCGTATTAATACGGCAATCATAGCATTTACTATCACATTGGTTGTTGGGACATGTTCTTACATTTCCAGCCATTAACTAAGAAAAGAAGCTATAGTTAGGGGCTTAAATAATTAGCCAATAATCATGAAAAGAAACTTAATGCATCTAAGGATAACATGTATAAGTAAAGTATACCCTAACTTGTGATCCCCTAGGTTCCCTTCTAGGTTATCCATGATCATATATTCTTATGTGAACCATTATTTTATTTTATCTTTGTTCCTTTAACAATGGTTCATACTAAGCTTATGAATTTACCAAAGCATATCCCCCGGGAGTGTCGTAACCAAGAGTGCAGCAAGGCCCGTTGTCGTGTACCAGTTCCCGTTCGAGTCTAGCTCAAAGCGGTGTTTTCGGGTTTTACCCCTATGTACATCTGTGCCAGAGCCACCTCTACCTGCTCGTATCCAGATAGGGATGTATTTGCTTGGAAACCCCTTACTCAATACTCACCAAAATACCAAGAAGACTTCCTATATTTAAACTCTTCTATAGGGTTTTTCCTAAAGTTTTTATATCCTAATTTCCACAAATAACTAAACCATCATTTGATACCAACTATAGCATCCCGCCTTTTTATCACATAAACTTTCATTACATTTTACAAAACCGAGGATCTTTAAGGTTTAGTGTCTTGGAAACCAGGAACATAATAAATGAAAAAAAACATTCTTCTTAAACACTTGCAATGCTTCCCCTCAAGTTCATCCTATGTTCATTACTGCATCTCATAACCTGGGAACATACATCAAAAGAAAGGATGAGCAAAAAGACCAGTAAGGGAACAAGAGAAACATTTTATATGTGAACTTGAGATACTTCAATAAGGTCATGAAAAGAACTTTAAGGCATGAGAATGAAATCACGAGGCATATCATAATAAAAATAAATTTTCATAACTTGAAGATGTGGCTGCAACATTTAATATTGACAATCGTTTCGTTTCACCAAGGTCCATCCCCAAGGTGTCGTTAAAAATTACCAAGGTTATTCACCAAGGCGTCGTTAAAATGGTCATCTCTAGAGATTAAGTCTTTACCCAATGCATTGGAGCGCTATCAGGGTGCACCCTTAAATTTGCCTTTATTATCATGTCAGCCACACATATCATCATCAAACATTTCATAAATAACCCATATAGCATAAAATAAATGGGTTTCATTTCATAATCATAACGTTTTAAAAACTGTTTTAAAGACATGATCTTTACGTCACTTTAAACCCACGGAAGGGGAGAGCGGGTCTCATGTATGTAAATACCAGAATTTAAAATAGAACATTTTGATATATGTATGAATACCCCTGTAGAAATAAGAGCTTTGAGTATTCACTTTATAACATAAAATAATTTTTAGAAAAGAGAGAGAGGCACTTTGAGACGAAAATTCAGCAGCATAACGGCTATGTTACAAGATTTTAAAAACATTGAGAAGAGAGGGGACATGGGTCAAACATTCATAAATGACCCATCAAACAGTAGAGGGACAAAATATAAGGGATTTAAGAACATGGTAATGAAATTTGAAAATATACCATATGAAATGAAGAACATGAAAGGAAGGAAAAAAAACAAGATTTCTCTTGTGAAAATTCGGCAGCCTAACGACGTCACTTAAACTTCAACAAAATTGAATTGACAAGGTCAAATAGGGTCTCTCGTCATATGAACATAAGAGTCCAGTATGATAGATATAGAGATCATACCCCAACATAATAGAAAGGAACTTGAAAGAATTGACATGAAAGTAGAACATCAAAACGAGAAGGGTGAAGAACCACTTAAAAATTCGGCAGCCTAACGGCGCCACTTAAAACTTCAAAATACTGAATTGAAAAGATCAAATGGGGTCTCTCATCATATGATCATAAAAGATCAGTATGATAAATATAGAGATCATACCCCAACATAATTAAAATGAACTTGAAAGACTTGACATGAAAGTAGAACTTTGAAAAAGAGAAAGTTGAATGAATCCCTTGAAAATTCGGCAGCCTAACGGCACCACTTAAACATTCTTAAAAAGAAATGATGAGAGTAAGAGGGGGTATCTCATCATATGAACATAAAACTGGCAGTAAGAGGAGTATAAAAGAACATCCTCTAACATAAGAACATGGAGCATAAAAGGATTGACATAAAAGAGATCACTTGAAAAGAAAGAGAGGGTTCAGATCCCTTACCTTAAAATGTAACTCTTAAACCTCAAAGGTTGGGACCTTGAGGGCTTGGGGGTACCTTGGGAGGACTCCTTGGGAGGTAATGAGACCAGAAATTCGTTGGGAATGAGTGGGGAGTCGAATGGATGAGAGGAGGGCTTGGTATTTATAGGGAAAGTGAGGGGACAATGCATTAATGGCCAAGGGACACCTCACTAGTGGTTTTGGCAAAACCATGGGCTTGCCCATGGTATTTTCCCATGGTATTGGCCACTTGGGACACCTCACACCTTATCTTACTATTCATAATTCGACCATATTGAATATATACTTAATACATCATTTAATGATGTCATTAAAAACCCGTAACTTAAAAACTATACTTTCACTATTCACCGAAAATTCAACTTTCTCAGAATAATCCCAAAATTTCACCTTAACCAAATATCAATGCTATGATTTCAAAAATGAACTCCATTTTATAAAAATAATTTTCTAAATATTTTTAATTTTATTTTTAAATAAATACACTATTCATCGAAAAATTCATTTTTTTCAGAAAAATCCCCAAAAATTACCATAACATAATATCGATGCTCTGAGTTCAAAAATAAAGTCATTTTTATAAAAATAATTTTCTAATTATTTTTAATTAAATTTTTAATTAAAAAACACTATTCATCCGAAAAAACTAATACTTGAATAATAATTTATGAAACCGTTATTTAACCATTTTATTGAATCACATTACTTAATCAAGGTGCCTAGATTATTTTAAAACTTTATTTAAGTGAGATTACTAATCCATTTGGTCATATTACTAATCCTAATCATAAAATCACTATTCATAATTTACTATTCATCAAAAATCATGTTGATCTTATTAGACTCTAAATTTCGTACTGAACATAATTGTAGAAGACCATTTTTTGAGAATCATTACACATTTTAAATTATTTAAGGTTTACACAAACATTTTTTTAAAATATCCTTTTGAAAATTCATCAAAAATATGCATACTATTTTTATCCAGTCATTTGAAAATTCATAAACTTCATCATAAAAAGAAATCCCAATTTTTATTTAAAACAAGGATTACACAAGGCAATTACGGTCTCGTTACATAACCCCTTATAATACCAGCATAGGACCTAAGAGTAAGGTGTGCTAGGGTGATAGAATCTTGGGGCGGCTCGGTCAACATTGCCCGAGTAGTAATTTCTATCAGTTTGAACTTCTCGCGAAGGCGATTCCGTTCTAGCTTCACATGATGAAGTTCGGATTGGGTTTGGTCCAGAGCAAAGGCCAATGGTGCTACCTCCTTCCCAAGCTCTGTTAGATGGGCTTCGATCGGTCCATGACTACTAGGTGAGGCCATCAAATCTTCTTTCTATAATAATTAACCAAGATTACTTATATTTAGAGACAATAATCAAAACATTTTGTTCACGGCGGTAATATTGACCGATGGTAATATAACACTCAAAAACCAATGGTATTATTTTAATTATAATCATTTTTATCAAATAAAACATTTTTGTTGAGTATAAAAATAAAATAAAATAACACATGAAATCAGGAAACAAGATTTATTCAAAAATTTAGGGCTGTTACACTAGATGTCATCTTATTCATCCAGAAATCAATTCATAAATGATGAATTGACATCCATATAGAAAACCATAAACTTTTTTTTCACAACTATGGCCAAGAATAAGTTGATTTTCTCCAACCTTGAGACAGGTGAAAATGTCACACCAAAATCAATACCCTATATTTGATAGTACCCTTCGCACACCAGGGGTGATTTGTTTCAAATAACAATACCGTCTTCATTGATTTTGTTTTGAAAGAAAAATTTTGTTTCTATGACATTCTTGTCATCTGGCTTTGAACCAATTTCCCACATCTGATTCAACTAAATTTGGTCAATCTCTTCATTCATTTCCTTAACCTAATTCTCATCACCAACTGCTTCATCAAATCATTTAAGCTCAACTTGTGATAAGTATGATTCATTCATTAGAGACTTCATCCACCTTGTCTATATTGTTGCTGTCTGACCACCCATTATGTTCTGCTTATGAATTTCAGCTCTTCTCGATGGTCTCTGAGAAGGAATTGATTTTTTCTCATCATCTTAGTATTCTTCAAATCAACCTCCAAAGCTGGATCATCTCCTGAACTACTCATCTCTTCATCACTATCCTACTATGTCTGATCATTTATCTGTTGAAGATTCTATTCATTATTCACTATAGTAACATCATGACTTTCAACTATCTTTCCTAGACTCTTATTAAATAATTTATATTCTTTCCTCTTATTTGAGTAGCCTTGAAATATTCTTTCATCTTCACAAGATTCAAGCTACCTCCTTATTGAGAATGAAACACTTCGTAAAATTTGAATGTATTCAATGATGGATTTTATCCATAACATAGATCATATGGAGCCATCTCTTATTTTGGTCATAAAATTCTCTATTTTATGTGTAGACTTTTATCATCACTGCCTCTTTCCAAAACCTATCTGGATGTTCTTTCTCAAAGAGAATTGTTCTAGCCATGTTGTTCACAATTCGATTTCTTCATTAAAGTACTCCATTATGTTGTAGAGTTCTTACTACAAAAACATGATGCCTTATTCCATGATTCTTGAGATAATCATCCACTTGGATTTTTTGTAAACTCTGTTCCATTATCTCTTTGAACCATTCTAATTTTCTGACAAAACATCTTTTCTCATTCCCTATGATATCTTTTAATTCAACTAAACACTTGAGATTTTTGGGTTATTATTGATACCCTTTCCAATTTACTATAGTTATCAATGAAGAGAACACTACGGGAAAAATGGGTATTTGCGACGGGTTATTTGCGACGGGGGTCTTTACCCGTCGCAAATAAGTAGTCTTTTGCGACGGGATAGGCTTCCCCGTCGCAAATAGTTTTCCCGGGCTTTGGCGCCAAATCCGGGGAAAACTATTTGCGACGGGGATGCCTTTCCCCGTCGCAAATAACCGGCGGCGGTAAAAGGTATTTGCGACGGGAAAGTATTCCCGTCGCAAATAACCGGCGGCGGTAAAAGGTATTTGCGACGGGATAGTATTCCCGTCGCAAATAACTATTTACCGGTTGACCGTAATAAATGCGGGCGAAGGTATTTGCGACGGTGCCCGTCGCAAATGGACCCGTCGCTAATAATCTAACCTATAAATACCCCCATCCGTTTTTTTCAAATCATTCTCATTCTCCACCTTCTTCTGCTCTAAAATTTCTATTTCTAAATTTGAGTTTTTGTTCAGTTTAATTTTTTTTTCGGAGCTGTTATTAAAGTTTTGAAGAACGATCAGAGCTCATCAATTTTCAAGGTATTTATGTTCATTTTAATTTAATATTTATTTTTAATTTTGTATTAATTTCAATTATTTTTGATTAGTTGTATTTTAATTATGTTTATATTGTTTTCTTACTTAATAAATTTAAATTATTAGTATTGTTCATAGTTAATGGTAATTAGGAATAATTTGTAATAATTTTTAATAATTAAGAATAAATATTAATAATTAGTAATAATTACCAATAATTAGCAATAATTAGTAATAATTAGTAATAATTAGTAATAATTACCAATAATTAGTAATAATTAGGAATAATTAGTAATAATTAGTAATAATTAACAATAAATAGTAATAATTAGTAATAATTAACAATAAATAGTAATAATTACCTATAATTTGGAATAATTACCAATAATTAACAATAATTAGTAATAATTAGTAATAATTGCCAATAATTGCCAATAATTACCAATAATTGCAAATAATTAGGAATAATTAGGAATAATTATGAATAATTAGTAATAATTAGTAATAATTAGTAATAATTATGAATAATTCGGAATAATTAGTAATAATTAGGAATAATTAGGAATAATTAGGAATAATTAGTAATAATTAGGAATAATTAGTAATAATTAGGAATAATTAGTAATAATTAGGAATAATTAGTAATAATTACCAATAATTAGCAATAATTAGCAATAATTAGCAATAATTAGCAATAATTAGCAATAATTTGGAATAATTACCAATAATTTGGAATAATTAGCAATAATTTGGAATAATTACCAATAATTTGGAATAATTACCAATAATTAACAATAATTAGTAATAATTTGTAATAATTACCAATAATTTGTAATAATTACCAATAATTTGTAATAATTAGGAATAATTAGTAATAATTAGTAATAATTAGTAATAATTAGGAATAATTACCAATAATTACCAATAATTGCCAATAATTACCAATAATTGCAAATAATTACCAATAATTGCCAATAATTAGTAATAATTATCAATAATTGCAAATAATTAGGAATAATTATCAATAATTGCAAATAATTAGGAATAATTAGGAATAATTAGGAATAATTAGTAATAATTAGGAATAATTAGTAATAATTAGGAATAATTAGGAATAATTACCAATAATTACCAATAATTGGTAATAATTACCAATAATTGCAAATAATTGCCAATAATTGCAAATAATTGCAAATAATTAGGAATAATTAGTAATAATTAGTAATAATTAGGAATAATTAGCAATAATTAGGAATAATTAGCAATAATTAGGAATAATTAGCAATAATTAGGAATAATTAGCAATAATTATCAATAATTAGCAATAATTAGGAATAATTAGGAATAATTAGGAATAATTAGCAATAATTACCAATAATTACCAATAATTAGTAATAATTACCAATAATTAGCAATAATTAGCAATAATTAGTAATAATTAGTAATAATTAGCAATAATTAGGAATAATTACCAATAATTTGGAATAATTACCTATAATTAGGAATTATTACCTATAATTTGGAATAATTACCAATAATTTTGAATAATTACCAATAATTAGCAATAATTAGTAATAATTTGTAATAATTACCAATAATTTGTAATAATTAGGAATAATTTGTAATAATTTGTAATAATTAGTAATAATTAGGAATAATTAGTAATAATTAGGAATAATTACCAATAATTACCAATAATTACCAATAATTGGTAATAATTTGTAATAATTGGTAATAATTACCAATAATTACCAATAATTGCCAATAATTAGTAATAATTATCAATAATTGCAAATAATTAGGAATAATTGCAAATAATTAGGAATAATTAGTAATAATTAGGAATAATTAGGAATAATTAGGAATAATTAGGAATAATTAGGAATAATTAGTAATAATTAGTAATAATTAGTAATAATTAGGAATAATTAGGAATAATTACCAATAATTACCAATAATTACCAATAATTGGTAATAATTACCAATAATTGCAAATAATTGCAAATAATTAAGAATAATTAGTAATAATTAGTAATAATTAGTAATAATTAGTAATAATTAGTAATAATTAGGAATAATTAGTAATAATTAGGAATAATTAGTAATAATTAGGAATAATTAGTAATAATTAGGAATAATTAGTAATAATTAGGAATAATTAGGAATAATTAGGAATAATTAGGAATAATTAGGAATAATTAGGAATAATTAGGAATAATTAGGAATAATTACCAATAATTTGTAATAATTAGTAATAATTACCAATAATTTCCAATAATTGCAAATAATTAGGAATAATTAGGAATAATTAGTAATAATTAGGAATAATTAGGAATAATTAGTAATAATTTGGAATAATTACCTATAATTAGGAATTATTACCTATAATTTGGAATAATTACCAATAATTTTGAATAATTACCAATAATTAGCAATAATTAGTAATAATTTGTAATAATTACCAATAATTTGTAATAATTAGGAATAATTTGTAATAATTAGTAATAATTAGTAATAATTAGGAATAATTAGTAATAATTAGGAATAATTACCAATAATTACCAATAATTACCAATAATTGGTAATAATTTGTAATAATTAGTAATAATTACCAATAATTACCAATAATTGCCAATAATTAGTAATAATTATCAATAATTGCAAATAATTAGGAATAATTGCAAATAATTAGGAATAATTAGTAATAATTAGGAATAATTAGGAATAATTAGGAATAATTATGAATAATTAGGAATAATTAGTAATAATTAGTAATAATTATTAATAATTAGGAATAATTAGGAATAATTACCAATAATTACCAATAATTACCAATAATTGGTAATAATTACCAATAATTGCAAATAATTGCAAATAATTAGGAATAATTAGTAATAATTAGTAATAATTAGTAATAATTAGTAATAATTAGTAATAATTAGTAATAATTAGGAATAATTAGTAATAATTAGGACTAATTAGTAATAATTAGGAATAATTAGTAATAATTAGGAATAATTAGTAATAATTAGGAATAATTAGGAATAATTAGTAATAATTAGGAATAATTAGGAATAATTAGGAATAATTAGGAATAATTACCAATAATTTGTAATAATTAGTAATAATTACCAATAATTACCAATAATTGAAAATAATTAGGAATAATTAGGATTAATTAGTAATAATTAGGAATAATTAGGAATAATTAGTAATAATTAGGAATAATTAGCAATAATTATCAATAATTAGCAATAATTAGGAATAATTAGCAATAATTAGGAATAATTAGTAATAATTAAGAATAATTAGTAATAATTACCAATAATTAGTAATAATTACCAATAATTTGTAATAATTAGTAATAATGACCAATAATTGCCAATAATTACCAATAATTGCAAATAATTAGGAATAATTAGGAATAATTAGGAATAATTAGTAATAATTAGGAATACTCACGAATACTCACGAATACTCACGAATACTCATGAATACTCACGAATACTCACGAATAATCACGAATACTCAGGAATACTCAGGAATACTCAAGAATACTTAGCAAAAAAATTATATTATCAATATTTATGAAAAAAATATTAATATTATTAAAATAATAAAAATTTATAAAATATTAAAATTATCAATATTCACAACAGATTTTGCTCTATTCTTAACATGTTCGAATCTTAAAGGGTCGCTAATTGTCAGGTCATGCGCAATAAAAAGTTTGTGTCAGCCATGTCCAATGTAAACTCTATAATTGTCCTTGCATGGTCGATCACCTCAAAAGTAATGTTGCAATCAGACAAACCAAGTCATTCCCTTCTTATCTATAAGAATCATCTCACATGAACCTTTACATAGACCATTCTTCCTTGAAAATTTAAGGGAAAAATAATGATATCCCCTCAAATTTTTAAGGAAGAATGATCTTTGTAAAGGTTCATGTGAGATAATTCTTATAGATAAGAAGGGAATGACTTGGTTTGTCTGATTGCAACATTACTTGCGAAGTGATCAACCATGCAAGGACAATTATAGAGTTTACATTAGACATGGCTGACACAAACTTTTTATTGCGCATGACCTGACAATTGGCGACCCTTTAAGATTTGAACATGTTAATAATAGAACAAAGTCTGTTATGAATATTGATAATTTTAATATTTTTTAATTTTTGTTATTATTTTAATAATATTAATATTGTTTTTTCGTAAATATTGATAATATTTTTTTTATTACTAATAATTAGTAAACTAAATCTGCTTGGATAATGAAGGGAAAATTTATAATCATCTCCACAACGATGATTACCAAATTTCCTTTCATTATTCAAGCAGTTTTCCTTTTGCTAAGTATTGCTAAGTATTGCTAAATTAGTAATAAATAGTAATAATTAGCAATAAATTGTAATAATTAGTAATAAATTGTAATAATTAGTAACAATTAGTAATAAATTGTAATAGATTGTAATAATTAGGAATAATTAGGAATAATTTGGAATAATTACCTTATTACATGTTGAGACAGAATGTGAAACACACAGATGAAAGGAGAATTGTATATAATATAAAAAATTATATTATTTTAATATTAACAATAAAATATACTAATAATGTAATGATGTTATTATTATATAATTAATATTTATAAAAAAATTATATTAGTATTATTAAAAAAAATAAAAAATCAATATAATATTAAAATTATCAATATTTGTAACAGGTTTTGCTTTATTCTCAATATATTCAATCCTTGCTTGAGTGTTTTTTCTAACAAATTATTCAAAACCAGTAATGCTTTTATATTTTATAGAAAAATATGGAACAACGAGGTCGTCAACTGTCATTATTAGATGACCGCATATGGATAAATCAACGTAGAAATCCAAATGGTTCTGGTTTAAATCCAGTATATATAGAGGGTGTGGATATTTTTTTATCATTTGCGGCATCAAATTCAGAATTTGTTTCAGAAGGAAAGATAAAATGCCCTTGTAGAAAATGTGCATTGAGAACGTTTGACACGTTTGACAAAGTGGGGGAACATCTCTTGCGTTTTGGTTTTCAAGCAGATTATGTTTTTTGGTATCAACATGGTGAACGCAGTTCCAGAGCAGGTGATACCAACTTGATTCCAGATCCATCCCAGTTTCAAGATTTAGTACATGATGTTGCAGGTTCATCTGTTCAACATACAGAAACTCCGGCTGATATAGCTTCAAATCCTGAGTTGGGACCGTCTGAATTTTATGAGTTGTTGAAGTCTGCTGAGGATTCATTATATCCTGGCTGCAAGATGAGCAAATTAGAAGCAGTTGCAAAATTTATGGCTATCAAATCAGATAACGGAATGTCAAACACATGTTTTGACCAGATATTTTCATTGATGAAAACACTGTTACCCGAAGGAAATGTTTTACCTGCAAATTACTATGAAAGTAAGAGGTTGGTTCGAAATTTGGGACTTACTTGTCAGAAGATTCATGCATGTTCAAATGACTGCATTTTATATTCAGGGGAAAATGAGTCGTTGGATAGTTATCCCACATGTGGGCAACTGAGATATAAAGAAGGAAAACACGGGAAGTCTGGTTTGATTCCTGTAAAACAGTTGAGATATTTTCCGCTTACATCCAGACTTCAGCGTTTATTCATGTCTAAGAATACAACGACAATGATGTCATGGCATAAAGAGAATATTTCAACCGATAAAAGCTTGAATCATCCAGCCGATGGTGATTCATGGAAACATTTTGATAGAGTGCATCCATCATTTGCTTTAGAAGCTAGAAATGTTCGACTGGGCCTTTCCACTGATGGTTTCTGTCCGTTTGGATCTTATGGTAGTCAATATTCATGTTGGCCTGTTTTTTTAACTCCGTATAATTTAACTCCATGGATGTTGATGAAGGAGCCATATATCTTTTTGACTTTACTAATTCTAGGACATCCGAAGAAAAATATTGATGTTTATTTGAAGCCATTGATTGATGAATTAAATTTATTGTGGAGTACTGGTGTCAGTACATATGATGTTGCAACGAAACAGAATTTCATACTGAGAGCAGCATTGATGTGGACAATAAGTGACTTCCCGGCTTATGGGATGTTATCTGGCTGGAGTACACATGGTCAGAAATCATGTCCTTACTGTATGGGAGAGAACAAAGCATTTATGATCATTCATGGAAAGAAACCTTGTTATTTTGACTGTCATCGCAGATTTCTTCCAGCTGATCATCCTTTTCGCAGAAACAGATCTCATTTCAGAAAAGGAACAGCTGAAAGGGATGGACCTCCAAAAATGCTATCAGGTTCGGAGTTAAAATCAGTTGTATTTTCATTACCTCCCATCACATTTGGTCCCACAATAAACCAACAGAAAATTTCTGGTTTTGGGAAAGAACACAATTGGATTAAACGTAGCATATTTTGGGATTTGCCATATTGGTCTGATTTGTTGGTCCGACACATGTTAGATGTCATGAATATTGAGAAGAACTGTTTTGATAATTTGTTTCATACAGTTTTGGATACGCCAGGAAAGAGCAAAGACAATGTAAATGCACGTTTAGATCTTGCCCAAATTTGCAGGCGTCCAGAATTGGAACTATTTGAGAATGTCAGAACAGAAAGGTTACTGAAACCAAAAGTAGCTTATACACTGTCTAAAGAAAACCGTTTATTATTTTGTCAGTGGATTGCAGATTTGAGACTTCCAGATGGCTGTGCTTCCAATTTGGGTAGATGTGTAAAGAATGGTCATATTACTGGATTGAAAAGTCATGATTGTCATGTTATAATGGAGAGACTTCTACCTATTGGATTAAGAGGTCTGTTGAATTCTGTGATTTGGGATTCCATAACAGACATGTCTCATTTTTTTTGGGAAATTTGTGCGGCTACGGCAGATTATGATGCTCTAGGAAAACTTGAAAAAGATGTTATTGTAATTATATGTAAACTGGAAAAAATATTTCCGCCGTCTTTCTTCGACTCAATGGAACATTTGATGTTACATTTGCCATATGAAGCCAAATGTGGAGGTCCGGTACAGTTTCGATGGATGTACCCATTTGAAAGATGCATGCAAAAATTGAAAAGAAAAGTACGCAACAAAGCATCTGTTGAAGGATCTATTGAAGAAGCTTATTTGCAAGACGAAATATCTTTTTTCTGCTCCCATTATTTTGAATCTGAGTATCCTTCAAAACACAACCGAATGGGACGGAATGAGAGGAATATTGATGAAATCGACAATCAATTATCTGTTTTCAACCAGTCAGAGCTTGGTTTTGGTGGAGTTTCTGAACGCTGGCTTTCAGATGATGAACATCATAGAGCTCATACGTATGTTCTGCTCAACTGTGAAGAGATGACATCAGTTGTACTGTAAGTGTTTATATCACTTATTCTATCATTTATGTTACAGTAAATAACTTTGGTTTTTATAGGTTGTATGATAATCATATCAAGAAACAAATTCCACAAATTATAGCAGCTGCTCTCGAAGAACGTCGACTGAAAAATTTCTCTCAGTGGTTTCAAAAACTGGTAACATAAATTCTTTATCATTTAGCAACTCATTAAATGTATAGTTTACTATATTGATAATTATTTCACAAATCTTCAGGTGTCTCGACATGCTGATAAAATTGACAAACGGCTGTGTGTATTGAGTAACCCACCTTCCAAACTTGTTAAAACTTATAATGCATATGTGGTGAATGGATTTCGATTCCACACACATGCATATGGGGAATCGAAAAAAACAATGAACAGTGGAGTTAGCTTGAGAGGATCTCATCATCGAGAAAATGAAGTTGACTTTTGTGGCATACTTGATGAAATCATTGAACTCTGTTATCTTGGACAACATTAAATAACCATGTTCAAATATCAGTGGTTGGATACAGAGAGAGGCGTGCGTGTTCATCCGACTCATGGAATCATCGATATTAAATGTAAAAGTGTTCTCGCAGTAAATGAACCATTCTTATTGGCTCAACAGGCATATCAAGTTTATTATGCAAAGTACTGTGCAACATCAAGAGACTTGACTGATTGGTGGAGTGTAATAAAAATCAAAATTCGAGACAATCAGTTTAGTCAATGTGAATGTGATTTCACTGATGTGCAAAGAATTGATGTTTTTCAAGAGAGTACTCAAAATCAATGTTTTTTACAAAGAGATATGAGTATCGATGACGACACCCCACATTTAAGAGTCGGTGATGACGATGATGTTAATGATGTCACACATGAATTTGAAATGGTAAGAGATGAAGCAACTGCAACTCGAATGGATATCGATGATGTTGAGGAGGAATATGAAGATGACATTGACATATATGAAGATGATGATGAAGATGAACACTTATAGAATTCCATGGTATTTATATACAATCATAATATGTATATATGTATATATAATAGTAATTATCAATTATTTGCTAATATTAACATTTTCTGTTTCAGATGGACGAGGCCACATTTCGTGAGTTGGCGGAGGCTGACCTGCCTTTCGATGCGGATGAGTTGCTGGCAGATGACCCTCAGCCTGCAGGCGCTCCAGGGAGTACGCGGAGGGGGCGCGGTCTTGCACGATTGATGATTCCTGACCCCGTCCCCGAGCGACGTCCACGTCTTGGGTTTGATCCGCGCACCCGGAGGTGTGATAACCTGTGTAATAACCTGTGAATTTGACTAAGATTTCATTAATCTATTCACATAATAAATGTTTATTATTTTTTCAGTTTTTCACATATAGCAGTTGGACAGGGCAGCGCTATTTTGCGCAACTATTTCTCTCAGCCGTGGACCACATGGGATCAGATTCCCATTGTTGTGCAGCAGGCCATGTTCGGCCATTGGTTGGTACGTACATAAATAATTAATTTTTATTTTGAAAATTATTTCATTTCTAACATGATATTTTGATTTATTTGTAGGGTTTATGGTATCCGATCAAGGATACCATGCGTGACGCCATCCACGAGGCATGGGAGGTGGCCATGCGTGATCGCCTTCGTCAGTTTTTGCACAATTTAAGAAAAGCTGCGATGAAGAAAGCAGGAGTGTCAGATTTTGATGAGTCATGTAGAGCACACCGACCAGAGTACATTTCATCCCATGTATGGGACGGATTATGTGCGCACTGGTTGAGTGGTGCCTTTCAGAGGAGATCATCGGTGGGGAGGCAGAATCGGGGGAGGCAGGAGGTGACTCATCGAGCTGGGAGTCGTTCTTTCAGTACTCATAGACAGCATCTGGTACGTACATTATTTATAAATATTTTATATAACAATAAATATTAACAGTTTATTTTTTATTCTTATAGGCTGTCGAGCACCCCGATATTACAGAGTACAACGTATATCGGAGGATGTATAGTGATCCTGCTACTGGGGAGCTCAGAGGTGATCGTCTGCATCACATCGTGGTCAGTATTATTTGTTTTCAAGTTTAAAAATTAACTGCATATAATATATTCACAATTTTAATTTTAAATTGAAACTATAGGAGTCATATGAGGCTGCAGCGGCACAGGCCCGGCCTGAGAGTCAGGCCGAGGCATCAGATCAGACCAATGCCTGTCAGTTTGATGAGGCGGCATGGATGCAGGCCACCCAGTATGCCTTCGAGAAGGGACGGGTAGTTGGTATCGGCTCTCGACTGACTCCCGGAGATTATTATGGCAGTGCTGCGATGTCGGCGTCCAGCTCGAGAGGAGCTCGTGCATCTTCTTCTACACAGTATGAGGAGCAGTTGCGATCTCAGACTGCACAGATAGAGAGTCTCTGACAGGAGCAGGAGCAGATGCGTCAGCAGCATGAGGAGGAGCGTCGACGCCAGCAGCAGCTGTACGAGGAGCAGACGAGTCGGTGGCAGCAGCAGCATCAGGAGCAGATGGAGTACATGCGCCGACTCACTCATGCTTTAGGGATGGAGTTTCCTCCACCACCATCTGCAGATCCCCCACCTCCCCCCCTCCCCCCCTCCTACAGATTAAAGTTTGTATTTCTGTTTTAAAATTTGTGAAATCAAAATATTTTTTTTTCTATTCGTAGTTTCTGTCTCATTATAAAATATTAATAATATTATATTTTTAAATAACAATATTAATATGAATAATAATAATATTTATATTTTATAATATTAAATTTTATATATATATTAAAATTTTATAATATTATAATTTAATTATTTTTTTGTAATACTTGAATTATTTTAATATTTGAATGTAAAATAATTCTATTATTTTTATATTAATTAAAATAACATATTAATATTTTTTTATTTATGAATTATAATTATAATATTATTATATTAATTAAATTATTTATTAATATTCTATTATTTTTATTTTTGAATTATAATTCTACTATTATTATAGTAATTAAAATAATTTATTATTTTCATTTGTAAATTATAATTCTATTATTATATTAATTAAAATAATTTATTAATAATTTATTTTTTTTATTTTTTTTATTGTATTTGCGACGGGTCCCGTCGCAAATACTATGAATAGTATTTGCGACGGGTCCCGGTTCTCGTCGCAAATACTAGTATTATTAATTTTTTTATTTTTTAAAAAAAGAGTTTTTGCGACGGAACCGTCGCAAAAACTATTTGCGATGGGTCCCGTCGCAAAAGGTATATGCGACGGGCCCGTCGCAATAACTGTTTAAAAAGTTTTTTACAAAAATACGGAAGACTATTTGCGACGGGGAGAATGCCCGTCGCAAAAAAAGGCTTTAGCGACGGTCCCGTCGCAAATAAGTTTAGTTGCGACGGGATCCCGTCGCAAATAGCCCGTCGCAAATACCTGCTTTTCTAGTAGTGGAACATAAAATATCCTCCCATAAATAGCTCTTGGAAAAATTGGCCCGCACACATCAATATGCACCAACTCAATCTATCTTGCTAACTTTTTCATCTTTTTCATATATGTCTTTTGAAAGATCTTCCCCTGTTGGTAGGCATCACATGTATGAGTCGGATCACGTGATAATCTAAGGAGATTTTAAGATGCATCATATTTCACTGGATATTTCAATGAACCTTGCATTATATGACCAAGACACTTATGCCATAACGTTTTTTCTTCATCCTTAGAAAGAAAGCACATACATTTTTCTCCACTAACGAGGTAGATCTTCCCTTTCGTAATCTTTCCTTGCAACACAAAAACGCCATCCTTTTCCATGATGAAACATAATTTCTTGGAAAAACTTATGGCATGCCCTGATTCTCACAATTGACTGACACTAAGGAAGTTATGACTAAGCCCCTCAATAACGAAGACATCTTCTCATCTCATGACTTTTTCTCCAAACATGGCTTTTACTGGACCAATAAATTTCAAGGCCTCATCATTACCAAATTTTATGATACCTTATTTATCATACCTGATTCCAGTCACTAGATTCTTATATCCCATCATATAGGTTGTTCATCCACTATCAATGATCCATATCTCAGTGTGATATGATTCCTTGAATGCAATTTATGAAACCACCTCTTTCTCGACCCTTTTCTTTTTTGAGAAAAGTCTTTGACTTCATACCCAACATGGAAGGATAATCTTGTTCTTCCTCAGAATATAATGTAGCAGATTCAGCTTACAAAGATGCAAATAGATTTTTAATATCTATCTCTCTTGATGATATAGTTTGCTGATTCTTATGAACAAATTTGGACCTCCTTGGCACATTTCTCTCCTTTTTTGATTTACAATATCTCTCCATATGTCCAAATCCTTTACACATGAAACAAAGACCATCATATGATGACATGAAATTTTGATCTCTATAAAACTTCCTTTGTTGGTATTGTTCCTTTTGGTACCTCTTTTCTATGGAGCATACATTTTGAGAGTGTCCCGTATTACCACAACAATAGCATCTTATCTGAGGTACGTTCTTGTGTGTAAATGATTCAACACTATTTGGGCCTTGAGTTTTATAAATATTCTGATCCTTTTTCATACCCAAATCTATCTTAAATCATGGAGTGGGTTCTTGTGGAATGAATTGAACCATAACTGCTTTATGTTTTAGATTAGGCCCTACACAAACCTTATCATTCACAATTTATTGTTTCTTTTGTCTGATGGACCACTCTACTCAAAAATCATCTTATTTTTTGCTTGTATGATATTCTTTCCTGATGTCGAACTGATAGTTATCAGTTTCTCCTGATCTTCAATTGTTCATCATAGAATGACGACTTCCTCTTCTAGCTGTTCGGTGTGTCTGATTTAATCTTTTCCAATTTCAGTCAAGCTATCAATTTATATTTTATGTTCTCCAATTTTGATTTTTTACTCAACCACCTTTTCTGAGATTTCTAGCATTGATGGATTTATATTTTCAATTTCTACATTCCTCTCATAATTCTCTTCTACCTACTACTGCATAAAGAGTTTGGAAACACAAACCACTTTCTTAAATTTCATTTTTTTCGCTCTCAAAATATCAATCTCATCAAGGGAAACTTCTTAATTCATCATGAATCTCAACTCTACCTTCAATTTCGTCTTCTTCGTTGTCACTTTCCTCTATTTTTAAGGAATTTTTGACAACTACAACCAAATAATCTATTTTA
Source organism: Viscum album (assembly GCA_963277665.1). Classification (NCBI taxonomy): domain Eukaryota; kingdom Viridiplantae; phylum Streptophyta; class Magnoliopsida; order Santalales; family Viscaceae; genus Viscum; species Viscum album. The sequence goes on from OY728145.1 coordinate 397,267,323, forward strand.
TGATCCTTGCAGTCCACCAAATCTTCTACCTCAGATTCCCCTAAACATTCATCCTCTCATGAAATAAGATTCTTCTTGTTGAATAACATTCTCCTGGTACATGTCGTCCCTTTTTCATTTGATGAATACTTCATTTGGGGAATTTCATCAGTAAACTTCTTAGGATACTTTGCCTCAAAATTCCCTATCTTTATGCATTGGAATCTAGAAAATGGATGTTTACCAATGAAAATCCCTTTTCCCCTTTTCATATTCGATGAGAGAAATGACATGACACCATCCATTTTTTCCTCCTCAAGACTATCTTCAATAGAGAGATTTTTCTTGGCCTTGAATTCCACTTCTTTAGAAATCCATTTTTCATTTCATATGCTACAAGGGTGATATATAGGATATCTAGTGTCATCTCTTTTAGGTCATTTTCTTCCAACCCTAAAACATTCGGATTGAATCGCGGTGGAAGTTTCCTCAAGATATGCTTCACAATCATTAAATCATCAATGAATTCTCCAAGGACCCATCATGTCTTCCATAATAATATTTATCCTATCAAAAAATCTATCCACAGTCTCATTGGGATTCATTTTGATATCCTCAAACTTATTCCATTAAACCAGTAGCTTTGCTTCTCAGACTTTTGTGTCGCCCTCTTAGATGTTCAATAAATTATCCCACATTGCATAGAATGTTTTACAGGATATCAGCTTCTTATAAATTTCATCTGATATGGATCCCCCTAAAACATTGATCCCTTTAGCATTAGTATAAAATTATCTTCTTTCAGCTACTGATAAAGAACCCATATTTATATCAGCTGATATTCCATGCATAGATGTTGTGAATACATCAATCCATACTGATCAGAAGCAGTGCTACATTTGATTCTTCCATAGTTGAAAATTATTTCCATCAAAGATTGTAATTCCATTATGATTGACCACCTCCATTTCTAATTCTTGATAGAAATCCACCGACTTTCAACATTTCCCTCTGATACCAATTATTAGGTCCACTAGGTCAAATACCCTGAGGGGGCGGGGTGAATCAAGGTATAACAAATTATAACTTTATCTTGTTTTCATATTGTTTCATTGTTAGAAAAAAACTGAATTCTCTCTTCCTCCCATAGCGACATACAAAAAAATATGAAATAATCCACAGGACACAACAATTTTTACATGGTTCACTCTCACTGGGATACATCCAAGGATCATACAACGACAATGCGCCAATGTACAAAATTTACTAAGGATCAAGGCCAATAAAGTGTATAATATTCAAGCTAGATCTTCTATAACTAGGCTCACTGCCTTTGCAATGTTTAGGGTGTGCTCACTACATTACCAACTATCATTCCCTATGCCTCTTTCTCTGGCTCACTGTAGATGGAAAGGGTCACCATATTCCTCTTCCTTTTCTCAATGTTCGTAAAAGGGAATCCAATCGTATTTTATAGACGTATAGGTCAAACACAGTTTATGGACATGTAGGTACCTTCATTTTTACGAATTACGACATCCTCAACTATAGGTAGATGCTCTGTTGAAGTTTTGTTTTCAACTATAGATGAATTCCTCCTTCTCAGGTACTGCTGGGTACCGGAAAATAATTTCAAAAACTTATTTGAATATTTTTCAAGCATCCTTGTGAAAATAATGAACCACCATTCTCCTCCATGTTCTGTTTATCGAGTTTGGTATGAAAACCACCTGCTCCACGTACTGTTTCCTCTTCTACGATCCTCCTCTCTCTACGGACTGCCTCTGCCTTCGCTATTGCGTACCGCTACCACGTAACAATTACGCGAACCACAAATGTGAATCACCCTCTGTCCTCGAACTATTCTATGTTCATAGAATGCCTTAAAAACCTCATACCGAAGCTCCCTCTCTATGTACCACTTGTGAAATTCTCTCTCTCATGTATTAATGATTCCTCCTCTGCGTACCGATTCATCTCTTTTTGCACAAACCACTTCAACCTTCGCGAACCTCCCTTCACAAACATCCATAAATCATTACCGGATTTCTATATCAATGTAACGTTCTAATGATATATGATCACCATGGTAATCAGTGACATTAGAGATTCTTATATCGGAAACGATATCTTAAAAAATCACTATTCCAAGATTTACCAAATCTTCAATGCAGCCTTCACCGCTTACCGATCCTTCAGCTTCTACGAACCGCAAGCCACCCACGAACCATTTTTTTTACTTTGTCCGCATACTTCCTTTTCTCTTACATGGTTGTCCTTCTCCGTTGATGACACAACATACATGTACCACACCACCTTCTTCTATGAGACGTTTTTGGTTTCGTTAACTGCTCTAGCGTACCATTCCTACCACTCCGCGTACCGTTCATGGAACATGGTACGCGACCCATGCATAATGTTACGTGGTTCGCATCCTTTTAGATTTTTCTTCAATGTTATTCATACCGTTCAATACAAAGAAGAAATCCTTCCTTTTCCAACATCAAACTCCCAATTTTGAGGCCTAAAAATTTGGTAAACACTGGGAAACTACACGACTATAAAAACCATTCTTCGGCAAACACCTACCATACCCATTGGCGGTCATCTGGCTTTGTCAACAAACACAACTACACCCAATACATACTGAGGGGACTCCTTGAGGGATTTTTTTCCAACATCTAGGTTAAGACAATAGTTTCACATCATGCACTGAGGACATGGTCTATTCTACATTTTAACATCATGAAACTAGGATGCATCAAGGTGCTAATGTGAAATACTATATGAGAAACTTGGCATTGGTAGGATGTGTGATACAAAGTCCATCCATAGTGATCATATAGTATTCACCAATGTAAAATACCTTGTGAATGATTTAACATAATTCCCACTTGGGATCAATCTTTGGAATCATGTTTCCAGGTATCATCAGTGTTCTGAGTCCCAAAATTGTACCACCCTGGAGGTAGAGGAGGAGGAAAATATTATTGTTGAATTCACATGAAATCATTTTTCCATGCCTCTATTGATTATGCAAGGCCTCGATCTAGTTCTCTTTGAGGGATTCTATCATAGTTAGATATAATTTTTCTATTCTATCTAGAATATTTGGGTCATAGAAAGTTGTTTGGGGTGAATGAAACAGAACCTCAATGGTAAATAATAACTCCATTACATACAATAACGAATATAGAGCCACCATATCAGAACCCCGAGTCGTCATCTGAGAGGCCCAAATGGTATTTGGGATCTTGTTTTGAAAACTTTTCATTTTCTTGATCACCATATTTTGCAAAATTTTAGAATGGGTCTTGTTCAATGCCTCGATCTATCAATTTCCCTACATGTAGTAGAGGGAAGTGTGGTTTTACCAGATATTGAACTTGTTGTACAACAACAGTAGCTTAACAGCCTAGAATTTTGTGCCATTGTTAGTGAGAATGGAATCAGGGGATCTAAATCAATGGATGAAATGGGAGATAAATAATTTGATAATAGATGGTCCATTGAATTCCATAGAAGGAATCACTTCTTCCCACTTGGAGATGAATTTTTTTATAGTCAGAATAAACCCGCACTATTGAGATGTGGCTGGCAGATATGGGTTTCCAACATGAATTCCCCATACTGTAAAGGGACATGAAAACATGGTGGTGTGGAGGCCCTCTAATGTTCTATGAAAAAATATTTCATAAATCTAACTCTAGTGACACCTCTTGGTAGTGTCGATGCATTCATGGAAAAGGTGGTCTTGATGTAACCCATCCTCTGATTTTGGTGGGAGTGATTTAATCCTACATGTTGGAAACCGCATGACCCAGCATGAACATCCCACATAACCTGGGGAATCTAATATCATTGGATGTAATTGTGGATAATTCCATCAAACACAAATCTATAGAAACATTTCTGGTTGTTAGGCCTATTCTTGAGGGTGGATTGTGCTGCATTCCAATGGATTAGATCATGATCACCTTCATTTTGCAGGATAATACAATTATGGAGATACTATATGAATGGATCCATCCAATCAAGTATTTCCTCTACTATGTGGTAACCCTAGTGTCCTGATGTTGAAGAACTAATAGTCAACTAGTTTACCTGCATTTATTCATCATCACTAGATATTATGAGAGTGATGGCTCTTTGATGTGCATTATGGATAAATAGGTCCTCTTGGAAAACCATTGGAATAGACAAGGATATAATTTCCAATGTTTTATCTCAACAATTATATGACTGAGGTACATGATTCACTACCATCTATGAAGGGAACTATTCCATTAACTGGAGAGTGTGTTCTAGTAGGGCTATGAGTTCTATATTTATGATGATATAGTCACCATTGATCTTTGTGATGACTAATTTAGAGTCCCTATTGACATACAAGAAGGGGAAATCATTATCAAGGGTAATAATGAACCTAGTAATGATATCATGATAATTTACCTCATTTGTTTGTATTTCCGTATGAAAATAAGAATGAGTACGATAGGGAATCCCCTATTGGTGTGATAAAGATTATCCCCATGCCCACTTGGTTGGTCTTGGGATTGCTGAGTTTCTATCCAGTTGGGATCTGGGATTCACCATTCAAGTAAATAGGACATCATTTTATCCCCTAGTCTATGAAGAGTACGACCTCATATAGGAGGTCAAAATCCAAGGAATATTATTCAAGGGTTTTATGAGTGACCAAGAAGTATTCTAATTCTTGACACTTCATAACATTCTATTAGAGAAACCAGAATCCGAACTGGTTAGGGATCACTACCTAGTGTATCTATTATGCTATCAGTATTGGTCAATTCATGATATAATTTAAGAGGTGTAATTGGGACACTAGATATATATCATGAAGATATAGATAATTCTGCAACATCTTCATTACCAAAACCAGGTCTAGGAAGTAATTCGTGAGGGGGGGGGGGCATATAGAATCTGTATCAAGGCATATATGAAAGAGAATATATAAAATGGTCATTATTTATTCATTGATTATATAGGTAATAAGGTCATTGAGTTACCATTACAGGGTAGTCACATAGAGGATTAAAGGCTTCCCTAAGATGGGAATCCTCAAAACCATAGTTTGTAGAAGATACAATTTGATTTCCTCAAAGGTGTCATGGAACTCTTCATCCCATTTGTAGGAATATAATTTCTTCTTGATATTGAAAAATGGAATACACTTTCAAGGAGGGTTTTTGTGATGGCTCATGCTCAGCCCCACAACGACGAGGGTTCAGCGGATGTTTCTACAGTGGATTCGGGGGCTGTTGTCGGAGGAGCTGGGGATGGAGTTCCTTCCGGGGCTTCCTTCAAGGAAGTGCTATGTAAGGGTATCACTGGAAGTGGTAGTGTGTTTCTTGCTTTGGTGTACTTGTCTTGTTCGGAGGTCCCTCCGATTGTGGTGGAGCCAAAGGTTCCTAAGAAGATTTCGGAGATCCCTGTGGTGAGATTTTCGGCACGGGAACTCCAGGAGGCGGCGGCCTTCCATGACCTCACTTTGGTGGCACGTTTTGGACGCTCCAAGCCGTCCCATGGTTTTTTCCGTAACTTTGTTGACTCTTGGGGGCTGTCCCAGCCGGCGGCGGTTTCAGACTTGTTGAGGACCGCTTTATGTGTTCATCTTTCTTCAAGGGAGGACTTTGTGAAAGCTTGGGTGAGGGGAGATAGAAGGTGTGGCTCTTGGCGATAGTCGTTGTCCAGGTGGTCTTCGGACTGCCATCTTGGGCGTGAATCCTCCTCTGAGGCCGTGTGGTTATCGTTACCAGGCCTCCCTCTTCATTTTCAGAACCCGGTGATTCTGAAGGAAAGTGGTAACTCTTTTGGTTACTTTTTGTGTGCGGATGATGACACTAGGATTCTCAAGGGGGCGGCGAGCCCTCATATTTGTGTTGAAATGGACTTGGCATTGAAGAGACCTTTCATGGTGTAGCTTGAATCTGAGGATGGGTTTTTTTGGAAGCAGAAGTTGTTTTATCGGCTATTTCCTTGTTTCTGCGTGTCCTGTGGCTTGCATGGTCATGAAGTGAAGAGTCTCCGGCGTTAGAGGGAGGTGGCGGAGACCTCCAGTAGCGATCTGGTTGGGGAACCGGGTCGGGACCCAATTGTACCGGGTGGGTGTGGGGTTACGGATGCGACTGTTCTGCCCCGAGAGGTTTCAAATTTGAATTTACCCAGCGGGGTTGGCGAGTTGGGAAAGACAACTGGGGAAACACCGTCTGACAATGCCGGGACGCGGTCGGTTTTCCCTTCTAGGAGTATGGATCTCATTTCTTGGTCCCCGAGTCCGGTTTCGCAAAGGACAGCTTCAACCAGTAGGGGAAAAGACGTTACCCAAAGAGAGTTGGAGGTTCAGATGTCTTTTTCGCTGGGAAGTCCATCTAGAATGATGTCTCCCCCTCCTTCTTCAATCAGTTTTTCGTCGCAACTGTCAACATGGGCTATTCAAAATTGTCTCGTGAGAAATATCTGGGTTTCTTCTGAAAAATGTTTTGAGATGGTCAGTGTGAATAGTGGCGTGGATAAGGAAGTGAATACATTGTGTTGGTCTCCACAGAGGAGAGTGTTGTTTTCTTTGTTCCAGGGAGAGCTGGGTGGGGAATCTTTTCCTCGTGGCCAGGAAGGGAGGAAACCACAGTTGGAAGAGTTGGATGTTTGGAGTAATGAATGTGTTTTACCAGTGAAACAGAGTAGTGGAAAGGATGGCTTTTCGGGGCCTATTACCCACTCGATGGCCAAGGGGAAGGGTGTGTTGGTGCACCCCAATCAGAATCTTTCAACGGTCTAGAAAAATCGTAAGTTTGTGTAGTGATGTTTTCCATCATTATTTGGAATGCTCGTGGTCTGGGTGCCCAGCCTAAGAGAGCCTTTATATCTTTGGAAGGTAGGAAAGCCAAAGATTCCTTGATTGTGATTTTAGAGCCGAAGCATGATGCATGCAAGCCTCCTTGGATTCAAAAGAAAAAGGGTTTATCGAACTATTTTCATGGGGGACCTGTTAATTCTCAAATCTGGTTTGGATGGAAGAATAATATTTCGGTAGAGAATGTAGGTGTGACGCCTCAGTGCATTGACATGAAGATTGAGGTGGGAAGTTTTTTCCTTCTCTTTTCATTTGTTTATGCAAGCAACAAGGTGATGGAGAGGAGGGAGCTCTGGACCCACTTAAATTCTGTTCAATATGGCCTTTTTTCGTGGTTCGTGGGAGGTGATTTCAACACTGTTATTGATGTGTTAGAGAAGAGAGGTGGAAGGGGAGGTAATATGGATGGCATGATGGATTTCAAGGAGTGCTTGCTGCATATGGGACTATTGGATTTATGCTCCGGAGGGACAAAGATTTCATGGTTTAATAATCGTAAAAGCCAGAACCAGATATGGAGTCGGCTGGACAGGTGGCTTACCAACTTGTATGGGCTGGATTTTTTCTCAAAAACCTCGGTTACTCACCTTCCACGTATTTTATTGGATCACGCTCCACTGTTTCTAGAAATTAAACGTGAAGCTGTGGTTGGAAAGGGGTTTCATTACTCAAGTGAATGGCATAAAGACACTAGTTTCATGGAGATGGTGAGGGCGTCTTGGTTGGAGGAAGAGGGGGAAGGATCTTTGGGAGGGCTGGATAATCATCTCAAAAGGATCAAAGAGGGCATTAGACAGTGGCTGGTGGAGCAACCAGATTTCCATAATGGGGTGACTAGCTTACAGGATGAGGTTGGCAGACTAGAGAAGGATCTTCAGGTTTCCTGGTATGAGGATATTTTCGCTATCCTTTGTGATAAAAATGTTTTTCTGGATGAGAAACCATTAGAGATGGATAGGGTCTTCATGCAACAGTCCCGAGTGAGGTGGCTTAGGGAGGGAGATCACTACAACACTTTTTTCAGGCATGTATCAAAGAGAGGAGAAACATGAAGATTAATATTAAAGGAGAGGATGGTGCTTTTACTTCAGACGTGATGGTGGCCGGAAAATTTTCTTTAAAACACTTTGAGGGTTTGTGGGCTGGGGATAATACTTCTGGTTTCCACAGAGAGTCCTTTGAGGGCTCTAGCTTTTTGGAGTGTTTACCTTTGATGATAAGTCAAACCAAGAATGAGTGCATGTCCACTATTCCTCAGGAGAGGGAGATTAGAAAGTCTCTGGGAAGCATGCCGAAAAAGAGTGCACCTGGGCCTGATGGCTTCCCAGCTTTATTCTATGGTGCTGCTTGCGAGTACGTGGGGCCGTGTGTGGTGGAGGCTATCCGATATTTCTTTAGGGGGGCTACCTTCAGTAGGGGGATATCTGCTTCAAGGGTGGTGCTTGTTCCAAAGACCAAAGACCCCTCTCATATCAGCCACTTCAGACCAATTTGCCTGTGTAATGCCTCATACAAAATTCTGGCAACTCTTATTGGCAGGAGATTGGCCAACGTTATACCCAAGATAATTTCTGAAGAACAACACAGTTTTATCCAAGGGAGTAGTATACAAGGGGAGTGGGGATTTCAAGTGAGTTGGTTCAGGATCTGGACAATCGAAATGTTGGTTCTATTATTATTTTTCAAGTAGACATGAATAAAGCTTAGGATAATCTGGAGTGGAGCTTCATTTTATGGGTCATGAGGGGTTTTGGGTTCTAGGAGCAGTTTTGTGATCTTTGTTTCAGGTGCTTTGCTTCACCATGGATTTCTATTTCCCTTCTTGGGAGATGTTTTGGTTTCTTCGAATCCATGAGGGGAGTTAGATAGGGGGACCCGGTCTCTCCTATCATCTTTGTTCTCGATCAAGATACTTTATCCAGAAACTTGAAGAAGGGCATGACAGGGGGAAGTTTGAGGCCTTTTCATGGTAGAAGGAATTCAGAGAGTATATGTCACATGATGTCCGCTGATGATATTTTGTTATTTCTGAATGGCGGGAGAAGATCTTTGAATGCTCTTAAGGGTATTATGACCGAGTATGGGAATTTGAGTGGGAAGTCGATCAACCAGTCGAAGAGTCACATGTTTATATCCAACAAATGATCGGGAGGAATGTGCAGGATTATACAGGATGTCCTTGGTTGTGGGAAGAGGCAACTACCTATTCTTTATCTGGGAGTTCCTATTTCGAGTGGAAGGATTATGAAGAATCATTTCAATGGGATTGTGGATTGTGTCTTGGGAAGGGTTTTCAACTGTAAGAACAAGATGCTTTCCTTTGGGGGTAGGATCATGCTTATCAATAGTGTTCTTATGTCTATACCTATGCATGTATTTTCTATCATAAATCCCTCGAAGGGAACGGTGGAGAGGATTGATCATATTCTCATATCATTCCTCTGGGATGCGAAAAGAGAGGGGAGATGCCACTGGGACTCTTGGAAGAGACTGGAATGACCAGTGGAGGAGGGTGGGGTTGGACTTCATGATATTCATAAATCTATTCGGGGGATGCAAGACAGATTATCTTGGGAGGTGATTGTTGGTAAATCCCTCTGGGAAAAGTTGTTCAGATCAAGATATGGTTGTCATGGTGATTTTTTCATGCGCAGTGCAACGGGTCTCTCCAAGTGCATGGTTTCACATCTGGAGGTGCTGCAGGCCCACAACAGATGGGTGATTGGTCGTGGGGAGATCAACTTCTGGGAGGATACATGGACGGAGGAGAGGCTTCGGTATGAGTGATGTCCTCTTCCTGACATCTCTTTTAGGGAGGCATGTGGAAGGTATGATTTTATACATGCAAACCTTGACCCATCGCAACTAAACTTCTTTATCAGTGTTTTTATGAGGGATGAACTAGACAGATGTTGTTTTACAGAAGTTGGGTCGGGGCGTTTTAATTTGAATGGTTATAGGAGAATTGCCCAGAGGAATTTTAACACGGTGGACGGATATGTGATTACTTGGTGTAATGAAATCCCAACAAGAATGAATTTTCTGGTGTGGCGGATCCAAAACCGAGCTCTACCCACTGAGGAAAATATTCAGAGAAGAGGGGTCTACATGGCATCACATTGCTACTATTGTGAGAGGTCATGCTATGAATCAACGTTGCATTTGTTTTTTCAGGGGTGATGGGATGCGTTCCTTTGGTCTCAGTTTTCTAAATACAAGTTTCCATATGGGGAGTTTATTTTAGTTGGGGATCATCTTATGAAATGGTTCTCTGGTTTTGGTAACAGAACAGGGGAGCGTACAGCAGGTATTATCATTCTGATATCTATATACTGGACAATTTGGGAAGCATGAAACCAGGTGTGGTTAGGTGGCAGGAGAAATCTGTTATCTCTATAGGTCCGGATGACATCTCTCATTGTAGAACAGTACTCCCTTTTCAAGAATGGAGTGCATGCAGGTATACTGGGAAACCTCGTTGAAAGAAAGTGTACACAGATCTCGGAGAGAGGGCGATGGGTAAGGTGGCAGCCTCCGGCTAATGGGTAAAAATTGAATGTGGATGGCTCATGTTTGGTAGGAATCATGATGTTTGGTGGTGTTCTTCGGGATTGTTGGGATCAGTTCATATTGCTTTCAGTGCATATTATGGAGCGGGTACTTCTATGGGTGTGGAGTTTAGAGCCCTTCTCTCAGGTGTGACTCTTTGCAGGAGGAGAGGACTCCTGGTGACGGAGGTAGAATCTGATTCAGAGGTTCTGGCCAGATCTCTTCAAGGGAAATGTGACATCTCTTGGGATCTGGTGTATATTTATCAAAGGTGCAAAGTGGAGACTAACCATGGAAGGATGGTCCATCATAGTGTGAGGGAATCCAACTTTGCGGCCGATGCGATGGCTCGTGCGGGAAGGCCAGTGGTGACTTTGATAGTTTATGATAGTCTTAACTCTCTTCCGTTCGATTGTGTTATTGTGATATGGAAGGACTCACTTGGCCTTCATTATTTCCGTCCTCTATGACGTGTATCCCCGGGTTTTTAAGGTTTTCATAATAAAAAATAACTTTTAGCCAACCAGAATACACTTTCTTGTAATATTTGTGATAAATAATTTTATATTGGCTATGTGGGGTTAGGGGCCCCGGATCTCTCGATGGTTTCCTGATGTTGGAATATTCATGATGGAATTGGTATTTTCTAGGCCATTCTTTATACCTCTATTTCTGACAAAAAATCTGAGAGACATCCCATAGGAAACCCTTATATCACACATAATGGATTTCATCTTCAGTTGTTAGGAGTGGAGGAAGTTGGACACTTTATCTTGGTCTCTGATATGGTTCTAATTCTAGTATAATATAACCACCAATCCATCCACATATCATTCCACCAATATCTTGAGAATCTATTTGAATATGTGGTTCATGGCCTAGTGATAAGTGGATCCAACATTGTTCAGGAAACATTTAATTGTGTTGTAGGTAATGGTCACTTGTAGTTCCCTAATGGTAGTATATTTAACATCCTTAGGGTTCATCTAGATATAATTGCACCCAGAGTATCCGTCCATATAAGAGAGGGCTCGGAATCCATTTGTAACATCAATCCATAGATCTATCATCAAAAGGGGGAACTTTCCCTTCTAGAAATGGAAGCTAAGATAATAGAAGTCTATACATATTATGATATTCCCATTCTTATTCCTTACTAGGATTGTATTGGTTATCCATTTGGTGTACTAGAATTACCATATGAAGTTTATTTTGATAATAATATCATCATAGAACTCGACCACGACACAATGAGAGGGATACATTTCCTTGGGATACTAATTCAACCCGCGATGGCTTGATAGAAGGCTAAGACAGTGGGAGTCAACCTTATTATCTAGTCCAATAATTTCATCATATAACTAGGAAATGTGATTATGGTTTTCCTTTAAGAAAGACACATAGAACTATATCTCATATGGGGGGAATATTTGAACTAATCAGTGTTGGCCTTATATCTTCACTGATACAGAGATTTATTTGAATCAACTCATAAAAGGTGGTGGAGAAAACCTATTAAAACAAAACAGAAGAGTATTAAAATCATATTTAACATCCGTAGTAGCAGAATAAGTATGAGGATGTGGATCTTCATGTCTAGCTGAACCAGGGGTGGTACTAGTGCCCGCTTGGTCTAATATACAATCCTCACTCGAGAATTTATATTCTAATGAAATGATGGGGAGGAAGGATTTCAAGGAAATTACATCTGGCTGTTATGATGGATTACAAATTACTGGTGGTGATTTAGATTTGGGAATTCCACCATGCTCTACAAAACATGTGGGAGTACAATGAAATAGTTTCCATTGGATGAACATATATATATTGTATGAGAGTGGGGGCTTCTGGTATCACACATGCCTATCCAATTTAAGAGTACAAGGTTGTGTGTGTAAATTACATTATTTTAGTAATTTCAAAAACCTTCTTCTTATATATAATAGAAAAAACTCTTATATATGATTTTGTGGTTTCTAGCTAATGAATCAGAAGAATGAAAGCATCATCCATGTCTCCCCATTGACTACTTGTGGTGGTATCATGATCAACATCATTTGTTTGAACATTCTTCCCCACCATTTAATTTGAGGTCTTCATCGGAGTTTAAGGGAGATACATAACTATAGTGAACCCCTAGTCAACTGTTAAGGGAGTATTTGAGGCACTAGTGAAATGAGGAGGGCACTGCCATATACAGATAAATCTAGGGCCTACCCAGCTGCACGTTGTAGAAGGTGTCCTATAAGACTACAATGAATTCATAACTTGATATCAATTCATAAATTTTGGACTTTAATAAAATCAGTCCACATGGTCTCTTCTCTGTTCTGACATAATTGTGAGTCTTTAGGTTAGAAAGAGGTAGATCTTCTTTGGTCATCCCCAACTTGTGAAGCATTTAGATCCGAGGGATACTATTACTAGAACAAATATCTAATAGGTAGAAACATATTTTATTTATGTTAAACTATCCCATTATATATATATATATATAACATATATGACCTTACACGAGGGAACCCTCTTCATCTCTATATAATTGGATGATGGTATGGTATTACTCTGTCTCGACCTCCTATTCACAATGGCCCTATATTGTAGTTAATTACTCTCCAAACTAGAGAGGGCCTCCTAAGGCTTATGCAAGGTCCTGAAGAATTGTTTTACAATAGTTCCTCAAGGACTAAGATCATTACATGTATGCTGTTTATGTTCCTCATAGAATCATACTTCTGTGATAAATTTGTTCATTTATACCATATGGTGATTCACTTTGGTATGAGGCACATTGAATGCTATTGGATAAACTGCTGAGTTCTAGATGGTGCTTGAAATATCTTGATGCTGATGAGATAATTCACCTAGAACCATTATATGCTGATTATCGAGTAATTGAGTCCTATCTCTGACTAGACGTTGTCAATCGTGATGTGTTCATGTATTTGTTTCTTGGTCTGTCAATAAAGAATGTTGTGGTGGACAATCCAATGATGTAGGTCTGGAAGAATATTCCTATTGAGATCTATGAAAAACCTTATTCCTAGTCTCATTATATTTCATGGAAAAGTTTTAATCATTATACTAAGAGTTCTGATGGTTCACATGCCAAGGACCTCTCCTTAAATGGTGTTGACCAAAGGCACATAGAGGGTTTTCCAAAAATTATTCATCATCGGCAAGTGTGAAGTGATCTATCAACTCAATAAAATTTAAAGAGGCGTACTCCTACTCATTATCAAAGGAGTATTCTAGTTTCAGGAGAACTTTGGGTGTGATTCCCAACATCCTAAACATGAAGTCATTGAAATAATGAAATGAAATTGGTGCTAATAGAGGACTCTAATTTTGCTTACATCTTCAGTATTTTCACTTGAGTGGAATCTTTGATGTTGATGTAGATGTGGTGGGAAGAGAAGTTATAATGACTATAGGAAGCTCTAGTATACCTAGGTAGGAACAAATGAATCTATTCACATGATCAACCCCTCTTCAGGCCAACAAGACGTCATACTTATGCGTTCCAAAATTGGAAATTATTTTCCATTCACCTGAATAGTCACTGTCATTCCCAGGATCGAAGGATATGTGTTACTTATTATAGGACATCTTCCAATTTGAACAAACCATTATCAACTTGGTACTAAGACCAATATATTAACACATAACACTCATTAGTGGTATGTATGTGGATTCATTGGTAAGGGAAATTATCTGAGTGATCAGTGTGTCCGACCACTTAGGGCCTTCAACACTTTGGAAGCTTCAGAATTTCCTTCTCCATGGGGCATAAGATGTTGTTAAGGAGCTATGAATCCTTGATAGAATAGGTATGTATATTTATATATATTGGAAAGGTTCTTTGGGATCCATTCCTTGATGTGGGAATAGATCCTAATCGAGGGGTAGGAGATGCATTCTCTCATATAGGTGACTACACCTAATGAGGCAGTGCCTGACAGTTTTGCATTAAGTGTGGCTATGCTTGGTAAATATTATTCACTCAGTGAGGTTCATCAAGAAATGGGTCCAATAACTCTAGCATCATGGGGGCCTGCACCTACACAAAAATGGTAGTCTTTTATCTGGAATGACTTATCACAAGAGTTGGATGAGGTAAAAGGAACGACTATTTGACCTACTGCATGGGTTCTTCAAAACAAAAGGCCTTATCAGAAGATTCCCATAACATTCCTGGGTAGTTCAATGTGATGAGGGTGGGTACTATCTCATTATTAAAATTTCTCATCCACATCGTTAGAAGCTCTTCTTGAGTCGGTGGCATGTAGAGTGAATATGTGAGTTCTTTACACCGGGAGATAAAAACGATGACACAATATTAATTCCTTTCTTGCATTATAGGAGGTATGAAACACCTATCTTGAGAGTGGTTGATCTGATCTAGTAAATGGACTATTTTTAATGGTATTCAAAACCAGTAATAGACCCTATGGGTAGCTGGATGTAATAGAGAAATATAGGTCCTTCCAATGTTTGGAAGAAAAAGCAATTCTTGGCAGCATCAGGTTTCTCTGGGGGTCTTGAACATGGGATGTCACCTAGATATAATGTGGTATAAGTTATTTATTGGGTCACCCATCAATTTGAATGTGGAGAATCTCATATTTCAAAAATATGGGGGTGTTTAAATGTCATCTACCCTTTTGGGTATGACATTTCATCAGGTGGGATTTTCACGTGTAATATCTCAAAGAAATTTTGGTGAGTGGTGATAGAGGATATCAAATCATCTTGGTGAGGGTCACTATATTGTCAAGGATTCATGACTGAAAATGTGTTTCCTAGATCATTATCTCAATAGGTGAGATCAGTGGGTCATAGAGTGGCATGACCAGGATCCTAGGGAGTGTAATCACATAGATAGGGTGGGTTCGATGGCTCATATCTCAAGAAACTTCCATAAACTCTTACGTATACCCTATCCAGATGTGCGAGATTACCCAGATCGACTGGATAAAACTGTCCAATGAGAGATTACTTACCCACATAGGAAAAATAGGATCTCATCAGGCTGCACCATAATCTGAGTGATGATCAGACATGATATCAGTAATGATCCTTTTCAGATAATAATATTGTTAGAGATAAGTTGAAACCATTGTATCTGAATTTTGTTTTGGTTCAAACAGAAAAGGATAAAATGGAACCTCATGCTCTTTATTCTGATTTAGAATATTATGGGAAGGAAATGTCTCAGATGAGTCCCTAATGGTGAGTGAATGCATTTTCAATTAGGTAAGGACACTAACATTCAGGTCTATCTAGTATTTTGTTTCCCCTAAGTGTATATATTAAATTTAAAACTCTATGTCACTGTACATGTTCCCAGGGAACTTAGGATACTCCATTTTTACCATAACTATTAATAGAGAATATTTTTTATGATCAACAGGAAAGTCAGGATGTTGAAAGAAAGGGAAGAAATGGATCATATCATATTGTCCCAATCTCATAATCTATACATGAAGAGATGCCTCTTATATAATCCATCATATCACTATGAGGATCTTAACACAACATTATTTTAGGTTTCTGTGGTAGGAAGGTGACTTAAGGAACTAATCCACTAATATTGCATCTAACTCAACCCTTTTCACTTCTAATCAATATCCTCGAGGCACACCTACTTTCTTGTATTTGTCAAACAATGATCTAATAGGTGGTGAAACAATTACCAGTTTTTTTGTAGGAGAAAAACAACCTAAAATTTGTGAGGGACTATTATATGTTAATGTTTTTGGTTTCAGATGGATAGAATAAAAAATGAAATTGGTCGATGTCTTGGACCTCCTACAGACCCTCTTTCTCAGATCCCTATTACTGGTCAGGCCTATCTCTGATTGGTTCTAGCAGGGAGATGGGTGGTTGAAATGATGTGGATCAATTCTGTGGTGGGTTGATTCATACATGAGCTATTATGGAATTAATCTATTTACTATATAGTGGTACATTATTCTGGGGTGTCTCCCATAACATCATCACATCCCTGTAGGATAGAGTATTCACCACAACCTCATGTCCAAGGGCAGGGACACTCAACTATGGATCCTATGTCTACTTTTAAGTGTGGTGATCACCATATGAAGGATTCATACCAATGTAGAACAAATTTTAATTATATTGGGAAGTGGTATATATGGATACTTAATATGACGAAGATGGATGCACTGTGAGCCCATAGACAGGGGCCTGATCTTCCGCCACCTTCATATACCTATAGAAAAATACAAGGATCATTTCGATTTCATATTTTTGGAAGAAGAGTCCCACTTGTATAGATACTTCCATAAACATTGATTTTCATCATTGAGACACCATCACTAATTCATTCGTGTCCTCAATATCCAATAGTGCAGTGAGGTTAATGAAGACATGGCATTTCCCAGGATTTCACCTTCGACAGTCAGTGTTTTATCTTCCTGCCCTGGACAGGTCTTCCAGGAAGGTTACCTATTAGGCATGGAGAAAGAATCCACATTCATTTTTTGTATCATGAGTGGGACCCTCATACTAGATTAAATTTAAAAGGGGAGTAACTCTATTTTATGATCATGAGTACAGGGAAGACCCCTTTATTGGGTGTTGATGGAGCAGGGATGACCATTGCTTTAGCTGAGAATTGATCAGGTATTGTAACAACACAAGTTTTATGAACCATATTATTTTTCTAATTCCTCAAATAAATTAATTTTAATTAATTTATTTCATTGAACTATGTCAAATATTACTTTCATATATCATTGAATTCACTTATAGTACACGCAACACGAGTTTCTAAAAAACATCATTTCTTTGTTATAATTATTTAAAGGAGATTGTTATAACATAGCTGTTAAAAATAATAAAATGAATATTAATAAATAAAATTAAAATAATTTTTATAATGGTCTCTTATAAACAAAAAATATTTATAAAGAAAAATACAATTTTTTGTAAAGTCCTTAAATTTTTGAAAATACTATAGTCTCAAATGAACTAGGTTTCCTTATCTTTTGCATAAAATAATAAAATTAATTTTAGAAAATTAAAGAAATTTAATTTTATTAAATAAAAACAATTTTTTAATTTATTATTTAGACATTATCTTATGATGATTTTTTTTTATTTTTCTATGAATATTCATTTTTGAATGAATAGTGAAAATACTGAATTCTAATTGGAAAACTACTTTTTCATATAATTTATTTATATAGTTAAATTATATTATAATTTGGTTTCAAAGTATATTTAGATCGTATATACGTTATGTATTCCAATTTAGGTCATTGGAACCAGTCTAACATTGAAATCAGATATAATTACTTAGCAAACATTTGATCATTTATACTTAAAAAACCCTCAGGGTCGTCCCATCTATGGGATTAATGTTAAATTAATATCTTCCAATTATGTGATTATATTTTGGAAAAATGGATATAACATTTGGAATCAACTAAATATATAATTTCTAATAATATAAAATTAGTTTTTGACCAAGAATATTAGAGAATGTAATTAAAATCAATTTCAACGATTAAGGTAAAATTAATCTTAATAAGGGAATAAGAATTAAACTTAATGGACAACAACATGTAAAATTTTCAAACCAAATTTTTCTATCCATATTTATACCATATCCTCTATTTTCTATAATGTTTGTCATTTTTAGAACCACTTTACTTGGAAAAAAGAAGGGTGGAATTTCCTTTTAAAAAATTTACAAGAATGTCACTCCTCCTCCACTATAAAAAAGAACTCATCCATCCCCCATCCTCAAAAATCTCATGCCATTTTTCATGGACAAACTATGATAAAATATCCTACCAAATACCCTCCCTTGCTCCTTGAATCCTCTTTTTTGATATAAATCTATTCTAGGAAGCCCTTTTGTGCAAACCAAAAAGGAGTTACCCAAAGAAGATGTAACATCCTTTCTCAACCTCCATTCATTTATTTTCATTCTCTAACACCTAGATTATACATATTCCAGGTTTATATAATAACACCAGTATCATAAATATACTTATATGTTCTTATATTAAGGATTCATCTTACACTTTTACATAGTTCCATCTAATGCGTAATGAACTTATCATTCTTGTGTACGGAGAACTACCACATCATGAAATGATGTTGTTCAATTTTCCTTTAACACATTTCCTGATTGGGACTTATTATGGGAAAATATTTATATATGATATATATGATATTTATTATGTATATTTTTATTCATTAATTCTATTATAACACATACAATTATACTTTCCATATCATGTAAATACGAAAACATTGTCTGTGGATGTGTGGACAACCACCTCATCAAAGCGATGTGATCCATTCACACCCTACATGGAATGTATTAAATAAGGGTTTAGTGAAATTATATGAGATATATATTATATAATCATGATATGGTAATATATATATATATATATATATATATCATTTACAGTCTTTCTTTCAATACGACAATTAAACCAAAACATCGTTCATGCGTACGTGTGACCTACCATCTCCATGAACAACATATTCCATTTCATACATATATATTCTATAGATTATTATAATACACATATAATAAATATATAAAATATTTATCTCATGGTTTAATTTTTTTAATTCATGATATTAATTTAAGGACTGATCTTATTACAAATTAAGGCACATGTGAAAAACAAAAGGGATAATAACCGAAGCGTAACCATAATTTGGAATTGTTAATAAGAAGGTAATATAAATTCATAATAAAATAATATATTTTAGTCAATATAATAATATTGTTATATAAAATATTTATAATAAACATACATTTATTATATAGGAATCTTATAAAAGTACAACGACATTAAAGATATATGATAATGTAATTTCATCTCACTTTTTATATCTGTGAGATACATGCCATATTCACCATTATTTTTTAGTGTGGAATATATAATAACCATGAATGTATTCAATTTTATTATTTTAATTTTATGGGTACTTATATATCTATTCTATTTTCATTCTTTTATGGGGTTTATGTTTCAATAGTTACCATATCAGTAAGCTAATTCTATCTCAATTTTCCACCATTGAGGCACATGTTTATTTATGAACCTACATTTTTTTGAGATGTATATACATCAATATGAAATTTTATATCATGAATCTCTTTATTTTCATGATATTTTATTCTTTATGTAATTTTATTTTCATAAATAGAGAGTATGATACCATGTTAGTATGTGGTGCGATTCTATTTAAAGAACCTCATCATATATCAGGATTGTTTGAGATTATGATTCATTGATGAAATTTTATGATCCATATCAGAAGAAAACTCCAGAGTTTTCTTCTGCTATTTTTATTCAATATATATCCTATTAGTAAAACTATTTTCCCACTATTTGGTAATAAGATAATAAAAGAAATGTTTTTATTGAAAAATATGACAGTTCTTCACCATTTGGTTGAAAATCTATTTAGTTTCAAGAAAAAATGTTTAAAAACAAATTTACAAATGATATTTGATGATAATTTTGATTGTAAAAAGGATTTTGAAATGTTTTATGTTTTTCAAAACTTATTTTATATGTTTTGAAAGTTATTTTCCATGAATTTGTTTTAAAAAAAATGTCATCAGTTTTAAAAAGTGTTTTTTAATGCTAAAAGGATATTATCCTCATGAAATATTTCTAAAATATCATTAAAAATTATTTCCAGTATATGATAACATCTTTTGGGGTTACTCATGTCTTTATAGAGAAATGATTCAATTTTTACATACATATTCTTTCCCTAAATGGTTTATTTTTTTAATGTCATGACATTTATAAAACCTATTTCTCTTTCTTAGGATACGGGATGATGAAACCTGTTCCACTTTAATGGGTTTTTTCGTTAATAATCCCACTTCTTTTCATGGGTTATGATTTTATTAAATGATTATGAAACCTATTTTTCCATGTGTTATGATATGAGTACATATTTATGATACCCATTTCATTTTAGGGGTTATTATATGATGGTTTAAGATCTTGTGGCATGCATATGTATGATTTCATTTCAAGATTGGTGGGGAATATATCTCCCTCCAATGCATTGGGTAATTATTCATATCTTCTGAGATTGAATACTTTTTTCTAGGGAGTGAACCTTGACTACTAAAATTTCCATGTGTGTGAACCATGACTACCATGATGTTATGGGGAGTGAACTCATACTACCAATATGGACATGGATGTGAACCATGACAACCATGATGGTTTGGGGAGAGAACCCATACTACTAATATGTCCTTTTAATCATTTACTTGACTAATATGGAAATAATTTGGCACGATTGTGTTTCTTCTACAATTCTATGTCTTATTCCTATGTCATGATTTTATGGGTTATGCCCTTTATTTATGTATATTTGATGTCTTATTAACTACCAATATTTGTGTCATGATTCATGTTTCTGATCATTGATATTTTGGGTCTGATCTTATATTTTCATGATATTCTTCTCATATAGTTATTCTCAATATTATGCTTATTATCTCCCTTGTTTACCCTTACTAAGAATATTATCTAACCCCTTTTCATGTTTCCATTCCCCCCGGGTTATGAAGATATGTATTATGTTTTATGTGTCTAATAAGGATTTCAGTATAGAAGAACCTAATGATTGAGAATGTAGCTCACATTTTTACCAGTTTTCATATTTCTATGCTTCCAAAGTAATTAGACTAATATTGTCTTTTGACATATGTTTGTGTAATGTATTAAGTATTATACCAAATTAATTTAATGGTAATTTATGAAATGTGAGGGTTTATATAGTTGTTATCAGATAAAGGGATTAATTATCATTTTAAATCTAGGATGATAAATCCTTAGTGAGAAACATATGGTAATTTCTATGGATAAGTGTAAGGATAAAGAAAATTATATAAAAAAGTCTTGGAATATTTCTTATAGATAGAGTGAGTAGTTACCCATAAATAAATTACATTATAAATAGATACAAGTGGATATGGATTTGGAATAGATGAACCTAGGAGTAATAACTCTGACAAGGTTCATTGGGCATGAATCGACGTAACATGGTACACAACAACATGCCTTGTTGCACTCCTGGTTTGACACTTTCACTGGATATTCTTTGGGAAAGGAAAAACTCTTCATGAACCATCATAAACAATTTAAAAATAAATATTCTATGAATAAACATGGATAAACCTATGGGGTCATATATTAAGTAATTATTCATGATTTATACATCCTATAAGTAATTATTTTTCATAATTTTGTGGTTCATCATTATGATAAATATTTATTACTCTATGGTTTTTGTTTTAGTCAATGGGTGGAACTCAAAGGGACTACGATAATGGTGATTATGATGGAAAATTAAATGATTGTTTGAAAGATAAACTATATTCTAAGAATATGGAATGAAAAACATTATTAGTATTCTCACAAATCATTCTCAATCCATGAATCATGATGTACTTCCAAATAAGAAAATGATGGAACAAATTTTTTTGTGTACATCATGAGTCAAAATACACCTTTTTTAGTGGGTATTCTGATCTAGTTGTTTCTAAATAATATATCTATACTATTTAAATTATATTTTCCATATTTTAGTTTTTGGAATATGTGATTATTATTCTGGCTATTTATCACTTAAAAGGTGAGGCGGACTAGTGATGTAATCTAATCAATAATATGATGTAGACAAATGAAATTGAATCCATGGATTGGGATGTGTTCAAGAACTTATTTTTTTAATAATTACTTTCCTTGTATTGTACATATCAGGATAGAGAAAGAGTTCATTGAGTTTATGTAAAAAGATGATAAATCTATAGATACCTATAAGGCTAATTTCATGAGACTTGTGAGGTACGCTTCCGGAATTATCATCCAACCAGGAAGATAAGTTGATAGTTTATTCAATGGTTTAATGAAAATTCTCATAAAAACATTGTTAGTAAGATACATTAGTATCTATAAAGATATTTTGAATAGTGAAATCAAGATTGAAATGGAGGTGGGTGTGACATATCAATCTTCTAATTTTGACAAGAAAAAGAAGATGGATTTTAAAGGTTAATCTAAAAACCATCAAGTGGAGAATATGAGCTTTCTTTTATTCTATAAATGTGGGAAGAATCATAGAGGAAATTTACTTTAGGGACTTAATAAATTTTTTTCATGTGTACGGGAATGTAATTGGAAATTTGATTATCGATGTGATAGGACAAAGTTAGCTAATGTTGCGAATGGATAAAAAGATTCACATAATGAACCTCCCATGCTTCAGTAATACATGTGTAAGGAGAATGGGAATTATGATAACCAAGGACCAAAACCAAGGGATGGTGATGATGATCGACATCAGAAAACTCTCAAGCTAAGGGACAATGGTAAATCTCATGAATCACTATTTTTGATGAGGGGTGTGACAATGATGCGGTGAAAGGTACACAAACCATCCACATTAGATTTTCTAATATATTTTTTGGTTCTGGATCTACCACTCATTCATATCTAAAGATTTGTCTATGGGTTTTGGGATTCCCTGAAAATAATTAGATGTGGAATTAGCCGTAAAAATTCATATGGTACAATAATTTTATCCAAATTCTATGATTCCTCTCCAATTTACATTTTAGGGAATGTTATTTCCACAAAACATGTCATTCTTTCATTGCTTGATTTTCATGTCATCATATGAATATTGGATTTCTCTACATAAATCCGTCATCAATTGTCTATGATGGGAAGTTAAGATTGATATTTCAAACCCATGAACGACCATATATCAATGTCATTATATGTATGGACTTCCTATGGAGATTACTTCAAGTGTATGGGTCTTAATTACTAATCCTAAGGGTTGTTTATCTCAAATGGATGGGGATAAAATTGACACCAATGATATGAATATTGTTAGGGAAGTTTTTTATGTCTTTTGAGAAGAGTTTGAAAGCCTTCCACCAAAGCGTGATGTTGAGTTCTCAATAGAACTCACTTTTGGTTCCATGCCAATTTCAATGTGTCCTTATCAAATGACCCCAATTGAGTTGCAAGAATTGAAGAAGAAACTCGAAGAAAAAAAGATATGGTTTTTATTTGGCCAAGTGTGTCACATTGGGGTGCACCTATTATTTTTTTGAAAAATAATGACGGCACAATGCAACTATGAATTGATTATTGGAAGTTAAAAAAGATCACAATCAAGAAAAAGTGTCATCTTCCCCATATTGATGACTTTTTTGATCAACTATGCAGTGCACAATACTTTTCCAAAATTAAAATTCATTCTATATATCATAAATTGAGGTTCGATAAGGAGTATATAACCAAGATGACATTTCTTACATGTTATAGAAACTATGAATATAAATTAAAGCCTTTTTTTCTAACTAATTCCCCTCCCATTTCATGGATTTAATTAATAGTTTCTTTATGGATTACCTTGATCATTTTTTTGATGTATTTATAAATGATATTTTTATCTATTCATATATGGATGAAGAGAATGAAAACCACTTGATAGTTTAACTAAATAAACTACGGAATGGTAAAATATATGTAAAATTTACAATGTGTGATTTATGTTTTCAAAAGGGTCCGTCTTTGGGTCATATAATCTTAGGAGAGTGTATTGGAATGGATCCATCAAATATAGAGGCTATTGAATGCTAGCCTAGACCATACACAATGAATTAGATCCATATAATTCATTTTTTAGCTAGATATTATCATTGTTTTTTTTGTGAAATTATTATGAATATCTAATCCTCTGACCTATTTAACTCGGAAGGTTGTCGAGTTCCTCTGGATAAATGAATTAGAGGAAACCTTCTTGGAACTGAAGGGATAGTTAGTCACCACACCATTGCTTGCATTACCCTATATTGGATAGGGGTTTGTAATATATAATTATGCATCTAATAAGGGAATGTGATGTTTTATTATGAAGCATAACATGGTTATAGCCTATGCCTCGTGGAGGATGAAGATTCGTGATCAAAATTTCCCAGCTGATGATTTGGAGGTAGTTGTGGTATTTTTCGAATTGAATATTTTGAGGAATTATGTGTAATATATATAATGATCATAATTGTTTGAAATATATATTCACATAGAAGGAGTTGATCATGTGCCATATATAATTGTTAGAGTTAATAAAGTATTATGACTGCTCAATATATTTACACCCTCCATAAGTGAAAAAGGTGGCCGATATTTGAGTCAAAATAATCATTCTAACATACCCATGAGGAGGATAAAAAAATATCCAATGTTTCGGGATTTTCAAAGAATGGACATGTAAATATTAACGGAAGGGGGAAGTCATATCTTTCTCAAATGACTGTTCAAACCTCAATCTATGTAAAGATAAAAGAGGCCCAACCAGAAGATGCAGAGCCACAAAATAAGGTTAGAAATGTTCTTGAGTATATCCATGATAAGGACTGAATAATAAGGGCTAGGAACCATCTATGTGTTACATATATACCATATTTGAAGGAGATGTTATAAGAAGCTCATTGTTATTCATTCTCTATTCATGGTTGAAGTATGAAGTTGTATTGTGATTTGAAAGAATAATTTTGGTCGGACGAAATTGAGATAGATAACGCAATTTTTGTATATTATTTCATGGTATTACAACATGTTAAGGATGAAATAAAAAAGTCTAAAGGGATGTTGCTTCCATTACCCATACCAAAATTGAAATGGGAGAACAAAAATATGGATTTTTTCATTAGAAATACAAAAACCTCTAAAGGAATTAATGCTATGTTGGTGGTATTTGACATCATTACTAAGTCAGCACACTGCATTACTATTGGAGTATACTTCTTTCTAGATCATATTTCCCAGATATATATTAAGGAATTTGTAAGACTACAGGGAGTACCATGTCCCATTGTATCTGACTGGGATTTAGGTTTTACTTCAAAATTCTAAAGCATTCATCAGTAAGATCTTACTATAAAATTGTGTTTTAGTACATCTTATCATCCTCATATGCATGGATAGATAGAAAAAATTCAAACCTAAGAGGATATGTTGAGAACTTGTTCATTGGATTTGAATGGTGGTAGGTATCATCACATTCCTTTAGTTGGGTTTTCTCACAACAATAGAATTTACTAAAGAATTCAAATGTCACTTTATTAATCCCTACATGGGAAGAAATTTTATACTCCAAAATTATGGGATGAAGTTAGAGAAGGAGAGCTATTGGCACTTAATCTGACTAAAGAAATGGTTGTGATGGTTAAAACCACTCAGTATCATATCATAGAAGATAAAATTTTGTAGATTTTTTTATGCTAATAATCGACATCATGATATTAAATTTTGGGTTGGTAAGACGATGTTTCTACATGTATATCCCTAGTAGAAGGTTATGATATTTAGGAAGAATGAGATACTAAGCCTTAGGTATTTCTATCCCTTTTAAAATCTTGATCATATTGGGATGGTAGCCTATCCCTTGGAACATCCTCTAAATCACAATCAAGTCAATGATGTGTTCTATGTATCTCTCCTGAGGAAGTATATACCTGAAACCTCACATTAATTAACTCAAAGGTCATACCGCTGGAGCATTATCTTTCATTCAAGGAACAACTAGTTGAAATTATGGATTATATAGATAATATTGTATGAAATAAGACCACTCACCTATTCAATATTTTTAGAGAAATAACTACTTAGAAGAATCGACATGGGAACTTGAGGATATGATAAAGCATATGTATCTTTATTTTTTTGTACCAGATTGATGAATTTTGAGGGGAAAATTCATTTTAAGGGGTATATAATGTATCACCCCATGTTTTATGAATATTTTTTTATATCCTCAAATAAATTAATTTTCATTGATGTATTTCATTGCACTAATTCATATATTCCTTTCACATGGCACTGGCATGTACAATGCTACAAGAAACACTGAGTTTCTATGAAAAATCATTTTATTTTTATAATTATATAAATGAATTAGTTATATGATAGCCATTAAACGTAGTAATATGAATAGTAATAAATAATTTTAAAATATTTTTTTAATGGTTTTATATAATTAAAACATATTGACAATGATAAATATAATTTTTGGTAAAGTTCTCATATGCTTAAAAATAAAATTTCTTAAAATTAACTTCTTTTCATTTCATTTAGTGTAAAATAATAAAATCAATTTTAAAAACTTTTAGAAATTGAATTTGATAAAATAAACTGTATTTTTTCCTTATGATTTCAGATCATCAACAACTACTCCTTATTAAATAGGTAATTATAAAATGGTAATACCTCTGTATTGAGTACATGTTAGGGGTTTAGTATGTACTTTCTTAAGAGGGATACATGAAATGAATCATGTACTTGAGATAGTTTTGGCGGTAGTGCTAGTCAGTAGGACACCACTCCAACTCAATCAGTGATCTCAATGTAGTAGATGAATCATGAACTAAGCTTTCCCTTATTACCAATTCTCACTAATTTATTAAATGTATATATGTGTAGGAATACCATTTCTGAAACATCAAACTCTTGGCATCATTGATGATTGTTAGCTTAACTCTTCAGTTGACTCTGAGTAGCCTTGATGTTCTATTGAATGGTCTTAACCTTTTCTACCATTTTATTGACCATTTCCGGATCTAGTCGTTTCCATTACCCAAGTTCATCCCAACATAGAGGTTTTCTAATAATCTTCCCATAAGGGGCTACAAAGGATGCTATTTCGATTCTTGAATGGAAACAACTGTTGTATGAGAACTCAACTAGAGGTATATATTGGTCTCATCCTGCATTGAAGTCTATATAACATGATCTAACCATATCTTCCAATGTATGAATAGTACACTCAGGATGAATATTAATGTTGAGGATGATAGGCTATACAAAAGATCATCTTAATGTATAGAGCATGTTATAGAAATTTCAGAAACATAAATGTGAATCTTAGATCTTGATCAAATAAAATTGGAAGCGTTAATCCATGCAACCTTACCACTTCTCTGATGTATATCCATGCATGTTTATTGATTGATAAATTCAATAGAATTGTGATAATGTGAGATTTCATTATAAGATGATCCAAAATAATCTATATAACATTTTTCCCATAGATTTATTTTTATTTATGGAGAAATATTCCATTGTGTTGTTCTCCCACTTCCATATAGGGATGGGTAATAGTTGCATCACCCCTTTAGAATTTTAATATTCATCCTTCACTTGATGAAATACCATGAATATTGATGTATATTTCACAATATCTTTCTTCATATTTTCCCACTGATAGTGCTTATGGAGATCTTGATACATCTTTGTGCTTCCTGTGATAATGGAGAATGTCTAACTATGTGCACATCCAATAATTCCTTCTTCAGCTCAACATTTGATGGAACACATATTATTTACAAAAATTTCACAATTCATTCTTCATTAATATTGAACTCTGAGGATTCCCATTTCTTTATAGTTTCCAATTTCTTCTGAATTCCCACATCATTTATTTGAGAATCCGTTTACAAATCTAGAATAATTGGTTGATAAATAATTTGTGAAAGGATTAATGATTTCCCTTCCTTTATGATTCCTATGTCCATCCATTCCAAATATAATAAGATAAGATACCTCTAAATTATCATCATTGTTATAATTTCTAGATCATTTAAACATAGATAATCATCCATTTTATTCTATTTCCAAAGATGGTAGTGGATTGAAAAGTCATAGTTCTTGATTAGCTCAAACTATCTTCATTGGTGCATATTCACCTCTTTCTTTATATATATATACTTAAGGATTTTGTGATTTGCATATATTTCACACATATACCTAAAGAGATAATGTTGTAAATTTTTTGAACTAAAATTCACTGAATCTAATTATAGATCACGTGTTGGGTAATTCTATTTGTGAATATTCAATTTCCATGAAACATAGACAATGAATTTTTCATTATGCATTAACACAAACCCAAGGCCCTTCTATGAAGCATCACTAAATTCCATAAAAATTTATCCAATTTTTGGAAGTGTGAGTACATGGGCAGTTATAAGACCCATTTTTATCTCCTTGATGGTCTCTTCACACTCATCATTCCATGAAAACATTACTCCCTTCCAATTTAGATTAATAATAGGGTTTGTAAACTGAGATAAATTTCTCACAAATCGGTGGTAATACCTAGATAACCCAAGGAAACTATAGATATATTTCACATATGTTGGTCTGAAACATCCTTTAACCTCTTTAGTTTTTGATGGTTCAACATATATAACATGAATTATGATTATATTTTCTAATAATGGGACTTCCTATAACAATAAATAATTCTTTTTGTACTTGAAATAGAGATTCTCCATTTGTAAGATCTTTAGCATGGTGCTCAGATATTCCTCATGGTCCTCCTTGGTTATTTAGTATATTATAATATCATCTATAAATACTACTAGAAATTTGTCGAGGTAATCTCTAAAGACTCTATTCTACATGTCCATAAATATTGTTGGATCACTAGTGAGTTTAAATGGAATCACAACGAACACATAGTGCTCATACATTGTATGAAAATTAGTCTTGAGGTTATCCTCCTTTTTTAACCCTTACTTGATAATATATTTACCGAAGATCGACCATGGTGAAGTATTGTGCTCCACATAGCTAACTGAAGAAGTCACCATTCCTTGTTAGAGGATACTGGTTCTTTAACATGATCTTGTTGAGCTCACGATAATCAATGTGAATCCATAATAACCCATAATTCTTCTTGATGAAGAGGATTCGTGCACCCCATGGTGAAGCACTTGGGCATATGAACCCTCTATCTAGATTCTCCTATAGTTTTTTATTTAGATCCCCAAGTTACAAGGAAACCATTCTATACAGAGTCGTATATATTGGTAATGCACCACGTATAAGCTCAATTGAACATTCAACCTCTTAGCTCGGAGGAAGAAAAGGAAATTCCTCGTGAAACACATCAACATATTCTCTCAAAATAGGCATGTCTTTGAGGAGTATTAATTACTTATACTCAATAATTTGGGATAAATATTATTTCTAGTTCGGAAATAATATCAATGTTTCTGATATTGGTTCAACATAAGATTCATCTTTTCCCTTAAACTTATACAGAATCTGGGTCGATTCACAATTCTAAGAGTGATTTACTTCTTAAAACTGTTTATGTTGGATCTATATAGGGAAAGCTAATCCATGACTGGAATTGTGTCAAATTCTTCCAAAGAGTGTATGATAAGGTTCATTAGAATTTTCATCCCAAAAATTATGACAATAGATTTGTTATATTTTTGGGACTCAAATTGTTTTCCATTTTCTATTCACACTGATAACTCTACATCCATGATTTTTAGTGGTGTTTGAATAGTTCTACTAAACATTAATGGTATGAATTAAT
This sequence comes from Viscum album, assembly GCA_963277665.1. NCBI lineage: Eukaryota > Viridiplantae > Streptophyta > Magnoliopsida > Santalales > Viscaceae > Viscum > Viscum album. Next base: position 397,297,156 of record OY728145.1, read on the forward strand.
GCATAGAACTATAAATGATAACCCTATATTTCACTATTTGATTTTGTTTGTACTTAGTTACATCATAAAAAAAGTCATAGAGGTGATAATTTTAAAACTATTAAAAACATAATGAGTGAATCCCAATGAATTTGAGTTATAACATAATAATTACATGTAATTTCTTAAAAAATTAATTTATAGGCTACAATCTATGATATAAATGATTTACTTCCTAAAATATACTCTTGTGGGATTTTTTTAGTTCCCTTAATAATGGTTCATAATGAGATTATTAACATACCAAGAATATCTCTTGGGCATTTCAAACCATGTGCACAGTAAGGCCCATTATCGTATAACATGATACACTGGGTCATGCTCAACACATCTTGTCAGAGTTGTTACCCTTAGGTACATCTGTGATAGAACTGATTACAATTTTAGTATATAGACATCTATGTATTTTCTTGATAAACCACTTACACAATTCATACAAAAAATTAAGGATCATTTCTTATACTTAGCCTTATCCCTAAATCTTTCACTAGAGTTTTCTAATCCTAATACCAAAATAACTATAATTTTCCTCTGATTCCATATATAACAACTCTACTCTATATTACACATTAATACAGGATTTATTTCATAAAATTACACATAATGTGACTTGAAATATTGATATGTCTAGTGTCTTTGGGAATTATATACATAGCATAACATCTTGAGCATGGGACACAACTACATAATTCAATCCTTCTATAACAAGCTTGTAATATTAAATACCTTTTAAAACTGCTTGGGATAACCTAGGGAAAAAAAGAGGTGAGCTATAAATTCTAGAAAGGGAACAAATTAGAAATAACATGATGAAGATAATACATGATATAAAATAGTAATATCAATGGGGAATAAAAGGAACATGAATAATAATGCTTGATATAGCATGATAATCATAACATGAGAAATGTGACAATGACATAAATTACTACATCAAAAACATATGTTAAGGAAAAACAACCAAGAAATCACGGTTGGAAAAGTCCCATAAAGGAATTCGGTTCATTACATATCCCAAAATGTATTATCACGTCAATAAACATTACCGAATACATTGGAGTGAAATATAATTTTGGGCGCACTCGCCTCATTCAATTCATTCTCATGATTATGTGTGCCACATTGATCATACAACATGGATTAATTCATCATCATAATTTATTCCATGATTAAGGAGTTTGGAATAAAGACATGTAATTCCCTAATCAAAATGTATATGTGAATAAAGGTGAAAACCCTTGATAAGAAAGTGGTATGACATTCACTACACAATTGATTTGGCAAGGAAAATCACGGTAATATTTTCATAGTGTAATAGCATCACTAAAAGATTCATAAATATTGGTTAAAGAGAGAGAGAATGGGTCATATAATAACATAGAAATAAAATGGAAGTAATAGAAATATGTAAAAACAAATCCCAATATTACAAATTTGAAATTGAATACATAAGTTAATAAAGAAACTTGAATAATGTAAATAATCATAACTATATATTGGCATGGTAACATGTACACATAAAGAATCATGGATTCTTAATGAGTGTGAAAACTGGATTTCATTATTTATTCCTTAAATTGAAAGTATTTAAAATATGAAAGAACACATCTAAACAAAATAAAATGGAATTAAAGATAAATAACATAAAATAAGTGCTTAAATGAAAGTGAGGAGAGAGGCATCCCTTACTAAATTTATGCATGGTAACAAGTGTACATAATGTTTAATCAGATGTCTTAATGATTGTATAATGGGTATCTCATAATTTTGAAATCAAAAGTATTGTATGCAGATATGGAATTACATATCACAATATGAAAAAATGGAAATTAAGATGTATAACATAAATAAAATGCTTGAATAAAAAGGGGAGTGGACGATACCTTAATTAAATGTGTGACTCAAAATACATTGTAGGGTATTATTTAGAGTTTGGGGGAACCTTGGGAGGAATCATGATAGTGGAGGTCAGAGTATGGATAGGCTCTAAGAAGTTTGGGTGAAATGAAATTGTAGCTTGGGTGGGTTTATATATGGAAAGAGGGTGAATTCATTACTATTTACATTTTGGGATCTACATAATAAAATAACAAAAAACACAAACCATCGAATTATTTTCTCCATATTTTCTTCCAAATGAGAGTGGATGTCATTATTTTATAAGGAAAAGGGTCAGAAATAAAAAAATAATTCCCTTTATTATCTCGAGGTGAGTCACACTCTAAAATAAATGACATAACAACCTTAAAATATATTATACGTTTGGGAGGATTCATAAGGGAATTATAAAATACAAAAATTAAACAGAAAACCACATTATTTTAACATAAAAATATATATATTTGTTCATGGATTTCATTTATATTTTTTATTACATCATGTTTGGATCATTTTGATGTCATAAAACACAATATATATTTATATTTTATTTAATTTTTACCTGAACATTCTATAGTCTCATAAAATTATGAAAAAGCTGCCATTAGTTAATTTTTATGTTTGGATTCTAAATATAATTGGAAAGTCGTTTCACCAAAGGTATGTTATCGGTGTCCCAAATTATTTTTACCATAATGAGTATAGTACCATAAAGGGGTCGATCCACATAGAATAAGAAGTTATTTTTTTCTTTGCTTAACTAATTTGTATTTCTTTCTTAGTGAAGTGTTCTGAATTTAGACTCGATTTTTAAGTTTATAAAAAACGAATAATTGGTTTTCAGTTTATTTAATAAATTACTTAATTAATAGAAGAAAATACGGGAAATTGGTTTTTATGCAAATAAAGATAGAAATGCGTTGGTGTTTTCGATTCTTAAGAAGATGATTATTGAATAAAATTTCTTATGAGATTGTGTTGTTGATGATAACCCAACACTCCGGGTTCAATTTGTTACAAAGTTTCCTTGATCCGGTAAACTTATGTTTAGAGCTGTAGACATTATCTCCTTGGTCCGATAGTTTGTGTTTAACAGTTATTTATTTGGATTAGTCCATTTTTGAGTGAACAAATTCTTACAATGATAATGAAAATATTCATTGTAATTCTTCTTTTAAATTCATGAAAATTGTGCCCTTGGTCCGGTTAAGAATTTTTAGTAATAAAATGAAGTGATTAAAGAATAATAATAAGAAGTTAAAAGAAAAAACACATTCATATAAATTAATCTATATTACAACTCTTACATATCCCACAACCCCAACACACTAGTTATTTAGTTACACATAGAGGCAAATATAATCACAAAACCCTCGATACCTAATGTGATCATTGCTTGAAACTTCGAGGAGGGAGAGACTTTTTGGTAGAGGGTAGAATGGTGAAGTAGAAGTATGGAGGTAGAATGGCAGTAAAGCTTCTTTCATTTGGACCATCAACCCTTTCTCTCCAAACATCCTCCTCTATGAACCGGAGGCCAAGGCCTCTATTTATAGAAAATACAACTACACGTCGTGTGGTGAAAGTACATGGTATGTACTTTTGTCAATGCACTTTTGTCCTTGTTTTTCTCCACTGGTAGGCATCCTAACTCGCCATCTTTGACTTGGAACATGGCGCCTCCGGGTAGGTAGATCTACATGGTGTATACTTCTTCCATACATGGCATGTAGTCTCATTTTTCGGCCACAAACTGCTTCTTGAAAGATATACACGGCGTGTATAGGTTGAACACGGTGTGTCCTTGTTTGCCAGCCACATGGGAGTGTATAATTCTTCTCATATTACAACTGCTTCTAGAATGGTATACACAATGTGTATAGGGTGAACACGGCTTGTACCAACTTCTGGTTTCTTGGGCATGTACTTGTCCTGGTCAATCCGTGTCTAAGTCTGGATGTACGCGGTGTTCATATAAGTACACACTGTGTATTTTGTAAATTTTTCTCAGTTCTCCCCCATTTTGTGTATTTGTCCATAAATCTCTTAAAAATGAAGAAGATCACCAAAACAAAGTATTTTTACTCTAATCAGTAGGTAATTCCTAAAAACTTCTTCTTATTTTCAATAAAGTATGTGAAAATGTTTACACAAATCAGGTGCATCAAACTCCCCCATACTTAGTCATTTTCATGCCCTCAAAAAAATCACAACATATAATTAAGAGAAAATATATTTTAAAAGGAAGGATTTTAGTCAATCATTAAAGTAAATAATAAGTCATAGGGGAAAATTCTAAAAATCTACAAAATAGTTTCAATTCAAGAGATATTCTAATTATGCCTCATATTGAATTGAATTAACTTTTTCATCCTATTTTAAACACATGTTTCTACCTTTCAAAAATAATCCATCCACTTGATGATCTACCTCACCAATAATATACTCAACACTAAAGATGTTTTAAATTAATATTATTCTCAATCAAATATATATAAAATCTATCCATATGTTTTCAAGAAATCTAGTTCTCTTCTTCTGAAAATTGATTGACAATAATAATGAGGACTTTTCAATAAAGAGAAGATGATTCTGGGGCTAATGGTTAGTAGGTAAAGATGTGAAAAATAACTTCGAGGCTTGAAAAATGAGGCTAAATTATTAAATAACAGTGCATGATATTCAAAGTTAAGCTCAATGTAAAAAGTGTCCTCATCAAACTCTATTAAATGATATCATCACCAACATATCCTTTAGTTGGGTAGGGTTCACAAACCATCAAGTGAGTATAAGGTACCTTTTTCTGTACCATTTTTTGTAAAGAACAAAATTTACCTTTTATAATTTCCATAAAATGAGGTTTGGAACCCTTTTTCCCCAAATGACTAAGAGGCTCTCCTCTATACTTAATTTCACGATGATTAACAAAATTATTCCATTTGTTGTCAATCCCTTCTTTTAAGATCAAGTGAATAATCATGAAAAATCATAAAATAATTAGGGTAGGAATGGAAACAGGATTGTAATACAGCTTCTTATAAAGTCGATTCATGGGTTTTAGGGGATTTACGAAGATAAGATTTAGGATAGGTCTCAAGATAAAGGTGTTAAAACAACGTAATGCCTCAATCATTTTAATGTAATTCAAAAATTACTCATGTATTGAAAGGAAAACATGAAAATTCTGGTAGTTATGTATATCTTCAGAATCTCTCAAGAAAGAGGGTATTAGAATGACTAAGACGAAGGTTTAACAATACCTCTCAGGAGTGGGAAAAACAAATAAAGAGACAATCAGGTCATGACTTGCATATAATTGATTAGCCTAATCAATTTAATTATCCAAGGATTACAAGTTGTAATATAAACTATATCAACAATCATTTTAAAATATTTAAGAACTAAAATAAGCATGAAACTTTTAAAAATTTCCCACTTTCAACTTTATTATTTAGAAACATGATTAACCAAAATGTCTTCACATTTTCAAAAATATTTTCTAATAATGATGTCTCATAGATTGATGATAAGGGAAAAGAATAAAGTGGTCAAGAGATCCCCCCATACTTAATATCACACGTGTTCCACCAAGTTCCACTAAAATTGAATAAGCAAATACGGAGAAACAACAGTGGACCAAACGAGGAGAATTAAAGAAATAAGGAAAACAAGGAAAAAAAGAAAACAATAGAAAAATGTAGAAAAAAAATAAATCCCTCGTGTTTAGGTTAAGAAAGATGAGGAGTGATAGAGAATGCTTTTCCAGAGCATGCCAGAGTTCCCGTGATGGTCGTGGAGAAAGAACACTGCAAGCATACATAACATACACATTCACATTATATCACAAATAGATATATAATGAAAAAATTGTCTAAAAAATGTTAGGGGGTCGCCATAGAAGAGGCATAATACGGTACAGAAGCAGCCAGCAGAGAAGGATAAGGAGCCATGGAAACTGGAGGGGAAAAAGCTGCACTCAGAAGAGGAGCCATATAAGTTGGAATATGAGGCCTGTCATCACTCCCTGGACTGGCAGCAGTGGTGGCAGCAACGATGGCAGCAGCTGGTCTCGTGGTGGATAGGAGGACTGAATCAGTGGCCATCACAGTAAATGGTGGTCGAGTTGTTGAATAAGGGTCATGAACTGAAGTAGAGGTAGGTGGTGGGGGAAGTGGTATGCCATGGTGCTGAATAAGAAGCCCCAACATGTTCTCTAGTCGGTCCTGACATCGATCGAGACGAACCAAGTGCTGCTCCATCGCGGCTAGGTGGAGGGAAAAAGATAGATCGACCAAGGGTGCGGAGGTAGGGGTAGTAGAAGGACTAGTAGAATAAGGAAGGCCAGAAGAAGGGGGGATCAGAAGAAGGGGGTTTGGTGGTGAAGCCGGAAGGGGTGGGGAAGGAAAAGCAGGTGCATCGGGGTGGGCCGGAGAGTCAGCAGGTGGTCGGTGTGGTGCCAGGGAAAGGATGTAAGTACCCATGCTTCCGGACCAATCCCATGAAAATAAGCATGAGATAGTCCATCCGATGGGGGAAAACATGAAGGTCATGGGGAATATAAGGCTCAAAACAGTGAGGTAGTGGCCAAGGTGAGTGGCGTAAAACCCACCATTCAGGTTTCCCTGACTGCCGGTAAACATGGTGTGTAAATAGGAGGTGACATGGTAAGGGAGGTCCATATAGTCTTGTTGGATGACACAGGTAAGGAGATCCATGTCACGATTGGCCATGACCCCCATAACCTCATGGTGGGGGAAAAGGATGGCACTGAAACACAGATGGGTGAAGCAAAGCATATGGTCAGCCTTAAGGGTACTCTTTTGAGAAGTAGGGGTATAACGGTGGTCTGGCCTAACAATCTCCCGCCACATAGAAACGAGCTCAGAGTGCTCAGGTCGAGTCAGGGTAAAGACAAGGGGTGGGGTGATGGGATGAGGATAGAAATCACACCCTCGGCCAAGCTCGATCATGGTAAGAGAAATGTGTTGGCCACCTAGCAGGAACCAGACCACCGGTACTGCATCACCAGGCGTCTCCCTGTAGTTGGCTCTGTTGAACTCAAAGGAGGCAGCAAACTCCAAAAATAAGTCACAAAAAAAAGTAGGAGTGCTGACCTGGAAGATCATGAGTAATGGAGTGTGCTTGAGGAGATCCTAAAACACCCCCCAGATGCCCAGTTATTGAGGAACACTGCAATCCATATAGTGACTGCTCAATGAAATTGGGCAGCGAGGGAAACGCCAGACCCTGTCGTGCACCAAATCGGTGAACGGGAAAACCATGCAAGGGTAAGGAACACATGCAGGTCCAAACCTAGGTGGAGGTGATGTAGTGGTATCTGTCTCTAGGGGTGGATTTGATGGAGTAGATTGAGGCCCACTGGATGGGCCAGTCGAAGATTGACCAATAGCTATAGAAGAGGGTGAAGGAGGTGTGGAAGCCGGTGGAGAAGAAATGATGGTGCTCGGAGGCTCTGTATAGAATGGTGGAGGTGCAGTTGTACTAGGACCAGTCTCAACTTAGGTAGTGAGTGGTGGAAGGATGGAAAACGGAGGGAGTAGATATACCAGAGAGTCTGGATCTGGTAGCAATATGGGCCGGAGTTAGATCCGACGATATATGGGCCTCTCGGCCTCAATGGCGGAGGCGGGCCACTTCCCACAGGAAGGATCCCTATCTTCTATATACTAAGAGAGAAAATAGAAACCAAACAAAAGAAAATGAAAAGTAAAAGGAAATGAAGAAAATGTGAGAAAACTGAAAAATTAAAAAAACACGGTGTGTATTTTCATAGTACATGGCGTGTAGTGACAGCGGATTAGCATCCCGTGTTCTCTGGAGAGACATGCCGAGTGAGAATGTAATAGACCAGGAAAGGATACACGGCCTGTACCGAACATACATTCCGTGTTCATGTAAAGTGGTCATGGACATGTGTTGGCAAAGACACGACCACTATTTAAGCGGTTTGAACAGAATAGGACACATCGTGTTAGAGGACTACACGGTGTGTTCAAGAACAATGGATAAATGGCCGTGTGAAGTGATAGACATATGCTAGCCAAAAGAAATGGTATACAAGGAGTGTACTAAACCCACACGCTGTGTACGTTTACATGGTGTGTGAGGCCATGTGGAAAAAGGTACCCAGACAGGACGGGGTAGGTACACGATGTGTACCAAACATTCACACCGTTTATTTTTATATCACAAAGCATTTAGTGTGTGGCCGTGTACAATAGTAAACAACGTGTGTTCTTCAAAGCGTTCCCATGCACGGTGGAATCCGAACAGTCGGCTGATCCAATAATCACTCTAAAGGATTATAATAACATGAAATAGAGGGTCTAGAAGGGCATATCTGGACCGAGGATCTCAATGTAGCAGAAATCAGAAGCAAAAATGTCTGAAATCTATGGACTTGGAAGTGGGGAAACTGAGTGTCATAAGGGGGAAGAAATGAGGAGAGGGGAGGGGTCCATGCGACATGGGATGAAGTTGTGTGGTCCGCGACATTTATATCCAAGTTACACAACGTGTATCTTTTGACTAAAGGCCGCGTATCCCATTTTTTTAAATATATATATATATATATATATAATTATTATAGTAAACTATATATTAACTTATATTAATAATACAAAGATATAAATAGATATTTATATAATTTATCAAAAAAAACTATACACATGATGTATTGGAAAATACATTTTGTGTGTTCCAAAATTGGAAAAAGAGAAGTACAACCTTTGGTCCAGTGCTTGGGGCAAGGTTCAAACCGGTGATTGGTCATTCCAAACGGAATCCCTCAACCACTGGAGAAAAGGTTTTACTACTTCTCCTGTTTATTATATATATATATATATAATGTAAACGACCTATACTACACGAGAAAAAAGAAATGCATGATGTGTGGTTTTAATTGTACAAAAAGGGATGTTGTAGAGAGATTAACCAAATTCGAACCCAGGTCTTTTGGATCTCGGGCCGAGACTCTGCCAATCTCCCAACTTCACCTGTATGAATTACTTTATGTGAAAAATATTTTCAGTTTTTATAAGGAAAACATGGTACAAACGATGTATATCAAAAGACACATTGTGTGAGTTTATTAAAAAGGCCAAATGATGGAAATGGGGTGGTTGTCAGGATTTGAACCCATGTATTTTGGAATTGGTTTACGATCCTTGCCAACCAATCCTTCCCCACAATGCGTTTTCTTATAAGAATATATATATATATATATATATATATGAAAAACCACACACGCCATGTAGGAAAACACATGGATAAAAAGAAGGAACCCGGTGCCGAAGGTAGGTCGAGAGGATTCGAACTGGTGACGGATCAGATACACTTCAGTGACCTTACCATTGACACCGACATCATCCATGTTTATTAATTAGTTAAACTATATATTTATATTATTTAGAAGATAAATGAAAAGGAATAAGTACACACTGTGTATATAGGTGGTACATGGCGTGTATCCTCTGGTTTTCCTCCTAAGAAGTGACTTTGTTTTAGGTCATTGGTTCGACCTACATACCTCTGCATTACATGAGTTTTATGGTGGAAAATGTTCCTACTGTGTCATCCATGTGGCGATAAGTTTTCAACCATTATCCGTTCACCTTGAATGGTTGGCCATCCTCTCCAAAAATCTCCACCACTCCATGATGGAATACTTGTATGACTTGGAACAGTCCTGACCATCATGACATTAACTTCCCTGGGAATAATCAAAGATGAGAGTTAAAGAGAATTACCTGATCACCAGGTTGGAATTATTTTCGTGAAATCATCTGGTCATGAATTTCTCTTGTCTTATCCTTGTATAGCTTGGTGTTCTCATATGCCTCTAATCTGATTTCATCATGTTTTGACAGTTGTAACTTTTTCTTCTTTATTGCTGCCTTTAGGAAAAAACTCAAGGCCTTAATGGGCCAGCAGGCTTGGTCTTCTAAGTCCACTAGCAGATGGAATGGATTTCCATAGATGAGGTGGAATGGAAACATTCCCAGTGGTGTTTCGAAAGCAGTATGATATGCCCATAAAGCATCGACTAACTTCATAGACCAATCATTCCTCAAAGTGTCGATTGTTTTCTCCAGGATCTACATGAGCTCAAATTTGGATAGCTCCACTTTTCCACTGGACTGGGGATGATATGGTGTCCCCATATGATATTTGACTCCATACCTCCACAATTTTCCTCTCATAAGTGTGTTGTCAAAGTCAGTCCTTCTATCGCTGATCAGTACTTAGGAAACTCTGAAGCGGCTAAAAATATGTTTCTTTAAAAATCTCATGACTACCTTGGCCATGTTGTGAGTTGTAGCAGCAACTTCTACCCATTTGGAGACATAGTCAACTGATACCATGAGGTAAGTGTTCCCGAAAGATGGGGGAAGGGTCCCATGAAATCTATAACACAGACGTTGAAGATCTCAACCTCCAGGATGGGGTGCTGGGTAATCTCAACTCTACTCCCCACATTACATGTATGCTGGCATTGATCACAACTAGAGACAAAGGGTAAGGCATCTCTATGAATGGTGGGCCAGAAAAACCCAGACTGTAGGATCTTTGCTATCGTACAGTCAGGCCCATGATGTCCCCCAACTGGTGAGGCGTGACAAAATTTTAGGATTCCATGAACTTCAGTTTCAAGGATGCAATGATGGATCACCCCATCTCCATAGGATCTGAATAGAAGTGGATGTTCCCAAAATTACCTCTTGACATCAGAGAAAAATATCTTCCTTTGCTAAAAGGAGAGGTCGGGGTGAACGACACCTGCAACCAAAAAATTAGAAATATCATCTTACAATTGTCTAGGAGTTTCATTGACCAAAAAGAGGTTCTCATCAGCTAAATCCTCCATGATCTCCCAATCTTCATCCTTCTCTAAATGAGGCAACTCTGGGCGGGAGAGATGGTCAGAAACAACATTCTCACTCCCTTTCTTATCTCGGATCTCCAGATAAAATTCTTGTAAGAGGAGTACCCATCGGATCAATCGGGGCTTTAAATATTTCTTGATCAGTAGGTACTTTAGTGCTGCATGGTCAGTATAAAGAATAACGTTAGACAACACTAAGTCAGAACAGAACCTGTCAAACGCGAAAGCCACTGCAAGAATCTCCATTTTTTTGGTGGTGTGGTTGATCTATGCCTTGTTGAGCGTCCTGTTGGTATAATACATAGGTTGAAAAGTTAGGTCAAACCACTGGCCTAATACTGCTCCTACTGCATAGTTTCTGGCATCACACATCACTTCAAATTGTTCCTCCCAGTGGGGAGAAATCATAACTGTAGCTTCCAACAAGCACTGCTTCATGTGCTCAAAATCTATGGTTCATGTCTCATCGAACACAAATACGACATCCTTGGTCAGAAGATTGGTGAGGGGCTGAGATATTTTTGAAAATTCATGGACAAACTACCTATCAAAACCTATATGCCCCAAGAAACTATGGACATATCTGATGGAAGATTGAATAGAAAGTCATGAAATTACTTCTATCTTCACCGAGTCCACCTATATCCACTTTGATGAGGTTCTGTGGCCAAGGACTATGCCACATTGCACCATGAAATGATACGTTTACCAGTTCAAAACCATGTTAGTGCTCTCGTATCTTTCCAAAACAATCTCTAGGTGTTTCAAACAAGTGTTGCATGATTTTCTGTAAATAGAAAAATCATCCATGAATACCTCCAGGATCTGTTCCGCCATATCATGAAAGATCACCCACATACCGCACTATAAGGTGGCGGGGGCGTTGCACATTCCAAAGGACATTCTTCAATAATAAAACATACTGTAGGGGAAAGTAAATGTTCTCTTCAATTGATCATCTGTAGAAAAGGGAATATGATTATAGCTGGAATAGCTGTTGAGGAAGCAATAAAAGTTGTGCCAGACTAGTCTCTCTAGCATCTGATCTAAGAAAGGTAGCGGAAAATGATCTTTCCTTGTGGCGTCATTTAGCTTCCCATAATGCACATAGACTCGCTAGCCTATGAAAGTGTGTGTGGGGATAAGCTCGTTCTTATCATTTGATACCACAATGATACCCCCATTTTTGGGTAACACTTTTAGGGGACTCACCCATGGACTATCCAAGATGGGATAAATGATGCCTGCATCCAACAACTTAATTACCTCTTTTTTTACAACTTCCTTCATGTGGGGATTCATGAACCATTGTGGTTGCAGAGATTGATTCACACCTTCTTCAATAAGCACATTGTGGGTAAAAATGGTAGGGCTTATTCTTTTCAAATATGTGACTGTTCACCCAATAGCATGCTTATGCTATTTTAAAACATGTAGAAGGGAATATTCCAGGCCCTGTGACAGTTCTGTGCTAATTATTACAGCAATGTTTTATGGTATATCAAATACCCATACTTTATAAAAGACAGAAGAGGCATCATTTCTAGTTTAGTCACCTTTAAAATTGATGGTACATGTGGTTGCACCTTTTCGTACTCCAGAATATCGGGTATAACTATACGTTTCCAGTAGTGGCTGCCCTGGACTTATAGGAATTTTATGTCTTCTAGCTCTTCTTCAAATGGAATGTCTGGAATGATAAAGTTATCTGAGGTAAAAGAACATACCAGATCATCCCCTTTTTTACTCAAGCAATCATCCATGATGGTTACCACATAACATCCCTCATGCTAAGACAATGATGCGTGTTTGATGACTTTGAGGATATTGTAGGAGTCTCTTTCGTCTCCTACACAAAAAATCAACTCTCTCTAGTGCATTTCTATAAGTACATTCCAAATGGAAAAGAAAGTCCTTCCAAGTATGATAGGTTCCTCATGATCATCCTACATGTTGAGGATGATAAACATTGCAGGGAGGATTAGCATACCCACCTTGACCAACACGTCTTCCAATATCCCCTTCAAATGTTTAATGGACTGATCAGCAGATTAAAGGGCCACTCTTGTAGGATTCAAATAATTGAGCCCTAGTTTCTTGAAAACTCCAAGGTGCATGTTGTTCACACGGGACCCTAAGTTGCAGAGGGCCTTCCCAAACTCACATGGTCTAATATTACATGTAATATTGAATCTACCTGGATATTGGAGTTTAGGAGGAATCAAATGCTGGATGACTGTAGAAAACTCCTTGGTTAGGGTAATGGTGCCCAGATCCTCCATCATTCTTATTTTGGAGAGTATTTCCTATATGAATTTTGAATAAGTGGGAATCTGCACTAGTGCCTCTACAAATGGATTATTTATGTGCAGCTTCTTGAACATGTCCATGAATTTGTTGAACCAGTGGTCCAGATTTCATTGTTTTAATCTCTCTGGGAAGGGTTAGGTAGGCTCAAAGGGTTTGACAACCACCTTTCCCTTTTTCTGGAAAGTCTCATTCCATGGGATTTTGGATGAGGAGAGGTCTGAATCTGTACCTTATTCATCAACAGGGGGTGTGGGTGCAACTGGCTATGCTTGTTGGTTCTGTTGGATCTTTTTTCTACTCTGTAGCATAACTGTTCCCTCTGAAATTGGGGATGATCTCATTGACTTAAGATTCAATCATTCCAAGCGGTTTCTAACATGTTTTTTCATAGAACCGGAAACATTCAATGATTCCATATCCATTTGAACCTACTTTCCAAAGGTAGGCGCTCATTAGTTGTGGACTGATGAGGCTTAAGAAATTTGCATTGGTCGAGAGGATGGGAGGTCAGACTCATCACACATTTTTGAGGGGAATTATTGTCTACTCCAGGACTATCTTTATAGATTTAAGTTATGTTCGTGAATCCTTATTACATTACCCAGTATAAAATGAGCTTTCCTTTAGATCTGACAATCAATGATTAATATGTAGGAAATTTATAGAATCTTTTATATGTATTTGAGGTTCTTAATCGATATAGAATCATCTGTATTTGTTTAGAGATTCTTTGCCAATGGTATCCTTCAATACATAATAGTCTCTTGGACATTATGATGACCATACTGGTTTTAAAGTCACTCAGTGGGGCACTTGAAGTTTATTGTCATTCAGAAGGACATGGATTATTTTAGAGCTTGGATCGTACCCGCAGATGGGCTACCTACATATCCTTTATTTTGGAAAAGAAATCTGAACCCACGTAGTTCGAGTAAGGGAGTATGATGCTTATGCACGATTGATGGTTCAAAGAAAGATGTCATGATTACTTTTACACTCTAAGCTCACGTGATTCATGCTCGGTGTGAGAAACAAGAGGTATTGGTGAAATCAGACAATTGTTCCATGAAAGTTGCAATGATGTAGGGCTTATGTGTGTATGACTGCCCAAATAGATGAGGATTAAGATTTACTTCAGGGAATAAATCTAGGAACAGGGTCCATAAAGGTATATGTTCTTCATGGAGATTTGGATACTCTAATCTCGGGGCTTACTCCTAAGGAAGATGCCCAAGTTAGGAGGGGACTTATGATTGGGTTTTACTCATGAGAAGGAAGCCCAGATCAAAAGGAAATTAAGACAGGGGCTTACTCCTGCAAAGGAGGCCTAGGTTAAAGGGATTTGAAATTTAAAGGGACTTGGGGCTTACTCCTAAGAAGGAGGCCCATATTAACGGAAATTATGACTGGGGATTACTCTTGAAAAGGAGGCCCATATTAAAGGAATTATGGTTTTGGGGCTTACTCCTGAAAAGGAGGCCCAGGTTAAGGGGTTATCTCATCTTAAAGGATGGAGTTTAATGAATGAAATCTCAATCTTTAGTGATATAAAGATGTGTAAATCACTAGGTTTTTAGATATATTCCACATAATTCCTTTCAGATAATGAATTAAATCAAGAAAAAAAGCCATAAATGTCTTTGAATAATGTCTTGAAGACTGAATCTTGAATAAGAGAGGTATAATGGTATAAGAGAGATGAAATGGGCAGGAAAGGCACTCAAAAAGGCAGGTGCGTGCAAGTCATGGCAGGCACACAGGTACTGCGTGGGCACGCAAGTCCCTGGGCCCGCAGGTATACCTACGCGGCACATGGGTACTTGCGCAATTGTTAACCAGTAGGGTAATACATGGTCAATCCTGGACCAAAGCCTTTAGAATTATCCTAAGGTACTTCCAGAAGAGGGGCGACCAAGTTTTAATGAATAGATAAGGAGGCGCACAAGTATGTTCATTTCCATTAAAGGTAAAACACTTTAGGCGTGCAAGTGTTAGTGAATTATATCACTTAGACCTTACTCCTCTTGTTTATACCTTCCATTCTAGGTAACAAATTACCTTAGAAGTGTTCGAAAGACTTGAAGAAGAGACTTGGTCGTTTAGAGCTCTGTATTTGAATTCTGGAAAAATTCCTCCCTGAATGTGGGGCCCACCATGGGCATTTATAGGCTGGAGAAGACCCTAGGTGGTCATCACATAGGGCACACAAGTCACTTGCGCGACCATTAGGCGGCACAGAAGTATACTTGCACAACAGTAAGGGAACTTGCGCGACCCTAGGTCCTTTGACTCCTTTTTTATTCCTTTGTCAATTTTTGATGTTTTCTTTAAAGGATGAATATCTTTGTGCAAAGTCATTTCTATTTCCATTATTTTAAACAATGTGATGAAAAGGAGCCTCAACAAAATTCCCCCCCTTAGACTTGGATCCTAAAGAAAAAGGATTTAACTCTAAGGAAAAGAAGAAAAACCAAATGGAAATCGGCGCGCAGGTGTTCACCGCACAACTATCATCGCGCAGGTGCGAGTTGCGTAGGGATGGAGTGCGCTGGATGTAGGCATGTAGGTGGCTGGCTTGGAATACATATATGCGCTCATTTTTCGAGCATTGCACAGAACTTCGGATTTTTGATCTCTCGCCACGCAGGTCATCTCCGCCGCGCACGTTGCTCTCTTTTCCTCTTTTCCGTTGTTGTCGCACTACTGTCAAGGTATCTGGACCTGTGTGGTGAAAATTGCACACCAAATACTTGCGCGGCACATTATACTTGCGCGACACATCACACTTGTGTGTCACGTTTAGAGTTGCACGCCTTAATGCTTTTGCCATTTTTTTCAAATTCTTTCCCAAATTTTATGAAAAATCAACATACTTAAGTGTTAATTATTCAAATTTTTTGTAGAATCAATGGCTCTCAGGAGAATCGGAATAGCTAATGAACTGGTAAGCAAGCGAATTGATGATATGATGAGTATCATTGACCATGATTATTATACCGTCTATGATAATAATCTTCCGGATTTGGAAAAGTAACTGAAGAAATATCACCGCGATGTCCCCCAAATCATTTATCTTCCTTTGTATGTCTATGGTCATCTACGAGAAGTTACTATTCTAGAAGAAAAGAACTATCTCCCAATTTCTTGGTTTCAAAATTATACCAATTTTGCTTCAGCAAATATCTCTTTTGGCGGAGGATTTATTAATGCAGGAACAGTGGAGAAGGCCCACATGATGCATCATAGCCCTTGTACACCAGATATGAACCCACATAAGCCTGAGCAGCAACCACATTGTCATCCATCAATCTTCAGAAATGCTCAGATGGATCAATCCAAAGGCGAGAAGAAAAGTTGGGACTTTCGTTCTGGGGGAGGTGTGAAGCCAACATGGATGTGGGCAAACTGGGTGCGACAATACTGTGCAGAGTTTGTTGAGGATCTGAAAGGAGTGGCGATATATGAAGCTGTTTGAGTTGGGAAAACAGATGTTTATAGACATGATAACTTCTTGCCGGAGATACTCAGCCACTGGAGCCCATAAACTAATTCTTTCCATCGGACTCATGGAGAAGTAGCCATCAGTTTGTGGGATGTCCACAAGATCTCAGGGGATCCAAATTTGGGTGATATTTATAATGAGTTCATTCCTCCCAAGGTTACTTGGAATGATTCAAGGAAGACTCCTGCTTTATATCGGGGATTATATAAAATCTTCCACAAGCTCAAGAGTTCAGAGACATCGTTAACAAATTCTATAAAGGATATTCATCCTGAGGAGTGGATGAATATATTTATTATTGAGAAGAAAGAGAAGGAGAAAAAGGAGAAGGAGCCGAAAGAGAAAGGATCCAAGAAAAAGAAATCCAAGGATAAAAGGCACACCCGTCCTACCACCTTCCCAAAACCTAAGAAGAGGGGTGCTCCTGGAACATTCTGGCCAACTCTAGAAGTAGGAGAGTTTGAGAAATGGGGATATGAGGTGAATCAGAGGATCCCGAAGAAGACTCGCCTGGAGGGCTTCTTGGATTTGTGGCTCAGCGTTTATCTCTTACCAGTCGGGGATTCGAAGGGAGGCGTCAGGCCAGGGACCTTCGTCATTGCGACAAAGTTGGATGAAGGAAAAATGGTTGGGTTGGAAACCCCCATTTTAGCAAAGAATCACATGAGCTTACTTCATGTCTTCATGGGTAAATCTCTTTTAATAATAGTGGGACGATTCCATGTTTTATGGGGATGGATAACCACTCACTTCAGGACTTACAATGTACAGAATGGATTACAAATTCCCGGAAGTTCTTTCAGCCTGTCAATGCAAGCATTCTATCGAGTTTCTCCATTAGATATTAATTCCTATGACATGAAAGTGAGGTTGAGCTTGTTTAAGGAATTCAACTTCATTCCCTATGGAAATTCTCCAACCGGGCGGTTTGTTGATGATGGAACATCCCACTTGGATTTGGGGGCATACATGCTATCTTGCAGAGATAGTGTGCTAGTTTCGAGGATTGAATGAGAAATTTTATGCGAGGCCTATGCTCCATATAGATTTTCACGTCAATTCAAGTATCTGCAACAGATTGCTGTATCTCCCCCATTACATGTGAGGTTAGAGCAACATCTGATGGTTTCTCGACAACTGTGGCTGCTGACGTCAAGGGAGAAGACTGGGGTGGTATTTGATCTACCAGTTGGAAATGCGGCACATAACTTGACTACAAGGTATTCTGGGCACTGGATAGAATTATACCCTAAAGGGGTGCTGAATCACCCAGTTTATCAGGTGGGGAAAATGAAGAGGACTGTAGAGAAAGAAACCGTCCCTAATGAAGGTGATGCTTCCCCACCTGAAGCTGATTCACCAGATTCCTCCTCTAGGACTGGTTCAACAGATTCCCAAGATGGGGATGATGAGGCACAACAAGTGGCAAAGCGGCCTCGTCTCCGATATAATCCTCCAGTCAGAATCAAAATACCCACTCCATCAACTCCTGGCGAGTTACTTCATTGGGGTAATTTAATCACTAATACTTTATAAAGAAATAAGTCTTATTTTCTTATTCTCTATCTATAGTTTCAGGAGCTGGTAAGAAACTAAAATCAAAGATTGTAGGACCTTCTTCACCACCTTCATATCTAAGACCAGCGACTGTCTAGACATGGGAGAGTTTATACTGTGGTGTTGAAAATGCCTGGCTGGATTTATACGAGGGGCTACACCTCCCTGTAATAGGGAATATTCTGGCTTCTACGGACATCAGTTTTAAGAATAACCCTGATGAAGTGCGGATTTACATCAAAGAGCTGGAAATGATCATATATGCCACTGAGGAGTCCATTTCTGTCACCAGGTGGGTGAAGGAAATGATTGATCCTGGAACCAATGAGTGGGATGGTGGTTCTGGAGATGAGGAGTGACATGATTATGGGGATCCTGAAGATGTATGTTTTCTTTTTTTAATTAATTTTAAACTTGATTCCAGTCGAATCTTTGTTACTTAAGGATGTTATTTTCTTCATCTTGCAGCTAGCAATGAAAGGAAATATTGAGGTTCCTTCTCCACAGTATAGCCCTAGTGGTACTTCCATTGGGGCTGCTGCTGAATCTCCTCCTGAACTGGGCAAGATATCTCCAGTCCAGTAGGCCATGAATGAGGAGTTTGACATGGCTTTCCATTCGCCAATACAAGTCCCAATAAGGGAGATTTCCGACACTCCCAAAAAGCCAAAAGGACAAAGGCGACGAAGGAGGAAGTCCACCGCTAAATGCTTTATCAGTAGTGGTAAGTCCTTCAGATAATCATGAATTTTAAACCATGAAAAATATTGCTCATTTTCCTTGGGATTGCAGGGGATTCTTCAATTTCCCCTCTGAGGGAAAGGACAGATCCTCCTTTGAGGACCACAGAGGGTGCTTTGGAACAAATGAAAATTCTGTCTGACTTGGATGTTCCTGATAAAGAGGAAACATCTATTCCCAGTACTCTCTTGATGCTACTATAAGTAGAGAAGAACCTGCACCAGAATCATTGGCGACTGCAGAAACTGAATCTGCCATCCTTCCTGAAGAAGCTATCCAGGGTCAGGGGCCATAGAATGAGGGTCACCAAGAGGACACATCAAATGCTCCCAATGGTGAGACTAACTACGATTCTAAAATATCATTGGATGAAATGATGAATAATGGCATGTCTTTCCAAGAATTTTATGATCATGCTAAATTATCATGTGTTTTAGAGGACCTTGGGCATGAGTGTTATCCTTCGTCCAGTAAATTTTCTTATAATTTACACTTCTAATCATGACTAAAAAAATATGCAGTTCCATCCATAGAAGTTGCTGAACTTCCAATGCCTGAAGAGGGTGTGGACATTGATGTCAACCCTACCATTGCAGAAACATTAGATCAAGTGGAGATAAACCCAGTAAAACCTCCTGAGACCCATCTTGAAGATCCTATTGAAACTGGGATAGATGGGGAGGAGTCTTCTCAAGCTGCTGATCTACTGTTAGGTAATGATTATACTGAGTTTTCAATATAGAAAACCAACTTCCAATATTCTATGAAACTAACCATACTTTTAATTGATCAAATAGGGCTATCAACATCAATGGATAGAACTGGAGGTGAAGTCTCAACCTCCACCCAAACAATAGTAGAAGGTGAAGCTACCAGGATCAGGGGGGAAAGAGTATAACATGGCACTTCTTTAAGTGCATTAATCCCAGATTACATGCCCCACCCATGATGATGATGTCGAATCACACACGAAGGTGCTTAAGGCGCTCATATTTTCACGACTCAAGGCATGGAACAACATATGGAAAATCATATCTGAAGTGCCTCTTGATGAGCTGTCATCAAAGATTTCCAAATTATCATCCATGTTCGTCATGCTAGGACTTGGAGGTTTTGGATACCAAAAGATACATACCACGATGAAACAAGTCATATTCAAGAGAGAGTATGAGCAAAAGTGTCGTGAAGATCTGACCAGGGTGAAACTGTCAGTCAACATCAGTGAATTTGAGGCTGTAGTATCCCGAGCTGGGGGTGATTATGCTTCCAAGATTAAGGAGTTGAAGCATAAGATCAAAGAAAAAGGCATCCAGCAGGTGCAACTCCAGCAATAGTTAGATGTTGTTGCTGGGGAACTTGAACAACTCAATAATTCATTGGAGGGAGCTCAAACGAATGGTATAAAATCCATTACAGATGCCAAGAAGTCACTCCATCAAGCTAAGAAGAGTGAAGCTGGTCGAGTGCACGAGCTTCAAGTAGCTGTTGATGAAGCTCGGGATGCTGTACATCAAGTGAAGACTTATGTTGACAGTCTTTTGTAATTTCATGAAAAAAAGAGAAGAGGCTCCAATCTTTGGATGTCCTTCTAATTCTTGGGCATCAATGGAGAGTACTTTTATCTTCAATCATTTATTCTTGTATTCTTTCACTACCTGTTTTAAAATTTACCTAATACAATGGGCCTAGTAAGCATAGTTTGATTTTTACTAGGATTAATATAAATAACCATAAAAAATATGAATCTTATAAATGCTCAATATTACCTAAATCATACATAATGTATGTTTAGTGAGCTATAACTTGACTTTTATTTAGATTTCCTTTGTCTTTTGTGGGAAGTTTAAAGTCATACACATCGGACATAAAGATGCTAATGTTTATGGTCGAAATAGCTTTGTCCGAAATAGATTAAAATTGACTCAATTCCTTGAAAATTTATCTGAAAACATATTACCATACTCAAGTATGAGGGAAAATATGTAAACTTTTTCTTAAGAATATTTGAATCTAAGTAATGATATGAAAAAGAGATAAAAGGAATTAGAAGATGTTGTTCCCAAAAATGAAGTTACCATTATCTAACAAACCCGTTAGGGGGTTGAATTATGCAGGGCCACCTAAGGGCATTGGCTGCATAGTCAAATAAATAACATCTTTTGGCTGACAGGTCCATTATGTAGACTAGTTATGCAAGGCCACCTAAGGGAACGTGCTGCAAAGTTAGGCAAAAGAACTCTAAGAAATTTACTTTCCTAGTGATAAAAAAAGCTGGTGAAAGTTTATGGAGATTCAAATTTTCCAAAGTATAGAGTTTGCTGTATGGAAATGGGTACTTGAATATGGAGAAGATATTTCCAATCAAGATTATCAAAGAACTGTATGGATATCACTCCTACGAAGGTATGACCCAAATGTAATGAAGGAGAATATAAACCATAGACGTTAAAACTTTCATATCATGAAAAAGGATAAGGGACAAATATGTTAAGGATGGCTATTTTTGCAGAACCCTACATATTATCAAGAAAAATAAATACAAAAGAGGTTTTCCTCCCATGAATGAAGTTACCACTATTTAAAAAACCCGTTAGGAGGTTGAATTATGAAGGTCCACCTAAGGGAATTGGCTGCATAGTCAAATAATAGCATCTTTTGGCTGATAGGTCATGTTATGTAGACTTTTTATGCAAGGCCGCCTAAGGGAACATGCTGCATGGTCAGGCAAAAGAACTCTCATAATTTCAAGCCTTTTGTGATTAGAAGTTAAGAAAAGGGTTATGAAGATATGAAAATATTTAAGGTTAGGATTATGACACATAAATATCGGTATTTCCCAAATGTATGCAGAAATACACAGATCAATGAAAACCATTATCATGTTGTGGCTGGGTTCTGAATTTAAATGTTGGACTTCAATACATATCCCATAAGGATGGGAATAAAGTAGTAGGTAGTTCATGAACTACATTTTAACGTCATGTGGGATGAAAGTAATGGAGATCTTAGTTTAAGGTCATAGAGTTTGGACCATTATACGAAATACACAGTGTGTGTTTTCATGGGAACTTTTCAGCCAGGGGACTGAAAGAGGAATTTGGGGTTAGGCCCAAAAGACTTGGGGCTGGATTTGAGGGACACTCGAACATTCCTACGTATCCCATAAGGATGGGAATCAATCCCACGTAGTCCTATAACTACCCTCTGTACAAATTAGGTTCGTACATGTGAAGGGTGAAAGGGGATTTTAGTGCGATGATAGTTTAACCCAAGACAAAAGGTTCGGGTAGTTCCATGTATGCACGTAGTCTTTGAAATGAAACATGATTGAAAATCAATGTAAATAATGATTCCCTCCTAGGTGAGGGTATCAAAGAATATTTTAGATTATTGTCATACTGGACAAAAGTGTTTTATATTTTAACGTCGTATAGACATGATGAAAGTGAACCAATGTAAAGATATTGATTCTAGGGGTGGTTTCATGAATCAACATCGTATGAGATGGAGGTGAACCGATTTGAAGAGATTGGTTTTGGGCTTGAACCTTGGGAGGTTGCCTATGTACCCAGCCAGGAAGGCAAGGATCAAAGTTTATTTAGTTTAATTAAATAATGAAATAGTGATCAAGTTTTCCTTGGGGACAACGACCTAAAAACAATGTTGGGACTTACACATGTTTAGTAGCCTAGAGAGAGTGTTATGGTTGAAGTTTTCTCTAAGATCACGTGAGTCATACTCGGTGTGAGAAACAAGAGCTGGCAATAACCCTAATGACGCACAGTTTAATGTCATGTAGGACATATAAAGGGACTATGCAGTTTTAATGTCACATTGGACAAAAGGGGGACTATGTATTTTAATGTCATGTTGGACAAAAGGGGGGATGTGTAGTTTAATGTCATGCAGTGAGGACAAAAGAGTACACCATTTAACATCATGTTGGATGTATTAGGGACTTTCTCATAGTTTAACGTCATGTTGGACGAAAAAGGGATGATACAGTTTAACGTCATGTTGGATGTACGTGCCAATAGTTTAAGGTCGTATTCATGGACCGTTGGTTATGCAGTTTAACGTCTTGCTGGATGTAAGGGACTTATATATAGTTTAACGTCATATAGCAAGGACGATGAAGGGGGACCCAGTTTAATGTCATGTTTGACGAAAGTCCGAATATTTTAAGGTCATATGCATTGGCCCTAGATGGTGAAGTTTAACGTCATGCTGGACATAAGGGACGTGAAAATAGTTTAAGGTCATATGCATGGACCGTTGCTATATTTTGTGTTCATAAAAAAATTTATTCAGAAATATAGCATTGGTTGGAGTAGTGATGAGTTCTCCATCCATTGAGATTAAAGAATAACCTCCATTACAGTAGACCTTATGTATTGAGTAAGGTCCTTCCCATTTTGGCTCAATCTTGAGAGGCTTCTTTCTTGGAATCAATGGAGTTATGAGAACTAATACCAATTCTCCCTGAGTGAATGAACGAAGACGAAATTTTGTGTTGAAATCTCGTGCTATTCGATTCTGATTGACATCCATGTGGTCCAAAGTGCACAATCTTTTCACATCTAACCATTCCAATTCATTCATTAATTTTTGCGATTCTTCATCCGTAGATGACTGATCACAAATGGATACTCTGAGAGAGGGTAGTTGAAATTCAATAGGCAAGATGTCTTCTGTTCCATATACTAGTGAATATGGTGTTGACCGTGTTGATGTGCAGGTGGTAGTCCGATAAGCCCATAAAGATTGAAAGAGTTTATCAGGCCATGATTTCTTATCTTTATCCATCATCTTGTGAATTATATTTTAAAGAGTCTTATTTAAGTCTTATATATGGCCATTGGCCGCTGCATGATACCTAGATGAATGGTTGCATTTGTTGTATTCTTGATACAACTTCTACACCTCGGATGAACAGAAGTTGGTTCCATTGTCCATCAATATGGTATGAGGGACACCAAATCTGGTAATGATGTTAGACTTGATGAAGCTAACAATGCATTTAGAACTGACTTCCTTAAGAGGTATTTCCTTTGCCCATTTGGAAAAGAAATCAGTAGCAGTAAGAATATATTTAAACTGGTTGGCCGTAGCTGAAGGGTAAGGTCCCACCACATCCATTCCCCATGTGGCAAATCGCCACGAGTATTTAGCTGTATGAAGAAACTCTGGAGGTTGATGAATGAAATTGGAATGCACTTGGAATGAATGAAATTTCTTTTTGAAATCAACATAATCTTGTATCATTGAAGGCCAAAAGTATCCAGGCCTTCAAATCTGATCAGACAGTCTATGTCCAGACTGGTGGGCACCACAGACTCCTACATGCACTTCGTTCTTGACAGCCATTGTCTCTTCACCATCAATGCATCTAAAGAGAACTCCATCAAAACCATGTTTGTAGAGAATTTTCTCTAGGTGATCTGGGCTATCATAAAGAGTAAAATTGACCACACATCACCGGATTTGTTTTTTCTCGGCTCTATCAGGTGGAAGTGTTCCATTTTGAAGGTATTCCCTGATAGGTGACATCCATCCTGTAGTATGACCATATGGTTCAGGAATGGGACTAATTTCATTAATTTCCACTGTTTTGATTCAAACATAAGGTGAAATTGCACGACGGTGGGCAATAATGTGGTTGTCTCATCCCGATTTGGATCTGCCAGAGCTGTGGCTATATTAGCCAGTGCATCAGCTTGAGCATTTTGTGATCTTGGGACATAAGAAAATGTTGGTTCCAAATGGAATTCTGCCATTAACTCTCTAACATAATCATATAGAGGGATTAGTTCTTCTTTTATGATGGCATAATCCCCATTGACTTGTTTTATTACAAGTTCTGAATCAACTTTCATCTTTAAGTGATTCACTTGTTCATGAAGCACCAATTCCAAGCCTGCGATGAGAGCTTGGTATTCTTCTTCATTATTGGTACCACCTTCCCACAATGAGAAGGAATAAGGTAACACTGCCTTTTTTTGGAGAAATGAGCACAATTCCTAAGACAATTTTGTTTAATTTAGGATTTTCTATTTCCCTCCCTGTTGGACTTCTGGAATTACCCTGAAAATACATTTCCCATGGATGAGGTCTTCCTTGAATATAGAAGACTTCCTCATCAGGGAGTTCAATATCTGAAGATGTGTCTTCCACTGAAGGGTGTTCAGCTAGGAAATCAGCCAGATCTTGGCCCTTTATTTCCTTTTGAGACACATACTGAATGTCAAATTGCTGCAAAATAACCGCCCACCTTTCCAGATGTTCTATAAGCATTGGACGACTAAGAATGAATTTGAGCTGGTTATTGCGAGATACCAATTGGACCTCTTGATGTTGCAGGTAGTGTCTCAACTTCTGAACTGCAAAGAATAATTCCATGCAGCACTTCTCAATACTTGAATACAGGGTTTCTGCTTCAAGCATAGTCCGAATGAGGTAGTAGAGGTTGTTTTCATTCCCAGCATCATTCTTCTGAGCAAGAAAGGCACCGAATGATTGCTCTAAAGCTGTCACGTAGAGGATAATTGGTCTTCCTTCAACAGGTGGCATGAGAACCGGTGGTCTCAAGAGGTATTTCTTGAGAATAACGAATGCGTATTGATATTCTTCAGTCCAATGGTACGTGACTCCCTTCTTCGTCAATTTGTTGAATGGTAAACTTTTTCCTGCCAAATTGGCGATGAAACGCCGAATATAGGCTAAGTGTACTTAAAGTACTCTTAATTCATTCAAATTTAGAGGAGGTTACATGACATGAATTGAATTTGTCTTCTCAGGATCGACTTCAATACCACGATGGCATACAACAAAGCTGAGAAATTTTCCTGAGGTTACCCCAAAAGCACATTTTAAGGGGTTCATCTTCAAATTATGTTGTCGAAGATTGCGTAATATGACATCCAAATTAGACAAGTGATTAGAACATTTTTTGTATTTTACCACCAAATCATCCACATAGAATTCAACAAACATCCCTAAAAAGGGTATGGAGATGCGATGCATGGAACACTGATATGTTGCGCCCACATTCTTTAAGCGAAATGGCATTACCCGTTAGCAAAACTCACCTTGAGGGGCCCTAAAGGATGTGGATTCTTCATCTTCTGGGGCCATACAGATTTTATTATATCCGGAATATCCATCGATGAAGGAAAGTTCTTCATAGCCAACTATTACATCAATTAAAATTTCTATAATCAGTATTGGGAAATCATCCTTTGGACAATGCCGTTTAAGATCTCTGAAATCGATGAAAAATATAATTTGTCTGTTATTCTTCTTCACAAGAACAATATTAGCCAACCTCTTGGGATATTGAACTTATCTGATGAAGTTAGCTTTGATAATATTATCCACTTCAGCTTTAATTTTGGAATAATAAGTTGGGTGTGTTCTTCTCGTGGCTTTCTTAAATCCTCTATGTTCTTCTGGTAAACCCAAATAATGAGTAACAAAATCAGGATCATGCCCGGGCATCTCTGTATAGTTCCATGAAAATATATCTTTATTTTTCTTTAGAAAGTAAATATACATCTCTTGCTCTTCCAGTGTCATAGCCGAACTGATTAAAGTGGGGCGTGAATCTTCTTTTGTACCCCGATGTATTTCTCTGAGTTCATCCACGGTGGTAGAGATACCCTCTTCAAATGCTGGAGGAGCATCCCTGTGATCTTCCTATTCTTCTTCAACATGTGTTATTTCTTCCATTTCTACTTTCATAGTAAATGATGAAAAAAAAATTCCATGATCAAAAGAGATGATAAAATTTGAACATCTTGAAGAAGAAGCTTCCATTTCTGACCCGATTAATGATGAAGGGTCATCCTTGGGAAATAAAGAGGAGACGTTGGATGAGAATCGACATCATTGTTCACCTCCGATGTTGCTATAACTTCTTCTGTATTGATTGGCGAAGTATAGACTTGTTGGATTTCAGCAGATGAAATGAAGAAGTCACCATTTGGGCTTTCATCACTGCTTGGTGGGTTACCAATATCTCCCATGTTTTCTGTATCGATTGTCGTAATTGACATTATGGATCATTCCATAAGAGTATTTTGATTTGGGTCTATCTTGTCAATTTGACTGATAGGCAACACATAATCTGTACTCACATGTGTAAATGGATTTATTGGAATCTTCTCCAAACCATATGGAGCGTTAACTTTGGTAATCTCCTTTGTTGTGGATTTCTCCATTCCCTTCATGAGATAGAATTCCGCCTCAATGTATTGAGATTCACATGTCTTGAATGGGGACTGATCACCATACAATGTACCAAATTACCCTCGAAACCATATTTGAGACATTGATGGTATGATGAAGGGATAGCCGCATGTTGATGTAGCCAGGGTCTTCCAAGAAAGATGTTGAAGGCCAAGTCCTGAACAACAACCATGAAATCTGAATTGGATACAAGATCTCCAAACTGAGTTATGAGTATATCTTTTCCCTGTGGTTCTTGTTAATTTTTATCATATCCTTGTAACGTCATTGTAGAAGGAGATAAATCATATTCCGTGAGGCCCAATCGACAAAGTGTACGAATGTGCAAGAGGTTTACTCCTGAACCAATATCAGTGAATGCTCTTCGGAAATCTACTCCATTGACCTTTCCAGATAAATACAAAGGTCTAATATGTCCAAGCACGACATTATCTTCATCTTTATCAGTAAAAGATATTACTGC
Organism: Viscum album; assembly: GCA_963277665.1. Taxonomy (NCBI): domain Eukaryota; kingdom Viridiplantae; phylum Streptophyta; class Magnoliopsida; order Santalales; family Viscaceae; genus Viscum; species Viscum album. The sequence continues at coordinate 397,324,798 of OY728145.1, forward strand.
ATGGAATTCTTCAGGATTATTCTCTATATGGTAGACTTCAGCTACAGAAATTTCAGTTTCAAACTCTTGAGGACTTGAAAAATCCACAATGAGTGCCTCCCGAAGATCCTTTGACGGATTCAAATCATCCAAAATTGATAACTTGGCTGGTACATGGGCCAGGTGTTTCAATACATCATACTTTTTATCCAGAGGTCTGCGTTTCCCAACAAGAATATGTGGTTTAGTTGGTGCCTTAGAAGTTGATACTTTGGAATTTGATGCATCTTGCATCGGGATAGGAGTTGGCAATATTCCTGGTTTTGGAAGATTAGACCGATTAGATTCATTTACTTGATGATAGGATGATGGTGGAACCCCCAACCGATCCTCCAGAATAACTGTGCCAGAACTGAATTTGCTATTGGTGTAATAACTTGCTTGTTTTTGCTGAGCTCGCTGAAGGGCTCTACCATGAGTTTCTTCTGCTTACACAGTTCTATCAGGGGTAGAATTGGAATAGTGGATTCTGGTATATCCACGTCTTCCTCTGTATCCCATACCCCTGGAACTCCCTCTGATTCCTCTATTTGATATAGGGAATTAGGGCTCCTCAAAATCAAAACCCGACTAGAATAAGGATATGTTAAGTGAATCATATTAACAGAACCTAAAATCAACTCTTCATCCGATGAAGACTCTGCCTGATTAGCCTATTTAGACTGTGCTGTTTGGTGGGACGGTGCCCGTTGCTTCGAAGTAGATGGCATGAAATCTGCTAGAGTCAAAGACTGCTTATGCTTTGACACATACTCAACTTCTTCTGATTGTTCATCCTTGGAATTTTTCCATTTTGTTGATGATTTTCCCCCTGATGAATAGGGTTTTGCTGCGACATTCATGGTAGAAGGCACAATTGGTTTCTTCAATTCTGTTCGAAAAATATCATGAGTTCGGTTGATCCTCTTTTTGACCATCCAATCATCATATTGTTTTTTGCATTTTTTCTTTTGAATTCATGCTACTCGCCTTCCTCCTCTTGAACTGTAGTAGTAACACATGCTACCTGGGCTGAAGAGCCTTTTAGTTTGACTTGTCCTGAGTCGACCATCTTTTGCAAGAGGTCCAAAAAAACACTCCTGAATGGGATGCCACAACATCTGGTGAAACGGGAAATAGTTGGGCGATCTTCATCTCCTTCCTTGTTTGGCCTCTTGGGCCTTTTCAATTGAACCAAATTATTTTCCAGAGCTAAAATGAAATAACCAGGAACTTGTTCATTTCAGGAAGAGTAAACTTTGCTTTTCAAATCCTCAAATTGTTTTCATCTTTGATCTCTTTGATAATCTTGACAAAACGACCTCTTTTTTTGACGCTCTAGAGGTGGAGACCTTCGGGAAGATGATGTTTTTGAAGTAGAAGCAGGTACATGTGCTTTATTAAGCATAACTGTAGCAGTCTCTGCTTTACACATTCTCCTTCCTAGAGCTGATGGAATTACAAGAGATTTATCCTTATTCTATATAAGAGAATCTTCAATCTGTTGAGCGATTGAAGTAAGGTGTCGAAACCCTCCTATGTATTTCACAGGGATCATCAGTGTGCGTAATTCGTCACACAGATTTGCCACACAGATTGGCAACGGTTCCTCTTGAGGGAGTGCTAAGCTTAGGGAATATGTTAATCCCTTCCATCGAGCAATGAAATCTGATACCCTTTCATTCTCCATTTGGTTACAGTTTGTAAGATAAAAAACTGTTGTCTTTGGAAATGTTGAGCTGAATTGGAGAAAGAATCTTTGGCAAAGATCCTCCCATCCGGTAATTGACCGATATTGGAAGCTTGTATACAAGACAAAAGATGGTCCTTGCAAGGTTCGCACGAAGCATCTGAGTTTCACTGCTTCTTGCTGCTCAGGAGTTCCCATCATAGGATCGTAACAAGACACGTAATGCATCAAATGTTGTTCAGGGTCGCCTGATCCATTGAAAATAGGGAATATAGGGTTCCCAAAACTTGATGGGGGAGAGATTGAATCTACCCATTCAGGGAAAGATTTATTTTTTGGTTGAACCTACACACAATTACCTTCCATAGTATTTAACCAAGATGTTAATGAATCAATGGTAGTTATTAACTTTTGAGAAACATCTGGTTGAACTTGGACTTGGGCAGGTGAAATGACTAGAGTTTGGATAGGTATAGAGGATGATACTACAACTGATGGAAGCACTGGCAATTGTTTTTGCACTTGACCCTTAGGATTAGACCTGTGAGGGTGTACTGATAAATAAGGATAGTCTTGATCCATCTCAATAGCTTCCACAAACTCTATTGGCTGACTGACTTCATCACGCTTAGGAGGAAGACTACCTTGAAGTAGTTCTACGTTCAACCTCCTCAATTCTTTCATTTCTTCCTCTTGTTGCACAAATCTTTGCTCTAGTGAGAGTTATTGGCCTTCTCTAGAGGAAATATATGTAACCTGATTCTTTCCCTTCCCCTTTTTTGATCCCTTTTGGAGAGGGGGAAGTGGGTTATTTGAAGGAAATCCCAGATTTTGGGTAAACCTATGATTTCGTGTATGCACACCTTCTTCATTTGTGTCTGTGGATACAACTTCTTGAATCAGAACCTCTTCATCTGATCCCTCTGAGTGAGCCTCATCTGGTGGATCATCAACAACGGCATTGATGAAATTAATTGATGCATAATTCATTTAATCCCTTCCATCATCATTTTTGTGATATTTTATCCTTCCATGTCTTTGATGAGACATTGCCTTTTGTTGATTCGATCCCTCAGGAACTTCTTGGGGAACCGTAATTTGGAGAGAATCTCTTGATAATTTAGCTCTTCATTAATCTTGTGTCTTATTCCCCAATCGAGGGAACACCAATTTTATTTGAGGGAGGGATTGAGGATTTGAAAAAGTCCCCAGTCCGGTGGACTGGGGCTGGTCCTGCTGTCTTTGATCAACTCTTCGAATCCTATTTGTTGATTCTGAGGGTTTGTTTAAAAGAGTCCCCTGTCTGGAAAGCTGGGGTGGCTCTTAACATGATATGTCTCAGACTTTCTTAAAATATCTCCTGATCTTGTGGACCGTGGTCCAAAAATTAGCTGGATGCATTAATCGACATCCCCTTTTATCACCGGGTTCAAAAGACTGTTGGATTATTTCTGACACTTCTGTCACTTGATGATGTGCTTTCTCTATACAAGAGGACTGTTCCATATCCTCATTATCTTGATGCAGGAGTAATTCAACAAACTTGTTCTCAGTATTCTTGATTTTGAGAGGAACTAGTTGAAGCTTGTTCTTTGGAAATATTTTGATTACAAAAAGAACCCATTGACTTTGGCCGGCCATGGGCAATGACATTGCATGAAACCATTTTCGGTGGGCTTTGTTGACTGGAGAACACAATGAAATGTAGTGCTCCATTGACACCCCATCCTTTGACATGAATACAAGATGGGGCATTGGAAATTAACTGGTGAAATTTTCTTAGTGCGCCAACGCATGAACGCTGAAGAGATCTCTGCTGCTTTTTAGCCTTCAGATATCGAGAGACTGATAGAGATGCCAAGTCAATTTGGCATTGTAACCCTTCTATTATCTTAACATGATTTTCATATTCATCATAATATAATACTTTATTTTTCAACTGACAATGAGTTTTCCAAATGTTTAGATGAATATCATGAATCTCATCTTCCGTCAACATCTCTGGAATTTCATACTGAGAGTCATCCAAAGGCCAAAACATGACTGGAACTTCACCTTTTTCCAGTTGTTTTCTCATGTTCAGAATTTCCTCTTTATCATTCAATGAAGATTCTTCTACCTGTTTTGACAAGAGCTAGTGCTTCCTTTTGGCTTCATTGGATTCAAAAGCATTGGAAGAGAATTCATTGATCAAATTATAAGATGAATGACCCAGGGGTGGTTCCGAGAATGACCTACACCCCAAGATATCTTCTGATTGAGAAAGTATTTCATTTGCTAGCGATGAAGTATTGGACATGACTTGTTTCACATTTGCAAGTGCCTCAAGATAAGAGGTATTTCTTAGAACTACATTGTCCACTGGATTATATTCCAGGCAATGTACATCACTACTGTAGAGAGGAATTTTTCAGCGAAATTCATCATCATGGGGAGGACCACCATGGTGGGTTACAGCAAAAGATGAGATCTCTTGATCCTTGGTCTTCTGACCACACAGAGGGTTCCCGTGGCTCTCATTTGAAGATGAAACTTTCAGATCGACCAAATTTTTATGAAGCAAGCCTTCATGAGGAAGTGTCTATTGAAGACCTTCAGAATTAATGTTCCCACTGTTGGGAAATGAGGGAGTAGAATCTTGACTTCGAATAGATAACTGTCTGAGGGCTTCAAGAACTCCAGCATCGAGCAAGGCCTTGTTACAGATTGGCTCTTGATCTGTTGACTGTGCTGGGTGGGTCTTCTTCTTATACGCCTTCTTACTCGCCTTGGAAACCACTTGTTGATGAAATTGGATGCTCTGAGCATGTGTATGTGCCTGATCAGGACAGATGGCCAGGTTAAGTTGATTATTTGCACTTAAATCAGGTGTATGTGCCGGACCTGGTTGTCCGTATGATATGGGGGAGTACGCCCCACAACCCTCTTGGACTGGAACTAATGCGTGTGTCTGTTCTGGAGTGAAATGTTGATGTGTTACTCCACTGGTAGGGATATATTTGCATGTCTTTCCATAAGATGTTTCTGAAGCTGTTGTAATATCCTGGAAAGCATCCAGAATATGGGCATGGATTTTCTTCTGCTATTTCACTGTTAATAGAATATGCTTGGTGAATTCAGCTGCCATAATGGGGATATACGTCCATTCCGTGTTTGGAGTAGGTGTATGTGCATGCTCGTGTCCCCCTTTTCCTGTTAGTGAATCCTGACAGTACTTAAGTGTGGGGGTAGAAAGTTGAGTCAGCCTCCTGTCTTTCGTTGGAGCTTTCTGACTTTCTTCTCCATGTGCTACCAAGCGAGACTGTTGGTAGGCTTGATCAATACTACCAGGTGTATGTGCCTGCTGATTGCACTTCACCGAACGTGGTTGATGAGATCCATCATATGTAGTCAGACAAGCCTGCTGACTAGCTGATGATGTATAAATAGTTATGTGTTCCTGCCTATTGTACTCCACCAGACTTTCCTGGCAGGATTGTCGTGATGCAGCCAGATGAGTCTGCTGGACAACAGAATTAAAATGGATGGGTGTATGTTCCCGTACTTTTCTTGCCACCAAGATAGGTTGGTGAACTTCTCCGGAAACGGTAGAGATAAGAACCTGCTCACTATTAACCAGTTGTTGCCTATGGTGATTAGTCTTGCCTCCTCGGGTTCGAGGAACTTGAGCCGAATGCCTGGAGACGATACCCTCATCATGTTTAGGGCGCACTACCGCACGAGTCTGGTGTCGATTGTTGATAGGAGACCTTAGGAAGAACTCCCGTTTGTTTGAATTAAGGCCCTGAGGGGCTTGCTGATTCACCTCCTCATAATATGGGAGTGAATAGTGATTGCGTTCCGGGGATAACAACCCAAAACGGTTGGAGATGGTGGTTATCACTGCCTACTTCTTGATCACTGGTCATCATTGTCTGGACGACCGGTGTGAGTTGTTCACTTAGAGGGCTTTTCGGGTAGCCTCCAGAGTTGTAATGGTACCATGTTGACGATAATCCTTAACCAGTGCATTTGATACCCAGCGTTGAAGACGCTGAGTAGGTGATGTCGTCCTCAGAGCGGACAACGATCCGACAGGAGTAGTAGCAGTGGGATTCACAGCAGAGGTTTTTACAGCAGACGTATTCACGGGTGTGAACTTGAGAGCAGCCATTTTGGTAATGTATTAGATCTTGGAAAAGAGTGCATGTTTGATATAATAGATGTAATCAAGGTAAATTCATCCACTACATTATTTGGAGGAGCACCTATGTCGATGATTTATTTATTGGCCCTCTCATTGAGTTTTAAATAGGGGCCTAACAAACAAGTAAAACATCATTTTAACTTGGTTAAGGATTCACGTTGGGTTCACCATTTTTTGTTCCCTCTGGAATTGGGGATGATCTCATTGATATAAGATTCAAACATTCCAAGAGTTTTCTAACGGGTTTGTTCATAGAACCAGAAACATTCAATGATTCCATATCCATTTGAACATACTTTCCAAAGGTAAGAGCTCATTAGATGTGGACTGATGAGGCTTATGAATTTTCATTGGTCAAGAGGATGGGAGGTCGGACTCATCACACCTTTTTGAGGGGAATTATTGTGTACTTCAGGACTCTCTTTATAGATTTAAGTTATGTTCGTGGATCCTTATTACATTACCCAGTATAAAATGAGCTTTCCTTTAGATATGACAATCAATGATTGATATGTAGGAAATTTATTGAATCTTTTATATGTATTCTAGGTTCTTCATCAATAGAGAATCACTTGTATTGGTTTAGAGATTCTTAGCCAATGGTATCCTTCAATACATAAAAGTATCTTGGTCATTATGATGATCATACTGGTTTTAAAGCCACTCAGTGGGGCACATGATGTTTATTGTCATTTAGAAGGACATGGATTATTTCAGAGTTAGGATCATACCCGCAGATGGGCTACCTACGTATCCTTTGTTTTGGAAAAGGAATCACAACTCATGTAGTTCGATTAAGGGAGTATGATGTTTAAGCATGATTGATGTCTCAATGAACGATGTCATGATTAATTTTTCACTCTAAGCTTACGTGAGTCATGCTCGGTGTGAGAAACAAGAGGTATTGGTGAAACCAGACAATTGTTCCATGGAAGATGCAATAATGTGGGGCTTATGTGTGTATGACTGCCCAAATAGATGAGGATTAAGATTAATTCAGGGAAGAAATCCAGGAACAGTGTCCATAAAGGTATATGTGCTTCATGGAGATTTGGATACTCTAATCTTGGGGCTTACTCCTAAGGAAGATTCCCATGTTAGGAGGGGACTTATGATTGGGTTTTACTCCTGAGAATGAATCCAAGATCATAAGGAAATTAAGATTGGGGCTTACTCTTGAAAAGGAGGCCCAGGTTAAAGGGATTTGAAAATTAAAGGGACTTGGGGCTTACTCCTAAGGAGGAGGCCCATATTAAGGGAAATTTTGACCTGGGCTTACTCCTGAAAAGGAGGCCCATATTAAAGGAATTATGGTTTTTAGGCTTACACCTGAAAAGGAGTCCCAGGTTAAAGGGTTCTCTTATCTTAAAGTATGAGGTTGAATGAATGAAATCTCAATCTTTAGGGACATAAAGATGTGTAAATCACTAGGTTTTGAGAGATATTCCACAAAATTCTTTTCAAATAATGAAGTCAATCATGAAAACATTCCATAAATGTCTTTGAAAAATGTCTTGAAGACTGAATCTTGAAAAGGAGAGGTATAATCGTATTAGAGAGATGAAATGGGCAAGAAAGGCACCGAAAAAGGCAGGGGCGCGCAAGTCCTGGTAGGCGCGCAGGTACTACGTGGGCACTCAAGTCCCTGGACGCACAGGTATACCTGCGCGACACATGGGTACTTGCATTATTGTTAACCAGTAGGGTAGTATTTGAGCGATCCTTGACCAAAGCCTTTAGAATTATCCTGAGGTACTTCTAGAAGAGGGGCACACAAGTTTTAATGAATAGATAAGGAGGTGTGTAAGTATGTTCATTTCCCTTAAGGTTAAAACACATTATGCACGCAAGTGTTAGTGAATTCTAACACTTATACCTTACTTCGATTGTTTAGACCTTCAATTTTAGGTAATGAATTACCTTATAAGTGTTCAGAAGACTTGAAGAATAGACTTGGGCATTTAGAGCTCTGTATCTGAATTTTGGAAAAAATTCCTCCTGAATGTGGGGCCCACCGGGGGTATTTATAGGCTAGAGAAGACCCCGGGAGGTTATCACTTAGGGTGCGCAAGTCACTTGCGTGACCATTAGGTAGCGTTCAAGTATACTTCGCGACAGTAAGGGAACTGGCGCGACCCTAGGTCCTTTGACTCCTTTTTCATTCCTTTGTCTATTTTTGATGTTTTCTTCAAAGGACGAATCAATTTGTGCTAAATTATTTACCTTTCCATTCTTTTAGACAATGTGACGAAAAGGAGCATCAACAATAATGACGTGGGCCTCCTCCCTCAGGTTCATCTCAGTGTTACCCAGCAGTGTACCAGGTTTCCTCCCTGGGAGTTGGTTTTCCAAATGGCCAATTTGGTTCTCAAGGACTCTAATAGAATCCTCTAGGTTATGAAATATTTTCTTTGTATTATATATAAATTTTGTAATGAGATCTTATAAACATGAGGTGTTCTCCTACAGATGAGGTTGTTGAGCTGGTGGAGGTTGTGGCTGCCACAGCTACTGTGGGCGAGGGTTCTGATACCCTTGCTTCTGATAAGACCCCTATTGGGGTTGTTGCTACCTATGGTACTGATTTTGATAAGGAAGATGGTTGTAGCTGGGTGGTTGCTGGGGTGGAGGATTCTATTGTTGTTGTCCCCATCCTGTGTTGTGTTGATCACGCTATGTCTGGTTCTGGTATTGCAGGTACTGGTTTGGCCCTCAGTTTTGGGCAACATAACTCACCTCATTTGTTGAAGGTCAACCTGCAGAACTCAGTCATTCTCCCATGATGTGATTATCACCACATTCACTACATGTCACATTGTTTTCTGCATGGACTTGGAACGTTCCCTTCAGATTGAGTGCATCGATATTTTTCGACACATCATCCAACTGGGCAGTGAGCATAGTAGTAACATCAATGTTATGCATACCTTGTTTCTCTGTGCCCCGCTCATAATTCCACTAGAAGCTTTTGGAAGACATGTCTTCTAGTAATTCAAAAATTTCTTAGGGGGATTTCCTCATTACTGTACCTGCAGCAGCAACATCCACCATGGACTTTGTATTCGTTGTCATCCCTCCATAAAAGGTCTGGACATGTATTAAATGTGAAAGTCTGTGGTGTGGTCATTTTCGCAACATCTTCATGAAGCACACCCATGATTCATACAATTACTCTGAGTCATGCAACATTAATTTGTGGATTTCATTCCGTAGAGTCACCGTCTTCGAGGGCGAGAAGTATTTAGACAGGAAAGCCTGGGCTAGCTCCTCCCAGGCGAGGATGGATCATTGCAGTAATTATTTGATCCAGTCTTTCTCCTTATTCCTTAGAGAGAAGGGGAAGAGGTGAAGAAAAATGATGTCTATATAAACTCAATGGTAGCAAAACGTGTCATAGAATTCAATAAAATTAGAGATATGGGAATTAGGATCCTCGCTGGGCAGGCCACCGAATTGAATGATGTTCTAGACTAGCTCCATGATAGCAGGCTTGATCTTGAAGTGTTGGGCCTGTACCGGTGGATGGACAATGCCCTTTTTAGCTCCATCGATGGATGGAAATCCATACTTCACGAGTTTATGGTATGGAGGGGGAAGCTGAGGGAGTGGAGCCAGTATGTATTGTTGTTCTTGAGGGGTGTAGTATGGACCCTGTCCTGGATGTAAAAATGGCATCCACTCCGGTTGGTATTATTGAAGCTGCTGTGGGCCTTACCCTAGAGCAAGTGAAGATTTCTGGTTCTGATCATCATTCGGTCCTAAAGGATGTCCAACTCTTTGGATAAAATCAGGATTTCCTTCCACGTTCTTCACCATGGGGTTGTTTTTATTGTTCTCGGACATGAGTGCCTGTTGGTGCCTCGGAAACATTCATTCTATCTCTGGGTCAATTGGAAAAAAATCTGACGACTGAGCATTCATGGAATGTGTGAGGTAGCCACTCAAACACCTAATGACCTATACAATACAAAACACACCAGAAGTAAATGAGGGAAAAAACAAAGATAAATAGAAATGAGATTAGAAAAGAGATTTTTGGGAATTTATGATTTTTATTTTCACTAAAATTTGACACAAACTGAAATAAAACTAGGAAAAAATTAAATTTTATTAATCCTCAACTACGGTGCCAAAATTTGGAGAGTCGTTTCACCGATGTTATTTTATCAGTGTCGCAAATTATTTTTACCCTAATGAGTATAATGCCAGTAAGGGGTCGATCGACATGGAAAAAAGAAGTTATTTTTGTCTTTGCTTAAATAATTTGTATTTTTTTTCTTAGTGAAGTGTACTGAATTTAGAGTCGATTTTTGATGTTTAAAGAAAAATAATATTTTTTTAAGTTTCTTTAATAAATTACTTTATTAATAGAAGAAAATATTGGAAAATTCGTTTTGATGCAAATAAAGAGAGAAATGTGTTGGGGTTGTGGATTCTTAAGAAGTTGATTATTAATTAAAATTACTTTTGAGATTGTGTTGTTCATGATAACCTAACACTCTGGGTTCAATTTGTAACAAAGTTTCCTTAGTCTAGTAAACTTATATTTAGAGATGAAGACACTAACTCCTTGGTCCGATAGTTAATGCTTAACTGTTATTTATTTGGCTTAGTCTATTTTTCTCTCAACAAATACATACAACGATCATGAAAATATTCATTGTTATTATTATTTTAAATTCCATTGGTCTAGTTCGAAATTTTCAGTGATAAGATGAAGTGATTTAAGAAGAATAAGATGAAGTTAAAAAACAAACACATTCATTGAAATTAATCTATATTACAACTCTTACATCTCCCAAAACCCCAACACACTAGGAATTTAGTTACACATAGAGATAAAGAAAATCACAAAACCCTCAATGCCTAATGTGATCATTGCTTGAAACTTCTAGGAGGGAGTTACTTTTCAGTAGATCGTATAATGACGAAGTAGAAGAATGGTGGTAGAATGGTAGAAGAGCTTATTTCCTTCACACCTTTAACCCTTTATCTCTACACATTCTCCTCTATAAACCGGAGGCCAAGGCCTATGTTTATATAAAATAAAACTACACGGCATGTGAAAAATGTACACGACATGTACAGTTGTCAATGCTCTTTTGTCCTTGTTTTTCATCATTGGTAGGCGGCTTAAGACACCATTTTGAATTGGAACACGGTGCCGCTTGGTTGGTAGATCTACACGGTGTGTAGCGCCACCACACATGGTGTTAAGTCTCATTTTTCAAACACCAACCTCTTCTAGAAAGATATACATGGCCTGTATAGGTTGAACATGACATGTCCTTATCAGCCAACAACATGGGCGTGTAGACTTCTTCTGATCCGCCAACTGCTTCTAGAAGGGTATACACAACATGTATAGGGTAAACACGCTGTGTACCTACTTCTGGTTACTTGGTTATATACTTGTCCTGGTCAATCCATGATTGAGTCTGGATTTACATGGTGTGTATATAATTACACCCTGTGTATTTTGTAAATTTTGGTCAGTTCTCCCCCATTTTGTGTACTTGGCCATAAATCTCCAGAAAATGAACAAGATCACCAAAAACAATGTATTTTCCCACTAAGTAGTAGGTAATTTCGGAAAAATTGTTCTTATTTTCAATAAAGTATGTGAAAATGTATACAAAAATCGGGTACAATATTAATATTCATTTTATGTAAATAATTTTATAAATATGTTATTTTTTACTTTTAAAATAATATCGACATTTACATGAAATAATGGATTTTTTTGACAATAATAGTTTTCAAATGATTATAAAAATTATATTTCATTTCATAAAAATCATTTGATAATTTATATTTAATAAAAATTATTTAATAATAATATTTTATTAGAACAATAATTTAAAAAATAAATTAATTCAAAAAAATAGATTCCTTATTTGAAATTGATTATTACCTAAAAATATTATTTGTGTCTTATTGAATCAAAATAAACATCATATATAAAGTAACAACAAAAGGATGAAAGTATATTCATTATTCTATAAAAAAATTATTTACATACTAATATTTACAGGGTCTTGAAACATATCCTTATAGTATTCCATAAGACACTTTAAGGGTAAGGTGCAAGATGGTGGGTCATTTATGGGGCATTTTGGAAAACATGGTTTGGGTCATGATCTCGATGAGCTTGAACCTATCCCTCAAAGGATTTCTCTCACGCTTAAGTTGTAGGATCATAGCTTGGGATTGGTCAAGGGAATGAGGAAAAAAATGCTATTTATGTTGGAAGAAATGATAAATAGCCTTCATACGGAATGATCCTATGAGATAAGGCAATCACTTCCTTTTTCTATGTCAATTGGATTTATTAAAAATTTATATTTACACTGATTATGTGACCACTTTTCAATAACAATATTGTCAAAATTAATGAAACATAATGTTATTTTAAATCCAATTGGATAAAATTAAACAAAAAATACCATGTGTTCTCTATGACAATATTATATAATAAAAAATTTAATTAGAAAAATTATAATTTTATTTATAACAATTCTGATTGTTATAGAAAACTTGTTTAATAAAAATGTTTTCAAAAATGTTTTAAAATAAATTTTAAAGATAAATGGATATTTTTATCAATAAATGATTTAAATAAATTTGAAAACATAATTTATATGTTTCCAAGGTTGTTTTAAAATAATATTATTTTCAAAATGTTATATGTTTTAAAAATAAATTTTTAATATTAACTGGATATTTTAAATAAGAATTTTTTATTGGTATTTCCATTCATCAATGTCAATAACCCTTGCTCTTAATTATCCTCCATGGTGGATATTTCTTATTGATATCATCTACAATCATTCTCATGATGGATTATATTTTTTCTAAGAGAGTCCTATGGAACCCATTTCTTTTAAATGGGATAATCATGTCTCAAATAGATTTCCATGGAACCCATTTTTTTCATGCCTTAATAATTTTCAAAAGAGATTATTATGAACCTATTTCTTTTCCATTGGTTAATCAAATTTATAAGATATTATTATGGAATCCGATTATTTTCCATAAGTTAACCATATTTTAAAGATATTTTTATGAAAATTGTTTCTTTTCATGGGTTAATCATCTTTCAATGAGATTGACATAAACCCATTTAAATTCTATGGGTTAACAAAGATATAAATAGAATAATTATTATTTCTATGAGTTTTATTAATTTCTTTCTTCATTGACATCTTACACGATGTGGTGGCCCAAATAGAACTAGGTGATCCCTTTACATCTTATATTATGGGTGCACCCAAATAGTGATCAGAATCATTGAAAAATGTACATTTTCATCAGAGCCAAGAAGAAAGGAGTTACCTGAGGGTTTATAATATGGATTTTAATAGGCACTAGTTAATTCTAATGTATATTTAACATGGGTTATGAAGATAAATTGTTCCAAGATACCCACACATTTATTTGATCCTTATTATGGGTTTACAACATTTCTCATGATAGAGATTGACATCAATGGGTCATGATTATTAATTTTAATAACTTTTTAATTTTAATTATTTTCATTTTTTATTATTTAGGTATTAGTGGATATGAATTATTTTATGATCATCTCATAAACTATGATTTTTTCAACATACCATCATGAACTTATTACGATCATTGATGAAATTCAATTATTAGTTCTTAATTTTACCTTTACTGATAATTTGATATCACCCTTTTATGTTTTCCTCTTCCCCAGCTTGAAAATAATTTGTTTTAATTATTTTTTCATATAAAGGATTACATAATGATGATATTAATAACCTAATGTTAAATAAGAAAAACTAGTTATAACAGGATATGATGTTCTTAATTATGAAAAAAAATTGTATAAAGGTTTTTTATTATTATTTAAAACTATAACCTAAAATTCCTATGGATATGTAAGTGATCCAATATTTTCTTCTTTGATGTTGTATAGTTTGGATGGAATACAATGTGTCACCCATATCTGCATCAAATATTAAAATGTAATGTTTATTATTTCAGAACCAAATCCAAGTGTGTAGATGATGGGCTATTGTAGTTTTCATGAGATCAGGCTTTTGTTAGCTTTAGAGATTGGGATTATTTCATGTGAAGATATCATATAATTTATAGATACCTTTTTAGGTATATAATCTTATATATGATCTTATTTTCAATTTCTTATACAACCCTTAGGGTTTCAAGAGATAATATATTATAGTTATTGGTGAAATTTCTCGAGAAATGTTTTGAGTTTTATGTATTTCTAACCATATGATACACATGATTTATTATTTAGGTAGGAAATCCTTTTCATGATTAATGAAATAAAGAGAAACCCATAGGCTAGGTAAAAAATCTTCACATACAACAAGGTCGTAGGGGATGAACCCCCTACCGAAGGTAGATAAGGGTGTAACACATAGAACCCACTTATATGATGTCTTGGTTAGTAAGAAATTTTTAAAGACAAGAAAGAATATTATTTAAGAAACATATGGGATTTTATTTAGGGAATAACTATTGATTTATTTTAGAGGAATATATGATAAAATCATTCTAATCATTGGGTTTCAAATATAGTCAGTAAATGATTTAATAATTTTATGGATAGTTATTTATGGAAAAATTTTATTTTAACTTTTGGTATTAATATTGAATTTGTCAAATTAATATATCATATGATGTTTTATTCTTTTTTTAATTATCATACGATGTGATAACCATTTTGGTTTTGTTTAAGTATAATGAGAGGTGGAAAATATTGACTATCCATTTTATGGTCATGTGATCTTTAAAAAATTATTTTAGTGTTTCAGGTATGAATAATTCAGCTTCAATACACATAATTTGGATAAAAATAAGAGATTGTGGTGTATGTTTACAAAATGATGAAAACCTACAAGTCATGTATGTATATATCCATTCTAATCTTAGTCTAAATGGTAATAGAATTATTAAAATCTAAGAAAATGATCCTGAAAAAATTATTGGCCAACTAAATTCAATTATAATGACCTGATGTAATTTTTTATCATCATAGATTTATGTTTTCTAGGTCCTTTTCTTTCAAAAGATCATTCACTTGTTTGTGAACAGATACCTCTATCACTCTCTATAAATATTTACCCTTTTCCTCCAATCCCATCTACGTTCCCCTATTTGGAAACCTAGATCTGTGTTATTGAAGATGGACATCAAAATTAATCTAATATTTTATTATGAGGATGATTTCTTGACCATTTTTAAAAGGTGGGTTTATAATAAAACAATTTTAAATTTTTGACCTTTGATTACTGAGATAAAGATGAAATTAGGAGGATGTAATTTTTTAAACAGGGAGGATGAATGACCATGATATTTTAAAAGAATAAAAATATATTTTATATAATAAATTAAATTAAACATATATTTTTCTTTTCTTTACATTCAAAACATAACATATCATATGATATACAAAACAATGAGTTTCTTCAAAATCTCACATTGCACGCTGGACAGAGTTTTATCGAATAAAATAATACTTTTAATATTATTATTTAAAATGAAAATTATCTCCTAAAAATTAAATTTTATGTTATAAATATTATCAAATGACTTATAAAAATATATGGCTTAATTCATTGGTTACCAATTAATAATAAATGAATAAGAAAACCAATTGAATATAAAGAGCGAGTTTATTTGAAAAAATATTTTTATGAACCGAAGACATTTTTTCCTAATAAATTTTATTAATTAGTATTACTTAATGATATTGATGAAATTTATATGTTATATATTAAATAAAATTTTATGACATTCATATAATAAATTGGTAGGAATAAGATAAGAAAAAAAATCCATTTTTTACATAAATAACAGTATTTCTCATAAGTTATTACAGTTGGATTTTAAAGACCCACATTTTTTAAAATATAATTATGAAACATTAATAAATTTTATTTTGACATTTTTTGAAATAAAAATGTAAAAATTATCTTGGGGTGATTTTTTGGAATTTTTATGGGAAGATTCATTCTTTGATGAATAGTGAAAATACTGATTTATAATTGAAATATAAATTTTCATCTAAAAAATTTATAATGATAAATTATATTTTATATTTGTTTTAATGTATAATTAGATAAATTATACATATGTTAATACAATTTAGGTTGTTAAAATAATCTTTATTTTGAATTTAGAGATAAAAACATTGTATACTTATATAATATTTTTACTTTAAAAAACCCGCTTTCTCACAATATATGTGAGATTAATTTTAAATTAAATTCTATGAGTATTGTTCATTGAATTTGGATAAATTTATTCCATGTATAGAATAAGAATAATTTATGTTATCTAATAATATCATCATAATTTTTTACTTATGTTATTAGTGTAAACAGTTAAAATTACTGTTAGTGATTAAGGTAAAAAAATGAGTTCACTTTGTGGTTAATCATAAATGTTAAGCTGTGTAAATAATCCAAAACTTGTCAAAAACATATTATATGGAAATATTTAGACTTTATATCCTCTTGGATACAATGTTTAATTATTGGATTCAGTTATTCTGAGAGGCACCTCCCAATAATGTTTACTTTTTTCGTATTTACAATAATTCCAATCCTCTACTACAAAAGGGAATTCACTATCCCCACATCTTCGAACCTCTCAATCCATTTAGACCATCCAAAAAATACTCACATAAGATTGAAAATTCTATATCCTCATCCTATTATCCAATTTGTGGACATAAATAAAACAATTCATGGTTTTATTGGAAACGTAATGTAACACCCCAAGCTTTCACGGAACGCTTCTCTTTGAATAATACAACACCTTGTGATGTACGCAGCTCTGAGTTCTAGCACACCACGACAAATCAAACTAGTAGTTTAAAAAAGAATTTATGAATAGTAATACACAATTTTTGAAATTTTATAAATTTTATTTTTCTAAATGGACTTCATTTTTGGATTCCGAATATCAAAATTAGCTTAGGGTGTATTTTTATTATTTTTCTAAAAACTTTCAATTTTTAATGAGTAGTGAAAAACACTGCATTATTATTTAAAAACGGCTATTAATTTATATATATATTATTAAAATTTAAATTTTTTTATGTAAAAATGATACAAAATACTTATATTAGTCCAATGTAATTCATTGGAGTCATTTTATAATAAAATTAGATAAATAAAATTTTAGTGATGTTTTTAACGTCTTTGACACACCTTATAAGCACCTTTGCACATTTGCATAAAATTTAATTTACCACTTCTATGAATTGAATTCACAAAATCTGACATACACAGTTGTAATACGTAAGTAAAATGTGTTTTGATAGGATGAAAATAATTTTTGGGGAATATTAACTTTTGTATTTTATTTTTCGCGGTGAAAATTAAATAGGGTAATTAATGGTAAAAATAATATTATAATAATATCAATCTGCTCCCACACGTGTTCTAATTCTATTGGATATGTGTATTTAGAAAAAAAATATATCTCAGGACAAAAATATGATTCTTTTTTATCCACATGGACTAGATTAGGATATTTATTATATTTTATTTAATGAACTGTTAAAAGTGTTATATTCAAATTTTATTAACTAAATTTTTTTAATATAGAGTTATACATAAGATAAATTCGACTATAAATATTAATTAGAAATTTTAAAATATATTCTACCTCATGGTATTTTATTTATAATATTTATACATTAAATAAGTAAATTTATATTTGATACAATGATGATATAGTAATTACCTTATTAATGAATGATTAAAATAATTGATATTATAAATATTAAAATAAATGTAAATTGAAACTTTTTATTCTATCCAAGAATTTTATTGGATAATATGACATGTTAGGGGTGATTCTATATGTTATTTTCTAAGTAATCAACTTGATATGACTTTTAAATAAACCAAATACTAAATATTGTCAAAATTGACATAAATGGGTTTAAAAAAATGCTATTTTATTAAATAATATAATAGTCCTAAAAATTTATGATTTGGAAAAATAAATTAGATATGGTTATATATTTCATTAATTAACTACTTTTTTTTCTTGTCATTTTATAGTAAATATATTAACTATGTAGTATAATAATACCAGAAGACATGGTAAAAGTTAAACTATTTAACTAAGAGTTAAATTTAAAATATAAGGTTAATATGGTGACCTAAAATTTTATAAAACCTATTTTTTGAGAGTATTTATACCCATACCCACCTTATCCTTGAAATAAATCCATTTGGAGCTATTGGAAACCGAAAATAATTTTATAATAAAATTATATTTCAATCTTTTCCTAAAGTACCACTCATCTCTCTTATAAAAGGATACAAACCATTATCTTCAATTCACACCTCCAAAATCAATTTAAATCGGCCAAAATATATCACAATCTCCTCCCAACAACCCTCAATTAGTTATAGAGGTGTTACTTTGATCATAAAGACAAACTAAGGAGTCCTTTTGTTCAAATCAAAAGGAAGCACCCGAAGAAGTGGTAATTATTTCATCACCTCTTTCAAAGTTCTTTTCTTCTTCCAGTTACTCTTTCTTTGTTATTTCCATACGAAAATAATAAATACAATACCTTCAACATAATGTGATGTTATTATAAATATTTTATAACAATATTTATTATTATATCCATCACATTAATGACAAAGTCACCATACATGCGTAATTATAGCTTACCGTCTCCACGTCAGGGTGTACTTTGTTATTCTAAATTTCATTATTTGTATGGGTATAATAATGAGTATAATTGACATAAATAATAAATATAAAATATTAATGAAAATTTATATATAATATACTATCAAATTATATATTATTATTCCATTAATAGATTGATATTGTTCCTCATGCATTTGTATGCCTTACCGTCTCCATGACGCGATGAGAGTTTGTTCCCCATCGTAACCATTCAAGAAAAAAATAACATTTGATAATAAAAAATAATGTTTAAGAACTTAATTTCATTCTAGATATTAATAAAATATGTCCTATCTATAATGAACATGACATGTGTAAAAAAACATATGAAAGAAAATGAATCAGTTTACACCCATAACAATGATAATACTGAAATATTATTAACAAAGAAATATTAGAAAATCATATATGATTTCATATTTATGTATGTGGTTCTTTTATAATTTAATTACAATTATTTAACCAATATACAGGAGTTTAACATACCCTATACTATAGAAAATTACAAGTTAAGGGTTAATTTTACAATCTCCTTATTATTGGAGGTTGCTTGTACCTAAGTATCTATTGATACTTATTTATCATCCTCATCTGTGTTAATTAAAAATGTATTTCAATTTTTTTTAACAATTCCTTTAATATGGGTTAAATTCATTTATACCCTTTTTTACTTTGTATAATTTTTTTAAAGGAATATTTCCGTCATTTCCAAAACAAGGTAATTTATTACCTTTCGAAAAATTTAGGAAAGAATGTTTTTTAACTTATACGAAGGGTGTGAATATATTCTGCTATTTTAAAACCTTCAAATCATCTCATACCAGATTATATGAATATTTTTGAAATAAATTGTTTATTTTATAATTATGTGACTTTTAAATGATTTCAATGTAGAAAGAGATATTTCCCTGAAGTAGTTTTTGTATTTCTTTCATCTATGTCAACATCAATTTTAGATTTTTTTGTTTGTTGAAGTTGATTTATTATACTACAATATTACCTATTTTATTGAATTATTTATGATATATTTGGCTATGGATGTTCTATTTATATACTATTCAAGGTTTATGGTTAAGGTGTTTACATTTAATGTGCTAGTTAATTAAGAATTATTATGTTATGTTTCACCCTTTTCATATGTGGAATGTATTGGACTTAGTAAGTGATTGGAGGGTCCCACTATAACCCCTAGATGCATCTGTGGGACTCATGAGACCAACTTTTGTCTTGAAACAAGGCCTTGACATTATTTTTTATTTGTAGTCTTGGCATGAGGCCTTAACTATGTGGCTATGATGTCTAGCATTATGCATTCCATCAATATGAGATTAGCTATTGATATTACATGTGATTATTCGACCAGTAGAATATCCATGTGAATATGTAAATGGAATTATTTGAATCATATTTTCAAAAATTTTCTAGAGTTTATGTTTAAAAGGATTTTTCATTTTTCTTATACATTGCCTTATATTTTTATTCTTTTTTATGATAGTTCCTTCTATATTGATATCCTTACTCAGCATCTGAGCTCTCCCCTTTATTATGTTTTATTTTTTATAGGATGTGAAGAAGTATATTCTGATTGACCTACAGGGATAGTCTAAGGGATATGAGAGTGTTAAAAGGAGACAAAATGTTGCTTTCTTATTTCATAAAGTAATGTAAAACTTATGAATGTATCGAGTACTTCCAAGGATACTAAACCGATCGGCCATTCAGGACATGATCTATTGTGATCATGCCAATGTCATGTAATAATGCACCGACTCTAGGTATCTAAGGTTGGGGAGTTATAGTTGGTATTAGAGTGAGTTTATTACACCCTTAGAAACTATATTTAGAAAATCATTAATTAGAGAACATTACCCTAAGATAAACTTTGATGATTAGTATAGAAGAACATATTTTTTTGGTAATGAATAAATTATGTGGGTTTTCCAAGAAAGACATTCATGTCTGGATAATACAAGGAGAGGTTGTTCTAGAACAAATGTACCTAGGTGTGAAAAATCTGACAAGTAGTTTTGGGCTTGACCCGGGGTATCCTGGAACACGCCGATGGGAATTACTGCGCACCTGGTCTGACAGTGTCGGGGGATATGCTTAGGATAATTCACATTTTATTTACAAAACATTATGATGGATTTATGAGTAAATACATCCCCAAATACAAAATTTTATTATGATTATGGATTATAATCATAAATGTTTCAATTTATGTTATGTATTTTACAGGTTTGGAATTATGTATTGAAATTCATAAACTAATCCAGTGTATTAAATTATTTAGAAATGGTTCCTAGTGGATGGAATAAAAACAATATCAATGTACGTAATCTATGTAGGGATTTTACTCCTATTCTAGATAATTACAGTGGAGGTGGTGATGCAACTGGTGTTGTTTATCTTATAACCATACCCAAACAACTCACTCAGGTTTTGAATAATAGCCTTACCCGTATGGAGCACCATGATCCACAATACGATGGATCAATGTTAGAATAATTCATGAGGCAAGAACCTCCATAATTAAATGGGAATATAAATCCATTTGTATCTGAGTAATGTATAAGTCCCTTAGAGAAAAATATTTCATGCTTTGGGTAGTAGCAAAAGGGGAAAAGTTGTCATGGCAGTTTATCACCTCTTAGGAGATACAGATCAATGGTGGTCATTAATTCAATACAAAAAGGAGGATGATGAATTATAAAATATGGAATGGATAGAGTTTAAATATATTTTCATAGAAAAGTAATTTCTTCATGAATTTTGTGTTAATATGAAAAGGAAATTTTTCAGTGTGAGGAAAAATGTGGATCATAACATCACAAGGTGTGAGGCAAACTTTACAAGGTTATCAAGGCATGCTTCAGATTATATACACAACCCAATAAGTAAGATTGATCGATTCATTGATACGTTTAAACCATTTTTCTGTCGAGAATTAGTCTTATAATACTTCTCATTGTATGAATATATTTTCCGATGTACTATCAAGACAGAAATGAAATTCTCCAAGTATTATGACTTTAATGTAAAGAAAGAGAATACGAGATTTTATGGACCATATGAAAAAGGAAATAAGGTGAAGTATGTAAAGTTTAAAATTCCATACTGTAGTAATTGTGAGAAGAGACATCTTGGTACATGCCTAAATGGAATGGTAGTTTGTTACAAGTGTGGAGAAAAAGGCCACCAGGCTCGTGATTACAAGGGGAAGAAAGGGGATGTCAATGTTCAATGATATAATTGTAACTAAATAGGGAACTATAAAAATGAATTTTCTAAGCATCAAGGAATCTTACCTCAAAAAAGACCTTCGGAGAAAGTCCAAGCTTATGCGATCACAACTGCTCAGGTTGAAGTTCTGAATGATATGGTGGCATGTACTTTAATCATTTCCTCAAAATTAAACAATTCTTTATTTGATTCTGAATCAAAACATTCTTTCATATTTTCCCAGTTTTCAAAGAAAATTAGATACTTCCAATTTTACTTAACAAGGGAGTTTTTAGTCAAAAATCATGAGGTAAGTATCATAACAACAATGTTCATTCAACCAGTTACCATTATGGTATATAAACGTGATTTATCTGCTGATATTACTATCATATCCATTATTGAATTTGATATAATCCTCAGTATGGATTGGGTTTCAGACAATGATTTGAAAATTTATTGTAAAAATAAGGAGGTTACAATTTTTGATGATGATAGAGAATCCCTTATCTTTAGAGTAGAAACATCACTATCTGATTCTCATCAAGATCCACCTTTTCTACCTCTACTAAATTAAATTATTGGGGAGGAAGGAAGTGAAATAACTATGGGTGAGGAAAGGAATGTTCAAATAGATAATGTACCTATTTTACAAGAATATGTTGATGTGTTTCAAGAGGATTTACCTGGACATCCTTCAGAACTTGAAATTGAGTTTTCCATTGACTTAATTCATGGTTCAAGGACCATGTCCAAGACCCCTTATAGAATGGTCACTGTGAAATTAGTGGAACTAATGAAACAACTAGAGGAATTGATTAAAAAAGGATTCATTAAACCTAATGATTATCCATCGGGATCCCCTATTCTTGTTAATAAGAAAGATGGATCTATGAGTATGTTCATTGACTACATGGAAATCAATGATATAAAAATAAAGAAAAATTATCTTGACCTTGCATTGATGATTTATTTGATAAAATTCATGGATCTCAATATTTTTTAAAGATTGAACTTCGATCTGGATATCATCAATTGTGTGTGAAGAAGGAAGACATTCCGAATACAGCATATCAAACCATGTATGGGCATTATGAGTTTACAGTAATGCCTTTTGTACAGACTAATGCACTCTCTATTTTCTTGGATATAATCAATATAAATTTCAAGGAATATCTTGATGACTTTTTAGTGGTATTTATTGATTATATCATGGTATACTCCAAAACAACGAACATCAAAAAAATCACTTGCGCACTATTTTAATGTCTCGTAGAAAAAATGAATTATATGGGAAGTATAGAAAGTTTGAATTCTGGATTCAAGTGATTTATTTTCATGTCCATATTTTCTCTAAGGATGGAATATCTTTTGATCCATAATAGACAAGGGAAATGCAAGAATGGCTAGAAACGATTAAAATAATTGAGGAATGTGGTTTTATTATTTTAGCAGGTTACTAACGATGAATCATCCAGAATTTTACCTGATTGGATAACCCATTAACCAAGCTCACACATAATGGGGTTAAATTACTTTGGACACAAGAGTGTGAATAACTTTTTGATAAATTGAAGAGAATATTAATCAATTCTCATATCATGACTCTACTATCAGAAGATGATGGGTTTGTTATTTATAGTGATGCATCAAAGAAATGACTTTGTTGTGTCCTTATATAGAATGATAGTGTTATTGCCTATGCATCACAACATCTAAATATTCATGAAAAAATCTATCCTACTCATGATCTTGAGTCATCAACTATAATATTTTCTATAAAGATACGTAGACACTATCTCTATGGTAAAAAATTAGAGATATCTACTAATCACAAGATTTTGATGTATATTTTCTCATAGAAAGAACTCATCTTGAGGAAAAGTTGATGGTTTGAACTACTAAAGGATTATGATTGCATAATAAACTATCATCCAGGGAAGGAAAATAAGGTAGTAAATTATTTGAGTAGAAAGTATAATGGAGTTTTGAACAAGATAAGAGTTTAAAGGGATCTTATGTTCATGGATCAAGTAAATATGGATATGGGAATAATCCTGGAATGTGAAACATCAATAATTTTTCAAATGGTTTCCAAACCATCTTTATTAGAAAGGATAAAAAAATTCTTAGACTGATTATTAATAGTTTCAAAAGAAAATTAATGCTTTGAATGATGGGAGATTGTTAAATTCATATATGAAAATGTAATTTTGAAATTTAGGAAGATGCTTTGTATTCCTGACATACCGGATCTAAAAAGGGAATTTTTGGATGATTCCCTAGCTCAAATTTATCTATACACAATGGTATTACTAAGATGTATAGAGATTTTAAGGAACCTTTTTGGCGGGACAACATGAAGAGGGAGATTTCTGATTTTGTGTCAAGAATTATGGTTTGTAAACGGGTGAAGGATATAAGGGAACATCCTAGAAGAGTCATACAACCTCTTCCCATGCCTGAGTCGAAATGTAATGATATTACAATCGATTGTTTCATGGGGATATCAAATACTCTTATAAGGAATGATACGATTTGTGTCATTGTCGATCGTCTTACTAAGTCATCACATTTTCTTACAATATGAGAAGATTTACCACTTTATCATTTAGTAAGACTATATATTAATGAAGTTGTAAGACTTCATGGTTCACCCCTATCTATTGTTTCTGATCATGATCCCCATTTTACATCATGATTCTAGAGAAGTTTTTAGAAATCCATGGATTGTGAACTTCATTTGAGCACTGCCTACCACCCTCAAACTGATGGAAAATCAAAATGGACAATTCAATCCTTATAAGACATGTTGAGATCTTACTAACATGATATTCAAGGTTTGTGGGATTAGTATTTACCTCTGGTAGAATTCCCTAAAAATAGTAGCTTCCATTAAAGTATTCAGATGGCACTATACGAAGCATTATATGGAAAGAGATGTCACACACCATCTTGTTGGGATGATGTTGGTAAAAGAAAACACATAGGACTAGAGCTTTTAGAGGAAAAAATGGAAAAGGAGAAGATTAACCAACTCCACATCAAAGAAGCTCAAAGTAAGAAAACGTGCTATGCTGATAACTGAAGGAAAGATTTGTAATTTCATGTAGTAGATCAAGTTTTCTTAAAGGTATCTCCAAGGAAGGGTGTTAAACGATTTGATAAGATGGGTAAATTAGGTCCCATGTACATCAGACCATTTCAAATTTGGAAATGAATTTGAGTTGTAGCTTACCATTTGGCAATGCCGCCAAATCTCTCAAAAGTTCATGATGTGTTCCATGTATCAACGTTGAGAAAATACATTCCTGACCAATGCATGTAATCCCCTATTAAGAAATAGAACTGTAACATGATTTTTCTTATTGTGAAGAGCCTATCATAATTCTTGATACTAGAGAACAAGTTTTGAGAAACTGGATGACTCATCTGGTAAAAGTTCTTTGGAGAAACTATAAAATGTAAGAGGCAATGTGGGAACCAAAGGAACTTATAATGAAGAACCACCAAAATATTTTTACGCATTAATATTCTAGACATTTTGAGGACGAAATTATTTAAATGAGGGAATACTATAACTCCCAAGCTTCAACGATACACTTCTCTTGGTATAATATAATATCTTGCGTTGTATGAAACTCCAAGTTCTAGCACACCAGACCAATCAATCTATCCGTTTAAAAAGAAGTTATGGACATTAATACCCATTTTTTGAAATTTTATAAATTTTAATTTTCAAAATGGAATTCTTTTTTGGATTCTAAATATCAAAATTAGCTTAGGGTGAATTTTTTGTATTTTTCTGAAAACTATCAATTTATGATGAATATTGAAAAACATTGCATTATTGGTTAAATTCTACTTTTTAAATAATTATTTTTAAATATAGAATTATTTTTATGTCAAAATAGATACATAATACTTATATTAGTGCAATGTAATTCATTGGAGTAATTTTATAATAGTATTAAATATATAATATTTTAATTGAACATTTTATCATCTATAACTCACCTTCTAGTCACATTTGAAAATTTTCATAAAACATAATTCTACCACTTCTGTGAATTTAATTTCAAAAATCCGATAGACATGGTTGTAATTAGTAAGTAAAATGTGGTTCAATAGGATGAAAATAATTGTTGGTGAATTGTATCTTTTGAATTTATTTTACGACAGTAAAAAGTATATAGGGTAATTAAAGGTAAAAAATAATATTATAACAAAATAAAAATTCCCCAACACAAGTACCAATTCTATTAGATATGTTTACTTCGACAAAATAAACCTTAAGAAAAAATCATGATCCTCTTTCATCCACATGTATTAAATTAGAACATTTATTATATTTCATTTGGAGAAGTGTTAAAACTGTTAAATTCAAATTTTATTAACTATCTTTTTTAATATATAGTTATACATAAGATAAATTTGACTATAAATAATAATTATAAAAATAAAAAGACTTCCTACATCATGGTATTTTATTTATACTTTTTATACCTTAAATGATTAAATTTATTTATGACACAATAATAATCTAGTAATTAACTTATTAATGAACGATTAAACCAGTTGATATTATAAATTTTAAAATAAATATAAATCGAAGCTTTTGAAGCCATAAAATAATTTTCTAGAGTAATATGACATTTTAGAGTTGATTTAATGTATTTATTTCGAAGGAATAAACTTTTTATGACTTTTAGAAAAACAAAATACTAAATAGTGTCAAAATTGACACAAATGAGTTTTAAAAAAAAATACTATTTTATTAATTGATATAATTGTCTTAAAAATACATGATTCAGGGAAAGGGCTTGGATAATGTTAGATATATTATTAATTAACCACTTTAGGTTCGATTGAAATTTTATAGTAACTATATTAACCATGTAGTATAAAAATACAAGAAGACATGGTAAACGTTAAAATATTTAACTAAGAGTTAAATCTAAAAGATAAGGATAATAAAGTGAACTAAAATTGTCTAAAACCTACTGGTTGTGTGAGTATATCCCATACACACATTATCCTTGTAATAAATCCATTTCGAGCTTTTATAAACCTAAAAAAATTTATAAGAAAATAATACTTCAAACTATTCCTAAAGTTTCCCTCACCTCTCTTATAAAAGGGTACTTCCCGTTCTCTTAAATTCACACATATAAAGCAATTTAGATTGGCCAAAACCTACCCAAATATACTCCCAACTACCCTAAATGCATTCTAAAGTCCTTACATTGATCATAAATCTAACCTAAAGATCCCTTTTGTTCAAATCAAAAGGAAGCACCTGAAAAAGAGGCAATTATCTCATCACCTCTTTCAAAGTTCTTTTCTTCTCCCACTTACTATTTCTTTGTTGTTTACATAACTAAATAATAACACAATTATGATCTAAAAACTATGATTTTATTATAATTATGGTACAACCATATTCATTATTTTATCCATCCTATCAATGAAAAAGTCACCATACTTGTGTACGTACGGTTTACCATCTCCACGTCGTGGTGTAGTTTGTTATTCAAAACTTAATTTTTTAGATGGTTATAATAATAAGTATAATTGATTTAAATAATAAATATAAAATGTTAATGAATCTGTATATATAAGATACCATCCTGTTATATATGATTTTACAATCAATAGAATGATATTTTTTCTCGTGCAAACGTATGGCTTAGCTTCTCCACGACGCGATGAGATTCTATTCCCCATCATAACCATTCAAGAATAATTTTAATTTAGTGATTAAAAAAATTTTAAGAAATTAATATCATTCAGGATCTGAATTAAATAAATCCTATCAATTAATAACATGACTTACATAACAAAACATAAAAAGTAAATTTAATCAGTTAACACAAAAAAAAGATAATATGAAATATTATTAAGAAATAAATATTATAGGATCATATATGATATCATATTTATGTATATGGTTATTTTATAATTTAACAAAAATTATTTAATCATTATTCCAGAGGTTAACATACCCTCAACTAAAGAAAATTACAAGGTCAGGGTAAATTTTAAAATCTCATTATTATCCAAGGTAGTTTATATGTAAGTATCTACTGAGACATCTTCATCAAACACATCCATGTATATAAAAAATTAATATCAAAACATTTTTAATATTACCTAGACTACAGGTTAAGGTCATTTATAACATGGTTTTTATTTATAATTTTATTTGAAAATAATCGTTTCATCGTTTTCTAAATAAGGTACTTTATAAACTTTTCTTCTAATTAAAGAAGAATGTTTTTTAACTTATACAGCCGGTGCATCTATTTTCCACCATTATAACACCTTCTAATATTCCCTTACTTTATAATATTAATATTTTCAAAATAAATGTTCTCTTTTATAATTATGTGACTTTTAATTAAATTCAAAGTAGAAATAATTTTTTCTCTCAAATAGTTTTTGTAACGATTTCATATATGTCAATATCTATTGTTTGATTTTATTTTTAATTGAAGTTGATTTATTAATTTATAGTCCTCCATATTGAATTGAATGTGTTATGATATGTTTGCCTTTTGATGTGCTATTTCTATATCATTCATGGTTT
The DNA here is from genome assembly GCA_963277665.1 of Viscum album. NCBI lineage: Eukaryota > Viridiplantae > Streptophyta > Magnoliopsida > Santalales > Viscaceae > Viscum > Viscum album. The sequence continues at coordinate 397,353,217 of OY728145.1, forward strand.
ATGGTTATAGTATTGTGATTTTGTGTGATAGTTTTAAAAAGAATGATTATGTTATGTTCCACCCTTTTCATATGAGGAATACGTTGGATTAGTATGTGATGGGCGGTGCCCGCTATATCCCCTCGACACATCGGTAGGTGTCATGAGACAATAGAGTGTCTTTGCATAAGGCCTTGACTATATTGTTTTTGTAGTCTTGGAATGAGGCCTTGACTATGTGGTTATGATGTCCGTCATTATACATTCCATCATTATGAGATTAACTGTTGATATTACATGTAATTATTTGACTAGCAGAATATCTATGTGAATTAGTAAATGGAATTATTTGATTTATCTTTTCCATATAATACTGAAGTATAAGTTTAAAAGGCATGTGTTTTAGTCTTATATGCTACTTTAAATTTTTATTCTTGTTTATGATATTTTCTGCTATATTGATATCCACAATGAGCATCTAATATCACCCCTTTCTTATGTTTTATTTTTCCCAGGATGTGAAGTAGAATATTATGACTGGCCTTTAGGGATATGCTAAGGGATATGAGTGTGTTCAAAGAAGACACAATGTTTTTTTCATTTCATAATGTAATATAAAACTTATGAACGTATCTAGTACATCTGAGGATACTAAACTGATAGGTCTTTTAGGACTTGATCTCTTGGGTTCATGAAAATGTTACGTAATAATGCACCGACTCTAGGTAAATAGGCTTAGGTGTTACACCTAAGGAGGAAACCCAAATAAGAGGTAATGGTCTTCTAAAACTGTTTTTTATTTTATTTCTATATACAACTCCCTCAGTTATTTTAATATTAGACATAAAAAATAAATTCATTATACTCAATATACATATATTGTTTATTTTAATTTTATTACCCACACCCTTATATACCTTTCATCAGTTGGGTTACGAAATCCTTATTGATGTGTATGGTAGACTACCGCCTCATGAAATAGTGTCATTGGGGTTTCTATTACCATCTCTCATGGTTGGGATTAATTATTGATATAAAAATTATGTAAAATATTTATTAAATTTTTAAACCTCTATAGTAATTCTATTATATATACAACCTTTTTATATTCCATTCCTTGAGGGATACAATATCCTCACTCATGTGTACGACCGACTACCTCCTCACAAAGAGATGCGATGTGTTTATCAATAATTTTTTAAATGAAAAACAATAATTGTAATGATAATAAATATATATTTTATACAAGAAATAATTGTTCTAATAATTTCATAATTATATATCTAAAAATATAATATATATTTTTATTATTTCTATTTCACAAACTGAAGATGTGATAATTTTGTTTATAGAAGAGCAGACAACTGCCTCCTCAATGTGATGTGATTTATTTTACATAAAAAGAATGATATATATAATTATATAAAATTAGAAATTAATGAATTAATTCTATAATTATTATTCAATAAATTTAAAATATTTCTTACCTTCTTTCCATAATAAATATTGGAATATGGAAATGTTGCTCATGCGTACATATAACCTACCATCCATATGATGGCAATGGATTTTAATTTTTAATAAATAAATTTCATTATCGTTTTTAAAGTTATAATTGATGTACAAATATTATAATGGTTTCATGATTATTATTTATGAAATTTTTTATAATGAACTCCTTTACCTTAGTTAACCTCTTAATTTCTATTTTCAAACATAAGATGAATATGGTCAAAACATACAACTTAAACCTCAGAGATTGAGTTTTTGTATATGAAATGTTAATAAGGTAAATTAATGTCATAATAAACATAAAAATTTATATCAAGTGAATAATTAACATATTTTTTATTATCTAGGAATATAAATAACAAGAATGATGAATTATACTCAATGTAAGTGTTTTTATCATCTCACATTTATTTATGTGAGATACATTCCATATTCACCAAAAATATTTGATGTGTGGTGTATGTTAATTCCAAGAAGGAATTTTATAATTATTATCCTCATATTTATTTATATTTAAATATTCATTTTATGATCTCTCTTTCACAGGGTTTACAGTTTCAATGTTACTAAAGCGGTAATGGATTTCGTCTTAATTTTCCTTTTATGAAACCTTCGTTATGTCATACACCTTTATTATTTTTGTGGAGTTTATAATTACCTATTGAAATTTTATAAAATTAATCAAATTATCATATTGATATTATAAATTTTATATAATTTAATTCTTTCATGGGGCTTATGATTTCATTATACCAATGTAGTAAGGGTTTCATATTACCATCTCATCATTTATCATGTTTGTTTGTGAGTAAGTCTGAAATATTGAAATAATATGATCTACCTATAAATGATTATCATGAATTTTTTTAATCTAGTTTTATTTAGGGAAATAAATGTTTTTGCTTAAATTTTATCACTTTATGTGCTCATGAGCTCAAAATAATGTTGTTATGAAAAAAAACTTGTTCCAATCAAAAATTATTCTTTCTTACAAAACCATGTTTTATAAAAATGGATTCAATATATTTTAAATTTTATTTTAAATATAAAACAATACATTCATAAATAAATGTTTTTAAAGGTTTTTGAAACTTCATTTATATATTTTCTTGGTTCTTTTCAATGAAAATTATTTTAAATATATTTTATTTTTTGAAAAGTGATTTTCAAATTGAAAATGATATTTTCCACAGTAATGTTTTTAATGGTATTTTAATTCATTAACATTGAAAAACGTTTTTTACTTATCCTCCATTGAAGATATTTAATATTTATATAAACCACTTTCTTTTTATTTTTGGATTTTTTTTGTTTAATTGGTATGTTTATGAATCCCATTTCTTCTACGTGGCTTAATCACGTCTCAAAGAGAAGAACATACAACCCATTTCTTTTACCTGGGATAGTCATGTGTAAAATTAATTATTATGGAACCTATTTAATTTTCTTAGTTTACTGATGTTTGAATGATATTGTTTGGAACCCATTTCTTTTCCATGAGTAAACAATGTCTTAAATAGATATTGTGAAAGTCATTTATTTTCTACGGATTAATCATGTTTCAAAGATATTGACATAAGTCACACATAATTTCAATGGGTTAATCATGATGTAGAATGAATAATGATTTTTTCTATGAGTTTTATTCATGTTGTGTTTCTTGTACATCATACAATATGGGGTGTCCTAAAAAGCATTAGGTGAACCCATTACAGCTTAGACTATTGGGTGGGCCAGATAGTACAAGGTGATCTAATTAAAACAATTACAATGAGGTGGCCCAGATAGTATTAGGTAATATAGTTATAGGTTATATGATGGGTGTTCCTATATAGTTCTCTAATTCATTGGGTAATGTAACTTTTATTTAGAGGAAATAATAATTGAGTCACCTAAGGGTTTCTCCTATGGATTTATCTGGGCTCTAGTTAATTCTTAAAAGGGTTTAACATGGGTTATAAAGAAAAACTATTCCAACATAATTTTTTTTATGATTGTTATTGGTTATTGATGTTTTTCATTATCGATATTGATTTCACATGGCACACGATTATCGATTCTAATGATTATTTTGATTTCAATGTTTTCATGTTTGATGATCCATGTATTGGTGTTTATGACTTCTTTTATGATTTGATTATACACTATTATTTTTTCACAATACCCTCATGTAATTATTATGCGCATTGAAAAAATTCAATTATTAATTCTTCTGTTTATGCTTACTGATAATTTGATCTTACACTTATAATTTTTTACTCTTCAACAAGTTATAAATAATGAGTTTGAATTATTTATTTAAAGAAATGATTTCACAAAGATGATGTTGATGACATAATGTGAAATAACAATAAATGGGTAGAACAAGAGATAATGTTCATATTTATGAACTTTTTATTTACATAGGATTTTTCTTTATTCAATAATAATTTGAGACTAATATTTCTATTGATATGTATGTTATCAAATCTTTTACTTTTTATTTTGTATGGATTATATGGAAAACAATGTTCCACACTTATAGACATCAATGTTTTAAATGTAAAGATTAGGATTTCAGTACTAAATCATGGAGGGTGGGTTTTGGGATGTTATAAATTTACCCAGTCAGATCAAATAACATTTACCCTTAACCAATTCATTGGATGGAGACATCGGTCCCTCTAATCACACAATTAAAACTATACACATATGTTCCATAAAATCATAAAAACATCATCATACCACAAACCATGAAATGAAATGTGTTTCTTTAACATTCCATATTAAAATAAAAAGTGTAAAATAAACTGGACACATAGTCATTTAATCAGTTAATCATAGAAAATCCAATTGAAAAATAAGTTACATTCATAAGAATTTTACCATGGTATGACCCATTGAAGAGAAATGGGTTTCATAAACATCCCTTTATCACTAAAAAACCATATAGAGAAAGAATAATAATGATATTATTAGATAATAACCCCATTAAATAATATGTAACATCATACGATGTAATATTATATGGTAAAATATTTTGGTTGATCAGTTGGAATATTTCTTTTAGAAAAAATAACATTTCCTTGAAAATCACTTGTTAAAACATAAAATATTTTTGAAATCGGTTTATTTAATAATAAATAAAGAAAAATTATAAATGAAACTTTAAAACTAATTTAATCAATTTTACTATTAAAATATCCATTCCAAATTGAAAAAAAATTTAAATTAAAAAAATATTTTGATTCTTATTTAAAAAATCATTTTTGGAATAAAATGGTTTTCGATTGAAAATATTATTTATCTTCAATTTCTTTTTAAATTATTATGAACAAAAGTAGAGGAAAATGAATGGAAATCATATATTCTCATGAAATAACTTTGATATAATGAATGAAATTATTTTCATGGTATTTTTACAACAATATTAAATCATCTGAATCATTATCCAATATAATTTTAATACAGGATGAGATTGCAACATAAACTATTTAGCTCTTTGTAACAATTAATTATAATCCCTAAGGAAGAATAATTTTCAATTATTATTATTAAAATGTATTTATTATATTTTTATTCATGACACAACATTCCAAATGGGTTCGTATTCACACATAATAGAATAATACATGTACATAATCTATCTTCTGTCCAAAAGATGAAGAATTGAGACAAAAATCCATTACCGATTTGTTAATTAATTTACTATAATACCCATGATGGAGTGGTATAAAAATGGATATATAAATCAATAATATGTTAAGGAAATGAATATAGAAATTTATTCATGGGAAGTATACACACCACATTTAAGAAACATGTGGTGAATATGATTTGTGTCTCACAGAAAGTAAAAAATGAGATGAAAATATATTACCTATTTAGTAATCATTCTAATTATATTAACAAATTTATAATAACAACAAATGAAACATAAAATATAAATAAACATATGATATTCATTATATAACATATCAAATGGAAAATATAAAAACCACTCAATGGAAATTAGTTGGGAATTTTCATATGACTCCATGAAATAAAAGAGAGATTCGAAATCCATTAACTTATATATTCAATTCCTTCATATAAATATGAAAAACCAATATAATAAATATAAATTTATTATATATATAATTTTTAACTACAGTCATATATTAAAAACCAAATGTGATTTACCAATTTTGTTTTATTACATGTTTATTAACAATTAAATTTTAAATTCATACATCATGTAATAAATTCATTGTTTGTATGGGATTTGATTTGTAATTTTTGGTACTCTTATATTGATCTGGGTTACATTTTATAAATAATAATAATAATGAAATAATAATAATATTTATACGTAAGTTATACTTTTATGGCCAATCTGTAATGATGGTTTTGATAAATGAATTATGTTACGATCATAGAGACGACATGTCATAAGTACGCATGGGTAACATTTCCAATTTTAAAATTCCATTTAGAAAAGGAGAAAAAATATATATTTATATTAAATAATTTTAATTATATAATAATATAATATAATATCTATTTTAATATACTTATAAAAATCATCTATGTGGCATGGTGATGAAAAGATATAGCTGCATTGCTTCATGAAGGCTATAGTCCAAAAATGAAAGAATGGTGTTATAATCTTTTACTAAGTGAAAAAATAATAAATAAAATAACATATTAATTTTTAAGAATGAAAAAAATTCTAATAATTTAATAATTATTTTATTTATATAAAAAATATTTGTCAATATTATCCTCTATGAAAAGTGTTAGTGAAAACAAATCACATCGCTTCGCAAAGTGGTAGTCCACTATACACATGAGGGACATTATCATATCCTCTGTGGAATGGGAAGAAAAAATAAATAAAATATATAATGAATCCATATAAATTTTTATGTTTTAAATATCTAATATATAAATTATAACCATTATCATACCCAACCCTGAGAACTGGTAATGGAAACAATTAATGACATCAGTTTGTGAAGTGGTAGTACTTCGTACGCACGAATAATGATTTCATAACCCATATGACTGAAGTGGAGATCCTTGAAGGCCATTCGTTTAAAAAAAATCATTTTATGGGTGACACTAATTTTATTATATCATAATGGATTAATGTTAATTGAAGGTGGTGGAGGAAAAAATAAAATATAAACATTTATTGAAGAACGATACATTTTATCCATGTAACCTCTAGAGGATTACACATAATACCTTAATACATTGGTTTTTGAAACAAAATAATGCTTCTCGGATTATAAGAGGTAATTTCAGATGTTTTTTTGTATGTATTAGATAGTAAAAAAGGCATTTAAGTTGCGATAATGAGAGGAGATGGGGTGGCCTTTTATATTTGTAGTGAGTGGAACACATGTAATTTTATTGAAAGAATTCCACACAAAGTTTTTCATGGAACAAGGATCCAATGATAGAAAATTATCAATAATAGAATTTATAATGTCAAAATAAAAAAATAAAATGTTTTTGGACATGTTTTGGGTTATTTTAACCCTTATCTTTTTAATTTGACCCTCTATAAACATATCTTTACATTAACCCAAGAAAATTATTTTTACTATTTTTATTATTCATTTATATACAAAATTAAGAAGAAATTACCCGATAATATAATTTATTCTTATTCCAAATATGTAATAATTTTTTAAAATTACATTCATATAAGTGAAAAATTTTAATTTTATGTTAATCCCATGGACACAATGAGAACACCAGTTTTTAATGAGAAAATTTTTAATAGGTTGCAAAGTTTTTATATCAAAATTAAAAAAAAATTGATTAAAATGAACTAAATTTTATCAATGTATTTATAAATATACTAATTTATCATTAAAACAAATTTAATATATAAATTAACATTATAAATAAATAAAATGAATATGCAGTTTCCTATTAAATATCAGTATTTTACACTATTCATTAAAAAAATAAACTTTTCATAAAATTATCAAACATTCTGCCTAATATAATTTTTACAAGATTATTTAAAAATATAATTTTAGTTTCAAATGAAGTTTTAAAATTTTTTAATAAATTAATATTAAAAAAACAAGAAATCACGATGAAAAGGAGGGTTTTTAAGAAGTGTATTTTTTCTAGCACTAGAGGATTAATATTAACTCTGTATTTAATATTAATCATTTTGTTAATATAAATTAAAGTTTGTTGATATATAATATATGAACATTATTTAAAACATTAAACACTAGGAATTATTTTATTTAATTGAAAAGGAGAAACATTATTCACTTTATAACATTTTAAATAAAAATCTAATTTCTAAACCAAAAAATACTAATATCTAATATAATGTTTATTCAAAATTAAATAAGTTTTTAAAATATTAAAAAATAATATATATATTAATTTATTTAAAATTTAATTTAAATAACTTAATTTATTGAAATGAAATGATTGTTTTACACAAAACGATATTTTTCACTATTCATAACAAAATCAGTATTTTCAAAAAAATTCTTAGACATTGAAAATGGGAAATGTTACTCATGTGTACATTAGGTATATCTTCGCTATGATTGTAACGTAGTTGATTTTTCGTAACCATAATTTGTGATTTTATTTTTTAAAAGTATAATTGGTTTATAAAGATGATTATTAAGTCATGATTATTATTCTAGTTGGTTTTAATAATAACTTTATTAATTAATTGTCAACTAACATAAGTTATTTTTTAGATAACCTAATTATTGTCAAAGAACCCTGCGTAAACATAATTTATTATGTAATTGTATATATAATGTCTATAAGTGATATAAAATGAATAAAAACCATGGAAAAGGTTCTCAATAAAGTAAATAATATACATTTTTTATTCTTCAGGATGGTAAATAACATACATGACAAGTCAGACTCAATGTAGGAGAATTTATCTCAATTTCTTTTCATTGATGTATATTTTGATTTTATGCACCTATATTCCTTCATGAGGTATATATACAATAAATTTTAAATGTTATATCCTAAATTACTCTATTATCCTTATATTTAATGTTTTATTTAATATTACTATTTCATGAGTCTTATAGTTCAAATGTTTAAGGAATTTTCAAAAAAATAGTCCCTTTTAAATTTTTTTCCTTCACACATAATTCTATTCCAAGTCTGTGTTTTTAAAATTATTTTATGAATGTGACTGTATGTTTTTAAGAGTTTTATAAATGGGATTTTTTTTCATTCCTTCAATTTTTATTAAAAAGTAATCCTTGTTTAAAATTTTCAAATATCTTTACAAATGTCATATTGATTGGTTTATTTTAACATATTCGGAGAAAACCACTTTTCCTCTATCATAACCATTATCTGATGTTTAGAAACCATTGCTTGATTTTATATTTTATTCAAAGAAATGTATATTTACTATTTTTTTGTATTTTCGTATTGAAACTGGGTTTTTAAAAGGTAATGTCATTTTTTTAGTGAAAATGTGTTTTTAAAATGAAAGGGTATTTTTTAGCGGAAAGATATTTCTTTCAAGTACAAAAGAGTTTTCAAAATTTTTTACAATGAAAATTTTCAAGACTATGTTTTTATTCATGATATGGTACATTGAGTATTATACATGATAAATGGGTGCATCAAGATAGTATATGGTGATTCCATTATAGCTTCTATATTGGGTGATACTAGATAGCCGCAAGTGTGCCTATTATAGGATAAATATTGGGTGCACCCAGATAGTGTTGTAATGCATTGGGTAATTTTGTTAATCATTATATTCTATAATGAGGGGATTACCAAAGGGTTTCTCCTATGGGTTTAACAAGTTTCTATTTACTTATGACATGAGTTTCAAATAGGTTATGAATGTGTTCCTATTTTTTTCTTAAAAGGGTTTTGATATTCATACGATGTGTTTTAATGATATTAATTGAAAAAAGTGTTTGTTTTTCATGTTAATGTGATTTTTTCCTTCACTAAAATAACATTTATATAAATTTAAAACATTTCATGTGTTTTCATGTTTTTCAATAAAATGAAAATTTTCTTTGTTTTTTTATCCATTACTAAGCTATTTTTTCTAATCCATTGTTTTAAAATGTTTTTCATATGGTTTAAGGATGAGATAGATAATTCAAGAAGTGAATTTTAATTATATGATGATTTTACATGAAAATAAATCATTTTTTCAAATAGTTTTGTATTATTGGAAAAATATATACTAATGATAAGTTTTCAAACTATATTATATGTTTTAATTATTTATGAGTTATGACCTAGTCTTAAAAAACTATTAACCTGAAATGATTCTCAAAGATAAAAAAATGAATTATTTTGAAAAACATAGGATAATGTCCTATTTAAATTCAGTTCCTTTAAATTTCTATATTTGGTTGGTTTAGATAAAATTAGAGTTTATAATAACGATAATGAAATGACTTTGCATGATTTTACCATATGGATAATTTAAAATAATATATCATTTTAATATTATCATGATTCTTTGTATAAAATATTTCTATTCAGAATGTTTTTATATTGAGAAAATAAGGATGTTGTAGTAGGATAGAATTGAGATGAAAACATCTTTCTAAATTAGCATCATGAGATTTTTGAAATTCGAGGAGAAAAATTTGTTGTGGGTATAGTTCATTTGAAAAATTATATTAATAGTTGTGGTATCCATGCTAGAGAGGAACCTAATATTTCCTGAAGGAACATGTATATATAAGATCATTTAATAAAGAAACATACACCATCATTCAGTGGATCTTTTTAACTATTGATATCTAAAGGATGGATCAATTACCTAGAGAATATATTTGAATCCATTGGATGATCGAAATAAGAAAAAGTAATATTGATTATTTATCTTATTGAATGTGAAGATGATAAATGGTGGTATTTTTTTAAGAGCACTAAAACGAGATATGATATTTATTCCTTATAATGGGACACATTTAAGATTATCTTCTTTTATAAATGTTTCCCAATGAATTTCAGCTTAGGATGGAGAAATAATTATTAGTATTTAAGAAAATGGTTTATGAAACAATGGACACATATGAAGAAAACATTACATTATTAAAAAGGTAAGGGAAAAATTTTATTTGGGATATTGATAGTAAAATTAATCAGATTAAATCATGATCGAATCAATCATTATGAAGGTAACTTGATGAATGAGAATTTGGAATTTATGATAATTTTGTTCATTAATCTAAGAAAGTCTTGATTGTGTTTTTTGACACGTATGTTCCTCAATATTAGAATAATAAGAAATGTTCAAGGCATAAGAATACTGGGAATAAAATGGCTATTAATTACATATGTAAGCCTCAGAAAATTTCCATTTTTGTTAAAATTCATCTTAAAAAATGTTTTATATTATCTGGATAGAGTTTTTAGTGTGCTCAGTTTGGTCACATGACTCGTAATTATAAGGGAAAGGGTCCTAAATAACCATATAATGGGATAATTCATATCCATCAAATGATGAGTTTTTTTAGGTTTAATTATTTTTTTTAATTACAGTAATTCATTAACAATTTTTCTTTTATAAGGTGTAAATAATCATGATAAAAAATGAATAGTTGTGGAAAAATCATATGACGGTACACCATTTTATTGTGCCATCTAGTGAAGTGGTGAAAACCTCAGGGGGGTTTTTTTCAATTTTTAATTATAGGTTAAATTTTATAGGAACTCATTTTAATTTTTTTAATGATGATATTATAAAGTTATTAATTAAATGTTTTTGTAGTTTTCTTGGGATAATGTATATGTAAGGCTTTATATAAACTTTAATTATACGTTTACATTTTTTGACATGGGTTTTAAGTGATTTATAAATTTTATTGTTTATATGATTTGTGATGATTATTTTTACATTTTATGATTCTCATACTAATTTTTGGAATGTTATAATGATGAAATTTTATGAAAAATGATATCTTGAAGGCTGGATGACTACTCTTCACAACTAAGAAACACCATGAGGTTTGAACCCATGACTGAAGGTAGAAAAGGGTGAAATTCTTACCATTTTCCTATATGATTTCTTGATAAGTATGAAATCATTATTTTAAATTAAGATATTTGATTGATATTGATAAATTTTATTTCTTTAATATATTTTTTATCATGTATAAAACCATTGGATTAATAATTGATTTGGTCATTAGGTGATATGTTGTTTTATATGGGGATCACATTAATTTTGGATAACATCTTAACATATGCTAACAATTTTGTTTAAAGTTAGTGTATAAATACATTATGAATATATAATTATCCTTTTGTGGATTATGAAAACCATTATAAGTTGAATTTATTTCCTCATAAATAAAAAAATCATCTTGGAAACTCATCATTTGAGAATAGATGAGAATGTGGTCGAAATTGATTATTTCAATAAATTATAATAGTGATGTAAGAATATTTCCTTATGATATTATTTAATATGGAAAAGGAATTCCATGATTATAATAAAAATATCATCTAAATGAAATTATATCCCATTGAATTCGTTTTTGTTGAGTGAAATTTTCTTTTAACACATCACAGATTTATGGTTTTAAGGAACATAACTTTCTATTGATCATTCACATTATTGTGATCAATAATCTATATCACTCTTTATCATTGTTTTTACATTATTATTTTATTCCATTTACAAATATTATCTTCCCACATATCTTCTCCAACTTATAACCCTAAATAAGATCAATTATATATGAACTTAGAGGTACAAAAACACAGGGTAGTGTACATTGTCATCCTAAATGGTGTGTACTAACCCACAAAGACACAGACGAACCATTGTACATGGTATGAGATATATACTCATACATGTGTAGATTACATAGACAAAGAGCATGTCATTTATATCTATAAAGACACACCTTGATGACATTGTATGTTTACATGGGCAAGACCCAGGGGAAAGGGACAAGGAATTTGACCCCTATTACACGATGTGTACTGTTTTATACATTTCATGAATATCCTATCCTCAGTGACATGGACATGTTTTGTTAGGGAGTGTTCTATATATCCTTTCCCAGAAAATTAGTATGGTATCATATCCGAATCATAAGAAAATGATCCATCTTGCATGACTCCTTGGATAGAGTCATTTGAATCCATCCATGTGGACTATAGTGAGATCCTCTATTCATATTCTTTCTTGAGGTGGGGTTCTTGGTTTTTTTATAACCAATGGTACGTGGGAATCGATTATCTACAAAGAAGGTTAATCCAAAATTATTTTTTTGGTATTTCTTCATGTCCTTGGGTGTGATATTCATCTATGTATTATATCTCCTTAGATTTCATCAATTTTTTTTCTCACAGATGAGTGCTATGAGAAATAATTAAGCTTGAATCCTAGGCAGGAATACTACTGTCGTGACTTACCCTTAGATATTGTTTCATTGTTGAGTATATCTAGATTTTATTTTTATTTTTATTGTAGACATATACCTTTGTTTAGCTGACAGTTTTTCGTTTTTTGTATTATTATTTTGTTTTGGTCTGTACCACTTTGTATTGTTATACCCACCCCTATACAAACGTTTCCCGCACGTATCATGTCTTGTGCATATCACAAAACATTCGACAGAGTCCTTGACAAACATGTACTGAATGATGCTTAGTGAGACCAGAAAGACTGGGGTATGTTCTGGTGGTATTCAGACAATAGTCCCTTTACTTTTAGGTTGGACTTATTTTGGAATCTTTTTTGTGGGCATAATTTGGACCTATTTTCATTAATTTACTTCATGTGGTACTTTGGTTGTTGGATTTATAAGTATTCTTGCACAGTTTTTAAATTGTCTTTATATTTTAGTATTGAATATGTATAAAGTTTTTTTGTGTTTAGAGGTTCTTAGGATTAGGCCACTCATGTCAATGATATACCTTCTTTGCACTAGTACCAATCCCCTGGCCTATTGGAGGTGGGCTTGGCGAGTCACAGCATGAGACCCATTATGATGGTTCATAAAAAACAAAAAGTATGTAATATTGATGCGAAAAGTATTTTTTTCTTTCTCTCAATGAACATTAAAAAAATGGTGAAATAGTTCATTGGTACTCATGTTTTTCAACAGACTATCAATTATAAATATTTTAATGTCCATAATTGAGATTTTTCTACTAATACCACATTTAAAAAAATAGTGTTTAATGATGGATAAGGTATGTGAAGATGTCCATATGAATGTTGTGAATATATTCCTTGAAAATAGTTTTTTCTTTTTTTAAAATGTTTTATATTATGTGAAAAATGGATACTAATAAGATGTGTTAACTATGTATGATATTATTTTTTATGTATAGGTTATGACATAATTCTATAATACTATAAACCTAAAAAGATCCTCAAAGTGGAAGGTAATTTTGAATAAAAAATAAGTATGTTATATTTAATGATGAGTCCACATAGTGGTAAAAATGTAATTTTTCCCTAATGATTTTTTGTTTCATTAAGTGATAATTTGGTCTTAACACTATACAAGATAATCACGTTAATAGATGAATTGTGTTTCAAATAGTTTAATGTAATGAAAAATATTTCCTGATTCACCTCTCCCTTTGTTAATATTAATTGATCATAATACCTATTGGTATCCAATTTTCATGAATAATTTGTATCAAGGTACTATTCAATGACTCCTTCAAATATGGAAATATTTTTTTTCATGATATTTTATCCATTTTCGTAATAAATTTTGTTATGAATTTACTAAACAGAATGGAAAACATTAATTTGAAAAATGGTATGGGATTTATATAAATTAATGGTATGAATTATTATATATTTATAAATAAATTTTTTTCATACCTACTATACATTGGTTTTGATGTGCATGAATCGATAATTAATGGGTTCTTTTAGAATAAATAAAATGATATAATATTATTTTTTGATCTAATAAACAGAGAAAATGATCGTAGTTCTTGAAATGAAAATCCTTCATCACTATATAAAATTGAATTTTTCCAATTCATAGGGATTAAGACAATGAATTGTATATAAGATATATATGATGGAAATATTAAATAATTACGAAAATGAAAGAGGATAATTATAGACATTTAATTTGATATTTAGTGGAATTTGAAAAAATAAATATAAATATATTGATAACCAATTCACATGAGGAAATGGACTTAATAGAACCATTGGAGGTTTTAATTAGAAAAATAGTTATTTTATCAATGAAAAAACGATCTGAAATATTTTTTTGGGAAAGCTTGATAATGAATCAGCTCATTGAAACTTGAATTCCAGCAAAATTCCATGAGATTATTTTACTAACATATTGATTCCCATGAAGGCATGTAAAGGATGTTCTATTAAGAATAAGATAAATAATGAAAAATAAAATAAAAATTTCTATGAAGTAGGAGAAAAGTCAGGAATGTATCAACTAGTTAAAAAATAATAACGATAAAAAGGTATAAATATGAGGTTTTACAAATTGATTTAATTCATATCAAGATAATTTTTAATGGGTAATGGAATTATAAATGTAAAGTAACTCGAAAATGATATAGTTGTGGTTGTACTTGACATTTTTTAGGTAATTACTATAAGGGCCCAGCCTTAAAATAGTACATAATCTTGAATTAAATGAATAATTCACGTTGATGATATTTTTAGGTTTAGAGTTTTATAAAATTAGGTCATAACTATTACATTACATCACAAATTTTAGAGAGTAAAAACTTCTACTCAGTTACCATTTTTTCACAAAATAAAAACTCTTAAAAAAGAGTCTTGTATAGTTCCATGTTTTAGATAGCATGACTTTTCTTTGATCTCATCCTTCACCCTATTCATCTTTAAGTCCTGTGAAAATCATTTCGAAACATGGGAGGAGAATAAAAAACATAGTAAGGGTTATGAAATAAAAAAGGTAAATATTAGACCATAAAAAACATAATCTTTTTAACATTCCTCATGAAATCATAAGATTTATGAATAACACATAGAAAACATAAATCATAAAGGTAACTTGGGGCATCTATATCCTACTTACATTGTAGCTATCACAGCTACGTAAGAAGTTACATTTAGAATACCCATCACAGTATATTCCCTAAATCTCTTAGGAGAAACATTCACGTTTACCTCTGTCATGTTACCCAATTCATTGGAGATCTATCTCGGGCTCAACCACCCTATGTTTATCAAGGAACCACCTGTATACGTAAACAATTCCCAAGAACCATAACATATTCATAACACATAACACAAGTATAAAAGAAAGATAAAATTTCCACATTTCAATCGTAGTATATCTATTAAATTTATTGGCATAATCAGTGCATTCTCAAAACAAGATTCAATACCAAAATATGTAAAATGAGTATATGGTATTTATTTTCTTTTTAAAAACATTATGGCTTGTTGAGGAAGCCAACTATCAAATAATGCTCGCGTTGGAGGATATGTCATTGTCACGGCATACCTTAAAAAAAAGAAACATTCCTTTTTTTTGTTTAGAAAAACGCCTCGTAGAAAAATATTCCTTTTGAATAAAAGTAAATTTCAAAGGTGTTTATATAGCATATAAAATAAAGTCTTGTATAAAAAAAATATTTCTCAATGAAAGTAGATTAACATGAAGTTCCTTACCTCGTGTCCGACTTGACCAGTTCATTCATTAATCTCCTGAATAACAAAATAAAGATAATTTCTACTTTCTCAAGAACCGTTTTCAAGTTTATCATTCCTTGTAAATCACTTATTACCATGTTATAAACATTATGTAATCATTTATGTTAATAATGGTCATTTTGTCGATATTTGGTACTTGACTCAAAATTGAACTTCTTATATTTACTAGTTGTCTATGTGATCAAAAGTACATTATATACATAATAAAATTAATTATTTAAATATCATATATATCTTATATATCCAGTATATATATTTATTTATAATAGTACATAACTTTTGGAGGTAAGAAATGAAATGCACCGTTCATGGAGACGGTATGTCATACGTACGCATGGACGCTACTTTCATTTCTATTTATTATTTTAATGGAATTAAAACATAATGATAAATAGATATATTATAATTCAAGTATAATATAATATATAATATCATTAACTCCATCCATTATACACCCCACATATGGAATTAACGAGTCATATCACTTTGACGGAGCGGTTTTCCGCACTTCCTAAAATGAAATTATCGCGTTTACCCATAATGGAAACCATACAGTTATGATATAAATGAAAGATATAGAAGAATAAATAAAACATAAAAATAATATGTATCATATATAAATACTTTTCCATCTTAATGGGCACCATTAGATGTGGTAGGAGATAATTGAACAATCATCGTTTCGTGAGGCCTTAGTTTTCCATCCATAGAAACAGTTTGTTCATTACCCATTAGATGAAGGTGTGTGTAAGTGTAGTTCTAATAACTCTAATAAAAACATCCTAGTATATTTATTATATTTATTTTCTTATAAAAGAAAATAATAAAAATATTTTTTGGGTTTTATAAGTAAAATTAAACAAAATGACTTAAGAGAAGACATTACCTTTAAATCCGGTAACTCCCTTTGGTTTGAACCAAATGGGTTTCTTGAAGTGCCTTATGCCTAAAGAAAGGCATATAAGAAGAATATAGGGATATTGAGAGATTATATGGGTAGAGGTTGGATGATCCAACGGGCTTGAGAGGTTTTAGTAATGGGTTAGAGGTGAGGGCTTTTATAAGGGGGAGGAGGGGCTCTTTAGGAAAGTGTGAAAATATGTTTTTATTATATAATGATTTTCGGTTTATAAAGGTCTGAAACTAGTTAAAATATACTATAATATGACTCATGGTCAATATAAAATCATACAATAAGAATTGGATAGGTTTTGGATATTCTTTTAATCTTTATAATATTATTTATTTAAATCATTTATTAATGAGGTAAACACTAAATCATTATTGTGTCATAAATAATTTTATTTATTTGATGTCTAAAGATTATAAAAAAATACCATGATGTAGAAAATATTTTTATATTTCCAAATAATATTTATAGTTGAAAACATAACATATATATCTCTAGGTAAAAATTAATTTACTAAAAGATATTTATTTACGTCATTTTTCCTTTACATTAAGTTAATTAAAATAAAGTGTCATTATCTCTCTTAAGTGGCTCCATGGGGTCCCAAAATAAACCCATGGATGACCATGGTTGGAAATTACTCATCGAATATGGTTAGTACAAATGTTAAGGTAATTTCGTATTATTATGATATTCTTTTTACCTTGAATTACCTTATTTACCTTTAACCATGATAAATAAAAGTCAAAACATACTATTCATAAAAAACTATTTTTATCTTATTGAACAACATTTTATATACTATTGATAACCATGTATTTTGTATTTTCAAAATTCAATTTACATAAGTGGTAAAATTTCTTTTAAATGAAAAAGTCGGGTTTTAACTACTACTTAGTGGCTTCACTATTCATCAAAAATTGATGTTTTTCAGAAAAACACCAAAAATTAAACCTAAGCTATATTTTATATTTCGAATTCAAAAATGATTAATGTTTTACCAAATTCAAAATATAGCAGTTGGATTAATTAATTTAAAATTAATTCCCGTTGTCAAAACAAAAAGCGTGATTTTAAGAAATATTAACTATCAAAAGATTGACACTTATTTATGTCCAATTTCAAAGTAAAATTAATTCCAATGACCAAAATTGGATTAAAGGGTAAAACTATAATCTAATTACACTTTAAAACCGATTAAAAAGATAATATAACCATATAAATAAATTAGATTAAAAGGAAGTTTTTAATTAAAATAAAGTATTCTCCACTATTCATTAAAAATTGAATTTTAGCAAAAAAATACCAAAATTTTACCCAAAGTGAATTTTTATGTCCCGATTCTAAATAAGAATTTTTATTTAGTAAAATATAACATATAAAACTTACCAAAACTATATTTTATGAGGCTTCTCCATCAAAGGGCAATAAATCATCCTTTTAAAATAAATTATGATTAAAATTAGAATCATTCACATTTTAAGCCTCTAATTTTTATTAGATAAATGTTAAAACATTTAAAAAACATGTATAATAATATTGTAGTTAGTTATGTTCATTCCCTCTAAAACAACGGCTAGGCATTAACTACCATTTAAAATAATAATATTATATTATTATTGTGCAATGTAAGATGTCAATGAAATCCATTGTTGCATATCGAGTACACCATCGAACATAGAAACCCCTTTAAAGTAAAATTAATATTTAATTCAGAAAATATTAATTAAAATGAAAATTTATTAATTCTTTATTTACCTGGGATGTTACAATTATCCATTAATAAATGAAAAATAAAGTGGTGATGAAGTTGAATCTTAAGGAAGATTCTAAATGAAGGAAACATAAACATTTATAATTTAGAAGACTATATCTTTTTAAAAGGTTAATAATTTATCAGACATTGAAAATATAAATTCCTTAATAAATTTTAAAAATTATGAATGTGGTAAATATTTAGAATAAGTTTAAGCTTCACGTGATGTGAAAAAGAAGTAGAAAGTATACAATGGGAATGATGATAAGTTCAATGGTGATAAAGATAATGGAAATGAGGAGGGGGGAAACCATGATCATTTTAATATTGAAGAATTTTTTAAAGGAGTGTCTTTTGAAGACCTAAAAAATTGATATAGAGAAAAAAATGAGGAAAATTAAAGATGTAATGAAATTTATTCAACACAGTTTGATAAGGAATTATTATTTTCAAGTAAAATGTTTAATTGGTGTATTTAATCACTAAATATATGATTATGAAGGATGATATTTAAGAGAATGTGAGAAATAATGTAAATTAAATTAAAATTCCTCAATATTATATTTTAAAAGAAGAATGTGAAGAGAAAACAATTCAAGGATAACATTGATATATCCATTCAAGGAGTTGGATATTTCTCTATGAGAAGTTTTAAGTGGGATGATTATGATAATAATCAATATCTGTAATCAGTAGACTTAAAGTTATTTTATAAGTGTAGGAATTATTTTATTTTATTTCAAATTAATTGGATGTCATTCTTATGGAAAAATAAAATAAATTCCAAAAAACTAGAATATTTCAATCATCCAAATTAAATGAAAAAAATTAATACCAATGATAGTGGGAATGAGATTGGATTTTTTTCCTCATGGAAAAGGAAATGGTTTTTAATTATTCACACAAAAATGTCTAAATTCAAATAACTTACCCATCTTAGAAAACTAAATTGGATTTTGTGGGCCTATAAGGAAAATATAAAAAATAGATATATGAGTTTTATGTCTTTAATTTATGAATTTACATTTTTTAAAGTGATCTGTATAAAATTGGTGTGGTTTCTTGTCAAAGATAATTTAATAAGGGAATTGAGTTATATAAACATGTATAAAATTAAAATATTTTTGGGAGAACAATCTTATATAGTAAGAGTATAGTACCCTATATAGTATATAATAAATTAGTATTATTATGTGAACAAATTATGTTTTATATATATATTGTACATTGTTTTGAATATTAATTCTGTAAAATCAAAAGATTTTAAAATTAAATTTATTTAAAAATACTAAATTAAATTGAGTGTTGTATATTAAGCATTGATCCTAAATGAATAATGATATACTATAGAAATACTATGATTTAAATATAATAGATTTTTGTAGTTTTAGGTTCAATAGGCATGAATAAGAATAAATATATTATGAAATATATGTAGAATGTTTTTACCTTATGAATATAGTAATTATTATGACCTTAATTTAAATTGGATATAAATAAATAAATAATCTTCCAAATGTAAATGATTAAATTTTCATAAGATTATTTTGATGTGAAGCATTGATCCTCAATGAACAATGATATACTATAAAAATAAAATACTTTAATTAAATAATTAGATTATATATTCAATCATAATTAATCAATGATAATTTAATTGTGGTTATTAAGAGCAAAATGATAAAAAAACATTTTATAACACAAAAATAGATTTTATTAAAAAACTGGTTTTATTTAATTTTTTGTGACGATATTATAAATAATATCCTCCAATTTTATAAAAAAAATTGAAACAAAGGAAATAATTTTTGAAATCATAATTTCATAATAGTCATAGGATGAATATTCTTTTGAATTGTTTTTTTGAAAATAATTATTTTTTAGTGTTTAGTAAAAAATTTAGATTTTTTCATTACTTTCATTTATTTTCATTAAATAAATTATTTTAAATGACCCATTTTATTTTTTATTTAATTTTATAATAACTTATCAACTATTTAATTAAATATAATATAAATTATTTTATTGGAATCAACCATATATTTTATTTGGATACATATTAATATTTATTGTTATAAAAATAATTTTTTAAGAACTATATTTCATTTCATTTTTCTCATTAATATAAAAGACAATTTAATGAAAATATTAAAATTTAGTCATCAAAAAATGATTCAACATTTTGAATAAGTATGTTAATTTTTTTTACTATTTTTCCATTCATGTTTGGTTATTAATAATAATAACCATGGTGAATATTTTTGAAAATAATAACAAGTAAAGTAGGTCAATTAAGTATATTAATAGTGTGGTAGGGATTTTAAAAATATATATAATTCATACCATTATTTTATAGGATTGCTTTGTTTAACCATCCCCAAAAAATATTTGGTGATATTGAAAACTGGTTCCATTTATATTTGATAATGAACTTTAAATTATTTTATGTAAATAATTATTATAAAATGTCACTTTCAATATTTTAATTTCTATGAAATATTTTCAAGGGAAAAAAATAGTTAAAATAGGTTCCAAATTTTTATCTTGAATATTAATACACTATTTTTATTATAATAAATTATTTTTAATATTTATTAACGGTGTAAGGACTCGGCCACAAACGTAACATAATATTTATTTTTAGTCAAGAATTCACTTATTTTACTTCTAGGATCATATCATGTATGTAGTTTTAGAGAATTATGTCATAAATCATACATAACAAAACAATACTACAAAAAGTGGACACTACTGATTTGTATCCATTTTTCACATTATATAAGACTTTTAAAAACAAATAATGACTTATTTTCATGGAAACTCTTCACAAATTTTAACTTAACTTCTTTATTTCCATTACCATCATTAAACCTTATGAAAAATGTTTCAAAAATTGGGTTGATAACAAAAATTATCATTATGGGATATAAAGAGAAAGAAAACCACTACTCCATTGAAAAAAACACACCACATCAAATGTTTTAAAATTATCTTAGTGTTCACTGAGAAAATGAATAAAATAATTTTCATATGAAACACGCGCAAATTTTGTTAAATAAAAAAAATATTAAATACTATAGTAACTAAACACCAACCATTTTGGTAATATAGGTCGTCACATAATTAACCTTTTTAAAACCTATATTAAGAGAAACTAGATCCTTTTTAAATACAAAGGACAATACCATTGGTAACTCTATCATTATTTTTTATTAACATTGGGAACATAACTAAATGAATTAGAGAATTATCAGGGTGATTCAATCATTTATGCTATAACAGCCTCACTACGCACTATCTTGGAACACACATTATATAATCGGTAACAGTCTCACTCAGTGTTAATTGGGCACACCCATTTCTTATGTATAATGTTAAAGTACCATATAATGAATAAAACTATTTTTTGCATTCAATTTTTCATCATAAAACATTTCAAAAAAATAAATTAAACATGTAATAAATCACTTTCACATATAAAAATACATATTTCATTAAATTCCCCATTTTTAATAACAAAATACCATATTGTTTTGAAAATCAACTTTAAATACCATATTTTACAAAATACGTGAAAGTGGGTTTTAATATAAATAAAATTGAAAATAATATAAATTAATAAAAACGTCGAATAATCTTTTTTATAAATACCTAGATTATACACCCCCAGATCTTATGCTGAAATCCATAACATTATATTTTCATCTATAATGCTGATAATTATAACCCAAAGTATTCCATTAAAAACATAATGAAATCAAAGAAGAACTTGTATAAAATACATACTTGAGGACCATTAAGGCTTGTAGTTTTAGATAATTAGGAAAAACTCTTATAAACACAACTCATATCAACATGGAGTCATAATTCATCTAAATAACACTTCTCCCATTTAACGCAAATTTTCTTATTTTAGGATTTTCCATCAAAATCATCATGTAAAATAATTTATAAACATAAATTGATCAAAATAATTCTTCAAAAAATTTGGGAAAAAGAAACATAATAATGGTGAGATAAAACACTTATAAGGGGAAACATAATCATTAATAATTAAATACCATCAATGTGAATACGAGTGCATAATGGTATAATGATATAATAAAAATATATGAGAGAATTATAAAATAAATCATACCTAGAAATACATGGACCATCAAATATTAAAACATGGAAAATATGAGAATCACAAAAATAAATAATCATGATCCATGTGATGTAAATATCGTAAATTATAAACATTGTAACCCCATCGAAATCATAAAGAAACACATAAAATTATATTGCGATGCCATTATCCTTTTCACTCTTATAAATGGAAAAAACATGCTTCGAATTCCATACACGTCACTCTTAAAAATGGAATATCCATTATTCCAACTTCCATACCCAATTAATCAGTTGTATATCATAGACCCATCCATATATGGTCTATCACAGAACCACCCCCACTGGTTTATCACATAAACAACTATCAAATGTCCAAGTAACATTAAAATATCATCACACAGAAAGGATTTCAAAAACTAAATGGCTCAACCAATAACCCCTTTAGTAACTCATGGTAGATAAATTGGTTATATAATAATCAATTTAAAAATTTATTAACCCATCAAAAATAAATTGGTTACTTAAAAACCACATTGAAATATGAGTACCCCGTGGAAAAGAAATCAGTTAAATAAAAATATCGTTGAAACAAACATAATCCCTAAAAATAATGAATGATTATGGCACCAATAAAAATTATTCCAACTATATAAAAAGTAACGGAAATTGTTTTTGATTTTGATGAATGGAAATACCATTAAAATATCATTATTATTTTTTGCAGAAATTAATCTTCAAACTTTCCAAAGCATCTCATACCACTTTGAATCATTTGAACCATTAACCCCATTAATCTAATTATAAAAAATTAAACATCGAATGTCATGAGAATAAATAGATTAATGATATAACATGTAATATTATAAGTATATACACCTGGTAATATAAGATAAGTGTGTAACATATCAAATGTCTCGAAGAAGGAAAATTGCGAGAAAAGTCCATTAACACTTCGGTAACTTCGATACCATTAACCACATGAAAGGTAGATCACCAAAAGGATATGTAAAACCCCATATATTTAAGGATAATAATCATCACATAAATTCATGGGTAATATATAATCGATATAAAATAAACTAGGGGAAATATAATAAATATGTATCATTATAATGTTAATTTAGACGACACCCCTTACAATTGTGGTAACATATAAATCAGAAACAAAAACAATGTAATAATTATCAAATAAAAAATTTAGATACCATGAATATAAAATAATTGATTATATAATATTTCAAAATGGGTATGATAAACACCACACGAAATAAATAATAAAGTATTATAATCTATGCCTCATAAAAGTAAATGTGAAACAAGAATCCCTTACCTCGAGTACAATTTGTCATACCTTTTCTCTACCTTCCTGAATAATAATATTATGTTAATTTTTTTACTTTCTTCTTATAATTTTAAAATTTTATTATTAATTTTATTTCACATAAAAAAACTTATAAAAATTTACTTAATAAATAACATTTAAGTCAGATGTTTTGACCATATTCAGCCTACATCTCAAAACTAACTTGGATGGGTCAAATGTGGTCAGTGAAGTCATTATATAAACATAAAAAGAATAGTAATAATAAAATAGTTATCATATTTTACATAAATGAACAAATCATGAATAATGTCTATGAAAAATGAACCAACATTACTATCATGGAGACGGTAGGTCGTACGCTTGTATGAGTAACGATCTAATTTTTCAATGACCCCTATAAAAATAAGGTAAGTAACATTTATCTTTACATATTTTTTATTATATCATAAAAACAATATTATTTAATATTTTATACTTATATATATAATTAGTTGTATTAAAAAGAAATCAAATCGCATCGAGGAGGTCATAGTCCACACGTCCATGAATGATGTTATCACTTATTCGTTGTGTGAAAGGGAAACAATGATAATGATATATTTTTTACATATAGGAAATTATTTCATAAATACCATAGAAACTTAATTAGTTTCACAAGTTTTTAAGTACAAAATCCTTAATAAATTTCATGAACTATGTGAACATATCACATCGCATTGAGGAGGAGGTAGTCCACACATCCACAAACAAAATTTATCATATTTACACCAAATGGAATGCATAAAGGTATATGTTACATAACAATTCTAGAATTATAAAAAATAACCTAAATATCATATTCGAAAGGAGTTAAATAAAAATTTATCTTTAAAAATATTAATAATATCATATATATCATATTATTTCTTTAAGTATAATTTTATATAAAATTATGGAGATGTAGTGATGAGAAAAATAATCACAATGCATCCTGAAGTTAGTAGTCCATATGTCCCTCAATGACATTATAATATTTTAGTGTGTAAAACAAAATGATATATTATTGTTTAAAAATTATATATATATCATAAATATAGTTATTAATTTACATTACCCCACATATTCATTAAATTTAGTGTTATCACATTCCATGTATAGTAATAGTGAAAAAAAATCACATCACTTCGTGAGATGGTAATCCACTATATACACGAGCATCATTATCATATCCCCCATGGAATAAAAATTGAAAAAATATTTTTTATATCATAACTTCATAAGAATAAATATATTAAAAATATCATATATATAGTTCAAATCCATTATTAAAATGGTCCTCGATATTTGATGATGGAAAACGAATGACATCCATTCGCGAGGTGGTAGTCCACTATACACATGAATTACGATTTCATATCCCATGTGGTTGAAAAGAGGATGGATTTAGGTTATTATATTAACTTAATAATATATTATTATATTCGATATAATTTTGTAATTTTATATTCATAATTTTATAATATTGTAAGGTCATGCAAGGAGGAATAAAATAAAGGCACTATGTTAAGAGCTATACATCTTCTTCAGGATTCATCCTTAGGTAATCACTAAAAGCCTTCATAGGAATGATATATTATAAAAAAGGGCACTAGGTCTTGGGGATGGCATTATTTAATATATTATTGAATTTAATCATAGTGGGAACATTATTTTAAGGTGTAAATATGATAGGATATGGGTGTCCTTTTATAAGTGAGGTGAGTGGTATAATTTTATTTTTTGAGATGAAAAGGGTGTATTGACATTTTTCACAGGAATAAGGGTTCCAAAATGAATCATTATAGAGAATTAGAAATTATAATTTTTATATTTGGTCCTAAAATAGATTTTATACATATTTTTAGGTATTTTAAAGCCTGATATTTTAAGTTTATCCACAATTAAATCCATTTTTACCTTAACCACAAATATTAATTTTTTCTTTTTTCACTATTCATTGTTCTAAAAAATGATGAACATATTATATTATTTAAATTATAATGATTAAAAATAATATATACATCTTAAAAAATTAAATTAACTTGTGTGGAGAATTGTAATTTTAAAAAATATAGCAAACATGATGAAAATGTAGGTTTACAATAGGTGTATTTTTTGAGAAAATATGATTCTATATTAACTCTATGACCAATAGTAATCATTGTATGAATTTGAATTAATATTGTTTAACATATAATATATAAATTTAATTTTAAGTATTATAAATTTGTGACAAATATAAATAATTATAATGGAGAAAAATGTTTACTTTAAAACAGTATTAAGAAATATCTTGTTTTTAAACCCCAAAAAAAATATATACTAAAATACTATATAAAGTTCATTAAAAATTATTTATGTTAAATAAATATAAATAATTAATAATTAAATTAAATTAAATAATATTCAAATGATAATGGAAATTTTAAATTACTTAATTCATAGAAAAGAAAAGACTTTTTTTTACAAATAATAGCATTTTTCACTATTCACTCAAAAACAATCATTTTATAAAATTTACATACATTAAACACAAATTAATAATGATATTATGATTTAAAAAGACAAATAATCTTTATAAATTGATTTTTATTAAATTTCTAAAATTTCATTAAAATATTCTCCCATAAAATAAATAAAAATCATTTTTTATGAAAATATTTTTAAAGAATAAATTTAAATTACTAAAAATTGAATGATTATCTACTAATAATTTATCAATAATTTATATTGATTAATATATATATATATATATTAATATATTTAGTAATTTTAAAACCCAAAAATTTAACAATTGGGTTATAACAGTTATATATATCGTGTGTCGATTATGCTAGATGTTGCACATCAAACATGAAATCGAACATAGTTCTCTTTTAAAAAATATTTGGATGTCACATCCTTCACCAATTAATAAATTTCATCCTCAAAATATTAATATTATCGTAGTAATAAATTTTTTTTCATTTTAATATACCTTTTTTGGGAACCCATAATGTGAAAGGGTTCAATGAAACATCATTTTTATAAGTGAAAATGATATGTGGAGGTCATATGGAATATCACATAACTGCGTATCCATGTCATTAAAAATAGTTTAGATGTTAATAAATGGAATTAGTAAAAAAAATTAATTTCCAAATAATTATTTATAGTTAGATAAATCATTGATCATAATATATTTCATGATCAATAGAAATTTAAGGACCAGAAAAATTTAAATCTATGATGAGTTAAAAGTATATTTGATTTATCAAAAGAGATTGTAATGGGAAAAAATTTTCATTTTAAAGATATTTTTCATTGATTTAAGGAATTTATTTATAGTATTGGAAAAATATTTAGGAATTTTTCTTAATTTTTAGTATAATTCCCTCAATTTATTAATTTCAACCATGATCTTATTTCTTCATAATAATGAGTGTACAAGATGAATTTTTCATCTATGAAGAACTAAAATAAACATATAATAGGTAAAATTATATACAAAAGTATTTCCAAATATTAATCATTTATTTATATATGAACTAAAACAAAAATGGTTTTCATAAGGTATGTTTTTTTCAAAATTATATTGATCCTCTTATGAAACATCAATAATCACATAGTCACCAAATCTCTTTTTAATGCCATGGATTTCTATGTGATAAAATATATGATCTAAAAATAATATTTAACATTTTATATCAAACCATATAATTAAAATTAATTATTTTATACTAACTAGGAAATGAAAGAGGATAATGGTAAGAATTCGACCTTTTTTTCCTTCGGTAAATGGTTCAAGCCCTCCGGTCTTTCCGGTTGTGACAGGTTATATTACAACCTCCAAGATGGCCTTTTTGATAAACTTTAATTCATATAGGATACAAAACAATATTCTGAAAATACTAAAATATAAACATAATAATAAATTATCATCTATATCCTTCAATGTTAATAATACCTTAAAACTCATATCAAAAAAACATAATGGAATACTTCACTTTAAACCAAATTCATACATAATCAAAAAAACAAAAATACTCCTCCAAAAATGACAATATTGACTTTAAGATATCATATCATAAAACCTCAAATGTTTTTCCTAAATTTAACTCATGAATAACCTTTAAAATATACTAATATTCGGGAAGTTGTCGCCACCATAATAGATAATACAATATAAACTATAGTAGTAGTGAATGGTTTTTTCATGAAATTATGTTTTTGATCATGATGATTTCTACCCTGATAAAGCCACATCAGACAAAAAAATTCAAAATAACTCAACTCATTGTAATTAAAACCCGCACCATTGTATGTCTATTAGTTACCCATTTCATTGGTTGATATGGACTCTATTATTTATAGTTATCATCCCAGTGAACAATTTTACTACACTATAAACACATTAAATATCATATCAATCATTCAATAAAATTTCATTTACTATAATTGGAAAATTTTAGGTGCATATATCCCAAATTAATAGATGGTTTCTTCTTCATTTCATACCAGTTTAACTTTTCTTGCTGATTCCATCTAATGAAACATAAATATTAGGAAACTCCATATCAACTTTCTCAGCACAACAATACAATTTATTATAACTTTTAATTCTCATGTGGATAATTAACTTCCTAAATATTGTTTCAATCCTATGTTAACCCAATTAATTTTACTATCATTTTTCTGCATAAAATATGGAACATAGATGGTCAATCCAATGATGGTGGCTTCATATGCAGCTATTGAAGCTTAATCCCTTTCTTTAAAGTCTAATAATTATATCTTCATCATATTTCAATAAAACTATAGGATATATTTATAAAGGAATAAATTATTAAATATGTTCCATTCCAATTAATCATGATTATCTATCTCATTGGTATTCTTAACCAAATACTGTTATCGAAAATCAACCACTGCGTTAGATGATTCACTGAATGATGGGGTATATTTCCTCAGGAAATAATCAACTATATAAATTTTTCTAAAGAGTATATATAGTTTATCTCATGAATGGATGCCTCCACCACTATCATCTTGTGTCAAATGATCCAACACTTTAACAAACTATTCTGTTCTAATTCCAAACATCTCAAAATGTTGATTTGGAAGGATAATTTCTCTATGTTTATTCCCACCATAATTTCCATGATTTGACATTGGAAAATAATATTAAATTGCCATGTTTTAGACAATTCAATATGTTATTCTTCAAATTTTATACCATTTTAACTTAACCACAAGTCAAAATCTTTTTAGGGAATGTTATTATCATTATCCTAAACTCTAATTTTTTTGAAAATGAAATCTAATAACATCAATACGGATTTCACCATAAAATTAACATAATTTTGAGTTTTATTCAAGAATTAACTTCATTCAATTTGTGAATTTCTTGTGTTTTATAGTTTTGGATAATTAGTTAATAAATTATACATAATAAACCATATAATATAAATTCAAAATTATGATTTATGTCCATTTTACCATAACATAAAATTATTAAAACAAAGTATGCTTTCATTTCAAGTAAAATAGTCATGAAATTTAACATTACCTCTTCCATTACATTACCTATCCAAAAACATTATGAATAACTTTTTAAAATGTATAATGACAAAAAAAATAAACAAGGGACATAAAAAAGAAATAAAATCATTAGTCAAGTTAAAAAACATGAAAATCATTGAAATTTCTTAAATTTATCTTACAATTCTATGAGGAAGATGAAAAATTCATCATCCCATGAATTAAACACACTTTTTATTCAAATAAAATTATTAAATACCATATCTATAAAATTAAAACACATTTTATTAACATAGCTACGGGCATTCATAACCCATTTTAAACCTATTTTAGAATTATCTGGAGCCTAGTAAAATAGATAGGAGAAAAGATTTACTAACTCCATACTTGTTTCCTATTATTACACACAAAATTACCCAATTCATTGGAGTTTTATTTTGATGAACTAATATTTTAATCTATAATGGGATCACTCAATGTTATCTCGGTTCACCAATTGTATATACTTTCATAGGCTCACCTAATGTTATCTAGGTACACCCATTTCTCATGTACAATGATCAAGTGCCATATAATTAATAAAATATTTTTAGTCGTGATATTTTACTTCATTAAACATTTTAAAAAACCTATTAAACTTGTAATAAATATCTTGGGATATCAAAATACCATTTTATATTAAAAACCCATTTTCAATAACAAAATATATATTTCATTTTAAAAACAACATTTAATAAAAAAATAAACAAAAAATTAGTTTGAGGATTTTTCATTTAATAAAACCTAAAATCTTTAAAGGGATCCAAACATCAAATAATTCTTATAGGAATGGAAAAGTCATTATCACCATATATATTAATATATAACATTCAATTTGTCATTTGTAATGAATGTCAAACATTCCATAAAAATATTTCTTTTGAAAAAAAATAATGAATGAAAAAAATGTATGTTATAAAACTCTCATATCCATATAATTACATTTCATAAAATCAATTTATAAACATGGAAGGAGATTAAATGAGAGTTTTAATGAAAATACTAAAAAGATAATTTTTGGAAATAAAAGTCCCTTAACACTTTAGAAATATTTGAATCAGAAGCCCGATAAAATAATAACATTAAATAACATTAAATAGTATGATAATAGATATATTAAGAATAAAATAGGTCAAATTTTTTTATATAAACTTCATAAAAGAATATAGCTTCATAACAACAAAATATGAAGCAATGAATGGAAATTGAGACGAAGTTCCCTACATTGAGTCTGACATGTAACATACATTATTTATCATACAGAATAATAAATTGATAAAAATTATTTAATTTCTTGAAAAAAATACATGATTATAATTCTTATTTGTTCACTTATTTCCATGTTATATTAAACTACTTAATCAATTAATTTTAGTTTTGGTGTTTCGATGATATTTGAAATATGTGTAAAAAATTACATCGATAAGTTAACTATTGTTAGATGAGGTAATTAATAAAAATAAATAGAATAATAATCATTAAATAATTATAATATTTATGTATCAGTTATACTTTTTATATCCAATCGTTAATGATGGTTATGAATAATTAACAACGTTGAAATTTGGAGATGGTTGGTTGTACTTACGCACGAGTAACTTTTCCATTTCCAAATGATCATTATGGCAAGGAGGTAAGTAATATTTTAGCATTATAAAATGATCATAATATCTGATATACCATATTATTTCTATAAATATTCTTATATAAATAATTATTTTGATGTGGTGATGAACAAATAATCACATTGAATCATGGAGGCGGTAGTCCACGCTTCCACAAACGGCGTTAACATTTTTTAGTGTAAGAAATAAAATGATGTATTACTATTTCATAAAGATAAATATGGAATTGATATAATTATTATTTTAGTTACATAACATGTATTAATTATAATTATGGTTATTAACTTCCATGTAAAGTATTTTTTGGAAAATGAATCACAACGCTTTGTGAGGCGGTAGTTCGCCACACACACAAGGGATGTTGTCATATCACCATGGGATAAAAAGTCATATTCTATATATGACATAATATTTATATAAGTATTAAAATGTTACAAATATAATATGTATACATCAAATCCATTATTTGAACTAGATGATATAGGTGATGATGTAAATCTAATGACATCAATTCATGAGGCGGCAGTCCACTATACACACGAATAATGATTTCATATACCATATGATTGAAGAGACGATTGATTTAGGTTATTACATAATAATTATTTATTCTAAGTATATTGGATACAAGTTTTTTATTATATAAGAATAATTTAATAATATTTTATTGTTTTTTAATAAGTAATAAAATAATGGTGATTGGTTAATCATGGCACCTCTTCTTTAGGAAGACTCCCTAGGTAAGCACCAAAATCCATTATAGGATGGATTTATGATCCAAATAATGGATCTAGGTGTATGGGAGTAAATTAAAGAATAAATTTATTCTATTATTGGATAATCTAATGTGCATTAATGGCATGAATAGGAGATGATATAGGGTGGCCTTTTATAAGTTAGGTATGTGGCACACATGTAATTTTTTAAATTAAAAATGTGTACCCACCTTTTTCACATGACAAATGGCTCAAAATGAACCATTATAGATACATTGACATTATAAGTTCCAAATATATCTATAAAATATATTTTATGAAATTATTTAATTCATTTAATCCCTTATTTTCTTATTTTAACCCCTAGGTATATCCATTTTACCATAACATTTATAATTAATTTTAAATATCTTGACTTATAATTATGGTAAAAAAATTTATAATTATTATATAGTAATGATTATTTTGATTCAAAATATGGGATAAATTTTAAAATTTCAATTCATTTGGGGGGAAAGTTTAATTTGAAACAAAACCTACAAACGTGATGAAAATGATGGTTTTCATGAAATTTATTTTTCAACCAAATATGATTTTATATTTACATACTGTTTTCTAATAATAATTTTATGAATTTTAATTTGTATTTATAGATATATAGTCTATAAATTTCATTAAAACAACGCCACCTTTTTTATTTTAAATAAAAAAAGGCAAACATTATTTACTTTAAAGTAGTTTTCAAAAAAATCCAATTATTAATCCCCAAAAAATTACACTAAAATCCAATATAATATTGATTCAAATGTAACTAACTGGATAAAATATAAATAAATAATAATTTTTTACATGAAATATTATTCATAATAAATTGGTTTTTTTAAATTCCATAATTTATCTTGAATTAATGATTTTTTTACAAAAATCGGTATTTTTCAGTTGTCAATGAAAAATGAATATTTTACAAAATAAGCTAAAAATTACCCCTACGTATATTCATATATTGTTATTAAAAAAATAATATTAAATTTATAAAATAAATTTTCAAATTGTTCTAAAATTTATTTATAATATTTTCTCACAACTAATATAAAAATTCATTTTGGATAAAAACATTTTTTTAAGAATAATTTTAGTTTACTAAAAATATACTAATTATTTAAGAAGAATTTAACAATAATAAAAAATTAATTATGTAAAATATATATATACATTTATATATATCATTATGTAGTTATTATTATTTTAACCCACCAATTTAACAACTAGGATATTACAGTTATACATTTTGGTTGTTGTTTAAACTCGGTGTTTCCTTACAAACATCATATCGAACATATTTTTTATTTCTAAAATCATTGGGTGTTTTAAATAGTTTAATTAAATAGAAAATAAACATGGTGACAATACAGTTTTTTGTGCATAAATTAGTAAAAATATAATTAAATGACTACAGAAATGACAAAACTAATATGTTTTTATGAATTTTGTAATTACATATATTTTATATGTAATTAATATGGAATCATTATTAAATATTTATTGGTTTTTACTTCATTTAATTCTTGATTTGAATGACATAAAACAATATAAATATTCATAAAAAATATCTTGAATGATATTTTATGATAAAAAATATTTTATTAAATTATTTAAGTATTACAAAATATTAAAATATCACAAGAGGGATGGGAAATGGTCAAATTGTCATACATGGACTGTTTTTGAGACACCTTCCATAGTAGATGTAAATTTATGGCCCTTAAAAAGTGTGAAATGTTTAAAAATAGATAAGTCTGACAAGGGATAAAGATGGTTTTAAATCAAAAAATAAATATTAAAATTAAACATAATCCTGAGCTCATTTTAGAAATAGGAGATATATTTACTTTATAATTTCCTTCCATAGAACTGATGTCTAATTCGTTCCATGTGATTTTTTTTATATTTGCAACAGTATAATGTTATTAGTGTTAATATTTGTACCTATCAACTCACATAAGAAGGTATCATTCTTTCCACACAACCTCACACCTTCCATAAATCTAGTCAATACATTCCCAACACAAATCTTTCCCTCAAATTCCTCCACATGACCTAGAGCCTTTGTTCTGAAGAAAATGTCAACCTAGAAGGATTAATGTGTAATCCAAATGTTGTTTTTTAATGATTTGGTGAAACTATTAACTGATCCATTCATTTTATTTCCTCTTTCAACACTTTCAAATATTCATAAATGATGAGTAAATAGTACATAATTATATCAAATATAAAAGATGAAATTATTAGTATAGTACACACCTTTTTCATCTCCTTCTATATATTATTGGAAATAAAAATATAGCTCATGCATATGTGTAGACAACCAATTTTACAAAGTGATATGTTTAATTTTTCATAAATGAATTTATAAGGTTAAAATGATAGAATAAAATAATATTTCTTTTATTTATGCAATAAAAATGATTCCATGATGATGTGATATTACATACCTGATTACCCTTTCCATTCATTGGAAATTGTTAATTTCAATCTTGTGTTCCAGTGAAATAACACCTTTTTGAAATTATGTGATAAATTATTAAAATCTACATTATAAGGCTGGTAATAAGAGAAAAAATAATTAATAAATATATAATTATTTTTTTTGTAAATGTAAAATGTTGTCTAACTTTTTTTTCCACTCAGGAAAAAAATTTAAATGGTCTTTATGTGTATGTATAGAATGCCATATACATGAAATGAATTGGATCATTTTTTAAGACCAGCTTACATTTAATGTTCAAAAAATTTATATAATGAATAAATATTAATGATATATAATATTTATGATTCCCCTAGGGTGCACCTCATTTGGTATCAGCCCTACGGGGTCTCGATGAGATCTCATGTTCATGTCTCACCAAGTTGTTCCTTGTTAGTAGTGTAGGGATTTTCTTATATTTCTCCTCATAACCCAACAATTTTAATAATATAATACTTATGATTCATCTGATAATGGAAACATATCCCCTTTTACCATGGTTGAGGAACCAATACGTTTTGAGGATATAAACTGAATGACCCCATACCTTCTAGCATGAATATAAAAATTTTAGTAACTACGTAAAACATGGTAAGGAATTAAATAAATTTAAAAATAATTAAATGAAAATTAAATAAAATGGGAAACTGGTATAAATTTTTTATTCAAGAGTAATTGAAAGTAAGAAACTAGGAAAAACTAATAGTAAGGGGATTTCTCATCTCAATTTCATTTTTTTGAATATTATGCTTTATAAAACAAATATTTTCTTTTTTGAGGTGTATAAATTTTTGAGATGATGTATTTTATAATTAATTCACTGAAATTAATGTTTTTAAAGTATCTATTTCATGTTACCTTCTTCAATGTACATTTATATTCAAAGGATACAAATGTTTCAAGGGATTTTTCTTGAAATGTTTTTTATGATTTCCACTCAAATAGATTTTATCCATATTAATTTTATTCAAAATTATTCAATAATTTACTTATTTTTGCTTAAATAGATGTTAAATTTCATTTGAAACTATTTTTTTCTTTCTTCGGAAATTTTTTATAAGGAAAGTTTTTACCATTTTCTATAAGGTTCTCTTTTTACTAATTTGTACTGAGATCCAAAAGTATGTTTTTAACATATATTGTAATGAAATATTCATAAATTATTTAAATTAATTTTTATAAATCAAACTTTTAAACTTTTCATGTATTTTAAAGTATATTAAATTAAAATTATTATTGGTATTTTTT
This sequence comes from Viscum album, assembly GCA_963277665.1. Taxonomy (NCBI): domain Eukaryota; kingdom Viridiplantae; phylum Streptophyta; class Magnoliopsida; order Santalales; family Viscaceae; genus Viscum; species Viscum album. The sequence continues at coordinate 397,389,157 of OY728145.1, forward strand.
GTTTGATATATTTTAAAAATTGAAAGGGATATTTCAAATTACTATTATGAAAAAATACTATGTGTTTTGTTAAATGGATCACATGAATTTTAAAAGGGTTATATAATAAAAATGTGGGAGTATATAATTTTTTTTTCATCATATGGTACTTGATCATTATAAATTATGACAGCTAAGCTTGATGTATCTTCTAATGATGGGTGATCCTAGTATAACTTTCTAGTTAAAAGTTTAATGATGATTCTCTGATGACAAAAAATGATGGGCATAATCCTGTAGGTAACTCCTATGAAATTTACTATGAATAAGTTATTTTATAATGGGTTGAAATTAATGATCATTAGTTATGAATATGTTGTTTCACTATTAATAAATTTTGATATTGTGAAATGGGTTTTTTATTGAAATGTTTTGATAAACTAAGGTAACGAATGTTTATGAATCTTTAAAGTCATTTTCCTTAAATTAAAATTTTATTTAGTTTTCATATTCCACAAGATTATATTCAAGTCTTCAAATTATTTGTTTCGGGATTTAGTATTTTCCGTTGACAAAAAATTGGATTTCCAATGTGGATATATTTTATTTATGTGCTCAGTGATTAAATATGAAAAAAAGTATCATTTTATGTGATTTCATTTCTTTCACTAGAATATTGATATTAAATTTTTTTATATACATTAATGATTTTTGTTTATATTAACTCATGTTTTCAATTGTTTTCATAGGTGATAAAGAAGAGTATAAACTATTATGATGTCAGGCTTTGAATAAAGAAAAAAATTCTAGAATTATGCAAGTATTTCGTAAATTAAACATGATTGTGAACTTAATAATTATTTCATTGTGGAGTAAAATTGAATTGTTTTTAAGTTTTCAAAATAAAATTAAATGTGTTTTTAATTTTATATAACTATATTCAAAACATATCATTGGAATGTAATAAGGTCAATCTATTTTTATAATTCTTATAATAATGGTTTGATAATGGTATATAGAGTTATAGTTCATATTATAAAAATGGTTTAGATAAAATTATAGTTTATAATTTTTCATATGAGGTTATATTTATAGTTTTATATAAAATAATTATTTTATAAGATTAAGATACATCATATGTTTAAGCAAATTTTTTTTTCAAGTTTTGTGTTATGGTGGTGTATTGAGAGACATATATTGATATTTCAAAAAGAATTTAGGTATTTGTAACCCTTATGTTTTACCTATGTTATAGTAAAAATATTTGTTGATGAAGAGTGATTTTATATGTAATTGAGATTAGATGAACATTATTATTATCTATTAGGGTTGATATGATATTTGATATTGAGTTAATTATGATTAATTAGGATATATTATTAGAAATTATTTTTATCATATAGATCACCATGGACATAAAATATTATTTACTGACTAGGATAATAGAGTAAATATTTTTGATGTTCACAATGTTGAAAGCATTATATGATTAACATAAATAGAATGATTCTTTGTTAATATGGGATTTTATTTTTGGAATAAATATTGAGTTATCATATTGAATAATGTGTGATTTTATTATGTCATTATGGGGAAATAAGAAATTTATTTAAACGATGGAAATTAATTATAGATTAAATGGTCAAGGAGTATACATATCTTGTATGTGACTCGATGTTTTATTTATTTGAATTAGAGATAAATATTATATTTATCCTGGAAGAATATGAGATAAAACCTTCTATTTTATTTTAGTTTGAACTTGGTTAGGAATATTTAAGAGTTTTTTAATGCCATTTTTATTGAATGTTTAATTTTTGAATTTTGGAATTATTTTAAAGGATTTGGATATTAATGTGTTATTAATTTCTATTAAGGTTAATTCATATTAGATGTTATCTTATCTTGTGCTGTAAATTTTGTTTTTTAATTGATATAAATTTGATAAATTAGTTGTAATAATTTTATGGATCTTATGATATCTTGAAATAAAAATTTAGTGAATCAAGCATGAAATATCTATCTTGAATATTCAATTATTGGATAAACTTCTCAAGTCACAACAAACAGATGAAATGTTTCTTATAAAATGGAATAAAATTAAGTATGTATATATTTTTATGTTCTCTATCTTAAAAGAAAAAACATACCTCACCTTTAAAAAAATAATCTTTAAATAAAAAAAATTTACATTTAACTTCACTTATAATTAATTGAGTGTCTTATTTATCCTATAGATATTAATGGTTTTTTGGGCATTAAATATATCGAGATCATAAACTCTATCAGTGTATATTAATATTTTTACATGATATTTCTACTCCATACTTTTATTTTTACTTCCCTTTGATGTTCTCTTAACTTGGGAACCCGATATTGTGTTATTCCATCAGAACATTATATTTACCCCTACATGTTCTAAAAATGATTTTTTATTATCCTTTTCTATGATTTTTTTTAGAAAAATGTATTTTAATATAATAAAAATATTATTCCTTTAATGATTATATATTTTATTCCATGTCATTGAATTAATTATGAAAATCCATTAAACCTATTTCTCACTTCACACAAGGTAAAATTGTGAGGAAATAATTTCTTTTAGGGGGTGTCATGTAACCACCCAATAGTTTAAAATGTTTTTTTATAAAATACATAATTTTGTAGTGTGTGGTATATGAATAACCAAACATAAATGAATGATGATAAACCAATGAAATATTTTTATTTAAATTTTACAATTATAAAAAACATGTTGGTTTTATGGGTATGAATAAGAATAACCATATTATGAAATATATGTACAAATATTTCTCTAATAAATTTAATTCAAAACCATTTATTTATTATCAATTATATATAAATGAAGAAAAAAAATTCAACATAAGAGATATATGTTTCATAAAACTATTTTAAGTGTGAAATGGGTTTTTTTCTAATCAAATTATATTAATCACTACTAAAACAATCAAAATAAAATTATAATATTATATATAAAATAACATTATTAAACATTAATTAAGTTATGCTTATTATAATTTAAATCATAATAAAGTCATTTTATACAAATAAAATTAATTTTCTTTAAAAAAGATCATTGTTTCATTTTGTATGGAGATAATTAAAATAATTTATTACACATTAGAAAGTATCTTTGATAAAATTGAAATCATTTTTGAAGCTGAATTTTAATAATAGACATGTCAAGTTTTTTCAGATTTTTCTTAAATGAAAGGTTTTTACTGAAATGTAAAAATTATAGAATTTCTAGAATTGCCTATTATTTTTAATAAATGATTAAATTTAAATTTATCATTTTATTTTATATTTCTATATAATGTAACACAATAGAAATTTTATTTAATATAATAATAAATATTATATATAAATCAATGCTAGGATTTTTTACAATATCCATTTTATCTTTAAAAATGTAGTTTTTGAAAAAAAAAGTTTACTTGTATTTTAATTTTTTTTATAAAATGTAATTTTGAAATTTTTTAAAATTAATTCATAATAACGTTATTTCATATTTTGAATCTATATGTTCAAATTTATTAATATGGTTAACCTCATTCTTGATCCTTATGTATTATAACCATGTAAATATTTTTTAGCCTGGTAATGGGTAAATAGAGTTAATTAAGGTGGAAAATAATTTTATAAATATTTTAAAAACTATCTAACACATTTATTTATTCAATTAGAATATTTTTTATTTAATATCAATATCCAATATTCAATTATATTTAATGTTTATTCCATACTTCATTGATAATTATTTATATATAATTTTAAATAAATAATTGATACACAATGTCGCTATATCTCATTAAATATATCTAACATATTTAAATAGGGAAACAAGAATTTATTATTGGTTAAAAAAATATATATAATTTTAATAAATTATATATTTTTCTTTAATTTATTTTAAATTTTTATTTATGGTATAATTACCATAATGAATTATGTAATTCCAATACAATGCTTGTGCAAGTAGTAAAAAATCAAAAAGAATGAATATAAAATCTATAAAATTAACATTTATCAGAATAAATATGTTATTAAACCAATAAAATTTTAAATAATAAATTAAGATTATTTTTAAATGTTTTTATAATTTATTTCCATTTATTTTGTTATGTAAATGATGTAAGATAAATATAATTGTCCCCAAAATGAAGTTAATAATATTTTATGATAAAAAATAAGATATTAAATTATTTATAAATTAGGAGAATATTTATGGTAGATAGGTGAGGTGGAAAATAGACTAATGTTACATTCATAGACCATTTATGAGGCAGTTTCTTTAATAGAAGTAAATTTATAACCATTAAATTATTATAAATTTTTTTACTACATTTAAGGTTAAAAATGATTAGCGAGGGAGTTAAAACAAAAGATATGGATTAAATAAAACATAGTCATATAAAAAATTTAATTATTGAAGTAATTAATAAAATTACATATCCTCTATTAAATATAATATAAATTTTATTAATGTTTAGATGACTATGATATTTATTATTTTTTATTATTCATAAAATTTACAAGTTTTCCTCACCACTCACTTATAATTTTGCACCACCACTACTCTCTTAATCACACATTTTTTCACACTAGTAATGAAAATAACAACCCAAATATCTCCCATAAATTCATACAAAATACCAATAGGGTCGGGTCTCATTAATATAAAATATTATAAGGATTAAGTAGTATGTTAAAAGTGGCATTTCAAAAAAGATGTATAACTGTTAACTGGTAATTTTAATTTTATTTCATCTTTTACCACAAATTTTTTTCTAAACAATGATGTAAAAATAAAATTAGTACCTAAAATTTACTAATATTTTTTTTATTATGGTGAAAATATTTTAAATATCATTCTCTACCATATAGGAAATAAATACCTCACTTGTGTGTATTTTTGGACTACCACATCCACATGGTGAGGTGTTTTATTTTTTATCTACAAATTATGTTAATGGTTAAAATATTTGAAAATATTTATATATATAACATTTTTAAAATAATTTTGATTCAATAATGATATGATATTATATAACTTCTTAACCATTTGATCATTTTGAAATTAATAATATCACTGGTGGGTACACGTAGATTATCACCTCAGTGGAGCGATGTCCATCATTTTTCACATGCACCTTATTTGTATTTTAATTAGGATATAAAAATGAATAAATATAATTTCTATTAAAAATTTATGACTATAGAATTATATAATATTAACTAATTTTTATATATTCCACTCAGTATATTTCTGAAAATGATGTTCTTTCATAGGTTTAGACTAATGTCTCAATGAAACAAACTGGCTCATTTGTCGTGAAGACCTTACATCGATGGTTTTAGAAGTGTATATAATATATAAATATAATAAATATAAAATTTCCAATATGCTTTTAGATAATGTTAGAATAAGCCCTGTGACTATAGTCAATATGTGGATTTGGTTTTGAGGTTATAAACGAAATGACCACAAAATTCCCAACCTGAACATAACCATTTTAGTAACTAAAACAAATTTATATATAAATTATACAAAAGAGAAAAAATGAATAAATGAACTCGATAAATTATACTGTCTACATAAAAAACAAAATTAATTTTATTATTCAAGTGTTAGAAAATGTACGAAGCTATATGGGACATAATCATTGTACATCCTTGAGGTTACAACCCAAGTAAAAAGTTCATACACCCATTGTCACGACTTGTCCATCGGGGCCCAGGCTGTGACTACCCCATTCCCACCTTCCATAGGCTAGGGGCTGGCGACTAGCACTAGAATGACATATCATTAAAATGGGATGGCATTTCCTTTAATCATATACAAACATACAGTCCTAGAACACAACAAGTAGAAACTATGAAGTAAACTACTATAGTAAAAGAGTACTGAAAGTAAAGGAGCCAGAATACAAGCCCAACTAAAAAGTATAAGTACAACTGAAAATTGAAAATAAAATTGGCTTGTGAAAAACAGCTCCGGGATCGATCACCGAGGATCCCACCTGAAGGGTAGGCACAGCTGACGATCAGTAGTCTCTGCATCACATTACGCCAAATGTTCCACCTCCAAGAACTATCCATTCCAAGCTCCCTCAGCCTCGATCAATGTTTTCCATTGTTTTCACAATACACAATAAGGTGTGGGAATAGCCTGTGTAGTGGTGAGTGTAACGATGCCTAGTAGGGACCCCGAGACCCCCACAGGTCTCCCAAGGTTCCACAAAGGCAAAACCACAAAGAAAGTCCTCCATCCCAAGAACGAAGCGATAGAAATCAACTCTACTTAGGTATATGACCATAAATATACCTAAGTTATCCATATATACTCATCTCATACATGAGGGAGGAATACCACAAAGGTAACACCATGAAGGTATAAGTACCACGCAGATAACACCATGAAGATAGAAGTACCACACAGGTAACACCACCAAGATAACACCACAAAGTTAAAACCACAAAGGTAACACCACTAAGGTAGAAGTACCACATAGGTAACACCAAAAATATTGAATTACCACATAGGTAACACCACATTCATAACACCACAAAGGTAGAAGTACCACAGAGATACCACCATGATGATAGAAGTTCCACACACGTAACACCACAAAGATAGAAGTACCACACATGTAAGGCCAAGAAGATAACACCACGAAGTTAAATAATAAGAACCCACCATGTATAACTTAAGTACAGAAGTATAGATGACTAGTCATAAGCTATATCATCTTGTTCTGTTAAGAAGCACTGATGCTGACCCACACAGGATCGATAGGTACTAACCCCCACAGACCCAGACAGGATCTGACCCACACAGGATCAGTATTTTCTGACCCACATAGGATCTCTAAGTGCTGAACCACATAGGATTTGATAGAATCTGACCCCCACAGGATTTATAGAGGCTGACCCACACATGATCGATGTTCTTTCTTTACGTTATAGTCTGCCACAGGATTCCTCACACCTGATGTGCTCAAGGACCATAGAATCTACCCCAAAAGATATAATTATTACCTCTACCACCACTAAACTCCATAAATTAGTAACCCAAAGTACCACCATGTCATAAGGGTTCCAACCTGATAGACGGTGCGTCAATCGGACGCTTGGTCTATGAGTTATATGCATTCAAGTTTCGAGGGCCCGGTTGGATTCGGGTTTGATCCGACCCGACTGTACTCCAACTTTCACCAAAAATAAAGTTGAGTATTCCAAAATAACCTTCTTGATCCAAGGATCCCTATTCCATAGAAGCTTCATCCAACAGACATACAGTTATGATTATATGACCCTTTAATTGCTTCTCGGTCCAGTCCAACCCAGTTTGGGGTGGGCCATGGCGGTCTTAGCCTGCTACGCCGAGGTCCGGCCTGACCCGTAAGGGGGTGTGGCCTGCTGGTCTGGCCCGCGGTTGGGTCCACCCTAGCCGACACGGGGGGGGGGGGGGGGGGGGGGGGGTTGAGACCCCCGGTCTTCCGAATGGCCTGGAGGCCATTCGTCTTATAAAGCAGCGGCACCACGTGGGCGCTCCCAATCACCACGGAACCTGCCGGAGGCACAGTTTCTACCCCCATCGTGGCTTCAGAAGCATCCCCTTACTCACCGGTGGCGTGTTCATTGAACCTCCCTCGTCTTTCCCCATCGGCCGGTGTGTCGGCTGCCTCCTTCACCCGTCGTGGCCTCAGCCGCGGCCCCCTTTCTCACCGGTGGAGCACGACGATGCACCACACCTCTTCCGCGGTCGGCCGGTGCCAGCCGTTCCACTGACCACTACATCTTATTGTTGTGGCTTCTTATTGTAGTGCGCAACAACGCGCCACCTCCATGGTAGCTGGTTGGGTCCACCACACCGGCTGTCATCTACAGAGAACACAAGGGTAGCAAGGTAGAGGAGGGTCCGGGCCAGGTTCGTTAAGCCCACGCCCTCCTCGTTATCTTTCATTGAGAGAGGACTAAAGGCTTAAATAATCACTTGGATTAAAAAAATCACTACCTCAAGAACAATGGAGGATGCCTGTGATCGAGGAAGTGTCAGAGTTCTTCTTTTCCGGAACAAGCTTCCAACGACGCTTGTCGTACTTCATCCTTCGGTTCGTGGTTCGGTGTCACCCATCACCTCCTGTTGGAACCGGTTCCATCCCCCAAGGGTTTGGTGTCTTAGAACTTTTTCAGCACCTTGTTTCTTGGTGAAGTAGTGCTGATACCTCTCCCCAATCCCCATATAAATACAAGAGGGGGAGGGTGTCTTACGCTCGTGGGATTTATGAGGGATCATTTATTAGGAACCTTTCTCATTACCAATAACACTGTTACTTATGATTGAATGGTCAAACCATTTGATGGCTCGACACATCACTGGTCCAACATTGTCACTTGTCCATTGGAGGAAAAGAAAAGAAATAAAATAAAAATGTTATTTTATTTATTATTTTAAAAAGTCTCAAAATCTAACTTTTTCTCCAGTCCTACTACAGTCAAAGTGGAGTCTCCCTAAAGTGAATCTCGGTGTTAAGGATTCAACAGTGCCCTCATATTTTTAATCCAAGAACTAGTTTTAATGTTATAAAATATCGCTCGCGCCTTTATTGAACGTACCTTAACAAATTTCTGAAATTCATTCTGGGCACACCGGGGCTCAGAATCATGCGCCGTCAATTTTCATAGACTGGTAATAATTCCATATAATTAAAAAATTACCTGAAAATTTTGGGTCTTTAGATTCTCCCTACCTTAGGTCCATTCATCTATGAAATCCACAACATAGACTAAAAAACAAATGGGGGTACTGAGCACGAATTTGAGCCTCCCTCTCCCAAGTGCTCGCTTACTGGTTCCCATGTTGCCACCAAACGCACATGAGAGATATCGACCACCCATGAAGGATCCACTTCTATAGATCCTAAATCTCTACTAGAACCTCTTTAAACGTCACCCCATTATCAATGTCCAGCTCATCATGGTTGACGACGTGAGATGGGTCAAGAAAGTGTCTCCTCAACTAGGATACGTGGAAGACATCGTTCCCCCTATCCAACTACGGTGGAAGTGCCAAGCGGTATGCCACCTCCCCTATCCTATGAAGTATCATAAATGTTTTGATAAACCTCGATGATAACTTGTTACCTCGGCCAAATCTCTGTAAACCACATCAAGGTGAGACTCGTAGGAAGACATGGTCTCCCTCCTCGAACTCCAAAGGTCTCCACCTCCTGTCAGCATAAGACTTCTATCAATTCTGTGCAGTCTTCATCCACTCCTGCATGATCTGCACCTTCTCAGTGGTAGCCCGTACCAACTTTTGACTCATAAGTGCAGACTCCCCTGGGTCCTTCTAGCATAGAAGTGATATGTAAGTTCGACCGTATAAGGTCTCGAATGGTTTCATACCGATGGTGGAGTGATAACTATTATTATATGCTAACTCCACCAATGGAAAGTGATCCTCCCAACTATGGCCAAAATCTAGGATTCAAGCACGTAGAATGTCCTCTAGAGTCTAAATGGTCTACTCCATCTTGCCATCTGTCTGTGGATGAAAGGCGGCGCTCAAATGCAGATGATTCACAAATTCCACCTATAATCCCTTCCACAACTGGGATGTAAAATGTTCATCGCGGTCAAATATGATCGGTGATGAAACCCCATGAAGTCACACAATATTCTATATATAGAGGTGTCCCAAGCCCTCTACTGATCCCTGCTCTTGGATAAGTAGGAAGTGGGCCGAGTTAGTGAGTCAGTCAATAGTCACCCAGATAGAATCATTCCCCATGGACGTACATGGAATCCCTATTGCAAATTCCATGGAGATTCCATCCCACTTCAACAATGGAACCTCTAGTGGATATGATAAGCCTGCCAGAACCTGATGCTCGAACATTATATACTGACAAATGAGGCATCGAGAAACAAACTTTTAAACTCCTTTCTTCATCCTTGGACACCAGTGCTGACGCTGATGGTCCTGGTACATCTTCGCTACACTAGGATGTACCCCCAATGAGGACGTATGAAACTCCCTCAACACCTCCTCTTGTAGAGCCACTGGTACCATGGTACATCCTCTGAAGAGGATGATGTAATCCCCACCTTCATAAAATCTAGTAGGTGCTGGTCCTGTGGATATCTGAGCACACCAAGCCTCATAGTCAATGTCCCTAAGCTGCTCCTCCCTGACACTCTGATGGAGAGGGGGGTGACTTTCATATATTCAAGGTAATATACTTCATTTCTATCCACGAAGGATATCTTCATCGTTGATAGCTACTCTATCTCCTCACTTAGTAACTGTAGACTAGACCTCTTGCTGATTGCATCTGATACCACGTTCCCCTTCCTAGGTATATAGAGTCTATGAAAGTCATAGTCCTGGAGGAACTCCAGCCATTGCAGCTATATCAGGTTCAGGTCCATCTGTGAGAATATATACCTAAGTCTCTTGTGATCAGAGTTGACTGTAAAATGTTCACCCATTAAGTAATGTCGCCACATCTTCAAGGAAAACACCACTACTGCTAACTTCAGGTCATGGGTAGCATAGTTATGTTCATGTTTCCTCAGTGTTTGTGAGCCGTAGGCGATCGCTGCTCGCTCCTGCATTAGGACACACCCATGTCTCCCTGAAGCATCGTAGTAGACTATATACCAAAATCTATCTTATGGTATACTCAAGATGGGGGAAGACGTCAGTCTCTTCCTCATCTCCTGAAAACTCTACTGGAATCTCTTCATCTATACAATGTTCTTTCCCTTCTTCATCAATGATGAAAACTATGATGCAGCTCTGGAAAAGTCAGGCATGAATCTCCTGTAGTATCCAACCAACCCTGGAAAACATCGCACCTCGGTCACACTCCTGAGTGGCTCCCAAGAAAGTAAAAAACATCTATCTTTGCTGGATCCACCACAACTCCATCCTCTGAGATAACGTGTCCCAGAAAGTGGACCTCTGATATCTATAACTAGAACCTCATGAGATTACCATAAATCTGGTTCTCTATGAGCGTATCTAGAACAATATTCCGATTATTTTCATGCTCCTCCTTCGTTGCTGAGTAAATCAAGATGTCGTCAATGAAGACCACCAGAAAGCGATCGAGGTATGGCTGGAAGATCCTATTCATGAGTCCCATGAACACTACTGTGGAATTGGTCATGCTAATCGGCCTAACCAAGAACTCATAGTGGACATAATGATATCTAAAGGTTGGCTACTTCACATCCACATCTAATCCCCTGAGCTGATGATATCCTGATCTGAGGTCTATCTTCGAAAACCAATGAGCTCCCTTTAGCTGATCGAAAAGATCATCAATCCTTATATGTGGATACTTGTTCTTCACGGTAACCTGGTTCAGGAACCGGTAGTCCACAAAGAGCCTCAAACTCCCATCTGCCTTCTTGGAAAATAAAATTGTGGCTGTCCATGGAGAAACACTAGGCCTTATGAACCCCTTCCTCTGTAAGTACTCCAACTATACCTGTAAATCACGAAGCTCCGTAGGAGCCATCCGATATGATGTAATAGATATCGGTTCCATATTGGGGTACATATCGATGTAAAAGTCTACCTATTTGCATGGAGGTAGTCCCTGGACATCATTAGGAAAGACATCGGCATACTAATCCACCACTACAGGATATCTCGAACTATCAACATCTACTTCTCTGAGGGTAAGGCTAGCCAACTGATGCGTGATCGGCTGCTGTAGAGACCCAAAGCTTGATGTACATGAAAATTACATTAATTTTTCAGAATAGTTAATAAATGATGAAAACATATGCCCAAAGACCATATTACTTTAGTGTCTTTGGAAACTCGGAACATAATCTTCTAATCATGGTGAAAGATCTTCAACATCTCCCATAAAGATCATCCCCTTTGGTTTTCTTATATAAAACCTTTATTTACATCCTGGGGGAAAACATAAAAAGGGTGAGCTCAAATTCATAGTAAGGGTAAACATGGAGAACATAAAACAATCCCTAAACATTTGAACATAAGAACATGAACCTAAAACATCAAAATCAGGAGTAATGACATAAATCATGGCAGTGCATAAGGCATAGATCATAATGGAACATTGACAATGATAAAATATAATAGTAATAAAACATGTAATTGTGGCAACCATTAAGCACATTTTATTATTTCCATAGTATCCAAGGAATTGCTGCCAAGACCCTCATAGTGGAAAAATTCCATTACTGAACCGGGTTTACTTGTCGTTCTAGCCCTATATTACTGAACCAGATTCACTTGTCGTTCCAGCCATGTCTATCTCATAAGATATAAATCTTTAACCCAATTAATTGGAGGGAGATATAGGTCCCACCCATCTCATAATGAAATCATTCTTACGTGTGCCACAAAATAAACATAAATCATTCTTCATAACCCAAAGAATAAAATGGGTTTCATAAACATCATCCCATCATAACATAATCCATATAAAACAAATAGATATCATTTCATCATAAGAAAAATAAAACCATGAAAATAATAGAGACATTATTATTGAAACATAGACAAATTAAATAATGTCATCATGAATGGAATTTTTTTAATAAAACACTTGAAATGGATTCTTGAGGGAAATATCCTTTCTTCTTCCAAAACATTTTCTTTTCTCAAAATGACAAGTAATTTAATAGAAAATATTTTGTTTGAAAATAATCATTAAATCTTTTAGATTAAGATATATTTAAATATGGAATTATGAAATCGTAAAAATCCATTCATGCCGTATAAGTTAAAAAACATTCTCCTCATACTTTTAACGGAAAAGTCAAAAAGTACCATGTATGGTAAACAAAAGAAAGATTCCTTCCATAACACAAAGTAAAAGTCAAAAGGAGGTAAACATGACTTTAAACCTACATGGATGAATATTATAAACTTTATGAAAACATTTTTATGGACATGGATGAATAATATAACCCCAGTAAATACTTATATATAAGAAATCCCGAATAAAAATGAGATTGAAAAATTATCCCTTACCTTATGTCCAATTTCATCTGTATGTGTCCGAGACTCCGGTATAGTGGGTTTAAACATATTACTAACTTGTAAAAAATCCATAATAATATTTACAATATCATATATGATTCACTTACGACCTTATATTACCCGTTAATTTTTCAATTCCATGTTAAAGCAGTGTTTTGGGTAAAATCGTCTCATTTATCGTCCGTGTTTTGAATGGTAATTATTCATATGATTACATATATCATGATTAATTACATCCATAATGTAAAAAATATTTATATATAATATATATTCTGAATATACATATATATAATAGATTTATAAATGGAAATAAATACACCGTTCATGGAGATGGTAGGTCGTACATATGCATGAATGATATTTTCGTTTCCTTATTAAATTGAATGGAAGTAAGTATATAATATATACATAAATAAAATATCATTAATATATCATATATTTCATGATTAGTTTTTATATATACTTTATAATTATTCTTTAATGGTTAACTTGGAGAATGAATCCCATTGCATCGTGGAGACGGTAATCTATATGTACGCACAAGCGATGATATCATTCCCATAATTATTGAATGGAATTAGAGTGGATGATATAATATATCAGAATTAGTATAATGTTATAATAAACATATATAGTTATTCTTTACACCATTATACCCATCCAAATAAGGTGGTGGTGGAAAAACAGATTACACCAAGGTGTGGACACGATATTCCGTACGTACGTACGCGCAGTGATTTCATTTTCCATAGGATAGATAGAAGGTAAAATATGGTTGGTTAATATTTATAATAACATATCAGTATATGTGTGATACTGATGTTATTAATTTATTATGAAACAAAAAAATATTAGGAATAATAATAAGAAATGAATTTGAATGAATCGGTAAAGGATATTACCTCTTCTTCGACACGCCACTTCTAAACCTTCTCTTAGGGCACTAAAGATGGTCTTTGAAGAAGATTGGGACCTATAGTATGTTTCTAGGGAAGTGGAGAAGATAAATGGGTAGGATTTTCTTGAGTTTGAAGGCTCAAATTGGTGTGAGGAGGAGACAGAGGAGGTTCCCTTTTATAAGAGATGAGAGGTGCACTTTTGGAAACCTCTAAAATATTAATTTATAATAATATCAAAACCCACTTAAAAACGTCCAAAAATGTCTCAAATACGAATATTAGATGATATAGGGTTTGAATCTCATCAACCAATAATATTTAGACAAGTTGGTAATTTATTTTAAACCTTATCAACTTGATTTATCCTTATTTAATCAATTTTATTTTATTTGTGTTAATAATATTCTAAATTTTAAATTGTAATAAATAATTACTTATGTGTTTTGAATGGTCCATAATTAGATAGATTATGACATTTTAGACCATATAGATTTCAATTTATAATTTTTAAATATTTTTGTGGTTTTTAAATAATTTTATAATATGTTATTTTTATAAAATAATAATTGTGTCAATTTCGATAGTATTCATTTATTTAAATTTAAATAAAATCCACATAGAAGATATATTCGAAAGAAATTATTTAATAGAATTTTAACATGTCATATCCATCTAAAATATTTGTGTAGAGTATTAATTAGTTCATATAATATTTATTTTAATATTTTTAAAACCATTTATTTGATATTTTGAACAATAAAATAATTTCTTCATAACTATTGTGTCATCATTAATGATAATTATTTAATCCCTAAAAATCCTAAATAAACTCTCATGATGTAGATAACTTTATTATCCTTTTGGAGACTATTTATATTCTAAGTATTATGATGTTTATCACTAAATTAAAATGATTACACTTATAAGATATAAGATAGAGACATGTTGTCACTTTCTTTGGTTTTAATAATAATTATATCATTTTCATGGTCCAAATTCCATGAAATTAATCTATTCCAACCCTTAAGTGATATGGGTAGACTTTTATTCATCTAATAGAACATTGATACATCTTAGGGAAATTTTATAATCTTATTTTTACCCGTAATTACCTGATTTACCTTTAACTAAAGTAAATAAAAATTACCGTAGTTATTATTCCTAATATCAAAAAAAGTAACCTATTAACATAATTTGTACCCACTGAATCCAAATATGGAATCCCTTTTTAAAAATTCAAAACACCTAATTTTCATTAATTATTTTAAAATTAATCTCGTTGTTAAGAAAATGGTTTTTAAAAGTTAAAACATTATCAAAGATTGAAATGTTTTTGCCTATGAATTCAATGTAAAATTAATGATAATGATGTGAATTATATTAAATGGTAAAAATCTATTCTATTTATTCTTGAAAATCATTCAATATTATAATTTATCCTTATAAATTATATTGATGAAAAAATTAGTTTTTAATTTAAATTTAGCGTATTTTTACTATTCATCAAAATATGAAAGTTAATTAAAAAATATAAAAAAATTTATTCAACATAAATTTTTATATACTTATTGCCGTTAATAATTTTATTTTGTCTAATTGAACTTATAAAAGTTTCAAAAAGTAGACTTAAAGTGGTTGCACCATCAAAAGGTGGCAAAACTACATTTTTTAAAAAAATTATTTTGTTCTCATACCATGTTCTAGAATATGTGTATGATGAATTATTATGTAATAAAATTAAAAATGTAGATAATACTATTAATAACAGCTAGTTTATAACAATATGTCGTTGATTAGGGAAACTCGGTATTGTGTACAACACATGCTATTGAGGAAGGTCTCTCTTGCATGCAACATAATCCAAGAATAGTGTTTGCGTATACTACACGCTAATATGGTGTTGCGTATAGTGCCTGCTAATCTTGGTGAAGCGTACAACACAAGAGGTAATTGCATGACCCATCTCACATCGTCAACCACGATGAGTTGGAACTCCATCTTTCGTTTATTGTCAAAAACATGAGATGGATATGTAACACCATCTTCCGATTCTACCTTGATAGAACAACACACAATTTCTTTATAGCTACTGAAGTCTCTTATAGCTAATTCTCTTCGAAGAATTGGTTTTAAGCCACTGAAGAATCGATCAACATTAATTTTAGGTTGGATGATAAAGCCATATGCATACCTTGCAAGCCTTGTAAAATTCGCCTCATATATACGAACAGATTCATCATCCTTTTTCTTAAGCTCAAGGAACTCCTTTTCCATCTTTGCTTGAAGAATATGAGGGAAGTACTTATTGAAAAACATGTTCTTGAACTCATCCCATTCCATGGAATAAATTTCATCTTGGGGCCTTGTATTCTTAATTAGAGTCCACCATTGGTCTGCTTCACCTTCTAAATGCTAAACAAACAAAATAACTTTTTCATGTTCTGAACAGTGAAGTATTGAAAATATCTTTTCAATGGTACTGATCCATTGTTCAACAATAAGTGGATCAAAAGACCCATTGAAAGAAGGTGGGCGTTGCCTCATAAAGGACTCAATAGAATATTGTTCCGTTCTCTACTAATTTGGATGTCCAGAATGATTCATATATTGTGTAATTATAGGAATAATATTTTTCACTCCATTTCACATAACATTTGGTTGTTCATGAGGACAAACATTGAATTGTCCATTACATTTATTAACACGATTCCTTCAGGTCCAGCCATCATCATTAACCCTAGTCATGCCTTAGAAATATCTCTAGAGATTTCACTAATGTTTTCACGTCCTAGTTTCCAAAGGTTAACTAAACCTTCGATCTAATACTGACTGTATAGACAAAAATCTTTCTATATGTAGATATTACATTACTTTTTCAAAATACTTAATATATTAAAAAAATAGATGCCTAAGGACCGTATTAGTTTAGTGTCTTTGGAAACTCAGAACATAATCTTCTAATCATGGTGAAAGATTTTCAACGTCTCCCATAAAGATAATACCCTTTGGGTTTCTTACCTAATACCTTTATTTATATCCTGGGAAAAAGAAATCATAAAAAGGGTGAGCTCAAATTCTCATTAATGGTAAACATGGAGAATATAAAACAATCCATAAATATTTGAATGTATAAACATGAACATATAACATCAAAATCATGAGTAATGACATAAATCTTGGCAGTGCATAAGGCATAGATCATAATGGAACATTAACCATGATAGAATAGCATGGGAATAAAACATGTAATTCTGGAAACCATTAAGCACATGTTATGATTTCCATAGTAGCCAAGGCATTGCTGTCAAGACCGTCATAGTGGACAAAGTCCACTAATAAATCGGGTTTACTTGCTGTTCCAACCCTATAATACTGAACCGGATTCACATTCCATTCCAGCCATATATATCTAATGTGATATAATTCTTTACCCAATTCATTGGAGTGGGATATAGGTCCCACCCATCTCATAATGAAATCATTCTTATGTGTGCCTCAAAATAAACATAAATCATTCATCATAACCCAAAGAATAAAATGGGTTTCATAAACATCATCTCATCATAACATAATCCATATAAAACCAATGAATGTCATTTAATCATAAGAAAAATCAAACCATCTAAATAATAGAGACATTATTCTTGAAACATAACCATATTAAATAATTTCATCATTGATGGAACGTTGTTTTAATAAAACACTTGAAATGAAATCTTGAGGAAAATATCCTTTATTCTTCCAAATAATTTTCTTTTCTCAAAATGACATGCAATTTAAAAGAAAATAATTTTGTAGAAAATAATAATGAAATCTTGTAGAGTAAGATTTATGTAAATAAGGTGTTCTGAAATCGTAAAAATCCTTTCACTCCGTGTAATTTAAAAAACATTCTCCTCGTACTTTTAACGGAAAAGTCAAAAAGAATCACGTATGGTAAATAAAAGAAAGATTCCTTCCATAACACAAAGTAAAAGTCAAAACAAGGTAAAAATTACTTTAAAAATAAATTTAATAATATTAAACACATTATGAATACATTTTTATGGACATGGATGAAAAATATAACCCCAGTAAATACTTATGTATAGGAAACCACAAATAAAAATGAGACTGAAAAATTATCCCTCACATTATGTCCAATTTCTTCCGTATGTGTTCGAGACTCCTATATAGTGGGTTTAAACATATTATTATCTTTTAATAGAACTGTATTAATATATATGATATCATATATGATTCACTTATGACTTTATATTACCCGTTCATTTGTCGATTCCATGGTAAGGCAACGTTTTGGGTAAAATCGTCTCATTTATCATTCTTGTTTTGACTTGTAATTATTCATATGATTACTTAGATCATGATTACTTACATAAAAAATGTAAAACATCATTTATATATAATATATATTCACAATATACATATATATAATAGATCTATAAATGGAAAGAAATACATCGTTCATGCAGATGGTAGGTCGTACGTATGAATGAACGTTGTTTTCATTTCCTTAATAGAATGGAAGTAAGTAAAAAAAATATACATAACTCCAGTATCATTAATATGTCATATATTTCATGAATATTTTTTATATATACTTTATAATCATTCTTGAATGGTTAACTTGGTGGATGAATCACATCACATCGTGGAGACGGTAATCCGTACGTACGAACGAGCGATGATATCATTCCCATAATTATGGAATGGAATTATAGTGGATGATATAATATCTCATAATTATTACCATGTTAAAATAACCATGTATAGTTATTCTTTACACCATTATACCAATCCAAGTAAGTTGTTAGTGGAAAAACAGATTACACCACGACGTGGAGACGGTATTCCGTACGTACGCACGCGCGGTGATTTTGTTTTCCACAGGATGGATAGAAGGTGAAATAGGGATGGTTCATATTTATAATAAAATATCAGTATATGAGTGATACAGATGTTAGTACATTATTATGAAACAACAAAATATGATGAAGTAGATGAAGAAATGAATTTGAAACAATGGGTAAAGGATATTACATCTTCTTCGACGAGCCTCTTCTAATCCTCCTCTAAGGGCACTAACGTTGGTCTTTGAAGAATACCAAGACCTATAGTATGTTGATAGGGATGTGGATAAGAGAAATGGGCAGGGGTTGGGCGATATTTAAGGTTCAAAGAGGTGTGAGGAGGAGAGGGAGGAGGTGCCCTTTTATAAGAGAGGAGAGTGGCTCTTTTGGAAACCTCTAAAATATTAATTTATAACAAACTCAAACCCCTCTTAAAAACCTCCGAAAATGACTCAAATCTGAATATTAGATTTTATAGGGTTGTAATATCATCATAAAATAATATTTAGACATGTTTTTAATTTATTTTAAACCTTATCAACTTGATATTTCCTTATTTAATATATTTAATTTTATTTGGGGTAATAATATTCTAAATTTTAAATTGTTAGAAATAATTATTTATGTGTTTTGAATTGTCTATAATTGGATAATTTATGAAATTTTAGACAATATATATTTCAATTTATAATTTTTAAATATTGGTTTTATTTTTAAACAATTTTATAATATGTTATTTTTATAAAATAACAACAGTGTCAATTTTGAAACTATTAATTGATTTGAACTTAAATAAAATCCACAGAGAGGATATATTGAAAAAATAATAATTAATAGACTCTTAACATGTCATATTAATCTAGAAAATTTGTGGAGAACATTAATTAGTTCATATATTATTTATTATAAAATTTTTAAATCCATTTATTTGATATTTCAATCAATAAAATAATTTCTACCTCACTATTGTGTCATCATTAATGATAATTATTTAATTCATAAAAATTATAAATAAATTATCATGATGTTGATAATTTTATTAGATTTCTGGATACTATTTATATTCTAAGTGTTATGTGGTTTATTACTAAATTAAAATTATTACACTTATAAGATATAAGAGAGTGACATGTTGTTACTTTCTTTGGTTTTATTAATAATTATATCATTTTCATGGTCAAAAGTCCATGAAATGAATCTATTATGACCCTTATGTGATATGGGTTGATTTTTATTCATCAAATAGAATTTTTTTAGGTCTTAGGGTAATTTTATAATCATATTTTTACCCTTAATTACATGATTTACCTTTAACTGTAGTAAATAAAAATTACCGTAGTTACTATTCATAATATCAAAAAAAAGTAACCTATTGACATAATTCAGACTCGCTGAATCCAAATATGGAATCCATTTTTCAAAATTCAAAACACATAAGTTTCAGTAATTAATTTAAAATTAATCCTGTTGTTATGAAAATAGGTTTTAAAAGTTAAAACATTATCAAAGATTGAAATTTTTTTACCTATTAATTCAATGTAAAATTAATGATAATGACTTGAATTATATTACATGGTAAAAATATATTCTATTTATAATTTAAAACCATTCAATATTATAATTTAACCATATAAATTATCTTGATGAAAAAAGTTGTTTTTAATTAAAAATTATCGTATTTTTACTATTCATCAAAATATTAAATTTAACAGAAAAATATAAAAAATATATCCAAAGTAAATTTTTATATCCTTATTAAAATGAATAAGTTTATTTTATCAAATTGAACTTATAAAAGTGTCAAAAAACTAGATTTAAGGTGGGTGCGCCATCAAAAGGTGGAAAAAGCTGCATTTTTTTAAAAATTTATTTTGTTCTCATACCATGTTCTAGAATATGTGTAAGATGAATTATTATGTAATAAAATTAAAAATGTAGTTTATACAATTCATAACACCTAGTTCTTAACAATATGTCATTGTTTAGTGAAACTCGGTATTGCGTACAACACAATCTATTGAAGAAGGTCGCTCTTGCATGCAACACAAGACAAGAATAGTGTTTGTGTATACTACAAGCTAATACAGTGTTGCGTATAGTGAAAGATAATCTGGGTGTAGTGTACAACACAAGATATCAAAGAAATTTAAAAATAATATTTCTCATAATATCTTGGGGTGTTATAGCTACACCCTCCTCTGAGTAAGTCCATCATGTGCTGTAAAGGTTCCTTTCTCACTGGTGAAGGAAAACCTTGTCCCATCCTCGCGGACACAAGGCATTTTTTGCCTAATACAGTCAATCTAAACATTGATTGTTGATAACCAGTCCATACCAAAAATGACATCGTAAGGCCTTGATGTCGCTACTAGAAGATCTCAACTGAAGCTCTCACCTCCTAAATTAATCTCACACTACCTACACCAGTTTTTAATCATTGAATCCCCTCCCATAGGAGTCTATAGATGTAAGGATCGAGCCAACGGCTCCACCACAATATCCAAGCTCCGAACAAGGGAAATGGAAATAAAAGAGTGACTGACACTTGTGCCTATAAGTACTGCTGCAAAGGTGTAGTAGACACGGATCATACATCTAATTATCTCCAATGTTACATGTCATAGGCCTCAGCTCCCTGGAGCTGAGCTTGACCATGTCCACCTGTTCCCTGTAGTCAGGGTGGACAACCTAGAGATGGTGGCAGTAGAACCTCCAATCGCCACCCACCGCCTACTGCAAGACCAGCTCCACTGCCCCATCTGTCTGCTGCCTGGAAAACCCCTTGATCGAATCTATACCTCTTCCTTGGTAGCCCCTCCACCATCTACCGGTCATCCTTACAACGGGTTGGGAAGTTGCGAGCCATGTGACCCTTCTCACCGCACGAGTTGTATTTCCTACTCCTCAGATGTCCTCTTATGTCCCGTGAGCCCCGCACCACCAACCTTGTATCCTAAGGTCTTCCAATATAAGGTCTAGCCCACTTGGGCCCCTGCATCCTCTGCCTACTGCCAGCCATAGATGACTCTACTTCCTGATGTTCGGTGGTGGCTCTCACTGTCAGTGCCTGCTTAGCTAGGAAGATATCCACCAAGAGCGCTCACTCTAGAACCCCATCCTACATCGAAATGCTGAGCGATATCATCGATTCTCTGATATCCCATCGGAGAACCTGCTCATTGGTCTGGGCCCTAAACAAAGGGTCATGTACCATGTCAGTTGAGTTGCAGGAGAGATCAGTGAACCTCGCTGAGTACTGAGCCACTGTTATGCTACCCTGTTGTAGGTGCATCAGCTCTTGTAAACGCACTAAGAATAGAGTCGCTGGGACAAACTCAACCCTGAAAAGGCCCTTGAATTCCACCCAAATGTGGGTCACCTCACCATGTATCGGGAGCATCAATATCCACCATCTCTCTACTACTTCATGAAAACGACTAGCTACTAAGATCACCATAATGTCAGCTAGTGTCCCAACCAAGCGGAAAACTCTGACTACAGCCTCCAACCAGTCCTCAACCGCCTACGGGTCCGTCTCGCCTCGGAACCTCAAAGGCCTCTACTACTGAAACCTATGAAACACGCTCAGTAGGCGTTCATCTTATACTAGTAAGACTAGTGTAAATGGATTCCCAATGGGTAGTGATGCTGCTTGTAGAACACCTGAAGGTGCTAACGCCGTAAGAGGGCCCTGCACTGAGGTCTCATCGCTCAGTTGGCCGTCATCACGTACTCTATCGGGAATCCTGGCTAGCTGCCTACATGGTTGCATCCTAAAAAAATATAGGAGTACCACGGTCAATAAGTTATACCTTGTGAGATGACTCAAAGTGATCATAAGAAAATCATTTCAAAACACACACAATCAGTGTTTTCGTGCACTGAGTTGGAAATCAGATGTCAGGGTCATGGTGTATGGATACGTTGACTGCCACACCAACACTGGATTCCCCCAAATTGAAAACCACACCCATAATACTTAACAAAATTTCCAAAAAGAAAATATTATATCCCTATATATTAAGTATAACTGACTCCTCCAATACCACTTTTTAATGGACCTCCCGCGGGGCCCGTGTCGTGACTACCCCAAGTTCGCCTTCCATAGGCTAGGGGTTGGCGACTAGCACCAAAAAGGTATATCCCTAAAACAGGAAGGCATTAAATTTTAGCCTGTACATACACACAGTGTAAGAACACAAAAAGAAGAAACTACAAAGTAAAATACAGTAGTAAAAGAGTATAGAAATTAATGGGGCCGGAATACAAGCCCAACTGAAAAGTACAAGTTCAACTAGAAAGTAAAAATACAACTGAAATGTAAAAAATAGATCCTGGATCATCCACCAAGGATCCTACCTGAAGGGTAGGCATAGGTCTGGATCAGTAGTACCTACCTCACATCACATAAAATGTTCCACCTCTGAGCACTATCCATTCCTGGATCCCTTAGCCTCGATCAACGTTTTTTGTCATCTAAACCATACATAAAAAGGGGCAGGCATAGCCTGGGTAGGGGTGAGTATAACGATTCTCATTTGGGACCCCAAGACCCCCGCAGGTATCCTAGAGTTCCACAATGGAAAAACCACAAAGCAAGACCTCCATCTCAAGAACGAAGCGATAGACATCAACTCTACTTAGGTATATGACCATACATATACCTAAGTTATCAAGATATACTCATCTCATACTTGAGGGAAGAATACCACAAAGGTAACACAATGAAGGTAGAAGTACCACACAGATAACACCACGAAGATAAAAGTACCAGATAGGTAACACCATGAAGATAAAACCAAAAAGGTAACACCGCGAAGGTAGAAGTGTCACATCAATAACACCACGAAGATAGAAGTACCACACAGGTAATACCATGTAGATAACATGATGAAGGTTACACCATGAAGGTAACAACATAAAGGTAGAAGTACCACATAGGTAACACCACTAAGATAGAAGTACCACATAGGAAACACCACAAAGATAGAACTACCACACAGGTAACACTACAAAGTTAACACCATGAAGGTAAAGACTCATCTCACACTAGGTATAACTTAAGTACAGAAGTAAAAAATGAATAGTCGTAAGCGAGATCATCTTATTCTATTAAGAAGAACTTTTTCTGACCCACACAGGATCAATAGGTACTAACCCCCACTGACCCACATAGGATCTAACTGACACAGGATTGGTATGCATTGACCTATATTGGATCTCTACGCACTGACCCACATAGGATCTGATAGAAGCTGACCCACACAGGATTGATATATGCTGACCCACACTAGATTGATGTCCTTTTTTCACATTATAACCTATCACAGGATTCCTCACACCCGTTGCGCTCGAGTTCCGTCGAATTTCCCCTCCAGATATCGGTCATACCTCGACCACCATTGATCTCCATAAAGGTGTAACCCAATAGACCTATATGTCTTAAAGGTTTTAACATGATTGATGGTGTGTCAATCAGACGCCCGGTCTGTGAGTTATAAGCATTTTAGTTCTGAGGCCCCGGTTGGAATCGGGTTTGATCTAACTTCGCCATACTCCAACCTTCTCCAAAACTATTGTGGAGTATAACAAAAGGATCATCTCATTCCATGGATCCCAGGTCCATATATGGTTCGTCAAACAGACGTTTGGTTCCCAAGATATGATCGTTTAAGTGTTTGTGGGTCCGGTTGGGCTCGGGACCGGTTTGACCCGGCCGAATCGACCCCACCCGACCCAGTCTCGGCTGGTCCACGGCAGGATCAACCCGCTGGGACGAGGTTCCGGTCGACCCACAACATGGCATCCCGGCCCCCAAGGGGCGGCCTGGCCTGCATGGGGTCGGCTCGGCCAGCAAGGAAGCCGCCCATCCAGTAAAGGGGCGACCCGACCTGCAAGGGACCGCCCAGCCCACAAGGGGCCTTCCCCGCCCACAAGGGGGCATGGCTCGTCAGTCCAGTCCATAGTGGGGTCCTCCCTAGCTAGAGTGGGGGGTTAGTGATACCCCTAGTCTCCCGAATGACCCGGAGGCCATTCGGCTTGTGAAGAAGGGGCGTCACGTCGGTGTCGCCCGGTTACCACAGAAAATGCAGGAGGTATGGGTTCCTCCACTGCCACAGCTTCAGTCGCGGCCCCTTTCTAACCAGCGGTGCCCTGTTCAGGCTTCCCTTATCATCTGTGGCCAGCTAGTGTGTCGGCCGCCTCCTTCACACCCCACAGCTTCTGTCTCAGCCCCCTTTCTCACTGGCAGTGCGTGACGGTGCACCGCTCCTCCTCCGCTGTCGGCCGGTGCTGGCCACTCCACTAATCATCGTGGATTAGTGTCATTGCCTCCTCTTGTGGCATGCGACATCGCGCCGCCTTCGTCGTAGCCTTTTGGTTCCACTGTGCTGGCGGTCTTCCACGGAGAACACAAGGGTAGGAAGGTAGCTTATGGTCTCGGCTGGGTTCGTTAGTGCTACGCCATCCGCATTAGCTTGTAATCATGTGGGAGGATTAAAGTATTTAATAATTAATTGGATTAATCCAAAATCAAATCTCTACCTCAACAATGATAGAGGACGCCCGTGATCGAGGAAGTGTTGGCATTCTTCTTTCCCACAACATGCTTCCAACGACACCAATCGTATGTCGTATTTCAGTTAGTGGTTTGGTGTCACCCATCACCTACTGCTAGAACCTGCTCCGTCGTCAAAGGGTTTGGCATCTCAGCACTTTGTCACCACTTTGTTTCTTGGTGAAGCAGTGCTGATACCTATCCCCAAGCTTTATATAAATAGGAGAGGGGGATGGTGTCTAACACTCATGAGATTTATGAGGGTTTATTAATTAGGAACCTTCTTCATTCCCAATGATGTTTTTACCTAGGATTGAAGGGTCAATCCGTTTAATGGCTCGACATATCACTGGTCCCAGGTTGTTTCTTGTCCGTTAGAGTAAAAGAAAGAAATAAATCAAATAACAAAGTTATTTTATTTATTCCTTTAAAAAGACCCAAAATCTAACTTTTTCTCGAGTCCTACTACGGTCGATGTGAAGTCTCCCTTAAGTGAATCCCGATGCTACAAATTCAATGGTGCCCTTAGATTATTAATCCGAGCTCCAGTTCAAGATTTAGAAAACGCCACTCACGCGTTTACTGAATGTACCTTAAAACATGTTCTGAAATTTATTTCGAGCACACCGGGGCTCGGAATCACACACCTTAAATTTTTTCAGACTCGTAATAATTCAATATAATTAAAAAATTAAATTGAAAATCTGGTTCTTTAGACCCATGGGCTTGAAAAGATACGAAACACCCAAAATAATGGTATAAAACAATACACTTTATGTTCACTACATTTATTAACCCAATGTTCCCTAGACCAAGAGTGTATTAAGTGGTTCAGCACCAATGTAAGCATCACTCCAACATCACTACCTTGCACGATCACATGTATCGCCAAATTCATGAAATAGTTCCTATGTCACCACCTATGTCATAAACACCTGAAGGATCTACAAATATTCAGAAAGAGTCCTTTTTTTGTGGACTCCAATTGTGTGTACCAATCAACTGTGACTTAGGTCACATTAAGGCGATTTCTCTTCTCAATTTACTTTAACTAAGACTTATTCCATTTTCACATCATGATATCTTTTATTTTTCATATGAACATAAATATTGATTCATTTATCAAACATTTATTTAAATTAATTTTTTATTAATAAATATAAATACAAATTTTCAATATCCTTTTCAATAAAGATGTTACAAAATTATTAAGGGATATTTCTTTGAAATCAAATTTTAATGTGCTTTTTTTAGTTAGTTCCATCTATACCATATTCATAAAAGTTATAAGAGAACTTTTTTTTATGACATCAAAGTATATTAAATTAAATTATCAAATAATTTTTATTTTCTTTACAATGGTTTAACAATTTCTTTTTTATCAACTTCTATACATATATCTTTTGACTCTCCTAACTAATATTCAAAAAGAATGAATTTTTTAACATATACTACCTAAGTAGAGTTCCCCACCATCATGTCCTTTCTTTATTATAAATCATACTCTTCGTGTTTTATTAATTTTTTATTTTAAATTAAATTCCCATTTTTAGGTAATTTTTATTATAATCCTTATTAAAATAATGGTATATTTCCCTTTATCAATATGCTAAATTTGGAAATTGTTTTTATAATGGGTTCAATTGATTTTTATAGGGGGTTTTAATGAAAATTTTGGAATATTATAAATTGATTATTTTATATATGGTAAATTTAGATTATTGATAGTGATTAGTGAGCCTGATATAGATCTCCAATGCATTCGGGTAGTAAATATTATCTGATTGTGAAAAATGAAGAAGATAAAAGGTCATGTTACTCATATTGAATGAACATGCAATTTGTTTTTATAACATAATTAAAAATTAAGTGAATATAGTTTATTAATATGTTGCTAAAACATACCTATATTATCCTTGAAAGAATTTTTTATTATAGAAGTCATTTTATTTTATGAGTTTAATAATGTTTATGAATTTTTAAATGTTTTTTAATGAAATATCGTCTTGAGTTCTCATGATCTGTGTAATTCCATAATTTTTTTATTATACCTACCAATGGGATTGAACTGTTTTCTTTGAGATAATTATTATTTTTTAAATTGGATATGAATTATTTATGTTTTCAATTTTTTGTTTTCAGAATTTTTAACATTTTCATGGGTTTTTATTTTTTTCCTCTACACAAAATGGATTATTTTATTTTTAAATCCATTACTGATCGTTGTTTTGCACCTCCCATATTTCAATATGTATTCATTGGGTATACATATTTGTAGGACCTATGATGATTTCTATAACTAAATAATGGAAATTATACTTGAATAATTAATGTGTGTAAAAAATGAAACCAGATTTTGAACATATTAATTATATATTTTGTAAATAATTAAAAGACTATGTTTATATTACCAATGTAACGTAAGGATTTTCCTAGTTATATAAAATTATTAACCTAAAATTTATTAAGAAGATAAAAATTGGAAATCAATTTTATAAATTATATAAGTATTGGTTAATAAATGTTGACACATTATAAATACTTCATTAAGTTTTTGAGTATAATAGATTAAGGGAGTGATTCACATTTAATGTTGATGTCTATATTGAAAAAATTCTGATATATCCTCATTTGAGATTCATATTATTAGTGTTTTATATTTAATTATCTCACGGTTTTGGAATCCCAATTTTTCAATGTGAATGGAGAAAACATTAGATTTATTTAACAACAATGTATCAATGGAATTTTCCATTATTATCTGCTAAATCAAAGGAAAGATAATTTTTTTAATATATAAATAATGATATTTTTCGTATTAATAAGGTGAATATGTTATATAATTCATTAACTAAGTTTGGAATTTTAGGAATAAATTCTATATGTGATTAAAAAATATATAAATTTTTGGACGACATACTAAAATTTCAAGAAATATGGATGAGTTTATTCATATTAGAGATAAAGATGATGATTCAACCTTTTCAAGTGATTAATAAGATCAAATTTAAATTATTACAAAAATGAGAAAAGAATTAGGGATTCTGAATATAATTTTTTAGTAATATCAAGAAATATAAACATGTATAACATTGTAGATAGAAATACATACATTATTATTTTCTCATGGGAAACAGTGTAATGTTCCATAGGAATTGAATACTAAATAATGAGAGTATTTTATGAATAATTAATTTCAATATATTTATAACATAAAAACTATTGAGTGGTTACGTAATCCATTGAATTAATATTTTACAAGAAAAAATTTGGTATTCCCAAAACACTGATTAAAAAATATGATGCAATAAGGAATAATAGATGACATATTTACAAAGTTAATTCTCAATTAATTTTAACTGAACATAATAAATTATTTTCCCAATTTACATGGAATTAGACCAAAATTTAAATTTCATTCTATTACTTCTCAATGGAAATAATGGATTTTTACCAAGGATATCAATTCATCCTTCCTCTATGAGGAACATGAAGTAGAAGTATATGAAGAGAAACCTGTAGGATTATTATTTATAGAAGATGATTGAATATTTTAAATTTTTTTGTGATAAATATATATATATATGTTAAAATAATCTCCACAAGAGGTTTATTCAAATATATAATCATGTAAAAAATTTCTTAATTTAAATAAGGGAGGAGTGGACATCTACCTATAAATTAATAAATGTAAAATGTAACCACACTAATATATTGTTAAGTATGATGATGATATATTTTTTGGAAATGTATAAAATAATTTAAATGAGTTTTCAACTCATATAAAGTAGTTATTTGTGGTTTTGAGGTTTATGGAGATGAAATGTTTCTTATTTCTTAAGATATACCAAGAAATAGATAATATAATCCTCTCTTAAAGAATATATGTCCAACAATTGTTTATGAATTTTGGTATGTAATACACAAAGGACGTATCTACTCAATATTATATGGGAATAAATTATAATGATGATGAATGTAAGGAGTTTAAGAAAATTAAGATGAAAAAACTATTACTAGTCTACTCTACAAGACTACTACAAGATTGGATATTGTATGTAATGTCATATTACGTCTAAGGTATCACAGTTCAATAATGGAATCTCATATTATAGATGTAAATATAATTTCATGTTATATAATAATACCACTTTCTATGTGATAATCACTAAGAGTTGATGAAAACAAATATTGATACCCCTTTAAAAATTTCAAACATTTCCTCTCTCAAATTCAGTACAAATATCTCTAACTCACCAATGTATAGTAACAGAATAAAAAAACTAAAATTAATCACATGTATCAACTACAAAATGGTTGATTATGTTCATAGTCTATTCTTGTTTTTATCTTATAAAATCAAAAACCTTGTATTATAATAATCAATTATATTTAGGCCTTCGAATAATCTTGAACCTACAAAATTGTTGGCTCCAAGAAAACCAAACAATAAAATACTCATTGTAACCAAAATCCAAAAACTCTTTAAGGAAAGGTCACTATCAAAAATTTTTCCCATAAATAAACTAATTTAATCTTGATCTTCTTCCTACTATCCATTTGAAAAAATTCTCATGTTCTATTCTTAAATGAATGAATTTCTTAAAATTATATTAACTTTATCATCACTTGTATTCTTCTACAATTTTTAGGTAAAATTAAAATCACCATTGGATGTTATATATATACATTGAATGTGAATTACCATATATATAAACATATCAATTAACCCTTATTTGAAGCCTTTAAAATGGATTTAAATTGATCGCATAAATCATATATATAAGACTCTACTTTTAATATACATGTGATAAATAGATTTATTTAAAAATTATTTTTTTCACAATACTAGAATTTTCTTAACTCCATGTCTATATCATTATATGTAGTAACATTGGTATAGTGTTAATCTCTCCTAAAACACACTCAACATCACACACTAAATCCATGAATTCTCCTAAAAGTCTCACTATATATCAATTTACCTAACAATCTATGTCTTATTTCATATTCTCAAAATGCTTTATGATATGATCTTATTTTCACAATTGAGAGCCAATTAATCTTCTCTACTATTAATAATTTAATATATATTTTTAATCCTGATATTAATAATAAATTCAATATCACATTTAATACTTGAATAATTTTTCAAAAATATTATATTTAAACATCTAGAGTACTCATATTTCATATACTTGAAAACCCATTTTATGAAATATCTATCACATCATAGTAGTGAGATCAACACTTTTCCAAATTCACAAATAAAATATATTATATGGTAACTAAAAATATTTTTTATCATTAGAAATATCTTATATAAGAATATAAATACTTATATATCAATTAAAATATCTTATATATCCCCATGATCTCTGTTACATTACAAATATTTTTCTTTTTCATAATCTTACGTTCCATATATCTACATATTAGGAATTATTTTGGAAAAATATATAAATTATATGAATCAATTATGTATCATATAATAATTTTTCCATTTATTTTTTCATTATTTAGGAATATTTTTTCTTATAGGGATACTTCTCTATATTGTTTCAAATTCATTATAATATATTATATATTATAAAAATTCATAAATATTCCTCAAATGATATTACATATCATTGTTTGATATTTTAGTTTTCTATTTTTGCGTGAATGGTAGAATAATTTCAATATAAAATGTGAATAAATTTTATATTAGAGGGAATATCAATCTTACTGTCTAAAATATTTTACATATTTCTATGTTTCCTAGTACATTACAAATTTCATGATTCTATGGAATATTTTACGTATTCCCTCTAACTCCACTAAGAGTACCTAAACACTTTAAAATGATCATGAATCAAAATAAACCCTTAATTTGGATTATATACTATCATTTAATGTATTTAGATAAATCACACCCTCATCCACATGTAATAATAATACATACACCATCATCCTCAAATGGATCCAATAATCACAACCTTGGGATTTGTTTTCTACACCTTTCATTTCATTTTTATTTATAAACTAATTTAATCCCCTATCCTTTCAAAGATACAACCGAAATATATAACATCTTTTTTCCTTTAATTAATAACCCTGAAAAAGATATTTTTTAAAACATATGATATTTACTTTTTCAAAGATTAAAGTTATAATTCAATTAAATATCAATTTTTATGGAAAATATATGTAAGGAAAAAAATGGTAATTAATGAGGTCACCGATGCTGTTTTTGAAAATCTTGACAAGTTATAAAAAATCCAACACTTTTATGGAATTTAAAAACATATTTTAAACTAAATACTTGCACTAACTAAAAAATAAAATTAAAACATAATATGATCACACATGTATCTTCGATAAAAAAATATGTATCCCCCATTATTAGAACTTTTACCGAAATGTAATGAGTAACAGAACTCAAAAATATTCAATTATATTGTGTAATGTAATGATTTTCCATATTATTTATCGACTACTCAAATGGATAAATTAGATATGATTTCATATTAATTAAATAAATTTGATATTAAGATAGAATAAATTTAATATATATGATACCTATAAGAAATATTTATTTATTTAAATGATAATTATTTCATTTTTACACTTAATGTTACACTATATATATCTACATATTTTCAGAACTCTATTTATCACTTCAAATAACTAGTGGATATTAAGTAAAAAATTTCATATGATATAGATGGGTTTTCATCAAAAAAAATTAACTACTTGTGATGTGAAAACATTCTCATCTCCAATTTAATATAAATTTATAGATGATGTCTTATAAGAATAAAATGACACATATCATCCAAAAAGGATTAATTATTACCCAGATTTAGACTAACAAATATCTATTTCATTTGATTCCAGTAATTGTAATTTATTACAATAATAAATATCATTATATTTCAAGCTTAATTATAATGTTTATAGATATTTCTACATCTCCATTTTTAACCACTCTATTGTTTTGAGGAGTTTAGGGTGAACTGAAGTCATTGTATATTCTATGTTAATTAAGATATTTGGAATGTCTTTTATAGGGATTCTTAATAACATTATCAACCTATGTTTCTAAAATCAAAACCTAGTTTTTTTGAGTTATCCTTTTTAAAGTTTTAGTCATGGAAATATATTGATATTTATAGAAAAAATAATAAATTTTATCCTACTGAATTAAAAAATGAATGTGATGATGTTCATGTCTCTAATTCATATATTTTTTATCAACATTACACAAACATTAGAGTTAACCATAACCAATTTTTTAGTGTTTTTTCTCCACTACCTTATATAATTTATTCACAAACATACATTTTTGATGAGTTTTGAAGATATTTATTATCTCTTAATTTAAAATATAAAGATCTAACACAACATCATCACTAATAATGTTCTCTAGATTTGTTTCTCTATGATAACTGTAACACCCGAGACTTTTATGTTATATAAATCATCAAAGGAATCTTTTTCTACACAACACTTTCTTGGCTTGCTTTACACGCAATCGCGACCTTCCTCGATAGCTTGCGTCGTACGCAATACCGAGTTTCACTAAACAACAATATGCTATTAAAACTAGCCGTTATGAATAGTAATAACCACTTTTTGAAATTTTATAAATTTTATTTTTCAAAATGGACTTCATTTTTGGACTCAGAATATCGAAATTATCCTAGGGTGAAATTTTGGTATTTTTCTGAAAACTTTCAATTTTTGATGAATAGTGAAACCACTAAGTGGTAGGTTAAAAACTGAATTTTGCATAAAACTTAATTTTACCGCTTCTGTGAATGGAATTTCAAAAATCCGAGAGACACGGTTAATATCAAGGACTAAAATGTGGTTCAATGAGATGAAAATAATTTTTTGGTGAATAGTAACTTTTTACTATTTTTACCGCGGTTAATAGTAAATAGGGTAACTAAGGGTAAATATGATATTAATATTACCCTAACACATGTCCTAATTCTATTGGACAAGTGTAATTCGACCAAAAACAAACTTAGGAATAAAATATGACCATTTAGGCCCACTTGGATTAGATTAGGACATTTATTATTAATTTATTTAAAGAAGGGTTAAAATAGTTAAAATCAAAGTTTAATAAGTAAATTATTTTTAATATGGGGTTATACATAAGATAAATTCGACTATAAATATTCATTAGAAAGCTAAAAAGATTTCCTACATAATGGTATTTTATTTGTAATTTTTAGACATTAAATAATTTAATTTATTTATGACACAATGATGATGCAGTAATTATCTTATTAATGAAATATTGACATAATTGATGTTATAAACACCAAAATAAATGTAATTTGAGACTTTTTATGAATTCCACTAATTTTCTAGGTTACTATGATATATTAATGTTGATTTAATCGACTTGGTTCGAACATATAATTCTGTTATTACTTTCACAAAAATCATATATCAAATAGTGTCGAAATTGACACAAAATAGTTTTTAAATCAAATATTATATTATTAATTGTTATTTTATTCCTAAAAATCTAAGGTTCGGCCAAATGACTTAGATAAGGATATATATATTAATAAT
Source organism: Viscum album (assembly GCA_963277665.1). Taxonomy (NCBI): domain Eukaryota; kingdom Viridiplantae; phylum Streptophyta; class Magnoliopsida; order Santalales; family Viscaceae; genus Viscum; species Viscum album. Next base: position 397,423,075 of record OY728145.1, read on the forward strand.
AAACAATTTGGGGTTTGTTTGGCATGTTATAGTAAGTGTATTAACCATGTAGTGAAAGAAAACAAAAAGCCACGGTAAAAGTTAAATTAATTAACTTATAGTTAAATCTAATTGATAAGGTTAAAATAATACCCTAAACTTGTCTAAGTCCTATTGGTTGATAGGATTTCGACCCTTCCCCACTTTAGCTTCGAAATAAGACCCTTTGGAACCATTATATACCGATTTTGACTTTAATATAAAATAATATTTTGAGATATTCCTAAGGTGCCCCTCTCCTCCCTTATAAAAGGGCACCTCCTCCCCCTCCTCCTCACACCAATTTGAGCACTCAAGCTCGGCCAACCCCTGCCATTTTCCCTTCTCCACTTCCCTAGAATAATCCTAGAGGTCCTGGTCTTCTCCAAAGACCAATCTTAGTTCCTTAATTGGAGGATTCAAAAAGGCGTTCCAAAGAAGAGGTAATATCCATTACCGATCTTTTCAATTTCTTTCTTCTTCAACTTCTTCTTCTTTAGTTGTTTCATGATAAAGTAATAACATCAGTATTACTTACATACTGATATGTTATTATAAATATGAAACAACCCTAATTCACCTTCTATCCATCCTACGGAAAAATGAAATCACCGCGCGTGCGTACGTACGGAATACCGTCTCCACGCCGTGGTGTAATCTATTTTCCACCATCACCTTACAAGGATGGGTATAATGGTGTAATAAGTAACTATATATGATTATTATTAAGTAATATTGATACTGAAATAATATATATATATACTCCAATACAATTCCACGATCATAGGAACCATATCATCACTCGTGCATACGTACGGAATACCGTCTCCACGATGTGATGCGACTCGTTCTACATGATCATCATTTCATAATGATTATATAAATGAATTGAATGAATGAATATGGTATATACTACACTAATACCATTCTGGAAATGAATTATCTATAACCTAAAGATAAGAATAAGAATTTATTCGACAAAACACGCAAAAGAACAAAAAAGTTATAAAGACCCGAGTAACAAGTAACAATGAAATATTACTAACAAGAAGCTAATAATATGACCACATATGATCTCATATCAATATGTATGATTCTGGAATAAGTCAATAACATTATTTAAACCATTATACAGGAGCTTCAGACACAAACAAAGCAAATCGGACCTAAGGTAAGGGAAATATCACAATCTCATTTTTATCCGAGATTGTTTATTCGTAAGTATTTACTGGGGTGTATTTTAACATCCACATCCATGTTCCCTCAATATGTAATATTGTTTCCATCCACTTGAAATAGTTTAAATCCAATTTTACCCTTAGGTGAGTTTTTAGTAAAGAATATGAAAGGAATCTTTTGTCGTTTTTCCGTACGAGGTACTTTTTGACTTTTCCGACAAAAGTACGAAGAATGTTTTTTTTAACTTATACGGCATGAATGGATTTTTAAAACATTACTTCAAAGAAGCTTCCTTTACAAGTTTTCAAGTTTATTTTTAATCAACTTCTTTTATTTTAAAGTTGTATGACATGTTATGAAAGGAAAAATGTTTTTGAAGAAGAAAGGATATTTTCCTCAAGAATTCAATTCAAGTGTTTTATCAAAATTATTTTCCATCTAAGATAATAAAGGGTTCTGTTTCTATCCATATTTTTACATTGGTTTGACTATGTTGTGATGGAATTATGTTTATGAATTCCTTTATCATATATGAATTGATTTATGATGTCATGATGTTTCAAGAATCCCATTTTTGTTACATGTGTTATGCGATGATGCATGTTTTATGATTATGTGGCACACATAAGAAAGGATTCATTATAAGATGGGTGGAACCTATATCTCCCTCCAATGCATTGGGTAATGATTTTATATCTCATGAGATAGACATGGCTGGAACGGAAGGTTATTTCGGTTCAGTGATACAGGACTGAAACGAGGAGTGAACTCGGTTCAGAAAGGGACTTTGTCCACTAAGATAGTCTTGGCAATGAGTCATGACTAACAAGAAATGATTTTCCATGATTATGTGTGCATGCCACAAATATTCAAGTTTTATGTTATGATTATGGGGATCTCATTTTCACTTCTATGATTTATTCCATGTTAAGATATTATGATCTCTTTTGCAGGTTTTGAATTTCATAAAGATATGATATGATTTTATTTCCTTTATTTTCCCTTGATGAGCATTTGAGCTCACCCTTTTATGTTTTCTTTTCCCCAGGCCAGGAAGATGGATATTAAGTAGAATATGCTAAAAGGGACCCTAGATATGATGAAATAAATGGGAGACACTGTAGAAGATTTATGAACCAGTTGTTTATGTTTCCCAGTTTCTAAAGACACTATACCTATACGTTCCTTTGGGGTTTTGTCATATGTTGTAATAAGTGTGATTCAATTTTGAAGTATTAACAATGTATGTAAAGTGTGGGTCGTTACAGTTGGTATCAGAGGGAGGTTATAGTCAACCTTTGGAAACTAGGATGTGAAAGCCTTAGTAAGAACCCTAAGGATAAGTCTAAGCATAGAACACAATCTTAGAAATGGCCATGAATAACCTAGGATAAGACCATAAGCATGAAAATTTTATTCTTGAATTATGTGGTTTCCTATTATAATTAGTGTTGCTCACACTATTCTTCTTGGTTTTAGTCAATGGCTGGAACCCGAAGAAACCGTGTTAATGCGGAATGCGATGGGCAATGCAATGATTGTCCCCCTGAGCAACCAAACGATATGGGAGCTGGAATGCAAAATCTTGTAGCCATGATCACACAACTTTCTCAAGCTATGAATCATGCAGGATTTCCAAATGAACAAAGGAGGGAGCAACATTCTGTTGAATCCTTCATGAGGCAGCGTCCACCATCTTTCAGCGGGTCTACTGATCCATTAGTTGCTGAACAATGGATGAGTACTACTGAAAAGATATTTTCAGTTCTTCAATGTTCTGAGCATGATAAAGTCATCCTAGCAGTGTATCGTTTGGAAGGAGATGCTGATCAATGGTGGAATCTTGTTAAGAATACAAGGCAAAGGGATGAAATTAAGTCTATGGAATGGGACGAGTTCAAGAACTTATTTTTCAATAAGTACTTCCCTCGTATTCTCCGAACAAAGATGGAGAAAGAGTTCCTTGAACTGAAGCAAAGGGATGATGAATCTGTTGGTACCTATGAAGCAAATTTTACCAGACTTGCAAGGTACGCTTCTGGTATTATTATCCAACCAGAGAGTAAGATCGATCGATTCTTTAGTGGCTTAAAACTAAGTCTTCGAAGGGAGTTAGCCATAAGGGACTTCAATAGCTACGAGGAAATCGTTCGATGTGCTCTCAAAGTCGAGATGGAGATTGGAGTAACCCATCAGTCACATGGGTTTGATAAGAAGAGGAAGATGGAATTCAAAGAAAAATCTAAAGAGAACACGGAAAAGAAGATGAACTTTCCCTTATGCTCAAAGTGTGGAAAGAAACATGGAGGGAGTTGTCTTAAAGGGACAAGTAAATGTTTTAAATGTGGAAAGGAAGGTCATCGGGCATTTGAATGTCGTGATAATGGGAAGAAGATGTCTAATGATGCAAACAAAGGAAGGGATACACAGAATGAACCTGCTACACTTCAATGTTTCAAGTGCAAGGAGATGGGGCATTATGCCAATCAATGCCCAAATCCAAGGGTTGATGATGATGGTCGACGTCAACAAACTCTTAAGGCTAAAGAAAAAGGAATGTCACATGCAATTTCTATCAGCGATGTGGAGTACGATAACGATGTGGTGAAAGGTACACTTACCATCCACTCTAAAGTAGCAAATGTTTTATTTGATTCTGGATCCACCCACTCTTTTATTTCTGAAAAATTTTCTAAGGGTATCACTGTATTACCTCAACAATTAGATGTTGAGTTAGCTGTGACAACACCTAATGGCACATCAATCACATCAGAAGTTTATAATTCTTCTCCGATCGAAGTTTGTGGGAAAGTGCTTCCTACAAATCTTGTGATCCTTCCTTTAGTGGAATTTGATGTGATTCTTGGCATGGATTGGCTTTCTCTACATGGAGCTCATATCAATTGCCAAAGAAGGGAAGTAACATTTCATATTCCAGATCAACCTACGATCGTCTATCAATGCAAGGATGAACATAACCTTCCAGTGGAAATTTCTTCCATCTTATGGGTATTGATTCCACTAAATGAAGGTTATTTATCTCAAATAGTTGGTTAGAAACTCACGATTAAGAATATTCCCATTGTACGGGAGTTTGATGATGTCTTTCCGGAGGAATTACCGGGTCTTCCACCAAATCGTGAAGTTGAGTTTTCAATAGAACTCGTACCAGGTGCTTTGCCTATTTCAAAGACACCTTATAGAATGGCCCCAATTGAGTTGCAGGAATTGAAGAAGCAACTCCAAGAGAATCTTGATAAGGGATTCATACGCCCTAGTGCATCACCTTGGGGAGCACCTGTTCTATTTGTTAAGAAGAAAGATGGATCAATGAGACTCTGCATTGATTATCGAGAACTTAACAAGATCACTATCAAGAACAAATATCCTCTCCCACGCATTGATGACTTATTTGACCAACTACGCGGAGCTCAATACTTTTCCAAGATTGATCTTCGTTCAGGGTATCATCAATTAAGGGTCAAAAGGGAGGATATACCAAAGACGGCTTTCCGTACAAGGTATGGACACTATGAATTTATAGTGATGCCATTTGGTCTTACTAATGCCCCTGCTATCTTCATGGATCTAATGAATAGAGTCTTTAGAGACTATCTTGATCAATTTGTGGTAGTCTTTATAGACGATATTCTTGTCTATTCAAAGAGCAAGGAAGAGCATGAAGATCACTTGAGAATTATATTGAAGACCCTGAGAAAAGAGAAGCTTTATGCCAAATTTACCAAGTGTGAATTTTGGCTTCAAAAAGTTGCATTTTTGGGTCATATAATCTCAAAATAGGGGATATCTGTGGATCCAGCAAAAACAGAGGTTATCGAAAGATGGTCAAGACCAACAACAGTAACTGAGATCCGAAGTTTTCTTGGTTTGGCTGGATATTATCGACGTTTTGTAAAAGATTTTTCACGATTATCTAATCCACTCACCAAGTTGACTCGGAAAGGAGTTAAGTTTGTCTGGACAGAGGAATGTGAAGAGAATTTCAAGGAGTTGAAAAGAAGGTTATCCAGTGCACCTGTGCTCACACTGCCTTGTAGTGGAGAAAGGTTTGTGATCTACAGTGATGCATCCAAGAAGGGATTGGGGTGTGTTCTTATGCAAAATGATATGGTGATAGCTTATGCCTCACGACAGTTGAAAATCCATGAGCAAAATTACCCAACACATGATTTGGAGTTGGCTGCGGTAATCTTTGCATTAAAGATTTGGAGGCATTACCTTTATGGTGAAAGGTGTGATATTTATACTGATCATAAAAGTTTAAAGTATATTTTCACACAAAAGGAGCTGAATATGCGTCAAAGAAGATGGTTGGAGCTGATTAAGGATTATGACTGCTCAATCCATTACCACCCTGGGAAAGCAAACAAGGTGGCATATGCATTAAGTCGACAAGACCATGCTAGTTTATCCAGGATGAGGATCACAAAAGATCCAATATTTATGGATTTACAAAGGATGGATCTTGGAATTATAATGGAAGGGGAAAAATCTTATCTTTCTCAAATGAATGTTCAACCATCTATACATGTGAAGATTAAAGAGGCACAGAAAGAAGATGTCGAGTTACAAAAGAAGGTGAGAAATGTTCCTGAATTCAACCTTGATTGTGATGGGATAATAAAATTCAGGAATCGGGTTTGTGTTCCTCCCATCCCCGAATTAAAGAAAGAGCTGCTGGATGAGGCTCATAGTTCTTCATTCTCTATTCATCCTGGAAGCACGAAGATGTATAGGGACCTGAAAGAGTACTTCTGGTGGGATGGCATGAAAAGAGATGTTGCTGAATATGTCTCTCGATGCTTGGTTTGTCAACAAGTTAAAGCTGAGAGACAGAAGTCTAAGGGGATGTTACAACCATTACCCATACCCGAATGGAAATGGGAAAACATCACTATGGACTTTGTCACAGGACTTCCTAAAACATCCAAAGGCAATAATGCTATCTGGGTCATAGTTGATCGTCTTACAAAGTCTGCACACTTCATTGCTATTAGAGAGGATTTCTCTCTAGATCAGCTTGCCAGGATATATGTAAAGGAAGTGGTAAGATTGCATGGAGTACCACTTTCTATTATATCTGATCGAGATCCGAGATTTACCTCGAAGTTTTAGCGAAGTCTTCAGCATACTCTGGATACAGAGTTGAGTTTCAGCACTGCTTATCATCCCCAGACAGACGGTCAGTCTGAGAGAACAATTCAAACCCTAGAAGATATGTTGAGAGCTTGCTCTATGGATTTCAAAGGAGGTTGGGATCAACACCTACCTTTGGTGGAATTTTCTTATAATAATAGCTTTCACTCCAGTATTCAGATGGCTCCTTATGAAGCTCTCTATGGAAAGAAATGCAGGACTCCAACTTGCTGGGATGAAGTTGGGGAAAGAAAGCTATTAGGACCTGATCTCGTTGATGAAATGGCAGAAAAGGTCAGATCTATTCAACAACACATAAGAGCAGCTCAGAGTCGACAGAAAAGTTATGCCGACAACCGAAGAAAAGACCTAGAGTTTGAAGTGGGTGATAAAGTGTTCTTACGAATATCTCCCTGGAAGAGGGTTATGAGATTTGGAAAGAAGGGGAAGTTGAGCCCTAGATATATCGGTCCTTTTGAAATACTGGATCGTGTTGGGAAGGTAGCTTACCGATTGACGCTTCCACCGAATCTCTCTCAAGTTCACAATGTGTTCCATGTATCTCTCCTGAGAAAGTACATACCAGATCCTTCACATTTACTCAGCTCAGAAGTTGTACCGCTGGAGCAAGATCTTTCTTATGAAGAACAGCCGATAGAGATTCTGGATCGTAGCAAAAAAGTCCTACGAAACAAGACCACTCGCTTGGTGAAAGTTTTATGGAGAAACCACCAACTTGAAGAAGCTACATGGGAGCTTGAGGATATGATGAGGGAGAAGTATCCTCATTTGTTTGTTGCAAAGTGACGAATTTCGAGGGCGAAATTCTTTTTAAGGGGGGTAGAATGTAACACCCGAGACTTTTATGTTATATAAATCATCAAAGGAATCTTTTTCTACACAACACTTTCTTGGCTTGCTTTACACGCAATCGCGACCTTCCTCGATAGCTTGCGTCGTACGCAATACCGAGTTTCACTAAACAACAATATGCTATTAAAACTAGCCGTTATGAATAGTAATAACCACTTTTTGAAATTTTATAAATTTTATTTTTCAAAATGGACTTCATTTTTGGACTCAGAATATCGAAATTATCCTAGGGTGAAATTTTGGTATTTTTCTGAAAACTTTCAATTTTTGATGAATAGTGAAACCACTAAGTGGTAGGTTAAAAACTGAATTTTGCATAAAACTTAATTTTACCGCTTCTGTGAATGGAATTTCAAAAATCCGAGAGACACGGTTAATATCAAGGACTAAAATGTGGTTCAATGAGATGAAAATAATTTTTTGGTGAATAGTAACTTTTTACTATTTTTACCGCGGTTAATAGTAAATAGGGTAACTAAGGGTAAATATTATATTAATATTACCCTAACACATGTCCTAATTCTATTGGACAAGTGTAATTCGACCAAAAACAAACTTAGGAATAAAATATGACCATTTAGGCCCACTTGGATTAGATTAGGACATTTATTATTAATTTATTTAAAGAAGGGATAAAATAGTTAAAATCAAAGTTTAATAAGTAAATTATTTTTAATATGGGGTTATACATAAGATAAATTCGACTATAAATATTCATTAGAAAGCTAAAAAGATTTCCTACATAAGGGTATTTTATTTGTAATTTTTAGACATTAAATAATTTAATTTATTTATGACACAATGATGATGCAGTAATTATCTTATTAATGAAATATTGACATAATTGATGTTATAAACACCAAAATAAATGTAATTTGAGACTTTTTATGAATTCCACTAATTTTCTAGGTTACTATGATATATTAATGTTGATTTAATCGACTTGGTTCGAACATATAATTCTGTTATGACTTTCACAAAAATCATATATCAAATAGTGTCAAAGTTGACACAAAATAGTTTTTAAATCAAATATTATATTATTAATTGTTATTTTATTCCTAAAAATCTAAGGTTCGGCCAAATGACTTAGATAAGGATATATATATTAATAATAAACAATTTGGGGTTTGTTTGGCATGTTATAGTAAGTTTATTAACCATGTAGTGAAAGAAAACAAAAAGACACGGTAAAAGTTAAATTAATTAACTTATAGTTAAATCTAATTGATAAGGTTAAAATAATACCCTAAACATGTCTAAGTCCTATTGGTTGATAGGATTTCGACCCTTCCCCACTTTAGCTTCGAAATAAGACCCTTTGGAACCATTATAAACCGATTTTGACTTTAATATAAAATAATATTTTGAGATATTCCTAAGGTGCCCCTCTCCTCCCTTATAAAAGGGCACCTCCTCCCCCTCCTCCTCACACCAATTTGAGCACTCAAGCTCGGCCAACCCCTGCCATTTTCCCTTCTCCACTTCCCTAGAATAATCCTAGAGGTCCTGGTCTTCTCCAAAGACCAATCTTAGTTCCTTAAGTGGAGGACTCAAAAAGGCGTTCCAAAGAAGAGGTAATATCCATTACCGATCTTTTCAATTTCTTTCTTCTTCAACTTCTTCTTCTTTAGTTGTTTCATGATAAAGTAATAACATAAGTATTACTTACATACTGATATGTTATTATAAATATGAAACAACCCTAATTCACCTTCTATCCATCCTACGGAAAAATGAAATCACCGCGCGTGCGTACGTACGGAATACCGTCTCCACGCCGTGGTGTAATCTATTTTCCACCATCACCTTACAAGGATGGGTATAATGGTGTAATCAGTAACTATATATGATTATTATTAAGTAATATTGATACTTAAATAATATATATATATACTCCAATACAATTCCATGATCATAGGAACGATATCATCACTCGTGCATACGTACGGAATACCGTCTCCACGATGTGATGCGACTCGTTCTACATGATCTTCATTTCATAATGATTATATAAATGCATTGAATGAATGAATATGGTATATACTACACTAATACCATTCTGGAAATGAATTATCTATAACCTAAAGATAAGAATAAGAATTTATTCGACAAAACACGCATAAGAACAAAAACGTTATAAAGACCCGAGTAACAAGTAACAATGAAATATTACTAACAAGAAGCTAATAATATGACCATATATGATCTCATATCAATATGTATGATTCTGGAATAAGTCAATAACATTATTTAAACCATTATACAGGAGCTTCGGACACGAACAAAGCAAATCGGACCTAAGGTAAGGGAAATATCACAATCTCATTTTTATCCGAGATTGTTTATTCGTAAGTATTTACTGGGGTGTATTTTATCATCCACATCCATGTTCCCTCAATATGTAATATTGTTTCCATCCACTTGAAATAGTTTAAATCCAATTTTACCCTTAGGTGAGTTTTTAGTAAAGAATATGAAAAGAATCTTTTGTCGTTTTTCCGTACGAGGTACTTTTTGACTTTTCCGACAAAAGTGCGAAGAATGTTTTTTTTAACTTATACGGCATGAATGGATTTTTAAAACATTACTTCAAAGAAGCTTCCTTTACAAGTTTTCAAGTTTATTTTTAATCAACTTCTTTTATTTTAAAGTTGTATGACATGTTATGAAAGGAAAAATGTTTTTGAAGAAGAAAGGATATTTTCCTCAAGAATTCAATTCAAGTGTTTTATCAAAATTATTTTCCATCTAAGATAATAAAGGGTTCTGTTTCTATCCATATTTTTACATTGGTTTGACTATGTTGTGATGGAATTATGTTTATGAATTCCTTTATCATATATGAATTGATTTATGATGTCATGATGTTTCAAGAATCCCATTTTTGTTACATGTGTTATGCGATGATGCATGTTTTATGATTATGTGGCACACATAAGAAAGGATTCATTATAAGATGGGTGGGACCTATATCTCCCTCCAATGCATTGGGTAATGATTTTATATCTCATGAGATAGACATGGCTGGAACGGAAGGTTATTTCGGTTCAGTGATACAGGACTGAAACGAGGAGTGAACTCGGTTCAGAAAGGGACTTTGTCCACTAAGATAGTCTTGGCAATGAGTCATGACTAACAAGAAATGATTTTCCATGATTATGTGTGCATGCCACAAAGATTCAAGTTTTATGTTATGATTATGGGGATCTCATTTTCACTTCTATGATTTATTCCATGTTAAGATATTATGATCTCTTTTGCAGGTTTTGATTTTCATAAAGATATGATATGATTTTATTTCCTTTATTTGCCCTTGCTGAGCATTTGAGCTCACCCTTTTATGTTTTCTTTTCCCCAGGCCAGGAAGATGGATATTAAGTAGAATATGCTAAAAGGGACCCTAGATATGATGAAATAAATGGGAGACACTGTAGAAGATTTATGAACCAGTTGTTTATGTTTCCCAGTTTCTAAAGACACTATACCTATACGGTCCTTTGTGGTTTTGTCATATGTTGTAATAAGTGTGATTAAATTTTGAAGTATTAACAATGTATGTAAAGTGTGGGTCGTTACAATAACCATTTCATTTATGTAGTAATTTTTTCTCATCTTTTATGTACATAAAAATTTCTATTTTTTCATCCTTAGATCAAAATATAAAAAATTGTTTTCTCAATACCATATTATCATAGATCCACCTTCTAGTACATTCACTAAAAAACCATTCAACCTGAAATTCTTCACATTTACATCATCAAAAAGTTATGATAAATTCAGTGGATTATGAATCCAAATATTGATAAATTGAATATTGATAGGTTTTATCAAATATTTTGTAATTTTTTTATAACATTTACTTTTAATTTTATTGATCTGTCATTTCCAACAGAAACATCAACCCTATTATATATTTACACCATATTTCTCTTATTTAAAATATATGTCTTATAAAAAGTGAAATAATTTCCTATAATCCATGACATCTCATATTTTAATTCATTAAATTAATATTCAACCATTTTTAATAACATTTTAAATTAATTAAATTTAAAATAAATATTTAACTTCAAAAAAATATAAATTAAATGTTATAAAAAAGTGATATATTAATATAAGATATTCCTATCTTGATCTAACCTACCAAAATCATCAAGTAAATAATAAAAAAATACATCTCAATAATTGTTTCACATAATTAGAGATCTTAATTAGTTGTAATATATTAATATTATGTCATCCTTGAATCGTTATCCCTTATTTGTAACATTAAATAAATGTATTGCGTGTAACTATACACATTGTGGATAGAAACGGCATAATTTAAACAGTCACTTCTCTACCTAATTAATTATTGGGAATATTATTTTTTAGTGGATTACATTCTATCTCCATTTTATAACTCCAATGATTTGATTTTTCAAATCAATTTGAGGGATACATTCATTTTTAATTTTTCTTTTAGGTTGGAAATTTTTATATATTTTTTATCATTATATAAATTTGATTGTTTATAATTTTCTATATAATTTATAAAAAATACATTTTTTCATTTTTCACAGGATCCTTCAAAAAATATAATTGCTTTTTCAGGATAGAACAAGTTGAATTTCCTTATTTATTCCAAATATATTATTTTTCGGATTAGATTTTTTATAATGAAAAACTCTAGTAATAGATCTATTTTATTGAAATTTGAAAATATATTTTATTCTTATTAGCATAAACAATATTCATTTTTAGATTATCTACCTCCATAGGCCTAAGGAATATAGTTCATATTATGTCATCAATAATCTTTATTTTATTTCCATTCTCAATATTTAACCATTAAACTTATTTGATAATAAAATATTTCTTGAGTTTCATTTCATTATTATTATCCGGTTTATTTTTTAATATTCATATTCATCTCTTAGCCTATAAATATAATTTAATCCAAAGATTATTTCTTGTCTCTTGGTGTGCTCCTTGAAATAGTCTCCTTATTATGGATCTCAGAATCTATCATTTTTATATTTTTCCACCAATAATTTACATTTATCTTCTTCTCATTCCTTGAATATATTTTGAGAAGCCTCTATAAGAGTATTCTTATAATTATAACCCTCCCCGATATTATAAATTCCTTCATCAATCAAAATAAAATAACATCTGAATATCTTAGCTGATATTTTATTCAATAATTTGATTGATATTGATTTCTCCTTATAGAATATTCATTATTTTGAGATTTTATTGGTGACTTGTCAAACTTGTTTTTTTCATCTAATTCAAGTGGACACATAGTAGAGTGGTGAATACTTTTTAATATATTAATCATTAAAATAGTTATTAATATTATAATTATTATTTATAAGTCTGATGATACTTAGCGTTAGGAAATGTGAATCAATGTACTCTTCCATAGTCACATCTTCATCAATGTAGTTATAATCCTCTATAATATTCCAATAATTAAAATTTATAAAAGTAATTTATATCTACATATTGAATCTTATTCTAATCATTTTTTAACTTCTCATTTTTTAATTAATGATAATATAATTAATTTCATCAATATTATTTCACCAAGAACATTTACTATATGTTTTGCGATCGTGGAATTAGACATGGTTGGTAAACATATAAATAGTTTTTTATAACCATGTCATGTTCAAGGCATTCTATAAATAATATAATGGTTTTAAATATTAAATATACTATGGTATATAATTCGTCAATTAATTCATAATCATGAATTCTACTAACATATAACTGTTGTATATACATTTAGATCATTTATTCTTTAACCATTTTATTATATTTATAAATATTATGACTATTTCCCAAAAAATATTTCATTTATTTGAATCCCTTAACATGTATTTTCCCATTCATAGAAATAAGGGATTTAGTATATTACTTACCTTTATATTACTTTCAACATTTTTCATATCAAATTGAGACCAAGATGAGGTCACTTTTCGAGCTGTAAAAACATAAATAACATAATAGAGGACATAAATTACAAGTGAATGATGATAGGGAGCCATTATTTCCTTATAAAAATGAAATATGTTCACATAAATGATGAAATCCATTTATGATTAACTATGTTACGTACTTATAATTTATGTTCAAGAGAGATATCTATGTGAAAAATATGCACTAATACCAGTTAAAAAGTTCTCATGGATTGTGAACAACAATGAGAGGTGTTGGATTAATGTTCATAACTATTTTTTAATTCAGAAATTCAGTCCATTTTATTTTTCACAAATCTGACTAACTCATTGTGAAGTATAATAAAATTAATAACCCCATGAATTTAGTAATATGTATTTCCATCATGATAGTTGAATAAATTCTTTCTCTATGGTTCCTTTTATCCCAATCACACAAAAATAATTTTTATTATTAATATATATCTATATGAAGTTGATAGACCTTGAACCCACTATAGTTGAAGGAACTATCCATGATTAAATGAGGATAGACTTGTTAAAACCTAAATAGAAACACCACATTCATGAATGATTACTACTATAAGATAATGAAACTAGAGTAATAATATAATAATATTCTTCTTCCTCCACTACTTGAAAATAAATCCTTATGGTATATTCTCTAGTTAATGTATTACGTTGGATTTTTTAACCATTATCATACATCTCATATTCTTCCATTTTGTTCTTATATACTAATCATATATCTGGGATATTATTTTCAATGATTGAATATGAAAACCCCACAATCTTGGAACATCAATTCCCTATCATTTGTTATCATAAAATATCAAACCAAAAAACTCCATATAAAATTTCCATAAATATTATATCTTAATATCCATTCTATGTTAATAGTTATCACAAAATTCACTTCTAAAAATAAAAAGATACATATAAATCAGTATCATGATGATAGCATTGGGTGGATCTCTTCCATGGTGAATCCCCCCCCCCCAATAAGACACCTCTTGAAGCACTATAGAATAGACTTATCCATGTGGAATGATTATATATCAATTTATAGAGTAAGATTCAGCTTCCTTTTTCATTTATACCGCATCATAGCATTATATTTTCCTCTAAAGTGAATAACCAATTATTATGATCAATTATTCACAGAAACTAGTTGATTAAAATATGTATTACTGACAAATTCGTTATTATGTTATGGACTTTAAGAGAAAATTACCATAATAAAATTTAGACATATAATGTTCTCAAATTTAAACTACCAAAAATATTAAAAAATATCTCACTTGTTATTATATTAATCGCAAAAAATTTTAAAATTCACTTAGATAATATATTATATATCAACTAAAAATAATTAAAATAAAATAAAATATCATATGTCTAGTCCGATATCAACATATATAAATTGAAATATATTATGAATCACCAAGAGAATTAATAATTTTCTAATTTATCAATTTGGTAAAATCATTACTTATATCTCTATAAAAATAATCTATAATCAGAAGAACATAATAATGGTTCATTCATATTATATATCACAAATTAGGCTTTTCACATTTGGAATTTCAATATTTTTGGTGATATTATATATCATAAAGATTATTTTATATCATTATTCCAATTATTTTTAATATCTTATATATCATGAAAATTCTATACAAATTACATAAAGTATATTAAGTATACCTATGTGAAATCTTTCATTTTAATTTATTCATAATATCAAAAATATCATTCTTATGTAGTGTAAATATATTTTATAAGAGAAATAATATCTTACGTGAAATATAAAATATATTAGATTGTGTGGATCTTGATGGTAAGAATCCAAAAAAATGGCATTTGTCAAATGACTTACTTGAATTTTGAAATCTTGAAGACTTTGATTGAAATTTGGATTTTCAGTGTGAAATTTTTGAAAGTTGTTGTTGGGTTTTTTTATTTTTATTTTGAATTTAATGTTTTTTTTATTTGTGATTTTTCCAAAAACCATAAAATTTGGTCTTTCAAAATACAGAAATATGCATTTGGATGGGATGAGAACTGAACTTGATAATCATAATGTGGAAGTCATGATTCAATTAATTATATAATATAATAATTAATATATGAAGAACATGTCAATAAATATCCTTCCACATTGATATTTTAATATTATAAACTTCTTGTAAAACATAAAAAATGAAATCAGTGATAAAGGAGTTTTGAAATTGAAGACTAATCCAATAATTGAGAAATTTGTGGATATAATTACTAATCTAACACAAAATGATGCATTTATAATTTAAATTTTAATGATAAGAGTTCAAAAAATTCCTCTCAAAAATAATATTTGTTTCCCAATCATATATCTCCTTTTCAATGGATAGTATCTGTAAAAGGGTAAATAATAATCTAAACATTAGGAATATTATTTTCCTATATGCAGGAAGAAAAATTAAGGGGTAGTTTGATATAGGGGAAGATAAGAATATAGTTTTTTAACCTTTCTAATATGAATTTCTATTTTGTCTATAGAAATGTATTTTTGGATCATATACATAAAAATAATTGGGAATAGTTTTTATAAAGAGGAGTATAGTATTTATTTTGATGCTAATATGATATACACTAATTAATTCAATAGATTTAATTATTGATATTTTTTCATTGAAGGTTTTCTTACTGTATTTTCTGTCCCTTTTTTAATTCACAATACACTTCCTTAAAATTTTATAAATTTATAACATATATAATTCCCAAGTTCTTATGAATTTTGTTCAATAAATGTTCAATTTTACCATATAGAGAAATATCATTTCAATTGGATTGATTGTTATTTTTAGATATACATTTTCCTCATACACTAAACAGATGATTTGAGACTTCATCAAATGGAGATTTATAAATTCAATAAGATTAAGTATTATAAAGTTATATAGGATAATGTTTTAAAATTTGTGTTGAATAACCATTATCCTGTGAAGTTAGACAAGATTTATTGATAGAAATTTTTAAATTTTATTCAATTAAGAAACTATATTATTCAACATGAAGAACATTTATTCTACAAGATAAAACCATTCAAGCATTGTAATGGTGGTCTATCAAAATGACTCTCAGATAAAGTTGTTGTGATGAACCTTTCAAGAAAAGATAGAGTTTATTTGGTTCCATTTAATCAACATCTAAGTTATAAATAATATGTACATTGGTAATTTTATTATAAATAGAAGCTTAATATATAGAGGAGGATTTTTTTCACAACAATGAAATAATGTTATTGTGATTCTTTTGTAATTCCATGTTACTTCCAAGTGAATCCTTCAAAATTATAGAGATTATTTGTTCAATGGTATTCGTGTGATGATTATTTTTTAAATTCATTAAGAAGTGATTATATTTTTAATACATGTTTGTCTAACTTGATGTGATCAAGTGATTATAAGGCTTGGGAACATAGATTTTATTTAACATTCAAATAAATGTTTCCCAAGGCTAGATAAATATAAGTTTTTCTAATTATTACATTGATGGATTCATTGGGTAAGTAAGGAAGACATTTACAATAAGGTGAATTCTATAGATACTATATATCATGGTTATTTGCTTTTTCTACATTGAGGGTAAATAGAGTTATATTTATTTTATGATTTCACAGTATTTGTTCTTAAGTACATTAAAATGTTTTGGTTTACTTTTTTTAGAGGTTCATATTTTGATTGTTCATGATAAAAATAAATTTTATGTCATTTTTTTAATAAAATATTAACTCTAAATGTAAATTATATTTTTATGTTTGTATTTCTAATTAATATCTTATAATAGGTTTTAAAGATTGTATGTTTTATTTGAAAATCTATAATTCACCCCCTTGGGTAGTAAAATAAAAACTCTATTGATAAAACATATGGTTTATGATTCCTTCAACAAGTTCACTCGTATCATCATAGAATCCTTGAATGATGATTCATTTCTTATTAAAAATAGTGATTTACATTTGATGGTTGTATATAAATTGAAATGGGGTTTCTTTTAACAAATTAATTTTTTCAGTTTGAAGGATTTCCCATTATATAATTTCTATCAAATGACATATCATTGTAGAAAAGAAAATTGGTTTGGTTGTTATGTTCATTGTTGGGGTTTCCTTTTGTGGTCGACACATTAACAAACTTTTCAAACACATTATTCATGTTTAATATAAAATAAAATCATATGATTTAGATGAGGTAAAAATAATTTTACCTTTGGATCATATTGTGTGTAGGTTCTATTTAAATAGTGGTAATTTTATAGAGTTTTACTTGTATACAATATATATCACATTGAATGTATTTGTTAAACCTTCATAATTTTTTATATGATTAAATTTTATGTGAGTTATAAAAAATAATTTTAAAATTAATTTCTCTATGTATTAACCTTATTTTAAAATGTGATTATATTTTAAACTTGTCCATTAATACATGGAGATCTCATCATAAGGGGTACTCCATTATTTTATGTGGTATTACTCTGGTGTGAGAAACATGATCACATTGTAAGGGAGGTTGTTATAACATGGTTTATTAGACCATTTAATGATTTATGAATCCTATTAATTCTATTTATCCTATAAACTATATGATCCGGGAGATCATGCTACAAATTAAAATATCACATTGAAGGGCATTAGTGGTTAGGAAGAGTTTTCGGGACTCTAGAGAAAACATCCAAGACTATATCATGATATATACAATTACACCGCACAGGTAATATTCACGAATAAAATACATTATCACAATTTTATTCTTAATAAATTTATTATTTCATGTGTTTTGATGATGTGGCTTCATGGGAGACTAAAAGTATACTTTATCTTCGTCATTCAATATTCTAAAACAAGTAAAGGGTTATTAAAAGTAATTTTTTGATTCAATAGAAAAGATATCCTTTGGAGAATTAAGTATTGTAGTTTTATTTTGAAGACTCGTTTAAAATATAAATTATTTAAATAATAATTTGAAATTGTTGTCAAATTTTTGTCGAATTATTTTGTACGTAATAATTTCAAAATAGATTAATATTTGTTTCACATAATAGTGTATGTGTAAAAATAGAGGGAAAAAAGAATAAATATAAGTGGAATATTAAATATAAAGGATATTAATCCACTCAAATCATGAAGTGAAAATTAATTAGAGTTAATATTATATGAATCCTTGATGATAATAAATTTAATGCTAGTATGTGTATTGATGTTATAAATTTATTTTTATAGATTGATGTTTAGGGATTATCATATCATCATGATCACTCTATGAGAAGGATATGATTATGTTAGGTTATAAAATAGAGTTATAACTGTATATTTTATTAAATTATTAGTTTGTGAATAATATAATAGAGGTTAGTACTCATATAATACCAAATATATTCTCTTATAAGAAAATATAGACTGCTGTTGTTTTAGATTAAAATTTTAGTTTATTTTATCCATAGAATAATGATAAATCAGACTAGATATATTTGTATATAATAAGTGATTATGGATAACAAATTCTCATTTTATAAAATATTATTATTTTATCATATAATATTATATATGTTAAATCATTCCATCTATATAGTCATTCATTTTGAATGTTATCCTTGTCAATTCATTATGACTTATATGTTTTTATTACGTGAAGTAGTAGTAAAATTATAAAAAAAATGCATTTATATCACTTTATCATGTGATTATGGTAGCTAATTGGTGGAATACATAAAAGAAAATATTCCATGACTCACCACCTCTTTATAGATCTATGATGATCCTAATATAATTTGTACTATTTAACCTTAAAAAAGATAAAAATTTGTATCAATGTTATCATTACCTGAATGAGGTAATGATTTTTTATTTATTTTTACCAATGAAGATTTGGCCTATCAATAATTAAAATGTAGAATAGATTAGTAGTATCATAAGGGTATAAGGAGATATAGACATATGAGTGAAACTATCAGATACTAAAACTAAATTTTGTTGTTGTCGTTATTGTGGTGAATTGTTGAACCATTAAACATTTGGAAATAGGTTTGTGGTATATACTCACAATAAGAATCTGTGGTGCATTATCTATATATTTAACCTGAACCATTTATATATATGGTGACTAAGTACTTGTAGTAATTCATATCATAAATTTGTTATACCATTGTAAAAATTATCATTATAGTATGCACATTGAAAAAGAAGGCTCATGATCAAGTGTTGTGAGAGTCCATTAGAGAGTGTGAATTAATGAGCCATTTTTCTGAGATACGTCAACATTTTCATGAGAATAAAGGAATGAATATAATGCCTTCTTCAAGAATTACCCCATAATATTTAAATAGTATAAAGTAGAATGTGATGTTGGAATTTGATTTATGGGCGATGAATGATAGTATATATATTTTGGCGCCTCAACTAGACACAACAAAAAAAGTGATTGAGATTTATAAGTCAGTTGCAGGGGTTTCATCCTAATGAGTATGCCGAATAATATGGTATATTAACACCCTAAAAAATTATTTTTACTATATAATAATCTCGATAACCTGATTAATATACAACACTAATCTTTAATTGAATTGTGAGATAGTATATAGATACATCTATAACATTTGTGTTAAATTGGAAAGTATGAATATGAGTGAAAACATTATATAAAATATTTATGATTTTCTAACTAAATTCAAATTTATTTACCAAACCATTTGATATATGTAATTAAGTTTTCATAACATAATTTTATGGGTCAAAAAAGAATTTTCATTAAAAATGATTTTTATATCAACTTGTGGGTGGAAATTAAAATTAATTTATACCAAATTTAAAATTTTATTTTATTATATTTAAATAATTTTTGAAATGATCATATCATAATAATTTTAGGTTATAATTTTATGATTTCTCTAAAATGATAAATGTTTTAGTGAATAGTGAAACCATAATGATTTTCCAAATATAGTAATTTATTTTCATAAAATTAAGTAAATAAAAAGTGAAATTATATTATGAATTTGGTTGTTAAGTTATATATGATATATTTAATTTATAATAATATAAATAACTACATTTTAATAACCAATATTTATGATTCTGATATAAGTTAAATTTTATACTCAAAACAGATTTTTTTTAAAACATTTCTTTTTAGCCACCAATATTACATTAATGTTTCGACACTTTTAGAAAATTCATTTGAAAAAATTAACATAATTTTTGAAATAAGAAAATTAAAATAACTTACATATATATTTATATAATTTACTGAAATGGATGTTTTTTCAATAAATAATGAAATATATTGATTTTATTGAATACTGCCTTTCCAATTAAAGAATTTTTTATATTCATGTTTTTATAATATTATTTTAAAAGTTTTTCTTGATAAATAATATTATTAGTAATGTTATATATTTCATTATAGTAAATTTAATGTCTAAATTTTATATAAAAACTTTTATACTTATAAAATCTATTTTTGAAGATCCAATTTGCATTGTGTTTTATGGGTTTAATTTTAGGTTAAATTATTCCATTATCATGAATTGAATTTGGAAAAAATAAATCTAATATTTATAATCAAAATAATTAAAATAAATAAAAAAATTTTAACATAATTTTTTCATAATTAGTATAAAAATAGAAAACAAATATTACAGTTTAGATTCAAACAGGTTCACCAGGGTGGCATAAACGAATAGATTAGGTTATGTTTGAAAATTATACATCTCAATATCATAATTTTAGTGTATATATATACCTTATTCTAACCAAACATATAATATATATCCATTTGGATGAATTTGTAATGACTAAAACTTCATCATTTTTTAATCTTTTACGAAATTACAAGTATTCCCACTCCCCATTTATAAAATAACACGTCTCCATTATCATTATTACATAGAATTGGTCAAATGTCTATAAAAAACTAAAGACAATTATATTATAAACATCCCTAAACATTAATTATTGGTTTTGGACCTATTAAAATAATTTTACAAGGGTCCCTAAAAATTTATCTAAAGGGGGCCTACTGAAGAAGAGGAAACTGTATTACCCAAAATCTTTGAATTTATTTAATATTCTAACTACTATAAATATTTTTTATTCATTATAAAATAACTAATTCAATATAATTTATATAATTAAATGTTATTATTATTATTTAACCAATAATACCCACCCTATATTCCCTGAAATGGGATAGGAAATTACAATTCATGCATACCAGTGGATTTCCACCTCCATGTACCGATACGATTCATTTTCCTTCACTATATTTTAAGGATGGATAATATGATGATTTTAATTATTACATAATATATTTATGAAATAATAATAATAATTTATTTAAAATATATTATCTATCTTCTAACCTTTCTATCCATTGGAAAATAATAATGTCACTCATATGTACGTGTGTACTACCACCTCCTCGGAGAGAAGTGATTAATTTTTCATTTTTATTTATATTAATGGTAAAAATATATATATATATATATATATTTAATATATATGATATATATGATATTATAATTATTGTATGAAACAGAATTATGATGGTCTATTCAATCTTTCTATCTGCCGAAAAGTGACAACATCGTTCATGCATACATATAGACAACCATCTCAATGAACGATGTAATTCCTATCTTAATATCAAGATCTTATAGCTGATTCAATATTTATATATAATGAATATATATTATATTGATATCATTATTAAAATTTTTAATATGTTTTAAAAGTTATCAATGTACAAGAACTAAAACTATCAAACCAAAACATCCATGAAATATAAAAACTACTAACACCCAAAAATAATTATTTTCGTATGGAATTATTACGAAATGCGTATTGAAATGTTATAAGTGGATCATATATTATATTTTTTTTAAGTTATTATTTTATATATTTAAATCAAATGTAAATTTATTCTACATGAGGCTAGAATTCCTTCTAAGTAAGTCATTCTTGAGGTAAGGGATTTATCATCACACATTTATTTCTAGGTGACATTGGTAATATTCATAAAATAATTAATTTTTTTGAAGTATATAAATACCATGAAGGTAAATTATGATGTTTCTAATGAAATATATTTGTATTTACAAAAACTATATTTATCTCTCTTTTATGATGTTTTTAAACTGATATTAACAATATGGAAAGTGTTGATTGTTTCAACTTGTCATCTTTGGGATATATATTATGTATTCCATCTATATTCATTTTAGGTGTATATATATGGCATTTTAAATGTTATATAAGTATTACCCTTATATTTATGATATTTAATCATTTAATTTATATTTTTCTTCTGTGGTATTATAAATCAAAAGATTCCATTGCGGTAATGGATTTATCTAACAATCTCATTGTTTATAATGATTTTTTATGATTATGTTTCTTGATGATGAAATTTAATAACCTATATATAATGAATCCGATGAAGTTTCTTATAATAGGATTATTTAATGATATTTTATATTTTAATTTCACTTTCCTCTCATTAATAATGTAGTTTTTTTAATGAAAACCAAAATCATTTTTCTATTTGTTTGATAAATCATTTCGTTCCATATCCTGGTTTTCTAAAATTATTTCAAGAAATATTTTTTATAATTAATAATTATTTATTAAATTCATTTTTTAATATTTTTAAATTTGTATAAAATATATTTAAATAGAATCTTCTTTTTATTTTTGGAAAGAGGTACTTTTGAACTTTTTCTGATAATTTGAATTAAATCATTGTATTTATGTGCATAGAATGATTTTTGTTTCCCATAATCATGTTCGATAAATAATTTAAAGATTATATTTCGTTTTTAAAATTTTAGCTTTTAATAAAATATTTTCTTAATATTTGTGAAATTTATGAATTTCAAGGAAGTGATTACAATGTTAAAATTTTATTTTCCTCATTAAATGTTCTCTGGATCTTTTGAAGGAATTTTTCCTCAATGATAAAATCCATGGAGGTTAATTTTACTTTATATGTGTTACGATACAAGGATAACAACCTTATAAATTATATGGAAGGATTATGACCATGGTAATAAGATTTTTATGAAACCCATTCGTTTATCAGGGGTTATACAATGATGAATGTTTTAAATGTTAATGAATCCCATTTACTTTCCAAGAGTTACGATTTATGATGAATGACTTATGATACGGTGGACCACATATGAATTTATTATTATAATTTAGTGGGTAGACCAGGAATTATATACACATACAATACATTATAAAAATATGGATATCTCATGGGTTAATAAGGGTAAGAATGTGGGGTGAACTCAGCTCAATAAGGGAAACTGTAAACTATAATACTCGTAGTAAATAATAATGAGCAAGGATGTGATGGAATATGGAGTGAACCTAATCAACTATGATAGTATTACTAGTATTGCTTCATTAATTAAATGATTTTCTATGATTATTATTATTCCAAAAACCTATATCTTCTACAAATTTTAGGATGCCATGTCTCATGTTCGTTTATTATATTATTATTCATGTCTTTTAAATTGTCTATATTTATTCTGTTAATCTAGATTATAATCTATATTGAATATTGTTTTGAAATATTATGATCATGTTCTTGTACATTATGTTGATTTTATTATATAGTGTTCTTTGATATCTCCCTTGACTATCCTTAGTGAGTATGCCAGATATCCCTTTATTATATTTCTTTCCCCTAGGCTATAATGGTCTATTTTAAGTATGATATATCTATGAAGGTTTCTAGTTATGAAGAACATAGTTTGATATGGTGTTGTTCTCTTATGAAATATTTTTTTCTATAAAAACTATTTCAATGAAAATAGAATTATATTATTCTTTCACGGATCATAATATTACGTAATGAATATTCATCTATTAAGATGTAATGTCAATGTATGAAATTTTTTTCATACTATAATTGGAATAAATAAATTGATTAGTTACCAATGAAAACTATGATGATAAAATTTTACTAAAAACCCTTAGGATAATTATATGTATTTTATAACATCCTAATGTTTGGTTATGAACATATTACTGTTTTCCTAGAGAAACATTGCTTCCTGGATAATATAATTGGATGTGGTTTACAGAAAGATACATTTATGTGTAATAACCCCAAAACCAGTAGGTCGGGTATATCTCAACCATCATTATTGTTCACTATGATGGTCCCTTTATTATACACCTTGTTTAAAACTACCGTGGGATATGCTTGGATTAATAAATATTTCCTTTATAAACCATTATAGTGGATGTAAATATATGATCATCATGAGTGGCCCAACTTAAACCTAATGTGTCCTAGATTGAAAATATTTTGTATTGATTTATAAAGCCTATAATTTTTTTCATGATTATATCGGTTCCCACTATGATTAATTTTTTCATGAATATAGTTTCTTCAGAAAAAGGATGGAATTAGGAGGACTTATATTAACTCTAAATTGAAAAGACAATGGAATAATTTTCCTCATGAGAAACTAAATAAAATAGGATCTTTGTCTAAAAACTCTATTATATTTCCAAATAATCTATCATTCTATATGATTAAAAATGTAATAATTAGTGATTACCCTAATGAATTATATAATATGAAGGTGGAATTTAATGAATGTTCATGTGGTAATGACTATAAAGGAATAAAAGTTGAGTATTCATTATGTTAAGAACGTGGGAAGGATTGACCTGGAGAATGTATCAAAGGAAGGGTAATAAGTTTTCTGCATATAAATAATGGTCATAGAGTAACCAATTTCTATGGTATACATTGTATTATGTCTTTGTAAATTGGGAATTATTCTAATCAATGCACTAATCCAAGGATTAATCCCTAGGTAAAGTAATGGTTTATTTTATATTAGTCATTGATGTGTATAATCAAAGTATTTAAACTTTTTGAATTCATGAATTCTATTTTTAATGTATTTTATCAATGAAGTTTTTGTTGTAATAGTCATAAAACATTAAAGGATTATTATAGAGACTTTTTTGTTAATGATTTTCATGAATATGTTTTATAGTACTAATAAACTGGAAAATTGATTTAACAGTAAGGAAATAGTTTATGGACCAAACATGATTGATGGAATTATTACCCTAAATATGGTCAAGATAGTGAGTTAATAATGTTTTGTTGTGATAGTGATATTATTGAAATTAAATAGGTAAATGGATTAGTATTGGTAACCTTGATGTTGGTTAGTTATTTATTGAGAAATTGTTTTAGTTTGCCTTTGATAAATATTATTACATTTGTGTAATTATAGATTATAATCAATAATTTATGATTTTATTTGAGGAATAGGGATTGTGTTAGTTTTTATAAGAATATATGTTTTCATTGAGGTTATATTATGATTCATTTTAATATTATATTTATAGAGAATATATGACCAAGATATTCAAATATTTGGTATGTGACATTATGATGGAATTTATGTAGTCTAGGGATAAATAAAAAAAGGTTATCATAATAATAAATTATAGAATATGTTCTATTTTGTATTTTCAATTTAGTTATTTTTTGTGGAGACTTATGTTTTAATATTAATAAAAATTATTATGTTGATCTTTGGGTGTTATTTTTCAGGTTTTTAGATCAACATATTATAATTATATGTATTGGATAACATGTACGGAACATTTTTGTTTTTTTTAATATTTAGATGGAGGAGTAATGAATAATATTTTATTTAAGGATTTTATTATCATTAAAAAGTATATTTTATTATAGCAGACATGAGAAATTCATCTTGAATATTAATTATATGGATAGAGAGATAAATTCATAAATTATATATAAGCATAACCAATGGATGAAAATGTTATATAAAATCTAGTAAAAATTAATTTATGTAAATTTTCTCATGTTTATTATAATGATAGTGATATAATCACTAAACCAATAAAAATTGTTATTGAAAACAAAAATTATTTTTTTAGCTTCAATTTTGATGAATTTATGGTCTTCCCATACCACACCGATATATGGTTTTATGGTCATTTAAATTAACATGGCCATTTTACAATCACTAAATACTATTCCTTTGAAATTACTTTTATCCTCCATGTCTATATTTTAACTTCCCACCAATCTTCTCCTTATCTAGGATCATGATTATATAATATATTCAGTAACATTTATGATTCCCACTTCCCTTTTCCATATAATGGGGTATTATCCCTTGTTATGATGTGGGATTTCATGACTTGTATTTTAAATATTAACCGATTTAGGACTGAGATAAAATTATTAGGGAATAATATATTTAAATTGGGGAGAATTTAACCCCATGAAAAATCAGTTTAAAAGTATAATAAGATTGATACCTTTCTAAAGATAAAAAAATAGAAATTAAGTTAAATTTCATATAATATAAAACATTATCATAAAATAACTATTTAATTGGAATGTTTGAGTTTGAGTAACTAAATTACTACACTACTGAATAAAAATGTATTTTTCAAGTCATAGTAATCACACAATCAATTTTTAGTTAAGGCATCTAATTGTTCACAACTATATTTTCATGTAAAGTGACATTTATTTCATTTTGTGTGTTTTATTTTTTATTAATTTGATTCCGTTTTATAAATATTAATATATATAATAGAACCCATTTTTAAAATAAACATATGAAAATTAACATAGATTGATATTTTGGGATTATTTTCTGTTGATTTATTTTTTTGTGAATATTGAAAAATACTAATATATAAAATACTATTGATTAATTACATTAATTAAATTTATTGAAAGGCCTCATTATATTTTCAATTTTTTCATAAATTTACATATGATCCATTTTACATATAATAATATTGTCAATTCCTTTGTATTCAACTATATTCATGGTTTTGATATAATTTAATTGATATGATTAAAAACAAGTTTTTTATAAAAACTCTTTTATATCGCATTTTACACCGTTAAATATAAATTGATTCCTATCACTTATAGATAAATCACATGAAAAATTATTTACATTTTTTAGATCATCATATCACAATTTTCAAAGAGTTAAATTTTGAAAATATTTTTAAAAGATTGATTTTTAGATGAATTTATAGAAATATATATATTTATTGAAAACTTCCATTTCATTTAAATTATTTAAAAAGATAAATTTTATTTTAAAAGAAAAATTAGTTCAATTATGTTAATAAAAATTTAATTTATGAAATTAGAAATAACTTTTTTTTTAAATTTTGATATAAAAACTTTTTATACATATGATACGATTTGGAAAACTACCATTTATTTTTTTGTGGGTTTAATTTTAAATTATATTCTCTGGCATTTGTAAACTAAAATGATAAAAAGGATGAAATATTTATAATCTTAATTAATACTTTACGTAATGTGGTCTATTTTTTTATAATTTCATGTAAATAAAATTACAATGGTTATAGTTAAAACAGGTATATAGGGGGTTAATCTGAGAAAAAGTTGAATGTGTTAAAATTAAACATGTCTATATCCTATTATTTGTCCATATGAGAACCTTATAATTTACCAACATAAAATCAATTGTAATATTTATCGATTTATCTTTAGTATTAAATTATTGTATTTTAATCGTTTAAGATATTCAGAGTGTGATCTCTACCCCACTAATAATTGAACATCCCTCTTTTCACTTGTTTAAAAAAAATTGATCATATATCTCAAAAACCCTAAAATTTATTTTTTTACAATTACCTTTCCATTAATTATGGGTTCTAGGATTCTTTAAATACTATTCCAAGGGTTCATAAGAAATGATCAAAGGGAGGCCTATAGAAGAAGAGGTAACCATCTTACCCAACCAATTTCAATTAATTTATTCTTATACCTCATCCAAATATATGAAATTATAGTTAAAATAATAACTTTATTATCAAAAATATTATAATATTTTATTATGATTACGTAACCAGCAATATCCACCATCCATTCAATCAAATTAGAAGTGGATTTATCGCTCATATGTACATATGGAACACCGACACATAGTGATACAATTAATTTTACATTACCATATTTCATTAATGGTTATTATTAATATATGGATTTTTATATATGATATTTATTATATCATTATTATTCTATAATTATAAAACATATCTACCATCATACCTTCAAATCAATTAGAAAATGATGACATCACACATGCATGGGTGTCGACTATGACTTCCATGAAGTGATGTGTTTCATTTTTTAATTCTACATTAAATGAACTGTAAATATGGAAACATTAATTAATATATACTATATACCAACTATTCTATAAAGTGTAGTTATTATTTACCTGACTATTTCTCCATTTTTCAAAATGGGGAAATATCATTCATTCATGCATACAGCCTACAATCTCCAAAAACAGTTCCATTCATTTTTCTATCTACACATTTCATGGGTGACACTTAATATATATTTTTGACACCATAGAATGAGTTTAATGCAGTTTTCTAAAATATTCATGGTTGGACTTCCATTTTCATTGATAATGCTCCACAATGAGGGATAAGATGGAAAGACCCCCCCCCCCCAGAGTAGGCCATAGATTTCCAAGACCAATGACAAAAAGGTTTCAACACATAAAAATGAGATTTATGATTTTATTATAAGAAAATTTGTATTATTATCCATGTTAGGATCTATATATATCTTCAATATCTTAGATTTGACTGGTTGTGGTGCCCAAATAGAATCATGGATAAAAATTTATGGCTCTCAGGAGTTGGAGAAATTTTGTAAAGGAATTTTTATCAGCTTGCGTGCCACACTTGTATATCACATTTGCGTACAATGTCACCTTCTCCTAGGGTTCCATATTTTTTTATAAATATACCCCTTTGGAACAAAAATTCCACCACTAAAAATTCTTAAGAAGTCCCAGTAACTTGTTCTCATCAGTTTGGGTGGACAGCTTGCACACATCAGCATGCATAGACAGCTTGAACACATCATCTAGTGTGGACAGCTTGCACAAATCAACTTGCATGAACATATTGCATGCATGAGCTTTCCTGAATAGATTTCGTGTATCAACTTTTATTAATAACTAGAATTCAATAGCTTTAGTGGATCATCTTTCTTGGAAAACACTTGTATGCCACCCACTTATGTGCCACCCACTTTCACACTAAATATCCTTCTCCAAGGGCCTCATTTTTCCTATAAATAAACCCATGGGGTATTCATTTGTATAGATGAATTTCCCCGAATCCCAATTTTTTCTTTGGTCTCTCTAGTGCTTTTCCCAAGTATTATGAAACCTCACAGGTAATTATCTAACTCCAAAGTTGAGGGGATTAATGGAGGATCATAGGAATTAAGTCCATTTACTGTTTGAAATCTATAACACTTGCATGCCCAAGGGACCCAACCTCCCTAACTCAAGAAAAGTTTCATGCCCTCCATTCCTTATATATAAACTTGATAATCCCACTTCTGGGAATACCTGTGAGGTTTCTTGAAGTCTTGAACCAAGTTTCCGCCAAGTCGTATCCTCCAAGTTGTTAATCACATAAGGTAACATCTGGTTTCCCAATACTACTTGCGCACCCAATACCTGCATGCCAGAGACTTGAGAACCCCTATTTGGTTCACCTCACCTCTTTAGCCTCATTGATCCTTTCATGAATCCTCCTTAAATTCCATTCATGGTAGATATTTTTCTTTATTGGCTCCCATGTCTGAAATGGATCATGTTGAAACTTCAACCAGGACCTCCCAAATTACAAATCCTTAAATAAAGTAAACCAAGTGTGCCTCATATTTGGATTTGTATCTCTACAATTAGAGGTTTACCTTACTTTCTCTTTTCGGAAACTTGGGTTCTTTAAATGTTTGTGAAGTTGTATCTCAATGGTCATGAGGGATCTTCTCCCATGAACCATTTTGAAGATTTATCACTTTGGAGGATTAGGGTTTGGGCCATGCCCGTCCCTTTTCTCTAGAACCAGAAGCCTCAGTTCCCTGGTAGGGAAGGTACAGTTCACATCTACATTTCTTTTCTACAAATGAAATGTCACCCTCCTCTACCAGGATCAATTTCATGGAATACCTGCTGGAATAATCCCATATCCTTTCAGTCCAGACCTAATGACCATAACATTCATTTCATAATGAAGGGTTCATTTCACTACACCCTCAACCACTTATTCCTAGGCTTCTTTCACCGTAGGACCAACCTCTTCCATAGGCGGAGGATAAAATGTGTGGGTTGTTGAATCTTTCACATCCTCTTGTTTGTTACACTGAGCATGAATCAAGTGTGCTTATAGATTTGTAATGATGAAAACATATGAACAATCCACCTAATTTATTGAACTAAAAGAACTCTAATTTCACACCAAAATTAGGCTATGTAGGAAGCCTTCACCCAAGACCTGAGGTCACTGAACATCCTCATTGGGAGTCCAACCCTAACTCCCTTAATCTGGTCATCCTCCTTGGAAGAAAATTATGAATTAATCCCCCCTAAATCTCAATGAGTTATGACATATCTCATGCACCCTATTATAAGGGAATTCCCTTTATGAGTAATCCCCAACCTATTTCTCTCAATGGGCCATATTCCATTGTGGGACTTACCGAACTACGTGGGCTCTGATTCACATCCAAGTGGGATATTGAAGAAGCCTCTCTGAAGTTCAAACCCAACACTCCAAATCACCCCTATTATTTCTAGGATAAGTTCCCAGTAGGGTTTAATCAAACCTAGAAACCGATATCATATTCATGTTTCTTGGGATTCTTAGGCTTATGTCCCACACCAAGATTTGACTAGAAATCTTCGATCTAATTTTTCCTTACCACATGACACTAAACTATATGGTCAGGTTCTTATCACATTATCATAAAAGATATTATGTGTCCCATTATGTAGAACCAAACTATGAGGGTTCTGATTCCTTTCATGATGATACGTAGGTATCCCATTTATCGGTATAATCCCAACATCAAAAAAACTCTTTTCTACCTGGATTATGATAAATTCCAGAGTGCCCAAATGAGTGGATTAAAAAACAGAATCATCGAAAAAATGACTAAAAAATATCTATGTTGTATATGATAGGATATCATTGATGGAGAGCCTCAAATACATATGGACATATTCATTGATAAAGAACTCTGAATACATACAGATGGTTCATAATTTCTTACACGCTTAAAAAATTAATTGCAAATTTCATTGCGAAAGCTACATTATACTTGATAAATTAATAAGGATTCATGAGCATATCATAAATATAAAAGGGAGTCCAAGAATAGAATGTAATTCCCCCAAAAAGGGCATGATGAGACTGACCTCCCATCCTCTCAGCCATAGTGAGTTCTTATGTATCGTAGGCCAAAAAACCAAATGAACCCCTACCTTTGGAAAGAAAGTCCATTTGGATAGAGAACTATTGGATGTTTCCTGTTCCATAAATAAATCCAATGGAAACCATCTGTAACTTGTGATTCATAATTAGAACATGCATTCCTGGGGAAACAAAAAATGGTGAACCCAACACGAATCCTTAACCAAGATAATAGTGTTACCCATATGTTAGGCCCCTATCAATTGATGAAAGAGGGCCATAAAAGGGAATTAATCTCTCATTTGTTCATCTAAGAGATGCTAATTTTTCAGAGTTCATTTTTTTTATTTATCATATATTCATACACTTTATTTCCATTAATTTCCATTATTTAAAATGGTTTCCTTCAATTTTTCACCCGTGAATTCCCCGTCTACTGCTCAACCTGGATCCTCACCCACACAAAGGAATTCATCACCAACTCAGTGTCTTCAACGTTGGGTCTCCAATTAATTGGTCAGAGAGTTCCATAAATATGGTACTATCCTGAACATAGAGTCTGTCTGATAATCCCTCCAAATTAGGAATAACCCTTGGTCTTTAGATCAATGACAACAATTGGTTCAGAAGTAGACGGTTCCAACCACAGTCTTCAAACATTTCAAGAGTTTATCCCTGGAACCCAATCCCCAATCCCCCTTATTCAAGGGAGGTAGACTAATTGGTTATCCATGGAATCATTATGAAGACACAGGGGTCCCTCCCAAGGCCTCCTTCCAACAATCCCTACTACCAACCTCACGCAGCAGTAAACCCTCAACTTGATGAGAGTGTTATCTTCCTCTATCTAGCCTAGGTTCCTCAAACTCAGGCACACTAGACGAAATACCTGGGAAAACGACCGGCCAACAGGGATTAGAATCCTACCTTTCCCCCTTTAGAGAATTCCATCACCCTAGTTTGATGGAAAATAGAAAATGGGAACATACACCCAACTGCCTTTACATCACCAGCCCACAGACTCGTTTGGCGGCACCCAACCAATCCCACCATTCAAATATAGTGGAGTTTCATTAGAAGACACATACACCTACTTATAATCTATTATCCATTCAACAGAATCATCTGAATGCATTCATGAAATCCCATAAACCAAATGGGGCTACAATTATCAAGCAGGAACAAACACCTACCAACATCTATCACGTCTATTAATAGCCTCACTTGGCAGTATTTAGAAAATTAAATCCGAATACCTCGACAACAAACCCAAGGCCGACCCAACTCTCTACCCCCATGAATAAGTATTGTCAGTATCCACAGACAGGAAAGGGAGGACAAGAGTATGTACATACACCCAGATACAGAATGGATGAATATTCCCATTCATGCAACTAAAGTCACCAAGAAAAATTTGGAAATGGTGAAAGGGAAGACACCAATTTTCACCCATATCGTTGATGTTTTCTAGAATATAATAATGCAATCATTAGTAGTAACAAAGGTAAAAAACCATAATTCTATCCCCACACATGAGAAGACTCAACATTATGTCATCCTAAATTAGATACATATCACTATTATAGTCTAGGGGGTTATGGGGAATACTCCCACATATCATACAAACAATCAGATCAGGAACATACACTTGTTCCAATTGGAGATTATCAGTCTGTTCTGACAGCCACTCCAAATCAGGCACATATGCATGCTCATGATAACCACTTTTCCCAAATATTTCCCCCAACTACATGTAAGAGATCATCTAAAACAAAATATCACCAAGAACAGATGGATATTCAAGAGTCGATCTACGATCTAGCTCCTATTAATGCTGGAGTTCTTGAGGCCCTTATACATTTATCTTTTACAGCTCACGATCTTATCCTCCTATTACCAAATTATGGTTTTAGTAGTAGTAATTTGGAATCTTCACATCAGTTAATCCATCTTGAAGGCATGTATCATAAATATATAGTCAATTTAGATAAATTATATATGGATGAGAGCTACGGAAACACTCTATTTGGATATAAGTCTATGGAGTAAGAGGATTTATCCTTTGTCATAATCCACCATGGTGGTCCTTCCCATGATGGAATTCACTGTGGATTTCCCCTCCACAATAGTGTTTCATGTTTTCTAGAAAATTATATAACTAAAAATTTAGTGATGAGAAAGCATTTTTATCTTGAGGGAATTTCAAACATAAGGCGAGTCATGTCTGATGCCTTATTACTAGTGGGTGAAATAAATTCTCATCCAGAAGCTAGACCAATGCAACAGTCATTCTCCGAACATCCTTTGGGTCATTTTCATTCTAAAATATTAGAAGAAACATAAACTATTCTTATCTCTTATAATAAATCAATCGATGAAAATCCTATTTGTTAAGAACAATTTCAGAAACCTCTAGAAAAATATGAATAGGATATGTTTAATATGAGAAAACAATTGGAAAAAGGTGAAATACCAGTCATATTTTTCTCTTTGGAAACCTCTCAATACAAAATTTAATAAATGGTGGCAGAATCTTGCATTCATGATGTCTGCCTCAACCTATGGAAGACACTTCATCATTTAAAAATCAACGTATTACTGTATGATGAATTTCTAATTCATGTCAGAATAATAGAAGGGGTTCAGTGCCAAATTGACTTGGGATCCCTTTAGTTTTATCGACATCCAAAGATCAATAAGAAACATGAGGTACTTCAATGTGAATGCCTCAATGCATTAAATAGGTTATGACAATTGATAGTGGAAACCCCATCTGGTGTTCATATCAGAGGATGGTATGTACGTGGAGCATTTCATTTTAACAGACTAAAAAAATTGGAAATCCCATCGAATTTGGTCTCATGAAATTTTATTGAATCAGGACAGCTACAACAAACAAATTCTATTCATGACTGAAAAGATTCTTAGAAAGAGAAGGAATTGATAGTTTCTCACCAAAGTCATGTTAAAAGAGAGAAACCTATTGGTATTATTTTGCATATAGTGTCTAAAAATATCAAGAAGGCTTCTCGCATAAAGGATTTCTGCCATCAGATCACACAAATATCTAAAATAAGACAATGATCTTATAAAAAAAGTTATTTAAGTGGGTGTTAGATAATTCACCCAACCAATCTTCTGACCAGAATTTTTAATATCCAAAGAGTAGCTACATAGATATCATTCATAGTAGTTCAAGAACTGCCCCAATCCCCAGTGTTGAGGTATTTATTAACCCAACCATCAGAGCCAACTCGAAGCGCCCGAAGTGTTATGGAAGAAGAACAAGAAGAGCTCATGCCTACAGTGTTGGGGTATTTCCACATATATAGTCCCCTCCTCAGTGGAAGGCAGTTTTCTATCATTTAAGGAGGAATCCACAAAGTGAATACACAACTAAACTATCCAAGGACTCCCTTTAGATTACTATCCTTCATAAAATTCCTCAAGAAACAAAAAATAGGAGAACACAATCTCGTAGAGGATGAAGAAGAAGGAGATCTCACAATGATAATGGTAGAATTTCATTAATGTATTATGGGTTAGTGAATGTCATTAATTCCAATATGAAAGATCCCCCAAAAAATGAGTCTAGTTTAGAGGTGTTAGAGGATGAAGTTCTTATTCATAATGCAGTACGCATCGAATAAAATGAAGAAGGTGTGTGTACCTGAAATCAATGGATTACAAAAAATTTAGATATTACCTCTAATAATAAAGTTCCACCTCTTCTAAATGAACCTAACAAGGGTAACGGTAAAGGTCAGATCATGTCTCACTTTTCTACTATAGATGTTTTACCACTTTTTCATGAAGAAATATTTACCCCACTAAAGGAAGTGTTGTATCAGTTGAGATGACTCAATGTTGAGTTACTTCAACAAAGTATTTCGGGTAGACATGCTCTATAGGTAGATCCTTAGCTTTCACTTCCAGTATGAGCACCTCAGCAAAGGGGGATTGTTGTAGCTACAGATATAGATAATGAAATCCTTTATTGGTATCCTATCCAAAATAGGGTCACACACATCCTTATACGCTTATCCCCATAGGTTATCCCAAACAAATACCAACAGCACCACCATTGGTGTTTTTTCCCTTCATTGCACCAGTTCAGGCTATAGATGTTGTACCTATACACATCCAAGCTCATCCAGATATTCCCTAAATGCTTATGAATTTCATTATGTCATTAACAAATCAATTAGATTTTATGTAAGAATAGTTCACAATAGTACAACATTAAAATAAGGCTTTCCCTGAGTATGTAGATCTAATTCCTCCACCGCCAAATTTATGAATACCACATTTTCTATATTTAATTGTTCAGGATATCTGGAGTTGCACATAACAGATTTTGTGTCTCACTGTGATCCCATGATGTGGACCCCTCAAAAATAAGAAGTAGTAATACTTAGAGGTTTTGTGAAATCACTATAGGGCCCGACCATTTTCTAGTATACAGGTTTGTAGTCTTGATCAATTACTAGATGGGAAGACCTCTATAAAAATTTCATTTTACAATTTATCTCAACACTGTAGAAGACTATAGTTTTAGATATTATAACCTAAAAAAAGATAATTAAAGAGTTTCAGATTTCATTTCACGGTGGAAAGGATTAACATACCCTTTCAATATACAACTCCCTCAAGAAGAGATGCTACCAATCTGTGTGGAAAATCTATGTGATGAGTTTCTCACACCACTAATCCCTATAAAATACATAGAAAGGTTTCAGGACCTTGATTAATCAACCAAAATTGGATAATTCCATCACAGAAACCAAATCCACGTCGTGTGTAATCCCAATATATCCGGGAAGGAGAACAGGAAAAGTAGAGGCTTCCATAGTTACACCCAAGAAAGAACCTATTCCTATTTCTACTTCAAAACCCTCATCATAATATAATAATCCCCCTCCCAATTGTCAGCAATAATGGAAACCTTGTCAAGATGATCAAAAATATGAAAGGGGAAGATATTTTTAGGATATAAAGAAAAAAATATACTCTTTTTAGAATAGACAAGTTTCCGGTTACTTCATTTCATCCTTGGAAAACGACTTATTTCAGCTGCCAAGACCCAAGAAACCGAACAAAGAAGGAGATAAGGACCTCCCAAACTACTTTACTTTTTTATCAAATGTTTTTGAACCCATCCAAGAGTGTTTTGATTTCAAATATCTCTTGAAAAATAGTGTGGACTCTAGATAGGTGGAACTAAAAAGTTAATCACCCCAAGTAGCAAGCAATATTTTTAATAATCCATATGAGGAAGACGAATGGTAGAAAGTCAAATGAAATAATGTGTAGAAATTTGATCATTAGATGGTATGGAAAACAATCAATCAAACTCATGAAATTATATAAACATAGTATAATCAATTGACTTTTCCTCTTTCCACTTCAACTACAACCAATCCATCTTCATAAAAAGATTAGTCCTCCAAAGGTCAATCCTCAAAGAAATGACATGGTCAGAAGGATAAAGAGCATTCAAAAGAAGATGACTGTGTCAAGGCTCAATTTGTCCTTGAATTTGGTTGATTTCATGCCAACTATCTCAAAATCATGTGCTACACCCCACCAAACCACACAATAAGAAATGACATGTCAGGTATAACCATTATCTGATGAGGAGTTGATCTTCGGTTATGTTAACATTATCCAATTAATGAACTCCTATGAAAATAAGGATTCTGATTATGAATATGAATTCCTTATACTTGATTGTGGAACTAGGGGATGAAGTCATGGTCAAGTATACACGGGAATATGTGGGTTTGAAAAAAGAATATATTTTAATTACACCCATATTCGAACAATTTATATTGCAGAAACTCATGGGAGATCCCTTCATCGGTCTTATAAAGAACAAGGGAATTCTCTCACACCTGATAAAATCGGCCCCATTATGATTATCTTGGAATACTGATTAGAAGCTATACCACAACTTTTTTGACAAGTGTCCAGACTCAGTCAGCCTGACCCATGAAGAGCAGAAGTATTTCCAGCCTTTGTCCCGACACATAGTGCATCTATATCAAAAGAATTGAATTCCACGGAACCTGCAGAATTTCATCTTTATTATATAAAATGCAAGCCTTTGGACTAGAATTATGATGTTTTGAAACAAATATCCAAAGTACCAATCATGATATCAATTTTAGATGCTCTGAATCTATCAAAAGATATTTGAGAATCACTTATTGAGTCTTTGTCAAGTCCTCTGGACTTTCAAACGGAGGTTGATGCTGCTAAGGTCTATCATATTGAAAATAATTTTGAAGAATTTCATGAAGTTATATATTTCCTAGACCAAGATGATTATGATTTTGGACATGGACACATGAGGCCCTTGTATTTTTCTGAAAGGGTTAAGGATACAAGCACTCGATGAGCCTTCATTGATAATGGCTCATGAGTCAACATCATTCCCATCTGTACACTTCATCAGTTGGGTCTCCCTGAATCTAAATTATCTCCCTCCACTTTGATGTTGCAAGGTTATGAAATTAATAAACAAAAACCTCTAGTCGAGATTAAACTCATATTTCAGTTTGGGGATCTTCTATCTAATTCAGATTTCAGGGTTGTCCAACATCACACAAATTTAAACATTCTATTTGGATGGTCTTAATTGCATCAGCATGCGACCATTCCTTAATTATACAACCAATGTCTTAAGTATTGCTTTAATGGTAAAATTGGTACATTACATGGTTAAAAGGCCCCATTAAAAACTTGTGAATCTCAGTATATTGATTAATATTTCTATGACACAAATGGAACAGAGTCTGTGGAAAAATATTTAACAATAGTAATTGCTCCAAATGGATTGGAAAAGATCCCACCTAACCCATTTAAGAATCTCAGAGAACATTACGTGTTTCCTATCAATAAAATTAAAAGGTTAGACCCAAATCTAATCACTAATCCTATGACTTCCATATTTTCAGTTGTTCCAATCAATCCTAACAGCAAAGGAGAAATTTTTGATTTACCAAATAGTGGTGAAATATTGAATGGAGATGTCTTCATTTCATCCACCAAACACCATAAAATTTTTTATTCATCTATTAGGCTAGAATAATTTGTTTCATTAATAGATAAAGACAGGAATACTGATTCCAAACCCTTCATTTTCACTGCAATACTCCTAAAAGACCCTTCATCCTCAGAGGGGTTGGAAATGGTTCCTTCTTCTTCCAGATGTCCAAATAAAAACTCCTCCCTTATCTCTGAGTATATTTCTTCATCAACTACCCTTTAAAATTAACCATAATAAGTGAAATGTGAGGAAGATTAAGAATAGTAACTTATCAGGGACACCCCTTCGGAATTCTAGGAATAAATCTCTACCACTTTTTATAAGCTTAGAGAAATAAATTTCAGTAGAGAGGAAGATCCATGACCCCTCTAAATAATGTGTCCATGACTTCTGAAGAGAAATAGGTTTATAATTCATTTATAAACCAACATCAAAATTTAATTTCTTTTATTTATAGAGAAATTATAGGCATTGAATCTGAGGTGGCCACTCATCATTTGGGTTTATCATAAGAGAATCAGGGATTCAATCAGGTGAAAAAAAGAATGCACCCAACTCATGCCTCCAAAATTGAGGTTGAAGTTGGAAATCTTATCAAATTGAACTTTATTAGAGAGGTGAAATATCCAAAATGTAGGGCCATGATTATCCTAGTGAAAAGGAATAAGGGGGAAATATAGTTTTCATTGATTTCAAAGATCTTAACAGGTATTTTCCCAAAGACGACTTTCTGATTTGAATAATAGAACTTGTGATTAATGAAACCAATGGATATGAATCTCTATTTTTCATGGATGGATACTAAGGGTATAAATAAGTCTACATGGCACTAGAAGATGAAGAATCTATATATTTTAGATCCCCTCATGGAAACATTTTCTATCGGGTAATGGCATTTCTATTGAAGAATATTGGTTGGACCTAACAACATGAAATTCCCCATATTTTCAAACCATTCTTGGGAAAATTTATTTAATGTTATGTGGATGATCTAATAGTTAATTATAAACAATGTTCTGATCCCCTGGTTGATCTGTAGACCATATTAAACATTCTTTAGAAAAAGAATTTGAAGATGAACCCCTTCAAATTTTCTTTCGAGGTGACATTGGGGAAATTTCACAGTTTTTTTGTATGTAATCATGGCATCAAAGTTGATCCTAATAAGAAAAAGGATATCCTTAGTGTGTAAACTCCTAGAAAATAAAGTAATTGAGAGGAAATCAATGACACTTGACCTATATCCATCTCTTTATAGCCAATTTGGAAGGTAAGTGTTTTCCCTTCACCAAATTGATGAAGAAAGGGGTCACATATCGGTGGACCAATGACTACCAAAAATAATTTGATATCCTCAAGAAATACCACTTTAGCCCACTGATATTGATTCCACCTTTTAAAGAAAATCCAGTCATTCTGTATGTGATGTCCTTAGAGTGAACACTAGGTGACTTCCATCAACAAAACAATGGTGTTGGGAATG
This sequence comes from Viscum album, assembly GCA_963277665.1. NCBI lineage: Eukaryota > Viridiplantae > Streptophyta > Magnoliopsida > Santalales > Viscaceae > Viscum > Viscum album. Next base: position 397,463,121 of record OY728145.1, read on the forward strand.
AAAACAACCATTTCTATATCAGTCGAACCATGCTTGATGTAGATACTCAATATTCAAATATTGAGAAAAGATTCCTAGTAATAATATTTGTAGTTCAGAAATTGAGACACTATTTGTAGCATCATGTGGTCCACCTGGTATCTCATAATAACCCACTCATATTTATCCTTAGTTATCATATTCATGTAGGATTTCCGACATAGTGGATGGTTATTCTGCAATAGTTTGATATATAGTTTGTGCCTCATAAATCAATAAAAGGCCAAGATTTAGCAGATTTCCTTTCTAAGCACTTGTTTGTTGAAGAGAAATCATTTAATATTGAATTTCCTAAGGAATTAATCTTATTCATTCCAGAATGTCCTGGAATATGAGAAATGTTCTTTAGTGTTGCATCTAGAAGTCCAAAAGGGAAGAGAATGGAAAACCCTAAACATAACAAAGTTGGGTAAGGAATTGTGCTTATCTTCCTAGAGAAGGTAGTGTTTCTGTATTCCTTTCTATTATCATAAGGTGGTAACAACAATGAATCATAATGTTAATCTCTCATTATAGGCTTGGAATTTTCACACCATGTAATACTGGATTACCTAGAGGTGAAAGGTGATTCAGAATTGGTAATCAAAAAAATTAATGGGGATTATTCCATTAGAATAGAAGAACTAATCCCCCTGTGTGATTATGTTTGATGTTTAATGGAATAATTCCCCTCAGATCCAACATTTTCTTTCATACCGCACTCACAAAATTCCCAAGCTGATGCACTAGAAAATATAGCCACACCCTTGGCAGATCAAAATTGGGATGAAATGATCATTAGCATTGCTCATCGTTATGTGGTTTCACCTTTTGTTAACATAAGAAGAGAGGATATCAATGAAATTAGTACCATTTATGAGACATATGGTCATACCACGAGATGGATACCACCATCTTGGAATATATATAAATGGGGTATCTCCACCAGATAGAATTATAAGAGGACAGATCTGGAAACGATGAGTTAGTTCCACTCTTTATGATCTCCCATTTCATCAGAAGATCCTTTAAAAATGGGGCTTCAATGATATTCTTCTCAGATGCATTGATGGGGTAGAAACCATGTATGTCATGAAATAAGTACATATAAGAGCATGTGGTTCTCACCATTCTGGGCATATGATTTCTCATCAAATCTAAGGTCATGGATACATTGTCCTTTGATGACACAAGATTTCCCAGATTTCACTAAGAAGTGTCATCCCTGCAAGATTCATGCTAACTTGATTCATCAACCCTTGTAGATGCTACATATAACTAAATATTGTAGGTCATTTTCAATATGGAGAATAAATGTAGTAGGAACCTATCTTCTAGCTGTGGCAAAGAAGTTAAATTATATTCATACTACTATCAACTTCTTCTCTAAATGGGATGAGGAAATATATCTCAAAGAATTCGGGGCCAAAATCATTGTTTATTTTTTCAAAGCCAATATCATTTCTGGATTTTGTGTCCCTCAAACCATATTGATAGAAAACAGCACCAATTACTGTTCTGTTGAGTTAAAGAAGCTATATTAGGAGCACAATATCAAATCCTACCATTTATCTCACTATTATGTAGTGGCCAATGGAAATATATAGGATTTAAACAAGACTATACCATATATAATCCAAAATACGGTGGATAAAGATAAAAATTATTTCCTTAATAAGCTATTACTTTATTTGTGGGTTTATCAGACTACTACTCATACAACCACATTGTAAAACCCATATTCATTGTTATACGGGATAGAAGTAGGTCTACCTATTGAAATTCAATTTCCTTCACTCTGAGATTCCATCAGTGATCAGTTATCTATGGATGACCAGTTTCATAAGCATGTTGATGATCTTAAATGATTAGATGAAAAGATATTTCTTACTTTTCATCATTTGGAAGACTATTAGAATATAATAGCATGATATTTTAACTGGAAAGTTTTTGTATGCTCATTTCTTCAAGGAGAATTGGTATTAGTCCTCAGGACTACGATGATACCCTGAATGAAGCCTCTAAAGCTTGTGCCAAATTTGAAGGGCCTTATTCCATATATAAGGTCTACTCTAATAGAGCTTATTCACTAATCAAAATGGATAGAGAACTTATTACAACTGCAACCAATGATTGATTATTTTAGAAGTACACTGTGTAATTACATAGAGTAATGTTTTAGTTGTAAGACAATAAACTGCATAACAACTATACACATCCATGCTACATGATGTTAAAATGTGTATCATATTTCTCTTTTTTGCGTGAAATTAAACTAAACGACATCATTTGTCCTCGCTACATGACATTAAATTGTATAGTTAGAATCTCCTTCATTTTATGTTGAGAAATCCTCCAAGATACCACAAATTAGCATTTCTTGTGGTTCTTAAAAAATGAGTAGCTTCTATGCACAAGCATTACTCACATCATTACTACTCCTTAGTGGAACATGAGCCCCATTTCCCTCTATATTTGAATTAGATCTTCATAGAGACCCCTTTTTAAGATCTATGTATTGCTTGATTCTTATTCCAATGAGATACATAGTGATGATCGGACCTCTCATCTTGGGCCCATCCATAAAAAAATATAAGTTCCCCCATTCCTTATGTTTATGAGTCAGATCTACACAATGAATACTATTTTCAAGAACTAAATGTGGCTTTATTTTCATTCTAATGAGATACATAGTGATGAACAGATCTCTAATGTTAGGCCCATCCAAAACCATAAAAAACATTATTTCCCAATTTCCTGTTGTACATGAACCAAAGCAATATAGATTACTCTTCCAGAAAACATGGTTTGATCTTCATACCATCATGTGCCTTAAGTTTAACCATTATTCTGAAATTTATTAAAAGCCCCCAAATCACACATAAAACACAATTGGTGTGGGGAATGGTCTTTTCAAGAACAACATTTGGATTGATTTTCATTTTAATGGGATATGTAGAGACACAAAGATCTATAATATTGGGCCAAACCACAATAAAAAAATAAAAAAAGTTCCCCTTTTATTCCCTATGTTTTTGTATCAAACCTGCATAGCTAATGTTTCAAGAAATGCATGTGTCTTGATTCTCATCCATATGAGATACGAAGTGATGCCCAGATCTCCAATATTTTTCCCAACCAAAACTAAATAAAAATCCCCCATTCCATGTATCTATGATTTTGATCTACACAGGGAATACCTTTTTTCAAAAACTATGTTTGGATTGATTCCCATTTCAATGGGATACATATAGAATCCTATATTTCCAATCTAGTGCCCATCTGTAACAAAAAAATAAAAAAAACTCCCTTATATTCCCTATGTGTATAAATCAATCCTACATAGATAATGATTCAAGAACTGTGTGTGGCTTGATTCTAATACATATGAGATATGTAGTGACACCCAGATCTCCAATACTGGGAAAATCTACACTTTCATGGAAGAAAACCCTCTTTCATTTACTTATGAAAAAATAAAATTTTCATAGGGACTTCTTCCAAGACATTTAACTTGATTCTAATTTTAATGAGATACATGGTGATGCCAAGACTTTCTACTTTAGTCTCAACCATAAGCCTAGAAATTATAAACATATCTCTTTCCCATGTAAAAACTTGATTGATATGGGGGAAAATCTCAAGAACTATGTGTGGCTTGATTCTTTATTCATCAAGATACATAGTGATTCCCGATTTCTATAATATCGCTCAACAACCATATAATTATCATACCCTTATACTTCACTTTTTATACCTTTGTGTTGCAGAAGATTCCTTTTAACCCTCCATGTTTCTCACACCGAGCACAAGTCATGTTGGATTAGGAATTATTTAATGAAATTATCTGTTCAAATAATGGATTTCAATTTTTATTTTGGGTTTTCTTTCCTCATCTCAGGGAAATAAACTACATTATGTCCTTAAAAAATTCATGTGTTTTGTTTCTAATTTTAATGAGATATGTGGTCATTTCACATCATTTCACCTTTTTCCCCACCTAAATATGATAAACTGAATGGGAATTGTCTTGAATCTCAACCATATGAGATATGTAGCCACAAACAAACTTTCAAAACTTGGAAGAAGATGAAATATCATTCAAATAATTACTTTCTTCTTCCATGTATGAATCATATCTACATGAGGAGACTCAATAAACGTTTCCATATTATGTATAAACCCGTATTTAGTAAAATTATATTATCCCTCACAATTTAGTTTGATTAGAGTGAGGAAAACTTAGTTAAGAACTACATGTGTCTTGATTCTTGATTCAAAAATATATATACTGACATTTGGGGCATATTCTCTGGTCCAGCAGCAATATTCATTTTCACATCAAACTAACATCTCGTCCTCACCACTTGACGATAATCTGCTTGGATCAATAAGAACTATGTGTTGCTTTACTCTTATTTATATAATATATTTAGTGACATCCATATTTTCAATTCAAGTCCTAGCTACAACATGATGTTAAAAAGCCTCTTCTCTCCTATGTACGAGTTAGACCTACACGAGGAGATTCAAATCATATTTATATCAAATCCCTTAATGTCATTACTACATACCCAGTACCCAATGGACTATGTATGGATTAATTCTCACCCTATTGAGATATATAGTGAAACTAGAACCTATATCCCAGTTCCATCAATGGTATAAAATAAAATTCCCTATCTCCCATATACAATTAAAAATCCATGTAGGAGCCCTTTATTTTGGTTCATCTCCTTAGAGATACCATTAAGGAAAGAAACGATATTCCCATTATACATTTGAGTCAGATCTATATAAGGGAATCAAAATCATAAACAATATTGATTCAAATATTTCTCTTGTAAATTGAAAAGCACCCCTTTTGTATTACAAACTCTTAGTCTTGAATACTATCAGATCTTCATCATCATCCATTAGTTTCTTGGGACAGAGTATCTGATACGTGAGAACTATTTTTCCCAAATATGTAGCATGTGCCCCTAGGTGGCCTTACATAAAATTCACCTACATAATAGGCATGTCACCCAACGGATTCCATTGTTTGTCTATGCAGTATATTCCCTAGTTAGTCTGACATAATATAGCCCCTGTAACGGGTTTTCCAAATGGAGGTAACTTCGTTCTTGAGAGAAGCCTCTTTTTTTCCTTTAAAATTTCATTATAGTGTGCATCAACCCATATTTTAAATTGATCAACCTTTTTATATTTATTTTATATGATTTCTCCTGGCTTGAAAGTATCAAAGATAGTGGTTTACAATTTTTCACACTCCATATATTCAAAGAATATTTAAATAACCTTGGATAACTTGACAACATATCATACATTATTTCCATAATATGATGGTCCAAGTAATATGAACTAAAACTAAATACACCATATTAACTATATTTGGGCCAATCCTTTGTAGAGATCCCATTCCTCCAATTCTTTGAAAATCTATAATGGATGTATCCCCTCTATATTCAGGTAAATGTATCGATAAACCAAAATCTATCCTTAGGAAAATAAAAATACCCATAAACTATCATCTCCCATTAGAAATAGAATGTCGAATTTTTTAGAGCTCTTTTACCCGACTATGCAGTCTATACCCTTAGGTTTCTTAATGTAAAATTATCATGCATAACGGGCTTGTTAGTCAAAGGATGCCACTATTTTTCTATGTATAATATTCCCTAGCTAGCCCTGTAAAATAATTCCCCCATAATGGGTTTTCCAAACAGTGGTAACTTCGTTCTTAAAAGAGAAACCCTATAATTACCTTAGCCCTTTTCCCATATCATTATTCAGATCCTGGAATCCCCAAATAACAATTTACAATTCTCCCTTCCCATACTTGAATATGGTATCACATTTCCACATAAATTACCAAGAATTAGAAAACCATAAAATATTTGGTTGATGCTAACTACCTTAAATTAAAATCCCCTAATGTCCTTGCTGCATGAATTTAAACTGCATAGCATAATGTCCATGATCCAAGACTTTGAACTACATGATCCCAAATGTCCTTTCTACATAACTTTAAACTGCGCAATATATTATCAAAAAAATCATTTCTAACAAAATGTACCCTTCTTCACATACCAAATTCCTGTATCAGTGGTTTCTCATTCATATCTTATGTCACCACAAATGACCCCTTTATTCTCAATTATATTTTCATGGAAAATCCACCCCCTATGGCCTTGTGACATACAAATACTAAATGTATTTGTTTATTAGAAATAGAATATTGGAATTCTTGAGATCTCTTTTACCTAAAAATGGAGTATATTCCCTAGTTTCCCTTGTATAAAGTCGACCCCCATAACAGGGTTGTCAGACTAAGGATGCCATTGTTTGGCTATGCAGCACATGACCTATCTATCCCTACAAAATATAGCCCAAAAAACAGGTTTTTCAAATGATGATAAATTAATTCTTAAGAAATACCTACTTTATTAGAATTTTTCAAGTGTTATATTTGGTGACCATAAAAAAATATCATGCCCCAAGATTCCATTTAAAAGTATCTAAATAATATTGGGATCTTCCTCAATTATCAAGCCCTATTTGGATTGTAATCTCAAAATTCATAGTCAAAACTATTCGGCCTTATACAGTAAGCTTATTGGTAAGAAATTAATGATTTTAAACTACCAATAAAAAGATATATTGTACTCAACAGGTTGAAAACCTGCAAAGGGTAATCTAGGAAAAATTTGAGTTTTAACTCTCTAGACCTACACTTGGTTTGGTTTAGGAAATATCGAGCAGTTTTAAAAAATAAAATTCAAAAGACATAGAGTTTGTAAGGTTGTCCATATGACCCCCGACACCATCAAACTAGTCTAACTAGGCCAATTGGAGTAGGTAAAAATTAGAGAATCTTTCTAAACATGACGTACCCCAAACCCACAAAATGATGCTGGAATACGTTAAAGTGCCCTACTTTTTTCTTATAAACAAATTATTTTGATTCCGAATGAATCTAATTTTACGGGGGTGGATTTTGTTGACACCACGGAATGAGTTTCATGAACGTTTATACATAAATCATGTTTGAATTTCCATTTTCTATGACACTGATATGCAATGAGGGATAATTTTGAATGATCCCCCCTTAAGTGTATGCCATGGATTTCCAAGATCAATACCAAAAACGTTTCAATACATTAAAATGATATTTATGATTTTATTATGAGATGATTTGGTTTATTAACCTTTTAAAAATGTTTATATCTCTTTAATATCTTTGGTTTGACTGGTTGCGGAGCCCAAATGGACTTAAGGATCAAAATTTATGGCTCTCATAAGTTGGAAAAAAATTTGAAAATGGATTTTCTTCAACATGCACACCACACATGCCTGCCAAGTCACCTTCACCCAGGGTTCCATATTTTCCTATAAATTTGCCCCTTTGGGAACATATTTTTAACAACCAAAAAATCAAAAAAATTCCCCGCATCTTGCATGCATCAGCATGCATAGACAGCTTGTGCACATTAGCTTGCACAGACATCTTGATCACATAAACTTGTAGGGATAGATTGCACGCATCAGCTTGTGAGGACATCTTGCATGAATTAGCTTGCATGGATAGATAGAATGCATCAGCTAGCATGGAAAAAACATTCACACCACCCACTTGCTCCCCATCCACTTGCGCACCAAATCTTCGTCACCAAGGGTCATATTTTTTCCTATAAAAAGACACATTGGGTCTTCATTTCTATGGACGAATTTCCCCGAAGCCCTATTTCTACTCTGGTCTCCCTAGTTCTTCACGCAAGTCTTTTTAAACTTTTAGGTAGTTATTTAAAACTTAAGGACAAGGGATTATAGGGGGATCATAGGACATAAGTCAATTGAGGGTTTCAAATCCATAACACTTGCACGCATAAAGCATCCAACCTTCCCAAATCAAGAACACTAGCACCCCCTCCATTACATATATAGGAACTTGAGCACCCCGCTTCTAGGAATACCTATGAGGTCTCTTTAAGGCATGAACCAGGTATTACCCAATTCTTATCCTCCAATATTTCTTCACTTATGGTGACATCTGGTCTCCTAAGCCTACTTGTGCTCCCAATACATACGTGCCAATGACTTGAGTGCCCCACTTTGATTCACCTCACCTCTTTAGAATTGTCAATACTTTCATGAATATTCCTTCAAATCCATTCATGGCATAAATTCTTCTTCATTTGATCCCTTTTCTGAAAGGGATAATTTTTAAACCTCCTCCAATACCTATAATTTACAAAACCTTAGGGAATAGAACACTAATGTGTCTCCTATTAGGATTTATATTTCTACAATCAAAGGTTTCCCATAGTTGTCCTACATGGAAGCTAGGATTCTTTAAATGTCTATGGAGTTGTATCTCCACAGTCACGAGAGATCTTCTCCCAAAAACAGTGTTGAGGAGTTCCCGATTTGGTGGATTATGGTTTGAGGCATGTCAGTCCCTTGTCTCTAAAACTCGAAGCCTCAGTTCCTTAGTAAGGAAGGTATGGTTCACACCTACTTTTCATTTTGAAATATAAAAAGTCTCCCTCCTCTTAGTTGGTTCAATTTTAGGGAATCCTTCCTAGAATAATCCCATAGCCTATCGAGTCAGACCTAATGACATTCACTTTCATTTCACAGTGAAGGGTTCATTGCTCCACACCCTCAACCACTGTCTCCTCATCTTCATTCGTCATAGGCCTAACCACTTCCATTGGAGAAGGAGAAAATTTGTGGTTTGATGAATCTCTCACATCCTCTTATTTCTCTCACCAATCATGACTCAAGTGGGCATAAATAATTGTGATGATCAAGAGATCTGCACAATCCAAATCATTTCTTGAACAATGAGAACTTTGATTCTCTCTATAATTGGGATTTGTAGGAAGCCTTCACCCAGGACCTGAGATCACTGGACATCCTCCTCGAGATTCCAACCTTAACTCCCTTAATCCAAGTATCCTTTTTGAAAGTAAATCCCGAATTAACCCCCCCTAAATCTCAAATATTTAAGGCATATCTCATTGACCCTGTTATAAGGGAATACTCTTTTGGAGTATGCCCCAACCTATTTCTCTAAATGTGCCATATTCCACTTTGATACTTATCATACTACAAGGGATTTGTTTCCCATACAAGTGGGATATGTAAGAAGCCACCCTAAGGTTCAAACCCAACACTCTAAATAAACCTTGTTCTTTCTGAGACACATTCCCAGGAGGATTTTATCCAACATAGAAACATATATCCTTTATAAGTTCTTTGTGATACTTAGGCTTAAGTCCTACACCAATATTTGCTTAGGTATCTTCCAACTAATATATCCTTACCACGTGACATTAAACTATACATTTATGTCTTTATTGCATGACCTTAAAAGGTAGTATGTGTCCCGTTAAGTGGTGTCGAACTATGGGGGTTCTGATTCTTTTCACGATGATGTGTAGGAATCCCATTTATGGGTATGATCCCCACATCAAAACAACCTGTGTATACAAATATGACAATAAATTCTAGAGATCCCTACTAAATGGTTTAAAATTAGTTCCATCATAACAACTACTAAAGAATCTATAAGTAGTATATGAGAGGATACCATTTATGGCGATTCTCAAATACATACAGGTATCTCCATTGATTAAGAACCTCGAATACATATAGATTATTGTGAATTTCATTAATTCTAAATAAATTGATTGAAGATCTCAAGGGTAATCCTACATTATACTTGGTAAAATAATAAGGATTCATCAACATATCTTAAATCTATAAGAGAGTTCAAAAATAGGTAATAATCCCCCCCAAGGGTTTGATGAGCCTAAACACCCATTCTATTGAATAATTTTAGTTCTTAATTATCATAGGTTAATAAACCTAACGAATTCTTTCCTTTGTATACAGAACTGTTGGATGTTTTTGGTTCCATAAATAAATACAATAGAAACCGTTTGAAAGTAGTAATTCTTAATCAGAACACACGTTCCAAGAGAAACATATATATATTTAAAATATATGATATTTATATTTTGTTAAACATTATTTAGATGATGGAATGATTATAAATATACATTTTTTAAAAATATTTAAAAGAAACATTCCTGAAAAATGAAAAAATTGGGACAAAAAAAACGATGATTTTAATAATGATTTACAATTAAATGGCTATTAAAATGTTATAAGTGGATTATACATTCTAATAAAATAATTGGAATGATTATATAATATAAGTATTATAAATTTAAAATTAATGTTTAGGAGGTTAAAATTATTTAATGAAAGTCTAAATTCACTTACGTTATTTCCAATGTCACATTTATTTCTCATAGACATTTCACGTATTCAGCAATTATTTATGTTATGAGGTATATAAAAAAACCCAATCATATGTTATATAATTGCAATAATTTTGTTCATACTATTTTAGGTTTCTTCTTTTTCTATGTTTTCTTCAGATCTATGATTATAAAAATACCAATGTGGTAGGGGATTTTCATTAGAATATGATTGTTTATTTGGATTTTTTATTATCAGGATTCCAATGATTATATTTTTTCATATATATGCCTTGATATCCATTAATTTTATATATCATTATTTATATATAATAAAATTTTTAATTTCATTTTCTTTTCTTTGAGAACTCAAGAGACCAAAATAATTTTTTGAAGGGAAACAAAATTTATTTCTCTCCTAGGTCGAAAATCCTTTTTCTTTTATATCTATGTTTTCAACAAGAAATAAAAAATATTTCTATTAATATACAATTATATATTAAATTGATTTTTCCCCGTGTATGATTTTTTTTAAAATTACTTAAGCGAAATATTTTTATCATTTTTTAATATGTTATTTTTAACTTGTTGGGTCCATCGGGGGCATAAATACCCAGAGTGGGGTGGGGTGAATCATGGTGTGGTTATCCATTTCAAAATGCTTCTTACCCTATGGGATCATGACCTATTTATTATGAGTATTATTATTTATATATAGTGTTCTTATTTCTCCTTTTTTAACTTTATCTTATGATGATGCACAAAAATTAAAGTATGAAAGAAGCACACACACTGATTTGTACTAGTTCGGCCTCACTGGTTACATCTAAGGAGCATAAAATGACAGTATTCCAACATAGAAAATTCACTAATGATCAATTTAAAATAAAATATCATTATATATCACTTATATGCCACGAATCACTGCCTTTGTAGTGTTTAGGGATAGTTCACTTCTTCCCAAGGGTCACTCCCCCAATCTCCCATCTATGGCTCACTATGGGTGGAAATAATTACCTTCTTACTCTTTTTTTTCTCGCTTCTCTAGAAAACATTAACACACAATTTATAGAAATGTATATCCCTTTATTTAAAAGAAATGAATTCATCCACAATTATAGGAAGATGATCTTTTGAAGTTCTATATTCATCCACAATATGAATACTACTTTACCAGATATTTACTGGGATATCCCTTCTGGTTCACATTACTTATTCATTCATGCCAACCTTGGATGCCCTTCATTCAAATTTAAAACATTGAATGTAACATTTATGTTATTTCATAAATCACTAATATTCTATGAAATTTTTGGTATTGATATAGAAGTCTAACTTACACGCAAATTTAACACTTTATACCCACATCCCTTAGTCATGAAGACAAAAATCCATTCTTTTAAGGAACCAAATTTTATGTAGTTTCTTCACAAAACCCTTATTATTTACACAATTCATGATGTTCACACAAATCTTGCACAATTCAATGCCCTGATATTCTCTATGGGTTGAGCAGTTGAAAAGAGAGGGGTATTTGATTATTTATAGACCTGGTAGACCCTACACGCAAGATCCACATTCACCTTCCTTTGTGTGGAAATATTTTTTTATATTATATTCATCTTTAGGTCTTATTTTTCATGCAACTCTCTTTTAGGGGTGCATGCAACCCTATTTATTTTTGTTGGGAAAAATGTTCTTTCATTGACTTTCGTAACTTGTGTGCAATACATTCCTTATCTATGTTTTGATATACTGATCTTGAATATTAACGTTTTTCTAAATTTTAAAATCAACATCACCATTTCATATAACAATGAATTTTAAATTGAAAATAATTCCTTTAATAAAAACACATTTTTCCATCCACCATATTCTGGACCCAGAAAATCTGGAAAAAAACTGGGAAACAGTGTCACATTCTTTACACATAGTTTTGTACTACCTCTAGATCATCCATTACTTTATATGGGGTCATTGTCAATATATCGTTATAATAATATCCCTAGAACTCCACAAATTACCATAGAAACCTTATTTGTCAACAAACATAATATACCAAAAAATACTATAATTTTACATTGAGGGATTTTTTTCCAAACAATCCATTTTAACAGAAATGTGAAAGGAATCTTTGTTTTTACATACATGGCATGAATGGAAATTACCAACATCCTGAATAATAAATGATTTAAATATTCTATTACATGTTTCTAATGTTATATTTAAATAAAAACATTTCTTTAATATTTTTGAAATTTTTAGATTCTATATTTCTTATTTCAAAGTGAAAAGGTTATTTTCCCCATGAAATGATTCAATGATATTTGAAAAGAAATTTTCTTCTATAATAACATAATTTTATGGTACATTATTATTTAAATGTGTTATGATCTTTGTGTATCATACGTATTCATGTTTTGGATGGTTTAAGATTAGGAAAATTAGATATTTATGAAACACATTTATTTTCCATAGTTTATTCTATAATGAGATGGTTGAATGTTTATTAATATGGTTTCCTTTACACATGTTATGATATATGATGAATTATTTATGAAATTTTTTAAAACATTTGTATGGATTATAGTAATTTTATGGGTCTTAAAGGAAATATATATCCCTCTTCTACATTGGGTAATGATGTATTTCTCCGGAGAAAATGAGTACTTGAATTATAACTATACATAGTTCAGTAAGCTACATTTCCCACAATGATAGACTTAAAAGTGATCCTTGACTATGCCTATGATGGAATGGGGAGTGAACCCAATCCATAATTGTAACACCCCAAGCTTCTACGGTACGTTTCCCTTTGAATAATGCGATAGCGTGTGTTGTACGCAACCTCGAGTTCTAACACACACCACAACTAATTAAACTAGCCGTTGTGAATAGTAATACCTAATTTTTGAAATTATATATATTTTATATTTGAAAATGGACTTCATTTTTGGACTCGGAATATCGAATTTAGCCTAAGGTGAAATTTTGGTACTTTTCGGATAACTTTCATATTTTGATGAATAGTGAAAATTACTAAATTTTAATTAAAAACAACTTTTTTAATCAAAATAATTAATAGTGATAAATTATGAATTTTTGTAGTTTTAAAGTATATTTAGAATATATTTTTACCATTTAATATAATGTTGGTCATTGGACATAATTTTACAATTAAACTGAACATAAACAAGTGTCAATCTTTTGATAGTTATTACCTCTTAAAAACACGCTTTTTGTTTTGACAGCGGGAATTAATTTTAAATTAATTTTTGCCACTTCTGTGTTTTGAATTTAGAAAAATGGATTCCATATTTGGAATCAGGATGTTCAAATTGTGTAAATAGGTAACTTTTATTTTTAGACATTTTGAATAATTACTGCGGTAAATATTTTATTTACCATGGTTAAGGGTAAATACGGTAAATAAGGGTTAAAAAATAATATTATAATAATACTAAATTACCCTAAAACGTGTCTTAACCCTATTGGTTGATACATAGTCGACCATGGGCATCTTTGGGTCTATTTTGGGACCCCATGGATCCACTTGTAAGTGATAATGACACTTTATTTTAATTTAGTTAAAATGAATACAAAAATGACACAAGCATATATCTTTTAGAACAACAATTTTTACATAGGGTTATATATGTTGGATTTTAGATTATAAATATTCATTAGAAAGCTAAAACGATTTCCTACATAATTATATTTTATTTATAATTTTTAGACATTAAATAATTTATTTTATTTATGACACAATGATGATGCAGTAATTACTATAATAGTGAAAAATTAAAATAATTGATATTATAAATACCCAAATAAATATAATATGAAACTTTTAATGAATTAAACTAATTTTCTAGGCTAATATGATATATTAGGATTGATTTAATGGACTTTTTTCGAAGTAATCAATCTGTTATGAGTTTCACAAAAATCAACTATTGAATAGTGTCAAAATTGACATAAAAGAGTTCTTAAAACAAATATTATATTATTAATTGATATTAAATTCCTAAAAATCTAAGGTTCGGCCAAGAGACTTATATTATGATAGGTTAATAATTAATGGACCACTTGGGGGTCGCTTGGATGTATATAGTAAGTTTATTAACCATATTATATAAAAATACAAAGAGACATTGTAAAAGTGAAACTAATTAACTTAGAGTTAATACTTAAAGATAAGGTTTATATAAGTACCCAAACCTGTCTAAATTCTATTGGTTGAGTGGTTTTCGACCTATCCCCACCTTAACCTTTGAATAATAAGCTTTGGAGCTATTAGAAACCGAATATGAATTTATTATAAATTAATATTTCTACTTTTCCAAAGGTGCCCCTCACCCCTCTTATAAAAAGGGCACTCCTCCTTCTCATTTCTTCACACCTTCAAAGCCTTTTGGTTCGGCCAAACTCTGCCCAAATACTCTCCCAACATCCCTCACTACAACCTAGAGGCCTTAGTTTGATCAGAAAGCCATCCTAAGGAGCCCTTTTGATCAAATCAAAAGGAAGAACCCGAAGAAGAGGTAATGATTTCACCACCCTTTTCTAAGTTCATTTCTTCTTCCACTTCTTCTTCCTTTGTTCTTACCATTCTAAAATAATAACTCCAGTATCTCACATATACTGTGATGTTATTATAAGTATGGTACAACCATATTCAGTATTCTATCCACCCTTTGAATAACATGTCACCATACGTGCGTACGTACGGCTTACCGTCTCCACGTCGTGGTGTAATTGTTATTCAATATAATATTATTTGGATGGGTATAATAATGATGTACAACTCATGTAAATAATAAATATAACATGTTAATGATTCTGTATATATGATATACCATTCATTTATATATTATTTTAATATCAAAAGAATGATATTGTCGCTCGTGCGTACGTACGGACTACCGTCTCCACGAACGCGATGAGATTCATTCTCCATCGTATCCATTCAAGTATAATTATCATTTTATGATTTAAAAATTATGTTTATGGACTTGATATCATTCTGGATATGAATAAGATACAACAAACATGGCTTATGTAACAAAACATATAAAAGAAAATGAGTAAGTTAACACCCGAAACGATGATAATTCTAAGATATTATTAATAAATCAATGTTAAAAGATCATATATGATATCATATTAATATATATGATTCTTGTATAATTTAATAACAATTATTTCACCATTATACAGGAGGTTAACCTACCCCAACCAAGGAAAAGTACAAGGTAAGGGTTATTTCACAATCTCTTCATTATCTGAGGTTGTTTATATGTAATAATCTACTGGGATCTCTTTATCATCCACATCCATGTTTCTTAAAAATGTATTTCAAAACATTTTTACTATTTACAAGAATATGGGTTAAAGTCATTTATACCCTTTTTTGACTTTTTATAAGAGGTTTATAAAGGAATCTTTCCGTCGTTTTCAAAACAAGGTCCTTTTTAACCTTTTCGACAGAATTGAGGTAAGAATGTTTTTTTTAACTTATACGGCGGGTGCGGTTATTTTACGCCGTTATAAAATCTTCAAAGCTTTCCTTACAAGCTTATAAGAATATTTTCAAAGAAAATGTTTTATTTTATATGGATCTTAAATGATTTCAAAATAAAAGGAGATACTTCTTTAAAAAGAATTTTGATTTCATCTATGTCAACATCCTTTGATGGATTTTAAGATTATTTGAAGTTGATTTATTATGATACAAAACTTCTATATTGTATTGAAGGTTTTGTGATATGTTTGACTGTGGATGTGCTATTTTTATACCATTCATAGTTTATGGTGAAATTATTGACATTTCGTATGCTAGTTTTAATACGAATGTTTATGTTATGTTTAAACCTTTTCATATGGGAATGCATTGGACTTAATAAGTGACGGGTGGAGCCCGCTATAGCTCCTCGATGCATCGGTAGGTCTCATGAGACAAACTAGTGTCTTGGCACAAGGCCTTGACAAAATCTTATTTGTAGTCCTGGCACGAGGCCTTGGCTATGTGGTTATGATAGTCTGGCATTATGCATTCCAACATTATGAAAGTGGTTATTGATTTTTGCATGTGATTATTCGATTAGTAGAATATCCATGTGAATAAGTAAATGGCATTATTTCATTTTATTTATGCCATACTGTGTTAAATGTTCAAGTTTAAAAGGATTTTGTTTTAGTTATACATTGCCTTAAATGTTTATTTTTATTTATAAAAGTTTCCTCTATATTGTTATCCTTACTGGGCATTTGAGCTCACCCCTTTTCTATGTTTTATTTTTCCCAGGTAGTGAAGAAGTAAATTATGAATGACTTGCAGGGATATTATGAGGGGTTAATAGTGTGGATATGAAGACTTTGTTGTTGTAGTAGTTTTTCACTTTGAAATGTAATGTAAAACTTTATGATTATATCTAGTGTTTCCAAGGCTACTAAACCAATCGGTCTTTCGGGATTTGATCTTTCTTATGATCATGCCAATGTTACGAAGTAATGCACCGACTCTGGGCAGCTAGGGTCGGGGCGTTACAGTTGGTATCAGAGGAAGTTTAGTACAAACCTTGGAAGCTAGATTTAGATAAACTCTGATTAGAGCACATAGACTTAAGATGAACTTTGAGGATTAGTATAGAAGAACTTCCTAGAATTTTGGTATTGTAGAGACTTTGTGAGTTTTCCGAGCAATACATCCCTGTCTGGATACGAGCAGGTAGAGGCGGCTCTGGCACAGATGTACCTAGGGGTAAAACCCGAAAACACCGCTTTGAGCTAGACTCGAACGGGAACTGGTGCACGACAACGGGCCTTGCTGCACTCTTGGTTACGAAACTCCCGGGGGATATGCTTAGGATAACTCTCATTTTCTTTACAAATCATTTTGAAGGGATTATGAGTATATACATCCTCAAAGAAAAAAATTCTTATGATTATGGATTATATCCATAAATAGTTCAATTTATGTTAAGTGTTTTATAAGTATGGGATTATGTATTTTGATTCATAAACTGATCTAGTTTATGCCATTGTTTAGAAATGGCGCCTAGTGGAAGAAATGGAAACCGTATCAATGCACGCACTCCATGTAGGGATTGCCCTCCTGCTCAAGATAATTATAGTGGGGCTGGTGATGCAACTGGTGCTGATCAGCTAATCACCGTACTGGGACAACTTACTCAGGTTATGAATAATAACCTTACCCGTATGGAGCACCCTGATCCGCAGCGTGGAGGATCAATGTTAGATCGATTAATGAGACAACAACCACCAACGTTCAATGGGAGTACAAATCCCTTAGTAGCTGAGCAATGGATATTTTCCCTAGAGAAAATATTTCAGGCTTTGGGGAGTAGTGAAAGGGAAAAAGTTACCATGGCAGTTTACCGCCTCACTGGAGATGCTGATCAATGGTGGTCATTGATTCAAAACATGAAGGAAGATGATGAAGTATCAAACATGGAATGGATGGAGTTCAAAGATCTTTTTTTAGAAAAATACTTCCCTCGCGACCATCGAGCAGATATGGAAAGGAAATTTCTGAGTCTGAGACAAAAGGAGGACGAGAATGTCACAAAGTATGAGGCTAACTTTACAAGGTTAGCGAGGTACGCTGGTGATTATATTCGCAACCCAAGAAGTAAGATTGATCGTTTCTTTGATGGGTTAAAACCATTTCTCCGTAGAGCATTAGTCTCACAATCCTTTTCGTCGTACGAAGACATTGTCTCATGTGCTATCAAGACCGAAAAAGAATTCTCTAAGTCTTATGACTTTAAAGCGAAGCAAGAGAAGAAGAGACCTGCTGATCAATCTGGGAATGGAAATAAGGGGAAGAAGGGAAAGGTTGAATATCCATCTTGTGGTAAATGCGGGAAGAAACATCCTGGTGCTTGCCTGAAGGGAATGGGAGTCTGTTACAAGTGTAGTGAAAAAGGCCACCAAGCTCATGATTGCAAGGGGAAGAAGGAAGCTACCAACGTTCGGTGCTACAATTGCAGGGAGATGGGGCATTATGCAAATGCATGTCCTAAGCGTCAGGAGAACTTACCTCAGAAAAGGCCAAGGGATCAAGGCCAGGCTTATGCTATCACTACTGCTGAGGTAGAAGCTCCGAAAGACGTGGTGGCAGGTAATTTAATGGTTTCCTCAAGTTTAGCAAATGCATTATTTGATTCTGGATCATCGCATTGTTTCATATCTTCCCAGTTTGATAAGAAAATTAGATATTTCCAATTTGATTTAATAAGGGAGTTGTCAGTTAAAACTCCTAAGGGAAGTATCGTTGCAACAAAGTTTTGCGAATCAGTCCCCATTAGAGCACATAAATTTTCTTTATCTGCTGATCTCATCGTCATACCTATGATTGAGTTTGATATAATCCTCGGTATGGACTGGCTTTTGAACTATGATGCGAAGATTTATTGTAAGAAGAAAGAGGTTACGATTCTTGATGATAATGATAAGGAGCACCGTATTTTTAGAGCAGAATCGTCACCACCTAATTCTTATTTAGATCCACCCCCTGTAGCTCAACTTAATTCAGTTATCAGGGAGGAAGAGAATGAAATAACTGTCGGTGAGGAAAGGAATTTTCAAATAGAGGATGTACCTATTGTGAAAGAATTTGTAGATGTATTTCCGGAAGATTTACCTGGACATCCTCCAGAACGAGAAGTTGAGTTTTCTATTGATTTGATTCCTGGATCAAGGCCTATATCGAAGACCCCTTATAGAATGGCCACTGTAGAGCTAGTCGAACTAAAGAAACAACTAGAGGAATTGAGTAATAAGGGAATTATTCGCCCTAGTGTTTCTCCATGGGGAGCCCCTGTTCTTTTTGTTAAAAAGAAAGATGGATCTATGAGGTTATGTATCGATTACAGGGAGATCAATGCTATAACGATAAAGAACAAGTATCCCCTACCTCGTATTGATGATTTATTTGACCAACTGCATGGAGCTCAATACTTTTCAAAGATTGACCTTCGATCTGGATACCATCAGTTGTGTGTAAAGAAGGAAGACATTCCGAAAACAGCATTTCGAACCAGGTATGGGCATTACGAGTTTACTGTAATGCCGTTTGGATTGACTAATGCACCATCTGTATTCATGGATCTGATGAATAGAGTTTTCAAGGAGTATCTCGATGAATTTGTGGTAGTATTTATTGATGATATCTTGGTATACTCCAAAACCTACAAAGATCATAAAAATCACTTGCGCATTATCTTGAAGACTCTGAGGAGGCATGAATTATATGGAAAGTTTAGCAAGTGTGAATTCTGGCTTCAGGAGATTTCTTTTCGTGGCCATATTGTCTCTAAAGATGGAATCTCTGTTGATCCTTCTAAGACCAAGGCAATCCAAGAATGGCCAGCACCTACGAGTATAACTGAGGTACGTAGTTTTATTGGTTTGGCAGGTTATTATCGACGTTTCGTCCAGAATTTTGCCCTATTGGCTAACCCATTAACGAAGCTCACACGTAAAGGGGTTAAATTTGTTTGGACAAAAGAGTGTGAAGAAAGTTTTGAAGAACTGAAGAGAAGATTAGTCAATGCTCCTATATTGACTCTACCATTGGGGAATGATGGGTTCGTTATTTATAGTGATGCATCAAAGAAAGGACTTGGCTGTGTCCTTATGCAGAATGATAGAGTTATTGCCTATGCATCAGGACAGTTGAAAATTCATGAACAAAACTATCCTACTCATGATCTCGAGTTAGCAGCAGTGATCTTTGCTTTGAAAATATGGAGGCACTACCTCTATGGTGAAAAATGTGAGATTTATACTGATCACAAGAGTTTGAAGTATATTTTCTCACAAAAAGAACTCAACATGAGGCAAAGGAGATGGCTTGAATTACTCAAGGATTATGATTGTACGATACACTACCACCCGGGGAAGGCAAACAAGGTGGCAGATGCTTTGAGTAGAAAAGACCATGGAGTTTTGAACAATATGAGAATTGAAAGGGATCCAATTTTCATGGAGCTAGTGAAGATGGACATGGGAATAAACAGGGAAGGTGAAACATCAATGCTTTTTCAAATGGTTGCCAAACCATCTTTACTAGAAAGGATTAAGAGTTCTCAGACTGATGATGAAGAATTCCAAAAGAAGATTAAAGCTGTGAATGATGGGAGATTGAGAGACTTTGCGTATGAAGGTGGAATTTGAAATTCGGGAAGAGACTTTGTGTTCCCAATATACCTGATCTAAAAAGGGAATTACTGGATGATGCTCATAGTTCCAATTTCTCTATACACCCTGGGAGCACCAAAATGTATAGAGATTTGAAGGAAAATTTTTGGTGGGACAACATGAAGAGGGAGATTGCTGATTTTGTGTCAAGATGTATGGTTTGTCAACAAGTGAAAGCTGGAAGGCAACAGCCTGGAGGAGTCATGCAACCTCTTCCCATACCGGAGTGGAAATGGGACAATATTACAATGGACTTTGTCATGGGGCTACCAAAGACCCCTAGAAGGAACGATGCAATATGGGTTATTGTTGATCGTCTTACCAAGTCAGCACATTTTCTTGCTATAAGAGAAGATCTACCCCTGGAACGTCTAGCAAGACTATACATTAATGAAGTTGTGAGACTTCATGGAGTACCCCTATCGATTGTTTCTGATCGTCATCCCCGTTTTACTTCAAGATTTTGGAAAAGTCTTCAGAAATCCCTGGATACTGAACTTCATTTGAGCACTGCTTACCACCCTCAGACAGACGGACAATCAGAACGGACTATTCAGACCTTAGAAGACATGTTGAGATCTTGCTCACTTGATTTTCAGGGTATGTGGGATCAATATTTACCACTAGTAGAATTTTCCTATAACAATAGCTTCCATTCGAGTATTCAGATGGCACCATATGAAGCGTTATACGGAAAGAGATGTCGTACACCAACCTGTTGGGATGACGTTGGTGAAAGAAAACTTGTAGGCCCAGAACTGGTGGAGGAAACGGTGGAAAAGGTGAAGGTAATCCAAAATCACATTAAAGCAGCTCAAAGTAGGCAGAAGAGCTATGCCGATAATCGAAGGAAGGATTTGGAATTTCAAGTCGGTGATCATGTTTTCTTGAAGGTATCTCCGTGGAAGGGAGTCATACGTTTTGGTAAGAAAGGTAAATTGAGTCCCAGGTACATCGGACCTTTCGAAATTCTGGAACGAATTGGGGCTGTAACTTACCGATTGGCAATGCCGCCAAGTCTCTCCAAAGTTCACGATGTGTTCCACGTATCTCTGTTGAGGAAATACATGCCTGACCCAACGCATGTACTCACCTATGAAGATTTAGAACTGGAACCCGATCTGTCTTATTGCGAAGAGCCCATCAAGATTCTTGATACGAGAGAACAAGTGCTGAGAAACCGGACGACGCGTCTGGTAAAAGTTTTGTGGAGGAATCATAAGATGGAAGAGGCAACGTGGGAACCCGAGGAACTTATGATGAAGAACCACCCGAGTCTTTTTATGCAGTAATACCCTAGAAATTGCGAGGACGCAATTATTTGAAGGAGGGGAGAATGTAACACCCCAAGCTTCTACGGTACGTTTCCCTTTGAATAATGCGATAGCGTGTGTTGTACGCAACCTCGAGTTCTAACACACACCACAACTAATTAAACTAGCCGTTGTGAATAGTAATACCTAATTTTTGAAATTATATATATTTTATATTTGAAAATGGACTTCATTTTTGGACTCGGAATATCGAATTTAGCCTAAGGTGAAATTTTGGTACTTTTCGGATATCTTTCATATTTTGATGAATAGTGAAAATTACTAAATTTTAATTAAAAACAACTTTTTTAATCAAAATAATTAATAGTGATAAATTATGAATTTTAGTAGTTTTAAAGTATATTTAGAATATATTTTTACCATTTAATATAATGTTGGTCATTGGACATAATTTTACAATTAAACTGAACATAAACAAGTGTCAATCTTTTGATAGTTATTACCTCTTAAAAACACGCTTTTTGTTTTGACAGCGGGAATTAATTTTAAATTAATTTCTTCCACTTCTGTGTTTTGAATTTAGAAAAATGGATTCCATATTTGGAATCAGGATGTTCAAATTGTGTAAATAGGTAACTTTTATTTTTAGACATTTTGAATAATTACTGCGGTAAATATTTTATTTACCATGGTTAAGGGTAAATACGGTAAATAAGGGTTAAAAAATAATATTATAATAATACTAAATTACCCTAAAACGTGTCTTAACCCTATTGGTTGATACATAGTCGACCAGGGGCATCTTTGGGTCTATTTGGGGACCCCATGGATCCACTTGTAAGTGATAATGACACTTTATTTTAATTTAGTTAAAATGAATACAAAAATGACACAAGCATATATCTTTTAGAACAACAATTTTTACATAGGGTTATATATGTTGTATTTTAGATTATAAATATTCATTAGAAAGCTAAAACGATTTCCTACATAATGATATTTTATTTATAATTTTTAGACATTAAATAATTTATTTTATTTATGACACAATGATGATGCAGTAATTACTATAATAGTGCAAAATTAAAATAATTGATATTATAAATACCCAAATAAATATAATATGAAACTTTTAATGAATTAAACTAATTTTCTAGGCTAATATGATATATTAGGATTGATTTAATGGACTTTTTTCGAAGTAATCAATCTGTTATGAGTTTCACAAAAATCAACTATTGAATAGTGTCAAAATTGACATAAAAGAGTTCTTAAAACAAATATTATATTATTAATTGATATTAAATTCCTAAAAATCTAAGGTTCGGCCAAGAGACTTATATTATGATAGGTTAATCATTAATGGACCACTTGGGGGTCGCTTGGATGTATATAGTAAGTATATTTACCATATTATATAAAAATACAAAGAGACATTGTAAAAGTGAAACTAATTAACTTAGAGTTAATACTTAAAGATAAGGTTAATATAAGTACCCAAACCTGTCTAAATTCTATTGGTTGAGTGGTTTTCGACCTATCCCCACCTTAACCTTTGAATAATAAGCTTTGGAGCCATTAGAAACCGAATATGAATTTATTATAAATTAATATTTCTAGCTTTTCCAAAGGTGCCCATCACCCCTCTTATAAAAAGGGCACTCCTCCTTCTCATTTCTTCACACCTTCAAAGCCTTTTGGTTCGGCCAAACTCTGCCCAAATACTCTCCCAACATCACTCACTACAACCTAGAGGCCTTAGTTTGATCAGAAAGCCATCCTAAGGAGCCCTTTTGATCAAATCAAAAGGAAGAACCCGAAGAAGAGGTAATGATTTCACCACCCTTTTCTAAGTTCATTTCTTCTTCCACTTCTTCTTCCTTTGTTCTTACCATTCTAAAATAATAACTCCAGTATCTCACATATACTGTGTTGTTATTATAAGTATGGTACAACCATATTCAGTATTCTATCCACCCTTTGAATAACATGTCACCATACGTGCGTACGTACGGCTTACCGTCTCCACGTCGTGGTGTAATTGTTATTCAATATAATATTATTTGGATGGGTATAATAATGATGTATAACTCATGTAAATAATAAATATAACATGTTAATGATTCTGTATATATGATATACCATTCATTTATATATTATTTTAATATCAAAAGAATGATATTGTCGCTCGTGCGTACGTACGGACTACCGTCTCCACGAACGCGATGAGATTCATTCTCCATCGTATCCATTCAAGTATAATTATCATTTTATGATTTAAAAATTATGTTTATGGACTTGATATCATTCTGGATATGAATAAGATACAACAAACATGGCTTATGTAACAAAACATATAAAAGAAAATGAGTAAGTTAACACCCGAAACGATGATAATTCTAAGATATTATTAATAAATCAATGTTAAAAGATCATATATGATATCATATTAATATATATGATTCTTGTATAATTTAATAACAATTATTTCACCATTATA
The DNA here is from genome assembly GCA_963277665.1 of Viscum album. Classification (NCBI taxonomy): domain Eukaryota; kingdom Viridiplantae; phylum Streptophyta; class Magnoliopsida; order Santalales; family Viscaceae; genus Viscum; species Viscum album. The sequence continues at coordinate 397,487,414 of OY728145.1, forward strand.
CAGGAGGTTAACCTACCCCAACCAAGGAAAAGTACAAGGTAAGGGTTATTTCACAATCTCTTCATTATCTGAGGTTGTTTATATGTAATAATCTACTGGGATCTCTTTATCATCCACATCCATGTTTCTTAAAAATGTATTTCAAAACATTTTTACTATTTACAAGAATATGGGTTAAAGTCATTTATACCCTTTTTTGACTTTTTATAAGAGGTTTATAAAGGAATCTTTCCGTCGTTTTCAAAACAAGGTCCTTTTTAACCTTTTCGACAGAATTGAGGTAAGAATGTTTTTTTTAACTTATACGGCGGGTGCGGTTATTTTACGCCGTTATAAAATCTTCAATGCTTTCCTTACAAGCTTATAAGAATATTTTCAAAGAAAATGTTTTATTTTATATGGATCTTAAATGATTTCAAAATAAAAGGAGATACTTCTTTAAAAAGAATTTTGATTTCATCTATGTCAACATCCTTTGATGGATTTTAAGATTATTTGAAGTTGATTTATTATGATACAAAACTTCTATATTGTATTGAAGGTTTTGTGATATGTTTGACTGTGGATGTGCTATTTTTATACCATTCATAGTTTATGGTGAAATTATTGACATTTCGTATGCTAGTTTTAATATGAATGTTTATGTTATGTTTAAACCTTTTCATATGGGAATGCATTGGACTTAATAAGTGACGGGTGGAGCCCGCTATAGATCCTCGATGCATCGGTAGGTCTCATGAGACAAACTAGTGTCTTGGCACAAGGCCTTGACAAAATCTTATTTGTAGTCTTGGCACTAGGCCTTGGCTATGTGGTTATGATAGTCTGGCATTATGCATTCCAACATTATGAAAGTGGTTATTGATTTTTTCATGTGATTATTCGATTAGTAGAATATCCATGTGAATAAGTAAATGGCATTATTTCATTTTATTTATGCCATACTGTGTTAAATGTTCAAGTTTAAAAGGCTTTTGTTTTAGTTATACATTGCCTTAAATGTTTATTTTTATTTATAAAAGTTTCCTCTATATTGTTATCCTTACTGGGCATTTGAGCTCACCCCTTTTCTATGTTTTATTTTTCCCAGGTAGTGAAGAAGTAAATTATGAATGACTTGCAGGGATATTATGAGGGGTTAATAGTGTGGATATGAAGACTTTGTTGTTGTAGTAGTTTTTCACTTTGAAATGTAATGTAAAACTTTATGATTATATCTAGTGTTTCCAAGGCTACTAAACCAATCGGTCTTTCGGGATTTGATCTTTCTTGTGATCATGCCAATGTTACGAAGTAATGCACCGACTCTGGGCAGCTGGGGTCGGGGCGTTACAATAATAATAGTCTTGGTTGTAATCATTGATTAAGGAAATGAATTTATATGATTATGTGTATTTAAAAAACATATATCTTGTTACAATGTTATTCCATCATTGATCATATTATTTTATTTCTTTATATCTCTTGTCTTATGAACCATTATGATTTACTCCATGATTCAAGATTATGATCTATTATGGGTTTGGTTTCAAAATGTTAATCTCATGTTAGCATACATGGATTATCATGTTATTCTTTACTAATCATTGATCTAACCCTTTTTTATAGTTACTAATCAGTTGAGACTAATATTTCTCATGTTTGATTTCCTAGGTTATGAATTAATATTTTATGTATGACAATTCTATGAAGGGTTCTAGTTATGTTGAACTTAGTGGGAGATGATATGGATATCTTATGGAAAACAAATGTATGTATCTATGTTTCCAAAGTCTCTTAATCTATATTATTTCAGTGTCTATTGTAATGTTATATAATGAATATAGATAACACACGGAGAGTTTAAAATAAAACCATATTCAATAACATATACAACACCTAATTCTGAACTTAAACAAGCAATTATAAATTAATTTTAAAATTATATAATTTTTAAAAAGAGGTAAAATTATGGGATATGAATAGGATTAACAAAATTTTAAAATATTTAAAGTGTTCATTATCAATAAAAATATATTGATTAATGCTTATAAAATACTCACACAATTTTTAATAAAGACAATTTATGCTCTAAAATATGATTTTTTCCCAAATTGTATCTATTTAATCTTTTAATAAAATATATTATTTAATTTATTAAACTTATAGAAAAGTTATTGGATAAAATTATATTTATTTTTAAATTCATAATATTAAACTTATCTTAGGGTGTTTGGATTTCTTCTTATAAGAATGACTTTTTGTAAATAGAGAAAATATATAATTTTTGTAAAATAGTAAATTATTTTCATTTATAAGTCCCACTATTCAATGAATTTGATCTAAAATTACCATAAATATTCTTCAATTCAAAATAATCTAATTAATTACATATTAATCTTATTTACACATCATTTGGTTCTATGTACACTTTGGATTAAAAACATATTTTTCTTAAAAAAATCATTTTCTTATACATTTTAACATTAAATTAATATATACTACTTCTATAAATTTTATATTTAAAAAATGATTATTTATTTGGAATCCGGAGTTCCACGTGTGGTAAATAGGCCCATTTTATTATTTATTCTTATTAATAGTTACCTTAATAATTTTTTATCAGCTTCGTAAAGATTAAATCATGTAATTAAGGTAAAAAATTATATAATAAAGACTAAAATTAAAAATATAACATACCATTAATCTATTTTATTACTAGGATTCAACCATACTTGTGTAATATTTGAATATATGATAATTTACTATTATTTTCTTTGTAAATGAGTTATAAAATATTTTAAGAAAATATAAAATCAAAAAATTTACTCTCTTGCTTATTATGTTATAGGGATAGAAAATTTATAATGTTTGGTTATAAAATGGAATTTGAAACAAAAATGATTTTTTTATCATTTAATGTTTTTTTAAATTTTTATTCATGAAATAATAATATTAGAAGACAACAGAATGTTGACTTAGTGTGTTTGTGGGTAGTAGAAAAATCAAGTAAATGAATTTAAAAATCTCAAGGAAATGTTTTTTGAGTGATTAATAGTGTCCCAAGAATTAAATATTTATTTATAACATATTATTAAATTTTTAATGAATTGTATCTGAAATCTATTACAGTCATGTTGTTTTCATATATAATTATTTTAATAGTTCTTAAAGTGAATGTAATAATGTTATAATTTAAATAATAGTTTTTTAAAATATTTGAAAACATAAAATTTATGACAGAGGATAATTAGTATTACAAATATTCTAAAATTTCATCCCTTGTACATTTATTTTCCAATTTTCAATATATATGTACAATTATAACTAATTAATGTTGACAATTTATTATAATAGTTGAAGTTAAAATTGGATTCCCATAGGGTTAAACTAAAATATAAGGTTTAAAATTATAGACAAACCCATAAAAATATGATTGGGTAATTATATAAATCCTATATACTCCTTATATTCAAATACATGTCATTTTGGATCCATTTTCCAGGAGTTATACATATATTATGTTATAATATTTCATGTATTTCTATAAATGGAAATATATGATGTGTTAAGATAATTAATATTTTACTAAATGATTAAAAATTCATATAAATATTATCATTCGAAAATACAATTTTATATGATTTAATATATCCTTTATGGTATATTTATGTGTCATTTTTCTTTTCATCGTATCTTTCATTACCCCTAAAGAGTAAAAAACATTGATATCCCAGTAATTATCAAAAGCGATAACTAGATATAAAAGAAAGTGAAAAAGGAAAAACATGGTCTAAAATTGTCTAAATTTTATTCTATGATATTACGTAGAACCACACTCATTTTATTATCAATATATAGTATTTTTTATCTATTTTTTCAAAAATGTTAGTTTATATTAATAAACGTCATTAGTAAATTCAAATAATTCCACTCCCCTCATTATAAAGGGGAACCCCCTATCCTCTTCTCAACATGAATAAGTTCTAATTGGTTTATCCATTCCTCTCACAAATACTATAATAGGATTTCTCCCCATATTTTAGAGGTCTATCTTTGAGTAGAATTCAAATCAAAAAGGGGTTATGATTTAATCAAAAGATGTTGTCTAAAGGAAGAGGTATAACGTTTTATCAAATGTGTTCGTTTTATGTATTATTTCACATATCTAAAATATTATTAAAATATTATAAAATATTAACACTATAATATTACATATAGATAGATGTTTTTAAGCTAATGTAATAACCTATATCTATCTACTCCCTAATTAAATGGGAAAAAATAGTCATTTCTTTGTATGACTGACTACCTCCTCAATAACTGATGAAATTATTTTTTCATCACTTCCTTTAATGTATAGTTATAATGATTTATTTAATTAAAATATATTTGATATTCACAAAATATTTATTATTCTATAATGGTAAAAAAATTACATTTTCCTACATTTTTATCCATTGGAAATGATAATGTCAATCCTTCAAATATGTAGACTACTACCTCCATGAAGCATTGTGATTATTTTTTCATACCCACATCACATAGCCATTATATATAAGATTATATTAATTAATAAAATTTTATTTATTATATTATTATCATTATATAATTAAAAAAAAGAATACCTTATTTTCATCATGGTCATTTAAAAATTACAACATTACACTTGCGTATGTATGACCCACTATATCTATCATTGAAATGTAGTTCATTTTTTAATAAAAATCATTAATGGTTTGTTTTAAATGTATAATTAATGTATAAAAATTATTATTATGTAATTATTATTATTCTATAAAATGATATAATAATTTCCATTTAGATCGTATTCAACCAACTGTTGTAATTTTGGATATATGAGGTGAACATCTTCAAAACATCCCATGTGTAATAAATTGATTAAGTAATTATATTAAACATTTAAACAAATAAAATAATAAAATAATAAAAATAGTAAATGTTGTTAATATTTAAAATAATAAACACATGTTTTTTATTCATGATGATACGTAATGCACGTGTTGAGTCAGACGTAAGGTAAGGGATAATTTCACTTAAAACATCATTTTGAATGTTTTACAGATTTATTTTTTAATTTTTTTCCTTTATTTTTTATATTTTTAAAATTATTTTTTAATTTAATTTATATAGTAATTAAAATAAAATAATAATATAATCTTATACATCTTTGACATACGTTTTATGGTTTTCAATATGAATCTTTGATGTATTTTATTTTGAATTTTGATTCAAAAGGAAAATAAAATGTTTTATTTTGATGTACATAACATATACATATTTTTCAACCACTTAGGCTATTATTTTATGTTTTACATCAATTAATATTATCCATTTTTATTCAAAAAACAAACACTTATTCTATTTTGTATTTAATTATAGCTTTGAATTTCTTTTACGGAAATGGTAATTCCATATCTGAAAATGTTATGAAAATGGGATCAAAAATGTTTTAACGGTTATGAACCCCCATATTGAGGTAAATACCCCATTATTTATGTATTTTAAGTACATAAAATGATAATTTTATATTTCAGGATGTTGGGTGTGTTTTTCATGCTTTTGAGGTTGTGCATGGTTTGAGCACTCTAAGTAAACATCCTAAACCCCATTAAGGAAACTGTGTATCATGGGGTATGAGGGATTGTATCACTGGATGGTTAGTGAACAATTTGGCCAAACCATGTGGGATATCAAGAGAAACCATGAAATCTAACTATAATTGAGATATTGGATCATGGATTGTTAGATCATGTTTTAACTAATTGTGAGGGTGAAAAAGAAAAACTATGTGAGCCTACTATCATTGAGATAGTGGATTATTCATGGTTTGATTAATTGTGCACTGTGTAATTTGGGGCCTTATATTTGTGGATATAATTTAGATTATGTCTTGAGTCAGTTTTTTATTTGATAATTTTCCTATATCTGGAATTCGTATTCCTCCCATCTCTTGAAAGGGAATCCCCTATGATCTAGATAAGGATTTAGGAGATTCAAAGCCTATTAGAGATCCAAATTTTTTGGTATATCTCTGTTAATTGTTTTTATTCTTAGTTAAATTCCCGTTATATTTCCCATAACCATCGGTATAAACTACTATGAAATTATCAGTGAAACTTGATAGTAATTGTGGTTTTTTATGGTTGTATCAATTGAAGGAAATGATATAGTAGACTAGATCTAGAGGATTATATTTTATTTCTTCATTTACACTATCTTTTCGTAGATAGGTGGCCTTAATCATGTCTCTAATTTATTAGAACATGAGGTCTTAACATGAAATTAATGTTTTTACTAAAATTATTTTGAATCCCTCTAAAGATTCTTGATAGAATCCTACCAAGTGATTATTTTTAAAAATTATTGAAATTTGATTTTATCTTGAAAATCCTATTCAATAATAATTTTAATATGGATATTTTAAAAGTATGGTTTTTATTTATACATGTAAATAGGTAATTGAAATTTTTTAAAGAGATATTTGTTTTATATTGAATAGATTGGCATGGATATTGGCCTAAATGGTTAGTTTGGGTTAATTTTTATTAGATGTGACCACGTGGAAGGGGCATGTGACATTGGGGCACATGGTATTGGATACCTTTTGATTACTTGGAAGATCAATTAAATACCGCCTGTGATAATGGAACATTCACCTGGGTAAGCATATTTTGATGAGTGGTTGTGTGGAATCATGGAATGGATATCCCAAATGGAATTTAGAAACTTTTTAAAGTCTTATTTTTATTACTTTACATGGAAAACTATTTTTTTATATAAAACATTATATTTATTCTAAACTCTTTTATATTAATGTGATGTAATGTTTTTTCTAGTGGAATGATTTGGAATGTAATTATGGAATTTCTACTCATTTTAGAATAACACCCTAATTGAGAACTATTGTGCTTTTTTAATTGTCATCTATTAGGACCCAGATAAAAAAATGTTATCTTTTTATTTAGTGATGCTTCCTGATACAAAGGTAATGGTTTTTTGAGTTGAATCTTGGAAACATTTTGGAGTATTTGGTTTGATAACACCTTGGGGTCTTTGAGTTGTTTTTGTTTTCTTTTGGTTTTCGTTTAGTATTTATTTTGTTTCCTCTTGAACTCTGATATGGTTATTCGAATGGTTATTTTTGAGTTTAATTTTTTTACTCGTAAATAATATATATGTTTATTTATTATAATCTTATGTTTTGGATGTTTATCTTTCAATGTGAAAATCATCCCTAAAATTCTCTTGAGGCCCTTCACATTTATTTTTAGTCTTTAGTGTCTTAGCTATTTCACCTAAAGACAGTAACATTAACTGATTATTATCAAGAATATGGATGAAGGGATGGATGGTAAATTGATATTGGAAATTTATAGTCCAAATATATATATTTGAGAAAAATGGTATCAGACATGTCTGATCCAAATATATTTTTAGGAAAACTGTATCGGTTTGATCGATCATTTGGTATCAGATCAATTTTTTCACATTATTGCAAATATTTTTTTCTATTGGGATGGTAGAAGGGAGATATTATTTTTGAAACATGAAATTTGGAGCATAAAAAGGAGTATCTATAGTCTTTATGTGGAACATCATGTTTCTTGGGAGTTTGGGTATATGAGTGTTTTCAGACACTTCAAGGTGAGTTTCCACCTCATCAACTTTTGTTTATCTGATAAGAATTGTAAGAAATGAATTGATAGTATTACTTCCAACTATAAATATATTTTTCATTTTCGTGTTAACTATTTGTAGAAATGGTAAGAACCAATACTTTGAATAGCATATAATAGGATTTCAAATAGTGATATTTTGAACAGGATTGATGGTGTTATTCTAAAAATGGTCATAATGGTTTATTGTGGATAAATATTTTTGTGTAACATATTGAACTGCTAATTTTAAATACCTAAACATTTATTTTATATACAGTGAGAATAAATAGTGTTCCTTTTTTGTTATATAAAGTGGAATCGGGCATGCATTGTAAGAACCAACTGAAAGTGGCTGATAAGAATGTGGTTGTACCCAAGCCACATGTGACCTAATAGTAGGTTTAGATTATTTTATAGGATTTTTAGGTCATTTATTGAGGGAAAAAAGGTAGAAACAAAACAAGTGGATCATTCACTTCAGCTACAAAATCTGAATCCACAAATCATTCATGGTGGTTCTGAGCCATAAAATGAAAGACTCTGGGTGAATCGGATAAATAGAATCTTAAATTTCCATGGGAAACCACTAGAGTTGTAAGTACTTTTTCAATATATATAGTAGTGGATATAGTATTTATTGAAGTATGATTTAGTAGTTTAAGATAAATTGAACTAATTAATTGCAAAATAAGATTCTGAATATTTTTTAAACAACAAAAATCTATAATCACACATTCTAAATTGATAGAACAACATATTTACTTCAATTGAAGCAGGATAACCACTTTATAATAGATTATGGGGATAAATTTATGAATTTAGTACAGTTTTTCACTAAAACATGATGCGAGTTAGTCCATAAAGGCATTAATTTTTGAGTCATGGATGAAACCAGAAATTATCTCAATGATTTTCTTGCTATATATTACAAATTATATAGAAGTGGTCAATAAAGAGACTACAGAAGGAATAAAAATATAAAAATAATACCATTGGATGATTCATGTTTATTCATATAGGAACACGTGGGAACTCTAATGCTGGAAAAATTCATAGGAGAGTCACCTATTCCCAATGGGGTGGTGTATCTTAGATTCAGACTATGGTATCGATCAACATTCCTCATAGACTAAACTGTAAACCTAGATTTTTTTCATTGTTGTTATTTTGGTAATATAAAGTGGGATTGTATGTCAAAACCTAGAGCATGTCACAATTACCACCAGATTGGACATCTTCAGTGTTATTTCTGCAGTTCTCTATGGTCGGGTTTTACAGAAACATCTCACGATTCTTAGGAATTTGTATTCATAGATGGGACAAGTACAACAGAATTTCACTCATCAGTAGAACCAAGAAATTCATGGATATTCTCAGAACACCATTACTCCTCAACCTATGCAATCCGAGTAAGGTGAAAAGATAAATGTGAAGTGAGTAAGAAATTTTATAGAGATAATAGCATGACCTTGGATGATCAATCCGGACCTTCTGTAGTGAGAGGAATGATTATTTTGAATTATAACATTCTGAAATCATTGAATGATATTGGCACATCCCATTATTTTATTTGTTTGGTGTTAAAGATATGATGTGTTTACATTCTGATATGATATCTAATGTTTTTGAAACTCCAGTCACCTTTTTAAAAATGATAGTGTTGGGCCTTAAAATGTGTACCATGTTTTATAATAATTTATTGGAATAAGATGGTATGGTATTTGCCTATGTTATAGAAATATTCCAATGAAATTATTGTGGGAGTATATGGGATTTTAATCTCTTAGTCTGATGTTAATTGATGTCCATGGTTGGTGAGTTTCAAATCATTTGATGGTTGTATAAATCTCTTGAAAAAATATTGGGTAGTGGATGTAAGTACAGAAAGACCCTTAGTGCGGGTGTTTGGAACTATCTCTTTTCAGTTCATAGTTATTGCTTTGGAAATATTAGATGATATTAGGAATAGATGTTTTCCATCCAAAGTGGTCTAGTTCCTTGATGTTTCTCCTAAATATTTCTTTGGGTTACCACCCAAAAGTTAAGTATAGTATACAATTAATCTCTTACTTAGGAAATGTATTATTCCCTTTCCATATAATCTAATGACACTAAACAATTTAGGGAATTAAAGGATCGTGTGGAATAGTTGTAAAGTAAGGGTTTCATTTGACTAAGCATGTCTACGTGGGTTGTACTATTTGTATTTGTCAATAAAGAGTATGGAACTCTTATGATATGGGAATATTGTCATAAGCATATCCAAGTTATGATAAATAATCAGTTTCATGTCCCATGTATTGATAATATTTTCAATTAGTTGGGGGAGGCCATTGGTCCCCTAAAATTGAATTTTGTTTGGGATATCACAGAATATGGGTTTGGATGAAGATATACTACAGACATCATTCATAACTAGATATAAACATTATGAGTTCATTGTTATGCACTTTTGTCTTATGAATACACCAACCATATTTATAGAATCATTGAATAAGATATTTAAAAGGTATTTTGAGTCCTTTGTTGTGGTTTTTTTAGATGATATACTTATGTATTATTGTAAAATGGGTGATCATGAGAAACACAAGGCTATATTATTGGGTTTCTTGCATGAGAATCATTTTTATGACAAGTTATTATTGTTTGATAAATGGATACAAGAGGTATATTTTCTCATCCATGTCATTTCATAAAAAGTTATTTCTCTATATCTAGAAAAGATAAAAGATGTCATATTTTGGAAACCACTAATGAATGTCTTTGAGATATCTATTTTCCATGGCTCTGATGGATACTACACATGTTTTTTTGTGATTTTTCTTGTTTGTAATAATTTATTGAATCTTTTATGATGAAAGGAAATCCTTTTCAATGTAATTATTAATTTAAAAAACCTTTTAAGAGAATAAAGTTATACTTACATCAGTACCACTTCTGAGGTTACAAGTTTCTATGTAATGATATGTAGTCAATTTTGATTAATCAATATCAATGTTGGGATGTGTTCTATTGTAGGGATTACATGGTGTTTCTTATGGTTGATGAAGGTTAAGGTTCCATGAGAATAAATACCATAATAAGGATTAGGATTATATATGGTAGTCTATGATTTTAAGACATAGTTTCATTATATTTATGTTGAGGTATTTATGGTGTTTATGGATCCAAAGATTGTAAAAATCATTTTACCCCAAAAATATTTGAAATCTGAGGGAAACAATATGTATGGAATACCATCAAATGACTGATATTGACTTGATATATACACCATTTAAATTAAATTTGGTGGCACAATCATTAATCACGATGTCATTTAATTATTTGGCTTTATAATATTTGAAGTAGTGTAAGTTGATGTCACTTTTAGTAAACATGCATGTGGATTATACCAACCATGTTGATGTTGTAATTTTATTATCAATATCATTATTTCCTAATTTGATTCATAATGTGATATATGATTATATATCTAATATTTAAATCATTACAATGTGGCAAAAACTCAATTATTGGGATACCATTAATGGATGGAAGATAGATATAAGTTTATTTTTACGATTTAGACATTGGGTCATGATGACTTTGGGTTGATAGGAAGAACATATTAATCCTAACCACCATTAAGAATGGTCTATTCATCCATACATTCAAAATATGTATAGACTAATTAAATAACAAATTTTTTAGATTTACATGAAAAGCTAAGTGGTAGATTATTTTTCAAGATACATAACATATTAGTAGGTTAAGGCGGAACAACAATGGCTAGTGTGGATGTTGTAGTATTTACCATTTACTTTGAGGATGTGGGAGGATATAGGCATGTATTTTTTTTTTGAAAATATCACTATGAATGGTTAGGAAACATGATTCCATATGGGTAATTATGGATCTCCTCATTAATTTGGCTCATTTTATACATATTCATAAATCGTGTATGGTAGAATTTTCCAAAATCTATAACTGATAAGTTGAAATGATTTATGGATTGAAAGACTCTGTTATATCTTAATAAGACCCTAGGTTTTCATTTCATCTTTTTAAATAACTATAATAATACCTTGGGTTACAATTTACCATGATCATGACGTGTCATCCTCAAATGGAAGAGCAATTTGAAAGGACGATATAAAAGATGGAGGACATGTTTATGGTATGTGTAATGGATTTTAGTGTCCCCTGGCAGGACTGAATACTATTGGTGAATTTATCATAAAACATTAGTATTAATGTATCTATATATATAGCTTCGTTTGATTAATTGAATGGGTATCATTACTATTCCCCCACTTTGTTGGATGGAAACAGGTGAGACTTTACTGGTTGGACCCAAACATGTGAAATAGATTATATAAGAGATTTAGTTGATCATAAAGAGAATTGGGAGGGATCATATCCTTTAGAAATTATATGTATATCATCAATGATTATAGTATTATTTTTAGTTCATTGATCATGGTTTTTTGAGAATAACTAAAAGTCTTGGCCAAAATCATTTGGGTTTGTAAGGAATATTTTCACTTTAGTAAATAGGCCCTTTTATGATACTTGAACAAGTTGGTGAGGTGGAAATTTAGTTCAATTTTATACCAAATAACATTTTAGAGGATAATGTGATTCATTTATCACAAATTAAAAAGTGTTAAAATGGATCTTTACCATGTGATTCAAAGGGATTGCATTGAACTATAGTCGGATTCTATGTTGATACATTTTTTTATACAGATTTTGGATAGTAAATGGAATAACTTGCATGGGAAAATAATCAGCCTAATGAGGCATTTATGGAAACATGAGTGGGTTTAAGAAGAATCAAGGGATAATGAAAACAACATAATAGAGAAATTACATGAACTCTTCCTAGACAATTCTGGTTGTCTACATTATAAGGAAGGAAGTTCCAATTTTGGGGAGACTTTTTGACCACTAGTTTGAGTCAAACACCCATTTATTTATGTATTTTTTATCTATATAATGAATGATCTAACTTTTTTGAGTCTTATAGTTGGTTTATAATGAATATTAGGATTTTATGGTGGTGCATAGTTTGATAATGGTTAGGAAAAACCATGCACCCATCTAATAGACTATATGGCTTGTGGATTTATGTAAATTAGCTCCACATTACTGGTGCACAATTCATCTATACTGTGTAGGTTCTAGATAAATCATGTGATCCATTTGTCATTGAGATAGTAACTCATTAATAGTTATCACAAGGATTTACTAACCATGTGGGAGATCAAGATAAACTATGAGAGCCTACTGTCATTGAGATAGAATCTTATACGACATTGTCACAGGGATTGAGTAATGGTGTACCCTAACCATGCACTGTGATGTTCAAGAACCATAATTTCTGTATCTACTTAAAATTAAGTCTTGTTCCTGAATATAATTTCATTATATTCATAAATTTCTAATTCCTTTTCCTTTCAATGATTAAGATACAATACCCTTAAATTGGGGATAATGTGTTAGTTTATTAAAAGATTATTGGTGATCCAAATTCTCTAGAAATCTTTGTTTGTGGTTGTTCTTCATAGATATCTTCTAATTCCCATTCTTATAAGCTTAAATCTAATACCCCATCGATAGATCCATATTCTATGATGGTAGTTTCAATTATTTATTGATAGAACCCTTGAAGGAAATGATATCCAATCCAATATCTTTATGATTGTAGTTTCATTCTTAATTTTTTCCAATGTTTATGAGGTAGTTGTCCTCTCAATCAACCCTACTAGATTGGAACGCAAAGGATTAGATTGAAAAGAATTTTTTATAAAAATAATCATGAAACCAAGAAGTGATTATTGATTGAAACATCTTTAGTGATTTTATTGGGAAATGTCAGAATTGGATGGTTTTCTAGGGAATCCCCATGAATGTTAACTTTAATATAGAAATTTTAACATTATGTTTTTTAACAATGAAAATAGTAGTTAAATTTTTTAATGAAATAAAGATTTTATATTCAATGGATTGGAATGGATATTGGCACTAATTGGTTTTTGTGTGTTTAATTTCATTAGATGTGAAACTGTAAAAGGGGTGTGTTCCATTGGGGAAGATGGTATTGGTTACCTTGTAATGACTTTGTATATCAACGAGAGACCACCCACGAGTATGGAATTGTCACCTAGGAATGATTGTGTGGATGTGTGGATTTGTGTAATCATGTAATTAGTGTTCCTAGTTTAATTTCTAAAGTCTTTAAAGGATTTCATATTTCTTTTCATAGAAAACTATTTTAGACCTGATGTAATTTTTTTACCTATTTTATATAAATGTGAAAATAATTTCTATCCTAGGGGCATGAGTTGGGTTGTAATTTAGGAATTCATATTAATTTCATACTCACTCACTTCATTGGAACTATTCTGCATTTATAGAGGTAAACTATTGACACATAGGTAAAGGAAATATATTTCAGTTCTTTAGTGATGATTATTGATACTATGGGTGTGGATTGTAGAATTTGATCTTGAATTAGTTTGGGAGTTTTTTAGTTGATAGAACCTTGGTGTCATTTAGTTGTATTGGTTCTTTTGGTTTTCAATGACTATGTCCTTTAGTCTCTTCTTGTACTCTAATATTGTAGTTAGATTGATTATGTTTGATTTCATTTTTTTTATTGTTGATTCATATATATGTTCATTGGTTATATTCTTGTGTTTTTTAGTTTTTATCAATAAAAGGGGAAATTATCCCCCAAATGTCCTTGAGGCCCCTGGAAATTATTTGCAGCCTTTGGTGTATTGGGTATGTCACCTAATAACATTAACACCAACTTCCTCTTCCCAAGACAATGGGTGAGGGGTGGGATGCTACACTTGGGTTTTATGATACAAAGGTGAAATTTTAAAATGTTTTATTCATGATATGGAATATGAGAAATATGTATATGACAATGGGTGATCCTGATATAGTTTTTATGATGGGAGATCCCCATTATAGATTCCATTGCATTGTGTCATTTTTATTTCCTAAATGGATGGATGATTTGAGTTATCCCACATTTTGAAAAGATATTTCATAGGGCTTAAATATGATTTGAAAAGTAAATAGAGTCTATGTTATAGAAATTGATGTTACCCTGAATGAATCAACCTTGTATTTATAAAGAAATTATTTTGTGGAAAAATGGATAATGTGTGGAAATGCCAACCTAAAATATATTTTAATAATTCTATTAAAATAAAAAGTTAAAATTTCCTTGGGTGTGTAGTTGATAAAATATTTTTCAATGCTATTGTATTATTGGATATCTAAAATTGGTTCACATTTGTCTATTTCAAGACCAGGAATGAAATGATTATTATTTTAGAATCAAATTTGTGGTTAAAGTTTTGGATTATTACAATTGGTATCATATAGGGTTTTACATTACTATGGGGATTTGGATGTTTTCATGAGTTGTTAATGTAAGATTTATGGATACTGTAATGGGTTTATAAATTTAAAGACACACAAATTTCCAAATTCATAGACACCACATTTGATGTTATAAGTGATGGAAGTATAAGATGAATATTTCATGGCCCCCACCCCACAAATATACAACAATAGATAGAGAGATAGTGACTACCTATGTATGAACTCTAGTAGGCCACGGGTTGGTGAACAACACTAAGGTTATAATAAACATGAATATGGGATGAATTTCACTCTAAGAGATACATGAAGTAGAGAGATAAAAGAAGGGTAGACAAATAAAAACCTTCTCATATGTATATAAATGAAATAAAAAGTGAATACATCCCATGTTATACATTAAAAAAAATGAAAGAAAAACTATAATTTCCAAAAAGTTAAAGAAGAAAACGACTATGAATCCCAAATAGCTCCTGAAAAACCATGATCTAGTAATATCTAGACAAATATCCAACCTAATCTAGATGAAATTAAAAACAATTTATATATAAATAGGTTGATCATGACATTATACTCAGTCGTATCATCCCTAGAGCTGCTCTTCCAAAAGATGAAAAAATCATGCTAAATCACATTGATCCAAAATGAAACTAACTAAAAAAATGTATACTAATCTCCCAGCTTCAATATGGTCCACTCTCATCAAGTATCACATAAAAAATAGAAAATGACAATGTAATGAAACATCATGGGAACACCACTCCTACTTCCCTATTTCTTTTCCACTCATCCCCAACATCATACATCATGATTTATCACTCCCCAAAAGTAATATAGCCCGAAGGCACTTGGACAAGGCATCACAACTTACACTTTGTGTATCACATCATCATATCATTCATTCCACATATCCATATATAGTAACAACATAGTTTTCAGGGGCCACCATAGTCCTTATTACATGTGTCGTACATTAGGTATTATACATAAATTCATTATAGAACATACACTAAGTAAGAAATACAATCCATCATAGACTATACACATCACACCAATAATAATACTTTTGATACTATATCTAATATTAAAACTGGTTAAAATAACAACAATCCATTACATCCATCTACACACATATATACAACTCACTGTTGTTAAAACCAACACATATAACTACCATGATAAGAGATTGGGGATATAGGGGGTAGACATCATTCCATCCTCTCACCGAGATGTTGTAGAAAACACCCTCTTGAAGTCCATTGGGTGATGGTTTCCCTAATTGACATGGATGGGGTAGAATTTTAAATCACAAAATATACATGATATAATATACAAAAAAATTACACTATGGTCATAACATAGTCATAGACTCAACCACTTATAATGTTTCTTGGACTACCAATTGCCAGTTATAAGACCACATATCCTATAAGCACACAAGAATTGAAAAGAGCTTCTTATATTACTTATTCCATTTTTATCATTAACTTATATTAATTAATTCATTATAAATTAAATAAATTTTGTCATTACTCCTTATTAAATGACATTATTCATTATAATAAATTATATTCCATTTAGAAATAATCAAAACTAATTCCATGGTTTATTAGGATTATCATCTTTTCTGCTTCTACATTTCATAATCAATCAACCACATGGGTTATGAATTATTTAATCATTGTAGATTTATTCCATAATACTGGTACTCCATAAAAACTATCCCAATACAACACCTAGAATAAACATGCAACCATGCACATCTATAAATCTCAAGAAGTTGGGAAATGAATTCAAATAAAACCAAAAACCGAAACATCAGCCAGTAGAAAAATTTATAAGAATGGGTAAGACCAACATCAACTTGTTTCATCATCTCTAGTTCTATCCTCAAAACCCACATGTGTATCCCGATGCGTCTCAAAATCATAGGCATCAATTGGTACAACTTTATATAAGAATCCATGCCCATATATCACATCATCTATCCTAGACTCATCCATACCGTATAGGCCTCCCCACCACATATCACATCGCATAGTGTATCTACAATCTATAAAAACACACTAATGTAGTAAAATCAAAAATAAACCCCAACATTAATATCTAGACCCAAAAACAATGAATCCAAACATCACATATAAATGAACTCTCACGACTCCAATGAAAAGGCAATCAACATTCACAAAAATATGGGAAGCTCATGACCTATAATTTAAGTTTTATCACACAACTAGTTATTGATCCATTTTGAATTAATTGATTCATTACTCATAGGTTATAACTATGGGAAACCATGGGCATCAAAGAATAACAAGATATGGAATTATAAATATTCTTTTAGAATTAAAACTAGTATTATCAAACTATGAGAGGTATTATTTTCATTTAACAATCCTTTTATTTATTATCAACAATAATAAACACAATTCAAATTATTTATCAATTTTATTAATAATTTAATATCACATTTAATTAAACATGGGAATTTCATCTATTTTATTATTATCAAATTATATTAATGACCATAATACAAACAAGCCTCTTATTTAATTATTAAGATAATTAATTATTAAAGAATTCTAGATTTATGATCCTCACCAATTTCAACATACTACACCAAGCATAAGAAAATTATAAAAAATCATAGAATATATATCCCACTATCTATCAAAATAAGAGGCCACCCATCATAACAATATAATTCACATTAACATGAAATAACTACAAATTATTTATTAATACTATTCAATAATGTTTTAGACAATTTAATTTCTATAAAATTGGAAAAAAAGATTAAAATATTAAATATCATGTCAATAAATAGAGAAGGAAGGAATCATATAACTCATAAATGCCAATTTTTTTCACCCAAGAACAAACCAAAGTTGTGTATCTATGATCACCTCTACCATAAAGAAATTGTGATGTTCTAAACACATCATGCCACAACAATACTAAAAATAACAAGCAAACCTCATTAGAAATAGAGGAAATCAAGCTCTATAAAATGGAGAGATGAAATGGGAGGAAGGAAGATTGGTTAGGGTGAACCCTTAATAATATAAAGAAAGAAGACATCTTAGATCACCAGGGGTTGAATACAGAAGTCCGAAAATCAATCCCCATCAATGGAATCTCAAAATTCACAAAGTGAGGTCTGCTGGACACCTGTAAATAAATAGGGAGCACCAAAATCCCTAAGGATTCAATAAAACCTGAGTGTTATATCATTTTATAAACATAATGAACATATAATTTATAGAGAGAGTGACCATTTACATGTCATGTAAATGTGTTTCTTCAAATCTAAATGAAATACATCTCTCCTCAATCCTTTTACCCTAGAAGAAATTCATTTCATGTAACACCCTGTGAACCATCCTGAACAAGGTGTGAATTGAAAATACATGATGTGAAACACATTTACACATCGTGTATTTTCCATAATTCCATATTTTATTATATGAACCCCTCGAGAAGTACTCTAGGCCTCTGCTGAGAACCACATGCCTTAGAAAAATGAAATGGGCCAGACTACATGGATCTAGTCCCTTACCTTAGATACATATCAAACAATTATTATCCAAGAGATTACAAAACCAAACCATGAAATAGAATATAATTGTGTCATCCAAACATCCACCCATTGTGATACCACTAAATGATATCTCTATCACCAGTGCTTAACTACCCATATCATAGGAAACATGTGTGAATCTGTAAAATAGCAAAAACCATCTCCTAAACACTATACTGAGAAAGATACCTATCAAACAAGAGTAAATCCATAATAATTAACAAGAAAAGGGATTCTTATATACTAGAAAGACTAACATACACACAAAATACAATGTTACATGTGAAGAGATAAATGTTAAAAAGCTCATCATACGAAGTGTGAATCTATGAATAACTTTCCCTTGAACGCTCTTCCACACCAACGTGCCATAAAAATAGACTAACCAAGAGAATACCTTGCTCAAAAAACACCTTCTCTTGGTGGTATTGGATCTCAATAGGCATTTAATCAAATATTGGATCAACATCAACATCTATATCACACTAATCGATGACGTGATATTATTTAGGAAGATAATGATAGAGCATTGAAAAGTTAAAATTTCCTTTTGTCCTACTCATCTATGGGGGAATTGATATCCAATATTCTATAGATCTAGCACTAACAAATACTTTTAAAGGACTAAAAGAATTGGGAGAAACCTCACTCCCTTTACTATACCTCGATAACCATGATGAGGATTCACCATCAAGAACACATGATCTCCAACAATGAAGTCCATATATTTACTCCTATGATCAATTTATGAAATCAGATGATCATGGGATGCCTTCATCCTCTCATGAATTACCTATACCATCCCTATTGATTATCTTAAGATATTAGGATAGATAATTACTTCCTCTCTACCCCCAGTCCAGTCTAGTGAAGAATGTGAAGTTAATCCAAATAATGGTTAAAACAGTTCCATAACAATGGCGTAGTGAAAACTATTATGATAACAATTCATGACCATATCTGTGTTCCACATCTACGAAACTAAAAAATCTAGGACACGAGATAATAACATATCCTTAAGAGTCTATATGGACTTGTAAATCTATCTATCCATATACATATTAAAATAAGTTTTAAGGAATAACTAAGATCCAAAATCATATTGTAGACCTCTTCACACCCTGAATGTAAATTTAATATCTCAATAAAAGATGATCATCCTCAAGAATCTATGAATTTTTACAACCTCTCTGAAATATTTCTTCAACAAAACCTCTACTAATATCATCTCCCTAGTAGCTTTAAAGTGGGTTGATTTAATCAAACGATCCACTATCACTCATATAGAATCATATCCACTGTTATATATATGTAAAAAGGTAAAATAGTCCCTCAAAATATTATACCACTTCCACTGGGGAACACATAATGGCAGTAGAATACCACCAAGAATAGGATACTCAACATTCAACATCTAGTAGACAAAAATGGTAAAAAAAATCTACAACTGCACGCTTTAACCTAGGCAACCGAAACTATACTCTTAATGATCTATACATTATTTTCATTACAAGATGTACTTCCGATGGTGAACTATTTAACAAAATGTAGAACTCTCTCATGCATTATCAAAGGAAAAAAATCATCCCCTACAACAACACCTTGTGTTGTCCATGCTCAGAACAACAATCAGGGGAACCGATAAAAAACATGTTCCATCCATATGTAAATTTTAAAATCTCCCAACATGGAATCCTACACATACTTTCCCAAAGATGAATGCACTATCATATAGAAAATATAACCTCTACCTCCAATCTATCCCATATCTTAATGCATCATTGAGACTTATTCCATAAATCACCAAGAATCTAAAGATTCGTGCAAGATATCACTATGAGAATTTCTTCTCATCACATAGAACAGAAAATTTACCTTCCAGGAATATATGATGTTTCAATGTTTTTATCCAGAAATAGTTACAGCCACCAATGTTGGTGAAATTTAATGCCACTTTGGATAAATACAAACATATAGCTCTTATAGTTAGTAAAAAACAAAAAATCTCACTGATGTGGTAATGTAACCACAATATAAAAGTGAACTAAACTTCCTCCCACTCAAGATCATGGGTGTAATAGTTAAACTCGTAGGTACAAAAATATCAAAAACCATAAGAAATAACAAATATATACTTCTTTAGAATGTATCCCATGCCAGGATGTGAAGCATCAGAGTGAACTGCAATCTGAACTCCATCTTCATGGAAACAAAGGACTAGAGCACAAATTCACATCTCCATCAAGTATTCAAAAGCTACTTGACACAGGTTAGTCCAAAAAACACCCAATCCTTTAAATTCAAGGATGTTATTGGTGTTATAACCTAAGAGAAATCAGTTATAAATAACTTTCAATAGCATTTATGGGAAAATATAGTCTACACCTTTGTTACTTTATTGAAGACTGCCCAAGATATAACCACATATATCTTCAAATGATCCATAGATACTCCCTACTGGGAAAAAACATACCCTATTAAATGGACTTCTTGAATCCATAAATGAATCTTCAACAACATCCATTATAGGTACACATGATAATGAACACAAAAAATATCATGTAGATTCTCTACTTTACCCTAACATGACATGGAAAACACAAGTATTTCCTCAATTAAATCCACCATGAACATATATATAAACACTCTAAAAAACATTTATCCACCCCATGAACCAGAATGGAGGATTCATCACACCGAATAAAATCATGATGAATTCATATTTCACATGATGAAAATGAAAATTAGTCTCTAGAATATCCTTGTCCCTCACCCACATATGAAGATATACTGACAAAAAATAAATTTGTAGAAACCGTCTTTCTTCACTTAACTAATCAAAGGAATTATCAATCGATGAATGAGGGTAGAAGTTCTCCATTATCGCTTGGGTCAAGTGACGATAATCGATACAATGAAGAAAACTGCCATTATGATTTTTCATGAACAACAATGTTACACCCCAATGTTACACACTCATCCAAAAAACATCAATACAATAGATCATCGACCTATACCCACAACTATTACTACACGAAAGGTTATATCTTATACGGAGACATCAATAGAGGAGACATTCCTAGTTATAGTTCAATCCCAAACACAATCTAACATTTAGGGGTAGCACTACAACCTCATCTAGAAATACATTAGGTTACTCTTCCATGACCCTAATAAACACCCATTGTTGATCTTATGATGAATGTCACATCAACTCATCCATCAAAAAAGTCAAGGACAAAACAGGTGTCTATCCCATTTGAGGGTCTCACTTACTAAACAGAACTCCTAGATTTCTATCAGAATGATAAAACACAAAATTTATCCTAAAAAATTCCTTATAACCTGAACTAAATATAACCAATCTCTGATAAGGAAGATGTTATATGTTTGTATGAGTAAACATTTGAAATCTACCAAAGAGAGGAAATTTCATAGAAATAGCTCAATGTCTCTAAATAATTCATTCAAGTTAGCTCGGCCTCTAACTAGATTAGTCAATGCTAAGGGAACTAGAAGCCAATATACATCTACTACCAAAGAATGGATGATGGTAGGTGATTTAAAGAATTTTGTCACTCAATAATAAAATGATGCATGTATCCATGTAGAAAATTGGAAAAAGGTACCATGAACGATGTCTCACTTGAATGGTACTAGAAATACTAAAGAATAAAGCATTCCAAAACCTACTCCATGTCCTCATTGACCCTAATGATGACAAAATTTGGGGCCACGATATTAAATTTGAGGAAGAGAAGCATATTAGGGTTGTAATATTTCAACTCCATTTTCTCACTATTGGTCCCAAACTGAAACACCCTATTACTGATGCCATAGTTGAAACTGAATCAATAGAAGATCCTAAAGAGGAACACCTAGTGAATGCGGACTCCTTACAAAGGTGGATCTCCCTCATGAATGGTGACCTTATACACTATAATGAAAACAATTTTATAATCCCTTTCCATACGTCCGAGAGCCACTGGAACCTATGAAACAAGATTTTGAGGTATGGGACCCACCCTCAGATGACCAAAAGATCTTCTATCATGAATGCTGGAAAACATGGACTAGTGATATTCTTCATAAAGAGTCTTGATTAATCTCCACTTTTGATGTTATGATTTCTTCCAATGTCCTCTCAATAACCTCCTCCCTCTCCAGCACATCAAGAAGCATATTGAATGTGAACAGGGTGACATGTTTCTGGTTTATTAGACACAAATACACCAAAAAATTATCAATTTTTCCTCCTTGTCTATAAATAGGTCTGAATAATATCACATAAGGGTAATAAAACATATCCAAAACTATCGCAAGATGGAAAAACCCTATCAATGGGTAAAAGGAACTTTCCAACCAGTCACATTCATACTCGAATAAACAAACTATAATTAGATCTACTCTTGTAACTTCTTCCACGAGAATATAGATTCCTTATAATCATTGAGGAATAAGAACCCCCATTGACTAAATTCTCTATCAAACATCATCATATCCAATGAAACCCGGTTCTCCCTTTGAGTATGGATCAAACTGAAATCTATCATAACCTCCTCTGACCAGTCTTTTATGAAGAAATATAAAATAGACCCCTCAAACTTCTTTAGTCTCTATAACTGAAAATCTCGATGTGTCCTCCTACAAGTGTTGTCATCATTAAACTCTACTCTTTAGTGATTTGATGGAATATGATACTAAATATCGTTGACATGAACCTGACGAGAACATCGACCTGGACCCATTCCGGAAAAAAAACTACTAGACTCCAATACCTGAAATAATCAATACTTTACATTAATTAATTAATTATTATATTATAATATTATATTTTTAACCAATCTCAAGGTATACCCATTTAAAACTTATGAACAAAGAAGAAGTAATTTTTATCCTTTCCTAGGTATTCACCTTGCACCCAGTATTAATCCATTTAGTAGGATCAAGAAACTTAATAGTTTATTCATCAAACAATTCGGGGCATAAAGGCCCATGTCTCATCCAGCCTCTCTTTTTTACATCGCTAACTAAACATAAATGGTACCATATCCCTAGAACCCCATGTAATCTCACATATGACTAACTCTGCACTCGATACTATCCCTCAACCTGAACCTTGGATACCACTCTCTCATGACCCCTCCCCGTAAAGATTCAAAAATCAGGGGATTTATATGGTTTCTACCCTAGTCTCTCATCCAGTAGGGTCTAAGATAGAGACTAGCATCAAGGGAATAAGGATCATGAATATGGTATCCCATAACCACTAATAGAAACATGTAGAAGAGTATCATAAGAAGGATAAAACAATAAAAACATACTCAAAAATATATAAAATAAATACCAAATTCATACATTCTATGTTATATAGTACAAGAACAGCTTAAAGGATATATACCAGAACCAAAATGGTTAAGATGATAGTGACCAAAAATCCCAAAAAACTCTTATAAAACAATGACCTAATAATATCTAAATTCATCTCCAACTAGCTAAATAATACATGAAAAATAGTTTTTATATATGTAGGGTGAGAATAATAGTAAAAATTGAAGGATCTTCTCCAGATCTGACCATGAAAAAGAAATAGAAATCATGTTGAAGTAAAGTAAAAAAATAGTAAAAAAAACTCTTCACCTAAATAGGTATACTAAATTCTCATACACACCATGTATTTCATACAATAGATAATATAATATAATAAATAAACATCAAGGGTACCCTTCTCCCTTTTTATTTCTAGTTTTTTTGTCTTCCCCAATGTTTCACATCCTCATATATCTCTCTCAAAAATTATTACAGTCCAAATAGACCTAGGTAAGGAATCCAAACATGCACCACATGGACCACATCATCACATCATCCCATCCACAGATCTATATATAGTAAACAGGTAGTTTCCAGGTTCCACCATAGCCCAAAATACAGGTATCATATATTAGTTATTATACCTCAATCCATTACTTCTCATACATTGATTATTTATATCAATCCATCACAACATATATATTTCATAGATATAATAATCATTTGGATATCATTTCCGATAAAAAATGTTTGTGAAAAAACCCATTATATCCCTATAAACACATATATGGTAAAATTAACCACCATACATACCTAAACATGTAACTATGATGTGATTAGAGTGGGGATAGAGGATCTAGTTAGCCATCCATCCTCCCACCAAGTTGTTGGGGAAAACACCCTCACAGAGTCCATTGGGTGTGAGTTTCCATATCCGATAAGGGTGGGTTGAATATTAAATCACTGAATATAAATGATATAATGTAGCACAAAACCACACTATGGGAGTAACATATTATTAGAATAAAAAACAACTAACATCACTCAAAATCCTAGAAACCACTACTAAAATCAGATATCCTCTAAACACAGAAGAATTTTAATGAGATTAATTAATTACATATTCCATTTTTCAATATCCTTCAATTAATTAATTTATTATACATTAATTAACTATTTGTATTACTCTATATAACATTAAATTATTCATCAGAGTAAATTCCATGCCCTCTAGCTATAATCCTAATAGAATCCATAATTTATCAATATTATCATTTTTATCCTTTGCATACCATCATCAACCAACCCTCTAGGATAATAATTTTGTAATCATTATTAGAATAATTCCATAATCTATGTACTATAGTAAAACCATCATAAGCTACTGCTAAAAGGAAACATGCAACCAAGAACATCCGAATGTTTGATGTAGTTAGGAATGGATTGAATATAAAAAAGAAAAACAAACATTGAAAATTAAACAAATTCATAAGATATCAACCCATATCATAGCATCACATCAATGAGTAAGCATAGATTTAACCCATTCCATCGTCTATAGTGTCATCCCTAACACACACATGTGTATCCCGATGCATCTCAACATCAAAGTAGACAATGGCCGCCACATATTATGGGACTCCCTTTCCAAATTTCACACAATCTATCCTAGGCTCATCCATCCCATATAGGCCTCTCAGCCTCATATGAAATCGCATAGTGAATCTTTCATATAGAAAAAATCACTAAAAGTATTAAGAAAAAACATGCATAAACAATAGGGAAATCTAGTACATAAAATAAATCATGCATCCTTCACAAATAAACGATCTCTCATAGATCAAATCACAAGGCACTTTTACATATCAAGAAGATGGTCGACTCAAACCCAATAAAATATCATTTATCACACAACCAGTTCTTCTTCCATCTTGAATTTATTTATTCATTATTAAATGGTTCCATCTATTGAAATCCAAAGGCATCAAGCTATATGAAACTATCAAAATATAAACATTATTTTGGAATTAAAACTAGTTTCATCAAACAATGAGAAGTGCCATTCTCATTTAACATGAATTTTCATTTTAATAAACAATAATAAACAAGAATGAAATTATTAATGAATTCCATTACCCATGTAAGATAATATTTTATTAAATATAGGAATTAAATCAATGTTATTATCATCAAATTACATTGACCACCAGATCTCAAGCATGGATACTGTTTAATTATGTATCCAATTAATTATAAATTAAATCTAGATTTTTGATCTTTACAAAATTAAAAATTCAAATATATGAATAAGAACACTCTAACAAAGCATAGCATGGATTTCACACTATCAAAAAAATCAATAGGTAACCCTTCATAAGGGTACAGAGAACAAAAACATTTGATCCCTAACCATTTTTTTTGATCTAGTACAATAATTATTAGTTTAACTCTATTTTCATAAAAAGTTCTAAACCATGGTCAATATATGATATAATGAAAATAAATAGAGAATTAACGAATCCCATACCTCAAATGTATCAACATTCTTAGCACAATAATGGAATGATTTCATGGATGTCCAATCATCATTCCCATAAGGAAACTATAATCTAATAAATATATAATACCAAAACCACATTGAAAGCAATCTGGAAACATCATTTTAAATAGTAGAGATCAACCTCCATAGCATGAATATATGAAATGAAAGGTAGAGAGACTGATCATGGAGAACCCTTAATAAAAGAAGAAATAACTCACCTTGGAACACCAAATATTAGGTATGGGATACTTAGAAACAATCCCAATAAAGGAACTTAAAAATACCTGGAAGGAGGTATGACAGTCACCTAAAAATCAATAGGTATTCCCACTAGATGTAGGGTTTGAGGAAAAACCTAGTATTGAAACCTTTAACAAACATGTTTTAAATGGAATTATTATGATGTGTAACCATTTACACATTTTGTAAATGTCAGATTTTAGATCTCTCCAAAAAACATGTTTCCTTGAATCTGTTAACCCATACTAAATATATTTCATGTAACGCCCCTTGAAACATCCTTATGAATATGTGAACTATGAATACATGATGTGAAACACATTTATATGTGGTGTATTCTGCATGCTTAAGTATTTTATTAGCTGAACCCCTCAACATATATTTTTGTCATCCTATGTGAACCAAAAGCCTAGGAAACACAAAAATGATTCTACTACATGGATCTGGTCCCTTACATATTATGTATCTTGAGATATATTTATTTTGATATAACTTTATGGGGTTGTTTGGGTTTTACTGTAATATTTATTTTATGATTAATTCAATTTCATTTTTTGAACAAATGTTTAGACATATTAACAAATGGTAGGGTATATATTATATTTAATGTTGAGGTAAATATGTGTTTTAAAATTTGGAAACATATATTTTACTGATAACCATGGGATTTAAATGTGATTTTGTGATTAAATGACAAATCTTATTTCAGAATAAGTTTACAATTTTGGGAACAAAATATGACTAAATTAAAAAAATTGATTGTTATTTAATTATATTCTAGTAATAAAAGCTGAATCATCATTTTGAAGAATGTATGATTTTAATATGGATTTTTGGTGATATAATATATTTATACAATTCGTTATCATATTTTATAGATTTTGTTATAACTCAAGAAAAATTTATTCATATATGAATTTATGAGTGACTAATGTTAATTAGGGATAAATATTAAATTATTCTTGAGAGTTAATGTGATAAAAGTTTCCTAAATTTAGGGTTTGGAATATGGAATATAATTTTTGAATAATTTTAAGGCCAGTTATGTATCAAATGAAATAATTTTAACTTTTAGTTTTAATATTGAGGATTTAAAGATTAACAGTTTATTTATGCATGTCAGAGAATATTAATTTTGGGAATTATCTAACCCGGTACGAACCATTTTTTTGGTTCATCTCTAAATATTGAAGGAATATATTTTTACTATTTTTTTAGAATTATAATATCCATTAGAAGTAGATATTAGTTCCTCATGCATGATAATTTCATATTGAATTATAATCGTTTGGAGAGAAACTGATAATATGGTGGAAATTTATAAATAGAATAAATTATACTTCTCATGTAAGTATATTTTGTTTTTTTGGTATATATGGTAGAAATAATTCTAATCTCTAACAAAAGGATCTTAAAAATAATATTATCATATTACCTTCAATTTGGATGAATTGATGGTCTTTGTTATGCCTATTTAGTTTATGGTTTTGTGGCCATTAATTTTTCAAAATCATTCAACTTATAGTGATCAATTTTATTTTACACTCTCCATATTATTTTTACATTAATATTTATTATGTATCATTATTATAACATCCCACTAATGTTATCAAATTTTGAAACCTGGTTATGTGTTATTCTAGATGATCGTCGTACTTCCCATTCCCCCATTTCAAGAGGAAGTTATATTAACCCTTTCAATGACGTGAGATTTCAATAAAGCTATTTTAATATTTAAATACATAAATTAATAACCTAATGTATAGATTTATTTGTCTAAATTTATTATAGCGATGGGGGATATGATGACATGATATTTTAAAATAACACTATATTAGATAGATTAAAAAACATGAAACCCTACACTTAAACGACCCCTGATATATTTAAATTTAAATGTATTAGTAACAACCTTTCTATTAAATTAGAGGGATTGAATATGATTATTCATATTTTTAAATATATATAATTTTCATAATTAGTTAAAGTGTATTGATTAATTCGGAATAAAATAGTGCCAAATATTTAGTTAATCTATTTTATGTTTCAAAAATATGCTATGGTTCAAAAATGTTTTTTTATTACGTTTAATGCTAAAACATAATAATTAATTTTTAAAAAAATTATAAAATGAATTTTACCAAATAAGATTCATTTTTTATATAATCAGACAAAAAATTTCTATTAGAAGAGTTTTGTGATTTTTCAGAATATATTTATTTTCTAGTGATTACTGAAAAAAATATTAAATCTGACATATCATTTCTATTAAAAGTACCATTATGAATTGAATTTATTCTCAACATAACATATGTGTTTTTTTATATAAATAATATAATTAATTTTAATTTAATCATTATCGTACATTATTTTTGAATAGGATAAGTTTTTTATTGAAGAATTGTTTTTCAAAAAAATGTTTTCTTTGGGTTTATCATTATAAATTTAATTATTTTCTACCAATTAAATAAAATTAATCATTAAAAATGTATTATATATTTTGAATCAAGAATTTCATATTTTTTAGGAAGCCCAATTATATTTTTTTCCATTATGAATTGTATCTGTACTAAATATTTTTCACATCGGTAAGGTTTTAATTGGGAATGTAAGGTTAAAATTAATTTAATAAGGAATTAAAAAACCCTATCCCATGCCATTAATATATTTTATGTGAGTTTTTAACCATCATCACAATATATTTGAATCTATAAGACCATTTTTCTTTGACAATTTATTATATATTATTTAATTTACATATAATGCCAAACATTTTACTCTCTCATATTCAATATATATAATGGTTTGTTACAGGGATAAAAAATATGTTAAAATGTAAATGGATATTTTAAAGAAATTTTTTTGTCATGGTAATTTGTTTTGAATTTTTATTGATGAAATAATTATGCAACCCCTTATTAACTCTTATAAAATAATAAGAAAAACCAATTGAGTTATGTAAAAAACACTCAATGTAATATTTTCTTGGTAAGTTATAGTGTCCCCCAAATATTGTAGATAAAAATAAAATGTTAGAAAGTTTTTAATGTATTATATTCTAATTTAATTTATTTTATGTCTATTTTATATAAAAATATGTGAATATTTCTTAAAATTACATGAATAGTATTTTTTTGATAGATAATATTATATATATATATATATATATTAGGTACTTGGGGAAATATTACATTAGATGCACACACCGCAAAAAAAATCTCGAAAGGTAGTTCATAGTCCCCCCGAATGGATAACCTAACCATCAAGCCTTGTTTATTCATTAAATTTCCTTTAGGACCAGTGGAAATGAATTCTATCCAATGGTTTCAATCCCATTGACTAACACAAAGGCATAGGGCAGTGTCATGCATGCATCACAATGCAAGCATCACCAGACCTTTGCCACCGCCTACCCGTTTCATACATGTGACACATCCTATCAATTTCATCATCTTCATCACCAACTACACAGTACTATAATAGTGTGTGTTCCCATCAATTCTTAAACCTAATACCCTTAGGATGTGGAATCTAGTAGTAGAGAACCACTCCGCTGTGGTGGTAGCCACTAATAATTTAATAACATATTTAAAATTATAAAAAATAGGAAAATTAGGTTGATAGATGTTATTAAATTTTATGACTTCTCCATAAATTATCCAATTGTCACCTTATTTGTAAAATTATTGCCAATTAATATTTATAATATATTTACTATGGGTAAGAATAAAATTGGATATCAAAGTGTTAATTTAAATGATTTTGTTAAAAATAATATATAAACCATATAAAATTGATTGAGTTATTATATTAAA
This sequence comes from Viscum album, assembly GCA_963277665.1. NCBI lineage: Eukaryota > Viridiplantae > Streptophyta > Magnoliopsida > Santalales > Viscaceae > Viscum > Viscum album. The sequence goes on from OY728145.1 coordinate 397,517,942, forward strand.
ACCATATCATCCTTATAATCAAATAAATTCAATTTTGTAACATTTTTATTTGTGAGAGAAACATATTCTCTTATGATATTTCATGTATTTTAGAAAAATGACATTATTGATATTTCATAATAAATACCATGTTAGTAAATGATTAAAGTTTCATGAAACTCCTATATTAAGTCAATATAAAGGGATAAGGTTTAGAATATCACACGTGGTTTATTTTTGTTTATTTTTAAATTTTTTTAATCTTTCTTTTCCATTAAATAGTAAAAATCATTCATATCATGTTAATTGACAAAATGGTTAGTGGGTGACAAAACAAAGAGAAAAGGGTAAAACCATAGTTTATGCTTGTCTAAATTTTATTATATAAGAGTATTTAGAACCCTCATCATCCTATATTCAACTTATATCAGTTGAGAACCATTTTCAATGAAATTAATTTATATTAATTTAATACATTAGAAATTCAAAGAATGCCCCTCCTCTCAATATAAAATCCCACCCACTATCCTCTTCTTTACACACTTCAAGAGACATATTTCCTAGTTAATATATACCAAAATCCATTCATAAAATCACTATCCACCTTAAATAATTATTATTTTAGATATAATTCTTACCATATAGGGATTAAGGTATTAGGTAAATGATGTTGTTCAAAAAAGAGATATCGATTTTTACCAAATTTTTTATATTTATTTCTTCTTCAAACCCATTAAAATATTTATAAAATATGATGAAATTTTACGAAAGTGTCTTATATATATATATATATATAGTTTTTTAGTTTTATAACTTATATCCTTCCCCTATTCTATTAAATTAGAAACTAAACCATCATTTGTTTGTACGATGGACTACCGCCTCTAGAACCATAGTAATGCATTTTCCAACACCATATCTCGTCGATGATTATAATGATGGATTAAATTTATATATATTATATTCATCAAATAATTATAATTCCATAAATATAACATATCATACAATTTATTAACATTACATAAATTTTAATATGATAACATTGTGCGTACGTATATGTGGACAACCACCTCCATGAAGCGATATGATTCGTTTTTCATATGCACATCACCTAGATTGTATATAATAGTATATTTAAATAAAAAAATATTTTATGTATGATATATATAATAAATTTTAATGATTGAATAATAATTACCTTATTTCTATCTTGATCAATGATAAATGGCTTCGTTACTCATGCATGTGTACGACCTACCTTCCGCATGATTGTAACATTGTTCATTTTTTATAACAAAAATTCATGGTTGATTTTAAAATCATTTTTAGTGTATAAAAATGATATATATATCTTGATTATTATTCTATATATGATGGATTACATACCACTTTCACCATATTCAAACTATATATTTTATTTTTGACATGGGAGATGAATATCATCAAAACATCTGATCTAAACATAATTGATTAAGTAATTTAATATTAAAAATTAATCAATAAAATAAAATAAATCATAATTATTAAAGAGTTTCATAAATATCTAAATAATTACACCAAATGGTTCAAGAGATAGGCTATCCTAATCCTAAAATTTATTAAGAAAAACATAAATGAACTATTTGGGAATTTCAAGGTATTTTACAAAGACGGGTGTGAAACCCACCATGTAAATCTACACCACTAAAGAAGTACAAAAATACAGGGTCCAAAATGAACAAATATAGTTTTACTCTCTAACCTCTATCTTTGATAGGGTATATCCAACTTCATTTTCACCCCTATATGTATGAGATATCACCAAATTTAGATGACTGATGGCCTGAAAGAATTCAATCCATTTTGGATGCACTTTTCAGGGAACATTTCTTATTCTAGCTTTTAGAGAATCGACTAAAATATTTGAATCTGATTCAATCCATAAATAATCCCATATATAGTGTGACAAATGCTTAATGGTATAGATAATGGCATATAACTCAAACTCATATTCAAATCCAATACTAATGTAATGAAAAAACATCCATTAAAAATCCATTTTGGGTATGAAATACTTCTCCATATGCATAAGAGGATAGAATTCTAGAGGTATACCAATAAAAATTTACCATGTTACATAGAGGGATTAGGAGTTTACATTAAATTAATATTTGAACTAGAGCTATTTTGGATGCGCCACTCAACCAAAAATATCCATAAAATGATTAAATTATAAAGGGAATTACATGTAGCACCATTTTGGATTTTGGAATCCATGGGAAAATCTCTATGTATGGAAGTTATCTCTTCACAAAAGGAGGGATTTGTTTTTCAAAAAACTGATCATTTCTATCCTTCGATGTGTGGATAATAATTGAGGTAGCAGCTACAATCAATAGATTATGGATCTTTTCACTATTAAAATTATCAATTATAGAACTAATAGTTTTATGAATATGATCATATTTACACATGGTGGTTCCAATTAGATCCTACATATACTTCAACCTATTAGTTGTAAACTAAAATTCAATGAATACATGTTATATATTTTTAGAATATTTCAATCTAACATGGAAGTTTAAATCAATATATATGACAATCCCTTGATTCCTATCCTATGTGGGTAGCTACTCAATCTATATCTTCCTTATAAGTATCCATCTTGATGGTTAAATGAAAAGAGATCTAAAATTCAATATACATGAATGGATGTCAATGTTAATTTCACCTTACATGATATAGTATTGATTGGTGTTGAAAGAGAAATACCATTCAACATCCATATTAGGGTTTCCTAGTAAAAAAAAGAAATACCTTTTCAATTAATGATCAATATGAAATGGGATTAATGATTTTATGTTTATACTTTTTTGAATGAGATTAACAATTGACATATGTTGTAGATTCCATAGAATATTTATGTTTCCTTCAAGGGGCATATCAATCTAAGAGGTACTCCAGTAGTTCAATTTAGATTGCCTAAAGAACATATGTATATAATTAAACATAATTTAATTATAGGTTTTTCTAAAAATATTCCAAAGATTATGCAAGATAGCATGAGAATCCATTCAGTAATTTAGTGTAAACCCTTTTGACAAAAAAGTCAAAGGAAATTCCATCACAATTCATGATATTCCAACTGAATTTTCTAATATGGAATTGATAAAATTTATGAGGTCTTTAATTACAAACCCCCCCCCACCCCCATGTCAATTGGAATTGTGCACTCATTTTATGCATCTATTATAAGATTTTTTTCCTAGACAGATCTAGTCCACATGAAATTTCTAATCAGGATTTATAAATTATTAAAGATCCCTCCTTGAATTTTTTATAGAGAAAACACATACACAAATTTATAGGTGATCACTGAATTCACTAAAAAATGTATTACATATTTCTACATATATTTTTCTTTCTAGATATCTACCTAGGTAAAAATCTTGGAAGATGTATTTTCAGGATATGAGCTCTTAAATCTAGCACAAAATAGCGGAGATCTAATATATGTGAATGGTACAATTCTTCTTTTTAATCCAAGGTTTATAGATATCTTTTTTGCTGGTGATGGAGATTCCATATGAAAAAAAATAAATGATTTTTCCTAATTGATGAAATTTCCTTCCATATATTCATAATTACAAAAAAAATATTTAATAAATGATAAGGTTCTTCGGGATTTTTTTCTAAATAACAGTATTTCATCAATTTAAAGTATACGAGAGGGGGTTAACATCCCCCTTTCTAGTTTAATTATTTTTATAGGAAAACTTGAGTGATATCATTAATAAAACTATGGATATAGACATCAGAAATAGAAAAAAAAGGAAAGAGAGGGGGTCTCCTTGATGGACACTCATATAGAATTTAAAGAATCCTCTAGGTGATCTGTGGATGATAACAAAAAGCCACAAAGTTCTGAGAATTGCATTGAATAGATTGACGAAAGAAATGTAAAATAAATATTTCTTCAATTAAACATTAATAATGCTCCATTTCATAGGTTAAATATCTTTTGACATGTTAAATAATTACATAATGTTCATAACATTGTAATAAGTGATATAAAAAGGATAATGAAATTTAAAATGGTTCTTAATAAGGTAGATATTAATTCTAGTTTATTATTCAGGAGTTTAAAGAATGGTTGAGTCAAGTCGGACACGAGGTAAGGGAATTTCTTAACCCAACTTCCATTCTTTGGGTTAATCTCCTACTTTCAAATTATGTCATGATATTATTATGTCTTATTTTGTATTTTTACTTTCTTTATGTGTACCTATAGTGAATACACATAATAGATCTATTTTATTTTAAAAATTATTTTTTTAAGGACTTCGTCTCAATCTCCTTTCATTGAGGCATATTTGGTTTTATACAAAACATTCTTTTATACGGTGTATAAACCCCTTTGACTTTTACGTTTATTCAAAAGGAATATTTTTATACGAAGCGTTTACTAAACGACAAAAGGGGATGTTTTTGTTGTACATATGTGGTGACAATGACTTCTCCGCCGCCGTGACCATTATTTGAGTTTCGGCTTCCTCTACAAGCCATACATTTTTTTAAAAGAAAAATAAATACCATGTTTTAACTTTCTTTTATTTTGGTATTGAAAATGGTTTTGAAATTGTTTTTATTATATCAATGTGTTTTATTGATATCTTTTGATTGAAATGTGGAAATGTTATGTTTCATTTATGCATGTTTTATGTGATATGATTATGTTATGGTTTATGATATGTTTAAACATATTCATATGAGGAATGCATTGGACTTAATAAGTGATGGGTGGAGCCCGCTATAGCTCCTCGATGCATCAGCAGGTCTCATGAGACAAACTAGTGTCTTGGAATGAGGCCTTGACAAAATCTTTTTTGTGGTCTTGGCACGAGGCCTTGGCTACGTGGTTATGATAGTCTGGCATTATGCATTCCATCATTATGAAAGTGGTTATTGATATTACATGTGATTATTCAACCAGTAGAATATCCATGTGAATAAGTAAATGGCATTATCTCATTTTACTTTTGCCATATTATGTTGAAGTTCATGTTTAAAAGGCTTTTGTTTTAGTTATAAATTTCCATAAATGTTAATGTTTATTTATGAAAGCTTCTGCAATATTGTTATCCTTAATGAGCATCTGAGCTCACCCCTTTCAATGTTTTAATATTTTCCAGGATGTGAAGAAGTATTTTATGAATGACCTGTAGGGATAGTCAGAAGAGGATATGAGTGTGGACTATGGAGACTTTGTTATTGTAGTTTTTCACCTTATGATGTAATGTAACATTTATGAATGTATCTAGTGTTTCCAAGGCTACTAAACTAATCGGTCTTTCGAGAATTGATCTTTTGTGATCATGCCAATGTTACGAAGTAATGCACCGACTCTAGGTAGATGGGGTCGGGGCATTACAGTTGATATCAGAGGAAGTTTAGTACTAACCTTGGAAGCTAGATTTAGATATACTCTGATTAGAGCACATATCCCAAAGATAGACTTTGAGGATTAGTATAGAAGAACTTCCTAGAATTTTGTTATTATAGAGATTTTGTGAGTTTTCCGAGAAATACATCCCTGTCTAGATACGATCAGTTAGAGGCAGCTCTGGCACAGATGTACCTAGGGGTAAAACCCGAAAACACCGCTTTGATCTAGACTCGAACGGGAACTGGTGCACGACAACGGGCCTTGCTGCACTCTTGGTTACGACACTCCTGGGGGATATGCTTAGGATAATTCTCGTTTTCTTTACAAACCACTATGAACGGTTATGATTATATACTTCCTCAAAGAAAACCTTTTTATGATTATGGATTATATCCATAAATAGTTTAATTTATGTTAAGTATTTTATAAGTATTGAATTATGTATTTTTATTCATAAACTAATCTAGTTTATTCCATTGTATAGAAATGGAGCCTAGTGGAAGGAATGGAAACCGTATCAATGCACGCACTCCGTGTAGGGATTTCCCTCCTGCTCAAGATAATTATTGTGGATCTGGAGATACAACTGGTGCTGATCAAATTATTACCATACTGGGACAACTCACTCAAGTTATGAATAATAACCTTACTCGTATGGATCACCCTGATCCACAACGTGGAGGATCAATGTTATACCGCTTCATAGGCAACAACCGTCAACATTTAATGGGGGTAAAAATCCATTAGTAGCTGAGAAATGGATAAACTCCTTATAGAAAATACTCCATGCCTTGGGGAGTAGCGAAAGTGAGAAGGTTTTCATGGCAGTTTACCGCCTCACTGGAGATGTCGATCAGTGGTGGTCGCTGATTCAAAACACAAAGGAAGATGATGATGTATCGAATATGGAATGGAGGGAGTTCAAAGAGCTTTTCTTAGAAAAATACTTTCCTCATGACCATCGAGCAGATATGGAAAGACAATTTCTGAGTCTGAGGCAGAAGGAGGATGAGAATGTCGCAAAGTATGAGGCTAACTTTACAAGTTTAGAGAGGCATGCTGCAGATTATATACGTAACCCAAGAAGTAAGATTGATCATTTCATTTATGGGTTAAAACCTTTTCTCCATCGAGCTTTAGTATCACAATCTTTCTCATCATACAAAGATATTGTCTCGTGTTCTATCAAGACAGAAAAGGAATTCTCTAAGTCTTATGACAACAAAGTAAAGAAAGAGAAGAAGAGAACGGTGGAACAAGAGACAGATAAAGGGAAAAGGGGAAAGAAGGATTTTCCATTATGTGATAATTGTTCGAAGAATCACCCTGGTACTTTCCTAAAAGAAATGGGAGTTTGTTATAAATGTGGGGAAAAAGGTCACCAGGCGCATGATTTTATGGAAAAGAAAGAGGTTATCAATATTGAATGCTACAATTGTAGGTAAATGGGGCATTATGCAAATTAATGTCCTAAGCGTCAGTGAAACTTACCTCAGAAAAGGCCAAGGAATCAAGGAAAATCATATGTTGTTACTACAGTTGAAGCAGAATAATTAATGTATTGGTGCTTTTGGACTCAAGGATTATATTCTGGTAATAATGATAATATGATTGTACAGCAGAACTTTTTGTTTTCATTAAGGATTTAATATGATGAAGGTAATAATATTTTTAGTATGTGACAATAAGATAAACTTTACTTTGTTTGGAGAATCTGATGTTATAATTGATTTTGGAATTTAAAGACATTTTATAAAAAGTCTGGACAGAGGTATTTTGGATAACTTTGGATAGTATTGTTTAAGGTTAAAACATTTATGAAGATTATTTTTGGAGTATTATAGTTTTAGGAAAAGGACAACCTGCAGGGTGGGGCATAACCCATCGCGTCGGACAAAGCTGCAGGAATCGAACCCACAACCATAGTGTGACAGGACTTTATTACCTACCACTAGCCTACAGGAAGTCCCTGGTTATTACAAAATAGTTTTACTAATCTAAATGGTATGTGTTAATATTTGGAACCTCATACAATTAGGATAAATAGAATATTTTTGAGTTGTGTTACCTTTTAGAGTGAAAGATGGGTTTGTGGTAAAGATTTATTAAAGAATGAAAGTCTACATGACAAGTATGTATATTCCCTTACGTTCTTATTAAATCTCCTAAATAAATTCCTCAACTTTATAAAAGTTAACTCAAAACAAAAATGTTGTCGGTTAACTTTTCCTACATGGGAATCAATGATCATTTAACCAATCACAAGTTTATGATTTTCTTGTAGTTAAACTTTCTCCTAATCATGTTTTCTATAACTCTCCATCAGACCTTGATGGGTTGTTTCTCCTCCATATCCATATTTTTATAGAATCCTAGAATGGGCTATCTCGGGTGACATTTGTACTTATCTTTCTTTCTTTTAATGTTGTATTTTTATTAACCTTATTTCCGATGTGGGTTTTTAACAAAGGTATTTTCTATTTTCAACCTTTTATTTTCAATGAAAAATTTCAAATTGCGAGGACGCAATTTATTGAAGGAGGGGAGAATGTAACACCCCGAGCTTCCACGATACGCTTCTCATTTAATAATGTAATAGCTTGTATTGTACACAACATCGAGTTATAACACACCGCAACTAATCAAAGTAGCTGTTATGAATAGTAATAACCACTTTTTAAAATTATAGAAATTTTATATTTCAAAATGGACTTCATTTTTGTATTCGTAATATCGAAATTACCCTAAGTTGAATTTTTTGTAATTTTCTGAGAACTTCCAATTTTTTATGAATAGTGAAAAATACTTAAAACAACTTTTTTAATCAAAATAATTTATTGTGATAAATTATAATATTTAGTAGTTTTAAAGTATAATTAGAATATATTTTTACCATTTTATCCAATGGTGGTCATTATAATTAATTTAACATTGAAATTGGGCATGAACAATTGTCAATCTTTTGATATAAATTGTTTCTTAAAAACACGCTATTTTGTTGTGACAGCGGGAATTAATTATAAAATTAATTAATGCAACATATATGTTTGGAATTTTTTAAAATAGACATCATTTTTGAATTTGGAATATCAATTAGATCTTAGGGTGAAATTTTGGCACTATTCTAAAAAACTTCAATTTTTGAAGAATAGTGAAACCACTAAGTGGTAGTTAAATAACTGATTTTTTCATTTAAATGAAATATTACCACTTATATGTTTGGATTTTCAAAAATCCAACATACATGGTTGTCATTAGGAGGTAAAATGTCATTCAATGAGATTAAAATAATTTTTGGTGAATAGTAACTTTTAAGTTATTAATCGCGATTAGAGGTAATTAGTGTAGTTTAAGGTAAAAAAAATGTTTTAATAATATGAGATGAGCTTGACACATGTCCTACCCTCATTTGATGTGCCATGTCCAACCAATAAAATACATGGGTCAACATGGGGACCCCATGGAGCTACTTTAGTTGGAAAATGACATAAATACTTTTTATTTAATGTTAAAGTAAAAAATGACACAAACATGAAATGTTTTACTAAAACAATTTTTAAATGGGGTTATACAAGTCATATTTTTGACTATAAATAGTAATTGGAAATAAAAAAAGATTTCCTACATCATAGTATTTTTTTATAATTTTTAGACATTAAATAAATTAAATTATTTATGACATCATGATGATGCAGCGATGACATCATTATTTAACGGTTTAAATAAAATAATAAGATAATGTAAAATCCAAGTCTTAAACTTGTCAAAAACCTATTGGATGAGTAGAATTCGAACCCTTATCACCTTACCCTATAATTATATAAGTGTGGGACCTCTATAATCCGAAACTCATTTTATAATAAAGTGACTTTTCTTTACTTTCCAAGAGTGCCCCTCCTCTCCACTTATAAAACGCCCCCACCTCTACCACCTTACCCACACGTTCAAAGCCTTTTGGCTTGGACAACCTCTACCAAAATACTCTCCCAAGTTCCCCCTATTACTCCTAGAAGCCTAACTTTGGGCAGAACTCTTCCCAAGGAAGCCTTTGGCTCAAATCAAAAAGAGTTACCCGATTTTAAGGTAATGTCTTCTCTAATGTTGTTTTGTTTTATTTTTCTTCTCCAACCCCCTAAACACTTTTTATTCATTTCTTTTGTAACAAAACCAGTATCCTAAATATAGTAGGATGTTGTTATAAGAATTATTAAAGCTAATCTTACACACACCTACATCTAATGGTTAAAGAACATACTGTTTCTGTGGATGGAGAATTTCTGCCTCACGAAACGATGATTGTTCAACACTCATATAACACCTTCAAAGGTGGATATTAAGATGTCAATATATTTATATATGATATATAATATGTTTATATTTTCCTTATGCTTCTGTATTTCTCATTTATGGCATACTTTATGATTTCCATTATGGGTAAATGCGATAATTTCATTTTAGGAAGTGCGGACTACCGCCCCCTCAAAGTGATGTGAATCGTTAATGCCATATGTGGAATGTATAAAGGATGGAGTAAATGATATTATATATGATATTATACTGGAACTATATTATACCTTTATATAATTATTATTTCATTCCATTAAATACGAAATAGAAATGAATGTAGCGTTCATGCGTACGTACAACTTACCATCTCCATGAACGGTGCATTTCATTCCTTACCCCTAAATGTTACGTAATATTATGAATGAATGTATATAATGGATATATATGATATATATGATATCTAAATCATGAATATAATTCTAGATATAATGGATATTTCACCACATGAACAACTTGTAATTATAAGAAGTTTATTGTTGACTCAAGTACCAAAGATCGACAAAACGACCGTTATTAACATAAATAATTACATAATGTTCATAACATTGTAATAAGTGATATAAAAAGGATAATGAAATTGAAAATGGTTATTAATAAGGTAGATATTAAGTCTAGTTTATTATTCAGGAGTTTAAAGAACGGTTGAGTCAAGTCGGACACGAGGTAAGGGAATTTCTTAACCCAACTTCCATTCATTGGGTTAATCTCCTACTTTCAAATTATGTCATGATATTATTATGTCTTATTTTGTATTTTTACTTTCTTTATGTGTACCTATAGTGAATACACATAATAGATATATTTTATTTTAAAAATTATTTTTTAAGGACTTCTTCTCAATCTCCTTTCATTGAGGCATCTTTGGTTTTATACACAACTTTCTTTTATACGGTGTATAAACCCCTTTGACTTTTACGTTTATTCAAAAGGAATCTTTTTATATGAAGCGTTTACTAAACGACAAAAGGGGATGTTTTTGTCGTACATATGCGGCGACAATGAATTCTCCGCCGCCGTGACCATTATTTGAGTTTCGGCTTCCTCTACAAGCCATACTTTTTTTAAAAGAAAAATAAATACCATGTTTTAACTTTCTATTATTTTGGTATTGAAAATGGTTTTGAAAGTGTTTTTATTATATCAATGTGTTTTATTGATATATTGTGATTGAAATGTGGAAATTTTATGTTTCCTTTATGCATGTTTTATGTTATATGATTATGTTATGGTTTATGATATAATTAAACCTATTCATATGAGGAATGCATTGGACTTAATAAGTGACGGGTGGAGCCCGCTATAACTCCTCGATGCATCGGCAGGTCTCATGAGACAAACTAGTGTCTTGGAAAGAGGCCTTAACAAAATCTTATTTCTGGTCTTGGCACGAGGCCTTGGCTACGTGGTTATGATAGTCTGGCATTATGCATTCCATAATTATGAAAGTGGTTATTGATATTGCATGTGATTATTCAACCAGTAGAATATCCATGTGAATAAGTAAATGGCATTATCTCATTTTACTTTTGCCATATTATGTTGAAGTTCATGTTTAAAAGGCTTTTGTTTTAGTCATACATTGCCCTAAATGTTAATGTTTATTTATGAAAGCTTCCGCAATATTGTTATCCTTACTGAGCATCTGAGCTCACACCTTTCAATGTTTTAATATTTTCCAGGATGTGAAGAAGTATTTTATGAATGACCTGCAGGGATAGTCAGAAGAGGATATGAGTGTGGAATATGGAGACTTTGTTATTGTAGTTTTTCACCTTATGATGTAATGTAACATTTATGAATGTATCTAGTGTTTCCAAGGCTACTAAACTAATCGGTCTTTCGAGACTTGATCTTTTGTGATCATGCCAATGTTACGAAGTAATGCACCGACTCTGGGTAACTGGGGTCGGGGCGTTACAATCATTCTCAATTTTTAAATCAAATTCCAAATGTAAAAATTTATAGAATATTATGAAAAAATATTTTCATTTAAAAGAACCGTGTAAACATATAAAGTATTCTTTAATATAATGAGTGATCATGATGGAGTGTAATTAAACACATGTCATATAAGTATTAAATGAATTTTCTCTCCATATCATTGGAATCTTATATTTTATGGTCTTAGAGCATCACATTTAAGATAATGGTCGACTTCGACTTCGGTGGTGAAGGATCAGATCTTGTCAGTAGCTTTGTGTGATGTTCTCTTCTTTGTCGTCTTCTATTCTATTTCTGGGCGGCTCTATTTAATAAAGTGATAAATCTTGTTGCATCTTGGGTTCTTCAGGCATCACATTTCTGATATCTTCCAACTTCATGTCTGGAAGCATGGTTTCAGATCTAGATGCTTTGAATCTTTTTTGTGATTCTTTTTAGGTTGTTCTTCTTCGGAGGATTTTGTTTCAAAAAAATTCATGTATCAAGGTATTTTTTTATGTTTTCTATGGTTATCTTCATGTTAGCTTCTAATTATTATTTTTAGATCATGGTTATGGTTTCGCATCCGATGGTTGATTATCTCATTTCATCATTTGATGATTTTATGGGGTTTCTATTTCTTCTTTGTGACTCAGGTTCTTTATGTGTCGGCATTTTAGCTCGCGTGTTAGTGAGAGATGTGATGAAATACAAACATTAAATTTCCTTTAGTGACCTTTAGTTCAATAATATTAAATTATTCTTAAGTGAAGAAGCGTTTCGGGTTGAGGCTATTTTCTTTTATGATGTTCATGGATTTGAAGAATTCATTTTTCATAGATTTCCACTTTTCCTTCATTATTTTCCCTCTATTTTCGTTCTTTGCTTGGTTCTATACTCTGGTTCTATGATTCATCCATTCACTCTGAGGTGGATCCTCAACATGGTCTTCTTGATCCTTTTTTATGTGAGTTTGAAGAGCTAGTTTATGGAAATGGATCAAAATTATTGATTTAATTTCTTTTTGGTGATTTATTGGATTTTGTTTTTGGAAAATTCTCAATAGTGGTTTTTTTTAATCTGAAAGGGGTGGGATTTTGGGCATTTTTTGGAATTTGGTTTTATTCTAATTTTTGATAGTGAAAGAAAATATCACTCTAAAAAGATCAAATTTTGATGAGGATATAGATCAGGAAACATTCATTTGATTATGGTTATTCATATTTATAAGAATGATAGGGTATTGTTTTCTCATTGACACAAACCATATGTAACCTTGTGTGGGAGAACATATTGAGTGGTCATGTGAGGTGGAGACTTTAAATAATGATTTGGTTTCTAGGGAGGGGAAGTTCCTACCATTTTCTTATCTATGTTACTTCTTGTATGATTTTATTTTGGGTTTCCAACTTTTTCCTCAAAAGTGATTTTGAAATAAAAATTTAATTTTCAGTTATGTAATAATAAAACCCTTATCACTAAGGAAACATTTAAATCATAACCCCAATGAAATAAATAAAATAAAATAATAATTTATATATATGGAAGATAAACTGATTATTTATAAAAAATATCAAAGTTTTAGTTTATACACCACCAAAAAGAAATACATTGTGAATATGGAATATGTCTCAATGAAGTAAAAATGTGATGAGAACCCCCTACCTCAATTACTGATACCATTTGTATGTGTTAAACCCCCTTATATAAAATATATATAATTATTATATATCTATTATATAATAATAATCATATATATAATACATTATATGATTTAATTATTACTTTTAACCCCATGTTTATTAATAATTATATATTAAAATCATTGTTCCCAGTGACAACTTCTTTTTTTCATGATTGTTTTAGATCTGTAGTTTTTTTTCTTTCCATTTATTGTTATTAGATCACTTGTATAATTTTAATCATGATACAAATATAAATTAAATTCATTTTATATTTATTTAGATTAATCGAAAAAAATTATAAGGAAAATGAATTGCACCATTCATTGAGATGTTATGTAGTATATAGGAATGAACATTGCATCCATGTTTTTTATGGATGGAATTAAGAAATATTAACTAATAATTATAATTTTTAGAATCATTAATATATCATATATATGATATATATTAATTAAAACTGTCATTATTACAGTCCTTTTCAAAATATTAATAAAAATAAATCATATCACATTTTGGATGCAATAGTCTATACATACACAAGACTGATGTTATCATTTTTGTATAGATTGGAAGGTAAAAATGTAGATGTTAAATTAAAATTTTAAAGGTTTAATTATTTCATAAATATAACAAATGAACATTAAATTCAAAAATACATATATCCATGAGAGGTGGAAAAGGGAAAAAATTGCATCAGCTAGTAAGGCAGTAGTTCTCCATATACACGATCGATGGATACATTTACGATTTAATGGAAGAGTATATTGATATAGAAAATTAATATAAAATAATTGCATCAAATTATATGGGGTATAGTTTTTAAATTTTTTTATTATAATTTATGGAGATTTAAAGGTGTTAAAGTATTAACTAAAATTAAATGAAAGGTAAGTATTATACCACGTCTTCAGAAAAAATATTTATGTTTATAACTAAATACCACCAATATTGGTTTTATGATAAATAAAATAGCTATATTTAATGGGAAGGAATGTAGGGAAATTATTTGGTATGGGCCTTTCTGATCCAAATGGACTTAGACGTAAAAGGGAAGAGGATAGGGGTGTCGTTTTAATAAGTGAGGGGAAGGATGCAATTGGAATATTTGAAACTACTAAATTGTAACCAAGTTGTACAGAATCTAAAATGATCCAAAATGGATCATTATAGAATTTTATATGATATAATGTCTAAATAATTCCATTAAATATGAATTTGAAAATAAATTTGGTCATATTAACCCTTATCTTTTTAGTTTAAACCTATGTAAACCTCTTTTATCATTAATTTTGGTAATTAATTATTTCTGCTTTTACTATTCATAATAGCCATAAATTAAGTTGAACATATTATATAATTTTAATTATGATTATTCCTTTTATGGAATACATTTTTATAGATTTAATTGATTGTATTGATAAAATTTAATTTAATTTCAAACAAACATATCCAATGAAAAAATGTGTTTCGAAAAGAAAAGTTTCCATAAGTATAAAAGGTTTTTATATTAAAAGGGAATATATAATTGATTAAAATGACCAAGATTGGATTAATTATAATATAATAGAATTTATTTTACATTTAAAATTCATAAATCAATGGTAACTTTGTAAATTCGAAAAACAAAAAGGCATTTTTAAAATATCCATATTTTTAGTATTCATTGAAAAATAAATATTTTTTGAAAATTAAAAAAAATTATCATATCATAATTTATAAATTATGATTTCAATATTATTTTTCATTTTTTCAAATAAATTTTCTAAATTTTTTAAAAACAATTTTTATAATAATTGTGTTGAAACGGACAAAACTACTTTTCAGAAAAATATAGATTTAAATCATATAACTTGATTTATTATTTACTAATTCCAAAAAAAATTATTTGATTAATGATAGAATATTTTTGAAATATATAATATATATTTAAATCAAAATAATTTTCCAAAATAATTTAATATAATTTATAAATATAATAATACACTATATGCATAAAAACTGATTTTCTAAAAAATATCACTTTAACTCTCAAATGATTTTTTATTTCTAATATATTGATAAATAATAAAAAATTTAAATAAAAATATAAGTAATATAATTTTCATAATTTAGTTAGTCTTATTCATACCCTACAATTTAATGGTTATGTTTTAATCATCATATTTAAATAACATGTTTTCAGGATATTTATGCTTTGTGTTACGTATCAAATAAGCTACCAAATAATTATATTATTATTTTAATATATTGGGGTGTTACATTATCCTTATCCAAAAATTAAATAAATATTTTTGATTATCACATATAGGACCCATTTCTTTACTCTTCTTCCTATTATTCATTTTCTACTTGCATGGCCACATGTAGTCTTTCTCTTTTTCTATCATTTTATGAATTGTACTATACACATTATTCTTCCTTAGTATTCTCAACAAAAAAACTATATATATCTATCTATAATTAACATAAAAATTTATACAACATTATCTTACATGGAAACGGATTTCATCCCATACTATATTTTATTTTCATATCATAAATTTTGATAAGTAAATGGTTTCAACTATTAATCATATTATCCTACTACTTATTCAGTATGAGGATGGACTAAGTAGACTATAGCATAAATCAAGGGTATAATTTATACATTTTAGATTTATTAAAGAATTCATCTAACTATTTATAAACTATATCTACATGTGTGGTATGAAAATACATTTATATAATAATACTACTCTACATTTCACCACATATATATAATCACAACATGATACTATACATTGTGAAATTATCAATATAATAGCCAATGAAAAATAGTATAGATCTTAAATTCCATAGAAACTCCTCATAGCTTGATTTTATCCTATAAGAAAAAACTTCGTTATTTTAAATGGTGTGGAACTATAAATGTAACATGAAAATATCTCAAATCATAGAGATAGTGGAAAACACTATTCATATATGGAATGGATTAGAGTGTGATTGCCATCATCACACAACAATCCCTATTACATAAGTCATAAAGTAGTATTTAGAAAATTAATAATCCTTATGTATGTGAAAAAAGCATTTGATATCACATATTAAAATTATATATATGTTAAATAATATAAATCATAATTAATTATATATTTAGAATAAAACAATACATTCTAAATATATAAACACTATTCTATCTCAATCATCTAATATAGAAAATCATATATATGAAAAAACAAAACATATAGAAAAACATTATATTCTAGGGAATTTACTTATTTTTTATACATATTTTATAATATAAGATATAATATGTTTTGAAAAATCCATATACAAAAAACATACATATTATTGCGAGAATTTACACTTTTCCAAATTTTAAAATATGACGAATCTGAGGTATCACCGTGATAAAAATATGAATCATAATTAATATGGTATTTATTATCTCAAATATATTACACATCATAGTTGAATAATTCCCATATTCCATCCTCAAACATTTTTTATTTAGAATATATAACATATCACAAGAATATTATATATATCAGTTAATACTCTTGTCCATTAAAAATTTTAACTTCTCTGAGAGATATTACTTGTGGAAAAACATATATTACATATGAAAAAAATATTTTATATTAATTTCATTACCATTTTTAGAGTAATTCTACCCAACAAAAAGAATTTAGATTCATCATCATATCATCTTCTAAATATCCCATGTCTTCAAAATAATATTTCATTGTCATTATATTTCCTTCCATGTTATTTAAATATTTTAAAATGATTATAATGAATATCATCTAAAATAAATAATCATTTAACAATTTATTTTAATTATGAATTATTATTTGTAAAAAGTTCACCACCAGAAAAAGAGAAATATATAATCATATCCAAATATGTATATCCTCTTTTTAACTGTATAAATTTCCCCCTTTTTCTCAACAACTTCTAAAAGGTAATAAGAAATATTGATTTCAATGTATTCAAGATTAATTTTTTATGAAATCTATCCATTTGTATTTTATTCTCCACAATTGGGAAAAATCACATTTTAAAATTTAATACCCATAGCAATAAACTAGTATTAAGTATTTCTAAGACTATATTGTAAAAATCAATGCATTAAATAAGAATATCAATTAAGGATGCCATCTTATCTTCTAATGTGATTGGTATACTATTTTAAGTTGAACTTGAAATAAAAAATTATCCTATTCTTGAAATAATAGTTCTCCAATATCCTTGAATGGTTTTTTAAACCATCATCGAATATGTTAATTCTTTCAGGACTAGTTTTTATGTTATAATAGTTCACAACACAAAAAACCATGTATACTTCTTAACATACCCCCATAAAAATGATCAATAAATATATACTCCCAATAAATAAGTGACCTCTACCTTATTCATATAAAAAATATGTAAGTATTCTCTAATAGTATTGTTTTTTCACCATATATGTTAAGAGATAAATATAAAGGGACTACAATTTCATTTAACCACCATTGAAAATAATTCTCCAAAGAGCCTGTTAGTGAGGGGATAGTACATCATACCTTATATTTTGATGATTGAAGGGTGGGAGTTCTTCTTGAACCTCTATGGAGGGGTATTTAACGTCTAATTTGACTAAAGACTACATTAATCATCTAATTCACTCCAAAAAATCTATTTTAAATAATAAAAACTGATATTATTCTTCACATTAGTAGTATTATGTGTAAAAACTAATTTTTATAAGTGGTATGTATGTTAACATCTTATTTAGAACATTGAAATTTCTATATTAAAATAGATTCACCTTTATAATACAAAAGAATAATATTTTCTTTATCAACACCACATCTGGAAAATACCTATTGATATGGAACATCATTCTCAAAGTATTAAAATGAATTCACAATATCACCATAAAATATAATACCCATTTCATAGATCAACTTGTTCATATTATTTTGTCCATTGTGTTAGGATATTTTATTAAAAAATATTTTTTATTCTTTAATACTCATGTTGAAATAATTTGAAGCTTCACCAACCCAAAACAAGTTACCACATGTTTCTTTTCCTTTCATAAAACCTCATCAATATTTCAAATACTTGACAAGACATTCATTATTTCAAAACAAACATATTTTCAATCTTTAAAATGTTTATAAATGCAGAAAAATATTTGATTTAAATAATAAATGAACATTTTTTTAGCATTATCTAAGTACTGATTTTTGAACCTAATACTCTAATATTTAGTGAACCAACATTATCAAACATCACCAATACATTCATTTACATATCAGTATCCTTCATCTGACACAAATCTATTTTCATAATAGTGGAAGATCCACTATCCAAACTCAATTGAAATTCATTTTGTGATTTAATTAGATCCATATAAAAATAAATAAATAATAAATTACCATTTATTTATTCTTCTTAAACTTATGAAAATTATAATTCGTACTTATTAGGGAAGTAAATTTTTTGTAAAATCCATATAATATTTTCCCAGCAGCTAAAATCATCATCAATACTCATCTAATTATATGACATTCATCAAAAAATATTTTCCAAAACTAGGAGAATGATACCAAACATTTACTCTTTGAGTGGATTAAATAAACATCAGTATTTATCAATTATAACCTAGGAAATAATAGTGGTATTGGTAAAAAATCCAAAATTTTAATTTTATGTTCTCAAGGACAATTACAATTCCAACTATAACCATAAAGATGCACACATTACTTTGTAGAATTATTGTTGTCAAGAACATGAATCCTCATTTCCATTCACATTTTGGCCTCCATCATTAGAAACTTTTCTGAACATCAATTAAATTATGCTCCTAACACTTAATTCATCATTCATGAAATCATATTTTACTCATTTTGTTGAAAATATATAAGAGATATTACTTTTATAAGTTAATTTTCCTATAAACTAAAATAATCATGAATCAATTCATTATACAAATATATGATTATACTCTTACATATTTGCATGAAATATTTTATTTGATCAAATTTAACTAAAATATTTAATTTAAAATTTTTATACTCTATTTATATTTCCATTAATTACTATAAATCTATTTCATGTTTTATCTCCTTATTTTGTAAAATTATTTCTATTTAAAAATTTATATTCTTGTATTAATCATGAAAAATATTCCATTTTCGAATATAATGTGTCCTTATTTAAACCCCATTAGTATAAATGATGTTATTTTTTATATATAATTGTAAATACTTTATCAATCCATTATTCTTGTAGTTCCCTAATCCTAGTTGTCTGCAGCTGGTGTCTACGTTTTTACATTGGAATAAGATACAAGAAATCACATCCAATTGGATAAAATAGTTTTGTATTCATGGTAAAATAGATACACACTTGATAATCACCTTAAATATTAAAACATAAAATACAAAATTTATTTTCATTGAGAACATTGTTATTCCCCTTAGCATATCTCTGTATATCAATCAAAAAACACATCTTCATATCCAGGGAAAATATAAAATATAAAATTTGTAAGCTCATATGATCAGTATGGGTAAGCGTATAGAAAAATATATGAATAAATAATGAATAATCAATATGTAAAGGCAAATAAATAAATAAAATTACTTTTAATCATAACATTAGTATAATATCGTAGGAATGCGTTATGATCAAAAAATTTCATATTTATAATCATATGAGAATGAAAAATATCCATGGATATTCTTTATAATTGAATAATCACATGGAATATCAATAACTAAATTCACAATGATGGAATGCATAATATTAGACATCTAAAACAATCTATATATTTGTTTTACAAGACATTTAATACCATTTAGTTTTTAATCCTAGTCATCTATATAAATGGGTAATGCCACAGCCAAAAACAAATCTATTTTTTCTCATGAGTCATGTCGATGAAATGAGGGGTTATAGCAGGCCATGTAGGTAACTTACTAAGTAAAATTCATTCCTCATTTGAAATATTTTAAAAATAAAAAACTTATAAACTCATATTAAAAAACCCAACATAAGAAATGTTAATACATACCACAATCAATAAACATACGATAATCCGTCCAAAGTAGAATGGTGAATCATAATAAAATTGTATATACAAAGATAATATATTCATTAATTCTTAAATATAATTAATAATTATTTTATAAATTAAATATATACTGATTTCATCATAATTATACTAATGGTTTTAGTTAATGTGTTAATAGAAATACTATAAAAATGTCATTTATAAACATTTTTGAGGAAAAAATCCTTAACACATATAAAATAATATTTTAAAATAAAAAGTTCAAAAACATTTTAAAAATAATATTTTATAAAAATATCTTTTAAACATATAAATTATTTAATAAAACATGGTGTGGTTATGAAAAATGGAAATTTTCTACATGTTGAGTATTTAAAAAAAATATTACTTTCACTTTTTTGGTAAAAAATGAGCATTATTTTGAAAATGATATGAATAATAATTTTAAAAAAATAAAAATAGATAATGGGTGAAAATGTAGTTATTAAATAAATTTTCAATGGTTAAAAAGCTTTTTGAATGCACTTTTAGAAAACATTGGTTTTTGGGAAAAAAAAGATTTCCGATCAAAGAAAAAAATAATGTATTATTTCTAGTTAAACATTATCTTACGCATTTTAAGTATCAAAGAGTTTAAAATGGTACTAATACATAAAACATATCATCAATAAAAAATATTTAAGGAAAAATATTGATATTAAGGTAGTCATACAAAATAATTACCCTAATGGAGATGTAAACATAAACAATCCAAAATAATGATAAGTTGTCAAATAAATCCTTAACAATTTGGTAACGTATGAATCATAAGCGCCATTAAAGTAATGAATTCAAAATAAACTTTAAATACTAAAAATATAAATATATATATTATATAAAATATAAAAGGGGAATTATATACACCACAAAAAGGAAATAATTAGTGAATATGGAAAATGTCTCATGGAAGAAAAATTTAGATTAGAAACCCTTACCTTGAGTCTGAATAATCATTCATGTTATTTATCATCTGGAATAATTAGATTATTTTAATTATATACAATATTAATAACATTTTTCAACATTGTTATTTGGACTTTCCCAAATTTACCCAATATTTTAGGGTTAAGTGGTCTCTAATAGTTTAGCTAGGGTTGTCGAATCCTCAGAGACCTAATAAGAAACCTATAGACACGCACATTATAAAGACTATTTTGGCTATTAAGTGGACAAATTTGGGTTGATTTTATATGGGTTTATGTTGACACTAAAAGTATAAAGTGAATTCAAATTATGAGAAGGGTTTATCCTAGGTTATTACAAGGAATGGATTGAATGCATTCTTTTTCTTTTAAAATTTATCAATTTCTTATATTTTAGGTGGGTTCATTTAAGGAGATAAAAAAGAATCATGAATTAATGGATTAATTCCTACACAACCAAATTAGAATCACCTATACACTTGAAGGATCAATGTTTTAAGCACTCCAAGGTAAAAATTCTTATTAGCACATGAATGTGTGACCTTAACTTCAATAAGGATGAAAAGGTTTTAAAATCATCAAAAAAATCTAATTTATAAGAAGTGATTATACATTAAAGTAGTGAGAAATAACTTCCAATACAGACCATTAATACTCCCTTGTATCAACCCATAGGTGTGTTATCCATCCATTGATCCTATGGTTTCAATGGGATCGAGAATTAGACTCATGAGGGAGGAATTTGAGAAGTAAAAAAACAATGAAATAATGATCAGTCCACCGTTGTGTGATAATTTCACAAAATTTTGTTTGAACGAGTTCACACCTTGAACCAATGGTATCAAAGTGATATGAAGAACAACATAATACGAGTAAAGGAAGAACTTTTACTAAGAAAATAAGGTGAATTGAACAACTTACATGAGAAGGAAATGCGATTAAAAACACGAAGCGGCAGCATAACACTACAATGAAACAAAGCACCAAAGATGATTAAATCCTTCAACACCACTACCAAAAATAGGAATTTTGGGAGACTTGGGTCGATCCTCTAATTGTACAAAGCATCCCACTTGATTATGGTAGGCCTAGGGTGGTAGAATGTAAGGGAGAGTGGACTTCTTTATCCTTGACCCGGAGTTACATCCATCTTGCATCCACTGCACAAAGGCTCCTATATGTCCTTCTATATGGTCGAATTGGAATGTTCCATAGAATAAAAAATTGAATCTCCGTATATCTCCTATCTCCCTATAAAATTTAATCCCAAATTAAATTTTGGTTTTCTATATAAGATTAAATTGGTGGGACGTTTTTCTGGGACACAGAATATGTCCCAAAATTTATCTCTAACCTGGGCCACCTTAATAACCACAATTTATTCAGGATTAGCACTATATATTTCCGAATTATATGTTCATATATATTTCTTCTATCATCCCAAGAAATTTAGGATTCATTGGGTCTGTATTGTGGGTCCCAAATGTTCATTAGTGGGATGGTGTCCAATCTGCCTTCTCCAGAATTGCTTCCTTTCATCTCAAAATATTTCCATCATCGTTTATGAATACTCCATTGATCCCTAAAAAAAATATGTTCATATTAAAGTTTAGATCTATTTGCCAAAATATAGAACTAAAATATGGATAATTAAATTCCTTAAATTTATATGAATCATTAGGCCTAAATTGGTTTATAGTAGGCTTGATGTTCTCAAATGATGAGAATGGATGTTCAAAATTAAAACCCACTAACTCAGGCCCATAAGATAAAAAATTAACATTTAATACCATTAAAATATAATTATCATATGTTTTTTTATTGGATAATCACACCCCCCCCCCAACTTGAGATTTTCTAGTCCTAAGAAAAATGTATCTCAACAATATGAAATTCGAATTCCCTTTTCCGAAAACATTTTAATACAAAATGATCAACAAAAAACCTTATACAAAATAATCATGAAACCCATAAAAATATTTTAATACAAGATATTTTCATAAGCAGATCTCAATCCCAATCTCATTACTTTGTTCAAATTCATCACCATATTTCATCCAATATCAATTAAGAGTGATGATGTGTTGTGCATCACATTAGCCATGGGGGTTCATCTTTATCCAAGACGGAAATGATGGAAGCGCTAGGTGGGATCACATTTTATTATTAAGATGAGTATTAAATTTTTTTTATTGTTTTTTATTGTTTTTTTTGCAATTTTACCTTGGAAATTGAAATTGCAAATAAATGAGCCAACCCCTGTAGCGAGACTTTGTCAATCACTCCCAGGCTCAAAAACCTTAGGGAACCAAGTGAAGACCACATACTCAAGCATCATCTCAAGTTAACTCAGTCAAAAGAAAATTAAAATTACCATAAGTTGAGATATAATTACTAACTTTGGGCTAGATAACTATGGATTCACGATCCCCATGTGCTGAAAGCCACGCATTAGGTCATTTCATTGCTCTACTCGCACATTTTTTGTTGTTTTTTTGAATACTCATATTAAAACTAAAATGACCACTAAACCAATTCTATTTATTTAGGGGACCCTGTGAACTCAAACTAATACCCCACTATCCAAAGGATGTGCATTGTAATTATTTTTTTATTTAGATGAAAATATAAACAATGAAATATCACATTAGACAGTCACACTTTCCAAAACCTATGCTCATGAAATATACATGGATTAAAATCAGAATCGAGGCATGCAAAATTAGTTGATATTCAGTTTCAAAGTTTAAAATGTCTATTATCATGTTCAAGGTTAAAGAAAATTTTAATTCCATTAAGCCACACTTTTTTTCAAATAATTAATTTTTTTACACAAAAGCAATATTTTTTTATCTCCCCCCATAACATAAAATAACATTGTCCCCAGTTTTTGAAGAAAAGAAAATTTAGAAGGGTGTAGAGGCAGAGAATGGGAGTTCAAAAGGGAAATTAAAAACGAGGATCGTGGAATGAAGTCACCTGGTGGTTGAAGTTGAAATTCTTGTTGCTCCCTTTTAATCTCTTGATCTCCATGTCACTCTGAGAATTCCCAAGTGGAAGAAAAAAACAAATAAAAAATCAAAACAATATATATATATATATATATATTTATATAATAAAAATGTAAAATATAAGTATATATACAAAAATTATAGAATAAGAAAGCACTATAAGTCATAGTTCAGTGGTAAGTGCATGCCCCTATCTCCCTTCAGTCTCAGGTTCGAGTCCCTGCTGCTTCACCAGTTGTGATGGGGTTTCCCCCATGACCTACGATGTGGCCTTTTAATTTAGTTATTTTTATTAAATATATTTTTATTTTAACCTCCAGACACATTAAAAATAAAATGAACTGATGATACATTGTATTCTTTTAAAATTTCTAGGTAAGGTATTACTCAAGGATCAAACCACGTGAAACGGATGAATATGGCACTCCTCTTTCATACCCATCCATACTCATAATAGAAGAATACTTCAACAGACTATTTTTTATTATTTTTAAATATCAAAATGATTCATTAATCCTATTTAAAATATAAATATGATTAAAACAACAAAATTATTTGGAAACTTGAAAACCATGGGTTTCCTCTCATACAGCGCTTTTTTTAACGTTGTTAGCTCAACTTAAACCCCCCCAAATTATCTAATACCAACTTTCAACATTTTAAGGACCACATGTTTATCCACTTATACTAGGTTGAGATTCATTCTATTTTTAGAATTTTTTTCATGAACAAACCTATTTTCTAAAATGAGTGGTAAAATCCAAGGAATAATAGAAATAGTTGATCTAGTTTCATCTGTGGTCTTTCCAAAGACATCAATGATCATTACAACTTAATTAATTTCAAGAGAAGAATGAATTCCAATTAAAATTTCATGATTATACCTTATGAAAGGATTCTTTAGCGGGGAGGGAAGGATAATAATTTTGAGCTTGGGTTGGATAGGACATTTAGACATAAGTTGATATTTTGAATCCAACTCAGTTTTATTTTCAAAATTTCTCAACAAAATTGGTTCCTTTTAAATAGAATATTCAACCACAAAATTGGAAAGATCGGTGTTAGGAATGGGTATAGAATCAAAGATTGTGATTTCTCTTAATGGTTCAGTGATTTGTGTTTTTGAAAAATCACTAATGGCGTTATATTCATGAGACTCAATATATGATGACAAATTTCCCTCTTGTGAATATAAAAAATATGTTTCCTCTTGATTTAAACACCCATCAACAATTCCTTTATCCTATCCATCTATCCCAAATCTAAAGGTTGTCTCTTCAGTAAATTCATTTTTGGTTTGTGGGAAACTAGACACTTCACAGAAGGTTATGAAAGGGGCAGTTGGTATATTCATGTGTTCCTCATAAGTTTTAATGCTTTTTAGTTATAATCTCAAAGATGAAACCTCAAAATTTATTTTCTCCATTTTTTGAAATATTTTTTCAAGTAATGGATGCGGATCGGGATGGAAAAGGGGTTGAGACATATGGTCTATTCCAGGAGGATAACTATGTTGTTCGAATTACTTAAGAGGCTATTCAGATTGGCCTTGTTGGGATTGGAAGACATAATAGGTTGGAATGTTTTGTGGATAATAGGAGTTAAAACATTGTGTCTCAATCGGTTGTTGGTTATCCCACCAGTAGAAACAAGGATGGTCATTGTACATCACACTTGGTGTGGGTGATCAATGTAGGGAGAGGTTCCCCATGTTTGGGTTTGTTCAAAAGCAATTTCCATAGGAGTGAAATAGTGGATGAGAATAGAAAAGTGGGGTGAGAAAAGTATTATAGTGTCAAATATAACCTACTTAGATTCCCAAAAACGATGCCAAAATTTGGTCTCGCCCAAATTTACCCAAGAGTTTTGGTTTAAGCGATCGCTTGTAGTTTAGCTTGGGTTCTCGAATCCTCAGAGACCTAAAAAGAAACCTATATACACAAACATTCTATGGACATTTTTTAGCTATTAAGTGGCCAACTTTGGGTTGATTTTAGATGGGTTTAATTGAACACTAAAAGTCTTAAGTGAATTCAAATTATGAGATTAGTGGATCCTGGGTTATTACAAGGGGTGGATTGGATGTATTATTTTTCTTTTAATATATTTCAATTTCTTATATTTGAGATGGGTTAATTTAATAAGATCTAACAAAATCATCACTTACTAGTTTAATTCCAACACACCTTAATACTAATCACCTATACACTGGAAGGATCATCGTTTTGAGCACTCTAAGGTAAGGGTTCATATTATCACTTGATATGTGTGACCTTAAATTCAATAAGGATGAAGAGGTTTTAAAATCACCAAATAAAAATCTCATTTAAAAGAAGTGAATAGCCATTAATAGAGTGAGAAATAACATCCAATCCCACCCCTTAATACTCCCTTATATCAACCCATAAGTGGTTTATCCCTCTATTGATCCTATGGTTTCAATGGAAGAGGGAAGTAGACTAATGAGGTGGGAATTGGAGAAGTAGAAAAAACAATGAAATAACGATCACTCCACCGTTGTGTGATAATCTCACAAGGTTTGGTGTGAACGAGTTCACACCTTGAACCAACGGTATCAAAGTGATATTAAGAGAAATATAATAAGAGGAAAGGAAGAACTTTTATTAATAAAATAAGATGAATTGAACAACTTACATGAGAAGGAAATGTGATTAAAAACACAAAGCGAAAACATAACACTACAATGAAATGAAGCTCAATATATGATTAAATACTTCAACACTACTACTTTAAATAGAAATTTTTGGAGACTTAGGTAGATCCTCCAATAATACAAATTATCCCACTTGATTATGGTATGTCTGGGGTGGTAAAAAGTAAGAGAGAGTGGACTTCTTTATCCTTGACCCAAAGTTGCAGCCAGCTTGCATCCACTAGAAAGATGCGCCTATATGGCCTTCTTGATGGACAAATTGGAGTGGGACATAGAAGAAAAAAATGTATCTAATGATTTCTCCTATATCTTTGTAAAATTTCAGCCTAATTTAATTTTTTTATTCCGATATATGATTAAATTGGTGGGTTGTTTTTATGGGCCACATAATCTGGCCCAGAATTTATCTCTAACTTGGGTCACCTGAATAACCACAATGTAGGCCGAATTAGAACTGTATTCTGAATAATTATAAGTTTATTTATATTTCTTCTATCATCCAAAGAAATTTGGTATTCATTAGGTCTGTATTGGGGGCCCCAAATTCTCATCTGTTGGTTGGTGTCCAATTTTCTTTCTCCAAAATTGTTTCCTTTCATCGCCAAATATTCCCATCATCGTTTATAGATCCTCTATTGATCCCTGAATGAAAAAAGTTTATATTGAAGTGTAGATCCATTTCCAAAAATATAAAATTAAAATATGGATAATTACATTCCTTAAAATCAGATGAATCATTGATCCTAAATTGGTGTACATTAGGTATTAAGTGCTCAAATGATGAGAATGGATGTTAAAAATTAAAATCCACTGACTCAGGCCCATAAGATAAAAAATGAACATTTAATACCATTGAAATGTAATTAACATATGTTTTATTATTTTTTTATCATTATTCCTCTTATTTCACGTATCACTATGGTATATATGATTACATAATCAATCGTTTTTTTCATTGGACGTTTGGTCGATATTCGGATTATGTGTAAAAATGTATTTGGTAGGATGATTATTTTCAAAGTGGTCATTATTTAAAGAATTAATAAGAATAAGAATTATTTAATTATAATATTAATATATTAATTATTTTTATAAAATAAATGTTGAATGATGGTTATAAAAATGAACTATGTTACAATCATGGAGATGGTAAGTCGTATGTATGCATGAGTAATGTTTCCCTTTTTCAGTTATCATTTATGGAAAGAATCTATGTAATATATTATATTTCTATGACGATCATAATATCATGTATAAATAATTTTTTCAATAAATATAATTATATATATAATCCATGTACTGTGGTCATGACAAGATATTCATGTCATTTCGTGAAGGTGGTAGTCCACATGTACATGAACGACATTATCAACTTTAAGTGTGTGAAAATGTAAGAAGATGATATATTATCTTTTCATAATGATAAATATTCCATTAATATCATAATTATTTAATTTATATCACATATATTAATTAAAATTACCCTTATTACCTTCTGTGTAAAGTGTTATTGAAATGTTAATCACATCATTCAATGAGGGAGTAGTCTACCATACACTCGAATGACGTTAACGTATCACCTATGGAAAAGAATGTAAAAAGGTATATATATGATATAATGACTCCAAAGTTATAATTATATCATAAATTTCATATATATATATATATACATTATATCCATTATCATACCCAACTTTTATAGGTTTTGATGGAAAACATGTCACAATAGTTCGTGAGATGGTAGTCCAATATACCCACAAGTGATGTTATCATTTCCCATTTGAGGGAAGATGATATTGATATTGTAATATCTATGTTTCTATGATATGGTATTTTCGAATATATCTAGTAATATGTTTGAGAATAAGTGGTGATATGGCATGTGATTCTGAGTCCTGATGAACCCTGAATTCATTTTTTAAATATATTAAATACATTAAACATCACACAGGAAAAATTTTACTAAAAAGAATAAAAAATGTTAAATGAACGATCCAATCAGAAATATTTTTTCCCTGTTGAGTTTCTATCATGGGTTTTACCCTAGGCACGAGTTATTCTTTGAACACGTTTGACGTTAGGATTAGGCACAATCATGGGCGAGTGTCTAAATAAAATAAGTGATTAAAATAATTTATAAAAAAAATTCATGCCCTTAATTTTCCTCTAAATTTATGACTATGAAAAAATTTCAGGGTTGTCCTCATAACCTTGGATCATCTCACCTGATCATTAGGGTATCATTATCAAGAAACCAAAAACCCTCTCATTGATCTATTATCGGTGTGCAATAGTGTTTAAGGATCTCACCAAAAATAATAAAAAATATTTTTTATTCATTATAAGTCAACCCATATTGATTTTTAAAGATTTATATATGGAAATTTCCCGGTTTATTTATTTCTATGATTACTGAAAATCAATTAACTAACCAAATGATTCATAAATGGTGATTTTTGTAAGAATGGGGTAGATATTCTCTTAGATTGGGGTTTTGATTTTTGATTATGTTATATCACCTTGATCACAATTCTAATAGTAACTAGTTGAGGCCGAAATGAAAATTAGATGAGGATAATTCCTTGAATTTCGTTTTGTGCATTTATTTACATATTTATTTATCATAGGAAACCCCATTGGCCCACAATTCTAAAAATACTTATCAATAAATTGTTTCACAATCTTTTAATTACGCAAAAATATTGATATCATAGATTTGGTTTTCAATAGATGATAAATTCAAGCTATGAAAATGGATTAGAACTAAATTAGAATTCATAGTATGGGTTATGGTGTACGGTGTCCCAAAGATTTAGTGGAATGGTTTTCCCAGGTTTTTGGTTTCCAAACTGTAGAAAGTGGGGACACCAAGGCTCATAAGAATGTGTTACTTTCTTACTATTGTGATTCACCACTAGATGAGAGGTTGAAGGAGAGGATGATGACATGTGAACCACATCTAGGATTCTAAAAATTTAGGGTTACACGACATGTAATATGGAATTACATGCTATGTGATACCCCCTGTGTAGTGTTTGGGTTTCATCTAATAGATAATCATCACACATTGTGTGACTTGGTTACATGTGGTGTAACCCTTTTCGATCAGCTCCATGTTTATTTGGTGCACACACCCAGGAGGTCGGGTGGAGGAAAATTCCATGTTGGAAATTTCACATGTTGTGTGAACCCTGGAGGATACATCGACATGTACTGGAAACACTCCTAGAATACCATATTGCCCCACATGTCATGTTAGGATGTACACACACCATGTACATAGAGACGGGCATAGACATGGTTCATGTTACATGGGTAGGACCTAGTGTTGAAGGGGCATGTCCTCTAATTCCATCCCACACAATGTAATCCTTAAAATAAGGATTTGTTTCATTGTCCTCTTCAACTTAGACAATTTTTATTATATATATTTTCCTTAATCCATTCCCTAAGTTATTACTATATATGTGTGTCCTATACATAGGATGGTGATCCCATAAAGGAACATTAGTGTTTGATTGAGTTATTGGAATCCTTCAGTGAGGTCCATAATGAGGTTCTCTATCATCATAATTTTCTCTATGTGGGGTTATTAGTATTTTTATGACCAATAATACATGGGATCTGATTCCCAATATATTGTTCTAATCCAAATTGGGTTTTTGGTATACCCCAATTCCTTGTATGTGATCCCCATATGTGTATCAGTCTCTTCTAAATTCTAGTGTGTAATTATTATAACAAGACCCAATGACCATGACATAATTAACGGATTCCATCAATTCTATCAGACTAATGGAGTGTTTTGTTATAGAATAGTGTTATATAAAACCTTACAGAATGAATCATTCTATAGAAATGTATTTTTGAACTTAAATGATATTACGTGTCTAATATGATTATATATGGATGTTTTTTTATATATTCCATTGACATTAAACTATGATGAGATTTTTTTATTCTTGATTCTATACTCTTATTTATTATGGGGTTTCATTATATGAGGTTATCCCAGGATAGAGGATCTCTAGTTTAGGAATCACATGATGGATTTTATCAGACTAGGGATAAGTAGTGATACTCTTGTGATGGCATGGGATATCTCACACGGGATTGTCCAAACAATAGGATGGATGGTAGAGAGATAGTGGATGGGACACCAAGGAAGTATAAGTGGAATATAATATAAGTAATTAAGGAATAAGATATATCAGATGTGTTGGGAGAGTACCTGTAGGTAGAAGACATTATGAATTTTTCCACCACCACCCATAGGTGGTTCGCGCTAGGCTCAGCGATCTGGGGGATAGATTCGAGGGGAAGTTCAATGTGATTGAGTCTTATAACCTAGAGGATTCATGAATTATTTGAGGAATGATATGTGCCTTCTATAATTTATCTATAATATTTATAGACTCAATTTATATCCACACATTTCATTCCACTACTATTGTTAGAGATGTAGAGATTTCAGTTTAACCTTTGGATCAACCCTTATGCTTGGAGGCTCCTACTTGAGGAAACACAACCAACACACACTTCTCTTTATAGTGTGACCTGAATCTTCGAGGCCAATGTTTCTTTTGTGATATCTTTTTATCAGTGATGAGGCCTTACTGCATCATCATAGGTATGGAATTATTATCCACATTTTATTCCCATATAGATTGTTTTAGGGAGAGGATGCAGCATGTCCATAGTGATGGAACATGGTTTTAAATTGTTGGAAAAAAGAAATTATCAGCATGGAAATATGAAATCATGTGTAGGTTGGCGTATTTCATTAAAACCAAGCTTTCTAGAATGAACACTGGTGCAGTAGATGCTATGAGGTTCCAATTTTGTTCTTCGGTGGTGGAGTATGAGGACATCCTTCCAGAAGATGTTCAAGGATTAACTCCCCACTAAAAGATAGAATTATGAATTTATATACACTCTAGAACATCCATATTATCTTCTATATCATATCTAATGGATCCTGTAGAGATTCAGGACATGAAGGTGGAGTTTGAGGACTTATCGAGGAATGGCTATGTAAGACCCAATGATTCACATTGGTCAGCACCACTATTTTTCTACAAGAAGGAAGATGGGAGAATTAATTTTTTTGTGAATTACATTCACATAATCTTGGTGACCTTGAATAATATTGAACCACTACAAATGATTTATTAAATATTTGAAAAATTGATAGGGGAATGATTATTCTTGAAGATTGGCCTCAAATCAGGAAATCACCATTTGTGAGTATGGGATGAGGACATACAAAAGATATATTCTTGATGTCATTATGTTAATTATCAGTAAATAGTGCTTCCATTATGTGTGAATAATTCCCCACTAGTTTTCATGGGACACATGAACCACATCGTTGAGTATTTCTTAGATTGGTTATTGGTAGTCTTCATTGAGAAAATCTTATTTTACTCAGTATCTGAGGACCACATGAGACATTGGAGGATGGTCCTGGTTGTATCTAGGATTACCATCTATACAAGAATCACTTAAGGTGATATTTCTGGATTCATTATTTCCACTTTCAATGATATCTTATCTCACCATAGGGCATAATAGTGGACTTGGAAGACGTCAGGGCAGTGTTAGTTTAGGATCCACCGAAGTAAGTGAAAGAGTTTTGGAGCATCCATAGGTTGGAAATACATTATCGAATATCAGTATCCTATTTATCTAGGATATTAGCTCCCTTGAATTCTTTTACATGAAAGGGGAATCCTTTCATATGGATGGAGAGGTTCCATTAGTTTTTCTAGGAGTTGAGGTAGAGATTGATGAGCACTCCCATCTTGAGATTACTAGAGGATGGTGTTCTGTATGTGGTATTCTATGATGCCTCATGGATTGGGCACGGTTGTGATTTTTTGAAAAGTTCAGTAGTGATTTCCTTGTTTGATTTTTGTAGCCCGATCTGGTTGGTTCGAATGCTTGTGGCCCGCAATTTTGTGGGTCGAGCTTCATATTGAGCTCAGTGGGGGTTGCAAGGGAAATGTGCCCCTGCTCTGGGGGTCTAAGGCCCCATCCCAATTTTTTCGGCATTGTAAAATCACTGACCACTGTATTAGAGCTGACTGACTGACACTGATAGGCACTGTAGCAGTGTGGACTTCGGATTCAAAAGTACTATAGCACTTTTGACTTCTAGCTGGTAGCCACTATAGAACTTTTGACAAAGGTGGACGTCATTCATTGTAGCGATACAGACTTACTTTTCAGAACAATGATCATCTTTTCTATTTTATAGCCCATTTTTGGGCTAGGGTTACTACTGAAAAAAACTGTGTACTTTGTGCTCCTTAATTAGTGAAGTTATGCCTCTCTGTGGATGTAGGGATTTTTTCTGAACCACGTAAATCGTTGTGTTCCATGTGTTTTCTTTTCTTCTATATTTTCTGTCATTTATCATTTCTGTTTTTGCGACAACCGATAATTCCACAACATGCCTATGGTTCATGTTATTTGAGACCACATGAGTAGAACTATGTGGCCTATCATCTTTAGTTAGAAGCAATAGTCTTTGAACTAATGATGTGGAAATTCTACCTGATGATATAGTGGTTTATCATCTATTTTTCCTTATGAATCTCAAGTATATCATCTAATAGAACAATATTAACTTGAAAATTAGATGATGTAGAGTGTTCCTCCAAGAATTTTACTTTGATATTTTCTATAAACTTGGGAACTAGAACATGGTAGTAGATTATCTAAGAAGGAAATCTTTTACGTAGCTATATTGTTAGGCATAAGAGCATTTGGCCTAATTATAGTCATCCTTTCTACATAGGTATGGAGTGTATTACATCTAATTGATAGTTCTTAGCCATCCAAATTTATAACAAGGCAAGGAATAACATATTGGGGAAACTGACTATGAAACCCTCTGTACTTATATATCATTTGGACATCTTCTTGAATTATTTTTTATAGGTGGCAAGCATGTTATTCATTTTATAGGATAGACAATGATACTAGTTTCATTGAGAGATAAGGTTCTAAGGGAGTTTCATAATTTATCCTTAGTGTTAAATCCTTGTGTAAAGAATATGT
The DNA here is from genome assembly GCA_963277665.1 of Viscum album. Classification (NCBI taxonomy): domain Eukaryota; kingdom Viridiplantae; phylum Streptophyta; class Magnoliopsida; order Santalales; family Viscaceae; genus Viscum; species Viscum album. Next base: position 397,552,055 of record OY728145.1, read on the forward strand.
CCCAATACATTTTTCAGTAGTTATGGTGGCCTTGGATGATGAGGCTTGTTGCAGAGTTTGTCTCTCGATGCATTACTAGTCTTCAAGTGAAGGATAGGAACCAAGTTCTAGCTGGTTTATCTCAAAACCATGAGGTTCCAAAGTGGAAGTGGTATCGGATATCCATGGACTTTGTGATGGGGTTACCATGTATTTCCGTGGGAAATGATTCTATTTGGGTGATCGTAGACTGACTCACCATGTTGGACTACTTCTTAGATATTCAAGGGGAGATATCAGTAGAGATCTTAGGACAAATCTACATGTTAGAGATATTCCATCTGACGGGAATTCCCTCAATAATAATTTTTTATCATGATTTTTGCTTCACATATCGATTATAGAAGTGTCTATTATAGGCCTTTAGGACTTAGTTGCATTTGGGAATGACGTTTCCCCCCTAAAATGATGGCCAGATTGAGTGTACAATTAAGGTCATAGATGATATACTAAAATCATTCGCATTCGAAATTGGAAATATTTTGGAGGATCACCTTATATTGGTTCAGTTTTTGTACAAAAATAGCTACAATTCCACCATTGGTATAGAATCATTTATGGACTTCTACGGGTGACACTGAAGGTCTCCACTATATTGAAATCACCTGGGAGTGTCAACATTTTTGGACCCATAGTTGGTGTGATATATAAAAGAGAAAGTATAGATCATCTTGGAGTGTATGTGGACTATATAGATCCATTATATGTCCTATGCAAATAGATGACAGAGGCCTCTGGAGTTTGAGGTGGCATCATGTGTTTTTATAGGTCTCACCTCAATGTGGGTTGTGGATATTTGGAATAGGGGAACACTATCTCCATGATTCATTATAACATTCTAGATATTGTGTAGACATAGAAATGTTTATTACCACTTATCTCTATAACCATAGTTGGACAGAGTACATGCCATCTTCCATAAGTTTTACCTGAGGTGGTACATGTATGAACTATCACATATTATCAATAATAGAGAGTTATACATTAAGGTTGGGGATACCTTTGTGGAGGACCTAGTATATTTTTAGGATAGGTAGGAGAGGATCTCAATTAGTGAGATAATCCTTTTGTGTGTGTCCTTTAGCATAACAGGAATCTTCAGGATAGTACCTTTGAGTGGGAGACTCACTAGCATGCTCGGTACCCAAATCTCATCATGTAGCATTTTGTTTTAGTTTTCTGAAATATAAACTCACAAGGTGGAGAGAATGTAATGTATCAATTTTTTTCATGTCAAGTATTTTAATATATCTAGAATATTTTTGAGACCAGCTGCTGAGAAAAAATGTTACTACAAGCTGCAATGATAACTTAAAATAAATCAAATGTTTAGGTTAGGCACGATCATAGCTGAATGTTTAAAAAAATTAATTGATTGAAATAATGTATTTAAATAAATTTCATTGACCTGAAATTTCTTATAAAATTTGTCTATGGGTAAATATTAGTGTTAGATGAATAACCCTCGAGCCAGTAGAGAGACCATCAGAGGATTTTTCTTGGGGTAACAAAAATCAGATCACAGTTTGACGACTGGTATGCAATGGTATTTGACTATCTCACTATTAACAATGACACATATTCATTATTTGTTAGTGATCTATACATCTTGAGGTATGATGTTGTTTTATGTGGATTTATCCCCATTTTCTAATTCGTATGACCAACGCAAATAAATTAACTAACAAATTGATTCACAGATCATTCATATAGAAGGTATATGATAGATGTTATATATGATTTTGGATTTCCATATTGATTCTGTTATATATAATTTTTCATCATTCTAATGGAAATAAATCGAGTCCAACATTAGAATTGGATGAAGTGTGTTACTTTTTGTTTTTTCTTTTTCATTCCCAATTATTCGTTCATCCAAGAAATTTACTTGGGGCCACAGTTCAATGAATACTCAATAATCAATTGTTGTGAAACCATTTCTTGGAAAAAATATTAATAAAATATATTTAGGTTAGTAATAATGATGAAATTGATATATGATGATAGATTAAAACCAAATCAGAGTTATTTGTGTTGTTATTTTCCATTAGCGACTAGGTGATTTGATTATAGGGTTCTCCCATGCATTTTGGTGGCCATATTATTATTAATTTATATGATAAGGCCTAACCAGATGTGTTACTTTGTTACCAAAGTGATTCGTGGTCAAATCATAGTCTATAGGAGTGGATGAAAAAAGGTAACCTAGTTCTGGGATGATAGAAAATGTTGGGTTAGACATAGTTTATTCTTAAATTACATGTCATTTCTATACCCACCCCCAATGTGGTTCTAGAGGATTGGCGTAAAGATAAGCATAACAATTTTTTTGACCCAGTCACATGTCGTGCGACACTTTCTGATCATATTGATGTGTATAGGGTGTACAAGATGGGGAGGTTGGCTATTGTTACACACCATGTGAGCCATGTCACATGCTATGTACACCCTGGCAGATAGCTCTTCATGTACTAGAATATATGCTTAAGAGACCATGGGGACCCACTTTCCCAGTGCTTTTTCCCACACCCCATGTCCTCTGACACAGGCATGGGAAAGGGATATATTACACCGTTATGACCTAGTTCCAATGAATAGGTTGGTGATCCCCTCTGAGGAACATCAGTTTTAAATAGAGTTATTAGAATCCTTCCACTCAGACCAAAGTGAGATATTATATCACTATAATTTTCTATATGTGGGGTTCATGATATTTTTTTGACCAAAAAAATGTGGGTGTTGATCCCCTACTTAAAGGGTTAATACATATTAGGTAGTTGGTATAACCCATGTCCTTGGGTGTGATCCTCATTTGTGCATCGATCTATTAAGGCTTCTAGTGTTTACTTCTTATAGTGATACCCAATCATAATGACCTCTCAGATGGATGACATCAGTTCTCTCTGAGTTGTGGAGTGTTTTCTCCTAGATGAGTGTTTTATGGAACCTTTGAGATGGAATCCAGGGATGGAAATATAGTTGTTATATTAAATGAGACTATGTGTCTACAATGTGTATATTTGGATATTCTTGTTATATATACCATTGAAATTTACCTATGATGAGATGATTATTATTCATGATTCTATATTCATAGTGAATTAGGGGTTCCGTATTTGTTGTTTTTATACTCTCCCCTTCATTGGATTTTCCCATATGTATCTTGTTTTATACTGACAACCATCCTTTTGACGGAGTTTTAAGGGAATAGGGCCATGAGGATATTAATGATCCAAACTTTCCAAGTTTTGATTTGGTGGAAACATGGATTACAGTCCACTCCTAAATCAATGTTTGGAATTGTTTCTAGTTTTTTTTACTCTTATATTTTCCCTTATATTTTAGTAATTTATTACCATACTCTAATGGTGGAATTTTAGATGTATTCTTCCATATATATTGGTTCTTTTACATTCATTAATTTTATGGGAATGGAGATGTGTGCATTTATATAGGTACATTAGGCTAATTCCACCCATGTGCATGATATGCTTACTTAGCATTGTCGCTAGCCCCTATCCTATTAGAGGCGGTCATGGGGTAGTCACATGTCATGCACTATTGGTTCGGGTCATGATAGATTTAGGGAATACCTATATAATAACAACATATCAATTATTAGGAATACTTTTTCTATTATATAATCATAAATTAAAAATATTTTATGTATGTGGGAGATTAAATAAAATAAAAATGCATAGTTATGAATGTTTCCACTTCTCAGACATCCTTTTAAGGATTATATAAAAAATATTACTATAATGGATTTATGACCAAAAAAGGATTCTAGGGTGAGGGTATGGATGTTGTGAAATGATTTGATATGTCTTGGATGAACCCAATTTTTTATGTTGTTATTAATATACTAGAGTGGGTATCTAACTATAAGTGTGGTTGGAAAAATACTTATAATTTTTGAAAAAAAAGGTGTAACCACAATTTTTCACATGAAACAACGGTCTAAAATGGATTATACTTGAGGATTATACATTATAGCATATATATATTTCAATAATATATATTTGAGACTAATTTAAGTCATTTTAACCCTCATCTTTTTAGTATAACCCTCGCTAATCTCATTTTTACCATAACTATGGTAATGAATTTTTTCTGTTTTCACTATTTATTTTGGTAAAAAAGTAAGTAGAACTTATTAGGTAATGTAAATAATGATGAATAAAAACATTGAATAAATGTTTTCAAATTCCATTCACAAATTTGGAAATTTTTGATTTAAAATTAATCGTTTAAATTTTAAGAGAAAGTGGGTTTTCAAATAGAATATGTTTAGAAGCCAATAAAGTTTCTATAAAAAATTAATATAAAAATTATTATAATGACCTAAAATGTATTAGTAGAAATATAGTTGATTTTTTTTAACTTTCAACCCAATTTCAAATATATTTTGTATTTATAGATAATTTAAAATAATATTATTTTTCCAATTATAATTCAGAATTTTTCACTATTTATAATAAATAAAACTTTTCCAAGAAGGAAAAAAATATCACCCTAAGATAATTTTTACATGAATATTTTAAAATTAGATATTTTTTTGTAAAATATTTTAAAAAAGGTAAAAAAAATTATAAATTATGTGTGGAAAACAAGACTTAATAATCTTCTTGAAAAATAATTCTTTTTTCAGAAATCATTTCTTTTTCATTCAAATGGTTATAATTTTATCTCTAATTAATATATATCTATTTTATTTATTTTATAAATTTTTCATCTATATTTTTTTATAATTTAGTAAGTACTACTTGTAAATTTATATTTAATGACCAGGATATAATGGCCATTTATATATAATAATTTATTAATAGTGTATCGTGTTTTGTTCAAAACTAGTGTTGCGTACATTACAAGCTAAGAGATTGAATTTATTTAAAACTAAATATTTTTTAATGTGTCAGGATGTTATATTCTCTTTTAATATTGGTTTTGTATCTCACAAAATCTATCGAATATGATGATCCTATTTTAAAATCATGGGGTGTTAAATTCTTCCACTTAAATAAATTCCTCCAGTGTAATTTAATCATGATTTTGGTAATCAAGAGTTTGACATTTGAAAATAACTTTTTCGGAAAAACACATCATAAAATGGATAAATAAAAAATCCTATTTATATAAGTGAAAGGGACATGAAAAGTTATTTTGGAATAAAATATGAATCGGTTTCTAAGAGAACATTGGTAGAATGTAAATTTTTTGTATATGGAAGAAAATTATAAATTATTATAGAGAGTAATATAGGTATTTGATCACCTGAATGTGGATTAAAAATAAAAATTTAAGGACCTAAAAAACATAACTTTTTTATGATTTAAAAAATTATCGCTTCAACATACATAATGGTATTATAATATCATTTTGATTCAGCAACCTTTTCCAATATATAAGGAATTACATGACAATCTAGAATGGGAATATATGAAAAATATGTACATGATGAAAATTTTAAATTTTTTGGGTGCTTTAATTAATTTTAAATTCATCACTCATCCCAAGAAATGAATAACGAGAAATGATTTTTTATGGATAAATAACATAAAATTACTTTTATTTAATCATTATATCCATGATAAAATGAAATTTTATTCCGTTCACTACACGATATTTTAATTTCTGCAACAGGGGTATATCTGTTGGTGAATGTACATTTTGTGTGGGTAAAATGTTTTACCAACATATGTCTTTGTGACTAAACTGTCAGTAAAAACTCTGTTGCTAATTTTTTTTGTCAAAGATAAAATAGTTCAGTTACAATTATAATAATACCAACAGATAATATATATGTTGGTAATAATTTTTATCAAGAGGTTCTAATAAAAAACTATTTTGTTGCTAATAATATTACAAACATATAATTTTTTATTATTATTTACATTTAAATAAAAATTTAAATTTTTTATTTATGGTAAAATTTCATTTAATATTTATTAATTTATCATATATAATATAAGATAGTTTTCACACAAATTCAAAATTATAAAAAAAAATTAATTATATTAATAATGAAATCTAATACAAAAACACATGATCTATCGCAACAACCCATACAACGACCTATAAAACACCTCATACAGTGACCCATACCCAGCTTCATCCCATGCCAGCTGCACCACCATCCCATGCCAGCGGCACCACCATCCCATCCATGCCAGCGAGCTCACTCTAGCACTAGGGACCAGCGAGCACAACCCATGCCATCGATCTAGCTCCAGTACCAGCCCATCCATGACAGCGAGCCAGCTCCAGCACCAGGGACTAGCGAGCATGAACCATGTCATCAAGTCAGCTCCAGTACCCGCCCATCCATGCCCATGAGCCAGCTCCAGCACCAGTGACCAACCCATGCCCTTGGACCCGCGAGTCATCTCTTGCTCCAGTGATAAACCTTAAGCTGCAACCATACCACACCCTTCAACTCCAATATCTCCACAACACACAATCAAAGATAATACCAAAAAAAAGTCATATCTACTACCAGAATTAGAAAAAATGAGCCAACGTCAATATCAACGAGAAACCTCAAGTCGCAACAATGTCACACCCTTCAGTTCCAATATCTCCATAAAAACAGCCAGATCATACCCAAAAAACATTGTAAAACATCAGAATAGATTGAAACCAAATTAGAAATAAATAATAGTATAAAAAATAAATTTCATAGTAAGAATTTTTCATCATCATCCCTATTGACATCTCAATGACTCAAATTTAGGTATCATTTCTCTGTTTGAAGCACTTTTATAAAAAGGGACTATAAATTTTTACTTTGGAAAATAATTTTCAAAAAGAAAACAAAACATTACGTGATGTTTATTCTATTTATATTTTAAAATTGGTAATTAAAATTCATATTAAAAATAAGAATTCATGTGTTATTTTTGGGTACATTCATGGCGGGTTTCCACAAATGATGTGTGCCATCTAAAGAGTTGTGACAAGAAACACACCTTACCCATTTATGCCTGCCTCAAGAGATGCATGTATTCAATGATGCCCATTATTATCTCGCCTTCACTGCACCCCATTCCTAAAATTATGAAAAACTGGAACCCACTTGCAGAACCAGTTAAACAAATCTGGTGAAAATCCACCCAAAAATTATAGGGGCAGGGGATTGAACCCCCCCAGATGCAGATTAAAAGATATTTAGCTATGCTATTACTGATATTCTCCAAATTCTTTTCACTTGCATGAGCAAGTGTTGATGCACTCTTCAACATTACAAACCTTATTAATTATAAACTATATGTCTAAATCATTGAATTAGGACTAGAAGGGAACAAAAAATGCTAACCAACTGGTTTGGATTTGATGATATATCATTGTGTTGTGAACCCAAATTCATCACTATCATACAAGATAGAGATAAAAATTTGTTATACCTTGAAAATAATATAAAAAAATATTATTGAAGGAAAATTTCATGGCTGACTAAATCTTGAATATCGCTGAGAAATCACAAAGTTTCTGATATGAATTGCAATACTTGTTTTCCAAAAAGAGAAACAATGATAAATCCACTATGAACAATTACTAACAGTTGCGCTCTATATCTAGAGAAACACAAAACAAAATATTTTTAATGTAAAATTTATAATTAATTCAAAAAAATTATAGTGGATATATATGTAAATCAGTAAAAAGGATACAAATCCATACCTTCAAATGATCGATGATGGAGATGCATTACAATTTTACACCAAATTATTTCATTGGAAAAATTTCATCTTAAAGGAAACACATCATTCATAGCATCTATTATAGTTTTAATTTTCTTCATAGTTTCCAGGGAGTACACTTTGTAACCTGCAATTGAATTACGGTTAAATATATATTTTTTATCAAATGAAACTTTTGAATCAGTAAATATGAGGTTTAATAGTGAAAATAGATTGTTGTTGCAAATTACCTATGTATAATACTGATTTAAAATATACTCTTGTATCAAATGAAAGAACTTGTGTGATAATTGAGAATTTTATTATAGAGACAGGCCTTATATGCGGGCTTGAATATAGAGAGTTTGAGCTCAAACTGGTCAGAATAGATGTGCTTATGTAGATCTTAAAATAATTGACAGTAAATATAATAGAGGAATTTAAGATGAACTCAAAATTATCAATGAGTTAATAAAATTTCAGATGAAGATAAATAAACCAAAACAATTAATATAATGACTGAATACAATTGAGACATTATTAGAATACCCATTTCACTAGGAATAAAACTACATATAGTCATGTTTATTGAGTATTATCCAAAAGCATGAGTGATGTAAAATAATATAGTGGTATACATTTGTAGCGATTCCAGTTTTTTATATGCAAAAATAACCATCGTCAGCAGTATTCCACACATGCGATTAATAGTTTAATTAAACCATTTAACACTAATTTGAAATAGAATTAAGTGTATGATGTGAGGAACATATAACATGAAAGTAAAATTAAATATATGTAATTGAAAGTATCTTTATGAATGGAACTATCCCAAAATTACATGAAACAAAAAATTTAGACATCAATGATAAAAAAGAAACATTTGAGGATAAAAACAATAAATTATAATTTAAAAACCATTTTACTGGGTTTATGACTATATAAGAAATGGGTAATTATATGAGATTCCATATAGGTTGCAATGTTCAAGTCATTATGAAAATCCTTACCTGCAATCATATAAATCATACACCCATTGAAGAACCTTGAGAAATTTCTCATTCTAAAAAAACCAAAGGAAACAAAAAAATTAAAGAAAATGGAAATTACCCTGAGATTATTTCTCTGTTTCAAGTCCATATTTGAAGATCCCTCTATATGTGGTGTGGAAGTTCCTAGGCGAATGCATTGTGGGAATCCTACATTCACTGCATTATAAGACACCACTCTCTCATATGATATCATCCACCCTATTCTTGACATGCAGAAACCACATTGCAATAATGTCAAACCCTATTAAAAATTAACTTCGTCAGTTATAATAAATATTAAACTATGTTTTTTCAAGATATATTATTATATGCATTATTTAGTAATTTTAAAGGTTAATTGTGGGTATATAAATTTCCACAATATCTATAGGAACTCATAGAAAAGGGTATATGTTCAATTTTTATAAAAAAATATTTTTTAGTACTGTGAGTGTTGTCTCAATAATGTCCATCCTGGCCTAAAAATGTAACACCACACTCAAATTGTTTTCCCTACTTCAATATTGTAATATTAGTGTTGACCATGGGACATTTATCTCAAGAAATGTAATTTATTCACATTTCTTAAGTATGTTATATTGATGGATGGTTCAGATAATGTAAGGCATATAAAAATGAGATATTTAGAAGAACAAATGAAATAAAACTAAACTAGAAAGAAAAAACATTGATTCATCCACAAAGAATTGAAAATATGACTTCAAAAAAGCTACAATGATATATAAATCAATAAAATCAGAATTATAAAATTTAAAATACCAAATTCCTCATCTGTTACACCTATAATCCAAAGTTAGACATCTTCAACACACTCTTTACAACAGAATTCAATAATATATCAATAATTTTGGAAAATAATTTTGAATCAATTTCAACAATCCAGGAAATAAATTAAATCTTCCATGGTTAAGATCAAAGGATAAGTAATTAATTGAAATCAGCTGATTAATAATAATTCATGGATTAACTTCAGCATTAAATTTAGACTAAAAATGATGGAATTCAAGATGATAGTATAGACATATATGAATTAAAACAAGAGAAAAAATTATACTTACAGTGGATGGAGGATTTGATTCAAACTGTATCCATATTATATAAATAATAAGTAGAAAAATAGATATAGTCTATGCCTAATAGTGGATGAGAAAAAACATGTATTCCATAATGGGAGAAAGAATAACTCCTCCAAACCCATCCTTCTTCAACTGTGTTCTACACTTCCTCATCATCCAAAATCTTCCCACTAGTGCAGTGACATCGTCAATATCATTTCATGTATTTGTTGTGGGTCTCCATTATCCTCTCTGAGCAACAGAAAAATGATTCATCTATAGCTTTACCTCAATGATTACTGTCCTTTATTAGCATGTTTAATAAAGATGTCATAAGGGAATCCCGTTTCTCATCCCCACTCTCATCCCTCATCTTCCTCTATTATTCTATGTCCATACAAGTTTTCTCAGTCACCAGCCGCTCCCTCTCAAGATTCTCCATTGACATGAGTCACTCCTGCTCAAACATAACCCTTTCATAGTCATGCCTCTCCATCGACTCCTTCCACTGTATTTCTATCTTCTACTGATGTAACAATAATTTAAAAAGAATCACTTTAATTCCCGTAATGCCACCACAACTAATAGAACTCCTCTTAGAATTCAGAATAATAGGTTCCTTATGCTCTCTTTCCAGCTTCCTTTTTCATGGATTGTTGCTTCTTATGATCCAGTAAACTTCACTAAAATCTTCATTACTACCTTCAACTTGAGAGAAATCATTTTAAGAGCCATCACAACTCATTCTATTTCCATTTTTCCTTGCTTTCAACAATCCAGCTTCAGACTTGAGTGAGGAATGATGCAATTTTTTCACTCTCTCAAGGTACAGGGCACACAACTCTTCAAAAAACAGATATTTCCATCCATTATCCATGTCACATGTCTCCTTACCCTTGAATTTATTTGTGAGGTTCTTCCACTAGAATTTCCACAAATCGGGGGTCCTCCAGTAGCCTCTTTCATTCTTCTTCATAGAAAAAACCTCCCAGAGAGTCTTGTTTTGATTTGTTGCAATTAAGTCCCTCTCCAGCTATGCACGTATTTAAATTAGAAAATTTCTCTCTAGATTTCCACAATGGGGAAGCCTCTCATCCCTTCCCTTTGATGGAGTGATAACCGATTCCATCGCCAACATTTCACTCAAAATCGCAACCGGATTTAGAGTTGTGTTTGCATCAACGACTCATCCATGAGGTTCATGCTGCATCCCAGTGTTGGGCCGTAGTACTCACCCCCCATCATGTTTTCACAAACATCTGTCACCCTCCCCTTTTTCTTGGCTAGGGTTTTAGAACTTTAGGGTTGAAGGCACTCTCAATGGGCGATGCCCAAGGAATTGATGGAGGATTTGAATGCAACAAGAGAATATATTATACTTTGATTGGTTGGATGTAGGATTTGAATGAATTATTTTTTTACAGGAACTGAGAAAGATAACCTAGAAACTATACTAAATCTATAGTTTATCTACTGAGAGAAAGAGAGAGAAACAACTACCTAAAAATGAGCACACTGCACAGCATACTACTGCAAGGAACGAATAACTTTAAAAACTCTGATGCACCATCAATAGGAACCGTTCATTGAATCTAGGCACCATCCCTCCTTTACAGAGGTTCTTTCTTCAAGAACCTTCCATCACAATATTTAAACCTGAACTCATCATAATTTGACCGGAAATCTTCAAACTCCATCCATCATCACAGGTTGACTTCATGCATCACGGATGGGAAGGCCTTTGAGCACCGGTCGATAGAATAATTTGAACCTAAAAAAATCCAATTTGATACCCTTGAATGAATTTGGTGTGGGGGATGATGATGGCAATGACGATGGACTGGACATGTGGGGGCAGGAATTAGATCTATAGTGAAGGGGTGGGCGGCGAGGAGAAATGATGAGGGCGAGTGACGGGCACACAGAATGCATAAAAGGATGATTGAAATGTGAAAAAGGGGCCATGAAATGAATGGGAAGGTGGGGAAACGTCAGTAACAAACATCGATGGTGACAAACGAGTGGAGGAATAAATGATGACGATGAATTGGGGTAGAATTTAATGGATTTCGGGGTACCATCATGGCATGAGAACGATTTGGAAAATTAAATTGCATAAGGCTTTTATCAAGATGCAATAGATTTGAGAATTGGGGTTTGTTATGTTGTTTATTATAAATTAATTACTAAACATAGTAATAACTGTTTATGGAAAATAATAATTTAAATAAAATATCATAAAATATATATATATATATATAATTTTTATTAGAATATTTGATGTTTTTGAATAATTAATTGCAAAATATTATTATAATTATGAATGGTTTTTTGTTGGAAACAATTAATAACTTGTACTCGCTCGTGCTATTTCACGGTGTATTCGATTACTGGATTTTATGTTAATAAAAAATTAGTATTTAAAAATGGTTAGAAGAAAAAGATAATGTAGATTAAATTTTAATTATAATGTAATGGTTGATGATAATGGAATAAGAGTGGAAAGAATATTGATAGACCAATTAAATTTTTGACAAAGAAATGGGATATATTAAAATCATATAAAACTGTATATTTTGAGGATGTAAATATGATTTCATTTTCAACTTCAATCACAAAAAGCCATAATGCATGCACTAAAATAATACATGATAGATAAATTAAATATAAGACAATGATTTTAATAATAAAGATGAGAAATGTGACAATTTTAAGGACCCGACATTAAACATTACATAATATTTAATTAAATGAATAATTCACATTGAGGGTCTTTTCATGTTTAGAGTTTTAGAGAATTAGGACATAACTATTACATCTCAAAAGATTACCAAGTAGACACTTCTACACAGTTTCCATTTTTTCATAAAATAAAAACTCTTGAAAAAAAGAGTCATGTTTAGTTCCATGTTTTAGATAGCATGACTTTTCCCGGATCACATTCTTGACCCTATTCATCTTTAAGTCATGTGAAAACATTTCAAAACATGGGATGAGCATAAAAAGCTCAGTAAAGGTTATAAAACAAGGAAAGAAACATTTTTTCATAAATACATACAAAACATGAACTCTTTTACATATCTCATGAAATCATAAGATTTTATGAATAACACATTGAAATCATAAATCATAAAGGTAACTTGTGGCATTCATAACATATTTTCATTGTAGCTATCACAGATTCATAGGGAGTTACTTTGGAATACCCATCACAATATATTCTCTAAATCTATTAGGAGAAACATTCACTTTTACCTCCATCACGTTACCCAAAGCAATAGAGAGCTATCTCGGGCTCACCTCACGGAACCACCCGTATACGTAAATAATGCCCAAGAACCATAACATGATCATAACACATAACACAAGCATAAAGGAAAGATAACATTTTCACATTGCAATAACAAAATATCATTTCAAGATATTGAAAAAATAAATCCATTCTCAAAATCATTTTCAATACCAAAATACGTAAAAAGATTATATCGTATTTATTTTTTCCTTTTAAAAAAATTATGGCTTGTTATGGAAGCCAAAGATTAAATAATACTCGCGGTGGTGGAAAGGTCATTGTCACCGCTTATGTAATAAAAAAATATTCCTTTTGTCATTTAGTAAAATGCTTCATATAAAAATATTCTCTTTGAATGAAATGAAAGGTCAAAGGGGATTATACACCATATAAAATAATGTTGTGTATAAAACTAAATAATTCTCAATAAAAGGAGATTGAGATGAAGTCCCTTACCTCGTGTCCGACTTGACCCGTTTGTTCTTTAATATCCTGAATAATAACCTAAAGTTAATTTCTACTTTCTTAAGAACCTTTTTCAAGTTTATTATTTCTTTTATATCACTTATTACCATGTTATAAATATTATGTAATCATTCAAGTTAATAAGGTTCATTTTGTCAAAATTTAGTATTTGAGTCAAAAATGGACACTATATATTTACAGGTTGTCCAAGTGGCCAATAGTCCATTATATCCATAATTACATTCATTATTTAGATATCATATATATAATATATATCTAGTATATATATATATTTATAATAGTACATATCATTTGGAGGTAAGAAATGAAATTCACCGTTCATGGAGACGGTAAGTCGTACGTACGCATGAACGCTAATTTCATTTCTATTTTTTAAAGGAATTAAAACATAATGATACATAGTTATATTATAATTCAAGTATAATATAATATCTAATATCATTAACTTCATCCTTTATACTTCCCACATATGGAATTAACGAGTCATATCACTTTGAGGGGGCGGTAGTCCGCACTTCCTCAAATGAAATTATCGCGTTTACCCATAATGGAAACCATAATGGTATGATATAAAATAAAAATACAGAAGTATAAAGAAATAATAAACATAATATATGTCATATATAAATATAGTGTCATCTTAATGGCCACCATGATAGGCGGTAGGAGATAATTGAACATTCATCGTCTCGTGAGGCGTTAGTTTTCCATCCACAGAGACATTATGTTCTTCACCCATTAGATGGAGGTTTTTGTAAGTGTAGTTTGAATCATTCTCATAACAACAACCTATTATATTGAGGATACTAGTTTTGTTATAAAATAAATCAATAAAAATAGTATAGAGGTTGGTGAAGTAAAATAAAAGAAAAGAAGTTAAGAGAAACTGTTACCTTTAATTTGGGTAACTTCCTTTGGTTTGAACGAAAAGAAATTCTTGAAGTGCCTTCTGCCTAAGGTAAGGCTTCTAGGAATAGGAGTGGTATGTAGGGAGATTAATTGGGTAGATTTTTGATGAGCCTAAAGGCTTTAGAGGTGTGAGGAATTGGTTAGAAATGGTCTCTTTTTATATGGGGGAGGAGGGTCTCTTTAGGAAAGTGTGAAAATATTATTTTATTATCTAATGATATTCGGTTTCTAAAAGTCCAAAAATTATTAGAGTCGAATATAAGATGACCCATGGTCTAAATAAAATAATCCAATAAGAATTGGACAAGTTTTGGATGTTATTTTAATATTTATTATCATATATATTTAAATGATTTATTAACGAGGTAAACACTACATCATTATTGTGTGAAAAATAATTTAAATTATTAGATATCTAAAAATTAAAAAAAATACCATGATGCAGGAAATATTTTTATATTTCAAATGAATATTTATAGTCAAATTTATTACTTATATATCACCAAATAAAAATAAATTTACTAAAATATATTTGTTTATGTCATTTTTTCCTTTACATTAAATTAATTAATCTAAAGTGTCATTATCATGCATAAGTGGCTCCATGGGGTCCCCAAATAGACCCAAGGATGTCCACGGCCTGACATTACTCGTTAAATAAGGTTAGGACAAGTGTTAATTTCATTTTGGCTTATTATAATATTATTTTTACCTTTAATTACTCTATTTACCTTTAACCGTGGTAAAAAAGTCAAAAGTTATTGTTCACCAAAAATTATTTTCATCTTATTGAACCACATTTTACATAATAATCACAAACATGTATATCATATTTTCGAAATTCAATTCACAGAAGTGGTAAAATTTCATTTAAATGAAAAAGTCAGTTTTTAACTACTACCAAGTGGTTTCACTATTCATCAAAAATTGATGTTTTTCAGAAAAATAACAAAGATTTCGCATAAGATATATTTCATATACCCAATTCAAAAATTATTTCTATTTTTATAAATTCAAAACATTTAAGTGGAATTAATTAATTTAGAATTAATTCTCGTTGTTAAAATAAATAGTGTGTTTTTAAGAAACAATAACTATCAAAAGATTGACACGTGTTTATGTGCATTTTCAACGTGAAATTAATTCTAATGACAAAAATTGGATTAAATGGTAAAAATATATTCTAATTAAACTTTAAAACCAATTAAAAAGATAGTATAACCATATAAATAAATTATATTAAAACGCGGTTTTGAATTAAAATACAATATTTTCACTATTCCTTAAAAAAATGAACTTTATCGGGAAAATTCCAAAAAATTAAAAAAAGTAAATTTTGATGTCCCCATTCTAATGAAGGATTTTATTTGGTCAAATAGAATGTTTTAAAGTGACAAAAACTATATTTAAAGAGGGTTATCCATTAAAAGGTGGTAAATTGACCATTTAATGTAAATTATACATAAAATTAGATTCATTCATATTTTAAGCCTCTAACTTTTTATTGGATAAATGTAAATACATTTAAAAGACATATATAGTCATATTGTAGTTAGTTTTTATCATTCCTGCCAATACAACGTCTAGGAGTTAACTACCATTTAAAATAATCATATTTTATTATTAGTGTGTCGTGTAAGATTTCAAAGAAACCCATTGTTGCGTATCGGGTACGCTATCGAACATAGCAACCCCTTTAATGTCAAATTAATATTAAATTCACAAATATTAATAAATACGAAATATTTCTTATTATTTATTTACCCGGGATGTTACAAAAATTATTTAATTAAATACCGAATAGAAGAAAGTAAATAATTTCTACATAATTTGTAATGTATAGATTTGTAGAAGATTTTAGAGAACATAAAGTTATACACTCATCCAAGAGAAAAAAAAATTTCCAAGATGTCTTCAGTCTGAAAAAATTCAAAGAGGTACATTCTGTAGGTTCAAAATATATAATGTTTTTAATAAAAACATTAAATATTAAGTGATTGGGATGTGACCTTGGATGTGCATCATTATCTGATAATTCCCACCATATATCTATTCGATTTTATTTCACATCACCTCTACAGGACCTCATTAATGCAGTTACGTAGGAGATTCAATGTTTACATCTAAAAAAAGTCAATAAAATTAAAATGCAAATATGAGTTGCATCAATGAAGGAATGGATGTTGCTTCAAAAATAATACCAACTCTATCATGCTCTATATAATTATATAGCAGTATCATTTCTACTTCATCTGAATGTCTACCTTCCTCACTGAAAATCACGATCACAAGGTTGTTGGTTTTATGTGCATGTGAAGTAGTATATACACATACCATTGTATTGTAATTAATATTTTTGATAAATAGTAGGAGTATCAACTGAACACTATTATTATTAAATTATGTGGGATGAAAAGAATAATTAATCTAAGAGGCGTTAAAAAAACAAATTCATTTTTCTCTAAATATTTTGTTAAGCCAACCCACAAACATGCATATTATAGGATACCTTCCCAATTATCATTCTTGAGTAAAAAAAATTGAAAATTAAAACATAGGGAATTGGAAATATAAAATTTAAAAAATGTTAGTAAATGTTTGTTTTCATGCAAATTATAGAAGCATGGAATTATAAAGGAAAAATATTTATCTTTTATAGTTGATTGCAAAAGAATTGAGAGAATTTGGCCATACATGGACTGTGATGCTATTTTCATCATAAGGAGAACATTCTGCAATAAAAAATTGAATGATTGAGGATATTATAATTATTAGAGCACTCATTTTTATAGAATTAAACAAATAGTAAAAAAATAATGTTTTCCTTCATTAGTATAATAAATTCAATAAATCAGCACTAAAATTAATGAGAAGCATGAAAACATATTCTATCTTTATACTGAACACTATTTTCTTCCAAAAATTAATATCTTGAATGATATAATGGTGCACTAAAATATTCATTCCCTATTTTAACCCTATGGATCCTTCCGTTTGAGTTATTCAAGACAGAAAACAGTATCAAAATGTAAAACATATTTGGAAGAAAAAATGAAATCCATCTTTAATATGTATGGGTTGAAATCAATGAAATATTTCAATAAGTTTACATATATTTATAACCTCTATACATAAATTGTAAATCATGTGGTGGAATAATAACAGTCAAGTGGAAAGGATCACTACGAAATAGTAGTGTTTTAAAATTATCCAGTTTCAAACTTGTCTCTCTTGGAACAAATTTCCCTTCAAACATAACTACAACAAATAGAAGAATTAAAAAATATATAAAGACCGTATAATTTTATCCCTTAATACCAAATATCACATTAAATTTAATCTTATTGGCTCTCAGTGGACTGGGTTGTGTCTCTATAAAGTTATCCTCATTATTCTCTAATTCCATCATATTTGGTGGACTCTTGTAAACCGAAATATGTAAAATCATGAGGATATAAAAAACACTTTGACGGAAATAAAACTATATCAAGTAAAGGCTAACAATTCAGAAGTGAAATAGGGTGGTACTCACCAAAAATATGATTTTTGCAATAGAATTAGCCTTCTCCATAGAAATAGTAATGTTTTTTGTCAATTTTTTTTTCAGACACACTGCCTTTGGGAGGCTTACCACTTTCATATTCCATCTCTTTATTCCTTAAAATTTCATTGGACTACCTTCACTTTATCTTCACCTCCAACCATCCATTACAATCTGAAATCATATTCAATATACATTTCATTTAATGCTACATAAAAATTGTGACATGAATTCCTTGATGAAAACTACCATCAACTTGTACATGAGAAATCAAGTTAAATACCTCTTCTGTTCAATATAATTTTCCTACATTGATCATATTTGGAAAAAAAAGAAACTACTTGAAATTTAAGGGAAAATTTTTTCCCTTAAAATATAATATTATTGGAATCGTGAGGGTTTCCAAATGGATTCCACAATGATGTTAGGGTGCATAAACAATTCAATGTAGGACCTTATTATCCAAAAAACTGTAGGGGTTAGTCATGTACCTGGGAAACCCAAGACTTCCAGTTCGATGGATTCCTCATATATTAAATATAACATTGATGGTGATACCTTAGAGGCTCCTGGACCTACAGGTTGTAGAGTCATTTTCACAAATAATAAAGTCTTCATTAAGGGTTTATTATAACAATATGTTGGGAATTTTATTTCTTTTGAAGAACAACTATTTTTCATTTAACTATGCCTGAGACAAAATCTAGACTGAAATTCAATCCATATAGTTGCTAAATATTCATAGCATCAAATCAAATTTGCTCCCTTGAAACCTTGGAAGCTTTTACAAGGAGTGGGTGGATAGACATACCTATTTAGATAGTATATAGTTCATGTATTTAGACCATATTATAATGATTCATATAGTACTGCATGATAAAACATCATAGTTTTCTATGAAATTTATTGATCAAACAACATCCTTTTTATAAAAACTACTTTCCCTTCATAGTTTCTCTAATCTCCAAATGAATTTAAGAATTAGCTAGAAAGAATAAAAATTAACTTGAAACCAAATCTTTCCCATTTCTAGCATCTAATTTCTTAAAGTATGTTTCAGATAAACAGAGAACAAAAAATGAGAATGTTATCCAATACAAAACTGAGTACCATAGATAAACAATTTACGGCTTATTAAAATAACAATAGTAGAAAAGATAGTGTGTATTTCTTCAGGGGGTAAGAAGGTTCAACCAATTTTGCATCAATATGACTACTTAATTTAAATTTCTTATGTAATAAAGAAAAGGAACCCATATTTTTAATAATATATAACACTAGGAAGAAACATGTATAAAAGAGTTCATAAATCCAAGGCTTATTGGCCAACAACTATCTAAATAAGCTGAATGAAGGAGATGCTTAAATGTATACCACAAAAAATTGTAAATATGTTGTATGGAATATCAAAGTTTTAAATCCAGTAAAAGTATAAACATATTTATTAGGAAGTTCAAAATGGACATCCACATTAATGAATAATGAGAAGAAACATCTCAACATACATGTTTTAGTATGGTAAAAAGAATGAAATGAACACGAAAACATGTTACCTTTGAACAAAATGGTTCCTTGAGTAATTTGGGTGAATATTTATTTTTCTTCCTAAGACAATAATTTTCTTGTGATAAATAAATAAAAAAATAAGGAGTAATTTTGTGAAAAATATATAATGGATAATAAATAGATGTGTGTTTATGTGAATGAAAATACACATGTATCCTATAAAAATACTCCATACATGAACTAAAAATAAATTAGAAAAATTAATAGTGACAATATAATTTTCACTTAAACATAACCAATGAAAGTAGAAACCAAAAGACAATTTTCATATTCAATTGGGTCCCAAGAGATTCAAATCAATGAAACATAGCTTCAGGATAGAAAGGATCCTTGGTAGCCCATACCTATATCCCAGTTAGAAATAACGTCATTCAGTCATGACACCAAATACATTACAAGATCTAATATTACATGAGCTTAGAACATTTCCATGAACACATAGTTACACATCCAAAAAACACCAAAAGGAAAAAAGAAATCAATGTTGTATAAAAAGTGTTACCTCCAATAATATTTAATCTCTCAAGCTTAGTATTCCATCATTAATGTCATGCTTCAGGGAATTGGAAAGTTCAAAAGAGTTGTCATAGTATTTCTAACTCTGTGCCTTATTAATTAACATGCTTCATTACACCAGAAAGTATTTTCATAACTATTTAAAAGTATATTATAAATATTCATATAATACTGCATGATAAAACTACATAGTTTTCTAGGAAATTGAATGATAACACAACATCCTTTCTATAAAGACTACATTCCCTTATTAGTTTCTCAAATCTCCAAATAAATTTAAGAATCTGCTAGAAAGCAAAAAAAATTAACTTGAAACCAAAGCTTTCCCAATTCTAGCATGAAATTTCTTAAAGTATGTTTGACATAAACTGAGAAAAAAATGATAAAGTTATCAAATACAAAACTGAGTACCATAGAGAAACAATTTTTGGAGTATTAAAAGAACAATATTATAAAATATATCATGTTTTTATTCAGGGTGTATGAAGGTTCAACCAATTTAGCATTAATAAGACTACCAAAGTGACATTTTTTATGCAATAACAAATAGGAACCCGTATTTTTTATAAGATATAACACAAAGAATAAACATGTATAGAAGTGTTCATAAATCCCAGGTTTATTGGCCTAAAACCATCCAAATAAGAATAATGAATGAAAAGCTTAATTGTAAACCACAATGAAATAGTAAATATGCAGTATGGAATACCAAGGTTTCTAATCCACAAAAAAGTATGAACAAATTTTATAGGAAGTTCAATATGGAAATACACATGAATGAATAATGAGAAGAATCCTCTAAACATACATGTTGTAGTATGGTAAAAAGAACGAAATTAACATGCCAACATGTTACCTTCGAGAAAAATGGTTCCTTGAGTAATTTGGGTGAATATTTATTTTTCTTCCTAGGACAATATTTTTCTTGCAACAAATAATGAAAACAACCAAAATTAATACGGAGGTATTTTTACACAGAATAAACAATCGATAAGAAATATATATGTGTTTATGTGCATGAAAACAAACATGTATCCTATAAAAATACTACATACATTACCTACAAATAAATGCTTACATGGGTGAACATTTGTTTTGTTTTCCAATGTTGAGCTATTAGAAGTTAGAGTTTCAATTATTTCATCACATGTTTCACTCTACCTACATAAAATTGGAAATGGTTTAGGAAGAATGAGGGATATAAAAATATGATAATGTTATCCAATACAAAAATGAGTACCATAGAGAAAACATTTATGGCGTATTAAAAGAACTATACTAAAAAAGATAGTGTGTATTTATTCAGGGGGTATGAAGGTTCAACCAATTTAGCATCAATAAGACTACCAATGTGACATTTTTTATTCAATAAAAATTAGAACCCATATTTTTAATAAGATATAACACAAAGAAGATACATGTATATAAGAGTTCATAAATCCAAGGCTTATTTCCCTATAACCATCTAAATAAGAATAATGGATGAGATGATTAATTTTGAACTGCAACGAAATAGTAAATATGCAGTATGGCATACTAATGTTTCTAATCTAGAAAAAAGTATGAACATATTTATTAGGAAGTTAAATATAGAAATCTACATGAATGAATAATGAGAAGAATCCTCTAAACATACATGTTGTTGTATGGTAAAAAGAACGAAATTAACATGCCAACATGTTACCTTCAAGCAGAATGTTTCCTTGAGTAATTTGGGTGAATATTTATTTTCTTCCTAAACCAATATTTTTCTTGCAATAAATAATGAAAAAAATAAAAATAAATAACGACTAATTTGGTGTAGAAGAAACAATTGATAAGAAATATATATGTGTTTATGTGCATGAAAACACACATTTATCCTATAAAAATACTACATATATGAACAAAAAATAAATGCTTACATGGGTGAACATTGTTTTGTTTTCAAATTTTAAGCTATTAGAAATTAGAGTTTCAATTATTCATCACATGTTTCACTCTATCTTCATAAAATTGGAAATGGTTTAGGAAGAATTAGGGAGAGAAAAATTGCTATATGAGGGAAAAGAAGGGGTATTGTAAAGAAATAGATTACTTGTCTTAGAATCAACCTCGTTCTAGAGACTGGTCATCGATAACTAGTTCATTATGTGTGTGATCAATGCATGTTTAAGTGTGGAGCCAGTCAAATTCTTAATGGATCAACCATAAAAAATAAATTAATAAGAAATGAATTGTTACATTACAAGGTTCAATTAAACATAACCATTGAAAATAGAAACCAGAAGACAATTTTCAGAGTCAAATAGGTCCCAAGAGATTCAAATCAATGAAACATACATTTAAAAAAGAAATGATACCATGAATCCCATAACTTTATACCAGTTAGAAATAATTTCATTCAGTCATGACACCAAATACATTCAAATCTCTAATTATACATGAGCTTAAATCATTTCCATGACCACATAGTCACATAACCAAAAAACACCAAAAGGAAAAAAGAAATCAATGCTGTATAAAAATCGTTACCTCTAATACATTTTTATCTCTAAAGATAAGTTTTCCATCATAGAAGTCATGATTTAGGACATTGGAATGTTCAAATGAACTGTCACTGTATTTCTAACACTGTACTTTCTTAATTTACATGCTCCATTGCAACAGAATATTTTTGCATGATCAGACTATTTAACCAAAGAGAAAAATACATTGGGAAATAATATGGAAGACTGCAGTAATTTACCATGATTTCTTACATTAATTACATGCTCATACAAGTTATTTTAGCTAAATTGTGACTTATAAAGATAGAGTTTTTGTAGGACATGTAACACATGAGGGACTGCAACAAAAACCAACTTTCACCAGTTTCAGTCACATAAAAACTGTTCATATGGTACCTAGTTTTTTTGTTGACTATATGATTTCATATTTTTAAAATTCATGTGATGGAAATATACCAATTCAGTGTCTCCACTTCCTAGTTCATAAAAATTTATTCAACTACATCTAAAAAATACAATAAAAGGAACACTGGAAGGCTTTGAGACCCTCGAAGTTTACATTCAGACTTGAAAATTAGTAAGGGTTATACATCTGCATCTAAAAATTACATGTATTCAAAGCCAAAGGTATTGAGTTGTTAATGTGGAGCAAAATCATACTGAAAAATGATTTGTTTAGCGGTTATCGTAGCTAGGGGAATTGAAATCACAAGACTGAGGAGGTTTTACGGTGCGTCGAGTTGAATCCACTGTGAATGCAGGGTTTCCCCAAAGATACAAGCTCCATAAACCATAAGAAGAAGGTGTTTTGAAGGGAAAAGACAGTAACCAAAAACCATATGAGAAGGAAACTGAAATCAACATGGGTAGGGCTAGGGATTGGACCGATTGATATCGGTGATAGAAAGAGGAGGATTACCTGGTTGACATTGAAGTGAAAATCCTAGGCATGAGAACCGTTGGAGGAGATGACATGGATCGCGAGCATGAACCCAAGGAGGAGAGGAGTAGATTCATGAGTACCCTTTTACTTTGTGTCATGGTGAATCCACTACAAATGTAGGGTTTACGTAGATACAAGCGGCGAACCTCTCAAGCCGAAGGTGTTTTTAAGGGACAATATAATAACCAAAAACCATATTATAATGAAATGGAACTTGAGAGGGGGCTAGGGATTGGGTCGACATAGAGCGGCAGTAGAAATATGAGGATTACTTGGTCAACATTGAAGATAAAATCGGAGGCACGGGAACCATTGGAGGAGATGACATGAATCATGAGCATGAACCCAAGGAGGAGTTAAGTAGATTCATGAGGACGATGGTAGATTGTAGATGGAGAAAGACACATCAAGAAACCTAGGTGAGGATGTTGGCATGGATTTTTTTCAGGAGGAAAATCTGCACCAAAACCCTATCTTGGAGGGAATACAGAAGTTCGTGTGGTTTCGGGATTGGAATCTTGATATTGGAGGGAGAAGGAAAGTGGTTTAGGTGATGTGTAGTAGTGGAGAAGATATACATATTAAAAAATGATGTAGAGGAATGTGAAAGTGACATGTGGCAGCGGGAATTCCAGGATTAATATATATAGTGGATAACATATAAATTTGCTGATAAAACAATTGTTGGTAATACTATGATAAACCAACAGATTAAAATGTTAGTAAAATATTTGATGGTATTATGCTACTAATATAAACAGATATATTTGTTGGTAAAAATAATTTTTGGTACCTATCATTAATACCAACATAATTTTATATGTGTTGTAATTACTCATTTTTACCAACATATATGTTATTTTTTAGAAATTTTGTGTTGGTACAAGTTTCTTTTTTTGTAGTGTTTCATATCTAGTTATTATAATAATAAAAAATAGTATAGGTTATCCAATATTCATAAATATTTATATTTGTATGTAAAGCATTAATCACTAAAACATGGCCCAAAGTTCTTCTTAAACCATTTAATAAATGTTTATCCTTATAAACCCTTCAAAATATAATGATCCAAATCATTATAAATAAGGACATTAAGTTTAAAAAATTGAACTTTTATTAATCCACTAAAATATGATGTATATCTTAACAATACCATATCAATCATGTAAATACCTTCATCTTGAATTCTCTTGAAATAAGAGAATAACCTGTAATACCATAAAACCTTATTAAAATCATGTATACTTAATAATTCCTTAAAAAATAGATTATAGGATATATTATTTAAATAAAAATATATTGTCAACTCTATAAATGATTTCATAAAGCACTTCTTAACAAATAATTAATCAGTTATAAGGTTTTTAGCACTATCTAATTTACATTTTCCATATCGATCATCTCGTTAACCCAATTTCATTATCTTAACATCATGAACATATTAAGGGTTATCATTATTTCAATTGTTTTTTTTTCATGAAGTTCAAATTTCTATCGAAACACTCTTGTTCGTCATCATAACCATTAAATATATTCTCTAAAGTCCTGTAATATATGGTACAAGAATATAATTCTTATACCTTTCATGATTCTTATAATGATAATGTTATAAAAAAAATAATATTAAAACATATATCTTGGATCTAATTACAAAATTACAGTAATAATTTACCTTCACCTCTATTAATATCATAAACATTACCTTAATCACTTACCAATCATATTATAGTGGAAGAATTACACATTGGTATATTATTAATTTCCCATGTAGTAATGAGCATTGTGGCCTTTTTCCCCAGACATGAAGAAAAATTCTTTTCCTATTAACCATGTTCCACATCCATTCCTTCCACATGTATCACATAATGGAAAATCCTTCATTTCCTTATTCTTTTTAACTATCTTTTTCTCTATGGTCCTTTCTTCTATTTCATCATTTTGAATTTATAAGACTTTGGTAGTTTTTTCTTTTTCTTAATAGCACATGTTAATATATTCTCTTATGATGAGAATGTTTGGGTGACTAATTCCCCTTTAAGGATTGGATTAAGACCATCAAGGAAATGTAAAATCTTGATCTTTGGATTACAAATGTATTTATAATCATGCCCTTTTATCATTGTAATTTTGGCTTCATACATATCAAAATTTTCTTCATCTTTCTATATTAGAGACATGAACTATCTTTACATATCCACTCATTGCTCATGTGGATAATATTTTTTCATTAAAAGTACCTAAAAACCAACCTCAATGTGGTTTCTATTTCCTCCAAATATTTAGGGTTTTTAATTCATGACTAATAGTGATCCATATCTCATGATATATGATAAAATTCAATGAAAAAGTTCTCTCTATCACTAATTCTCGTAGTGAGAAATTTTTTCTTTAATGAACATATCTATTTCTCATCTTAAAATGGATTAATAGTCTCATTAAATGATTGAGGTTGTTGGCTGATGAAGTAGTCAGACATTATTACATTGTATGGTGGATCAATATGATTACCATACAGGAATGAATATTATTCATAACCTAAGTTAGATACCCCAATATGGTTATAATTTGACTAGTTCTAGGAGCAGCTCTAGATCCAGCTTCATTATATTTCATAGAAGGGAAATTCCTATATATACTATGTGCATTGATATAGTTCACCTTCCTTCTATTAGGCTCCATTTAAAAAAATGGAATTTACTAGATTATATCAAATCATTATGAAACATAATGTATAATCCAAATACAAGTTAAATGCGTAAATTAAATTAAAACATTTATACGTAGCTAATTCCATAATCATATAAATGATTTCTTTGTGGATATCCTTATTTTCAAATCCTCTACAATATTTTATAAAGAATATGTGAATTATACTATGCTTATCCCCTAGGAGTGTCAAACCATGTTTGTAGTAAGGTCCATTGTTTTACACTAGGTGATGATTATGTCAAGCCCAATGCAGCCTTTTCAATGTTTTTACCCCTATGTGCATATGTGCTAGCACCATATCCACCTATTGAATAATGAAAAGGATGTATTCTCAATGTAAAAACGCAAAATCTCTTAATTAACAACACATAAGGATGTTCTTATATATATATCATAAAATTATATCATAGGGTTATGATTCTTAATCTATGTTTCCTAAATCATGTTCACAAGGTTTCTACTAAACTTCCTCTCATACAAACTATAGATCCATAAACCCCAGTGCCTAGAGTTATTTTATTATTTTTTACATTATCATAAGATATAAGGAATCACATCCCGAATGATAGAACATTTTGGTAGTCTTGGTAACCAAGATACATACATGAAATTCACATTATAGTTTAAAACATAAAATACCCAAAGTATATTATTGGATAATTCCATTATTCCCCTTAGAGTATCCTAGTATATCCATCAAATAAATTCTTCGTATCCTGAGGAAAATAAAACATAAAAAGGGTTTAGATCATAGCCTTAGTTATGGTTAAAAAATAGTCTTGGATATGAATAAATAATCCATATTCATTACAACAAGGTAAATTAATGAAAAACATGTCATTTAATCAATAACTTGTGAATAACATGGAAGTAATAAATGATAATCAAATAATTCCATATAAATAATCACATCAGCATGAAACGTAATAATGGAAATTATAATTAATCTAATAATTACTTGGAATATCAACTAATGAATTCATAATAATGGAGTGAATAATTCTAGACATCTAAAAAATGTTTTCGAGGCCTTATTCCAAGACATTCAATACTGTCGGGGACTTATTCCACGATATATATGGGTATATATATATAAACAGTTAAGACTTCTGTCAAAACTAAATATAGTTTGTTTTATGAGACCTACTAATGCATCATGGGGTTATAAAAGGCCTCACCGATCACTTAATTAGTGAAATACATTTTTCATTTGAAATTGGTGAAACAAAATTATCATAAACATTCATATTAAAAAATAATCATATGAAATTTTAATACTTACACCAATCAGTAAGCACAACCATAATCCATCGAGAGTAAAATAGTGAATGGTAATGAAATTGTACATTCCCCATTAATATGATCATAAACCATCTGAATAAATAATAAGTATGGTTTCATTACAACAGATCATTGTTATACAACATGTAAAATAAAGTGTTTATGTCCATAGTTGATAGAAATTCCATAAAATTTTCATTTAACATTTTTTAAGGAAAATATCCACTTCACTTTAAAAATAATTATTTAAAAAAGTTCCACAAAACAATTTGGAACAATTTTTTTAATTAAAATGGTCTTCGAAACATAAAAAGGATTTTTTCAGACGTTAATTGGTTATGATGGAAGGAAATTTTGTACATGTCGAGTATGATAAAAAAATATTCCTTTTGATTTTTCGGTAAAATAAAAATATGCATTATTTTAAAAAATAATATTAATATTCCATTAAAAACATTTCTCAAAAATATTAAATGGGAAAAATTTACTTAATAAATCATTTTGGAAATGATCAAATCATTTTTTAAAACATTTTTAGAAAACATTTGTTTGATAAAAAAGGATATCCGATCAAATATTGAAATACAGTTTTATTTTCTTAATAATATTTTTCAAATCATTTAATATAATAAAGATTGTAAAAATGGTAATATTACATGAAAAAATCATTAATAAACATCTTTGAATAACATATTTTGATGTAAATATCAAATAATTTCCCCATTGATGATGTAAACATAAACAATAACAAATAATGATGGGATTGTGAAATAAACACTTACCTCTTTGGTAACCTCTAATTCATAGGCACCGTAAATGAAATGAAATCAAATAAATATTTAAAAACATAATGATAAATAAATTCATGTAATAACATATCAAAGTTTTAGTGTATACACTACAAGAAGTAGATACTTGGTAAATTTGGCATATGCCTCATGGAATTAAAATTCAGATCAGAAACCCTTACCTTGAAAATGAATCATCAAGTACATCCTTTGTCTTCAAAAATATTAAAATTCTGTAAATTATTTACATTATTAAAAAATGTTTTCAAGTTTATATTTCCTTTTATTTCACTTATTACATTGATATATATGAATACATAACAAATTATTCTTATGTTGGATGTTTCAAGGATATTTGGATTATGTGTCAATAATGACTTTGGTAGGTTCCCAATAGTAAATTATTTCATTATTTAAAAATATTAAGATTAATAATAATGAAATAATTTATAATTATAAAACCAATAAATAATTATGGTTATAATATAATCCATTAGTCATGGAATAAATTTATTTTATTTCATATATTTTTTAAAAATTATATATTTTTATATGATTCATAAAAAATTCATCAAACATATGATATTTATTTTGATATCCAAATAACTCAAAATCATGGCACAAAATCTAAAAGGATTTTATTTTGGTATGTTCAATAAATTGATGAAATTATATATATATTGAATTAAAATTTGATAACAACACCCATTAACATAAAATTTCATTGAAATTTGAATAATGTTATGCATTGTAATTTTGATAAATAATTTTAATGTTAACAATGAACATTATAAAAAGTTATGTGAATGTAATTTTAATTTCTATTGATGAACAAACAATTTTTCCTCACCTTCCAGTATATAATGAAAAATCACTCAAATATTTTATGAAAATTATAAGGAGTATAGAATAAAGGGAAAAAAATAAATAATGAATCTTGAAATTGACTTATATAATAAATTCAAATTATAGTATGAAATATGTTTTTATGTAATTGATTAAATAATATTTTTATATGGTACTCACATTCATTCCATAAAATATGTAATAATGTCTTTGATCATTATGAATTTTGTGATAATTCTACTCCAAAAGCCCCTAAATCTTATGACCAAACCAAATTAGAAACAAATGGAAACCCCAATGCATTCCCTTAGAAATCTATAGAAAAACTAAAATAATGGTAAACTTTTCCCTAATGATTTTATAACATCAATAACTGGGTCATGTTAAATGTTATAAGAAAAAATATAAAATATAATTAAATGTTTACACCAAAAAGAGTATATATATTATCAATATACACCTGTATATAAAAATTATGGAAGATAGATATTTGAAAATATTTTGGTTAGTGGTATCCATTGTGCTCATTTCTCTACTAAGTAATGGGTTCATGCTTTAAGGCCTTACCAAATATAATAGGTTTTTCTACAATCCTATGTCATAACATTTTCTAAATTATTTTAATTTTTTTGAATTTCAATTTTATAAATGATTTATTTTAATAATTTCATTTTATAACATGATTTTAGTAAAATAAACACACATAACTATAAAATGAAACAAAATTTATATGAAATTTAGGTAACCTATTAGAAATTACATATTTAGATGTTTGTAAATTTTATTGGAATAAAAAAACATTTTTTTCATGTTTATTAGTTTCCTAAACATCTCTTCACCAGTTTCATTTTTATAGTTTTATTCAATGAAATATTTTTTTCATAGTACCATTGAAATTAAATATATTAAAACTACTAGTCTTCATAAATTAAACTACCATGTTATGGGACATATGATGAAAAATTCTAGACACTAACTATCTAAACATTAACATCCCCAGATGGAAATTATGTTTTGAAAAATATATAATCACTTATTTTCCTTATTAATTGTATTTCACATTACGATTCCTATATTTGCAGGAATAATCTCTACATTTTTGGATCATTTAATATTTATAATAATCAATCCAAAATTACTTATTTATTTTAATGTGTATCTACTATGGTTTTATATCTCATAAAAATGTGCATTAGTATATTCTGGTGTGATTTATTCCTTCAGGGGTTGATCAACCATATTATAAATGTTAGGGTTTTCATTACTTTTAATTAAAATTTCTGACTTTCACTTGATTAGGATTATGTTTCATGGGAGACCCCATTTATTGAAATAAAAATTAGAATCTGGATTCCAAGTATTATTATAATCTAAAGGAATATGAATCTATGAAACACATAACACCCTAGTCCTGGGGATTTTGACATTAAATAGTTTATTTGAATTGTCACAGATATAACATGACATGCATAAATGGATATAATTGGTAAATGATAAGAGAAATATGTGGGGGGGATATATAAATGAAGTGAGAAAAGAATGATAATATCCATGATCAGTTATATGGGTCCCTAGAAAGGGTTTCAATTTTTTTGTAATAATTAACCTAGAGAATAAATAATTTATTGGTAGTATGAATATAGTATTCAAATCTTTATCAGCCTAAGAAAAAACATAAATATTCATAAGTTCAAAATAAATAATTTTTTATAAGGTTTAAAACATTTTTGTTGATTAAATAAGGTTTCCTATAATAATTGTCAATCAATGTAAACTTGATTATAAAGAATGAGTTGATCCAAAATTGATTCATTGGGTATATTGAATGAGTTTTTAGAAAAGAAATCAATAATTTAATAAGGATTAATTCAACAACATCATAAAAATACTCATCACATTCTAGATTAATACCTAAATAAATATAATTAAAATTCCCTAAAAACACAGAGGATCATTTTGATTAGAAATCCAACATATAGGATCGTATTATAACATGAGATGTGTGACCTTAAAATTATAAATGAGAGAGAAATAAAATTAATCATTAAATAAAAACATAAACTAAAATAAACGATGACTCATTAATGTAACCTAAAATAAAATTTAATCCACCCCCATAAAACATCCTTAGATCAAACCATAAGTGTATTATCCATATATTAATGAAATTATCTCAATATAATATGGAAGATAACTCATAAATGAAAAATATAAAATGTGGAAGAATGAAAATAATAAAAACTACATTATTTTGGGATGAATATGAAAAAATTGGTGTAAATAAATTCAAACATTGGAAAAAAATACAAAATTGAGATAATAATAATGGAATATTATAAGAATGTGAACCTTTATTTAGAAACTAGATTGAATCAATGAACTAATATATGAAAAAAAACTAGAGTAGAAAAAATAGTAAAATTAAATTAAATCTGAAATAATATAAGAAAAACAACCCATTTACACTATTAACACAACATTAACTATATATTTTGTGGGTCCCTGTTTCACATCCCCCCATCTAACCATACCAACCTAAATTATTAGTCATGTGATATGATGGTTGAAAGATTGTATATAGTGGAAATTTTTACCATTAACACAAAATTACTGCAAGTTGTTTCTATCCACGTTGTATTCTAAAAAGAGTTTCTAAATGGAATAATTTGGGTAGGTCATGAAAGATTACATTTTTTAAAGAAATATTATTATATATAATGGTTAATTTGCAACCAATTTGGATAATCTATTTGAGTATTATTAAAAAACATTGTAGGATGTAATTCTAGGCTGTGGAATCAAGTAAAAAAAGTAATTTTTAACTTTCCCCACTTTGATAACATTTGAATCCATAAAATTCGCATAAGACACTTCTGAATTAAATATTACAATTTATTTACTATATAAAAATTATAAATTTTTAATTTATTATAGATTAAACATATTAAATACATTATTTTTAGTTGATTGATTTTTTAGTTTAAATTTCCTATAAATGTTTCGATTTATAGACCAAAATAGTTTTCTACTATAATTAAACTCTCATTATTAGAAATTGGAAAAAAATTATACCCATAACTGGTTTCACATATCCCTATAATTTAAATTTAAATTAAAAAAAATAGGGTTTTATATGTTTTTACATGTGTTATAAGTCTTTATTAAAATTAATAAATAATTAAAAACATGTTTCTTAATTTTTTATATATTGTAATATTCAGTAATATTAGTTTTTATGAATAGTAATGAACAATAGTATTCATTAAAATGACATTATTATTAGTCACTATTAGTGTAAAATTAATGCCTCTATTATATTTTATCATAACATAATGATAAATTTTTTACCATTAAATTTAAGTATTATTTTAGAATTTAGGAATATAACTTCCTTCAACTACTCTTCAAATTACACCATAATTTCATCAGTATTTAGATCTATCCCTTTTTTATTTTTATAAATTCATGATGTGAATTTAATTATTAGGTTGGGAAAAATTTATTCCTTTAACTTCTTTTACTATTTTTTTCCCATTATGTTGTGACAAACATCATTGCTATGAAAAATATATTTTATTTTCTTTAGGAAAACAAGACGATATACTTATATGATACATTACAATGTGATATATCAAACCACCTCAATAAAGATCAAATAATATTTTTCAAAGCATTTTACCAAGGTGTGACTTCATCCCATAAGGCATATTTAATAATTTCCTATGGTGTAGCCTTTTCAACGTAGTGTTTTCCTCTCTCTAATCATAGATTCAGCTACAAGACTTTATTTCATCATAGTTTTTATTGGTACATGAGCATAATATTCATAGTGAAACCATTATTATCATAGTTAAAATTTAGCTCATTAAAAATTATGTGTGGTTATATATCATAGAAAATCCATAGGTGTCATAGATATAAATATTTTATATAAACAATAATTCATATAAAAATTCCTAATATATTTATGATAAAACATTATATTTTTTTTAAATTTATTATTTTATATAGAAAACACCTCATAGATAAATTATTAAAAATGGAAACACCATAAATACTGAAAACAATATAGTATGAGGGAATCTTTAATTTTTTCTCTAAATATTTTAATATAATAAAAATCTATATGTAAACACCATCAATTTGAAAATTCATATTTATTATTTAGAGCTTTGTAATGTTGCTACATTTCACAAATAGATGGATCTTATTTAACAACCTAAAAAACATAGGCATAAAATGTAATTTAATATGTATAATCTCAAATATATTATGTATTGTAGTAAAAACCTTCCACTTATTAAATCTTAGACAATATTGAAAAAAATATATGACCCATCATATGATTATTTTAAATATCACTATAAGATATAGTAACTTAAAAAATTCCACTTCAATGAGAGATATTACATATAAGAAAATATATCATCTGAGTGAAAATTAATAGTTAAATATCAAATATTATTCCATTTTTTAGGAATATTCTTTTAGAACCAAATAACTTCAATATAACATCAAAACAACATATATATTACATTATACTTTTATACAACCTATATTCAGTAAATAAATCCTTCCTTACTCATTTAATCACTCCAAAACCATGTAATCATTATTACATCAAATGGACTAACATGCATCACTTTAGTTTGAAAATGATTCATAAATTGACAATAAAATACCATGAGAAAAATATAATAGTATTATCTTATATAATTTTAATTATTCTATATATATCCTTAAAAAAAATCTAGGTCCTAAAAACCCCCAATGTAGATAACCACTTTTGATATTTATATATTTTTAATTAATTTTATAAAAAATTAATGACATGTCCTTGACTCATGAAAGGAAAATTTTTATGAAAAACATAATTCAAGTCTCTCATCACTAGATATACAAACCAAATCCCATATATATGATCTAAATAACTGATATTTACTTTGATATTGACATTTAATTTTTGTATTATCCCATAAATGTAATCTAGTTAAGTGAGATGATCCTTCATGGAATAATAATACCCTTGATAATCTATGTTGTTGACATTATCATATCCATGAGTAGATATTGGAGTAGTAGGTAGACATGGGAACATAATGAAATGTTCATTTCATCGATGAGGCTCAATGAATCATATCTGAGATTTGAAGTGTAGTTTTAGAAATTATATCATGAATGAAATATGGTGATGTACGGAATTAATTCTAATTCATTTTTTATATATGAATTTTGAATAATTTGGAGTATATGAATTCATGGAAGATTAAGGGGGTAAGAATTTATGGGAAGGATCATAGTGATATAAATATATCATTTTTATTGATGAAAATGAGTTCTTCTAGCCCATTATTGAGTACCAGGTGGTGAGATAGTAGGTGTATAAAGGCCCATGAGGAACACTAGTGGGATGGTGGACCCTAACCAATTACTCAATAGGGATTCATTAGGTATATGGAGGCCACTAATATTTTTTTATTTAAATAATATTTTTGGATAAAACTGTAATGACAATTCCTTTCCCCTATTACTACTACATAAACATAGACCCCCCCCCCTCTTCTCTATTTTATTTATTTCTAAAATGAAATCTTCTCTATCTAAGATCTAAATCATTGGGGATTCATTTGGTTACATTATCTTTTGATAATCTCTCTTAAGATTCCAATAATTAATAATTTCATTCATTATTTGATTGTTATTTTTTTATTCTTTAAATTGCATGTTTTGGTCAAATTTTAGTATTTCTATTAATTACACATGAATATTATGAAGATAAAAAATGATGATGCCTCTACCTATATATGGTTATTGATCCAGTATTTTACTTCCATATTGTATGAGCTTCATGAAGCCTTTGATATATGGGTGTTTCTATATGAGTATGAATGAAGAGAAATAGAATTCAATTCAATTTCATTATGAATAGAGTGACGTGTAAGGGATATATAATTCTTAATATATCCCCAAAAGATTATTTTTTTATATTATTGTTACTGATATCCATTCATCATATATAATTCATTAAGGCACCATGGAATTAAAAATTATAATGGTTAGAGCCTGAAATTACATCCATATTTTCATGATAATGGGAATATTTTTGTGTGGAATGGGATAGATGGTAGTTATCATTTAGTGTGGTTTGAGTTTTTTTTTATTTTCAAATATGACATAAATTTGTGAGACTATTTTTGGGGTGTCTATATAATCCATTAAAATGGGGTCAGGGTTCCATTTGTTAATATAGAATTGTACAATATAATGTGAGTGAAATCCTTGTATGTTATTTGGTTATCTTTATGTGGGTGTAAGTAACTTTTATTTATATCATTAGATGATGGGTCCAGACTGGTTATTGGAGGTCGACATAGTATCCTGCATGTGTAGTGTTTCAGTGAGAAATTAATGGTTTACCATGTATCTTATATATGATGTGTTTATATGTCCTTTTGGACACCAACCTACCATCTCGTATTTGTGGGGTTTCAAGGTAAAAATGGTATTTTACATAGTATATGGTGCATCTCTAGTATTTAGATAGATTTCTAGTGGCTTTATTACAATCATAATTACATGGTGTTCTAATGAGTTGATAGTGTATGACCTAGTATAAGTTATTTATTTTTTATGGCTTTCTAAGTGGAGGTGTAATTGTTATCCCATATTGGTTTATTATAAAAAATTAGGTTATGGATATCTCCGTAACATGAAGATGATTGGTATGGACTGGTCGATGGATGAAAAAAAGGGTCTTGAACTAGTTGTTACATTATTAGAGGATACATATTGATTTTCCATTTATTTGGCTTGTAAATAATCAACATCTATATTGGTCAAATAATATATATTCATACATAAATTAATGTTTTAGCATATAATGACTCAACAAGTCTTCTAAAAAAATAATTTTGTTACTATATCATAATTTTTAATCAAGGACGTATATTGGATTCATTTATATACAGCATTATTCATAGGCTAAAAATTAAATTTATAATAGATGAATCCTAAAATATAATGGGTTTGAAGACATCATCATTCATTATACATGTCAGGGAAAATCTGTGATATTTTATTTTGAAGGTAATGATGGTTTTCTATGATCTATAAATAGAAGCAAGAAAGGATTTGGAACTAGGTATTTTTTGTATAAACTATTTTATATAGACCTTATATCATCATAAAAATTATTAGTATATTAGGAGATAATTAATCTTCTTTATAACTTATATTAAGAATCAATAGGCGTCAATTTTATAATGTAATACAATATTTTGATTATATTTGGATAGTTGTTATAATTTTTATTTTATATAATTATATTTTCATTAGTAGTTTATTATTACTAATTTTATATATTTTTCATACCATAATATATATAATTTCCTCTATGTTATCAATGGAGAAAAACTACTAGTCATAATCCTAGAGCATAGTAGGTTTCTCACTATATATATAGTACACGGGTAATGGTTATGTAGAGATTTTTCTAGTTCAGGGACAATATAAACAAACATAGAGAGGATATGCGATCATATTGTTTATATAAATATGGGAAATTTTCCAATCAAGGATGAGAACCCATTTTTCATTTAAAAATAATAATTCATATTTAATAGAAAAAATAAATGAAAATTGAAAAAATAATGAGTTTTCTAATTCAATAATGAATAAATTCAAACAACCAAAAAATTGACTCATACACAATGTGATTCAATAGAATAAAACATGTGGCCTAACACTAATTATTTTGTGGCCAAAATTAGTTCATTAAGAGGGTTTTAATTGGATACCAATCTCTACCAGTCATTTCTATGTTTTAATGAAATCAATATTTGGAAATTTTCATTATTTATAACTAAAAATATTGTATTATGTTCCTCAATTAATCAATATCAATCCAAGATATATAAGTTAACTCAAATTATAATAGACCACATGGAAACAATATACCATATAGAGTATATAATGATATATAATTTTCACTAAGGACAAAAAAGAACGCATAAAAAGAATGATATTGAATCTTCAATGCTCATAAATCCAATAGAATCATCTTCAGAATAAAAAATATTGATTTTATTATAGAAAATATATATTGATGCATCTATCAATAATATAAAGAAAATTATTCCCATTAAATATTAGGGATAAGATATAATGATATCTATGAAATATATATTATTCTACCTTGAATTGACCCTTAACTATGTAATTTTTCCAGGAAGATCCAATACTAGAAAAAGTCGATCCCAAAAAAAATTTAACGAAAAATAAATAAGAATAGTCAATCATTACACATGGGATTAAAAATATGGGAGTGAACAAATCCATGAACATCATCATCCATAAGAGATGTAAAATGAGCAGGATCCCTAAAAGACAACATCGTGCTTGTCTCCATAATTAAATTTTTGGAAAGAGAATATTCCACCTAATTTCATTCCCATTACACATGAGAAATATGCAGATTATGTTGGTTTTCATGATTAATAAATTCAATACAAAGATGTAGGTTTTTTCGTAGAACATCCTGAGTCCTCACATTCGAAGTGCTGACAGCAGTTTTAGAGTCATACTCAATCTAGATATTGATCCAATTGAATTGTATAGATTTATTTATGTCAAGCATCATTTCCCATAATTCAGCCTTGTATGAATTTCCAAACCCAATGTAATGATGAAAATAACCTTTTACAAAACCATGGTGTGCTTGGAAAATAACTCCACAACCAGAGGGTCCAGGTGTGCTAGTTTTTCAACAATCAATGTTGAAATTAATCCAAAAACCAATTAGTGGGATCTATCACATATATTTAAGGACAAAGGGTTTCTTGGGTTTACATAGAGCACACAGCTGACCCACCATCCACTATGTGATTTTCATTATTCAAAAAATGCGAGGATCCCTCATTTATCTTTATATACTTATTATGTTTCTTAAAAATATACTTATCTAATTTAAATTTAATATTGATATAGAACATCAATAACATGAGAATATTTTCTTGTTTTATAAAATAATGAATTGATGAACTCTTCCTATTCTTTTTTAATGGAAAATAGATGTCTCTACTATACTTTTTTCACAATTTATTTCCTCTTATATCATACAACGGTTATGAATTATTTCTAAAAAATATACTAATAAATGCTAAAACATTTAACCAAAACACATTGAATAAAAAAAATATAACATATGTTTGTTTAATAAAATAATAGTGTGCAATTATTCAACTAATAGTGTTAAAACCTCTCTGAAAAAGTTATAACTCTGTTACTCTAAGAATAGACATTTTAATTCTTGTAATCATGGTGCATGGAATTATAAAAGAAAATTTTTGATACAAATAATTGTATAAGATGGTAAAAAATCCCTCAAAGTTACATTAAATATTTTATTGGTTTATTTTATTTATTAAAAAAGACTTCTTCCATTGTAATTTGTGGAATCCAAAGATATTTTTGACACAGTGTGTTGAAAAAGATCCAAGACAAAGGAATGGATTCATTTGAAGAGGTGTAGAAAATTGTGTACACAATGTGATTTCATTTCCCAATGTTTTCCAATTTTTTAGGGTCCAAAATTTGGAGTTTGTATAGCATCGCAAAAATTGTATTTCCATAAAGGCCTTAGAAAAATATGGAAAAGTCATGAGTTTTTTAAAGACTGAGCTTTATGAATTTTGTTTCATGAAGGAAAGAAGGTTTTGATGGTAACCTTTGTTATTATAACAAGAATAAAACATGAAGATATGGTTTTGATGGAAAGCTCAATGATTAAAATGAGCATCATAAAAGTTAATTTTCATTGAGCATCTCAATATTGGGAGAAAAACTAAGAAAATTGGATAGTTCCATGAAATGCTGATGAAATGGATGTATTCTTTTGGAATCAGTGGAAATTCCTATAAATAGGTTTCTACCATCTTCAGAAAAGTAGTGAGACTTAAAAAAATTTTTAAGACTCTACATTAATGAAGGTGGTTTGTGAAGCTAGTTCATGTAAGAGTGTTTCCAAAGGATAGGATAGTAAATAGATTTTTTTATCAAGAAAAAATTAAAGGAACACGTAAAGGCTATAAAATCCAATAAAAACTTTTTATATTTGAGGTCACTAGTTGAGCATCTTTAAAGAAGTGAGCTTCGTGAAATGTGGTTGCTTCGCAAATGCTATTTGAGTTTTTTGAGAGAAGGAGCTTTACAAAGGCAGTGATTGTAAAAAATGTGTTCTATAAGGTATTGACGAATGAACTATTGTAAAGTGGTATTCATCAGTTGGAATAAAGTGGACCATCAAAAGATCATTTACCTATAATTTAGGATACATGTATTAATGAAAATTATAGGACCTACAGGTCCATAAACTATTAGTGGATCTATAACAAGAGTATTAAGAAAATGAGTAGGAATATAGTGATCAGTTCCACCACTATTGAGGAAGATAAAGAGAATCAGGGTGTGACCCTTAGGAATGCAGTGAGGTGACCCTAAATATTGAAAAGGTAGTGAGTCTGGGAAAAGAATTGTTCTAGATTGAACATTGTATTTTGGCAGCGAGCCATAGTGAATTTGGCACATCGACACATCACCATAGTATTCTCCTTAGATATAGCCCAGTGAGGGTGAACCAAGTAAAATCATTGTATACCATACATGATTTCATTTTGTTTCATACATTGTTACGAGAGAAGGAGAGAGGATTGTTTTGTTTAATTATGAAACAATATCCAAAGGGACGATAGTTTAAATCTATTATACAATGATTCACCCCCTCGGGGTATTTGAAATTGTGGTACTAACAATAAAACAATTTTTTTCATTCCCCCAGTAAACTTTAGGTAATTCATACCCAAACATAACATGTAAACACCATTTATTGAATCCGTTATATTGATGAGAAAGAAATAATTCTCTAATGTGGCATATAAATTCTATGGGCGGAATTATTCATGTACAAGAACTAATTAAATAAATAAATACATATCATTTTTACTAAAAGAAAATATTTTTGAATAATAAAAAATTTTGTTTAAACCTTACTCATCTTGTTTCTATTGAAATCATCCATTGATAAATTTTTTCATCTCCCTTACAATCAAATAATTACCAATAACATATAGCGATTTATTTTACAGATTAATCACTATTTATTGATATATATTGATGAAAATTTTGTTTGAAGAAACATTTGTATGATTATGTATTCATGTTATTAATAATATTGTTGAATATATTAACTCTATTTTTTCTAAACTTTAATGAACTCATAACTTCTCTATGACTTGATCGTCATACTTCATGATGTTATTGTCCTTCAAACCAATATAGAACCCGGAATCCAAAAAAAAAATTTACACATATTCATATGATTTCATTTCATTACACATATATTTCACTGTTTTTAATTTAATTTTCATCTCTTATTTTTAGTTTTTTTATATAAATATATTATTAAATAGTAAGAAATATAAATTTTCTAGTTTAGGGAGATTAATTATAAAACTCATCAATATATTTTCAATTTAATGTAAACTATAATATTATTAAATTTTATAATTTTATTTGAGAATTTTATATGTTGTTTATATTATTTAAAATAAGGGAAATCTAATGAAATTGGTTATCTAAGAAGACATTAAGTTGTGTAATATTAACACTAGTGCTTTATGACCATGATAGAGGATAAATTATTATGTGTTGGAGGCTGATAATATACCACATTTCTTATATATTCTAATAAACACATCACAACAGGGTCTTATCATCACAATCGATCTTGTTCATTCCCCTAAGAGTTTGTCTACTCCCATCATAGTGTTTTATAAGATTCTATAATGGAGCTACCATTCCAATATAGTCTCATGGAAGGTCTTATCTATACATTAACACTAAAGCAACTTGCATTAATGTTTTGATATTATGACTAATATTTAATGTTTTATGGATCCCCAACACACGTTACAAAGATACTCTAATGTGTTTTGTTTTTGGTTCTCTATATTTGAAAATTTTAGGCACTACAACACAGTATATTCAACGAATGTCAACAGAGCCTAAAACTCCAATGTTGTGTGCTTCTATATGATTCCCACATTAAATTAAATTATATACTATATCAACTAGATAATTTTGTTTGATCCTATAATTAATTATTTGTAAAAATATATGTGGTATTATTATTTTTTATCCATGATGATTCAATCATGGATTTTTTATGAAATAAGGTGAATTTTTTGATAACATGCAAGCATAGGGGAACCATTAAATATTTCATTGTAATAATTCCATAACTATTTCAAGAATGTGTGTAAAAAATATAAAAATAGAGAAAATAAGATGAAAGATAAAAATGAGAGTTAGGGAAAATATTATAATTTTTTGATTATTTTTATTAGAGGACCTCTATATCAATGTTGAAGAGTCCCACTAAAGGATTCAAGACCACATAAAAATTATAACAAAATTAAATCATTCACATTATCATTATAGATTTTAAATAGTGGTAGTAATTTAGGTTCCCACCTGGGGGGACTGATCTATGAATATTAAGTTTATTATATACATTTATATTTTATATATATTCCCTCTTCCTCTATTTATATTTTTCATATCCATGAATGGATACCCCACAATGGTTAACCCAAAGAAGATCAATATAGATGTCCTTGATTTTAGTTTAATATATTTTTATTATTTTAGTGTTATTATATCTAACATGAATATTTCATAGTACTAAGTGATGGGAGATTGAAAATAGTTTTCCCTCCTCACAATTCAATATGAATAATTATATATATAATTCTAATTTAAATTAATCCCTTAATCAATAACATATTATATAAAATTTACCCTCTAATTAATGGGTGTATAGTCCACGATTGTTACTAGTTGATATATCATATAAATTTTTATCACCCTTCTCATATGATACCTTCAGAATGGATGAAAATTAGTGATATAATATGTCTATACACACCCATGGAGTGTAGAATATTTATTATAGGAATAAAGGAAATGTTGAAACCCCAATGAAAGGAATCAATATCCCCAATAAGAGTAGTATAGGTGCCTATAGTGGCTATGTCTATAATGGGCCACTGAAGAGAATATGAGTATGTTTTAATTTTATAGAGAAACTATTATAGATTTATAGTGGTTTTCAACCAGAAACAAGCCACCAATTCTGGACAACATCATTCATTTGTATTAGATTAATTTTTCCTTTTTATTTCTCTAAATATTTATCCAAATACCCTATTTTTATATGTTTTCCATATTATATATATATAAATATATTATAAGTGATACTAAGTTCCAAAGTGTGATTTGTATCCACCATAATAGATTATACTGAGGGTAGCCACCATGCATCAATATTAAGAGATTATAAATTTTATATACTATTTATGAATTACTTCAAAAGTATTCACAAATTAGTTTTTATTATTGTTTTGTCGGAGGGAATCATGTTACACATTGTTACATTATATATTTTTAATTTATTTAATTTCCAATTTCTCAATTTATTTCAATATCAATTTTATGTAATGAAAAATCATTTTGAAGTGAACACTATTGGAATTATTTTGTTTAATATATATGGTATAAATATTAAGCAAAAATATATTTTTATTAGTAAAAATTATAGATTATGTAGCTATAAATATTGAATATCTTTCAACAGAAGAGGTAGTTAATTAAGAATAAAGAAAGATCACAGAGTGCCCTGTATTATTTTTGTTGATTTTAGTCTTTCTTTGAATTAATTTGAGGACAATGTGGTTAATATGGAAGTCAAGGTGGAATATACACTTCCTATTTCACACTATGATTTCTATACAAATTCATTACACAAGGGGAAATAACAAATGGTTAAAAACATTGAGGGTGAATTCATTGTGGTGAAATTATTTCATTCCAACATTATTAGATCAATTTCGTTTATTGATTACCCCGTATATGGAAATTTTAGATTCTATAACCTGGATATAAACATGATAGGATCATAAATTTTAAGACAAAAAGTATGGGTTTGAATTCATCGAGGGGTAGGGTAAGCTAGTTTGACCATCCATTAATAGTGAAGAGTGAGATAGCATTTAATTTCAAGACTAAGATCAACATATTAATTTGTTAAAAGATGAAGTGAAACTCCCTAGAAGAACCCAATAAAAACCAATTGATTTCATAGTGGATCAATCTCAGGAAGATTCGGACACATAATTTTCACTACCACCATAATTAATGTTTTATTCTATTGTATAGAGTAGTAATAAATTTACATTATGGATGGGAACCTCAACGTCTAGTTCATCTTCAAGATAAGTAGAAGTGAAAGGATTTTGGGGTTTACATCATAAAATAGACCTAAAATATTAGGTTTTTGGATATTCCTTTTTCACATTATGGTTAGGAATATTGAAAATACAACACTTCTTGGGGGGTTAACCCTAGAATTTCATTCCATTATTTTCTTGTTCATTTCCATTAATTTTGAACAATTTTATTCTTTTATTATATAGGTTAAAGAATCCAGTAGAAATGTTATTAATTTAACTACCACTAAATAATAAAATTTTAGAATATATCTATCCCATGTTTTTAATTATTATCTATACCATATAATGAAATTTACATATATTCAATTCAAAAGTGGTAGTATTACGAAATTTGTGGGAGTGTTTTCACCCAATTATTTCATTTTTGTTGATCGAAATCAGTGAAATGTATTTATTGGTGGTGTAAGATTAATTTTTACCTTAAAAATAACGAATATCATGTTTGTATCACTATATTGGGAAATTAATTTAATTAGAGTAACAGGATTTAATTAAAGTTTGATCGCACTGGATTAATGAATATTATGATAAGAAAATTTCATTTTAGAAAATAATAAGACATTATAAAAATATTTTAAGGAACACTTCTATAAAATTACATTTTATGTAGTAAAATGAGATTTGGTATCTTAATTGATGTCTATTAGTATAGTTTATCAATGTGTGTGTGTGGGTTAAAAATTAAATAAATTAATAAGCGTAAAATAAAAATACGAGAGTCGGTGGACCTTAAACTACTTCTATTCCTTAGTTTCCACAAATAACATCATGGGATGAATATTCAAAATATTAGTTTAGTTATATGTTTAAAATTAATAATAAATTAGTACAAATAAAATTATTTTAATTAAAAATAGTAAAAATATTTTCTGGCCAAAACTATCATGGGAGATAAAATTTGATGGCATCACTAAACTCAAATGAAAATTTGAAAAATGAATTATAAATAATTTTATAAGAGGTATCAAGGATTAATGGAATTAAAAAATGTAAGAGGATATTGAGAAATATTTAGTGTAGATTTTATTGACAGTCTACATGTTAATGTTACTATTTATTATCGGTTATAATTAAAAGATCGTGTACTCTACTTGAGGGGAAAAAAATAAAAGAAGATAATTTTATGGATGAAAAATATTTAGGTACAAGTAATCACCAAATTTTTAGGTATTTGAATCAAATATATTTATATTTTCTCATATTTTTTAAATATTTTTATGGAATTAATCATATAAATAATAAGATATATAACAATAAATAATTAATTTTTAGTTATGGTAGTTTACAATTTTGAAAAGGCTTAATATATTGAATTCCATTAAACGAATATTATTATATGATAT
This sequence comes from Viscum album, assembly GCA_963277665.1. Classification (NCBI taxonomy): domain Eukaryota; kingdom Viridiplantae; phylum Streptophyta; class Magnoliopsida; order Santalales; family Viscaceae; genus Viscum; species Viscum album. Next base: position 397,596,934 of record OY728145.1, read on the forward strand.
TACAAATAGGAATAAGAATTAAGAACTCATTTTATGTTTAATAATATAGGTGAACTTGTTATATAATACTTTTTAACAATAAAATTATGGTATTTATGATAAACTGAGTTGACAAGAGACTGGGTTAGAGGCCAACTAATGTTCCCCGGATAAACACTCTCAAATTTCATGCATAAAGAATATATTTATCACACTAGATCAGATATGAAGTGAAAATTTTGGAATATAACATGCATAAAATTTACATAAAATCCATATTTAGAACATTCCATATCATAAATAAATTCACAATCCTAGAACCTACAATTTTGATGTCTTTTGGAGAACAGCTACATACAAGCCTTATTAAGATTTATTGATTCAATATATAACAAAAAAAATATTTTAAAAATACATAAAAATTGAGTATATAATTCCATGGGTAAAATTGGAAAAAAAGAATAATTAATCTAAAATACTAAGTCTCGTAAAAATATCAACAAGTAAAAAGGAGGTTAGTTGATAAAAATTTGGGAAAACCTATACATCATATATATATTTGATTAAAGGGATCATAAAACAATATGACCTATCCATATAGCATGATATAAGGATATATAACCTAAAATTCAAATATAAACAATTGATTGAGAATAAAAAAGAATGAGACAATAATAATATTCCATGAGACGTAAAAAAATCCTGAGTAAAAAATAGAAATATATCATAAACATATGCATATGTAATCCTAAAATTGTGAAAATTGTAAAAATAAATCATGTACAAAAACTATATTGGGAAAATACATGAATAAAAATCATTTACATGAACACTATTGTTATAATAGATAAAAAAAATATTTTCACACAAGGTTTTAAACATAGATGAACATCAATCACATGCACACACAGTATAATTATATCAAAAGACATGTAGAATTACTAAACATAATATCTTGAGATATAAGACTAAACCATAACATAATAATAAATCATATATGTGGGTGACATATAATATCCATTATTAATATCATCGAGAAAACCTATTCAATGATAGAAATTTATATAAAAGTTTCAAATGTGATCTAATAAGATGATATCAAAAGGTAAATGAGTAGATACAAATGAAAATAATCACCCAAAAGAAGTTTATCACAAAATATTTTTTTGTGTGATTATATAAAATACACATATAAGATATACCATTTTGATATAGTGATTAATATGGAAAAGAATTTATAAAAATTTTATTGGTAAAATAAATTTAAAATTTGTATAAAAAGGAAAGGTTTATGAATCACATTAAAAAATTATTTTAATGAAGTTGGAAAGATAAAATTTTGAAAACAATATTTTTTAAATAATACCCATTAATTGAAACTCGAATTAAAATAATTTTTTTATTAAGAAATTTGATGTGGAAAACATAAAAGGGATTAAACAAAAGTGGAACTATTTTTTATACATTTTTTATAGTTTTAGTGAAAACCCACATCAATGAAAAAAAATGATAAAACATAATTTACATAGGATATAAATTGAAATATTAAGAGTGTAAAAGATCATAAAAAATTATCATTCAGTAAAAAATATGAAATAATATGTATAATGAATGAATAATGACATGGATAACAAAAAGACATTCTATAACACATTAATTATTTTTTATAACATAATATTTCTATAGGTAAATAAAACATTAAATGAAGATGTTGAAAATTAATATTTTATTTAACCGGAAAGAAAGAGTAAATGGAAAGTAAAATAAATAATTGGAAAAAATATTAAAATATTATATGAACATATTCATTGGAGGTTGATTTTAACTTAATGAAATTAAAATTTATCTAATAAAAACATTTCCTTAACTTCTTACATGGTCGGATGCACTATGAAAAATCATATATTTCATAATCTTATTCAAGTATGTTACCTCATATATGAATCATTTATAATAATTTATTTAAATTTTATAACTTATTTTAGTCAATAATGGTAATTTTTTATTAGATTGTTATATAATTCTTCGTTTATATTTAATAACATGGTTTCAATCATCATTATATGTTCCAAGGTTCATCTTATTCAAAATTGTGAAGGTACTATAGTATATTTTTCATAATTTTTTTTATAACTTTTTAGTTTACTTCCATGGTTATTTTAGGTATATTTCTCTAAGATTAATTCTATGACATGATTGTTTCTGTAATTTTTAATGAATAAATGCTGGTGTATTAATACAGAATTAAATCACAATATTACAATTCTATATTTATAAAAACATCACTAATAATTTATTATTTCTCTATTATTAGGATATTTTTTTGAATATTTCTTTTTTAAAAATATTATAATGAATTTAATTTAGCCAAATTAACTATCCCAATCCAAAATGATTTGTAATAAATTTTGTGTAAGAATGTTGAGTTATATTATAATAATAAAATTTTCATAATATAATAACAATTTTACATAAATATTATTGGATTGGATATTGAGTTTTTTGCAGAGTGTATATGATAAATTAAATGAAAAAGGAATGAAAATGAACATGTTACATTGAAAAATTAGTATTTTTTCAAAGATGTGTTACCTTATAAATAAGGTAATCAGTCTTTTTCATGAGAATAACAACTTCCAAATATGGGTTTGAAATCTAAAAGTGGCATAATGTATCATTAACAACTTCATAAAATGGTAACCCACCTAGGATTAAAATGAAGAAAGTGAGATAATTATCCATGAATCCCACCTCTAATAGACCCCATGTTGGCAACTAGAACTAAGGGTATATTAATTACAAACATGGGAGGAATTATAATATGTTAATTCATAGAGTAATTGATATGAATGAAACCTAAAACAATCTATAAACTACATGTTAAACCAAACGAAATATAGAAATAAAAAAAATAACCATTGAAAACAAATTAATTTTTCAAAATGTATTACCTTAGAATAAAAGGGAATCTGTCTTGTTAATGAGAAAAAAAGCGTCCAAATGTGGGTTAGGAGTCTAAATGTGGCATAATTTATCATTAACAATGTATTGAAATAGTACCCCACCATCGATTGAAATTATGAAAGTGAGATTATTGTCCATGAATCCCACCTCCAATAACTCACATGTTGACAACTAGCACCAAGGGTATATTAATCACAATAATTGGTGGAATTACAATATGTTTATTCATAAAGTAAGAGATATAAAGAAAACTAACAATAAAAAATCTATAAACTACATGATATATCAATACATAAAAGGAAATATATAAACAAAAATAACAAAACAGAAAAACAAAATTTACTAAAAAGTAAAAATATAAATCTAATATGGAATTAGATAAATCTAAATAGTTTATCAACAAATCCTTTAAACTAATAACACTCATGCCCCCCATAGGAGGTTGGGGTGGCGCAGGGTGTTGGGGTTTGGGTTGTGCATCGTGGGGTCAAGCCCCCAAGTGAGTTTATTTCTCTGTGTGTCATGTGCATAAATAAACCTTTAATAACACCCATTTTAATCAATATCTTGTTCTTGAAGACCAGAAAAAATAGTAATATATACATAGGGTGAAAATAAATGTATACTCAATAGGATCCTCCCAAAATCCTCTTCTAAAAATGTGGAAAATAAATAATAACATCATGTGAATAAAAAATTAAAATAAAATGTTTCATAAAAAAGTATTATGGGTTTCCCTATCCCTATTATATATTACTCACCATGTAATATATAAAAGTAAAATTAATATATATCCAATGCATATATTAAAAAAGTATATACTTCTTCCACATTCCCATTGGTTTGTCTCTCTCGTACACCAATGTGACACATTATGTGATCATCCTATTTGTATGTAAACCATCCCTAATAATAGACAGACATCATCCCTTCCCACATATGTCCTTCATAAGGACCAACATGTCATCATGGACATTGTATATATATCTAACACATCATTAAAATCATCCCATATATAACCATGTGCATGTCTACAGGCTATTATATCTATTGTGATGGTTACGTAACCCATTCTATCATATCCTAGACACGTACACCCAAGGTATGTAAATTAACAATTAATATATTAAATTATGCACTATAACATAAGAAATTATAGCCCAAATATAAATATATTGAAAAAATAAGAGTCATCATAACCCATATAGGAATCCACCCTATATAAAAATCAATTATTTCATGGTATACACCTACTCATATATTTACGAATGGTGGTTTCATTAGAGAGAGAAGATATCTTTCCATTCCCTAACCATCATTGATATTGACTAAAACACCCCCACCCCCAAAACATTTGGGTGAGAGTTTCCCAATCAATACGAGTGGGGTAGTGTTTGAAATCAAAAAATATATAAAGATTATCACACAAATAAAACTGTATGGGAAAGTACATATCCTTAGAATCATCTTCTACTTTCATCACAATAGACCCTAAATCTTCCATAACTATGGAATAAATATCAAACAAGCACAAAAGTTTCATATTCAATATTAATTAACAATTTATCAATTAGTTAATTCACATTAACATTTTCCATGATTAAAATTTCATTTTTTAATCCATGTGTCAGCAACACAATTAGTTATCATATATATATTATTAAGAATTTAATCACCATTATCCACTAAAAAATTCTTTATTTTAACCTATGCGCATTGGATCATGCTATTCAACCATACTGTGATTTACATTATTTAATGATAATAACTATTTTACATTAATTTAATCAATACCACCCAATCAAAAGAATTATTTATTTATTCATTTATCACTTATAATAACATTTGAGTACAATATAACTTTAACTAAGATATAACATAAATACTATATAGGGTTTTAAAAGTATAAAAAATCATTAAGAAGTGAACAAAAAAATCCATTCAATCAGCCATCCAATAAGAATCAAGAAAGATATAAGAATCAATGAGAAATAACCTTTCTAAATGCATCACAACCACCATGTGGTGCCAAACCATTGAGCCTAACATAAAACTATCCATCAATTTACATCATCTACTATCATTACAACCAATACTTCTTGCCTATTTTTCATCCAAGGTTCCTAATGATAACAAACTATTTCTCAAGTAGCACTGGGCCTCTAGCTGATTGATCATAAAAGATATCAACAACACATGGTAATAAATCATAAAAATAAAGTATATAAAATATCCTAGAGGAAAAACATTTCAAATGTATTTTTACACATTAATGTAATGTAAATATGGATATAGAACCATGGGTAGTAAGACTATCACAATATTAATGGGATCAATCATCTCAAATGTATTCAAATTTTTTTAAAAAATTGATTCTTATAATTAATAAAATATTTTATTATGAATCATTTTTCATAAATAAGGATCATATAACTAATTAGATATCAATATTTATGATTTAGTGTAACCTTTTGATTATAATAGGACTCATCTTTCCTAAAAACATTTGAATATATATCAAATTAACCCTATATTTAATTAATTGTGTCATCAAAATTATTTTAGTTTTATATTTTTAATCAAGTTGCCAAAAAATTTACCATTTCATGCATAAAAACTAAATCAACAGATAGGTAGCACGATATCTAGAAAAACATGTGGTGATTGAAATGTAAAACAAAATAATAAAAAACCCAAAAAAAATCATTAGTTCATTCAATCAAAGGTTATTTTCATAATTAATAAATTTATATTGTTACCCAAAGGATTGATGTATTATAATATAACACATATACTTAATTTCAATAGAGAGGTAAAATATCCCATGCCTCAGCATGATTATCTCAATGTACTTTGAGAAAGAAAAGTAGACTTGGTGCCAAACTCTAGTAACATCTTCTGTGGGGAACCGATAATCAATAAACTACCATCCCAACAAGAGCCCTCTATCATTCATGAATAAAGACTTTAAGAAAATAAAAGATAAAAACTCTATAAATCATAGAGAAAGAAGAATGGATGCATATAGAACCCCTAGATAATGTTAAGATAACCTCAAATCATGATGAATCAGTTAGTAAATAATGGAGTTTGAATCTAATCAAGAGGTCTTAAAATCCCTTCTTTAAATCTCTCTTAGACACCTAGGGTTTGAGATAAGAGAGTAGAAATAAAATAGTAATGTCAGTTCCCTATAAAATATGACTATTCTTGTAAATGTACATTCATGATGTGAAATAAAACATCACATTAGGATTTATTTGAATCCAACATTCACTGAAAATTATGTCACTAGCTTATAAATATATGAAATCACATTCTCCCCATGAATCTAAGATTCAATGGAAATTTTATTTCATTGAAAATAATATAAAATTACACCTTACAACATAGAATCTAATGAAAAATAAATCAAGACAAAAATACATATTTGTATTTTAAATGATTAGTTCTCCTCATAAATCCCCCTATAAATAGTTTTCTAGCATCTAACCACTCACTCATAGATAAAAAATTAAAATAAAATGTCTTAATAAAACATAGTCCATAGAACAGATAACTCTCAAATATTTACAATCATTGTTTATTTGAAAAAAAAACTAAAAAATAGAGGGGTTTAGACAACCACTAAACTAGATACCTCTCAAGGGCCATGAAATTCATAGGAAACAGTTATCCCAAAAGAGAAAAAAGATCAAAACCCAATGCAACACCAACCAACCTTATAACACATTCCTTGTAGAGATTACTTCATTCAGAAAGGCCAAATAAAGAATAATATCATGGGAGTGATACAATATAATTAAGAATCCATGGGATTACAAATCATATCTATAAGGATCATATAATGTATCATATAAAATAATATCAAGCATTGAAAAAATCTGAATATTGAGACCATATCCCAAAACACCACTACTATATTCTCCCCATCAATTCATCATAAAAAACATGACATGAATTGAAGGGATAACATGACCACACATAAACTTCTATAGATGGTCTAGTATAGTGTTATGTCACTCCTTGATGGTCACACTATATTCAATATTCATTTTACCCAAATAGATGACATGAGAATCATCATAAACATATCCAAGAAGTTGTGATTCATGGAAGAAATAATAGATATTTCTCATATGTGGCAGTAGTTCTTAAAAATAAGCCACCACACCCACCCAGTCAAAGACCTTGAAAGGACCATTGAACCAGGAATAATTTTTTCTCCCACTACCAAACATTTGTGACCTATGACGTAGTGAAACCTTTAAGAGAATTTGATTTATAACATTTAATAGTAGATGCATCCTCCTATGATCAAAATAGGGCTTATGATGATTTTGGAGTTCCTTCAATCACTCATGGATCTCCAATACCCTCTTTTTCATACAACAAACAAATATTATTCTAACGATATATGACTATCCAACATTAGTGTAGCACAATGGAGATTGGTGTGGTTGACCATAATGAGATTTAAATGTATCCAAACTAAAGTTTCATTTAAATCTATCCATAGTAGAAACCTATAACAATGTTCGGTTCCACACCCACGTACATCCAAAATCTGAATACCTGTTTGAAACATGATGTATATAATTTGGATATTCTTCCCGGTATGATCATTTATATTTGAATTAAATGTTTTTGTAAATAATAACTGAGATCCAAGAACATGTTGAAGCCTCACCATATCCAATAGATAAAATGAGGATAACAATCATATATTATCATCTTCAAAACCCCATGATGTCTCTTGATATCCTTAAGATAATGCCAAAATAAACGATATTGAGATAAACTTATTGAAACTATAAACATGTTTTAAATCATTATTTCTTCTAATATCACTCACATAACATTATATCCTTCATGAGATGTTGTTAAACTAGTGAAAATGTTCATTGAAACACCATACCATTTCTATTGGGGAACATCATGTAGATGAAGAAAAATATAAGTAACATTATGCTCAACCTTCACCTTTCAACATACTAAACATCAGGGGACAAACAATGAAATAGTTTGTTTAATAAAATAACCCCAAAATTAGTTCATCATATCATGATAAAACCTTTCTACACAAGAATTTACAACCATGGGATAATAGTTTAACTCAGGGATAACCACTACACGAGTCACTAGAGGAATGAAAATCTTCTATTAAAATGGTTCCTGATTTTTGATATCCTTATACAATAAATCTAGAGTATTTCGACAAACAACTCAAATACCCCAATATTATTCCATGAATCCTCCATTTTCGTCTCCTCCACTTTATATACTATGTAATTATAAAATATTATCTTGTAATGAACACCACTTTCATAAAATTCACCCAATAAAGGTACATTACATCTAACTATTCCATTACTCTTTTGGAGTGTCCAAAGTCACACAGAAAACCACCTCTCAACAACCTAATCAAGGTACATACTAAAAAAATCAATTTTTTTAGTGAAAATGAAATATCAATGACATAGTAATACATGAAACTCATCTGTCATCACTACCATAAATTGATCTCTTACATAAAGAATATGTAAATCAAACTCATGTGATATATGAAGATCACAAAACATTTATCAATATGATAGAATTTCAAAAATATTAGAGAAAAAACAACTACAACAATATCAATATCATGATTAAAAATATTGAATTCATGGGGTCATAGTTGATGATATCCATAAGAAAAAACATCCCTCTAGGGCATCATCACCAATTACAATCCAAGATGTGAAGGGTCACAGTAAAAATAAAACCACATCCCTCTTATTATAGACAATTAACTCTACCCCTAAGAATATTCTATATAAAATTCTTCAAATACCGCTGACATTGGTCATTCCACACAAATTTATGATCCTTCCAAGTAAATGTTTTTATAAAATTCAAAATTCAAGGGATATTTGAAATGAACTGTCTATAATATCTATATTAAATAAGGAAACTCCACACATCTACAAAATTCATAGGTTATTCCTAGAACATAATCTTAAAAGAATGTATGCCACAACACAATCTTTGACAAAAAAATCTTAAAAGAATGCATGCCTACACAACAACACAAAAAAAATATGGACCTCGATCTTAAAAGAATGTATGCCTACACCACAATCTTATAACCTCAATCTTAAAAGAATGTATGCCTACACCACATTGATATATGACATTCCCATTTTCCTACAACACAATCTTTGACAATAACCTAAACATCTAATGAAACTAATGAACTCCATACATGGAATATAGTTGCTCTATGTGCTCCTCCTATGACACTAAAAAAATAAGGACCTCATCAATATTTTCATAATAACTTAGATCTTCTTTTCAGGTATGGATCTTGTTTTTTAGTGTTTTTAGGGAAAATTATGTTTTTGTAAATTCTAGGGGTACACACCATGTACATTATTACCGTGTACGACCGCATCTTGGGCGTGTAATAGCTGAAACATGGCTATGTGGGTTGATGTGGGAGACCACTATTGTCAGGGGTCAGTTGAGGAAAATACACAGTGTGTTCATTAATAGTACACATCGTATACTTTTTATTTTATTTATTAAATTGGACCGAGGTTGCATCTCATTCACAGAAATGTCTTCTTCTAGCCTTGTATCGCCTAGGAGCTATCGGAATTGGTGAATATTACACAAGAGATTGACCCACCATTCATTCTCTAAATCAAGCACAATCAATTGAATTGGAATCACCTTGGTGAGTTCTTCATTCTTCTAGAGCCTCTCATCTTGATTTCTCCTCCTCTGTGAGTTATTCAAGGTTGAAAGTTTTGGAAGTTTGTGTATATATACAACGTTTTGGTCAATTAAAAGGTTTATATTCAAATTTATCAATCATACAATGTCAAGGTAGGTGGTTTGTGCCTTTCCATAGTTGTCTTTGAGATATATGTTGAAAATGTGAGGAATACCCTACTTTAAGGTATTGTGTGTTTTGGAAGCTTAGCCCTATTGATGCCTATTATACGTTTTTTCTTGAGTAAGGGTTTTTGTTTATGAATTAGGATTATTACCTTTTTTATGGATGTGTTTTCCCATGTTTTCTTGATTTTGGATGTGGGGTCTAGAACTGCCTGTTAAGCTATTTTGTTTTCTTGCCTAGTGTTGTTAGGATGGAGTTGATATTATATGACATGTTTGTTATATACATTGTAGTTTATTATCCTTATAGTAGTTAAGATTACCTTGGATGATGGATATTGTTTGTGCACGATCGTATTATATAGGGTTGTGGGAACCTGGTGTAGTTAGACCATGGGGGGAATTGACGTTGAGGGCTTCCCCATATTGTTTGTTATACATTTCACATTGTGAGACCATGTAGGGGATTGACCGTGAGTTCTCCCTTAGTGTGTCTATAGTATATAGTTACGAGACCATATGGGGAATTGACATTGAGTTTTTCCACATAGAGTCTATAGTTTATTTTTAAAAGAACACATGGGGAAATTGACAATGAGTGCTTCCTCAGTGAGCCTTTGTTTTCATGTGACCAAAGGGGTTAGACTGTGTGAGATTTCCTAGAGGGTCATTATATCTTTAGGGATCTAAATGATAAGGTGAACCATAGGGGTTAGACTGTGAGAACTTTCCCAGATGGTTTTGTGTGAATGATTGGTTGAATAATTGATAAATATAAATGAGTGTAGTTGAAACTTTAGGATTGTTTACTTTTGCGTACTTCCTTGTTTATTACTTTATTTGGATATTGTCTTCTATATATATTCACTGACTGTTAAGTACATATCTTTTGGTGGTTTTCTTCTGGGATTCGTATCACACCCTGTTTGGGTCATGCTTTTGGACCAAAATAGATTATATTGTTGCAAGAATATATAATGGAAATTTCACTTCTACTTCAGGTACATGATTGCTATGGCGCTACAGAGCATGGGACCAAGATGAGGCTTTCGATGCTGCGGGGGTTTACTTATTTTTTATAATTTAGTTTAGTACTATATTTCTAGAATTGTGGCATGTTTGTATTCTTTCTTAGACATATGTGACATATATCATTTATATATGTGATACAGTTGTTTATTTACTTTTCATCTTCCACTGTTTTCTTATTGTATAGTCTTACTGCTTTCACTATTGTATGTTATTGATATTATACTATGTTACTCTTAAAAAGAGGGAATAGTTTCCCCACTATCACACCTAAGGCCCTCAATTTTAGCTGGCTGCCTCTGGCATTTGGGGAAATTCACTTGAGGCCATGTGACCAACTTGGTACGGGGCACCTTTGGACAGCACCCGAAATAGGGATGTTACAAAGTGGCATCTGAGGAGGTTTTTTCTTCTTCATTAACTTACTATTTGGAGCCTATATATATGGATATGGAGCTATAGGTTTTTGGTAATAATTTGTGCCTAGGAGTAGCTAACGCGTGTACATGGAAAAGCCAATATACCCCAGATATTGCAATTTTTCTATTTTTTCAATTATTATAGTAGATTTGATTTCACTGTTGGGTGATTCACATGTTTTGTGTTGTTATCAATGATATTATTGAGGTTTTATTTTTGTTGAAACCTGATTAGATGAGGGTATTCCATCTCATGCATCATATAGTAACTTGCTAGAGATCATATGTCATTCATTCTTATCTTTCCATTTATGGTGAATTACTGGTTGAATGTTGTTGTGATAGATGTTGTGTTGGATATGCATGTTGTTGTGATAGATTCATCGATAGAATACCTACTATCTAATAGGGTATTGCTAATATGAAAATTTTCTTTTGGATAAGCACCAATCTTTGGTCCCATAGGTGTTATGGGCCCTCAGGGATCAAAATATGGTGGATTATGTGATTGATTTCACTGTTATATTATGATATACATTAATATGATGCCAATATTTGATTCGCGGGGAGTATAGGCCCCCACGAATCGGAAAATGGAACTTTAATGTATGTTTCAGTGTTTTTATGGGGTTTTAGAGTAGTTTCTGAGGCATACTGTCCAAAAAAACCCAGAATACACAGTGTGTAATGATGAATACACACCTTTTATCCTTCTATTTAGGAAGGAAAAACATATCGTAAGTACACTTCGTGTACTTTATGTACACACTATGTAGTCCTTAGCCATGTGACTAGCTGTGTGGGAAGAGACATGGGGTTGGGAAATTTTTGGTGGAACACGCCGTAGTGTAAGAGCGGTGAATCCAGTCATGTGACTAATGACATGAATGGTTATAACATAAGGGGTAAACACCATGTATGTGGTGCGCATTCCATGTAGATTTACCCAACAAGGAGCCCTATGTTTAGCCGTGTAGAGGATCTCAGGTAGGGGGAAATTATTAACGTACATACCATTTCTCAAGTAGAACATGCTATGTGTTTCATTATTACACATCTAGGTTTGGTATAAGTACACATCCATGTAAAGGTTTAAGGAAACACGTCGTGTAGGAGTCATATATGTCATGTATTTCTATTTTGAAAAACTTTAATGTTTACATTCTTGTTTACTTTTCTTATGCTTCTATGTTTTAGTCCTTGATGATATTGAACTAAGGTGTGTGATTGTCCTTGCAGAGTCATTCCACCGTGATGTACTTCGGTTGTACACCAGATATAGGGCAATGATCAGACACCAAACACGGTAGGTCAGAGACTACCATCAGATCTTCCTATTGTTCCCATATTGGCACCAACAGTAATACCAGACAAAGGTGCGGATGCATAATTCCAAGAAGGCTTCATGAGGATGATGTGAACCCTCTAGGAAGCACTACATCTTTCCCCGTCTATGGTATAGTTTACGCTAGTTTTTCAGCTACAACATCCTCCCACCTTCTTAGGGGATGGAGGACCTCAAGCTGCAGAGTCATGGTTGGAAGCTATGTTGTCTATCTTGGAGCATATCGAGATGCCTCTAAAGAAGAGGGTGAAGCTCGCTACGTACATGTTATGTGATTCCTCCAAGAGATGTTGGTATGTGATATCATAGGTAGGATGCCAGTGATTTATGTCTTGGGATGAGTTCCAGCATACCTTATATGACTACTTCTACCCAAAGACCATTAGGTCCGACTGAGCCCAAGAGTTCATGAGTTTGGAGTAGGGTACTCTCTTTTTCGTGGAGTATTCTTATGGGTTCACAGAGCTATAGTTATTTACACCCATTCTGGAGGGTGATGAGTTATTTATTATGAGGAAGTTTGATGATGGTCTCAGAAATGATATTCAATATTAGGTGATCATATTCAGGTTGACTTGTATATATTATATAGTTAATCAGGCGCTGATCATAGAGATAAACCTGAGCGATTCTAGAGCTATGAGCCAGGATAGCTCGACATCTGGAGTTGGTATTCCTCCGACTGACTGTAGGAAGAATCGTAGGGAGTCTATGCAAGGATATCCAAGTAGGTGAGATACTCCTTTGCGTAGCCTGGTGATATGCTACCAATGTGGGATGAGCGGGCATATGAGGCCACATTGCCCAAGAGACCCAGTCGAGTTCCGATCTTGCGGCAATATAGGTCATCTTCCGCAATTCTATCAGTTTTTCTCACCAGCAGCAGGTGATAGGGGTTCTACGATGACTCCATGTTCAGGAGAAGGACCACAAGATTTTCATCAATCAGGGAAATAAAGTCAGTCCATCCATTCAGGATGAGGTGGAGTTCGTGGCCATATTGGTCAAACATAGGGTTTTCGACAGCCGTAGGGTGGATCAGCTTAGGGATCACAGATAGCTTCACAGGGCAACGGTGCAGTTCAAGCTTTTTCACTAGAGAAGACCCAACAAGATTAGGATCCTGGACCCTCTACGGTTAGAGATATGATTTTGGTTGATTCAATTGTACCTTATGCTCTGTTCAACATAGGGGCTTCCCATAGTTTTATATATGTTCCTATTGTGGAGATCCTTGGGCTATGTATCTTTAATTATACTGATATCTTGATGTTGGACACACCGTTGGGGACTAGAACGGTTAGTGTATGTCAGTACAAGGAGTGACCTCTTAACGTTGGTGAGTGTCACTTCTTATGGTACCATTAGGTCTTTGAGATGACGGGCTATCATGTCATTCTTAGAATGGACTGGTTAGTTCCCTTCCAGGCTCCTGTTTATTTCTATCACTGTAGGGTGAGTTTCATGACCCAAGAGGGTAGATTGTTTCTACATAAGGGGGAATGGTATGTCTAGGAGAGCAGAGAGTGACCTGAGTATCATGGGTTCGGAGGAGTTACAGACCAAATTTCTAGTTTTATCTGGATGACCAGGGTACTTCACAGATGGACTATCCTCCAATGGTGGATCATTTTAGGGAGGTCTTTCTAGAGGAATTTTCAGGTTTGACTCTAGAGTAAGAGGTAGAATTTTCAATTGATCTTTTTCCATGAGTGGAACCAGTGTCCATACGTCCTTACTGGATGGCTACACTAGAGTTATAGGAGCTTAACAAGTAGTTAGAGGATTTATAGGAAAAGGGTTTCATCTGACCCAGTAATTCTCCTTGGGGTTCGCCTATCATATATGCAAAGAAGGTGGATGGAACCCTCACACTTTGTGTGGATTATCAGAAGCTGAACCAGTTGATAGTCAAGAGCTGATATCCCTTTCTGAGGATTGATGATCTCTATGATCAGCTTAGAGGGGCCTCGGTGTTCTCAAGTATTGACTTGAGATCTAGTTATCATCAACTGCATGTTAGACTATCATATATACCTCTTACAGCCTTTCGGAGCGGGTATGGTCTATACAAGTACGTATTTATGTCGTTCCATCTCACGAAAACGCCTGCAGTTTTTATAAAACAGATTAACTAAGTGTTCCATCCATACTTGGACTCCTTTTTAGTGGGTTTCATGGACAATATATTGGTGTAATCTCACACTCGATAGGACCATTCTACCCATCATGAGATCATTTTGAGTACACTAAGAGAGCATCAGTTATATGCTAATCTCCCTAAATGTCACTTTTCGAGATACCAAATTCACTTATTGGGTCATGTTATCTTAGACGTGTGAGTATCAGTTGACCCAGAGAAAGTTAGAGTAGTAGTTTGCTGGGAGTAGCAGAAAAACGTATCTGAGGTATAAAGTTATCTAGGGAAGGATGAATACTACATACATTAATAAAGGACATTTCACACTTATAAGCACCACTGACAGGCCCTAACTAATAAGTGTGAAAAGTACATGTGGACAGATTCGTATGATTCAGCCTTCCAGGAACTGAAAGGAAGGTTGACTTCAGTACCGATACTTGTTTTTTCAAATCCCGGAAAGAGTTATACTATTTACTATGATGCATTAGGTATTGGGTTGGGAGAAGTTCTTATGTATGGGGAAGGAGTCGTTGAATATGGGTCTTGGTAGTTGAGGCCACATGATAGGAATTACCCGACACATGATCTTGAGTTATCTGAAGTTGTTCATGCCTTGCATTGTTGGAGACATTATATCCTTGGAGAGCATTTTGGGGTGTACACTTAAAAAAATGTCTCAAGTATATCTTTAACTGTTGTGACCTAAATTTGAGACATTGAAGGTAGGTTGAGTACCTTCAGTCTTTTGACTTTGAGCTTTCCTACACGCCTGGGAAAGGAAACGTGGTGGCAAATGAGTTAGGCAGGAGGAATCAGTTACAGGTAGTTCATGAGGCCAGTAGTGAGTGGAATCTTATGGATCTATTCTTTGAGATTCATTTGGAGGTGAATGATAGACATGGGCAGAATATTCTTCCTTCTATAGCTATTACCTCTACTCTACTTGATTGAGTGCAAATGGGAAAACTATCAGATTCTGAAGGTTTAGTTCTATGAGAGAGGGTGTCGGGAGAGGACCCTATTTCTAGATGGACCGTATGAAAGGATAAGATCTTGAGTGTTCGTGGCCACATATGGGTGTCCGCAGACATACGCGAGGAGCCTTTGCAGAATCTTAATTCCTCATTTTGGGAAGTTCATCTTGGTGTCACCAAGATGTATTGAGATCTACATCGTCAGTATTGGTGGCCAGACCTGAAGAGATATGTTGCTGGTTTTGTCCTGAGGTGTTCCACCCGTCAATAGGTGAAGGCGAAGCATCAACGAACAGCATGAATTTTTCAGTAATTACCCATTCCTGACTGTAAGTGGAATGATGTCGCATTGGACTTTGTGAAAGGTTTACCAATGTCACCTCATGGGAATGATGAAGTTTGGGTTTTCATTGAAAGACTCTCTAAGGTTGTGCACTTCTTTCCAATCAAGGAGAGCTTCAGTGTTGATGAGATTGGAATATTATATAATCGAGAGATTATACATTTACATGGGGTTCCACACTCTATCATTTTAGACAAGGAATCCTATTTTACGTTTTGGGTCTGGAATGGACTACAGAGGGATTTGGGTACATGGTTACTTCTGAGTACAACATACCATTCCTAGATAGATGGTCGGTCTGGGCGCACGATTCAGGTGCTGGTGGACATGCTTCGGGCATGCATCCTAGATTTGGGAGATTCTTGGGAGAAGTTCATACCTCTTGTGGAGTGTGCCTACAATAATAGATTCTAAGAAACTATTAAGATGGAAACTTTTGAGGATTTTTATGGTAGGCCATGCCGATCACCCCTATGTTGGATAGAAGTGGGAGAGGAAACTATTCTATGACATTGTCTTGTCTAGGAGACCACAGAGTATGTGGAGTTGATTTGGAAGAGGATGGCTACTGCACAGTCACGACAGAAGTCTTGTGATGATATATAGAGATAAACATTAGGGTTTGAGGTTGGAGATCATGTAATACTATGTGTCACACCGAGTTTTGTACACTAGAGAATTAGGGGATAGGGAAATCTTTCACGGAGATACATCAGGCTGTTTGAGGTTTTGGAGAGAGTTAGGATGGTTTCCTATCATTTGAAATTACCTTATAGGTATCGGGATATGCACGACATCTTCCATGTTTCTACGATACGACATTACTTCTCAGACTAATCTCATGTTTTTCAACCTGGGGAGGTTGAGTTGGAGGTAGATGCATCATTTGAGGATAATACTATCTGGATTATTGATCGATGCACGATGGTTCTCAATGTCCAGTTTGTTCCTATAGTATGGGTGTTATGGAAGCACAGGTGAGTACAAGATGAGACTTGGGAGAGGGATACATATGTGTGATCGTAGTGGTCGAAGATGTTCAAATATTTTTTTTCACCTTCTTAGGGAAATTTGGGAATAAATTTCATTATGTGGGGAAGGTTGTAAGAACCCAAAACTTATTTTCAGTTATGGATCTTGTTTTCTGGTGTTTTGAGGAAAACGTGAGTTTATAGAAATTCTAGGAGTACATGTTGTGTACTTAGGAAAACAGGTTGTGAACCCTATTACCGCGTTCAACCTTGTCTTGGGCATGTAACATCTGAAACATGGCCGTGTGGGGTGATGTAGAAGACTTATAATATTGAGGGTCAGTTTAGTTGAATACATGGTGTGTTCATAAATAGTACACGTCGTTTACTTTTTCTCTTATTTGTCAAATTGTAAAGGGGATGTGTCTCATTCATAGAAAACATCTTCTTATAGCCTCGTCTCGTCCAGGAGCGAATGGAATCACCAAATATTCCACAAACCACTAACCCACCATTTTTTCTCTGAATTAAACACCATTGATTGTGTTGTAATCACCTCAGTGAGTTCTTACTTCTTCTATATCCTACCATCTTAATTTCTCCTCCTCTATGAGTTATTCAAGGTTAAACGTTTTGGATGTTTTTATATATTTATGACGTTCTAGGTCAATTCAAAGGATGATATTAAACTTTATCGATCGTGCAATGTTGAGGTAGGTGGTTTGTGCCTTTTTGTAGTTGTCTTTGAGATATATGACCAAACGTGATGAATACCCTAATTTAGGGTATTGCGGGTTTTGTAAACATAACCTTGTGGATTTTTTATATGCCTTGTTTGCTTGAGTAAGGGTTTTTTTATGAATTAGGTTTATTACCTTTCTTATGGATGTGTTTTCACATGTTTTCTTGATTTTTTTCACTGGGTCTAGAACTGCCTGTTAGGTTTTTTTGTTTTCATCCCTAGAACTGTTAGGATGGTGTTGACATTATATGACATGCTTGTTATACGAATTGTAGATTCATAGCCTTGTAGTAGTTGAGATTACCTTGGATTTTGGATATAGATTTTGCATGATTGTATTACACAGGGCTATGGGAACTTGGTGTAGTAAGACCATATGGGGAATTGATGTTGAGGGCTTCCCCAGAGTGTCTGTTATATTTTTAACATTACGAGACCAAAGGGGGGATTGAAGGTGAGTTCTCTATTAGAGTGTCTATATTATACCCTTACAAGACCACAAGGGGAATTGACATTGAGTGCTTCCTCAGAGAGTCTGTAGTTTATCTTTAAAATACCACAGTGGGAATTAATGGTGAGTGCTTCCTCAGAGAGTCTTTGTTTTCATGTGACCAAAGGGGTTAGAATGTGTGAGCTTTCCCAAAGGTTCATTATATCTTTATTAATCTAAATTATAAGTTGAACCAGAGGGATTAGACTGTGAGAACTTTCCCAGAGGATTTATTTTGAATGATTGGTTGAATAATTGATAAATGTAAATGAATGTAGTTGAAATTGTATTGTTGTTTACTTTTGATTACTTCCTTGTTTATTGCATCATTTTTCATATTAACTAATATATATATATATATATTCACTGATATTTAGGCACATATATTTGGTTGGTTGACTACTAGGATTCGTCTCACACCCTATTTGGGTCATGCTTTTGGACCCAAATAGATTATATTTTTAGAGGTATAGATAAGGGAAAGAGCCCTTCTGCTTCAGGTAATTTATTACTCTAGAGATAGAGAGCATGGGACCAAGCGGAGGCTTGTGATGCTACAAGAGTTTATTTGTTTCCATTATAATTTGGTTTAGTACTGTATTTCTAGAATTGTGACATGTTTGGCTGATTTCTCAGACATATGTGACATGCATAATTTATATGTGTACTCCAGTTGTTTATTTACTTTCCTACTTCCACTGTTTTCTTATTGTATGGTATTACTGCTTCCGTTGTTGTATGTTATTGTTATTACACTGTGTTAATCTACCAATGAGGGAATAGTTTCACAAATATCACACCCAAGTCCCTCACTGCTAGTCAGTAGTCTCTGGCATTCGAGGAAATGATTTTGAGGCCATGTGACCACCCGGGTATTGGGCACCTTTGGGCGGCACCCAGAACCAGGATGTTACCAATTTACACTATGAATTGGTCAATAATTTCCCATAACATTGTATTCATAAAACCCGTGATCCTAGCACTAGTATTATTTATACCAATCAAAATAAAAAAATAATAATTCTAATAATCATATATGAATGAATTCTTTATAACATCCTCATACTTTTATCACATATAATAATACAAGATAAACATGTTGCCCTTTGAGAACCACCTCTATCCCTTAAATTGGTCTAATTAATCATCAATACATGGTAGAGGATAGTGGTTTATTTCCATCACCTAATAACAAAGATGTTAATTGATATATAATTGTAGGTTGTTATATACTTTCTTTGAAAACATATGTAAATCTACCCAAGGTGACACATAAGGTAAAATAAATCCTCTTAAAAAGAGATAGTTGATCTAAATATGAATCTCCATAAACTCATATGGGGTAATCTAATATAAATTCATTGATATCTAGGAAACAACATGATTCAATTCTATCAAAAATCTTGTCTCTCATTAATGGGGTAAAGAAACAAAATTTTTAAGAAATACATTAGGGTAATATCTAATAAACCAAGGAGTCACCACCATCTAACCCTTAATTAAACTCATCATCAACCCATCCAACAAGTATGGTAGATAATAAAAATTCCTATAACACATTCCTGGGTCTCCCTCTCTATCCAATATTTTTTTCCTCTATCTACGTTTTATAATATGAGGGACTTCTTATAAAAATACCAAATACCCTACAGTGAAATTAGAAAATAAATCCCAAGGATGACTTATATCAAAAATATATGTAATAAAAGGAAATATATGTATGATAATTGTTTCCCTAAAACCACCTCATAGACTCTTGACAAATCAAACAAGACATCATTACCATCAATTGATGTAGTGAACGGTAAGAGAACCATTCACCTATCCAACTCATGTCCAAATTCATGGACTGTAGAGGGTTAAATGGAGGAGTGTGTATCTATAGAATCTAACAATACATATATCAACATTTAAAATATTTTGATACCATAACATATGATGTTGGGATCTCCTATATATGGCAATACTAATGCATTTATCTGAGAAAATTCTATTCCATCACATATTTATCCCTGATTGAAACCACCTCCATTTTCCTGATCTTCTGATGGTTTCTAAGGTAAAGGGATATATATCAAGGCTATACTCTTACTACCTCATCCACTCTCAACTTCTAAGAATATAGAATTTTCTACTCTTGTTGTTTCCTATACTGAAATATATTCATAGTCTGGGCCCAAGATAAGCCATCATCTACACACAAACTATAGAAAAATTATATTAACTCTATATCTTTTTGGACATGAAGAATTATATAAAATAAAACCACATATAAACAATAGGAATTCACTATACAATGAGTAGAACAATTGAAGTATTGTATAGTGGTTGAATCTTACTCTCGGTGGATAGATTCTTCTTTTGACCAAGGCACTAAGAACCCTCGATCATAGATATACTACAAGAAGAGTCCCAAAAAAAATACCATCCCTTTATGGCTCAATATTATCCAACAATATTTCTATGAACATTTCCATTTCTTTCACCTCATGATATGATTTCGACATAAAAAAGTTGGCATGGCATCATTTCTATGGGTATAAATCCTCTTCATAATTCCTTTTCAAAGCCTTGTTATTTGGAAAAAGTTATGAAGTATATTTTAATATTTCTTTATAGGATATACTTCACAATCGAACACTAGATCTCCCCTGATGAATAGTAGGTATTTCCTATAGACCATCCACTATATTGGTTGAAGCTAAATACATGGTCTGTAATTTATCCCTAAACATGTCTAACACATTATCCATCCCATCATTGTCCTTGGGGAAAGAAATATACTCTAGAAAATATAACCCACACAACATCCTCACTACTAATGAAACCCCATTCCGCTATTGAGCGCATATCATACTAAAGGCTCTCTCTCAACTTCAACAAACTCTTCCTTTCACTCCCTGTCCAATTTAAATATGACATACTTGTAACACCCTGAGTCTTTAAACCCAATTTTTGAATAAATAAATTTTGATTTATATAATCCATTTCATGTTAAAAAAATTATCTTTCATTATACACTACACCAAGATAATATTTCAATACATGGAACATTGACTTGGCTTGCATTACACACAACACTGAGTTTTTATGAAACATCCTTTTATTATTATAATTATCTAAATGAGAAGTTATAACCTCGAATTTAAACATAGTAATAATAATAGTAATAACTAATTTTAAAATATTATTAATAATTCCTTTATCTAAATAAGAACCTATTGATAATAAAACATGTAATATTGGTAATGTCTGTATATGTTTAAAAATACTATTTTCTCAAATGAACTACTTGTTATGCCCTTATATGAAAAATAATACAATTAATTTTATCCAATTTTAGAAATTAAATTTGAGAAAATAAAAATAATTTTCGAGTTCATAATTTTTAAATTAAATGAGGGTGAATTTTTGGAATTTTTTAAAAATCTTTATTTTTTAATTAATAGTGAAAATACTAAATTTTAATTCAAACTTATTTTTTATTTAATTTATTTATATAGTTAAATTATATATTAATTTTATTTTAAATTTTAATGAGATTAATTTTACATACATTAATCCAATTTAGGTCATCACATTTTACATTGAAATTGGATATCAAAACATTACAAAATTTTAAACTATTTTTATAAAAACCCCCTTTATTTTAGAACGTCTATGGGATTAATTTTAGATTAATTTCTGCTACTTCTGTGATTTGAATTTAGAAAAATGGATTCTATATTTTTATTTTTCATAATTTATTATTTATAATAAGCTCAAATTAATTTTTTACAAAAAAATTTACTGAAAGTGATTGAAATTATTTATAGTGACAAAGAGAAAAATTAGCTTAACAAAGGACTAAACCTTAAACATAAGGCCCAAAATGACTTATAAAGTTTTACAAAATCCATTTTTTAAGTCCATATTTATACCCATACACCATTAATTATATTGGTACTATTATTGGATCCACCTTTCATATGAAAATGTGTGTGTAATTACATTTTCAAAACATTATAAGAATATCACTACTCCTCCACTATAAAAAGCACTGACACCTCCCAATTATTCACACCTCTAAATCCATTTATCATAAAACAAAATTCCTTAAAATCCTAAAAAATCCCTAAATTCATTCTAGATTCCACCATTTGGGAATAAATCCATCCAATGAATTCATTTGGTGAAAACCGATAAGAGTTACCAAAATAAGAGGTAACGTCCTTCCTCAAGCTCTTTCGTTTTATAGTCATTATCCACGCACTCAAATATTCTTATTACATGACTATATAGTAATATAAGTTTCCTAAATATACTAATATGTTTTCATTCTATGGGTTATACCTAAATATACACACTTATATCTAATGGTTAATGAACTTACCGTTCTTGTGTACGGTGAACTATTGCATTGCGAAATGATCTTTTTTTATTTTACTTTATGAACAATCATGGTTAGGAATAATAAAGGTCACAATTATATATATATATATATATTGTGTTATTTTTAGGATGTTTTTATTCTTATTTAATCATTATATAACACAAACCTTCATGCTTTCCATTTCGTGTGAAAATGCTAATTTCATTTGGGTAAATGTGGACTAATGTCTCCTCAAAGTGATCTGATTTGTTCACACTATATATGAAATTTATAAATTATGGGTTCATTAAAATTATATTATATAAGTTATATAATAAATATAATATAATTAGTATATATACATATATTTCATTTAATTTCTTTCATTTAATGAGATAATTAAATGGAAACAGTGTTTATGCATATGTATGACCTACCATCTCCATGAATGGTGTATTCCACTTCACATATATATTTCATAGATTAATATAAATAAATATATAATAAATATAAATTATATTTATATCAGGTTTTACATTCTTGAAATCATGATATAAGTATGAGGACAAAAAATATAACAAAATAAGACACACATGAAGAACAAAGAGGATATAACACAGAACATTACCCTAACATGGAAGTGTAAATAAGAAGATGATATAAATCTATATATGTTATTAGATAATTTAATATGGTTCATTAAATGTTTATAGTAATATTATATTCATTAAACATGATGTTTTTAGGAGTACAAAAAGAGTTAAGACATAAGGTAAGGGGACTTCTAGTCTCAATTTAATTTCTATAATATTTATTCCTCATTCACAACTTTTTTCTTTTATGTGGTTTATATAATTCCCAGGAATATATTATATGATAATTATCCTTAAATTTATGGGTATTTAAATATGAATTTTATTATCTCTCTTTCATGGGGTTTATGTTTTAAAAGTTACCGAATTGGTAAATTAGTTTTGTCTCAATTTTCCTTCTTTGAAACACATAACATGAAATTAAAAAAACCATGTTTTGAAAAATGTATTCAATTTTTCTAAAAAAAATTATATTTTAAGCTCATTTTCAATTAAAATTTATATTAAAATGATTTATGGGATTCAAATAATCATTTATATGTTTTCAAAGTGTTATCAAGGAAATGGTTTTCAAAATGTTTTCTTGATTTCTTTATAAGTTTTCGAACTGTTTCTAAAGAAATTATTTTCAAAATTGTTTCAAGATTTATTTATAAGTTATCAAAAAAATTAGTGAAATAGTTTTTAAAATATTTTCAATATTTATTTATAATTTTTAATGTTTATGTTCAATGAAAATGGTTCTCTATAGGTTTAATGTTTCAAAAATTATTTCTTAAAGAAGAAAGGATATTTTCCTAAAGAAATGTTTTTAAAAGATATTTCAAAATTATTTTCCATATAACAAGTCATATGTTAGTGTTACTCATTCCTTTCTGGGGAAATGATCTAGAAGTTCCATTTGTATTCTTTATTTGAATGGTTTATGTTTTGATGTCATGGTTTTTATTAAACCAACTTCTATTTTACAGGTTACATGTTTATGAAAACTATTTCTTCTTCATGTGTTATATGTCTTTGAAACATGGTTCTTTTCATGGGTTATGATTTTGATTAAATTATTATGAAACCTATCTCTTTTTTTATAGGTTAAGATATGATTACATTTTTCTTATACCCATTTCATTTCATGTCTTATTATATAATTTTTTATAATATTGCAGAACACGTATGTATGTCTTCATTATGAGATGGGTGGGATCTATATCTCCATCCAATCAATTGGGTAAAGATTTATATCTCATGAGATAATGATGTGATTAAAGTCTATGGGATTTAACAACTATGGAAGATGGGGAAAACTAACACTATGTAAAGATGGGTAAACTCAATCCACTATTGGAAGATTGGGAAAACTGATCCCTTATAAGGAAAGGACTATGACTGTGGAAGGTGGTGTGTCCCACCTAGTAGGTGTAGTCCCCATGAAATTCCCTAATATATTTTTGAAATTTTTCCAGACTTATAGGGAATGATATTATTTTTCTATGTGTGTTACACAATTCCATGTCTTATTTATATGTTATGCTTTCATGGCTTAGTATCTTGATTCCCTTTTGATTCGTGTCTTATTAACTACCAATATTTCTTAGATTATTTAGGTTTAGGCTCTTAGAATATATCTATTATGTATGATGTGTTTAAAAATGGTTCTATTCATGAAGAACCTAGCGGGAGATAATATACCTCACTTATGTACCAGTTTTTATGTTTCTATGATTCAAAAGGAACTAGGATAATAAAATATTTGTTTACAAATTTGTGTAA
This sequence comes from Viscum album, assembly GCA_963277665.1. Lineage (NCBI taxonomy): Eukaryota > Viridiplantae > Streptophyta > Magnoliopsida > Santalales > Viscaceae > Viscum > Viscum album. Next base: position 397,621,926 of record OY728145.1, read on the forward strand.
TGTATTAAGTATTTAGAAAACATGATGTAATGTTAGTGTATAAAAATTTAGGGTCATTATAGTATGTATCACATCACATTTTTAGTTATACATTGGAAAAAATGATGTGAAAACCACAAGGATAACTCTAAGGACTTGTCTATGGATAGGTCTAAGGATAATGAAATTTAAAAGAAAATGTCCTAGAATTCATTTTGAGGATAGAGTGACTGGTTTCCTAGAAATAAATCCCTTTATGGATATTGAATGTGGGCATGGATCTAGAACATATTTACCAAGGAGAAACAACATTGACAAGGTGCATCGTTCCTGACTCAACTGTAACACAACACACAGAAACAGGCCATACAATGCACCTAGTCAGACACTCCCAGGGGATATGCTTTTTGAATTCAAAAACTCTTCACAAACCATAATGATGGATTTATAAAAGAAATTGGCTATGAATAACCTAGGATAAAAAAATAATGTCATAGATTAAGGAAGGTACCATAATTTAGACATCCTGAAAGTGGTTTTCATCATTATGTGGTTCCTCACTTTTAAAATTGTATCTTACTCTATGAGTTTTGGTTTTACTAAATACTTGTAACCCGAAGGAACCACATTAAGGGTGATTTAATTGGAAAATTAATCCTATTTACTCCTTATAATCTGAATTCTATGGGATCTTGAATAAGAAAACTTGTTTTTATGATCATCTATAATTCTCAAAACTCTAAATCATGATAAGATTCCAAACAAAAAAATTAAGGATCAATGTTTTGTTGAGTCCTTCATGAGGAAACATCCACCTATTTTCAGCGGGTGTTCAGATAAACTTTTTTCTGAAGACTGGTTCTATGAAACTAAAAATGTATTCTCAGTTCTCCAGTGTTCAGAACTAGAGAAAGTCATTCTGGTTATTTTTTAGTTAGAAGGTGAAGCATACCAATGTTGGACTCTAATCAAGAATACGAGTAAGAAATATAAAATTTATTCCATGGATTAGAATGAGTTCAAAATGTATGCTTCAATAAGTACTTTACTTATGTTATTCATAGGAAGATGTAAAAGGCATTACATATGTTTCATCAAAAGGATAATGAATCTTTTAGTACCTATGAGTATAATTTCACAATATTTGTGAGGTATGATTCTAGAATTATCATCCAACCCAAAATAAAAGTTGATAAGTTTTTCAGTGGCTTAAATCCTCATCCAATAAGGGTTTTTTCCATAATATAATTTAGTATATATGAATATATTGTGTGTTGTTTAACCGAATTTTAAATAGAGGTTGGATTTACATTTCAATCTCATCATTTTAGCAAAAAATGGAATATTTAGTTCAAAGGAAAATCAAAAACCCATAGAGAGAATAAGATGAGCCTTCCTTTATGCTCTATGTTTGGAAGAAGGCATGGAGGGAATTGTCTTATGGGGTCTAATAATTTTTTTAGTATATAAGAGAAGGACATCATGTAATTTTTTTCCACACTTATGAGAAGAATTTGTCCAATGATGAAAATAGAGGGAATGCTACATAGAATGAACCTCCCATATTTTAGTGATTCAAGTGTAAGCAGGATGGGAATCATGATAAAACATTTACAAAGCCAAGGATTGGGGAGGATGATCATTTTCAGTAACCTCTTAAACAGAGGGATAGGGGGAAATTATAAGGTCTCATACTTAAACATTACAAAATATTGAATTATGTCAAGAATCCAAATTTAGGATCTTTTCAGGTTTAGATTTGAAGAAAATTAGGCCATAACCTTTACATTACATCTCAAATATTACAAATTAAACACTTCTACTCAGTATCCATTTTTTCATAAAATAGAAACTATAAAAAGAAAACAAGAATTATTTTCTTGATATAAATCTTCTTGAATTATTCCTTTCTCTTACCCTACCTTATACCCTGTGAAAAACATTTCAAAAATGCGGAATGAGCATAAAAAGCTCAGTAAGGGTTATAAAATAAAGAAAGAAATAATTATACCATCAATAAAAACAATACATAATCTCTTTAACAAACCCCATGAAATTATTAGATTTATTAATAACACATAGAAATCATAAATCATAAAGGGAACTTTTGACATCCATATCAAACTTACATTGTATCTTTCACAGTTACGTTGAGAGTTTCATTTGGAATGACCATAATATTATATTCCCATATTATATTTGGAGAATCAGAAATGTTTACCTCCATCATGTTACCCAATGAATTGGAGAGCTATCTTTGGCTCACCCACCTTAGGTTTATCATGGAACCACCCGTATGGGTAAAAAATTCCCAAGAACCATAACATAATCATAACACATAAAAGAAACATAAAGGAAAGATATAATTTCTACATTGAAATCACAATATATCATTTAAATATATTGACATAATCAATCCAATATTAAAACCATTTTCAATACCAAAATATGTAAATGAGTATGTGGTATTTATTTTCCTTTTAAAAACATTACAACTTATTAAGGAATCCAAATACCAAATAACACTTGTGGAAGAGGAAAGGTCATTGTCACTGTGTACGTTAGAAAGAAACATCCCCTTTTTCATTTAGTAAAATTCTACATAGAAAAATATTCCCTTTGATTGAAATGAAAAGTAAAAGTGTTTTATACACCGTATAATATAAAGTCGTGTATAAATCAAAATATGCATCAATTAAAGGAGATTGAGACAAAGTACCTTAAAAAGATTATTTTGTAAGTAAAATAGATCAATTATGTGTATTCTATATAATTACACATAAATAAACTATAAATACATGATAAGATATAGAAAAATTCATTTCTCACATAATCAAAGAACAACATAAACAAGAAAGAGAATATCAACCCAAAGAATGGAAATTGGGGTAAAAGGTTTCCTTACCTCAGGTCCGACATGAATCATTCATTCTTCAATCTACTGAATAATAAAATATAGTTAATTTTCACTTTCTTTAGAACCATTTTAAAGTTTATTATTCCTTTTATATCACTTATTACCATGTTATAAACATTACATAATCATTTGAGTTAATAATAGTTGTTTTGTAGATATTTGGTACTTGAGTCAAAAATAAATGTCTTATAATTACAAGTTGTCCATGTGGTAAAAATTACATTATCTCCATAATGATATTAATTATATATATATAATATATATCATTTATATCTAGTATATATATGTGTTTATAATAGTACATAAAATTTGGAGATAAGAAATGAAATGCACCGTTCATGGATACGGTAAGCCGTACGTATGCATGAACGCTAATTTCATATATATTAATTGAATGAAAAATTAATGATGCATATTTATATTATAATTTCAGTATTATATCATATATAATTTCATTATGTTCATCCTTTATACATTCCATGTATGGTATGAATGAGTCATATCACTTTGAGGGGGCGGTAGTCCGCACTTCCTCAAATGAAATTATCGCGTTTACCCATTATGGAACCCATAAAGGTATGACATAAATTAAAAATAATGAAGTTTAGAGACAATATAAATATAATATATATCACATATAAATACATTCCCATAATAATTTATACCATGAGATGTGGTAGGAGATAATTGAACAATCATCGTTTCGTGAGGCAGTAGTTCGTCGTCCACAGAAATAGTATGTTCGTATCCATTAGATGGAGGTGTATGGATGTGTAGTTAGAATAATATTCATAAAAAAATCCTAGTTAATTTTTGATACTATTTTTTTTATCTAAAATAATAATAAGAAGAGCATAGGGAGTGAAGAAGTAAAATAAAAGAAAAGAACTTGAGGGAAGACGTTACCTTTAAATCGGGTAAATCCCTTTGGTTTGAACTAAAACGCTTACTTGAAGTGCATTATGCCTAAGTAATGGATTATAAGAGGAATAGAGGGATCATGGGAGCTTATTTGGGAATATTTTGGACGATCCAAGGGGTTTTAGAGGTGTGTTTAATGGGTTAGAGGTGATGGCCTTTAATAAGGGAGAGGAGGGGCTCTTTAGGAAAGTTTGAATGTATTATTTTATTATAAAATACGTTTCAGTTTAAAAAGGTACAAAACTCATTAAATTTGAATATAAGAGGAATAGGAGTTGTAATAAAATCATCCAATAATAATTTAATTGGTTTTGGATATTTTTTAATCCTTATATGTTTTATTTAACCCTTTGTTAACTTATTTAACATATACCATGTCTTCTTGTATATTCATACTATATGGTTAATATATTTACTATAAAATTCCAAGAGACCCGAAACGGATCATTAATAAAATTTTTAACATCATATATTTCTTTTGGAAAAATATTATTTTTTTAGGGCTATCTTATCATTTAATAAAATTTTGATTGATTTAAAAGCTCATTTATATCAATTTTTATATTATTCATATCATGAATTTTTAAAATATCCAAACCAACTTGATTCTTTTGAAAACCCTTAATTAATTCAAAAATAACAAGTCATCCTAATCTATAAAATTTTTTTGTGGCATAAAAATGTTCAAAATAAATTTATTTTTATATTTATAATATAATTTATTTGAAACATTTATTAATGAAGCAATTAGTACATCACCATTGTGTCATAATTACGTTTATTTATTAAATGTATTAAAATTCTAAATAAAATACCATGATATAGGAAATATTTTTATATTTAAAATTTATATTTATAGTCAAATATATCAATTATATAACCCCATAGAATAATTGATTTAGTAAAAATATTAATGTTTATGATATTTTTATTTTTACTATATAAAAAAAGATATTAACATCATTATCTTACCCAGGTGGATTTCAAAGGCCAAAAGTCTCACTCAAGGACTGTCTTGGTATGCCATTACTCATACAATAAGTTTTGGACAATTGTTAAGGTAAATTTATATTATTATAATAATATTTTTACCATGAATTACCATATTTACCCTTAACCGTGGTAAATAAGTCAAAAGTTACTATTTATTAAAAAAAATTATATTCAAATTATTGAACCAAATTTTACGTACGGATAACTACAATGTATGTTGGATTTTTGAAATTCAATTCAGAGAAGCGGTAAATTTTTTTTAAATGAAAAATTCGGTTTTTAACTACAATGTAGTGTTTTTTAACTATCCATAAAAAATGAAACGTTTCCAGAAAAATAAAAAAAAATCACCCAATGTTAATTTTGATATTCCGAATTCTTAAATGATGACTTTTTTACAAAATTAAAAACATATAAGTTTCATTAATTAATTTAAAATAAATTTCTATTGTCAAAACTAGAAAACTTCTTTTTAAGAAATAATAACTATAAATAAATTGGCAATTGTTTATATCCAATTTCATAGTGAAATTAATTCCGATGAAAAAAATTGAATTAAATGGTAAAAATTTAATCCAATTAATCTTTAAAACCAATTAAAAAGATAATCTAACCATATAAGTAAATTATATTAAAAGGTAGTTTTGAATTAAAATTCAACATTTTTCATTATTCATTTAAAAATGAACATTATCAGAAAAATACCAAAATTTCATCCAAAGTAAATTTTTATGTCCATATTCTAAAGAAGAATCTTATTTTGTCATGTAGAACATATATAAGTGAAAAAAAACTAGATTTAAAAATGGTTCTCCATCAAAAGGCTGTAAATCGACCATTTTATGAATATTAGAGTGTTTATGCTTAAAATTAAATCAATTCACATTTTAAGCTTCTACGTTTTATTGGATAAATGTAAAAAAATTAACAAACATGTGTAATAATATTGTAGTTATTTTTGTTCATTCCCACCAATACAATGGCAATGAATTAACTACCATTTAAAATAATAATATTATGTTATTATTTTTCAGTATAACTCAATGTTGTGTGCAACATAAGATTTCAAATAAACTCGTTGTTGTGTATCGGGTACACCATCAAACATAGAATCCCCTTTAAAGTAAAATTAATAATTAATTCAAAAATATTAATAAATATGAACATATCATACTCTTTATTTACCTGGGAAGTCACATCCTTCCCCCCTTTTGGGAATTGCATCCCAACAATTCTATTCACTTATCAAACAAGTGGGGGTATTTATCACTCATAGCATTTTCAAATTCCCATGTTGCCTCTTCAACCATATGGTTTTTTTCACAAATCCTTTACCTGATGAATTACCTTATTCCGCAACACCTTCTCTCTTCGATCAAGAATATGGACTGGTTGTTTCTCAAAAGAATGATTGTCTTCCAAATGAACAACCTCTAGACACAAAACATGAGATAGATATGACATATACTTTCTCAACATTGAAACATGAAAAAAATTATGTACCTGGGATAAACATAGAGCTAAAGCCACTCTGTAGGCAACTGATCCAATTTTCTCCAGGATTTCATAGGGTCAAATGAACCTCAGAGTCAACATTAACTTCTTTCTAAAGCACATTACAATTTCCATGGAGAAACATTGAGAAAGACATGATCACCTACCTCAAAAGAAATATCCTTCCTTCGGTTATCGACATAACTTTTCTGCCTGCTCTGAGCTATTCTCATGTGCTTCTAAATCAATTGAACATTTTCTACCATCTCTTCTACCAATTCTGGTCCCATCAACTTCCTTTCACCTAATTTATCCCAAAAATCTAGAGTTTGACACTACTATCCATATAATGCCTCAAATAGAGCGATCTGTATACTGGAATAAAAACTGTTATTATAAGAAAATTCAACCAAAGAAAGATGTTGGTCCCAACTTCGCTGGTAATCTATTGATCAAGCATGTAGCATATCCTCTAATGTTTGAATTGTTCTTTCTTACTACCCATATGATTGAGGATGAACAGCTGTACTAAAATTTAATTCAGTACCCAATGACGTCTGCAGGCCCTTCTATAAGTTAGAAGTGATACTGGGATCACGATCAGATAAAATGGAGAGGCGCAATCCATGCAAATAGAATATCTCTTTAACATATAACCAATAATGTTTTTCTAGAAGCCAAGAATATCTAATAGGAAATAAATGACCAGATTTTGTCAATCAATCAATAGTAACCAAGATTGTGCTATTACCTTGAGAAGTATTATGTAATCCCACGATGAAATCCATGGACACATTTTCCCATTTCCACTATAGAACTGTTAAATTATAAAGCATCCCTTTCGGTAACTATCTCTATGCTTTAACATGTTGACAAGTCAAACACTTCACAGTAAAGTCAGTAATATTTCATTCCATCCCACCTGTAATACTCCCGATGATCTCTGTACATCTCAGTACATCCAAGATGAACCGAAAATGGAGTACTATGATCTTCACATAACAACCCTTTATTTAATTTTGAATTAAAATGCACACGTAATCTCTTCCCAAATCTCAAAATACAATCATTATCAATGTCAAATTCAGGAAACTTATCCTCTTGAACTAACTATACCTTTTTCTGCAACTCACTGTTTTCATTCTGTGCTTGCTTAATTCTGTCTGATAGAGATGATTTGATTGACACCTAATCATTCTACATTAGGACACAACCTAGTCCTTTCAACAAATCATCACTATAGATAAAAAATTCACCATCTATGGATTGTAATTTCAAAAATGGGGCATTCAACAATCTTATTTTGAATTTCTGAAAACAATCAGCACATTATTTTTTCCAAATGAACTTAACACCTTTTTGAGTTAACTTAATTAGTGAGCTAGATAACTGTGAGAAATTTTCAACAAACCTTTTGTAATATCCTACCAAACCAAGAAAACTATTGATCTTGGTTATACATGGGGTTATTGTCTATTCTTAAACAACTTTTGTTTTAGCAGGATCAACAGTTATGCCATTTTTTGAAATAATGTGACCAAGGAATGAAATTTTTTGTAACCAAAACTCACACTTTTTGAATTTCCCATAATTTTTCTTTTCATTTATGGTTTGAAAGACAAACATTAAATTACCTTCATGCTCCTCTTTACTTTTATAATATGACAAAATATTATCTATACACACAACCTCCAACTATCACCTAAGTCAAATGATCCATCACTAAAACAAACTATTCAATTCTGATTCCGACCATCTCAGGATACTGATTTGGAAGGTCATTTCCCTCTGTATTCTTTCCCAACATAGTTTCTCTATTTCCTCTACAAAAACCCATTCAAAATTAATATATCTTAGATGAAGAAACATGGTAATCTGTAAATGCTACATCCTTTCAATCTTAGCATAAATTAATTTGTGGATATTAATTTAACAATATCCTAACATCTAAAGTTTTCTAAACTGACCTTTGATACCAACTACAATGCCCCAACCTTAAACATTACATAATCTTGAATTAAGTCAATAATTCAAACTGAGGATTTTTTTAGGTTTAGAGTTTTAAAGAATTAGGCCATGACTTTTACATTACATCTCAAATATTACAATGTAGACACTTCTACTCAGTATCTATTTTTTCATAAAATAAAAACTCTTAAAATAAAACACGAATTATTTCCTTGATATAAATCTTCTTTAATTCTTCATTTCTCTTGCCCTACCTTATACCCTGTGAAAAAAAAATTCAAAAACGTGGGATGAGTATAAAAAGCTCAGTAAGGGATATAAAATAAAGAATGAAATCATTATCCCATCAATACATACAATACATAAACTCTTTAACACACCTCATGAAATCATAATATTTATGAATAACACATAGAAATCATAAATCATAAAGGTAACTTGTGGAATCCATGTCAAACATATATTTTATCTATCACAGATACGTAGGGAGTTACATTTGGAATACCCATAACATTATATTCCCTAAATATATTAGGAGAAACATTACCATTTACCTCTGTCACGTTACCCAATTCATTAGAGAGCTCTCTCGGGATATCCCACCCTAGGTTTATCACGGAATCACCAATATGCATAAGCAATGCCCAGGAACTGTAACATAATCATTAAACATAAAACAAACAAAAAAAATATATAATTTACACATTGAAATCACATTATATCATTTAAATATATTTACATAATCAATTAATTATCAATACAATTTTCAATACCAAAATATGTAAAAGAGTATGTGGTATTTATTTTCCTTTTAAAACGTTACAGCTTGTTAAGGAATCCAAATATCAAATAACACTAACAGGGGTGGAAAGGTCATTGTCACTGTGTACAATAAAAATAATCATCTCCTTTTTCATTTAAGAAAACTCTATGTAGAAAAATATTCCATTTGAATTAAATTAAAATTCAAAGGGGTTTATACACTGTATAAAAGAAAGTCATGTATAAATCATAATTTGCCTCATTGAATGGATATTGAGACGAAGTCCCTTACAATGATCAGTTTGTAAAGAAAATTTATTGATTATGTGTATTCACTATAAGAATACATAAATCAAATATAAATATATGAGAAGATATAAAAAATAATTTTTCACATAATTAAATAACGACATAAACAAGAAAGAGAAGATCAACCAAAAGAATGGAAATTGGGTTAAGAAGTTCCTTTACCTCATGTCCGACATGACTCGTTCATTCTTTAATATCATGAATAATAAAGTAAATTTAATTTATAATTTCTTCAGAACATTTTTCAAGTTTATTATTCCTTTTATATAACTTATTACCACGTTGTAAACATTACACAATTAGATGAGTTAATAATGGTTGTTTTGTCGATATTTGGTATTTTAGTCAAAAATGAACATCTTATAATTACATGTTATCCATGTGGTCAAAATATCATTATATAAAGAATTATATTCATGATTTAGATATCATATATATCATATATATCGAGTATATAATTGTATTTATAATATTACACAACATTTGGAGATAAGAAATGAAATACATCGTTCATGGAGACGGTAAGTTGTATGTACGCATAAACGCTACTTTCATTTATATTAATGGAATGAAAACCTAATGATGCATAGGTATATTATAATTACATTATAAAATCGTATAAAATTTTATTAACTCCAACCTTTATACTTTTCACATATGGCCTGAACGAGTCATATCACTTTGAGGGGGCGGGTGTCCACACTTCCTCAAATGAAATTATCACGTTTAACCATTATGTAAACCATAAAGGTATGATAAAAATTTAAAATAAAGAAGTATAAAGATAATATAAATATAATATATATCACATATAAATATTGTTTTATCATAATGGACACCATGATATGCGGTAAGATATAATTGAACAATCTTCGTTTCGTGAGGCAGTAGTTCGTCGTCCACAGAAACAGTATGTTTGTATCCATTTGATGAAGGTTTGTGGATTTTTAGATAGAATAATTCTCATAAAAACATCTTATATATATTTTTTATACTGATTTTGTTATATAAACAAAGAATAAGGAGATCATAGGGAGTTGAGAAGTAAAATATAAGAAGAGAACTTGAGGGAATACAATACCATTATATCGGGTAACTCCCTTTTGTTTGAACCAAAAGGCTTCCTTGAAGTGTCGTATTCTTAAGGTAAAGATTCTATGAGTAATAGAGAGATCGTGGGAGATTATTTGGATAGACTTTGGATGAGGCAAGGGGCTTGAGAGGTGTGTTTAATGGGTTAGAGGTGATGGCATTTTATAAGGGAGAGGAGGGGCTCTTTAGGAAAGTTTGAAAGTATTATTTTATTATAAAATAATTTTCAGTTTAATAAGGTCTGAGACTCATTAAATTATAAGATAAGATGAATATAAGAATAAATAAAATCATCCAATAATAATTTCCCAGGTTTTTGAAATTTTTTAATCCTTGTTTTTTTATTTAACCCTTGGTTAACTTATTTAACTTTTACCGTGTCTTCTTGTATATTCTTACTATATGGTTAATATATTTACTATAAAATTCCATGTGACCCAGAATGAATAATCAATGGAATTTTTAACAACATATATGTCATTTGGTTGAATATTATATTTTTAGGACTATTGTATCATTTAATAAAATATTGATTGATTTAAAAACTCATTTATGTCAATTTTTGCACTATTCATATCATGACTTTATAAAAAATCCAAAGAAACATGATTATTTCGAAAAAACATCATTAATTGAAAGATAACAATTAATCCTAATCTATAAAATTCTCGGATGACATAAAAAGGTTCAAAATAAATTTATTTTAATATTTATAATATCATTTATTTGAATATTTTATTAATGAGGAAATTATTGCATCACCATTGTGTCATAATTAAATTTATTTATTTAATATCTAAAAGTTATTAATAAAATACCATGATTTATGAAAACATTTCATATTTCCAAAGAATATTTATATTTGAAGATATCACTTATATAACCCCATATAAAAAATTAGTAAAAACATTCATGTTTATGATTTTTTTATTTTTTTACTTTAAAAAACGTTGTTAATGTCATTATCTTGCCCAAGTGGCTTTAAAGGGACAATAGTCTCACCCAAGGATTGTCTTGGTCAGCCATTACTCATCCTATATTGATGGGAAAAGTGTTAAGGTAATTTTATATTATTATAATATTATTTTTACCTTGAATTACACTATTTACCTTTAACTACGGTAAATAAAAGTCAAAAGTTACTATTTACACAAAATTAATTTCATCTTATTAAACCACATTTATTTACTGATAACAACCATGTATACTGGATTTTTAAAATTCAATTCACAGAAGTGGTAAAAGTTTATTTAAATGAAAAAGTCAATTTTTAAGTACTATGAAATGTTTTTTCACTATTCATAAAAAAATTAGTGTTTTTAGAAAAATACCAAAAATTAACCCAAAGATAATTTTGATGTTCTGAATTAAAATATGATGTCAATTTTAAAAAATTAAAAACATTTTAGTTTCATTAATTAATTTAAAATTAATCTTCGCTGTCAAAACTTAAAACCGTGTTTTTAAGAAATAATTACTATCAAAAGATTGACATTATTTTATATCCAATTTCAAAGTGAAATTATTTCTAATGACCAACATTAGATTAATTGGTAAAAATATAATCCAATTACACTTTAAACCCATTTAAAAAGATAATCTAAACATATAAATAAATTAGATTAAAAGGCATTTTGGAATTAAAATGCAGTACATTTCACTATTCATTAAAAAATGAACATTATCAAAAAGATACCAAAATTTCATCCAAAGTAAATTTTGATGTCCCGATTCTAAAGAATAATATTATTTTTTTAAATAGAACATATAAAAGTGACAAAATATAGATTTAAAAAGGTTTCTCCACCAAAAGGTGGTATGTAACACCATATGATTTCATAGTACGTTATCTCTTTAAAGTAATAGCTTGCACTACACGCAATACCGAGTTCGAGCGCCCCACAACGTACCAAAATAACTGTTTAAAAACTGTTTATGAATAGTATTAACTGGATTTAGAATTTAATATACTCTATATAATTTTAGCATCCATATAATGTGTTTCTTAGACATATTATAAGAACAAATTCAATTTTCCAGATAAAGGAAGTATTATTTAGAAAATGAAATTTAGCGCCTTTTAATGGAGATCCATTTTTAAAATAAATATTTGACACTTTTATATATTCAATGTTTCAAAATAAACTTATTCTTTAGAATCTGGACATAAAAAATTTAGTTTCGATAAATTTTTTGTGTTTTCTAATAACTTTCATATTTAGGTGAATAATGAAAAATACTAAATTTTATTTGAAAACAAATTTTGTAATAATTATAATTTATAGTGTTAAATTATACATTTTAATTGTTTGGAAGTATAATTATACTATATTTTTATTATTTAAGAAAATGTAGGTCAATATAAGTAATTTCAAATTTAAATTTGACATAAACACATGTCAATCTTTTGATATTTTCTACTATTTTAAAAAAACCACCTTTTGGTTTTGACAATGGGAATTAATTTTAAATTAATTAATGAAACTTAAATTTTTTTAATTTGTTAAACTAGAATTCATTTTTGAATTTGTAATATCAAAATTAGCTTAGGGTGATTTTTTTGGTATTTTTCCGAAAACTATCAATTTTTGATGAATAATTAAAAACCCTACGCTATTGTTTAAAATTGACATTTTATTTAGATAATTATTTATTTTATTTAAATTTATTTTAAGTAAAATTAGATATATAATACCTATGTAAGTTCAATTTAATTCATTGGAGTCATTTTATAGTAAAATTATATGTATAAAAGTTTATTGAACTCTTTAACGTCTTTTAGCCACCTTCTAGGCACATTTGCAAATTTGGATAAATCAAAATTTTACCAGTTCTATGAATTGAATTTCAAAAATCCTGGAAACACGGTTGACATCTGTAATTAAAATGTGGTTTAATAAGATGGAAATAATTTTTTTGTGAATAGTAACTTTTGACTTTTATTTTACACAGTTAGAAGTAAATAGGGTAATTAAACAGAAAAATGATACTACAATTACCCTAACACATATCTTAATTATATTGGATAAGTTTATTTCGACCAAAAAAACCTTAGGAAGAAAATAGGATCATTTTGGTCCACTTGGATTCGATTAGGATGTTTATTATTATTTTATTTAAACAAGAGTTAAAAGTGTTAAAATAAAATTTTAATAACTAAAACATTTTTAATATAGGGGTATACATAAGATAAATTCAACTATAAGTATTAATTAGAACGATAAAACGATTTTATACATCATTTAATTTTATTTATAATTTTTAGACATTAAATAATTGAATTTATTTATGACACAATGATGATGCTCTAATTACCTTATTAATGAATGATTAGAATAATTGATATTATAAATATCAAAAAAAATGTAAATTGAGAATTCTCAAGATATCAAAGAATTTTCATGGTGAATATGACATGTTATAATTGGTGTAATTTATTTTTTTTGACTTAATCAACTTGTTATGGTTTTCACAAAAACTAAATACCAAATAGTGTCAAAATTGACATAAGTGGGTTTTTAGGACAAATACTATATTAGTAAATGATATAATAATTATAAAAATATAAGGATTGGCCAAAGGAATTATATAATAATATATATGTAATTAATGAACTACTTTAGGTTTGCTTTGATTTTTATAGTAATTTTATTAACCATTTATTATAATAATACAAGAGGACATGGTAAAAATTAAAATATTTTACTAAGAGTTAAATCTAAAATATAGGGCTAATACAGTGACCTAAACATGTCTAAAACCTATTGGTTGAAAGGAATTTGACCCATACCCACCTTAGATTTGAAATAAATCAATTTGGAGCCATTAGAAAGCGAAAATAATTTTATAATAAAATAATATTTAAAACCTTTCCTAAAGTGACACTCACCTCTCTTATGAAAGGGTACTTCACTTTCTCTCAAAATCACACCTCCAAAGCCATCTGGATCGGTCAAACACTGCCAAACTCTCCTCCCAAATTCCCTCACTTCAACCTAGAGGCATTCCTTGAGCAAAACTCCACCCTAAGGATCCCTTTTGTTCCAATCAGAAGGAAACACCCAAAGAAGAGGTAATTATTTTATCACCTTTTTCAATGTTCTTTTCTTCTTCCACTTTCTCTTTATTTGTTATTTATATACCAAAATAATAAATCATGTACCTTATATAAACTGTGATGTTATTTTTAATATGTTACAACCATATTCATTATTCTATCCATCCTATGAATGATAATGTCACTATATATGCATACGTACGGCTTACCGTCTCCACGTTGTGGTGTAATTTGTTATTCAACACTATGTTATTTGGATGGGAATAATGACGAGTAATATGTATATGAATAATGAAAATAACATGATAATTTCTCTACACAATTAATATACAGTGTAATTCTACACCTTTTTATCATTAGGGAAATGATATCGTCGCTCGTGTGTACGTACGACTTATCGTCTCCACAATGCGATGAGATTCATTTCCATGTTCACCATTAAACGATGATTATAAAAATATATATTATTAATAAGTATATAATATTTGAAATAATAATTTTACTGGAGATATATATAAATATAATTATATATATCTTATTCACTTACTTCTGTTCAATACGATATAAAAACAGAAACAACGTTTATGCGTACGTACGACCTACTGTCTCCATAAATGGTGTTTTCAAAATCATAAATCAATCTATTATACATACTTATATTCTGAATATATATGATTCATAAATAATTTTTTATATTATATAATCAATTAAATCATGATATAAGTTATACGATCAATAATAACAAGTTAAAACACGTATGATATAGAAAGTGATTATTACCTGTAATGTTATTTTAACATAGAAATTATCATTAAATGGGTAGTATAAAGACATAAATGAATAAAGTATGATATCATAAATATGAAAATGGTTCTTTTATAATTTAATAACATAATATAGTCATTATACAAGAGGTTAACGTACCCTCAACCAAGGAAAATTACAAGGTACCTCAATCTCATTATTATCCGAGATTTGTTATGTGTAAGTATTTTCGGGGAAATATTTATTACCCATGTCCATGTTTCATAAAATACATTTCAAAATGATTCTTTTAATATATAATTTAACTAAAATATCATTTCAAATGTTTTAAGTATTTATTCTTATAAATCTTTCTCATTAATTTCCCTATTTTCAAAATGGTTATAAGGATTTATTTATATAGACATGATTGTTTTAAAATGTTAATTCCTTTCAAAAGTTTAAAATTGGTATGAGAAACTTTGATTAAAAAAATATTTTAATGGCTTCTTTTATAAATATGTTACTTTTAAATGATTTCACTAAAAGAGATATTTCCCTCAAAAAAATTTACTGGTCATTTTCAACTATATCAGCATCCTTTACTGGATATTATTCTTTATTAAGTTTGAATTATTATAATATAATATTTGTTTCCCTCAGAATCTAGGGATGACCGCCTTTATGGGAGGTTCAAACAATCCGATCGGTTTCTAACGGGTTTGTTCGTAGAACCGGAAATATCCAATGATTCCACATCCATTCGGACCAACTTTCCAAAGGTAGGTGCTCATTAGTATGTGGACTGATGAGGCTTAGGAATTTTCATTGGTCGAGAGGATGGGAGTGCGGACTCATCACACCTTTTTTAGGGGAATTATTGTCTACTCTTGGACTCTCTTTATAGATCTAAGTTATGTTCGTGAATCCTTATTACATTACCAAGTATAAAATGAGCTTTCCTTCAGATCTGACAATCAATGATTAAATATGTAGGAAATTTAGAGAATATTTTGTATGTATTCTAGGTTCTTAATCGATAGAGAATCATCTGTATTTATTAGAGATTCTTGGTCAATGGTACCCTTCGACACATTTATATAGAAGTCTCTTGGTCATTATGATGACCATGCTGGTTTTAAAGCCACTCAGTGGGGAACTTGAATTTTATTGTCATTCAGAAGGACATGGATTATTTTAGAGTTGGGATCGAAACCGTAGACGGGCTACCTATGTATCCTTTGTTTAGAAAAAGAATCAGAACCCACGTAGTTCGAGTAAGGGAGTATGATGTTTATGATTGATGGCTCAAAGAAGGATGTCACAATTACTTTTACACTCTAAGCTCACGTGAGTCATTCCTGGTGTGAGAAACAAGAGGTATTGGTAAAAATTAGACAATTGTGCCATGAAATATGCAATCATAAAAAATAATGTGGGGCTTATGTATGTATGACTACCCAGATAAATGAAGGTTAGGATTTACTTGAGGGAAGAAATCCAGGAACGGGGTCCATAAAGGTATATGTGCTTCATGGAGATTTTGAATACTCTAACTTGGGGCTTACTCCTAAAAAGGAGGCCCAAATTTGGATAAGACTCATGATTGGGTTTTACTCCTGAAAAGGAATCCCAGATCAAAGGTAAATTAGGACTGTTTAAGAGAAATTAAGACTGGGGCTTACACCTGAAAAGGATGCCCAGGTCAAGGATTAAGGTTTGGGGCTTCCTCATGAGGAGGATGCCCAAATTAGGGGACTGGGGCTTATTCCTAAAGAGGATGCCCAGATTAGGGAACTTTAAAAATTGGGGATTACTCCTAAGGAAGATGCCCAAGTTAATGATTATGACTGGGGATTACTCCTAAGAAGGATGCCCAGATTTGAGACTGGGGCTTACTCCTGAAAAGGAAGCCCAGGTTAGGGGATCTGGGGCTTACTCCTAAGAGGACGCCCAAATTAGAGGACTTATGACTGGAGATTATTCCTGAAAAGGAGACGCTGGTTAAGGATTCTCTCTTCTTAAATGATGAGGTTGAATGAATGAAATCTCAATCTTTAGTGACATAAAGATGTGTAAATCACTAGGTTTTGAGAGATATTCCACAGAATTCCTTTCAGATAAGGAAGTCAAATCAAGAAATCATTCCATAAATGGCTGTGAAGAGTGTCTTGAAGACTGAATCTAGAATAGGAAAGGTGTAATGGCTTAAGAGGGGTGAAATGGGCAAGAAAGGCACCGAAAAAGGCAGGGGCGCGCAAGTCCTGGCAGGCGTGCAGGTACTACGTCGGCGTGGAAGTCCTGGTCGTGCAGGTATACGCCTGCATGGCACATGATGTACTTGCGCGACGGTTAACCAGCAGGGTAATACTTGAGCGACTCTTCATTAAAGCCTTTATAATCCTCTTGAGGTTCTTCCAGAAGAGGGGCGCGCAAGATCTATTGAAGGAGTAAGGCGGCGTGCAAGTGTGGCCCTTTTCCCTTAAGGGCTGGCCACTCAGGCGCGCAAGTGTTGATGAGTTTCAACACTTAGGCCTTCCTACCCCTCTTTAGATCTTTTGTTCTAGGTATGAAATTACTTTAGAAGTGTTTCAGAATCTTTGAGAAGAGACTAGGGAGCCAGGAGCTCAAATCTGAGTTTCTGAAGAAAAAAAATATACTTCTACAAATGGGGGGCCCACAGGGTCTATTTATAGGCAGGAGAAGACCCCGGGTGGTTAGCACTTAGGTCGTGAAAGTCACTTGCACGACCATAATGTGTCACGCAAGTGGACTTGCGCGACTATGGGGAAACTTGCGCGACTTATGGGCAATCTTATCCTTATTCATCCCTTTGTCGATTTTTGATATTTTCATTAAAGGATGAATCAATTTGTGCTAAGTCATTTCCCTTTTCCGATTTTTTAGATTCTGTGATGAAAGGATCATCAACAAAAGTCCCCCCTCAGAGTTGGATCCAAAACAACTGAGGATTTGACTCTGAGGAAATCAAATACATCCAAAGGAAAGGTGGTGTGCAAGTCTTCATGGCGCAGAGGGCGGCGCGCAAGTGCGCATCGCGCAGGGCCTGGGCGCACTGGGTGTAGGTGCGCAGATACGGCTTTTGATCGTGCAGGGTAAGGCACGTAGGGTCTCGACCGCGTCGATAAATAGAGGGCCTCACTTCCGTACAAGAATATGGATTTTCGGATTTCAAACCTTCGAGTTCTCGCCACGCAGGTCACCTTAGCCGCGTAGGTTGCTCTATTTTCCGATGTTTTTTTACTGTCGTGCTGCTGTATAGGTATTTGTACTTGTTCGGTTTATACTTGCGCGTCAAAAACTAGCGTGGCACACGAACACTTGCGCGTCAAGTTTTAGACTTGCGCACCTGAATGCCTTAGCAATTTTTTTCCGAATTCTTTGACAAATTTTATGAAAAATAAACCTATTTAAGAGTTAGTTTATTCAACTTTTGTACAGATTCAATGTCTCCCAAGGGAATTAAAACGGCTGATGAACTGGCTATCAAGCAGATTGATGACATGATGAACATCATTGGCCATGATTACTATGATATTTGCGATAGCACTCTCCCAGATTTGGATAAGTAATTGAAAAAATATCATCTTAATTTCCCACAGAGCATCTACCTACCTCTATACAGTCATGGTCATCTGCAAGGATTCAATGTTCTAGATGCAAAGAACTATACACCTGAAATGCAGCTGCACTAATACTCCTTCATTTCAGTTATGTTGTGCATTAAGAGCAACAACAATGGTGTGAACTTTCAAATTAATCCTCCATGTCATTTCCTTGCTGATATAAAAATGGAAAACCCATGGGCTGAAATGTTTTCCACTGCCGGTTGGTGGAGAGAAGAAAAACATGGTATTAGAGCAATATCTTAAAAGAGTACTCTCTCCAAATGGCTCTTTACTTCCAATGCTCCATTCTCAAATCCATGTATCCATCTTCCAAGTCTCTTGGACAGAAACAGAGTCACTGTTTGATCAGCAGAAAATTTTCTCAAGCCGCACTCAAGAACATCATTTTACAATTGTTACAAGAGATGGTATCACTACATCTCTTATTGTATCCAGTTGAACGAATGAATTCCAGTTGGTTGCTGATGAAGGTTGGGATTCCGTAAATCAAATGAAGTGTTATGTTGAAAGTCTCTTGTAATTCTTGAAAAAAGAGAAGAGACTCCGGTCTACGGATATCCTTCTAACTCTTGTGCATCAATGAAAAACACTTTCACCTTCACTCATTTGTACCTCTATTCTCTTTTTCTACATTCTTTGGATTTTACCTAAGCCAATGGGCCTAGTAATCATAGTTTTATTTTTACTAGGATTAATGTAAATAACCCTACAAACTTTGAACCTTTTAATTGCTCAATGTTACATAAATCATACAAAAAATGTATGTTTAGTGAGCTGGGAACTTGACTTTTATTCATAGTTCCCCTGTCTTTTGTGGTCAGTTTAAAGTCATGCACATCGGACACAAAAAAGGCTAATGTTTAAGGTCGAAATAGATTTAACCTAAATGGATTAGAATTGACTCAATTCCTTGAAAGTTCATCTGAAAACATATTACCATACTCAAGTATGAGGGAAAATATGTAAGCTATGACTTAAGAATATTTAAATCTGAGGAATGATGTGAAAAAGAGCTAAAAGGAATTAGAAGAAGTAGTTTCCAAGAATGAAGTTACCATTATTTAACAAACCCGTTAGGGGGATTAATTATGCAGGGCCACCTAAGGGCATTGGATACATAGTTAAATAAAATAGTATCTTTTGGCTAACAAGTCTGTTATGTATACTGTTTATGCAAGGCCACCTATGGGCACGTGCTACATAGTCAGGAAAAATAACTCATAGAAATTTACTTTCCTGGTGCTGAAAGCCAGTGAAAGTTTATGGAGATTAAAATCTTCCAAAGTATAGAGTTTGCTATCTGGAAAGAGGTACTTGAATATGGAGAAAATATTTCCAAACAAATTTATTGAAGAACTGGATGAATATCACTCCTACAAAGGTCTGACCCAAATGTAGGGAAGGAGAATATAAACCATAGACTTGAATACTTTCAGATCATGAAAAAGGATATGGGACAAATATGTTAAGGATGGCTATTTTTGCGGATCCCTACATACTATCATTTAAGAAAAATAAGGACAAACGAGGCATTCTCCCCAAGAATGAAGTTACCACTATCCAAAAAACCTGTTAGGGGGTTGAATTATGTAGGGCCACCTAAGGACATTGGATGTATAGTCAAATAATAGTATCTTTTGGATAACAAGTCTGTTATATAGACTGTTTATGCAAGGCCGCCTATGGGCACGTGCTGCATAGCCAGACAAAAGAACTCTCAGAAGTTTGACATTTTTGTGACTAGAAGTCATGAAAAGGGTTATGAGGATCTGAAAATATTTAAGGTTAGGATTATGACACATAAATATGGGTATTTTTCAATGTATACAGAGATACATAGATCAATGCTAACCATAATCATGTTGTGGCTGGGTCCTGAATTGAAATGTTAGACTTCACTACGTATCCCATAAGGATGAGAATCAAGCAATATGTAGTTCTTAAACTACATTTTAACGTCGTGTGGGACAAAAGGATTAGAGATCTTAGTTTAGGGTCACAGATCTTGGACTATTGTAAGAAATACACAGTGTTTGTTTTCATGGGGACTTTTCAGCCAAGGGACTGAAAGTGGAATTTGGGGTTAGGCCCAAAGACTTGGGACTATATTCGAGGGACACTCGAATGTTCCTATGTATCCCATAAGGATGGGAATCAAGCAAACGAAGTTCTAGAAATACCCTCTACACAAATTTGGTTTGTACATGTAAAGGGTGAAAGGGGACTTTAGTGCAATGATGGTTTAACCCAAGATAAAAGGTTCAGGCATTGCCATGTATGCACGTAGTCTTTGAAATGAAACATGATTGAAAAATCAAAAAATAATGGTTCCCTCTCAGGTGAGGGTATCAATGAAATTTTTAGTTTATTGTCATACTGTACAAAAGTGTTGTATAGTTTAACGTCGTATAACAAGGACGAATGTGAACCATTGTAAAGATATTGATTCTAAGGGCGGTTTCACGAATTATCATCGTATGAGATGGAGATGAACCGACGTGAATAGATTGGTTTTGGGCTTGAACCTTGGGAGGTTGCCTACATACCCAGCCTAGAAGGCAAGGATCAAAGTCTGTGTAGTTCAATTAAAGAATGAATTAATGATCAAGTTTTTCTTAGGGACAATGATCTAAAAAATGATGTTAGGATTTACTCATGGTTAGTGGCCCAGAGAGAGTGTTATGGTTGAGGTTTTCTCTAAGCTCACGTGAGTCATACTCGATGTGAGAAACAATAGGTAACGAAAATCTTAATGATGCATAGTTTAATGTCATATAAGACATATAAAGGGACTATGAAGTTTAAATTCTTGCAGTTAGGACTATTGGTGTTGCACAGTTTTGTGTCATGTAGCATGGACAAAATACGATTTAATGTCATGTAGGACAAAAGGGGGGGACTGTGTAGTTTAATGTCATGCAGTGAGGACAAAAGAGTGCACCATTTTAACGTCTTGTTTGATGCATTGGGGACTTTTTCACAGTTTAACGTCATGTTGGACGAAAAAAAGTGACGATACAGTTTAGAGTCATGTTGGACGAAAGTGCGAATAGTTTAATTTCATATGCATGGACCGTGGATAGTGCAGTTTAATTTCATGCTGGACGGTGGTGTAGTTTAAGGTCATACATGAGCTTTGATGATTATATAGTTTAACGTCTTTCTGGATGTAAGGGACTTTTATACAGTTTAGCTTCATGTAGTTAGGACGTCATAGTTTAATGTCTTGCTGGATGTAAGGGATTTGCAAATAGTTTAGGGTCATATGCATGGACCGTTGATGATGAATTTTAAGGTTATACAGGACCTAGTTGCATTTTAAGGTCATACTGGACCATTTAGGGAACTTTTTCATAGTTTAACGTCATGTGGGACGAGAGTATAAATATTTTAAGGTCATATGTACGGACCGTTTCTATATAGTTTAACGTCATATAGCAAGGATGAAAGACGGACTTTGCAGTTTAATGTCATGCAGTGAGGACATATTAGGGAATTTTTTTCCATATTTTAACATCGTGTGGGACGAAATTAATACAAATAGTTTAAGGTCATATGTATGGACCGTTGTTGTATAGTTTGACGTCATATAGCAAGGAAGAAAGAGGGACTTCGCAGTTTAATGTCATGCAGTGAGGACATATTAGGGATTTTTTTTTCATAGTTTAACGTCGTGTGGGACGCAATTAATACAAATAGTTTAAGGTCATATGTATGGACCGTTTCTGTATAGTTTAACATCATATAGCAAGGACGAAAGAGGGACTTTACAGTTTAATGTCATGCAGTGAGGACATATTACGGAATTGTTTTTCCCATATTTTAACGTCGTGTTGGACGAAATTAATAAAAATAGTTTAAGGTCATATGTATGGACCGTTGCTGTATAGTTTAACGTCATATAGAAAGGAAGAAAGAGGTAATTTGTAGTTTATACAAAATACTTCTTCAAAAATCTGGCATTGGTTGGAGTAGTGATGAGTTCTCCATCCATTGAGATTAATGAATAAGCTCAATTGGAATAGACCCTATGTATTGAATAAGGTCCTTCCCATTTTGGCTCAAGCTTGGGAGGTTTCTTTCCTGGTATCATTGGAGTTCTGAGAACTAATACCAATTCTCCCTGAGTGAATGAATGAAGATGAACGTTTTTGTTAAAAGCTCGTGCTATTTGATTCTGATAGACTTCCAAGTGGTGCAAAGTGAACAATCTTTTCTCATCTAACCGTTCCAATTCATTCAATCGCTTTTGAGATTGTTCATATGTATATGATTTATCACAAATGGCAACTCTGAGCGAGGGTAGTTGAACTTCAATGGGCAAGATGGCTTCCATTTTATATACCAATGAATATGGAGTTGACCGAGTTGCAGTGTGTGTGGCAGTCCGATAAGCCCATAAAGCATGAAAGAGTTTATCAGTCCATGACCTCTTATCTTTATCCACCATCTTTTGCAGTATATTTGAAAGAGTCTTGTTAAAGGCTTCTATCTGGTCGTTGGCCGCTGCATGATACCGAGATGAATGGTTGGATTTGATGTTGTATTCTTCATACAACTTCTTCATCTCGGATGAACAGAAATTGGTTCCATTGTCCTTCAATATGGTATGAGGGACACCAAATATGGTAATGATGTTAAACTTTATGAAGCTAACAATGCATTTAGAACTGACCTCCTTGAGAGGTATTGCCTCTGCCCATTTGGAAAAGAATTCTGTAGCAGTAAGAATATACTTAAACTTCTTGGTCGTAGCAGAAGGGTAAGGTCCCACCACATCCATTCCCCATGTGGCAAATGGCCATGAGTGTTTAGATGTATGAAGAAACTCTGGAGGCTGATGAATGAAGTTGGCATGTACTTGGCATGAATGAAACTTCTTTGTGAAATCGACACAATATCGTATCATTGAAGGCCAAAAGTATCCAAGCTTTCGAATCTGATCAGACATTCTACGTCCAGACTGGTGGGCACCACAGACTCCTGCATGCACTTCCTTCATGACGGCCACTGTCTCTTCACCATCAATGCATCTGAAGAGAACTCCATCAAAACCAAGTTTGTTGATAATTTTCTCTAGGTGATCTGGGCTATCATAAAGAGTAAAATTAACCACACGTCGCCAGATTTGTTCTTTCTCGGCTCTATCAGGTGGAAGTGTTCCATTTTGAAGGTATTTCCTGATAGGTGACATCCATCCTGTAGTATGACCATACGGTTTAGGAATGGGAGAAATTTCATTAATTTCCTCTGTTCTGATTCAAACATAAAGTGAAATTGCATGACAGTGGGCAATATTGATGGTTGTCTCGTCCCGATTTGGTTCAGCCAGAGTTGTGGCTATATTAGCCAATGCATCAGCTTTAGCATTTTGTGATCTTGGGACATAAGAAAATGTCAGTTCCAAAGGGAATTCCGCCATTAACTCTCAGATGTAATCATACAAATGGATTAGTTTTTCTTTTCTGGTGGCATAATCCCCATTGACTTGTTTGATTACTAGGTCTGAATCACCTTTCACCTTTAAGTGATTCACTTGTGCTTGAAGTGATAATTCCAAACCTATGATGAGATCGTGGTATTCTGCTTCATTATTGGTACCACATTCCCACAATAAGAAGGAATAAGGTAACACTACCTTTTCTGGAGAAATGATCACAATTCCTAAGCCAACTTTGTTGAATTTAGGATTTTCCATTTTCCTCCCTGTTGGACTTCTGGAAGCACCATAAAAATATATTTCCCATGCCTGAGGACTTTATTTAATATAGAAGACTTCCTCATCAGGGAGTTCAATATCTGAAGATGTGTATTCCACTAAAGGGTGTTCAGCTAGGAAAATCAGCCAGAGCTTGGCCCTTTATCACCTTTTGAGATACATACTGAATGTCGAATTGCTGCAAAACAACTGCCCACCTTTTCAGACGTCCTGTAAGCATTGGACGACTTAGGATAAATTTGAGCAGGTTATTGCGAGATACCAATTGGACCTTGTGATGTTGCAGGTAGTGTCTCAACTTCTGAACTGCAAAGATTAATGCCAGGCAGCACTTCTCAATACTTGAATACCGGGTTTCTGCTTCATGCATGGTTCTACTGAGATAGAAGAGACTGTTTTCATTCCCAGCATCATTCTTTTGAGCAAGAAAGGCACCCAATGATCACTCTAGAGCTGTCATATAAAGGATAAGTGGTCTTCCTTCAATAGGTGGCATGAGTACTGGTGGACTCAAGAGGTATTTCTTGAGAATATCGAATGCTTCTTGACATTCTTCTGTCCACTGGTAAGTGACTCCCTTCTTCATCAATTTGGTGAAGGGTAAACTTTTTCCTGCTAAATTGGCGATGAAACGCCGAATATTGGATAAGTGTCCTTGAATTCCTCTTAATTATTGAAAATTTTGAGGAGGTGACATACCAAGGATTGACTTAGTCTTCTCAGGATCGACTTCAATACCACGATGGCGTACAACAAAACCGATAAATTTTCCTGAGGTTACCCCAAAAGGACATTTTAAGGGGTTCATCTTCAAATTATGTTGTCCAAGCTTGCAGAATATGACTTCCAAATCATCCAAGTGATTAGAACGTTGTTTGGATTTAACTACCAAATCATCTACATAGAATTCAACAAACTTCCCTAAGAAGGGTTTGATGATACAATGCATGGCATGCTGATAAGTTGCACCTGCATTCTTTAAGCCAAAGGGCATTACCCGGTAGCAAAACACACCCTGAGGGGATCTGAAGGCTGTAGATTCCTCTTCTTCTGGGGCCATTCGGATCTGATTATATCCATAATATCCATCCATTAAGGAAAGTGCTTCATAGCCATCTGTTGCATCAATTAGAAGTTCTGTAATCAGAACTGGGAAATCATCCTTTGGACAATGCCGATTAAGATCTCTGAAATCGATGAAAATTATAATTTGTCCGTTATTTTTCTTTACAGGGAAAATATTTGCCAACCATTTGAGATATTGAACTTCTCTGACGAAGTTAACTTTGATAAGATTATCCACTTCAGCTTCAATTTTGGAAGCATAAGTTGGGTGTGTTCTTCTCGCGACTTGCTTAAATCCTCGATGTTCTTCTGGTAAACCCAAATGATGAGTAGCAACATCAGGATCAAGCCCGGGCATTTCTATATAGTTCCAGGAAAATATATCTTTATTTTTCTTTAGAAAAGAAATATACATCTCTTGCTCTTCAAGAGGCATGGCCACACTGATTAAAGTGGGGCGTGGATCTCCTTTTGTACCCAAATTTATTTCTCTGAGTTTATCCACAGTGGTAGAGATACCCTCATCAAATGCTGGAGGAGCATCTCTGAGATCTTCCTCTTCTTCTTCTTCATGTGTTATTTCTTCCATTTCTACTTGCATAGTAGATGATAAAGTATAATTCTCATGATCTGAAGAGATGTCAAAATTTTCATATTTTGAAGAAGAAGCTTACATTTCCAACCCGATTGATGATGAAGGGTCTTCTTTGGGTAATAAAGAGGAGATGATGGATTGAGAATCGACATCATTGTTCACCTACGATGTTGCTATAACTTCTTTTGGCCTAATTGGAAAAGCATAGACTTGTTGGATTTCAACAGATGAAATGAAGACGTCACTATTTGTGCTTTCATCACTGCTTGGTCGATTACCAATTTCTCCTATGTTGTCTAGCTAGATTGTCGTAATTTACATTATGGATCATTCCATAAGAGTATTTTGATTTGGGTCTATCTTGTAAATTTGACTGAAAGAAAACACATAATATGTACTCACATGTGTAAATGGATTTACTGGAATTTTTTCCAAACCATATGTAGCCTTAACTTTGGTAATCTCTTTTGTTATGGATTTCTCCCTTTGCTTCATGTGATAGAATTCCGCCTCAATGTATTGAGACACACATGTCTTGAATGGGGCCTTATCACCATAAAATGTCCCAACTTGACCATCGAAACAATATTTGACACATTGATGGTATTATGAAGGGATAGCCGCAAGTTGATATAGCGAGGGTCTTCCAAGCAAAATGTTGAAGGCTGAGTCTTGATCAAAAACCTTGAAATATGAATTGGATACAAGATCTCCAAACTGAGTTCTGAGTGTAACTTTACATAGTGGTTCTTGTTCATTTTTATCATATCCCTGTAGCATCATGGTGGAAGGAGATAAATCAGATTCCATGAGGCCCAATCGACAAAGTGTACGAATGGGCATGAGGGTGACTCCTGAACCATTGTCAATGAAAGCTCTTCGAACATCCACGCCATTGACCTTGCTAAACAAGTACAATGGTCTAATATGTCCATGCACAACATCATATTCATCTTCATCAGTAAAGGATATTAGTGCATGGCATTATTCAAGATTATTCTCTATGTGAAAGCCTTCAACTGCAGCAATTTCAGTTTCAAACTCCTGAGGACTTGACAAAGCCTCAATGAGTGCTTCCCGAAGATATTTTGACAGATTCAGAGCATCCATAATTGATAACTTGGCTGGTACTTGGGACAAGTGTTTCAATATATCATACTTTTGATCCGGAGGTCTGTGTTTCCCAATAGGAATATGTGGTTTAGCAGGTACCTTGGAAGAAGATGCTTTGGAAGTTGATGCATCTTGTATTGGGATAGGAGTTGGAAATATTCCTAGTTTTGGAAGATTAAACCGATTAGATCCATTCACTTGCTGAGAGGAAGAAGATGGAACCTCCAACTGGCCTTCCAAAATAACTGTTCCAGGACTGAATTTTCTATTGCTAGAAGAACTTTCTTGTTCTTGTTGAGCTCGCTGAAGGGCTCTACCATGATTTTCTGCTGCATACACAGTTCTAGAAGGGGTAGAATGGGAATAGTGGCTTCTGAAAGATCCACGTCTTCCCCTATATCCTGATCCCCTGGAACTTCCTCTGATTCCTCTGTTTGATACAGGGAATTCAGGCTCATTGAAATTGAAACTAGGACTGGCATATGGATCTGTTAATTGAATCATATTAACATAGCCAAAGACTAACTCTTCATCTGATGAAGACTCTACCTGATTATCCTGTTTAGGATTTTCCGTTTGGTGGGGTGGTGCCCGTGGCTTTGAAGTAGATGGCATGATGTCCGCCAAAGTCAAAGACAACTTAGGCTTTGACACATACTCATCTTCTTCTGATTATTTTTCTTTCTTTGAATCATGTAATTTCTTTGAGGAATTTCCCTCTGACGAAGAGGGTTTTGCCGCAACATTCATGGAAGAAGACACAATTGGTTTCCTTAATTGTGTTCGCAAAATAGCATGAGTTCGATTGATTGTCTTTCTGACCATCCAATCGTCATACTTTTTTGCATTTTTGCTTTTAAATTCCTGCCATTCATATTCCTCCTCTGGAACTGTAGCTCTGACACATGCTACCTGGGCTGAAGAGCCTTTCAGTGTGACCTGTCCTGATCCGACCATCTTTTTCAGGAGGTCTTTGAAGACAAAACACTCCTGGATGGGATGCCCCAAAATTTGATGAAAAGGGAAATAATTAGGATAGTCTTCATCTTCTTTCTTGTTTGGCCTCTTGTGTATTGGCAATTGAACCAAATTGTTTTCCAGAGCAGAAATGAAATAACCAGTAACTTGTTCATTTCGGAAAGAGTATGTTTTCTTCTTCAGATCCTCAAATTGTTTTTGTCTTTGATCTTTTTGATCATCTGGAAGAAAAGGCCTTTGTTGTTGCTGCTCAGAAGGTGGAGCCCTTCGAGAAGATGAAGGTTTTGAGGTAGAAATAGGTACAGGTTCTTGTTTAAGCATAACTGTAGGAGTTTCTGCTTTACCCATTCTCCTTCCTGGAGCTGATGGAATTACACGAGATTTAGCCTTAGCCTGTATAAGGGAATCATCAATCTGCTGAGCGATTGAAGTAAGGTCTTGGAACCCTCCTGTGTATTTCACAGGGATTAACGACGTGTGTAATTCATCATGCAGATTTGCCACACATATTGGGAAAAATTCTTCTTGAGGGAGTTCTAAACTCAAGGAATATGTTAATAGCTTCCATCGATCAATGAAATCAGAGACCCTTTCATTTTCCCTTTTCTTACAGTTTTTATGATCGAAAATTGTTTTCTTTGGAAAAGTTGAGATAAACTGAAGGAGGAATTTTTGGCGAAGATCCTCCCATCCGGTAATTGACCGGGATTGCAAGCTTGTATACCAAAAAAAATATGGTCCTTTCAAGGTTTTCACGAATAATCTGATTTTCACTGCTTCTTGCTACTCTGGAGTTCCCATCATAGGATCACAACAAGACACGTAATGCATCAAATGTTGTTCAGGATCGCATGATCCATTGAAAATAGGGAATACAGGGTTCCCAATACTGGATGGAGGAGAAATTGAATCTACCCATTCAGGGTAAACTTTATTTTCTGGTTGAACTTGCACACGCTTTCCTTCCATAGTTTCTAACTGAGCTGTTAGTGACTCAATAGTAGTTATTAACTTTTGAGAAAAATCCAGTTGAACTTGGACTTGGGTAGATGAAATGACTGGA
Source organism: Viscum album (assembly GCA_963277665.1). Taxonomy (NCBI): domain Eukaryota; kingdom Viridiplantae; phylum Streptophyta; class Magnoliopsida; order Santalales; family Viscaceae; genus Viscum; species Viscum album. Next base: position 397,651,345 of record OY728145.1, read on the forward strand.
TTTTGGTAAGATATGGCGATTGGTGCTGCAACTGATGGTAGCACTGCCAACTATTGTTGCACTTGACACGTAGGATTAGACCTGTGGGGGTGTATTGATAGAGGAGGATATTATTGATCCATATCAGTAGCTGCAACAAATTTCTTTGGATGACTGACTCTAGCATTCTTAAGAAGAAGAATACTCTGAAGTAGTTCTACATTCAACCTTCTTAATTCCTTCATTTCTTCCTCATGTTGTGCAAACCTCTGCTCTAGTGTGAGCGACTGACCTTCTCCAGAGGAAGTATATGTAACCTGGTTCTTTCCCTTCCCTTTGTTGGATCCTTTTCGGAGAGGGGGAAGTGGGTTACTCGAAGGATTACTTAAGTTCTGAGTAATCATTTGACTTCGTGTACGCACACCTTCTTCATTTGTGTCGGTGCGTACATCTTCTTGAGCCGAAACCTCTTCATCTGAGTCCCCTAAGTGAGCCTCATCTGTTGGATCAGAAACAACGGCATTGATGACATTAATCGATGCATAACTCATCGCATCCATTCTATCAGCATTTATTTGATATTTCCTTATTCTATGTCTTTGATGAGACATTTCCTTTTGTTGATTCAGTCCCTTAGGAACTTCTTGACGAACCGTATTTTGGATTGAACCTCTTGATAATTTGGCTCTTAGTTCCTCTTGATTTTTCATCCCCAATCGAGAAAAACCGACTTTCTCTGAGGAGGGAATTGATGATTTGAAAAATTCCTCAGTCCAGTGGACTGGGGTTGTTTCTGTTGTTCTCGCTCAACTCCCCGAATCATTTTTGTTGATTCCGAGGGTTGGTTTAAAAGAGTCCCTAGTCTGGTGAGCTGGGGTGGTTCTTGACATGCTATGTCTGAGACTTTCTTAAAATTCCTCCTGATCTTGCGAACCATAGTCCGGAAATTAGCTGGATGCATTAATATGTATCTACGTTTATCACCCGGTTCAAAATACCATTGGATAATTTCCGACACTTCTGTCACTTGGTGACGTTCTTTCTCCAAACGAGAGGCCGGTTCAATATTCTCATTTGCTTGATGGAAGAGTAATTCAACAACTTGTTCTATGTAATCTTGATTTTGAGAGGAACTAGTTGAAACATGTTCTTGGGAAAACTTTTGATTACAAACAAAGCCCATTTATTGTGGTCAGCCATGGGCAATAACATTGCATGAGACCATTTTCGGCGGGCTTTGCTGAATAGAGAGCGTCGTGAAATGTAGTGCTCCATGAACACCCCATCCTCTGACATGAATACCAGATGGGGCATTGGCAATTAACTGACACAATCTTCTTAGTGCGCCAAAGTATGAACGTTGAAGCGCTCTCTGCTTCTTTTCAGCCTTCGGATATCGAGAGACTGATAGAGACGCCAAATCAATCTGACGTTGTAACCCTTCTATTATATTAAGATGATTTTCATATTCATCATAAGATAATACTTTCTTTTTTAACTGACAAAGAGTTTTCCATATGTTGAGACGAATATTGTGAATTTCATCTTCCGTCAACATTTCTGGAATATTATACTAAGAGTCAGCCAGAGGCCAAAACATGACTGAAACATCACCTTTCTCCAGTTGTTTTCTCATATTCAGCATTTCCTCTTTATCATTTGATGAAGATTCTTTTACCTGATTTGACCAGAGTTGGTGTTTCCTTGTTTCTTCATTGGATTCAACAGGATTGGTAGAGAAATCATTGATCAAACTAGAAGATGCATGACTTAGGGGTGGTTCGGAGAATGACCTACACCCTGGTCTATCTTCTGATTGAGAAAGTATTTCACCTACCAGTGATGAAGCTTCAGACATGACTGGTTTCGTATTTTCAAGTGCCTCAAGATAATAGGGCTTTCTCGGCACTACATTGTCCACTAGAGCATTTTCAGGGCAATATGCATCACTACTGCGGAGTGGACTTTTGCAGCAAAATTCATCATCATGGGGAGGACCACCATAATGAGTTACAGAAAAAGATGAGATCTATTTCTCCTTGGTCTTCTGACCACACAAAGGGTTCCTGTGGCTCTCATCTGAAGATAAAACTTCGATATCGACCGAATTGTCATGAAGCAAGCCTTCAGGAGGAAGTTTTTGTTGAAGACCTTCAGAATTAATGTTCCCACTATTGGGAACTGAGGGAGTATAATCATTAATTCCAACAGATAATTGTCTGATGGCTTTAAGAACTCCAGCATCGAGCAAGGCCTTGTTACAGATTGGCTCTTGATTTCCTGACTGTACTGGGCGGGTCTTTTTCTTAGACGCCTTCTTACTCGCCTTGGAAACCACTTGTTGACGAAAGTGGATTCTCTGAGCATGTGTATGTGCCTGATCAAGAAAGATGGCTAGGTTAGGCTGATGATCTCCTCTCAAATCAGGTGTATGTTCCTGACTTGGTCGTTCGTATGATATGGGGGAGTATGCGCCATAACCCTCTTGGACTGGAATAGATGTGTGTTTCTGTTCCAGAGTGAATTGTTGATGTATCACTCCACTAGTAGGGATAGATTTATGTGTCTTTCCCTGAGATGCCGCTGAAGTTGTTATAATATCCTAGCAGGCATCCAGAATATGAGCAAAGATTTTCTTCTGCTCTTTCACCATTGATAGAATATTCTTGGTGACTTCAGCTGCCGGAATGAGAATATACGTCCATTCTGGGCTTGGAGCAGGTGTATGTGCCTACTCTTGTCCTCCTTTTCCTGTCAGTGAATCCTGACAGTACTCAAGTGTGGGGGCAGAGAGTTGAGTCTGCCTCTTATTTGTTGTTGGGGATTTCCGACTAACTTCTCTGAATGCTACCAAGCGAGACTGTTGGTAGGCTTGATTAATACTAGCAGGTGTATGTGCCTGCTGATTGCACTTCGCCAAACGTGATTGACGAGATCCATCATATTTAGTCAGACGAGCCTGCTGACTAGCTGATGATGTATAAACAGGTGTATGTTCCTGCTTATAGTACTCTGCCGGAATTTTCAGGCGGGATTGGCGTGATGCTGCCAGATGAGTCTGCAAGACAGCGGGTTTAAAACGGGTAGGTGTATGTGCCTGCTCGTTGCTTGCCACCAAGTTGGGTTGGTGGATTTCTCCAGAGATGGCAGAGATGAAAACCTGCTCACTATTGACCGGATTCCGCTTCTAGTGGTTCGTCTTTCTTGCTCGAGTTCGAGGAACCTGATCCGAACGCCTGGATTCGGTACCCTCATCATGTTGAGGGCACACTGCCACATGAGTCTAGTGGAGATTGTTGGTGGGAGCCCTCAGGAAGGACTCATGTCTGTTTGAATTAAGGTCCTGAGGGACCTGCTCATTTACCTCCCCAGAATAAGGGAGTGAATGGTGATTGCGTTCTGGGGATAACGACCCGAAACGGTTGGAGATGGTAGTCAGCACCGCCTGCTTCTTGATCACTGTTTGTCGTTGTCCAGATGACCAATGTGAGTTCTTTACTTGGAGGAATTGTCGGGCAGCCTCCAGAGTTGGGATGGTACCGTGTTGATGGTACTCCTTAACTAGTGCATTTGATACCCAGCATTGAAGACTCTAAGTAGGTGATATCATCCTAAGAGCGGACGATGATCCAACAGGAGTAGCAGTAGTGGAATTTGCAGCAGCAGTATTCACAGGTGTGAACTTGAGAGCATCCCTTCTAGAAATGCAGAAGATCTTGGAAAAAGAGTGCATGTTTGATATAACAGACGTAATCAAGATAAATTTATCCACTACATCTTTTGGATGATCACATATATCAATGATTGTTTTTGTTGACCCTCTCATTGAGTTTTAAATAGGGGCCTAACAAATAGGTAAAACCTCATTTTAACTTGGTTAAGGATTCATGTCGGGTTCACCATTTCTGTTTCCCCCGGAATCCGGGGATGACAGCCTTGATGGGAGGTCCAAACATTCCGATCAGTTTCTAACGGGTTTGTTCATAGAACCGAAAACATCCAATGATTCCACATTCATTCGGACCTACTTTCCAAAGGTAGGTTCTCATTAGTTTTTGGACTGATGAGGCTTAGGAATTTGCATTGGTCGAGAGGATGGGAGGTCGGACTCATCACATCTTTTTGAGGGGAATTATTGTCCACTCCGGGACTCTCTTTCTAGATCTAAGTTATGTTCGTGAATCCTTATTACATTACCAAGTATAAAATGAGCTTTCCTTCAGATATGACAATAAATGATTAAATATGTAGGAAATTTAGAGGATCTTTTGTATGTATTTGAGGTTCTTCATCGATAGAGAATCATCTGTATTTATTAGAGATTCTTGGTCAATGGTACCCTTCAACACATTTATACAGTAGTCTCTTGGACATTATGATGACCATACTGGTTTTAAAGCCACTCAGTGGGGCACTTGAATTTTATTTTCATTCAGAAGGACATGGATTATTTTAGAGTTGGGATCGAACCTGTAGATGGGCTACCTACGTATCCTTTGTTTAGAAAAGGAATAATAATCCATGTAGTTCGAGTAAGGGAGTATGATGTTTATGATTGATGGATCAAAGAAGGATTTCACCATTACTTTTACACTCTAAGCTCACGTGAGTCATGCTCGGTGTGGGAAAAAAGAGGTATCGGTAAAAATTAGACAAGTGTGCCATGAAAGATGCAATCATAAGAAATAATTTGGGGCTTATGTATGCATGACTGCCCAGATAAATGAAGGTTAGGATTTACATTAGGGAAGAAATCCAGGAACATGGTCCATAAAGGTATATGTGATTCATGGAGATTTTGAATACTCTAACTTGGGGATTACTCCTGAAAAGGAGGCCCAAATTAGGTGAAGACTTATGATTGGGTTTTACTCCTGAAAAGGAATCCCAGATCAAAGGTAAATTAGGACTGGTTAAGAGAAATTAAGACTGGGGCTTACTCCTGAAAAGGAGGCCCAGGTCAAGGATTAAGGTTTGGGGCTTACTCCTGAGGAGGATGCCCAAATTAGGGGACTGGGGCTTATTCCTAAGGAGGATTCCCAGATTTGGGAACTTTAAGAATTGGGGCTTACTCCTAAGGAAGATGCTCATGTTAAGAATTATGACTGGGGCTTACTCCTAAGGAGAATTCCCAGATTTGAGACTGGGCCTTACTCCTGAAAAGGAAGCCCAGGTTAGGGGATCTGGGGCTTACTCCTAAGAGGATTCCCAAATTAGAGGACTTATGACTGGGGATTATTCCTGAAAAGGAGACCTAGGTTAAGGATTCTCTCATCTTAAAGGATGAGGTTGAATGAATGAAATCTCAATCTTTAGTGACATAAAGATGTGTAAATCACTAGGTTTTGAGAGATATTCCACAGTATCCCTTTCAGATAAGGAAGTTAAATCAAGAAACCATGCCATAAATGGCTTTGAAGAGTGTCTTAAAGAATGAATCTTGAATAGGAAAGGTGTAATGGCTTAAGAGGGGTGAAATGGGCAAGAAAGACACCCAAAAAGGCAGGGGCATGCATGTCCTGGTAGGCGCGCAGGTACTGCGTGGGCACACAAGTCATGGTCGCGCAGGTATACGCCTGCGCGACACATGATGTACTTGCACGACGGTTAACCAGCAGGGTAATACTTGAGCGACTCTTCATTAAAGCCTTTAGAATCCTCTTGAGGTTCTTCCAGAAGAGGGGTGCACAAGATATATTGAAGGAGTAAGGTGGTGCGCAAGTGTGTCCCTTTTCCCTTAAGGGCTGGCCACTCAGGCGCACAAGTGTTGATGAGTTTCAAAACTTAGTCCTTTCTCCCCCTCTTTAGATCTTCCGTTCTGGGTAAGAAATTACCTTAGAAGTGTTTCGGAAGCTTTGAGAAGATACTAGGGCGTCGGGAGCTCAAATCTGAGTTTTTGAAGAAAAAAAATCATTCTTCAAATGGGGGGCCCACAGTGTCTATTTATACGCAGGAGAAGACCCCGGGCGGTTAGCACTTAGGTCACGCAAGTCACTTGCACGACCATAATGCATCGTGCAAGTGGACTTGCGTGACTTATGGGAAATCTTCTCCTTGTTCATTCCTTTGTCGATTTTTGATATTTTCTTCAAAGGATGAATCAATTTGTGCTAAGTCATTTCCCTTTTTCGATTTTTTAGATTTTGTGATGAAAGGAGCATCAACAATATTACATATTGTATTGAATGATTTATGATATGTTTGACTACGGATGAACTATTTTTATAACCTTTGTCATTTATGGTTGAAGTATTGGAATTTTGTATGCTAATTTTAATACGAATGTTTATGTTATGTTTCAACATTTTAATATGAGGAATATAGTATACTTAGTAAGTGACGGGTGGAGCTCGCTATTGCTCCTTGATGCATTGGTGGGTCTCATGAGAAAAATTAGTGCCTTGGTAAAAGTCCTTGACAAATATTTTATTTGTAGTCTTGGAACGAGGCCATAACTATATGGTAATGATGTCCAGTATTAGGAATTCCCTCATTATGAAATTAATTATTACATGTGATTGTTTTACTAGTAGAATATCCATGTGCATGTTTATATGGTAATTTTTTATTTATTTTCTCCATATTATGTTCATGTTTATGTTTAAAAGGTTGTTGTTTTTATTACACATCTTTCCTTAAATGTTTATAGCTTCTGCTAAATTATTTACCCTTCCTGAGCATCTGAGCTCACCCCATTCTTATGTTTTTTTTTCAAAATTCCAAAAAGTGTATTATGTTTGATATGCAGGGTTATGCTCAGGTAATAAGGGCATTCTCAATGGATTATTTATTTGGTGTTTTATGTTTGAATGTGAAATGTAACGTTCATGTATGTAATCTATTTTCCAAGACTGCTAAACTGATCGGTCCTTTGAGACTTGATTCCCTGTAATCATGCCAATGTATTAAATAAATTACTGGATCTGGGCTTCTAGGGTTAGGATGTTACACGGTAAATTAACCTTTCAAATAATATTAGACTATTTATGCTTAAAATTAGATTCATTCACATTTTAAGCCACTAAATTTTATTGGATAAATGTAAAAATATTTAACAAACATGTATAATCACATTTTAGTTATTTCTGTTCATTCCCACCAATACAATGGCAATGCATTAACTACCATTTAAAATAATAATATTATGTTATTATTTTTCAGTACAACTCAACGTTGTGTGCAACATAAGATTTCAAATAAACACATTGTTGCGTATAGAGTATACCATCAAACATATCATCCCATTTAAAGTAAAATTAATATTTAATTCATAAAAATTAATAAATATAAAAATATCATATTCCTTATTTACCCGGGATGTTACAGAAATCCCATTTGTTCATTATTTCTGATGAGGGGTGTGATAAGAAAGTAGTGAAAGGTCACTTACCATCCCCTTTAGAGATTATAATGACTTATTTCCTTCTAAATCTCACCACACATTCATATCTAAAGATTTTTACAAGGGTATTAAGATTCCACAAAAATAATTCGAGTTTAAATTAGTATTAAAAACCCCTAATTGTACAATTATTGCATCTCAAGTCTATGATTCCTATCGGGTTGACATTTGTGGGAATGTAAAACCTTCAAATCTTTTTATTATTCACCTGGGTCAATTTGATGTCATCTTAGTCAAATATTGGATTTCAAACCAACAATGATTGTCTATCTATGTGATGATATATATGAACTCCCTATAGAGATTACATCGAGTGTATTCGTCTTAACTTCCATTCATAAGGCATGTTTTTCTCAAATGGTTGGTGAGAAACTCAACATCTATGATTTGCCTATTATTCTCGAATTTTTGGATGTTTTCCTAACAGAGTCTCCTAGCCTTCTAACAATACGTGATTTTGATTTCTTGATAGAATTCATAACTTTTTACACAACAATTTGAAAGACTCCAAATATAATGGCCCTAACTAAGTTTTAGGGATGAAAGAAAAACTCCAAGAAAACATTGATAAGGGATTAATTCGACTATGTGTGTAAACTTTGGGAGAACCTATCCTATTTGTGAAAAAAAATATTGATCAATATGGATCTGCATTGATTATCCGAAGTAAAACAATATCATGATAAAGAAAAATTATCCTCATCCTTGTATTGATTACTTGTTTAATCAAATATGCAGATATCTGTACTTTGCCAAGATTTAACTTTATTATGGATATCATCAATTGATGGTAAATAAGGAGGATACACCCAAGACGACATTCTATACAAGTTATGGACACTATGAATATATAGTGATGCCTTTCAGCCTTACTAATTCCCCTGGAATATTCATGGATTTGATGAATATATTATTTAGATATTTCCTCAATCAGTTTTTGGTAGTCATTATAGACGATGCTCTTATATATTCAAAGAATAAGTAAGACAATGAAGATCATAAGAGCCTTATCCTAGTTGGTTAGGACAAGGCAAGTGCATCCAAGAGACCCGAGATCAAAATTAGGCGGAGAAATAATTTATGGGGTATGGTAAGAGTACTGTAGCAGGTACTGTTCAATACTATAGAAACAGAAACTATTCATCCATTTGGGCTTTTAGGCCATCGGTTTGGTCCTTGGGTCCTTTAAGGCCTTCGGGCCATGCAAGGCCTTCGGGCCAGTAAGGCCTTCGAGCTAGCAAGGCCTTCGGGCCAGTGAGGCCTTCAGGCCACCTCAAGGCCTTCGGGCCACCTCAAGGCCTTCAGGCTAGTAGAAATTGTGCTATAATTACTAGACAGACTATACAAGGAGAAGACTCCATATGGGGATTTAGAGCAGGTGCATTCACCAGAGCAGAAGCTAAGCAGAAATTATTGAAAGAGACGGTATGACATTGCCATCATGACCAGCCTATGCTTTCACAATAAGCCTAGCCGAACAAGACATGTGAAGGTGGAGAGATGATTTCATAATGAAGAAGCTGGGAAGGAGCATTTCCAAGTATAGTCTATATAATTCCTAAGACCTATGGTTCATGTAATCTCTTAAGCCTACGGGCCTTGTAAGGGTTCCCCCTCATCCCTTGAATGGGGGGTAATCAAAAATCCATAAAAAATAAGTCCTTTGTAAAATTCAAGCTAAGGAAGGGCATGAAGACCACATGATAATTATACCAAATACCCTAAGGAAGACAAGTTATATGAAAAATTTACGAAGTGTAGATTATAGTTGTAGAGGAATTCATTTTTGGGTCAAATAATCCCAATAGATGGTATAGAAGTAGATCGATTAAAGATGGAGTCTATTTAATTTTGGCCTAGACCAACCATGTTGACTGAGCTCCATACTTTTCTTAATTTAACTGGATATTATTTAACGTTTTTGGATGATTTCTCTAGTCTATATAATCATTTAATGAAGTTAACTGGAAAGGGTTCCAAGTTCCTCTAAACAGATGAATGTCAGAAAACTTTCAAGGAATGGAAGAGAAGGATAGTCAGCACACCTATACATAAATCCCCTTTTAGTAGATAAGGGTTTTTAATCTATATTGATTCATCCAAGAAGGTATTGGGATGCATTATTATACAGAATATCATGGATATAGCCTACGCCTTAGGACAATTAAAAATTCATGTGTAAAATTACCCAACTCAAGATTTGGAATTAGGAACTATAATTTTTTCTTTAAATACATGGAGATATTATCTTTATGGAGAAAGGTGTGATAAATACACTAATCATAAAATCCTGAAATATATATTCTCATAGATGGAGTTGAACATGCACCATATAATATGGTTAGATATAATAAAGGATTATGAGTTCTCAATACATTACCACACTATGAAATTGAACAAGTTGGCTAATGATTTGATTCAAATGGATCATGCTATCTTATCCATGATGAGGATCACAAAAGACCCATTATTTCAATATTTTCAAAGGATGGATATGGAAATCCTGAAGGAATGAGAAAATATTATCTTTCTCAATTTAATGTTCAGACCTATATCCAAGTGACCATCAAAGAGGCGCAAAAGGATGATGTATAGAAATAAAATATGGTTAGAGATGTTTTAAAATTTAACCATGATTAGGATGTAATTGTAAGACTCATGAACTGTGTATGTGTCCCATCTATACCAGATTTACAGAATGTGTTTTTAGAGGAATCTCATTATTATTCATTCTCTATTCATCCTGGAAGTATGAAAATGTTTAGAGACTTGAAATAATACTTCTAGTGGGATAGAATGAATAGGGATTTCCCTGAGTTTGTATCTCAGTTCATGATATGCCGGTAAGATAAGGATGAAAGAAAAAAGTCTAATGGGGTGTTGATCCATTAACTATAGCAGAATGGAAGTGGGAGAACATCACTATGGATTTTTTCATTAGACTCCCCAAAACCTCTAAAGGGTTTATACTATATGGCTGGTAGTCGATTTCTTTACTAAGTCAGCACATTTAATTATTATCAAATAATAATTCTCACTAGGCCATATTTCTAAGATATACATTAAGGAAGTGTTAAGGATACATAGAGTACTATATTCAATTATATATGATTGGGATCTTAGGTTTACCTCAATGATTTAGAAAATTATTCAGCATAAACATGATACTGAATTGATTTTTAGCACTAGTTATCATCCTCATACATATGGTTAGTATGAAAGAAAAATTCATACCGTATGAGGTATGTTGAGATATTGTTTATTGTATTTAAAAGGTGGTTGGGATAAAAAACATCCTCTAGTTGAGTTTTCTTACAATAATTGCTTCCACAAAATAATTCAGATGGATCCTTATGAAGTCCTCTATGGAATGAAATGTAGATCTCTAATTTACTAGGATGAATTTGCAGAAAGAATGATATTGGGACCTTAGATAACTAAGAAAATAGTCGAGAAGGTTTGAACCATTCTGCATCATATCAAGGAAACACAAAGTTGAAAGAATAGATATGATGATAACCATCAGTGTGATATATAATATTCATTTCTTGAGAAGTTGTTTATACAAATATCTCCATGGAAGAAGGTTATGAGGTTCTAGAAGAAAGGGAAACTAAACTCTATGTATATCTGTCCCTCTAAGATTCTTGATCATACAAGAATGGTAGACTATCGAATGGAATGTCCTCAAAATATATATCAAGTATAAAATTCATTCCATGTATCTGTCCTAAATAATTACGTACTTGTCCCTTCACATGTACTGAGATCAGATTTCATACGATTGGAGTAGGATCTTTCTTACGAGGAGAAAACAATTGAAATTCTAGATTGTACTCAGAATGTTCTACGAAATGAGACCACTCACCTAGAAGATATTTTGTGGAGATATCTCTAGTTAGAGAAAGCTACATTGGATGTTTTGGATATGATGAGGTGGGAATATCCATATTTTTTTGTATCAGGGTGATGAATTTCGATGGTGAAATTCATTTTAAGTGGGTTATAATGTAACACCCTGAGTTTTTTGTGAACCTTTTTTTAATAAATTAACTTTCTTTGATGTCATGCATTACACACTACATTGTGTCAAACATTCATTATATTCTATATCATGATAATCGTTCACTACACACACCACTAATTGGATATCATTACACGCAACAAAGAGAATCTATGAAATAACATTTTCTTGTTATAATTATTTAAACAAGATAGTTATAACCTAAAAATTAGAGTTAGTAATATGAGTAGTAATAAATACATTTTCAATATTATTTATAATGTTTATATATATATATACCATATTTATAATAAAACATGTAATTTTGGTAAAGACTTTATATGTTTGAAAAAATTATTTTCTCAAATGAACTAATTTCTATGTCCTTATGTGAACAATAATACAATTAATTTTAGACACTAATAGAAGATGAATTTAATAAAAAAAAATTAATTTATAATGTCCAAATTATTATAGGGTGAATTTTATGGATTTTTTGGAAAAACATTATTTTAAGATGAATAGTGAAATATATTGAATTTTAATTCAAAACTACTTTTTCAACAAATTTATTTCTAAATTTAAATTATATTTTAAAAAAATTAATAAGATTAATTTTACATATATTTATCCAATTTATTTCATTGGAACCAATTTCACATTTAAATTGGATATCAAAACATTCTAATCTTTTTATCTTTATTGATGAAAAACTCATTGTCGAAATACGTCTCTGGGATTAATTTTAAATTAACTTCATCCACTTATGTGAATGAAATTTAAAAAAAAGTATTCCAAATTTGGAATCAAAATAATTTATAATTTACAATAATTTCAAGTGAGTTTTTGACTGAAAATATGAATGAAAGTTATTAAAATTAATTACAGCGATTAAGAGAAAAAAATAGCTCAATAAAAGACTAAACCTTAAACCTAAGGCTCACAATGATGTTGAAAATTGTCCAAAATCCGTTGGATGTCCATATATACCCTATAATCACTTCTCTTTTATTGGTATAATTATTAGGTCCTATTTTAATAGTAAAAACATTGGTTGAATCCTCTTTAAAAAAGTTTACAAGAATTCCACCCCTCATCCAGTATATAAAGGAACTCAACCCCCCCCCCCCCAATTCACACCTATCAGACCCTTTGGATCAGAATAAATATAACTAAATATTCTCCCTCAATCCCTAAATGCATTCTATAATCCTCCCTTTTATAAAAAATCCATCCAAGGAATCCCTTTTGTGCATATTGAAAGGAGTTACCCAAAAAAGAGTTAACATCCTCCCTTGATCTCTTTTGTTTTGTTTTAATTATCCACCCCCTAAAATATTCTTATATCATGATTATATACTCACCTCAGTATCATAAATATTGTTTTAGTATTTTATTATAATTTTTAAATCTACACTTAAATAAACATCCATCTAATGGGGAACAAACTTATCATACTTCTGTACGGCGAACTATCGCATAACGAAACGATGTCGTTCTTTTTTCCTTCACCACCTCTCATAGTTGGGAATTATGATAGAAATGTTATTATATATATTTTTTTATTTATATTATATTTTGGATTTATTTATCCTTATAGAATCATTATATAGCACATACCTTCATTCTTTCCATTTTGTGTAAAAATGATAATTTGCTTTGGGGTAGTGTGGAATATCACGTCCTCAAAGTGATGTGATTCATTCACAATCAACATAGAATTTATTAATAATGGGTTAAGTAAACATATATTATATATATTACATAATAATTCTATTGTAATTATTATATATATATACATATATATCATTTACATTATTTCTTTCAATGTGCTAATTAAATGGAAACTGTGTTCAAGAATACGTACGACCAACTGTCTCCATGAACGGTGTATTACATTTTAGATTTATATGTTTCAAAGATTATTATAAAAAAATATACTGAATATAACAGACATTTAAATAATGTTTTACATTCTATAAATCATGATATAATTATGAGGAAAAAAATATGAAAAATTCAGACACACTCAAAGAATAGAGCAGATATTACCTGAAACATCACCTTAACATGGAAGTGTTAATAAGTGGATGATATAAAGAAATATATGGTATTATATATAATAAAATGGTTCTATAAAAGGTATATTTTAATGACCCCAACCCTAGTTTCCTAGAGCTGGTTCCTTACTTTAATGCATTGGTATAATAAACAAGGGATTCATATATCAAAGGACCGAATTGTTAAGCAGTTTTGGAAAACAAGATACAGTAATCAGTTTTAAATTTCAACTTTAAAGGAAAAAACAACATATCAAGTCCACTAGAAATATCCATAACTCCTATATTACCCCTAAAATTCAATCATAATATCTAACTTCACATCCTAGGTAAAAATAAAACATAAGAAAGGGGTGATCTCGTATGCTTAGTAAGGGTAAGTAATATAGTGGAAGATACTATAACAAATACTTTAGGTTGAATGAATAATAACACATGGAATTATAACATAAACTTGATCATAATATAGAAACAATAAAAGATGAACAAATAATTTCAAAAAAATAATCATATGAGAATGATGCAACCATGGATATTCTAATAATCGAGTATTCACACGGTTAATTATTTTCTAATCATAATGAGGGAATATATATTCCAAAAATAATTAATATATGATTGATGCCTCAGCTAAAACACCAAAAAATAAATAATTAAGGCCTTGGAAATAATCCATTTCTATTTTTCATCATGAGACCTACCGATGTATCGAGGGGCTATAGAGGGCCCCACCGGTCACTCACTAATTCCAATGAATTCTTCATATTAATGGGGTCAAATATAAAAAACTTATATATATATATATGAAATGTAAAAAACTTTCCAAAATCTATTAATATAATCAATAACCATTCTGAGTAGTTTGGTGAATAGTATAAAGATATCACGTCCACTGTCAAAATGATCATACTTCATTTAATAAAAAAATGTAGATGATAGTCATATGAGATTATTCTTAATTAAGAAAAAGATTAAACAACAGTTTTTGAAATAGATGAAAATACCCTAATAAAATCACCAAGGAATTCTTGAGAAAAATTTCCTTTTACTTTGAAAAGAATAGTTCTTTTGGAAAAATCAATTTTATTTTTATTACTTATTTTTATAAAACCAGTAATTAAAAAATATAGTTTTTCAAGAAAAAATATTTTTATTTTAGAAAAAAAATCACCTAAAATATATTATTTATGGTAATTGAAAATGCATAATAAATCGGGAAGTTCTCTTTAATCGGGTTTGCTTATCGGGAAGAATTGAGAAAGGAAACTTGTAAAACATGTATTTCCTCTTCAAATAAATATAAAATGATCAATATATATGAGTTAGAAACATATAAAAAGAATTTATAATAATTATATTAAAAAATTAATAATTAAATTTGGGTAAAGACAGATAATGGGTAACCCGAATACAAAATGGAGGTTTGGTAAGAAACCCTTATCACTTTGTAATCAATCAAATAATTTGCCTTATAAAATTAATAATTATAAAATGAAACATTTAATACCATGAATATAATTATATTTAAGACATTATAAACCAAAGGGTTGTATAAATACACCACACATAGGAAATATTGTTGAATAAGGCATATCTCACATAAATAAAAGTGAGATGAGAAAAACCCTTACATTATGCCCGAAAGTGTTCTGTACATTAACTTAAAGTCTTGGATAATGAAATTATATTCATTGATAATTTAATTCATAACCATTTATACATATATTTGATTTATTATTGT
Organism: Viscum album; assembly: GCA_963277665.1. Lineage (NCBI taxonomy): Eukaryota > Viridiplantae > Streptophyta > Magnoliopsida > Santalales > Viscaceae > Viscum > Viscum album. The sequence goes on from OY728145.1 coordinate 397,666,530, forward strand.
TTTATTATATTCATTTATGGTCTTTTTCATGAGTTATAAGATATTATTTTATCGTTTGGGAGCGTTCGTTTCCTTGGTTTTCAGGATCGGTTTACTTGTATATGAGTATGGGTGTTTATGTAAAATGGTAATTGTTATCTAGAATTTAAGTAATTTGTTATTAATTAAAATTAAAAATGTTAAATGTTTATATAATTCATTTATACTATTGTGGTTAGTATGAATCATTAGATAATGCATTTGTGATAATCGTTTAGATTATTTTGGCAGTTTTTCCATCATCACAAACTAGTTTTCTTTTATTAATTAACAACACGTGTATATAATAGTTCCAAAACCTTAAATATGATTTAATAAAAATATTATAATTTGGATTAACTATAAAAATGGTTTTATTACAAGCCCTGATGGTTTTAATATAAAATTAAAATGCATCGTCCATGATGTCGGTAAATTGACACATCTCGGGAAATGTTTTCATTTATAGAATAAAAGAGAGAGAGAGAGAGAGGAGTTTAATGATGGATATTACATTAACATGATATAATTATAGTATATAAATGATACTATATTTTTCATTTCTATTTGGATAGGGTAGGGTGGATAAGGATAGGAAAATAAAATAAATTAAAAAAGAAATAAAAGAAAAGAAATAGGATTTTTACTTCTTGATTTATCCTACTTGAGAACATATTTAAGGGTATTGGTTTTAGTATTTTGTTGTTAAAAAGGGCTCTTGTGTTATGGGGAGATTTATGGGAAGCTTATTGGGTATAAATTTTACGAGAAAAAATCTTGGAAGGTGTGAGAAGAAGAGGTTGTGAGGGGTGGCATTTATAGTAGAGGAGATGAGGGTTTCTCATTGTTTTATTCATTACGTTATTATTTTTCCTCAAGACTATGAATAGTTTTAGAATTATAAAAAAATATATTAAAATAATTAATTTATATTTCAGATAATAGTGCTTACAACATCTATGACCCAAGGAATAGTTTATTTAACTTATAATGTATTTATATTTTAAATTACAAAATTTTATTATTCATGAAAAATTCAAGTATTTCAGAAAAATCCCAAAAATTCACCCTAATAAATTTTTGATATGTAGAAATAAAAAAATGAACAAAATTTTATGAAAATAATTTTACAAAATATTAGAAAATGTATTTTTAATTAAAGTCATCATTTTCCCAAAATATACTGCTTTTAAAATTATAACTGATTTTATAACACTTTGAAAAACTAACTAAGGTCTCAAAAAAATTCATAAAATCACAATACAAAATTATTAATTTATGAATAACTTTTATTTAATTACATTTTATATTAAATAATTTTTTTAATTATATTATGGTAATTTAATATTTATGACTTCCAAAAATATCGACAATTAATTAATAATTTTAAAAATATTCATTTACTTCTACTGTGATATAATTATATAATAAATTCATTTATAATAAGAGTAAAATTTATTTATTCTTTTATAGGTGAGTTTATTGTTATAATTTCTATATTAGTATTCTTAAAGGATATATTGGTATTCTAATAGTCACAATACTATTCATCAAAAATGAAACTTATCATAGAAATATAAAAAACATAACCATAGTAAATTTTTAAATTAATATTTCAAAATTAATGTTTATTATTTCAAATATAATTTTTAAAAGTGTAAAATATTATATTTAAAACAATATCTCTACTAAAAGGTGTTAAAACTATATTTATAAAGATATAGCCATTTTTTGTAAAGTCGAATTTATTATTATCTTATGCCTTTAAAACTTTTTTTGATGAATGTGAAAATATTTGATTGAATATATAATAAATAAATTTCATTAACATCTTTAACTAAAGTGATTAATTTAATATATTAATATAAAATTTCATTGTGGGAATAAAAATAGTTTCTTTAAAAATCATCCTTTATATTCAATTGGGTTTTATTTTTAATTAATAAGTAACCAACGAATTGATTTTATAAACATGTGTAATATATATTTACTTAATCTATTTCATTACTATCATTCCCATAATCTATGTGTCACGACCCGCCCTCAAGACTCGTGTTGTGACTACCCCAAGCTCGCCTTCCATAGGCCAGGGGCTGGTGACTAGCACCAAAGGCGTAAATCCCTAAGCTGGGAAGGCATTGCCTTTATAAAAAGTAAATGCACATAATCAAAGTACACAACTGAAAGCAAAGCACTAAACAATACTGAATATAGAAGAGGTGATGGAAAGTAATAGGGGCCAGAAATACATGCCCAACAGTAAAGTACAAGGAAAAGACAAAACATGTACAACTAAAAGACAAACAGCTGGAAGGTGTTTAGAAGCTCCTGGAACGTCCACCCTGGATCCTATCTAAAGGCTAGGAACAGATAGCCTCCACAACGCCCCACGTCTATTCGTCTCCTATGGGTATCGTCTCGTCATTAGGTCCACTTCTGGGTATCGTCCAGTCCTCGCACACTCTGCCTCGGTCAGTGCTATCTGTCGTCTGCATCCAATACAACGAGGTGCGGGCATAGCCCGTGCAGGGGTCAGTATAAGGATACTCAGTAGGGACCCTGAGACCCTCAAGTTCTTACAAAATCCAACAGGGATAAACCAAAAAGAATGAACCAATGGATAACCATTACTTAGGTATATTCCCATGCATATACCTAAGTTATCTAGTAACCCATCTCAATCATGAGGAAAACACAAAGGTCATTGACTCAGCTCAACCTGTATTTTCATTATCGATACCACAACTGTTGGAGAACTCATCCGCTATCGAGAACAGTGGGCCTATCGCGACAGCAAGGCGCTTGTCACTAACCTTGGACTGTTGAGGTACTCCTCATGTCAAGTACAGCGGGTCTACCGCCAAATACCAGGTGCTCCACCACTGTGGGTCTGCCACAAAATATCGGGCGCTCCCCCTAATAGTCTGTAGAGAAAATCCTATTGTTGAGTACCACGGGTATGCCTCCTAATACTAGGCGCTCCTCTTTCATGGGTCTTCCGCCAAATACCAGGGGCTCCCCACTGGGCTAGTTGAATCGGTCAAGCAGTCATCAGGTCTGTCAGCTACTAGGTCTCCACACTTTGTCTTCTCGTCACTGGAAGGATCCGCTTCCTGAGAAAATGGGAAACAATCCAACTATCACGAAGTCTCATGTAGAATTATCTCAATGGTCTTTCACGTCATAGGGTTCTCAACGCAACAGACGGCACGTCAATCGGACACCCGGTCTGTGAGTTATTAGCCTTTGAGTCCCGGGGGCCCGGTTGGTTTTGTGTATGAACCAACCTGACCGTATCTCAACTATATCTGGAACTCCTGTGGGGTATTCTCAAAGGGACATCTTTGTTCTAAGAATATTGGTGTCACAGATGGTTCGTCAAACAGATGCTCGTAGCCCGAGTTATGGGCGAATCGGTGTATTCGGGTCTAACGGGTCCGGGTCCGGTCCGACCCAGTCGGACTGACCCAACATGACCCTGGTCGGGACTGGGGTCCATCCCGGTCCATCAGTCTGACCCGGTCCCAAGGGGCAGCCCGGACCGAAGGGACGGCCCGACCCGAAGGCGCAACCCGACCCGAAGGCGCAACCCGACCCGTGGGGGCGCCCCGGCTGGCCAGCCGCGTACTGGCTAGCCGTATGGCCCGGCAGGTTGGCCGCGTTCTGGCTGGCCGCGTGGCCCGGCAGGCCACACCATCAAGGGGGGGTGACCCCTAGTTTTTGAAGGAACAGGCTCTAGGCGCCGGTTTGGTGAATCTCGCGGAACCCGAGGCGTCCCACCTGCAGCGCGCACCGGTGGCCGGCTCAGCCGGCTGCCCTTCCCAATCCTCTGCGGCCTAAGGCCGCAGTCCTTCTCCAGCACAGCACAACGGTGTCGTGCCCAGCATCTCTACCACGGCCCGCCCTGTTCGTGACCTCCCGCTCTTCCGCGTGGCGCGACGGCGCCACACTCGCCGTCCAACCGTCGCAGCCCTCCTGGTCGCGACCTTTCCTCCCGGCGTAGTGGGACCGCACCGCGCCCCTCCAGCACAGTTGCGGCCCACCTGGCCATGACTCGATTCTCTATGCAGAACGGCGGTGTCTCACCCTTGTGGAAACTCGGCGGCCTTGTGCCGTCAGCTTCTTTACAGTCGGCTTGTTGCCGGTCGCCACATGTACCTCCTCTGTCATCATCAAACAAGAACAAACAAAATGGGAGGTTCGGACCGTGTTCGTGCGGTCTGAGCCCTCCTCATCATGGCGAACCATATTCTAGAAATTATAATGACGAAGAACAGAGCTTTATACTCATATTTAAAATTAACTCAAATCCCCCTACCTCGCTTGTCGTTGATCATTGATGAAGTCGTTGGATGGAGGTGTTGATTCGTCGACGTCGGAAAGATTCTGAGGTAGGAGAATGAGGAAGAAGTGTTGTCGGCGTTCTTTGAAGTCAGCTCATTCCTTGGATCTGGTTGAAGAATAAAGAAGATGTTCGACGATGTTCTTCGTGCTCTTCACATTATTCATGTTCTTTGATGGAATAATGGTTCTCCGTTGAGAGATTTCTCCAAGGGTTCTCCAAGCTCTACCAAGTTGCCAACCAAAAATAATAGAGGAAAATTCTATTATTTGTTGGCACAACAACAGAAAGGGTTTTTTTTAATTAAATGAGACAACTCATTTAATTAATTAGGGTGGAATTGGAATCAAAATTCGAATAGGGTAGGGGGAGATTTTGAAATAAATGAAGAGAGGGTTGGCACAATTATGGGGGAAGTCCAAGAGTTACAAGGGGTTAAATCTCGTGTGGTCCCCATGATAATTATCCTCCCTAGGGAGGTTATGTGCGGGTGGGACCCACCACCATAACCTCTCATGGGAGGTTATGGTGTGGTGGCCCCACCTCCAACCTCCACTTTTAAGGTTTTTACCGCCAAAATAAAAATAATCCACACTTATTTTTATTTAACTTTATTCGTAAAAACTCCACATACTAACTTCCATTCTCGCTAGAACGCAACTATGGTGAAGGTCTCACTAGGCAATCACTGATGTTGTGATCTCAACGGTGCCCTTGGATTTCAATTCAGAGCACCGGTTCCAATGTTATAAAATCCCAAATGTACGTTTACCGAACATACCTGAAAAAAAAACATTAGAATTTGATTCCAGGCACACCGGGCCTCGGAATCAAGCATCGTTAGAAACTGTGGAATCGTAAAATTCCAATGTATTTAAAAAAATTCCATGGTATATCCGGGTCTTTACATTCTCCCAACCTCATAATTTTATGTCCCCGTAAGCTAAAACTCGAACTAAGGAAACAAAAGATGGTACGTAGCATACATCTGAGCCTCCCGCTCCCATTTTCTCTCCTGGAGGTTCCCGTGCTGCCAACGAACGTGCACCAGAGGTGTCGACCGTCCACATAGGACTCGCTCCGGTCAATCCTCGATCTCCACTGGGACCTTCATGACTATAGCCCTGTCATCGATTCCCAGCTCCACGTGGTCAATGATGTAGGATGAGTCATGCACGTATCTCCTCAGCTGAGATACGTGGAAGACGTCGTACACCCGATGCAGCTAAGGTGGAAGAGCCAGGCGGTAAGCCACATCGCCTACTCTACTGAGGACCTAGAAAGGTCCGATGATTCACGAAGATAACTTGTCAGCTCATCCAAATCTCCACAGACCTCGTCGAGGTGAGACCCGTTGGAAGACGTGGTCTCCAACCTCGAACTCCAGAGGTCTTTCTCTCCAGTCATCATATGACTTATACCTGCTCTGTGAAATCTTCATCTTCTCATGGATGATCTACACCTTCTCTGTGGTAGCCTATACCATCTCTGGTCCCACTAGTGCTGACTCCCCTAGGTTTATCCAGCATAGTGTAGATCTGAAAGGTCGACCATACAAGGCCTCAAGAGGTGGCATACCGATGGTGGAGTGATAACTTTATTGAAGGAAAACTACACCAAAGGCAAGTGATCCTCCCAGCTGCGACTGAAGTTGAGGACACATGCACGGAGCATGTCCTCAAGAGTCCGAATTGTCCTCTGGTTCTGACCATCTTTCTGAAGATAGAAGGCGGTGCTCAAATGTAGCTGCATCCCAAAAGACTCCTGCAACCCCTTTCATAGACGATAAGTAAACTGTGAATCTCAGTCATAGTCAATCGAGGAAGTTACTCCATGTAAATGCACAATCTTCTACATGTAGAGGCATCCCAATCTATCTACTGAGCCCTGCTCTATGATCAATAGAAAGTGGGCCGACTTGGTGAGTCGTTCAATGATCACCCATATCGAATCATTACTCCTAGAAGTATGTGGAAGACACGTCACAAAGTCGTTGAATATCCCATCCCACTTCAATTCTGGGACCTCTAAGGGTTGTACCAAGCCTGCTGGTACCAGCTTCCCTGCCTTCACTTAGTGACAAGTGATGCATCGTGAGACAAACTCTACTACCCCCTTCTTCATAACTGGCCACCAATGCTATCGTCGAAGGTCCTGGTACATCTTTGCCACTCCTGGATGTCCCGCAAGAGGGGAAGTGTGGAACTCCCACAACACTTCTTATTGAAGTGAAACTGGTACCAAGGTATGTCCTCTGAAGAGGATGACATTCTCCCCACCTTCAGAAAATCCATCAGGTGCATGCCCTGTGGATATCGGAGCACGTCATGTCTCACAGTCAGCGTCTCCACACTGCACCTCCCTGACTCGCTGAAGAAGTGGAGGTGTGACTGTAAGAGACTGAAGATAGGCTACTCCATCCATATCCACAAAGGATATCTGTAAGGCAGCTATCTACTTTGTCACCTCTCCTAGCATCTTAATGCATGATCTCCTGCTGAGAGCATCCGCAACAACGTTCCCCTTCCCAGGAGTATAGACTATCACGAATTCATAGTCCTGGAGGAACACTAGCCAACGCCGCTGTCTCAGGCTCATGTCCTTCTGAGAGAATATATACCTGAGACTCTTGTGATCATAGTACATGGTAAAATGTTGGCCCCTCAAATAGTTCGGCCACATATTCCAGGCGAATAACACTACTGCTAACTCCAGGTCATGGGTAGCATAGTTCTTCTCATGTTGTCTCAACTACCGAGAACCATACGTGATCATAGCTCGCTCCTGCATCAGGACACACCCGAGTCTAGTCCCTGATGTGTCGCAGTAGACTGCGTACCATACACCTTCCTCTGGAAGCCTCATGATGGGGGCACTAGTCATCCTCTGCCTCAGCTCCCGAAATCTCTACTAGCATCTCTCTGACCACAAGAAGGGTTTCCCCTTCTTTATCAAGGCTAACAGTGGCGCTGCAACTATGGAGAAGTCTTGAACGAATCTCTGGTAGCACCCATCCAATCCCAGGAAACTCCTTACCTCCATCACACTCCTGGGTGGCTCCCAAGCAAGCACTACCTCAATCTTCGCTGGATCTACTGCCACTCCAGCCTCTGAGATGACGTGTCCCAAGAATTGAACCTCTCGAATCCAAAACCGGAACTTCGAGAGCATACCATAAAGTTGGTGCTCTCGGAGTGTATCCAGTACTACCTAAATTTTTTTGGCATGCTCCTCCTCAGTTGTCGAGTAAATCAGAATGTCGTTGATAAAGACTACGACAAAGCGATTGAGGTAAGGCTAGAAGATCCTATTTATGAGACACATGAACACTGTTGGAGTATTGGTTACGCCGAAGAGCATAACCAGGAACTCGTAATGGTCGTACCGAAACCTGAAGGTCATCTTCCGTATATCCTCATCTCGAAATGTGAGCTGTTGATAGCTTGATCTGAGGTATATCTTCGAGAACCATCGTGCTCCCTTGAGCTGATCAAAGAGGTTGTCAATCCTCATAAGTGGGTACTTTTTCTTCATGGTCACCTGGTTTAGGCAATGGTAGTCGACACAGAGCCTCAAGCTCCTGTTCGCCTTCTTGGCGAATAGAATCGGGGATGCCCAAGGAGAAACACTAGGCCGGATGAATCCCTTCCCCTGCAAGTCCTCAAGTTGTACCCTCAGTTTTTGAAGCTCAGCCGGAGCCATCCAATATGCTGGAGTTGATATCGGTGTCGTCCCAGGGTACAGGTCAATGTAGAGGTCCACCTCTCTGCAAGGAGGTAGTCCTGGGACTTCATCAGGGAAAACATCCGCATACTGGTCCACCACTACAGGATAAGTTAGACTCTCCACATATACTACTCTGAGGGTAAGGCAATCCAATTGGTGAGTGATCAGCTGCACCCTCCTCTGAGTAATTCCACCATGCGCTGCAAAGGTTCCCTTCTTGTCAGTGAAGGTGAACTTGGTCTCGTTCGTGCGGACACACCGCACTTTGTGCCTAATACAGTCGATATGAGCATGAACAGAAGATAACCAGTCCATATCCAAGATGACGTCATAAGGCCTCAACGTCACTACGAGGAGATCCCAGCAGAAGATCTCTCCTCTAAGAGTAAGCTCACATTTCCGGCACCAGTGCGTAATCGTTGAGTCTGCTCCTGTGGGATTCTCTAGCGGTAAGGATCGAGCCAACGACTCGGTCGGAATCTCCGAGCTCCAAACGAGGAGAGTGGCCATGAAAGAGTGACTAGAACCTGTGTCTATAAGAACTTCATCTAAGGTGGAGTAGACACATATCGTACCTCGAATAATCTATGGAGCACTATGGTTGTATGCCTTAGGTTCCTGAAGCTGAGCTCTCCCATATCAGCCCGCTCCCTATGGTCGGGGTGGTCCTCCTGGTGGGGGTGGCAGCAGAACCTCGTAACGTCGACCGCCGCTAGCTGCTCGACCAGCTCATCTGCCACGTCCACCCGCGCCTTGCGGACCGCCTCGATCGAACCTCTGCCTTTTCTTGGGAGGTCCCTCAATGGCCTTCTGATCATCAGAATGGCGGGTCGGACAGTCACGAGCCATGCGACCAAGTCCGCCACATGAGTAACAATGCCCGATCCTGGCATGACTGGCTCTGTCTACACTCTGGGTGCCCTACACAACCAATCCCGAGTCGTTCAGTCTCCCACCTGTAGGTCTGGTCCTCTTGGACCTCTGCGACAACTATATACTTCCAGCTACAGAAGACTCCGTTGTGTGTCGACTAGTAGTAGGTCTCACTACTGGTGACGGCTCAGCAAGGAAACCTTCTACCAAGAGGGCTCTCTCTAACACCCCCACCTGGGTCGGGATGCTGAGGCAGATCATCGAGGCTCTAATTTCTCACCTGAGCCACTGCTCGAAGTCAGATCCCTGAAAAATGGCTCCAGTACCATATCAATGGAGTAGCGCGGGAGGTCAGTGAACCTTTTTTAGTACTTCGCTACTGTCGTGCTACCCTGCTACCAATGAAGTATCTCCTGTATCCACACCGTATGAAGGGTGGATGGGAAAAACTCCACTTGAAACATGCTCTCGAAGTCTTCCCGGAGTAGCGCTGCCTCATCGTGGACCTGAAGCGTTGGGCTCCACCATCTGCTTGCTACTGCCTGAAAGAGGCTGGCAGCAAGGATCACCATGTAGCCTACTAGTGTCCCTACTAGCCTGAAGACTCTCACCACAGCCTCCATCCAATCCTCAGCCACCTGTTGGTCCATCTCTCCCGGGAACCTGGGTGGCCTCTAGTGTTGGAACTCGTGCAACGCGCTTAGGTGGCGTGCATCGTCTGCTGCTGAGGTTGGGGACATCGGTTTCCCAACGGGTGGTGGTACTGTTGGTGCCTCCGTTGGTGCCTCAACTAGAAAGGGGCCATGCACTGAGGCTTCATCGCTCGGCGGGCTGTCAGTGGGTACAACTCTCGGGGATCTAACCAGTAGTTCACGAGGAGGCATCTTGAAAGAAACAGATGCATCACGGTCAAACGATTATACCTGGTGAGCAGACCTGGTTGAACTGACTTAAAGAAAAACTTTTGAAACACACACGCAATAAGTGTTTTCATGAACTAAGTCAGAAATTGGTAGTCAGGGTGCTGGTGTACGGATACGTCGGCCGCCACACCAACAATGGACTCCCTGTACTGAAAACCACACTCGATACCCTTAACACTATTTCTTCACAGAAAATAAATATCAGAGTTCTAAGTTTTATAGTAGAACCGACTCCCTTGATACCAATTTGTCACGACCTGTCCTCGGGACTCGTGTCGTGACTACCCCAATCCCACCTTCCATAGGCCAGGGGCTGGAGACTAGCACCAAAGGATTAAATCCCCAAGATGGGAAGGCATTGACTTTATAAAAAGTAAACACACATAATCAGAGTACACAACTGGAAGCAAAGCACTAAACAATATTGAATACAGAAGAGGTTTTGGAATGTAAAAGTGGCCAGAAATACATTCCCAATGGTTAAGTACAAGGAAAAGACAAAATAGGTACAACTAAAAGACAAATAACTGGAAGGTGTTTAGCAGCTCCTAGAACGTCCACCACGGATCCTACCTGAAGGTTAGGAATAAATAGCCTCATCAACGCTCCACGTCTGTCCATCTCCTCCGGGTACCGTCTTGTCGTGAGGTCCACCTCTGGGTACCGTCCAGTCCTCATACACTCCGACTCGTTCAGCACTATCTGTCATCTACATCCAACACAACGAGGTGCGGGCATAGCCAGTGTAGGGGTGAGTATAACGATACTCAGTAGGGACCCCGAGACCCTCAAGGTCTCACAAAATCCAACAAGGATAAACCACAAAGTATGAATCAATGGATAACCATAACTTAAGTATATGCCCATACATATACCTATGTTATCTAGTATCCCATCTCAATCATGAGTAAAACACAAAGCTCATTGACTCAGTTCAACCAAGATTTTCATTATCAAAACCATGACTTTTGGAGAACTCCTCCTCTGTCGAGAACAGTGGGCCTGTCATGACACCAATGTGCTTCTCACTAACCTTGGACTGATGAGGTACTCCTCCTATCGAGTATCGTGGGTCTACCACCAAATACTAGGTGCTCCTCCATTGTGGTTCTTCTTCCAAATATCGGGCGCTCCCCCTAATAGCATGCAGAGGTACTCCACCTGTCAAGTACCGCGGGTATGCCGCCAAATACCAGGCGCTCCTCCACCATGGTTCTGCCACCAAATACCGGGCCCTCCCCACTGGGCTAGTCGAATCAGTCAAGCAGTCGTCGGTTCTGTCAGCTACTAGGTCTCTGCACTCTTTCCGCTCGTCACTGGAAGGATCTACTTCCTGAGCTACTGGGAAAAACTCCAACTCTCGCTAAGTCTCACGTATAAGTATCTCAATGTTCCGCCACATCATATAGGTTTTAACGCAATATACGGCGCGTAAATCAGATTCTTGGTCTGTGAGTTATTATCCTTTTATTCCAGGGGGGCCAGTTGGTTTCGTGTACGAAGCAACCTGATCATATCTTAATTATACCCCAAACTCCCATGGAGTATTCTCAAAGGGACGACTTTGTTCCAAGAATATCGACACCCCTGACGGGTTTTCAAAAGGACGCACGTAGGAAGAGTTATGGGTGAATAGGTGTATTTGGGTCTAACGGGTCCGGGTCTGGTCCGACCCAGTCGGACAGACCCGACCTGACCCGGGTCTGGACCAGGGTCCATCTCGGTCAGTGAGTCTCACTCGGCCTGAAGGGGATGCCTGACCCGAAGGGACGGTCCGACACAAAGTTGCGGCCCGGCCCGAAGGCGCGGCCCGACCCGTGGGGGCAGCATGACCTGTTGGCCACGTGCTGGAAATGCGCGTGTCCCGGACAGCTGGCCGTGTGGCCTGGCTGGCCACAACGTTGTGTGATGGCATTGTGCCTTCGGCGCAGTGCGATGGCACTACGCCCCTCCGGCACTGCAGTGGCCCACATGACCACGGCTCGATTCTCTATGTGGTACGGCGGTGATGCTCCCTTGTGGTGACCCACCGGCCTTGTGCCGCTGGCTTCTTCGCAGACGGATCGTTGTCCGTCTTCATGTGTACCGCCTCCATCATCATTAAACAAGAACAAACAAAAGGGGAGGTTCGGACAATGTTTGTGCGGTCCGAGCCCTCCTCATCATGGCGAACCATAATCCAAAAATTCGAACGATGAAGAATGGAGTTTTATACTCATATATAAAATTATATCAAATCCACCAACCAGGCTTGTCATTGATCGTTGATAAAGTCTCAGGATGGAGTCTTTGATTTGTCGACATCGAGAAGAGTCTGGGGTAGGAGATCGAGGAAGAATCATTGTCGGTTTTCTTCGTGGTCGGCTCCGTCATTTGATCTAGTTGAAGAAGGAAGAATATGTTCGACGACATACTTCTCATTCTTCATATTCTTCACATTCTTTGTTGGAAGAATGGTTCTCCTTTGAGAGGTTTCTCCAAGGGTTCTCCAAGCTCTACCAAGTTTCCAACCAAAAATAATATAGGAAAAGTCAATTATTTTTTGGCACAACAACACAAAGAGTTGTGTTTAATTAAATGAGACAACTCATTTAATTAATTTGGGTGGAATGGATTCAAAATTCGAATAGGGGAGGGGGAGTTAGAAATAAATGAAGAGAGGGTTGGCATAATTATAGGGTAAGTCCAAGAGTTACAAGGGGTTAAAGCCCATGTGGTCCCCATGTTAATTATCCTCTCAAGGGAGGTTATGTGCGGGTGGGCCCCACCACCATAACCTCTCCTAGGAGGTTATGGTGTGGTGGCCCCCACCTACAACATCCGCTTGGAGATTTTAACTGCCAAAATAAAAATAATCCACACTTATTTTTATTTAACATTATTCTTAATAACTCCAAAAACTAACTTCCATTCTCGCTAGAACGCAACTGCGGTGAAGGTCTCACTAAGAAATCACCGACGTTGCGAGCTCAACAGTGCCCTCAGATTTCAATTCCGAGCACCGGTTCAAAAGTTATAAAATCCCGAAGGTACGTTTACTGAACGTACCTAAATCAAACATTAGAATTTGATTCCGGGCACACCAGGTCTCAGAATCAAGCGTCTCCAGAAACTATGGACTCGTAAAACTCCCATGTATTTAAAAAAATCCATGGGAAATCCAGGTCTTTACACTATGAGATAACTATAATAATTAAATAATAATATTTAAAACATTTATTAATCTGGTAAGCTATCGAATAAGATGAATTTAAAAAGAGGCATGATGTAAAATCATAGATGGTTACATTCTCCCATGCTAAAATAAAATTTTCTCTAACAATTTCAAATTTTTATAAATAATCATAGGTTAATGCTTAAAATTATTTTATGTGAAACCCACATTAGAAGTAGGGTTAATAAAATATCATCTTAAAAAGAGTTAAATGGAAATTCATAGGTCACCATAAAACTAGGAATTTGAATAACATAAAATTTACGAGAAGTGAAAATATAGATTTTGAAGAATAATCTAACCATAATGTTCTTATTTATATTGATAGAGAACATGGTCATTATAAATCTAACCATTACAAAACACTAAATCTTATTATCGGTTAAAATATAATCGATTTCTCATAAATAAAGGTACATAAATAGTTTTTTCTTCAAAAATACTTTTCCCTAGAGTTGAGGGATTCTTTTAAAATCCCGATAAGAACTTGAGAAATTAAATTACCTGATTACTCACCATTTAATAATCATAATATCATCCTTTTTGTGCTTTGATCTATTCTCACATCATTCCTTACACTTGGAAATGAATGATCAAGATGAATTTTTCATGCCTGAAGTAATTTTTATAAATCATATTGTTCTCAAGTCAATCCTTTGATGTTTAAATTTTAATTGAACAAAGAAGGATATAACATGATATCAATTAAAATTTATTTTCAATGTTTAACTTGATCTATTCCATAAGAAGTTAATCTTAAGACTCATCTAAAACATGTATGTCAACATTCAATGGCCAAAATTTAAAATAAAGGTCACAAAACTTACAAAATAAACATAACATAATATTCCCCAAATAATTTATCTCTTAATCCCACATACCAAATATATGATTACATTGATCACCTTTAAACATGCATGCTTAGAAGAGTAAAATTCTCAGGTTGTTGAATATATTACATAATTACAAACATCTAACAGTCCTAGAAAATATAATATAAACTATAAAATCACTAAAAAAATTTATTCTCACCCTTAATAACCCATGTCCATCTATTTATTATTATCTCAACATCAATCAAATATTTAGGGTTATTTTTCCAAAGTCATGTGTTTACAAAAGATCAAATTTTCACTGAATCACTTTTCTTGGTACCTTTGGACACACACTTTCAAATCCATAATGAAAAAGTAGTATAGTATAATTTTTATATATCTAATGATTCTTATAAGAAAATAATTATTGATAAAATAGTTAAATAACACAATTATTGAATCCAAATATAAGCATATTAATCATTCCTCTTCGTTTGAGGTAATAGCATAATCTTGACTGTGATCCCTTACCCTTTTTTGGGGATATATTCCCTTGATGTTTGGGACATTCATTTGTGTAGTGCCCCATCTTCTTGTTGTTGAACAATTGCACATTGGAGAAAATTTTCTTATACATGCAATAACTAGAATGGTTTCCATTCTCTCCACACTTGTATAAAACTCTCATACATCTTAAGAATGTACCATGGTGCTTCTAACCACAATTATCACATTTGGGAAGATACTTCTTTTGGTTCTTTACATTATCCAACTTTTTCCTAGTTTTTCTCTTGTTCTCATGCTTCCCTCTAAATCCATACTATATAGAATATAATTTATCCTTCTTTTTAGAACATGTTATTATCTCCTCATAAGAATAGAATTATTGGGAGACTAGTTCCCTTTGAAATACTATCTTAAACCCATCAAAAAAACCATCATTCTTACTCTTTCGATTATGTGCATTGATGTGTTTCACATTGATTCTGCTAGGTGCTATTTATAAATATTGGAACACACTAGATTAGATCATAACATTATTAAAAAATGTATAATACCAAAAATAGTTAAATACTTAACATAAACTGAATTATTAATGTGTATCTAATCTCATAATCAGAAACATGGTTTCATTGGGGATGTGTTTAATCTCAAATCCTTCACAATTATTTGTAATGAAAATGTGAATTATCCAAAGAATTTGCCTTAGGATTTTCAAACTAAGTTCATATTAAGGATCATTGTCATGTACCAAGTTACCCTGAGTGATTCCTGAGACACCTTGTCAATGTTGTTACCCCTAGGTACATATGTGGAAGAACCACATCCACTTGTAGAATCTAGACATGGATGTATTTCTAGGAAGACCCAAATAATCTCTACCTTAAAAAATTATAGGATTTTATTATATGTTTATCCTCAATGTATACATTTGGTTTATGTTAAATAAAAAAATTTCTGAATCTAGTTTCAATGTTTTCAACTA
The DNA here is from genome assembly GCA_963277665.1 of Viscum album. NCBI lineage: Eukaryota > Viridiplantae > Streptophyta > Magnoliopsida > Santalales > Viscaceae > Viscum > Viscum album. The sequence goes on from OY728145.1 coordinate 397,681,927, forward strand.
AACAGCCTCAAATAACAATTGTAAAGACCCCAACCCCAGTTTCGTGAAGCCAATACCTTACATTAATACATTTCTATGATAAAAAAGGAAGTTTCATCTTGAAGGACTAAATAGAATAATAGTTTTTTAAAAATGAATTCATAATTCATTTTTACATTACAACATGAAAAGAAATACAAAATTGCAACTCCAATGGAAACATTTTTAACTCCAAGATTATCCCTACATGTCAATCATATTATACAACTTAATAACCTAGGGAAAAATAAAACATAAGAACTAGGTGAGATCATATTATTAGTAAGTGTAATTAATTTAGTGGAAGCTAATATAAATAATAATTTATGTTTAATGAATAATAACACATGCCATTAGTATATAAACATGAGCATAATATAGAAAGAATAAAAGGTGAATAAATAATGGCATAAAAATAATCACGTGAGAATTAATCTTAAACATGGATATTTTACTTGTAAAATATTCATATAGAAAACAATTAATTAATTTTAATGTTGGAATTAATATGGAAGACATTATAAACATATTATTGAGGCCTCGGACATGAAACCTGAAAATAAATGGTTAAGGCCTCGGCGAAAATCCATTTCTGTTTTATTTGATGAGACCTACTGATGCATAGAGGGGATAGAGTGGGCCCCACACATCACTTAATAAGTCCATTTCATTCCTCATATTAATGGAGTTAAACATAAAAAACATATAAAAATGAAATGTAAATAAATTTCCACAATATGTAAACATAATCAATAACCATTCTGAGTAGTATGGTGAATAGTATCATGATAGCACATCCACAGTCAAACTGGTCATAAACCATTAAATTAAATATGTTATATAATAATGATAATATATTATAACCAATTAATAATATTAATAAAAATATTTAATTTAAATATATGAAAATACTCTAATAAAATCATCGAGGAACTATTGAGAGAAGTACACTTTTTACTTTTCAATGAATTATTCTTTTAGAAAAATCATTTTTATTTTCCATAATTGTTGGTATAAAACGAGTAATGAAAAAATATATTCTTTCATGAATAAATTAATTATTTTATAAAAATCATGGTGACTTAAAAAATATTATGTATGGTGCATGAAAATGAGTAAAAAATTGGGATGTTCCCTTTAATCAAGTTTTCTAATCAGGAATAATTGAGAAGCGAACCAGGTAAAACATGTATTTCTCTTTAAAATAAATATGAAATGATCTATATATATGAGTTTAGAACATATAAATATAATTTATAATATGTGTATAAAAACAAGTAAGAATGAAATTGGGGTAAATACTGAGAAAGAGTAACCTGAATGGAAAATGGAGGTTCCAGAAAAAACCATTACCACATTGTAATCAACCAAATCATTTTCCCCGTAAAATTAATAATTATAAAATTAAACATCTAATACCATTAATATATGGGGATTCATGATATGATAAATTAAAGTTATGTATTCATACACAACACATGATAAAAATTTGTGAATAATTCGTATCTCACCTAAATAAAAGTGAGATAAGAAAAACCCTTACCTTATGTCTGAAAGTGTTTTTAACTTGACATTATAGTCCTAGATAATGAAATTAGATATTTTAATAATTTAGTTCATAAAATTTTATACATGTATGTTATTTATTATAATTTTATTTAGTTCATTTATGGATTTTTGATGAGTTATAAGATACAATTTTATCATTCTGGAGCATTCGTTTCCTTGGTTTTCAAGATCAGTTTACTTATATATTAGTATGGAAGTTCATGTAAAATGGTAATAGATATTCAAAACTAAATTTATATTTTATTAAATAGAATAAATAGTATAAAATGGTTAAAAAAGTTATTTTTATATTTTGGGGTGAGGATTAATCATTAGATAATATGTTTGTGATAATCGTTGAGATTATTTTGGCAGTTTTTCAATCATCACAAACTAGTTTTGTTTTATTAATTAACATCATGTGTATATAATAGTTCCAAAAAATTAAAGAGGATATAATACGTATATTAAAAAAATTAACAATAAAAATGGTTTTATTGCGCACATTTAATGTGTTAATGGAAAATTAAAATGCATCTTCCTTCATGTTTGTAAATTGACACATCACCTGTGATACTTTCATTTATAAAATAAAGAGAGTGATAAATGAGTTTTATGTTGAATATTTAATTAACATGACATAATTTATCTATATAAATGACATGTGAGTAATCATGTCTCTTTGGATAGGTTATGTGATAAAAGTATAACAAAATAAATGATATTGAAAAGAAAATAGAACAAAGAAAGAGGATATTTTCCTCTGTAATTCTCCTCCTTGAGAACCTCCTTAAGGGGATTGGTTTTGAACTTTTATTGAGAAAAAGGCTCCCAGACTTGGGGTATGGTCTTAAGAAGAGGATTGGGCAGAAAGTATGAATGTCTCAAAACATGGAAGGTGTGAGGAGAAGAGGCGGTGATGGGTGGTATTTATAGTGAGGGAGAGGGGTGTTTTCTCATTGTTTTATTCATTAGTTTATTATTTTTCTTCAAGACTATGAATAATTTGAGAATTATCACAAAATATATTAAAATAATAAATTTATGTTCTAGATAATGTTTCTTACATCATCAATGAATAAAGAAAGAGTTTATGTAATTTATAATGTATTTATAGCATAAATTAGTGTATTTTACTATTCCCCAAAAATTCAGAATTTTTTAAAAATCCCAAAACACCACCCTAAATTTTTTTTGACATGTATAATTAACAAATGAACTGAATTTTATGGAAATAATTTTCTAAAAAATGTAAATTTAATTTTCAATTAAAATCATCATTTACTAGAAAAATACAATTATAAACATTATAGTTTCTTTTGTAACACTTTGAAAAATTATTTAATGTCTCATAAAATTATAATAAATTCATAAGAAAAAAATATATTAATTTATGAATAAATTGTATGTATAAAATTATCTTTTAAATATATTTTTTAATTATAAATTGTAATTAAATATTTATGACTTACAAAAATCTAAACAAATAATTAATAATTTTAAAAATATTCATTCACTTATATTATGATATAATCATATCATAATTTCATTTATAATATTGATAGAGTTTATTTATATTTTCATATGTGTGGTTGTTTTTATAATTTCCAAATTTTTATTCCTAAGGGTTATATTTTTATTCCAAAGATCACATTATCATTCATCAACAATCCAGCTTATTAGAAAAATACCAAAAATTTAACGAAAGTAAATTTTGATATTACACATTCATAAATAATGTTTATTTTTTCATATATAATTCATAATAGTTTCAAAATGTATAATTAAAACAAGTTCTCCACTAAAAGGCCGTAGAAATGTGTTTAGAAAAATATAGCCTTTTATGTGTAAAGTTGGATTTATTCTTATCTGATTCCACTAAAAATATTTTGGATGAATGTAAAAATATTTGACTGAAAATATAATATAAAAAATTCATTGATAACTTTAACTAATAGTGATTAATCTTATTTATTAATAAAACATTTCATTGTAAGCATAAAAATTGTTTTTATAGAAATGTATCCTTTATATTGAAATAGTTTTAATTTATAATTAATTAGTAACAAACGAATTACTTTTATAAAAATCTATAATATATATTTTCATATTTTACTTAATATCATTAATTTCCTCCATTACCAACATCTAAGAGATTACTATACTAATTAAATAATAATATTTAAAACATTTTTTAAGATGGTATGCTATAGGAAATATAAAATTTAAAAAGATATATGCTTTAAATTCATGGGGTGTTACATTCTCCCCTCATTAAATAAATTGAACCCTTGAAATTTTAAATTATTCTATATAGATAGAGGATTATACTTGATATTATTTTGTGTAAAACCCATATCGAAAATAGGGTTAATAAATTATCCTCTTAACAAGAGCTAAAGTAAAATGCATAGGTCACCACAAAATAAAGAATTAGAAAAGGAAAACATTTATGAAAAGTAAAAATATATAAATGGAAGAATAATATAACCATATATTTTTAATGGATAGTGATAGATAAAATGGTCATTAAAAATTTAACCATCAAAAAACCATAATTCCTATGATTGATTAGAAGACAATTGATTTCTAATAAAAAAAAGTACACAGATAACATTTTTGTTTCAAAATAAATTTTCTTTAGAGTTGAGATATACCTTTAAAATCCTAATAATAAATTTATAATGTAAAAATATTTTATTACTTTTCATTTCGTAATAATAATCTCATCCTTTAGTGGTGGTTCGATCCATTTTTATATCATCTAATACACAAGGAAGTAAATATTCAAGATAAATATTTCACACCTAAATCACCTTTTAATAAATGTATGGTTTTTAAGTCATTACTTCAACCTTTAAATATTTACTGAACCAAGAAGGATAGAGACTTTAATCAATGAAAAATAATTTCTAAAGTTTAACTTGATCCATTTAACAAGTAGTTCATCTTAAGACATGTGTAAAATATGTTTGTCCACATTCAATGACCCAAATTTAGAAGGAAGGTCACAATATTTCCAAAAATACACTAAATATAATATTCCCCAAATATTATATCTCTTAATCCCACATACCAAATAAAGTATTACCTTTATCACCTTTAACCATTCATGCTTCCAATATTAGAACTCTCAGGTTGTTGAATATATTCCTTAAATACAAACATCTAATAATCCCAGTAAAGAAAATATAATCCATAAAATAACTAAACACCATTATGGTCACCATTACTATACCATAACCCTATATTTATTATTATATCAACATTAATTATATATTTAGGGTTATATTTCCCAAGTCATGTGTTTCCAAAATATCAAATTTCCACTAAATCACTTTTCCTGGTACCATTAAACATATGATTTTAAATCCTTAATGAAAAAGTACTTTAGTACAATCATTATATATATTATTATTCTTATAAACAAATAAATATTGATAAAATACTCAAATAACACAATTCTTGAGTCCAAACACAAGCCTATTAATCATTCCTCTCCATCTGAGGTAGTAGAATAATCTTTACCATGGCCCATTTTCTTCTTCTAAGCTATATTTCCTTGATGTTTATGTAACGCCCCGACCCCAGCTACCCAGAGTCGGTGCATTACTTCGTAACATTGGCATGATCACAAGAAAGATCAAATCTCGAAAGACCGATTGGTTTAGTAGCCTTGGAAACACTAGATATATTCATAAGTTTTACATTACATCATAAAATGAAAAACTACTACTACAACATAATGTTTCCACAGTCCACACTATAATCCCCTCATAATATCCCTGCAGGTCATTCATAACTTACATCTTCACTTCCTGGGAAAAATAAAACATAGAAAAGGGGTGAGCTCAAATGCCCAGTAAGGATAACAATATAGCGGAAACTTTCATAAATAAGAATAAACTTTTAAGGAAATGTATAACTAAAACCAAAACCTTTCAAACATGAACTTTCAACATGATATGGCATAAATAAAATGAAATAATGCCATTTACTTATTCACATGGATATTCTACTAATCGAATAATCACATGAAAAATCAATAACCACTTTCATAATGTTGGAATGCATAATGCCAGACTATCATAACCACATAGCCAAGGCCTCGTGCCAAGACTACAAATAATATTTTGTCAAGGCCTTGTGCCAAGACACTAGTTTGTCTCATGAGACCTACCGATGCATCGAGGAGCTATAGCGGGCTCCACCCGTCACTTATTAAGTCCAATGCATTCCCATATGAAAAGGTTTAAACATAACATAAACATTCATATTAAAACTAGCATACGAAATGTCAATACTTTCACAATAAACTATGAATGGTATAAAAATAGCACATCCACAGTCAAACATATCACAAAACCTTCAATACAATATAGAAGTTTTGTATCATAATAAATCAACTTCAAATAATCTTAAAATCCATCAAAGGATGTTGACATAGATGAAATCAAAATTCTTTTTAAAGAAGTATCTCCTTTTATTTTGAAATCATTTAAGATCCATATAAAATAAAACATTTTCTTTGAAAATATTCTTATAAGCTTGTATGGAAAGCTTCGACGATTTTATAACGGCGGAAAATAACCGCACCCGCCGTATAAGTTAAAAAAAACATTCTTACCTCAATTCTGTCGAAAAGGTTAAAAAGGACCTTGTTTTGAAAACGACGGAAAGATTCCTTTATAAACCTCTTATAAAAAGTCAAACAAGGGTATAAATGACTTTAACCCATATTCTTGTAAATAGTAAAAATGTTTTGAAATACATTTTGAAGAAACATGGATGTGGATGATAACGAGATCCCAGTAGATTATTACGTATAAACAACCTCGGATAAAGAAGAGATTGTGAAATAACCCTTACCTTGTACTTTTCCTTTGTTGGGGTAGGTTAACCTCCTGTATAATGGTGAAATAATTGTTATTAAATTATACAAGAATCATATACATTAATATGATATCATATATGATCTTTTAACATTGCTTTATTAATAATATCTTAGTATTATCGTCGTTTCGGGTGATAATCGATTCGTTCTTCTTAAATGTTTGGTTACGTAAGACATGTTTGTAATGGATAGATTATATCTTATTCATAATCAGAATTATATTAACATTATTTTTAACCCTAAAATGAGAATAATACTTGAATGGATATGATGGAGAATGAATCTTATCGCGTTCGTGGAGACGGTAGTCCGTACGTACGCACGAACGCTACTTCCATTTAATTTTCATTTTAAAAGAATCAAATCTAAATGATACATAGGTATATTACTATTACAGTATAATATAATATTTTATATATGTTACTTAAGTTCATTAACACCATCCTTTATACGTTCCATGTGTGGTATGAACGAGTCATATCATTTTAAGGGGGCGGTAGTCCGCACTTCCTCAAATGAAATTATCGTATGTATATACAACATGAAACGAATAATGGTATGAAATAAAATGGAATTACAGAAGCTTATATATAAAATATATATAATTAATATCATATTTAATTACAGTGCCATCATAATGGCCACCATGAGAGGCGGTAAGATGTATTTGAACAATCATCGTTTCGTGAGGCGTTAGTTTGCCATCCACAGAAACATTATGTTCATCATCCATTAGATGGAGTTGTGTGTATGTGTAGTTTGAATCCTTCTTATAACAACATCCTAGTATATTGAGGATACTGGTGTTGTAACAAAAGAAAGGAAATAAAAAGATTTTGGGGGTTGGAGAAGCAAAATAAATGAAAATACTTTAAGAGAAATTGTTACCTTTAATTTAGGTAACTCACTTTGGTTGGAACCAAAGGACTTCTTGAAATGATTTCTGCCTAAGGGGAAGCTTCAAGGAGGAGGAGAGGGATGTGGGGAGATTATTTGGGCAGAGTTTGGACGAGCCAAGTGGCTTGAGAGGTGTGAGGAAAAGAGAAGGAGGAGTGCCCTTTTATAAGAGGGGTGAGGGGCACCTTTGGAAAAGCTAGAAATATTAATTTATAATAAATTCATATTCGGTTTCTAAAGGCTCCGAAGTTGATTATTCAAAGGTTAAGGTGGGGATAGGTCGAAATCCACTCAACCAATAGAATTTAGACAGGTTTGGGTACTTATATTAACCTTATCTTTAAGTATTAACTCTAAGTTAATTAGTTTCACTTTTACAATGTCTCTTTGTATTTTTATATAATATGGTTAATAATCTTACTATATACATCAAAGAGACCCCCAAGTGGTACATTAATGATGAACCTATCATGATATAAGTCTCTTGGCCGAACCTTAGATTTTTAGGAATTTAATATCAATTAATAATATAATATTTGTTTTAAGAACTCTTTTATGTCAATTTTGACACTATTCAATAGTTGATTTTTTTTTGAAACTCATAACAGATTGATTACTTCGAACAAAGTCAATTAAATCAATACTAATATATCATATTATCCTATAAAATTAGTTTAATTCATTAAAAGTTTCATATTATATTTATTTGGGTATTTATAATATCAATTATTTTAATTTTTCACTATTATAGTAATTACTGCATCATCATTGTGTCATATATAAAATAAATTATATAATGTCTAAAAATTATAAATAAAATATCATTATGTAGAAAATCTTTTTATCTTTCTAATGAATATTTATAATCGAAAATCCAACATGTATAACCCTATGTAAAAATTGTTCTTCTAAAAGATGTAAGCTTATGCCATTTTTATTTTTATTTAAGCTTTATTAATATAATGTGTCATTATCACTTACAAGTGGATCCATGGGGTCCCAAAATAGACCCAAAGATTCCCATGGTCGACCATGTATCAACCAATAGGGTTAAGACACGTTTTAGGGTAATTTAGTATTATTATATATTATTTTTTAACCCTTATTTACCGGATTTACCCTTAACCATGGTAAATAAAATATTTACCGCAGTAATTATTCAAAATGTCTAAAAATAAAAGTTACCTATTTACACAATTTGAACATCCTGATTCCAAATATGGAATCCATTTTTCTAAATTCAAAACACAGAAGTGGCAGAAATTAATTTAAAATTAATTCCCGCTGTCAAAACAAAAAGCGTGTTTTTAAGAGATAATAACTATCAAAAGATTGACACTTGTTTATGTTCGGTTTAATTGTAAAATTATGTCCAATGACCAAAATTATATTAAATGGTAAAAATATATTCTAAATATACTTTAAAACCACTAAAATTCATAATTTATCACTATTAATTATTTTGATTAAAAAAGTTGTTTTTAATTAAAATTTAATAATTTTCACTATTCATCAAAATATGAAAGTTATCCGAAAAGTACCAAAATTTCACCTTAGGCTAAATTTGATATTCCGAATCCAAAAATGAAGTCCATTTTAAAATATAAAATATATATAACTTCAAAAAGTAGGTATTACTATTCATAACAGCTAGTTTGATTGGTTACGGTGTGTTAGAACTCGAAGTTGCGTACAACACACGCTACTGTTTTATTCAAAGGAAAGCGTACCGCGGAAGCTTGGGATGTTTCATTTTAAATTTTTGATGTCCCCATTTAGTCAAAAAGTTTAAAATATTTTATTTAAAAAGGTTTCACTATTAGAAGTTGATAAAAGTGAAATACTGAAAATGAATCTGTTCTTGCATTATGACTAAGAAACTCATAATAGGGATTCTAAAATTATAAGGATTATATAAAGTTCAAAATGTAGTTAATACTATTCATGACCTCTTTTAATGGTGTGATTGAACTTTGTGTTGCGTGTAGTGCAAGTTATTGAATAACACACTCTGAAATCCTGGGGTGTTACATTCTCCCCTCCTTCAATAAATTGTGTCCTCGCAATTTGAAATTGTTCTTCGAAAATAAAAGGTTGAAAGTAGAAAATATAATTGTGGGAAAACCCACATCGGAAATTGGGTTACTAAAATTTAGTCTTAATATGAGGAAAAGAGAAATGAAAGGGTCACCACCAAATTATGATCTCGATTAGGAGAACATTGGCGGCAATTAGAGACATATAATTGGAGGAAAAACGTAAATATTTATAGGTAGTGATTGAGGTCATCAATCACAAACAAGTATAAAATTGAGGTCCTTAAACTCATCAATCTATGATGATTTGAAGTACCATCGGTTCAACAAAATATAGGGTATTGGGACAACACATTTTTGACATTTCAAAATATCTTAGTTGAAATCCCACATCGAAAAATGAATTAATGAGGCCTCTATTTAAAATAAAGAGTGGAAAGTATGAAGATTACCGAAAATAACACATACTAGGGTTCCATGTAGGAAAATATGGATATGGAAGAGATATCTAAACATAAATTATCTGATGGAGAGTGGTAGAGAACATGGCTATGAAAAGGCAAAGAATCCCAAAGCCATAAATTTGTGATGATTTAAGGTACCATCTAGGACAACATTTTTGTTCTAAGTTTCTATTATTAATGTTGAGGAATTTATTTATGAGATTGGCTAAGATAATAAGGAGATATACTTACTTTATAATTAGAATTTTACCCATTAATAAATTTATACCATAAACTCATCTTTCACTCTAGAACGTAATTTTTTTTTTCTATTTATACTATTCGTACAGGGTTCCAAAATAAATGAATTTATAATTCATCTACCAGATCTTTTAAAAAAACTACATTATTTAATTCAGGAAATCTCGTGGGACAGTGGTAGGTGATACACCCTTGTCTCCCTTCGGTTGCGGGTTCAAGTCTCGCAGCCTTGCCGGACGCGACGGATTGCCGCCCGACCTCCGGGTTGTTCTTTTATGGCAATCCAAAATAATCCAAACTAGAACTATCCAAAATACTTCAGTCCAACATTTATAAGGAAGGTAAACATAATATAGATCCTTTTTACCCCGTAATAGAATATGAATACCTTCATCATGTATTACCATATTCCTTATTGATTACATTCATGCTCCCTTATTCCATATAGAATGCTGGATATACTTCATTAATCCAAAAATGTTTTAAACCCCAACAATGATGGAATATAAAAATCATTAATTAGTTCCAAGGTAGTCAAGAATATCCAATATAATTTATCCAAAACAATCACATATTATTCCAAAATCACTACCTCAGTATCAGAACTATATTATGATTTATCATTCTCTCAACCATATATTTTCCAAAAATTTATCCTTCTATTGAGTCACTTTTCTTTGTTCCACAAAATCTCAAGTCCTTAATGAAATAGTACTACAGTACAATCCTTACATACTCCATAATTATTATAACAAGTAAATTGTTGATACACACTCAATTGACATAATCAACATAAGAACTCTAATCATTCCTCTTCATCTGTGGTAGTATCATAACTTGATTATTATCCAATAACATCATTTGCGGCATAGTTTGATGACTGGGACATAGGTTCACGTAGTGTCCAAACTCCTTGCAAATGAAGCATTGTACATTTGAAACCATTTTCTTACCCTTGCAGTCACGTACTTTGTGCCCTTTTTCTCCACACTTATAACAAACTCCCATTCCTTTCAGGCAAGTTCCAGGGTGTTTCTTTCCACAGTTACCACATATGGGAAAATTCTTCTTTTCCCTCTTCCTTTTATCCATCTTTCTCTCTTCCATCCTTTTCTTCTCTTGCTTCCCTTCAAATCCATAGGACTCAGTAAAATCTTTACTTATCTTATCAACACATGATATTATTTCTTCATATAATGATAATACATGGGAGAATATTTCTCTTATAAATTCTGGCTTAAGACCATGAAAGATATGATCCTTCTTTCTCTTTGTATCATGTGCATTGATAGAGTTCTCATTCCTTCTACTGGGCGCCATTTCTAAACAATAGCATACACTAGATCAGTTTGTGAATCAAAATACATAATCCCATACTTATAAAATACTTAACATAAATTGAACTATCTATGGATATAATCCATAATCATAAATATTTTTTTTCTTTGAGGAAGTATATACTCATAAACCCTTCATAATGATTTGTAAAGAAAGTGAGAGTTATCCTAAGCATATCCCCCGGGAGTGTCGTAACCAAGAGTGCAGCAAGGCCCGTTGTCGTGCACCAGTTCCCGTTCGAGTCTAGCTCAAAGCGGTGTTTTCGGGTTTTACCCCTAGGTACATCTGTGCCAGAGCCGCCTCTACCTGCTCGTATCCAGATAGGGATGTATTGCTTGGAAAACTCACAAAATCTCTACAATACCAAAATTCTAGGAAGTTCTTCTATACTAATCCTCAAAGTTCATCTTAGGTCTACGTGCTCTAATCAGAGTTTATCTAAATCTAGCTTCCAAGGTTTGTACTAAACTTCCTCTGATACCAACTGTAACGCCCCGACCCCAGCTACCCAGAGTCGGTGCATTACTTCGTAACATTGGCATGATCACAAGAAAGATCAAATCTCGAAAGACCGATTGGTTTAGTAGCCTTGGAAACACTAGATATATTCATAAGTTTTACATTACATCATAAAATGAAAAACTACTACTACAACATAATGTTTCCACAGTCCACACTATAATCCCCTCATAATATCCCTGCAGGTCATTCATAACTTACATCTTCACTTCCTGGGAAAAATAAAACATAGAAAAGGGGTGAGCTCAAATGCCCAGTAAGGATAACAATATAGCGGAAACTTTCATAAATAAGAATAAACTTTTAAGGAAATGTATAACTAAAACCAAAACCTTTCAAACATGAACTTTCAACATGATATGGCATAAATAAAATGAAATAATGCCATTTACTTATTCACATGGATATTCTACTAATCGAATAATCACATGAAAAATCAATAACCACTTTCATAATGTTGGAATGCATAATGCCAGACTATCATAACCACATAGCCAAGGCCTCGTGCCAAGACTACAAATAATATTTTGTCAAGGCCTTGTGCCAAGACACTAGTTTGTCTCATGAGACCTACCGATGCATCGAGGAGCTATAGCGGGCTCCACCCGTCACTTATTAAGTCCAATGCATTCCCATATGAAAAGGTTTAAACATAACATAAACATTCGTATTAAAACTAGCATACGAAATGTCAATACTTTCACAATAAACTATGAATGGTATAAAAATAGCACATCCACAGTCAAACATATCACAAAACCTTCAATAAAATATCGAAGTTTTGTATCATAATAAATCAACTTCAAATAATCTTAAAATCCATCAAAGGATGTTGACATAGATGAAATCAAAATTCTTTTTAAAGAAGTATCTCCTTTTATTTTGAAATCATTTAAGATCCATATAAAATAAAACATTTTCTTTGAAAATATTCTTATAAGCTTGTATGGAAAGCTTCGACGATTTTATAACGGCGGAAAATAACGGCACCCGCCGTATAAGTTAAAAAAAACATTCTTACCTCAATTCTGTCGAAAAGGTTAAAAAGGACCTTGTTTTGAAAATGACGGAAAGATTCCTTTATAAACCTCTTATAAAAAGTCAAACAAGGGTATAAATGACTTTAACCCATATTCTTGTAAATAGTAAAAATGTTTTGAAATGCATTTTGAAGAAACATGGATGTGGATGATAACGAGATCCCAGTAGATTATTACGTATAAACAACCTCGGATAAAGAAGAGATTGTGAAATAACCCTTACCTTGTACTTTTCCTTTGTTGGGGTAGGTTAACCTCCTGTATAATGGTGAAATAATTGTTATTAAATTATACAAGAATCATATACATTAATATGATATCATATATGATCTTTTAACATTGCTTTATTAATAATATCTTAGTATTATCGTCGTTTCGGGTGATAATCGATTCGTTCTTCTTAAATGTTTGGTTACGTAAGACATGTTTGTAATGGATAGATTATATCTTATTCATAATCAGAATTATATTAACATTATTTTTAACCCTAAAATGAGAATAATACTTGAATGGATATGATGGAGAATGAATCTTATCGCGTTCGTGGAGACGGTAGTCCGTACGTACGCACGAACGCTACTTCCATTTAATTTTCATTTTAAAAGAATCAAATACAAATGATACATAGGTATATTACTATTACAGTATAATATAATATTTTATATATGTTACTTAAGTTCATTAACACCATCGTTTATACGTTCCATGTGTGGTATGAACGAGTCATATCATTTTAAGGGGGCGGTAGTCCGCACTTCCTCAAATGAAATTATCGTATGTATATACAACATGAAACGAATAATGGTATGAAATAAAATGGAATTACAGAAGCTTATATATAAAATATATATAATTAATATCATATTTAATTACAGTGCCATCATAATGGCCACCATGAGAGGCGGTAAGATGTATTTGAACAATCATCGTTTCGTGAGGCGTTAGTTTGCCATCCACAGAAACATTATGTTCATCATCCATTAGATGGAGTTGTGTGTATGTGTAGTTTGAATCCTTCTTATAACAACATCCTAGTATATTGAGGATACTGGTGTTGTTACAAAAGAAAGTAAATAAAAAGATTTTGGGGGTTGTAGAAGCAAAATAAATGAAAATACTTTAAGAGAAATTGTTACCTTTAATTTAGGTAACTCACTTTGGTTGGAACCAAAGGACTTCTTGAAATGCTTTCTGCCTAAGGGGAAGCTTCAAGGAGGAGGAGAGGGATGTGGGGAGATTAGTTGGGCAGAGTTTGGACGAGCCAAGTGGCTTGAGAGGTGTGAGGAAAAGAGAAGGAGGAGTGCCCTTTTATAAGAGGGGTGAGGGGCACCTTTGGAAAAGCTAGAAATATTAATTTATAATAAATTCATATTCGGTTTCTAAAGGCTCCGAAGTTGATTATTCAAAGGTTAAGGTGGGGATAGGTCGAAAGCCACTCAACCAATAGAATTTAGACAGGTTTGGGTACTTATATTAACCTTATCTTTAAGTATTAACTCTAAGTTAATTAGTTTCACTTTTACAATGTCTCTTTGTATTTTTATATAATATGGTTAATAAACTTACTATATACATCCAAGATACCCCCAAGTGGTACATTAATGATGAACCTATCATTATATAAGTCTCTTGGCCGAACCTTAGATTTTTAGGAATTTAATATCAATTAATAATATAATATTTGTTTTAAGAACTCTTTTATGTCAATTTTGACACTATTCAATAGTTGATTTTTTTTGAAACTCATAACAGATTGATTACTTCGAACAAAGTCAATTAAATCAATACTAATATATCATATTATCCTAGAAAATTAGTTTAATTCATTAAAAGTTTCATATTATATTTATTTGGGTATTTATAATATCAATTATTTTAATTTTTCACTATTATAGTAATTACTGCATCATCATTGTGTCATATATAAAATAAATTATATAATGTCTAAAAATTATAAATAAAATATCATTATGTAGGAAATCTTTTTATCTTTCTAATGAATATTTATAATCGAAAATCCAACATGTATAACCCTATGTAAAAATTGTTCTTCTAAAAGATGTAAGCTTATGCCATTTTTATTTTTATTTAAGCTTTATTAATATAATGTGTCATTATCACTTACAAGTGGATCCATGGGGTCCCAAAATAGACCCAAAGATTCCCATGGTCGACCATGTATCAACCAATAGGGTTAAGACACGTTTTAGGGTAATTTAGTATTATTATAATATTATTTTTTAACCCTTATTTACCGGATTTACCCTTAACCATGGTAAATAAAATATTTACCGCAGTAATTATTCAAAATGTCTAAAAATAAAAGTTACCTATTTACACAATTTGAACATCCTGATTCCAAATATGGAATCCATTTTTCTAAATTCAAAACACAGAAGTGGCAGAAATTAATTTAAAATTAATTCCCGCTGTCAAAACAAAAAGCGTGTTTTTAAGAGATAATAACTATCAAAAGATTGACACTTGTTTATGTTCGGTTTAATTGTAAAATTATGTCCAATGACCAACATTATATTAAATGGTAAAAATATATTCTAAATATACTTTAAAACCACTAAAATTCATAATTTATCACTATTAATTATTTTTATTAAAAAAGTTGTTTTTAATTAAAATTTAGTAATTTTCACTATTCATCAAAATATGAAAGTTATCCGAAAAGTACCAAAATTTCACCTTAGGCTAAATTTGATATTCCGAATCCAAAAATGAAGTCCATTTTAAAATATAAAATATATATAACTTCAAAAAGTAGGTATTACTATTCATAACAGCTAGTTTGATTGGTTACGGTGTGTTAGAACTCGAAGTTGCGTACAACACACGCTACTGTTTTATTCAAAGGAAAGCGTACCGCGGAAGCTTGGGATGTTTCATTTTAAATTTTTGATGTCCCCATTTAGTCAAAAAGTTTAAAATATTGTATTTAAAAAGGTTTCACTATTAGAAGTTGATAAAAGTGAAATACTGAAAATGAATCTGTTCTTGCATTATGACTAAGAAACTCATAATAGGGATTCTAAAATTATAAGGATTATATAAAGTTCAAAATGTAGTTAATACTATTCATGACCTCTTTTAATGGTGTGATTGAACTTTGTGTTGCGTGTAGTGCAAGTTATTGAATAACACACTCTGAAATCCTGGGGTGTTACAGTTTAGGGAATTAATTTGTGGAATTTCCCATCTCCTTGCAGTTGGATCATTTCACATTGGAAAACATTTTCTTAGACTTTCAATAACTATCATGGTGTCCTTTCTCTCCATACCAATAAAAACTCTCAGTCTTATTAAGCAAGTACCAGGGTGCTTATTCCTATAATTATCACATGTGGGAAATAATTCTTTATGTTATTTATTACATCTAACTTTTTCCTAGTTATACTCTTGTTCTCATGATTCTCATTGAATCCATAATATATATAAAACTATTTATCCTTTTTTTTATAAAATGAAATTATCTTCTCATGTGATGAGAACATTTGAGAGACCAGTTTCCTTCAAAAGACTATCTTAAACCCATTAAAGAAATAACCATTCTTACTCATTGGATTGTGTTCATTGATTTTGTTCCCATTACTTATGATAGTAACCATTTCTAAAAAATTAAATACACAATATTAAATCATAATATTATGAAACATAATGTATAATCCCAAAAATAGTGAAATACATAACATAGATTGAATAATTTATGTGTAACTAATCTTATAATCATAAACATGGTTTCTTTGGGGATGTGTTTACTTTTAAAACTTTTATAATGGTATGTAAATAAAATTTGTATCTTCTTAAGAATATACCTCGGTAATGTCAAACTAGGTGCATAGTATGGCCCATTGTGGTGTACCAGGTTACCCTAAGTGAGGCCCGTGACACATTTTTTTGGATTTTTTACCCCTAGGTACATCTTCTCCAGAACCACATCCAATTGTAGTATCCATAAAATGATGTATTACTTGGAACAACCACCTTAAAAAAATCTATGACATTATTCTATATTTATACTCAAATTCTATCTTAGGGTTTTGTTCCATAATCGTTGTTTTCTAAATCTAGTTTACATGTTTTCTAAAAAACTTCCACTCATTCCAATTGTTAAGACCCCGACACTAGTTTCTCGGAGTTGGTATCTTATATTAATACATTAGTATAATAAACAAGGAATTCACATCCAGAAGGACCAAATATATTAGTATTTTTGGAAAACAATATACAAACATCAGTTTTACATTACAACTTGAATGTAAAAACAACATATCAACTCTACTAGAAACATACATAACTCCTAGATTATCATTGCAAGTCAATCACAATTTACATATTCACATCATAGGGAAAAATAAATCCTAAGAAATGACTAGTCACAAATTCTCAGTAAGGGTAATTAATATTAATTAAACTAATATAAACAATAATTAATCGTGAATTACTAATAACGCGTTCCATGAGATCATAAACATTATCATAATATGGCATGAATAAAAGATGAATAAATAATCCCATAAAAATAATCGCATGGGAATGAATAATAATTGTGGATATTAAACTAGTTTAATATTCACATTGATAATAATTTACTAATAATAACGAAAGAATGCATATACCAGACATCATAAATATATCTCCAATGCCTTGGACAAGACACTTTAAAATAAATGGTTAAGCCTCAGCCAAAATCAATTTATGTTTGTTCTCATGAGACCCACTTATGCATCTATGAATTATAGTGGGCCTTACCCATCACTTAATATGTCCAAAAAATTAATAATATAAATGGTATTAAACAATATATATATGTATATATGAAATTTATATAACATTCCCTAATCTGTAAATATAATTGATAACCATTCTGAGTAATATGGTGAATGGTATCAGGATAACACATCCACATTCAAAATGATCCTAAAACATTTAATAAAATATATTAGATGATAACCATCAGATATTATTCTTAATTAATCATAATCATCATCAAACTAAGTTAAAATATATTAAAATACTCTAATAAAATCATTGAGGAATTCTTGAGAGAAATACCCTTTTTACTTTTAATAGAATAGTTCTTTTGGAAAAATCATTTTTATTTTTGATAATTGTTTGTATAAAACTAGTAATGAACACATATAGTTTTTCTTGAAAAAGGTAATTATTTTATAAAAAAATTATGCCTTAAAATAGATTAGGGATGGTACGTGAAATGGGTAATAAATTAGAATGTTCCCTATAATAGGGTTTGCTTATCGATAAAAATTGAGATGGGAACCTTATAAAAGATGTATTTCCCACTAAAAATAAACATGAACTGATATGGATATATTATTTTGGAACATATACACAAACATTATATGTTTTATATAATAAAATGAAAAAATAAATTATGGTAAAGTGACAGAAAGCGTAACCCGAATAGAAAATGGACGTTCGGGAAAAAACTCTTACAATTTTGTAATTAATCATATCATTTTCCCCGATAAAATTTATAATCATAAAATTAAACATTTAATCCCATTAATATGAAAATATTATTGATATTATACATAAAAGGGATGCATAAATGCACAATAAACAAGAAATATTGGTGAATATGGAATACCTTATTGAAATTAATGTGATATGAGAAAAACCTTTACCTATTGTCTGAAAGTATTCATTACTTGACATTAAAGTCTTGGATAATGAAATTAAATTCATTAATAATTTAATTCAGAAGAATTTATACACATACTTTTATATTATAATTTTATTAATATCATTTATGGTATTTTCTATGTGTTATAAGAGACAATTTTATCTTTCGGAGGCATTTGTTTCCTTGTTTTTCAAGATCGGTTTACCTCTATATGATTATGGAAGTTCATATAAAATGGGAACGTATATCCAGAACTAAAGTTATATTTTATTAATGTAAATATATAATATAAAATGTTTATATAATTCATTTTTATTTTTTTGGTGATGATGAATCATTACATAAAATGTTAGTGATAATCGTTTAGATTATTTTTGAAGTTTTTCCATCATCACAAACTTGTTTTGTTTTATTAATTAACATCTTGTGTATATAATAGTTTCAGAACATTAAATAGGATGTAATATGTATATTTTAATTGTTTTAATAAAAAAATTGTTATGTGACCATCCTTTAAGGTGTTAATGGAAAATAAAAATGCAACATCCATGATGTCAGTAAATTGACACATCAAGGGTAATATTTTCATTTATAAAATGAAAGAGAGAGAAAGAGAGGGGGAGAGAGAGAGAAATTAGTTTGATGATGGATATAACATTAACATGATATTATTAAATTATAATAATGATACTATATTTATCATTTATATTTGGATATGGGTTAGGGAAGGATATGAAAATAAAAGAAATTGAAAAGAAAATATAAGAAAAGAAAGATGATTTTTACCTCTTGAATTCTCCTCTTTGAGAACCTCTTTAAGGGGATTGGTTTTGGTATTTTGTTGAGAAAGAAGGATCCTACACATGGGGGAGGATCTTGGTAAGATTATTGGGTATAAATTTGACAAGGCTCAAATCTTGGAAGGTGTGAGGAGAAGAGGTGGAGAGGGGTGGTATTTATAGTGGATGAGAGGGGTGTTTTGTCATTGTTTTATTCATTAGATTATTATTTTTCTCCAAGACTGTGATTTTTTTAGAATTATCACCATATAAATTAAAATACTGAAGGTATGTTATATATTATGGTTTTTAAATCTTATATTACTCAAGGAATAGTGTGTTCAACTTATAATGTATTTATACCATAAATTACTGTATTTTACTATTAGAAAAAATTGATGTATTTCAGAAAAAATCCCAAAAAATCACCTGAACCATTTTTTCAAAGTGAAGAACTAAAAAAAGAACATAATTTTATGTGGATAATTTTTGAAATATGTGAAATTTAATTTTTAATTAAAATCATCATTTAATAGAAAAATATAGTTTTTAACAATATATGTGCTTTTATAAAACTCTAAACAATTTACTAAGGTCTCATAAAATTATTTTAAAATAATAAGAGAATAAAATATTTATTTATGAATAAATCTTTAAAAAAATTATTAATTATAAAATTTAAATTAAATATTTATGAGTTACAAAAATACCAACACTTAATTAATAATTTTAAACATATTCATTTATTTCTAATATGATATAATTATATCATACTTTAATTTATAAGATTAATAAATTTTATTTATTATTTAAATGGTGAGGTTATGGTTGTAATGTCTATATTACTTTTCTTAAATGTTATATTGTTATTCCAATGGTCACATTATTATTCATAAAAAATAAAACTTTTCAGAAAAAGACTAAAAATTTATCCAAATTACATTTTGATATTATGCTTCAAAAATAATTTTAATTTTGTAAAATATAATTTCTATAAGTGTAAAAAATTATATTTAAAACAAGTTCTCCACTAAATGGCATTAAAACTACGTTTAGAAAAATATAACCATTTATGTGTAAAGTTGTATTTATTCTTATCTTATGCAACTAATTTTTTTTTATTAAATGTAAAAAAAATTCTTGAATATGTAATATAGAAATTTCGTTAATATATTTAACTAACAGTGATTAATTTAATTTATTAATATAATATTTCATTGTGAGCATAAATATTTTTATATAAAAATACATCATCTATATTCAATTGCTTTTAATTTCTAATTAATTTTTAACCAATGAATTAATTTTATGAACATGTGTAGTATATATTTTCATAATTTTCTTAATCTCATTCATTCTTTCCATTCCCAAATTAAAGGAGATAATTATAATAATTAAATAATAATAATATTTAAAGCATTTATTAATATGGTAAGCTATCTAAGAAGTTAAATTTAAAAAGAGTCATACTATATAATCTTAGGGTGTTATTTGTATAATTATCATATATTTACTATACATGATGTTTGTATTAGTAAGACGAGAATTAGGACATAAGGTAAGGGGATTTCTAGTCTCATTTTTATTTCTATGAGATTTATGCCTTTTTTAGTACCCATTTCTTCTGTGTGGTGTATATATTTACCACAAATATATTCTATGACTATTATGCTTAAATATATGGGTATTTACATGTATATTTTATGATCTCTCTTTCGTGGAGTTTATGTTTCAAAAGTTACCAAATTGGTAAATCATTTTTGTCTTAATTTTTCTTCTTTGAGACACATGCCATTAATTTAAAAAACCCATGTTTTAAAACGTTTTCAAATATGTTTTTGAGGATTATATTTTGTGATCAACTTCAAGGTAATAGTATTTTAAAATTTTTATGGTTTTAGAATAATCCTTTCTACGATTTCAAAGTGTTTTCAATGACATTGGTTTCAAAAAGTTTTCAAGATTTCTTTATGTGTTCTCAAAGTGCTTTCAAAGAAATTATTTTCAAAACATTTTCATGCCTTTTTTATAAGTTTTCAAAAAAATAAAATAAATTATTTTCAAAATGTTTTCAAGATTTCATTAGAAATTTTCAATTTTATTTTCAAATAAAATAGTTTTCAAAAGGTATTATGTTTTAAAAAAATTTCAAATAAAAATCGATGTTTTCCTCAAAAAATGTTTTTAAAAGCTATTACAAAATTATTTTCCATTTATGATGACATCTACAGGTGATACTAATTTCTTTTCTGGGGAAATTATCAAAATGAATAATTCTTATTCATTGTATAAATTGCTTTATATTTTGATTTCATGGTGTTTATGAGACCTATTTATGTTTCATGGGTTACATGTTTATAAAAACTATTTATTCATAACTAGTTATACGTCTACAAAACCCATTTCTTTTCATGGGTTGGGATTTTGATGAAATGATAATGAAACCTATCTCTTTTTTCACATGTTATGATATGATTACTTTTTTATGATACCAATTTCATTTCATGGGTTTTGATATGACTGTTTAAGATCTTGTGGGAATGTATTTATGATTTCATTACGATATTGGTGGGACCTATATCTCCATCTAATTCATTAGGTAATGATTTAAATCTTATCAGATACTGATGGGATTCAATTAAATTAGATTGATTCACTATAGAATATTGGGAAACCCAATCCATTATGGGGCAATAGGGAAAGCCGATCCACTATGGCAAAATGGGGAAACCTAGTCCCATTCAAGAAAAGTAATGTGGTTGGGGATCGTGGTGTGTCC
The DNA here is from genome assembly GCA_963277665.1 of Viscum album. Classification (NCBI taxonomy): domain Eukaryota; kingdom Viridiplantae; phylum Streptophyta; class Magnoliopsida; order Santalales; family Viscaceae; genus Viscum; species Viscum album. The sequence continues at coordinate 397,704,135 of OY728145.1, forward strand.
CACCAAGTAGGTGTAGCCCCTATAAATTTCCCCAACAAGTTTTGTAAATGTTCCATGACTTATAGGGAATTATATTTCATGTTTATGGGTGTATGAAAAATCTAAGTCTTGTTCCCATGTTATTCTTTCATGAATCGGGATCTTGATTCCCTTAGGACCATTTCTTATGAATGTACAACATTTATTCCATTATTTACATTTATGATATTTGATATGTAGGGTATGATCTTCAATTGTGATGATCACATTCTCAAACCCTTATACTCATGTTTATTCTTACATATCTCCCATGTTTACCCTTACTGGGTATGTGAGCTCACAACTTTTTATGTTTCCTTTCCTAGGTTATGAGGACATGTTTTATGTATGATGTTTATAAAAACGGCTCTAGTCATGAATAATCTATGGATGATAATATAGATTACTTATGTATGATTGTGTGTCTTTCTATGTTTCCAAAAGCACTAGGTTAATAAATTCATTGGGATAAAATTTGTGTAATGTATTAAGAAATATGAAAAAGTTATGTAATGTTAATGCATTAAAATTGAGGGTATCTATAGTACTTCTATGAACCATGGTGTTGATATTATCGGAGTGTACCCCCCTAAGTGTCTTAATCGTGGACCTATACTATATGGGAATCCAATAGAATATCCATTTGAATGTCTTTCATTTGAATCTGATTTTGTTTTGTACTGGATTCATATCTATATAAGAAAAAATATATAATCTTCTAATCCCATGAAAAAGTAAAATTATAAGGATGATTAATTCATTCATTCATTCATTTTAATGTATTCCCCATTATCTACTCAAACTAAAAAACATGTGCCAAACACCCTGACATATAGTCCACTACTAGGTCGATACCCTAGATATAACATCAAATTTCATAACTTATTCTGTAAAATATATGGTCCTTGCATTGGATCATAGTTGGCCACAAAGTCTCATGTCCCGGATGGTCTCCGTTATTTACTATTTGTTCTAATCCTAGTTGATTTTTTTTTCAAATAACTTATGCATCATCCCTATATATAAACTCTAAACTCTATATTATATCTCACCCATCACATTTGATACTACTTTATCACCATCCCCTCCATTAAATGGTACCCCACCTAGATTGGTAATAATGAAATTTTCAAAATGAGCACTAAATACTTCCACCAATATGCAATGAGTTAAATACTATCAATGAGTGTATATCAATCACATACATGGAAGACATTATCATCTATATATTTAAAGAGAAATATATAATATGGAATACCAAAAACAAACAAAATGTATAAAATAAAAGAAATTCAAATACATGAAATTCCATAAATAAACATAAGATACCATTTAGAAAAAATAAAAGTAAAAAAATTAAAATAGTGAAGTAACCAGAAACTCTATCAACTTCTAATATCTTATCAATAAATCCTCTAAGATATTAACACCCACTTGATGAACAAACTGTTCTAGCTTACCTAAAAGAAATTTTATATATTCATAGGGGTAAAATAACATGTATTCTCAATCGATTCTTCCCATAAAACATAAGGGAAAATGTGAAATAAGTATACTAAATCCCAAGAAATAAACAAATGTAAAACAAGAATTACCTAAATAGGTAATACTATATTAATTATCCTCACCAACGATCACTCGCCAACTAATTAATATATGAAAACCATTCTATATTGAAAAAATATATATTTAAATAATACACCCCATATCTAAATTCGTACTAGTTTTTCACTCTCACATGCCAATGCCAAATATCCTAAGCTTATCACTTCTATAAGTCAATATTCCCTGAGATGAGTCGGTATTTGGAATTACATACCTCATCCTCCCACATGGACTAAAATATAAGTTTTTAATTATTCCACATATCCACTTCATTTTAAACATCATACCATATTCAGAAATGGGTATTTATGAAATCAACTATAGTCTTGGTAAATTAATTATATGTTAATCCATTATATTACATGCATGTTCACCTATATGAAGTCAATTTCACCATGACTATATTTAAGTATGTTATATAAGAGAATACATTAAATCTTACACATTAATGTATAGTAAAATCAAGATCTATCACATTAGATATTGGAATACACACTATACAGTTAGACAATATGTCATGAGATACTTTTACAAATCTATGTCTAATGGTTGAGTGGTGGAGTATGGAAATTCATCCATCTGTTCCCACACCATCTTTTATCATTTAGATCACACACCCAAAACATTGATGTTTTATTTACCAACCTACATTGAAGGTTTAACTTGTGAAAGTAAAAAAATATATAATTAATTTAATGAATAAACCACATTAATGGAAATTAAAAATCCATAGACTCATCTACTATTTCCAACACATAGGACTTCAACTATCGTTACTATGGAATAGATATCTAACATGCATAAAAGCATAAAATTCATTATTTATTAATTAAATACTGATTAATTAATTCATGTTAACATTATCTAATATTAATATTTTAATTTTATTAAGTAATGCATTAAATACAATATTAATTATTTTACTTATATTCTCAATAATTTCATCATTTTTAACCACATACAAAATTATATATTTGATCATATGCTTCCCATGGAATCATATTCAACCATCCAATGGTTTCTATTAAATTACATTAAAAAATTCTAAACATCCCTATAATTAACAACATCCTATCCAAGCATTGTATTTTAGTCATTCGTCATTCCTAAAGATATCAATGTAATATAAGACCCAACCTAAGATACCACATCAAAACTGTATATATTTTTAACATATTCAAGAATTCTCAAGTAGTTGGAAATCTATAAAATGACATTCATCCAAGAGGCCATCCAAGAGGCATGAGGAGAGAAGTAATAATTCATAAGTAAGACCCACTCAAAATTATTCTAGAATACCCCAGTGTCACACACTATTTCTCATAACAACAAATATTTTTCCCATTATTAGAATCAACCATAACTAAATCTCCCCCCCCCCATCGCATATATCATCCAATGTTTTGAACCATATCAAAAAAAAAATTCAGTTAGACATCCTCATGAATTATACCCATTACTTATCAAGGATCCCAACCACACATCATTATCAATGAATCACATCAAGGATCTCAATGTACTAGGTCTATACAAAAATTTCATATGTATTTTCCCTCACACCTGTAATGGAACGAACACTAAAAAACCAAAGCATATAAGTCTTTCAAAACAAGATCTTGCTCACTAATCCCAAAAGTATCCTTCCATTTAAAAATACCTTTTAAATTCTAATATTGAATTAAATTACTCAGTATGAATATTTTCTCATAAAATTATCCTATAACCTATCATTTATCAGTGGGTATGAATCAATGTAATCATGGGCTTAACTTTATATTCGCATTCTATCAAAAACTTGGATGAAAATCTATTAAATTAATAATAATCTTCCTTTAATGAAATCATTAAAATGATTTCTAAATTGTTTTATAAAAAATTACTGATGTAACCAGAATAAGCACAAGAAATCCACAAACTATCGGCAAAAACATGATTAAAGGACAATGTGTGACAAAAAAAAATGATTATTAATCCAAACCAACATGTTATTCATCTTTTAATTTCCTCTATTCATATCATTATTCTTCTAAAATTATAAAAGAACTAATGATTGATAATATCAAAATGTCAAATTAAATCAATAGAGTGGCAATATATCCCCTACATAAACATGAAGATATAAATTTTCTTTGAACAATAATGGAACACAATGTTCCAAACATTGACAAACATTTTCATATGGATCAAACAATCTATAAATCACCAGCACAATAAGACCCTTATATCTTTCATAATTAATAATATACATATTAAGAGGAGAATAAACTTCAATTTCATTGAATAAGAATAATGGAAGAAAAATTAACAATAAATAAATGAAAAATAACCTCATATCACCACTGATTTATCGCATGAATATAAGGGTAAAATCCAATATGAGGGACCTCAAAGTCCATCAAAAAAGATATCTTATCCACTAAGGGTTTGAGATAGGAGAGGTGAAATGTTTTAATCCTTAGCAGGCTCTATAAAATATAATGAGGATGTCAAATTCACATTAAATGTATTAAAGGATACATCATATTGCCATTTCCCTAAATCAAACATCTTCTGGAAATTATTTCACCAATATAGAATCTTTAGAATAAATATTCAGGCATTTAATTTATAATTTACATAATAAATTATTTACTATAATTACCACAAAATTCCACCAAAAAAATATTAGTACATTAACTATAATTCCATTTATGAATCCCAACTCATATTTTGAATTCTATGTTCACGATAAGAGTCCTTCACGCAACCAGCTTTCCAGTTTCCAACCATCCACTCCAAACTTCTAATCACAAAGGAAAAATCCCCATGAAAACATAAAAATTACAAAATTTACATGTATTAAAGATTTATTTAATGGATAAGTGCATTATATAAGGGGTAGTGGAGAGTGAGTTTTATAATTTAAATTGAGTGAGAGTTCATTAGAGAATTATGTTAGGTAAATGGTATAGATGGAACCACATGGGTCATAAGTGATGTAGGTGGGAAAATATTATTCTGATTATAGGGTTGACTGATACACATAAAAATGATCTTACATAAAATATATATGTACAGTTATTGAAAATATTTTGGGCCACGATAAATTATCATTTTTACCCCTTTTAACTTGTTTATTTTTTTTACCATGGTATTACAATTGTTATTAAAAATATGTGTTGTCCCCTATTCCTAAATATTCATGAAATGAATAAAAATTTTGAGTCAATTTAATATAATTCAATTAATTTATTTGATAAAAATAAATTTAAATTAAAACATATGATATATAGAAAAAATAGTTTTTGAAAAAGAATAGCATTATAAATATTAAGTATTATTATCATTATTTCCTATCACTTTATAAATAAATTATTACTAATATATATATATACATATAATTATATTCATGATCTAAAATTTATTTATTTTCTTCCTTTAGTTAAAATTTCCTCAACACTTATAAAAAATAATACATTGAAAATAAAAGTATTACATTTATAATGGTAGATAAATTCTACCTCAATATCAAATTTCTATTCCAAGAAATAAAAATTAAATTATTAAATTATTTGAATTTCTGATTAAAAATATTAAATACATTTATTTTTATTTAATTTCTAAAAGTTATAAAATTGATTTTGATATAAAAATGAATAATGTATAAAAATATTTTTTAAAAAACATAAATTTTTAAGAATAAATTGAATTTATTCATATAACATTCAATTTAATAAAAAAATATGAATTATAATTTATTTAATTATGAATATTTTCAATGTATTTAATTAATACCATTATTTATTGGTGATTAATTTAAATAAATATGAAAAAAAACATTTCACTTAGAAACCAGTTCTTTAGAAAATATCAATTTTTATAAATAAATGATTTTATCACCAATTACAACCAGCTAGAGAAATTAAATATGAGTGATTATGAATTTTATTATATCTATAAACAAATCATTTCATTTAACATTCCTATTTTAAATAAATATAATTTTATTAAAAACATATAATAAAATAATTAATAAAAACAATCTTATTTATCTATGGATAATTTCATTAATATTCATTATAATTACTTAATTATTTCATCTATAGTATTTATTTAAATTTCCAATAATTAATTTTTATCAATATATTTTATCAAAATCACTTTTAAAAATGAAAAATATTAATAGAAATTATTATTTTCCAAAATCTATTTTTTGAATTAAGATGCTTCTTCAACATTGAATTAGTATACGTGAAGTATATTCCAAAATATTTTATTTTATTTGAAATTAATTATAAATATTTAAATTTACTTTTTAGCATCTAAATAAACTTTACGTCAATTAACTATATACTAGTAATTTCAAATTGGTAACATGTTTACTTCTATTGTGCCCAATAGTTATATAAAACATTACAATGAATATGTAGAATCTAAATTACCTCCACTGCCTCCTATACATTCAATCAATTATAACATCACAAAGAGACTAATATCTCTTGGCTTGGTGTTCACAAAAAAAACTGAAAAGGTTGAAAGATGATCTTTCTGAATGGTCAAGAGATCGTCCTTCGAGGTTACATGATCTGGAGTCTATCCAACATGATATTTAATGTTTTGATACTGGCCTGGAAAATGTGTAGAATAAGGGACTTTTTCTAGAACAAGTAGAAAATTGGAACACCCTATCAAATATGCTTATGGAATAAGAATTTTTGGCTCAAGAGAAATCAAAGTAGACCTAGTTGTAGGCCGTTGATAGAAACACCTCCTTTTTTCAAGCTTGTATCAAAGAGAAAAAATATTTGTGATGCCTAATATTATCTTGGATGATTTTTGTTTCACTAATGATCGATTTTATATTAGGATTATGGTGGAGGATCACATTAAGTCTTTACTAGTCGGTATCAATCTAGACATGTCAGAGGTCTTCCTAAGAAGCCACACCTTTCTTTGTGAGAAAATTCTTTTGGTGGTGACTGAGGCTATTAATTAGGTCCATGAGGGAATTATTGAGGAGGAGGAGGATATGGATGTATTGAACACCCTCAACAAGAAAAGTGAAACATGGCCATATGGTTTTCTAGGCTCATTTTTAGTGACCAATTAGTATCTAGTCAAAAATGATCTATTGGGAATCATCCAAGATTTCTCCTACTGGGGAAATATACCTTGGGTGGCCTTTGTTATGAAGCTCATCATTATCTCAAAGTGGAGAGAATGTACTTCTATCAACAATTATAGACCCATTATTATGTTTAATTTTCCATAAAAGCTTCTTATAAGTGATCTTAATAGGATTTTATCAGTTAGTCCATATAGTTAAGTGGATTTCAGAGGAACAACATGGTTTTATTAGTGTGAGATAAATCCAATCGGCCATCACCATGGCTCAAGAGATTATTGGTTACATAAATAGGAATATGTTGGGCTCTAATAATGTATTCAAAATCTATATTGATATGTTATTTGACCACATTGAATGGGGCTCCATATTGAATGTGACATATTTTATGGGTTTTACATGATGGGTTTGTCATATCATCTTTAAGTGATTCAGTTCTTCCTAGATCACATTGAATTTCATGTGTAACAAATGTAGTTTTTTCAAATTAGTGCAGGGCATGAGGAAAGGTGACATAATATCCCCAAGTCTCTTTATTCTGGCCCGAAATTCAATTATAATATTTATTTCCTCTTGTATTAATGATATAAGAGTCCATCCTTACAATTAAAAGAGTCATTTTAATGGTTTTTATCACCTCTATATTATCAATGAAATCCTACTTATCATTAATGATAAAAGGATATCTATCCAAGGCACAATTACTACTTTGAAGGAATATTTATAGTAGAGTGTTCAATGAAATAATTTTTAAATAAGATCCATTTATTTTGTGAAATCATGCTCTGTGCATCATGAAAAAAATATTAAATACATGATCAGAATAAAAAGAAAATCATTTCCTATGGATTACATTGGGGCTCTAATTTATCTATTGGGCCTTTCCATTTAGCACAGTCATAGATTAGTCGCCTTGATTACAGGTCCTATAGTTATTTGGAAGAGTCATTTTTTTCTTTTGGGCTCATATAACTTTGGTTAATTGCATTCTTACCTCCATTCAGATGCAAGTTCAATCTTCTAATAATGTTAAAAAAGTGGTGGTCATCAAATTTGAGAAAATCACGACTTCATTCATTTTGGACTCATATATGGATGGGAATTTCCATTGAGAATCATTGGCCTGAATGGCCAATATGGTGGAATATTGAGGCATTGACCTAAGGAATATGGTAGAAATCACGCACAATCTTCAAGAAAAGATATCTTGGGAGGTCTAATAAGGTCTATCTTTATAGGATTTTTTATTGCGGGTTGGTATGGGGAAGACCTTAGTAACTCGGAAGGGCCCATATCTACCCTATGAAAAATTTTGTGTGGTCACATACCAATGCATCAACAAAGTTCAAGGTTGATTGTGGAATGTAGTGACCTAATCTACTAGAATCATCACTTGGTTGGTGTTCCCTTATATTTTCCATGCTTGGACATGGTTGATATTACTTTATCTCAATATTGTTCTTTCCTATCATTCACTCTATATATGGTCAAATATGATCAGCATGAGGTCTTGAACAACATCCAGCATCCCCAGGAATTAGATAAAATGGTATTCATTGGCACTTCGTCAGGGGAATTATTTACTAAAGAGTATCGTATGGCCCTCCAAGTGAATACTAAGGTTAGAATATCTTGTATTATGATATTCCTAACAATGACTCTATCAAATGTAGAGGTATTCATCATGTCTCCAACTGCTTCTGTTTTTGTGTCACTAAAGATGAAACCATGAATCATTTATTCTTTGATAGAGATTGGGATAGAGTTTGGTGTTATGGCTTAGGGATCCTCATCGGTGTCGTGCTTTCTAAAGGGAATAATGACACTTTCTTTCTGGTGTGGTTTCAAGGATTTGTGGAATAAAAAGTGGAATGCAGGGTATGAGATTCTCTGGTTTCAGCTAGATTCAAGTATATTTTTAATTTCATGAATAGGTCTAGGGTGGAAGGATTTATGAACTTGGGTTTTTCATACAATCTCGATCTAGGGGTTTGGTCACTAAACTTGGACCTATCCTAAAATAATGGAAAAAGTTTTGATCTTTGAAGATGGTCATGGGTGGTAGGGACTATGAATCTTTAACAAAGAGAGTGATTCCCTCTAGAATATGGGTTCAGTGGAATCCTATTACCAATGGATAAAATCTCAACTTTAATGGTTCTTACAGCCATGTAATTATTAGAGGAGGTTAAGTTGTTTTTTACTAAAATGGCTCAGTGTTGCTTGCCTTTAGTTTTTTCTATAGGCAAGGTGACTCCCTTCTAGTGGAGGCCAATGATTTTCTAGATGGGTTGGAGGTGTGTCCATCCTATAACATTACACCCTCAGTGATTTAATCTATTACCCATGTCCTCCACAACTATCCCAAAGGGAGGTATGTCACTTCATGGCCCATTATCTATCTTATTCAAAGATTAAATTACTATTATGGTTGTGAAAATATATCATATACCTATCGTGAAGGAAATCATGTTGTAGATTATTTGGCTTCTAACGGTACCCATTACATCCCTCTTCCTATTGCTATGACAGGGAGATTGTTTCAAAGGAATTGGAAGATGCTTTGGGTGTGGAAAAGAAGGACACAAAGCCAGTAAGTGCAAAGGAAAAGGTTTAGTTAACACCATGGACAAGGATAATGGTATTGCTACGACATCAACAATGATTCGATGTTTTAAATGTGGAATGTACGAGCATTATGTAAACCAATGCCCAAATGGAAAATCTCATGAAGAGAATCAGCATGGTTATATGGGTAGTATTTATGTGGATGATGATGAGGATACTACAAATGATAAATGAGCTGAAAGAAGTGTTGAAGCTCAGTCAGTTGTTTTAGAAGGTAGTGGAATGATTGTATGTTTATCGAGAGTTATGTTGTATAGTTAATGGTACTGTGGAATAAAGAATCGTCTAAGGATTTTTACACTATTGTTTTTCCTAAAAGTATTTGAATGTATATGTTGAATGGTACCAGTAACCATGGAAGGTTATTCGGATATTTTTGTAAAGTATATGATATGCGCATAATGAAGGAATAAGAAGATAATGAGATGTTTGATTGTATTCATGAGCTCATGATTGATATAAGGACTAAGTGATATCATGTTTTGAGTATATTGAATTTTGAGGATTTTGGTACGTGGAATGTGTTAACTTTTGACTGCATTCATGTCTTCACTAAGGTTTAATGGGTATTCATTTTTCAATAGAATACATGATTAAGGCCTTCGAATGTTTGGAATGTGACCAAAAAGACATATCTTATGATATATGGGGATCAACGATGGTATTAAATATCTGGTAATCGTTTTCACTATATTATGAGAGTGGACTGCAGTATTATGGATAAGCCTAAAGATTAGAATGGATTATGTTGGACATAAGTTATTATTGTTTAAGGATGGAAGTTTTTTGATATTATTGATGGGATGTTATAGTAATATAGTTTTAGAAAAAGGACAACTTGCCGGACGGGCGACAACCCATCGCGTCGGACAAGGCTGTGGGAATCGAACCCACAACCGAAGTGTGATTGGCCTTTATCCCCTACCACTGGCCTACAGGAAGTCCCTGGTTAGTAGAAACTAGTTTTATTTTATTAAGCGGTATGATATATGAAGTATAAGTTCATTTTTTGAACCATATACGATTAATCTAACCATAAGATAGACTTATAACTTTTGCTAACCTTTTGTTTGAAACAGATGGAATGACCCATCATTCTATCACATGATCTGCTAACACATCACGAATACCAAATTCAACTTCATTTCTTTACGGGATGAAGTGGAAATTGTTCAATTCATGAACAATAGTGAGATTTTACCAAAATCATGTAAGTATTTCTTTTAATTCATTAACTTTAGGGAAATGATCTTGAAAACCAAAAATGTTGTCCTAGTTCCCTTATATCTGATGAATCAGATGGTACCTTAGATCATCACAAACTTATAGCTTTGTGATTGTTGACTTTTTCATAGCCATGTTCTATACCACTCTCCATCAGAACATGATGGTTAGGTTTCTCATCCATATCCATATTTTTACCTATGTTCTCTTATGTGGAAACCCAGTGATTAGTTAATTTGGGTAACAGTTATGTTTCATACTTTAGTTTTTAAATATTGGTTTTGGTATTCCTTTTTACGATGTGGGTTTCTATTAAACAAACTTTCTAGTAGTAAACCGTTTATAACCCCTACGAATTTTGAGGGCGAAATTCATTTTAAGGGGGGTAGAATGTAACACCCAGAGATTTTATGAGAAATATTATTTTTAATTATATTGATTTCTTGTGTTGTACATTACAACAAAGGAGTCTTGCACAACACATAACCCTAACTTGGCTGCATTACATGCAATCGCGACCTTCCTCGATAGCGTGTGTAGTACGCAATACCGAGTTTCACTAAACGAGATATTATTATAATATTATTATGAACTAGCCGTTATGAATAGTAATACCCACTTTTTGAAATTTTATAAATTTTATCATTCTAATAGACTTCATTTTTGGATTCAGAATATCAAAATTATCTTAGGATGAAATTTTGGTACTTTTCGGATAACTTTCATATTCTGATGAATAGTGGAAATTACTAAATTTTTATTAAAAACAACTTTTTTAATCGAAATAATTAATAGTGATAAATTATTAATTTGAGTGGTTTTAAAGTATATTTAGAATATATTTTTACAATTTAATACAATGTTGGTCATTGGATGTAATTTCACATTTAAACCAGACATAAACAAGTGTCAATCTTTTGATAGTTATTATCTCTTAAGAACACGCTATTTGTTTGACGACAGGAACTATTTTTTAAATTAATTAATTAAACTAATATGTTTTAAATTTGGTAAAATAGACATCATTTTTGAATTCATAATATCAAATACATCAGAGGCTTAATTTTTGGTATTTTTCTGGAAACTTTCATTTTTTGATGAATAGTGAAACCACTAAGTGGTAGTTAAAAAACTGAGTTTTTCATAAAACTTAATTTTACCAATTCTGTGAGTGGAATTTCGAAAATATGAGAGACATGATTAATATCAAGGACTAAAATGTCGTTCAATGAGATGAAAACAATTTTTGGTGAATAGTAACTTTTTACTTTTTTTACCACGGTTAAAAGTAAATAGGGTAATTAAGGGTAAAAATGATAATAATATTACCCTAAAACATGTCCTAATTCTATTGGATAAGTGTAATTCGGCCAAAAACAACATTAGGAATAAAATATGACCATTTAGGCCCACATGGATTAGATTAGGACATTTATTATTAATTTATATAAAGAAGGGTTAAAATAGTTAAAATAAAAGTTTAATAAATAAATCATTTTTAATATAGGGTTATACATAAGATAAATTAGACTATAAATATTCATTACAAAGATAAAAATATTTCCTACATAATTGTATTTTATTTATAATTTTGAGGCTTAAAATAATTTATTTTATTTATGAAACAATTATGATGAAGTAATTATCTTATTAATAAAATATTGACATAATTGATGTTATAAATACCTAAATAAATGTAATTTGAGACTTTTTATGAATTAAAATAATTTTATATGTTAATATGACATGTTATTATTGATTTAATTAACTTTTTTAGAATTAATCATTATGTTATGATTTTCACAAAAATTAATTACCAAATAGTGTCAAAATTGACATGAAATAGTATTTAAAACAAATATTATATTAAAAATTGTTACTATATTCCTAAAAATCTAAGGTTTGGCCAATATACTTATATCATGATAGGTGTATCATTTAAGGACCACTTGGTGGATTCTTGGATTTATTTGGTATGTTTATTAACTATATAATATAAAAATACAAAGTGACATGGTAAATGTCAATCTAATTAACTAAGAGTTAAAACGAAACATTAAGGTTAATATAATGACCTAAGATTTTCTACATTATATTGGATGAGAGGATTTTTACCTATCCGCACATTATCTTATAAATAAATCAATTTAAAGCTATTAAGAACCGAATATGACTTTATAATAAAATAATATTTTTATTTATTCCAAAGGTGCCCCTCTCCTCCCTTATAAAAGGGCACCTCCTCCCTCTCTTCCTCACACCACTTTGAGCCTTCAAGCTCGGCCATCCCCTGACAAATTATCTTTTCCACTTCCCTAGAAACATCCTAGAGGTCATGGTCTTCTTCAAAGACCAATTTTAGTGCCCTAAGAGGAGGTCTCAAAGAGGCGCTTCAAAGAAGAGGTAATGTCCGTTACCAATTCTTTCACCTTTATTTCTTCTTCCACTTCTTCTTATTAGGTTGTTTAATTATGAAGTAATAACATAAGTATCACTCATATACTGATATGTTATTATAAGTATGAAAAAACCCTATTTCACCATCTATCCATCCTACGGAAAACGAAATCACCGCCCGTGCGTATGTACGGAATACCGTCTCCACGCCGGGGTGTAATCTATTTTCCACCACCACCTTACTTGGATGGGTATAATGGTGTAAATAATAACTATATATGATTATTGTAAAGTGATATTGATTTTGTAATAGTATACATACACTCCAATAAAATTTCACGATCATGGAAACGATATCATCGCTCGTGCGTACGTACGGAATGCCGTCTCCACGACGCGATGAGATTCATTCTCAATGATTAACCATTCATAAATGATTATAAAGTATATATAATATGTAATCATGAAATATATGACATAATAATGACACTGGATTTATGTATATATATATAAATGTCATCCAATTAATTCCATTCAATTCCATGAGGAAACGAAAACAACGTTCATGCATATGTACGGCCTACCGTCTCCATGAACGGTGTATTTCATTCCATTTGTCAATCTATTGTATATATGTATATTATGAATATATATTATATATAAATCATGTTTTATATTCTGTAATTAAGTAATCATGATCTAAGTAATCATATGAATAATTACAAGTCAAAACACGGACGACAAATGAAACGATTTTACCCAAAATTCTCTTTAACATGGAATTTACAAAAGAACGGGTAATATAAAGTCATAAGTGAACCATATATAATATCCTAACAATGAATATGAATCTGTAATAAGTCAATGACATTATTTAAATCATTATACATGATTTTCGGATACGTACGGAGCATATCGGACCTAAGGTAAAGGATAATTTTGCAAATCTCATTTTTATATGAGATTGATTATTCGTAAGTATTTACTGGGGTTGTTGCAATTATCCATTCCATGTTTTATAAAAGTGTTTTCATGTATGTTTAATGTCCTTTTTACCCATTTTGACTTTTACTACATGTTATGTGTGGAATCTTTCTTTTTTTTACGTTACGAGGTACTTTTTTACTTTTCCGGCAAAAGTACGAGATGAATGTTTTTGTTAACTTATACGGCATGAAAGGATTTTTTTATGGTTTTATAAAGAATTATTTTCATGAAGCTTCCTCCAAAATATTTCATGAATATTTTCAACAAAATCCTTATCTTTTAAAATTGCATGAAATTTTGTGAAAAGAAAATGATTTTGAAGAAGAAATGATATTTTCCTCAAGAATTCATTTCAAGTGTTTTATCAAAACCATTTCCCATCTAAGATGAAATTATTTCATATGTGTATGTTTCAAATATAATGTCTCTATGATTTACATGGTTTCACTTTTCTTATTACGAAATGAAGTCCATTTCTTTTATATGGATTATGTGATGATGGGATTATTTTTATGAAACCCATTTTATTCGTTGGGTTATTATGAATGATTAATGTTTATTTTTTGGCACAAGTAAGAATGATTTAATTATGAGATTGGTGGGACCTATATCTCCCTCCAATGAATTGGATAAAGATTTATATCTCATGAGATAGACATGGATGGAACGGTAAGTTAATCTAGTTCAGTATTACAGGACTGGAACGAGGAGTGAACTTGATTCAGAAAGGGACTTTGTCCACTAAGATGGTCTTGGCAGCAATGCCTTGGCTACTATGGAAATAATTACATGTGATTAATGGATTCCACAATTACATGTTTTATTCCCATGTTATTTTATCATGGTTTATGTTCCATTATGATCTATTCCTTATGTACTTCCAGGTTTTATGTCGTTGCTCAAGATTTTGATGTTTAAACATTATGTTCACATTTTTAAGTTAAAATGTATATGGTAAGTTTTATTTTATCCATTCTTACCCTTACTGAGAATTTGAGATCACCCTTTTTATGTTTTATTTTCCCCCAGGATTAAAATAAAGGTTTTAGGTAAGGAAACAAAAAGTGGAAGATCTTTATGGGAGATGTTGAAGATCTTTCACCACGATTAGAAGATTACGTTCCAAGTTTCCAAAGACACTAAACTATTTCGGTCCTTCTCTGTCTGTTTTTGTTATGTATTATGTTTTCCATAAATGTAATGTAATATCTATGTACGTAAAGCTTCGGGTCTCTAAAGGCATACTACCGCCATTCAACGCGATGTGATTTTTCATTCAGTAACACTTTACATGAAAGGTGATAATAATAATTTTAATTTTTATATGTGATATAAATGACATAATAATGATATCAATGAAATCTGTATCATTCTAAAAATACAATATATCATTTTCATTCTTACATTTTCACTCTCTAAATAATGATAACATCATTCGTGTACATGTGGACAATAACCTTCATGATGCGAAGTGACTCTCCTTTCATCAACTCACAACATGGATGATATATATAAGTATATTTAATAAAATAACATGGAATATATTATATAATTTTCATAATTATAAGATAATATGTTACTTATCCTCTTTCTATAGTGACAATTTAAAAATGGGAACGTATTTATGCGTACCTAAAACCTACCATCTCCATGATTAAAACATAGTTCATTTATCATAACCATCATTAATGAATGGATTTAAATGTATAATTGATGAAAAAATATGATAAATATTTCATTATTATTAATGATTATATTTTAAAACAATGTACTCTTTGTCCACTGTCAACTTACCAAATCCATTTTTGACATATATGAACAACATCGTAGAAACATATTATGTTAACTAAATTGATTAAGTAATCATATGTAACATGATAATAAGTGAAATAAAAGGAAAAATAAACTTGAAAAATATTCTTAGGAAATTAAATAATTAATATAGTTTTATTAATTATTAAGATAAAGACCATACTTGTCGAGTCACATTCAAGTTAAGGGTTTCTTATCTCACATTTACTTCCAGGAGAAATTCACAATATTCACTGCTTATTTTATTTGTGTGGTGTATATACTTTATTTTTTTATATTATATCATACATTAATTTATCTTAATTTTTGTTAGTGTTTTATTTAATGTTAATTTATTCAGGGGTATTATGATACAAACAAAACAAATTGGTAAGTGTTTATTTTAAAATCTCATAATTATTTGGGATTGATTTAGTTTTAGCCTCCCATGAAGTAATTATATGATATTCCTATTATAAAATAAATCTATTTTATTATCCTATGGTTTTTGAAACTTTATAAAGAAATAGTACTATTTTAACTCTCTTTGGTACTTAAAATGATAAATAAATGTTTTCATGAAAATCCACCTATATTTCTCTCTTTGGTAGAAAACTTGTTTTCTTCTGAAACTATATTTTGTAAAAAAAATTAAGAATGGTTTAAAATTATCCACTATATTTATTAAAAAAAATACCCATTCTTGAATTTTTATAAAACAATTAACAGAATAATAATATTTTTTTAGAAAAATGAACTAATAAAGACTTTTTACAACGAAAAAGGAATGTTATTTTAAACATACAAATCATGTATATAATTAGCCACCCTTATGACCATAATTTCATTAAATCTTCATTTTCATGATTTTGAATATCTTTTAAATAAATTAATTTTCATAATATTCTAGGATTTCACAATTTTAAAAAAAGATTTCAATGAAAAGTATTTTTACAATATTTTATGAATTTTATTCTTTTAATATAAAAATGGATACTTTAAAATAAATGTTATTATCCTCAAATAATGTTCCAGAGATCATTCCAATCCTTTTTCGACCTATAAAGAAATCGGTTTATGTTACTTATTATTTAATGAGGATATTCGCTAATGATACAATCAAATTTATTTATCTGGACGGGTTACGATTAGTTTGACTAGGGATATACTATGTTTATACCATTTTTTATTATGTATTGTTTATGATTATGTTTACTGATTGGTTAATGTATTTAAATTTCATATGATAGTTTAAATAAAAATGTTTATGTTCATTATATTCCACCCCATTCACATGAGGAATTCATTGCGATTTGTAATTGATGGGAGGGGCCCACTATAACCGCTCAAATCATTGGTAGGTATCATAAGAAAAAATTTATTTGGTTCTGTTTGAGTACTTACCCATTTATATAAATTTCTTAGAACAATGACTCAATTTTATTAGATGTCTTGGAAGAAGGCCTCAACGGTATGTTTTAGATCTCCATAATTTTTCATTCCATCATTATGAATTTATTTATTAATATTCCATGTGATTATTCGATTAGTTAGAGTATCCTTTGATACATTTTGAAGATCATAATACTATTTATGTGGAAAGTTCTTAAAATCATTTATTCCTTTCATATTATACTCAATTTAATGATTAAATATAATATGTTTCATTTATTAACCTTTCCATACTAATTATTCCTTATTTATTCAAATATTTTGTTGCATGATATCCCTTATTGTGAATCTGAGCTCACCCCTTTCTTGTGTTTTACTTGCCCTATGATACAATTAACTGTTTTCAGAATGATATGCGGGGATACACTAAGGGAATACTAGAATTTTAAAATAAAATTATTCAAGTATTTTATGTTTTACAATATAATATAAATTTCTTATAAATATCTAGTTTACCAAGATTAAAAAACTATTCTATCTTCTGTTAAGAGATTCCTTATTTCTTATTCTAATTTAATAAATTAAACACAAGCTCTAGTATACTATATTTGAGCTCACGAAAGATGGTATCAAAATAAGTATATTTGAATCATTGGGAACTATATTTAGGAAAAAATAGATTGGGGAACATAACTCTATGATTGAATTTGAGGAAAATTATAGAATAACATCCTAAGGTTTAAGTATGGAAGATATTATAATGTTTTCTCAAAAAACTAAGTTACTCGATGTATATTACAAGTGGAAATGGTTCTTGTAAAGATTTACCAAATGGTAATAACTTTGAAAAGGGGATATTTGGACTGACCCAATCATCACATGGTCTATAAAAAAGGCCTTACTGAGATATTCGATTGAAACAGTGAGGTATATTATTAGGATAATTACCATTTTATTTACAATCCATTAGAGAGGATTTCAAAATAAAGTTATCTTCAAAGAAACCATAATTATAAATTAAAGATTAGATATGAATGTTTTTTAAATTTAGGTTAATTAATTTACTAGTTTTTTAATAATAAATTATTATTAATAATGATATGATCTAATCTATTTTATTTCAATATATAGAAATTTCACGCATGAGAAGGAATTAGAAATGTGTTAATATATGTACTCCAAAGAGAATGAATGGTCTTTTATTTGATGGGGTTAGTCTAATCATGCAAAGGGAACTAGTCACCCAAATATTTTCATCGTATATTAAAATAGAAACATTTGCTAAAAATATATTAATAATTCTTTATGTATTATACATTAAAAGGGAATCAATAGAACAATAGGAAAAAAGAGGAAAATATAGATAAAGAGATGAAGGGAAAGTATGATTTCCCCAAATGTGATAAACATGGAATGAAATACTCTAGTACTTGATTAAAGTTAATGGGAGCTTACTACAAGTGTCAAGAGAAAGAACACAATTCTCATGGCTAAATGGATAATAATTTCTTTTTAAATTATCAATGCTTCAACTATAATGAGATGAGGAACTATGTAAAAAAATTACCAAAGAATAAAATAAATATACCTCAAATGCAGATAATGGATCTTGGTTAAGATTAAACTATTACCAAAAATTTAGTGGGGTGATTAATGTGATCATTTTTAGATTCATGATTTATGTCATTTGAGTATTTTATCAATCATATCCTAATTGTTAGAGTTATGAAATTTATAAGTACTGTATTACTGTACTTTTTCATTAAGGATTTCAATGTGTAAGTTAAATGGTGATTATGAATAGTAAAAATGATCAGTGGAGTGTTGAAAATCATGGAAAATAAATGAATTAAGAAACAATAACCCTTAATATAGTCCTGCTATTAAGATAATGATTTTGGGATATAGGTATGATTTATATGGATAATGTAAATTGTAGTTTTCTAACTACATTGGAACGGATTAATGATTTATTGAAAATTTGGTTTATTCTATCATTTTTGGAGTTTATAGATTTTTCTCAATTTAATAATTCTACCAAATAATCAATTTTTTTATTTAAGGATTAAGTATGAATGCATGTTTTTAATAACTTTGTATGGTAATTCATATTTTTATCATGTTTTAGGAGATAAAATGATGAATTTCTTCACATTTTTGGTATGTGATGATTATAAGATACTTTATGTTGTTTAGAGGGATTAATGAAAAGTTTATTTTGAAATATAGTGACCTTCTTTCTATATTTTGGGATCTTAATATTTTGGAAGACTCATAAGGTTAACCACTTTGAAATGGTTTATATTGAACTTTTGAAGAGGCTTTAGAGATTAATGTATTGATTTACTATATAGAGATTTATAAATATTGGATAACCATTGAAAATAATATATTTATATTGATAACTAGATATCAAAGGTATTACTTATCATTCTAATATGAATCTTATGATCTGTTAGTGCTTCAGGCATAAAAAATTTATCTTCCTTTGATATTATAATATATGAAGTAGAAATTGATCAAGCCACAACCATAATATAATATTATTCTTATAAAATGAAATGAAATCATATAAATATAACTTCTCATTAAAATTAATCCATATTATGAAAAAGGATCTTAGAATTAAATGATATCGAATTACCATAATTTCTGATTACATCAACTACCCTTTTCAAAAAAATTGGTTTATAGTTTCGTGGTTGTTTACTTTCCCCAAATCATTAACATTCTTGTGAGTAGTGATATTTTCACCCTCAATCATTATTTGGAATTATAATTTTCTTCCATGTCCAAATATTTGATTCCAAATTATGTTATCTTATTTAGAAAACTAATATGTTTTATTCCATATGACCTTCACACAACCCATTCTATTTTATCAAGAAGAAATTTAATTTACCCTTTTTATGATGTGGGTTTCCAATAACTGTATTTACAAATTTCAAAACCTTGATTACCAAAATGAAGATTATTTTATGAATACACTATTTATTATAGGGTGGGAGAATATAACACTCCATGATTTTAAAATAGGAATATCATGATCGATATCATATGTGACAAGAAATTCCATGTTTTGAATAGATGATAAGCCCTCAGACTTTAAAATATATTTAATTTTAAATAAATTTAATCTATGTTATAGCTTTCAATTCACACAACATCATGTTTGAATGAAAAAAATACTCTATTAAAATATTATTATTTAAATATGATTATTGTAAACTGATAATTAAGTTGGTGGGTATTAATAGTGGTAAATAAATTATGAAACTTATATGATTTACACGTATATAAAAAATAAAAATTATATCTATTTATTAGAGATAAAATTATAAACTTTTGAAAGAAAAAGTTATGTTTTTAGAAAACATATATTTTTCTAAGAGGAAGTATAGTTGCACTTTGTGAACATAATTGATAATTAATTTTTTACCAAATTAATGAAATTTATTTGAAACTTTTAATTTCATTTATAAATTCAGAAATCCATATTTTATTAGGACAAAGTCTTGGGATATATTTGAAATGTTTCATTTTTATAAATTGTGGAAAATATTGAATTTTAATTGAAAAAACATTTTAAATTTAATTTTTAGATTAATTTTTTTAAAAGTAATATTAGTTCAATTATATTTATATTAATAAAATTTAGGTTATTTTAATCATTTACACGTCGAATTTTGATATAAAGTTTATTGAACTTTTGAACACTTTCTCTTTGAAATCTTGCTTTCTCGTTGCACTTATAGGATTAAATTTACATTAAAATTTTCCAATTATGTAAATGGAATTTAGAGAAATGGAAAACATATTTGGAATCGGAATAATTTATGTTATATAATAAGTTCATATTAATATTTTAATATAATTAATATTAAAAGAAAAAAATTTGTGTACCATGATTAAGGTAAAAACTGATTTACCGATCTGTTAATAAAAAATTATAAGTGTTAAAATGACCAAAAAACATGTATAAAATATTTTTACGGCCCTATTTTGAACTTATAATTTCTATTATTATATAATAATCTATTCATAAACCTTTTCAATTGTGAAAAAGTTTGTTACACCTTTTTCATCCCAAAAATTACGAGTGTGCCACACTCCTTAATTATTAAATGTCGCCCCTCTCAAACTTTGTTCACACTATAAAACCCTTTTTGGATCTACAATGTCCCACCAAATAGATTTCCAACATCTATATCATCTTCCTAAAATCATTGTTTTGTTCATTACTTCATTAAAGGTATACATTTTTTATGTTCATAAAGAGGTGGTCTGATATGTGGTAAAATTATTTAATAAGTGTTTTTGTTTAATTTCTTACTCTAACTATTTCAATTCGTATTAAAAAAATAAGAAATAATAACATCCAAATATTACATATAATTATATATCTTTCATGTTACCTAAAACAATCTCCACATCCATAAAATGGGTTTTGAAATTATTATTTGTGTGTACGGCCGACTAGCACCTCGCAAACCAATGTCACTCTTTTTTCTATTACCACCTCCCATGGTTGGATAGGATGGTTTATATAAATTATATATAAATATATATATATATTATATTTGAAACATTTTTATTCTAATTTAATCTCTAGATGAAATATACATTTTTTTAATTTCTTTTCTTTAGGAGATATGATAACATCGCTCATGTGTACGATAGACTACCACCTCACGAAGAAATGTGATTCGTCTTTGACTAACGCTTTACATGAAAGGTGATAAGTATAATGATAATGATTTTATGAAATATATGTGAAATAATTATTATATTCATGATATATTTATCAATATTAAATGATAATATATCATTTTATTTCTTATTTTTTTACTCATTGATTGATCATATCGTCATTCATGTTCATGTGGACAACCATTTTCACAAAGAGATATGACTCCCGTTTAATCACCAGACCACATGGATGATATATATAAGTATATATGTGTAAATAATATGTTATATTTTATTTTATTATCACTATTTAAATATAAAATTTAAATTAACCCACTTGCATAATTGTCATTGAAAAAACGAAATTTTACTTATGCATACATATAGACTAACGTCTCTATGATTATAACGTGTTTCTTTTTTCATAACCATAATTCTTGATTGGTTTTAAAAGTATAATTTATTTATAAATATGATAAATATTACATGATTATTATTCCATATATTTTTAAATTATGACCCCTTTTAACATATTCAACCTACCGATGTCATTTTTGAAAAATAAGCCAAATATCATCGAGTCCTCCGACTTATACTTAATTAATTAAGTAATTATATATAACATGGTAATAAGTGAAATGAAATTAATAATATACATGTAAAATGTTAATAATAAAGTAATTATTTTACATAATTTTATTATTCATGAAGATAAATATCATATGTGAGGTGTCATACTCAAGATAAAGGTTTTTTGTCTCACTTTTACTTCTATTATACATACACCACATTAATCACACATTTGATCTTTTCATATATATACTTAAATTTTTTTATTTCATATAGTGAATTAATTTATACTCATTTTTTAGTGTATCCGCTTTATTTTTTTCATGGGAATTATATTACAAATGTTATTAAAGTGGTAAGGGTTTATTTCCCAATATCACCATTATTTAGTATTGTTTTTTGTTTAAGTCAACCTTAGTGGAATTATTTGATATTTAAGTCCTAAAATTAATATAATTTCTTATATTATGTTTATTAATGATATTTATCATGTCATAGTACCATTTTTACTCTCTGGTACATAAAATGATTAATAAAAAAATTTAAAAAAAATCGACATTATTTCTCTCTTCTATCAAAAATTAATTTTCATCAAAAACAATGTTTTATAAGAATTATTTAAAAAATATTTTATAATAATCCATTTTATTTATTAGAAAAAATTTAACCCATTTTTTATTTTTAATAAAATGGTATGAAAGAAATCCTTTTGTATTTTTTCAATAAAGGAAATTTTTAACATTTTTAATGTGCACAAGGAATATTCTTTTTAACTTCTATGACATATACATAATATCCCACAATCCTGAACATAATTTAATTTAATATTCATTTTAATTTTAATAAGGATATTGTAATTAACCCTATCACAGTAGTTCAATGTCGTTGCCTTACATTATTACATTGGTACTATGAACAAGAAATCGCATCCCAAAGGATCGAAAAGTTTACTAGATTTAGAAAACCAGATACAACATAAGTATTAAATTAAAACTTAAAATTAAAAATAACATATAAAATCAATTGTAAACATCCATAAACATTTAGATTATCCTTTTAATTAATATATAATATATATCTTCACATATTAGGGAAAATAAAACATTTGACATGGGTGAGATTACATGCTCAGTGAGGGTAAACAATACAATTGAAACTATCAAAAAGACATAAAACAATAAGGAATAGTGAATAAATTAAAATTCATATAATTAAAACATAATCTTCAGTGTAAAATGGTAGGAATAAATGATGAATAAATAATGCAATATAAATAATCACATGAAACTTATACATGAATATTCTACTAGCTAAAAAATAACATAATTTATCCATTACTAATATCATAATGAGGGAATTCATAATTCCAGACGTCATAAACATTCCATAAAGGCCTCGGATAATAATTTTATATAAATGGGTAAGGTCTTGGGAAAAACTTGGTCTATGTTGTCTCATGAGACCTACCTATGTATTGAGGGGCTATATCGGGCCCCGCCCGTCACTTACTAAGTCCAATGCATTTCTTATATGTCGAATAATTGATTTAAAAAGATATATTTAAATAAAAGATTCCTATAACACCATGAAATATTTTAATCAAAATCACATATAAACATACTCTTATAAAATCATTGATAAATTCTTGACATAAATATCATTATACTTTGAAAAGAAGAGTTCTTTTAGAAAATCATTTACATTTTGTTAAGCAATCATATTATAAACATGAATATACTAGAAACTAAATGGTATAGACAATGAGATTAAGTTTTAGTTATAAATTGTGTATAAATAAAGTGAAAACATGTAAAAATAGCATTTAAAAAACATTAGAAATGACACGATTTAGTGCGGTTTAAGGGAAAATACAAAAGAGTCTTCAAAATGAATAAAGAAAAAATTGTTTGAATAAAAAAAACAAGGAAATAAAATAGTTTTTCAGGATAAAAAGAGTTATTTTACAAAACTATTGTATGCTTAAAATATATAATGGAGTATACATGAAAATGTTAAGCAATTGGGATGTTCCCTTTCATCGAACTCACTTATTAGGGGGACTTGGAAAATAAACATTGTAGATTATATAATTCCACATCATCAAAAGAAGGATAGATATAGATACACATATTTGGAACATACACACATAATTTAGGAGGATTAACTAATAATAATTAATAATTACATCTGGGTAAATAGATAGACATCGTAACCCGAATGAAAAATGGAGGTTCTGAAAGAATCTCTTACCACTTTGTAAACAGTCAAACCGTATGGACCATAAAAATTAATGACCATGAAATGAAAAATTGAATATAATAAAGATAAATAGATTTATGATTTTATACAAAAAAGGGAATTATACATACACCACACATATGAAATAGTGGTGAATAAGGAATATCTCACAGAAATAAAAATTAGATGAGAAAACTCATACCTTATGTGTGAAAATTTTATTAACTTGTACATAATGTCCTGTATAATGAACTTAGATTCATTAATAAATTATTTCATAACCTATTTAACATTAATTTTGTTTAATATAATTTTATGAAGTACATTTATGGTATTTTTTAAGAGTTATAAGATTCAATTTCGTCATTTGAAAGAGTTTGTTTCCTTGGATTTCATGATTGTTTAACGTGTATTCATTTATGAAAGATCACATGAAATGGGAATATATATAAATAATTGAAGTTATATATTTTTTATGAACATCAATAATATTTAATGTTTATATAATTCATTTGGTTATTTTTGTTGTGGATGAATCATTAGACATGATGTTATTGATAATCATTCAGATTATTTTGGCGTTTTTTATCATCACAAACTATTTTTGTTTCATTAATTAATATTATGTATATATAATGGTTCTAGAACATAAAATATGATTTAAAAAATATATTATAAATTTTTAATGATAAAAATGGTTTCATCACTATCCTTGAATATGGAAATTAAAAAAAATCATCGTCCACGAATGGGGTAAATCGGCACCTCATAGGCGATACATTTATTTTTAGAATAAAAAGTAGAAGAGAAAAGAATTGATGGTGCATATATGATTATCATAATATAATTAAATTATATATAATAAACTATATTTATCATTATTTTTTGGATTGGGGACATATGTAAAGTATAAGAAAATAAATTGAATGAAAATTAAAAGGAAGAAAGTAGATTTACCTCTTGAACTCTTCTCCTTGAGAACCTTCTTAAGAAACATTGAAATGATCTTTTGGTGGGAATAAAAGTATATAACATGGGGGAGATTTTGGATAGAAAATGGTTAGAATATAAGAAATATTAATGGCTTTAGAGGTGTGAGGATAATGGGTGGTGAGGGGTGGTGTTTATAGTGGAGGAGAGGGGTGTTTTCTCCTTTTATTCATTATTTTATTATCTCAACTCAAGTATATAAATAGTTTTAGAATTATCAATAAATATATTAAACTAATCAATTATAATTATATGTTATGGTTATTAATTATTCAAGTAATATTATATTTAACTAATAATATATTTATACCATATATTATCATATTTTACTATCCACCAAAAAAATAAAGTATTTTAAAAAAAATCCCAAAAAAGACCATAACCATAAATCAACATTTAGAATTAAAAAATGGACCCCTTTTTATGAAATTAACATTCTAATTATAAGAACATTAAAATTTAAATAAAATCATCATTTAATCAAAAATTACCAATTTTAATATTATAACTATTTTTATGACACTTTGAAAAATTAATTAAGGTCTCATAAAATTATCTTATAATCATAAAACAACAAAATATTAATTTATGAATATATTTTATTAAAATAAATTTTCTTTAAAAACGTTGTTTTAATTATAAAATTGTAAAAAACAATTATTTTTCACAAAAAAACAAAGATTTAACATATCATTTTTAAAACATTTATTTACTTATTTAAAGATATAAATATAAAAAATCATTTATAAGACAGCTAAATATTATGTATAATTTAATAAATGAGGTTACTATTCAAATAAAAAATATACTATTAATATAACAAAAATGACGGTTTTATAGAAATAGGTAATTTTCACTATTAACTACAAAATAAAATATTTTCAAAAAAATTACAAAAATATTACCCTCAGCTAATTATTACAATCCTATTTTAAAAATGAAGTTTATATTGTTCAAAAAAAATTTAAAATTTAATAATTTAGTTTTAAAATAAGTGTTCCATTAAAAGGTGGTATAACTTCCTTTAGAAAAATATATCCCTTTAATGTGTAGAATTGGATTCATTCATATATTATTCCTATAAAATCGTTTTCATGAATGTAAAAACATTTGATTAAATATATAATATGTAAATTTTATTAATAATACTCATTCCTTCCAATTTAACGACTAGGCTATAACTATTGTTTTAAAATAATGATATTTAATTGTATATCATTTTTCGTTTAAGATTGGTGTTGTGTGAAACCTATGATTTTGAAGAAATTAAATTCAAAAACATACTTCTCATAGAATCTTGTGGTGTTACATTCTCCCCTCTTTAAAAAAATTGTGTCCTCGCAATTTGAAAATAACTTTGAAAAATCAAAGGTTGATACTTCAAAATTCCTTTGTGGGAAAACCAAATAGGAAGTGTGGTTAGTAAAATATCCTCTTAAGAAGAGGTATAGGGAAATGATGAGGTTAAAAAACTAGGTATTAAAATAGGAAAACATTAGTGAAAATTAAAAATATGCACAATGAAGAAATATATAACCATCAAGTTCTTATGGATAATGAACGAGGAAATGGTCATTAGAAATTTAACCATCCCAAAGCCGTAAATTTTTATCAGTCAAAAGACCGTTTATTTCTCAGAAAAAAAAAAGTAAACATGTAATGTTTTTGTTCTCAACTATTTTTCATATATTTGAGGTATTATTTTAATATTCATATAAGAACCTAATAAAATAAACATTCTTGATTACATTCCATCTCATAATCTCATCCTTTGGTTGTCCCTTAATATATCCCTACTTAATTCTTTAAATCCGGATATTGAAATTCATGACAAAATTTATGCTTGAAGAACTTTTATGAATCATAAGATCCACAAGTCATTATTTTATCCTTTAAATGTTTACTAAACCCAAGATAGTTATCATAGGTTATCCAATATGATAAATAATATATTAATCTTAATCAATAATATCCTTAATCCTTTTTATAATTATTTAATCTTAAGACTCATCTAAAACATGTCTTTACACATTCAATGACCAAGAATTTATAAGGAAGGTCACTAAATTTCCAAAATAAAATTAAAATAATATTCCCCAAATAATGTACATTTAATTTTCAAATACCAATATATAAATACCTTAATATCCTTTAATCCTTTATGTAGGATTCATGCTTCAAAGAGTAAAATCTCAAGTTGTCCTTAAATTCAAAAATATAATAATTAAAGTATAAGATAAACCAATAGATCACTAACCACCATCATGGACACTAACACAATACTATAAACATATATTTAATATTATATAAACATAAAACACATATTTAGGGTTATATTTTCCAAATTATTTGTTTTTAAGAAGATCAATATACAACAGAATCAATTCTATTGATTAGTAATGTTATTCATCACATGCTTCCAATTCCATAAATAAGAAGTTTTTTAGTATAATACATATATGTCTTAGGATTCTTATAACAAGAGTAGTATTGATAAAATACTCAAATAACATAATTATGGAATCCAAACATTGTCATATTAATCATTTCTCTTCATTAGAGGTAGATGTGTAAGCTTGACCAGGATCCCTTTGCTTCTCTTTGGATATATTACCTTGATTCTTGGAAACAAATTTAGATATTTCCGTATCTCTTTACAGTTGAAACATTCAACATTTATAGATTCTTTCTTTACATTTAATTCATGAGTCTATGGACCTTTCTCTCCACACTTGTAAAAAACTCACATTCCCTTTAGGAAAGTACTGGGGTGTTTGTGGGAAAATTCTTCTTTCTATTAGTTCATTTATCCAACTTTTCCTTATATTACTCTTTTTTTATACTTCCCACTAAAATAATAATACTTAGAAAATTCTTTCTTAGTATTTTTATCAGATGATACTATATCCACATATGATGGGAATGTTTAGGATACCAGTTACCTTCAAAATGTTGGCATAAGACCATACAAGATTTGATCCTTATTATTCTTTGGATCACATTCACTGGTGTGGTTTCCATTCCTTCCTCTACAATCTATTTAGAAATAGTGGCATACACTAGATTAGGTTAAAAATCATAATACACAATTTCGATCTAGAAAAACGATTAACATAAATTATAAATTTATGTATAGCTAATCTCACAATCATAAAAATGGTTTCTTTGGTGAAATTTTTACTTTTAAATCCTTAATGATGGTTTCTAATGAAAATGTAAATTATCCTAATAATATCCACTAGGTATGTCAAACTAGGTGCATAGTATGGCCAATTGTCGTGTACTGGGTTATGCTGAGTCAGGCCCAATGCACCTTTTAAGAGTTGTTACCCCTCAGTATATCTAATTCAGAACCATGTCCACTTGTAGTATCTATACAATAATTTATTTCTAGGAATACACACAAAATTTATACCTTACCAAAAATATAGGATGTTATTCTTTGATTATCCTCAAATTCTACCTTTTTTTATGTTCCCAAATCTATGTTTTCAGAATCTAGTTTCCAAGTGTTCTATTAAACTTCCTCTGATACCATTTATAAATACCCTGACCCTAATAGCCCAGAGCCGGTGATATATTGTATTACATTGGTACTATGAATAGGTGATCACATCCCAAAGGACTGAAAATTTTAAAAGCTTTATAAAACTAGTTACAAACAAAATTATTAAATTACAACTTGAAGTGAACAAAAATATAGAAACTCCATTGTAAACATCTATAAATTCTTATATTATCCCTCCAACACATTCACAATATACTTCTTCACATCCTGGGGAAAAATAAAACATAAGAAAGGGGTGATCACAGATGCTCAGTAATGGTAAACAATATAGTGGAATATATCATAAATAAACATAAAATAATAAGGCACGATAAAAAGACATAAACACATTCCATTAAAACATAATCATGAGAATTATATGGAAATATTAAAATCTGAATAAATAATTCCATATAAATAATCCCATGAAACTTAACCATGTATATTCTACTAGTTGAATTATCACATTATTTATCTATTACTAATATTATAATGAGGGAATGCATGATTTTAGACATCCGAAACATACCATCAAGGCCACATCCAAGAATTATACACTAATGGGTAAGACCTTGGCCAAAACCTTTTCTAGTTTTTCTCATGAGACCAACTATTTCATCGAGGGGAAATAGCAGGTCCCTCTCATCACTTGCTATGTTCAGTGCATTCCTCATATGTCAAATAATCAATTTAAAAATATATCTTTAAATAAAATTTTCCCATAACACTTTAAAATATTTTAATCATAATCATAAAAAAAATACTCCAATAAAATCATTGATAAATTCTTGAGATAAATACCATTTTACTTTGAAAAGAAGAGTTCTATTGGAAAATCATTTATATTTGTCATAGAATCATATTGTAAACATGAATATCCCAGAAAAGGAAATGAAAGGACAGTGAAATTATGTTTTAGGTATAAATTATTTTCATCATAAGTGGAAATATGTAAAAAGATCATTTAATAATCATTATAAATGAGCCGCTTTAGTGTGGTTTAAGGGAAAATAAAGAAGATTCTTTAAAATAAACAAAGGAAAAATTGATTGCATAAAACCAAAAAATAAGTAAAATATTTTTTCATGATAAAAATATTTAGTTTATAAAAATTTTGGATACTTAAAATAGATTATGTAGTTTACTTGAAAATGGGTAAGGAATTGGGAAGTTCACTTTAATCGGGATCGCTTAACGGGAGGAATTGAAAAATGAACCTTATAAACTGTGTAATTCCACATCAAAGAAAGAAGGATTGAGATAGATAAACATATTTAGAGAATAAATATTAAATTTAGGAGGAGTACATTAGAATAATTAATAATTTTACTGGGTTAAAGAGAGATAAATCATAACTCGAATGAAAAAATGGAGGTTCGGGATGAATCCCTTGCCCACTTTGTAAACAATCGTATCATATACCAAATAAAATTAAAGATCATAAAATAAAACATTGAATACCATAAAAAAAATATACTCAAGATATTATACACCAAATTTCATTATAAATACACCACATATAAAAAATAGTGGTGATTAAGGAATATCTCACAGAAATAAAATTGAGGTGAGAAAACCCATACCATATATCCGAAAGCATTATGAACTTATACATAACATCATGGATAATGAAATTATATTTATTAATAAATTATTTAAAAACCTATTCAAAATGTATTTTATTTTTTATAATCATATTAAGTTTATTTATAGTCTTTTTGATGAGTTATAAAATTAAATTCCATCATTCGGAACTGTTCATTTCCTTGGATTTCATGATTAGTTCACTTGTATACATGTACAAAAGATAATGTGAAATGGAAATAGATATCTAGAACTGAATATCTATGTTATTTATGAACATACATAAGGTATAATTTCTATCCAATTCATTTGGTTATTTGGGGTGAGGATGAAACATTAGACAAGATGTTAGTGTTAATTGTTTAGATTATTTTGGTGGGTTTTTTGGTCATCACAAACTAGTTTTGTTTCATTAATTAATATCATGTACGTATAATGGTACCAAAAATTAAATAGAATATAATAAATATATGTTAATATATTTTAACCATAATAATGGTATCATGACCATACTTGATGGCAGAATTGAAAAATAAATAATCATCATCCAGGAAGGTGGTAAATCATCACCTCACGAACGATGTTTTTAATTTTAGAATAAAATGGTGGAGAAAAAATAATTGATGGTGGATATCCAATTATCATAATAAAATGACAGTATATATAATATAACATAGTTATCATGAATGTTTGGACATAAGAGTTAAGTAAAGGATAATAAAATAATTTGAAATAATATTAAAAGAATAAAAGAGAATGTATCTCTTGAATTCTTCTCCTCGAGAACCTCATTACTATATTTTAAAATGGCCTTTTAGTGAGACCAGAAAGACAAGAACTTGGTATAGAGTTTCTTGATATTAAATTGGTAAAATATAAAAGGATTTTGAGGTTTTAGGTACAATTTTGGTGGGGGTTGTATCTCTATTAGAGGACAGGGTTGTTTTCTCATTATTTTATTCATTAGTTTATTATTTTGGCTCAAGACTATGAATTGCTTTATAATTATCACAAAATATGTTAAAATAATGAATGTTAGTTCTATATTATGGTTATTATATTATAAATTACTCAAGTAATATTTTATTTTATGTATAATGTATTTATACCATAAATTGTCTTCTTTTACTATTCACAAAAAAATTCATGTATTTTAGAAAACTCCCAAAAATTCACCATTTCAATTTTTCGAAGTTTAGATTTTAAAAAAGGACTCAATTATATGAAAATAATTTCCTAATTATGAGAAATTTAATATTTACATAATATCATCATTTACTCGAAAAATTCTGATTTTAATATTATAACTGTTTTTATGACACTATGAAAATTTAATTTAGGTAACATAAAAATATTTTATAATCACAAGAAAAAATATATTAATGCATGAATATATTTTATGAAAATATATTTTATTTTAAATAAAATATTAATTAAAAAAAATTAAATAAAATTTTATGTTACACAAAAACACTGATACTTAATTTATCTTTTTTAATGAATTTATTTACTTATTTCATGATAATAGGTATAACACCCTGATATTTTATGAGAAGTATTTTTTTTATGTCTTGTTTTATATGCACCATCAAAGTAATCTTTCACTGCACACAACACTATCTTGGCTTGGGTTACACGCAATCGCGACCTTCCTCGATAGCGTGTGTAGTATGCAATACCGGGTTTCACTAAACAATGATATATTGTTATAATATTATTATAGACTATCCATTATGAATATTATTAACTAAATTTTGAATTTTATAACATTATTATTCATCTTACATATTTTCTAGAACATGTTATGAGAACAAAATAAATTTTTCAGGTAAAATAAGTATTTTTCAAAAAATACAGTTTTGTCACCTTTTGATGGCGCACCCACATTAAATATATTTTTTACATTTTTATAAGTTTAATTTGACAAAATAAAATTCTTCCTTGGAATCAGGATATAAAAATTTAATTTGGATAAATTTTTCATATTATTCTGATAACTTTGATATTTTAATGAATAGTAAAACCACGCTATATTTTAATTAAATATAAATTTTTCCATCGCAATAATTTATACGGTTATATTATCTTTTTAATTGGTTTTAAAGTGTAATTAGAATATTTTTTTACCATTTAATCCAATGTTGTTCATTGGAATTAATTTTACATTGAATTTGGACATAAACAAGTGTCAATCTTTTGATAGTTATTGTTTCTTAAAAACACGCTATTTGTTTTGATAACGGAAATTAATTTTAAAATTAATTAATGCCACTTCTATGTTTTTAATTTGAAAAAATAGATATCATTTTTGAATTCATAATATCAAATATATCTTAGGATTAATTTTTGGTATTTTTCTGAAAAACATCAATTTTTTATGAATAGTGAAACCACTTAGTGGTAGTTAATAAACTGACTCTTTCATTTAAATGAAATTTTACCACTTCTGTGAACTTAATTTCAAAAATCCGACATACATGGTTTTTACAAAAAATTAAAATTTGGTTCAATAAGATGAAAATAATTTTTGGTGAATAGTAACTTTTGACTTTTATTTACTGCGGTTAAAAGGTAAATAGGGTAATTAAAGGTTAAAAGAATATTATAATAATTCCAAATTATCTTAACACTTGTCCTAACCTTATGAGATGAGTATTGGTCGACCATGGGCATCCTTGGGTCTATTTTGGGACCTCATTGAGCCACTTGGTAGTGATAATGACAATTTGGATTAATTAATTTAATGTAAAGACAAAATTGATATTAAAAAAATCTTTTAGTAATTAATTTTTATACGGGTTTATATAAATTATATTTTCAACTATAATATTCATCGGAAATATAAAAATATTTCTTACATGGTGGTGTTTTTTTTATAATTTTTAGACACTAAATAAATTAAATTTTTAATGACACAAAAATGATGCAGTATTACCTCATTAATAAATGATTTAAATAAATAAGATTATAATGATTACAATATAATACAAAACATGTCCAATTCTGATTGGATGATTTTATTTCGACCATGAGTCATCGTATCTTCATCTTTAATGATTTTTGGACCTTTTGAAACTGAAGATAAGTTTATAATAAAATAATATTTTCACTCTTTCCAAAGGTGCCCCTCTCCATCCTTATAAAAGGGAAACTCCTCCCTCTCCACTTTACACAACTTTTAGCATTCAAAGTCAGCCAACCCCTGCCCATTACTCTTCTCATCTCCCCTAGTAATATTCTATAAGTCCTGTTCTTCTTCAAAGATGAACATTAGTGCCCTAAGAGGAGGTTTCAAAGAGGCGTGTCAAAGAAGAGGTAATATCTGTTACCGATTCTTTCAAATTTATTTCTTCTTCTACTTAATCTTCTTCAGTTGTTTAATTATGAAGTAATAACATCAGTATCACTCATATACAGATATTTTATTATAAATATTAAACCACCCTATTTCACCTTTTATCCATCCTACGGAAAACGAAATCACCACACGTGCGTACGTACGGAATACCGTCTCCACGCCGTGGTGTCATCTGTTTTCCACCACCACCTTACTTGGATAGTTATAATGGTGTAAATAATAACTATATATGATTATTGTAAAGTGATATTGATTCTGAAATAGTATACATACACTTCAATACAATTCCACGAACATGGGAACGATATCATCGCTCGTGCGTACGTATGGCCTACTCTCTCCACGATGTGATGCGACTCATTCTACATGATCTTCATTGAATAATGATTATATAAATGAATTGAATGAATAAATATGATATATATTACACTAATAACATTCTGTAAATGAGGTATCTATAACCTAAAAGTAATAAAAAGAATTTATTCGACAAAACATGCATAAGAACATAAAGCAATGAACACCCGAATAACAAGTAGAAATGATATATTACTAATAAGAAGATAAGAACATGAACATATATGATATCATAACAATGAATATGATTCAATAATAAGTAAATTAAATTATTTAAATCATTATACAGGAGGTTCAGATACGTACGAAGACAATCGGACCTAAGGTAAGGGAAAATCTCACAATCTCATTTTTATCGGAGATGGTTTATACTTCATAATTTACTGTGGAATATTTATCATCCACATCCATTTTCCTCAATATTTAATATTATTTCTATCCTCCTACAATTTTTTAAATCCAATTTTACCCTTTTTGAGTAAAATATACGAAGGGAATCTTTTTTTGTTTTTAGTACGAGGTACGTTTTGACTTTTCTGGCCAAAGTATGAGAAGAATCTTTTTTTAACTTATACTACATGAATGGATTTTTATGATTTCTTAGAACATTATTTCCATGAAGCTTACTTTACAAGTTTTCATGTTTATTTTTAGTCAAATTCTTTTAGTTTAAAATTGTATGACATGTTAAGAAAGTTAAAATGTTTTTGAAGTAGAAAGGATATTTTCCTCAAGAATGGAGTTCAAGTGTTTTATCAAAATTATTTTCCATCTAAGATAATATAGGGTTCTGTTTCTATCCCTCTTTTTACATTGATTTGATTATATTATGATGGAATTAATTTTATGATGTTCTTTTATCTTATATTGATTATGTTATGATGGGATGATGTTTAAGAATCCCATTTTTATTACATGGGTTACGCTATGATTTATGATTTTGTGGCACACATAAGAATTGTTTCATTATGATGTGGGTGGGACCTATATCTCCCTCCAATTAATTGGGTAAATATTTATATCTCATGAGACAGACATGGCTGGAACGGAAAGTTAATCTGGTTCAGTTATACAGGACTAGAACGAGGAGTGAACTCGGTTCGGTAATGGACTTTGTCCGCAATGATGGTCTTGGAAAAGAGCCTTGAATAATATAAAATGATTTTCTATGATTATGTATATATGCCACAAAGTTTCATGTTTTAAGCTATTACTATTGGGATTACATCTCACTACTATGATTTATCTAATGTTATGATATTATGATCTCTTTTTCAGGTTAGGATTTTCGAAATGTTATGTTCTTATGAATATGATATGATTGATATTTATTTTGTTTACCCTTATTGAGCATTTGAGCTCACCCTTTTGTATGTTTTCTTTTCCCCAGGTCAGGAAAAGGGTATTAAGTAGGATATTCCAAAAGAGACTGTAGATATGACGAAATAAATGGGGGACAATGTAGATGATTTATGAACCAGTTGTTTATGTTTCCCAGTTTCTAAAGACACTATACATATACGGTCCTATTGTAGTTTTGTTATATGTTGTAATAAGTATGCTTCAATTCTGAAGTAATAACCATGTATGTAAAGTATGGGACTTTATAATAAATATAGCATATTTTAATTTATAATATACTTAAATTTTAATTATACTTTCATAAATGAGTTTACTATTCAAATCATAAATTGAATATTAATATAACAAAAATGTTAGTTTTATAGAAATATGAATTTTTCACTATTCACTAAAAAATAAATATCTTCAAAAAAATAACAAAATTTCAACCTAAGATAATTTTCACATTCCTCTTGTAAAAATGATGTTTATTTTGTTCATAATAATTGTTAAAAGTTTCAAAATTCAGTTTCAACACAAGTCCGCCTTTAAAAGGCGTTAAAACTGCCTTTAGAATAATATAGTCTTTTATTGAGTTTAATTGGAT
Source organism: Viscum album (assembly GCA_963277665.1). Classification (NCBI taxonomy): domain Eukaryota; kingdom Viridiplantae; phylum Streptophyta; class Magnoliopsida; order Santalales; family Viscaceae; genus Viscum; species Viscum album. The sequence continues at coordinate 397,740,562 of OY728145.1, forward strand.
TCATTCTTATAATATACCTATAAAATAATTTGGATAAATTTAAAAACATTTTATTTAATATATAATATATATATTTCAATAATACTATAAATTCCCATCAATTTAATGTTTAATTTTTAACTTCCATTTTAAAATAATGGTATCTATTTGTATATCATTGTTCGTTTAAACTTGTTGTTGTTTGAAACCTATGTTGTCGAAGAAATTAAATTCAGAAAGATAAAAATCATAAAATATTAGGGTTTTATAGTTTATATAAATGAAATAATATTTCTAATATTTTGGAAATTTATAGTTTTTTAAAATTATTTTCAAATAAAACCATTTTAAAAATACATTATAGATTTTCTATTTTTAAAAGGGGAAGGGAGATTTAAATGAAATGTTATTTTCCTCGTATAATTTTCCAAGTTATGTTTAAAAGTAATTTTACATATATAAAGACAATATTTTATGTTACATAAGCTTTAATGGGGATATACTCCAATGATACCATCCATATAATTTCTCCAGATGGTTTATGATCAGTTTGATTAGGAATGTACTTTATTGATATGATTCATTTTACTCTGGAGAGATTATTATTAATATTATTGATTTTAGAATGTATTTATATTTCTTAAACTATTTTAAGTAGTAGTTTTTATGTGTATTATGTTTCACCTCTTTTATATGAAGAATGCATTAGACTTTTGAAGTGACAGGAAGGGCCCACTATATCACTACGATGAATCTATGGGTCACATTCGAAAAAATATATTGAGTTTTGGAGGATAACATGACCATTTATATTGATTTATTGGAATAAGGTCTTTATTGTTTTAGATGTCTTGGGACAAGGCCTCGGGGGTATTAAATTTCATGGAACAGGGTTGTGACGGTTTTTTTTTAGATGTACAATATTATGCATTTCATCAATATAAATTTAGTTATTTTTATTCCCAAAGATTGTTTGATTAGTTAGAATATCCATTGGGGTATATTCAAGTTAATGTTATTATTTATAAGGAATTATTTGATTTCCATTTGTTACAACCATATTATGAAAATTTTATTGATTAATTGGAATATGATTTAGTGATTTACCTTCCCATATTGATTATGCCTTATTTATTAATATCTTTTATTGTATGCTTACCCTTACTATGAATCTGAACATGCCCCTTATTTTTTTTCCCTCCAAGATATGAGGAAGTGTTTTCAAATTTATATGTAGGTATACAATGAGGTGAATAATTTCATTCATAATAAAAATTATTTTTTAATTTTTTGTTTTAATATGTAATGTAAATTTCATGTATGGATCTAGTTTCCCAAGAATACTAAACGATTTTATCCCTTGGTATTCAATTCATTGTATCTTATTCCAATGTAATAAACCAGTCACCTGATCTAAGTTACTAGGGTTGGGGTCTCCACATAATTTTTTTCACCACAACCATTTATGCCTTATATACCATATGATATATTATTATAGGATGATTTTGGATTTGATATAGAACTTCACATTCAATGAAATTAATGTGAACACTTTATAGATTGACCCAATTTATTACTAAAATCACATAATTTAATACTAAATAATGAATAATTATTATTTTTAATCACATCCCCAAAACAATTATAAAGAATTTTTGTTCTAAAATTAATGAAATAAGAATACAAGGACACTGATAATATAATTTTGGATATGGATATTTTATGTAATTAGAAAATTTTCCCAAATTTGAAGGAGTGATTATAACTATATTCATATAATGAATTTATAGTTCTATAGTGTACGTGGAGTGTTATTTAAATAAGTTTATTTTTATAGCATTATTTCATGGTTGTGATAATATAGATATCAAAATTTACCCTTAACATAGGTGGTTTCAATTTTTTCCAAAATAAAATTTTCTTTGGGGATTTTTTTTAAAATTCCATATTTCATAAAATTGTAGAATTGGAGTGGGCTAGTCCATTAGGTTGATCAATATTTTCATTATTCAAATTCATTAAAAATTCATATCCCAGTTGACCATCTCTTCCACACTTATATAATTGAACCATTCATTTATGAAAATCCCTCAATTATTATTCCCATATCATTTTGATGTAGGAAGAATAATCTCTTTTCATAAATGGATTTTATCATATGTTTTTATATGAAATAATGATTTCTCTTTTATTTAATTAAAATTATTAGAATAATTAGAGACTCTGATATCCCAATATACCTAGAGAGAATATAAAAAAAATGATTTATATCTATGGAAGTTCATTATATCCAATTACTTTTAACGATATTATTTTATTCTATTAAAGGAATAGTATTTTTCTCTTTTAGGTTTATATAGGAACAAATGATTTTATGATAGCTATAAGAGGGGGTGAATTTTAGTTAAAAAAATAAACTAACACAAAAAAACACTCTTATTTTTGAAAGATCAGACTCATGATTTGTTTGATGATCAGAGTATTAAAATAAAATAACATGATTATCCCATTTTCAGAGTTATTATCAGTATCTCAAACACATTGATAAAATAGTTTATCAGAAAGATAAGTTTAAAACTAACTTTGTAATGTATTTTCACACTTTAAAGTAAAACTTGTATAAAAAGAAAATATGAAATCGTTTATTAGTAATAATGAACTACAAAATTTATTAAATAATTTAATATTTGTCCTTAAGAGTTAAGGAAGTTATAAATCATGATTTAAGATATCCACATATTCAATTCCTACTGTAACGATCTGTATTTCCATAACAAGAAATACCTCGATCCAAAGATCAATATCAATCTATCTTCCAATACCATGTAAGAACTTGATCTGATAGACTTGTATCATCTTTTTCATTCTTTTTGAAGAAATCACTCAATACAGTGGATTGATATCTTGGTCTCCCATGACTTGGAATCTCTTGATCTGATGGATCAAATTCAATATCTTCATATCCTAAGAAGCACTCAGTCAATACCATGATCGGAAACAAAAAATAAAAAATCAAAAATATTCTAAGTAATTTACTTTCATCATATGGATTCCTTATAAATTAAACTCTCTAAAATATTACAAGTCATGAAAATGATATTTTCATGCATATTTATCTTTAGAAATGTTGAGTTGTGAATTGAATCAGATCCCAACTCTTCCAATGACCTCTTATTTATTGGTGATTCTCCAAAGGTCATATTTGTGAGTTGTTTGTAATGACCTCAGTGAGATTTTACTTCCCAATATCATAATGATTTGGATATTTATATTTATATCTAATAATGAGTAATAGATTGTTTATTAGATATTGTTTTGTTTAGAACCACTATAATACTATTATGGATTCTTTCACGTAGAAATAATCTAATCACACTGATTATAACCTTTGGATAGCCTGATAGACTTTAGTATTGTTTTTTAATCTGATAAAATAAATAACATTTAATTAAATGTATTGGTAGCAATGTCAATCTTATGGTTATAAATTTTTTCAGTATGATAGATATGGAATTATTCTAACCACTGGTCAAAATAGTATTTGGTTCAATGTATCAGACAAACCTTAATTTTTATGGATCAGATTAAATAATAAAATTTTATATTTATGTTACATTAAAACTATTTCTATGTTCCTTATAAAATAATTTTTTTCTAAAAAAATACTAAAACACATGGGATATATAATGTTAGTAAAATATATTTTTATGAAATTTTTTGATATTTATAAAATTAAGGAAATGAAAAGTATAATAGAGAAAATTTAACTCAAAAATATCCCAATTTTTGGACAGCACAAAACACAACACTTAAATTGAAAACTAATAAATTTGGAATAATTGAAACTCTTAGTATTTCTAAGAAATTCAAACATGTACTTCATATGAAATTTTTTTATTTGTAATATTTAAACTACCCTGGGGTGAATACCTTTTTTGATTCATTAATAATTATACATTATATTCTTCTCCTAAATAAAAATTCATTTTTAGAAAGATTCACCCCATTATGATGAAAACATTCCCACTAGCCTATTACATTATATTTAATAAAATATAACTTTTAAAGAAATTATTCAAACTTCTCCCCTTAAACTTCTCTCCTTAAAACCTCACAAAACATTAAAAAACATATCCCCTTTGTGATTTCACAAAATGGTATAAGGAAATAAATATAGTCTTAAAAAATGTCATAATAGTACGAAATATGAAACGATAATATGTGAATTAATTATTCATGCAAGGTATAGACGAAAAAACATACATCCTAATGAAATTAGAAGACATTCAAAGATATATAATTTTGATAAAATTTCATTCATTTTAAAACTTAATTCAAAAAGTTTCAAAATACATCAAGAGTTAAAATAAAAAAGACAAATTTATTTCTTATAATGTATATTAATGATGGCCTTCAACGTTTTCAAATATTTATTGTCCTTCCAAGCATCATCAACTAATTATTCCTGATTAAAACTTTTTTCCTATAAAACTCCAAATAACAAACTTCTTCCATCAATATTTTTACTTCCTCGCTAATCTTCTTATTTTCATATTTTACACTAAAGATCTCAACTTCACTGGATCTGAGTCTACTATTTTATAATTCTATATTATGATTCATTTATTTCATAACAATATTTACCTCATCCTCATTTTCATTCAGGTATATGAATTCTTCTACAAACATTACTCTATCTGAATCACCATTCAACAGTTTATCAAAATAAATAAAAAAGTCAAGAGACACATTATTCATTTCAATAATATGATCCACATGATCCTTCAAATAAACATCAAAATTTTTAGACAAACTAACCATCTGATAAAAACATCCCTTGCATGCCTTCAATTTAGCTTTGAATGTTTTTACATTTCCCTGATGTTGGATAACATTTTTAGTCAACATATACAATGATTCTGATTTTTCATTGAGATTTTTGAATCGGTCGACACCTAGCTTCGATATTTGGTAGATACCGAACTAATTCAGCCAAAAAATTTAATTTCTCAAAAATTTAATAAAAACCTTATTGATATGTTATATCTAAATATTCCAATGACTCTGATTGGAATTCCAAAATAAGTGTTATTCAATGAACAACATCTTACTTCTTTTCATTAGATTTACCTCTAACATCTTCTGAAACTTTTATAACATCTACTTATTTATCTAACTCAACCTTTTGAGATAATTATTTGAGAGATTTTTGGGATTATTATTTCTCTTTGTATAATGATTTCACTTCATCTAAAAAACATTTCTCTAGATTTTTATCATAATGAGATGATATCTCAGTGGTCATAGGGGATGACTCTGAAGAAATTACTTATTCCTTTTTTCATCCCCAGTCTTTGTTTCATCTTCTTCTTCTAATTTTTTCCCTCTTATTATAGTTCTTGTTCCAACTAATGTGCATTTATTATAACACCTTTTCTAATATTCTTAACAGATTTATCATTTTTTGTTCTCAAATTACTTATAAACTTTTTTTGGAACTGATTATGACCCTTCTTCTACTATCTATTTAATTTTCCCTTTGACACATTCTATTTGAGTAATTGAAGGGAAAATTGTGTTATGTTGGTGTCCTAGAACCAACTATTTTTACTTTGATTGCATGAATATTTTATGTATTAAATATTAAATTAAATATCTTATTTTATATTGTTCATTTTTCTACATGAATTTAATATAAAAATGTCTTAGTGTATTTGTCCAATTGATAAGGCCATGGTAGTTCCACGCTATGATGAGAACCATGAAGTGTTATGAAAAAATTCTTAATATAGTTCAGGGGATGGATAAAATATTATGAGGGGACACATAGTATATAGATCTTTATGTGTGAGTACTCATAAGTAGATGAGACTTTTTCTCATGAAGTTAGAACTTGGTAATCTACAAGAAATGAGATTATGAGAATAGACACTATGATATGAATTCCACATGTTTTGGTGTTATCAAATATTCAAATCTGCGAGCATGTGTAATGGTCCTTATATATTATTATTATAATTAATTCATGTCCTGAACTGAACAATTAGATTTTATGATGCAAACTGTCACTCTATATGATGGAGGGAAGTAGGGTATGTTGGGTGTGTCACAAAAGACATGTTATTAATGAATAAGTTAAGGAAGTATTTTTTCATTCCATCTTTATGGAGGTTGATATCTCATCCCATTGATTGAAATATAATTTTCACCCTAAATTCCATGTCCATGGTGTAACAATGAGTTTATTTTATACAGTTAATGAATGATGTATCGAGCATATAGGTTGATGAAACCATCATGTAATCTGCTTGATTAGATATTGTGACAAAGGGATTATATTACATAGTGTTTATTTGTATGTGACTATCATTATTGTGACTTTATGTTCTTTCTATTGGGATCCTTATCCCACTACTAAACTGTAATCTTGGATTGTAGGTTATCCCTCCAAATGCCAACAAGAAAGTATCCTAGAGTGTCATACATTAAGTGTTTCTGTTGGTCTGGATTAAATTATATTGGAATTTAATTAATAGAATAAATGTTATTATAAATACTGAGGAATAATTTTATTCATGTTATATTGATCGCATTAATTAAATTAATAAGTATTCCCCATATTGGGAATAAAAGTTATTTATTTATTTCTTTGAATATTTAATAAATATTTATTTTCTATTTTGTGAATAAAACTATTTTTTTAGAGAATAACATATTTATTCAGGTTTTCAATAAATACAATGGGAATTAAGATGGAGTATGACCATTTCTGTTAATAAAATAATTATTTAAGAGCTGGTAAATATTATTTATCCATTTTTCATAAGTTTTCCAACTACAAAATAATATTATTATTATTATGTGTAATGGTAATTCATTAATGGTTATAATTATATTTAACGGTTGTTATGAAATTAAATTTTGTAACATAAATCTCATATCTATAAATATACTACTATGTCTATTATGTAAAGTATTCGAAACCAATTCTATGTTTGGGAATAGATAATTTTTTCACAACGAATTATATCTCAACTCCTTATCCTCTCTACCTCTCAAGAATGAGTACCCCAAGAAAGATTTTTTCAAGATTGAAAAACGAGTGATCAAGAATGAACAACCCAAGACATTAAATCCACACATTTCTTTATCGTAGGATCAAAATGAAGTTTCATAATTGACATGGATAGTTCAGCAATCAATAAATCATTTTCCTCACTGGATATGTCTGATTCATAATCCTGAAAGCTTATTTTAAATGTACACAACTTTTTTCTAAAATAGGGAAACATTATAATAATTTATTTTATTGATTTTTTCTTGACTGATTCCTCTAAAAGAAAAATAAATAAAATAGGGTTTATTTTCCTTATATTGAAAAGAACAACTATGCCAATACCCACCATTATATACACATGGGAGGTGACAGTTCAACTTCAAGAAAAAAACGATATATTTGATTGAATATCCTTTTCTGATCTGAGGATTATGATTTTATCAAATATTTATTTTTATAAATAAATATGAACTCTTAATGTTGATTAAGAAACATATTCATCAGCATGAGAAAAAATTTGATTATTAAAAATATTATGTTTAAAAATATATATATGTTTGTAAAATGAAAAGAATAATTAAACAACAGCATGTATAAACTAATGTAATGGATAAGTACAAAAAACTAAAATAAGTTTACTTATTCGAGTAAAAGATAAAAGTCAGTATGATTCAACATTTCTCTATGGTTTTTTTAATTTATACCCATTATGATAAATCTTATAAAAAAAATTTTGTCCAGAATAATTTTATATAAATTTTTGAGTTTGGAAAAAAAATAGTGAAATTTTCTTTTAGATTTTTTGTTTTGGAGTGTTTATAAAATTTCTAAATGTAAAATTTTTCATTAAATTTTGAATCCCAAAAGGTTTATAAAAAATTATGTGTCTGAAAAGTTTAATAAATTGTTAACTTCAAACAAGTTATAGATAGGAATATATTTTTAGAAAACTAAAATATTTAGCAAAAAAAGTTTTTATTTGATAAATATAATAAATTTTTTAGAAATCTAAGAAATTATACACTCCCCCATTGATATGGATTTCATTAATATAATGATATTAGTAAACTAGAATTAGATATTAATAATCAATTGGAATTGATCATTCATAAAATTTGTTTAATTTATTCGAATCTATCAAAACTAAGATGTTTAGTAAAAATATCAGAAAGTTTTTCTTATGTTATAAATAATTGTAAAATTATATCTTATTTTTGGTGTGATACTGGAGTAAATGGTGTCTTATATTTATTTTTTTTCTCTAGTGAGTGAATTGAAGGGTTTTTACATAAATAAATGAAACTTATTGTGTCACACAATTTTTTAGTTTTAGTTAAACTCATTCCATAGCCAATGAGCATTTGTTGCATCCACAACACTTGAGAACAGTAAATTATATCTTCCACTTATTCTTCTTCAGTGGTGGAAATTTCTACTGATTTTTGTTTCTCAAAAGACTAATAATATAAATATTCTCTAAAGAAATTAAATCATCCATATGTACTTTTCCTATAAAATTTATATCCACTAAAGTTTGCATCTGAAAAATATTTTAACTGAAAATAATTTCTAGTAGAATAAAATAATACTAAATCCATGTTCCATAAAGGTAATATAAAATTTGTTTTACATCCTTAATATGGGACTCTTTTAGATTTTCATGATATATAGAAAATAAGAAAACTAAAAATATTAAATCTTGAGGACTATATGTTAAGTAATGTAAACATCCAATAATATGACTAAAGAACTTGTGATCAATTGATCTCCCATCATCATCATTATCTAAATTATTTAAGGTTCTAGTAGTAATAGTAATACTTTTAATATTATTATACCAAAATATCTTAATTTTATCTTTTGTATACATATATTGAGATATAAAATTTCTTTCCATGTTTTATGAAATTTGAAAGCCTAGAAAGTATCTTAATTCGCCCATCATACTCATTTCAAACTCAGATTTCATAAGGTCAGCAAAGGTATTTTTTAATTTCTTTCGATTTGATCCAAATATAATATAATATTGAAAAATTTGTAAAAACATTATATTTTTCTAAAATCATTTTATAAAAAGGGCTGGAACCACTACTCCCATAAAAAATGTTTTTGTAACAAAAATCCAGCTGACCTATCATATCAAGCTATAGAGGCTTGTCTAAGTCCATATTGTGACTCACTAATTTTGTAAACATCTTATGGAAGTTTTTTATTTTCATAATGAGGTGTTTTTTCTATATTAACTTCCTTGTTAACATACCCAATATGGGCATCACACTTCATATCCATTTTAAATAGTTTGAAATTAAAGAATGCTATATAAGATAGAAGTATACGAATAGCTTCAATTCTAGTTACCAAAGCATATATTTCTTCATTTTTTATTATATCTTGTTGATTATAACCCTTTGAAAAAAAATAAATCATTCTTATAACTATTATTCAATTTTAGTTGAATTTTTTTAGAAGATCCATTTTACTCGAATTATATGATTATTTTTAGTTCATTCAACCAATGTTAAAACATTGTTCCATTCAAACTCCTTCAGTTCATCTTGAATAGATATTATCCCATCCTTATCACCTAAAGTCTAATCATGATTTTTTGGTTCAAATTTTGATAAGAATGATATATGTTCAACTTCATTTCATAAATAAATTTTAGTTCCAACTAGTTGTTCGACATCACCAATGATATTATCACTAGGATAATTTCTATGAAACAATTGATTTAATGGATTTAGAAAACTCTATTCTTCAACGATAGGTTGAAAATTATATTTAGGGATAAATTTTGAAACATGTTATTTAGTTGTTCAATAATGATAAGAACATCCAACATAGTTTGAAAATTAGTTTTAAAAATTACATCTGAAGATGTTGGTTAGGGTTATTTGAAATCAAATGGATCAGTTTCATCAAATATAACACGTATTGTTTCCTAAAAAATAATTTCATAATTATTAAAAACTCTAGAGGATTTTCTTTTTTTATATTAACCAAATATTATTCTTTATTTGTATTTTTAGATGATTTATGTAAGTTATCTATATTATTCTGTATGAATACTTTTCATCAAAAAAACATTGAATGGGGAATGTTTTTTTTTCATCCTATACACAACCTATAATAATTTTTATTAATAAAATGTTTAATTGAAATTTGATTTATAGTATAATATGAAGTACTAACTTCTTCAGGAAAAAAAATTAGCAAATGATTATTCACATAGCATGGTTCTATTAATCTCTTGAAGAGATATATTTCTTATTTCCACTACACCATTTGTCTATGGAGTTCTAGGTTCCAAAAAGGTATGTATAATACCTTTTTTACTACAATAATTTTCAAATTCAGAATTAAAAAATTATCCACCTTGATCACTATGAATAGTTATCAAGGAGCGGTTTTTATTATTTATAACTCTAGCTACAAATGTATAAAAATCTAAAGGCTTCAAATTTTCTTTCTAGAAAATACACCCAAGTATATCTAGTGTAATCATAAACTAAATCATATATAAATTATTTTTCACCAATAATTTCAATTTTTCCTACCAAATAAGTCCATGAAAACTAATGGTAAATCATTACAAGTTGAGACATCAATAATAGATTTGAAACTTGAATTATGTTTCATACCAAATTTATAAGGATTGATGACTTTTGAAGTATCAAACCTAAGTTATAGTAGTTATTTAAAAATCATTTCCAAGAAAACTTATCCAAAGAAATAATATTATAGTGTCCTAATATTATATATCATAACTAAGTGTTATCTTCCATTCCACAATGAAAAGGTAAGTCATTTCTCCTAAGGACTTTATAGTTGGAAGTGTAAACATTATCATGCCAATTGGAAGAAATATTAAACTCATATTTATGACTATGAATATTAAATTTATCAATCCTAAAGTTCATAAGATAACCCTCATCACCTGACTAGCTTATTATAATATAGTTGTTTTTATTTCCTTAAAAAAATAAAACATTATATGTTAATGTTTTACCAAGAAGAAAAATATTCCCTAAAATAATAATTTCTCCTGGAGAATTATCTAGGAAATTTACTTCCAATCATTCATATTTATGATCTTCATATAGAAATATTCATTTTAGTCATATTTCTCGAACAACTACTATCCTTGTATCAAATATTATTGTTATCATCACTTTCCCAATTATCTTGAAAACAAAACTCATTAGTGTTTAGGAATCAAAACTTTTTGGGCTCTAGTATAATCAGAATATAATATCTTAGTTATCAATATTTTTTTCCACCATTACATAATTTAGAAATTTCATTTGTTTTTAAAGTAAGATTTATTAAAACTCAAAGATTTAGCCTTGTCTAGAGATATTTTTTCATCTTGTGTCTGCCATAATGAATGTTCAGTGAAAAATGGAGCACTCATTGGAACAAAATAAGTATTATTAAAAATAGTATTTTTTTAGTAAAACCCATTATGGAAATATCTCTATGAGGTATAATTTTTTTATAAATATTATAGATGTTTTCCATCATAGAGGTAAACATATAATAATATTTATTTTAACTAAAAAATTCATAATTTCATTTAAAAACTAGGTTATTAACCTCAATAGTAATAGTATTTGAACTAAGATTTATAAATTCAGTTTTCAAAATATTTTTCTCAAAAACAAATTTCTCAACATCTTTAGAATGATTATCCTTATCAAAATTAGTCTTATAAATTTCTTTACAAATATATGATATTTCTTTTGTCAAATTAGTTATCCTTGAATTTACTAAAGCAGGTTTACCTTGAGAAAGTTAATATTTTTTAGAAACATTACGATTTTTATTCTTAGTATGTTTTGAAAATATGGATACTTCTTCAAAACTAGGTAAGGTATTATCCTCTTCAGTGGATGAATATTCTTTATTCAATGGTTTAGAATTATTCTCATAATTGATATTGGGATAATTATAAATTGAATTACGGTTTGAGAGAGATTGGTTAGTATATACTTTATCCATGGTACATTTATTCATCATTGTTATTTTTTCATATAAACTGATATTTCTCTAACTAGAACATTCATTGTTCGAAGAATATTAGATGAACTATATCCTCCACTTTCACCCCAAATTTCATAAGTTTTCATAAGTTTCTTTCTATTTTTCTTATAATAATTCATAGATGTCCTATCTGAATTTATATTTTCTTATCCTTAATATTAAGCTTAGTAAATTTATTTCTATTTTTTCCTACCTAATTTTTCATTTATAAAAAATCACTTCTATAGATTCATTCTTATCACTCTTATCCTTATGATTTTTTTATGTATATTGAGATTACTTCTTGACAACAATATTATTTATTCTTCTTAAAAGATTTTACTTGTAAGAACCCGGGTTTTTGGAATGGGTCAAAATCCCGACCCTGTTTGAATTTTTGACTTGTTTCTGAAGAAACTAGATAAAATGGGCAGTTTCTAGAAATTTCCAGACTACACTCCATGTACATTAAGTGCACTTCATGTATATGTTATGTTAGTACCAGTCGTGTGCTCGCCATGTACATGCCAGGTGATGACCATGTAGAAACTTTCTTACTACATGGCGTGTAGTTTTTTACACGCCATGTACCCTTGACCGTGTGGAGGCGACATATGGCGTGTAGGCCTATTGGCCAGGAAGATTTTTCTGAACCAAGAACACACTGAGTTAATTTTGGACACACCATGTAGTCTAGACGTGTATAAGATATATACATGGCGTGTGGGTAAGTCGGCGAGGAAGAGAAGGGAAACCAAGTACACGCCATATACCCATAGGAACACGCCGTGTACTCATGTCGGAAGGTTCTGGAATGTAATTCGGTGGAATTACAGCCATCAAATGAATAGTTAAATGAAATACACGGCATGTAGTCCTAAAGTACACACTTTGTGGTTTCTTTTTTTGCGTTAAAATGGGCAGTACCCTCGTTTTGAGGCAAAACTCATATCTTCTGCCTGATTTCGCGAACCAAGTAGGTCGAAGATTCTTTCTTCTCCTGATCGCCCATTCGATACCTGATTCAAACAATGATTGATGCATTGGAATTCCCTCGGTATGGCATCGATTCCTCTAGAGCCGTTTGGATTGATTTCTGTTCTAGAATGAGTTATAGGGGTTTTATCTGTTTGGATTCTTTTGTAGATATACCGTGTTTTAGACCGAATTTGAGGTTGTAACCAGAGGAGTAGCATTGTATGAGTCTCAAGTAGGTGGTGCATACCTCTTTTCATGTTTTCATGGTAATTTGGGTAACACGGCCTTTGGCGTGTTTTCGGGTATTTTGAGCCGGACCCGTTTTATCTATTGTTTCATATTGAATTGATTGTTAGGCCTATGGGATGCCTTTTTTATGACCTATTACCTGTTTTGCTTGAGTTGGGTCGGGTGAGAGGTTGTATATCATTGGGGCATTTTGTCCGGGGGATGCCAATATAGTTATATTGGATTTATACTGCTATAAACTGTTGAGTTTAATTTATTAAGCCTGATATAAATTATTAGAGGCATTCAAGAACTCAGTACTGGAATGGGACAACACCGTTCATAGTGAAATTCAACTGTTTAGGTTATTTTCCTGATTATGTGTTCTGTTTAAATTTGATATATATGCAAGTGCTTATTTGCATATGTTGTACCTTTGGGGTGGTGTTGGGCTTCGCTTGTGTTACTTATAATGGTTTTGACAATGGGATTGGGCGTCATGGACGTTGGCTTGAGGCAGTATGACTATCAGGTTAGGCATGGCCTGTGTTACTTGGATGGCGAGGCCATCAGACATGAGCAGCATGGTCGCAGGGACACGAGGTGTCAGATTTGTTGGTGGCTTAGGTACTATTTTGGTGATTACCTCTCACCTGAAACTTGGAGTAGTGTGCACACAGAGATACTCCGTAAAGAGGTGGTTTTGATCACTAGTGTGGGTAGAGTCCCCCTTAGATGCATTTTAGGTACTTTGGTTGGGGGTGATTACCGTAGAAAGCCACGTGGGTGGTGAGGACCCTTTAGACGATAGCACCGAGGCTATCGGGTTGGGGGATGAGGCTCGCCTTTATTTAAGGGCAGTCATCACTGTTCCTTCGGGCTACTTCTTGGGTGTGCCTTTCGGATGTCGTTACTTGAGGCATGAGGTGTCAGGAGGAACATGGTGTCAGGTTGTTACTTTTTGGGCGTGCCTTCAGGATGTCGGTACTTGAGACATGAGGTGTCAGGTGGCACATGGTGTTGGGTTACACAACAGAGATTCTGACGTTGGCCGAAGCAGGTGACACTCCATGGTGGCTGCTGAGCACCAGTGGAGTTATTGTATATTTGTTCATTGTTTTTTTACTACTTTCTTATAAATCCATGCATGCTTAAACACTTATATTAGGTATGCACCATTGGGTGGTATCCTACTGATATTTGTCTCACACCCTACACGGGCCCTCCAGGATATGTGCAGACTTTATAGATTTACGTGCAGGAAAGAGGCCAGCTTCAAGAGCTAGGTTGCATTAGTTGTTGCATAAAGATGGTATGGACCTTGAGGTCTGATCTAGCTGGGGTTTACATTGTTTTTTTTTCTTTTCTTTATCAGCATGCTTCCTTGTTGTAGCTACAGTTGGTTAGCCATTGGCTCCCTTTTTATATTCAGTTCTGTATGACCTGCTTTGGATTCATGTTTTATTATTCAGTAGTAGTTACATGTTATCAGTATTCTTTTGTTTTTCTTTCCTCTACTATTGTTTATATTTACTACTTCTGTTGTTTATCTATATTGATTATGCTTCCGCTCTGTGGGTCTGGTTTGAGTCTACTCAGTCCTTTATTCTACTGCATATTTATTATTATTCTTGGGCCAGTAGCCTTATTATTATCCTCCAAGAGAGCATAACTTCCCCACTATACCTAAAAGACCCTCACTTTTAGTTGGCAGCCTTTGGCGTTCGGGGAGGTGCACTTAAGATCGTAACACTCATCCCGTTTAGCATTGTTCAGGTGGTTGTTCGGTTCTGGGTCATTACAAAGTGGTATCAGAGGAGTTCTTGATAAGGATTTAGTATCAGTGTTTTCCTGACTACTAATTAATTTGAGACTTCTCTTGTTATTTCTGTTGGTTTTAATATTTGGGATATGGTAGACTGGAGATAGGTTATTACTAGAAATGGGTTTCTAGATTGTTCTTGGGTGCTTGCAGCCCTAGGTATGAGGGATAGACCAAGTTACCTTGGGTGGGAATTGCTGGTTAATTTTGCTCAGATTATAGTTTATTTGATTTCCAACTTGGTGGATCACTTGGTGTGTGAGTCTATTAATTGTGATATGTAGCCCTTGACCCGGTGTCGTAACGGTGAATTGGACCTTGGCCCGGTATGGAAAGGCTTTCTTGTTTGGATTTTGAAAGGCACATTTTTAGGGTATTTCAATTTCATAATTGCACGTATGATGTTGTGTTTCTTTCTGCTATTGTTGTTTAAATTTACTACATATGATGTTAATCTATATTTATTATGCTTCTACTTTGCGGGTCTAGTTCGAGTCTGGTGAGTCCTTTATTATGCTGCATATTTATTATTATTCTCGGAACAGTATCCTTATTATTATTCTCTAAGAGGGTATAGCCTCCCCACTATACCTAAAAGACCCTTTCTTCTAGTTGGTAGTTATTGATTCTCCTTTCCGTCACAGAGTCTAACGACTGAAAAAAGGGAAATACCTTAGTCCAAAGTGATTCATCCTTTGAAGAAACATCAAAAATCGACAATGGGATGAACAAAGAGAACATTTCCCATAGGTCGCGCAAGTTCTAATATGGTTGTGCAAGTACACTTGCGCTCCGCAATGGTCGTGCATGTACACTTGAGCACCCTAAGGATAACCGCATGGGGGTCTTCTCCAGCCTATAAATAGACCCTGTGGGCCCCCCATTTCGGGAGGAATTTTTTTTTCCAGAATTCAGTTTGAGCTACCGGCACCCTAGTCTCTTCTCAAAGCTTCCGAAACACTTCTAAGGTAATTGTTTCCTAGAACGGAAGATCTGAAGAGGGTGAGGAAGGCCTAAGGGTTGAAACTCATCAACACTTGCACGCCAGAGTGGCCAGTCCTTAAGGGAAATGGCCACACTTGTGCGCCGCCTTACTCCTTCATTAAAACTTGCGTGCCACTCTTCTGGAAGAACCTCAAGATGATTCTAAAGGCTTTAATCAAGAGTCGCTCAAGTATTTCCTTACTGGGTAACCGTCGTGCAAACACCCATGTGTCGCGCAGGTATACCTGCGCAACCAGGACTTGCGCGCCCACTCAATACCTGCGCGCCTGCCAGGACTTGCGCGCCCCTTCCTTTTTGGGTTCCCTTTTTGCCCATTTCACCCCTCTTAAGCCATTCCACCTCTCCTATTCAAGATTCAGTCTTCAAGACCCTCTTCAAAGCCATTTATAGCATGATTTCTTGATTTGGATTCCTAATCTGAAAGGAATTCGGGGGAATATCTCTAAAAACCTAGTGATTTACACATCTTTATGTCACTAAAGATTGAGATTTCATTCATTCAACCTCATCCTTTAAGATGAGATAACTCATTTATATGGGGCTCCTTTTCAGGAGTAATCCCTGGTCCCCTAATTGGGAATCCTCTTCAAGAGTAAGCCCCAATCATAATTCTATTAATATGGGCCTATTTTTCAGGAATAATCCCCAGTCATAATTCCCTTAACCTTGGCCTCCTTTTCAAGAATAAACCCCAGTCTCAAATATGGGCCTCCTTTTCAAGAATAAGCCCCAGTCATAATTCTCAAATCTAGGCATCCTTCTTAGGAGTAAGCCCCAGACCCCTAATTTGGGAATCCTCCTTAGGAGTAAGCCCCAATTCTTAATGTTCCCAAATATGGGCATCCTTCTTAGAAGTAAGCCCCAAACCTTAATTCCCTTAACCTGGGCCTCCTTTTCAGGAGTAAGCCCCAATCTTAATTTCTCATAACTTGGGCCTCCTTTTCAGGAGTAAGCCCCAATCTTAATTTCTCTTAACCAGACCTAATTTACCTTTTATATGGGATTCCTTATCAGGAGAAAATCCCAATCATAAGTCCTCTCCTAATTTGGGCCTCCTTTTCAGGAGTAAGCCCCAAGTTAGAGTATTCAAATCTCCATAAAGCACATATACCTTTATGGACCATGTTCTTGGATTTCTTCCCTGAAGTAAATCCTAATATGCATTTATCTGGTCAGTCATACATACATAAGTCCCACATTATTTCTTATGATTACATCTTTCATGGCACAATTGTCTAATTTTTACCAATATCTCTTGTATCTCACACCAAGCATGACTCACGTAAGCTTAGAGTGTAAAAGTAATTATGACATCCTTCTTCGAGCCATCAATCATAAACATCATACTCCCTTACTCGAACTACGTGGGTTATGATTCCTTTTTTTTAAACAAAGGATACGTAGGTATCCCATCTGCAGGTTCGATCCCAACTCTGAAGTAATCTATGACCATCTGAATGACAATAAACTTCAAGTGCCCCACTGAGTGGATTTAAAAACCAGCATGATCATCATAATGACCAAAAGACTTCTATATAAATGTGTCAAAGGATACCATTGACCAAGAATCTCTAATAAATATAAATTATTATCTATCGATGAAGAACCTCGAATACATATAAAAGATTCTCTAAATTTCCTACATATTTAATCACTGAATGTCAGATCTGAAGGAAAGATCATTTTATACTTGGTAATGTAATAAGGATTTATGAACATAACTTAAATCTATAAAGAGAGTCCCAGAGTATACAATAATTCCCCTCAAAAAGGTGTGATGAGTCCGACCTCCCATCCTCTCAACCAATGAAAGTTCCTAAGCCTTATCAGTCCACAAACTAATGAGTGCCTACCTTTGGAAAGTAGGTCCAAATGGATGTGGAATCATTGGATGTTTCCGTTTCTACGAACAAAATCGTTAGAAACCGATCAGAATGTTTGAACCTCCCATCAAAAATGTCATCCCCAAATTCTGAGGGAAACAAAAAATTTTGAACCCGACGTGAATCCTTAACCAAGTTAAAATGATGTTTTACCTATTTGTTAGGCCCCTATTTAAAACTCAATGAGAGGGCCAACAAAAACAATCATTGACATATGTTCTTATCCAAAAGATGTAGTGGCTGAATTTATCTTGATTACGTCTGTTATATCAAACTTGGCACTCTTTTCCAAGATCTTCTGCATTTCTAGAATGGCTTCTCTCAAATTCACACCTATGAATACTGCTGCTACAAATGCCACTACTGGTACTCATGTTGGATCGTCGTCCGCTATGAGGATGACATCACCTACTCAGCGTCTTCAATGCTGGGAATCAAATGTGCTGGTTAAGGAGTATTGTCAACACGGTACCATCCTAACTCTGGAGGCTACCCGACAAGCCCTTCAAATGAACAACTCACACTGGTCGTCCGGACAACGACGACCAGTGATCAAGAAGCAGTCGGTGCTGACTACAGTTTCCAACCGTTTTGGGTCGTTATCCCCAGAACTAAATCACCATTCACTCCCTTATTATGGGGATGTGAATGAGCATGTCCCTCAGGGACTTAATTCAAGCAAACAGGAGTCCTTACTGAGGGCTCCTACCAACAATCATCGCCAGACTCGTGTGGCAGTGCGCCCTCAACATGATGAGGGTACTGACTCCAGGCGTTCGGATCAGGTTCCTCAAACCCGAGTAGGCAAGATGAATCGCCAGATGCAAAATTCGGTTAATAGTGAGTAGTTTATCATCTCTTCTATCTCCGGAGAAGTCCACCAACCTAACTTGGTGGCAAGCAACGAGCAGGCACACACACCTGCCCGTTTTAATTCTGTTTTCCAGCAGACTCGTCTGGCAGCATCACGTCAATCCCGCAAGGCA
Source organism: Viscum album (assembly GCA_963277665.1). Lineage (NCBI taxonomy): Eukaryota > Viridiplantae > Streptophyta > Magnoliopsida > Santalales > Viscaceae > Viscum > Viscum album. The sequence continues at coordinate 397,759,522 of OY728145.1, forward strand.
AATCCGGCGGAGTACTATAGGCATGAACATACACCTGTTTATACATCATCAGCTAGTCAGTAGGCTCGTCTGACTACATATGATGGATCTCTTCAACTATATTCAGCAAAGTGCAATCAGCAGGAAGATACACCTGCTAGTACTAATCAAGCCTACCAACAGTCTCGCTTGGTAGCATTCAGAGAAGTTAGTCGGAAAGCACTGACAACAAATAGGAGTCAGTCTCAACTCTTTGCCCCCACACTTGAGTACTGTCAGGATTCACTAACAGGAAAAGGAGGACAGGATCAAGCACATACACCTACTCCAAGCCCGGAATGAAGTTATATCCCCGTTCCGGCAGCTGAAGTCACCAAGCATATTCTATCAATGGTGAAAGAGTAGAAGCAAATCCCTGCTCATATTCTGGATGCCAGCCAAGATATTATAACAGCTTCAGCAGCATCTCAAGGAAAAACACATAAATCTATCCCTACCAGTGGAGTGACACATCAATAATTCACTCCGGAATAGACACACACATCTGTTCCAGTCCAAGAGGGTTGTGAGGCATACTCTCCTATATCATACGGACAACCAAGTCAGGCACATACACCTGATTTTAGTGGAGATCGTCAGCCTAACCGAACCATCTTTCATGATCAGGCACATACACCTGCTCAGAGCAGCCACTTTTGTCAATAAGTGGTTTCCAAAGAGAGTAAGAAGGAGTCTAAGAAAAAGACCTGCCCAACACAGTCAGAATATCAAGAACCAATCTGTAACAAGGCCTTGCTTGATGCTAGAGTTATTGAAGCCCTCGGACAGTTATCTGTTGGAATTCAAGATTCTACTCCCTCATTTCCCAATAGTGGGAACATTAATTCTGAAGGTCTTCAACAGACACTTCCTCATGAAGGCTTGCTTCATGACAATTCGGTCAATCTCGAAGTTTCATCTTCAGATGAGAGCCACAGGAACCCTCTGTGTGGTCAGAAGACCAAGGAGCAAGAGATCTCATATTTTGTTGTAACCCATTATGGTGGTCCTCCCCATGATGATGTATTTAGATGCGAATTTCTTCTCCACAATAGTGATGCACATTGCCCAGAAAATGCTCCAGTGGACGATGTAGTGCCGAGAAAGCCCTCTTATCTTGAGGCACTTGAAAATGCGAAACCAGTCATGTCTGATGCTTCATCGCTAGCAGGTGAAATACTTTCTCAATCAGAAGATAGACCAGGGTGTAGGTCATTCTCCGAACCACCCCTAAGTCATGCATCTTCTAGTTTGATCAATTATTTCTCTACCAATTCTGTTGAATCCAATGAAGCAACAAGGAAGCACCAGCTCTGGTCAAAACAGGTAGAAGAATCTTCATAAAATGGTAAAGAGGAAATGCTGAACATGAGTAAACAACTGAAAAAAGGTGAAGTACCAGTCATGTTTTGGCCTCTGGCTGATTATCAGTATGACATTCTAGAAATGTTGACGAAATATGGAATTCATGATATTCGCCTCAACATATGGAAAACTCTTTATCAGTTGAAGAAGAAATTATTGTCTTATGATGAATATGAAAATCATCTTAAGATAATAGAAGGGTTACAACGTCAAATTGATTTGGCATCTCTATCAGTCTCTCGATATCCAAAGGTTGAAAAGGAGCAGAGAGCCCTTCAACATTGATGCCTTGGCGCACTAAGAAAATTGTGTCAGTTAATTGACAATTCCCCATCTGGTATTCGTGTCAGAGGATGGGGTGTTCATGGAGCACTGCATTTCACGGTGCTCTCCAGTCAGCAAAGCCCACCGAAAATGGTCTCATGCAATGTTATTGCCCATGGACAGCCACAGTCAATGGGCTTTATTTGTAATCAAAAGATTTCCCAAGAACAGGCTTCAACTAGTTCCTCTCAAAATCAAGCATACAGAGAAGAAGTTGTTGAATTACTCCTGCCTCAAGCAAACAAGAATATTGAATAGGCCACTCGTATGAAGTAAGCACATCATCAAGTGACAGAAGTGTCAGAATTCATCCAATGGTCTTTTGAACCAGGTGATAAAAGTGGATACAAGTTATTACATCCAGCTAATTTCCAGACTAAGGTTCGCAAAATCAGGAGAAATTTTAAGAAAGTCTCAAACATAGCATGTCAAGAGCCACCCCATCTCACCAGACTGGGGACTCTTTTAAATCAACCCTCGGAATCAACAAATAGGATTTGAGGAGTTGAGCGAGAACAGCAGGAATAGCCCCAGTCCACCGGACTGGGGACTTTTTCAAATCATCAATCCCCTCCTCAGAGAAATTCGGTCTTTTCTCTATTGGGGAAGAAGCCTCAAGAGGAACGAAGAGCCAAATTTTCAAGAGATTCCCTCCAAATTATGGTTCGTCAAGAAGTTCCTAAGGGATTGAATCAACAAAAGGCAATGTATCATCAAAGACATGAAAGAAGACAATATCACAGAAATGCTGATAGAAGGGATGTGATGCGTTATGCATCAATCAATGTCATCAATGTCGTTGTTGATGATCCACTAGATGAGGCTCACTCAGGGGACTCAGATGAAGAGGTTCCTGCTCAATAAGATATACGCACTGACACAAATGAAGAAGGTGTGCGTACACGAAATCAAAGGGTTACTTAGAACCTAGGTAATCCTTCAAGTAACACACTTCCCCCTCTCCGAAAAGGATCCAACAAAGGGAGGGGAAAGAATCAGGTTATATATCATTCCTCTGGATAAGGCCAATCGCTCTCACTAGAGCAAAGTTTTTCACAACAAGAGGAAGAAATGAAGGAATTAAAGAGGTTGAATGCAGAACTACTTCAGGGTATTCTTCTTCTTAAGAATGATAGAGTCAGTCAGCCAAGGGAATTTGTTGCAGCTACTAAGATGGGTCAAGAATATCCTCCTCTATCAGTACACCCTCATAGGTCTAATCCTATGGGTTAAGTGCAATAACAGGTGGCAGTGCTACCATCAGTTGCAGCACCAACCACCACATCTGTCCAAGATCCAGTCATTGCACCTACCCATGTCCAAGTTCAACTGGATGTTTCTCAAAAGTTAATAACTACCATTGAGTCATTAACATCTCGGTTAGAAACTATGGAAGGGAAATGTGTGTAGGTTCAACCAGAAAAGAGATATTACCCTAAATGGGTAGATTCAGTCTCTCCCCCATCCAGATTTGGAAACCCTATATTCCCTATTTTCAATGGATCATGTGACCCTGAACAGCATTTGACGCATTACGTGTCTTGTTGAGATCATATGATGGGAACTCCGGAGCAGCAAGAAGTAGTGAAACTCAGATGCTTCGTGCGAACCTTGCAAGGACCTGCTTTTGTCTGGTATACAAGCTTGAAATCCCGGTCAATTACCGGATGGGAAGATCTCCGTCAACGATTTCTTCTTCAATTAAGTTCAACTTTTCCAAATAAAATAGTTTTTTATCTTACAAATGTAAGCAAAAGGAGAATGAAAGAGTCTCTGATTTCATTGCTCGCTAGAAGGGGTTAACATATTCCATGACCCTAGCACTCCCTCAAGATGAACTGTTTCCAATCTGTGTGGAAAATCTATGTGACGAATTATGCACGCCATTGATCCTGGTGAAATACACAGGAGGGTTTCGAGACCTTACTTCAATCACTCAGAAGATTGAAGAATCCCTTATACAGGCTAAGGATAAATCTCGTGTAATTACCTCAGCTCCAGGAAGGAGAATGGGTAAAGTAAAAACTACTACAGTTATGCTTAAAAAAGCACTTGTACCTGTTTCTACCTCCAAACCTTCATCTTCTCGAAGGGCTCCACCTTTTGAGCACCAACAAAAAAGGTCATTTTTTCCAGAAGATCAAAGAGATCAAACACGAAAGAAATTTGGGGATCTGAAGAGTAAAACATACTCTTTCTGAAATGAACAAGTTCTTGGTTACATCATTTTGGCCACAGAGAATAATTTGGTTCAGCTTCCAAAGCCCAAGAGGCCAAACAAGGAAGGAGTTGATGACCGTCCCAATTATTTCCCCTTTAATCAAATGTTGGGGCATCCCATCCAGGAGTGTTTTGTCTTTAAATACCTCCTGCAAAATATGGTCGACTCTGGAAAAGTCAAACTGAAAGGCTCTTCAGCCGAGGTAGCATGTGTCACTGCTACAATTCTAGAGGATGAAGGCGAATGGAAAGAAGTCAAAACCAAAAATGCACAGAAGTATGATGATTGGATGGTCAGAAAGGCAATCAAATGAACTCATTCTATTTTGTGAACACAATTAAAGAACCTGATTGTGTCTTCTTCCATGAAGGTTGCTGCAAAACCCTCTTCGTTAGAGGGAAATTCCTCAAAGAAACTGCATGATTCAAAGAAAGAAAAAGAATTTGAAGAAGATGAGTATGTGTCAAAGCTTAAGTTGTCTTTGACTCTGTCAGACTTCATGACATCTACTTCAATGCCATGAGCACCACCCCACCAAACGGCACAGCCTAAACAGGCTAATCAGGTAGAGTCTTCATTAGAAGAAGAATTAATCTTCGGTTCTGTTAATATGATTCAATTAACAGATCCATATGCCAGTCGCAGTTTTGATTTCGATGAGCCTGAATTCCTTGTATCAAATAGGGGAATTAGGGGAAGTTCCAGAGGCTCAGGATATAGGGGAAGACATGGATCTTTCAGAAGTCACTATTCCAACTCTACCCCTGCTAGAACTGTGTACGCAGCAGAAACTCATGGTAGAACCCTCCAGCGAGCTCAGCAAGAACAATAAAGTTCTTCTACCAATAGCAAATTCAGTCCTGGCACAGTTATTTTGGAAGACCGGTTGAAGGTTTTGTCTTCTTCCTCTCAGCAAGTAAATGGATCTAATCGGTCTAATCTTCCAAAACCAGGGATATTGTCAACTCATATCCCGATACAAGATGCATCAACTTCGAAAGCATCTACTTCCAAGGTACCTGATAAACAACATATTCCTATTGGGAAACGCAGACCTCTGGATCAAAAGTATGATGTATTGAAACACTTGGCCCACGTACCAGCCATGTTATCAATTCTGGATGCTCTAAATCTGTCAAAAGATCTTTCGGAAGCACTCATCAAGGCTTTGTCGAGTCCTCGGGACATTGAAACTGAAATTGTTGCGGCTGAAGTCTATCACATAGAGAATAATCCTGTAGAATTCCATGCAATAATATCTTTTACTGATGAAGATGAAGATGATTTTGTTCATGGGAATATTAGACCTTTGTACTTATCTGGTAAGGTCAATGGCGTAGTCGTCTGAAGAGCTTTCATTAACAATGGTTCAGGAGTCAACCTCATGCCCATTCATACACTTCGTCGATTGGGCCTCATAGAATCTGATTTATCTCCTTCTACCATGATGTTACAAGGATATGATAAAAATGAACAAGAACCACTTGGCGAAGTTACACTCAAAACTCAGTTTGGATATCTTTTATCCAATTCGGATTTCATGGTTGTTGATCAAGACTCAGCTTTCAACATCTTGCTTGGAAGACCCTGGCTACATCAGCATGCGGCTATCCCTTCATCATACCATCAATGTCTCAAATGTTGTTTTGATGGTCACGTTGGGACATTGTATGGTGATAAGTCCATGATCAAGAAATGTGAGTCTCAATACATTGAGTCGGAATTCTATCACATTAATGGGAGAAAAAAAATCCACAACAATGGATATTACCAAAGTTAATGCTCTATATGGTTTGGAGAAGATTCCAGTAAATCCACTTCCACATGTGAGTACAGATTATGTGTTGTCTATCAGTAATTTTGACAAGATCTACCCAAATCAAAATACTCTTATGGAAAGATCCATAATGTCAATTACGGCAATCAGTCCAGACAACATGTGAGAAATTGGTAACCCACCAAGCAGTGATGAAAGCACAAATGGTGACGTCTTCGTTTCATCTACTGAAATCCAAAAAGTCTATACTTCGCCAATTAGGCCAGAAGAAGTTATAGAAACATCAAAGGTGAACAATGATTTTGATTCTCAATCCATCATCTCCTCTTTATTACCCATTGAAGACCCTTCATCATCAACTGGTCGGAAATGGAAGCTTCTTCTTCAAGATGTGTAAATTTTGACATCTCTTCTAATCATGAAAACTACTCTTTATCATCTACTATACAAGTATAAATGGAAGAAATAACACATGATTAAGAAGAAGAGGAAGATCTCAGAGATGCCCCTCCAGCATTTGAAGAGGGTATCTCTACCACTGTGGATGAACTCAGAGAAATAAATCTGGGTACAAAAGAAGATCCACGCCCCACTTTAATCAGGTCGTCCATGACTCTTGAAGAGAAAAAGATGTATATTTCTTTTCTAAAAAAATATAGATATAATTTCTTGGAACTATACAGAAATTCACGGGCTTGATCCTGATTTTTCTACTCATCATTTGGGTTTACCAGAAGAACATTGAGGATTTAAGCAAGCCACGACAAGAACACACCCAACTTATGCTTCTAAAATTGAAGCTGAAGTGGATAAGCTTATGAAAGATAACTTCTTCAGAGAAGTTAAATATCCCAAGTGGTTGGATAATATTGTCCCTGTAAATAAGATGAATGGAAAAATTTGAGTTTACATCGATATCAGAGATCTTAATTGGCATTGTACTAAGGATGATTTCCCAGTTCCTATTACAGAACTTTTAATTGATGCAATAGCTGGCTATGAAGAATTTTCCTTCATGGATGGATATTTCGGATATAATCAGATCTGAATGTCTCCAAAAGATGAGGAATCTACAGCCTTCAGAGCCCATCAGGGTGTGTTTTGCTACTGGGTAATGCCCTTTGGCTTTAATAATGCAGGTGAAACATATCCATGTGCCATGCATCGTATCTTCAAACCCTTCTTAGAAAGTTTGTTGAATTCTATGTAGAAGATTTGGTGGTTAAATCCAAGAAATGTTCTAATCACTTGGCTGATTTGGAATTCATATTCTGTAAGCTTCGACAACATAATTTGAAGATGAACCCCCTAAAATGTGCTTTTGGGGTAACCTCGGGAACATTTCTCGGCTTTTTAGTATGCCATCGTGGTATTGATGTCAATCCTAAGAAGACCAAGTCAATCATTAGTATGTCACCTCCTCGAAATTTGAAATAATTAAGAGGACTTCAAGGACACTTAGCCTATATTTGGCGTTTCATCTCCAATTTGGAAGGCAAAAGTTTACCCTTCACCAAATCAATGAAGAAGGGAGTCACTTAACTGTGGACTGAAGAATGTCAAGAAGCATTCGATATTCTCAAGAAATACCTCTTGAGTCCACCGGTAATCATTACACCTATTGAAGGAAGACCACTTATCCTCTACGTGACAGCTCTAGAGTGATCATTGTGTGCTTTTCTTGCTCAAAAGAACGATGCTGGGAATGAAAACAGCCTCTACTATCTCAGTCGAACTATGCTTGAAGCAGAAACCCGGTATTCATGTATTGATAAGTGCTTCCTGGCATTAATCTTTGCAGTTCAGAAGTTGAGACATTACCTACAACATCATGAGGTCCAATTGGTATCTTGCAATTACCCGCTCAAATTCATCCTTAGTCGTCCAATGCTTACAGGACGTCTGGCAAGGCTGGCAGTTATTTTGCAGCAATTCGACATTCAGTATGTGTCTCAAAAGGTGATAAAGGTCCAACCTCTGGATGATTTCCTAGATGAACACCCTTCAGTGGAAGACACATCTTCAGATATTGAACTCCCTGATGAGGAAGTCTTCTCTATTAAAGAAAGTCATCAGGCATGGGAAATGTATTTTGATGGTTCTTCAAGAAGTCCAACAGGGAGGAAAATAGAAAATCCTAAATTTAACAAAGTTGGCTTCAGAATTGTGCTCATTTCTCCAGAAAAGGCATTGTTTCCTTATTCTTTCTTTTTGAGGGAAGGTGGTACCAATAATGAAGCCGAATACCAAGCTCTCCTCGCAGGCTTAGAATTAGCGCTTCAATCACAAGTGAATCACTTAAAGGTGAAAGGTGATTCAGACCTGGTAATCAAACAAGTCAATGAGGATTATGCCATCAGAAAAGAAGAACTAATCTCTTTGTATGATTACGTCAGAGAGTTAATGGCGGAATTCCCTTTGGAACCAACATTTTCTTATGTCCCAAGATCACAAAATGCTCAAGCTGATGCACTGGATAATATAGCCACACCTCTAGAAGATCCAAATCGGGACGAGACAACCATCAGTATTTCCCACCGTCGTGCAATTTCACCTTATGTTCGAATCAGAACAGAGGAAATTAACGAAATTAGTCCAATTCCTGAATTGTATGGTCATACTACAGGTTGGATGTCACCTATCAGGAAATACCTTCAAAATGGAACACTTCCACTTGATAGAGCCAAGAAAGAACATATCCAGCGACGTGTGGTCAATTTTACTCTTTATGATATCCCGGATCACCTAGAGAAAATTCTCTACAAACTTGGTTTTGATGGAGTTCTCTTCAAAGGCATTGATGGTGAAGAGACAATGGCTATCATGAAAGAATTGCATGTAGGAGTCTGTGGTGCCTACCAGTTTAGACATAGACTGTCTGATCAGATTCGAAGGCTTGGATACTTTTGTCCTTCAATGATACAAGATTGTGTCGATTTCACAAAGAAGTGTCATTCATTCCAAGTACATGCCATCTTCATTCATCAACCACCAGATTTGCTTCATACAGCTAAATACTCATGTCCATTTTCTACATTGGGAATGGATGTGGTGGGACCTTACCCTTCGTCTACGTCCAAGCAATTTAAGTACATTCTTACTGCTACTAACTTCTTTTCCAAATGGGTAGAGGCAATACCTCTCAAGGAAGCCAGTTCTAAATGCGTTGTTAGCTTCATCAAGTCTAACATCATTACCAAATTTGGTGTCCCTCATACCATATTGACGGACAATGGCACCAACTTTCGTTCATCCGAGGTGAAGAAGTTGTATCAAGAATACAACATCAAATCCAACCATTCATCTCGGTATCATGCAGCGGCCAATGGCCAGATAGAAGCTTTCAACAAGACTCTATCAAATATGCTGCAAAAGATGGTGGATAAAGATAATAAGTCATGGCCTGATAAACTCTTTCATGCTTTATGGGCTTATCGGACTACTACGCACACTACAACTTGGTCAACTCCATATTCATTGGTATATGGAACGGAAGCAGTTTTTCCAATTGAAGTTCAACTACCCTCACTCAGATTTTCCATTTGTGATCAATCATCTACAGATGAACAATCTCAAAAGTGATTGAATGAATTGGAACGGTTAGATGAGAAAATATTGTGCACTTTTCACCACTTTGAAGTCTATCAGAATCGAATAGCACGAGCTTTTAACAAAAAAGTTCACCTTCGTTCATTCACTCAGGGAGAATTGGTATTAGTTCTCCGAACTCCAATGATACCAGGAAAGAAACCTCCCAATATTGATCCAAAATGGGAAGGACCATACTCAATAAGTAGGTTCTACTCCAATGGAGCATATTCATTAATCTATATGGATGTAGAATTCATAACTACTCCAACCAATGCCAGATTTTTGAAGAAGTATTTTGTATAAAAACAAAATACATCATAAATGGTCCAGTACGACCTTAAACTGCACCATGGTCCAGTATGACCTTAAACTGAACCATGGTCCAGCATGACCTTAAACTGCACCACCGTCCAGCAAGACATTAAACTTCATAACCAATGGTCCATACATACGACCTTAAAGTATTTGTACTTTCATCCCACATGGCGTTAAACTATGTCCCCTTCATCTTAATTGCTATATGATGTTAAACTGTAACACCCCGACCCCAGTTACCCAGAGTTGGTGCATTATTGCGTAACATTGGTATGATCAGAAAAGATCAAGTCTCGAAAGACCGATTAGTTTATTATCCTTGGAAACACTATACACATTCATAAATGTTACAGTACATCATAATGTGAAAAATCACAATAACATAATCTCCATTGTCCACAATTTTATCCCCTTCAGACTATCCCTGTAGGTTAGTCATAAAATATTTCTTCGCATCCTGTAAAAAATTAAAACATTGAAAGGGGTGAGCTTAGATGCTCAGTAAGGATAACAATATAGCGGAAGCTTTCATAAAAAAACAGAAACATTTAAGGCAATATATAACTAAACAAAATCCTTTTAAACATGACTTCAACATAATATGGAAAAAGTAAAATGAAATAATGTCATTTACTTATTCACATGGATATTCTACTGGTTGAATAATCACATGCAATATCAATAACCACTTTCATAATGATGGAATGCATAATGTCAGACTATCATAACCATGTAGCCAAGGCCTTGTGCCAAGACACTAGTTTGTCTCATGAGACCTACTGATGCAATTTTTTTAGAAGATACTTACATTTAAAAATTTCTCAAATATACTCCAGTGTTTTTCTGAAAACATTATGCAAGCTTCTGAAAACCAAATAACTAATTCTGAGACTGCTCGACTAATTAAAGGCCATGATGGGTCCATGCCCAATCCCTTCCTTCCTACCACACTTGAGAGTTGGGTTTTCTGAAAACATTTTTAATCTTGTGTTAAATACGTATACATTTGCACTGGATTTTCGTATATTTGATAGAAGTATGTCTCTCTTTTTTGAAATCATTTAAAAACGTTATGGCTTATAGATGGAGCTGAAACCCAAATAATGGTCATGGCGGTGGAGAAGTCATTTTCACCGCATATTTATGACAATAAAAACATTACCTTTTGTCGTTTAACCCGAAGAACGGAAATTGGGTTAAGAAGTTCCCTTACCTCGTGTTCGACTTGACCCGACCGTTCTTTAATCTCCTGAATAATAAACTATAGTTAATATATACTTTATTAAGAACCTTTTTCAAGTTCATTATCCCTTTATATCACTTATTACAATGTTACAAAAATTATGTAGTCATTTAAGTTAATAACGGTCGTTTTGTCGATCTTTGGTACTTGAGTCAACAATAAACTTCTTATAATTAAAAGATGTTTATGTGTGTAGAATATACATTATCTACATAATTATATTCATGATTTAGATATCATATATATCATTTATATTCAGTATATACATTCATTCATAATATTACGTAACATTTAGAGGTAATAAATGAAATTCACCGTTCATGGAGACGGTAAGTCGTACGTACGCATGAACGCTACTTTCATTTCTATTTCGTATTTAATGGAATGAAATCATAATGATATAAAGTTATATTATAATTCCAGTATAATATCATAAATAATATCATTTACTCCATCCTTTATACATCCCACATATGGCATTAACGATTCAAATCACGTTGAGGGGGCGGTAGTCCGCACTTCCTAAAATGAAGATATCGCGTTTACCCATAATGGAAACCATAAAGGTATGCCATAAATAAAAAATACAGAAGCTTAAGTAAAACATAAACATATTATATATCATATATAAATATAGTGACATCTTAATGGCCACCTTTGAAGGTGTTATATGAGTTTTGAACAATCATCGTTTCGTGAGGCAGAAATTCACCATCCACAAAAACAGTATGTTCTTTAACCATTAGATGTAGGTGTGTGTAATTGTAGCTCAAATCCTTCTTATAAAAACATCCTAGTATATTGAAGATACTGGTGTTGTTACAAAAGAAATGAATAAAAAGAGTTTAGGAGGTTGGAGAAGCAAAATAAAACATAATAACACAAGAGAAAACACTACCTTTAAAACGGGTAACTCTATTTGATTTGAGATCAAAAGATTCCTTGGGAAGACTTCTGCCCAAAGTGAGGCTTCTAAGAGTAAGATAGGAAAGTGTAGAGACAAAATGGGCAGGGGTTGGCTGAGCGAAAGGATTGAGAGGTGTGGGTAAGGTGGTAGTGGTGGGGGCCTTTTATAAGAGGAGAGGAGGGGAACTCTTGGAAAGTCATGAAATGTTACTTTATTATATAATGAGTTTCGGATTATAAAGGTCCCACACTTATATATTTCGAGGAAGAGGTGATAAGGGTTCGAAATATACTCATACAATAGGTTTTTGACAGGTTTAAGTCATATATTTTACATTATCTTTTCATTTTATTTAAATCATTAATTAATGAGGTAATCGCTGCATCATCATGGTGTCATAAATAATTTAATTTATTTAATGTCTAAAAATTATAAAAAACTATCATGATGTAGGAAATCGTTTTATATTTCTAATTAATATTTATAGTCAAAACTATGACTTGTATAACCCCATTTAAAAATTGTTTTGGTAAAACAACTCATGTTTGTGACATTTTTATTTTAACATTAAATAAAATGTTTTTAATGTCATTTTCCTACCAAAGTGGCTCCATGGGGTCCCCAAGTTGACCCATGGATTTTTTTGGTCGGAAATGACTCATCCAATAGTGGTAGGACAAGTGTAAAGGTATTTTCATATTTTTATAATATCATTTTAACCTTAAATTTCACTAATTACCTTTAATCGCGATTAATTAAACTTAAAAGTTACTATTCACCAAAAAATTATTTTAATCCCATTGAACCACATTTTAATTCCTAATGACAACCATGTTTGTAGAATTTTTGAAAATCAAATCACATAAGTGGTAATGTTTCATTTAAATGAAAAATTAGTTTTTTAACTACAACTTAGTGGTTTCACTATTCATCAAAAATTTAAGTTTTTCAGAACAATGCCAAAATTTCACCCTAAGCTATAACTGATATTCTGAATTAAAAAATTATGTATATTTTACAAAATTCCAAACATATAAGTTTCATTAATTAATTTTATAATTAATTTCCACTGTCACAACAAATAGCGTGTTTTTAAGAAACAATATATATCAAATGATTGACAATTGTTTATGTCCAATTTCAAAGTGAAATTAATTCTAATGACCACCATTGGATAAAATGGTAAAAATATATTCTAATTATACTTTAAAACAACTCAATAGTATAATTTATTCCTATAAATTATTTTGATTAAAAAAGATGTTTTTAAGTATTTTTCACTATTCATAAAAAATTTGAAGTTCTCAGAAAAATACCAAAAATTCAACATAGGCTAATTTCGATATTATGAATCCAAAAATGAATTACATTTAGAAATATATAATATATATAATTTATAAAAGTGGGTATTACTATTCATAATTGTTATTTTGATTAGTCGTGGTGTGTTAGAATCTCAAACTTGCGTACAATGCAAGCTATTGCATTATTGAAAGAGAAGCGTATCGTGGAAGCTCGGGGTGGTACATTCTCCCCTCCTTCAATAAATTGCATCCTCGCAATTTTAAATTCTTATTTGAAAATAAAATGTTGAAAATAGAAAATACCTTTGTGGAAAACCCACACCGGAAATAAGGTTAATAAAATTTTTCCTTAATAAGAGGGAAAGGGAAATGAAAAAGTCACCACCAAATTATGATCTCGATAAGGAGAACATTGGTGGAAATTAGAGACATATAATTGGAGAAAAAACGTAAATATTTGTAGGGAGTGATTGAGGTCATCAATCACAAACAAGTGTAAAATTGAAGTCCTCAAAGCCTTCAATCTATGTTGATTTAAAATATTATCAGTTCAACAAGACATAAGGTATTAAGATAACACATTTTTTTTGGTTTTAATATCCCTTTACTAAAGTTTAAGAATTAATTTATTCATAGAATAAGAGATAGTTATATATATTTATGCTTGACAAGTAGAGTTTAAACATTCAACTAATTTCTACCACAAACTCATCTTTCACTCAAAAAGTTAATAGAACTCAAAAATATTATATTTATCCTCATCATGCAAGGTTCAAAATATTAACACATACCATTTAGATTAGGAAAACTATTTTTCAATAACCAGGGACTTCCTGTAGGCTAGTGGTAGGTAATAAAGGCATGTCGCACTATGGTTGTGGGTTCGATTCCTCCAGCATTGTCCGACTCGATGGTTTATCCCCCAACCTACAGGCTGTCATTTTTTTAAAACTATAGTATTATAATATTCCAAAAATAATCTTCAGAAATGTTTTAACCTTAAACAATACTGTCCAAGGTTCAACTTAATCCATTCCAACCTTTATAGTTATCCAAAATACCTCTATTCAGACTTTCTCTAAAAGGTCTCTAAATTCCAAAATCAATTGTAACATCAGATTCCCCAAACAAAGTAAAGTTTCTCTTATTGTCACATACTAAAAATATGATTACCTTAATCATATTAAGACCTTAATGAAAAAACAATTACTACAGGACAATCCATATATATATCACATTATTCTTATAACCAGAATATAATCCTTGAGTCTAAAAGCACCAATACATTAATTATTCCACTTCAACTGTAGTAATAGCATAAGGTTTTCCTTGACCCCTTGGCCTTTTCTGAGGTAAGCTTCCCTGACACTTAGGACATTCATTTACATAATTCCCCATTTCCCTACAACTGTAGCATTCAACATTGATAGCCTCTTTCTTTCCCTTGAAATCACGAGCCTGGTGACCTTTTTCTCCACATTTACAACAAACTCTCATTCCTTTTAGGTAAGCATCGGGGTGATTCTTCCCACAGTTATCACATAATGGAAAATCCTTCTTTCCCTTTTTCCCTTTATCTGTCTCTTGTTCCATCGTTCTCTTCCTCTCTTGCTTTACTTTGTTGTCATAAGACTTAGAGAATTCCTTTTCTGTCTTGATAGCACATGAGACAATATCTTCGTACGATGAGAAGGATTGTGATACTAAAGCTTGACGGAGAAATGGTTTTAACCCATCAAAGAAATGATCAATCTTACTTCTTGGGTTACATATATAATCTGTTGCATGCCTTGCTAACCTTGTAAAGTTAGCCTCATACTTTGCAACATTCTTTTCCTCCTTTTGTCACAGACTCAGAAATTGCCTTTCCATATCTGCTCGATGGTCACGAGGGAAGTATTTTTCTTAGAAAAGCTCTTTGAACTCCCTACATTCCATATTTGATACTTTATCATCTTCCTTTGTGTTTTGAATCAGTGACCACCATTGATCGGCATCTTCAGTGAGGCGGTAAACTACCATGATGACCTTGTCCCTTTTGCTACTCCCCAAGGCATGGAATATTTTCTCTAAGGAGTTTATCCATTTCTCAGATACTAATGGATTTGTACCCCCATTAAATTTTGGTGGTTGTTGCCTCATGAAGCGGTCTAAAATTGATCTCCCACGTTGCGGATCAGGGTCCTCCATACGAGTAAGGTTATTATTCATAAGCTGAGTGAGTTGTCCCAGTATGGTGATAAGGTGATCGGCACCGGTTGTATCACCAGCTCCACTATAATTATCTTGAGCAGGAGGGAAATCCCTACATGGAGTGCGTGCATTGATACGGTTTCCATTCCTCCCACTAGGCACCATTTCTAAACAATAGAATAAACTAGATTAGTTTGTGAATCAAAATACATAATTACAAACTTTCAAAACACTTAACATAAATTGAACTATTTATGGATATAATCCATAATCATAATAACTGTTTTCTTTGTGGAAGTATATACTCATAACCCTTCATAGTGGTTTTTAAAGAAAACAAGAATTATCCTAAGCATATCCCCCAAGAGTGTCGTAACCAAGAGTGTAGCAAGGCCCGTTGTCGTGCACTATTTCTCGTTCGAGTCTAGCTCAAAGTGGTGTTTTCGGGTTTTACCCCTAGGTACATCTGTGCTAGAGTCGCTGCTACCTACTCATATCCATACAGGGATGTATTTCTCAGAAAAATCATAAAATCCCTATAATACCAAAATTCTTGGAAGTTCTTCTATACTAATCCTCAAAGTATATATTTGGGTTATTTGATCTAATCAGAGTTTATATAAATCTAGCTTCCAAGGTTAGTACTAAACTACCTCTGATACCAACTGTAACGCCCCAACCATAGTTACCCAGAGTCGGTGCATTATTGCGTAACATTGGCATGATCACAAAAGATCAAGTCTCTAAAGACCGATTAGTTTAGTAGCCTTGGAAACACTTGACACATTCATAAATGTTAAATTACATCATAAAGTAAAAAATCACAATAACATAGTCTCTATAGTCCACAATTATATCCCCTTCAGACTATCCCTGTAGGTCAGTCATAAAATATTTCTTCCCATCCTGGGAAAAATTAAAACATTGAAAGGGGTGAGCTCAGATGCTCAGTGAGGATAACAATATAGCGGAAGCTTTCATAAATAAACATAAACATTTAAGGCAATGTATAACTAAAAAAAATCCTTTTAAACGAGGCTTCAACATAATATGGATAAAGTAAAATGAAATAATGTCATTTACTTATTCACATGGATATTCTACTAGTCGAATAATCCCATGCAATATCAATAACCACTTTCATAATGATGGAATTCATAATGCCAGACTATCATAACCACGTAGCCAAGGCCTCGTGCCAAGACTACAAATAAGATTTTGTCAAGGCCTCATGCCAGGACACTAGTTTGTCTCATGAGACCTGCCGATGCAATTTTTTTAGAAGATACTTACATTTAAAAATTTCTCAAATATACTCCAGTGTTTTTCGAAAAACATTATGCAAGCTTCTGAAAGCCAAATAACTAATTCTAAGACTGATCTACTAATTACATGCCATGATGGGTCCACGCCCAATCCCATCCTGTATACCACTTTCGAGAGTCGGGTTTTCTGAAAACATTTTTAAGCTTGCGTTAAATACGTATACATTTGCACTGGATTTTCATATAGTTGAGAGAAGTATGTCTCTCTTTTTTGAAATCATTTAAAAAAAGTTATGGCTTATAGAGGGAGCCAAAACTCAAATCATGGTCATGGTAGTGGAGAAGTCACTGTCACCGCATATTTATGACAAAAAAACATTACATTTTGTCGTTTAGTAAAACTCTTCATATAAAAAAATTCCTTTTGAATAAACATAAAAGTCATAGAGGTTTATACACCGTATAAAAGAATGTCTTTTATTAAAACAAAATATGCCTCAATGAAAGAAGATTGAGACAAAGTCCCTTACAAAGATAATTTTTCAAATAAAATAGATCTATTATGTGTATTCAATATAAGTACACATAAAGAAAGTACAAATACAATATAGGACATAATAATATCATGACATAATTTGAAAGTAGTAGATTAACCCGAAAGAACGGAAATTGGGTTAAGAAGTTCCCTTACCTCGTGTCTGACTTGGCTCGACCGTTCTTTAATATCCTGAATAATAAACTAGAGTTAATATCTACTTTCTTAAAAACCTTTTTCATGTTCTTTATTCGTTTTATATCACTTATTACAATGTTACGAAAATTATGTAGTCATTTAAGTTAATAACGGTCGTTTTGTCGATCTTTGGTACTTGAGTCAACAATAAACAACTTATAATTACAAGTTGTTTATGTGGTAGAATATCCATTATCTCCTGAGTTATATTCATGATGTAGATATCATATATATCATACATATCCAGTATATACATTCATTCATAATATTACGTAACATTTAGAGGTAAGAAATGAAATGCACCGTTCATGGAGACGGTAAGCCGTACGTACGCATGAACGCTACTTTCATTTCTATTTCGTATTTAATGGAATGAAATCATAATTATATAAAGGTATATTATAATTCCAGTATAATATCACATGTAATATCATTTACTCCATCCTTTATACATCCCACATATGGCATTAACCATTCAAATCACTTTGAGGGGGCGGTAGTCGCACTTCCTAAAATGAAGATATCGCGTTTACC
This sequence comes from Viscum album, assembly GCA_963277665.1. Classification (NCBI taxonomy): domain Eukaryota; kingdom Viridiplantae; phylum Streptophyta; class Magnoliopsida; order Santalales; family Viscaceae; genus Viscum; species Viscum album. The sequence continues at coordinate 397,777,312 of OY728145.1, forward strand.
CATAATGAAAACCATAAAGGTATGCCATAAATGGAAAATACAGAAGCTTAAGTAAAACATAAACATATTATATATCATATGTAAATATAGTGACATCTTAATGGCCACCTTTGAAGGTGTTATATGAGTGTGGAACAATCATCGTTTCATGAGGTAGAAATTCGCCATCCACAGAAAAAGTATGTTCTTTAACCATTAGATGTAGGCGTGTGTAAGTGTAGCTCGAATCCTTCTTATAAAAACATCCTAGTATATTGATGATACTGTTTTTGTTACAAAATAAATGAATAAAAATATTTTAGGGGGTTGGAGAAGCCAAATAAAACATAAGAACACAAGAGAAAACACTACCTTTAAAACGGGTAACTCTTTTTTATTTGAGCTCAAAGGCTTCCTTGGGAAGACTTCTGTCCAAAGTGAGGCTTCTAGGAGTAAGAGAGGGAAGTGTAGAGACAAAATGGGCAGGGGTTGGCCTAGCCAAAGGCTTGAGAGGTGTGGGTAAGGTGGTAGTAGTGGAGGCCTTTTATAAGAGGAGAGGAGGGGCACTCTTGGAAAGTCATGAAATGTTACTTTATTATACAATGAATTTCACATTTTAAAGGTCCCAACCTTATATATTTTGAGGATAAGGTGATAAGGGTTCTAAGTATACTCATACAATAAGTTTTTGACAAGTTTAAGTCTTAGAGTTTACATTATCATTTCATTTTATTTAAATCGTTAATTAATGAGGTAATTGTCGCATCATCATGGTGTCATAAATAATTTAATTTATTTAATGTTTAAAAATTATAAAAAAACTATCATGATGTAGGAAAGAGTTTTATATTTCTAATGAATGTTTATAGTCAAAAATATGACTTATATAACCCCATTTAAAAATTGTTTTAGTAAAGCAACTCATGTTTGTGACATTTTTATTTTAACATTAAATAAAATGTTTTTAATGTCATTTTCCTACCAAAGTGGCTCAATGTGGTCCCCAAGTTGACCCATTGATTATCTTGGCCGTACATGACTCATCCAATAGGGGTAGGACAAGTGTAAAGGTATTTTCATATTTTTATAATATCATTTTTACCTTAAATTTTACTAATTACCTTTAATCGCGATTAATTAAACTTAAAAGTTACTATTCGCCAAAAAATTATTTTAATCCCATTAAACCACATTTTAATTCCTAATGATTACCATCTATGTCGGATTTTTGAAAATCAAATCACAGAAGTGGTAATGTTTCATTTAAATGAAAAATCATTTTTTATACTACCACTTAGTGGTTTCACTATTCATCAAAAATTTATGTTTTTCAAAACAATGCCAAAATTTCACCCTAATCTATAATTGATATTATGAATTCAAAAATGATGTATATTTTACAAAATTCTAAACATATAAGTTTCATTAATTAATTTTATAATTAATTCCCGCTGTCACAACAAATAGCGTGTTTTTAAGAAACATTATATATCAAAAGATTGACAATTGTTTATGTCCAATTTCAAAGTGAAATTAATTATAATAACCACCATTGGATAAAGTGGTAAAAATATATTCTAATTATACTTTAAAACAACTCAATAGTATAATTTATCACTATAAATTATTCTGATTAAAAAATTTGTTTTTAAGTATTTTTCACTATTCATAAAAAATTGGAAGTTCTCAGAAAAATACCAAAAATTCAACATAGGATAATTTCGATATTCCGAATCCAAAAATGAAGTCCATTTAGAAATATAAAATATATATAATTTCAAAAAGTGGGTATTACTATTAATAATGGCTATTTTGATTAGTCGCGGTGTGTTAGAATCTCGAACTTGCGTACAATGCAAGTTATTGCATTATTGAAAGAGAAGCGTATCATGGAAGCTCGGGGTGTTACATAAACTATACAGAAATGTTCGATACATATGACCTTAAAATATTTGTACTTTTGTCCCACACGACGTTAAACTGTGAAAAAGTTCCCTAAATGGTCCAGTATGACCTTAAACTGCACCATGGTCCAGTATGACCTTAAACTGCACCATGGTCCAGTATGACCTTAAACTGCACCATTGTCCAGTATGACCTTAAACTGCACCATGGTCCAGTATGACCTTAAATTGTACCATGGTCCAATATGACCTTAAACTGCACCATGGTCCAGTATGACCTTAAACTGCACCACCATCAAGAAAGACATTAAACTTCATAACGAATGGTCCATACATATGACCTTAAACTATTTGTAATTTCGTCCCACACGACGTTAAACTGTGTCCCCTTCATCGTCCTTTCTATATGATATTAAACTATACAGCAATGGTCCATACATATGACCTTAAAATATTTTTACTTTCGTTCCACGTGACGTTAAACTGTGAAAAAGTTCCCTAAATGGTCCAGTATGACATTAAACTGCACCATGGTCCAGTATGACCTTAAACTGCACCATGGTCCAGTATGACCTTAAACTGCACCACGGTCCAGTATAAACTTAAACTTCACCATGGTCCAGTATGACCTTAAACTGCCCCACGGTCTAGTATGACATTAAACTGCACCACCGTCCAGCAAGACATTAAACTGCATAACCAATGGTCCATACAAATGACCTTAAACTATTTGTACTTTTGTCCCACACGACGTTAAACTGTGTCCCCTTCATCATCCTTGTTATATGACATTAAACTATACAGCAACGGTCCATACATATGACCTTAATCTATTTGTATTAATTTCGTCCCACACGACGTTAAACAGGAAAAAAAAATCCCTAATTTGTCCTCACTGCATGACATTAAACTACACAGTCCTCTTATGGTCTTGTATGACCTTAAACTGCATCATCAACGGTCCATGCATATAACCCTAAACTATTTTCAAGTCCCTTACGTCCAGAAAGACGTTAAACTGTGACATCCTAACTACATGACGCTAAACTGTATAAAAGTCCCTTACGTCCAGAAGGATGTTAAACTATATAATCATCAATGTTCTTGTATGACCTTAAACTACACCACCGTCTAGCAAGACGTTAAACTGCATCATCAACGGTCCATGTATATGACCTTAAACTAGTCGCACTTTCATCTAACATGACGATAAACTGTGAAAAAGTCCCTAATACGCCCAACATGACGTTAAATGGTGTACTCTCTTGTCCTCACTACATGACATTAAACTGCACAGCCCCCCTTTCATCCAACATAACGTTAAACTATATTGTCCCCATCATCCTAACTACACAACGTTAAACTGTATAGAAAGTCTGTGATACGTCCTACATGACATTAAACTGTACTTTGTCCCGGCTACCTGACATTAAACTGTGCAGCTCCAATAGTCCTAACTGCAAGACTTTAAACTACATATTCCCTTCATAGGTCCTACATGACATTAAACAGTGCATCGTTAAGGTTGTTGTTACCTCCTGTTTCTCACACCGAGTATGAATCACGTGAGCTTAGATCAAACCTCAACCATAACACTCTCTCTGGGATACTAACCATGTGTAAGTCCCAACATCATTTTTAGGTCGTTTTCCCCAAGAACAACTTGATCATTAATTCATTCTTCAATTGAACTACGCGGACTTTGATCCTTGCCTTCCAGGCTGGGTACGTAGGCAACCTCCCAAGGTTCAGGCCCAAAACCAATCTCTTCACATTGGTTCACCTCCATCTCATACGATGCCGATTCGTGAAACCGCCCCTAGAATCAATATCTTTACATTGGTTCACTTTCGTCCTTGTTATACGACGTTAAACTATACAACACTTTTGTCCAGTATGACAGTAAACTACAATATTCTTTGATACCCTTACTTAAGAGGGAATCATTATTTACATTGATTTTAAATCATGTTTCATTTCAAAGACTACGTGCATACTTGGAAATGACCAAACCTTTTATCTTGGGTTAAACCATCATTGTACTAAAGTCCCCTTTCACCCTTCACATGTACGAACCAAATTTGTACAGAGGGTATTTATAGAACTACGTGGGCTTGATTCCCATCCTTATGGGATACATAGGAATGTTCGAGTTTCCCACGAATCCAACCCCAAGTCTTTGGGCCTAACCCCAAATTCCACTTTCAGTCCCTTGGTTGAAAAGTCCCCATGAAAGCACACCCTGTGTATTTCTTTTAATGTTCCAAGCTCTAGGACCCTAAACTAAGATCTCGATTCCTTTTGTCCCACATGAAGTTAAACTGTAGTTCAAAGAACTATGTATAGCTTGATTCCCATCCTTATGGGTTACGTAGTGAAGTCCAACATTTCAATTCAGGACCCAGCCAAAACATGATTATGGTTAGCATCGATATGTGTATCTCTGTATATATTGGACAATACCCATATTTATGTCTCATAATCCAAACCTTAAATATTTTCAGATCTTCATAACCCTTTTCATGACTTCTAGTCACAAAAATGTCAAACTTCTGAGAATTATTTTGCAAGACTATGCAGCACGTGCCCATAGGCGGCCTTGCATAAACAGTCTACATAACAGATTTTTCAGCCAAAATATGCTATTTATTTGACTATGCATCCAATGCCCATAGGTGGCCCTACATAATTCAACCCCCTAACGGGTTTGTTAAATAATGGTAACTTCATTCTTGGGAAGAATGCCTCTTTTGTCCTTATTTTTCTTAAATGACAGTGTGTAGGGATCCGCAAAAGTAGTCATCCTTAACATATTTGTCCCATGTCCTTTTTCATGATCTGAAAGTATTCAAGTCTAGGGTTTATATTCTCCTTCCCTACGTTTGGGTCAGACCTTCGTAGGAGTAATATCCATCCAGTACTTCGATAATCTTGTTTTGAAATATCTTCTCCATATTCAAGTAACTCTTTCCATACAGAAAACTCTATACTTTGGAAATTTTGAATCTCCATAAACTTTCACTCACTTTTAGCACTAGGAAAGTAAATTTTTGAGAGTTCTTTTTCCTGCCTATGCAGCACGTGCCCATAGGCGGCCTTGCATAAACAGTCTACATAACAGACTTATTAGCCAAAAGATACTATTTATTTGACTATGAAACCAATGCCCATAGGTGGCCCTGCGTAATTCAACCCCCTAACGGGTTTGTTAAATAATGGTAACTTCATACTTGGGAACTACTTAGTCTGATGCCTTTTATCTCTTTTTCATATCATTCCTCAGATCCAAATATTCTTAAGTCATAGTTTATATTTCTTCCCTCATACTTGAGTATGGTACTATGTTTTCAGATGATTTTTCAAGGAATTGAGTCAATTTTAATGCATTAGGTCAAATCTATTTTGACCTTAAACATTAGTCTCTTTTTGTCCGACATGCATGACTTTAAACTGCCAGATTTCTTGTTTTTCTTTTCACCTCATAGTCAAATCCTTTTTTCCCTCCGGATCAAACTCTGAGGGGGGAATTTTGTTGATGCTCCTTTCCGTCACAGAGTCGAACGACTAAAAAAATGGAAATACCTTAGTCCAAAGTGATTTATCCTTTGAAGAAATATCAAAAATCGACAAAGGGATGAACAAAGAGAACATTTCCCATAGGTCATGCAAGTTATAATATGGTCGTGCAAGTATACTTGCGTGCCGCAATGGTCGTGCATGTACACTTGTGTTCCCTAAGGATAACGGCCTGGGGTCTTCTCCAGCCTATAAATAGACCTTGTGGGCCCCCCATTTTGGGAGGAATTTTTTTACAGAATTCAGTTTGAGCTCACGGCGCCCTAGTCTCTTCTCAAAGCTTCTGAAACACTTCTAAGGTGATTTATTACCTAGAACTGAAGATCTAAAGAGGGGGAGGAAAGCCTAAGTGTTGAAACTCATCAACAATTGCGTGCCTGAGTGTCTAGACCTTAAGGGAAATGGCCACACTTTCACGCCATCTTACTCCTTCATTAAAACTTGCGTGCCACTCTTCTGGAAGAACCTCAAGATGATTCTAAAGGATTTAATCAAGAGTTGCTCAAGTATTTCCTTGTATGGTAGCCATTGCGCAAACACCCATGTGTCGTGCAGGTATACATGCGTGACCAGAACTTGCGCACCCACGCGTTACCTGAGCGCCTTCCAGGACTTGTGTGTCCTTGCCTTTTTGGGTGCCCTTCTTTCCCATTTCACCCCTCTTAAGCCATTCCACCTCTCCTATTCAATATTCAGTCTTCAAGACCTTCTTCAAAGCCATTTATGGCATGATTTCTTGATTTGGATTCCTAATCTGAAAGGAATTTTGTGGAATATCTCTCAAAACCTAGTGATTTACACATCTTTATGTCACTAAAGATTGAGATTTCATTCATTCAACCTCATCCTTTAAGATGAGGGAACTCATTAATATGAGCCTCCTTTTCAGTAGTAATACCCAGTCCACTAATTGGGCATCCTCCTAAAGAGTAATCCCCAATCAGAATTCTCTTAATATGGGCCTCCTTTTCAGGAATAAGCCCCAGTCATAATTCCCTTAACCTGGGACTCATTTTTAGGAATAAGCCCCAGTCTAAAATATGGGCCTCCTTTTCAGGAATAAGCCCCAGTCATAATTCTAAAATCTGGGCATCCTTCTTAGGAGTAAGCCCCAGTCCCCTAATTTGGGAATCCTCCTCAAGAGTAAGCCCCAATTATTAAAGTTCCCAAATCGGGGCATCCTTCTTAGGAGTAAGCCCCAAACCTTAATTCTCTTAACCTGGGCCTCCTTTTCAGGAGTAAGCCCCAATATTAATTTCTCTTAACCAGTCCTAATTTACCTTTGATATGGGATTCCTCCTCCGGAGTAAAACCCAATCATAATTCCTCTCCTAATTTGGGCCTCCTTTTCATGAGTAATCCCCAAGTTAGAGTATTCAAATCTCCATAAAGCACATATACCTTTATGGACCATGTTCCTGGATTTCTTCCTGGAAGTAAATCCTAATCTTCATTTATCTGGGCAGTAATACATACATAAGTCCCACATTATTTCTTATGATTGCTTCTTTCATGGCACAATTGTCAAATTTTTACCAATACGTCTTGTTTCTCACAACGAGCATGAATCATGTGATCTTAGAGGGTAAAAGTAATTATGACATCCTTCTTTGAGCCATCAATCATAAACATCATACTTCCTTACTCGAACTACGTGGGTTCTGATTCCTTTTTTTAAACAAAGGATACGTAGGTAGCCCATCTGCGGGTTCGATCCCAACTCTAAAGTAATCTATGTCCTTCTGAATGATAATAAACATCAAGTGCCCCACGGAGTGGCTTTAAAAACCATCACGGTCATCACAATGACCAAAACACTTCTATATAAATTTGTCGAAGGATACCATTGACCAAGAATCTCTAATAAATACAGATGATTCTATATCGATGAAGAACCTCAAATACATATAAAAGATTCTCTAAATTTCCTACATATTTAATCATTGATTTCCAGATCTAAAGGAAATCTCATTTTATACTTGGTAATGTAATAAGGATTCATGAACATAACTTAAATCTATAAAGAGATTCTAGAAGTAGACAATAATTCCCCTCAAAAAGGTGTGATGAGTCCGACCTCCCATCCTCTCGATCAATGAAAATTCCTAAGCCTCATCAGTCCGCAAACTAATGAGCACATACCTTTGGAAAGTCGGTCCAAATGGATGTGGAATCATTGGATGTTTCCAGTTCTACGAACAAACTTTTAAGAAACCGATCGGAATTTTTGAACCTCCCATCAAGGAGGTCATCCCCAAATTCTTAGGGAAACAGCAGCCTTTGGCGTTCAGGGAGGTGCGCCTAGGGTCGTAACACCTGACCCGTTTAGCACTGTTCGGGTGGTTGTTTAGGTCCGGGGTGTTACATTACTATTCACATCTAGTCTATTCCAATGAACTAGAATCTAATCCAACAATAACTTTCTTCTGATTGTAATATTTAAAAAATATTCATTGGATTGGGGAGAAAAAATATATGTTGTCACAAAACAAACTCCTCTATTATTATTTTCCATTTTCACATCATCCATTTTATGTCAACGTTCGTATGGAATGAGAGTACCAATAATATCATCTAGAGTATGATTTTTAATCATCCTTGTATCATCCAAAGTTTCCCTTTTGGATTTGCATTCATTAGGAATAATCTTTATGACATTATCAACCATGATTCTATTTGTTAAGTATCTTTATCCAAGAGAATGTAAGCTATTTAAAATATTGATAAATCATTGATGTATCTTAGCTACTAATTATATAAATAAGAAATTAAAATCTTGATTATCAACTCTTATCATTTCTCTTCTTGTCTCAATTGATTTCATATTTATAATGTGAGTAACCACTATATTATTCCATATACTGTTAGCTGATTCACAAGGAGAAATTTGACTATATATATTTCATGTCATTGAATAGAGAAGATTATTCCTTACACTATAATTCAATCGATACACCTATTTTTCCTAATTCATAAAATTAGTAAATTTTATTTTTGGAATTTATAGTCTCTAGTTAACATGAAAGAGTTATCAACACCTACACTGATAAGAAAAGTCTTCATTTTTTCCCTTCAATATTTATAATCATCCCCATCAAAAATAGGTGGTCACCTAGGAATCAAATTTTCTAATGTAACATCATTAAAACATTGAATCTTATAAAAAATAGAAATTTGTTTCTACAACACATTTTATTGTAAACAATTAATTAACATACAGTTTATATATAAACATAATAACATGAAGGTGAAAATAAAAGTAAAAAACTCAACTTGTAAACTAGCAGAACCTTCTCTGATACGGATTTTTGGATCATAAGAGTTTATGATGGTTATAAGAGGGGTTTTGGTGAATTATAGTTTAAAATATATAACATAAGAAAAATATATATTTTTTTTGTTTAAAAGGTCAGACTAAGACTCAAAAATTGTCAAATGATCAGAGTATTAAAATTTGATCCATAGATTATCTGACCATCTTTGTTATTATCAATATTATAGAGATGCTGATAAATCATTTTACATTAAATATTAGTATAAAAATAATTTTTTAATGTAATTTTATAGTGGGAAGTAAATCATATATAAAATATAAATATAAAATCTTAAAATAGTAAGAATAACTTACAAGATTTATAAAAGAGTTTACTCTTTATCCTTAAGAGTAAAGGAAGTCTAAAATCCAGAACTAAGGTATCCACAATTTAAATACCTACTTCAAAGGTTTGTATTTCCTTACTAGGAAATCCCTTTATATGAAGATTACTATGGATATATATTCTAATCCCATGGAATCCCTCGATCTGATAGGTCGGTATGAGATCTTTCTTTCATAAACAAGAGATCCATCGATACGATGGATCAGCCTCTCAGTCTTCTTACCCTCAGAATCCCTTAATCTGATAGAATAAATTCACGTTCTTTCAATCCCCAAAATCCCTTGATCTATGACATGATCAGGCATAGTGGATACGAAAAAAATCATCCTAATGAATTTAAAATACTCTTATGGATTCTTTAGAACTTAAAATCTTTAAAAAAATACAATGCTTAATAATGATATGTTAACAAATAGTGATCATTATAAGTCTTTAGTTTCAAATTGCATCATCTCCTAGCTCTTCAAATAACCTTTTATTTTTATGTGATTATCTAATGAAAATACATCTAATATGGTTACAATTACCTCAGATAGATTTCCCTTTGACAGATCATAATGTTATGGATCATGATCTTTACAGTTGTAAATGAGATGTACTTCATTTATCCAATTTCATTTTTCTAGCACCACTAAAATACTATTATGGATTCCATATAGTATAAATATTTCTATTCACTCCAATTATAAAAATTGGATAATCTTACGGGAATCACTATTTTTTCAATCCAATAAACTAAAAAAAGATTAATTCGATATATCAGTACCAATGTGAGTCAAGGGGTTATGACATTTTTGAGCCTGATAGATAGAAAAACAGTCTAACCACTGGTCAGAATACTAGTTGTCCGAATGTATCAGACACACATTCAATCCAATGGATCAAAATTAATAATAAGTGTTTATATTCATTTTACATTAGAACTATTTCTATGTTCAGTATAAAATATTGTTCTCTACAAAAACATACTAAAACATGTGGGATATTTAAAGTTAGTAAAATTGAGTTTTAAGGAAAAAACATTGATTTCCAAATCTAAGGAAAGAAAAGAATAATGCAAAACTTTCGACTCAACAATTTAATTATAAAACTATATTCTTACCTTAGAAGTCTTATGATGTTTGTTTTTTATTTCTACCCATGGATTCATAATTTATTTTTATTGTCTCATGGAATTCCATCACCATTTTAATATGAATAGTTCTCGGAAAATATTTATTGAAAAATACCCCCTTAAAATATACCCATTTAAGTAGTTTATTTTTCCTTTAGACATATATTCATTAACAATATCTACTATTTCATATCTTCTCCATCAAAATGATAATATGTTAAGATAATATATTCATACTCAGACCACTAGAGAGAAAAAATATGTAGTTTGTTTATCTGTTTCTCCATTATTAATAGAATATATGACCCCATAAAAGATGTTGTGCATCTCCAAATATAGGACGTGATAGTATGTTTCTACTTCATTGGTGGGTTTCATATATAAAAATGATTTTTGTTACTATTCATGATGTGAGAGAGCATTTCCATGCGATTTTAAACTTCATAACCCATACAATTCACTTTATTATTATGATTATCACAACATTGTCTTTTTACCAATTATTAACTAAGTTCCTCCATTTTCAAACCACAGGAAAATATTAAAAATGTTATTGTATGTGTTGTCAAATAATAATCATTATAAGTGATCATATGGTATGTGAAATCAATAAAATAATTTCATATACAATATCAGGTTCACTCTAATACCGTTTTGGGTCATCATTGGTTCTTTTAAGTTATTTACCTTACAATTATTATCTTAATACCCAGATATAACTAAATTGTTCTTTGATGCTGATAGTAGTTCCTTAGACCTTTAAATCTTGGACTGGTGCTAAAAATAAAAAAAATTAGCAATGGTTTTAATACCAAGTGAGATATCATGAAAATAACATACATTGATTTTGTATAATTTCTATAATTTAATCATTGCATATCATAAATAAACCTATAATAAAAGAACCAAAAATATTAGTGAACTTTTATATTAGCTATATATATTCCATATTATACATTATTTCATCAAAATCTCCAAAAATGAATCTAATAAAGACTTTATAGTAAAATTAATATTTCATATTATTCCTTTGGGAAAAGGGAAATAAAATATTAAGTGATATAAAATTAAAAATAATGGGAAACATATCAATGTTTTATATGGATGTTAGTTTATAAAAAATGTTAGAAAACATGATCATGAGACACAAGTCTACTTAATTGGATCATGGGAAAATAATATTTTCCCATGCGGCCTAATAGGAGTATATATAACCTCAAAAGAAAAAATATATACCATATAGTCAAAATAATGAAACATTATAGATTAATCATGAGACATGGAATATAATATATACATAAATAATAATATATATTGGTGGCATAAACATAGAAATATTGAGTCATAACTTTTTCAACATAGTTAAAAAAATATGATCAAGCGCACATTTGTGAACATATATAAAAATAAATCATTTATAAGATGAAGGATGTCAATATAGAATATTATAAATTATGTCTATAGAATATTTTTCACATAGAAAAACAACAATCATGTCCTTGTGAAACATCTTAATCTTATGGGATATAAATATTTACCTAATAAAATAGGGGTATATATTGTTCTCACCCATAATAAATAATAAATCATACATATGGGTCCGACTTAATGTTAATAGTACATCATATAAATAAATCCCACAGAAATCAAATGAAAAACATAACAAATTCAAATGGTATCACATAAAATGATATCATGGAATAAATTTGATAATATGAAAAATTAAATATCCCAAAGAAGTGTATATGATGTTTATTTATAGAGTGTTCATGAATATTACCCATAGTATATCAAATTTTCTGATATATAGAGGAAAATTTAAGAGATATCATAGAAATATTATTAAGAAACATTTTTGAAAGTATTGTAAAAATGTTAGGTAATAACTCAACTTGAAATAATCTTTTCAAGAATACAACATGTAGACTTTTTTAATGAATTTTTTAATAAATACATAATAATTAAATCCTTTAATGTAATTATTTTCATGTTAGTAAATGTGGATTGGATGAATGAATATAGATGAATGTAAAATCAAAATTATTTTGGAGCCTTTTTGGAATATTTTATAAAAACCCAACATCAATGAAAAATTTGTAAAGAATACTTATAAGAAGTGATAAAGATAAATGTATAGAAAATTATAAAAAAAATATTCTCTATAGAAATTAAATATGAAAACATTTCAATAATTAGATAATAAAAACCAGGCAGAGAAATATACATATCAATGGATGAAAATTATTTTTATTAAATTAATACTTTTATACTAAATGAAATCTACAAACGTCAAAGATTTGAATTATTGTGTGAATCCCAAATATAAAAAGATGATGTTCCATACTAATTAATAAAATAGTATAAATATATGATACATAGTCAAATTTAATTAATAGAAAAGGATTTTGACTCAATGAAATGATTGTTGAGTCGAAATAATCATTATACAGGATTTATGCTTAGTTGGATGTACTTCAACATCCTTTATAATAAAATATGAATTTTGATTTTTCTATTATATAATTTTATTCAATTATATTACCATTTATATTAATCTTTTATTTTTAATTATTACATATTTATTACTTATTTATAACTAATATCGTGTATAATCAGTTAGTAGTTTCAATTATTCATGGTTGGTCTTCAGGATAACAATTTTGATCATCATTATATATTTTTTTGTCCTTCATATCTAAAATATTAATGGTACTAGAATTGATACTCAATATTGAGTTATGATGTTCTAGGATGAATCAATTAGAGTTTTAGGTACGGTTTTATAAGAACAAATCAATAATGTTCTTTTTTTGGGTAATAGTTAATGAATATAATTGTTTCATAGTTCCTTGAAACGTGTATTATAATTTAAGAATCACTGCTTCTAGGCAGTTTCTATTGGATTTGTTCATGGAACTGGAAAAACCCAATAGTTATTTATCCAAAAGGGACCTACTTTCCAAATTCAAGTGTTCGTTATGTTTGAACATTATGATACTTAAGAACATGCATTGGTTGAGATGATGGGAGGTCAGACTCATCACACCCTTTTGGGGTGAATTATTGTCTACTCTATGACTCTCTTTATAAATTTATGATATTTTCATGAATCCTTATTAACTCACAAAATATAAAATTAGTTTCCCTTGGAATTTTCAATCACTTAGTGACATGTGTAAAATTTAGAATCTTCTGTATTTATTCAAGGTTCTTCACTAATGGAGATATTCATTAGTATTCGAGGTTCTCCATCAATGCTATCCTCTAATATGCTATTTTGAGATTCTTTTAATCATCACTATGATGATAATGGTTTGGAATCCACCCAGTGGGGAACTCTGGAATTTATTATCATCTAGGGAGATGAAGGTTTGTTTTGATATTGGGATAGTACCCATAAAATGGGCTACCTACATTTAATTGTGAAAGGAATCAGAACCCGTCTTGTTCGTTGCCTCTTAATGGGACACATATTACCTTTTAATTTAATTTTATAAGGACCTATCCCTATGGTTTAATATTATGTGGTAATTAAATATAAGAAAAAGATGCTTAGTCAAAGTTTTGTGTGGGACTTATGCCAAAGCAACCTAAGGAACATGGAAGGGATATGTATTTCCCAAAAAGATTAGACCCTGTTGGGAATATCTCCCAGGAAGAACATGGTTGATGTAGAGTGTCATGTTTGAACCTCAAGGAGGCTTCCTATGTATACCATGTGTATGGGAATCAAAGGCCATGTGGTTAGATGGTTATAATAGGAGAGTATAGTCTTTTGAGAGAAATGAGTTTGGTCTTACTTCTTGAAAAGGATGCCTTGGTAATTTGGGGGTTTAATTTGGGGATTATTCCTAAGGAAGATACCGAGATTAAAGGAATTAGGGTTGGATTCCTAAAGGGGATATCCAATTAGATTGAGCCTTAAGAAGGCTTCCTATATATCCCAATTATGGTGAGAATCAGAGTTCTTTAAGTTCATTCATTGTTTTTGGGATTATTCATGAGAACGGACCATTGGATGGGACATGCTTGGGTAAACCCTTTTGGAAGGTCACCCTTTTGAGATCAGGACTTTATGCAGGAATCCTATATATCATATTTTGAACAGGAATCAGAGTTCTCATAGTTTATGTGGTGTTTTTGAAAATGTTGTGATCATGAAAAATCTCTAAGACCACGTGAGTCATACTCAGTGTGAGAAACAAGAGGATGTCAAAGATTCAACAAAAGTCACCCACACATTTCCTCCTCTGATGGTGGAAGAGTGTGTGCCTATGACGACGAGGGTGGATAAAGTCGAGTCGACCTGAGAAGTGGGAGAGGAGACGAGCCTTCCCTATGTTATATTTACATTGGAAAAAGGTCTAATGTAAGGAAGGAGTCAAGGTGAAGGAAGTAGAGAAAAGCGAGAGTACATCCTCCTAATTGAAAGTTTAGGGGCTTACACCAGGATGGATGCCCTAGTGGATCTCGGTAGGGGAGGGATACTTCTCCTTTTCTTTCATGGAAAAGCAAGCGTGAACCATACCTTCCCTAACAGAGACCTGAGGTTCCGGGTCTTAGAGACGAAAAGGGGAGGATAAAACCCAAACTCTAATCCTCCAAACCATGAACTTCCCAACATTGTTCCTGGGAGAAAGTTCTATGTGATTGTGGATATATAAACCCACAAACACTCCATGAATCCTAACCCCATTGTGAACCAGATGTGGGAAACCTCTGACTGTATATATAAAAACCCAATACAGAGATACGATGATATTCCTTTCCTAAAGGTTTGATAATTCAGGAGGTTTTGGTGGAGGATTCAACTTTGACCCTTTAAGATAAGGGAACCATGGAAGGAGATACCCTTCCATGAGTAGCATAAAAGAGGTTACATAAGTTACTATATAGGCCTTATACACAACTCCGTCATGTAGGTACTCTGTGTAAGTGTGTCACGTAGGTACCCTATGTAGGTACACCGCGTAGTTGTACCACCTAGGTGTGCTGCGTAGGAATTTATAATGACTAAAAAATAATTCACATAGGGGAACCAAGCCTATGTGAGCATAAAATTGTGAAAGACTTTCAAAACATGCTTATGTCATTTAATTATCTCTTATCTCGTGTTTTTAGAGAGCTACCTGAGACAATTGGATGGATCTAAGCGAAATAACTATGCAATGGGAGCTTTAAGAAGTCCTTAAACTATTTCAATCCCGGATATGGGGAGCCCAAGGGTCCTATTTATAGGCATGGATGGGACCTGGTCGAAGGGAAGTTGTCCACGCAGGTCCTCTGTGCAGGTCCTCCAAGCAGGTCTGCTGCGTAGGGGTACAGAAAGTATACCACCATGCATGTCAGCCGTGCAGGTCTGTCGCGCAGCTCTACCGCGTAGGTCTGCCATGCAGGTTTGCCGCGCGGCCTGCCGCATAGGTTTTCCGCACGAGCCTTTTGAAAATTTGGATTTCCTTTTGATTTTTTGGACCTTGTCTTGGGATTTTGAAATATTTGGGTATATCTCCATAGTATCTTTGTATTTATAAGTACTTTCAAGAAAATCCCACCCTCAGGATTGGATCTAATTAGAAAGAGGGTCAAGTCTTGAGGCAAAATTGTGGGGAAAAGACTACGGAATAATTGCAAAACCGCACAGGTTTGTTGTAGAGCTACTTCACGCAGGTCTTCTTCTTAGATATTTTGTGCAAGCATGTTGCATAGATCTATGTCTAGCTATAAATAGGTCTGATCCTTTTAGATTTTCCTCAATCTTGCTTCCAAAAATTTCCGGCTCTCGTTGCGTAGCTCTTTCATCCAGCCTCAAGGAGTTGTTCTCTCATGTAGTCTCCTTTCAATTTTCTCAAGGTGAAACTACTTTAGCGATGGAGCTATGTAGAAGGAATTCATAGAAGGAGTTTTTCTAGGACCCCTGTCGAATGACCTATGCGACGAACCTCATCGAAGGACCTATGTGAAGAGTTCTCTTAGCCAACTTTTCAAATTCCTATAAGTTGAAATTTGATTTTTCTTAAGTACAAATTCCAAACTGATAAGGGGATTTTGGTAAATATTTTGCAGGAAATGGATCATTTGATAACTTCTACTGAAGAAGCTAAGGCTTGTCAAAATGATACGATGAAGATCATCAGACCATCTTATTATGAAGTTGTAAAAATTACTCTTTTGACTATGGAAAGGTTTAATTCCATATCATCATGAATATCTAAAAATTCACTACCTTCCCTTGTATGGACAAGGGATTTTACAAGATTCATGCATTCCATATAATAATAAATACCTCCCAAATAATTGGTGTCTTCAATAAGACAATTGTCATTTCATGAATATTACTGTGAGGGGTATTCTAGTTCATGAGGGAATAATATCTATTAGTTTCATCCTTCATCATAGTGGTTGGACTCTTGATATGAAATATCATGCTACAGAGCCAAGGACACATTTCTAGGATTCAACCATTCGGACTTCTCAAATAGATTAGTCTAATGGTTGGAAGGAGGACTGGGATCTTCGTTCTGGGGGCGGTGTTAAACCTGAATGGATGTGGTTGTTTTTGGTATACCAGACTTGTGCAGAATTTAGAAAAGCGTTATTTCATGTTTATATCTATGAAGTTTTCTATATGTGAGAAAATTTTGTTTATAAAAAAAATTCATTCCTAAATTTATGAGCTGATGGATTCCACAAACTAATTCTTTCTATTTGATGCATGGTGAATTTGGCATTAGTTTTTTTGGATATCTACCAAATAGTTGGGGTTCCTATTCTTGGGGAAATTTATGAAGAGTTTATTCCACCAGCTACAACATGGGGTGATGTTACCATAACACCATCGTTGGCTCGTGAACTATTCTAAATAGCAATGAAATTACCCAAATACAAGAAAGATATTCCTGCCAGAGTGTAGATGGAAGCCTTTTTAGAACCTACGACAGAGAAAGGTCCCACCTATAGACGTCCTACTATTTTTCCTTCTACAGATAACCAGGAGTTTTTAGGCACATGTTGGTCTACATTGTAGAGAGGTAACTATAAGCACTAGGGCTATAAAGTCAAATCTGATATTGATACAAAGATACACTTAGCCACCTTTATTTCCATGTGGCTAAGCATTTACTTGCTTCTAGTCCATGAGTCTGGAGGCAGTGTAAGGCTAGGGAATTTTTTCATCATATCTAAATTGGTAGAAGGGGAGTATATTGGGTTTTAAACTCTTGTATTATCAAGAATTTAATAATCCTTACTGAATTTATGCAATGTGAAGGCTCTATTTAGAATTGTAGGGCCATTCCAAGTGTTGTGTACATGGATTGCGGCACACTTTTCTTCATACTCAGTGTTGAATATAGTTAGAGTCCCCAATGGTCGATTCAATCAATTTTTACAGAAATTTTTTATATTCTTCCTCATAATTTGAGACCTAATGTAGTGCTAAATGCATTTAATGCATCAAGAGAATTTAACTTCTTTCATTTTGGTAGCTCACCAACTAGAACATTTTTTGATGATGGTAAAGAAGAAAATTATAAGTTGAGGTATTATATGATAGCATTCAGGGATAGTGTATTATCTACTAGGATTGATGGTGAAAATATCTGTGTGGCATACAACCCTAATAGTTTTTCTCATCAGTTCAGATGTCTTCAAAAATAAAACACTTTTCCACCCACGTATGTTAGACATAAGAAACACCCAATGGTAGAAAGACAATTGTGGATTCTAATGGCTTTAGAAACATCCAAATTCTCAATTACATTACCTCCGTCAGATGCATCAATCAAATTAGAAGCTAGATAAGCCAAAGTAAGGGCTCCTTCATATCCTCAAGGGGATTTTAAAAAAGGAATATATAGATTGGCAGCTACAAGGACTATTGTGCATGGAAATTGTGGTAAGAAGTACAAAGACAATGATGATGTAGAAGTTTCATAGGTTTCAGAGCCTTCAAAACATCTTCACATGAGGTACACCAAGAAGGCTAGGGACAGAGAAGCAATACCTCCAGTGCCAAGGTGATCCAATCTTCGCCATCAGAAAGAGATTTATATTCCATCTATTGACATTTATAAAGAATAAGGGAGGCTTGAAGAGGCTCACCAGTCAAAATGTGTAGAATTTCCTCCACAACCAACCATATCGAGATCGAGTTATGTGAGACCTTAAGCCATTCAATTTTGGGAGAGCATGACCCATGAACTTAGGTATGCATGGTCACTTTTCAAACATGGAATTCGAATACCAGATGTGGGTGACATTAAGGAACCATATGATTGTGATCCTAAAAATAACCTGGATGAAGTATTGGAGTATATTACGGAGTTGGAGGTTTTTATATATGAAACTGATGGAAAGATACCAACCTCTAAATGAGTATCCTATATGATGGACTTAGGAATACACGAAGAGGTAATTATTGACCCTTAGGAGGAATTAGATATTTATGTTAATATTGATAATGTATTTTCCATATCTTTTATTTCAATTATTCTTTACCATTAATCATCATTAATATTGATGAAATGAATTTTGTTCTTGAATGAAGGGAAGGAAAATCCAAACAGGTTCTTGAATCACTAGGGTATGGGCCTACAAGTACTCCCATAGACGCATCAAATGATCCTCCCAGGTCTCCAAAACTTTCTCCTGGAGGAAAAATCATGACTATGGTAATGGATACAGATAATAATTAGCCATTACCGCAGGTTTCTCCTTCTAAGAGGATTGTTTCAACTTCTCCTCGAGCTTATGAAAAGAAACGTAAGAGAGCAATGATATTAGTCTGATGTGTTCACTTAAGGAGTAAGTATTTATAATATCCTAAGGGTATTATAATTTTCTTGATACACTTTGGTAATCACATTTATCCCCTTCCAGGATATGTTTCTCTCTCCTCTATCATGGGGTTAAGAGCTGATTCTTTAAGACCAGAGAAGGAAAGCAAAAATAGAAACCTAGGTTCGTGTTGGTGGATCTACTACCTTAACAGACAAAACATCAAAATATTCAGTTGTACCCACTCCTAGATCTATTGAAATTGAGAGAATCCATGGTAATATCAAATACATTTCTCTTGAATATAAAATTCTTTGATAATATTATTCTTTACAAGATATCTCATATTAGTTTCCTTTTCCAATGGAACCTGAAATAATCAATACTAATATTCCTATTGTATCAAGAGGAAGGAATGAAGACCCAGGCAAGTCTGATGTAAATATTGATGTTGAACCAAACCTAACAATATCTGATGATGTTGTACCAATTGAAGAACCAACGAAACAGAATTCCAGCAGAGCCAATTTGGGTATCAACCAACATTTTTGGATACATTAAATGGTGAGGATGCTATAACATTCCAAACTGAATACACTGAAATGATAGAATCCCATAATCAAAATATTGAGATTCAAGATTCCATCAAAGAGTTTGGGGATTTTCATAATGAATTTTGAGGATGTAAGTCCTTATTCTTGCATTTTACAGAGAAAATGTTTCTTCTTTTACTTGATACATCACATCAAAGTTCACCTTATGCATCTTTGTCTGTAAAAAATGTTGCAAAGTATCTTCAGGAACGAGGAATTCCACTCTATTATTCTTCTTATGAATTTGGAGAAATACATATTGAGGACCCCTCATTGAGATACATTCCAGAGACATCAATTATAATAACTAGAAAAATTCAAGAGAGTGCCCCTTCCCAAGAAACATTTGCTCAAATTGTTGAATATGAGAATACTGGGGATGAATCTAATCAAGTGGCCAAATTAATATTGGGTAAATTTTATTGTCGGTCTGGACCATACTCTGTTTCTGTCATTTTTCTGAAACTGAAAATTATCTTGATTTATCATTTAGGGTTGTCATCTCCCACAGTTAGATCGGAGGGTGAAGCTTTTGCATTGGCTCAGGCATCAACAGAAGGTGAAGCTTCTACTATTCTGAGAGAAGTTGAACAAGGAAAATCTTTAAGTGATTTGTTTCCAAAGTAAATTTTACCTCATGGTAGTGACATAGAATCAGGCATAGATATGTAATATGCTCTTATCATGGTACGTAATAAGACACAGAGACATATATGGAGAATAATTACTGAGAAGCCTTTGGATGAGATGTTGTACCATTTTTCCAGAATCTCAGCATTACTCTGTGTATTGGGATTCGGTGGATTTAATTATCGACCAGTCTATGATGTAATGAAGGAAACCATTTGCTGAAGGGAGTGGTAACATAAGTTTCAGCAATATTTTGAATAGGCTAAACGGCTTATTAATATTGAGATCTTCTAAGCTGCAGTAGCAGAGGCAGAGGCTGATCATAATAAGAATCCGATTGAAATCAGCTATCAAATTAAAGAATCCTTGAAGGAGTTGGTATAGATTCAACTGAAACTGTATGTTGTTCAAAAAAAACTCAAGAAATTGAACTAAACAATGGGATAGACCCAATTGGATGGGATAACTGTTATTTAAACTACTAAGGAAGAATTCGTCAAGCTGAGGAGGCTTGAGTTGCTCAATTATCTCAACTTTAATGGGCAGTTGATAGGGCCCATCAGGTCGTTCAAAAAATGAGGAGTCGTATTGAGAGTTTATTTTAACACATGATAGAGAGGATCTATTTTTTGGATGTCCCTCTAATTTCATATGAATGACATAATTTTTTTGTCCAAATATGTTTTCATTCTTTCTTTTCTGTGATATCAATATTAAAAGTAATGATGATGATGATTTTTTTAAAACATCAGACCTTTATGTTTGATAAACCTGATTACAATGACAAGAATGGGAGTGTTTATAATTTTCTAATAAATCCAATGGGCCTAATGAGCCTAGATTGATTTTTACTTGGGTTATATGGAAAACCCCAAAAATGTTTTATCTGTTGACTTTATGTTTCTCATTATTACCTAAACCATAAAAAAATATATGTTTACTGATATGGGACTCAATTTTTATCCAGAGTTCCCTTTGTGGGTTTCCAAACTGGTGAGTACCACATCTCTTGTTGTTGGAAGATTAGATTCATGCATGTTGGACTATATATGGATAGTATTTAAGTTCGAACAGCTTTTTCCATAAATTTTTAAATTATATCCCAAACAAGACTCAGTGACTAAGAATTTCTTTAATATTCATTAAATATTTCAATAGGAAATCATGAGTTATGATTTTTATGTTCACCAAATCTAAATCGTGTATAAACATAAAATAAGCCTTTTCCAAGAATGAGTTTACCATTATTTGACAAACCCTTTATGGGGGTTTTGTTATACAGGGCTGACTAGGGCATATGCTGCATAGCCAAATAGTGACATCTTTTGATTGACAGGCATGTTATGTATGAAAATTTTATACAGGGCCACCTAAGGGCATGTACAGCATAGTCAGGAAAAAGAGTTCTTAGGATATTTACATTGTACTGTTGATAGACAAAGGAAAATAAGATTTGGGAAACTCAAGACCATAGTGGGTGGTTTTTTCTAGGAAATGGGTTTTAATAATAAAGATTTATTTATGAAAACATATGTCGTGAATAGGAAAACCACTTCTATGAAAATTTGGTGTGTGAGGAATGGTTAAAACTTGTTAGAAAGGGGAATTTCTAATATCAGGATACACAGTTTTAAGTCATGAAGTGAGGACATTGTACTGTGAAGTTTTAAGTCATGTAGTGAGTACATTGTATTGTGTAGTTTTAATTCATACAATGAGGAAATTGGGTAGATTTAATTTAAGGTCTCTAGCTTTGACCAAAGGTATGAGACTCACCCAATTTCGTGATTAATTTTTTGGAAACATACTACCATATTCAAGTATGGAAGGGAAGAAACGTAAACTGTGATTTAAGTATTTATAAATTTAATGAATGATATGGAAACAAAAAGGGATAAATGAATTAGAGGAATTCTCTTCCAAAAACGAAGTTACCCTTATTTGAAAAACCCATTATGGGTCTGTATTATGCAATGTAACGCCCTGAACCTAGATACCCAGAGTCGGTGCATTATTACATAACATTGTCATGATCACAAGAAAGATAAAGTCTCGAATGACCGATTAGTTAAGTAGCCTTGGAAACACTAGATACATTAATAAAGTTTTCATTAAATCATAAAATGAAAACTAAAACAACATATAGTCTTTATATCCCCTCATACTATCCCTACAGGTCATTCATAAAATACTTCTTCACATCTTGGGAAAAATAAAACATTGAAAGGGGTGAGCTCGGATGCTCAGTAAGGATAACAATATAGCAGAAATTTTCATAAATAAACATAAAAATTTAAGTCAATGTATAACTAAAACAAAAGCCTTAAAAATTTGAACTTAAACATAATATGGCAAGGGTAAAATGAAATAATTCCATTTACTTATTCACACGGATATTCTACTTGTCGAATAATCACATGAAAATATTAATAACCACTTTCATAATGACAGAATGCAAAATGCCAAACTATCATAACCACGTAGCCAAGGCCTCGTGCCAAGACTACAAATAAGATTTTGTCAAGGACTCGAGCCAAGACACTAGTTTTTCTCATGAGACCTACCGATGCATCGAGGAGCTATAGAGGGCTCCACCCATCACTTAATAAGTCCAACGCATTCCTCATATGAAAAGTTTTAAAAATAACATAAACATTCCTATTAAAACTAGCATATAAAATGAAAATAATTTATCCACAAACCATGAATGGTATAAAAATTGCACATCCACAATCAAACATAACTCATTCGATATAATATGGAAGATTGTATTGTATCATATTAACATCAATCGAGAATGATGACGTATATTGACATATATGAAAAAAATCACAAAAACTATTTGAGAGAAATATCACCCTTTTTCCTGAAATCATTTAAAAGTCACACTATTTGGGAAGAATCCATTTAAAAATAGATTTTTGAATCAAAGTGTCCCATACCACTTCTAAACTTTTAAAAGTAATTTTAATTTTAAAACTTTAATGTCCATATAAATAAATTCTTTAAACCATTTTTAAAACATGGACATTAATGAGAAATATTTAGAAAAATAAATATTTAAAACACTTAAAAATGTATTTTAGTTAGAGTTTCTAACCAAAAGAGAGACACCTGAATAGAAATAATTGAGGTAATAAAAACATTATAATATCATGATAATAAAGTGATTCATGATATACTTTGTCAAAGTACATTATATACACCATATAAAAGTTATTTGGTGTATAACAACAAAGAAGTATCAATGGAATGTAAATTGAGATGAATTCTCTTATAAAGACCATATCCTTAGGTTAAGGATATATAAACGAGCTAATTATGTGTGAAAAATATAAATACACTCAATATGACTGGATATTTAGTGTAAATCAATCAGATGACATTCACACATATTCTTTTAAAAACAACACCAATGAATTGGATATCTAACTCAACAAATGGAGATTGAGTTAAAATTACTCTTATCAAGTTCATACCGATGACTTGAGAATTTATCAATGGAGTGATTATGTGTATACAAATTATATCCACAGAAAGGGGAGTGGAAATTATAAAATAATCAAATTAATAGTGATTCCACACATAATCTTGGAGTAAAATAATCAATGAAGTATGCCTAAAACCGAATGAGTGCAAATTGCAATTTCAAATTTCCTTATCGATTAGGTAACTTAAGAAACATACAACCATGAAAGAAGGATCATACAATGATGATGTAAATACCCATAAATTAAATTTTATTACACAATTAAAACAATCATGGGAAATACACATACACCACGTGCAATAAATAAGTGGTGAACAATGGAATTATCACGAAATTAAGAGTGAGATAAGGAACCCCTTACATTGTACTTTTTCCTTGATCGACGGTAGGTTAACCTCCTGTATAATGGTGAAATAATTTTTATTGAATTATAAAAGAATCATTTAAATTAATATGATATCATATATGATCTTTTAACATTTATTTATAAATAATATCTTAGTATTATCGTCATTTCGGGTGTTAACTTACTCATTTTCCTTTATATTCTTTGTTATGTAAGCCATGTTTGTTATGGATAGGTTGTATATTATTCATATCCAGAATTATATCAAGTCCTTAAACATTCTTTGTAATCATCAAATGAGAATTATACTTGAATGGATACGATGGAGAATGAATCTAATCGCGTTCGTGGAGACAGTAGTCCGTACGTACGCACTAGCGACAATATCATTCTTTTGATGTTAAAATAATATATAATTGGATGTTATATCATATAGAAAGAATAATTATCATGTTATATTTATTATTTACATGAATTACACGTCATTATTATACACATCCAAATAATAATTTATTGAATGACAATTACACCACGACGTGGAGATGATAAGTCGTACGTACGCACGTATGGTGACATGTCATTCAAAGGATGGATTGAATACTGAATATGGTTGTACCATATTTATAATAACATCACAATATATATAAGATACTATAGTTATTATTTTATAATATAAATAACAAATAAAGAAGAAGTTGAAGAAGAAAGGAACTTGAAAGAGGGTGGTGAAAACATTACCTCTTCTTCGGGTTCTTCATTTTGATTTGTTCAAAAGGGCTCCTTAGGATGGCTTTCTGATCAAAATAATGTCTATAGGTTGTAGTCATGGAAGTTGATAGAGTATTTGGGCAGGTTTTTTCCGAGCCAAAAGGCTTTGAATGTGTGAATTAGTTATAAGGGGGAGTGCCCTTTTATAAGAGGTGTGAGGGGCACCTTTGGAAAAGCTAAAAATATTATTTTATAATAAATTCATATTCTGTTTATAATGGCTCCAAAGTGGATTATTTAACGTTTACGGTGGGGATGGGTCTAAAACCACTCAACCAATAGAATTTATACAGGTTTGTGTCATTATATTAACCTTATCATTAAGTATTAACTCTTAGTTAATTAGTTTCACTTTTACAATGTCTCTATGTATTTTTATATTATATGGTTAATAAACATACTATATACATCCAAGAGACCCCCAAGTGGTCCATTAATGATACACATATCATGATATAAGTCTCTTGGTCTAACCATAGATTTTTAGTAATTGAATATAAATTAATAATATAATATTTGTTTCAAAAACTCATTTATGTCAATTTTGACACTATTGGGTATTTTGTTTTTGATAAATTCATAACAGCATTATTACTTTGAAAAAAATTTATATAATCAATCCTAATATGTCATATTAACCTATAAGATTAGTTTAATTCATAAAAATTCTCAAATTACATATATTTTGATATTTATAATATCAATTATTTTAATATTTCATTAATTAGGTAATTACTGCATCACCATTGTGTCATAAATAAATTAAATTATGTAATGTCTAAAAATTATAAATAAAATACCATTATGTAGGAAATACTGTTATCTTTCTAATGAATATTTACAATCGAATATATCTTATGTATAACCCTATATTAAAAATTTTTCAGTAAATAAATATTGATTTTAACTCTTTTAACTCTTCTTTGTATTAAATAATAATAAATGTCCTAATCTAATACCAGTAGACCTAAATGATAATATTTTACTCCTAAGGTTGTTTTTGGTCTAGATACACATTTCCAGTAGAATTAATACATGTGTTAGGGTAATATTATTATCATTTTTACCCTTAATTAACTTATTTACTTTTAACCGTGGTAAATAAAAGTAAAAAGTTACTGTTCACCAAAAATTATTTTCATCTCATTGAACCAAATTTTACTCCTTGATATTAACCGTGTCTCTTGGAGTTTCGAAATTCCACTCACAGAAGTGGTAAAATTAATTTTTATGAAAAAATTCATTTTTTTAACTACCACTTAGTGGTTTCACTATTCATCAAAAATTGAAAGTTTCCAGAAAAATATCAAAAATTAGGCCTAAGATATATTTGATATTATGAATTCAAAAATTATTTCTATTTTAAAAAATTCAAAACATATCAGTTGCATTAATTAATTTAAAAATTAATTCTCGTTGTCAAAACAAATAGCGTGTTTTTAAGAGATAATAACTATCAAAAGATTGACACTTGTTTATGTCTAGTTTAAATGTGAAATTACATCCAATGAACAACATTGTATTAAATGGTAAAAATATATTCTAAATATACTTTAAAGCCACTCAAATTAATCTTATCACTATTAATTATTTCGATTAAAAAAGTTGTTTTTAATTAAAATTTAGTAATTTTCACTATTCGTCAAAATATGAAAGTTATCCAAAAAGTAAAAAAATTTCACTCTAATCTAATTTCGATATTACGAATCCAAAAATGAAGTCCATTTCGAAAGATAAAATTTATAAAATTTCAAAAAGTAGGTATTACTATTCATAACGGCTAGTTTCATTGGTTGTGGTGTGTTAGAATCTCGAAGTTGCGTACAATGCACGCCATTGCATTATTCAAAGGGAAACGTACCATGGAAGCTTGGGGTGTTACATTCTCCCCTCCTTCAATAAATTGCAGCCGCGCAATTTTTTTAAAATTGGGCTTGAGAATATAATGGAAAGTCCCACCTCAGAAAAAGAGTCAATAAAACTATCACTTTAAAAGAAAGGAAGAGAGGTATAAAGGTCACCCAAGATAACCCGTACTAGGATTACATGTAGGAAAATATGGACATGAACGATAAACTAAGTGTTAAGTTCTGATTGAGAGGGGTAGAAAACATGATCATAAGAAAGTGAACAATAAAAAAATCACAAACTTGTTTTGGGACAAACGGTCATTAGTCTCCCAGTAGGAAAAGTAAACGGACAACAATTTTTTGTTTTAAGTTACATTACATAAGGAAGAGAAATTAATTTATGATGTTGACTAAGAACATAAAGAGATATAATTACTTTTTTAGTAGAGTTTCATTCATTAATAAATTTTTACCACTAACTCATTTTTTTTACAATGAGTATTCAAGAAGACTTGGTCATAATGGAAGATCTAGAATAAACTTCTATAGAAATACATAATCCACGTAGGATAAAATATACATTTACCTTGTCTTTAGAGATTAATCCAAACCAAAATGGTTAGTATAATATCTGATGATCCCCCAAATGGATATTCCATTAGAAAAAAAACACTAATCTTAATTTCTAAAATTAAACCATCAATACCCAAAAGTTAAATAAATACCATTCAATAATCAATTGTCCTTAAAATCATTCAATATAATCCAAACTAATATTGAAACCCAAAACTTAAGAATGTAGTCTTCCATGTTAAATTGTATCTCTAAATGACATTAATTACTATTAAAGTCACAAACCTAAAAGTAATTATCCTAATCATTTCCATAAATAACCCAAATCACTAGAAATTTACAATAAAAACATATATAAAAAGCCACCATTACTCCTCAAATAAAATCCCATACTATTCTATTTTCCTTGGGCATATAGTGTTCACAACAAAGCGAAAAACATCCAAAATAACATTCATCACTTAATCACCAAATCATTTTCCTATACTAAGGGTATTCATTTTATAAGACATAAGATCCCAAATAAAATTATTATTGATCAATAAAATCATTTAACTAAAAATAATAGTCACACTAACCAGGGACTTCACGTAGTCCAGTGGTAGGCGATAAATCCCAATCGCACTTTGGTTGTGGGTTCGATTCCCACAGCTTTGTCCGACGTGACGGGTTGTCACACGGTCTGCGTGTTTTCCTTTTTCAAAACAATATTTTATAACATTACCAAAATGAGATAAATTCCTCAAAATAACCTTAACATAATTTAACCACAAATCTTATCTCATACCTTGAATTTTCATCCCAAATTATAATAACTTATAATTTCTTCAAACCCAACGATCATATAAAACCAAATGGTTGTTTATACCTATATCCACAAGAGAAAAGATAATTCTTCCTCAAATATCATTCTCACATGGAAAACTGCAGGGTTAAAAATACAAGAGAAATTTATTCCAAAGTAAACCCATCAACAAGGAGCACTAATACTTTTTAAACTTTTCTCCAACCATTTATTCCCACATAGCTTTTTTTTTTACCAAGAAAATATCCTATAGAATAGGTAATTCACTCGGGTAATGGACAAATCCCCTACATTTACGGAAAATGACTATAAATGGATTCTTGGGACCATTTTTATCTTTTTCCATAGTACTCTTCATTTTTATTCGGAAATTCTTCACTTTATGTTCTTCCTTCCCGCACGTAAAGTATTTCTTTGTCCCATTGAGACACTTTCCTTGGTGTCTCCTTCCACATTTCATGCATGATGGAAATTTAGGATTCTTTTCTCCATGGTCTCTACTGCTGGAGCTCTTACCATTCATCACCTTTCTCTTCTTTGTTGTGTCCGGGAATTGATTAATATATATATTGTTGATCATATTTTTAGAAAATTGATTCGGCATAAAGACGATATCCTTTACTCCTATCAACATTCCATTTTGTTGCTCATTGCCACCACCATTCCCACCTTGTACATCATTCTCAAAGTCACTATGACTTCCTTGGAATCTAGCAATTGACGAAAACGAGAAAGTATTGTGTGAGTAACAGTAGTCATAAAATCTTTTAGAGATTAACAAGTTACCATATTCTCAATTTGAAACACATTAGGATTAACCAAGGTCATTTACTCTCATCTTATATATATAATACTTCAAATCGGTTTGTAAAGAAAATGTAAATTATCCTAAGCATATCCCCCGGGAGTGTCGTAACCAAGAGTGCAACAAAGCCCGTTTTCGTGCACCAGTTCTCGTTCGAGTCTAGCTCAAAGTGGTGTTTTCGGGTTTTACCCCTAGGTACATCTGTGCCAAAGCCGCCTCTACCTGCTCGTATCCAGATAGGGATGTATTGCTCAGAAGACTCACAAAATCCCTACAATACCAAAATTCTAGGAAGTTCTTCTATACTAATCCTCAAAGTTCATCTTAGGTCTACGTGCTCTAATCAGATTTTATCTAAATATAGCTTCCAAGGTTTGTACTAAACTTCCTCTGATACCAACTGTAACACCCAAACCATAGATACCCAGAGTCAGTGCATTATTACATAACATTGGCATGATCACAAGAACGATCAATTCTCGAAAGACCGATTAGTTTAGTAGCCTTGGAAACACTAGATACATTAATAAAGTTTTCATTACATCATAAAATGAAAACTACAACAACATATTGTCTTCATATCTCCTCATACTATCCCTAAAGTTCATTCATAAAATACTTCTTCACATCCTGGAAAAAATAAAACATTGAAAGGCGTGAGCTCAGATTCTCAGTAAGGATAACAATATAGCGGAAACTTTCATAAATAAACATAAAAATTTAAGGCAATGTATAACTGAAACAAAAGACTTTTAAACTTTAACTTCAGCATAATATGGAAAGGATAAAATGAAATAATGACATTTACTTATTCACATGGATATTCTACTAGTCGAATAATCACATGAAAATATTAATAACCACTTTCATAATGACGGAATGCATAATTCCAGACTATCATAACCACGTAGCCAAGGCCTCATGACAAGACTACAAATAAGATTTCTTCAAGGCCTCGTGCCAAGACACTAGTTTGTCTCATGAGACCTACCGATGCATCGAAGAGCTATAGCGGGCTCCACCCGTCACTTACTAAGTCCAATGCATTCCTCATATGAAAAGTTTTAAACATAACATAAACATTCGTATTAAAACTAGCATACAAAATGTCAATACTTTATCCACAAACCATGAATGGTATAAAAATAGAACATCCACAGTCAAAAATAACTCATTCGATATAATATGGAAGATTGTATTGTATCATATTAACCTCAATCGAGAATTACAAAGGATATTGACATATATGAAAATAATCACCAAAACTATTTGAGAGAAATATCACCCTTTTTCTTGAAATCATTTAAAAGTCACACTATTTGTCAAGAAGCCATTTAAAAATAGATTTTTGAATCAAAGTGTCCCATAACACTTTGAAACTTTTAAAAGTAATTTTAATTTTAAAACTTTAATGTCCATATAAATAAATTCTTAAAACCATTTTTAAAAAATGGACATTAATGAGAAATATTTAGAAGAATAAATCTTTAAAACACTTAAAAATGTATTTTAGTTAGAGTTTCTAACCAAAAGAGAGACACTTGAATACAAATAATTGAGGTAATAAAAACTTTATAATATCATGAGAATAAAGGGATTCATGATATACTATGTCAAAGTACATTATATACACCATATAAAATTGATTTCGTGTATAACAACAAAGAAGTCTCAATGGAATGTAAATTGAGATGAATTCTATTATAAAGACCATATCCTTAGGTTAAGGATAAATCAAAGACATAATTATGCGTGACAAATATAAATACACTCAATATGATTGGATATTTAGTGTAAATCAATCAGAAGACATTGACACATATTCTTGTAAAAACAACACCAATGAATTGGATATTTAACTCAACAAATGGAGATTGAGTTAAAATTACTCTTATCAAGTTCAGACCGATGACTTGAGAATTTATCAATGGAGTGATTATGTGTATATAAATTATATCCACATAAAGGGGAGTGGAAATTATGACATGATCAAATGAATATTGATTCCACACATAATCTTGGAGTAAAATAATCAATGAAGTATGCCTAAAGCCGAATGAGTGTAAATTGAAATTTCAAATTCCCTTATCGATTAGGTAACTTAAGAAACATACAACCATGAAAGAAGGATCATATAATGATGATGTAAATGTCCATAAATTAATGTATATTACACAATGAATACAATCATGGGCAATACACATACACCACCTGCAATAAATAAGTGGTGAAGAATGGAATTCTCACCAAATTAAGAGTGAGATAAGAAACCCCTTACTTTGTACTTTTTCCTTAGTCGACGGTAGGTTAACCTCCTTTATAATGGTGAAATAATTGTTATTGAATTATAAAAGAATAATTTACATTAATATGATATCATATATGATCTTTTAACATTGATTTTCTAATAATATCTTAGTATTATCATCATTTCGGGTGTTAACTTACTCATTTTCCTTTATATTCATTGTTACGTAAGCCTTGTTTTTTATGGATAGGTTGTATCTTATTCATATCCATAATTATATCAAGCCACTAAACATTATTTTTAATCATAAAATGAGAATTACACTTGAATGGATACGATGGAGAATGAATCTCATCATGTTCGTGGAGACGGTAGTCCGTACGTACGCACGAGCGACAATATCATTATTTTGATGTTAAAATAATATATAATTGGATGGTATATCATATAGACACAATAATTATCATGTTATATTTATTATTTACATGAATTACACATCATTATTATACCCATCCAAATAATAATTTATTCAATGACAATTACACCATGACGTGGAGACGGTAACCGTACGTACGCACGTATGGTGACATGCCATTCAAAGGATGGATAGAATACTGAATATGGTTGTACCATATTTGTAATAACATCACAGTATATAGAAGATACTATAGTTATTATTTTTTAATATAAATAACAATGAAATAAGACGTTGAAGAAGAAAGGAACCTGAAAGAGGGTGGTGAAAACATTACCTCTTCTTCAGGTTCTTCCTTTTGATTTGATCAAAAGAGCTCCTTAGTTTGTCTTTCTGATCAAAATAAGGCCTATATGTTGTAGTGAGGGAAGTTGAGAGAGTATTTGGGCATGTTTTGGCCAATCCAAAATGATTTTAATGTGTGAATTAGTGAGAAGGGGGAGTGCCCTTTTATAAGAGGGGTGAGGGGCACCTTTGGAAAAGCTAAAAATATTATTTTATAATAAATTCATATTCGGTTTCTAGTGGCTCCAAAGTGGATTATTTAAAGGTGAAGGTGGTGATGGGTCGAAAACCACTCAACCAATATAATTTAGACAGGTTTGGGTCATTATATTAACCTTATCTTTAAGTATTAACTCTTAGTTAATTAGTTTCACTTTTACAATGTCTCTTTGTATTTTTATATTATATGGTTAATAAACTTACTATATATATCCAAGAGACCCCCAAGTGGTCCATTAATGATACACCTATAATTATATAAGTCTCTTGGCCGAACCTTAGATTTTTAGTAATTGAATATAAATTAATAATATAATATTTGTTTTAAAAACTTCTTTATGGCAATTTTGACACTATTGGGTATTTTGTTTTTGATAAATTCATAACAGGATTATTAATGCGAAAATAAATTATATAATAAATCATAATATGTCATATTAACCTAGAAAATTCGTGGAATTTATAAAAAGTCTCAAATTACATTTATCTTGATATTTATAATATCAATTATTTTAATACTTCATTAATTAGGTAATTACTGCATCACCACTGTGTCATAATTAAATTAAATTATGTAATGTCTAAAAATTATAAATAAAATACCATTATGTAGGAACTCCTTTTATCTTTCTAATGAATATTTAAAATAGAATTTATCTTATGTATAACCCTATATTAAAAATGTTTTAGTAAATAATCTTTGATTTTAACACTTTTAACTCTTCTCTGTATTAAATAATAATAAATGTCCTAATCTAATACAAGTGGACCTAGATGATAATATTTTACTCCTAAGGTAAGTTTTGGTCGAGATACACATGTCCAATAGAATTATCACATGTGTTAGGGTAATATTAATATCATTTTTACCCTTAATTTCCCTATTTACTTTTAACCGTGGTAAATAAAAGTAAAAGGTTACTATTCACCAAAAATTATTTTCATCTCATTGAACCAAATTTTACTCCTTGATATTAACTGTGTCTCTCGGAGTTTCGAAATTCCACTCACATAAGCTGTAAAATTAAGTTTTATGAAAAAATTTAGTTTTTATAACTACCACTTAGTGGTTTCAGTATTCATCAAAAATTTAACGTTTCCAGAAAAATACCAAAAATTAGGACTAAGATATATTTTATATTATGAATTCAGTAATGATGTATATTTTACCAAATTCAAAACATATCAGTTGTATTAATTAATTTAAAAATTAATTCTCGTCGTCAAAACAAATAGCATGTTTTTAAGAGATAATAACTACCAAAAGATTGTCACTTGTTTATGTCTAGTTTAAATGTAGAATTACATCTAATGACCAACATTGTATTAAATGGTGAAAATATATTATAAATATACTTTAAAACCACTCAAATTAATAATTTATCACTATTAATTATTTCGATTAAAAATGTTGTTTTTAATTAAAATTTAGTAATTTTCACCATTCATCAAAATATGAAAGTTATCCAAAAAGTACAAAAATTTCACCCAAAGCTAATTTCGATATTAAGAATCCAAAAATGATGTCCATTTCAAAAGATAAAATTTATAAAATTTCAAAAAGTATGTATTACTATTCATAACGGCTAGTTTGATTGGTTGTGGTGTGTTAGAATCTCGAAGTTGCGTACAATGCACGCCATTGCATTATTCAAAGGGAAACATACAATGGAAGCTTGGGGTGTTACATGCAAGGCCAACAAAGGAATATGCTGCATATCCAAATAGTGGAATCTTTTTACTGAAAATCCTATTATGTAGGAAAATTATAAAAGGCCACCTAATGAAATGTACTGCATAGTCAGGAAAATAGGTCTCAGAAGTTTTTCATTCTATTACTAAAATCCAAAAAATGTTTAGGGAGATTCAAATTATCCAAATCATAGAGTTTGGTTTATGAAGAAAGGTACTTGAATATGTAGAGAGTATTTCCTATCATTATTTCCAAATAATCGGAGGAATATGATTTCTATGAAGGTCTGACCCAAACATATGAAGTATGGTGTTTGTAGTTTTAGGACATATAACTAGGACCAGAAATGGAAATAATATATGATATATGGTTATGTGATCCAATATTATTTCATACTTCTTTGAACACATGGAGAGGGAAATGTGTAAACCATGGTTTTGAAGACTTTCAGATAGAGGGAAAGGTAATAGGTCAAATATACATTAATGACTACTTTAAAATAAATATTCATATATATTGTTATCATAGTTTAAAGGGGACAATAAGAACTTTAACCAAGAACAAAATTACCATTATTTCACAGACACGTTGTGGGGTTTTTGTTAGGAATGGCCAACTAGGGCATATGCTGCATAAAAAATAGTGGAATCTTTTAAAAAACAGGTATGTTATGTAGGAAACTTATGAAATCCCACCTTAGGGCACATACTTCATAGTCAAGAAAAAGAGTTCTCAGATATCAGAGACTTTTTCACCAAAAACTGTAAGAAACATTATGACGATCTGAAAAAATTCAAGATTAAGAGTGTGAAATATGGAAGGGGGTTATGATCAATGCACATGAGAAATATTTGAATCAATATTGGTTATGAGTTTTAAGTCCATTACATAGATCTAAATCACATGTAGAATGGATACATTCTCTATTTCCTTTAAATCAATATTATGTTGTGCATCTTAGAGTAATGCAGTGAGGACATGAAGTGATTCCAACGTAAAAAGGGAATATTGTGGATGGACCAAAGAATTAAACCCAGGTTTCACTACATATCTCATATGGATGAGAATCAATCCATATATAGTTCTTTAAACATTCCATATGTAGGTTTTATTCTTACGTAGGGAATAAAGGGTTTTTTTATCGTGGCTAGGCCCAAGATTGGAGATCTAGGAATCTATATGTATCTCATATGGATGAGAAACAAGCCAAACATATTTCTTGAACAATCATTTCTCACACTAATTGAGTTTTATGTGGGAGACTGAGGGCTTTAATCACATTCTAGAAGAATGATTTAAATCTAAGACACAATATGGTATGAAAATAAAGTCATTTATTTTAAAAGAGCACTCTGTATAGATCTGGTTCATATAAAGGAGGAAAAGGGAAATAAAAATTTTGGTTTCTTGTGGTAGGGCCCAATATTAAAGATCTAGGCATCTCCACGTATCTCATATGAATGAGAATCAAGCAACACATAGTTATTTAAATGAAGAACCTATGCATATATGACTCAAAAATAGGGAGGAATAGAACTCATGTGCCACTAAGGAGTAGCAATGATGTCAATGATGCTTGCATATGGAAGCTCCTAACGTCAATTAGAGAAGAAGTTGACTGTATAGTTTAATGTTTTGTAACAAGGACAAATGATGTCATATAGTTTAATTTCCTGCGATAAGGACAAAATATGTT
The DNA here is from genome assembly GCA_963277665.1 of Viscum album. Classification (NCBI taxonomy): domain Eukaryota; kingdom Viridiplantae; phylum Streptophyta; class Magnoliopsida; order Santalales; family Viscaceae; genus Viscum; species Viscum album. The sequence continues at coordinate 397,812,795 of OY728145.1, forward strand.
ACACATTTTATCGTCGAGTACCATGGACGATTATGATTGTTATGCAGTTCAATGTCTTTAAACTAACACTTTGGGTTGTGCAGTTTAGAGTCACTCAACATGGACATTGTTGTGTAGTGACACAAAGTATTTCTTCAAGAATATCGCATTGGTTGGAGTTGTGATAATCTCTCCATCCATTCAGATTAAGGAATAAGCTCCATTTGAGTAGACCTTATGTATGGAATAAGGTCCTTTCCACTTTGGCTCAAGCTTTGGAGGTTTCTTTCCTATTATTATTGGATTCCTGAGGACCAATACCAATTCTCCTTTAAAAAATGAATGGAGGAAAACTTTCTTGTTAAAGGCTCACGCTATTATGTTCTGATAGACTTCTAAATGATGAATAGTAGGAAATATTTATTTGTCTAATTTTTCCAGCTCATTAAATCATTTTTGATACTTCTCATCTTCAGAAAACTGATCACAGATTGAAACTCTGAGTGAAGGCAGTTGAATTTCAATTGATAAAACTGCTTATATGCTATACACCAATGAATATGGGGTTGCCTAAGTGGCAGTACGTGTAGTATTCCGGTAGGCCCATAAATCATGCAAAAGTTTATAAGGCCATGATTTCATATCTTTATCCACCATCTTCTAGAGTATATTTGGTTGGGTCATATTGAAGGCCTATATTTTTCAATTGGTCACTACATTATAGAGAGATAAATGGTTGGATTTTATATTATTCTCCTCATATAACATCTTAACCTCAACAGATCAAAAATTGGTGCCATTTTCAATCAATATAGTATGAGGGACACCAAATCTGGTGATGATGTTAGTTTTGAAAAAACTGAAAATGATTTTCCCTCCAATTTTTTTGAGAGGTATTGCCTTATCCCATTTGGAGAAGAAGTAAATAGAAGTAATAATATACTTGAACTTATTTTCTGTAGCTGGAGGATAAGGCCTTACTACATCCATTCCCCATGTGGAAAATGGACTGGAGTATTTAGCTATATGTAGCAAATCCTAGGGTTGATTAATGGAGTTGGAATGCACTTGTAAGGGATGAAATTTCATGGGAAAATATGCACAATACTGTATCATGGAAGGACAAATGTAACCAGGCCTTGGGATTTGATCAGAATGTCTATGCCCAGACTAGTCAGCACCACAATCTTATGCATGTACTTCTTTTATGATAGTTGCAGTTTTTTCTCTGTCAATACACCTAAAGAGGATTCCATCAAAGCCTTATTTTTAGAGGATCTTATGGTGATCTAGACTATCATAAAGAGTAAAATTATCCACCTGTCATCGATCTGTTCTTTTTCATCTCTACTGAGTGGAAGTACACTATTTTGAGGGTATTCCATGATGGGTATCATCCATCCCATGGTATGACCATATGGATTAGAAATATGGAAAATTTCATTAATTTTTTACATTTTATTTTGAAAAAAAGTTGAGACCATACAACGATGGGAAATACTGATGATTGTCTCATCCCGATTTGGATCTTCCATGTCTGTAGTCACATTAGCTAGTGAACCAACTTAAGCGTTTTGAGATCAAGGGATATAGTACAATGTTGGATCTGGGGGAAATTATTCAATTAACCCTCTGACATAATCACACAAAGGGATAAACTCTTCTTTTTTTATATCATAATACCCATCGATTTGTTTGATTACCAACTCTGAATCAACTTTTACTTTTAGGTGATTCACATATACCTAAAGTGTCAATTCCAAGCATTAAATGAGAGCTTGATATTATGCCTCATTATTAGTACTTCCTTTTGACAACTGGAAGGAATAAGGAAACACTTCCTTTTCTGGTGAGATAAGTACAGTTCCTAACCCAAATTTTTTGAGTTTAGGGTTTTCCATTATCTTCCCTGTTGGACTTCTAGAGGCACCATCAAAGTACATTTCCCATGATTGGGGATTATATTGAATATAAAAGATCTCTTGATCATGAAGTTTTGAATTCAATGATGTATCTTCTGTAGATGGATGTTCAGCAAGGAAATTCGCCAAATCTTGTCCTTTTATTTCCTTTTGAGGTACAAACAGGATATCAAACTATTGAAAAATAACTACCCACCATGCCAAATGTCTTGTAAACATTGGATGACTGAGGATAAATTTGTGCAGGTTATTTCAATACACCAATTGGACCTCATGATGTTGCAGGTAGTGCGTCAATTTTTGAATAGAAAAGATTATTTCTAGGCAGCACTTCTCAGTACTTTAATATCAAGTCCCTCTGTCAATCATAGTTTGACTGATATAGTAAAGGCTATTTCTATTCCCAGTATCACTCTTTTGAGCATGGAAAGAGCCCAGTGATCACACTAAAGTTGTCACATAGAGAATAAGTGGTGTTCCTTCAATAGGTGGAATTGATACTAGTGGGCTCAAGAAATATTTCTTGAGGGTATCAATTGTATCTTGGATGTCTTCAGTCTATTGATATGTGACTCCCTTATTTATTAATCTAGTGAAGGGAAAACACTTGACTGCCAAATTCGTGATGAAGCGCCGAATATAGGCCAAGTGTCCTTAGAGTCCTCTTAATTATTTCCAATTATTAGGAGGTAACATGTCATGTATTTATTTTTTTTTCTCAGTATCAACTTTGATTCCACGATGGCATACAACGAATCTAATGAATTTTCCCGAGGTTACCCCGAAATCACATTTCAAGGGGTTCATATTCAAATTAGGTTGCCAAAGTTTATAGAATATGGTCTCAAAATTTGACAATTGATTAGAATTTTTTCTGTATTTAAGCACAAAATCATCGACATATCATTCGATAAACTTTCCTAATAATCGTTTGAAGATATGGTGCATGGCATGTTGATACATGGCACCTGCATTCTTTAATCCAAAGGGAATTACCTGATAGAAAAATGCACCTTAAGGGGATCTAAAGGTTGTAGACTCTTCATCCTATAGAGCCATGCAGATTTCATTATACCCACAGTATCCATTCATGAAGAGAAGAGTTTCATACCTAGTTGTTTCATCAATTAAAATCTCTTTGATCGGAACTGTAAAGTCATCTTTATGAAAATTCCAATTAAGATCTATGAAATCGATGCAAACTCAAATTTTTTCATTATTATTTTTCACTAGGAAAATGTTGGATAGTAATTTTGGATATTGAACCTCCCTGACAATGTTATCCATGATAATCTTATCAACTCCAGCTTCAATTTTAGAGGCATGAGTTGGGTGTGTTCTACTTGCTGCTTGATTGAATCCACAATGTTCTTCTAGAAAACCCAAATGATGTGTGGATACATTGGGATTAAGACCTATAATTTCTGTATAATTCCAAGAAAATATATCTCTATGTTTCTTTAGAAATGATTTATACATATCATGCTCTTTAGAAGTCATGGACGCACTAATTAGAGTGGGGAGTGGATCTTCTTTTATACCTAGATTTATTTCTCTGAGCTCATCTAAAGTGGTAGAGACAACTTCCTCAAATGCTGGAGGAGAAACCCCAAGATATTCTTCTTCTTCTTCATTATATGTCACTTATTCTTCTTCTAATTTCATATCAGGTGATGATGCAAATATTTTAGAGCTAGGGGATAAGTTGGTATTTGAACATCCTGAAGAAGAGGCCACCATTTCTGACCCTACTAATGATGAAGGGTATTTCTAAAGCACTGAAGAGGATATAATGAGTTGGAAATCAACATCCTTGTCTTCCTCTTGTATTTATATATGTTCTTCTAGTCTGATTGATGATGTAGAGACTTTCTGAAGTTCTGTGTAGGAAATGAAGACATATCTATTTAATATTTCACTACTTCTTGGTGAATCAACAATTTATCCCATGTTTTCATGATTGATTTCCTCAATTCACGTTATGGATGTCACCAGATGAGTGTTCAGATTTGGGTTTATCCTTTGAATTTGATTGATAGGAATCACATAATCTATACTCAAATTTCTAAATGGATTTGATGGTATATTTTCCAGACCATTTGGAGCATTGATTCTGGTTACCTCCTTCATTGCAGACCTCGTTCCCTTCGTGTGATAAAATTATGCCTCATTGTATTGTGATTCACATGTTTTTAATGGATCCTTGTCACCATACAATGTTCCAATTTCACCATTGAAATAGTACTTGACATAAATTGGTGGTATGAAGAAGGTATGGTTGCATGTTGATGCAGCCAGGGCCTACCAAGCAGAATGTTAAATGTTGTGTCCTAACAGACAACCATAAAATCTGAATGAGACACAAGATCCCCAAACTGAATTCTAAGTGTAATCTTTACATGAGGTTCTTTCTCATTCTTTTCATAACCTTGAATCATTATAGTTGAAGGAGATAAGTCAGATTCAGTGAGGTCCAGTCGATGAAGTGTATGAATAGGAATGAGGTTGACTCTTGAGCCATTATTAATGAAGGCTCATCGAATATCTATGTCATTGACCATGACAGATAGATACAAGGGCATGACATGTCCATGTACAACATCATCTTCATCTTCATCCATAAAAGATATAAATTTATGACATTCTGTAGGATCATTCTCTATATGGTAAATCTCAGCAGCAACAACTTCGGGTTCAATCTCTTGAGGACTTGAAAAAGCCTCAATAAGTGCCTCTTAAAGATATTATGATAGATTCAAGGCATCAAAAATCAAAAACCTGTCTGGTACATGGGATAACTATTTCAAAATATCATACTTTTGGTCCATAGGTCTGTGTTTCCCAGCATAAAGATGCAGCTTTGTAGGTGCCTTGGAAGTTAACGCTCCTAATGTAAATGTACCCTATGTCAAAGCATAAGTAAGAAATACTCCTAGATTTGGTAGATTAGACTGACTAGGTCTATCTACTTGCTAATATAAATATGGTATAACCTCTAATAGTTCCTCCAAAACAATCATGTCACGACTGAACCTTTCATGCGTGGAAAAATATCCTTCTGCTTGTTGATCCCGCTGAAGGGATCTTCCCTGAGTTTCCGCCACATATACTGTTTGAGCAGGGGTAGAGTTAAAATAGTGGTTTCTAGAATACCCATGTCTTCCCTTGTCTCCTTGACCTTGGCTTCTTCCACTTTTTCCCCAGTTAGGTATAGGGAATTCATGTTCATTATAACCAGAATCACCATCCGCACAGGGATCTATTAAGTGGATAACATTAACAGAACCAAAGATCAATTTGTCACCTGATGAAGATTCTACTTAATAGGTCAGTTCTAATTGTGACGTTTGGTGGGGTGGTGTCTGTTATTTTGAAACAGATGGCATTAAATATTCTAGAGTCAAGGAAAATTTTGGTCTTATCATGAGATTTTCTTATTCTTTCTACTCCTTAGCCTTATGATCATGTTGCTTCTTTGAGGATTGACCTTTTGATGAAGGTGGTTTTGCTATTGAGGGAGTGGCATAATACAAAATTAGTTGTTTAAATTTTTTTTGTAAAATTACATGGTTTTGGTTGATCGTTTTCCTAATCATCCAATCATCATATTTCTGCACACTTTTACCTTTGAATTCATGTCATTCACCTTCTACCTCTAGATTAGTAGCTGTAACACATGATACTTGGGTTGATGAACTTTTTAGTTTCACTTTTCCAAATATTACCATTGTTTCTGGAGGTCTTTGAAAACAAAACACTCCTGAATGGGATTCCCCAAAATCTAGTGAAAGGGACAATAATTTGAAAGATCTTTATCTCCTTCTTTGTTTGGTTTCATCAACCTTGGTAACTGAACCAGATTATTTTCCAAAGCTAAGATGAAGTAACCAGGAACCCATTCATTCTGGAAAGAATAAACATTGTTCTTTAACCCCTCAAATTTTTTTCGCCTTTGATATTTTTTATCATAAGGATGAGTCAGTTGTTTCTTCTAATACTCTGGAGGCAGGTCCCTTCGATGTGATGAAGGTTTTGAAGTGGAAGCAGGTATAGGTGCTTGCTTGAGTGTGACTGTAGCAGCCTCGGCTTTCCCTGTTGTCTTTCCCAGATCTGAGGGAATTACCCGAGTTTTATCTTTAGTTTCCACAATAGTATCCTCCAACTATTGGAAAATTGAAACAAGGTCTCAAAACCCTCTGGTGTATTTCAAAGGGATTAGTGGTGTGCGTAACTCATCACATTGATTTTATACATAAATTGGAAGCAACTCTTCTTGAGGGAGTGCTAGATTTAAGGAATATGTTAATCCTTTCCATCAAGAAATTAAATCTGAGACTCTTTCATTTTCCCTTTAATTGAAATTTGTAAGATCAAAAGTTATTGTCTTCAGAAATGTGGAACTTAATTTAAGAAGGAATTTCTGAAGGATATCATCCCATACAATAATTGATCGTGATTGCAAACTAGTATACAAGACAAAAGATAGTCCCTGTAATGATTGTACAAAGAACCTAAGCTTTACTTCTTCTTGTTGTTAAGGAGTCCCCATCATGGGATCACAAGGAGAAATGAAATGTGTAAAGTGTTGTTCTGGATCTCCTGAACAATTAAATATTGGGAATTTAGTGTTCACAAAATTTGGTGGGGGAGGGATCGAATCCCCCCACTCAGGGTAATCTCGCTTTTATGTCTAAACTACCGCACTCCATTCTTCTATATCTTCTAATATATTTTTTAATGCCTCAATTTTTTTATTAAGCATTTGGGGAATATCCGGATGAGCTAGGACCTATACAGGTACAGTAGTTGGAGCTTGAATTCGTGTAATAGCGAGAAAAACCACTAGTGGTGGTGCTGGTATTTTTCTAGATAGCCCATGGGAATATAACTATAAGGAAGTGTTTGATCATGCCTTCATTGTGTATCCAATAGAGGGAATTCATTATCCACATCTATAGTTACCAGAATTCCTCTTTGCTGAGGAGCTCCTGCAGGATGTGCATGTTGAGGATCTACCTGGGTAGTATGTCTAGTATAAATGATGCTACGAATTAACAGTGTATTGAGTCTTTTCAACTCTTTTATCTCTTCTTCATGCTATGAAAATCATTCTTCCACTGAAATAGATTTAACTTCTCCATTGGAAAATTGATACGTGATCTGACTTTTACCTTTACCCTTGTTAGATTCCATTTGAAGGGGTGGGAGTTGATTATTTGAAGGAATACCAAGATTCTGGGTAAGCCTCTCATTTAGGGTATTCACACCTTCATTTTCATTAGTGTGTACTGTATTATGTATTATAACTTCATCTTATGATTCACCTAAGCTAGAATCATTTTATGGAAGATCTTATGCAATGGTGTTAATGACATTTACTACCGCATAATGCATTGATGAAATTTTGTCAGTATATTTGTAAGATCTTATCCTTCTGTATCTTCCATGAGACTCTGTTATCCTATATGATGAATTCCCAAGAACTATTTGACAGATAGTTACCCAAAGGGAATCCTTTGATAGTTTAGTTGTGCGCTCTCTTTGTGGATTCTTCCCTAATTGAGAGAAAATGGACTTCCATAGAGGATGACATTGTAGATGTGAAAAATCCCACAGTCCTATAGGTTGGGGTTGTTTCTATTCTTCTTATTCAAACCTTTGAATATTTTTTATTTAATTCAAAGGTTTAATTAAAAACGCCCCCAACACTATAGGTTCGGGTGGCTCTTGATTTATTATAGCTGTTATTTGTGTAGCTGCTCTTCTGATTTTGTGGATGTTGGTTCAAACATTAGTTGTGTGCATTATCCAACAACTCCTTGAATCACCTATTTCAAAAGATTGTTATGCTATTTTAGAAATTTTCATTATCTGATGGATGAAATCCTCTAATAGGGAAGCATGATGAAGATTCTTGTATACTTGGTGAAAAAGTATCTCAACAGTTTGCTTTCATTCGGACTGGCTCTAATGAGAGAAAGTTGAGTCCTTCTCTTTAGCGTATACTAGATTAAAAACAAAATATGTTGATTGTAGCTGGCTATGGGAAATAACATTGAATGATACCACTTTTGGTGGGATTTGTTGATTTTAGAGTTTAGTGAAATGCAATGATCCATTTGCACCCCATTCTCTGATATGAACACCAGATTGAGTATCAAAAATTAAATGGTGTATCCTCTATAGAGAATTGAGGAATGCACACTAAAGGGTTATATGCTTCTTTTCAACCTTTGGATTTTGGGAAAATGAGAGAGATTCCAATTCAATTCGGTGTTTCAACCCTTGTATTACTGACACACACCTGTCGCGGGGCATGGACAAAAACAATTATATTTTTTTCCTAGTGCAGCACAGTGGCTAACCAGGGTCGTCTCTCTTGAGGAGCCTTTCAATTGGGTTCACTTACTTTATCCTAATTCACCTAAACTACTTGTTTTTTTGTTGTTTTGTAATTTATTGAAATTGGTTAAAATATTTTTGGGTTTTTGATAATTAAAATAATGACATGAAAAATGTCAATTTAAACTATCATGCGAATCTAAACAGAATGAGTTAATAAGAAAGAACATGGTTTTGGGGTTTATTCTTAGATACAATTATTATTCTCTTTTATATGTTGATTTTAGTTTGATAATACAAACATAAAATCTCATATTTAAATCACTACTCTTTTACATAATAGAAATAGTTTGAGTTTTATGTCATTGGGGGCCCTCACCCAATTGGGAACATTCGCCTCACCAATGCATGATACTCAAATCTACCACAAACAATAAAACAAACATTAATGAAAATTCATTAATATCTTGACCTCTCCCTAATCCAAGTATCAAGTTAGCCTCTCATTTATAAGAGTATGAGATTACTTGGTGGGTTGGGTGTAGGATGATAGAGAGATGAAGAGAGATAGAGAGAGAGAGAGAAAGAAAAGAAGAAAACTGGATGGGGAAACACATATGCATGGATTTATCAAACTAAAAAAAATTAAATAACAATTGTAAATGAAACTAAATGAAAACTAAAATGAAAATAAAAATAATAGAAGAAATGAGGGGAGAAGATAAGAGAAGCAGCGGCCCATGCCCCGGTGAAATCCCTCCATGGCTTTGGGTGTCAAACTGATGATTTTGGAAGAAGTAGAGGGCCTCCTTTTATAGGAAGATTTCCATACCCCGAAAGTTTGCACATTTTTTGACCCATAACTGGCTGATTCACACGTGGAAGTCTTATTCTCTATTGTACATAAATGTGCTGTCCATTCACCCTCCACATTTCAGCATATTTGGAACTCGGAAGAAGGGGTTATGAATTTTTTATTGAAGGATTCTGTTTCTAAATGAAGCTTCCAGGAAGGTTCCTCCAACGGTATGTCATTAAATGCACTCTTTAATGAATTCAAAACTCCACAAACATTGGTGTACCATCGGTCCAATATTTCCTCATTCTATCCTAGGTTGAAACACCTCATTTGGATGTGTGTAGTCCTAGTTGTGATTCTGTTACAGTTATGGTGTCCATGCTGTCCGCCCGGAAAAATGTCTAACTTCAATGAATTTTTAGACCCTCTAGATGGACGAATCAGCTCCTGGTCCAGCATATAAAACCGAAGGAAATATAATAAAAATTCTAAAGAAATTTGAATCAGAAAATTTGGAATTATTTTTTTTTCAGGAAATGACCAAAATACCCTTGATGTAAAAATCTGTCAAAAATCCAGAATTAGTCATTTTTTCACATTTTTTCTCCTTTTCATCCTAATACTCAAATTAACCATTATTTTTATAAAACATTGAAATACATGGGTTTTATCATTTAAAAACAGTAAGAAATACTCATTATTTTTTTAAAAATATGCACGTAAATTTTCTCTGTCCAATAACCCCACACTTAAACCATGCTTGTCCTTAAGCATAAAATCTCAACATGGAAATCAGAGGACACCAATGTTACCAATATTCAAATTCCAATGAAATAAAATCAAATAATTTTCAATGTAAAATAAAACTTTCAATGATCTTCATAAAATATCAATTTAATTTCCCATTTTTCAAAGAAATAAATAATTCACATATTTTACTTTTCCCCTTTGAAAATTGATGGAACTTATCCTTTCATTCATTCAAGCTCTTTGATTCATTATTATTAAACAAGACATGTCATGATTTACCTCACTTATGATTTTTTTTCATCTCATCACTCATGATACAATTCAAGTAGAGTTATTCTTATATCATGAGAACATGCTTCTTATCCATAGGCTTGTAATTGAACTACTTTCTCCACTTTGTAAAGACAAAAGACACATAAAATCATGAGGACTTGCAATAAAGGTTGAAATGAATTTGAGGCTTAAGGTTGGTAGGATTTGATGCTTTAAAAATTAAGGCTAAAGGAGGAGGCTAATATCTAAAATAAAATGCATGATATTAAAATTAATAGTATAATGAAATTATCCCCTTCAAAAATAGCAACACCCACTTCCCAAAACTCAAAGAAAAGTCATGATCAAATTATGCATAATGAAAGATTTGTGAACCATCTTGAATTTTTTTTATTTTGTACTTTTTTTCATTTTTCGAAAGTTATGATTAGATCAAACCTAAAATCCATCACCTAACCACATACGATCATAAGATATTTAGTTTGGAAAATGGTGATTTTTGGTTCTCAAAAATCAAAACCCATTTTTCTATTTTTATTCTTTTTGTCAATTTCTTTTCATTTTTTTTAATTCAAGAGGGGAAAACAATAGAGTATAATGAATGATTTCACAAACTTTTACAATTCCCACAATAACACCCCCACACTTCTTCCTCACAATGTTTATCATCCTATCCACCATGATTCTCTTTACCCCCACACTTCAACTTTAAAATATCATGAAAATACCAAGAGTTGGGTCGGAATGGAAAAAAATTGCTTGAAACATGGATCATCCCTATAAAGGTTATTCATCGTCTCTATGGGCTAAACGAAGGATTGATATAATGGTGTTATTTTAAGAAAATGTAGATTTTCAAAGGTTGCCTCAATCATTTTAAATGTGTTTTTGCAGAGTCATAGATTTGACAAGTTTCAATACAAGTTCTGGTCAGTTACATATCCCAAGATCCCTCAAGAAATATTCTCAAGAGTAAATAGGAAGTACATGGTCTGGAAATCCTCTCGGGAATGAGAAATGTAATATTGGAAAATCACTCATGGAATGAATAATAATAATAAATCAATTCACATAAATTTTAGAAATTCAGAGCATGAAAGATGGTTGAGAAATTTCATTTACATGAATTAATTAATTTCTTCAAATAATGAGTCATCATTTCAATATCTATGCTTCATATATAAAAATTCAATTTTGTATTTCAATCATTTAATAATATAAACATTGATATCTAAAACATGGCATCACTAGGTTCCTATGAAACTCATGTCTCCTAGATATGTCGGGTAAAACATGAATTCAAGTGTGGTCATGGAATTTTATCGTTAAATCTCAAAACATGTTGTGGACTAAAATGTGGAGAGTATAAAAAGATAGACAATGAAAATGAACACCCTTTTTAAAATAAAGCTTCGGTCCTTATCCTTCGATGTTTGGGGATTCATTCTAACATCACGATCCTACAAAAGAAAACAACTCAAATGAACTCAAGGATCGGGTCCTTAAATCTCAAAAAGATAGAGGGAGTGGGATGCATGTTGCACTAAATCTAAGAAAATAAATTGAAATCTAAATTCCTAGAAAGCATGTAAATATGATCTTGGTACGATCCCCCAAGTGGGCCCTGAATTTTTACTTCCTCCAGAGGGCAATACCAGCTGTTATCCAAAGTCTGATGGAGGATGGAGCTTCTTTGATTTGAACCACCACATGTGGCTTTTCCCAGCTTTTTCTTCATCCTTCTGGGTGAGTAATGATCCATGGATAGAGTATATAACGACCCATACTTTACATACATTGTTAATACTTCAAAATTTAAGCACACTTATTACAACATATGACAAAACCACAAAGGACCGTATAGGTATAGTGTCTTTAGAAACTGGAAAACATAAACAACTGGTTCATAAATCTTCTACAGTGTATCCCATTTATTTCATCATATATAGGGTCCCTTTTAGCATATTCTACTTAATATCCATCTTCCTGACCTGGGGAAAAGAAAACATAAAAGGGTGAGCTCAAATGCTCAGCAAGGGCAAATAAAGGAAATAAAAATCATATCATATCTTTTTGAAAATTAAAACCTGCAAAAGAGATAATAATTTCTTATCATGGAATAAATCATAGAAGTGAAAATGAGATCCCCATAATCATAACATAAAACTTGAAACTTTTTGGCATGCACACATAATCATGGAAAATCATTTCTTGTTAGTCATGACTCATTGCCAAGACTATCTTAGTGGACAAATTCCCTTTCTGAACTTAGTCACCCTCGTTCCAGTCCTGTTTCACTAAACCGGTATAACCTACCGTTCCAGCCATGTCTATCTCATGAGATATAAAATCTTTACCCAATGTATTGGAGGGAGATATAGGTCCCACCCATCTTATAATGAATCCTTTCTTATGTGTGCCACATAATCATAAAACATACATCATCGCATAACACATGTAACAAAAATGGGATTCTTGAAACATCATGACATCATAAATAAATTCATATAAGATAAAGGAATTCATAAAAGTAATTCCATCACAACATGATCAAATCAATGTAATAATAGGGATAAAAACAGAACCCTTTATTATCTTAGATGGAAAATAATTTTGATAAAACACTTGAACTCCATTCTTGAGGAAAATATCCTCTCTTCTTCAAAAACATTTTTCCTTTCATAACATGTCATACAAATTTAAAATAAAAGAAGTTGATTAAAAATAAACTTGAAAACCTGTAAAGGAAGATTCTTGGAAATTTTTTTTAAAAGTCCATTCATGCCGTATAAGTTAAAAAAACATTCTTCGTACTTTTGTCGGAAAAGTCAAAAAGTACCTCGTACGACAAAAGATTCCTTTCATAGATATTACTAAAAACTCACCTAAGGGTAAAAATGGATTTAAACAATTGTAGGTGGATGGAAATAATATTAAATATTGATGAAACATGGATGTGGATGATAAAATACACCCCAGTAAATACTTACGAATAAACAATCTCGGATAAAAAATGAGATTGTGATATTTCCCTTACCTTAGGTCCGATTTGCTTTGTACGTGTCCGAAGCTCCTGTATAATGGTTTAAATAATGTTATTGACTTATTCCAGAATCATACATATTGATATGATATCATATATGGTCATATTATTAGCTTCTTATTAGTAATATTTCATTGTTACTTGTTACTCGGGTCTTTATTGCCTTTTGTTCTTATGCGTGTTTTGTCGAATAAATTCTTATTCTTATTTTAAGGTTATAGATACCTTATATCCAGAATGGTATTAGTGTAACATATATCATATTTATTCATTCAATTCATTTATATAATTACTATGTAATGATGATCATGTAGAACGAGTCGCTTCACATCGTGGAGACGGTATTCCGTACGTACACACGAGTGATGATATCGTTCCTATGATCGTGGAATTGTATTGGAGTATATATATATATTATTTCAGTATCAATATTACTTTATAATAATCATAAATAGTTACTCATTACACCATTATACCCATCCTTGTAAAGTGATGGTGGAAAATAGATTACACCACGGCGTGGAGAGGGTATTCCCTACGTACGCACGCGCGGTGATTTCATTTTTCCGTAGGATGGATAGAATGTGAATTAGGGTTGTTTCATATTTATAATAATATATCAGTATGTAAGTAATACTGATGTTATTACTTTATTATGAAACAACTAAAGAAGAATAATTTGAAGAAGAAAGAAATTGAAAAGATCGGTAATGGATATTACCTCTTCTTTGGAACGCCTCTTTGAATCCTCTACTTAGGGAACTAAGATTGGTCTTTGAAGAAGACCAGGACCTCTAGGATTATTCTAGGGAAGTGGAGAGGAGAAAATGGCAGGGGTTGGCTGAGCTTGAGTGCTCAATTTGGTGTGAGGAGGAGGGGGAGGAGGTGCCCTTTTATAAGGGAGGAGAGGGGCACCTTAGGAATATCTCAAAATATTATTTTATATTAAAGTCAAAATCGGTTTATAATGGTTCCAAAGGGTCTTATTTCGAAGCTAAAGTGGGGATGTGTAGAAATCCTATCAACCAATAGGATTTAGACAAGTTTAGGGTATTATTTTAACCTTATCAATTATATTTAACTCTAAGTTAATTAATTTAACTTTTACCGTGTCTTTTTGTTTTCTTTAACTATATGGTTAATACACTTACTATAACATGCCCAACGAACCCCAAATTGTTTATTATTAATATATATATCCTTATCTAAGTTATTTGGCCGAACCTTAGATTTTTAGGAATAAAATAACAATTAATAATATAATATTTGATTTAAAAAACTATTTTGTGTCAATTTTGACACTATTTGATATATGATTTTTGTGAAAGTCATAACAGAATTATATGTTCGAAAAAAGTTGATTAAATCAACATTAATATATCATAGTAACCTAGAAATTTTTTGTAATTCATAAAAAGCCTCAAATTACATTTACTTTGGTGTTTATAACATCAATTATGTCAATATTTCATTAATAAGATAATTACTGCATCATCATTGTGTCATAAATAAATTAATTTATTTAATGTCTAACAATTACAAATAAAATACCATTATGTAGGAAATCTTTTTATCTTTCTAATTAATATTTATAGTCGAATTTATCTTATGTATTACCCCATATTAAAAATGATTTACGTATTAAACATTGATTTTAACTATTTTAACCCTTCTTTAAATAAATTAATAATAAATGTCCTAATCTAATCCAAGTGGGCCTAAATGGTCATATTTTATTCCTAAGTTTGTTTTTGGTCGAATTACACTTGTCCAATAGAATTAGTACATGTGTTAGGGTAATAGTAATATCATATTTACCCTTAGTTACCCTATTTACTATTAACCGCGGTAAAAAAGGTAAAAAGTTACTATTCACCAAAAAATTATTTTCATCTCATTGAACCACATTTTAGTCCTTGATATTAACCGTGTCTCTCGGATTTTCGAAATTCCATTCAAAGAAGCGGTAAAATTAAGTTTTATGAAAAATTCAGTTTTTAACCTACCACTTAGTGGTTTCACTATTCATCAAAAATTGAAAGTTTTCAGAAAAATACCAAAATTTCACCCTAGGCTAATTTCGGTATTCCGAATCCAAAAATGAAGTCCATTTTGAAAAATAAAATTTATAAAATTTCAAAAAGTGGTTATTACTATTCATAACGGCTAGTTTTAATAATATTTTAATAGCATATCGTTGTTTAGTGAAACTCGGTATTGCGTACGACGCAACCTATCGAGGAAGGTCGTGATTGCGTGTAAAGAAAGCCAAGCAAGTGTTGTGTAGAAAAAGATTCCTTTGATGATTTATATAACATAAAAGTCTCAGGTGTTACATTCTACCCCCCTTAAAAGAATTTCGCCCTCGAAATTTGTCACTTTGTAACAAACAGATGAGGATACTTCTCCCTCATCATATCCTCAAGCTCCCATGTAGCTTCTTCAAGTTGGTGGTTCCTCCATAAAACTTTCACCAAGCGAGTGGTCTTGTTTCGTAGGACTTTTTCGCTACGATCCAGAATCTCTATCGGCTGTTCTTCATAAGAAAGATCTTGCTCCAGCGGTACAACTTCGGAGCTGAGTACATGTGAAGGATCTGGTATGTACTTTCTCAGGAGAGATACATGGAACACATCGTGAACTTGAGAGAGATTCGGTGGAAGCGCCAATCGGTAAGCTACCTTCCCAACACGATCCAGTATTTCGAAAGGACCGATATATCTAGGGCTCAACTTTCCCTTCTTGCCAAATCTCATAACCCTCTTCCAGGGAGATATTCGTAAGAACACTTTATCGCCCACTTCAAACTCTAGGTCTTTTCTTCGGTTGTCGGCATAGCTTTTCTGTCGACTCTGAGCTGCTCTTATGTGTTGTTGAATAGATCTAACCTTTTTTGCCATTTCATCAACGAGATCAGGTCCTAATAGCTTTCTTTCCCCAACTTCATCCCAGCAAGTTGGAGTCCTGCATTTCTTTCCATAGAGAGCTTCATAAGGAGCCATCTGAATACTGGAGTGAAAACTATTATTATAAGAAAATTCCACCAAAGGTAGGTGTTGATCCCAACCTCCTTTGAAATCAATAGATCAAGCTCTCAACATATCTTCTAGGGTTTGAATTGTTCTCTCAGATTTACCGTCTGTCTGAGGATGATAAGCAGTACTGAAACTCAACTCTGTATCCAGAGTATGCTGAAGACTTCGCCAGAACTTCGAGGTAAATCTCGGATCCCGATCAGATATAATAGAAAGTGGTACTCCATGCAATCTTACCACTTCCTTTACATATATCCTGGCAAGCTGATCTAGAGAGAAATCCTCTCTAATAGGAATGAAGTGTGCAGACTTTGTAAGACGATCAACTATGACCCAAATAGCATTATTGCCTTCGGATGTTTTAGGAAGTCCTGTGACAAAGTCCATAGTGATGTTTTCCCATTTCCATTCGGGTATGGGTAATGGTTGTAACATCCCCTTAGACTTCTGTCTCTCAGCTTTAACTTGTTGACAAACCAAGCATCGAGAGACATATTCAGCAACATCTCTTTTCATGCCATCCCACCAGAAGTACTCTTTCAGGTCCCTATACATCTTCGTGCTTCCAGGATGAATAGAGAATGATGAACTATGAGCCTCATCCAGCAGCTCCTTCTTTAATTCGGGGATGGGAGGAACACAAACCCGATTCCTGAACATTATTATCCCATCACAATCAAGGTTGAATTCAGGAACATTTCTCACCTTCTTTTGTAACTCGACATCTTCTTTCTGTGCCTCTTTAATCTTCACATGTATAAATGGTTGAACATTCATTTGAGAAAGATAAGATTTTTCCCCTTCCATTATAATTCCAAGATCCATCCTTTGTAAATCCATAAATATTGGATCTTTTGTGATCCTCATCATGGATAAACTAGCATGGTCTTGTCGACTTAATGCATCTGCCACCTTGTTTTCTTTCCCAGGGTGGTAATGGATTGAGCAGTCATAATCCTTAATCAGCTCCAACCATCTTCTTTGACGCATATTCAACTCCTTTTGTGTGAAAATATACTTTAACCATTTATGATCAGTATAAATATCACACCTTTCACCATAAAGGTAATGCCTCCAAATCTTTAATGCAAAGATTACCGCAGCCAACTCCAAATCATGTGTTGGGTAATTTTGCTCATGGATTTTCAACTGTCGTGAGGCATAAGCTATCACCATATCATTTTGCATAAGAACACACCCCAATCCCTTCTTGGATGCATCACTTTAGATCACAAACCTTTCTCCACTACAAGGCAGTGTGAGCACAGGTGCACTGGATAACCTTCTTTTCAACTCCTTGAAATTCTCTTCACATTCCTCTGTCCAGACAAACTTAACTCCTTTCCGAGTCAACTTGGTGAGTGGATTAGGTAATCGTGAAAAATCTTTTACAAAACGTCGATAATATCCAGCCAAACCAAGAAAACTTCGGATCTCAGTTACTGTTGTTGGTCTCGACCATCTTTCGATAACCTCTGTTTTTGCTGGATCCACAGATATCCCCTCTTTTGAGATTATGTGACCCAAAAATGCAACTTTTTGAAGCCAAAATTCACACTTGGTAAATTTGGCATAAAGCTTCTCCTTTCTCAGGGTCTTCAATATAATTCTCAAGTGATCTTCATGCTCTTCCTTGCTCTTTGAATAGACAAGAATATCGTCTATAAAGACTACCACAAATTGATCAAGATAGTCTCTAAAGACTCTATTCATTAGATCCATAAAGATAGTAGGTGAATTAGTAAGACCAAATGGCATCACTATAAATTCATAGTTTCCATACCTTGTACGGAAAGCCGTCTTTGGTATATCCTCCCTTTTGACCCTTAATTGATGATACCCTGAACGAAGATCAATCTTGGAAAAGTATTGAGCTCCGCGTAGTTGGTCAAATAAGTCATCAATGCGTGGGAGAGGATATTTGTTCTTGATAGTGATCTTGTTAAGTTCTCGATAATCAATGCAGAGTCTCATTGATCCATATTTCTTCTTAACAAATAGAACAGGTGCTCCCCAAGGTGACGCACTAGGGCGTATGAATCCCTTATCAAGATTCTCTTGGAGTTGCTTCTTCAATTCCTGCAACTCAATTGGGGCCATTCTATAAGGTGTCTTTGAAATTGGCAAAGCGCCCGGTACGAGTTCTATTGAAAACTCAACTTCACGATTTGGTGGAAGACCCGGTAATTCCTCCGGAAAGACATCATCAAACTCCCGTACAATGGGCATATTCTTAATCGTGAGTTTCTCACCAACCATTTGAGATAAATAACCTTCATTTAGTGGAATCAATACCCATAAGATGGAAGAAATTTCCACTGGAAGGTTATGTTCATCCTTGCATTGGTATACGATCGTAGATTGATCTGGAATATGAAATGTGACTTCCCTTCTTTGGAAATTGATATGAGCTCCATGTAGAGAAAGCCAATCCATGCCAAGAATCACATCAAATTCCACTAAAGGAAGGATCACAAGATTTGCAGGAAGCACTTCCCCACAAACTTCGATCGGAGAAGAATTATAAACTTTTGATGCGACTTTTGTGCCATTAGGTGTTGTCACAGCTAACTCAACATCTAATTGTTGAGGTAATACGGTGATACCCTTAGAAAATTCTTTAGAAATAAAAGTGTGGGTGGATCCAGAATCAAATAAAACATTTGCTACTTTAGAGTGGACGGTAAGTGTACCTTTCACCACTTCGTTATCATACTCCACATCGCTGATAGAAATTGCATGTGACTTTCCTTTGTCTTTAGCCTTAAGATTTTGTTGACGTCGACCATCATCATCAACCCTTGGATTTGGGCATTGATTGGCATAATTCCCCATCTCCTTGCACTTGAAACATTGAAGTGTAGTAGGTTCATTCTGTGTATCCCTTCCTTTGTTTGCGTCATTAGACATCTTCTTCCCATTATCACGGCATTCAAATGCCCGATGACCATATTTTCCACATTTAAAACATTTACTTGTCCCTTTAAGACAACTCCCTCCATGTTTCTTTCCACACTTTGAGCATAAAGAAAAGTTCATCTTCTTTTCCGTGTGCTCTTTAGATTTTTCTTTGAATTCCATCTTCCTCTTCTTATCAAACCCATGTGACTGATGGGTTACTCCAATCTCCATCTCGACTTTGAGAGCACATCGAACGATTTCCTCGTAGCTATTGAAGTCCCTTATGGCTAACTCCCTTCGAAGACTTGGTTTTAAGCAACTAAAGAATCGATCGATCTTACTCTCAGGTTGGATAATAATACCAGAAGCGTACCTTGCAAGTCTTGTAAAATTTGCTTCATAGATACTAACAGATTCATCATCCCTTTGCTTCAGTTCAAGGAACTCTTTCTCCATCTTTGTTCGGAGAATACGAGGGAAGTATTTATTGAAAAATAAGTTCTTGAACTCGTCCCATTCCATAGACTCAATTTCATCCCTTTTCCTCGTATTCTTAATAAGATTCCACCATTGATCAGCATCTCCTTCCAAACGATACACTGCTAGGATGACTTTATCATGCTCAGAACATTGAAGAACTGAAAATATCTTTTCAGTAGTACTAATCCATTGTTCAGCAACTAATGGATCAGTAGACCCGCTGAATGAAGGCGGACGCTGCCTCATGAAGGATTAAACAGAATGTTGCTCCTTCCTTTGCTCGTTTGGAAGTCCTGCATGATTCATAGCTTGAGAAAGTTGTGTGAGCATGGCTACAAAATTTTTCATTTCAGCTCCCATATCATTTGGTTGCTCAGGGGGACAATCATTGCATTGCCCATCGCATTCTGCATTAACACGGTTCCTTCGGGTTCCAGCCATTGACTAAAACCAAGAAGAATAGTGTGAGCAACACTAATTATAATAGGAAAACCACATAATTCAAGAATAAAATTTTCATGCTTAAGGTCTTATCCTAGGTTATTCAAGGACATTTCTAAAACACTAAGATTGTGTTCTATGCTTAGACTTATCCTTAGGGTTCTTACTAAGGCTTTCACATCCTAGTTTCCAAAGGTTGACTATACCTTTCCTCTGATACCAACTATAACGACCCATACTTTACATACATTGTTAATACTTCAAAATTTAAGCACACTTATTACAACATATGACAAAACCACAAAGGACCGTATAGGTATAGTGTCTTTAGAAACTGGGAAACATAAACAACTGGTTCATAAATCTTCTACAGTGTCTCCCATTTATTTCATCATATCTAGGGTCCCTTTTAGCATATTTTACTTAATATCCATCTTCCTGACCTGGGGAAAAGAAAACATAAAATGGTGAGCTCAAATGCTCAGCAAGGGAAAATAAAGGAAATAAAAATCATATCATATCTTTTTGAAAATTAAAACCTGCAAAAGAGATCATAATTTCTTATCATGGAATAAATCATAGAAGTGAAAATGAGATCCCCATAATCATAACATAAAACTTGAAACTTTGTGGCATGGACACATAATTATGGAAAATCATTTCTTGTTAGTCATGACTCATTTCCAAGACTATCTTAGTGGACAAATTCCCTTTTTGAACCGAGTCACCCCCGTTCCAGTCCTGTTTCACTGAACCGGTATAACCTACCGTTCCAGCCATGTCTATCTCATGAGATATAAAATCTTTACCCAATGCATTGGAGGGAGATATAGGTCCCACCCATCTTATAATGAATCCTTTCTTATGTGTTCCACATAATCATAAAACATACATCATCGCATAACACATGTAAAAAAAATGGGATTCTTGAAACATCATGACATCGTAAATAAATTCATATAAGATAAAGGAATTCATAAAAGTAATTCCATCACAACATGATCAAATCAATGTAATAATAGGGATAAAAACAGAACCCTTTATTATCTTAGATGGAAAATAATTTTGATAAAACACTTGAACTCCATTCTTGAGGAAAATATCCTCTCTTCTTCAAAAACATTTTTCCTTTCATAACATGTCATACAACTTTAAAATAAAAGAAGTTGATTAAAAATAAACTTGAAAACTTGTAAAGGAAGATTCTTGGAAATTTTGTTTTAAAAGTCCATTCATGTCGTATAAGTTAAAAAAACATTCTTCGTACTTTTGTCGGAAAAGTCAAAAAGTACCTCGTACGACAAACGATTCCTTTCATAGATATTACTAAAAACTCACCGAAGGGTAAAAATGGATTTAAACAATTGTAGGTGGATGGAAATAATATTACATATTGATGAAACATGGATTTGGATGATAAAATATACCCCAGTAAATACTTACGAATAAACAATCTCGGATAAAAAATGAGATTGTGATATTTCCCTTACCTTAGGTCCGATTTGCTTTGTACGTGTCTGAAGCTCCTGTATAATGGTTTAAATAATGTTATTGACTTATTACAGAATCATACATATTGATATTATATCATATATGGTCATATTCTTAGCTTCTTATTTGTAATATTTCATTGTTACTTGTTACTCGGGTCTTTATTGCCTTTTGTTCTTATGCGTGTTTTGCCGAATAAATTCTTATTCTTATTTTAAGGTTATAGATACCTTATATCCAGAATGTTATTAGTGTAACATATATCATATTTATTCCTTAAATTCATTTATATAATTACTATGTAATGATGATCATGTAGAATGAGTCGCTTCACATCGTGGAGACGGTATTCCGTACGTACGCACGAGTGATGATATCGTTCCTATGATCGTGGAATTGTATTGGAGTATATATATATATTATTTCAGTATCAATATTACATTATAATAATCATAAATAGTTACTCATTACACCATTATACCCATCCTTGTAAAGTGATGGTGGAAAGTAGATTACACCACAGCATGGAGACGGTATTTCGTACGTACGCACGCGCGGTGATTTCATTTTTCCGTAGGATGGATAGAAGGTGAATTAGGGTTGTTTCATATTTATAATAACATATCAGTATGTAAGTAATACTGATGTTATTACTTTATTATGAAACAACTAAAGAAGAAGAAGTTGAAGACGAAAGAAATTGAAAAGATCGGTAATGGATATTACCTCTTCTTTGGAACGCCTCTTTGAATCCTCCACTTAGGGAACTAAGATTGGTCTTTTAAGAAGACCAGGACCTCTAGGATTATTCTAGGGAAGTGGAGAGGAGAACATGTCAGGGTTTGGCCGAGCTTGAGTGCTCAATTTGGTGTGAGGAGGAGGGGGAGGAGGTGCCCTTTTATAAGGGAGGAGAGGGGCACCTTAGGAATATCTCAAAATATTATTTTATATTAAAGTCAAAATCGGTTTATAATGGTTCCAAAGGGTCTTATTTCGAAGCTAAAGTGGGGATGGGTCGAAATACTATCAACCAATAGGATTTGGACAAGTTTAGGGTATTATTTTAACCTTATCAATTAGATTTAACTCTAAGTTAATTAATTTAACTTTTACCGTGTCTTTTTGTTTTCTTTCACTATATGGTTAATAAACTTACTATAACATGCCAAACGAACCCCAAATTATTTATTATTAATATATATATCCTTATCTAAGTTATTTGGCCGAACCTTAGATTTTTAGGAATAAAATAACAATTAATAATATAATATTTGATTTAAAAACAATTTTGTGTCAATTTTGACACTATTTGATATATGATTTTTGTGAAAGTCATAACAGAATTATATGTTCGAACCAAGTTGATTAAATCAACATTAATATATCATAGTAACCTAGAAAATTACTGTAATTCATAAAAAGTCTCAAATTACATTTATTTTGGTGTTTATAACATCAATTATGTCAATATTTCATTAATAAGATAATTACTGCATCATCATTGTGTCGTAAATAAATTAAATTATTTAATGTCTAAAATTACAAATAAAATACCATTATGTAGGAAATATTTTTATCGTTCTAATGAATATTTATAGTTGAATTTATCTTATGTATAACCCCATATTAAAAATGATTTACTTATTAAACATTGATTTTAACTATTTTAACCCTTCTTTAAATAAATTAATAATAAATGTCCTAATCTAATCCAAGTGGGCCTAAATGGTCATATTTTATTCCTAAGTTTGTTTTTGATCGAATTACACTTGTCCAATAGAATTAGGACATGTGTTAGGGTAATAGTAATATCATATTTACCCTTATTTACCCTATTTACTATTAACCGCGGTAAAAAAGGTAAAAAGTTACTATTCACCAAAAAATTATTTTCATCTCATTGAACCACATTTTAGTCCTTGATATTAACCGTGTCTCTCGGATTTTAGAAATTCCATTCATAGAAGCGGTAAAATTAAGTTTTATGCAAAATTCAGTTTTTAACCTACCACTTAGTGGTTTCACTATTCATCAAAAATTGAAAGTTTTCAGAAAAATACCAAAATTTCACCCTTGGCTAATTTCGGTATTCCGAATCCAAAAATGAAGTCCATTTTGAAAAATAAAATTTATAAAATTTCAAAAAGTGGTTATTACTATTCATAACAGCTAGTTTTAATAATATTTTAATAGCATATCGTTGTTTAGTGAAACTCGGTATTGCGTACGACGCAAGCTATCGAGGAAGGTCGTGATTGCGTGTAAAGCAATCCAAGAAAGTGTTGTGTAGAAAAAGATTCCTTTGATGATTTATATAACATAAAAGTCTCGGGTGTTACAGAGTACACCAGATCCTCCCCCTTCACAATGATGTATAGCTTGAATGGTGGGGGTAGGATGAAGTATGGACCATCATCCTTCTTCTTGGTTGCTACTTGTGCAACCTCTTCTTCTATATCCAGTGGTTCCTCAACATACGCTACATCCAAAGAATAGTCAATGGGAAAGTCAGAGTGAAATTCTATTTGAATAAAATTAAAACAAGAAGTATTAAGATCAAATTCTTCCCCATCAATGTATGCAGCATTTTTCATGGTCTCCTTATGAAAATCCACTAGAATCTCTTCACGAGCTTCCTTCAATAAATATTCAACATGTCCAGGGAGCTCCATATGTTCCTCAACAGGTGCACATATAGCTTCATCTTCTTCCTCCAAGTCATAGCATAGTTTGTCTGATTCTATATAATCAAAATCAGAAGGGTTGATGTAGAATTCAGATTCAATAAAATTAGAAAAGATAGAGTCAAATAATGGTTCAACTCCCTGAGTCGGTTCAGCTTCAATCTCTGCCTCAGTGGTGAGTGCCTCTTAGAGTAGACACTTAGAATATGGATGCAGGTAGCTGGGCTCCTCCATCTTGACTTCAATTTCCACCACATGAGTGGTGTATTCCTTCGATGGTGCTCACTATTCTTCCTTGTATTGTATGGGGATATCATGCAGTTCCTCACATTTAATCAAGAATTCAGCCAATCCTTCTTGATCTCCCACTTGTAGCTCAGCAGGCAAGTCTTCCTCCTTTGCGACCTCGGGTTTTTGATCCTACCCAGGGTTTGGTTGATCCATTAATACACAAACATAGTCAAATGATCATTCAACTTATCTCATCAGTTGTTCAATGCTTTCTCTAAGTTCTTTCACCTGATTCCTTCTAAAATATTTTTCTTATTGTTGTTGTTGATGCACCAGAGAGTAATTTATCAATGCAAAATAATCTGGATTTGAATCCATCATGAATGTTTTTTTTAGTTTTTCTAAAAAAATTGAAATCTACCTAAGATGTAAAAATAGAAAAAATAAATGAACAATTGATTGGCTCCCCAACAACGGCGCCAGTTTTGACGCATGCCTGTCGCGGGGCATGGACAAAAACAATTATATTTTTTTCCTAGTGCAGCACAGTGGCTGACCAGGGTCGTCTCTCTTGAGGAGCCTTTCAATTGGGTTCACTTACATTATCCTAATTCACCTAAACTACTTGTTTTTGTTGTTTTGTAATGTATTGAAAGTGATTACAATATTTTTGGGTTTTTGAAAATTAAAATAATGACATGAAAAATGTTAATTTAAACTATCATGAAAATCTAAACAGAATGAGTTAATAAGAAATAACTTGGTTTTGGGGTTTAGTCTTGGATTCAATCATTATTATCTTTTATATGTTGATTTTAGTTTGATAATACAAACATGAAATCTCATATTTGAATCACTACTCTTTTCCAGAATAGAAATAGTTTGAGTTTCATGTCATTGGGGCTCGTCACCCAATTGGGAACATTCGCCTCACCAATGCATGATACCCAAATCTACCACAAACAATAAAACAAACATTAAAGAAAATTCATGAATATCTTGACCTTTCCCCAATACAAGTCTCACGTTATCCTCTCATTTCTAAGATTATGAGATTACTTGGTGGATTGGGGGTAGGAAGATAAAGAGATGGCGAGAGAGAGAGAGAAAGAAAAGAAGAAAAATTAATGGAGAAACACAGATGCATGGATTTATAAAACTAAAAATAAAATAAATTACAATTGTAAATGAAACTAAATGAAAACTAAAATGAAAATAAAAATATAACAATAAATGTGGGGTAAAGATAGGATCAGCGGCGGCCCATGCCCCAGTGGGATCCTTCCTTGGCTTTGGGTTGCGAACTGATGATTATGGAAGGAGGAGAGGGCCTCCTTTTATAGGCAGATTTCCATCCCCCGAATTCTTGCGCGTTTTTGGACTCATAAATGGCCGCTTCATGCATGTAAAACTTATTAAATATTGTTCATAAATGTGTTGGTAGTTCAACCCCCAAATATCAGTATATTTGGACCAGAGAAGAATGAGTTATAAATTTTTCATTGAAGGATTATGTTTCTGGATGAAGCTTCCAAGAAGGATCCTTCAAAAGTATGTCATTAAATTTCCTCCTTAATGATTTTAAAACTCCACTAAATTTGGTTTAGAATCGGCCCTATATTTCCTAGTTCTATCCCATATAGAAACACCTCATTTGGATGTGTGTAGGCCGAGTTGTGATTCCGTTACAGTTGTGGTGTCCATGCTATCTGCCCGAAAATATGTCCAACTTCAATGAATATTTAGACCCTCTATATGGACGAATCATCTCCTAGTCAGGAATACAAAAATGAAGGAAATAAAATAAGGATTCTAAAGAAATTTGAATCATAAAATTTGGATTTATTGTTTTCAGGAAATGACCAAAATACCCTTGATGTAAAAATCAGTCAAAATCCAGAATTAGTCATTTTTCACTATTTTGCTCATTTTCATTTTAATACTCAAATTACCCATTATTTTTATAAAACAATTAAATACATGGGTTTTATCATTGAAAAAAAGTAATAAATACTCATTATTTGATAAAAAATATTCACGTAAATTTGCTCTGTCAAATACCCCCACACTTAAACCATGCTTTTCCTCAAGCATAAAATTGCAACATGGAAATCAGAGGACACCAATGTTACCAATATTCAAATTCCAATGCAATAAAATCAAACAATTTTTAATGTAAAATCAAACTTTCAATAATCTGCATAAAATATCAATTTAATTTCCCATTTTTCAAAGAAAAAAATAATTCACATATTTTACTTTTCCCCTTTGAAAATTGATGGAACTTATCATTTCATTCATTCAAGCTCCTTGATTCATTATTATTAAACATTACATGTCATGATTTACCTCACTTTTGATTTTTTTTTCATCTCATAACATATGATACAATTCATGTAGAGTTATTCAAATATCATGAGAACTTTCTTCTTATCCGTAGGATTGTAAATGAACTACTTTCTCCACTTTGTAAAGACAAAAGACACATAAAATCATGAGGACTTGCAATAAAGGTTCAAATGACTCTAAGGCTTAAGGTTGGTAGGATTTGATTCTTTAAAAATTAAGGCTCAAGGAGGAGGCTAATCTCTTAAGTAAAATGCATGATTTTAAAAATAATAGTGTAATAAAATTCTCCCCTTAAAAAATAGCAACACCCACTTCCCAAAACTCAAAGAAAAGTCATGATCAAATTATGCATAATGAAAGATTTTTGCACCCTCTTGAATTTTTTTTATTTTGTACTTTTTTTCATTTTTATAAAGTTATGATTAGATCAAACCTCACATCCATCACTTAACCACATACGATCATAAGATCATCGGTCTGGAAAATGGTGATTTTTGGTTCTCAAAAATCAAAACCCATTTTTCTAATTTTTTTCTTTTTGTCAATTTTTTTAGGTTTTTTTTAATTCAATAGGGGAAAAAAATAGAGTATAATTAATGATTTCACAAAATTTTACAATTCCCATAATAAAACCCCCCACACTTCTTCCTCAGAATGTGTATCATCTCATCCACCAAGATTCTCTTTACCCCCATACTTCAACTTTAAAATATCATGAAAATACAAAGAGATGGGTAGGAATGGATAAAAATGGCTTGAAACATGGATCATCCCTATAAAGGTCATTCATGGTCTCTATGGG
Organism: Viscum album; assembly: GCA_963277665.1. Lineage (NCBI taxonomy): Eukaryota > Viridiplantae > Streptophyta > Magnoliopsida > Santalales > Viscaceae > Viscum > Viscum album. The sequence goes on from OY728145.1 coordinate 397,840,317, forward strand.
ATAAATGAAGGATTGACGTAAAGGTGGTATTTTAAGGAAATGTAGCTTTTCAAAGGTTGCCTCAATCATGTTAAATGTGTTTTTGCGCAGCCATAGCTTTGACAAGTTTCAATACAAGTTCTCATCAGTTACATGTCCTAAGATCACTCAAGAAATATTCTCAAGAATAAATAGGAAGTACATGGTCTAGAAATCCTCTCAGGAATGAGAAATATAATATTGGACAATCACTCATGGCATGAATAATAATAATAAATAAATTCACATAAATTTCATAAATTCAAAGAATGAAATATGGTTGAGAAATTTCATTTACATGAATTAATTAATTCCTTCAAATCATGAGTCATCATTTAAATATATATGCTTCATATTTAAAAATTCAATTCTGTATTTCAATCATTTAATCATATAAACATTGAAATATAAAACATGGAATCACTAGGTTCCTAAGAAACTCATGTATCCTAGATAAGTCGAGTAAAACATGAATTCAAGTATGGTCATGAAATTTTATTGTTAAATCTCAAAACATGTTGTGGACTAAAATATGGAGAGTATAAAAAGATAGAAAATGAAAATGAACTCCCTTTTTAAAATAAAGCTTCGGTTCTCATCCTTCGATGTTTGGGGCTTGCTTTTACCATCATGATCGTACAAAAAACTACTCAATTAAACTCAAGGATCGTGTACTTAAAGCTCAAAAAGATAGAGGGAGTGGGATTCATGATGCACTAAATATAAGAAAATAAATTGAAATCTAAATTCCTAGAAAGAATGTAAAGATAATCTTGGTACGATCCCCCAAGTGGGGCCTGAATTTTTACCGACTCCAGAGGGTAGTACCAGCTATTATCCAAAGTCTGGTGGAGGATAAAACTTCTTTGATTTGAACCACCACATGTGGATTTTCCCAGATTGTGCTTCATCCTTCTGGGTGAGTAATGATCCATGGATAGAGTACACCAGATCCTCCCCCATCACAATGATGTATAGCTTGCATGGTGGGGGTAGGATGAAGTATGGACCATCATCCTTCTTCTTGGTTGATACTTGTGAAACCTCTTCTTCTCTATCCAGTGGTTCTTCAACATATGCTTCATCCAAAGAATAGTCGATGGGAAAGTCATAGTGCAATTATATTTGAATAAAATTAAAACAAGAAGTATTAAGATCAAATTCTTCCCCATAAAAGTAATTATCTTTTTTCATGGTCTCCTTAGGGAAATCCACTAGCATATCTTCATGAGCTTCCATCAATAAATAATCAACCTGTCTAGGGATCTCTATATGTTCCTCAACAGGTGCACATATAGCTTCATCTTCTTCATGCAAGTCATAGAAGAGTTTGTCTGATTCTGTATAATCAAAATCACAAGGAGTGATGCAAAATTCATATTCAATAAAATTAAAAAAGATATAGTCAAAGAATGGTTCAACTCCATGAGTTGGTTTAGCTTCAATCTCTACCTCAGTGGTAGATGCCTCTTGGAGTAGACTCTTACAAGATGGAGGCATGTAGTCGGGCTCCTCCATCTTGACTTAAAATTCCACCACTTGGGTGGTGTCTTCCTTCGGTGGTGGTGGCTCTTCTTCCTTATATTGTATGGTGAGATCAGGAAGTTCTTCACTTTTAATCAAGAATTCATCCAATCCTTTTTGATCTCCCATTTGTAGCTCAGCAGGCAAGTCTTCCTCCTTTTCCACCTCAGGTTCTTGATCCTGCTCAGGGTTTGGTTGATCCATTATTACACGAACATGGTCAAATTATTTTTCATCTTTTCTTGTCAGTTGTTCAATTCTTTCTCTAAGTTCTTGCACCTGAGTCCTTCTAAAATCTTTTCCTTCTTGTTGTTTTTGATGCACCTGTGAGTAATTTATCAATGTATAATAATCTAGATTTGAATCCATCAAGTTTTTTTTTAAATTCAAATCTACCTAAGATGTGAAAATAGAAAAAATAAATGAACAATTGATTGGATCCCCGGCAACAACGCCAGTTTTGACGCACGCCTATTGCGGGGAGTAGACGAAAACAATTATATTTTTGCCTAGTGCAGCACAATGGCTGACCAGGGTCATCTCTCTTGAAGAGCCTTTCAATTAGGTTCACTTACTTTATCCTAATTCACCTAAACTACTTGTTTTTTTTTTGTAATTTATTGATAGTGATTACAATATTTTTGGGTTTTTTGATAATTAAAATAATGACATGAAAAATGTAAATTTAAACTTTCATGTAAATCTAAACAGAATGAGTTAATAAGAAAAAACTTGGTTTTGGGGTTTAGTCTTGGATTCAATCATTATTCTCTTTTATATGTTTCTTTTAGTTTGATAATCCAAACATGAAATCTCATATTTGAATCACTACTCTTTTCTAGAATAGAAATAGTTTGAGTTTCATGTCATTGTGGGTCGTCACCCAATCGGGAACATTCGCCTCACCAATGCATGATACTCAAATCTACCACAAACAATAAAACAAACATTAAAGAAAATTCAGGAATATCTTGACCTCTCACAAATCCAAGCCTCAAGTTATCCTCTCATTTCTAAGAGTATGAGATTACTTGGTGGATTGGGTGTAGGAAGACAGAGAGATAGAGAGAGAGAGAGAGAAAGAAAAGAAGAAAAGTGGATGGAGAAACAGAGATTCATGGATTTATAAAAATAAAAATAAAATAAATTATAATTTTGAATGAAACTAAATGAAAACTAAAATGAAAATAAAAATAAAATAAGAAATTAGGGGGGAATATAGGAGCAGCAGCGGCCCCTGCCCCGGTGGGATCCCTCCTTGGCTTTGGGTGTTGAACTGATGATTTTTGAAGGAGGAGAGGGCCTCCTTTTATAGGAACATTTCCATCCCCCAAAAGTTTGCATGTTGTTGGAACCATAATGGCCGATTCACGCATGGACCCCTTCTTCAATATTGTTCATAAATGTGTTGGCCGTTCACCCTCCAAATGTCAGAATATTTGGACTAAGGATGTAGGAGTTATGAATTGTTCTTTGAAGGCTTCTGTTTCTGGATGAAGCTTCCAGAAAGGTTCCTCCAAAAGAATGTCGTTAAATGGCCTCCTTAATGACAATAAAACACCACAAAATTTTGTGTAGCGTCGGGCCTATATGTCCCCGTTCTATCCCAGGTGAAAACACCGCATTTGGATGTTTTTAGGCTGATTTGTGATTCCATTACAGTTGTGGTGGCCATGCTGTCCGCCAGGAAAAATGTCCAACTTCAATGAATTTGCCCTCTAGATGGACGAATAAGCTCCTGGTCCAAAAGATAAAAATGAAGGAAATGAAATAAGGTTTATAAAGAAATTTGAATCAGAAAATTTGGATTTATTGTTTTCAGGAAATGACCAAAATACCATTGATGTAAAAATCTGTCAAAAATCCAGAATTAGTCATTTTTCACAATTTTGCTCCTTTTCATTCTAATACTCAAATTACCCATTATTTTTATAAAACAATAAAATACATGGGTTTTATCATTGAAAAACAGTAATAAATACTCATTATTTGATAAAAAATATGCACGTAAATTTGCTCTGTCAAATACCCCCACACTTAAACCATGCTTGTCCTCAAGCATAAAATCTAAAAATGGAAATCAGAGGACACCAATGTTACCAATATTAATATTCCAATGCAATAAAATCAAACAATTTTCAATGTCAAATCAAACTTTCAATAATCTGCATAAAATATCAATTTAATTTCCCATTTTTCAATGAAACAAATAATTCACATATTTTACTTTTCCCCTTTGAAAATTGATGGAACTTATCCTATCATTCAGTCAATCTCGTTGATTCATTATTATTAAACATGACATGTCATGATTTACCTCACTTTTGATTTTTTTCATCTCATCACTCATGATACAATTCAAGTAGAGTTATTAGCATATCATGAGAACATGCTTCTTATCCAAAGGCTTGTAAATGAACTACTTTCTCTACTTTGTAAAGACAAAAGACACATAAAATCATGAGGACGTGCAATAAAGGTTCAAATGACTATGAGGCTTAAGGTTGGTAGGATTTGATGCTTTAAAAATTAAGGCTCAAGTAGGAGGCTAATCTCTTAACTACAATGCATGATATTAAAAGTAATAGTGTAATGAAATTCTCCCCTTCAAAAATATCAACTCCCACTTCCCAAAACTCAAAGAAAAGTCATAGTCAAATTATGCATAATGAAAGATTTGTGCACCCGCTTGAATTTTTTTTATTTTGTACTATTTATTCATTTTTTGAAAGTTATGATTAGATCAAACCACACATCCATCACCTAACCACGTACGATCATAAGATCGTCAGTCTGGAAAATAGTGATTTTTGGTTCTCAAAAATCAAAACACATTTTTCTATTTTTTTTTCTTTTTGTCAATTTTTTAGATTTTTTTTAATTCAAGAGGGGAAAACAATAGAGTATAATGAATGATTTCACAAACTTTTACAATTCCCACAATAACACCCCCACACTTCTTCCTCACAATGTGTTTCATCTCGTCCACCAAGATTCCCTTTACCCCCACACTTCAACTTTAAAATATCATGCAAATACGAAGAATTGGGTAGGAATGGATAAAAATGGCTTGAAACATGGCTCATTATTATAAAGGTCATTCATCGTCTCTATGGGCTAAACGAAGGATTGACGTAAAGGTGGTATTTTAAGTAAATGTATCTTTTCAAAGGATGTCTCAATAATTTTAAATTTGTTTTTGCACGGTCAAAGCTTTGACAAGTTTCAATACATGTTCTGGTCAATTACATGTCCCAAGATCACTCAAGAAATATGCTCAAGAATAAATAGGAAGTACTTAGTCTAGAAATCCTCTCAGGAATGAGAAATATAATATTGGAAAATCACTCATGGCATGAATAATAATAATAAATCAATTCACATAAATTCCAGAAATTCAAAGCATGAAAGATGGTTGATAAATTTCATTTACATGAATTAATTAATTCCTTCAAATCATGAGTCGTCATTTCAATATCTATGCTTCATATTTAAAAATTCAATTCTGTATTTCAATCATTTAATCATATAAACATTGAAATCTAAAACATGGCATCACTAGGTTCTTAAGAAACTCATGCCCTTTAGATAAGTCGAGTAAAGCATGAATTCAAGTGTGGGCATGCAATTTTATCATTAAATCTCAAAACATGTTGTGGACTAAAATGTAGAGAGTATAAAAAGATAGACAATGAAAATGAACTCCCCTTTTAAAATAAAGCTTCCATCCTCATCCTTCAATGTTTGGGGCTTCCTTTTACCATCATGATCCTACAAAAGAAAACAACTCAATTAAACTCAAGGATCGTGTCCTTAAAGTGCAAAAAGATAGAGGGAGTGGGATGCATGCTGCACTAAATCTAAGAAAATAAATTGAAATCTAAATTCCTAGAAATCATGTAAAGATAATCTTGGTACGATCCCCGAAGTGGGCCCCTAATTTTTACTTCCTCTAGAGGGAAATACCAGCTGTTATCCAAAGTTTGATGGTGGATGAATCTTCTTTTATTTGAACCACTGCATGTGGCGTTTCCCAGATTGTGCTTCATTCTTATAGGTTAGTAATGATCCATGGATAGAGTACACCAGATCCTCCCCCTTCACAATGATGTATAAATTTCATAGTAGGGGTAGGATGAAGTATGGACCATCATCCTTCTTCTTGGTTGCTACTTGTGAAACCTCTTATTCTCTATCCAGTGGTTCCTCAACTTATGTTGCATCAAACGAATACTCGATGGGAAATTCAGAGTGCAATTCTATTTGAATAAAATTAAAACAAGAAGTATTATGATCAAATTATTCCCCATCAAAGTAAGCATCTTTTTTCATGGTCTCCTTAGGAAAATCCACTATCATCTCTTCATGAGCTTCCTTCAATAAATATTTAACTTGTCCAGTGAGCACCATATGTTCTTCAGCAGGTGCACATATAGATTCATCTTCTTCCTCCAAGTCATAGCAGAGTTTGTCTAATTCTGTATAATCAAAATCATAAGGAGTGATGTAGAATTCAGATTCAATAAAATTAGAAAAGATAGAGTCAAAGAATTGTTCAACTCCCTGAGTCGGTTCATCTTCAATCTCTGCCTCTGTGGTGAGTGCCACTTGGAGTAGACTCTTAGAAGATGGAGGCAGGTAGTCGGGCTCCTCTATCTTGACTTAAAATTCCACCACTTGGGTGGTGTCTTCCTTCAATGGTGCTGGATCTTCTTCCTTGTATTGTATGGGGAGATCAAGCAGTTCCTCACATTTAATCAAGAATTCATCCAATCCTTCTTGATCTCCCACTTGTAGCTCAGCAGGAATGTCTTCCTCCTTTGCCACCTCAGGTTCTTGATCCTGCTCAGGGTTTAGTTGATCCATTAATACACGAACATAGTCAAATTCTCTTTCATCTTTTCTTATTAGTTGTTCAATGCTTTCTCTAAGTTCTTGCACCTGAGTCCTAAATTATTTTTCTTCTTGTTGTTGTTGATGTACCTGTGAGTAATTTATCAATGCATAATAATCTGAATTTGAATCCATCATGAATGTTTTTTTTAGTTTTTTTTTAAAAAAATTTAAATCTACCTAAGATGTGAAAATAGAAAAAATAAATGAACAATTGATTGGATCCCCAGCAACGGCGCCAGTTTTGATGCACGCCTGTCGCGGGGCATGGACAAAAACAATTATATTTTTTTCTAGTGCAGTACAGTGGCTGACCAGGGTCACCTCTCTTGAGGAGCCTTTCAATTGGGTTCACTTACATTATCCTAATTCACCTAAACTACTAGTTCTTTTTGTTTTGTAATTTATTGAAAGTTATTAGAATATTTTGGGGTTTTTTATAATTAAAACAATGACATGAAAAATGTTAATTTAAACAATCATGCAAATCTAAAGAGAATGAGTTAATAAGAAATAACTTTGTATTGGGGTTTAGTCTTGGATTCAATCATTATTCTCTTTTATATGTTGATTTTAGTTTGGTAATCCAAACATGAAATCTCATATTTCAATCACTACTCTTTTCTATAATAGAAATAGTTTGAGTTTCATGTAATTGGGGGCTATCACCCAATCAGTAACATTCGCCTCACCAATGCATGATACTCAAATCTACCAAAAACAATAAAACAATAATTAAAGAAAATTAATGAATATCATGACCTCTCCCCAATCCAAGTCACAAGTTAGCCTCTCATTTCTGAGAGTATGAGATTACATGATGGATTGGGTGTAGGAAGATAGAGAGATGGATAGAGAGATAGAGAGAGAAAGAAAAAGAAGAAAAGTGGATGGAGAAACATAGATGCATGGATTTATAAAACTAAAAATAAAATAAATTACAACTGTAAATGAAAATAAATGAAAACTAAAATGAAAATAAAAATAAAAGAATAAATGGGGGGAAGAGAGGAGCACCAGCGGCCCATGCCCCGGTGGGATCCCTCCTTGGCTTTGGGTGTCGAACTGATGATTTTGGAAGGAGGAGAGGGCCTCCTTTTATAGGAAGATTTACGTCCCCCAAAATATTGCGCGTTGTTGGACCCATAAATGGTCGATTCACGTGTGGAACCCTTATTCACTATTGTGCATAAATGTGTTGTCTGTTCACCCTCCAAATTTATGCATATTTGGACCTCGGAAGAAGGAGTTATGAATTTTTTATTAAAGGCTTCTGTTTCTGGAGGAAGCTTCCAGGAAGGTTCCTCCAAAGGTATGTCGTTAAATGGACTCCTTAATGACTTCAAAACTCCACAAACTTAGTGTAGCATCATTCCTATATGTCCTCGTTCTATCCCATGTGGAAACACTGCATTTTGATGTGTGTAGGCCTAGTTGTGATTCCGTTACAGTTGTGGTGTCCATGTTGTCCGCCCGGAAAAATGTCCAACTTCAATGACTTTTTAAACCTTCTAGATGGACGAATCAGCCCATGTTCCAGACAACAGAAATGAAGGAAATAAAATAAGGATTCTAAGGAAATTTTAATCAGAAAATTTGTAATTACATTTTTTAGGAAATGACCAAATTACCCTTGATGTAAAAATCTGTCAAAAATCCAGAATTAGTCATTTTTCACAATTTTGCTCCTTTTCATTCTAAAACTCAAATTACCCATTATTTTTATAAAACAATGAAATAAATGAGTTTTATCATTGAAAAAAAGTAATAAATACTCATTATTTGATAAAAAATATGCACGTAAATTTTCCCTGTCAATTACCTTTACATGATTTTTATATTAATTATATGGTTATACTTTAATTTTCAAATGACGAAGAGTCTTCCTTAAGTTGAGGGAGACTTACTGAATGAAATATTCTTCCATCAATTCTGGAATGTTGTATTGATAATTTTAAAAAGGCTAAAAACAGATTGTTATTTTTCCTTTATCCAATTGTTTTTTCATGTTTAAAATATCTTCATCATCTTTTTTTAGAGGTTTCTCTACTTGGTATGACCAAAGTGGATGCTTCTTGATTATTTTATTAAAAACAATGGAATCCCTCATTTTTTATCTACTTTAATGGAAGAAAAATGACCCAAGGGAGGTTCGGAGAATGACCATTACCATAATATTTCTTCTGATTGATAAAGTATTTCCCCCATTAATGACAAGGTATCAGACATGACTGGACTTGTGTTGTCAAGTGACTCGAGATAAGAGGGGTTTCTCATTACTACATTGTCAATTATAGAATTATCTTGACAATGTGAAATACTAATGAGGAGAGAACTTTTGCAGAAAATTCCATCATAAATAGTACCACCATGGTGGGTTACATCAAGGGATAAATCCTCTTTCTCCTTGGTCTTCTGGCCACATGGAGGGTTGTTGTGGATCTCATCTGGAGATAGGCTCTCTCAATTGACCAAATTTTCATGAAGAAAGACTTCAGGATGAAGTGTCTAATGTGGACCTTCATAATTACTACGACTAATTTCATAATATAGTAATGAGAAGGTAGGATCTTGAGCTGCAATTGATAAATTCTTGAGGGCCTCAAGAACTCTAACATTAAGAGGAGCCAGATCGCAGCTTGGATGTTGATTTTCCAACTTTGTTTGGAAATACTTCTTCTTGGATACTCTCTTACACATAGTTGGGGACACTTTCTAGGAAAATTGGTTTTCATGGGTCGGTGTATGTTCCTTCCATGGAGTGGTCATCTGAATGGGCTGATTCCCTCCAATTGGAAAGGTTTGATGTTCTCAATATTGTTTCCCATATGATATGGGGGAGTATGCCCCATAACCCTCCTGGACTAGAATAGTGGTATGTATCTTCTCCGAGATGGCATACAGATGTGTCATCCTAGGTGTGGGGACATATTTATGTGTTTGTTCCCCTGGTACTGGTGAATGTTTTGTCATGATATTCTGGAATGCTTCCAGAATATGGGCCGGAATTTGTGTCTTCTCTTTCACAATTTTTAAGATGTGTTCGGTGACTTGATCAGCCTAAATGGGAATATAAGTCAATTTTGTATCAATAGTATGGTTATATTCATACTCTTGTCCTCCTTTTCATATCAATGGATATTCACAGTACTCATGTATGGGGGCAGAGAGTTGATTATGCCCCAAATTTATTGTCAGAGCTTTCCTAATGACTTCTCCTGGTGCTTCCAAATGAGACTATTGGAAGGCTTGATGAATGATGGCATGTTTATGTGCTTGCGGGCTGTTTTCTGTCCAACATGGTTGACAAACTTATTTCAATACTAGCAGATGAGACTACTGGCAGAATTGGTGAGTGTAAGTAGGTGTATGTTCATGTTTACCAGTTACCACCACATTTGATTGGAGGTCTTCCTTAAATGTAGTTAGATGATCCTGTTGACTAGTTGATAATTTGTAAATAGGTGTATGTTCCTATTCATGTTACTCCATCATATTTTCCTGGTGGGTTTTGTGGGTCGCTACCAGACGAGTCAGCTAGGAAGTGGAATTAGGACGGACGAGAGTATGTTCCCGCTCTCTATTTTCCATCAAGTTAGGTTTATGGACTTCTACGGAGGGGGAAAAGGTAAGAACCTTCTCCCAGTTGACCAGATTTTGTCCCCAATGGTTTATCTTACATGCCCCAGTCTGAGGGACCTGTGCCGAATGTCCATATAGGCAACACTCCTATCATGTTGGGGGTTCACTACCGTGCGATTCTTCTTGCAGTGATTGTTGGTGGGAGTCCTTGTGAAGGACCCCTACATATTTGAATTGAGGACCTAAGTGACCTATTGATCCACATCCCTATAGTATGGGAGGGACTGGTCATTGAATTCTGGGGATAAGGACCCGAAATGGCTGAAGACGGTGGTCGGTACCGTCTGTTTCTTGACCATCGGTCATTGTTGACCGGACAATTGAGGATTGTTATTAACCAGGAGATCTTGTTAGGAAGCCTCCAAAGTTGGGATAGTACCATGATACCAGTACTCCCTTACCATCACATTGGAGACCTAGAGTTGAAGATTATGAGTTAGTGATGACATCCTTCTCATGGATGAGGATCTATCTTGAGCAATGTCCAAGACATTCATGGAGGAAAACTTGAAGGAATCCATTTTGGATTGAAGGGAGTTTTGAGAAAACTTGAAAACCACAACGAACTCCATTAAAGAAATATCTTTTAGATGGATACATTTGTTATTGATTACTTCGTATGTCCTTCCTTTATCAATTGATAGAGGCCTGAAATATGGGTAACATTATTAACTTTTTTAAGGATTCACACCGAGTTCACCATTTTTGTTTCGTAGATCATTGAAACGTGTGTTCTAGTTTAATAATCACTACTTCCCGATGGTTTCCATTGGATTTATTCATGGAACTGGAAACACCCAATATTTTATTATCCAAAACGAACCTACTTTCCAAAGGCAGGTGTTCATTAGGTTTGAACTTTTTGAAACTTAAGAACATGCATTAGTCGAGAGGATTGGAGGTCAGACTCATAACTCCCTTTTGGGGGGAATTATTGTCTAATATGGGACTCTATTTATAAATTTAATTTATTTTCCTAATTACATATTAATTCAAAAGGTATAACATAGGTTTCCCTTGGAATTTTAAATTACTTATTAACATGTGTGAAATTTAGAATCATCTGTATGTATTCGATGTTCTTTATTAATAGAGATATTTGTTGGTGTTCGAGTTTCTCCATCAATGGTATCCTCTATTATACTATTTATAGATTCGTTTAATCATCGCTATGATGATACTAGTTTCGAATCCACCTAGTGGGGAACTCTAGAATTTATTGTCATTTAGGGAGATGAAATGTTGTTTTAATATTGGGATCGTACCCCTAAAATGGGATACCTATGTATCCTTGTGAAAGGAATCAGAACCCTCCTAGTTTGGTGCCACTTAATGGGACACATCATACCTTTTAAGGTTATGTGATAAGGACCTAGCCATACAGTTTAATTTCATGTTCTAAGGATACCTAAGCTAAATAAGATTAGTCAAATTTTGGTGTGAGACTTATGACAAAGCAACCCAAGGAACTTGGAAAGGATATGGGTTTCCATGTAAGATTAGACCATTTTGGAAATATCTCCCAGGAAGAACAAGGTTGATTTGGAGTGTTGGGTTTGAACCACAAGGAGGCTTTCTATGTATCCCATGTGGATGGGAATCAAAAACCACATAGTTAGATGGGTCTTAGAGAGAGTATAGTTCTTTGAGAGAAATGAGTTTGGTCTTGCTTCCTGAAAAGGATGCCTTGGTAATTTAGGGGTTTAATGTGTGGCTTACTCCTAAAGAAGATACCCAGATTAAGGGGATTAAATTTAGATTCCTGAAGAGGATGTCCAATGAGCTCTCGCCCTAAGAAGGCTTCCTATGTATACCAATTATGGTGGGAATCAGAGTTATTGTAGTTCATTCACTATGTTGGGGATTATGCATGAGAGCTTACCATTGGAGGGGACATGATTCGGTAAACCCTTTTGGATGGGAACCCTTTTGAGATCAGGCCTTCAAGCAGGCATCCAACGTATCCTGGTTTGAACAGGAATCAGAGTTCTCATAGTTTGAGTTGTGTTTGGTAAAATGTTGTGATCATGAAAAATCTCTAATCCCACTTGAGTCATGCTTAGTGTGAGAAATAATATAATGTCAAAGATTCAACAAAAGACAGCCACACTTTTCCTCCTATGCTGGTAGAAGAGGGCATGCCTATGACGACGAGGGTGGATGAGGTCGAGTTAACCTGAGAATAGGTAAAGCCAAGAAGCCTCCCCTATTTTCTCTTTACATTGGACAATGGTCCAATGATAGAAAGGAGTGAAGGTGAATGAAGTAGAGAGGAGGGAGACTACCACCTCCTTCATAAAATGTTAGGGGTTTACAGTAGGATGGTTTCCCTAGTGAATCTCAGTAGGGGATGGAGAATTCTCCTTTTATTTCTTGGAATGAAAACCATGAACCGTAACTTACCTACTAGAGAGATAAGGTTTTGGGTCTTATAGACTAAAAGGGGAGGACGGAAACCAAACCCTAATCCTCCAAACTGGTAACTTCCCAACACTATTCCTGGGAGAAAGGTCCACGTGATTGCAGATATACAAACCCATAGACACTTCATGAATCCTAACCTAATTGTAAAAAAATGTGGGAAACCTCTGACTACGGATATACAAACCCAAATAGGAGACATGCTGATGTGCATTTCTAAAAGGTTTGATAAGTCATGAGGTTTTGGTGAAGGCTTCAACTTAGTCACTTTCAAATAATGTAACCAAGGAAGGATATACCCTTCCATGAGTGGCCTTAAATATGGTAATTAAGTTGATATGTATTCCTTATACCCAACTCTTTTACGTAGGTACTCTGCATAGGTGTTCCACATAGGTACCCCGCATAGGTACACCACGTAGATGTAACGCGCAGGTGTGCCGCGTAGGCCTTTATGAGGACTGAAAAATGATTATCATAGGGGAACCAGGCTTATGTGAGCGTCAAGTTGTGAAAGACTTTCAAAACATGCTTATCTCATCTAATTATATCTTCTCTCATGTTTTTAGAGAGGTACCTGAGACAATTGGAGGGATCTAGACAAAATATCTACATAGTGGGAGCTTTAGGAAGTCCTTAAATTTTTCAGTCCCTGAAATGGGGAGTCCAAGGGTCCTATTTATAGTCATAGAGGGGACCTGGTCGAAGGGAAGTTGTCCATATAGGTCCTTCACATAGGTCCTCCATGTAGGTCTTCTGTGTTGGGGTACATAAAGTATACCGTTGTGCATGTCTTCCATGGAGTTCTTCCGCAAAGGTCTTTTGAAACTTTGGATTTCCTTTAAATTTTCGAACCTTGTCTTGGGTTTTTGAAATATTTGGGGATATATTCATAGTATTTTTGTATTGTTAAGTAGTTTCAACAATAATATAACAAATTAAAATTGAGTTAAATCATAATATTAATATTCCATAATTAATAAAACATGTTAAACTTTTAAATATAAAATTAGATTTTTATAATTTATGTTTCTTGCATCATTAATTTTGTAATCATTATATCATTTTTAATTCATGTGGCATGACACGTAATTACAATTAATTCAATAATAATGTTGAAATTTATTTTGATAATATCATTTTTTAAAGTAGATAAATTATCACAATAAAACATTATTAGAGGTATAATGATGTTTTGGATGAGAGGATGTGATATATAAATGAAACGGAATGTAAAAAATATGTTAGTTTGATGAAATAAAATATTCTTATGATATCTTCAATTGGAATGAAAGGCTTACACCTCCTTTTCCTGGCTAAAGGATACAAAAAAGTGGGAAAGGTCTCAAATAGAGTAAAAATTGAAAATTATATAGAGGTATTAGTGGTATTTGAGTGGTTTGGATGGGGGTATAAGACATATTTATTTATAGGTGAAATTAGTATATTTTCATTGATACATATGTAAACTGATAAGTATAAGTGGAATAACATTGTAGTTCTACGAGTTAGTTGAGGGGTTTTGGGTGGGAAATGTAAAATGTTATCCTGAACCTAACAATGGACTTATTGAATATCTATTTCATTCTAATTTTATAACATTCGATCCATGATAAATTACCGTGATTTTCCTATTTTTAACTTGTTTAATTGTTTACCACGATAATTAATTTCTTACTAAAAATTGAATATGTTCACTATCCCAAAAATTTTCTATGATAATTTTAAATTTTGTTTCCATTATTTATAATTCATCATCTGTAAATGAGACAATTAAATTTTATATTTTTTCATAAGATATATAAAAATTAATAAAAAATAACTTTTTAGACAAAGAGTATTCTTATACTCAATTTCTATCAATTTAAAATTAATTAATTGTATATAGATATATAATAAATAATTTAGATTATTCATTTATGATATATCAGTTTAATTTCATTATATAATAATAATAGTACACATAAAAAAATTTGTTAAAAAATGTCCCTTTTACATTCACTATGGTAACCAAATTTTACCTCGGTAAAATATTTATTATGCATAAAATATAAATTTAAATTATTAAGTGATTTGAATATTATGATTTAAAATATGAAATACATTTCATTTCATTAACTATCTAAATCATAAAATTTTAATTTTAATATAAAAAATATGATCCAAAAAATAATTTTTATAAAGATCTATTTTTTAGCATTGAATGAATTTACTCTTACAAAATTTTATTTGAAAAACATATGAGAATTATAATTTATTTTATTATGTGTATTATAAATACAATAAATTAATTTCATTATCCAATATTGGTTCATTTGATATAAAAATATAAAAATTTAATACATATAGAAAAAATTCATTAAATGATATCTATTTTTATCAGTAATAAATATTATCCTTATTTATAAAAAAAATATTAAAAATAGGAATTATTATTAATTTAATTATGTTTATAATCAACACATTTAATTTTATATTAAAAATAAGAGAAATTTATCTTTTGAATATAAACATATAATAAAAATGTTTTTAAATAGAACATTTATTTATAATAGAATAATTATATTTTTATAAATTATATTTATTTAATTATTTATTTTATGATATTGGTTTACCATAAAAAATAATTGTGTTGTTTTCAGTCCATCTTTTTGAAATCACTCTTTAAAATTAATAAGTTTAATAAAAATTTATGTTTCACAAAAACAATTTATTTAAAATAAAAGTTATCATTCTAAATAAATTAGTATCCTTCAATTCAATAAAAAATTATTTTATATAATTTAATACAAATTAACTATAATTAAATTTTATAATTTTTTACTTAGAAATAATATATAGATACATTAACTATATAAGTGTAATTATAATATGGTAACATATTTATTTTATTACACACAACAACTATATACCACTTTAAAATGGATATATAATAGTAAAATTACCTCTCTAACCTCATATAAATTCAATTAATTCTAAAATAAAAATGTAAACATCCTAATCATGTAGTTTTTATTTTGGATTTTATTTTATTATTTCTCTATTCATTATTTCTCTTTTAATTATAGATTTAGTTCTACTAATGATTATTCATATGAGTGAAGATAAACCTAGATATTTCCTAGAAGTATGAATGTTTTTTTGTTTTCTCTGTTAAATTGATGAACGTTTTTGATATATTATCATCGATTCTATATAATTCAATTTTCATGTCATTTTTTATAATATTCCAATATTATTGAAAAAAAATTGTTATCTTGATTCACACTTTGTATTATATTCATTCATGTTTGATTCATTTAAATAAACATAAAAATCATTAATAATTATAGAAATATATATATTAAAATATGTCCTTAAACCTGGGTCATTACATTGTCCTCCCCTCTATAAAAATTACAAATTTAAATTATCTCTCAGTGATGAAAATAGTTACAGTTATCTATAAGGAAAAAAATCTAAAAATAAAATTTCCAATGATAATTTAAAAATACTATCTTCAATAAAACAAGGAATCTAACATCTCCTCTTAATATGAATAACCCCAGTAATGAGTTTCTATCCCACCCTTTATGTCAAATATTTATCATGATTGTGTATTATGTCCCATATACATGAAGTGACTCCCATGTGGATTTTATAGTCAAGCATGTACTAAAAGATGATCATATGATACTCTAGGATCTAAAAGTGGAGTTTTGTACCATAATAGGTATTGTGGAATCTATTTAGATAGAGACAATACTTGGTGAAAATCACCTAAAATTTTATCAATGAGAGAATACTATGATTTTGAGGAAGCATATCCAAAAAAATTCAATTGGAGTATATATTTTTTCAATGGATGTAAAACTATACACGATTTTATCTAGATTAATATAATTTTTTAGTGGATAATTAAATCTCCATTAAACTTTCTCTGATGTGAATGAATGGGTTGAACCAAAAAAAAATATGAAATTTACTACTCATGAATGGATAAAGAGTTTACCATAAACCAAATCATATTCATGACCCACCTCAAATATTTAAATTTCATAATATTTCCATTTCTACTTTGGATTAGATAGTTGATAATGATTACTTTCATCCTTAACCTTTGTTTTTGTTCATTATTTTGTAATGTCTATAATCTATATAATTAATTAATTTAGGTTGTACAGTTAGCTGGTCACCCATATAATTATTTATATATATATAACATTCATGTGGAAAATCACCTTCTCTTCAACACCTCAATAATTATATTTACATTTCAGTGAATTCCATTGTTTCTTCTAACTATATATTTGACGTGTAGAAAGATCTATCTTCTTTCCTCTGTAGAATTTATCATATGATTTCACATAAAAGTATTACTTCTAGATATTAACCCCAAAAAGGAGAAAATACTTGGAGTTAGTGAACTTCACTTCCACCTTGGGGAACATTGATCAATTTATTTATAGCAACCAATGACCCTTGTATCCAATTACATTCGGAGACTTTATTTTAAGACACTAATGAAATGATAGATTTTTCTTTCAAGTTATATGATAAAACTAGAAGAATACCCTTAATGTTTTCAAATGTTTTCTTTATAGGTATAAATAGATTAATCATCATTTCACATTAGATCAATGAATTCTCTCTCTATTTTAGGGTTATGTGTTTTTGAAAAAAAATTATTTCAAAATATCGTTTATACTCCTCCCTTTTCTGAGATTATTCCTTATATTTCCCTCATGTTCTTTATAAAATTCAACCATTATAATGCATCAATATCAAGATAATAAGTGGATAAAATAACTAATATATTATCTAATCATTGGAGAATAAAATATATATTATCTTTTGTGTTGATCTTTTTCATAGATATCAGTGGATTAGAATACCCACTAAATTTGGTTAGATGTTAACACACAGAGGACTCGATAACAGGGTTCTCATTCATTAGTGTTTTCATGAGATAAACATGATTTTCATTATTGTTCATAACAAGATATAGAATTCACATTACGTTTTACTATCCATTTACCATCATATTTTTTACTTGTAGGTCTAATCCGAATATTATCAATCATGATAATTGTTAACTTTATCATCATGGTTCATGCCATTGAAAAAAGAAAAATGGTTTCTCTCATAATGATGTATCATTTATCAGATTAAATAGTCATAAAATAAAAGAAATCAATCACATGATATCATAAGACATTTTAGTTTTACCCTATATCACATTTTCTTCTCCATAGGATGTATTAAGTTATATTTTCTTATATTTCATAACATAATCCCCAAAATATCTCAGTCTCTCTCTGATACTAACTGATGTACCCTATGAACCACCTATCTCACCATAATTTATTTATTTATTTTATTTTGAAACAATATAAGGAAAACACAGTGAGATAGGGAAAGAACAAAGAGGTCGTGGGGGTCTAAAGTAGTGAAGACCAAGGGCGTCTCCATAAACCAGGTTCACTCCCTCAGGAGGGAAGGACCCAAAATAATAAAAGAAAGAGATATTCTAACTTTGGGTTTCCTTAAAGGAGAGAAAATTAGCGATTACATTTTCTTCTCACCATGTATGACAAAAATCCATGTTGTTATTCATGAGCCATTTCATCTTTGAATGGTATATTCAATAGACAGGGGGTTATCTCCATGAACACCCGTAGAACTATAAATAGAAAGTGAATCAGTTTAGACACCCGCAAGATGAATATTACATTCATTTCACTATAGGAGACTAGTGAGCATTGCCTTGGATTCCTTCTGAAGGAAATCACCACTTCTAAAGGAAGTATAAAAAGTTAGTACAATATTCCCCCTAATTTCCCAAAAAAACTCCACCTTTCCACATAAATCCCATGATTCATGAAACATATATATTAATCTTGACACCTAGATGATGAAGGAACCACCAAACCCATCTCCCATGTATTACACTAGGAGCATTGTTGGGAGTAGAATTCATTGTCAGGATAGGTCATAGAGAAATATTTTCTACAAAATCTTTACAGATTCAAATCAAGTATCTCAATGTATTCATAGTTTTAAAGATAAGGCTCATGCTTATACCCAGGAAACCTTTGGGCTAAGTTTCATTCCTCTCTTTCTAGATACACTAGAATATCGATGAAAAAATGAGGGATAACTCCTTTTTCTCAGGGCCTAGGTTCACCTTCCCCTAGAACCACCCACTAAGAATGGTCATACTTGAGGGCTCCTGGAAAGGCCAACTGGTGAACCCATCAAATGCATACCACACTGATCTGGCCCAATCGCATACGAAAAAATGATTCTCAGAGGATTTGATCCTTGGTTACCTAAAATAGTGTCACCTTGACGAGAGGCTCACACCTTGATGTTGGATGTTATCTTCAGTTGTCAGTGCATACTTCCACACCTTCCACACCAAATAATTGAATTTCATCAGGATATCTTTATGCCAAATCCCTTTACCCCATTTTTCACAGTCATTGTCTGCTGTTTGAAATTTCTGGAAATAATTAGATGAAAAATAACTCGTGGATGATCCCATTAATATACATATGTCTGGTTCATAATTTAACATTATGCTTTCAAATATTATCCACTGATTCACATCCAGAATGGATTAGAGGAATATCGATTCAGCACTTTCTTGACTGAAAGTGATGTCCATGGAAGGAATTCCAAGAAAGAGAATCCATGTTCCCTATAAGTTATGCTACCAGATATTGATGTCTCATCTACCCATGATACAATCATCTAGCTGTTTGAGATTTGGTATGTTATGTTGGGTCATGAGAAGGATTGTTGAAGGTCTACCTCTATTTATGCTCATCCCAACCTCGAACATATCATGAATGAGCCTTCCCTAAAGCATATTCCCCTCAATTACCTCCCAGGGAAAATTTTCATTTAGGACATGAATTATGGAAGAAAAACTATTTATGTTGATACCAACATTGGACATGGGCCTTTCCATTAAAACCAAAGACACCCAGTGATGTATGACTTCTGACTGTGCATCCTATAAAAAAGAAACCACTATGCTCTTCATTTTTGATATGGCCCCTTTTGGAACCTTGAGTGTAGAATGGATGTGCATGGGAATACATCAGAGCACATAATTTATCACGGTAATTATTCCTCCAAATAACAGGAACCAAATTTTCCAATTCATGATTATACCCATTATTATTTCTTCCACCATATCAAAGTGGTGGATTCGAACCATTTTTATAAAGACTAAGGAGCCTAGATATTCCATGGGGGAGGTCCCTCTACACATTTATAGGCCACTATCTAGTTAGCTAGCCATCCTATCTGAACACCTGCTCAAGATGTATATACTACTCTTATCCCAGTTAACTTATTGCCTGATCCATTTACATTATTACTCTAGAATCCCAGTAATCTCCCTGGATAGATCTATTTCTACAATTAAGACAAATAATAGTGTCATCTACAAACATAATGTGAGAAATGTTGGAATTGTTGGAATTGTGGTACCTGGAGTGATAAGGAATGATAGAGATCGACAATGTTCATATGATGATATATCATCTTAGGGAGTGCTATGTAATTATAAATAGGGTGGGAGAAAGTAGATATGCATGCCTTAAACCACGTACAACCTTGAATAATCCATATCACTTTCCCATGAAGGAGGTAGATATACAAGAGGAGATGAAGCACCAAAACAAGATATAAATCATGCATGTTGATAAAATCATGAAGGATAACACCTTGAGGATAAAATTCTATTCCATCTTGACATAATACTCATTCAGGTATATCTTAATTTCTATATTTGATCTAAATATATTTTGTTTGATGTTGCTGATCACCTATTGGGATAACCTAATTGCACATTGAATTTTTCTTCCCTTGATAAAACCATATTGTTAATTAGATATCTAGAAATGGAGATAGATAGAGAGTATTTTTTTGAGGATACATTCCATCAATTTTTAAGAGGAATTACACATACATATAGGCCTATATTTCTATAGAAAATGTGGGTTGTTGAACATTAGGACCATCACCATCTTTTTGGTACAAGCAACATGGGGGAGATAACCACCATTGAATAAGTCTTGCACTACTTGAAACAGATACCTCTTAACCAGGTACCATGAGGCTTGGTAGAGGGATCCTGGTAATCCATCTTGATCCGTTGTGCATTCTGGATTAAGGGCCCAAAAAGATTCTCGGATCTCCATCTCATCTGGGGTGGCCTTTATAGAGTCATTCTCAAGCTGAGAAGCCACATATAGGATAACAACAAATATTTATATGTTCCCCCTTGGATAACCACCTTGCGTACGGGGTTGAGAACAATAAGTAGATTTATCAAGAAATCATCTGCCATTCTTCACACCACATCTCAATCATTCGAGTAAGAAGCATCTTCCATGACAATATTGGGGCTTGTGGTATGTCGTTATTTAATTCATGCATATAAGAATACTGAGTTCATATCCCCTTCGCACACCCATTTAATTTTCAATCGTTCACAATCCATAACCTCATGTTTTAAAATCATGTTAGAAAATATGTTCATCCAACTGGTAAGTTCATCATATAGGGAGTCATTATATTCATTCTTCAAACTAGATTCAAGCTATTCAATTTCCTTGTCGATCGTCTCCAATTCCTGAGAACAGGGGGATTACTAACTTATCCAAATATATAGATCACCATTGAGACTGTTGGGATTGTTGTAAAGCCATGCCCATACATACCCCTACAAAGTATTGGTCCATGCCTCCTTTACTATGTGATGGAAGCCCTAGGTAATCTATCCAGAGATAATGAAACATAAAATTCTATCGTCTATCATTCCCTGGGGATATGATGATGCGCAAAGTTCATAAGGAATTAATAAAGACAACACTAGTTTCAGTATCTCCCTCTCTAATTATGACATCATGTGAACTGGTCTCTCCCATAACACACATCCATTATCCTATTTACATCCATGAAGGAGACCATTACTTGACTGGATTTGTGAGGGAAGGATCCTCCACCATAATTTTCTTTTGGATCGAATCTATGTTGAAATACCCCCCCCCCAAGAAACTAGTACCAAGATCACACCATAGAGTAGCACAAGACTATGCATCACACATTTCATATAAAAAGGAGAAGATAATGTTGTGAGGACCTGTAGAAATTATCATGGTTATAAACTGATCCAAAGAAGCAAGAAAATCAACTAAAATGTTGTACTTACTAAACAACCATATGTGATGATTCTGGGGATCTTCTTGAAGGTAATTTTCTACCCCTATTTTATGTGCTTAGTCATTGATCTTGGAAGAACTATGTTTTCGATTCAGCACTGCAGGAAATGTACATGGAGTTCCAATGGAATTCATCAGATTTGAAATCATTTTTAACCTGGGATCCTAGTCCACAGGTGTTCCAAATGAGGAACAAGGTCATTCTAAAGAGCTTCATCTAGATTTGGATCTAGACACACAACCACAGAACATCAGAGATGATCGATGATTAACCTTGTGTTTGGAATGAGACCTAGTTAATGATCCATAATGAAAACCTGGAGAGGCCGCTGCTGGAGACACCAAAAAACCTTGAACCTCAATATACGTTGTCGACCCGCATGTAGGAGGAGTAGGTGAGGAATCCGAACAGGGAACGATTCCAATCTCATCGGTAATATATTTATATAATTTCAGATAAGGATTATCAGGTTGATTATGTGATAAAACACTTATTCGAGGAGGAGAGGCATCCGAACGGGTAAATATTCCATGCTAATAATGAGGGGCTTCACAAAATTACAGTCGAGTTTGAGTAGGCTTCTCATGTGTGATAATAGGACATTCTTGAAGGAAGGTGTGAGCAGGGAACCTGGACCTAAGGTAGAAGGGACTCCATCCCACCCCAGGTCACTTGGAGTATGATACATACAAGAAGGAATACTTGAAACCATCAATCCCTCAGTCCCCAAGAAGGAAGGAGCCACATGCACAATGGTAATAGTCAGGAGAGATTTAAAATATGGCGGTGAATGATGCACTTTCATTTCCATCCCCCTCTTCTCTCACATTTACATCTGATATGCACCCCAATCTGACACTTCTTAATCTTGTTCTAAAAATACATAAATTTAAAACTAGACCTGATTCCATTTGTGCCTTATTGAATATAACATACAAACATATTATATCCATTCCATATTCTAAAAATTACCTCTCATAAATAAACTCTCATTTGAAGAACCCAAAAGATTTCGAGTCTTTGAAGAATAGTGAAAGCACATATGATTTTCATCTATTGACCGTTCAAGGTTTTGGTGCTTTGTTAATGGGTATAGCATCCCTCAGGTTGAATCCTAAGTGATGATACTTTTTAATAGTCAATTGTTTTCAGTTGATTGTATTTTGATTTGGGGGGGGTTATTTGAAGATCTTAATTGAATTGATTGATTGATTAAGATTGATTTAACAATTTTATAAATATTGGGGTGAGTTCACCAATAGGTATTTAATATTTTGATATATTTAAGTCTTGCTGTATATTGCATTAAATTAACACCCATGTCATAAGTTGACATTGATTGGAATTCCAAAGTGTTAAGGCTTTAGTACAAGCCTTAAATTAACTAGGATAATAATCTCAATCATTACTTGATTGTGGTAGTGTATTTATGGTTCCAATAATCCATGTAATCCATACATTAAACAAAATATTTCATTAATCCATGACTTGATAAGTCCAACATATACAATGTTAAATTAAAGAATACTCATCGAGCGAATACTCTCAATAACTTAACATCACTAAATTTTAACTCACCCCAATGGTAGATTTACTGAGCCATTAATATGATTAGAAATCCGGTTTATTATATTTATGATGATGAGTTAATAAGAGAAAAAAAATGGGAAAATAAAAGAGTTGTGCACCGAACACACACACACACACGAATGGTGATGAGAATTAAAAATAGAATTTCGATTGAATGAGGAATCAAAAGAAGGGAATGGGTTTCAAATTGATTTAAAATATTTTAAGATAATTAATATTTTAGAACAAAGTGTGGATGATTAAAGAATAATATGAAGAATAAACTTTCACTAAAACTTAATTACATAAACAACACTTACAAGATTACAAATGAAGAAAAACAGAAAAGTAAATGAAATCAAAGAGATGAGGAAGGGTATCTCAAGTGAAAAATTGAGTATGGAAGGCCATCCTAAGCCTTTTTCAAATCTTTGGCCATTCCAATGTGTTCACCTCTTTTCTGAAAGGCACACCATTTTAAAAGAAGAGGAGCAGATGTATTTATAGCCTAAGGTGGTAGACTGTTTGCATTCCAAAACTACCCCTCCACTTGGGTCAATGCTTTTGACATCCATACAGTTGAATCTCGAGATATCTCCTTCTTAAACATTGTATAAAATAAAGTTTTTCATCTACTCTCAAATTTTATAGGCATTTTTACTTAGTGATAAAGAGTTATGGTGGTTTTATTAAACAATTATAATCTTCCATTTCAATTCGGACTTTTTAGAAGGACGAAATGTGAATGGGTTTATCAATAGAAAGATGCCTTCAAATCTGAACACTCACTTCAACCCAGTTGGCCACCCATATCTTGGATTTCACACAGAAAAATATGATTTGTATTGGATTTCTAGATCAATAGAAAACTAAATTTTGGTGTGCTGATTGTATTTGTCAGACTGAATGTTGGGCTGGAATTAAAAGCTTCGTTTGGGCCCATTGTTTTAGGATGTGGGCCCTGAAATATTTATCCTTGCCTCCTTGCATTGTCCCCCAAACGTTGGAGGATAACAAAGTAATTTGTATTTCTAGATTGAGCCCAGTAATTCAATCTTCATAGCTGGTCCAGTTTCAACACAAATTATTTGGTCTTTCTTGTGAGGACCAAATAACCATTCAAATGGAATAATTGGACACTGATATATTCTAATGATATGTTGTAAATTTAATATGGAATCCTAAAAAACAATAATCACACAATTTGGATCATTAGGGTTATAATTATTATTAAAACATTAGACAGACTTGAATCTGGATGAATTCAAATAGTGTTCAAAAATCATATTTAATATTTATACATTAATATTTCACAAAAATTAGGAACATTTAATTTAAAATATGTAAAGGGAGTATAAAAAAAGTTATGAAAATTTTAATAACATAAACTCCCCCACAATTAGGCTTGTTCTTTTCCTCTTATTCAACAAATAAAAAAAACATTACAAAATCATTTTCACTCACCAACAAATATTAAAAAAAATTCCGCTCTCATGGGAGGTTTAGACAATTTCACTCATCCATATTGAATTCCACCACAAGTTGTTATAGAAAAAATTTCCAAAAATAATTCATTTTTTCATGCTCAAATTTAGAAATGGAAAATGGTGGCACATAAAACATACTCCTCTCAAGATGATAAAATTAATTTATAGAGCTTCACTCATTCACCAACAAAAAGTGAAAATATTATAGTTTGTAAGAGATATCCTATTACCCTCCCTATCATAAAGTGATAAAATATCAAGAGGTCTTTTTAGGGGGGTTTCTGTGGCTATGGGATAGTAGGGAGATGATATCCAAAAGATAGGAAAAGGGGGGTAAAACACCCACATGGAAAAAGTAATTCACATTTTTTTTCAAATAAGACAGGAATGGAAATGGAAACACATATTTAAGAGGGAATGAAAATGTGAAATAAGACACAAAAAGAGGAAGGAAAATTGAAGTGGATGAGAAGATGAAATATTTACAATCCACAAAACTTCTCTCAATGACATAAGTGTTCATTTGTTTCTTTTTTTGTTATTTTTCATAAGTTGAACATGAAACAGATCTCACACTCATCTCCCAACCCATTTTTCATATCATCATGATATTAACTGTAATTGTTATAACAATATCAAAGGTTTATGAAGACTGATTATTGACCCACCCAAGACACAACCCATTCTTATTTTCATTTTTTTTAATTTTTTTAATTTTTTTATTTTTGATTTTTAACACTTTTAAATATCATTTGTACAAGATAAACATATTAACATTTTCAAACCCCACTGAAGGAAAACCTCTCCCCCACAATTAAATTGATGCTTTACCTCAATCACATGATAACATGGTTAAAATCCACAAAAGGGTACCCAAAATGAAATCCATTCCCCCCACACTTAAATTTCAAAAAAAATGGCAATGAAAATCCATGTTGACATTGGGTGGGATAAGGTATTAGGATTGTAATGTGGTTATCAAAGAAAATATTTTCATATTCTTAAAGGGGATTTCAAAATAAGGATTAATGTATGGTTAATGGGAGGATATTTGGATATTATAATTCTCATGTGGTTCAGAAAATAACTCTATCATATTAATGCACACTAAAGTAGGAAATTTAGCCAAAAGGTCCACATACTCAAGACTCACAAATAGGGGTAAAAAACACACATTTTGAAAATATATCTATAGGTGTCCTTGGTATAAAATCAAATGTTATTCCTCATCGGTAGGAAAAATCATTTTCTATATAAACAACTGAGCATTCATAATTTTTTGGTTTTGACACAATATTTATTATCTAAAGTCATGATGAAAATACAATATTTTTTAGATAAAAACATGTATTTTTACTCCCCAAAATGGATGGACAATATTTCAAAACTATATGGTGAGTAATTATAACTCTTATTTTTTTTCATTTTTTGTTATCTGTTTAGTTTTTTAATGTATTTATAATACACACCCACACAAAAGATAAAGATAAAAAGAAAGTGTTTGATAAAGAAAGTGGTAAAAAATGAAAGAGAGATGAAGAAGAAGAAATAGGGAGAGATAAAAGGAGGAAAAAGAGAGAAAGTTAAAGGGAAAGAGGTTCCCATGGTTTAGATTTGGTAGGTCGTCATCTCCATCCGGTGGTGGGTCTACTATAGAAGTTGTGGATCTCATGGAAGTTGATGTGGTTCTCAGTATGTGTGTCCTCTCATGGTGATTCATTAACTGATTCCCATTAACTGTAAATGTAATTTTCGAAGAGAGGTCTAGGACTTTCACATCACCAAATGGGTAAATATTAGTAATAATAAAAGGACCTTCCAAATGAGAATTAATCTTACCCGGGTGAAGTCGAAATCAAGAATTGAAGAGAATTACCTTTTCACCTTCATGAAATACCTTTCTCAGGATGTGTTTCTCCTGGAGTTCCTTGGATTTTTCTTTGTATAGATTATAATTCTCATAATAATCAATTAGAATCTCCTCCAGTTCATCCAATTGCAACAATCTTTCTTTGCCAAATTTTTCAAAATAAAAATTACAAGTTTTCACAGCCCAAAATGACTTATGTTGGATTTCAACTGGAAAATGAAATGTTTTACCAAAAAACTTGCCTAAAATAAGACATCCCAATGGGTATTATATAGGTAGTTTGATAAGCCCAAAGTGCTTCACCAAGTCTTTTAGTCCAATCTTTTCTGGTGGGTTTTACTATTCTTTCAAGCACCCTTTTCACTTCTCTATTAGAAACTTCATCCATTCCATTTGTTTTGGGTTGATATTAAGTAGAAGATTTATGTACAACCCCATTATTTATCAAAAGATATTCCATGGTTATATTACAAAAATGTGTTTTTAAGTCACTTATCTAGGAACGTGGTGTGCTAAATCGATGGGAGATGTGTGTCTTTTGGAACTCACTAACAGTATGTGAATCATCTTTTCTAGTGGTTTTGGCCTCGAACCACCTAGAAACATAAATAATCACAAGAATAATGTATGAGAATCCATTGGAAGGGGGAATGATCCCATGAAATTATTTCCCCAAATATCTAAGATCTCACATAAAATTAAAGGCTTTTTGATAATTTCATTTATCATTGAAATTGAGTAAAAAATATAGAAATTGGGACATAATTGACAGAAATCATGTGAGTCCTTAAAGATTAAAGGCCAGAAGAATCCTGAGTCTATGACCTTTTGGGAGGTCCTTGGTGGTCCAAAGTGGCCACCACCAGGCATTGAGTGATAAAATTCTAAGTTGGAAGAATGTTCATTTTCATCAACACATCTCATAATTACCATGTCAAACTCAGTTTTCCAAAGTTTATTTTCTTCCCAAAAATAATATTTTGAATCACTTTTCAACTTCATTTTTTGTTATTTTAAAAACTTTTCAAGAAAAACACCAGAAACCATGTAATTTAAAATTGGGGAATACCATGATGAATTTGGAGTGAGAGATGAAAGGTGCTCAGTGGGGAATTTAGGATCAGTGATTTATGAGTGAGAACATTTAGAAATTCTACTTAGGTGATCAGCCACCGGGTTTTATTTTCCTAATATATATTTGATATCAAGGTCAAAATCTTGGAGCATTAGGATCCAACTTATTAGGGTTGGTTGGGAATCATTTTTCTTGAGTAAGAACTTTATAGAAGAATGGTCTGTAAAGATGATGATTTTGGAACCTAAGAGATTGGGCCGGAATTTATCTAAGGAAAAAACCATTGCAAAAAGTTCTTTTTCATTCATAGTGTAGTGATATTTAGTTTCATCCAATGTTTTTGAGGCATAATAGATTACATGAGGAATTATTTCTTTTCTTTGACCTAGAACAACCCCAACGGCTCTATCAAAAGCATCACACTTCAACTCAAAGGGTAAGGAATAATCTGGGGGTAAGATTATTGGGGAATATGTAAGAGCGGTTTTGAGTTAAACAAATGATCTCTTGCAAACCTCATCAAATGGAAAGTGACATCATTTTGGAGCAACCTAGTGAGTGGTAGGGAAATCCTGCTGAAGTTATGGATCAATCGCCGATAGAAACTTGCATGACCGAGGAATTAACAGATTTCTCGAACAGAAGTGGGTTCAGGAAGTGATTGGATCACTTCCGTTTTGGCAAGATCAACTTCAATACCATCTTTTGAAACAATTTACCCTATAACAATCCCATTTTCAACCATGAAGTGACATTTTTCAAAATTTAACACAAGGTTACACTTGACACACTTTTGAAGGACTAAAGAAAGTGAATTAAAGAAATATTCAAATGACTCACCATAAATGGTAAAGTCATCCATGAATAATTCCATGAAGTGTTCAATGAATTCAGAAAATATACTCATCATACACCTTTGGAATGATGCAGGAGCATTGCAAAGGCCAGAAGGCATTCTCCTATATGCATATGTTCTAAAGGGGAAAGTGAAATTAGTCTTTTCTTGGTCCTAAGGTGCGATTGTGATTTGGAAGTATCCAGTGTATCCATCAAGAAATCAATAGTGTGACTTTCCCACTAATATTTATAGCATTTGATCAAGGAATGGAATAGGGTGGTGATCTTTTTGTGTTTCAACATTCAATTTTCGGTAATCGATGCACACACACCATTTGTTCTTCACTCGAGTTGTAACTACCTCCCCATGTTCATTTGTGACAATAGTTATCCCACTATTCTTAGGTACAACTTGAATTGGACTAACCCATTCACTATCAACAACTAGTAAGATAATACTAGCTTAAATAATCTTGGTGATCTCTTCCCAAACTACCTCAAGTATAAGTGGATTGAGTCTTCTTTGTGGTTGTATAATTTGTTTGGATGATTTCTCAATATGGATGTGATTCATGCAAAGAGTAGGGTTGATTTATGGTAAGTCATCTAGGGTCCAAACTAAGGCCTTTTTGTTTTCCTCTAACAATTGAACAAGTTTGGACTCCTCAGTTTCGATAAGTGAAATAGAGATAGTTATAGGATAAGAGTGATCATGGAAAATGAATGCATATTTCAGATGTTTAGGAAGAGGTTTTAGATTGGTAACATCTTGCATTTGTGGGTTAGATAACTCAGAAATGGAAGAAGGCACTTCAGTGGCTTCAGATTCATTTTCCTTAAAACTGTCTATGGTGGAGAAGTAGAGATCATAGTTGATGTGGGATTAAAGAGTGTTGTAAAGTTTCTCTAGATTTATGGATTCTATGAATGAAAGGTCCACATCAACTTCACCATTTATGACCTGTTTAATCATGGTGTAGATTTCAAAAGATCCTCTCTCATTATAACATGATAAACATGATGGAATGGTGTTCAATTGACTCACATAAGTGTCCTCAAAAGCATGGATTAAGAATACAGAGTGATCCTCAGATGGGTATCACATGGCTTGGAAACTGTTGAACTTGACCAGTTGGTTACCAAATTCCATGGATAATATCCCTAAATAGACATCAATTTTTTCTCTCTCTATCATTTGGAATGGTCTTTCTAGAATTAAGGGAGATCAAGAGGAGTTCATATCACCTCCCATTTCAAGGACATAGAAATCAGCTAGAAAGATAAGATCATTAACTCGGACATGGACATCCTCAATTATTCCCTTTGGACTAGTTGTGATTCGATTGGCTAACTGAATGGAAACACCAGTTGGATGTAAGGGACCAATACCAAGGTTAGAGAAGATGTATTTGGGCATGACATTAATTGAGGATCCTAGGTCTATGAGTGCATCCTCAAAGCTAGAACTTCTAATTTGGCATGGAACCGTAAAGGTCCCTAGATCTTTACACTTTAAGGGAATAGAATTCTCGGTGGAAACATTTTCGAAGTTCCTATGTTGCCTCTTGTGGGTGCAAAATTCCTTAAGAAACTCTGCATACTTAGGTATTTTTTTGTGGCATCTAATAGGGGTATATTGAATTCAACATGTCTAAACATTTCAATCATTTCAGGATCGGTTTCAAAGGACTTATTTGGATTTGAAATGGATTGAGGAAAAGGAATTGGGTTCCTAAGTGGAATGGAAGGAGGTGAGGGAATAGCTTCATATTCCTTTTCATGTTTCATTTTCTCTTCATTTTCTAGGTTAACATTCAAAGGGGGGTTGGAGGACTAAAAATAAGGCATAGAAATTTTCATTCTTGATCTAAGTGAAATTTCACTTACATTACCCTTGGGGTTGTTTAATGGTTGAGCTGGGAGTTGGGAAGAATTTGATTGTTGTTGCTGGCTCAGGTGGGTTGCAAGATATCTAATTTGGGTTTCAATTTTTTTGAGGCTGGAACCTATGAATGAGGCAAGATCTTACACTACACTTTCTCATGGTTTCTTAGAATAAGAGGCATGTCCAAGATTGGTATTACCTTGATTTTGGTTCTTGGTAAAGCGATTGAATTGGTTTGGGAATTGTGAAGGCTCACTAGGATAGTGGAATCCAAGAGGAGGATTGTTCCTTTGAGGTTGAGGAACAAAAGGATAAGGTTGACAGATGTTACCACCACCATGACCATATCAAAATTGGTTTGGGTTTTGATGAGGGTATTGAGGGGGATAAGAAATGGGATTCCCATATCGCATACTAGGGTTATAGGTAGAAGAGAAGGGCTCAGAGTGGGGTTGGTTGATGTTTCTAACAAACTGACCTAATTGTTGAGTGTTGGGGTTCTGCTGATCATATGTTGCATTGATCTCCATTGGACCAGATGAATCAGATTGACCCTATTGAATTTGTGGAAATTTTTCAATTGGATGAGATGGGGAGATATAGATTCCAAAATTCTTGATAGTTCCAGGGAATAGAGATTGTGGATAAGATGAGCTTGGGGTTTTGGTAGCCATAGCTAGTTCTCTCACAAGACCTGTATGTTCACTCATCCACTCTGTCAACTTTTTTGGATCTATATATTGATTATTTTGAGCTTTTTTGACTTAATAATGTGCTCAAGTATGAAATTTTGGTGTGTTTTCAGCCATGTTGATTATGAGATCTCTTGTAGTTATAGGAGTTTTATCAACAAGAGCACCACCACTTGCGGCATCAATGAGAGTTCTCTCCATAGCCAATAACCCCTCATAGAAGTATTGAATCAAGAGTTGGTTAGGGATTTGGTGGTGTGCGAAGTTTAAAAAAGCTTCTTGAACTAATCCCAGTATTCATGGAGTGATTCATTGGGGAATTGACAGATACCACTAATTTCTTTTTGGATGGATGTAGTACGAGAAGAAAGAAAAAAAATTTATGAAAAGTCATTTCATGTCAATCCACGAGTTTATAAAACCAAGTGGAAGGTTGTAGAGACATGAATTTCTAGTGTCATATTGGGAGAAATGGAATGATTAGAGTTTGATTTGTTCCTCAGGAACCCCTTGAGGCTTCATGGTAGAACACAACACTTGGAACTCTTTAAGATGGAGATGTGGATCCTCACCGGCTAGCCCGTGGAAATGAGGGAGAAGATGAATCAAACCTGATTTGGGTTCGAAGTCAGCCTCTATGTTTGGATATTGAATACCACGGGTTTGATAATTTATATCAGGGGAAATGAGTTATTTTAGTGTTTGTTCCCTAGGATTGGCCATTTTTAATTCAACAAATTGGACGAGGACAGGTTCTTTAATTATTTGATTATGCATAAAATTCCTCCTATGTTGGCACGGTGTTCACTCAATTATAGGTCAAATAATATAAGGGATTTTTTGATAGGCTTGGGGGAATTCATAGATATTTTTAAAGAAAGAGTAATATGGGTTTTTCTTTGTTTTTTTCTATTTATGATTTTTATGAGAAGGTGGGTTTTTTCTTTATGTTGTTTTTTTCAAATTTCTTAAATTTTGTGTTTATTTTTGTTTTTTTACAATAACCAGAAACTGAAAACTAATTAATTACAGCATCCCCGGCAACAATTCCATTTGAAAGCGCAACTGATTGTTTCCTATTGACCATTCAAGGTTCTGGTGCTCTACTAATGTGTATAGTAACACTCGAGTTGAATCCTCATCTATGATACTTTTTAATAGTCGATTGTTTTTAGTTGATTGTATTTTCATTTTGGGGGGTTTGTTAGAAGAGATTAATTGAATTGATTGATTGATAAAGATTGATTTAATAATTTTATAAATATTGGGGTGAGTTCATCAATAGGTAGTTAAGCTTGTGATATCCTTGATCCTTGCTTTATATTGCATTAAATTAATACCAATGTCACAAGTTGACATTGATTTGAATTCCTAAGTGTTAAGGCTTTAATCCAACCCTTAACTTAACTAGGATTATAATATCAATCAGTACTTGATTATGGTAGAGTATTTATGGTTCCAATAATCCATGGAATCCATATGTTAAACAAAATATGTCATTAATCCATGACATGTTAATTCCAACATACACAATGATAAATTAAAGAATACTCATCGAGAAAATACTCTCAATCACTTAACATTCCTAAATTTTAACTCACCACAAGGGTAGATTTAATCATCCATTAATATGAATATAAATATGGTTTATTATGTTTATGATTATGATTTAATAAGAGAAGAAAAAAAATGGGATAATAAAAGAGTTGTGCGCCGAACACACGCACACAAATGGTGATGAGAATTAAAAATAGAGTTTCGATTTAATGAGGAAGCTAAAGAAGGGAAGGGTTTTTAACTTGATTTAAAATATTTTAAGAGAATTAATATTTAATAACATAGGGTGGATGATTAAATCCAAATATAAAGAATAAAATTTCACTAAAACATAATTACAAAAACAACACTTATGAGATTACAAATAAAGAAAAGAACAAAAGTAAATGAAATCAAAGGGAGGAGGAAGGGTCTCTTGAGTGAAAGCATGAGTATGGAAGGTTCACATAGGCATTTTTCCAGGATTTAGTCATGCCAATGTGGGATAATCTATTCTAAAATTCCAACCTTTTTGAAAGTAGAGGATGGGATGCATTTATAGCCCAGGGCGGTGGACTGTTTACATTCCAAAACTACCCCTCCACATGGATCAAAGATTTGGGCATCCCGACAACTAAATCCTGAGATATCTCCTTCTTCAGAGTTTTATAAAATAATTGTATCCATGTACTATAAATATTTGGAGGCATTTGGACTTAGTGAGCAAAAGTTATGGCAATTTTAGTAAACAATTATAATCTGTCCATTTCAATCCAAACTTTTTAGAAGGATGAAATATGAATGGGTTTATCAATAGGAAGATGCCTTCGAATCTGAAAACTCTCTTCAAAAAAGTTGGAAACCCATATCTTGTATTTCACACTGAAACATATTAGCTATATTGGATGTCCAGATCAAGAGAAAAGTAAATTTTTTTGTGCTGATTTAATTTCCTAGACATAATGGTGGGCCGAACTTCAAAGCTTCATTTGGGACCCTTTTTTGAGTTGGGACCTAAAATTTTTTTCCAAAACCCCTTGACTTGTCCCCTAAATTTGGAGTATAATAAAGGAATTTTGACTTCTGGATTGAGCCTAGTAATTCAATCTTCATAGCTGGTCCAGTTTCATCACAAATTATTTGGGCCTTCTTGTGAGGACTATATGACCCCTAAAAATGTAGAATTGGCCTTGATTCCTTCTAATGATGTGTTGGAAACTGAATAAGGAATCTATAAAAAAGGAATCACAAAATTATGATAATGAGGGTGACAGTTATTATTAAAACATTAAACATACTTCAATATAGATGAATTCAAATAATGCTCAAAATTATATTTAATATTCATACATTAATATTTCACACAAATTATGCACATTTCATATAGAATAATTAAAGGGAGTATATAAAAAGTTATAAAAATACTAATAACATCAAATTGTAATATAAATGATATATTTAAATTTATTAACTTAGTATCTCCAATAAACATTTCTAAACAAATATTCTCACAAAAAAATCTTCTAAATAATTCATTGTGGAAAATAAAAACAAAAGGAATGAGCTCAAGTAATTAATAACTGAAGATAAACATTTCAAAAGTATGTTAGTTAAAAACTATTTGAGAAACCATTATCATAAGAGAAATATCTTATTAAAAGGATCATAAATCATATGATTCTTCTATAAGACATGATAAAAGGACACATAACATGAAATTATCCAATATATACCAAAACATAATAATATTTATACAATGATAAATAATCACGAGTCATAGAAAATATCATTGAAATAAATTATAAAAAAGACATATTGAATTAACACTGGAATGGGGGGTCATAATATTAAAAAAATAACTATACATGATCACATATATGTAAAAGGTTGTGAAAATAGATAAGAAATAATATGTTACACACACAAGGTCGTAGACATTTCTAAATATTAATCATGTCCACCCACAATGTCATAAAAAGAGATATAAATCAATCATGTCCAGTGAAAACATATTTATATCATGAGGTATTAATAATTAAACAATACATGGGAGGGATATGTAGAACCCACCTAAAAATCATTATAAAAAATACAAATGTGTTCCACATAAAATCAATAATATATAGCAACATGTAAAACAATTGATATGTGTTACAAAACATTTTCAATGGAATCACAAAAGATAAAATTTGGAATTAAATCAATTAATATTTACAAATCAACCCACCAAATGAATTTTTTCATAACGGAATTTATAGAGTGATCATGAAAATTACACAAATAAGATAGATCATTTTAAAAAATACTAGAAATGAAAGGGATATCATAAAAATAAACTACATCAACAATTTTAAACTTATCTTAAAATGGAAAGGTTATGAGTCCCTTTTAAAAATAATTTTTGAGAAAGTGATAGAGTCAATTGTTTTTAAAAATGATTATTCTCAATGAATAATAAATGATGGATCCATGAAATGAAATAATGTCCATGCCTTGAAATATGTTCTAGATGATACAGAATTGATTAAATTAAAATGAAATTCCATTTGGAAACTTTTTTGATGTTTTATAAAAAATTAATGAAAAAGTTATTAAACAATAATTTTGATCAGATATAAAGAGAAATGTAGAGATTATATAATAAAAACATGTTTATTAATCAGAAAAATAGACTAAAAATACTGTAGAAATAAGTAATATTGTCACAAAAGTGAATGATACTTTAAAAATGATGTTAATTATTCTTCATAAACTCATATGTTTATAAAGAAAGTAATCCCTATTTAATATTCTTTGAATTAATATATTATTTAAAAATATAAATATATATAATTTCATATTAAATAAATAAAAGGTAGAAATATTTTAATCTTAGAATAAAATAGTCATGGGAGGATAATTTGACTTAATGAAATTAATTTTGTGTCAAAAAAACCATTACCTTGGAAAACCTCATGGTTGTATAGTCCCTAAACTCCTATATAATAAAAAAATAATTTTTATAATATAAATCACAACCTTATTCATATTTAACAGTTTTTTTATCAATTTTTTATATTCATTTATATCATTGTTAATACTTTTTTAGAAAATATTGGCAGTTGGTCATTACTATTTACAATTGATCGTGGCCAATATTCAGTTTAACTGTTTCAGTTGTCATTCTAGTTCCATGAGATTATAATATATATTAGAGTAATGTTACAAGAATAAACCCTCCATAATGTATTATGACATAATATGTTCATTCCATGGGTGTTTCAGGAATAGTTCACCAAGAAGAAATACGTAATGTAGTTGTTTTTATAATTTTTTACGATAAAAATGTTTTATACTACTTGGGAGTAAAATATTAATATAAATATTATAGAAATAATAAAACATATTAATTGAATATTTTATTAATTAAATATCTTAAAATATATTTATTCTTAATCAATCAATATATATGTATTAAAATGATATTAATAAGGGTTGTAGAACTGGCCCAAATGAAAACACGTTATAATAAATGAATGAGGAATAATATCGAGTTATATTGTGAAAATAAAATTTCTATAGAAGCAAAATGAGGTTAATAAAACATGATTTTACTTTTTAATAAGTTTTCGGAAGAGTGTAGGTTATAATCTAAAAGAAATGGTATGAAAAATAATTCCTTACATGGATGAAATTGCTCCTTCTCACAGTGACTTCCATTAGAATGAGGGGATTATTCCACTTTTATTTGATAAGAGGATTCCATACATGGGAGAGAAATTTAGAAGAGGGAATAGGGTTTTGGATATAAGAGGGATTATATAATGAATATAGGTTTATATGAGGTATAGTATAGCTACATTTATAGATGAAAATGATGTAAATTTCCTTGGAAACTTTAATTAGGGGACGGATAAGTTGGAATCACATGGGTGGTAGGCTAGTAAGGTGAGAGTATATTGGTGGAAATTTTAGGATTGAATCATTAACATAATAATTATCTTTTATAATTTCCACATTTTAGAATAATTAAACAAAATTCAATCCATGATGAATTACTTTTTTTTATTAGTTTTAACTTTTTTAATTACTTATCATGCTAAAACAAATTTACTAAAAATGTATGATGACCCTTCTTCAAAATTTCATCATTAATATTAGAACTTTTTAATCATTTTAATATAATTTAATCAAAATATATTATAAAATTAACTTTTAAATGAATGCATAAGATATATAGAGAAAATAATTTTTGAATAAAAATAACTTTGTAAACATTAAGTATTTTTATCCTAATTTTATATTGATTAATAATTAAATTATAATTAATAAATATATTTAAATATATATTAATTTGGCTTCATAATTTTATTGAGTCAAAAATAATTAATATAGAAAAAAATTACACAAAACATTTAAAAAAACATTTTTGTGCAAACAACTATTTTACCTTTATAGTGGTTAGTAAATTTTACTATAGTAGTATAT
Source organism: Viscum album (assembly GCA_963277665.1). Classification (NCBI taxonomy): domain Eukaryota; kingdom Viridiplantae; phylum Streptophyta; class Magnoliopsida; order Santalales; family Viscaceae; genus Viscum; species Viscum album. Next base: position 397,877,452 of record OY728145.1, read on the forward strand.
TATTAAGCCTAAAGATAAAATTGAACACATTAAAAAAATTTATTATTATTATTCAAAATATTTAATAATTTTCAATTTTTCAAAACACTAAAAGTGAGGAATAGTTTTTTAAATAAAAACTCATAACATAGAAAATTCAATTTATAGAATTACATTTTTAAAGGTAAAATGATTTTATTCTTATAAAATTCCATTTAATACAAATATATAAATTAAAATTTATTTTTTGAGTATATTTTCAATAAATTTAATTGATATTTTTTTATCCATGACTAGTTTGAAATATTTTCATAAAATTACATTGCACATAAAAGAATTAACTAAATAATATCACTTGTAAACATTACATGATTTTATCATATTGTTTTAATCAGTTGATAATGAATATATGATTTATTGTAAACATTTTCGTATGTATAGAAAATACATTTTAGTAAAAATTAAAAATATATTAAATTAGTCTTATAACTAAAAATATATAATAAAAATATTGTTGTTAAAGAAATAATTTCTGATTTTCTATAAATAATTAAATTTTAATTCATTATATTTATTCAATTATTTTTTAATTTTATTTATTTACTTCACTAATAATATTTTTTTCAATTATTTTTTTAACTACACTTTAATATTAATATTCTTAACAAAAATATATATTTTCTATGAAAACAATCTCATCAAAATAAAATGAATCCTTGAATATTAATTAATATCTTTTAAATCTATCACTATTTTTAAATTTCATGAAAATTGTTTATAAGGAATACATTAATATTTTAACATCTAAATAATATTTAGATATAATAACTATATAATAATAATTCCACGATGTTATAATGTTAACATGTATTATACCAAATGATTATATTCCACATTATAACAACAATATAACGACAATATAACCTCTATTTGCTCCAAAATATTCATTCCATTATAACACAAGAATGGAAGTTATTCATTTATAGTGTTTTGATTGTTTAATTTAAAACATTATTTATTCTTTCATGATATTTTCCATCATTGTATTTTTTGATCAACCTATACTAATTCTCAAGAGTGAATATGATCAAAGGGATTTTCTAGTTATAAAAATATTATTCATTTATATTTATTTTACCCTTTTAATATATACTCTTTGACGAGATGCAGTTGTCTTTGGTATTTGATACTTGGTTTGATGATCATTTGGTTTAACATACCATTATGATTAAATAATGTTTTTTAAGATCAATTCTTACATTGAATGATATAATTTCAGTTTCATCTTATTTGAATGAATATGAAAAATTATTTCATAATATAGAAATGAAATTTAAAATTTTTCCTAATACATTGGGTGTCACAACAATGTATCCTACAACATTGGAGGATTAAAATAAGGTACCTCACCAACATAGTTGCATGGATGAAACGTACGAGGAAATTATATTTCTATGAGAGCTTATTTCAAATATGAGAGTACATCGACTCTTATCACAGTTTGGATAAAGACCTTGGGAAGAAATTATGTGGAAAACATAGACCATTTTAATGTCTTTAGAATATGTCCACAATAATGGAACATTCAATAACATATTATGACTATGAAGAACTTACAATATATTCTAAATCCCAACACACATAATTAGGTTCAATCAATATATTTAGTGTTTAAACAATATTTTTTTTACTTTTGGTAGCACCATATTGGAATATCCTCAAGGGGTTCCATTGATACCTTAATCTCCAACATGGATAACTATTTCAATAAAATGGAATGATAATCTTAAGAAAACTACCCCTTCTACACAGCATCAATTGTTCCTCTAATTCAATAAAACATAAAATTGTGTTATAGTTAGCTATGATGATTAGAATAAGGATATTAATGATGAAGTAAATTTTGTTGCTAACATGGTAGCCTGTGGGGACAATCAAATATTAACATATACCAACTACTTAACGAAATTAAAAAACAATATATTAAAAAATAAACATAGGTAACAATAGAGGGAAAAAAGAATGATTTTCATGGGAACTAAATCCCCCTAATGGATAGTTATTGGTTGAGATACCACACTATCTACATTTAATAATCCCATTGATGTTTCACAACCCATGTTGGAGTGATCCCAATATCTAACCATTTACAATATGACTATAAATTGTAAAAAGTTGTTAGAGATTAACGTTTCAAATTTGGAGTATTAATCCAATATTTTTTAGGTTTAATTTTATATTTAAATTTTATTTACTCATGATATCTCCATCAGTTTTATAAATTCATATCCTTACATGGATAAACTAATATGGTTTTCTCTATAGAGAATCAATTTAGGTTCTTTAGGAGTGAAATAATGTTTCTTATATCTTTATTAATCTTACCACTCACTCTGAGATTTTATAGTGAAGATTTATTTGGTATTTTTGACTGCTTCCAAAACTTACAATTTATGTGAAATCTTTTAATTCTATTGACCTTTTAATAAATCACTTCCACTATCATACAATTTATGTAATATACTATGTGATTAAGGTGTGAATGGTCCATAACAGTGGCCATGTGAACTTTAATATAAAATGATCTCCCCCTTCTCAAATAATTCCTTTATAGAGGATATAGGAGAGTGAGTTGAATGTGTATGTTCCCACTAAAACAATACAAAAGATATTTCAAAGTAATGATGGAATTAGTGATATCAAAAATCAAGATATTGATATTCCCAATTTGAGTTTAGGAGGTTGTTGAGTTGATAATTGGATACTGTATATAATAACAATAAGAGTCTATTTTATAGAGAAATATTGTAGAATTATATTAGTGATTAACTAACCATATTCCCTAGCTTCTCCAAAACATCATTAATTTTATTTTTATTAATTTTACCTTTTCAATTCGTTGAAAAGTACTCAAAGCACCTATTTTACAATTCCATTCATAATATAAAAATACAAGAAATATATAAGTGACACACTAGTATATAGTGTTATTAACACTATCGTTATGAGATAACCCTATGGTTAGCCAATATTATTGTATTTTAATGGCCCAAGTGTTTAACATTGGATTACTAATAATGAAGAATCATGCAGTAATAAATTATATATTTTCATGTTTTTAATTTTTTATAAAACAAACCTTTAGAACTTTTTAGAGTAAGAATTATTATTACTAAATACCCAAAAAACCAAGGAAAAAATATATAATTAACAGAAAATGTATAAGGTTCACTACAGTATCAGAATATATATTTTAACTTCAAAGAAAATTTTTTTTTAGTGAAAGAATAGAACATAGAATTTTTAGTTTAGCATATTCTAGGGATATTAAATTTCTAATTAAGTATTTCGTACACTATTAAAGTCTATAAGGGAATGATCCATTAGGGACACTATATTATTTACACATATTTTTAGGTTAATATCATGATGGATTTCATATCATTGAATAGATATTAACATGAGCTATTGATTATCTAAATGGTTTTTTTCTCTCTTCATAAGGATTGAAAGGATTTTATTTTTTGGTGATGCAATCATGATTTACTACTTTTATCCCCCTTGATGTTTAATTTTATTTTCAATTGAACTGTGGAACAATTTCCTGAAAATGTGATTCAAATTTTTAGTCAATACATGGTTTAAAACTCAAAATGAGTAGTGATTGTAACAACCTTTATCTAATAAGCCTAGAGTTGGTTGTTACTTTCATTGAGGTAATTATTATTACATGTATCATATCCTTTCATATCAATCATAGTGAACCCCCTATAGTCTAAGGGAATATAGAAAAAATAAATATGTGAGATCATATTATAAATAAGGGAATGAGTGAAAAATAAGGTATCATAATATAAATAAGGCAAGGATAATATTGTTACAATAAATGATGATAAAAATAATTTCATAACAATAATAATATCATATTTAATATTATACATAGATAATAAAACTATTTTCATAATAAAATATATATAAATAACTGATATCATAATGATGGAATGAATAATTTCATACATTTGAAACACACTATTCAGTACTTGTTTTAAGAAATACTATATTAAAGGTAATTAAAAACCCAACATGTTACATCTCAATAGTCCTATCAATGTATTTAGGGGTAATGTAATTATGTTCCCCTCTATTATCTTAATAATTTTAATTCAATCATCATATGTATTAACAATACAACTTAATCATCATTCCTTAATAATCACAAACTATCTATATTCGAAGTAATAACATAAATAATTTAAATAAATTTACCAAAAAATGTTGAAAATACATAAAAATGAACATATTGAATGGTATCATTAATGTATATCATTAGTAAATCATAACATTCATCAAAGGATATTATTATAAATAGAAATACTTTTTAAAATATCCTTAGAACATTTCCTAAGTAAAATATCATTTTCAATATGAAATTCATTATTTAAAATCCATAAATTTTAAAAAATAATATGGAAATTATTTCAAATTATCCTTAGAAACATATATTTAATTCTATGAACTAAATAGTATTCAGTATGTTGGAAAAAATAATTTATTTTGTAAGTTTTAAAACAATGATTTTATCACACAATTGGTAAATTAATCTTTAGTCAGACAAAAAAAGAGGATTTCTTTTAAACCTTTTAAATAATTGTATTTAAAGTTTTAAATTGGATTTAATAAATCATATTAATACATAAAAATAATTAATTAATGGAATTTAATTAATATATAGTTATTTAGGAAAATGTATCGTGGTCTAATTAAAAAACAAAGATTGTTTTCCATTAAAATATTCTTCTATTAGATTTGGTTCTTCATGATGGTAAAAATGGATTAAATATATGGAAAACCCATAAATAAATAGAGGATAAGAAAATTTATTTATATTAAGATAAAAATATCATGATATTTTCTAATTGAAAAAAATAAAGAAGCATCAATAAGGATGATATTGTGAAATAAACCCTTACCTCAGGACTGATGTACTTTGTATGTTTGTTTATCCTTCTATATAATAAAAATAAATTTATTTTATTTATATAAACTATCATATAAATAATTTTAATATAAAATATTTTATATTTAAATTCATTTTTATTAATAATTCTTTATTAAAATTGTATTTTTGAGGGTTTACCGTTTTATTTTTCTTGCATGTTTTTGTCTGCTAGTTTTTTACTTCCATATTTCCTAGCGTAAAATCAACTATATAATGTTCATAATCTAATAAAAACCATATATATTCATTATATTAATATTTTGAGTAATCCATGAAGGGAATACATAAAAAATAAATATAATATCTTTAAAGAGGTGGTATTACAATTTTTCGCATGAGTGATGTTATCATTTTTTAATTTGTGGATGTGTAAGAAGGTAAATGATATATTATATTCAAATAATAATAATAATTTCATGGATATAATATAAAATTATTATATTTATTTTTATAACCATCATTTTATGGTGGTGATGAAAAATGAATTGCAGTGCCATGTGGAGATGGTAAGTCATATATATGCATAAGCAATATTACTGTTTTCCATAGGATTGAGAGGATATTAATATGTGTTATTTCAATAGAATAATTAAATTTCAATATATTTAAGGTAAATCTGTTATAATATGATTATAGTTATAGAATATCTGAAGGTGTTATAAGATGAAAAATAATTAAATTACTTAGTTAAAAGTTATACCACTTTTTCCAAAAAAACTAAAATTGGCTTACACCATATGCCTTCTAGGATGGAACTTTGAGGAAACTATGGCCACTAGTTAAGGGGGAAGAAGGTTTTGACTATATTAGGTCAAATATTGGATGAGATAAATAGATCGCATTGTGTGAATTATAAAGGAGAGGTTCCGCCCTTTTATAAGTATTGGAATGGAAACACTTGAATTACTTAAAATATTTTAATAATATGTAGTCATTTTCTTTTGAATGTTGAATGAAATTTTAAAAAATGGAATATTTTATGATTAATTTCAAATTAAAACTAAAAAAATAAGGATTATAATAATGTATGCGGAATTTATAAACTTATCTCTTAGTTTAATACTTGGTAAACCCATTTTAACCATGACAATAATAACTGTTTTTTTGATTTTTCATAATCATTATGAACTAAAATTAATTTGAACATATTAAATAATATAATTTATGGTGAATAAAAATAAGGTATTATTTTAAAAACATTCCATTTTTGGAAGTGACAGAATTTCAATTCTATATAAGTCGACAAATACAAAGAAAATTATTTTAATAAAAATATATGTTTTAAGCATACAAATATTTTTAAAGAAATATATATTATAATTATAATAAAAAAGGAATTAAAAAGGCATTTTTTTTTAAAAAGGAAACATAATTGTTTTTATAATTAGTCAAAAAATTAAGGGAACCATTTAATGACATGATTGACTAAAAATAATAAAAATAATTATTATTTGGAAAAAATATTAATTTTACTTATAAAATGTTAAGAATATATTTTGAAGTTCGACATTATAATTTTATATGAATTATAATAATTATTAAATATATAGTTGTTTTATAAATTTTTTCATGATTATTTATGCTATTCTAATATCATTATATTGTCATAAAAATAGTTTTTTATAAAATCAGTATTTTTAATTATTCAACTAAAAAACAATTATGTCTATAAACTCTATAAAATAAACCCTAAAATAATATTGACATGATAAATTCAAAAATTAATATCCTGTTAAAAAACTTATATAATAATATTTAAGAATTATGCATTTAATCACATTCCTGAATTAAACTATGTGTATGGTGATGTTGTTTCTATAGAAAAAAAATATTACTATAATTGAAGCACATGTGTTACATTATTCAATACTTCAAAAATTTAATCCTTGAAATTTATATAATTTACCCTAATGAATTAATTTTGGTATTTAATCATCAAAACTTCTTCAAGATCCTACATTACTTATTTTATCACATATTTTATTTAAAGTACATTTACCAACTAAGTTTTATGACTACTCAACACATAATATTAAGTGTCTATAATATGTATAGGATATTTAGAGTAAGATAAATAATGATCCAGTTATATTTCCTTAGAGTTTATAACTTAGATTGGATCTGGAATTTACATCCATATTAAAGAGATAATGAACACATCCTAAACATTTGAGAGGATAGGTAGACTTTCCATATAGCAATATACATCTCTAATTTGATAAAAAATTAAAAATGATGGAATATTAATAGGACATGGATTCCTTTTCATTCTAATCCTTATTAAACACATCCATAAAGATACATCCATGAAAAAATTAATCCCTACATGAAATTATAGATCCCTTCTCTGGTAAATAATATTCCAATTTTTTTATTTTAGTTTCCTTATTATGATATTGAAAATTATTCCCTTTCATTGATGTCTTATTTATGAGATATTGGATTAAAATATTCTTTTTATCAATTTAATTCGTTCATTTAGGAGTATAAAACATTTTACTTTATAATAACACATATAGTTCCATTTTAATTCTCAAATAAAAGCTATTATTATAATTGAATTACTATAAAGGTGAAAACTGATCCCACACACCATGAAAGTAAATTGAGAACAATAAAAACATGTTGTATATTGTGTTAATAGTAATTTATGTGTTCCCATAGATTTTTTGGATTATAGGTGGTTCTCAATCAAATCTTGGTGTTAAGAGAATCTTGAATACAATTCTCCAAATTCAATGTAAACTGTTTTACACTATTAGATACTATTAAATGTGGTGTACTATATAGTATCACATCATAATTATTATAGAATCGTTAAAGGTATATAAGGGGTAGTAAATCCATTACAGTGAGGAAATGTCAGGAATTGGTAATGCAATCAACATTAAACTATATGAAATCATTAATTCTAAGATTAAATACTAATTTAGTGAAAATTACCATAATAATGTCATCAAATTTCAACATATGAATAAGAATATGTTACATAAATCATTGCAGATGTTATATACCACCCATTACCTTCTGTAAAACCAAGAATCGTGATAAATATTATGCAATTTCCTATTTTATATTTTCAAACCAAAAGTGTTCTACAAAATAATAATACATTTTGTTGCTTCAAAGGTGTATAAGAAAATTCAATCTTTCATATTCATCTAAAAATTATCTCTTGAGCTCTGATATAGATGTATCATATATCCTCCTTCCAAAATTTTAGTACTCTATATTCATAAAAAATGATCAAATTCTCCATCAGTAATGGATATAATTTTCTTTTCCAAACTATTACAATCAATATTAGATATTTTTATCATTTTCAATAAGGATGTTTCAGAAATCATTTATAAAAGTTGGGAAGTTTCCCCTTTAATAATAATCCCCTTAAATAAATTTATTATATCCCAGAATAAATAATCTTTTTTCAATCCTCATCTTACTGAAAACTCTAGGATATTTCCAACTCAACGTATGAGCTATTATATTAGCATTACAATGGTGGTATTGTGTTGATAAATTACAATCCTTGAGTATTTGTTGCCATACATTTTACCTCTTATTTAATTCTTATTGTAAAAATATTTATTTAAAAAAAATTGATCCTCAAATATATCATATTTATCTCCATACAGATATTCTATCAAATATTCAAGGATAAAATATAGATTCGAAATGATGATCTTGGGTTTGATAGTTTGATTCATTGATCTTTAATATTCTTGAAGCATATGAAATAAACTTATCATTCTAAAAAAATTACAAATCCATGTCCTTCCTATGATATGTCACTAAATATCACAAATCCTTCCCCTATTGATGACAATGTAAATAGTGGAACATTGTTCAAATTATTTATTAATTATTTAAAAACATATTAATATTCCTCTATCCATAAAAACATAACCCCTTTTAATGTGAACTTTGTTAATGATATTGATAAAATATAAATGCTTTTAATAAATTACTAATAGTAACATATTAAGAATAGGAAACAAAATAACTCAAATATGATTTTAAATGTATTATATTCATTCAAATCCATTATCTCTAAAGGAAAAACTGATATTTCATCCTCAGAGATAATATGGCCATGAAAAAAAGATTCTTGTATCTAGAATTCACACATACTAAATTTCTCATATTACTTATTTTCTATAATATTATCATGAATGATTCATAAATTACTATTACGCAGTACAATTTTTTTTGGTTTATGAAGAAATATAAAATAGATAAAGCAATAAAATTATCAAGATATTCCTTGAACAATCTATCCATTCTATCCATAAATATAGAGGGTGGATTATTCAATCTCGATGAAATTACTTTACACTCTTAATGTTCGTATCTAATATGAAATGTTTCGTTTATAATATCTTCATTATTTAAAAAATGATGATTCACAAAATGAAGATAAATATTTAAAAAATGTTTCTCTATTTGAAGTTAAAAAAAAAGTCATTAAAATTATTAGTATGATAAATGTTCTTCATGGTAATGGAATTTAATTCCCTATAATCAATGCACAATATCATAGTCCATTAATTCTTTTCACAAACATAACATTTGATTCCCATGGAAAAACAATTAGGCATATGAATCTCTTATCACAAAACCCCTATAGTTGTTTCTTTAAGTCCACTAGTCCCACAATGGCCTTTATATAGGGAATTTTGGATATAGGATTTTCATTAGGGATTATATTAAAATAATACTCAACTTTATGATCTGGTGGATACCTGGGTTGTTCTTTAGGAACCATATATATGTATTCATTCACAATATAAACAGCTTCTTACATAGGGTTACCTTTCCCATCAATAGTTTGTGTATGAACTTCTTCACCTAGAATGTCATTAAGGGGGTATACTATGGCTTGATCCAAGCATGATTCATATGATTAATTATTTATTCTAAATACAAAACATTGCATATATCTATAAAAAAATAATGATTTACCTCTCTTAGAAATAAATTATTACACTAAACCTTGAAATTAAATCAATATGAATAATTATATCAATATATAAAATATGTATAATAATAAAATTTATGAATAGTTTATATTCATGAATCATAATGGGGATTCATTAAAATATCATTGTCATTAACATATTTCCTATATGTGCCTTCATTTATAACTCCCTTCTTAGAGTTATAACAAGATATTTGACTTTCTTGGAAATCATTGATGATAGAAAAGATTACATGGATCAAGAATAGAATAAATAATTATAGAAATCAGAATTTATGATTAATTTTCCTTCCAAAACATCACATTAAACATTATCTTTATATTTTGTATTTTATTATCATGGTATTATCCCCTTTTCCTCTTCTGTAATGATTTCCATTGATAATTTGGGGAAAACATTAATAGTACCCCATCTCCATATAGTTAATTCACTATACTTTTATGGATTATCCCATACCCTTTCAATCATGAGTAAAATTGGATTTCTCACCACACATGAAGGAAAACTTATTTCCTTCATGAATCTATAATTTTGTTTCCAAACAAAATTATTATATATTGGGTATTCTTCCATTTTTTTCTTCATGTAATCCATTTGTTTCTTCATTAGTTTCTAATTCAACGTCATCTTCTCCTTCTTTCCTAAAAAATCATATACCTTGGAGAATTATTTTTCTACTATGATATAACTTGACAATATATCCTCATATGATGAGAATGTTTGAGAGAATAGTATGATTTGATGTATTGGCGATATCCCATCAAATAAATGGTCAATAGTATACTTTGGATAACTTTCATATTCAAATTAACTCTTTAATAATATATTAAAGTTGGATTCATACATAGGGAGATTATACCACTAATTTTAACTTCAACTCATGAATTGTAACTCTATATTTGCTCATTTTTCATGAGAAGTATTTCATTTAAATAAAAAACCTTTATAATACTTCCACTCTATTCTTTATAATACATCCACATACATTGTGTTTTGAATTAATCTATAACATTGACAAAAATACATATTGGGACAATAAATTATAAGGAAAACCATTTCACTTTTAGTACATTCCATATTTTTAAATGTATTCTATAGGTAACTTATACATTTTATAGCTACTAATGGATTTACAGATCCATTGAATTATGGAGGATGTTTTTGCATAAAACAGTCTTACATTATCACACTACATTTTGTAACAGTAAGATAATTAATACAAGAAATTTTATTGGTAATAAATTGAATCAGATACCCCAATATAGTTATAATTTTTTAAGAACAAACTCCAACTACAGCTCCAACTCCAACTTCATTAAATTTCCCATGAGAGAAATCCACATAGAAATTATGATTAATGATATGGTTTTCACTCCATCCCCTTCGATCCACTTCTAATCCCATAAACATTATTATATTGTAACATTATGAATAATAATGTATAATTCATAATCTAGTTATACTCAAAACATAAATTGTAAATTTTATCATAGATAATATCAAAATCATTAGCTCAGTATCCAATAAAATATTGTCAAATAAATTAAATATATTCAAATATATAATAATTGGTTGTAAAGAGTTTTAATAATCCAAAGAATATCACTCTATAGTTTCTATCTAGATGTGAAAGATTAGGCCCACTCATTGTGCATTGATGAAGACCGAGTTAATACCACATCCCCCATATTCCACAACCACATCTGCTTTATGGTATCAGGATAGGGATGTAATTATATAAAAAACAAAACAATATATACATTACCAAAACTTATTTATATTACCCTAGACATAGACTTAACCATATAATATAACATAATGGTATGTTCTATAATATAGGTTTTCAAAAATAATTTTCTTGAGGGTCTTTCTAAACATGATCTATTACCAATTGTAAACACACTAAACCAAGTAACCATGAGTTTGTTGTTGATTTATGAGAGTAGAATAAGATATAGGTGACATCTTATTGATGGATTGAATAATATAATATTTCAGGAAAGCTAGATATATAATTGATTCTCACATTATATTTGAAATAAAAAAATAAAACACTAAATTTTTATTTATATAATTATTATTCCCTAGGTTTTATCATTACACATAAATCACATAACACATCCTATAATCCTGGGAAAGGAAAAAAATAAAATGATGAGATCAAATTCTTAGAATTGGACTATTTATAATGGAATCAATCATTGAATTAATAATTCATGAATAATATAGAACGAATAAATGATGATAAAATAATTCTTTATCAATAATCACATGAGTTTGAAATATATTCATTCATAACACCACTATTTAGATAACAACATGGATATAAATTTCTAATTCCATAATGATGGAATGAAAAATTCTATGCAACTTAAACTTATCATGAAAGCCTCATGCTAAGACATCACACATAAATGGTTAAGTAAAATGCCTAATACAAAAAATTGTTTTCTTATGATACATATAAATGTATCTAGGTGTTATGTAATTATACTCCCATATAACATTATATGTATGATTCTTTCATTATGTAAATTAAAAATACAACTTACCAATATTATTTAGTAATGAAAAACTTTTCATATTGGAAGAACTTTTGTATAAAATGTTAATAAATTTCCAAGTCTAAATGATCATAAGACATCCAAAGAAATATTTTGGATGGTATAGTTATATTATATCCATATAATATCATATGATTCATCAAAATATGTTAAGATAGATAAAAATATTTTTCAAAGAACACTGCAACATTTCTTGGGGAAAAAACTCTTTTCACTTTGAAATCAATTATTAATAATCCAAAAATTTTAAAAAAATGGAAAATTATTTTTCATAAAAGACCATGGGAACATATATAGGATTATTATAATTAATTAGTTTCTATTAGGTTGAGAAAATTGATTCCACTAGTAAATTCTAAATCAATGATTTCATTCACAGAAATGGTTAAAAATGTGTTGTTTGAAAAAAAGCTATAATATTACATAATTAATCTACAGTCAATAAAGTCTAAAAGATACATTAAAAAATAATTATAGTATATTTAAAACATCCATGTAAACATTTTAAATAATATATGAACATGGTAGGAATATATTCTTTTCTAAATTGAATAAAAACATTAATTTTCCATTAAAACATTATTTGGCCTTTTGGAGTGCTAATGAAGGTAAAAATAGAAATAATACATATAATACCTACAAATAAACTTATTAGAATAAAATTTACTAGGTTTATGAAATAAATATCATATAAAATTATCATTAGAAAATAAAAAATAAACAATTTTGAATATGGTTGAGGTTGTGAAATAAACCCTTGACTCAGTTTTGACTTTCTTTATAAATTATTTTAGTCTTCTCAATAATAAATTGGAGTTATTAAAAATATATAAAAGAAAAATATTCCTATTTATAATATCATATATGATCTAATTATAATATTTCAACACTCTTTTTTAATAAATAATTATTAAAATCATCTTTTTTATTTTTTACGATTTCATTTTTAATATATGATTTGGTTTGGTAAATTCTATCCTAGAGTATTTTTCATGGTTCCATCATATGTATGATTTAAATCATGATATAAATATAATATATATTAATTATATATATATATATAATCATCCTTTGATGTTTAGTTTGAAAAAGGAATCACATCCCTTCTTTGTGGTGGAAGTCAACACATACCTACGAGTGACAATACCATTTTTTAATCGGAGTAAGGGTAAGATGGTAAATGATATATGATGTTTCTATAATAATTATTATTTCATAAAAATAATATAATTTTGTTATTTCTATATTTATAAAAATTTATGTAATGTGGTGTTGAATAACCAATTACACCGCTACGTGGAGACAATATGCCATACTTATGTTGGGGCAATGTTTTAGTGATCCATAACATTGAAAAGAGATGAATATGGATTGTGTCACCAGAATAAAAACATTTTTGATTATTTATAATACTTATTTTTTATATTATTAGGGTTATAGAAGATTTTAATAAAGAATATTATGAAATAAAATGAATAATTTCTATTGAACATTATATATCTTATTTGGGAACCCACATTTGGATAACACCTTAATCCATCTAGGATGGTACATTGAAGATACTAGATCCAATGGTTCATGTGGAGGATTTATTTGAATGTATACTGATAGGTATTTGAAAAACATTATTTCTTAAGGGGTGTAAATATGGGAGGAAATTAGGTTCCCCTTTATAGATAAGGAAAAAGACTCACTTGGAATTACAAAAAATATTTTTATAATGTAATGTATTTCTCGATGAAAGTGAATGAAAATAATAAAATAATATAATATGATAATTTTTTGGAAAAAACCAAAAAACTTGATCAGTACATGTTTAATTTTAATTTATACCCTTATCTATAAGTTTAACCTCCAATGAAAAATATTTTTAACTATTACAATAGTAATTTTTTAACTATTCATACAACTCATTTTGTAAAAAATTTAAGTTTTACATATTATATAATGTTAACTACACTAATTAAAATTATTTAACTAATTTTATAAGATTCAATTTTTAAAATTAGAATAATTTAATTTTGAAGTGAGAAAAATGCAATGAGAACCATTTTAAAAAATGCTTGTTTTACGTATAAAAATGATTCCAAAGAAAAATAAACTATAACATTGATCCTGATGGAAGTAAATATATTATTTTGATTCATAGGTGATATATTTTTCATTAAAAAAATCCAATACATAATGGAACCATGTAAACACTTGATTATGTTAGAATAAATAAAACATGTTTTTTATTTAAAAAATAATACTTAAAATTATCAAATGTAATGAATATATTTATTCATTTAAAACAATATTTTTTATGAATTATATTAATTATTAAATATATTTCTTGTCTAATAAACAAATTTCAAGATATTTGAGGTTATTCTATTATTATTATATTTTTATAAATATGATACTTTTTGTAAAATTTATATTTTTCACAATTCATAAAAATCATATATTTTTAAAAAATCTCAAATATTATATATAAGATAGGTTTGTATGTGTTGAATTAAAAAATGCTATTCATTTAATTATTTTCAGTTTATAAAATTTTTTAATTTATTTTTTAATACCATTAATTAATAAAACTATGTCAATTATGTTATTCTTTCTCCAGAATGAATAGAATGCTATAATTGAAGCTTATGTATTATAGCAACATCCTTGACATGATTCAAAATATTATATAATAAAACATCCATATTTAATCACCATTGTGGATACTAATGGTCATGCTATATTGAATACCTCTATTATAATAACATCAACAATGTGTTTACCAAAAAATCTCCTCCCAATTTGCACCACTATCATGTTCTTCAAAAAAGATGGATTTTTACTTCTTCATATAACATGATTATATCTCAAAAATAAATAGTTCTACCTGAAATAATCAATGTAAAATATGTGTTGATTCTTTAAAACTTATTTAACACACACTTAAATAGTAGTTTGATAGACACTCTTCTGACATAAAAACTTCTTGTGTAGTCTTGTTGTTATTATTCTTCCACTATTATACTATTACCATTATTTTATTGTTATTATTAGTATTCACAATCACATACAAAATAAAGGACACATCATAAAGCATATATAAAATTAAAAAAATATTTTCCAAATCTATATTAAATTTCAAATTCATATTCAAACCATTACATACATCAATAACACTTAAAATTAATATGATTAATTTTATGTATTTTGGGATATGAAAACAATCAATCCAGAAATGAATATTTTAAAAACAATATTGATTATTTTCGGATTATCATATATAGTACTAAATCTTTCAGGTCATTAATATCTCATATTCTAGACTCTTCAACAAGAAATGGTGTGAAGTCATACATTACTGCATGATAAACTAGTTCTCCCCAATATAATTTTAAATATAGATCTTTCATTATGGTGTAACAAATTTTTTCCTAGAAAAAGGATTCTCTTAGACAATCTTCATACATATTAATTATTTTCTTCACAAGAAAATCTCTTTTAATGACCTCAATATAGTAGGGAAATTAAATATCATAATTTCATCTCATTGCATAACACCACTCAAAAAGCTACACATTATCCAATACAAAATTGTGATATAATCATATAAGTAATGAGTCATAGAAACATATCATAATTTTGAAAACATAAAAATTCATATTTTTCATGGATATTTGGTTTCTATGTTATATTGGAAAAGTTCGAAATATCATTAGATATATTGTTTTTATGATTTCTATGACTATTTCATGACATAATTTAATATTTATCTAGTAGAATTTAATATTCTGTGACATTAATAAAGAAATGTTATCATGAATTATGTCATTATTCATTAATTACTTATCATATTTTAGTTTCCACAATAGTAAAATCAAAAATTGATAAATCTCACATATCATTAACTATGGTGTGATCAAAGAACCCATGGAATGATAAGACTTATTTTGAACTTATATAAAAGCAGTTAGAGAATAATTAACCTTACATAGTATTCATTATCATATAAATTAATCCCATGTAGACTTCATCATGGTTTAGTGACGTTTTTTATAGTATGAATTAATCTATAATTCCACAACCTCTTTAAAAGTTTATCAAATCACCTCTAATGTTATTCTATACATATAAGAACATCTAATCATACTTCAAATCAATTAAATATTTATTTAATAGGTCTTTGTTCATGATTTATGTGACATTGAAAGGCAAACATAAAACCATACCCACTTCATGTATTTTTATTTTCGTTTCCCTAGAAAACATCACAATTATAGTGAATTCTTATTTAGAATCTATGCATAGAGCCACCCTTATATATAAAAAATCATCCCATGGTGAAATCCACTCTTGAACTAAATATATTTCTAATTAAACACTTTGATACAATAATATTCCCCTCTAAATATCTTTATAAAAAATTAAACAAACCCAATTTTTTCAAAATCATAACACTTAGCAATGAATCATCATTAAATAATTCTATGCCTACAAGAATGAACACATTTTAGGTGGTAATAATATTAAATAATAATGTATTATTATCTATTAAATTGAATTAAATCCACTTATTCATTAATCTAACTCACCATGTATCTTATTTCACTTTAAAAAATATTATTTTAACTTATGTATTACATGTTTCTATGTGCAATCTCAACATACAAGATATAATAGTTTAAAACCCACACACAAAGATACTGACATCACATATTTCACCTTTTAAGCACCCCAAAATTAGTGATCACTCCCCAATAGGTTTAAACATATATCTTTGGATTATCCCTTATTTTTATTTTTATTTCATACATTGTGGGATAAACACAAATGTATTTACATTATTCTTGAAAAAAAAATTAACAAGTATTTTCTCTCCCAACATGTGTTCCTTTGATCAAACTTTATATACTAGTAATTTTTGTATCCATACGACAAAATTATCATCATATGAATATATCCTATATGAAACCAACAATGACTACAAAAGGAAAATCGTCATCTCGATCAACCAATTTAACCATTAGTATCACTCTTTATGGAATTCATCACGTTTAAATCCTTGTTGACCTAAATTTGATGACACAGAAGAGATGAGTAGTCCATAGATGCTCAACATTAATGTGTTTTTTAATTAATATCTTATAATCACATAAAATAACATATTATCATTCAATGTTATAAATTATTGAGGAAATTAAATTCTGAATTTTCTTCACTTATGTTATTGTTATCAATTTTATGAAATTCATTTGGTAATCAAAATTTTCCCTAGTGAAATCATGATATTTTTGAATCATTTTTTGAGATCCTTATTTAATGTAAAAATATTCTTGTGTCACATATGTTACAATAATATTTTTTTCCGAGATAAATCTCACACTTCATGGGTAGAATTAGAAAATTATACATAAGAATTTTGATATAAGTTTTTATCTCCAAAAATTTATACGTTGATTGATTCTAGTTATTTAACCAATGAATGACTATTCTCTTTAACAAATTCAAATTTATCAATCTTTTTAGTCAGTATGAAACTTATTTTCTCGACACATAGGAGTAATATAAATTTTTTCATTTCGAATTCACCCATATCTAATATAACCAAATAAAAATCATTATTATTTATTTTATATTCATTATTTCGATTTAAAATATTATTGAATATCATCCTAAATTCATTTTTTACATGAAATCCATTTTAGATTCATGTAACTCTTCATAAATCATTGATGATACCTCCTATTCATTTAATGACCCACCATCAACACATGTCTCTTTCACATCCATTATTTTAATTAATTCCATCTCACTGTTGTGACCACCTAAAAATTACTCTCATTGTCATCACTTCATGATTCACCATTCATAAATAAATGAGTCTTTAATTCCTTAAAAGAATAATTATTCCATTAACATCACGATAAAAAATCTATTTTTGAAGATTCATTGAATTCAAGCTAGATTTTTTATCATGAACTCTACTTCATATTTATATTCATCTTCCTCAAATATTTTCCCATTTTGAAGAAATATTACCAATTCTTCTATAGATAAAACACTTCAAAAGTAAATCTACAAAAAAATTATAATTTCTTATTAAGAAAACTTTTGAGATGATTGACATGATTAGTCAATTATTACATAGAAAACTTTATCCAAATACTAAATTCAAACCTAATCCTTATCTTTTTAACCAATTTCCCATGTGTTTATATCATTATTCATGATATTTAATGATACTTCTCAGCAAAACATGGTTTTATAAATTCATTCCATTCTCATCATATATGAAACCATGAACTTTTCAATGTTGTCCAAAGTAAGTGTTTTAATATCACAATTCACTAGTTTTAATACACTGACATCAACTTTCTCTAGTGAGCTATGAAATATAATCTTAACCATTAGTCAAAAATTTTGAGTATCACCTATCCCTTAATGGTGATCAAAAACACACTAAACCTTATAAATAATTTAGAAATATATTTTTATCTATGAATATGTATTTATTGATACATCAAACTCAATATATAAAAATTTTCAATTTTGGAATTGTGGGTTCATTCGAAAATATTTTTTAAATTGTCAAAAATAAATTTTGTAGTCTAAATCCCCAAATAATTTAAAATATCCATCTTGTAAAACGATGATAATATTAAAATTATTAGACAACAGTCAATCTCCTAATACTCCAAAGCATCCTAAGTTAAATTGTATTCTTTTGAAACATGTGTAAAACCACTATTCACAATATCCGGATCATCCATACTAAAATCATGTATTTATGGTGAAATTATATCCTTATAAACATTTTAAAATATTATATTTAATGTGGGAAATCATTACATTTAATTGAATAGATACATTTCATGGAAGATATAAATGTTATGATCACAACTTGAACATAAATTAAAACTTATAATATAAAAACTCAGATAAGTACTTAATTATGGAAGAGATAGAAAAATATAATACCAAGTGGGTCTAATAATATTCAAATAAATAAACTATAAATTTTATATTCTTTAGAAGATGCATGGAATGAACTAATACAACATCTGATGACCCCAATGTATGGGGTTAATTCTTTATATAGGGGTGAATCATTGAATATTTTTTTATTTTCCCTTATATAATTTCATATCAAATCAACCACTTTAGATTTTTAGAGTGAACAAGCTCACTATTGAACTTATCAAAGAAAACAAAAAATAATGAATGAATAAACACCTAATGTACAAGGATAACATCCCAAAAGTTGAAACTAAATTCCTTTCTTGATATGAATAATCTCATGATATAAAATTCTTATAAAATCAACATTTTGGATAAAATTACAAATGGTGTAATTGTTATACATAATATATGAATATAAAAATCACTTTTTCCAAAAATATTACTATTTTGGATTATTCTTCAATGATGTAGTAATTTCTATTATTCATCATATTTAGTTTTCTGATGATAATGTATTGTTCTCCCACAATTATAAAATTAATAATATTTTTTAATAGTTTTATAATTCTAATATAAACAGATAAACAATGGTGTGATGAACACTCTTCCCATACAATAAATTCATAAGTACACTTCTTCTCTATCTAATATTACTTCTTATAATCTATTTTACCAAACTATTTATCTTTCTATCTCTATAAAAACTCACATTTAATATGAATTATCCTCTATATATCATCTAATATATTATAAACACTTCATCATATATTCTATATTTCCATTCTATATTAAAATTTTAACTATACCGGTTTTGAACTTATAGTAAACATATCATTATTCTTCCATGGTATTTTTATCAATATGAACATTTTATTAATTATTCAATAAAAATAAATCATTAAATGATTCTTGTTGATTAAATATTAGAAAAAACAATTCATCCATATCATAATCATCTTGAATTTCACACTCTTTCATAAATTATGTTATGACATGATATATTGAAGAGCGATCAACCATTTCCCCCCGACTACTTTTGAAATGGATTCACCATTTACAGTGTGAGAAACCACTTCACAAGATAAGGATTCTTTTTCATGATCTTATTATAGTAAAATACTATTTTTCACATTGAAAACACTACTGGATACCAAAAATACTTTCAGAGCTTCACTCTCATGGATTATGACCAAGGAAAATTACCATCCCACAAGACATTATTTATCTTATGCTCTAATGGGATCTATGACTGTATGTTGTAACTAATTGTATACTCAAAATAAATATTTGAAACATGAAAAATACAGGTTTTAAATCATTTAATGGTTTTCATGTTTTGATTGGAAAATTTAAAATTTTATTAGATTAACTTTGGTTGATGGAATAACCATTAGGTTTTAGGGTTACTCTTTATTACTCCCATTGACTACAACATTAAATAAATTTATTCATGACATGATATTATTCATTACTATTTTATTATTTATTTATTAAAAAGTCTTTTATATTCAACAGAATTCAAATACAAATGGATTAATCTCACACAACTCCACTTTCCATAAGTTCAAAACATTAATTATTCAACTAAAAAACATATATCCCTATATAATGTTATTAATAGTAGTTTTAAACTATAATAGAGTTCATTATATTTTAAATTAATCATTATTAGACTTTATCAAGTTGTGATTACATATACTAAGGTGTGATTTAAACTACATCTCTTGAACATCATCCAAACATTAGTAACTAAACTCTGTAAATATTTCACCCATATAAAAAAACCAAATATAATTCACATAAAACAAGTATTTTCAATTTGGGATTACGAAAAATTTATGAATTGATAATAAAATCCATCAAACAACTAATGTCAAATTTATCATTTCTTAGTTTCTTCTCCCCATATGAACATAAAAATGAAATATAATACTTATTCAGCATCAAAACATAAAAAAATACCATTGGGTTTCAAAAACAATTTCATGTCAATAAAACCTCTATATGTACAAATTTATATTATTAAATCATAGTCTAGAAATATATCTTAGGATTTAAATTGTTTTCTAATGTTATTGTGATTATATACAATTTTATTTTCCACCTATACATCAAAATAGATGTCTAAAGTAAATTGGAGACTCCCTACGAAGTATTTAATACTTATAAAATAAATATACATCATAAATCACATGAATAATTAATTTATATGAATAGCCAATAATATTTTGGTTGTATTTGTTTAGTGGGATAATTTAATTATAGTAAATACTATTGAATATTTTTTAATCTTTTATTTATATTTGATATATTGAATTATGTAATTTCCTTAGAGATAATTATCTATGGTTTTTGGTATTTGAAATTATGATTATTAAAAGTTTTTATGATATGAAATAATTGTACTTAAAAGTAAATTTCTGGCTCATGTTTCAATTATTTCATGTTGATTCACTTTTACATGGTTTAATTATACCTCTTTTGTGGTAGAAATTTTCAAATAATGAATTATTTATTTTATATTTACATATTAATGCTATGTTTTTTCCACTGAAAGAGAGGATTTTATTAAAGGTTATTTGTATTAAATTGTAATTATGTTACATCATTGAGTGTAACAAATAAGTTTAAAATAAAATCTTCTTGTAGAATCTTTATACACTGTGTTTCTCTTTATTATCGCATTATATTTTTTTCAAAGAATATACCAATGAATATGGTTGTGGTTAGATATATTAAATAAAATAAATTAAAAAAACAATGATTTTGGGGAAGGTATAAAGTAGTAGATTAATTCACAAGGAGTATTCTATAAATGAGGTACTGATGTTTTCCCCAACTTATTCTTATTTTGTAGTGTGAATTAATACCATTCATCACAAAACCTCTAATATTTCTATATAATGGTCACTAATATATATATATATATATATATATATCATGAATGTGAGGTAATATTCCATCTCTTATTTATTGGTTGATAACATATATCAATCACTTGCATGAAATTTTCAATCTATCAACTATTTTATCGAATAAACAATGTAGTCCTAGTATAAATAGCACACAATCACATAACCAATCCCTATAGTATTGTTCAACTCCATTGTATGAATAAATATCCATTAAAGTTATTTAATGGTCATATATAATAGAATTAAAAGTTTTTATATCTGTAGGGTAAGTGTAACTGTCACATAATTCTACTAGTCTATTATCGAAAAAAATCATCCTATAGGGAAAACATATATTATTAAGAAACTTGTATTCAAAAAACAAGAAAAACTACACTAGTTTAATATCCATTAGAATAATTCTATTGTATATAAATCCACAAGAATATATATTTCATGAGTACTAAACATGGTATAAAAAATTTATAATTAAAAATAAAATATTTGTCCAATTTTCTAAAATACAAGACTAAAACGTTTACTCCCTAATGATATTGACACAAGTTAGAGAGTGTCACAGTTGATGTATCCAGATGCATGATATGATTATAAAAATTCCCCTTCATATTATATTTATTATCTTTCATAGTTTGTTTCATTTATATTAATGCATTTTTAAGGTCCTATTTAGTTTTGTATTTTTTTATTCACGACCATCTCACATTTTGGTTCATTAAAATGTAATGTAAATTTATAAGAAAACTTTGTATATGAATTTTTATTTTATTCTTACTTTGGTGAATGTTTCCCTTATAGAGTCAGATAATTGGTTTATTCAAATATCTGGGTTGGTAGGCTTCAAGAATAATTTCCCAACAATATAATATTTTTATTGTTTCACTTTAGAACCACTTTCTTACGAATAATCACCCACCCCTTTCAATATCTCTTTATATATTTAGAATAATGATATGTATGTATTTATTTGGGAATTCTAGATTTCTTTAGATTGGTATGGAATAAATATTACTTACCTTGAATGGATACCACATTTACATTGGATCTCATCATTTTCTCTGGTTCACCATTAAAAATCTTCGACATCATCATTATATAGGTATTTGATTTTCATATTTTCAATTAAACTTATCCTTCTATGTATTATATTTCTCTATTAACCGAAATATGGATCATATTTCCTACATATATAGATTTTTGATTCCTCCAATAAATCTTATATGAAAGTTTTACTGTTTCCATTAATTCTTACATGAGAAATTCAATTCTTGTTTAAATCATACATGGAAAGTATGATTTTACAATCAAACCAATTCAAAAAATTATCTTCGTCAATTCCAACATTATTATAGGTTCAACAAATATCCCTCATAATCAATTACAAAATATTGGGTATAAAATCATATTTAGTAGAACATCAAGTCAATGTCAGTCATGGTTATTCTATTAATTTTTCATGGTATGTTTGACATACTTTGAATAGTCCTTCTTGTTAACATAGTTATCCTGGCCTCTCATTACCTATATGTTTTTTAAAAGGTTGGGTACAAAGCCTCATTTATTATTAAATCAAAGAAAAGACCTATTTTAACTGGGTAGAGGGAGACCCATTACATAGCCTGAAGGCCTGATGGGAATTTAGCTTATTACATGGCCTGTAGGCCCAAATTTTGGCCCAATGGCCCATTCTATGAATAGTATTTCCACAGTACCTACCTACTACAGTACCTCATAGTACCCGCCACTACTACAGGTCTCGACCACCGTTACAGTACCAAAAATTTCTATAATGTTTCCGCTGATATTGTACGCTACAGTACCTGCACCCAATGGGGTTTAAACACCCATTTTTCATGTAGGATTACGAGGTGCTTACCACTAAGCCAAACCCCAACTACTCTCATCACCTATATATAATTAAAATAAATGAATAATTTATTTAGTTTATTCATTTCAATATTAATATAATATTTAGATTATTATAATATTA
Organism: Viscum album; assembly: GCA_963277665.1. Classification (NCBI taxonomy): domain Eukaryota; kingdom Viridiplantae; phylum Streptophyta; class Magnoliopsida; order Santalales; family Viscaceae; genus Viscum; species Viscum album. The sequence goes on from OY728145.1 coordinate 397,901,820, forward strand.
TTTTATATAATATATTTAGTTAATTAAAAAAACCCTATATATTTAGAAATATTGTAAATTGTAATTAAAATAAAAATTATGGAAATGTATTTTTGTTGATTATAAAAAAATTAACTATTTGTGGTATATCTCTCCATTAAACATGTCATTTGCACCCCTGAAAAAAAATCTATTAATTTAAGGAATTATTACCCAAACGAATTTAAATATACATTCCATAATGAGATTAATATTAAACTATGTAATGATAAACATATTATGAATCTATTCTAATTATCGTTACCTTTATATCACTTTCGTTATACACATATTTATTAACATTATATAATTACTTATCATTATTTATGACCCACCATATTGAAAAATTTCTCTGATCATTCATCGATTAAATATTTTGAATTACTCTCAACTATTTAAAAAATATTTTCATTTATAGGGTTTCTAATAGTCTAAATTATTTCATTATATTTTCATAATATTCAAAAAATATTTTTCACTAACATTTATAGATTAAATTTTTTTTATATAGCTTTGATATTAAAGGATCATTTAATTCGAATTTTGTAATATTGAATAAAATGGTTGAAATGTTGTATTCAGTATATTTTAACAATTTTCTATGTTAAATAAATATATATTGATAATACATAGACTTTTGGTTCTTATAGAAAAGTTGAATGTGTGTAAAACTATTATGCGAAAATTTTACAAGGATTATAAGTTGCATTATCTAATGTTTCATGTGGATATATAAAGTATTACTGAACTTAATCCCAACAATTATAAGAGAAATTACCATGATAAAGAGTTGGAATTGGGAATAATTGGAAAAGTACTAGAATATAAAAGATATTAAAAGTGATACATCATATTATCTATAACATAAATGAAATATTTTCCCTCATCAATGATTCATATTTCTTTATCGTTCAATTTGATGAATCATGAATCCCTAGGATGAATAATATATTTATGATCGAATGTACGCTAAATTGTATAGAATATAATTTTTTGTGAGTTGTATTATTAATAAAAATATATTTTATAAATTATAAACGTTATTTGGATTCTCATGCAATATTTTTATTGATATATATATCTTAAGTTTCTTGGTTTCAATACCACATACTCAGGGTTTTTCCCAATGTGAAATCATTTTTTCCTATGAATGAAATGTATCATAAGTATAGAAATTGTAATGAAACTCATGGGGAACTATGATCATAATTATCTTCTTGATTCTATATGGAGATCTTACATACCATTGATACTAGGAGATTAAATTCAGGGAAAAATGATTAAACATATTAACAATGAATGAATCTCACACTCTAATTATCACTCGATTAAAAAAAGGAAAAAATTAGAAGAATCAGATTTTTATATATCATAAAATATCATTATTGTAACACCCTGAGATTTTATGAGATATATTATTATTAATTTCATTGATGTATTATATTATACACTACACCAAGATTAGATCGTACTATATGAAACATCGTACTAGCTTGCGTTATACACAAAACCAAACGGAGCTTTCACTACACGCAGCCCTGACTTGGCTTACATTACACGCAATCAATACCTTCTTCGATAACATGTGTAGTACGCAATACCAAGTTTCACTAAACGATATATTATTATAATATTATTATGAACTTGCCGTTATGAATAGTAATACACACTTTTTAAAATTTTATAAATTTTATCTTTCAAAATGGACTTCATTTTTGGATTTGGAATATCAAAATTATCCTAGGGTGAATTTTTGGTATTTTTCTGGAAACATTCAATTTTTGATGAATAGTGAAAACATTGGGTTACTATTTAAAAACCGACTTTTTATTTAAATAATTATTTATTTTATTTAAATTTATTTTAGGTCAAAATTGATACATAATACCTATATAATTTTAATTTAATTCATTTGAGTCATTTTATAATAATTTTAGATATATAAAAATTTTATTGAACTTTTCGCCGTCTTTACCCACCTCCTAGGAGAATTTGAAAATTTACATAAAACATACTTTTACCGCTTCTGTGAGTGTAATTTCAAAAATCCAAGAGACACGGTTAATATCAAGGAGTAAAATTTGGTTCAATAAGATAAAAATAACTTTTGGTCAATAGTAACTTTTTTCTTTTATTTACCACGGTTAAAAGTAAATAGAGTAATTAAGGGTAAAAATTATATTATTATTACCCTAAAACATGTCCTAATTCTATTGGATAAGTGTAATTAGACCCAAAACAACCTTAGGAATAAAATATTACCCTTTAGGTCCACTTGGATTAGATTAGGACACTTATTATTATTTTATTTAAAGAAGAGTTAAAATAGTTAAAATCAAATATTAATAACTAAACAATTTTTAATATTAGGTTATATATAATATAAATTCCACTATAAATATTATTTAGAAATATAAAAAGATTTCATACATAATGTTATTTTCTTTATAATTTTTAGACATAAAATAATTTAATTTATTTATGATACAATGATGATATAGTAATTACCTTATTAATGAAATATTAACATAATTGATGTTATAAATACCCAAATAAATGTAATTTGAGACATTTTATGCATTACACTAATTTTATAGGTTAATATGACATATTATGATTTATTAAATTAACTTTTTTCTAACTAATCATGTTTTTATTATTTTCACAAAAATCAATTACCAAATAGTGTAAAAATTGACATAAAATAGTTTTTAAAAATAATATTATATAATTAATTGTTATTATATTCCTAAAAATACAAGGTTAGGAAACAATACTAAGATAAGGTTATATATATAAATAATTAACCACTTGGGGTTCGTTTGGCTTGTTATAGTAAGTTTATTAACCATACAGTGTAAGAAAACAAGAAGACACGGTAAAAGTTAAATTATTCAACTAAGAGTTAAATCTAAATGATAAGGTTAAAATAATAACCTAGAATTTTATAAAACCTATTGTTTGAGAGTATTTAGACCCATACCCACTATAGCTTCTAAATAAATCAATTTGGAGCTATTATAAACCGAATATGACTTTATTATAAAAAAATATATTATGTTTTTTCAAAGGTACCCCTCTCCTCCCTTATAAAAAGGGCACCCCTTCCCTCTTCTCTTCACACCCTTTTAAGCCTTGAAGCTTCGAAAAACCCTGAAAATTCCTCTTCTAAACTTATATAGTTATGTCATAGAGGTTCTGGTCTTCTAAAAAGATCAACTCTAGTGCCCTAAGAAGAGGTTTAAAGGAGGTGCGTCGAGGAAGTGGTAATCTCTTCTACCGACTCTTTCAAGTTTCATTCTTCTTCTACTTCCTCTTCTTTAGTTGTTTAATTATAAATTAATAACATCAGTATTACTAATATAATTATATGTCATTATAAATATTAAACAACCCTATTTCACCTTCTATCCATCCTACAGAAAATGAAATCACCGCGTGTGCGTACGTACAGAATACCGTCTCCACGCCGTGCTGTAATCATTTTTCCCACCACCACCGTACTTGGATGGGTATAATGGTGTAAAGAATAACTATATATGATTATTATAACATCATACTGATTCTAAGATATTATATCATCCACTCCAATTCCATTCAATAAATATGGGAACGATGTCATCGCTCGTGCGTACGTACGGATTACTGTCTCCACGACGCGATAGGATTCATTTTCCGTGTTAACAATTCAAGAATGATTATAGAGTATATATAATAAGTAATCATGAAATTTATGACATAATAATGCTATTATATTTATTTATATATATATATATGTATGTCATCTACTTAATTCCATTCAATTCAATAAGGAAACGAAAACAACGTTCATGGGTACGTACGGACTACCGTCTCCATGAACGGTGTATTTCACTCCATGTATCGATCTATTATATATATGTATATTCTGAATATATATTATACATAAATCATGTTTTATATTCTGTAATTAATTAATCATGATATAAGTAAATATATTAATAATTACAAGTCAAAACACGGATGATAAATGAAAAGATTTTACCAAAAATGCGGCTTTAACATGGAATTGACAAATGAACGGATAATATAAAGTCGTAAGTGAATCATATATGATATCATAGATATTATTATGGTTCTGTTACAAGTTAATAATATGTTTAAACCCCCTATACAAGATTCTCAGACACATACGGAAGAAATTGGACATAAGGTAAGAGAAAATTATTCCAATCTCATTCTTATCCAAGATTGTTTATTCGTAAGTATTTACTGGGGTTATGTTTATTATCCATGTTCATATTTTCTCAAAATGTTTTTATAAAATGTTTACATTTCTTACATGTATTTTTAAATACATTTTTACCCATTTTTACTTTTACCACATCGTATGGAATGAATCATTCTTTTGTTTACCATACAAAGTACATTTTAACTTTTCCGATAAAAGTATGAGGAGAATGTTTTTTTATCTTATAAAACATGAACGGATTTTTATGGGTTCATAACACCTTATTTTCATGATTATTACTCTACAAGATTTAAAGACTATTTTTAACAAAATTCTTTTCTTTTAAAATCTATTTGCATTTTGTGAAAAGAAAATTATTTTGAAGAAGAAAGGATATTTTTCTCAAGAATTCATTTCAAGTGTTTTATCAAAACCATTTTCCATATAAGATCGAATTATTTTATATGTGTATGTTTCAAGTATAATGTCTCTATTATTTACATGGTTTCAATTTTCTTATTATTCAATGATACTCATTTGTTTTATATGGATTATTTTATGATGGGATGACGTTTATGAGACCCATTTTATTCTTTGGGTTATGATTAATGATTTATATTTATTTTGTGGCACAAGTAATAATGATTTCATTATGAGATGGGTGGGACCTATATCTCCCTAAAATTCATTGGTTAATGATTTATATCTCATGAGATATACATGGATGGAATGTAAATTTAATCTGGTTCAGTGATACCGGACTGGAACGAAGAGTGAACTCGATTCAGAAAGGGACTTTATCCACAATGATGGTCATGGCAGCAATGCCTTGGATACTATGGAAATCATATCCTGTGCTTAATGGTTTGTCATAATTACATGTTTTATTCCCATGCTATTTTATCATGATTTATGTTCCTTTATGACATATTCCTTACACACTTCCAATATTTATGTCTTTGCTCAAGATTTTGATGTTTAGATTTTATGTTCAAGTTTTTTTTGGATTAAAATTTTTATGGATTGTTTTATGTTCTCTATGTCTACCATTAATGAGCATTTAATCTCACCCTTTTTATGTTTTCTTTTCCCCAGGATATAAAGAAAGGTTTTAGGTAAGAAAACAAAAGGGGAAGATCTTTATGGGAGATGTTGAAGATCTTTCACCACGATTAGAAGATTTTATTATAAGTTTCCAAAGACACTAAACTATTACGGTCCTTGTATGTCTATTTTTTGTTATGTATTATGTATTCCGCAAAACTTAATGTAATGTCCGTGTACATCAAGATTTGGGTCTCTACATTTGGTATCAGAGGAATGGTTTAGTTAACCTTTTGAAACTAGGATGCGAAAACTGTAGTGAGATCCATAGAGATTTTTCTAAGGTATATATAGGGATGTCCCTAAAGTTAAGTATATGTATAGGTTATAGTCCTAGAATTACAGTAACAATATTAGAATTAACCCTAAGATGTTATATATTGAAGTTACTCCCCCTTTATTATGTTGTTTTCCCTATCATGAGTTTTGCCTCTCAAACTATTATTTTTCGGTTTTAGATGATGGCTGGAACCCAAAGGAACTGTGTTGATCAATGTAATGGACAATGCAATGATTTTCCTCCTGAACAACCAAATGTGATGGGAGATGGAGTGAAAAATATTATTGCTATAATTACACAATATATGAATCATTTTGGATTTCCAAATGATCAGAGAAGGGAACAATATTCTATTGAGTCATTCATGAGGTAGCGTCCACCTTATTTCAATGGGTCTTCTGATCCACTTGTTGCTGAACAATGGATCAGTACCATTGAAAAGATATTTTCCATTCTTCATTGTTCAGAACATGATAAAGTCATTCTAGCTATTTACCATTTAGAAGGTGAAGCAGACCAGTAGTGGTCTCTAATTAAGAATACAAGGCCCTAAGATGAAATTGAATCCATGGAATGGGATGAGTTGAAGAACTTGTTTTTCAGTAAGTACTTCCCTCGTATTCTTCGAACAAATATGGAAAAGGAGTTCCTTGAGCTTAAGCAGAAGTATGATAAATCTGTTGGTATATAGGAAGATAATTTTAAAAGGATTTCAAGGTATGCATCTGGTTTTATCATCCAACCTGAAAGTAAAGTTGATCGATTTTTCAGTGGCTTAAAACCAAGTCTTCAAAGGGCATTAGCTATAAGAGACTTCAGTAGCTATGAAGAAATTGTGCGTTGTGCTATCAAGGTAGAACTGGAAGTTGGTGTAAAATATCCATCTCATGGTTTTGACAAGAAACCAAAGATGGAGTTCAATGAAAAACCTCAGAACAATGGTGAAAAGAAGGTGAATGTTTCTTTAAGCTCAAAGTGTGGAAAGAAGCATGGTGGAGATTGTCAAAAAGGTACTAGAAAATGTTTCAAGTGTGGAAAAGAAGGTCATCAAGTAGCTGAGTGCCGAATTAATGGGAAAAAGTTTTCTAATGACGTGACTAGAGAAAAAACTACATAGAACGCTCCACCAACACTTCAATGCTTCAAGTGCAAGGAAATGGGGCATTATGCTAATCAATGCCCTAATCCAAGGGTTAAGGACGATAAACGTGAGCAACCTCTTAAGGCAAAGGATAAAGGGAAGTCACATGCTATCTCTATTTGTGATGTTGAGTATGACAATGATGTTGTGGAATGATTAAGTGTTTATGGGATTTCAAATTAGTATCATGGAATCTCATTTATGGTATCGTGGAATATTGGAATATCTATGTATTGGTTTATTATGGTTTTCAATGATTATATGGTACCGATAACCATGAAAAGTGATTGTAATATTTTTGGAAAGTAGATGATATGTGCATAATGAAGGGATAAAGAGATAATGAGATGTTTGATAGTATTATTGAGCTCATGACTGATGTAAGGATAATGTGATATCATGGTTTGAGTATATAGAATTTTTTGGATTTTGGTATGTGGAAAGAGTTAACTTTTGATAGCATTCATGTTTTCACTAAGGTTCTATGGTAATTTATGTTTCAATAGAATACATGATTAAAGTATTCACATGTTTGGAATGTGACCAACAACAAGATATATCTTATGATATATGGGGACAAATAAAGGAATTCACCTGCTCGGTAGATGAAATTCCTACTAATCGGACAGAAGTATTTTAGATAAGCCTAAATACTGGAATGGATTGTGTTGAACATAAGTTAGTATTGTTTAAGGATATAAAGGTTTTAGATATTATTGATGGGATGTTATAATAATGTATTTTTAGAAAAAGGACAACCTGCAGGATGGGCGACTAACCGTCAAGTTGGAAAAGCTTGCAGGAATCGAACCCACAACCAAAGTACGATAGACCTTTATCGCCTACCACTAGCCTACAGGAAGTACCTGGTTAGTAGAAACTAGTTTTATTCTATTAAGCGCTATGATAGATTAAGTATAATTCCATTTTTGGAACTATATACGATTAATTTCACCATAAGATGGACTTAAAACTTTTTCTAACCTTATGTTCGAGATAGATGGAATGACTTATCATTCTATCGCATGATCTACTAATACTTCATGGAAGACAAATTCAACTTCATTTCTTTAAGAGATGAAGTGTAAATTGTTCAAGGAAAGAACAATGGTGAGATTATAACAAAATAAAGTAAGTATTTCTTCTAATTCAAATTTTTCAACTTTAGGGAAATGATCTTGAAAACCAAAAATGTTGTCCTAGTGTCCTTATATCCGATGAATTAGATGGTACCTTAAATAATCACAAATTTATGGATTTGTGATTAATGGATTTTTCATATCCATGTTCTCTACCACTCTCCATCAGAACTTGATGGTTATACTTCTCTTCCATATCCATATTTTCACCTATGTTGTCCTATGTGGAAACCCAGTGCTCAGCTACTTTGGGTGACTGTTATGATTCTAACTTCCCTTTTTAAAATAAATTTTTAGTATTCCTTTTTACGATGTGGGTTTCTATGAAAGAAACATTCAAGTAGTAAACCATTTATAACCTCGATGAATTTTGAGGGAGAAATTCATTTTAAGGGGGGTAGAATGTTACACCCCGAGATTTTATGAGATATATTATTATTAATTTCTTTGATGTCTTCTATTATACACTACACCAAGATTATATTGTACTATATAAAACACTGTATTAGCTTTAGTTATACGCAACACCAAATGGATCTTTCACTACACACATCCCTGACTTGTCTTACATTACCCGCAATCAGGACCTTCTTCGATAGCGTGTGTAGTACGCAATACCAAGTTTCACTAAACGAGATATTATTATAATATTATTATGAAATAGCCATTATAAATAGCAATACCCACTTTTTGAAATTTTATAAATTTTATCTTTGAAAATGGACTTTATTTTTGGATTCAGAATATTGAAATTAGCCTAGGGTGAAGTTTTGGTATTTTTCTGAAAACATTCAATTTTTGATGAATAGTGAAAACACTAGGTTACTATTTAAAAACCGACTTTTTATTTAAATAATTATTTATTTTATTTAAATTTATTTTAGGTCAAAATTGATGCACAATACCTATATAAGTTCAATGTAATTCATTTTAGTCATTTTATAATAATTTTAGATATATAATAATTTTATTGAACTTTTCACCGTCTTTACCAACCTCCTTGGAGAATTTGAAAATTTACATAAAACATAATTTTACCGCTTCTGTGAGCGAAATTAGAAAAATCTGAGAGACACAGTTAATATCAAGGAGTAAAATGTGGTTCAATAAGATAAAAATATTTTTGGTCAATAGTAACTTTTTACTTTTATTTACCATGGTTAAAATTAAATGAAGTGATTAAGGGTAAAAATGATATTATTATTACCCTAAAACATGTCCTAATTCTATTGGATAAGTCTAATTAGACCAAAAACAACCTTAGAAATAAAATATTACCCTTTGGGTCCACATGGATTAGATTAGGACACTTATTATTATTTTATTTAAAGAAGAGTTAAAATTGTTAAAATTAAAGTTTAATAACTAAAAAAATTAATATAGGGTTATATATAAGATAAATTCGACTATAAATATTAATTATAAATCTAAAACGATTTTATACATAATGGTATTTTATTTATAATTTTTAGACATTAAATAATTTAATTTATTTATGAAACAATGATGATATAGTAACTACCTTATTAATGAAATATTAACATAATTGAGGTTATAAATACCCAAATAAATGTAATTTGAGACTTTTTATGAATTAAACTAATTTTCTTGGTTAATATGACATATTAGTGTTGATTAAATTAACTTTTTTCGAACTAATCATGTTTTGATGATTTTCAAAAAAATCAATTACCAAATAGTGTCAAAATTGACATAAAATAGTTTTTAAAACAAATATTATATTATTAAGTGTTATTATATTCCTAAAAATCTATGGTTCGGCCAAATGACTAAGATAAGGTTATATATATTAATAATTAACCACTTAGGGTTCTTTTGGCTTGTTATAGTAAATTTATTAACCATAAAGTGTAAGAAAACAAGAAGACATGGTAAAAGTTAAATTATTCAACTTAGAGTTAAATCTAAATGATAAGATTAAAATAGTTACCTAAACTTGTCTAAAACCTATTGGTTGAGATTATTTCTACCCATACCCACTTTATCTTCTAAATAAATCAATTTGGAGCTATTATAAACAGAATATGACTTTATTATAAAATAATGTTTTATGTTTTTCTAAAGGTGCCCCTCTCCTCCCATCTAAAAAGGGCACCCCTTCCCTCTTCTATTCACACCCTTTTGAGCCTTGAAGCTCAGCCAACCCCTAACAATTACTCTTCGAAACCTCTCTAGTTATATCATAGAGGTTATGGTTTTCTCAAAATGCAAACTCTAGTGCCCTAAGAAGAGGTTTTAATGAGGTGCATTGAGGAAGAGGTAATCTCTTCTACCGACTCTTTCAATTTTCATTCTTCTTATACTTACTCTTGTAACGGCCCAAAATTTCATTAATGGAAAATACCTCTTGATCCAGTTAAATGTTTCTTTATGAAATAAAAATGTTTTTATAAGATGTCAACTTCTTTAGTTTTATGTTAAGATTTGTGACCGTTACTTTTATAGCCGTTGAACAGTGATCATCTGGGTAGTTTAAATATAAGGCTTTAACGAACCAATTTTCTACTCAGACAAAGGAAGTGATGGCCTCATCTAGTAGAATTGCCCCTTATGAAGCTCATTTGTCCGAGCTCGGAAAGGAGGTGGCGTCTTTGGAATTTTCCCTTGACCAAGCCCAAGCTGAGCTTCATCAAGTCAAGCTCGAACGTGATCGTCTACGGGAAAAATGGAAGTTGATAGAGATTACCACTCGAGCGATGTTATCCGAGCAACCCCAAGAGTCTGTCACCATCGCACACCTTACCCTTAGGTCTTATGCGGCTATTTTAAGGGGTTATGTAACAAATAAGTAGAACCATGTTCATGTACATTATTTTTGTATATAATAATGAATATAATTTCTAGTCATTTTTGATGCATTGTAATTAGTTTTTAAAGTACAAATGATTTTTTTAGTTATTATTTAATTAAGAATTATATTTTATTAAATTAAAGGATTTTTGAATTAAATAATATTTTAATAAAATATTATTATTAATATTAAATTAATTTTTATTAAATATAAATGATCTTATAATTTTATGAATGCAATTAAAATTTTTACTAAGCTTTGAAAGCCATTTCTCTCAAAACCCGTGAATTTTTTTATAAATGTCGGTTTTTATCTTAAAAGTGAAAATTCACATATTTAGAAAATTATTTAGTTAAAATAAATATTATTTTTAGAATCAGGACGTCGAAATTATCCAACGGTGAATTTTTCATAATTTTCTGAGACAGTCAAATTTTTGGGTAAAAATTAAATACCATTTAAATATATAATGTGTTTTATGACATCATAATGACCCAATGGTGATGTAATAAAATACCATAATCCTTATGTTCGGCCAATATGTGTTTTATCATTAAAATAATGAGGTTTTGGGTTTGTTTGACTCACTTTTCAAAGCATTAATGGAGCCCTCAAGACTTATTCAACACTTTGCCTTTTTAAATTAATTTCCATGGGAGTGTGACTCACCTCCACATAAGCAACCCTAATTTTTTAATAAGTTCGGACCTTGGCCTTGTAAAATATTGTTTTCCTCTTTCCTTTTCCAGAAACCATGGGCAAATACCATGGGATTGTTTGTGGTTTGGATTATTTTAATATAAGGGGTCCCAAACATAAATAATGAAGAATTCTCTCACCTTTCCTATATAAACCCACCCAAGCTCCCACTTCCTCCTCACTCAAAGCCCTTTAAGTTCTTCCAACCTCTGCCCTACTCTCTCTAGAATCCTCTCAAGGTGCCCCAAGCTCCCAAGAAGCCTCTCACAAGCCTCTCTCTAGCCTTTGGAAGCACACTTCCAAGTAAGGGGTTTTCTTCCTTTCTCATTTTTTTGTCAATTTTCTTTAAGTTGTATTGCCCTTTTAATTTCAATTATTAATGTTGGGGTATGGTTTCGCACCTCCCCCATACTTCCCTCTTATTGTTTGAATGATGGGATAACCCTTTCTCTCTCATTAAATGCCTCTCATGTACACCCGTTACTATGCCGAAATTCCGAAAGGAACTTCTCTCTCTTCTTTTACATTCAAGCAATACTTTTGTATCATGAATCTAAATTCCATTTCTATTGTTGGGACATGTATATATATGATCTCCTTACTGTCCATTACATGTAAATATGATGAGGAACCCCTTTCTCTCTCATCAACCTTTTTTATGAATTCTTATGTCACGCCGTTACACTGCCGAAATCTTACCGATTTTCTAAGCCGATGTCTTTGTGTAGTGAATACCATGCCCATTTCTCCATCAAGGGTATTCACCTTTATGCACATTTACATATTGATTATAAAGTTTCATGTATGAATTCCACTTTCCTTTATCGTGGAAGAAATGATTATGTTTTATGAATCCATGTTTTATGATCCATATGGCACACTTATGCATGAAATGAAATGTTTAAAAAGGGTGCGCCCTTTATAGCGCTCCAATGCAATGGGTAAAGTATAGTATCATGATACGTCATGTGCAATGAGTGTTGACTCATGCTAATTCTAGTGCAACGAGGGTTTACTCGTGCTTCAAGTGCAATGAGGGTTTACTCATGCTCCATGTGCAATGAGCCTTGGCTCATGCTAATTCAATGTTAAGTGTTGTTGCCACATTTCCATGTTATGATTATCATGCTTTATCATGCCTTTATGTTCATTTCTCTATTATGCTCTATTGATATGAATATTGCCTAACATGTATTGTACTCCTCATGTTATTCATTGTGTACTCCCTTACTGGGCTTTATAGCTCACCCTTTTCTTATGCATGTCCTCAGGTTATCCCATGCAATGCTAAGTACGAAGGAATGTAGTGGTCATGTAAAGGAAGTTTTCAATAAGGATGTTGTATTTCAAGTTTAAAGTTTTTATGTAATGATCCTAAGCCCCAAAGACACTAAACCTCTCGATCTTCTTTGCTGTATCAAGTGAAGTTTTATGTAATAAAGCATGTTTAAGTTGTAATAAAAAGCAGGGTTGTCATAGTTGGTATCAGAGGATAGGTTTAGTTATTTTTGGGATTAGGAAACCCTAGTAAAGCCTTAGATACAAGACTAAGCATAATAGAAACATCCCTAAGTTTTGGTAAATACTAAGTAAGTGTTTTATCAAAAAAATACATCCCTGTCTGGATACGAGCAGGTAGAGGCGGCTCTGGCACAGATGTATCCTAGGGGTAAAACCCGAAAACACCGCTTTGAGCTAGACTCGAACGGGAACTGGTGCACGACAACGGGCCTTGCTGCACTCTTGGTTACGACACTCCCGGGGGATATGTTTTGATAAATTCACAATCTTAGTATGAACCCTTATTAAGGGAAAAATTCCCCTAATAATATATGTTAGAAGGAAGATCATGAAAATCCAGGATTGAATCCTATAGACTCATGAGTTGAAGAGATTAATGTTTATTTATAATTCATCAACTTTTGTCTTTGGATTACCCTTTATGTGTTACCCCTAACTTTCCTTTTATTCCAGCCAATGGCCGGTAATAGGAGAACTCAGGCTAACAACCGTTGTGAAGATCAGTGTGATGATTGTACTTATGAGATGCCCAATCCAATGGGAGAGGGAATCGCGAACTTTGTCACGCTTCTCTCTCAGCTAACTCAAGTTTTGAATAGAAACACTGGTCAAGAGGAACGTTCAACCCCCCTAAGAAACAACAAGTCGCTATTGAAAGCTTCATGAGACAAAGGCCTCCTAATTTTAGTGGATCATCCGATCCCACGATTGCTGAACAATGGATCAACTCCATTGAAAAGATATTCTCCATCCTCCAATGCTCTGAAAAAGAGAAGGTTCTCTTGGCGGCTTGTCGTATGGAGGGTGAAGCTGATCAATGGTGGACGTTGATCAAAAATACGAAGCCTGAGGAGGAGATCGAGGCTTTGGAATGGAAGGTATTCCGGAAGATGTTTTTCGATAAATATTTTCCACGCACCCTCCGTCTTAAGATGGAAAGGGACTTCCTTTCCCTCAAGAAGAAAGATGAGGAATTTGTGGGAACGTACGAGGCAAACTTCACAAGGCTTGCACGATACGCTTCCGGCTTTGTCGTTACCCCCGAATGCAAGGTTGACCGCTTCTTTGGTGGGCTGAAGCCTAGCTTGGGGAAAGCATTAGCGATCCGTGACTTCGACAGCTATGAGGAAATTGTCCGATGTGCCCTCAAGGTTGAAATGGAGATTGGAGAATCAGAGGGGTATCATGGGGACAAGAAGCGGAAGGTGTACTTCAATGCTGGTGGTCCGATGGATAAATCCAACGACGCTAAGAAATTCCAGCACCCCACTTGCCAAAAGTGTGGAAAAAATAACCCTGGAAATTGCCTTAGGGGGACAAGAAAATGCTTCAAGTGTGGAAGAGAAGGGCACCTAGCTGTTAACTGTCAGCAAGAAGGACCAGCGGCTGCGACGGAGGGGAGGAACGCTCCGTTCGAACCTCAACGCATTGTTCAATGCTTCAAATGCAAAGAACCGGGTCATTTTGAGAATCAGTTCCCTAATCCAAGGGTTATCGGAGGCAATCAACAACCTCCAAGACAGCAAGGAAGAGCTTTTGCCATCACTTCTGCCGAAGTGAACCCCGACAACGAAGTGGTGACAGGTACGCTAGTTATTCATTCAAGAATAGCGAACGTACTTTTTGATTCAGGTTCTACGCATTCTTTTATATCTCAAAAGTTTAGTAGAACAATCCCTGCACCACCACAAATCATGGAAGTAAAGATGTTGGTGAGTACGGAAAATGGGGCAATCATTGCATCCCATGAGTATAAGTCCTCCCCTGTTATAATCTGTGGATTGAATTTCCCGGCGAACCTCGTCATACTCCCTTTGGTGGAATTTGATGCAATTCTTGGCATGGATTGGCTTTCCTTATATAGAGCCAACATAAATTGTCGGGAGAGGGAAATCACACTCCATATGGAGAATCGACCCCCGATTCTTTACAAGTGTCAGGAGGAAGATGAATCTCCTTTAGCTCCATCATCTCAAGCATGGATATTACTACCTTATGAGCACGCATATCTGGCTCAGATGATTGAGTCCAAGGAAGAAACCACCCTTGAAGAAATGCCTATTGTGAGGGAATTCGCTGAAGTATTTCTCGAGGAACTTCCTGGTCTTCCTCCAAGAAGAGATGTCGAGTTCTCAATTGAACTTATACCTGGGGCGCTACCAATATCCAAGACTCCATATAGAATGGCTGTGGTTGAGCTTGAAGAACTGAAGAAACAACTACAGGAGAATCTGGATAAAGGGTTTATATGCCCAAGTGCATCACCATGGGGTGCACCAGTCCTCTTCGTCAAGAAGAAGGATGGGTCAATGCGGCTTTGCATCGATTATCGTGAACTTAACAAAATCACGATAAAGAACAAGTATCCTCTCCCAAGAATCGATGACTTGTTTGATCAGCTGCGTGGAGCACAATACTTCTCCAAGGTCGACTTGCGGTCGGGATATTATCAAGTAAGGGTGAAGAAGGAATATATCCCCAAGACTGCTTTTCGTACAAGGTACGGGCACTATGAATTCATAGTAATGCCTTTTGGACTCACCAATGCTCCAGCAATATTCATGGACTTGATGAATAGATTCTTTAGAGATTGCCTAGATAAATTTGTGGTAGTCTTTATAGATTATATTCTAATATACTCCAAAACCAAGGAGGACCATGAGGAGCATTTAAGAACTGTACTGGAGACTTTGCGCAAGGAGAAGCTCTATGCCAAGTACAGCAAGTGTGAGTTCTGGTTGAAGGAGGTCTCATTCTTGGGCCATATCATCACAAGCAATGGGATATCTGTGGACCCCCCCAAAACAGATGCAATTGAGGGATGGCCGAGGCCAACATCGGTAACTGATATCCGTAGCTTTTTAGGGTTAGCTGGATATTATCAACGATTTGTGAGAAACTTCTCACGATTGTCCAACCCTCTTACCAAGATAACTCGAAAGGGAGTAAAGTTTGCTTGGAGTGATGAATGCGAAGAAAGCTTCAAGGAGTTGAAAAGGAGGCTTATCACTGCACCTGTGCTCACTTTACCCACAAGTGGGGAGCTTTTTGTGGTATTCAGTGATGCTTCGAAGAAGGGATTAGGATGTGTGCTGATGCAGAATGATAAAGTGATATCCTATACCTCAAGACAGTTGAAAATCCATGAGCGAAACTATCCAACGCATGATCTGGAGGTTGCAGCGGTGATCTTTGCCTTGAAAATCTGGCGGCATTATCTCTATGGAGAGAAATGTGAGATATATACTGACCACAAGAGTCTTAAATATATATTCACACAGAAAGAGCTTAATATGTGCCAGAGAAGATGGATAGAGCTCATAAAGGATTATGACTGTTCAATACATTACCACCCTGGGAAGGCGAACAAGGTGGCGGATGCCCTAAGTAGAAAGGATCCAGCAATTCTATCAATGATGAGAATTGAGAAGGATCCAATATTCTTAGACTTGATGAAGATGGATGTGGGAATCATAAAGAAGGGAACATCATCAATCCTTTCACAAATGATTGCTCAACCATCTCTTTTGGAAAGGTTAAAGGATGCTCAAAAGGATGATGCGAGAATCCAAGAAAAAGTGGAAGCTATCAAAAAGGGAAAATCCTTAGAGTTTAATGTTAATGAAGAAGGAATTGTGCGGTTTGGGAAAAGACTATGTGTCCCATCAAGTTCGGAGCTGAAGAAGGAACTTTTGGATGATACACATAGTTCAAATTTCTCTATTCACCCAGGGAGCACAAAGATGTATCGAGATCTCTGAGAAAACTTTTGGTGGGATAATATGAAGAAGGAGATCGCCAAATATACATCAAAGTGCCTGGTGTGTCAGCAAGTGAAGGCAGAGAGGCAGAAGTCTAAGGGGATGATGCAACCATTGCCCATACCAGAATGGAAATGGGAGAACATCACCATGGACTTCGTCACTGGACTTCCAAGGACATCCAAAAGCAACAATGCAATCTGGGTTATTGTGGATCGTCTTACAAAGATTGCACACTTCATTGCTATTCGAGAGGATTTCTCTTTGGATCAACTGGCACGGATATATATCAGGGAAGTGGTACGGTTGCATGGAGTACCACTATCTATTGTGTCTGACCGAGATCCAAGATTTACCTCTAAGTTTTGGAAGAGTCTTCAACATGATCTGAATACTAAACTGAACTTCAGTACGGCCTATCATCCTCAAACTGATGGCCAATCCGAGCGGACTATCCAAACACTTGAGGATATGTTGAGAGCGTGCTCAATGGACTTTAAAGGAGGATGGGATCAACATATTCCACTAGTTGAGTTCTCTTATAATAATAGTTTCCACTCGAGCATCCAAATGGCACCATATGAAGCCCTGTATGGGAAAAGGTGTAGAACACCGGCATGTTGGGATGAGGTTGGTGAACGTAAGCTGCTTGGACCAGAAACGGTCGAAGAAATGGTGGAGAAGGTGAAAACCATTCAGCAGCATATCAAGGCAGCCCAAAGTCGACAGAAGAGTTATGCAGATAATCGTCAACGATACCTTGAGTTTAAAGTCAGAGACATGGTGTTTTTACGCATATCTCCGTGGAAGAAGGTCATGAGGTTTGGAAAGAAAGGGAAGTTAAGTCCAAGGTACATCGGCCCCTTCGAGATTATTGATCGTGTTGGGGCTGTGGCCTATCGACTAGCACTTCCACCTACTATGGCCAAGGTGCATGATGTCTTCCATGTATCCCTCTTAAGGAAATACATACCAGACCCTTCACATGTACTCTCTTCTGAGGCGGTACAATTAGAAGACGATATTTCTTATGAGGAGCAACCAGTGAAGATCTTAGATCGTAGAGAAAAAGTTCTACGAAATAAGACAATGCCCCTCGTCAAGGTGTTGTGGAGAAACCACAAGTTTGAAGAAGCAACTTGGGAGTCGGAGGATATGATGAAGCTAAGTTACCCACATTTGTTTTATTGTGGGAAAAGTAAAATTTCGAGGGCGAAATTTCTTAAGGGGGGAATGTTGTAACGACCCAAAATTTCATTAATGGAAAATCCCTCTTGATCCAGTTAAATGTTTCTTTATGAAAGAAAAATGTTTTTATAAGATTTCAACTTCTTTAGTTTTATGTTAAGATTTGTGACCGTTACTTTTATAGCCGTTGAACAGTGATCATCTGGGTAGTTTAAATATAAGGCTTTAACGAACCAATTTTCTACTCAGACAAAGGAAGCGATGGCCTCATCCAGTAGAATTGCCCCTTATGAAGCCCATTTGTCGGAGCTCGGAAAGGAGGTGGCATCTTTGGGCTTTGCCCTTGACCAAGCCCAAGCTGAGCTTCATCAAGTCAAGCTCAAACATGATCGTCTACGGGAAAAATGGAAGTTGATAGAGATTACCACTCGAGCGATGTTATCCGAGCAACCCCAAGAGTCTGTCACCATCGCACACCTTACCCTTAGGTCTTATGCGGCTATTTTAAGGGTTTATGTAACAAATACGTAGCACCATGTTCATGTACATTATTTTTGTATATAATAATGAATATAATTTCTAGTCATTTTTGATGCATTGTAATTAGTTTTTAAAGTACAAATGATGTTTTTAGTTATTATTTAATTAAGAATTATATTTTATTAAATTAAAGGATTTTTGAATTAAATAATATTTTAATAAAATATTATTATTAATATTAAATTAATTTTTATTAAATATAAATGATCTTATAATTTTATGAATGCAATTAAAATTTTTATTAAGGTTTGAAAGCCATTTCTCTCAAAACCCGTGAATTTTTTTATAAATATCGGTTTTTATCTTAAAAGTGAAAATTCACATATTTATAAAATTATTTAGTTAAAATAAATATTATTTTTGGAATCAGGACGTCGAAATTATCCAACGGTGAATTTTTTATAATTTTCTGAGACAGTCAAATTTTTGGGTAAAAATTAAATACCATTTAAATATATAATGTGTTTTATGACATCATAATGACCCAATGGTGACGTAATAAAATACCATAATCCTTATGTTCGTCCAATATGTGTTTTATCATTAAAATAATGAGGTTTTGGGTTTGTTTTACTCACTTTTCAAAGCATTAATGGAGCCCTCAAGACTTATTCAACACTTTGCCTTTTTAAATTAATTTCCATGGGAGTGTGACTCACCTCCACATAAGAAACCCTAATTTTTTAATAAGTTCGGACCTTGGCCTTGTAAAATATTGTTTTCCTCTTTCCTTTTCCAGAAACCATGGGCAAATACCATGGGATGGTTTGTGGTTTGGATTATTTTAATATAAGGGGTCCCAAACCTAAATAATAAAGAATTCTCTCACCTTTCCTATATAAACCCACCCAAGCTCCCACTTCCTCCTCACTCAAAGCCCTTTAAGTTCGTCCAACCTCTGCCCTACTCTCTCTAGAATCCTCTCAAGGTGCCCCAAGCTCCCAAGAAGCCTCTCACAAGCCTCTCTCTAGCCTTTGGAAGCACACTTCCAAGTAAGGGGTTTTCTTCCTTTCTCATTTTTTTGTCAATTTTCTTTAAGTTGTATTGCCATTTTAATTTCAATTATGAATGTTGGGGTATGGTTTCGCACCTCCCCCATACTTCCCTCTTATTGTTTGAATGATGGGAGAACCCTTTCTCTCTCATTAAATGCCTCCCATGTACACCTGTTACTATGCCGAAATTCCGAAAGGAACTTCTCTCTCTTCTTTTACATTCAAGCAATACTTTTGTATCATGAATCTAAATTCCATTTCTATTGTTGGTACATATATATATATGATCTCCTTACTTTCCATTACATGTAAATATGATGAGTAACCCCTTTCTCTCTCATCAACCTTTTTTATGAATTCTTATGTCACGCCGTTACGCTGCCGAAATCGCACCGATTTTCTAAGACGATGTCTTTGTGTAGTGAATACCATGCCCATTTCTCCATCAAGGGTATTCACCTTTATGAACATTTACATATTGATTATAAAGTTTCATGTATGAATTCCACTTTCCTTTATCTTGGAAGAAATGATTATGTTTTATGAATCCATGTTTTATGATCCATGTGGCACACTTATGCATGAAATGAAATGTTTAAGAAGGGTGCGCCCTTTATAGCGCTCCAATGCATTGGGTAAAGTATAGTATCATGATACGTCATGTGCAATGAGTGTTGACTCATGCTAATTCAAGTGCAACGAGGGTTTACTCGTGCTTCAAGTGCAATGAGGGTTTACTCATGCTCCATGTGTAATGAGCCTTGGCTCATGCTAATTCAATGTTAAGTGTTGTTGCCACATTTCCATGTTATGATTATCATGATTTATCATGCCTTTATGTTCATGTCTCTCTTATGCTCTATTGATATGACTATTGCCTAACATGTATTGTACTCCTCATGTTATTCATTGTGTACTCCCTTACTGGGCTTTATAGCTCACCCTTTTCTTATGCATGTCCTCAGGTTATCCCATGCAATGCTAAGTACGAAGGAATGTAGTGGTCATGTAAAGGAAGTTTTCAATAAGGATTTTGTATTTCAAGTTTAAAGTTTTTATGTAATTATCCTAATCCCCAAAGACACTAAACCTCTCGATCTTCTTTGTTGTATCAAGTGAAGTTTTATGTAATCAAGCATGTTTAAGTTGTAATAAAAAGCAGGGTTGTCATAACTCTTCTTTAGTCGTTTCATATTAAAGTAATAACATCAGCATTACTTATATACTGATATGTTATTATAAATATGAAACAACCCTATTTCACATTCTATCCATCATACGGAAAACGAAATCACTGCGCGTGCGTACGTACGGAATACTGTCTCTACGCCATGGTGTAATCAGTTTTTCCACCACCACCGTACTTGGATGGGTATAATGGTGTAAAGAATAACTATATATGATTATTATAACATCATACAAATTCTAGGATATTATATCATCCACTCCAATTCTATTCAATAAATATGGGAATGATATCATCGCTCGTGCGTACGTACGGATTACCGTCTCCACGATGCGATAAGATTCATTTTCCATGTTAACAATTCAAGAATGATTATAGAGTATATATAATAAGTAATCATGAAATATATTAAATAATAATTCTATTGGATTTATGTATATATGTATGTATGTCATCTACTTAATTCCATTCAATTCAATAAGGAAACGAAAACAACGTTCATGCGTACGTACGGCCTACCGTCTCCATGAACGGTACATTTCTTTCCATTTATCGATCTATTATATATATGTATATTATGAATATATATTATATATAAATCATGTTTTATATTCTGGAATTAAGTAATCATGATCTAAGTAATCATATTAATAATTACAAGTCAAAACACGGACGATAAATGAAACTATTTTACCCAAAACGTTGCTTTAATATGGAATTGAGAAATGAACGAATAATATAAAGTCGTAAGTGAATCATATATGATATCATAAAAATTATTATTGTTCTGTTACAAGTTAATAATATGTTTAAACCCACTATACAAGAGTCTCGGACACATATGGAAGAAATTGGACATAAGGTAAGGGATAATTATTTTAATCTCATTCTTATCTGAGATTGTTTATTCGTAAGTATTTACTGGGGTTATGTTTATTATCCATGTCAATATGTTCTCAAAATGTTTTCATAAAATGTTTAATTTTATTCCATGTATGTTTAAAGACATTTTTACCCTTTTTTACTTTTACCACATCGTATGGAAGGAATCTTTCTTTTGTGTACCATATGAGGTACTTTTTGACTTTTCCGACAAAAGTACGAGGAGAATGTTTTTTTAAATTATACGGAATGAACAGATTTTTATGGTTTCATAACACCTTATTTTAATGAATCTTACTCTACAATATTTAAATATGATTTTAAAAAAAATCCTTTTCTTTTAAAATTTCTTTGAATTTTGTGAAAAGAAAATGATTTTGAAGAATAAAGGATATTTTCCTCAAGAATTCATTTCAAGTGTTTTATCAAAACCATTTTCCATATAAGATGGAATTATTTCATATGTGTATGTTTAAAGTATAATGTATCTATGATTTACATCGTTTCACTTTTATTATGATGCAATGATATCCAGTTTTTTTATATGGATTATGTTATGATGGGATGACATTTCTAAGACCCATTTTATTCTTTGGGTTATGATGAATGATTTATGTTTATTTTGTGGCACAAGTAATAATGATTTAATTATTCTTTGGGTGGGACCTATATCTCCCCCCAATGCATTGGGTAAAGATTTATATCTCATGAGATAGACATGGTTGGAATGGTAAGTTAATCTGGTTCAGTGATACAGGACTGGAATAAGGAGTGAACTCGATTCACAAAGGGACTTTGTCCACTAAGATGGTCATGGCAGCAAGGCCTTGGCTACTATGGAAATCATATCATGTGATTAATGGTTTTCCACAATTACATGTTTTATTCCCATAGTATTTTATCATTATTGATGTTCCTTTATGACATATTCCTTACACAATTCCAAGATTTATGTCTTTGCTCAAGATTTTGATGTTTAGATTTTATGTTCAAGTTTTTTTTGGACTCAAATGTTTATGGATTGTTTTATGTTCTCTATGTTTACCCTTACTGAGCTTTTGAGTTCACCCTTTTTATGTTTTCTTTTCCCCAGGATATAAAGAAGGGTTTTAGGTTACAAAACAAAAGGGAAAGATCTTTATGGGTGATGTTTAAGATCTTTCACCACGATTAGAAGATTATATTCTGAGTTTCCAAAGACACTAAACTATTACGGTCCTTGTGTGTCTGTTTTTGTTATGTATTATGTATTCTGCAAAAAGTAATGTAATATCCATGTACGGCAAGCTTTGGGTCTCTACAATTATGATATTAAAAATCTATTGAAGTTAATGTCACAAATGTTTACTATAATTACTGATAGAATAATTTTTTTAGTGGGCTAGAGGTCAAGGAGAAGGGGTCAATTTGGTGTGTTTTTAGTTTTTTTGTTGTGGTGTTTTTTTCTATTTTATTTTTCGATGATTTTAAGCTCTGTGATAAAAGGGTTAACTCTTTTAGTGATTTGGATAGATAAAGAAGGTACCATTTTTAAATCTTGAGTATACACTTTATTTAATAAAATTATTCTTTTTTGATTAATTTTTTAATTCGGTGATATGGTATTATATTAAATGTGAGTTTATTATACTTGTTATTCGTATTAATTGTATACTTCATGGACATATTTTAATAATTATAAATTATTTTTATTATTATTATTTATAATTAATTATACCGGATAAAGTGGTGATGTACCTAGAGATTGAATATACCGATATAGTTTGTGGATGATATTTTTGAATAATTAGGTGGTACTATAATCTGATTCATTTTTTTATTCAATAACATATGTACAAGTGATTATTTAGATGTCCTGGTGACTATGTAACATCATCTCACACACAATTAAAATAGGTATAATCATCAAGGATTATTGTTTTGTTAACCCACAAAATTTATCTTATCCTAATGTGATAAATTCGTGATTATGGATTTATTTATATATAATATATTAAGAATAATTTTGTTCCAATTTTATCTCCATAATAGCATTATAATTGGTAATAAAAACTTGAATCAAATTAATAATCATTATTTTCATACATTCATATCCTTTAAAATTTATTCTAGTTATATAAACATAAAATTCACTATAACCTTATTTAACTTATTATGATAAAATACATTTCACCCTTCCAAGAGAAAATAATCATTGTATAATATGTTATAGTATAACATAATGTTTTTAAATTCCCATTACACCACCCCATGATAGGATTTTCCGAAATGAGTAATTATTTCTTGGTAAGTGATTTAAAATACATAACTGTTAATTTCTTGAGTAGAACAAAATATTCCACCTTGTTATATATATTGAGAGATCCTTAAATACTAAACATAGATTAATTAGAAACATTTAAAATTTGTAAGAATATTTTGAAAACATGACACTATAATTTTCAAGTGAAACATAAACAATTCATAATGAATTTGATAGCATGAAAAATCATCCAAATCGGCCACTTAGATATCTATCTGCATTTCATTTTAAAAATTAAAACAATAAAATTGAAATATCTATAAATAATGATGGGTTTAAATGTTAAAATTAATTGATTAAACTCTTTCCGAGTTATAATGTTCTTGAAAATAAATATAAATAAAAAACAATAATGTAATTTACTCTGGTGTGAGTATGATGAAAGATAAGAGGAGTAGTTGATTGAAAAATCTAGTGGAGAGAATTTTCTTTATTAATAGAAGGACATTTCAATGAATGGATATAAAACCTACATCCTAGAGAAGTAAATGATTGTGAATTCCGTCAGGTGATATTTTTCCAACGTTTCTTCCCCAATTCAAAGATTATTACCCTAAGGAAATTGGTATATGACTTTAGACCAACATCAAAAGCATCTTTTTACAAGTGTTGTGAATGATTTATGATTTTATTTGAAAGTTTTTAGCTATAGTAAACTAATAAAAATAACTTCTTAGTTTTATTTTATCACGATCCATTTAAGAGAAATATTTTTTTTCATACATTTTTATGAGTTTTTTACTAAAAATTATCAAGTTGAATTGATAGGTCTAATTGAGAATATTTCTCATAATTAATTCCAATTTTGCATAATAGAATATAGTTTAGAGGTGTTCAGGTGGTAAGATCTTCTAAATCATCCTCATTAGTGTCTAAACATGTGGAAATGACCTCATTGGTTTAACATATTTCTCTTAATACATAAATTGATTTTTTTATGGAAAAATCATTAGAGCCCGATGATTGATTGTGAGGGGTCACATATGGCTGGAAATTGTTAATGTCAGGTTTACCATTAATTTTGAGAATCCTACAATGTGATTTGTTTAGGGAACCAGAAACACCCAATGATTACCAAATTTGAGATGTCCCACAAACCTAATTTCCAATGGTACATGGTTCTTGGGATATTCCTCTAATGATTCTTAGGGAATCACATTGGTCGAGAGGATGGGATTTTAGGCTCCTAAAACCTTTTTTTGGGAATTAATACCTACTCCATAACTCTCATATAGATTTATGTCATTTCTTTTGAATCCTTTATTAAATCTCAAATATAACATGGTCTCCCTTAAGTTAAAAATTGATTCTTAACATGTATGGACTTTAGAATGATCTTTGTAAATCAAAGGTTCTGCATCTATGGAGAAATATGTATGTATCCAAGGATCCACATCATTATTACCCATTTGTATGTATTTGTAAAATATTATTTGGTTGTTCATTATTAGGGTTCTATTTTAAAAAAACACATTGGGGATCTACATAATTCATTGTCATCTTAGAAGACAAGAGTTTTTTTAATGTGATGATTAGGTATAAGACATGAGCTTCCTATGTATCCGTTTGAATAGAATAAGAACTCATATAGATATATTCTACATAATGGGATACATTATACATTTTGAGTTAATGTGATGAGGACCAAACCATGCATTATAATATCATGCGATCAAGATGGCTATGTGAATGGTACCTAGTCAAGGAAAACTTTGGGACTTAAATTGAAGTGACTAGAGGGTACTAAAAGTGATATAGCCTCCTAGGCTAGACATGAACCTATTGGGAGTGTGTCCTATAGAAAAATAGGGTTATTTGGGGTTTTGGGTTTGGTCCACAAGTATGATTCTTATGTATCCCATTTGGATGGTAATCTAAACTAACATAGTTCAATATGATGGGGCTTAATCTTATGGAGGAGGCCCTTTGAAGGGTTTTATCACAGGGGATGTTTTCCTTTGATATTGATACATAGATTTTAAAACTCATTCCTATATATACTCTCTAGATATTTATTTGATCATGTAGATGTCATGATCGTCACTAACCTCAAATCCCATGTGATTTGTGCTCGATGTGAGAAACAAGAGGGATATAATGATCTTAAATAAGACATAGTTTCATACACTAGTGGATGAGATCAGGAATATAGAATATATAAAGGTAATTGATGTTCCCATATCCTCTATTATTTTTATAACCTTAGGGTTAGGACTTCCATTCCCATGTAGGTATGACTCACAAGAAAGACTTGGGGTTTACTATCAGATTGATTACCTTTTCCTAGTTTTAGAGATAATGAGAGAAAGAAAGTGTCATCCCATGCTTTATGAATCAGGAATATCCATGGCACTTCCACCATGGTTAGGGTCCTTGTTACCAAGCTGATGTGCGATTATAAACACCCTAAGGACCCTACCCATCAGGTAGTACATGTGTGGGAAAAATATTTCTGTGGTAATTCATAATCTAATGGGAGACACATTGGTGTGTCTTTCACCATGATCGTGAAAATATGGAGTCTTAGGTGGAGTTTTTGATTTGGTATCCCTTACATAGGAGTCCCAAGGAAAGGGGTTCCCCATCATTAGTAGTGATCGTGAGTTCTTAGAGGGTATCTCACAAATTTGAGGTATTCGCAAGTAGAAGGTGACTCACATAGGTGATTCCGGGGAGAGATTATGGTACTTTGAAAAGGGTAGGCATGTGGAAGAAAAGGTGTTTCAGGTAGGGTAAACCTTGATGAGATTGAAGTAAATTTGGGTGATGGAAAACCTAATCAAAAACACCTGGGAATGGCCTTTCTCAACGATCCAAGGGTTTCCTTATATTTCTCTAGAATTGTCTCATATAGATCCCTTGTATTGGAGGATAGATTCAAACTATTAATTTTTAAAAAGGGGGGAGTGGATCCTCATATAGGTGTTTTTTATTTCACACACTAAAAGAATTTTAATCACATTATAGCCATTAATTCAAAATTTTATTGAATTTTTAGGAGATACCACGATTGTTTTGAGGTGATGGTTAAAGGACTTGGGTGAGAATAGCATCCATGATTCTTATGATATTATACTTTCTTCAAATGAGGAGCCCCTCATATCCAATTTAAAGGAAATTTTGGGACCCTGGATGAATGAGGTAGCTCATGCAGGTGTTCCACATAGATGTGTCACATTAGGTATCATAGAATTCCACCCATCCCGAGTCTCATGGGTGCACCTTCATTGGGATTGTGTGATGAAGATATAATGTATTATATACCTACACTATGATGAATCCACACAAGCTTGACCTGCATGATGTTGTTAAGTTGGTCCATGCACTGTATTTCTAGGGAGAGCTTGTGATCCTTGGTATCTCTCAATTCCTTTTTTCATGAGGTATTTCCTTTCCAAAATTATCAATATAACATGAAAATAATGAGTCTCAACAAAATCCCCCACCCATATGACCATATATGATTGAAATATGTGGGTATGGTCCTCAGGTAGAGGGAAATGAGCATCAATGAATCCATTGTTTTCTGGAATCTACTCATCCATGTACCTTTATGATTAGTTTTGATGATAATTATTACTTGATTACCATGCATGGGAGAAGTGAAATGAAGATCCCTGGATTTATGGAACACAAGTATGTCATACAGGTGGTTCATATAGGTTTTCCACATAATGTACCCATGTCTATAAATAGTTTCATCTGTTCAATGGTTCTTCCTCCCTCTATCATTATTTGTCTACTCTTGTCGTGCATGTTTTTCATAGTTCCCTCACTCTTATTGCACTTGTCCATCACACATGAATTTCATAGAATACTCTTGAACAAGTAATCTGTATGAAACTTTTAGCATGACATAGATCCCATAGAAAATGATCTATTCAAGATCACACGGGTGATTGAGATGTGTTAGGTCGCTTGGGAGAGTGACCTACGTAAGGTCACTTGGTTGAGTGACCTACGTGATGACACTCCTTTTATAAATTTATAAATTTACAAATGTTATGAATACTAAAATTTATATATAATGAAAATATTTTTACATCCTTGATGATTCCCAGTGGCCGCTCAGAAAGTCAGAGTCACCGATGAATAGGTCAGTAATCATATTAAGGAGATGTTGGATGTCATCTGGCTATATTACAATAATGCATGTGACACCACTACCCTAGATTTGGAATAAAATCTAAGGAAGTAACAATACGAAAACTATGAGAGTAATTATATACCACTTTACATCAATGCACTTCTAGGTGATTTCATAATCCCAAATCTGAAAAATTACCTTCCACTATCTTAGTTCCAAGAATACAAATACTTTACCACATTCAATTTCTCAACCAAAGGAGTGTACATTAATGAGGGAACATCATCCATGGTTGGTGTCATGCATCATAGTGTTTTTTCCTATGATTTGAAGCCTCACACTCCCAAAATAAAGCTACAATGTTACACAACTAGCTTTCAAGTTTCCACAATAGACCAATTATAGGGATGGAAGGAAGACCACGACCTTCAATCTTGAGGGTGTGTAAGAACCAAGTGGATGTGGGCATACTAGTTGTTCCAGACCTGTGCATATTTTGCAACTAATATTAATGTAGTTGTTATAGAAAATTATATGTGGGTGACCTAGACATATCAGTAAATGAACATAGACATTATTATAGAGATTTTATGATAGTGGATCCCAAAGACAAACAACATCAATATGACACGTGATGAAGTTGAAATTAGTTTATGGGATGTTTACCAAATATCAGGGACACCCATTCTTGGAGAGATATATGACGAGATCATCCCTCATAAAGATACATTGGATGATGCCAGAAATATTCCCATTTTGGATCATGATATGTTGAATATGTACCAACATATTAAGAAAGAGGACCCTCACCCAAGGGGTGATGTATAGTATATGGTGTGCATGAATAATTTCCAAGAGCCAATGGTGGAGAGACCCTTATTAAAACGTCCCACATGAAGTAAAAAATGTAAAATCATGGAATTATTAGTAAATTTTGACCAACATTGTATCAAGGATGCTACAACCAATGGGGATATATTATTAAGTTAGACACACCTTCCATGAAACATATCAAATGATTCTTAGAAATTTGTTAAAAAATATATATTCTACCAGTTCATGAATTTCATAGTGGTGTATGTTCAAGAACATTTTTCATGGTGTCTATGTTGGAAGGGGTAGGTATATAGTATTGTAAGCTCCCATCATGGTGAATATCCTTCAGTTCTTGTTACACTTGCACCCAAGGAAGGCCCCTTCCAAAATTGTAGGTCCATTCCATGTATTTTGGGGGTGTATTGTGGTATATATTTCATCTTATGCCGCATTGTGTGGAATAAAATTTTATAGGGGTGGTTTTGACCACTTTTTGATGATTTTTTCAATATCAATCTACTGCCAGAAATGTAAGGTTAATCCTTGAAGAAACAAAGTCTATTTAAGGAATTCAATATGTTCCATATGAGGATCCACCCCTAGGACATTAATTGATGATGGAAAATCTAGTGATGAACTGATATTATGTGCGATTTCCTTCAAGGATGGAATGTGTTATGGAGAGGTTATTTACGAATCATAGAACCCTTATAGATTTTCACATCAATACAAGTCCCTACATAAACTAACTAAAACCCATAATGTGCATGATTGGTAATAGAGGAACCCAATGGTGGCACATAAACATTAATTTCTCATAGATATGTAGGTGACTCAAGTGTTAATTAAACTACCTCCAATAATTTAATCTAATGGGTTGAGCTACCGGTACGATAAATCCTAGATTTTGTCACATCGGAAAGGGGTGTTTACAATGAGTATTCCATAAGTTTTATTTATAGTGACTGAGGGTTATGGGAAGTGTGGTATAGAGGTTTCTCCCATTCCATAGAGTGAGAGTGGTGGCCCCGTGAGAATTCCTAAATGACCTCATGCATGATTTATTCCACCATTCATGATCAAAAGGACTCTGCCTGCTGTGGTTAAGACGAGATGATCCATCCCTCATCACTAGGAGGAAATTTAGTCTCCAGTCCCCAATATTTTGACCACCATAGAGAGAGCCTATAGGATTGTGAAATGAAAGAGTCTCAGGTTATCTTTGCAGAAGATAGAATCATCCTCAATATTTTATTGAATGGAGGTAGTCCAATTTTCATAGGATAGGTCTTATGATGCCATGGACCTATGGTTACTTCTACGCACTGAGTTTAAGATTCCATGTATTGGGGGTGTTCAATCCCCACCCAACCTACACTTTGGTTTCAACTTTATGGAGGCATTAATACACATCCAGAAGGTGGGTGGGGGATATGATGAATCATGGGGACACTGAAGGGGTTAATGAATCATCCACTAATTAATGGGATAAATTCATATATCCTCAGGATATAAGTAGTTCCTTATCATGTTACTCCTTTTTTTGTTATTCTTTGTTCTAAATAAAATGTTGTTATTAAGGAAAGGGTGACCCTCATTTGTAGCGTGTGGTGGGAGAGTCGTCTGAGATACCATTAACGAATTATGCACTGATAGGAAAACCAATGGGGGGTGAGGGGTCAACTCTTAAATAGGGGGAGCTATCCTCCTTCTAGGGGTTGATTTAAGAGGATAAGGATGGTTATTCATCTTGAATACCACATCTGATACCTATGTCTGAGAATGAAAATATTGTCCTTACTCCAATGAAAGTAAAGGATTGATAGAGGGTGAATCACTTGTCTAAGTGCATCATTATTGAGGGTGAGTTTTCACAGCATAATTTAGGATTTGTTATTACATAATATATGTTTAATCATGCCTATGAGTTTCAAAATCCACTACCCTCTCTTATCTAAACGGGATTAGAGACGAACCTCTGAGAACGAAGGAAGACATTTTGGAAGAGGCAGAGATTCTTACTGGAGACTCTATTCCTTCAATTGGATAATCATCAAGGGATGAGGCCACATCTCTTCTTATCACTATATAGAGGGAGTAAAATACTAATAATTTAAAATTAACACCATATGTAGTCTTGTTCTAATTTATAAATGATATTCATTATGATATCTCTCATCTAATGCATAAATAGTGGGACCATGTGACTACCACCATTGGTTGTATCACCACATTGAATGGGGATGACATGGACCTCATACCATCAAATGAAGGTGTTAGAGATGATCAAAATTTAGTGGGATTTGAATGGTATGTTCCCATGGAAAGGAAAATGGATTCTTTTTATGATGGATCCAATTTGGGTCCTAAGAAAATGATATGTACATGCTCACCAGTGAGGATTATATGAGATTTGATACAGTATATGATGGAAAAATGGATGAACATCATCAAGATAATAATAATCTCAACTCCCAATGGTATTTTTTGAACATTAATAAGGAGTTGGGTGAACATGGATTTCCATTTTTGGTTCTTTATCTCATGAAAAACATTCTTACGACCAATGAATTAAATCAATGATATTTATTGGTGAAAAATTGTCTACAGAAAATTTCATTAAAAAATCAACAACTAGGGAGATGAGGTCAATCATTATCCTTCTGTTGGGGGAATGAAAGTCGACGGGGTTATAGAGTGATATTCTCAAGTTCCTTCAATCCAATAATCTAATTAAGATATGGGGCATGTTCCTTAGTATGAAATCCTGATTCAATGTGTTCAGACTAGGGATTCTCAGGAATAATCTGACTTGGAAACCAAACCATCAATGGTTGAGTGCCTTTAAATTCATTAATTATAATTTTCCTTTCATCTTTCTATCTTTAAATATTTATTTCTAATTTAATTAACCCTTTAGTTCCATTTTTCTTGGTGTTCAAGACCATAGGGGAATCCTCCACGCCATCTTAACCAACAGTATAAAGGGAGGGTGGAATCACTCCAATGAGTAAAATGCATGTTTCATCTTTAAGTTAAATTATTATAGAGTAAACTTATCCTTTAGAGACTAAGACCATGGAAATACAAGAGGCTCAGGATACCTTCTGAGCATTGTGCTGATTCATTTGTCAAGACATCTTGGTGACGGTCTCGAGGACACCCATGGAAGATCTACCTTCAAAACTCCATCAGCTCTAGAATATGTTTAGTATGATGTTATATAGTGTATTTGACTAC
This sequence comes from Viscum album, assembly GCA_963277665.1. NCBI lineage: Eukaryota > Viridiplantae > Streptophyta > Magnoliopsida > Santalales > Viscaceae > Viscum > Viscum album. The sequence continues at coordinate 397,933,741 of OY728145.1, forward strand.
CTCATAGTCCAAAATAATGTGAAAATGATAATTCATTGATAGGAGTAAGATCTTGAATAAAAAAATATTCCTATTAAAGAAATAATGGTAATAAAACCCCACAAGATTTGAGATTCATTATCCCAAGAAGAGATCAACCATGAAAAGAAATTAATAGAGTGCAAGAAGTGATTTTATGAGAAATACATTCACATATCACTCCTCCAAAAAAAGAGGTATGTATCCCTAAGGAGGCTCATACAACATCATCATTCAATGGAAGGAGATTAAGATGAAGGGGAAACATCTATTATGACTATGGTGGAGGAACTTATTCAGTTTGAGAAGGTTGAGTCTATTGTCCTATCAAGGTTCAATAGGCGAACGACGGGGCTCTAGTGACCCTCCAAAAACTAAATAGGTATGTTGGTGTTTTTTTGTAGAATATGATTAAGAGACACAAATTTTTGGTCTGTCCACTATTGTTTTCTCCATGAATGAAATTAATTTTCTTTCTAATCACCTATGTCTTCATCCATATTTTCCACTATAATTATAACATAACATTGAAGTTTGTTTATTTATCCAAAATTCCTTGTGTCAATGTGTTATAGTAAAAGTGGTAGGAACTTGAGGGTGATATAATTTTTCTAAAGTCTTTGGGATTATAAATAATATTTTCAATGTTGCTAGAGTCTTATTATAGACCCTATGAAATTTGTGTCTTTCATGTAATTACATTTGTTTTTCCTAATTAAAATTTACATAAGACTTATTAGAAAATAATTAAATATTTCATATTATTCCATTTAAGTGATTTTATACTAACAATTTTTGTTCCTTTTCCTACTCTTTGCTTGATGTTTTTGGCCTAAACCATGTGGAGTGCTGGTCTAGAGAGATGAGACTCAATTTTTACCCAAGGTGACCTTTTTAGGTTTTCAACCTGATGAGTACAATGTCTCTTTTCCATTGAAGTTTAGAGTATTGCAAGTAAGACTAATGAAACTATAATTTTAGGCCAAACATGTATGACTAAGAGCTATGGGATGATGAACCAAGTAGGGCTTTCCAACTAATAATGTTCTAACATTCATCGGATGACCATAGGAAGATTTTGAATTTTTTTCACAAATTAGTGATTTTAAAATATAAAATATGATATAAGGAAAATATGCAAGGGATGAAAAAAAACATGTTCAAAAAGTGGTTTATTTTAAAGATATATAAGAGGTTTAATTTAAGGAATAATATGTCTCTAGTTTATTGGACTTTGGGAGGTGACTTATAAACAACCAACCTGGGGTGTATCAATGCATATCCAAAAAACATAATCCACTGGTTAAAAGGACCTTTTGTAGGTTACTTATTTAAATATATACTAGGGTAAATAAATGAATAGTCTCGACAATGGTGTTCTATGGAATTAGAAATTCTATCACATATGATGGGGAGATTATGAAGATCCATATTTCTCCAGACCATAAAGGTTTTTCTGTGAAGGGAATATGTTTCAGAATGATGAGAGAATCTATGTCAACATTGTCCTTGAATGAAAAACTTCTCTTACAAAAATTTGGTTTCTATTTAATAGGGGGAAAATTTTGATTCAATCACGATCTTGCAAGGGAGGAGTCCAAGAAGAAATATAGAACATTATTCCTTAGTCTGGGTTGTTTCCACAAATAGAGGAACACAAATGTTTTGACTGTACTGGTAGCTAGGCCTATAAAGTATTATATAGGTATCACTATATGTATTTATGGAACAAGAATAAACTCATATATAGTTATTCAAGGTGATATGGTTGGTGTAAAAAATCGGGAGAAAATGATCCAACCTAACAAGGGTTGAACAATCATGTAGTTTAATTTCTTGAGACCAGGTTGTGGACTGTTCTGTTTAATGTCTTATGGGAATGACGTTGAGGGCTAAAGATTAATGCCATTCATATTTGAACAAATGATTAATAAATTTCTCCTTCACAGTGATCTTTCTAAAGATGATCCATTATTTTTATGCATTAAGGGGAGAGGTTATAAGATGTAATATGGTAGATTTTGGATATATGATGCGATATGGGACATATATGCAAGGAGTGACTACGAACCATGTTCGAAAATAGATTTCCAGCATGATTTTTTTGGGGATTTCAGAGATAGAATATGTTTCTAATAAGGATTAATGTACCTATGGTTGATAGGTGCATTTTTTGTGGCATATGTGAAGACAAACTAGAGTGTATCAATGCATAGTCCAACAATGAAATTCTCTATTGTAAAATCCCTTTTGTTGGATACTTATGAAAATAAAAAACTAGGTATTATCAATTTATATTCAAAATAAAGGTATCCCTAAGAATTAGACATCCTATTACATATAGAAAAGGGTAGTTTGTGGAGATTTGGAATTAATTGAACATAGATTACAATTTTTTAAGGAAACCACCAAAATATAGAAGGATAATTTCATGCCAAAATCACTTAATAATGGTGAAAATGTCTTTGTTAGTTTTATCTATATGCAGAGAGGATGTATTTTTTATTTATTATAGTTTAGACACAGTCATATGATTCAAGAATCACTATGTATCATTTCATAGAGAGAATCAATCCATAGGTTGTTCTTGAATATATTCCCAACATTGATCTAATCATTGTGTGGATAATATGCAGTCTCTATTTTCTTAATACAGTCTCATGGTCATGGTCAGAACCCATTCTGAAACATCCTATTAGATCTGGATAATACATAAGAGATTTGGGGCGTTTTTTTAATATTATTGAAGGGTCAAGATGTATGATCCATACATCATTACATATCTCATAAAAATGAGAATCAAACCACACATAGTTATTGAATTTATGTCATCTAAGAGGATTCAATAATGTATTTTTGTTTCATTCATAAAGTTCATCTGATGTTCCTTTTATGGTCTTTCATGAAAACCCATGATAACCTTGACTAGAACTTATAATCCTTAATTAGTTAGTGATTCCCTTACCAAAACTCCTTATACCAAGTGATCTATGTTCAGTGTAAGAAAAAAGGGTGGTTAAAGGTATCATTCACCACACATAGGTAATTAAAAGGAATGAAAGGGTGAATTTTGAACTTTTGGTGGATAGAAAAATATATAGAATTTGGGAATCACTAAGTATCTCATTTAATGAAAAATTAGCTCTTTGTAGTTCTAGGAAACCATGTAGTTTGACCTCATATGAAAAGAATTAAGGTGTATTTTAGTTTTTGATCATAGGACTAGGACTATACATCCATGAAACAATTATCCATATAAGGCATACCAGGACATGGGTGTTTTGATGCACTCTGGACATGATGAAATAAATTGTAAACCATGATCTTTGAGGTGCTCAGAGGAGGAGGAGTGATATGAGACAAGAATGATTAGAGTGACCATAGATCATGTTTGAAAAGTATTTTTCAACATATTTTTATCTAGGATAATGGATATAGAATTTGTTTCTCTAGATGATGAATATGCCTCTAGTTGACAGTGTAACACCCCCAAAATTTACAAATAGATTTAATATTTAATGCATGAAACACTGAATCTCTACACAATAAAAATTTATAATAACCTAACCAATAAACATAATTTTTCCACTTCTATAATTTTAATTTTGAAAAAATGACATACACAGTTTCTTTCAGTAATATATTTAGAGTCTGATAAGACAAAATTAATTTTTAATGAATAGTAACAAACCCTTATGAAGAGTAATATACTATTATGAACAGTAACATACCTTTACGAATATTAATGAATAGTAAATCATCAAAGAAATATAAACTTCACTGATGAATGTATAAATACCATTTAGACATATTATAAGTGAAAGAATGGTCATATTGTATGTATTGGTAATTTTGTAAGTCATAATATGCTAATTAAAATTTTATGATTAATTTAAAATTTTAAAATAAAAATTTATTTTCATAAAATGTAATTATAAATTGTTACTTTATTTTCTAATGGTTATAAGATAATATTATGGGACCTTGATTAATTTCTCAAGGTGATATAAAATGAGTTATAGTTTTAAAGTTGATTTTTGGAATAATTTATGATTTTTTAAAAAAAATTAAATTCAAAAAATATAGAAATTTATTTTCAGAAAATGGATTTAATTTTTGAATTCTACATGTTGAAAAATGGTTGGGGTGAATTTTTGGAATTTTTCTAAAATACTTGAAATTTTCATGAATAGTAAAAATATAGTTTCGAGTTTTCAGTATGTTTAATGACATCATAATGATGTAATAATTAATTCTGAATTATATTCAACTTTTGTAAATTAAAATATGACATGAGGTCTCCCATGTGTCCAATACCATGGGAAAATATCCTGGGCAAGCCCATGGTTTTTCAAAAACCACTACTAAGGTATCCCTTTAAATTAATAAAAAAAATCCCTCTCAGTTACTATAAATACCCACTCATTACTTCATTTTATTTCATTCCAAACTCATAATTCACGAATATATGGTATTATTACCACCCTAGGATACATACAATGGTGTTATCAAGCCCCTAACGTCCCAACCTTCATGTGTTAAGAGTTACACTACAAGGTAAGGTAATCTACCACCCTTCTCTTTTCCAAGCTTTCATTTTATGTTGTTCTTTTTAATTTAAATCAGATTTTGTTGAGATATGTCATTAAATATCCCCACTATTGTTCATATTAAGTAATAATTATGAGATACCTTTTTTTCTATCATCAAAAAAGTTTCTGAAAATTTATGTGATGTCGTTAGGCTGCTAAATTTTTGTAAGGGATCTCTCAACTTTTCTTTTATTTTCAAGTTCATTATTTTCTTTTTCCATTATTACCTCATTTCATCAAAATGTTTTTATGAATCCATTACCTTATAGTTACTGTAATTTTTTCATGTTAAAGAAATAATTCATCATCATCTCTCTTTTCCCATTCTTTTGTACTAAAATGAAAACACCATTTGAGATGTGCTAATTTACCATATTCAAGGACGATAGGTTTTCAATTTCTATTACCATATTAAATCATGGTCATGAAACTATTATTATGGTTGAAACATATTATAATATTTTTATTTTGTCCCATTTATGGTTTTGGAATCTTTTTTTACACATGGTTTTAATTTATAAATCAAAATGACTTCATTGTTTTCAAAACCCACCAATTAACCCAAATGGTTATCATTTAATAATTTATATAACGATTCATTTTCACTCCATGTAACCAAATGAAATTTACAAAAATTTTACCTTATTTATGTTAACTAATAACATATAACTTCAATTATTTTTAACAATCCTTATTTTACATGATACTCTATTCATGTATATAAGTATATCGATCATGAAACAATCGGACCCGAACAATGAAATCGAACCTCTTAACCCATCAAAAAAGACATGGATGAACTTAATAAGGCTATAATAAATAAATAAAATTTATTATAGGTTATTTAATTAGTAATTAATGAATTTAATTTGGTTATCCAGGACACTAAGACCAAGTTAAGAACACCATCGGACTTAAGGTAGGGGTCTCTTCATCTCACTTCCATTTTTTGAGATATTCTGTATTCACTAACACTACTTGTTTATGGTGTATGTATACTAGAATTGATGTTTCATATCATGAAACTATTTATTTTCATTATATTTAATGTATCATTTAATGATTATTAAATTTGGGTCATACAATTCCATTGATTACAAAGTTGTAGGTACTTTCAATCGGAACCTCAATTTTCATTTGGGTTGCTCCTATTCTCTACTCACCTCAATGATATTATTATTTATTATTATTTAATCATAATAAATTATGTGTGAATTTTCTATATATTTTTACCAACCATAATCCTACTTTCATTTATTGGGAGTTATAATTTTTAAAAGGATCTTTCAAAAATTCTTCCTAAAATACAAGCTTCATTCAAGTAACTTCTGAAATTATTACATATTTCAAAGTTCACTCAATAATCCTTTTTAAACCATGTTTATCATTCTAAAATCAGACATTTTAAATTTAAAAATATATTTCGGTTCAGTTCTTGTTTTTTTTAAAGCAAACATGCCTTTGTGCTTTAAAATCTCTTTAAATAATTCCTTAAACAACACTTAAATGTTTTATTTCTAAAGCTTCTTTAAAAACTCTTTTTAAATGATTTCACCTCAATAAAACATTATTTAAGAATCAAAAATAATTTCAATGAAATTACCTTTTTATTTTCTGGGATATAGATGTTTACAATATGATTACATGAAAAATACAAATTATTTTCCAAAAGAACTCTTATTTCCAAAGTAAAAACGATTTTTTTCATCTCACTTTAACTTTTATGAGATATATTCCTTTTTCACCACTTACTTCTTAATTTTGGTGTATGTACTACCCTTTGGTATATCATATAAATTGTATCCTTATTCTCATGATATTCTAAGGTATTATGATTTGAATGTTTCATGGTGGTATGAGACACTTTGGAATGTTTAATGATTATTTCCTCAAGAATTTTTAAATGGTCTCATTTAAAAGTATCTTTATTTATGTCAACATCCTTTTAGGAATCTTTTATTTCATTGATATTTATCTCATATTATATCATCTAAAAAATATTTTTTTGAAGGGTTTCTGATTAGTTTGAATGTGGATGTTCTATCTTGATATCATTCACCTTATTTCTCGGAATGGTTAGTGTTTATGTATAATGACCGGGGAAAGTTATATACATTTCATATGTTGGTTTAAATATGAATTTATATGTTGTTTATGTTTATCTCCATTCATAATAGGAGTAAATTTTACTTATTATATATTGGGTGGGGCCTGCTATAGTCCATCGATGCATCTGTAGGTCTCATGAGACAAACTAGATCATGGCATGAAGCCTTGACAAAATAGTTATTTATGGTCTTGGAATGAGGCCTTGATGTTATGGTTATGATGTCTGGAATATGAATTTCCCTCATTATGAAAATAGTTAGATAGTTGATGTTGTTATTCGACTAGTACAATACCCATAATTATGTTTTATTATGGCATTATTTATTCATCTCTTATTCCTGCCATAATGAGTTCAAGTTTATTTTTTAAGGCATGTGTTTTAGTTATTCACCATGCCTAATGTTCATGTTAATGTTATATTCTACTGTATTGAATACCCTTACTGAGAATTTGAGCTCACCCCTTTCTTATGTTTCATTTTCTCAGAAGATAAAGAAGATTATTATGACTAACTTGCAGGGATAAACATTGAGTTTTGGATGTTCCCAATAAAACTTATATGTTGTATTTCTTTTTCATGTTGTAATTGTGAACCTATGTATGTATCTGGTTTTCTAAAACTATTAAACTACTTAGTCCTTTAGGAATTGATTCCTTGTAATCATTATAATGTATTAAAATAATTCATCGGCTCCATGCTTCTGGGGTTGGGGCATTATAGTTTGTATTAGAGGAAGTTTAGAAGAAAATTTGAAAACTAGATTTAGAAATGTAGGTTAAGGAATAAACCCCTAAGATAGTCTTTGAGTTTAAACATACAAGAACATCCTGGAATCCTGGTAAGGAATATATTATGTGTATCATTCTGGAAAATACATCCCTGTATGGATATTACAAGTGGACGTGGTTCTGACATAGATGTACATAGGAGTGAAAACTCTGAAAAGGAGTTTCAAGCCTAACCCAAGGTATGTTGGTAGAAGAAAATGGGCCTAACTGCGCACCTGGTTTGACACTCCTGGGGGATATGCATAGGATAATTCACATTTTATTTAACCACCATTATGAAGGATTTATTCCCCCAAAGTAACCAAGTTATATGGTTCTAGTATTTGTGATGAATAAATTTATTCTATGTGTTATATAATTTTTAGAGTCAAAGAGAGTTCATAATTTTATGAGCTAATATATAATATGGAATTGAATATAAATTATAGCATCCCGCCTTTTTTGTCACATAAACTTTCATTACATTACACAAAACTGAGGATCTTTAGGGTTTAGTGTCTTGGAAACAAGGAACATAATACATGAAAAACACATAAAACATTCTTCTTAAACACTTGAAAGGCTTCTCCTTAAGTTCATCCTAGGTTCATTACTTAATCTCATAACCTGGGGACATACATCAAAAGAAAGGGTGAGCAGAAGGCCCAGTAAGGGAAACAAGAGAACCATTTTACATGTGAACATGAGATACTTCAATAAGGTCATGAAAAGAACTTTAAGGCATGAGAAAGAAATCATGAGGCATATCATAATAAAAATAAAGTTTTTCATAACTTGAATATGTGGCTACATAATTTAATGTAGACAATCATGAACATATCACCAAGGTCCACCCCCAAGGTTTCATTTGAAAATTACCAAGGTTATTCACCAAGATATCGTGAAAATTCTGATCTCTAGTGGTTACATCATTACCCAATGCATTGGAGCACTATCAGGGTGCACCCTTAAATTTTCTTTTATTATCAAGTGAGACACATATATTATCATCAAACATTTCATAAATAACCCATATAGCATAAAATAAATGGGTTTCATTTCATAATCAAAATGTTTCAAAAACTTCTTTAAAGACATGATCTTTACTTCACTTTAAACCCACAGAAGGGGAGAGCGGGTCTCATGTATGTAAATCCCAGAATTTAAAATAGAAAATTTTGATATATATGTGAATACCCCTATAGAAATAAAATCTTTGAGTATTCACTTTATAAAATGAAGTAATTTTGAGAAAAGAGAGAGTCATTTTGAGACGAAAATTCTGCAGCATAACGGCTATGTTTCGGGGTTTTAGAAAACATTAAAAAGAGAGGGGACATGGGTAAAACATTCATAATTGACCCATAAAACAGTATATGGAAATAATATGAAGGATATATGAACATGGTAATGAAATTTTAAAGACATACCATATGAAATGAAGAACATGAAAGGAAGACAAAAAATAAGATTTCTCTTATTAAAATTCGGCAGCCTAACGACATCACTTAAACTTCAAAAAATGAATTGACGAGATAAAATAGGGTCTCTCATCATATTAAAATAAAATTTCAGTATGATATATATAGAGATCATACCCCAACATAATAAAAAGTAACTTGAAAGACTTGACATGAAAGTAGAACTTCAAAACGAGAAGGGTGAAAGAACCACTTAAAAATTCGGCAGCCTAACGGCGCCACTTAAAACTTCAAAATACTGAATTGAATAGATAAAATGGGGTCTCTCATCAAATGATCATAAAAGATCATTATGATGGATATAGAGATCATACCCTAACATAACAAAAAGGAACTTGAAAGACTTGACAAGAAAATAGAACTTGAAAACGAGAATGGTGAAAGAATCTCTTAAAAATTCGGCAGCCTAACGGCGCCACTTAAACATTCTTAAAATGAATCGATGAGAGAAAGAGGGGGTCTCTCATCATATGAACATTAAAAGGGAAGCGAGATGAAAATAGAAGAACATCCTCCAACATAAGAACATGGAGAATAAAAGAAATGACATAAAAGAGATTACTTGAAAAGAAAGAGAGAGGTCGGATCCCTTGCCTTAAAACGTAACTCTTAAAACTCAATGGTTGGGACCTTGAGGGCTTGTGGGCACATTGGAAGGACTCCTTGGGAGGAAATGAGACCCGAACTTTGTTGGGGGACAGTTGGGAGTCGAATGGATGAGAGGATGGCTTGATATTTATAGGGAAAGTGAGGGGACAAGGCAGTAATGGCCAAGGGACACCTCATTAGTGGTTTTGAAAAAACCATGGGCTTGCCCATGGTATTTTCCCATGGTATTGGCCACTTGAGACACCTAATACCTTATCTTACTATTAATAAGTCGACCATATTGATTACATACTTAATACATCACTTAATGATGTCATTAAACACCCATAACTTAAAAACTGTATTTTCACTATTCATCAAAAATTCAACTTTCTCAGAAAAATCCCAAAATTTAACCTTAACCAAATATCGATGCTCTGATTTCAAAACTGAAATCCATTTTATAAAAATAATTTTCTAAATATTTTTAATTTAATTTTTAAATAAATACACTATTCACTGAAAATTCATTTTTTTCAGAAAAATCCCCAAAAATTACCTTAACATAATATCGATGCTCTGAGTTCAAAAATGAAATCCATTTTATAAAAATAATTTTCTAAATATTTTTAATTAAATTATCAATTAAAAAACACTATTCACCCAAAAAAACTAATACTTGAATAATAAATTATGAAACCGTTATTTAACCACTTTATTGAATCACATTACTTAATCAAGGTGCCTAGATTATTTTAATACTTTCTTTAACTGAGATTACTAATCTATTTGGACACATTTCTAATCCTAATCATAAAATAACTATTCATAATTTACTATTCATAAAAAATCAAGTTGATCTTATTAGACTCTAAATTTTGTACTGGACATAATTATAGAAGACCATTTTTTGAAAATCATTACACATTTTTAATTATTTAAGGTTTACATAAACATTTTTAAAATATCATTTTTTCTAAAATTCATCAAAAATATGCATACTACATTTATCCGATCATTTCAAAATTCATAAACTTCATCATAAGAAGAAATACCAATTTTCATTTAAAACAAAGGATTACACAAGGTAGTTACGATCTCCTTACATAGCCCCTTATCACACTAGCATAGGACCTAAGTGTAAGGTGTGCTAAGGTGAGAGAATCCGAGGGAGGCTCGGCCAACATCGCACGAGTAGTAATTTCTATCAGTTTGAACTTCTCATGAAGGAGATTCCATTCTAGCTTCATATGATGAAGTTCAGCTTGGGTTTGGTCTAGAGCAAAGCCCATTGGTGCTACCTCCTTTCCAAGTTCTGTTAGATGGGCTTCGATCGGTCTAAGACTACTGGGTGAGGCCATCAAATCTTATTTATATATTAATTAACCAAGTTCACTTGTATTTAGAGACAAATATCGAAATGTTTAGTTTCCATCGGTCATATTGACCAATGGTCATATAACAGTCAAAACCCAACAGTCTCATTTTAATTATACACATGTTATCCAATGAAACAGTTTTGTTGAGTATAAAAAAAATAAAATAACACACAAAATTAGGAAATAGGATTTATTCAAAATTTCGGGTCGTTACAATCTTCCCCCCTTAAAAAATTGCGTCCTCACAATTTTTAAAATTGGGTTTTGAAATTTCATTGAAAGTCCCACACTGGAAAAGCAGCCAGTAAAACTATTACTTTAAAATAAAGAAAGGGAAATAAAAAGGTCACCCAAGTTAACCCATACTAGGATTCCATGTAGTAAAACATGGACATGGAGGAAAAAAAGGGTCACATTCTAAGGAAGAGTGATAGAAAACATGATTATAAGAAAGTTAACAACCAGAAAATCACAAACTTATGATGGGTCAAATGGTATTTGATTTCCTAGTAAGAAACGTTAATAGACAATGTTTTTTGTTTTTTGTTCCTTTTCATAGTTTTGAGGAATTAATTTACTACATTGAATAAAAACAAAAGGAAATATTCCTACCTTCAAGTAGAGTTTAATCCTTTAATAAGTTTCTACCAAAACTAATCTTTTCTCCAAATGATGAGCATTCAAAAACACTTGGTCTCATCAAAAGCACAAGAATAGTCTTCTAGAGAATCACGTATTCCACAAAATAAAAACTATCTATCTTTAAACATTAATCCCAATAACAGAAAGGGTAAGATAAAAAAACTCTTCAAAAAGAATGAATCCCATAGGAAGGGAAACAACTTTTAAATCTTCAAAGTTCCACGGTACTACCCAGAGTTTATCATAGACCATTCCGTAAATAACTGTCCTTAAAATTCCTCAAAATAACCCAAACTAAGATTGAAACCCAAATACAAAAAGGACTTGATAACATAGTCTTCCAAGATAAACACTATCATTCATCTCCAAACAACATCAACCACTCCTAACATCTTATAAAAAAAGTAACTAACCTAAACATATTTACCCCAAGATAGGTTAATCATTTCCATAAGTAACCTAAATTACTATAAGTCTGCCTTAAATTCATCGATTCCTCAAAATATAAGTCAAAATTTACTCCTCAAAGAAAATACCGTAGTAATCTATTTACCTCTATCAAATAGGGTTCCCAAAATAGTGAACGTCTTCCAAAGTAATAATCATCTTTTAATCCCCTAATCATCTCTGTCATATTAATACGCCAATCGTCACATTTCCTATCACATTGTCCGTTGGGACATTCTCTTCCATTTCCCACCATTAACTAAGAAAATAACCTATAATTAGGGGTCTTAAATACTTAGCTAATAATAATTAAAAAGAAACTTTAAGCATGGAAGGATAAACTTGTATAAGGAAAGTATACCCTAACTTGTGATCCCCTAGGTTTAAATCTAGGTTATCCATGAACATATATTCTTATGTGAATCTTTATTTTATTTTATCTTTGTTCCTTTAATAATGGTTCATACTAAGCTTATGAATTTACCAAAGCATATCCCTCGGGAGTGTCGTAACCAAGAGTGCAGCAAGGCTCGTTGTCGTGTACCAGTTCTCGTTTGAGTCTTGCTCAAAGCGGTGTTTTTGGGTTTTACCCCTATGTACATCTGTGCCAGAGCCACCTCTACCAGCTCGTATCCAGACAGGGATGTATTTTTTTGGCAATCCATTACTCAATACTCACCAAAATAGTAGTAAGATTTCCTATATTTAAAATTTTCTATAGGGTTCTTCCTAGAGTTTTCATATCCTAATTTCCAAAAATAACTAAACCATCCTTTAATACCAACTATAGAATCCCTCCTTTTTTGTCACATAAACTTTCATTACATTACACAAAACTGAGGATATTTAAGGTTTAGTGTCTTGGAAACAAATAACATAATACATGAAAACAACATAAAACATTCTTCTTAAACACTTGAAAGTCTTATCCTTAAGTTCATACTAGGTTCATTACTGAATCTCATAACATGGGGACATACATCAAAATAAAGGGTGAGCAGAAGGCCCAGTAAGGGAAACAAGAGAAGCATTTTACATGTGAACATGAGATACTTCAATAAGGTCATGAAAAGAACTTTAAGGCATGAGAAAGAAATCATGAGGCATATCATAATAAAAATAACTTTTTTCATAACTTGAAGATGTGGTTACATCATTTAACATAGAAAATCATGAACATATCACCAAGGTCCACCCCCAAGGTGTCATATGAAAATTACCAAGGTTATTCACCAAGATATCGTGAAAATTGTAATCTCTAGTGGTTACATCATTACCCAATGTATTGGAGCGTTATCATGGCGCACCCTTAAATATTCCTTTATTATCATGTGAACCACATATATCATCATCAAACATTTCATAAATAACCCATATAGCATAAAATAAATGGGTTTCATTTCATAATCATAATGTTTTAAAAATTGCTTTAAAGACAAGATCTTTACGTCACTTTCAACCCACGGAAGGGGAGAGCGGATCTCATGTTTGTAAATCCCAGAATTTAAAATAGAAAATTTTGATATATATGTGAATACCCCTATAGAAATAAGATCTTTGAGTATTCACTTTATAACATTAAGTAATTTTGAGAAAAGAGAGAGGCATTTTGAGACGAAAATTCTGCAGCATAACGGCTATGTTTCGGGGTTTTAGAAAACATTGAAAAGAGAGGGGACATGGGTCAAACATTCATCAATGACCCATAAAATAGTAGAGGGACATAATATGAAGGATATATGAAAATGGTAATGAAATTTGAAAGACATACCATATGAAATGAAGAACATGAAAGGAAGACAAAAAATAATATTTCTCTTATTAAAATTCGGCAGCCTAACGACATCACTTAAACTTCAAAAAATGAATTGACGAGATCAAATAGGGTATCTAATAATATGAAAATAAAATTTCAGTATGATAGATATAGAGATCATACCCCAACATAATAAAAAGGAACTTGAAATACTTGACATGAAAGTAGAACTTCAAAGCGAGAAGGGTGAAAGAACCACTTAAAAATTCGGCAGCCTAACGGCGCCACTTAAAACTTCAAAATATTAAATTGAAGAGATAAAATGGGGTATATCATCATATGATCATAAAAGATCATTATTATAGATAGAGAGATCATACCACAACATAATAAAAAGGAACTTGAAAGACTTGACAAGAAAATAGAACTTGAAAACGTGAATGGTGAAAGAATCTCTTAATAATTCGGCAGCCTAACGGCGCCACTTAAACATTCATAAAATGAATCGATGAGAGAAAGAGGGGGTCTCTCATCATATGAACATGAAAAGGGCAGCGAGATGAAAATAGAAGAACATCCTCCAACATAAGAACATGGAGCATAAAAGAAATGACATAAAAGAGATTACTTGAAAAGAAAGAGAGAGGTCGGATCCCTTGCCTTAAAACGTAACTCTTAAAACTCAATGGTTGGGACCTTGAGGGCTTGTGGGAACATTGGAAGGACTCCTTGGGAGGAAATGAGACCAGAAAATTGTTGGGGGACAGTTGGGAGTCGAATGGATGAGAGGATGGCTTGATATTTATAGGGAAACTGAGGGGACAAGGCATTAATGGCCAAGGGACACCTCATTAGTGGTTTTGGAAAAACCATGGGCTTGCCCAAGGTATTGGCCACTTGGGACACCTCATACCTTATCTTACTATTTATAAGTTGACCATATTGATTACATACTTAATACATCACTTAATGATGTCATTAAACACATGTAACTTAAAAACTGTATTTTCACTATTCATCGAAAATTCAACTTTCTCAGAAAAATCCCAAAATTTCACCTTAACCAAATATCGATGCTCTGATTTCAACAATGAACTCCATTTTATAAAAATAATTTTCTAAATATTTTTAATTTAATTTTTAAATAAATACACTATTCACTGAAAATTCATTTTTTTCAGAAAAATCTCCAAAAATTACCATAACATAATATCGATGCTCTGAGTTCAAAAATAAAATCCATTTTATAAAAATAATTTTCTAAATATTTTTAATTACATTTTCAATTAAAAAACACTATTCACCTAAAAAACTAATACTTGAATAATAATTTATGAAACTGTTATTTAACCATTTTATTGAATCACATTACTTAATCAAGGTACCTAGATTATTTTAATACTTTCTTTAAGTGAGATTACTAATCCATTTGGACACATCACTAATCCTAATCATAAAATCACTATTCATAATTTACTATTCATCAAAAATCAAGTTGATCTTATTAGACTCTAAATTTCATACGTGACATAATTATAGAAGACTATTTTTTTAAAATCATTACACATTTTTAATTATTTAAGATTTACATAAACATTTTTAAAATATCCTTTTTTCTAAAATTCAACAAAAATATGCATATTATATTTATCCAGTGATTTGAAAATTCATAAACTTCATCATAAGAAGAAATCCCAATTTTTTTTTAAAAACAAAGGATTACACAAGGTAGTAACGGTCTCCTTACATAGCCCCTTATCACACCAGCATAGGACCTAAGTGTAAGGTGTGCTAAGGTGAGAGAATCCGAGGGAGGATCGACCAACATCGCACGAGTAGTAATTTCTATCAGTTTGAACTTCTCACGAAGGAGATTCCATTCTAGCTTCATATGATGAAGTTTGGCTTGGGTTTGGTCCAGAGCAAAGCCCATTGGTGCTACCTCCTTCCCAAATTCTATTAGATGGGCTTCGATCGGTCCAAGACTACTGGGTGAGGCCATCGAATCTTCTTTCTATATTAATTTACCAAGGTCACTTGTATTTAGAGACAAATATCGAAATGTTTAGTTTCCAGTGGTCATATTGATCAATGGTCATATAATAGTCAAAACTCAACAGTCTCATTTTAATTATACACATGTTATCCAATAAAATAGTTTTGTTGAGTATAAAAAAAATAAAATAACACAAAAAATTAGGAAAGAGGATTTATTCAAAATTTCAGGTCGTTATAGAAATGGAACATAGAAAACTGAATGGGAACTTGACCACTGCATGTGATGTGAATTGTAAAAAGGATCATATATCTAATGGTCTTAAGCCATCATTTCAAAGGAATATTTTCTCCCAAGTATCTTCATCATATGAGGAAATAGTATCATGTGTTAACAAGGTATGTATAGACTTATCTATCACAAAAAAATTCAGGTCTCCATCAAACTGATGCTCGAACCATTCCACGGCAAGGCCCGAAGGGCAATCCCAATCCCCACGAGCTAGAACAAGTGCCCAGGTATCAAAAATGTAACTTGGGAAAAATTTACCTGAATGGGTAAATATAAAAAAACTGTAAGAAGAATAAATTAAAATTAAAATCATACAAACAAATAGTCCCTTAAAATAAGTTTAGATTTAATGTTTACAACCTAAACTAAAAACACAAAAGAGACCTCAATATAGGAAAACCAAAACTCCAACTCAAACCTCTGTGTGGCATGAGGAGTCACATCCCCAATACACCACCACCAACATGCATGGGAAAACCAATACAACTCGGACCATCATTGCTAAACCTAGTTCCTAGACATATAATACATTAGAAAGAGAATATACATACACCCAAAGGGGTTTATAGGGTTTGACCCAAGATCCCAGTAGGATTCCACCAAGAAAAATGTTCCACACATCATTATCAAATGACAAATACATTTTCAATCTTAATTAAACAAATGAATTAAATTCCTGAACATTTTTAAAGAAAACTCGTTTAGAAAAAAATAGCTTCAAATGGAATAACTTAAAATAAAACACACACACACACTTACTTTTAAAACAACCAAAGTGTCACATCGATGAGAATAATGTAACCAAGGAGCACCAAATATGGGTAAGGCCCCAAGGGTGTTATCTAGCCAGGGTCCCTAGATCTTCGTGCCTTAGTGAAATGTGGCTTAGAAACCATGACCCTCAGTAAAAGTGGATTGGAAACCATTACCATCAGTCACCGTGGATTAGAATCCGTGAAACATAGTAAAACATGGCTTGGAAACCATGATCGTCAGTAACTGTCTCTTTGAAACCACAACCCTCAGTAAAACATTGCTTAGAAAGCATGACCCTCAGTCATTCATATGTTCAGTTAGTGTTGTAGTGGTCAATACTACTAAGAAAAACAGGGCCAAATCCACCCCCGAATAACTATCCCACTAGTCTATTCCACCCTTCTATCTACCTAGGCTTCCCTCATTGGGCTGAAACAAGTTTCAAGTTTATGTCACAAGTCATATTTATGCACCCAAAGAAAAAAAGACACTACACATGCCAAAAACAACTACTTTTGCTTAGAAATACCATTTTGAAAGAGTACGCACATTATAAATATTTCAAAACTAAATCTGCATTACTTACACAACCAATTAAAACTATTGTATGGTCAAAGAAATAACTTTCAAAGTCAAACAAACCATTAATAGAATTTATTAAACAATTTCAAAAAATGTCACATGACATTAAACACCAAAAACCTTTACACAATTCAATCAAAATAAAATTTTCATATGTAATAATTATTTAAATAAACATTTACAATTTTCATAAATAAATTTTTAAGAGCATAAGACTACCTTACACACTAAACCAGCCCACTATTAAAAAAAGGGGCCACTTCTATGGTTAAACAAGCCATCATAAAAATTTACCAAACCATTTAGAAATACGCCACATGACTTTAAACACAAAAAACCACTCAAATATTCATTTATGAAAAAACACATATAGATGCTACTCCAAAACGTCATTCTCTCCCATTGAACATCCTAAAAAATAACCTGCATAACTTATGAAACACTAGTAAAAAGTTTGATAGGGGTTTTCACAGCAACACCAAAATCATTTCATATAAAAACACTAAAAAACACATTAAAACAAACTAAATATCAAGTAAAAAATTAAATGCACAACAAACAAACTGATTACTAAACATTCTAAATTAACTAAGTACGCAAATGAATTTAACAATTAATACTCAATACACAGAACCACCTACCTTAGTGTAGAAAACCACAATATTTTGGTGCGAAACTACCACTGCACGACAAATGCACCATGAACGATACAATTAGAACCTAAAAAACATCATACCAATAACACCATAATCAGACCAATTTCCATAGAAAACCCAAAACCGATAACCTTCCAAAGTGGAAGAATGAACAACCAGAGAAAAATGCACATGCGGCAATGGTGTGGACGGACAAACAGGCATGGGAGAGGGCCACCGGAGGTGCACTGTGTCGAAAACACTAACTAGAAGGGAAGGGAGTTGTGGGTATGTGTGGTGCGAGGCAGTGGAGGCGATGCAGTTTGATGTGAGGCAGATGGTGGCATAGCTTGGGTGTTGCAGGGGGAGGCAGGGTAGTGCCGGTCCGGTTTGTCGGAGGATGCTGGAAGGCACCGCTGGAGAGTCCAAGAGAAGGTCATGCGTGTGGGTGTTCATTCATAATGAGGAGGGGTGTACAAAGGTTTTCTGAAATTGTGGAAGGGAGGCATGGCATAGATTTTCCGAGATGGAGGAGGTAGCATGGCGTGGAGGTTCGACGAGGAGGATGAGGATGGGTGGTGGCTAGTGTTAGGAGGAGGGGAAAACAGCTCAAACAAAAGGGAAAGGGAGTCTGTGTGGGGAGAGGGTATAACAAGAGAGACATAGAGATGAAATGAAAAAAAAGAAAAAAAAAGAAAAATGTAAGGAATAAATGGATAATAAAATAAAAAGAAAATAAAAGGATAAAAAACCCAATAAGTAATAATGAACTTGATACTAATAATAAAAAAATAGTAAAACCAACCATAATAATAATATTATTATTAACTAAGGTTGGACACTGCATGGTCTCATGCATGTTCTCATGCATGTTCGTGCACCTGTGTAATAATACATTTAATAATAAAACTTTCTCTTATTAAGGTTGGACACTACACATGGTCATGTGTATGGTCGTGCACTTGTATAAGATCCTAAATTTCATTTAAAATAGAACTGGTTCAAACCGAAGCTCAAAAGTGAGACCCAAAATAATTAAAATTAAATAAAGTTTCAGGTCCGGGTGTGACATGGAATACCCCAACTCCTAACATAGTGATAACCAGGGCTGCTCGAGATCGCCAAGAACACTTGTCAAGTGACTAACAACCCAAGCTAACTAATTACCATGGTCAAGGTCAGTCAGAGGAAAAGTAAGGGGTTGCTCTAACAAGCACGCATTGAAAATAGAATTTTTTTCCCCCATAAGTTCTTCATATGGTGGTCTCCCCACCATATTATTGTTCTTCTTAAACATTGGTTCACCAGACCAAAACGAATCAGAAACCCAGACAACCTCTAACACAAGATTGACCCTCCAAGATCCCTATGTTTAACCAAACCAACATAAGAGGGTATGCCGTAGAGACCCGTAGTGGGTCTCCCCATCATTTTAGAATTTTTCTAACACCACGGAACCCACGCAAGAATTCCCTATTTATTTTGAGTGATACGGGCTGAACTCTTCATCACGAACCCATCAACACAGGCTGAACTACACAGATGATTCCTATATTGGCCAAAACTCCACCACATGAGATGTTTTTGATAGCGGAAACCCCTAACATAGCGGAAAACTGGATAGGCATGTATCAATCCCAAAAGACATGATCATCTCTGAAATGAGTACAATTTAGATCCATAACCAACCACAATAAGGTTCATAGAGCACACCCTCTTTATTTAGAGGAATACGAATTATCCTAACCACTTTAAGTACCAAGAGAAACTCCCATAATTTAAGACCATAGAAAGGATACAAGGGCTTTATTATCCTTAAAAAAATTAATCCTTTTGAGATGACACTGGACTAGGTAATTTTAAGCCATCCTCATCCTTTCACTACTGAATTAAGTCAGACCAAGCCCATCCCACGTCAGATGAGTTTTCACTGTGTGCAAGATTCGTCCCAAGACCTATGGCTGGGTCCCTAATGTCTAAAGCATCTACCTCCTCGCAGTCATAAGATGACCACCTCTAAATGGAACTTCCTCTTCAAGAAAATCAATCTATATACTTCTCATCATCTTCCAACTGGCCACTCTGTCAACATACCAATTGATAATTATAGCAAATAACTTAGAGTGCCTGAATGAACACATTTGAGATATGATATTGAATTATTGATCAAACATGTAACACAAACTGACAGAAGGAGAACTCCAAGAATAGGTCCCTCTGGTTCGCACACCTCATCAGATGAGGAACCTATACTTACCACAATATGAACAAGACCAAAAACTATTACGATCTTTAAACTAATTGTTCCACAAAACCTGTAGGGAACATGAAACTAGCTCATCAGAAAGGTCAACACACCTCTTTCACTGCCTGTTGACTGTTTGATCACCTACGAGATCCACCACTTTCCCTCACCTTCACTTCCTTGGCTACAACCACAGAATGAGGCTAGTCTCGAGGATTGCTTAAGACATCCCCATTCTAAGAAAAAAATGGAACGACCACCATTCATTGGTTTAGTCCCACTCCCCCAAACATACTCGAGGCCACATACACCTGGACAACATTTATAGTCCCTCAAAAACAATAGACACACCCAACAT
The DNA here is from genome assembly GCA_963277665.1 of Viscum album. Classification (NCBI taxonomy): domain Eukaryota; kingdom Viridiplantae; phylum Streptophyta; class Magnoliopsida; order Santalales; family Viscaceae; genus Viscum; species Viscum album. The sequence continues at coordinate 397,954,384 of OY728145.1, forward strand.
TCCTAAAGCACTCAACGATATTAAACTGACCTCAACGCCTACAAATAGTTGACATAACCGAGCAGAACCCAACTTCAACACACCACTGGAAGTCTGGGTTGATCCAAGAACTGGGAGACCAACTGGAAACCCATGGGACCTTTCTATGGAGCATATCCAAAAAAACACAAAACTATCCTTCCACAAAACCAATAACTTCAATAAAAAAATATCCACATTCTGGACACAAATCCAATAATTCCAAAATAAATTATCAATTATTTTTTCAAAGAAAAACATATGCTTGAAAAACAAAGCATAGTACAACAAAATCTAAAAATCTCTTTTAAACTCATCACTTTCACTCAAGACTCAAAACCATTTTCCAATTACAAAACCATTTAAGCATGAAAATCCATTTTATTGAAAAAATCACTTTTTAGGAAACAAGAAGTAGCCTTAAAAATCAATCACTCACCACTGATATTCCATGATGCCTTCCAAATATGAATTTTCGTGCCACTCAGGCACTCATCCACATGATACACCATCTGTATAGTAATCACATCCACATGCACACATGAGGACACATATGAATACCACTGGACCAAAACAAGGCTCTTCCGTTTTCAAAACATAACATTCCCAAAATTCCGAAAATACTATTTTTCCAAAACCATTTCAAAAATTCAAGAAAAATTTACAAAATACATTCCATTTACAAAATAACTCACTTAAATTTCAAAACAAAAACCCAAGACATTATTTTTGAAGTTCAGTTTTGACAAATCGAATGCCAAATTCCAAAAACAAGGTACATGAGAAATGAACCCAAAAATAATGCCAAAATCATAGTACGATAAAATAAGAGAAACCCTAAAGTCTTATTTCCTTTTAAAAAAAACCATTTGTGTCAAACCAAAACTAAAGTAAGAAAAAGAAAACACTAAATAACCTAGACGGAGGACTAGTGGTTGTGTCTAACCAAGATACATGGTTTAATAGACCATGCCCTAGGAAAGAACCAACTAATAGGAGTGTCGAACTGTACTCTCGGGCATCACATGGGTCATTAATCCATGTGAGACCACGTGCAGTACTAGTTTACACCTAATTTTATCCCCCCTCCAAAATAGACCAAATACAAAAACTTAAATCCCGGACTACCCCTGGTTACTCGAAGATCATAACGAGTAAGAGTTCGTGATGCCCTTCCCACACCTACCCCTCAAGTACCGATAGTCCTATCCCAAATCTACCTGAAGCCCCAAATAATAGGAACAAAAATCTGGTCTGATACCATTTTTTCATGAACCATGTCAGTTCGCCATCAAACTGACACCCGACCCGGTCGGCGGTAAGGCCAAAAGAGCATTCTCGATCCCCACGGGCTGGCACAAGTGTCCGGGTATCAAAAATACAACTTAGATATGATATACCTAAATAGATAAATTTAAAACAAACAAAAATATAAACAAATTAAAACTAAAATCAGACAACTAAATAGTCCCTTAAACTATGTTCAGATTTAAAGTTTTCAATACAAACTAAAAACCCAAAAGAAATCTCAACAAAGGAAAACCTAAACTCCAACTCAAACATCTGTGCGACATGAGGAGTCACACCCCCAAGACACCACCACTAACCATCATGAGAAAACCAATACAACTCGGACCATCATCGCTAAGACTGATGAATCGACCTAGAATACAAAAGAAACAGGATCTACATACACCCAAATGTGTATGTACGGTGTGAGACAAGAGCCCAGTAGGATGACATTGAGAAAAAGGTCCCATGAATAATTATTAAATGAAAAATACACTTTCAATTTTATTTTAAGATAATAATTAAAAGCTTGAACAGTTTTAAAGAAAACGGGTTTACAAAAAAAACAGTTTCAAATTGAACAACATAAATTAAAACACACACACACCTACTTTTTAAAATAACCAAAGTGTCACGCCAATGATCATAATGTAGAAAATCAGGACCAAATATGGGAGAGACCCCATATTTGTTAGCTAGCCTGGGTCCCTAGATCATTGTGTCTTGGTGAAATGTGTCTTAGAAACCACAACCCTCAGTAAACATGGCTTAGAAACCATAACCCTCAATCATTGTGGCTTAAAATCGACTACCCTCAGTAAAACGTGGATTAAAAACCATGACCCTCAGTCACAGTGGCTTAGAAAAAAAAACCTAAAAAAGGGTGCTTAGAAACCATGACCCTCAGTAAAACATGTCTTAGAAACCATGACCCTCAGTTGCAATGGATTAGAAACCATGACCTTTAGTAAACGTGGATTAGAAACCACAACCCTCAATCATTCATATGTTCAGTTAGTGTTGTAGTTGTCAATATTTCTAAGAGAAACAGGGCCAAAGACACCCTCATATCACTAGCCCACTAGTCTAGTCCACCCTAATAGCTACCTAGGCTTCCCTCTTTGTTCTCAAACAAGTTTCGAGTTCATGTCACATGTCATATTTATACACCGAAAGAAATAAATACACTACACATGCCAAAACACCACTACATTCGCTTAGAAATACCATTTTGAAAGACTAAACACACTAAAAATATTTTAAAATTTAATCTTAATTACTTACACAGCCAATTAAAACTACTGCAAAATCAAATAAAGAACATTCATTATCAAAAAAACCATTAAAATAGTTTTTTAAACAAATTCAACATATGTTGCACGACATTAAATACCGAAAAACGTTACACAATTTAATCAAAACAAATTTTTCATATTTAATAATTATTTAAATAAACATTTAGATTTTTCATAAATAAATTTTAAAGAGAATAACACCACTTTACAGACCAAAAACCCCACAGTTAAAAAAAGGGCCATTTCTATGGTTAAACAAGCCGTCGGGGAAATTTACCAAACCATTTCAAACTATTCTGAAACACTTTAAAAACTAAAAATCCACTCAAATATACATTTATGACAAAAAACATATATAATATAGAGTAAAACACCATTTTATCCCTTTGCACATATTAGCATATAAGTTTCACAACTTATGAAACACTAGAAAACAGTTTGACAGGGGTTTTCATAGCAACAACATACTCATTTCAAATAGACACACTAATAAACACATTAAGACATAATAAACCTCAAGTAAAAATTAAATGTGCACCAAACAAACTGATTAGTCAACATGATAAATTAATTAAGAAAATGAACTTAATAATTAATACTCATACGTAGAACCACATACCTCGAGGTAGAGAACCACAAGATTTCGGTGCAAAACTTCCACCACATGCCAAATGCACCATAAACAACACAAGTAGAACCTAAAAACAAAACATCAGACCAATGAAACTATAATAAAACCAATTATCATAGAAAAATTTTAATATGATAACCTACCAATGTGGAATAATGAACAACAAGAGAAAAACACGACTGTGGAAATGGTGTGGATGGACAACTGGGCATGGGAGAGAGTCGTCGGAGGTATGCCATGCCAGAAAATCCAGCCGAAAGGGAAGGGTGGTACGGGTCCAAGCGGTGTGAGGCAGTGGGGGAGATGCAGTTCGATACGAGGTGGACGGTTGTGTAGCTCAGGTGGTGCGAGGTGAGGTAGGGCAGTGCCAATCCAGTTTATCAGAGGAGGGTGGAAGACGTCGTTGGAGAGTCCAAGAGGAGTCCATGCATGTGGGTGTCCGGTCAGAAATAGGAGGGGCACACGAAGGTTGTATGAATGAGAGGCAGGGTGGAACGACACAGATGTTCAGAGATGGAGGAGGCAGAGCGGCATGGAGTTTCAGAGAGGAGGATGAGGAAGGGTGTCGGCTAGGGTTAGGAGGAGATGAAAATGGCCCAAACCAAGTAGAAATGGAAACTGCATGGGGAAAGAGGGGAGAGAAAGAGAGAGGGATTGAATAAAAGAAAAAAAGGAAAGAAATTAAAATAAGGAATAAATGGAAAATAAAATAAAAATAAAATAAAAGGATAAAAAACAAAATAAGTAATAATTAATTTGATACTAATAATAAAAAAATATAAAAAACCATAATAATATTAAAATTATTAACCGAGGAAAGACACGACACATGGTCGCATGCACGATTGCGTGCATGGTCGTGCACCCATGTAATAATACATTTAATAATAAAACATTCTCTTATTAAGTTTGAGCACTACACATCATCACACATACGGTCACACACCCGTATAAGATCACAATTTTCTTTTAAAATAGAACCCCTTCAAACTGCAGGTCAAAAGTGAGACCCAAAATAATTAAAATTAAATAAAGCGTTAGTTCGGGTTGTGAAATTATCTGAGTCCTATGGATTTTAAGGGAAGAATAAGAAGAAGAGGATAGTAAAGAAAAACATAGATAAAGGGGAGAAGGGAAAGATTTATTTTCCCATATGTGATAATTGTTGATGGAAACACCTTAGAATATGCTTAAGAGGAAAAGAAGTTTGCTTCATGTGTGGACAAAAATTCCACCATGCACATAATTTCAAGACAAGGAAAGAATTTTCCTATATTCAATGATTCAATTATAAGGATATAGGGAACTATGCAAATGAATTTTCTAAGCATCATGGAAATATAGCTTTGAAAAAATAAAGGGATCAAAGTCAAGTTTATGATGTTACTATGGTTGAAATAGAATTAATAATTTATTTTTTTATGGATTCAAGAACTATGTTAGGATATTCTTATTATGAGAATTATGAGATATATAAGGATTCTACTATAGTACTATTTCATTTAGGATTTGTTGTCGTATGATGAATGGTACAAAAGAAAAGTGATTTAGTAGAAAGTTACAATTTTTTGGAAAAACATGATTAAGGGAAAGACAACCCTTAATATATATCTGATGTTGAGATAATGATGAAGAAATGATTGATACAGATAAGTATTTACTACCTTGTAACTGATTATTGACTTTTTGAGAATTGGTCTATGCTATCATCGATGGAGTTTACAACACTTTTGTATTTAAGGAATATATTCAATAACATGTATCATACATAAGGATTATATAAGAATATATGTTTCCAATATCTTTTTTATGGTAATTCAGGTTATTACCATTTTGAAAAAGGATACATGATGAAGGTATTCACATGTTTGGAATGTGAAAATTTAGAGCTACTTCATGTTGATTAAGGGTTAATGATAAGTTTATCATGGAAATTCAGAGACCTTTATTATAAAGTGTTGAATCATTATATTTTGTAATGTTTACCCATTTATGAAACGTATTAAGTTGATATTTTCACAATATTTTATAGGTTAATATATTACTTCACCGTATAATGTAACCTATGCTAAGTGATAAAGTATAGATATTTCAAGGTTAAATCAAGGGATGGTATTATAAATATAAACGTATATTTGTACTCCTATAGAGTGGAATAATTCCTTGACCCTAGAAAAAGTTTCTTAAATAAAATTTTGTCCTATTATCATAATCTTTGATAATATCGATGAATTGTTTTTTACAGTAGTTTATAGTTTTTTAAAAATCAAAATTTTATTTGAACATGTTCTCTATAATGTTTCTTCAGAACTTCATAGTAAGATTTTTCTTCTATGTCCAGGTTTTTACTTCCAACAAATGTCACCCCATTCGAAAGCATAACTTTTTTGGTGACCACCTCATTTCCCTTAACCTCTTTTTAGGAGGATATTTTATTAACCCTATTTATGATGTGGGTTTCCTACAAGGGAATTTTCAAGCATCAACCTTTATCTTTTGAAGTGCAATTTCAAATTAGGAGGACGCAATTTTTTTGAGGGGGGAATAATTTAACACCCCAAAAATTTACAAATAGATTTAATATAGAATGAATGAAACACTGAGTCTCTAAAAAACAACATATTATTATAACCTAACCAATAAAAAAATTTCCACTTCTATATTTTGAATTTAAATAAAAACTGACATACACGGTTGCATTTAGTAAGATATTTAGAGTCTGATAAGACAAAAATAATTTTTGATAAATAGTAACATACCCTTATGAATAGTAACAAACCCTTATGAATAGTAACATAACTTTATGAATAATAATTAATAGTAATTAATAGTAAATCATCCAAAAAAATAGAAACTTCCTTCATGAATGTATAAATACCATTTAGACATCTTATAAGTGGAAAAATGATCATAGTGTAAGTGATGTTATTTTTGTATGTCAGAAATGATTTAATTAGAATTTTATGATTAATTTATTAATTTAAAAATGAAATGTATTTTTATAAGATGAATCATTTTTTTTACTTTATTGTCTTATGGTTATAAGATGATTTTATGGGACCTTGATTAATTTTTGAAGGTGTTATAAAACGAGTTATAGTTTTAACGTTGTTTTTTAGAAATAAATTAATATTTTATTTAAAAATTAAATTAAAAACATATAGAAAATTATTTTTAAAAATTTTATATTATTTTTGAATAATACACTTTTAAAAATGGTTAGGGTGATTTTCTGGGATTGTTCTAAAATACTTGAATTTTCTTGAATAGTAAAAACACAGTTTTGAGTTTTTGGTATGTTTAATGGCATCATAATGATGTAATAATTAATAAAAAATTCGGGTATACTCATGTACAATAAAATATGACATGAGGTGCCCTATTTTTCTAATACCAAGTTCAAATAGCATGGTCAAGCCCATGGATTTTCAAAAACCACTAATGAGGTGTCCCTTTAAAATTAATAAAAAAAACTCACTCTCATTTACTATAAATACCCACTCATTACTTCATTTTCATTCATTCCAAACTCATAATCCTCAATGATATGGTAGTTTTAACTACCTATAAGTCCTCCCTGTTGTTCTCAATCCCCCCAAGTGTTAAGTCAATAAGTTTTTTCTTGTGACTTTTTCCATTACTTCTTGTTTTAAAAATCACAAACACCCTATACTTAAGAAAATCTACATTTTACTTACATAAGGAAAATTTACTTCTCAAAAGAATTTACCCCTACCATGTTTTCATTGTTCATATAAATATTTTTCTTAAGTATAAAAATCGGATTCATATCAAAAACCTCGGAATCATATAATACTTAGATATGAAGCATTTTGTTTTAGGATCCGAATTCTAGATATGAATTGTAATGAAGTTCCACAATAAATTATGGATATGAACTGTAATGAAGTTCCACTCCAATTCTGGATATGAACTGTAATAAAGTTACACTATAAATTCTGGATATGAACTTTAATGAAGTTCCACTCCAAATTATGGATATGAATTGTAATGAAGTTCCACTCTGAATTCTGGATATGAACTGTAATGAAGTTCCACTCCGAATTGTGGATATGAAATATAATGAAGTTCCACTCCAAATTCTGGATATGAACTGTAATGAAGTTCCACTCTGAATTCTGGATTTGACCTGTAATGAAGTTACACACCAAATTCTGGATACAAACTCTAATGAAGTTCCATTCTGAATTATGGATACGAACTCTCATGTAGTTCGACTCCTAATTCTGATTACGAACTTATCTAAGTTCTCACTCTAGGTTCTCTGAATTCAGACTCCGAACTCTTATGAGTTCTGACTCCGAATTCCCATGAACTCTGACTCTGAACTTTATAAGTTCTGGTTCCAAATTCTGATGAAACTAGATTCCGAATTTCAACAGAATTCAGGTTCCAAATTCCTATAAAACAGAATCAGAATATCTCTTTATTATAGACTCCGAATTTCATTTTGGTTAGACTCCGAATCATTATTTGCTTACATTTTGATCTTTAGTTTTGCTTATACTTATACTTTTTCCAATTACAAAATGTTATCGTGCTTTCAGTTATTGACTAACCGTTGGTTGAGTGACATGTGTACAGGTTCCTCCGAAATTCAAGGAGAAATATGATCGTTGGAGGAGGGAGCTGATCGTTGGAGCTTCGCCTATAAATAGGATCTCATTTGAAAAGAGGCGACAAATTTGACATATGTTTTTACATGATGTTGAAGTGATTTCTAGAGATAGAGGCTCTTATCAACTCTCAAATATTTGTGTAGAAAGTTTGAACTGCTTGTACAAACTTTTCCTTGTGCAGACGTGCTTCGTGCGACTTCGATTGTTGGTGATTACAATCGAGAGCTTCTGGGGATAGGAAGACAGAGGTTCCAACACCTTGATGTTTAAGTCTTCCTTGCTGAGGAAGACAGATGTTCCAACTACCATGAAGTTGAGGGCTTGCGGGGATAACAAGACAGAGACTCTGATCTTCATATCGAGGGATTACCCAGGTGTGGGTAAGACAGACTTTCTTAAAATTATAAATCAAGGGACCTTTATCCAAGGTTGTTGGATACCCTTCTCCTTGGGTTAAAATATTTATATCTTGTTACGTGTTTTTGTTACATGTTTTTCCGCTGAATTTTGTATTGTAAGGAAAGTATAATCTTCTTATATTTACTTACACTTTTATACTCTGATTCAGTTAGATTCTATACGCTTTAAGGTAGAATCTCATATTGTAATCTTTGGTTAAGTTTCACTTTCCGGATCCATATTTCCGGAACCAGTTTTTCGGAATCACTTTCTAGATTTAAGCAAGTGTATAGAACTAGAAGTTTTTTAATTCATACTTTGTCCCATTCTTTCAATTTATGATTAGAGGTGTTGTGAATTTTCTTAGTCTAACTTTGTTAAACTTAGATCTTTCCTGATTTAAGGAAATTTTTAAAGTGTACAATTCACCCCCCCCCCCCTCTTGTATATTGAGCATCTACATCATTATTTTGATCCTACAATTGGTATCAGAGGAGGTTTCTGAAATATGTATATTCACATATAAGTTTTTCTTGCTCAGTTTTTCATTGTTCTATATATTTTCCTTTATTAGGAATATTCTCCTTGAATCTGAACTTTTGTTATTAATAAGTTTTTGTGTAGAAATATTTTAATATGGCAGGAATCAATGTTGGTTACATTGAAAACCTAAATCCTACAAGACCACCAGTTTTTTATAGTAATGATTATGAGTATTGGAGAGATCGAATAAATAAATTCATTATTAATACTGGATAACAAAATTTTGTAATGCTTACTGGATGTTATCAAATTCTTGATAAGGAAGCTAGTACTTTCACAAACCAAGAGAAGCATGATTATCAACTCAACTATAAGGTGCGCAATACTTTACTATGTTCAATGACTAGGAACATATATATCCAAATTTTTTCTTGTGAAGAAGCTAACTATATATGGAAGAAACTTTAAGTTACTCATTTTGGTACATCTAAAGTGATTGAAACTAGAACATCTATGCTTAGAGCTGAGTATCATGGTTTTAACTTTCCTTATGGTGAACCCATTTGTAAGGTGCAACAAATATTTATGACTATCATAAATAGCTTACAATCTATGGAAGATAAAGGCCTGGATGATGAAGCTCTTGTAGACAAGATCATTGATATTATGCCTAATGACTGGGAATCAAAGAGAAATGATATTGATGAGAACAGGAAGGTTACTCAAATTTCTTTAGATGAACTGTTTGGAACTCTTCTCTAACATGAAACAAGGATGAAAAGAGATGTTGACAACATCAAAAAGAATAATGGGAATGGTATTGTTGCTTTTACTACAACATCAAATTACATGAAATCTAAGACTCCTAAGAGAGTAACTAGATCCAAATATAAGAAGGTTGTTATCCAATCCGAATCTAGTGAGAGTGAAGTCTCAGAGAATGAGTTATAAAATCTTGCTCGAAGGATGAACAAGATAGTTGGTCAATGAAATTTACAATACAAGTATAAGAATAAGGAAAGGAAAGATAAGAATGATTCAGAAGTCACAAGCTATGAATGCAAGAGAGATGGATACATAAGACCTGATTGTTCTTTTCTCAAGAAGAAAGAAAGAAAAGAGAGACATTATGAAAGGAATAGGAAGAAGTATTATAAAGCTAAAGCTAAGAAAGTTATGAAAGATAATGAAACTTAGAGAGCCAGTGGTGGTGACTCTTCAGATGAATCTTCTGATTAAGAATCTTCTGGACAGATGAATCTTGGTCTTATATCCAGATTACCTATTAACAATCATTGCTTTATAGATAAGGTACTCAATGCTGAATTATTGACCAATGTTTCTTTAAATTATAATGATAGTAAATATTATAAACCATCAAATGAAGAATCCTCTTCTGATGAAGAAAATACTTTACCTACCTAGGACGAAGTTTCTTGGTTTGTTGAACTTCTTGAGATTGAGAATTCAAAACTCAATAAAAAACTTTATAAGGAAAACTATAGGAATATTATTCTTACTAAAGAAATATAATATCTTTCTAAAGATCTTGATAAGAAAAATGCTGATTTTACAAGAATTTCAAAAGGTCTTGAGGAAGTAAATTCTAAGAAGAATAAACTTTCTAAAGATCTAGAAAAAGTAATTTCTAAGAAAAGTGTTTTTGAGCCTAGCTCTAGTTCCAAATCTAATGATTTTGAAGATAAAAACTTGGTTATAAAACTCAAGTCCGAAATATGTTCCTTAAAGAAGTGTATGTCAAACTTTACCATAGGTAAAGAAAATTTTGATAAGATGTATTCACAAATACGAGCTTTAAGAAACAAATATGGATTTGGTTATACCCATGCAAAACCAACTTTTAGTAACAGTTATTTTGTTCCTCAAAGTGCCCCATTTTGTACCAAGTTTCAATATGGTGGTCACTGGGCAAAGAATTATTCATTAAACAAAACCCAATCTTTAGTTTTTCATAAGGCTTATTTTTCTAAAAATATGTGGGTACCCAAAATTTTGCTTTCTGATATTTCCGGATCCAAGCAAGTCTGGATTCTGAAAACCTAACTTTTGTCTCATTTTCAAGAAAATAGGGAAAGTACCAACAGCAAAACATGGTACATGGATAGTGGATGTTCCCAACATATAACTGGTAATAAAAACTATTTTGAAAATATTATCAAGACGAAAGGAGGAAAAGTAACTTTCAGAGACAACACTTAGGGAGAAATTGTTGGTATAGGTAATATTGTTCTTCCTGGTAAAACTTTGTTTTCAAATGTTTTTTTTCAAAAAGGAGATATTATTCTTCAATTTATCGGAATGCAAGATCAACTTGCTTCCATTTTCAAAAAAATCTTTACCCTTAGATAGATTTGAATACATTAAACAGAAGTTAGGAATGATAATCATGAGGTAGTCCTTCTTCATTAACTTCTTGTTGAACAATTCTCTTTACAGTAATAAACTTCCTTTCATAGGGGGAGTAAATTTTCTTGTTAGCATAATCTAAATTTTTGTAGTTAGTTTTTTTTTTCAAACAAAATTTTTGTAGTGAGTTTTTTTTTCAAACAAAATTTTCGTAGTCAGTTTCTCAAGATTTTGTAATCAAAATTTTCATAGTCAGTTTTTCAAGCTTTTGTAATAAACAATTTTTTAGTAAGTTTCTCAAACATTTGTAACTAAAATTTTTCATAATGAGTTTTTCAAAATTTTCGTATTAAAATTTTCATAATGAAAATTTTCGAAACTGGAACTTTCGTAATGAGAATTTTCGTACTCGGAATTTTCGTAATGAAAATTATTTGTACTCATACTTTTCATACTGAAATTTTTTGAACTCATACATTTCATACTGAAATTTTTCATACTCATAATTTTCGTACTGTAATTTTTGGTACTCATACATTTCGTACTGAAATTTTTCGTACTCATACTTTTCGTACTGAAATTTTTCGTACTCGTACTTTTTATACGGGAATTTTTCATACTCATACTTTTCGTACTAAATTTTTTTGTACTCATACTTTTTTTACTCGAATTTTTCATACTCATACTTTTCGTACTAAAATTTTTCGTATTCATACTTTTCGTACTAAAATTTTTCGTACTCATACTTTTCGTACTGAAATTTTTCATACTCATACTTTTCGTACTGTAATATTTTCTACTCATACTTTTCGTACTGAAATTTTTCATACTCATACTTTTCGTGTTGGAATTTTTCGTACTCATACTTTTCGAACTGAAATTTTTCATACTCATACTTTTCATACTGAAAATTTTCATACTCATACTTTTTGTGCCAAAATTTTTCATACTCATACTTTTTGTACTGGAGTTTTGGTACTCAAAGTCTTTTCAACTTTAAGTTTTTCGTAGTTAGTTTTTCGTAGTCAAATTTTTCTTCAAGAAGAATATCACCTATTACGAATAAACTTCCTAGCCAATCTGAAAGGTATTATTTCCTTACTTAAGTTTTCGTAGTTATATTTTGCTTACTGGTATTTTCCTATGAGTTTTAAAATTTATCAGATTCTATTTTTCTTAAATCTGATTGTTTTTCTTAAAACCTCAAAAGATCGGATTCAAGATTTCCTTGGGGGTATGTTTTCAACCTTCGGATCAGATCAGAGAATTTTTTCAACTGTTAGATGATTTTTGGAAGCTCAAAGGTCACATCCATCATCTATATAAAGGGGAACCCTGATGGTTGTCCCACATCGATCTTCAGGCTCTCGTGTGTTGAAGTTCTGCCTCCCTTCTTAAACCTCGTTCCGAATCTTCTAGAGATCTTTATTCCGAATGTCTTCTGAAGCTACTTCTCAAGATATGTCAACTAAAAATCCAATCTCAAAATGGTTAGTTTACAGGGAGAGGTTAGTGCATTCGAGTTTCTACAAGTATGATTCCCTTATATCTAAGAATATCTGATTGAAAGGTTGGGAGGATGTTTGTTTATCAAAGCCAACGAATCAGGATCCAGTTTATACATATTTGCTTATTGTGTTTTATGAGTCTTTTTCCTTCCTTAAGGAAGATGGCAGAGATAATTTTTCATTCAAGTCTTATGGGAAGACTTATATGCTTTCTTACACTAAGGCTGTAAGCTTGGTGGGTCTATCTTATGAAGGTGAAGCTGAGTTTTTTTCATATAAGCTTTCGGATGAGCAAGGAAGTTTCAACAAAGTGAAGGCATTGAAATTCCTTGGACTTAAAGATGCTAAGACTTCTAAGATTTCTCATCTCTCTTTGAATAAACGGATTCTACAATTGAGGGTACAAGGCTTTTTCGTACCCAGAAGGGGTGATAAGGATAATCTCAAGAAGAAGAGTGATATATACATCTTAGATTTTTTGGTAAATCTAAGGAAGTTAAATTTGATGAGGCATGTTTTAATTACGGTTAAGAATATTAAAGAAGGGAATCTAAAAGATCAGATCATAATGTATCTGGCCTTTCTTTCCAAGATTATTATCATATGTCTTGATTTGTTTAAAGTTTCTTGCACTTCCAAGCAAAGAAATTGCAAGGTAATTCTGGTTAGTGATGATACATTAAAGAGGATGAAGATGGGTTTTTCTGTTGAATCCAGAGAATTCTACCCTTTACCAGAGGAAGAGGCTGAGGTATCTCAGAAAGATCAACAAACTCTGGAACCATCTAAAAAGGCAGGGAAGAAGAGAAAGTTGAAAGGAGTGGTTTCTGAAGACAAGACCCATAAAGCTAAGGAAACTAAATCTGCACCACCCAAGCCAAAGAAACAAAAATCCTACCCAGATGAAGTGGATTCTAAGTTGAGGGAAGACAAAGAGAAGATAAAAGAAGGGGACCCTCAATTCGGATTAGATCCTACTGAGGTAAGTCCTTAAAAGAGACAGCTTCTGATGAGTTAGAAAGACGAGAAAAAGAAAAGAAATTTAAGAAGAAGTTTTCAGAAGAAGAGATTGTTCAATCTCTTTTGAAAGCAACATAGATGGCTTCTGAGCAGATTCTGGTTCCGGAAACTTTCCTTACTGAACCTTTACCAGAGACACCTGGGAAGAACTACTTCACTTAGGAAAATATTAAAGAGAAAGAAGTTATTGAAAGAGCAGAAGAAAAAGTTGTTGAGAGAGAAGAATAAGAATTTGTTGAAAGATAAGAAGAAGTAGTAGAGGAAGAAGAAGAAGTAGAAGAAGGAAGTACTAATCTAGATGACCTAATTAAAAAAGTTGAGGATTATAAATAAAAGACTGAATCCGCAAAACTTTTCACTCCGACAAAGGGAGTTGAGAAAGAAGGTAACAAAGATGATGATAAGGAAGAGAAAGATAAATAGTATGAATTTTCTGAGGAAGAGACCTATGGGAAGAATTGTCTATAGTAAGGAGAAGAAAAAGAGAAAATAGATAAAGACAAGATTTTTCAACTATCAGAGAGTGAAGAAGTATCTCCAGATGATCAACCCATTCTGAAAACCGATAAAGGTAAGAAAGTTCTCATTCATACACCAACAAAAGATATCATCAGGAAGAAAGAATTCGGTGGTTCTTCTAGAAGAAAGCTAGTAGAGGTTGAAGAAAAGAATTCACCTAGTAAGGTATTAGATTCTGAGTCATCAGCTTCAGGTAATTACTTTGTTTTTGAGTCTCTAAAGAAATTGGTGGACACCATTCCGATTTTTCCCACTATAGACTCAAGGTGACAAATGCTTAAACATAGTCTAAATCAGAAATTTGATTCCTTATCTATAGTGATGGATAAGTGTGTGAAGATTGAAGGAGATCATAGAAATTTCCTTATCAATTATGACCTGCACAGTAAATCTTACAGCAAGGTGACTTTGTGGTCTAAGAAATTTTATGATGACTTGTCTGAGTTCGATCATTTTCAGAATGATGTTAAAGATGCCTTTAACACCGAGGATGCCAAGATTAAGAATCTTGAGGATAAGCTGACTCTTGAGAAAAATTCTCGGAATCAACAAGTGAATGACTTGAATGATAAGGTTAACTCTTTTGATGAAAATTTTAAAAGGGATAGAGATCTCCAGATTGAGCTTGAAGAAAATATTGTAAAGAAAGATGAGTTAGTGAAGATGCAGGAAGAGTCCATGAAGGCTCTGGCAGAGGTATTGAAATCTCAACAAGAAAGGATCACAGCTTTGGAGAAGCAAGCTGAGGAGGATCAAAACGATTTGAAGAAGATGAAAACCTTGTTGAAGAAGCTAATCTCTAAGGAAAAGGAATACAAATAGACTCAATCCGATATTTTTTTGCATTTATCTTTCCTTGTAATTTTTTTTAACTCTAATGAAATCTCAGGTTTTTTGTATCTGGTGTTATTCTGTACTAATTTTTCAGGTACTTTATTTTTTCCATTCCCACAATTCTTTTTAAAAATCACAAAGGGGAATAAGGAAAAATAACTAATCCTAAGGGGGAGAAGTAAAATTTCTAAACTAATAAGAACTATCCTTAATTAAGGGGGAGTTCTCATTATGATTCCTTCATTATAATGAAAATTCCATTCCAGAAATTCAGAATACAATCCTTAGAGTTCTCAAGCCTAAGGGTGAGTTAGTTGTATTAACTATCATCTATAAACAAAGGGAGATAAGTTTTAATTTCAAAGTCTAAAGAAATTTTTCAAAATTCTTTTATATTCTTTTTCTTAAGGTTGTTTGTGATTTCCAAAAATGGGGAGATTGTTAATTCAAAAAGGTTTTCCTTATGAATTTTTCCATTCCTTCTTGTTTTGAAAATCACAAACACCCTATACTTAAGAAAATCAACATTTTACTTATGTAAGGAAAATTTCCTTCTCAAAGGAATTTACCCCTACCATGTTTTCATTGTTCATGCCAATATTTTTCTTAATTATAAAAATTGGATTCATATCAAAAACCTCAGAATCATATAATACTTAGATATGAAGCATTCTGTTTTAGGATCTGAATTCTGGATATGAATTGTAATGAAGTTCCACTCCGAATTCTGGATATGAACTGTAATGAAGTTCCACTCCGAATTCTGGATATAAACATTAATGAATTTCCACTCCGAATTCTGGATATGAACTGTAATGAAGTTCCACTCCAAATTTTGGATATGAACTGTAATGAAGTTTCACTCTTAATTTTAGATATGAACTATAAGGAAGTTCCACTCCAAATTCTGGATATGAGCTGTAATGAAGTTCCACTCCGAATTCTAGATTTGAACTGTAATGAAGTTCCACTCCGAATTCTGGATATGAACTCTAATAAAGTTCCTTTCTGATTTATAGATACGAACTCTCATGTAGTTTGACCCTGAATTCTGATTATGAACTTATCTAAGTTCTGAATCTAGGTTCTCTGAATTCAGACTCCTAACTCTTATGAGTTCTGACTCCGAATTCCCATGAACTCTGACTCAGAACTTTGTAAGTTCTGTTTCTGAATTCTAATGAAACCAGCTTCCAGATTTCTACAGAATTCAGGTTCCGAATTCCTATAAAACAGAATCTGAATATCTCTTTATTATAGACTATGAATTTCATTGTGGTTAGACTCATAATTATTATTTGCTTACATTATGAACTTCAGTTTTTCTTATACTTATACTCGTTCCATTACAAAACGATGTCGTGCTTTCAGTTATTGATTAACCGTTGGTTGAGTGACACGTGTACAGGTCCCTCTGAAATTCAAGGATAAATATGACCTTTGGAGGAGGGAGTTGACCGTTGGACCTTCACCTATAAATATGATCTCATTTGAAAATAAGATACAACTTTAACATCGGTGTTCACATGCTGTTGAAGTGATTTCTAGAGAGATAGGATCTTATCAACTCTCAAAGCTTCATGTAGAAAGTTTGAACGGCTTGTTCAAACTTTGCCTTGTGCAGACATTCTTTGTGCGACTCTAATTGTTGGTGATTACAATCAAGGACTTCTGAGGATAGGAAGATAGAGGTTCCAACACCTTTAAGTAGAGGTCTTCCTTGGTGAGGAAGACAGAGTTTCCAACTACCATGATGTTAAGGGCTTGAGGGGATAGCAAGACAGAGACTCTGATCTTCATATCGAGGGCTTACTTGGGTGTGGGTAAGACAGACTTTCTTGAAATTATAAATCAAGGGATTTTTATCCAAGGTTGTTGGATACCCTTATCTTTGGGTTAAAATATTTATATCTTGTTACTTGTTTTTGTTACAAGTTTTTCCACTACATTTTGTATTTTAAGGAAAGTATAATCTTCTTATATTTCCTTACACTTTTATACTCTGATTCAGCTAGATTCTATAAGCTTTAAGGTATAATATCATATTGTAAACATTGGTTAAGTTTCATTTTCCGGATCCATATTTCTTGAACCAGTTTTTCGGAAACACTTTCCAGATTTAAGCAAGTGTATAGAACTAGAAGTTTGTAACTTCATACTTTGTCCCAATCTTTCAATTGGTGATTAGAGGTGTTGTGAATTTGCTTAGTTTAACTTTGTTAAACTTAGATCTTTCCTTGTTTAAAGAAATTTTTAATGTGTACAATTCACCACCCCTCTTTTATATTGAGCATCAACATCGTTATTTAAATCCTACACCAAGGTCCCAACTGTCAAGTTTTAGGGGTTACTCTACAAGGTAAGAGAATCTACCACTATTCTCTTTTTCAAGCTTTCATTTTATGTTGTTCTTTTTAATTTCAATTGGATTATGTTGGGATATGTCATTAAATACCCCCTTAATGTACATATTATGTAATAATATGAGATATACCTTTTTATATCATTAAAATATTTATGAAATTTTAAGCGACGTCATTAGGCTGCCGAATTTTCGTAAGGGATCTCTCAACTTTTCTTTTATTTTAAAGTTTCTTTCTTTTTTTTCCAAAACCTTCATTCATAAAAATGTTGTAATGGCTCCAGTAACTTATATGTACTTTAATTTTGTTATGATAAAGAAATAATTATTCATAATCACTCTTTTCCCATTCTTTTATACTAAAAATGAAAAGACCATCCGAGATGTGCTAATTTACCACATTCAAAGATGATGGGTTTTTAATTTCTATTATCGTATTAAATTCTGGTATTGAAACCATTATCATGATTCGAATAGACTATAATATATGTATTATTTCTCATATATGGTTTTAGAATATTTTTTTACACATGGTTTTGATTTATAGAGCAAAATTATTTCATTGTGTACAAAAAACACCAACTAACCCAAACAGTTATCATTAAATAATTTATATAATGATTCATCTTCACTCCAAGTAACCAAATGAAATTTACATCCATGTTACCTTATGTATGTTCACTAATAACATATAACTTCAATAAGGAGTATGATATGTAAAATGAACGTCTTTGGGCACAAAGGAAGAAATTGGACCTACATTGTCCATGGAGTGTGGATTCCATTTCATATATCAATATTTTTATGAAAGAGGGGGGGATTTTATTTACTTCATGTCTTGGCCTAAGATATAATGTATTGGTCTCACTATGTATCTCATCAAAATTATAATCAATGAACATGTAATTGTTGGATAGAGGTATGGTGGGAGACCAACACCAAGAGTTGTGCTCCACTCAAGAAAGAACCAAATTGTTATGGAGTTTTACATCATGAAATAGGAACCATAGAGCTTTTCTTCTTATAGCAAGAAAGTTGTTGAAAATTTTAATCAATTTTGACTAGGATTTTTGGCTATGTAGTTTAATGACTTACATCTCTTACTATGACATCTTTTGGTTTTAGGTCGTATCATGGACATCATGCCTTTTATGGTCATCCATCAAAAACCAAGTGTTTTGTATTTTATCATCATGTGACAAGGACGTAATATATTCCTTTTAAGGTCATGAATAAATGACCAATTATGGTATTATGTTTAATGTTGTGCAAAAAATATGAAAGTTGTCTCTGAAAAATGAACTATTTATCAATAAATCTTACATTGGTATGTGTCGTAACGAGATTTGCATCCATCAGGATCAAGGAATAAACTATGTTATAGTAGACCTTACGTATGGAATAAGGTCACCCCCAAACTAGGTCAGGATTTGGAGGGGTTTTCCCTGGTATAATTGGGGTCCTAATGACCTGTACACTCTCTCCCTTGAGGAATGAGTGAAGGAATACATTCCTATTAAATTCCATTACTATATGATTTTGGTGGAAATCTATGTGATGATAAGCATGTAGTCTTTTCTCATAAATTTTATCCAATTCATCATGCTAATTTTTTTATTTCTCATTTATTGATAAATGATTTCATAGGGAAACATCAAGAGAGGGTTTTTAGAGCTCAATTGAAAGTACTGCTTCTATCTCACATTAAAATGAAGACTGGGATGCCCGTGTGGTGGTTTGAGTTTTATCTTGATAGGACCATAAAGAACATAAGAGATTATCAAGAAAATTCTTTTAATGTTTATCCACTATCTTATATAGTATGTTTGACATGTTCATGTTGGAGGCCTCTATCTTTCTGTTGGATACTGAATGATAGCAAGGAGAATGATCAGATTTGATATTATAATTCTGATTAGCCTATCCTACTTAGAAGGAATAAAATTGGTGTCATTTTCAATTAGTATTTTATGAGGGACACAAAATATGATAATGATTTTTTTCTATCATGAATATGACAATGATTTTGGTCCCGAATTCATTGAGTGGTGTTGCTTCAGACCATTTGGAGAAAAATTTAGTAATAGTGGAGATGTGGTTGAACTGCTTGGTTGTAGCTAGAGGATACAACCTTACAAAATCCATTCTCCATGAGGAAAATGTCCAGAAGTATTTTTATATTTTTAGAAACTATTGGGGTTGTTGTATGAATTTAGTGTGAACTTTGAATGAATTACTCTTCTTGGTGAATCCTGTGAAACTCAATGTCATGAAACTAAATCTGATTTCCAACAAAACAAGAACCAAACTTTTCCCATGAAAAGGACCAAAGGGTGTTCCATATCCCCATGGGCTTACACAAGTACCCGGGTATCTTAAGTATTGGTTTGGAAATGATTTACCCATGTTTAGAATCATTTAACAACCAAAGACAATCAATAAACTAAATCTTAAAATTACCAACCAAACAAGCCTTAAATAAAATTCAGAACTGAATACATGGTCTTAAACATGACACAAGTGGCCCAAAAATATATTCAATTAGCATAAAAATATCCCAAGGAACACCAAATGATAAGGGGTCCTCACCCATGAGTCGTCTCCACAATATTGCACCATGGAAGGAAACTAACAACCCGAACCACCATCACCCAATGCCTTTACATTACCTGTGTCAAACATGATCAATTATACTTATACAAAAAGACTTAAGTAGGCTATGAGCCTAATCCCAATATTATACCATTCAAATATTCCATATAGTAATAAATACAATATAAAAATCATGTAAGTTTTAATAAATAAGAAATGGTCGCAATAGTTTCTAAAGAATGAAACTTTTAAAAGTAAAACGTTTTCAAAGCGAAAATTCAAATAGAGAAAAAATTTCAATAAAACATGTACACCGTTGAAATTTACATCCAAAAACACCAAAAGATAATGACAAATTCCAAATATTAAATGAGCATTAATCTCAGGAACACCCCTAGGAAATAGTTAGTTTTGGGCTCTATGTCCCTCGTATCTTAGTGTAAAGTAACCATAACCATATCATTTCTCATGAACAAGACACTATTAGAAAACATACTTATAAACTAATGGTCCCCAATCATCATTATTATAATTTTTATAGTGTTTTAAATGACCAACTAGCAAATTAAAATAGGGACAAAACCACTCTGGATCACTAGTGTGCTAGTACATGTCTTCCCACTTAGATACATGGGCTTCCTCCTTTGTGGTAAAACAATTTACACAAGTTACCAGAATCAATTTTCACATAAAAACATCAATTCAGTTCACACACATTCAAAACATTATCTACAGGTTCTTTTCAACCATTATATAACTCAATAAACCACTTAGAATTTCAATAAAACAACTTCAAGAAATGTAACCAACCTTTGCACATAAAATTCATCTAAAATAACTCGTTAAAAACACAATTAACACTAATATTACCCCAAAATATAATTGGTAGTAGTATTTTTTTTAATAAAACCCTTCTATGAATTGTAAAACATCCCCATGTGGTACAACATCGAACACACATGGAAAGCACCCATTTTCACACAAAAATGGAATTTAAAAATAAATTGATTAACTATTTCCACCAAAAATAATTTTTTCAGTTGGAACAATAAAGTAGAATTATGCTAAAAATAGAAATCAAGAAAGGCTAACTCGTCTAGTAGTGCTTACATATGGAATCACCTACCACAAGTGTAAAAAAAACAAAAAATCCTTGTGTAAAAGTTAAATCGAACCACCGCCACACCACAAGGGTGTTAAATCAAACCTAAAACTACAATATTAGACTAATAAACCCAATATCAAACCCTATGTTTGAATCTCTACTTTCTGTACATTAGGAACTTCATGAAAAATGGATGAAACCCTAAACAAATGCGAGGAGGAAGGAAGGAAACCCACTTACTTGAGAGATCATGAAGAAATTTTCCAAAATACACCAATAGGTGAATTTACAAGCAACCAAAACTGATATAGAGGTTTTAATAAGGATGAGGTGGTCAATTGGGAACTGAAAAAGGGGGAAAAGAGTAAAAAAATAAAGGATATATGAAAGAAATGAATTACCTTTTCAAATATGGATGATTTGAGAATTCATGAGAAATGTTTCCCTAATCTGCAATGAAGATGAGCTCCAATGAGGGTGAAATAAACATGGGGGGTGCAACTAGAGTTAGTAGGATCTAGTGATAGGTAGAATCACCAAAAATATTAAAAAATTAATAATATATAAAGGAAACAAATTATTTTTTTAAAACTATAAATGGGATCACTGGCTGCCCCAATACCTTAATAAATAACCCAAATCCACCATGATAATGGATTCCTAAGAGGTCCAAATGGATATGGTAGTTTTTATAGGTATGGGGAGGCCAAGTGGTAAGTGGAATGGGTGAAAAATGTTGAAAAACAGAGGATTTATAAAAGAAGAAAAACTTATTTTTAAATCTTGAAATGGGCTCACATTTTGGCCCAAATCTTGAAAACCAACACCATCCTCCAAAAATGCATGGGAAAACCCTACAATAAAGAATATAAATTAACAAAAAAATACCTTTAAAATAAGTCATTTATATGAAACCTTAAGTCATTTACTTTTATAAGAATCCAAGCCTTAAGATATAATTGGAATCTATAAACCCTGAATATTGGACACCACAGGCTCCTATATGTACATCTTTCATGAAATCGAAAGTATATTTTCCAAAAATACACCTGAGAAGGACTTAATAAAATCATGGTTTCTAGATGAATTTCAGGTGATTTAGGATGTTATAAAGAGTAATCATGGGCAATCATCATCATGTTTTTAGTATTATGACTCTTTTATGAGAGAGCTCCACTTAAGAGGTATTCCAAAATGTTCTCTAACCAACCAGTGGTAGGACCATCTAGTTTGAGGATGGAATTTACATAATTGATATCTTCCATGTTAACATGATAAAAAGGTGAAAATATTTATATGTGTGTGATTCTAATGAATGTTTCAACCAAATATAGATATAAAAATTTCATAGATTCATTTTATAATGAATCTTCCTAGGAATTTTAGAATCATTAGATGTGAGTTAATGTCAGTTATGAGGGGAATTAATCTGTTATTAATTGGAAAAATTAAAAGAATGGAGTTAACTCTTCCATTTTGATAGCATAATCCATTTTGATCTTATTAATTACCAACTCTGAATTACCCTTTAACTTAAAGTGGTGAAATAGAATTTCAAGTTCCAATTATTTCCCTGAAATGAGGGCCTGATATTCTACCTCATAGGTTCTACGATCTTCTAATAATATTAAAGGGTAATGTAATACTTCTTTTTCTAGATATATTGACATGAATCTCAACCCAAGATTATTGATCTTGGGGAATTACATTATATTCAATGATGGGCTTCTGGATTCTCTTTGGAAAAAAAA
Organism: Viscum album; assembly: GCA_963277665.1. NCBI lineage: Eukaryota > Viridiplantae > Streptophyta > Magnoliopsida > Santalales > Viscaceae > Viscum > Viscum album. Next base: position 397,977,198 of record OY728145.1, read on the forward strand.
TTATCATGTAAGTAGGCCATCATGAATATAAAAGATATATTCATTAGGAAATTCAGTATTCAATGATGTTATTTCTATATATGGATGTTATGAAAGAATGTTTTCCAAATATTATTGTAACATTAGAGGATTTTTTAAATATTTTATTTCAAAATAATTTAATTTATTTAGAAGATTAAATTAAATTCAATAAATATTGTAACTTTAATTATGCACAAAAACATGTTTAACTTGTGTTAAACATAAAATCAAGTTTTTTCTATAACTTGTGTTACATGCAAGGTTGAGTCTTACCAGAAAAATATACTATTAATATTAATATTTAACATGACAGTTATAACCAAGATAATAGAATAGCAAAAATGAATAGGAGTAACTAAATTATGAAAATATTGTTTATATTTATATATATATAATGAATACATTGGTTTCCAATTAATTATAAATGAAAATGAAAACCAATTGAATATAAAATATGTGTTTTTATGAAAAAATATTTTTATGATAAAAAAGGTATTTTTATTAAAATAAATTAAATTAATAACTATTATGGAAAAATATTAAAAAAATTAGATTTTATAAATTATTTAAAATGTTTTTCAATTCATCCGTGATGTTTTACAGTCATAAAATAAGGACAAATCCAATTTTAAGCATAAAATATATATTTTTCTAAAGGGTTGTTTTTTCACATTTTAATGGAATACTTCTTTTAAATATAAATTTTAACACCATTATAAATATTATATAATAAAACAATATTCATATTTTAATGTTTATTTCCAAATTATATTAGGGGGAAATCTTGGAATATTTTTAATAAGTTTCTTTTTTGATGAATTTTGAAAAAATGCTGGATTTTATTTTAAAACATACTATTCTTCTAAATAATTTATAAATATAAAATATATTTTGAATTGTTTTTAAAGACACAATATTTCAAATATAAATATTTCAATACAACATATTTTTTATTAATAACTTTATTATATAATATAGATATAAAAACATAGTAAACTTTTAAACTTTTTCACTTAAAAAACAAGATTTCTTTTCCCATATGTGGGATTAATTTTAAATTAATTTTTCCACTTATTTAAACTAAATTAGAAAAAATGGATTCTATATTTGGAATTATAATAATTTGTAATTAATATTAAGGTCAAATATGTTTTTGATAGAAAATATTATTAAAATCAATTAAAATTTAGTGTATCGATTAAGAGAAAAATGAGTTCACTTAGTGGTTAAACTTAGAATATAAGGTGTAATGGTGACACAAAAACTACCCAAAGCCCATTTTCAGACATATTTATACCATTAAAACAATAAAATAAAATTATTTTTGTTATGAAAGCCTTGTTTTAGGGAAAATGTTGGTCAACCTACCTTCATTTCAAAAATTATATGTGTGTCCTTTACCCCACTTATAAAATGCCACCACCTTTCCTTATCTCATACCAACTCTCAATACCTTTTTATAGAGAAATAAATATAAAAACCTCTTCCAAAAAATACAACCCATCATCCTAGAATCCTTAAATTATGGTAAAAGTCCTTCCATAGAAGTCCATTTCTGCAAACCAAAAGGAGTCGCCCGAAGAAGAGGTAATGTTCATCAACAATAACTTTTGTTTTATTTCATTATCAAACACCTTAATTTAATTTTTAATCATGATTATATAATTAAAAAATAAAATTAAATATATTTATATTTATTATATTAGGTATATGACCTATAACTTCACATACTTCCATCAAATGGGATATGTAATCATTATTCATGTGTATGGCAGACTACTTCCCCACGAACTGATATCATTTTCTCTTTCATTACCAACAATCAAGGTTGGTAATAATGATAGAAATATTGTTTTTCATATGATATGTATGATTTTGAAGATTTATTTATGATCCTAGAATTATTATATAACACATACCTTCATTTTTTCCATATTTTGGGAATATGATAACATCGTCTACGGACATGTGGACTACCGCATCCTCAAGGCAATGAGATTCCATCACCCCTTACATGGAATTTATTAAGTATGATATTGATAAAAATATGTGATATAAGTGAAATAAATATTATATTCATGAGATAATTATCTTTCTATAAATAAAATATATCACTTTCAATCTTACCTTTAACACACTAAAAAATGGTAACATCATTTGTGGACATGTAGACTACTGACTCCTCCAAGAAATGTGATTCTTATTTTTTTTCATCACTAAATAAAACATAATGATATATATAAGTATAATTAAAAAAATTATATGATTATTTTTTCATGTTTATTATTTTGGAAATTCTTAATAATGACCTTTTGACCATAATCAACCTAAAAAGTCATTTTTGACCTATAAGCCAAATATTGTCAAAACAACTGACTTCAAATTAATAGATTATGTAATTGTATATAATTTTTTTATTAGTGGAATAAAATTAATATTAAATATTGGCAAATTTTCTTATGAAGGTAAAAACTTAACACTTTTATTATTCAAGAAGATAATGAACAACCATAATGAATCAGACACAAGGTAAGGGTTTTCTTGTCTTGTTTTTCTTTCTGTGAGATATATTCCATATTCAACACTTTTTTTTGTTTTTTAGTGTATATAATTCCCATAAATGTATTTTATTATTAATATACTTAAATTTATTTGAATTTAAATATCCATTTGAGAATATATTTTTCATGTCGTTTAGAGTTTCAATGTTGCAAAGTGGTAAGGAGTTTTTTGTCTTAATTTTCCATCATCAAGACATATGTAATTTAATAAAACATATATTATTTAATGAGGTTTATATATTGATCAATTGAAATGTAATATAATTGAACTCTATATTTTCTAGATATTATAATTTTTATTTAATTATATTATTTAATGGGGATTACGATTCAATGTTATAAAAGTAATAGGAGTATTTTTTTACAATCACTGCATTTATTATGATTTTGTATGATTGTGTCTCTGATGTTAAAATAATATAATACTAATTACTTTTATTCTTTTTTTTATTAATGATATTTTCAAGTAATTATAACATTTTCCATTATTTGGTAATTAATTGTTTTTGTGAAATTGTTTTTAAGAAAATTCAACTTCATTTATCCCGTCAGTTGGAAGTCCATGTTCTTTAAAAATATTTTTTTCTGATAAAATATTTTCCGAAATGATTTTAAACGTTATTTATGATTATTTTCAATGAAATCTATTTTGAAAATGTGTTATGTATTATAATTTTTTCTAAATTATGTTGAAAATTTAATTTATAAGTTCCCAATATTATTTTCAATGAAATTGATTTTCAAAATTTATTTATGTTTTAAAAACTATTTTTCAAAATGAATAGAATATTTTACTAAATAATTTTTTCAATAGCCTTTCAATAGTATTCCCTTTCATCAACACCAATAAACCTTATTGTTACTTATACCATGTTAGGTATATTTTTTAATGATATTATCTTCATTATTTCATAGGATGAATTAATATTTTTTCAATGATATTCTTATGGAAGATGTTTCATTTCTATGGGTTAACCATGTTTCAAATATATTATAATGGAACCCATTTATTTTCTACAGGTTAATCATTTTTCAGTGAGATTTTTATGTAACCCGTTTCTTTTCTATGGGTTAATCCTATTTCAAGTATATTTTTATGGAAACTTTTTTATTTTCTGTGGGTTAATAATGTTTCAAAGATACTGTTATAGAATATATTTTCCTTTCCCTAGGTTAATCGTGTTTCAATGAAATTTTTGTGGAACCTATTTATTTTCCATAATTTAATAATTCATCAAATTTACAGAAACAAAACCCATTTATTTTCCATGCATTAATCATGTTTTAAAAGAATAATTATTGATTCTTTGAGTTTATGACCAAATGGAAACTTTTATATGTTATGATTTTGTAATTGTACATGAACATTTTATGGTTGTTTAAATTATAAAAATAATGAAATATGTTTTCATGATAAAAAATGACATTTGTTTTTATGATAAACCAAGGATGGGTGGTTCTGTCATAACCCTCCAATGCTTGGGTATAGAAGTTGACCATATTATTATTCCATTTCTATGGGTGATCCTGAATGTGAAGTGAAAATGGTGTCCCAAGTTATATACATCTCTTATTTATGCTTACTTTGTGTTTATAATGTTTATCATGATGGAGAATGATATCACATGGCTAAGGATTATTGATTAGGATGACTCTTTTCTTTTCTATGTTTTCATATTCAATAATCTAGTTATTGAAGGGTATGAGTTCCTTTATAATCACCTCATACAATTTGATTATGTCTTCATATACATATACACTATTATTCTAATTTATAAAATTAAATTTTTAATGTTTATGTTTACCCTTATTGAGTATGTAAGATCACACATCTTATTATTACTTTTCTCTAGGTTATAAAGATTAATATTTAATGATTTTTGTCTATAAATGATTTCACATGGTTTATGTTGATGACATAATTTGAAATAATAAAATCTAGGTTAAATGTTAGAAAATTTCATTTGATGAAATGGGTAGTTTTTATATAGGATTTTACATGGTTTATGTTCATGTTTTCCTTCTAATGTTGTAATTTTTTAAGGGAATAAATTGGGTCACAGTTATCGGCAACATAACCATGAATGTAAAGTTATAGATTTCAGTGCAGGATCTGAGAGTGTGTTTGTGGGTTGTTATAGTTGGTATCAATGGTCAGTTTACATGACATATAAGATTAAGATGTTTTAATGTGAGGTTATATTAAGAGATATGTATACCATTTTAGGTTTATACTATTAATTATGATTATATGTTTAATGTATTAGATGCTTCATTTGAGGGGTTTAAGTATTAGACAATTTTGCGGATGTTAATGATTTTTTTTTTGAGTTTATTTATTAGGGTGAGTTATTTTTAACCCTAGAATCAATACTAAGTGTTTTTTGGAAGGAATTGGTTTTTAGTATTAATATAAAAATGGACATCCCATAAACTAGGTGACGATCCATAATATCCAGAAAGTTGGTCGTACTTAGACCCCTAATCGAAGGATGGTAAGGGTTTCAAGCCCATAGCAGGACTACATAATGTCCTGATTAGTATTAATTTTCTAAAGTGGGTGTATTTTAGGAATAACGGTTGATTTATCATGTAATATTATATGATCAAGTCCTTATAATCACTTGGTTTTGAACTTAGTTGGGAAATTTATGAAAAATTATCAGGATAGTTATTTATAGAATAACATGGGTCCAACTATGGGTATTGCTATTTAATTTTGAATATTATGGTATCATATGAATGATTATTTAGATTTTTAACTATCTTTCTATTTTATATCTATTTTACTTTCGGTTAATTCTTAAATATTATTGGAATAGCTTGAATACCCCTTTTAAGGTTATTTTTTCATTATAAGTTGATTTTTGTGCTTTAGACATAAAAACATTCATATGGAACACTCATCATCTAGAAGAAAATTCGATATTGTGGTGTAAATTGGTTTATGGATGAAATTTACATTTCAAGTAAGTATATTTAGTTATGTTTTCATTCTATCTGGTGATTGAATCCTTCTACTTTAAGAAAAGGTTCGTGAATTAAAATTTTATAGTATTTCCATAATTTTCAATGATATTAATGTCCTTTTCTAAACCTATTTGTTTTGTGTTTTTTTTCATTGACTTAATATTGATCACATTCCCTATTACATTCTATTAGTCTTAAGGAATTAGTTTTCCCTTTCTAAATCCATCTTTTAATTTCCCACAAATGTTCTCCCAATGTGGAATCCCAGTTATGCATATCTTCAGGTGACCTCTCTATTTCAAATATTCCATTTTATGAATTTTTATCATTATATCATTTGTATTATTTTGGATTCAAAAGATGGATTCTAAAAATTTTAATCCTTTGATAATCTAGAAGAATTTCGAGGGAAAAATTCATTTTAAAGGGGGTAGGATGTAATATCCCTAGATTTTATGAAAAATATTCTTTCAAATTATTTTCAATTCATTAGTATCATGTGTTATAAGAAATGAATAGTTTATCTTTCATTATAATCAATTAAAATTTTCTATTGTGTTGCACATAATATCGACTTCCTTCAATAACTTGTGTTATACACAAGGCTAAGTCTCACCGAACAACATTATACTATTAATAATACTATTTAACATGATTGTTATCGTCTAGATGTTGGAATTATGTGAATGAATATTACTAACTAAATTTTGAAAATATTATTTAAAAATTAATATATAATTAATTCATTGGTCATAAACTTAATAAAAATAAAAATAAAAACCAATTGAATAAAAAGGTTGAGTTTGTTTGAAATTTTTTTTTATGCCCACAAAGGAATTTTATATATATAAATTAAACTAATGAAAATTATTGAATGATAATAATGAAATTTATATGTTATATATTCAATTATTTTTTAATTCAACCAATATGTTTTATAGGCCTAAAATAAGGACTAATCAAATTTTAAGCATAAAAAGATGTATTTTTCTAAAAGGCATTTTTGGTGCCTTTTAATGGAAGACTTGATTTAAAGATAAATTTTGAAAATATTATATATTTAAATTTAAAAAATAAAATTATTCTACGAATTCATAATTTCAAAATTATCTTTGGGTGAATTTTTTGATATTTTTTGGAGAAGTTTTATTTATGATGATTGTGAAAAAATACTGAATTTTAATTGAAAATGACTTTTCATCTAAATAATTTATAATATTAAATTATATTTTGGATTGATTTTAAATTCAAAATAGTTCACTTATAAATAAATTAAACCAATTTATGTTATTTTAATAAAAAAATTGAAATTAGATATCAAAACATAGTAAAGTTTTGAACATTGTCACTTTAAAACCCCTCTTTCGCATCCCTTCCATGAGATTATTTTTAAATTATTTTCTCCCACTTCTATTAATTGATTTTAGAGGAATGGATTCCATATTTGGTATCTTAATAACTTATAATTTCTGTTAAGTTCAAATTTTTCTTTGACAAAAAATATTAGTGAATGAAATTAAAATTAATTACATTGATTAAGAGAAAAATGAGTTTACATAGTGGTTAAACAAATAATGTAAGGTGAAAAAACTACACAAAACATGTGAAAAGACTATTAGATGTGAATATTTAAATAATTAAACATAAATTGTATAATTCTTTATTTTAATGAACCTTCTTTTTGGGTAAAAAAATGGTTTTACATAAATTATTTTTAAAATTCCAAGTTTGTCATTTTCCCACTTGTAAAAGGTCACCACCTCTCCTTCTATTTTCAAGCCTCTCAAGGAATTTTTTTTCACCAATAACTATAATAATATCTTAAAAACATCACACACATAATACTAAAAGGATTACAATATACAAAATAACATCCAAGGAGGTCATTCAGTGAAAACCAAAAGGGGTTACCCGAAGAAGCGGTAGCGTTCATCAAGGAGCACTATTCTTTATTTATTTCTCAAACCCCTTTATTTGTTTTTATATAATATTTACATAATAACATAAGTATATTCAATATATTTTTATGTTTTAATGTCACTATTATGACTTACACCTTCACACACTTCCATCAAATGGGATAGGTAATCATCATTCCTTTGTATATCAGACTACCACCTCACTAACCGACGTCATTTGTTTTTCCATTACCACCAATCATGGTTGATAATAATTATTGAAATAATATTTTTTATTGATATGTATGATATTTATTATTTATTTATTCTATTTTAATTTTTATATAAAATATACATTCATGCTATCCATTTTCTGGGAATACGATAACATTTTTTATGGACGTGTGGACTACCACCACCTCAATGCAATGTGATTCGTTCATGATTTACATGGAATGCATTAAGGATGGGTTCAATAAAAATATTATATATAAAATAAATTTATATGATATTAATAAAATCATTATCTTTCTTAAAATAAAATATATCAATTTTTTTCTTACCTTTTCACACACTAAAAAAGTGAAAACACCTTTTATAGACCTGTGGACTACTGACTCCTCATAGTGATGTGATTCTTATTTTTTCATCACTAAATCATCAATAATGATATATAAAAGTATTATTAAATAAGAAATATTATAATTATGAAATTATTATTTTTTTATGTGTTTAATAGTTACCTTTTGACCATAGTCAACCCAAAAATTTTATTTTTGACACATAAACCGAGTATGATCAAAACATTAAACTAAAACATAATCGATTATATAATTGTGTATTTATTTTTTATAAGTGAAATAAAAGTAATAATAAAATTTTAAAAGGTAATTTAGGGTGAATATAATTAATATGTGTTTATTATTCCGGATTATAATGAACAAGAATGACAAATCAGACTCAATGTTAGGGATTTCCAATCTCACTTTTATTTATTGGAGATATATTCTTTAATAAGAACTGATATTTCTTTTGTAGAGTTTAATATACCCATAAATGTATTTTATTATTATTTTAATTTAATATATGGTGATACAAAAATCCATTTTACCATCTCTCTTTTATAGGGTTTATGATTTCAAAGTATCCAAAGCAGTAAGGTATTTTTGGTCTCAATTATCCTTCCTTGAGACATATGTTAAGTAATACACCAATCTTCTTTTTCAGAGAGTATATAATTCTACATTGACATGATATATCATGAATCATATTATTTTAATTATATTATAAGTCTAATCTAATTATATTCTTTAAATTTGGATAATGATTCAATGTCAAAAAAGTGGTAAGAGTCTTTTGTTACAATATCATCATTTATTAAGATTGTGTATGATTAAGTATATCATCTTGAAATATTATAATTCTAATTAATTCTCTTATCCTTTATATTTTCAATGTATTTAAAAGTATTTTTACTATTTTTAACTCATTTGTACATAAAATTTTTGAGAAATTGGTTTTATGAAAATCCAACTTCATTTATCTCTTCGAATGGTAATATGTGCTCCTTAAAAATAATGTGTTTAAAAAAAGATTTAATTTTTTAATTGATAAATAATATTATTTTCAAAGTAAATTATTTTGAAAATGTTTTTTGATTTTTAATAGTGTTTTAAATTATTTTCAATTATTTCTCTATATGTTTTCATTCATATGTTTAAAGAAAAGGATTTTAAAAGAATTTCTATTTCAAAAAGTGTTTCTAAATGAAAAGGATATTTTCCTCAATAATGTTTTTAATTATATTTATATAGAATTGACATTCATAAAATTCAAAAACCCTTGTTCTTACTTATCCTCCATGGTAAATATGTTTAAAAAATACCATCCTCCTTCATTCTATGTATGGATAATGATTATTTCAACTATATTGTTATGGAACCTATTTATTTTTAAAGGGTTAACCATGTTTCCAAGAGACATTTATTAAACCTATTTCTATTCAATGGGTTAATTATTTTTCAAATATATTTTTATGGAATCCATTTCTTTTCCATGGGATAATCTAGTTTCAAAGATATTTTTATGGAACATGTTTTCTTTTCCATTGGATAGTCATATTTCATAGTGATTATTATGGAACCTGATTTCATTTCCATGGGTTAATCATATTACAAAGAGATTTATGTGAAAACTATTTATTTTCAATGGTTTAATCATTCTTCAAAGATATTAAAATGAGACCCATTTATTTTCAATGGAACAATTAATTTTTAAAAGGAAAAATGATTGTTTCTATTAATTTATTATGAGATGAAATATTTTATGTGTTATGATTATTTAATGGTACAAGAAAATTTTATAGGTGGTCATGTTATAAAAAAATGATGGTTAGTTCCATGGTAAACCAATGATCAACGATTCCTTGATAACAAAGGATAGGTGGGTCCGTTATACCCCTCCAATGTATTGGTTATTGAGTTCTACTATCTGATTACTTAATTTTTAAGAGTTATTGTGAGAGTGGACTGAAACTGATGTCCCACATTACGTACATGTTTCTTTATGCATTATATGGGTTTATAATGTTTCCCATGATTTATATTGATATCACATAGATCATTATTATTGATTCTAATGACTATTAACATTACCATGTTTACATATTTAATGGTCCAAGTATTGATGGGTATGATTTCTTTTATGATTCACACATGTATTTTGATTATGTTATCATACACTTATGCAATATTAATCTCATTGATAAAATTAAATTTTAAATGTTTATGTTTACCCATACTTTGAATTTTATCTCACCCTAATTATGATTCATTTTCTCTATGTTATAAATAATTAGGTTTAATAATTTAGTTCTATATTGGATTTCACAAGGTTGATATTGGTAACATAATGTGAAATATTAAAAAATGGGTTAAATGGTAGAAATACTCATTTTATGGCATGGGTATTATTTATGTATAATTTCTCTTAATTATCAATAACTCCAAACTAAAAATATATTCAAAAATATAAGTGATACATGTTTTCATTTTTATTTTGTATGGTTTTGAGGGAAAAAATTAGGTCACAATTATCAGCATCATATCCAGGAATATAACATTTTGGATTTCATCATAGGATCTAGGAGTGCGGCTCCTTAAATGTTATAATTATCCTTTAACCTCTTTCTTAGTATTAAACTAAATTTGAAAATTCTACATGATAAAATCCCATGGTTCAAAATCTCTATTCAAAAAAGTACTTCTGAGGATGTATTATATTGAGTTTTTGTGAGAGTTCAAATGAACCTAGTAGTGCTACACGTGTTGCCTAAATTTCTAAACTGTAAGTATTAAGACCATATTAATATTTTTGAAATTTTAATATTAATTATTGTTATCAAGAATGGTTTGACTCAGATAATAGATTATCTTTTAATTCCCAACATCATTCTTTTTTTTAGAAGAGTGCCCAACGATCTTTCTAGGTATTTAACCAACAAAATGAGATCTTTAACCTCAAATGTAGAATATAAACTGGTGGAGTATAAATATATTTTTGGTGGCTATAGAATTATCCCTAATATTCAATTCTCCATTGATATGTAACCACCCTTTTCATCCACTTGGTGAAGGGAAACAATTTTCTATAAGGCTCTCTATAAAGTTACGAATATAAGAAATGTGTCCCTGTAATCCTCTCAACTTAGTGAGGTTTCAGGGATGTGACATATTGAGGATATCCTTTGTCTTATTGGTATTGAATTCGATAATTTGATGATATACCATGAAGCTGAGAAACATTCCCAAGGTATCCACAAAATAATATCGCAAGGGGTTCATCTTTAGGATATACGGTTTCAGTTTGATGATGATGGTATCATGATTAGAAAAGTGGTCATCTTGTTTTTGTGATTTTACCAAAAAATAATCCACCTAAAAATTGGATAATTTTCCCTATAATATTTTGATGATGCGATGCATGGTGCTTTGGTATATAGTGTAGGTATTCTTTAGGATAAAGGGTGCAAGATTATAGAAACAAAACTCATAGTAGTCCCTGAAGGTGGTGAAATATTTTTCATATGGGGACATTAAAACTTAATTATACACTGAATATACATCCATAAAAGATAGGTCTTTAGATCCATACATTGCATCAATTATTTGTTCTATAATGGTAACTAGAAATAAAACTTTCAGATAGAACAGTTTGGGGTCTATGAAGTTGGTGTGGACCCAGATTTTCCAATTCTTTTTCTTTTTTGGGACTATGTTGGTTATCCATTTCAAATACTGGACTTCTTTAATGAAATTAACCTTGAAAATCCTGTCCAATTTTCCTCCATTTCGGTATTGTGATCTAGGTGAATTCTTTTAGAAGCTTCATTGTAACTATGATAGTTTTATGGAAAGGCCAAGAGGTGAGTGGTTATCATGTGATCAAGGCCTCACATTTATGTATAATTCCAAGAAAACACATCACGATTATACTTCATAAAAAAGTTATATACCTTGTGTTTTTCTTAATACATGGTTTCAATAATTAACATAGAGTAATGATAGGAGTCAATACATTGACATTTGAAAGGTGAAGTATCTTACTTTGACCCAACTAAATATGTTGAGTTTACATGAATCTCTAGAGAGGAGATGATGAATAGAGAAGTAAATCCATCAAAATGTGCTAAAAATATATTTTTATAACTCTTATCATAAGTAATTTGTATATTGAAGGTAATGGGTTGGAATGAGTACATTTGCACATTAAATTTACCTTAGTTTGGAAATTCAATGATCTATTGATTGTTGTTGGGATCAATTGTTATGACTAACATCATTAATTATATTGAATACATGCGTCAATTCAGTCCCATTTGAATGACATGATTGATGGTAATAAAATATTCTTCCCAGATGTGTGTAAAAGGATTTATTGGGGTCAATTATAGACTATCCAGGGTAGTGGCTCGAACAACAACATCAGTTAAGAATTATTTTCCACCACACTTGTAGAATATTACATAAATATATTGTTATTTTTATGATTTAAATGGGGCTATTGTCACCCGGTAACATCCTAATTTGACCATTAATGAAATATTAGAGGCATTTGTTTTATGATGAGGAGATTGTTGCATTATGAAGAAACCAAGTCCTTCGTTGAAGAATGTTTAATGTCATATTTTTCTGAACATTCAAAAAAGTATAGTTAGATAAGAGGTCCCCAAACTGAGTGGTGACATTCATTATACTAAGAGGCTTTTTATCAATCTTGTCCTAATCATGTACAATCACCGCCAAAGGGTTAAGTAGTCCACACTGTAACCCATATCATGATGTGTTCATACTAGAATAATGATGACTAGTAATCTATTTTCAAAAAACTACCATCAGATATCAACATAATTATTCTTCCAAACACAAATAGGGGTTTTATGTGTCCTTGTATAATAAAATATTTTTTCTTCTCTATAAAAGGGATGATCGTATAAAATTATACAAGATATATCTTTCAATGATATATTTTGGTGATGTAACCTTTTCTTTAAAATCTGTATGGGTTATAAAATACTTAATGAGTGCTTCACCCAGGTCTTTCGATAGAAACAAGGCTTCCAAGATTGACAACATGGTCGGAACCAATGATAATTTATTTAGAATGTAATTATTTTGCACTAAAGGCCTACACTTACTATCATGAGGCCACTCACTCAAAGGATCATAAGGAACAGAAATATTTTACTTTGGTAGATTATCCCTTTGAACAAGAGTTTAAGGTGTTCCTGCCCTTGTTAGGTTAGGCCAAATTGGTTTTCCCCATTTATGAAGTTGATCTGAATATAAAACCACATCTAATTGATCATCTATGATGATTGGGGTAGGGTGACGCCTATAAAATGTGGGGAACATTCTTACAATTTTTGGTCTCATGTGAGAGCTATCCCATAAGATTCTATATCATTTATGGTCCGAGTAGGGACACAACTAGATTGTAGATTTTGGTGGTGACCATGTCTTCCCCTATATCCTCAGATTTTGTGGCATCTTCCCCTAATTCTCCAATAGGATATAGGGAACTTTATTTAAGTTTCATATTCATCATTAGATAAGGAATCCATTAATTTAAAGAAACTAATGGAATAAAATATTAATTCCTCATATGATAAAGATACCATATAGTGGACAAACTTTTACCGCATAGTTTAGTGGGATGGTGCCCATGCATTTGGGACTAAAGGCATGAAGTGAAAGAGAGTAAAAGATAAATTTTTACATGTAAAAGGATCATCTACCTTCTTTCCTGCACTTTGAATCATGTCATTTTTTAGAATACTATTCTTTAGTGGAATGTAGTGCTGATAGAGTCAGCTTCGCCACAATAGAAATGGATGGGGGCATAATTTATTATTTTAATTGTGCTTAGAGGGTAGAATGAGTTTGGTTTTTTTTATTTATTGTAATATAATCACAAATATTATATTAATTCATGTTGGTAACATTTTTATAGTCACTGTATTTCTATCGATTAGTGGTAAAAACACACACCACCTATGTGGTTGGCTTGCCTAGCTTCACTTTCCCAAGGTCCATCAGTTTTTACAAGTTTTCTTTGAAAAATGAAATCATGTATTGTGTGGAAAAATGTCTAGTTGAGGGTAAATAATTTAGGAGATCCTTTAGACTAGCCTAATCAAGCCTCTTATACTTGTTCAACATGGTCAAGTTGTTGAAAAAAATATTTGATGATGTAGAAATGGATTTTATCATCTCATAACGAATAAAAATTGTTATTTAGTTCCAAATTTCGGTTTCAACTGTAATCCATTCAATCATATTGAAGTGGTAGGTGTTCTTACTGAATCTCAGGAGGGGTTACCATATGATACAGAATAGGATTAGGAGCTGGATCTAGTGTTATGGTTGGCTTAAGAATGACAATGTAATCCTTTACTTTTACTATTATATTCCCTTCCTCTAACGGGATTACTCAATATATAGACATGGTTTTAAAGATGAAATCTCTCAATATTTGAGAAACTGCAATAGGATCTCAAAACCCACATGTATATTTCACAGGGATAATCGGTGTGCGCAACTTTTCATGGAGATTATCGATATAGATGGAAAAAAATCATATTGTGGAAGTTGTATGTTTAGAGTGTAAGTCAATCCCTTCTATTGAGAAATGAAATTTGAGACCCTCTAATTCGCCTTATGTTCATAGTTTGAGAGGTGTAATACTATTGTCTCTTACAACATTGAGTTGAATTGGATGAGAAACAACCAATGGAGACCTTCCCATCCTATGATTGACTGGGCTGGAAAACTTGTGTACCATATGATAACTAGAACACAAATAATTTTCATATATAATTAGAGTTCCAATGATTCTTGTTATGCTATATTTATCATTATGGGATCAAAGAGGTTCATTAAATGTTTCAAATGATGATATGGGTACACTGATCTAATAAAACTTTGGAATGTTGGGTTCCATAAATTTGGCATGAGAGGGGTTGTATCAACCCTTTTAGGGTAACGATTCCTATTCGGTTTCACTACTACATGATGTTCCTCTATGGAATATAATCAGGATACTGATGACTCTATAGTATTGATAAGACCATGAGGGATGCCTTTTTGAATAGAAGCATGAAGAGGGGTAGAAATAGATGTGGCCATCTATAGTGGCTCTTTTTGTAACCCTAGTGGGTAACCTATATGAACTAGTCTATGAGGATCTGTCTGAACCATCCATGGTTTTGTGCCCAAGGGAGGGAACTCCTGATGTCTTACAGTCATGGGGTATAATTATATTGTTAGTCGGTTACCCATATTGAATGGATATTATAGCTCCATTTCATTTTCTACGGAGAACCCTCTTAGTTTAGGTAATCTAGTTAGTAGTGGTGTTTGAGGCTCTACTTGTATAAGATATCCTAGAGGAATGTTTCATTGGATTAGTTCTAGATAGAGTTTTCTAAACTCCAACATCTCTTCCTCATGTAGAGTTAATATTTCCTCATGTGTGAGGATTTCAACCACTTTATGAGTTGAGTGTGGAATGATCTTAGCTTCACTATTTTCTTTGTAAAATTATCACTAGGGAGGAAGTAATATTATAACTAAGGGAATGCCCAAACTCATAGAAAACCTATAGTTTTGAGTATGCACAACTCCTCCAATATTTTTTTCATGGACAAAAATATTATCCAAAAATTACTCCTCTTACTCCTTTATAAAGGAATCCTATTCTAAAACATCTGTAGGGGTGGTACCAATAGTGTTCACCAATTCGTATCACATTGCAAACATTTCATCAGTCTCATTGTGAGATTGCTTTAATTTGTTCCCCCCATGATACCTCGACCTCTCCTTCATTGGTCCACTTAGAATATTTTGGTGATGGCTAATCCAAAGGGATCATCTAAATAGTGCATTCATGTGTGTCCCAAGTGAGGAAGTTAAGTCTAAAGGAAAGAAAATCTGAGAAGATCCATAATACAAAACTCCCCATAGACGAGAAAACACCAACCTCTATTGAGGAGGAAGAGGTTGTTGTAAAAAACCCAACCTTGTGGGATAATATACTACCATTAATATTTTGGATCCTTTCAAACATGTCTTCTTGGACTTGAAGGATGTGTTACAAAATCCCTAACCCTACCTATTGGGGTTGTTCCTAGATTTTTATTGATAATGCTACCACTACTGCTCTCTTGGTTATTTTGAGATGTATTTGGACTAGGGATGGGTGAATTATATGATTTCCACCTCATCCACATGATTCCAAATATATCTTTGCTACCTAAAAATTTGCCTCCCTTAAGTGGGAGGATTGTTCAATATTTTTGGATTCATGATGAGAAGTCTATAGATATCTTGATATCTTATAGACCTATGACTTCAAAATTAATTCAAGACCAGATTCAGCTGAGCATCCTATCTATTATTAATAGAGCCTATTTGTTTAAGTCAGCCTGATTCTACAACATTTCTTGATGAATCAAGTTTTCGACACCACCTATCATTGAGTGAGGTGAAATACAATGCTTTGTGATAACCCCATCCTCTAATATGAACACTAGGTGGGGTATTAGCGATTAACGGAAGAAAATCATTTAACAAATAGAAACAAATGTTGAATGTCACTTTATTAATAAAGACCCAAGATTAACATACACTGATATTAGATTATTTTATATGAATATTTATCATATTACAGAAGTAAATTCCCATGGAACATATTATCTTAGTGTCCTTGGAATCATGAAAACATAATTTTCTATCATGGTTAAATATCTTCAACATCTATATTAAATATCTTCCCCCTTTGTACACCAACATAAAACTATTATTTATAACCTAGGGAGAGGAACCATTAGAAAGGGGTGATCTCGTATGATCAGTAAGGGTAAAAGAGAGAGTTATGTAAGAATAACATGATCATAAGGGTATGAGAACGTGATCGTAACATTATAAAATCATATCCTTCATATAAAAGACCATGATCAGTAGTCATGGAATAATTATTAGAAGTTAATAAGGAATTAATCATAAGGAAATCAATGAACATGAGTCATGAGAAAATAATTTTTGCATAAGGTGTACACTTTTGGTATACAAATAAACATATAAAGCCATTCTTTATAAGTCATGTCTCATTTAAAAAACTTATCAGGGAATTTCATAAGAAAAATACCTACTAATCGGGAAACAACACCATCCCCAGTCGAAGACCATTCCTTATAGTGTATCATGGTATAACATCCTCCCATAGTGGATCAAGGCCATGAAATTTCTCCCATTATTTTCTTATGCGGTATTAATAATTACCCAATGCATCAGAGAGATGTAATGGGATCACTCAACACAATCTTGGCCACCCCATAATATAAGCTATAACAGGATTACCCAGTGTAATTTGGGCCACCCCATTGTATAAACTATAATGAGATTACTAGGAACTGTATGGGCCACCCCATCGTATAATATATAACAAGATTACTCAGTGCTATATGGGATACCCCATCCTATAATCTGTAACAGGATAACCTGACACTATCTGGGCCACCCCATCAAATATGATCTAATGGGTTTACCTGTCACTATATGGTCTACCCCATCATATAAGTTGTAATGTGATTAGCCAAGGATATCAGGACCACTCCATTGTATAAGGCATGTCTATAACCACAATATTAATAAAGTAAAAAAGTGATTTTATATCATCCTAAAGACCCATAAAAACAATTATTACTTCATAACATGATTAACCTGTATAAATTAAATGTGTATTATATAAATCTCTATGTAATATAGTTTACACATGTAAAATAAAGGGTTCCATAAAAATAATTCTATAAAAACATAAACCATCCAAAGAAATAATATGAATGGTATCGTTTGATCATATCCATAGTAAATCATAACATATATCAAAGTATGTCATATTATATGAATAAGGATTTTTATATATCACTTTAAAAAGTTCTTAAGGAAAATATTCTTTCTTTGAAAATCATAAAAAAATTTCCAAAATATTTTTTTTGAAAACATATGAATTAATCCTTAGAAATCATTTAAAACTTTTCTAAGGGAAAATATCCTTTCCACATTGATTTTTTTTAAAACTTAAATAATTTTGAAAACATTTTCCTATTAAAATAGATTAAAAATGTATAAATGATGATTTAAAATAATTAAATTCATTTTTATTGAAAATTGACTTTTAAAAATAGATAAATGAATATTTTATAATCAGTTAAAATACTTTTTAAAAATAATTTTTTAAAAAATATTTCTTTGAAATTATCTTCAAAAACATATACAGGTAGATTTAAAAATCATTTAAAACAATTAATGAACAAAAAACATTTTTAAACCCTTTTTCATTGAAAATAAATTTTAAATTTTTTAAAATAATCCTAAAAATAATTTAAATACATTTTATTTAAAAATAATATTGATGATTCATTTTAAAAAGTTTTTTGAAACATTTTTAGAAAACATTTTTTTGAAAGAAAAAAATTGGACTGAAGAGAGAAGTGAAGATGGATTTTCTTAAAAAACATTCTCAGTTATCATAAGTTCCAAATAGTGTAAAAATTGTACCATTTCATGAATATTTAATGAAAAACATGATGAGAATAAAATTCATGAGATTTCTTTAGATATGGATCATAATATTTGATTAATGGAAGTATAGTTCCAAATAATCCTAAAAAACAATGAGTACCACTTTGGTAGCATTGAATCATAATCCCAATGAAATAATAAAGTATAATTAAGAATAAATTCCATAAAAATAATGAAATTAGTGATATAAAAATTCATAGGTTAGTATATACACCACATAAAATAATATAGGTGCATAACAAACAAGTGGCTCAATGAAAGAAAATTGAGACAAAATTACCTTACCAATTTTAAAAATTTTGAACATTATAACCCCATAAAATAGAGATCATGAGATGTATATTTAAATACCCATAAAATTAATTTCAACAATCATAAAATACATTAATGGGTATTATGTACACCACTAAAAATAAATTAGTAATAATATGTCATAAGTCTCAAAGAAAAAAAGTGAGACTAGAAACCCCCTTAAAACATGAGAAAATTTGGAATCGTGAGACCCATGAAAGAATAACATAAACTGAATTTTTATGGTAAATAAATAAATGTAATTCATGATATTACATGTCATATGATAGTATATAATCCACACAACAAGAATAATTGGTGAATATAACATATATATCACACAAATAAAATTGAGATGAGGAGAACATTACCCTAAGTCATGAAATTATTTTTACACATTCAAACCTAATGTATAATAATTATATGTTTATTATAAATATATAATAAAAAATAATTATTATATATCATAACATATATGAATTTAAATTATATTTTTTTAGCAATTTCATGTTTAATTTATGTTTTGAGAATTAATCGGTTTGTTTTTCATATATGTTTTGACATGTATTTTTGTTCCTCTTATATAGATCATGATTTAATTATTTACAAAAATTGAAATTTTATATTAATATCATATATATTCAGTATATAATTATTTATAATAATGTATAAAATATAGAAATATCAAATGGAATACATTGTTCATGGAGACGGTAGGGCGTACGTATGCATGAATGTTATTTCTATTTTCTTACCATATTGAAAGAAATAAAGTAAATAAAATATATGTTGATATATATATATATTAATTACATTATAATTATTATTTCATATATACCATATACCTTTACAAAAACCATCCTTAATACATTCCCTGTAAAGTGTCAATGAATCGCATCGCTCTCAGGAGGTGGTAGTCCACACATCCACAAATGAAAGCATGAAGGGATGTGTTATATAATAGTTAAAGAATCATAAATACATTATAAATATCAAATATGTTATTGAAAAATAGTAATTACATCATTATTAAAAACCATAAATGGTGGAAATGGATGAAAGAATGACATCAGTTCATGAGGTGGTAGTTCCTTGTACATATGAACGATGGTTGTGTATCCCATTTGATTAAAGTGTGTGTAAGTATAGGTAAAAACCTTAAAATAAGAAATAAATGTATATTTAGGATAATCATTTTAAACTGGGTTCTTTATCACCCTGAGATACTTTTTGACATTACTTCAGTGATAGGAGTCCCAATTAGAATGGATCTGGCTACAGAGAGGGTGAGTTTTGGACATCATTCTAGAGTACTAGTTGAAATTGACCTCAACTCTTCTCTAATTCATAAGGTGATCCTATCCATGCCTCACGATGAGGTATGTTTAAAAATTGAATATAAAAAAATCCCCCCTTCTGTGACTCATGTGGAATAGTGGGTCACTCTATAGAGGTTTGTAGGGCCAACACTATCTGTTCCAACTGTGATACTAAAGGACATGACTCCACTCACTATCAAAGAAAACCAAAGAATGAAAATGATCTGTTTGCAGCAGTTTCTTCCAAGGACCAAAGTGTCGCTGCTCCATATTTGACTCTAACTCATGAGCCCCCTCAGTTAGATACAAATAATGAATTAGAAATCTTAAACAAGAAGTCTAACTCTGTTGATAAAACTAAACCTAAGGATACTTCCCTTATCCGAGTAGAGGACAGATTGGATGAGTGCCCTATATCTAAAAATATATGGTCTGAATTTATTGATGAAGGTAATAAGCCCTGTATAATTTCTTACTTTGGATATTCTTTATATAAAGTACTTGTGAATGAGCATGATGAGTTGGATTCTGTTGACAACCAGGCTGAAAAAGAGGTTTCAGTTCTGGCTGAAGTGGATTTTAAATTGTGGTAGGAACGGAATATGATTTATGCCAAATCTCGGAAAGGGAAGTCAAATACAACAATAGCTAACTTGGTGAAACTTTCTCCCATGAGTCCCTCATCTTCATGTGATCAGACTATAGGTAAGGCTTTGAATTTTTACACTCCTACTAAGGGTCATGACTCTAATTTTAAAAGGCAGCAGAATCCTGGTATTAATGCCCTTAAATCAGGCAGAGGCTTGTATTTAAAGGCTACTCAATGTAAGATTTTTTTACCTATTTTAGATGGGAATAGAATAATTGACCCTTGCAATAGAATCCTTCCATGTGTTTCTCCTGCTGAACTAAACAGCAGCTCTAAAACAGTTACAATGTCCCATCAAGATCCAGATTTGGCTGATCCTTCTGAGCAAGGAGAGGGTCTTGAAGCTGCTGTCTCTTGTAGTAAAATATTTCACACAATGTATAATAGTGGTACTGCCTCAATGGCTTACTCGGCTTCCAAGAAAGGCAAGGAGTCTGTAGATATACTAGACCATGATGTAGATGGATAAAATACCCATGTTCATCATGACATGACTTCTAATCTTCATTATGTTCAATAGATATCTTCTTCTGGACATCAACAAGGTATGGAGGTCCTCACCACCTGCCAATCTAAAGAGGAATGAGGTGGTCATTCTGCTCCTTCTGGTAAATCTTATGCTCAATCCAGGGACAAAGTTCACTCTAAAGTGAATACATGAAACTCATTTGATTTTATTGCCTCTGCAAGCAGTGATGAAGAAGTACTAAAATCTTAATGTACACTCACTACGAAAGAAATTATGGTTGTCAAAAAAGATGAACTCTTGGATGATGGAGGTGGACCATGGTTGTTGGAAAAAATTGGGAAAAGAGGAATACTTCCTCGTGGTTGAGGTGGGAGATTCCCTCACCACAATATGAGCACCAAATCACAAGTTACTTGAGCCTCTCACCTTATTGTGTTTGGAATGTTATGTCATTGTATGTTCCTCTTCCACTCTTTAACTTTCTTTAATAAATAGGACCTCAAGCCTCAACCTTTAAAAAAACAAAAAACAAAAGTTCTTATTGAAGGATTTTTTCTATCTTTGAGTAATTCCTTATGGTATACACCAAAGGGAAAACATGGATTACTTTATGCCAAAAGTGAGGAATATAGGATGAGATAAGGGAAGTTGGGAGATTTGTTTTTGGGTTTTTATGAGATAGAGGGATTGAGAGGTGTGAAGAAGTTGGTGGGATTAGTGCCCTCTTATAGCAGAGTAGAAGTGACAATCTTGTAATTATAAAAAGGTAAACACTGTTTAGAGGTATCCCTTACATATTGTTCCCCAAATAGTGGTCTATTCTTTTTAAAACTGATGATAGTGTCTAAATATGTACATAAAATAGATTTTGGACATGTTTCATGGTTATTTTGACCCTTAAGATAAATTTTAACCAATAAGTAAACTCATTTTTACATTAATCATTGTAATTAAATTTAATTACATTTTCAAATATTTTTTTTGTCAAAAAATAGGTTTAACTCATTAGACCTTATAAATTAAACTTATTCCAAATATATAATCATTATTTCTAAATTCAAAACAAAAAAATCTAGAAATTAACTTAAATATAATACCACTGACGTGATGGGAAGGGTAGTTTTTAAGGTAAGTTGTTAAAAAGTATGAAATGTTTTTATATCCAATTTCAACATGAAATTGAATAAAATGGCATATACTGGGTTTATTTTTGTATAATTTAATACATTAAATAAATCTAATAGATAATTTAACAATATAAATAAATTATATGAAAATGAAGTTTTCAATTAAAATTTAAGGCTTTCACTATTCATCAAAAAGTAAAACTTCTCAGAAAAATATGAAAAATTCACCAAAAGTAAATTTTGATATTCCATTTTAAAAAATGAATTTTATTTTACAAAAATGTAAATTATATAAGTTTGAAATATTATTTTTTAAATAATTTCTCAATTAAAAGGTGGTAAAATTACCTTTTAGAAAAATACATCTTTTTATTAATAAAATTGGATTCATTCTTATGTTGTACCAATAAAATCTATTGGATTAGGGTCAAAAAAAATTATTGAATATATATTACATAAATTTTATTAAACAAATTCATTAAAAGTGGATGCTTTAATTTTTTGAGATAAAATGTGTTTGTACATAAAAATGTCATTTTCTTGGAAAATGAATATATTTTTTTCAAATAGTTATAACTTTCATTGATAACCAAAGGATTAATTTTTTATATAATAGTTTCTCAATTTAGATAGTATTACTTACAACTTCAATTATAATTATTAGGTGGTAACTATAATAATATTTTGAAAATAATATTAACGGTATATGTTAGTTCTGTAAAAATTGGCCTCGCGTGTAACAAAAGATATTGAGGGAACTCAAAATTTTGTGTAATAGAATCCAATCAAAGTGTTTCTTGTTTAGAAATATAATCTATGTTTCTCAAGTAGCACAATTTTATATTGGTGTTTCCTAAAATGATAACCAAACATAGTGATTTCATAGAGCAAAATCTATATTCAGTGTTGTGTGAAATAAAAAATATTTAAATATTTAAATTATTTCAAAATATATATACTTTAAAATATCTAAAAGTGTTACATTATACCCCATTAAAATTAATTTCTTCCTTAAAATGTTTCTAGGATATCAAAATTTTAATACCTAAAATTTACATTCCTAGAAACCCATAATGTAAAAATGAATACTAAATCTTCCTTTATGAAAATATATTTAGAAACATAATATTTTCACAAATTTACTCATAACTAGGATTCAACATACGATAACATAGGTAAAAAGTGAAAACATGGACATTGAATATAAATATAACCATCATGTTCGGATGGTGCGTAATAGAGAAAATGTTTAGGAGAAAGTTAATGATCACAAATCCATAACCCAAAGAGTCTTGAAAATGGTCATTAATATCATTAAAACAGATGATAATAGGAGAACATTTTATTTAAATACCCTTCTACTAAAGTTGAATATTATTCTTGAGAAAAGTTACATAATTGATTTAATTATATTTCATAAGCACAATCTCTCCCTTGGATTTCATATTGACCAATTTACACTTCATCTCTTATTATAGGAAATAAAGGTGGATTTTCCATTCCTAGTGCATTCTAATATCATGATATCCATAAATATAATGATAGTTTAATCCATTTTTCATAAGAAAAAATCACAACAAAATGGTTAGTAGAGGTTATCCAATGTTCATAAAGCTTTATATGGTGAGATAACAATTTAATTTCGAAAAAATCATCTGATATTTAACATAATCTATTCCATAAATATATAACCTTATAATTCTTCCAAAATATGAAATTCCCAAACTTTAGAAATAAGGTCACTAAATTTCTCAAATTTATCCTAACATTAATCTCCCACATATCATTTTGTAGCTATCATTTATCACATACCAAAAATGTGTATAGTTTCTTCATGTATTCTCTTAAAAAATTGTTATAACTTGAAATACCATATATCCTTATTAAAAACAAGAATGTTTTCCTTATTACATTGATTATTAGATATATTTATTAAATTCAAAAAATATTTAAACATTGTCAATTAAATAACAAGACACTTTTTTAATAAATCATTTATTAGTTCTATGGTAATCAGTACTATCTAATTTACTTTATCAATTTAAATCATCTCTTTATCCAAGATAAATAGAATTTTCTCTACATAAAAAACATATTAAGGGTTTTCATACCATAATAAAAAAATTAACTTTCTATAAAATAACTTTTATAAGTAATCAACACCATTAAATATATACTTTTAAATCCTTAATGAAAAAACATATAATTAAAATAATTATATATTTCATGATTTGTATAACAAATTCCTTTAATCGAAAATCATATACACTTCAATCGTCCAATTTAATTCTTAAACCAATATTTTGGATTCATCATTCTACTCATTAATTCCCCTCTCCTATAATATGAAATATGAATCATGTATTAATGTTCATCATCCTCAATATAATCATTCTTGTTATAGTTAATATAAATAATACTATAGAACATCCCATACCCTACACATGTCATTTTTTGTCTCTAAATATTCAAATGTATAACCAATACTCATAACACCATCCTATTTCTATTCATGAGGTTTCAACTTAGGAAATTGATTTGTATAATGACCATACTTTAAACATATTAACATTTAACATTATCTTAATTACTTCTAGTTCTTGCAATTCACTCAGACCAAAAAGCATAGTGTGAGTAACACTTATCATAATAGAAAACTACATAATCATGAAAATTACATATAGTATGACTAACTAATTACACCTACTTTTAAATGTATAAAATCTTAGGCTTATCTTTAGATACATACATAGAAATATCCTTTAAAATTTCATTAGGGATCTCAATAAAGATTTCTCATCCATGGTTCTAAATGTTTACTAAACCTTTACTTCGATTCCAATAATAGTGACCCATGATTAACATATATGTATATTACATCAATTTAGATGAATATTCAGAACATTAAAAAATTAAATTCACAGGGAACGAAATAGTTTATTTTCATTATTAACTTCGAAACATAATCTTCTATCTTAGAGAAAGATCTTAAACACCTCCTTTGAATATCTTCCCATTTTGTACTCCTACATAGAATCTTTCTTCACAACCTAGGGAGAGGAAATATATGAAAGGTGTGAGATCAAATTCTTAGTAAGGGTAAACAAGGGATTTATGTAAGAATCACAAGATAAATACGGTATTAAAACATGATCATAACATTATAAGATCACACCCTTCTTATCAAAGATCCTAATCAAGAGTCATGTCATAAAAAATGACACTTCGTAAGAAATGAATCATAAGAAACACAAACATTATGAGTCATGATGGAATAAATATCGTATAACATATAGAATTGTGAGATACACATATACATATAAAATAATTCCTTCTAATTTGTAATGCCTCATCCGCAGTTACCTAGGTCGATACATTATTACATAACATTGGCATGATCACAAGGGATCAAATCCAGAAAGACCGATCAGTTTAGTAGCCTTGGAAGTACTAGATACTTTCATAAGTTTTATATTACATTATAAAATGAAAAACAAAATCTACATTGTCTCCATTGACCAAATTCATATCCCTTAGACTATCCCTGTAGGTCATTCATAATATACTTCTTTGTATCCTGGGAAAAACAAAACATAGAAAGGGGTGAGAGTAGATGCTCAGTAAGGATAACAATATAGAAGAAACTTTCATAAATAATCATAAACATTTAAGGAAATGTATAAGACTAAAAAACAAGTCTTTTAAATTTAAACTTCATCATAATGTGGCAAAGATAAATCAAATAATAACATTTAATTATTCACATGGATATTCTACTAGTAAAATAATCACATGTAATATCATTCACCAATTTCATAATGATGGAATACATAATGTCACTCTTCATAACCACATAGTCAAGGCCTTGTGCCAAGTCTACAAATAAGATTTTGTTAAGGCCTTGTACCAAGATACTAGTTTTTCTTATAAGACCTACTGATGCATCAAGGAGCTATAGCAGGCTCCATCCATCACATACTAAGTCCAATACATTCCTCATATGAAAGGTTAAAACATAACATAAACATTCATATTAAAACTTGCATACGAAATGTTAATACTTTAACCATAAACCATGAATGGTATAAAAATAAAACATCCACAGTCAAACATATCACAAAACCTTCAATACAATATAGAATATTTTTATCATAATGAATCAACTTCAAACAAGTGTAAAATCTATCAAAGGAAGTTAATAAAGATGAAATGAAAACTATTTGAGAGAAATATATCTTTCTTTTTTTTGAAATCACTTAAAAGTTACATAATTTATAAAGGAAGACATGTAAATAAATTTTTGAATCAAAGCTTCCCCTACCACTTTGAAACTTTTAAAAGTAATTTCAGTTTTAAAACATTAATGTACATATAAATAAAACCTTAAAACCATTTTTAAAATATAGACATTAATAAGAAATATTTAGAAGAATAAATTTTTAAAAAATTTAAAATAATATTTTAATTATAGTTTCTAAACAAACGAGGGACGCTTGAATACAAATAATTGAGGTAATCAAAACTTTATGATATCATGAGAATAAAGGGATTCATGATATACTATGTCAAAGTACAGTATATATACCAAATAAAAGTTAATTGGCACATAACAATGAAGAAGTCTCAATGGAATGTAAGTTGAGATAAAGTCCTTTATAAAGACTGTATCCTCAGGTTAAGGATCAATCAATGACATAATTTTGTGTGAAAAATATAAATACACTCAATATGATTGGATATTCAGTGTAAATCAATCAGAGGACATTCACACATATTCTTGAAAAAACAACACCAATGACTTGGATGTTTAACTTAATGAATATAAATTGAGTTAAAATTTCTGTTATCAAGTTTATATCGATGAATTGAGAATTTATCAATGGAGTGATTATGTGTATTAAAAGTATATCCACACAAAGGGGAGTGGAAATTTCTACATAAGTAAATAAATAGTTATTTCACACATAATCTTGGAGTAAAGTAATAAATGAATTTTGCGTAAAACCGAATGAGTGGAAATTGAAATTTAAAATTCCCTTACCGATTTGGTAACATATAAAACATACATCCCATGAAATAAGGGTCATCTAATGATGATGTAAATACCCATAAATTAAATTATATTATTCAAAAAATAAAATCATGGGTAGTATATACACCACACAAAAGGTAATAGTAGCAAATATAGCAGGAATCTCACGAGAATAAAAGTGAGATGAAAACCCCTTAACTTGTACTTTTCCTTAGTATAAGGTAAGTTAAAGTCTTGTATAATGGTGAAATAATTTTTATTAAATTATAAAATAACCAAATACATAAATATTATATCATATTTGATCTTCTAATATTTCTTTGTTAATGATATTCCAGTAGTATCATTGTTTTGGTTGTTAACTGATTTGTTTTCCTTTAAATGTTTTATTACGTAAGTCATGTTTGTTATGTATAGTTTTTAGTTGATTCATATCAAGAATGATATTACGTTCTTAAACATTGTTTTTAATCATAAAATGAAAATTATTCTTGAATGATTACGATGGGTAATGAATATCATCGGGTTCGTGGAGACGGAAATCTGTACATACGCACGAGCGATAATATCATTATTTTGATGGTGAAATTGTATATAATTGGATGGTATATAATATTTATAGAATAATTAACATGTTATATTTATTATTTACATCAGTTATACTCATTATTATACCCATCCAAATAATGAAGTGTTTGAATAACAAACTACACCACGACGTGGAGACGGTAAGTCGTACGTACGCACGTATGGTGACTTCGTCATTTATAGGATGAATAGAATAATGAATATGGTTGTCACATATTTATAATTACATCACAGTATGTATTAGGTACTGGAGTTATTATTTTTTTATGGAAACTACAAAGAAATTAAAAATGGAAGAAGAAAAGAACTTGAAAGAGGGTGGTGAAATTATTACCTCTTCTTCGGGTGTTTCCTTTTTATTTGATCCAAAGGGCTCCTTAGGTTGGATTTTTTATCAAATTAAGGACTCTAGGTTGATTTGAGAGAAGTTGGGAGTATATTTTGTCCGGGTTAGTCTGAGATAAATGGCTTTGGAGGGGTGATTTTGATAGAAGGAGAAGTACCCTTTTATAAGAGAGGTGAGGGTTACTTTAGGAAAAGCTTGAAATATTATTTTATAATAAAATCATTTTCGGTTTCTAATGGCTTAAAAATGATTTATTTCTATGGTACGGTGGGTATGGTTCTAAATAATCTAAAATAATAGGTTTTACGAAATTTTAGGTTACCATTTCAACCTTATCTTTTAGATTTAACTCTTAGTTAAATAGTTTAACTTTTACCGTGTCTTATTTTCTTCTTACACTATATGGTTAATAAACTTAATATAAACTTCCAAGAGAACCTCAAGTGTTTCATTAATGACATATATAATATTATTTTAACCCTTTTGGGCTAACCTTATATTTTTAGGAATTTTATATCAACCAATAATATAGTATTTGTTTTAAAAACTAATTTTATGTCAATTTTGAGACTATTTGGTATTTTGTTTTTGGGAAATTCATAAAAACCTTATCACTTTGAAAAAAAATTATCAAATAAACCATAACATGTCATATTAACCTATAAAATTAGTTTATGGCATCAAAACTTTTAAATTATATTTATTTTAATATTTATAATATAAACTATTTTAATATTTCATTAAGAAGGTAATTACTGCATCATCATTGTGTCATAAATAAATTTAATTATTTATTATCTAAAAATTATAAATAAAATACCATTATGTAGGAAATGTTTTTATCTTTCTAATGAATATTTATAGTAGAATATATCTTTTTTATAATCTTATATGAAAATGGTATAGTTAATAACCTTTGAATTTAACAGTTTTAACTCTTATTTAAATAAAATAATAATAAATGTCCAAATATAATCCAAGTGGAACAAAAGGATAATATTTTATTCATAAGGTTTTTTTGGTCGAATTAAACTTATCCAATAAAATTTGGACATTTTTTATGGTAATTATAATATCATTTTTACCTTTAATTATCCTATTTACTTTTAACCGTGGTAAATAAAAGTCAAAAGTTACTATTCACCAAAAAAATTCATATTATTGAACCACATTTTACTTACTTATGTCAACCGTGTCTCTCATATTTTTAAATTCAACTCACAAAAGCGGTAAAATTATGTTTTATGCAAATTTGCAAATGCTCCTAGAAGGTGGGTAAAAAGACGGTAAAACGTTCAATAAAATATTATCCATCTAATTTTATTATAAAATGACTCCAATGGATTAAATTGAACTTATATAAGTATTATATATGTATTTTTACTTAAAATTAATTTAAATAAAATAAATAATTATTTAAATGAAAAGTCGGTTTTAAACAATAATGCAGTGTTTTTCACTATTCATCAAAAATTGAATGTTTTCAGAAAAATACCAGAAATTCACCCCAAGATAATTTTGATATTCCAAATTCAAAAATGAATTATATTTTAAAAAATTAAAAACATATAATTTACATTAATTAATTTAAATTTAATTCCCGTTATCAAAACCAAAATGCGGGTTTTTAAAAAGTAAAAACTATCAAAAGATTGACATGTGTTTATGTCAAATTTAAATGTAAAATTGCTTATAATGACCTAAATTGTATTAAATGATAAAAATATAATCTAATTATACTTAAAAATAATTCAAATTCATAATTTAACACTATAAATTATTTTTATTAAAAAGGTTGTATTCAATTAAAATCTAGTATTTTTCACTATTCATCAAAATATTAAAGTTTTCAGAAAAGTACCAAATATTTATGCAATCTAAAATTTTATGTCCCGATTCTAAAGAGGAAGTTTATTTTGTCAAATTGAATATATAAAAGTGCCATATATTTTATTTAAAAAAAGGGTTCTCCATTAAAAATCGGTAAAATTACATTTTCTGGAAAAAAAACTTCCTTTATCTGAAAAAAATGAATTTTTTCTAATATTATATCTAAAAAACACATAATATAGATGTTAAAATTTATATAGAATATATAAAATTTAAAATGAAATAATACTATCATAACCGCTTTTGAATAGCTAGTTTGGTATGTTGTGGTGCGCTTGAACTCGGTGTTGCGTGTAGCGCAAGTTATTGAATTACTTTCAAGAAAAAACATACTATGAAATCTTGGGGTGTTACATTATCCCCTCATTCAATAAATTGCATCCTCGCAATTTGAAATTTTTCTTTGAAAATAAAAGGTTAAAAATAGAAAAATACCTTTTTGTAAAACCCACATCGGAAATTGGGTTAATAAATTTTATTCTTAACAAGATGGAAAGGGAAATGAAAATATCACCACCAAATTATGATATCTATTAGGAGAACATTTGTGGAAATTAAAGACATATAATTAGAGGAAAAACCTAAATATTTATAGGGTGTGATTGAGGTCATCAATCACAAACCAGTGTAAAATTGATTGCCTCAAATCCATCAATCTAAGATGATATAAATATCATCGGTTCAACAAAACATAAGGTATTAGGATAACACGTTTTTGGTTTTAAGATCCCTTCCATAAAGTTTAAGAATTAATTTACTCATAGAATAAGAGGATATATATATATATATATATATATATACTTGACACGTAGAGTTTCATCCTTCAACTAATTCATTCCACAAACTCATCTTTCACTCCAAAAGATAATAGAATTCAAAAATATTCCATTTATCCTAATCGTATAGGGTTCTAAAAATAAATCATTTATAAATCATTTGTCATACTATTAAAAAATCTACATTATACAAACTAGGACATAATGTAGGCCAGTGATAGGTGATGCACCCTTGTCTCCCTTCAGTTGTAAGTTCAAGTCTCGCGTCCTTGTCAGACATGATGGGTTATCACCTAACCTCTAGGTTATCCTTTTTATAACAATCAAAAAAATAATATTAATAAGTTTTTTTAACCTTAAACAATTGTATCCAATGTTTAACTTAATCAATTCCAACCTTTAGACTTATCCAAAATACTTCTGTCCAAAATCATAGTCCAAAATTTATAAGAAAGGTAAACACAAAGTAGATCCATTTTTCCACGTAATAACATGTGAATACCTTCATCATGTATTATTTTAAAAAACTGTAACTCCCTGAATTACCCTAAAACCATGTTTATTAAATCCATGCTCCCTTATTCCTTATAGAATAATGGATATACTCCTTATATCGAAAAATGTTGTAAACTCCAACAATAATGGAATATACAAATCATTAATCGGTTTCAAGGTAGTCAAGAATATCAAATATAATTTATCCAAATCAATCATATCTTATTTCAAAATCACTACCTTAATATTAAAATCATATTTAGGTTTATCTATCCTTAAACCATGTATTTTTTAAAAAATTTATCTTGCTATTGAGTAACTTTTCTTAGAACCATATATTCTCAAATCCTCAATGAAATAGTACTACAGTACAATCCTTATTCATTTCCATAATTCATATAACCAGTACTTCGTTGATACAACACTAAAATGAAATAATTCTTTAATAAAAACATAAGAACACTAGTCATTCCTCTTCATCTGTGGTAGTATCATAACTTGATTATTATCTAATAGCATCATTTGGGACATACTCTGATGATTTAGACATTGATTCGCCTACTGTCCCAACTCCTTGCAGATGAAGCATTGTACATTTGAAACCTTTTTCTTACCCTTGCAATCACGTACTTGGTGTCCTTTTTCTCCACACTTATAACAAACTCTCATTCCCTTGAATAATTTACCAAGGTGATTCTTTCCACATTTATCACATATGGGAAAATCTTTCTTTCACCTCTTCCCTTTATCAATATTTTTATCTTCCATCCTTTTCTTCTCTTACTTCCCCTAAAAGCCATAGGACTTAGAGAATTATTACCTTATCTTATTAACACATGATACTATTTATTCATATGATGAGAATAAATGGGAGACTATTTCCCTTTAAAATTTTGTCTTAATACCATGAAAGATATGATCCTTTCTAATCTTTCGATCATGCGTATTGCTGAAATTCTCATTCCTTATACTAGGTTCCATTTCTAAACAATGGCATACACTAGGTCAGTTTATAAATCACAATGCATAATTCCAAATTTTTAAAATACCTAACGTAAATTGAAACAATTATGCATATAATATATAATCATAAAATGTTTTCTTTGAGGAAGTATTTACTCCTAAATATTTCATAATGTATTGTAATGAAAATGTTAATTATCCTAAGTATATCCCATGAGAGTGTCGTAACCAAGAGTGTAGCAATGTCTGTTGTCGTGTACCAGGATACCCTGGGTCAATCCCTAAACTCCTTGTCAGAGTTTTCACTCCTAGTTACATCTATGCCAGAGCTACCTCTACCTGCTCATATCCAAACAGGGATGTATTTCTTGGAAAATACATAAAATCTCTACATTACCAAAATTCAAGGAAGTTCTTCTATACTAATCCAAAAAATATATCTTAGGGTAATGATATCTAATCAAAGTTTATCTAAATCTAGTTTCTAAGGTTTGTGCTAAACTTCCTCTGATACTAACTGTAATGCCCCGACCCCAGTTACCCAGATTCGGTGCATTATTACATAACATTGGCATGATCAAAAAGGATTAAATCCCAAAAGACCGATCAGTTTAGTAGCCTTGTAAGTACTAGATACATTCATAAGTTTAACATTACATTATAAAATGAAAAAAAACATCAACATTGTATTCACTGAACACATTTATATCCCTTAGACTATCCCTACAGGTCATTCATAATATAATTCTTTGCATCCTAGGAAAAATAAAACATAGAAAGGGGTGAGCTCAGATGTTCGGTAAGGATAACAATATAGCAGAAACTATCATAAATATTCATAAACATTTAAGGAAATGTATAAGACTAAAACACAAGTCTTTTAAACTTAAACTTCATCATAATATCGAAAAGATAAATCAAATAATGCCATTTACTTATTCACATGGATATCCTACTAGTAAAATAATCACATGTAATATCATTATCCAATTTCATAAGTATTGAATTCATAATTCCAGACTTAATAAACACATAGTCAAGGCCTTGTGCCAAGACTAAAAATAAGATTTTGTCAAGGCCTTGTGACAAGAAACTAGTGTGTCTCATGAGACCTATCGATGCATCGAGGAGCTATAGCAGGATCCACCCATCATTTACTATGTCCAATGCATTCCTCATATAAAACTTTAAAACATAACATAAAGATTCATATTAAAACTAGCATGCGAAATGTTAATACTTTAACCATAAACCATGAATGGTATAAAAATAACACATCCAAATTCAAACATATCACAAAACTTTCAATACAATATTGAAGATTTTTATCAAAATGAATCAACTTTAAAAAAGTGTAAAATCCATCAAAGGATGTTTACATAGATGAAATCAAAACTATTTGAGCAAAATATCTCATTCTTTTTTTTAAATCATTTAAAAGTCACATAATTTAAAAAGGAATACATTTAAAGACATTTTTTAATCAAAGTGTCTCATACCACATTAAAACTTTTCAAATTAATTTCAATTTTAAAACATTAATGTCCATATAAATAAAACCTTAAAATCATTTTTAAAACATGGACATTAATGAGAAAGATTTAGAAGAATAAATTTTTAAATCATTTAAAATGATATTTTAGTTAGAGTTCCCAAACAAATGAGAGATGATTTAATACAAATAATTGAGGTAATTAAAACATTATAATATCATTATAATAAATGGATTCATGATATACTATGTCAAAGTACATTATATACACCAAATAAAACTGAATAGGTGCATAAAAAAAGTCTCAATGGAATGTAAGTTGGGATGAATTCCTTTATAAATACCGTATCCTTAGGCTAATGATAAATCAATGACATAATTATGTGTGAAAAATATAAATACAATCAATATGATTGGATATTTAGTGTAAATAAATCAGAGGACATCCACACTTATTCTTGTAAAAACAATACCAATGACTTGGATGTTTAACTCAACGAATAGAAATAAAGTTAAAATTACTCTTATCAAGTTTATATCAATGATTTGAGAATTTATCAATGGAGTGATTATGTGTATAAAAAATTATATCCACACAAGGGGATTATAATTTACAACATGAGTAAATAAATAGTGATTTCACACATAATCTTGGAGTAAAACAATCAATGAAGTTTGCGTAAAACTGAATGAGTGGAAATTGAAATTTAAAATTCCCTTACTGATTTGGTAACATACGGAACATACACCCCATGAAAGAAGGATCATAAAATGATGATATAAATACCCATATATTAAATTATATTACACAAACAATACAACAATGCGCAGTACATACACTACACAAAAGTTAATAATGGCAAATATAGTAGGAATCTCACGGTAATAAAAGTGAGATTAAAACCCCTTAACTTGTACTTTTCCTTAGTATAGGGTAGTTTAACCTCATGTATAATGGTTAAATCATTGTTATTATATTATAAAAGATCAAAATACATAAATACTATATCATATATGATCTTCTAATATTTCTTTGTTAATGATATTTCAGTAGTGTCATTGTTTTGGTTGTTAACTAATTCGTTTTCCTTTATATGTTTTGTTAGGTAAGTCATGTTTTTTATGTATAGGCTATATTTTATTAAAATACATAATTATATTAAGTTCTTAAACATAATTTTTAATCATAAAATGAAAATTTTTCTTGAATGGTTACGATGGGTAGTGAATCTCATCGCGTTCGTGGAGACGGTAATCTGTACGTACGCAGGAGCGATAATATCATTGTTTTGATGGTAAAATCGCATATAATCGGATGTTATATAATATATACAGAATCATTAACATTTTATATTTATTATTTACATCTTTTATACACTTTATTATACCCATCCAAATAATGATGTGCTTGAATAACAAACTACACCACGACATGGAGATGGTAAGCTGTAAGTACGGACATATGGTGAATTTTACATTTATAGGATGAATAGAATAATTAATATGGTTGTACCATATTTATAATAACATCACAGTATGTAGGAGGTACTGTAGTTATTATTTTGGTATGGAAAGAACAAAGAAAGTGGAAGTGGAAGAAGAAAATAACTTGAAAGTGGGTGGTGAAATTATTACATCTTCTTCATGTGTTTCCTTTTGATTTGATCAAAAGGGCTCCTTAGGTTGGATTTCTTATCAAAGTAAAAACTCTAGGTTTATTTTAGAGGATTTGGGAGGATATTTGGGCAGGTGTTGGCCGAGCCAAATGGCTTTGGATGTGTGATTTTGAGAGAAGGGGAAGTACCCTTTTATAATAGAGGTGAGGGTCACTTTAGGAAAATATTGAAATATTATTTT
The DNA here is from genome assembly GCA_963277665.1 of Viscum album. Lineage (NCBI taxonomy): Eukaryota > Viridiplantae > Streptophyta > Magnoliopsida > Santalales > Viscaceae > Viscum > Viscum album. Next base: position 398,013,083 of record OY728145.1, read on the forward strand.
ACAATAAAATAATTTTCGGTTTCTAATGGATTCAATATGATTTGTTTCTAGGATAATGTGGGGATGGGTCTAAATCCTCCCAAAAAATAGGTTTTAGACATGTTTAGGTTACCATGTAAACATTATCTTCTAGATTTAACTCTTAGTTAAATAGTTTAACTTTTACCATGTCTTCTTATATTCTTACACTATATGGTTAATAAACTTACACTAAACTTACAGTAGAACCTAAAGTGGTTCATTAATGACATATATAATATTATTTAATCCATTTTGTAGAACATTATATTTTTAGGAATATTATATCAACCAATAATATAGTATTTGTTTCAAAAACTAATTTATGTCCATTTTGACACTATTTGGTATTTAGTTTTTGTGAAAGTCGTAGTAACCTTATCACTTAGAAAAAAAATTATATAATCAACCCTAACATGGAATAGTAACCTAGAAAATTCTTTGATGGAATCAAAACTTTTAAATTATATTTATTTTAATATTTATAATATAAACTATTTTAATATTTCATTAAGAAGGTAATTACTTCCTCATCATTGTGTCATAAATAAATTTTATTATTTAATCTCTAAAATTTATAAATAAAATATCATTATGTAGGAAATGTTTTTATCTTTATAATGAATATTTATAGTCAAATTTATCTTTTTTATAACCATATATTGAAAATGGTTTAGTTAATAAACTTTGAATTTAACACTTTTAACTCTTCTTTAAATAAAATAATAACAAATGTCCTAATCTAATCCAAGTAGACCAAAAGTATCATATTTTATTCCTAAGGTTATTTTTTGTCAAATTAAACTTATCCAATAGAATTTGGACTTATGTTAGGGTAATTATAATATCATTTTTACCTTTAATTATCCTATTTACTTTTAACCATAGTAAATAAAAGTCAAAAGTTACTATTCACCAAAAAAATCATCTTATTAAACCAAATTTTATTTAATGATGTTAACTGTGTCTCTCAGATTTTTGAAATTCAAATCACAGAAGTGGTAAAATTAAGTTTTATGGAAATTTTCAAATGCTCCTAGAATGTGGGTAAAAGACGATAAAAAGTTCAATAAAAATTTATACAACTAATTTTATTATAAAATGATGCCAATGAATTAAATTGAACATATATTGGTATTATATATATATTTTGACTTAAAATAAATTTAAATAAAATAAATAATTATGTAAATAAAAAGTTGGTTTTAATCAATAACGTAGTGTTTTTCACTATTCATCAAAAATTGAATGTTTTCAGAAAAATACCAAAAAATCTCCCAAAGATAATTTTGATATTCGGAATTCAAAAATAAATTCTATTTTACCATATTCAAAACATATAATTCTCATTAATTAAATTAAAATTATTTCCGTTGTCAAAACCAAAAAACAGGTTTTTAAAAAGTAAAAACTATCAAAAGATTGACATGTGTTTATGTCAAATTTAAATGTAAAATTACTTATAATGACTTAAATTGTATTAAATGATAAAAATATAATATAATTATACTTCTAAACCATTCAAATTCATAATTTAACTCTATAAATTATTTCTATTAAAAAGGTTGTTTTTAATTAAAATTTAGTATTTTTTACTATTCATCAAAATATGAAAGTTATCAAAAAAGTACCAAAAATTTATCCAAACTAAATTTTTATGTTCTGATTCTAAAAAATTAGTTTATTTTGTCAAATTGAATATATAAAATTTTCAAATATTGGATTTAAAAAAAGGGTTCACCATTAAAAGGCGGTAAAAGTTTATTTTCTGAAAAATACTTCCTTTATCTTAAAAAAATGAATTTTTTATTATATTATGTATAATAAACACATAATATGGATATGAAATTTTATATGGAATATATAAAATTCAAAATATAGATAATACTATTCATAATTGCTTTTGAACAGCTAGTTTGGTAAGTCATGGTGCGCTCGAACTTTGTGTTGCGTGTAGCGCGAGTTGTTGAATTACTATGAAGAAATAATGTACTGTGAAATCTTGGGGTGTTACATAAGTCAAGGCTCATTTAAAAAACTTGTCACTACACTTCATGTGGGAAACACTAACTAGGACGGACACAACACTATCCCCAATCATAGCCCTTTCTATATAGTGGTTCAGGTTATACCATCATACCATTATGGATCATGCCCATAAACATTTTCCCATCATTGTCTTATAAGATAAAATCTTTACCCAACTCATTGGAGATCAATAATGGTCTCACCTGACTCTATCTTGGACACCTCATTGTATAAGTTGTTACGTGTTTACTCAGTGTTATCTGGGCCACCCCATTGTATAATCTATAATGGGATTACCTGGAACAATATGTGACCCCCATTATATAAGTTATAATACACTGACAATGTCCTCTCCAGGAAACCCCATCATATAAATTGTAACATGATTACCAAACAATATCTGTGTGACCCCATTGTATAAGTCTTAATGGGGTTACCTGATGCAATTCGGGACACCCCATCATATAATCGATAATTGGATTTCCTAGAAATATCTTGGAAACTAAATTATATAATCCATTTCAATGAACCAGGATATGAATAATGTATCAAGATCATTAATTTCATCTAAAAAATACATAAAAAAGATTATATTTCATAAATTGATTAACCTATCGAAAAGAAATGGGGTTCATGTCAATCTCTTTGAAACATGATTTACTCCTGGAAACACAATGGGTTCTACAAGCATCATGCCATCAAATCAAAAAACTATTAAGAGAAATAATATGAATGGTATCATCGGATAGTATCCCTAGTAAATTATAAATTATATCAAAGGATTTCATGTTATATGGAGAAATATTTTGAAAGATTATGTGGAACACTAATTAAGGAAAAAACCTATCTTTTAAAATCATAAAACATTTTCCAAAATCCCATTCCTTGAAAACAACATTGAAAACCTCTGAAGTAATCCTTAAAAATTAATTTAATTTTATTTAAAAATATCATTTCCTCAATTAAAAAATATTTTTAAAACATAAAACATTTTGAAAACCTTTTTCATTGAAAATAACTTAGAAAAAATATAAAAGAAGCTTTGAAATCATTGAAATCATTTTTTTAAAAATAAAATTTTGAGAAAAATAATCTAATATTAAAAAAATATTTTAATCATGAATAATTTTTGAAAATCTTTTTGTTTTAAAATATATTTGAAATCATATAAATAAATCTTTTCAAATCATTTAAAACACTTCTGGCACACAATTTGATTAAAAACATTTTTATTTGAAATTATTATTGAAAAAATATAAAATAATTTTTTAATCACTTAAAATATTTCTATTTCAAAATTATCATTAACATTTATTTAAAAAAAATTAAAACATTTTTATAAAACATAGTTTTCAAAGAAAACATATTTTATATCAAAGAGAGAAATGTAGTAAGATTTTCTTAAAAAATCATAATTATCATAAGTACTAAAGAGTGGGAAAATGGACCAAATGCCTGAATACATCATGAATAACTAGAGTATAATAAAATTCATGAGTTTTCTTGATATATTGATCATAGTATTTCATTAATTAAAGTATAGTTGTAGATAATCCCAAGAAAATATGAGAGTGTAGTAATAAACTCATACCAATTTGGAAACATTTAATCATAATGAAAATGATATAATAACATCACATGAAGCTTTTAATATCATGAAAAGAATGATATTCATGATAAATCATGTTAAATTGTAGTAAAAAAACCTCATAAATTAGTATAGGTGCATAAAAACATGTTTCTGAAAGAAGGAAAATTGAGAAAGAATTACCCTATCGATATGGTAACATTTGAACCATATGAACCCATAAAATATAATTAATAAAAATTTTATTTAAATACCCATAAATATAATTATAATAATCATGTAATAAATTGATGGCTTGTATATAAACCACACAAAAGAAACAAGTAGTGAATAAAGGTTATGTCTCACAAAAATTAACATGAGACTAAAAATATTCTTAGTAATTGAGTAACATTGGAACCATGATCCTCATGAATGAATAACATCAATTTTAAAATATAATATCATTAAATAATGAATATTAATTATTTATCATGTCATAGGGTAGTATATACATCACACAACATGAATAAGTGATGAATAAAGAATATATCACACAGAAATAAAAGTGAGATGAGAAAACACTTACCTTAACTCTTTAATATATGGATACACATTAAAACCTCAAGTATAATAAATGTCATTTTAATATAAATATACCATAGAAACATATTCTTCTATATAATATTGATGTGGCCTTAAATTCAATTAATTTTCAATATCTTTTATTTATATTTTTAATCATTCATTTAATTATTTATGGGATTTTGATAAATATTTTTAGTTTGGTAATTTTGTAATTAAATTAATTAATTAATCATTTTTATATATAATATTTTATATTTTAGCCTTTAAATTCATTAATTTAGTTTTATTTATTTTTCTATTTTTTATTTATTTAATTACCATTTAAATTTTATTTTTATTTTAAATAATAATTTATTGTTTGTTTAATAAAACAACATATTCTTTTAATTAATTGTGTGATAATTTAATAAATTATTTAATTTCTAATTTTAAATATTAATTTGGAACTAACTTCATTAATTTAATTTAATATTTAATTCATCTTTAATTTTTGTTTCAAATTAATTAATTGCTTTTCAATTTAATTTTAATATTATATGTTTAATGATTAACTTTATAATTAAGTTGTTTCTTTAAATAATTATTTAATATTTTATTATTTAACATTTTAACTTCTGTCAATTTATAATTTTAGTATAGTTTTTATGTTCATCGTATTCGGTTTTTTGCTTCTAATTTTCCAGTTATCGTGAGTTTCCTAATAATTTTAACAGTAAATTAGAATAATTTAATAAATAAATTATTATTTCTATTTAAATTATTATTTTTTGTCTTATTTTGTTTTGAATAATCTTACATATTTATTTTTTAAATTTATTATTTTAACTGATGCAGGTGAACCCCACTTTTCCCTGTTGGACTTCCAAGGACGGATTTCCTTTCACCATTTTTCTTTTTGTATGAGTCATAGTTCCCCAAGGGTGACTCATTCCATCCTTTTGTAATTTTGATTCAACAGTGAGTCATTGACTCACCATCCGGAACTCATCATCACCCTAAGAAACCATTTGCATGGAACACACAACTCACTATTCTTATCCCTCAACGATGTCTCATCACTCAACAGTGACTCCCTAAGTGTACCTCAACCCACCCTCACCCCTTTGTAACTACTTACCTTGCCCCCCTCGACTCATCAGTGCATCACCTTTTTTCCAAAAAATCAGTCACATATTATGCCACCTTGAGACACCACTAGAGTTCCAGAATAACACACTTCCATCTCTAGTAGTGCCTCCTTACACAACTACAACAATCGAGCTTCCACCGCCGATTTTCAGCCACTATTACCCTAGTGATGACAGATCATATCTGCTCACACCATCCTCTGCCTATATATCTTAACCCAACCAGTTAAACCACAATTAAATCAGATCAAATTAAATCTTCAGTTCTCTCAATTGAAGACACCCCGATCCACTACTACTTTGAGGAAAGTTTGATTAAATATGAGGCTGAAAAGCTCTCGTGGATGCAATTTGATAGATTATGGAGCCTCAATTGGGTGCTTAATCCACCCAAGCGGAACCCTACATTGTCAATGTGATGTGTTGCCTCCAAATTTGAGTTTATGTCATGGAGGGAACCCACCACCTGAACCACCAGGGTCTGTCATGCCATCATTTTGATGTGTCGCCCTCGAATTTTAGATAATTCTATGGAGGGAACCCACCACCCAAACCACCAGGATCTGTCACGCTGTCGATTCATCCACCAAGGAAGCAGGGGTTTCCATAGCATGATGACACCACCCTAAACGAATCATGTAATGCCCCGACCCTAGTCACCCAGAGTCGGTGCATTATTACATAACATTGGCATGATCACAAAAGATCAAGTCTCGAAAGACTGATTAGTTTAGTAGCCTTAGAAACACTAGATAAATTCATAAGTCTTACATTACATGATAAACTGAAAAACTACAACAACATAGTCTCCATATTCCACACTCATATCCCTTTATACTGTCCCTGTAGGTCAGTCATAAAATACTTCTTCACATCCTGGGAAAAATAAAACATAGAAAGGGGTGAGCTCAGATGCTCAGTAAGGATAACAATATAGAGGAAACTTTCAAAAATAAGCATAAAAATTTAAGGAAATGTATAACTAAAACAAAAGCCTTTTAAACTTGAAATTAATAATAATATAGCAAAAATAAAATTAAATAATGTCATTTACTTATTCACATGGATATTCTACTACTCGAATAATCACATGAAATATTAATAACCGCTTTTATAATGAAGGGAATCTTAATTCCAGACTATCATAACCACATAGTCAAGGCCTTGTTCCAAGACTACAAATAATATTTTGTCAAGGCCTTGTGCCAAGACACTAGTTTGTCTCATGAGACCTACCGATGCATCAAGGAGCTATAGCGAGCTCCACCCGTCACTTACTAAGTCCACTGCATTCCTCATATGAAAAGGTTGAAACATAATGTAAACATTCGTATTAAAACTAGCATAAGAAATTTCAATAAATTAACCATAAACCATGAATGGTATAAAAATAAAACATCCACATTCAATCATATCATAACTCATTCAATACAGTATGGAATATTGTATTATAATAAATCAACCTCGATCAAAAATAATATCCGGTAAAGGATGCTGACATAGTTGAAAATGATGAGTAAAACTTTTTGATAGAAATATACTTTTTGTAAAATCATTTAAAAGTCATACATTGATAAAGGAAGTAATTTAAAAGAGATTTTTCAATCAAATTGTCCCATACCACTTTGAAACTTTTGAAAATAATTATCATTTCCAAACATTCATCTCCATATAAATAAATACTTAAAATCATTTTGAAAACATGGACATTAATTAAAAATATTTAGAAAGATAAATCTTTAAAAAATTTAAAATTATGATATTGATAAAGAGTAACTTTCAAAAATCCTTCGAATATTCATTTTGAAATCATTTTTATAAAAAAATGAGATAGATGATAAAAATGTCCCAGTAAATACTTACATATAAACAATCTCGGATAATAATGAGATTGAGGAATTAACCCTTACCTTGTACTTTTCAGTGGTCGAGGGTAGGTTAACCTCCAGTATAATGGTGAAATAATTGTTATTAAATTATACAATAATCATATACATTAATATGATATAATATATGATCTCCTAATATTAACTTTTAGTAGTATCATCGTTTCGGTGTTAACTGATTTGTTCTCCTTTATATGCTTGGTTACGTAAGGCATGTTTGTTATGAATAGGATATATTTTATTTATATACAGAATGATATTATGTCATTAAAAATTATTTTTAACCATCAAATGAAAATTATTCTTTAATGGATATGATGGGGGATGAATCTCATCGCTTTCGTGGAGACGGTAATCCATACGTACGTAAGAACGCTACTTCCATTTCATTTTTCATTTTAAAAGGAATAAAAACCAAATGATAAATAGGTATATTATTATTCCATTATAATATAATATCTTATATATGTTACTTATGTTCATTAACACCATCCTTTATATGTTCTATATATGGTATGAACGAGTCATATCACTTTAAGGGGGCGGTAGTCCACACTTCCCCAAATGAAATTATCATATATATATACAACATGAAAAAAATAACGGTATGCTATAAAATGGAATTATAGAAGAATATATATAAAATAAATATCATAAATATCATATTTAATTACAGTTCCATCATAATGGCCATCATAAGAGGTGGTATTAGAATATTGAACAATCATCGTTTCGTGAGGCAGTAGTTCGCCGTCCATAGAAACCTTATATTCTATACCCATTAGATGGAGGTGTGTGTAAGTGCAATTAGAATACTTCTCATAACAACATCCTAGTATATTTAGGATACTGGTTTTGTTAGAAAAGAAAAGAATAAAAATATTTTAGGTGTTGGATAAGTAAAATAAAAGAAAATAAGTTAAGAGAAATCATTACCTTTAATTTGGATAACTCTCTTTGGTTTGAACCAAAAAGACTATTGAAGTGCCTTCTGCTTAAGGTAAGGCTTCTAGGAGGAGGATAGGGATGTATGGAGCTTAATTGGGCAGAGGTTGCATGAGCTAAAAGGCTTGAGAGGTGTGATGAATTTGTTATAAGTGGTGTTCTTTTATAAGGGGAGGAGGGGCTCTTTAGGAAAGATTGAAAATATTATTTTATTATATAAATATATTCAGTTTATAAAGGTCCAAAACTCATTAAAGTTAAATATAAGATGACTCATGATCGAAATGAAATCATCCAATAATAATTGGACAGGTTTTGGATATTATTTTATTCTTTATAATCTTATTTATTTAAATCATTTATTAATTAGGTAAACACTACATCATTATTGTGTCATAAAAATTTAGTTTATTTGATGTCTAAAAATTATAAAAAAATTCCATGATGTAGGAAAACTTTTTATATTTCTAATGAATATTTATAGTTCAAACGATAACATATATAACCCTATGTAAAAAAAATTTTCTAAAAGATATATGCTTATGTAATTTTTTTGTATTTACTTTAACATAATTAATATAAAGTGTCATTATCACTTACAAGTGGCTCCATGGGGTCCCAAAATCGACCCAAAGACATACATGGTCGGAAATGTATCATCCAATAAATTTAAGATACGTTTTAGGGAAATTTAATATTATTTTAATATTATTTCTTTACTCATATTTATCGGATTTACCCATTAACCATGGTAAATAAAATATTTACCGAAGTAATTATTCATAATGTCTAAAAATAAAAGATACCTATTTACACAATTTTAACCTACTGGTCCCAAATATGAAATCCATTTTTCTAAATTCCAAACACAAAAGTGGGAAAAATTAATTTAAAATTAATTCCCATTGTCAAAACCAAAAGGTATGTTTTTATGAAACAATATCTATCAAAAGATTGACATTTGTTTATGTCCAATCTCAAAGTGAAATTACTTAAAATGACCAGCATTGGATTAAATGGTAAAAATATAATCTATTTATACTTCCAAACCATTAAAATGTATAATTTAACACTATAAATTATTATGATTTAAAAAGTTGTTTTGAGTTAAAATATAGTATTTTTCACTATTCACCCAAATATGAAAGTTATCAGAAAAGCACAAAAAAATTATTGAAACTAAATTCTTTTGTCCTGATTCAAAAGAAGAAGTTTATTTTTTGAAATAGAATATATAAAAGTTTCAAATATTGGATTTAAAAAGGGTTCATCAATAAAAGGCGGTAAAAGTGCTTTTTTGAAATAAATACTTCTTTTATCTGAAAAAATGAATTTGTTCTTACATTATGTCTACGAAACTCATAATATGGATTCTAAAATTATAAGGATTATATATAGTTCATTATTCAGTTAATACTATTCATAACCACTTTTGAACAGCTAGTTTGGTAATCTTGTGGTGTGCTCAAACCCGATGTTGCGTGTAGTGCAAGTTATTTAATTTTTTTGAAAAAATAATGTACTATGAAATTTTGGGGTGTTACAAATCACTACCTCCGGAGGTCGAAGCTGAGCCGAGAAGGAGCTCAGCTGGCTTCCCGATGAAGCTATGAACCCCCTCCCCCCTATACTAAAGAGAATAAGAAAGGGGGCATGAAATGAAAATAAAAAAATAAAAAAAATTAAATAAAAAAATAAAAAAATATTATCAATAATAATTATTAATAAAATAAAGTTAATTATTTATATAATAAAATATAAAAAATTAAATAAATATTAATATAATTATATTAATAAATTATTCAATAACTTTAATTATAATGATATTAAATTAAATAAATAATTATAAATTAATTTTATTAATAAAATTTAATAAAAAAACTAAAATAATTATCTTTTACTAAGTTATAAAAATAATTTTAATAATGTTAAATAAAAAATTATTTAATAAAAGTTTTAAATAATCTAAAATTTTAAAAAAATTAATCAATTAAAATATATATTAATAATTTAATAAAAATAATTATATAATACTAATATAAAATTAATAAAATAATTATTATTATTATTAATTATTTAATTAAATCGTTTTTAAATCTTTTTATTCAAACTATTATAACTATTTTCTATTTTAAATTTTATAGGTTCATCCCCTAGTCGGGATCATTTCCAGATTCAAACCAACCGCGTAGATGCAGTTAGTTACAAGGGACTCGTTAATGTGATGAGTGTTGCACAAAAAAATGAATGTGTGCGGTGATGCTATAGAGGACAACTTAATTTGGTGATGACGTGTATGACAAGGTAGCAGATTACGAAATATTTTAAATATAGATCAGCAGTAGTATGATGTAAAATGGAATTCATTTGATACATTGATGATAATATTTGGCGTAAAGAGGGAGAGGAGATCAAGGAGATCTTTCATAGACAGATACCAAGGGAACCAGATCTTCAGGAGAAGAGATTCAAAACATGATCATCATTTTTCTTGTGGGAGGGAACTTCTTCCTCTAAATTTTCCCTTTAAAATGGTAATCATTTCTCTTGACACAAATATGATCTTAGGTTAATTTCTTTTGTTTTTGGATTTTGAATTTATTCTAGTTTATATTTTCATCTCCTTCATTTAAATTTCTCCCATCAAAAAATATATTCAGCTGGTGAGGTTGTTTCTAATTCATTAATATTTAATTTAATTTTTACATTTTGTGAATTTAATTTCAAAATCAATGATCACTTGGAGAGATCTATCATTGAATGAATTTATCAAAACTAAAAATTGAAAAACATCAGAAACTTTCATAGAGATAGTTTTTTTTGACATTTTTATACAACAATATTCTAATTAAAGGATTTCAAACTGGCAAACTTCATTAATTTCAATACATTAAGTTAAATATTCTAGATATGAATAATTAACCACTCATAAAGAGGTTTTAATTAAATCCAAGGAAGAAATATTCTTTTAACTTGTAGATTTCAAATCTCTTGAGCTTACATCTTGATCATCTCTCAATACTCTTATTCCACTTCGCATTCATTGTTTCTTTCACTTTTCTTCATTTATCTGTTTCCCTTTTAGCCTCTTAAATAGAAAATCACATAAATAATTGTTCAAATTTTTCTTTAATCATCATCAAAAAACCAAAAAAACATGAATATATATATATATATATATATATATTACCCACTATTGAAAAAAGCAGGTTGGTTTTGAAAAACATGGTCACTCCAACATAATATTAGCCTTCCCTTGGGTTCAAACCTTCACTATAGTACTAGTGTAGGTTTAAAATTTAAGTTTTAGGGATCTGATTACCAACATACCGTATCAAAATTTGGTTCCATTATTGAGGAAGGAATGCGCTGAGTGTTATAGGTTTAGAAAATAAAAAAAAATTATATAAAAAAAACTTTAAAAAAAATCTGCTAAAAACAAAAAATTATTGCTTTTGTGAACTTCAAAATTCTTTTAATTAATTTTTAATGTGTGTGTTTAATATAGTTACTTTAAAAATGAATGTTCATGAAGGGTTTAATAGTATTAATTAACCTTACTATGTATGTTGTGGTTATTATGGACACACTACATGGTAGTGTGTCTATAATCAACCACCACAATTTAATCACTTTGAATAAAATGAATTTTACATTGAGATCAGACATGAATTATTTAAAAAAATTGATCAAAATGTATCTAATATAGATGCTAAAATAGATACTAAGATAGACTTATTTTTGAAACAAAATCATATAATTCAAGTTAAAAATACTCAAGAATAAGATGAAAAACTAAAAAAATTAGAAATCATGCTCTTAGAGTTTCAAATACATATTAAAAAATAAGAAGAAAGTGAAATGAATGAAAAAGAATCTATTTTAGGAGGAATTGAGATAGAATGTGAAGAAAAAAATGTTTTGAGAGCTTATGTTAATGATAATACAATGAGCAGTGAGGTTAAAAAGTATATATATATTTTTTTAAAGAATATGATTCTGATGAAGAGAAATAAGATGAAACAACCGGATCACTATATAATGAAAAGAGTTTTGATAAATATGTTAAGAACTTAAATGGATTTTAGGACTAAATTTTTTAATAAATAACTAAAAAATATTGAAGAATAATGCCCTATCCTAAACAAGGTCCCTAGTTTTGAAAAAAAACACTGCTTTGGGAACTCTAAAAATATAATCACTAGGGTTGAGGACAATTTGAATAATGAGAACATGAAGGTTAAAAACCATTCCACCAAATTTTTTGAAATCTTGAATCATGAACATGAACATGAATGTGGTTATACTTTGGAAAAGAATAGTGAATTGGAAATCATAGAATCTGAAATCCTTTAAACTGTGTTGAAAACTTATCTTCCCTATAGTGAAATTTCAAACCTAGAAATCATTGAAATGTTGTTTGAAGACAATGAGGGAAAAATATTTAAAAAAATATTAATTGATGATCTTTCATTTCACTGTTCTCACATTAATCATTTTTCTGAATCTTTGTGTAGTGAAATTGAAAAAAGCATTGTTATATATAGGGAAAATTATTTAAATTTGAATAATATGGAATATGGACTTCTTGAATCTGAACTAAACAATCCCTCCCCTATTAATGAATTGAAACACTCAACTGATTATTTTTAAAATTAACCTTTTATTGTGAACTTCAAGAAGGGATTAAACACACACATAATCATTTAATAAGAAATATTTCTTCAAAATCAGTTGATGTTAATCTTTTATTTTCATATGGGTAACTTTTGGAAGAGATTTATAACATCGTGAAACCTAAGTTTTCAAATGAACAAAAACTAACTATTCTTTATTTTTCACATCAAACCTCAACTCAGTTGGGGGATAATCCTTTTTGTGGGACTCTGAGTAAATTGGAATAGTAACCATTATTGATTGATTATTTTGAAACTACACACTATTCTTTTGATACCCCTCTTCATGAACCTGTTTATCAAAACTAAATCATTATTGCCCATAATCATGATCTTTTTTTAAAAATGAATGTGTTAGAGAATTTTTATTATAATGACATACCTTTATAAGTAACTATTTCTTTATTTTTCTATCATGAAAATGCAAATTTTTTAAATCTGAACCTAATTCTGAAGTGAACAGCACACCTTCCAATATTGATTTTTGTGATTCATTTTCTTTTAACTTAAAATCCTATTGACAGAGCTTGAGGGAGCATCTTCATTTTTACTAGAACCTAAAAATCATGAAACCACTAAGATAGTGAATTTGGGTGATGATTTTTATGCTCAACTTGAAGACTCCCTTGAGAAGTTCCTTAATGTCAAAGGGTGTTTCTTAGGGATTTTAGTAAGTGTGAAGGGATTCAAGTTAACCCTTAAATGTATAAGTTCCCACAAATTTGATTTCAATATTAAAAAAAAATTGGATATCAATATGTGGTGGTTTATGGATAAGAAATAACATTAACCTAGTGACTTTGGTTAGTTACTAAGGGAGTCTGGTTGGGGACTTTAAAACTAGAATTACGTGAGAGGAAACCCATGATTTTAATACTATCAATAAATTTGTTTTTGTTTTTTTTTTTTTGATTTTTTGAATTTCAATAAAGTATAACTAAATATTATAATTTATTGCTTCATGGGAGTCAACCCATGGTCCATGGTTTGTCTTTTTTTCACTTTTGGTCATAATATGTTTAGAATAAGGTGTTTGTTATTGGTATCTCTATTTTCTAAATATGTGTTGGACATATTTTCTTGTTTTTTTTGTTTCTTATTTTCTGGATAAAAAGTAAGATACTATTATTGTCAATGAGGATATGAACTTCCCTTTGTTCTTCATTTCACGTGGAGTTTCATGCTTGAGTATCAATGGAAAAAATTTAATTTTGGGAAGTAACTTATATTAATTTATGCTTTCATTTTTATATACCTTAGTACTTAAAAAAAATTTGATGAATTATCATTCCACTATTGGTGGTGAGTCACCACAATGGTGAATCAGTGGTGTGGTAGCGCCAGTGTGTCAGTTAGTGCTGTTAAAAAAGAAATTCTATGACTATTGGAAAAATTTTCTGCACATTTCCCTTTACTTGAAACTGAATTTCACTATCTTAAAATGACTTCACCTTGTAAAAATAATTGTGGGGGAGTAATAACTCATTATTGTCTGACTTAAAAATGGTTTTACTTTCATTTTTGGGTGTTTAGTATTAATTTTTCTTCACAATTTATAATCTTTTTGAATCTTATTTTTGAACTTCCTACACCATATTCCTTGTGTTCTCAATGCTTTGCATGCTACTATCTGAACTTAATTGAAAAAAAAAATTATTTTGTTAATGATAATGCATGTAAACCTATTTTATTTTATATATTATTGTTGAAAAAAATTTATTTTGAGTTTCATTGAGAGCCTTAAACATGTCATCGATCTACGTTAATACAAAATTTTATTGAGATTTAATTTTCAATTTGTCTTATCCATATTAAAATTAAACTTTACAAAAAAATTGGGTTTTAACTGTGGGGGAGTGGTCAATTTTATGATGTGATAAATTTTGATTTCAAGTTAGTCCATAAAATCCCCCTGACTTCAAACATGTTAAAAAATGGCTATAATTTTTTAAAATCCTTTCACAATTTTTGTCTCTAAAGGATTTCCATGGTATTTAAATTAAGTTATTCCAAAGGATAATGCTTTACTGGTAGTTAAGTGTTTATTTGAATTTGAAATTTTTGAGGATGAATGAATTCTGAGTGAATATGTTTAGTGATTTTATGAATATTTGGTTTAGGAACTATGTTTGTGAGTGATATTTAGGATACATTTGGTAGAGTTGAGTTCATAATTTTAGAATAATAGAACATTGAACTTTTTCCTAGGTGACCCATTTTTATTATTATTGAAAATATAAATCACCTTAATGAGCCAATATAAATGGTATTGATATAAATCTTTTGAAAATAAAGTAAAATGGGCATTTGGGAACCCACGATGAATCTATGAGACATTAGGAACTAAGTGTGTGTGAGTAATGCCTCTATACTATAATGAATAAGTGCATATGCAGAGTTCTTATGACATATTACATGGTTGGGAAAAATTCAAAAATAATAATAAAGTGTCTAATGTTTTAAAGGAGTTCATTAATGTGATGGGAATAATGAACTCTAGATTAATATGGGGCAATCGATTTGTATGAAATCATTTTAATTGTATCAATATGGTTATTCAAAAAAATAATAATTTAATTTTTTGTATTTGGAACCTAGGAGAAAGTCAAATTACAAGAAACCTTTTTTATGTTTTTAATTCCACTTATTTTTAACCTTTTATCACTCTTAGATTTAGAATATGGGATTTAATTGAAGTAAATCAGTAGGAATCGTCATATTTGAGGCATGACAACCTCACTAGTGGATGATACCTCTTGATCACCTAGTGAGTATTTGAGATTGGACAAGACTTCTTTTAAAAATTTCAATTCAAAAACCTTTTCACAATTTCTTCATCTATGTATTTTAAACTACTTTACATGCTTCAATTTGATTTTCTTAATAAAAAAAATTATCTTCTTTTAAAAAAATAATAAGGCATGGTATTGATTGAGGACAATCAATGATTATGTGTGGGGGAATTTGATGTGGTCTTAAATTCAATTAATTTTCCACATCTTTTATCTATATTTTTAATCAATCATTAAATTATTTATGGGTTTTTGATAAATATTTTAACTTTTGTAATTTTATAATTAAATTCATTAATTAATAATTTTTTATATATAATCTTGTATATTTTTGCCTTTAAATTTATTAATTTAGTTTTAATTATTTTTCTATGTTTTATTTATTTAATTACCATTTAGATTTTAATTTTATTTTAAATAATAATTCTTTGATTGTTTAATAAATCAATCTATTCTTTTAATAAATTGTGTGATAGTTTAATAAATTATTTACTTTTTAATTTTAATATTTAATTCAAAACTTACTTCCTTAATTTAATTTAATATTTAATTTATCTTTAATTTTTGTTTCAAATTAATTAATTTCTTTGAAATTTAATTTTAATATTTTAAGTTTAATGATAATGTTTATAATTAAGTTGTTTCTTTAAATAATTAATAAATATTTTATTATTTAACTTCTTAACATTAGTCGACTTTTAATTTATGTAACATTTTTAAGTTGATATTTTTCTATTTTTGCTTCTATTTTTTCATTTTCTTTTTATTTTCTTAATAATTTTAATATTAAATTAGATAAATTTAATAAATAAATTATTGCTTATGTCGGAATTATTATTTTTTGTTTTATTTTTTTTTAAATAATGTTAATTATTTATTTTTTAACTTTATTATTTTAATCGACGTAGGTGAACCCCATTTGTCACCGTTGGACTTCCAAAGATAGATTTTTCTTTTCCATTTTCTTTTTGTATAAGTCTTCATTCCCCAATGGAGACTCATTCCATCTTTTTCCATTTTTGATTCCACGGTGAGTCATTGACTCACCGTCTAGGACTCATCGTCATCCCTAGCTAGCCAGCATCAGCTTGACACCCAGAACTCACTGTTCATGTCCCTCAATGGTGTCTCCTCACTCTAAAGTGATCCTCAACCCACCGTCACCCTTTTTCACTACTTCCCTTGCCCCCTCTACTCACTGGTGAAACACCTTTTCTCTTGAAAGAAATAGTCACCTCTTTTGCGACCATGAGACACTGCTGGCATTCAAGAATAACACACCACCATCTCCAATGGTTCCTCCTAACACTACCACAACAATCAATCTTCCACCACTGATTTTCAACCACTATTTCCCAAGTGAAGACAAATAAGATTTAAAAAGTTCTGAGTCAAACCATCCTCTACCAGTAGATCTGAACCCAAACAGTTGAACCTCAATTAAATCATATCTAATTAGTGTTGGGGCGCAGCGGAGGTGTGTGGTACCTCAAACACACAAAAATGGAGTAAACACAAGATTTACATGGTTCGTTCGGATGACCTACGTCCACGGGATAAGGAGGCTTCTTCTCTATTTCATTTCTCTCTGGTTCTCATCAGAGGATCACAACACACACTCACCACACACCCAGATTACACAACATAAAAAACATGTGATAACATCCCATTAAATTGAGCAAGTAAATCCATCCTTCTCATTTGGTTGTTGGAGGGTATCTCATCTACCCTTGAGAAGTCCTCCCTAACATCTTCTGACCCACCTTGACTGCCCACCAAAGGAGACCTCTCCTGCAGCCACTAGGTTTTTTTTCCACCTTCAAATAATTCCTCTACTAAATCATTCCACCCAATATTAGGAGTGGCCCCTACAAATCTCCCCCTCATGACCAATTTGGGGTAGAAACCAAAACAGCAGTCTACTTGTAGGTGTTGAAAATTTCATCGGCAAATCAAACACGCTTCTTCATTCTAGATGATGTGACACTTCCACCATCTTCACTCGATCTCGGGATGACTATGGTCCCCATCAAATGATACAACCCTTTGGACACCTTCCCAGTAAACATTCCTGCATCCCCACAGGATACTTCCCACACTCCACCTGCTATGGAAATCTTGAACCCTTTTGCATTGAGCCTACTTAATGATATCAGGTTCCATCTCATCCTCAGAAAGAATTTCACGTCAGCCAGTTTTCGAATTCCTCCATCAGGTGTCTTCAATTTCACCATCCTGACTCCTCAAACCTCACATGTTGACCCATCACCAAGTCTCTCCGAGTCTCTCACCTGCTGAAAAGTATAAAATGTACCTCTCATCGAACATATGTGTGTTGAGCTCCCCGAATCCAGAACTCATCCGTCTTCCTTTGGATTTTGAGCCCGTTCGTTCTTCCTCTTTAGAAATCGACATTCCCACTTCATGTGCCCATATCTTTTTTTGTAATGACACTGCACTTCTTCTTGATCAAATTGCTCATTTGAATGCATGATTTCCATTGTCACACTGATTTCATCATCTTCTGATAATCTGGTGGTGTTCCCATCCTCCTCTTCAACTTTATTCTTCCCGGCAACATAGCGTTTGCGCTCTCCACAATCACTTTTATAGTGACACTTTTTCTCACACCAGAAACACGTGATTTTTCTAGGATCACGTCCCCTAGATTTTGTCTTTCATTCTTTACATTCGGACTTCCGATGTCGGCTCCTCCCACATTGATCATCTCGCATCGCCATGATTTTCTAGCCTAAATGCTTCTCGGGTCTTCGAAATTCTTTTTAATCTTGAAGCGACGCCATCACATCGTCCAGCTTCAATGTCTCCTTTCCAATGACAAATGCAGTCACAATCCCATCAAATGATCTTGGTAGGGATGATAAAAGAAAAAGTAATTTATCCCCCTCTCCAACCTTCACACTGAGCCCCAATAACTGTGTCAGGATTTTGTTGAATTAATTGGTGTGATCCAACAAATTCGTTCCATCATCCATGCGCAACTGGTACAATTTTTTCTTTAAGAACAATTTTTCAGTGAGGGACTTCACCATATACCATTTCTCTAACTTCTTTCAGATCTCCTTCGGTGATGTCTCGTCCAACACCATGTATTTTACCTCATTATCCAGAAATAGCTGAATTGTGCTGACGACCCGTATTTCGAGCTTTTCCCAATCATTGGCACTGGTTATCTCGGGCTTTTCTCTGATCAACAGTCTGATCATGCCCTACTGCACCAAAAGATATTTCACCGTGCTTTTCCACAAGCCAAAATTATTTCGACCATTGAACTTCTCGATATCAATTCTTGGTAGTGCTCTACCACCCGTCATCATCGATATCAAAAAAGGTGATCACCACCGTCGATGCCACACCCTTATGAAACCATCTGATAGAGTGGTAATTTTTAAAAACTAACTATATTAATGCATCTAGAATGGTCGAAATTGTTGGAATTGACTCCTAGAGCACTTAAATCGAACACCAATTGGCCGAGATATGGTCAAAACACATTCAACGGTCCAGATCACCTGCTGACGTGGAGATGATGTGTCACTGACGTGGCATGGTATAGTTCTAGCCAAAATCTCTCTGGAATTTTTGTTAGAAGCGTGAATAGTGTCGTCTTCTTTGGCATGGGGGTATTGTTCACCCGTAGGTTTGACCAAACTTTGACCGAGCCTACCGGGCTCGTTTCAACTTTTTTTTTATCGCTGCTTGCGCCGTTGGAATCGTCTCGCCGTCCTCTTCACAGATCTGGCCTCGGAAAAAAAATTCAACAAACATTAATTTTTCGGCCACCGGAAAATTCACTGTGGGCTCATCATCTCACCTCTATTCGCTCTGACTCGCCTCTGATACCACTTGTTGGGGCACAATGAAGGTGTGTGGTACCTCAAACGTACAAAAACGGATCAAACACAAGATTTATGTGGTTCGGTCAGATGACCTACGCCCATGGGATAAGGAGGCTTCTTCTCTATTTCATTTATCTTCGGTTCACATTGGAGGATCACAACACACACACTCACCACACACCCAGATTACACCACATAAAAACATGGGATAACATATCATTAAATAGAGGAAGTAAATCCATCATTCTCCTTTGGTTGTTGGAGGGTAGCTCATCTACCCTTGAGAAGTCCTCCCTACCAGCTGCTCACCCTCCTTGACTGCCCACTAAAGGAGACCTCTCCTGCAGCCGCCAGGTTTGTTTTCCACCTTCAAATACTTCCACTGCTAAATCATTCCACCCCATATTGAGAGTGGCCCCTACAATCATATCTTCAAATCTGTCAACTGAATACCCCCAGATCCACTACTTCTTTGAGGAAATTTCGACTAAAGGTAGGCTCAACCAGCCCTTGCGGATTTATTTCGAGAGATGGTGGAACCTCTATCTCATGTTGACAGCACCTGAGCCAAACCCTTCATCACTACCGTGATTTTTCGCCTCAATATTGGAGTCGATGACATGGAGGGAACCCATCGCCCAAACAATCAAGATCTATCACGCCCCCGATTCAGTCGCCAAGGAAGCAGGGGTTTCAATCGGGGATCAGTCACGCCCCCGAACCGAACCACTACTGCAGGAGGTCAAAGCCGAGCTGAGAAGGAGCTCCGACGGCTTCTTGATGAAGCCACAAACCTACCTACCAACTACAAAGAAGATAAGCGGAAGGGGGGATGAAAATAAAAATAAAAAAAATTAAAGTAATTAAACAAATAAATAAAGTAAAATAATAGTAAAAATAAAAATTAATAATAAAATAAACTTAATTATTAATATAGAATAAAATAACCAATTAAATAAATATTAAAATAATAATATTAATAAATAAATAAATAACCTAAATTATAATAATAATAAATTAAATAAATAATTATAAATTAATTTTATTAATGACATTTAATAAAAATAACTGAAACAATTATTCTTTATTAAGTTATAAAAATGAATTTTAATAATGTTAAATAAAAAATTTATTTAATAAAAGTTTTAAATAAAATAAAATGTTAAAAAATAAATTAATCAATTAAAATATATATTATAAATCTAATAAAAAAATAATTTTATAACAGTAATATAACATTAATTTAATATTAACAATTAATTATTTAATTAAATAGTTATTAAATCTTTTTATTACAAACTGTTTTAACTTTTTTCTGTTTTATATTTACAGATTTATCCTATAGCAGGGATCATGTCTAGATTTAAATCAACCGTCTAGACACAGTCAGTTACAAGGGAGTAGTTAAAGTGATGAGTGTTTTACAAAAAAACACATGTGTGCGGTGATGCAGTGAAGGAAAACATAAGTTGGTAATGACGTGTGTGACAAGGTAGCAGGTGACATAGGATTTTAAATATAGATCCATAGAAGTACGAGGATGGATGGAATTAATTTGATACATTAATGACACTCTTTAACGTAGAGAGGGAGAGAAGATCCATGAGATCTCTCAGAGATAGAGACCAAGGGAACAGGAGCTGGATGACCATAGCATCACAACAAGATCAACATTTTTCTAGAGAGAGGTCACTTCTTCCTTTAAATTTTCTCATTAAGATTGTAATTGGGTCTCTTGACATGATTGCGATATTAGGTTAATTTCTTTTGTATGGGTATTTTTAATTTCTATTGGTTTTTATTTTCTTCTTCTTCATTTAAATGTTCCCATCAAAAATTAGATTCTGCTCGTGAGGTTGTTTCTGATTCTTTAATCTTTAATTGAATTTTCACATTTCATGCATTTAATTTCAAAATTAATGACCTTTCAACAAGATCAATCATTGAAGCAATTTATCAAATCTAAAAATTCAAAAAAACTAGAAACATTCAGTGAGATATTTTTCTGTTGACATTTTTTGAAATGATTTTTTTTTCATTTGAAATGTAAAATCTAAATCAATTTGATAATTAAGAGGTTTTTAAGTGGAGAAATTCAATAATTCTAATGAAGTTTGTTAAATATTATGGCGAGGAATAATTAACCACTCATTTAGAGGTGTGAATTCAATCAAAGGAAGAAATATTCTTTTAACCTGTAGATTTCGAATCTCCCGATCTTACTTCTTGATCATCTATCAGCACTCTTATTCCAATGCATGTTCACTATTTCATTCACATTTCTTCATTTATTTTTTTATCATATCCTATTAAATAGAAAAACAAAAAAAATTATTAATTTTTTCTTTCATCATCATAAGAAATCCAACAATATATATATATATATCCACTTTTGAAAATAACGGGTTGGTTTTTAAAAACTTGGTCACTCCAAAATAATATTAGCCTTCCCATGGGTTTGACCCTTCACTACTATACTACTGTAGGTCAAAACAAATTTTGAGGGATGTGATGACCCGCGTCCCGTATCAGTATATATATCACACCATTCTCTATAAAAAATAATATCTCCATTTTTTTAATGAAAAATTACTACTTTTAATTCAAAAACACGATTTTGTTACTTTTTCTCATGAATGATTAACATTGGAGAGGAATAGTCTATGACCACGTTATTTTGTATAATAACACATCCAACTCTCTACATGTATTCATAATTATAGATTGTGTACCCTTCTCCATTGTAGGGTAATATAAGTACATGTGCACTAACTAACCTTCTCTTAAGTTCCATTAAATTTTCCTCACATTCATCTTTCCGTATGAACATGGAACACTTTAGAATTAACATGGTTTGATGACTAGATAAATATGATACATTTTCCACAAACCATCGATAATATCATGTTAAACCATGAAAACTAGGGATCTCAATCACCATGGTTGGCATAGGCCAACATTCAATAGACTCTTTCTTTGACGTATCTACTGATATACCATCTCTTGAGATTATATGACCCAAAAAATGAATCCTTTTTCATTAAAAATTCAAACGTTGTAATTTTTTCATAAAAATTATCCTTTTTTAGGAAATTTTTTACAATTCTCTATCAGTCTTCATTCTATTCCTTTTTCTTTAAATAGATAAAAATATCATCTATTAATATTACCAAAAACTAATATATTTAATCTCAAAAGAATATATTCTTCAAATCCATAAAGATTGTAGGGAAATTAGTAAGCCTAAAATGAATCACTATATATTCACACAGTATATACCTTGTAATAAGTTCTATCATGGGTATATTCTCCTTTTAGACCCTCAATTAATGATATACATAATGATATTCATTCATGGAAAAGTATTGAGCTTAGTGTAGTTGATGAAACATGTTATTAATACAAGGAAGAGGATAATTCTTCTTGATCCTAATCTTGTTAAATTTTAGATAATCAATACAGAGTTGCATTTATATAACTTTATTTTTTAGAAATTGGACATGTGCACCCCAAGGAAACACACTTGTCCAAATGAATTCCTTATCAAGGTTTTCTTGCAGTTTCTTCTTCAATTCCTACAACTCAATTGGGTCCATTATGTAGGGAGTCTTTGAAATTGGTGTGGAACCATGTATGTGTACTATCTAGAATTCAATGTCACATTTTTGGGGTATTCTAGGCAACTCTTCTGGGAACACATAAAAAAATTCCAAAACAATAGTCAGATCATCGATGTTGAGTTTCTCCCCACCATTTTGAGGCAAACATGCCTTATAAATGGGAATTAAAACCCATACACTGGATATAATATCCATAATAAGTATACACTTATTGTCACTTTGATAAAAAATCATATGTTTGTTTAAAATATCAAACATAACTTCTTTTCCTTGACAATTGATGTGGGATTTATGCAGAGAAATCCAATCCACGCCTAAGATGACATCAAATTAAACCTGGGAGGAATGAAAAGACTTTTAGGATGTACATTACCACAAACATAAACAAGAGAGGAATCATAGACTTGGGATGAAATTATCATACCAATAGAGTTTTTTAGTAACAATTACACATCTAATCAATTTGGTGGAATCTTAAGACCCTTATAAAAATCTTTAGTTATGAATAAGGGTGTAGATCAAGAATCGAATTAGAAATTAGCAGATCTAGAGTGGATGTGAAGTGTACCTTTCACCATATTGTTATCACAGCCCTCATTAAAAACTATGATCACATGGGATTTCACCTTTTCCCTTGGATTTAGAATTTTCTGATGCTGATTATCATCACTAACCCTTGGGTTTGGGCATTGGTTAGCATAATTCCCATCCTTGTTACATGTGAAGCACTAAAGTGGGTGAGGATCATTCTCTATATATTTTATTCTATTTCCATCATTGGATATCTTCTTCTCATTAGTGAAGCTATAAATTTTCTGATGGAATTCCATTCTACTTTTAAAGCACTTATTAGACCCCATAAGACAATTCCCTCCATGATTCTTTCTACACATAGAGCATAAAGGAAGGATCATCTTCCTATCTCCATGTTTTTTAGATTTCCATTTGAAATCCATCTTTAATTTATTATTAAACCATGATATTTATATGTAACTCAAACTACCATTTAATCTTTTATTTGAAAAAGAAAAAAGTCTATTTGTATATACTGAATTCTGTTGTGGCCAATGCCCATCATAGACTTGGATTTAACACACTGAATAACCTATCAGTTATAATTTCGGGTTAGATGATAATTCCAGAAGCATACCCCGTAATTCTTGCGAAGTTAGCCTCCTAGGTACTGACAGATTCATCATCCTTTTTATCTAACTCAAGAAACTCCTTTTCATTTGTCATGACCCGTCCTCAGGACCCATGTCGTGACTACCCAAAGCCCGCCTCCCATAGGCCAGGGGCTAGCGACTAGCACCAAGGCATAAAACCCGACAGAAAAGGGGAATCCGTTGCCTTTATAAGTAAACAAACACCACAGAGTAAGCAAGAAGAAGTAAACACTAAGTAAAAATGAGTACAATAGTAAGTGCAGAAAGTAAATGGGCCAGAATACAAACCCAATCTGAAAGTAAAGTACAACTGGAAAGAAAGTACAGCAACTGAAAGTAAAGCAGCAATGTCGAGCCGTTCACTCGAAGTCCCACCTAAAGTATGGGTACAGATAGCCTCCTCAGCTCCTTGGGTCCAGCCATCTGCTCCGTGTACATCCCGCCCAGTGGTCCACCTCCAGGTACTGACTTACTCCACAAGCCTCAACCACGATCAGCATTGTCCATCGTCTGCATCCAACACAACATAGTGCAGGCATAGCCCATGCAGGTTTGAGTATACGCTACTCAGTAGGGACCCCGAGACCCCCGAAGGTCTCCCAGAATCCACAAAGGAAAATCCACAAAGGAAAGATACAATCATGAAGTAACATCCAACACTACTTAGGTATATGCCCATACATATACCTAAGTCCTCAATTCCAGTTTGACTCCAACATCCGAGACCAAGTTTAATCACGTCCACACAGGATAGTACAACCCAATCCACACAGGAAAACACAACCCAATCTACATAGGAAAGAAAGTCAATCATATAGAATATAATGATTGAAAGTCAAGACTCAGCTCACACAGGTATACTTCTTCGTAAGGTGATAGAGATGATCAGATGTAGCCACTGATTCATCTAATCTGGGACTCACGTAGGATACTAGACCATATAAGCTATCGGACCCACATAGGATACAGACCAGCTACTCTTCCAGACCCACGTAGGATACAAGAACAGAGTCAAACACTGCCAAACCCATATGGGATACAAGAACATTAGTCATCACTGTCGAACCCACAGAGGATTTTAGTACGGTCATAATCATTGTTGAACCCATGGAGGACTTCAGTGTAGTCTTCATCACTATCGAACCCACGGAGGATTTCGGTGCAGTCTTCATCGCTGCCGAACCCACAGAGGATTTTAGTGCAGTTGTCGCCATCTCTAGGGTTCCCGCACACAGCATGATCGATTCCGGGAGGGTACGCTCCACAAGCCAAGGGGATCGATACATCAACTGACACATAGTCCGGAGTTGATGTATCCCAAGGTTTCGTCTCGACAAAAGGAAGTCAAAGTGACAGACGGCGCGTCAATCGGACGCCAGGTCTGAGAGTTATTGGCTTTTTCATTCCAGGGGCCTGGTTGGTTTTTATATCAAAACCAACCCTATCTCACTCCATATATGTCCAAACCTTGATTGGACTAATCCAAAAGTTCCTTCTCACTAAGGGGAATCCAACAAAGTCGACGGCACGTCAATCGGACGTCCGGAGCTCAAGTTATAAGCGTTTCCGCTCCGAGGGCCCGGTTGGTTTCGTGCTCGAACCAACCCAGACATACCCAAGGTTCTCTGAAACCTTGATTGTAATATCCCGAAACGACCATCCCGATCCAAGGATCGCATCTAAACTGACGGTGCATTGATCGGAGGTCTGTAGCCTAAGATACGGGCATTTAAACGGAACTGTCTGAAAATAGCGGGTTTTGGGCCCGGACCGACCCAGCCCAAGACCCCCTGGGTCGGCCCGAACCGGGTCGACCAGAACCGGGTCTGGGTCTGGACCCTTAGGACGCGGCCCGGCCCGGTGGGTGTGGCTCGGCCCGGCCGACGCGCCCCGGCCCGGCCTGGGCGGCCGGTTGGCCTGGCGCGGGCGTGGCCCGCGTGGCCAGACAGCTCGGCAACCCGAGCTATCACGGAAAGGGGGGGGGCGCTTCCCCCCTAATTGAGAACTGCAGTCCCCACGTGGGGCCACTCCTTTCCAAGCCGGGGGTTACGACCCCCGGCTCCTCCGATCGGTCGGCCCGGCGGGCCGGCCGGTGCCGCTGCCGTGGGACCCCGCGGTCCCGCTCCTCCGAGGCGTCAGTGGCCGGCGGCTCCGGCCACCGCTCCCTACACCACCGTGGCCAAAGGCCGCGGACTTGGTCTGAACGGCGCCGCAGCCCTGCTCCAGCTGCGGCCTCTTCATGGTTCTCTGGCATGCTGTGACGGCATCGCGCCCCTTTGCCACGGCCCGACTCCAGCCACAGCTTCGTTCGGCCTCAATGGCGCGGCGTGATGGCACCGCGCTTCTTCGCCACATTCCTCCATGTTCCTGCATGGTGTCGTTGCACCGCACCGCCTTCTTTCAAGCCACAACAAACACAACAACAAAGGGGGAGGAGGGTTGGTCGTGTTCATGCGGTCCGACCTCCTCCCATTAAGTTGATAACAAGCGGCCCAAAATAAAAGAGGAAGAACGGAAAAGAATATTTCATGAACAAAATTCCAAACCCCTACATCAAGGAGTTGTCGAACGATGGTCGTCGCGGAAGAACAGCGTCGTGGAATACGGCGTTGCGGATCGATGCTTCGTAAGCGCCGTCAGCGTTCGTCCGATGAAGGATTTGACGCGTCGTCATTCTTCAAAGAAGGAGTCTCTCACCGGCCGCGGAGAGGGAAGAAGATGGAAAGATGATTCCCTTGCGGTGATGGAGTTCTTCATTGAAGACTTGGCGTTCTTCGCGTTCTTCGACGAGGAAGAAGATATTCTTCAAGAGCGCAAGAGTCATCCCTTCCTTTCACACAACGAATCAACCCCTAATAAAATAAGTCATGTCTTATTTTATTATCACACACACATGCCATTAATTTGAAATTCAAAACGAAACTCATTCGATTAATTCACTTAATTTAAGAGCGTTTAATAACCCAAATTAAATTCGAGGTTTGACTTTCCATTTAAAAAGGGGTTGCGGGGGAGTTACAAAATTAAATGCACGTGGGAGGTTTTAAGGGATTTGAAGGGGTGGGGCCTGTGTGGGCCCCACTTCACTAATATCCTACCTAGTGGAGTTAGGATATTAGTTGGTCCCACTCCAACCACCCTGCATAGCTTATACTAATTAAAATAGAAAATAAAATTTGTTGCACAAATTTTTATTTCATTCCTTAGTTAACCCATTTTTTTTAATAACCCCACCTGAGCAAACGCAACTCCAGAAAAGATCTTCTTAAGAAATTACTGACGCAGCGATTCCATCGGTGTCCTCGGATTTCGATTCTGAGCACTGGTTTAAAAGTTAGAAAAACCCGCTCGTTCGTTCACTGAACATACTCGAGCTAAACTTTGGAAAATAATTCCGGGCACACTCGGCCTCAGAATCAGGTGTCGTCAGAAAATATATACTCGTAAAATCCCAAATAAAATTAAGAAAAAAATTTCCTTTGAAATTTACGGGTCTTTACATTACTCCCACCTCAGGGCTTTACGTCCCCGTAAAGATACATCACAAACTAGGGGAACAAATGAGGGTACTGAGCATGCATCTGAGCCTCCCACTCCCAAGTGCTCTTCTGGAGGTTCTCGTGGCGCACTAGAGGAATCGACTTCTCACGTAGGACCCACTCTTGTCGATCCTCAATCACCACCAGGACCTCTGCAAAAGTATCCCCATCGTCAAGGTCTATCTCCCCATGGTCGATGATATCTGTCGGGTCGTGCACGTATCTCCTCAGCTGAGATACGTGGAAGACGTCGTGCAGCCGGTGAAACTGAGGTGGTAGAGCCAGGCGATAAGCCACCTCGCCTATCCTGCTGAGAACCTGGAATGGTCTGATGAAGCGTGGAGATAACTCGCCGCCCCGGCCAAATCTCTGTAATCCACGTCGAGGTGAAACCCGCAAGAAAACGTGGTCGTCATCCTCAAACTCCAGTGTCCTCTGCCTCCTGTCAGCATAAGACTTATGTCAGCTCTGAACTATCCTCATCCGCTCTTGGATGACCTGGAACTTCTCTGTCATGGAATGGACCATCTCTGGTCCCACAAGTGCTGACTCCCCAAGGTTTGTCCAGCACAGAGGGGATCTGCAAGGTCATTCGTACAATGCCTCATATGGTGTCATCCCGATGGTGGAGTGGTAGCTGTTGTTGTACGCGAACTCCACCAAGGGTAGGTGGTCCTCCCAGCTACGACCAAAGTTGAGGAAACATGCACGGAGCATGTCCTCGAGAGTCTGAATGGTCCTCTCCATATGACCATCCGTCTGAGGGTGAAAGGTGGTGCTCAGTCGTAGCTGCGTCCCGAATTCCTCCTACAACCCCTTCCAAAGCTGAGAAGTAAAGTGAGCATCATAATTGAAGATGATTTATGATGGCACACCATGAAGTCATAAAATCTCCTGAACGTAGAGGCGTCCCAAGCTATACATTGAGCCCTGCTCTCTGATGGGTAAGAAGTGGGCCGACTTGGTGACTCGGTCGACAATCACCCAAATAGAGTCGTGACCTTTTGAAGTATGTGTAAGTCCAGTCACGAAGTCCATATATATCCCGTCCCACTTCCACTTCGGGACCTCCAAGGGCTGTACCAAGCCTGCTGGTACCTGGTGCTCTGCCTTCACCTGCTGGCAGGTGAGGCATTGAGAAATGAACTCAGCTACAACCTTCTTCATACCCGGCCACCAGTGCTGTCGTCTGAGATCTTGGTACATCTTCACCACTCCTGGATGTATCACTAAAGGGGAATTGTGAAACTCCCTCAGCACCTCCTCCTGTAAAGTAGCTGGTACCATGGTACGTCCTCTGAAAAGTGTGGCATGATCTCCTCCTATAGAGAATCCATCAAGTTCCTATCCTGAGGATATCTGCGCACTCCATGTCTCACAGTCAATGTCCCCACACT
Organism: Viscum album; assembly: GCA_963277665.1. Taxonomy (NCBI): domain Eukaryota; kingdom Viridiplantae; phylum Streptophyta; class Magnoliopsida; order Santalales; family Viscaceae; genus Viscum; species Viscum album. Next base: position 398,042,292 of record OY728145.1, read on the forward strand.
GTGCCTCTCTAAATCACTGTAGAAGTGGAGGAGTGACTGTGAGTGACTAAAGAAAGGATGCTCCATCTCTATCCATGAAGGATATCTGCAAAGCGGCTGTTTGCTCTGTCGTCTCCCCAAGTAGCTGAATGCTCATCCTCCTACTGAGAGCATCGGCTACTACGTTCCCCTTTCCAGGAGTATAGACTATTTCAAAGTCATAGTCTTGGAGGAACTCGAGCCATCGCCACTGTCTCAGGTTCAGGTCCTTCTGCGAGAATATGTACCTAAGACTCTCATGGTCAGAGTAGACTGTAAAGTGCTCGCCCATCAGATAGTGTCGCCACATCTTCAGAGCGAAGACCACTACTGCTAACTCCAGGTCATGGGTAGCGTAGTTCTGATCATGCTGCCTCAACTAACATGATCCATAGGCGATCACTACCTTCTCCTGCATTAGGACACATTCGAGTCCGGTCCCTGATGCATCGCAGTAGACTACGTACCCTACTCCCTCCTCCGATAGCCTCAAGATAGGTGCTCTGGTCAATCTCTGTCTCAGCTCCTGGAAGCTCTGCTGATATCTGTATGACCACACGAAGGGTTTCCCCTTCTTTGTCAAATTTGAGAGTGGTGATGAAACTCCGGAAAAGTCTGGCAAAAATCTCCGGTAGTACCCAGCTAGACCCAAGAAACTTCACACCTCTGTCACGCTCCTGGGTGGCTCCCAAGGTAGCACGATCTCGGTCTTCGCAGGATCCACCGCAACTCCTGCCTCAGAGATGACGTGTCCCAAGAAGTGGACCTCATGTAACTAGAACTGACACTTCGATATCTTACCATAAATCTGGTTCTCTCGAAGTGTGTCCAGTACAACCCGCAAGTGGTAGGCATGCTCCTCCTCACTGGTCGAGTATATCAATATGTCGTCGATGAAGACCACGACAAATCGATCGAGGTATGGCTGAAAGATCATGTTCATGAGACTCATGAACACTACTAGAGCGTTGGTTATGCCGAAAGGAATAACCAAGAACTCAGAGTGGTCATACCGACATCTGAAGGTCAACTTCTGCACATCCTCATCTTGAACTCTGAGCTGATTATAGTCTGACTTGAGGTCTATCTTCGAGAACCACCGTGATTCCTTGAGCTGATTGAAGAGGTCATAAATCCTCAGTAGAGGATACTTGCTCCTCATGGTCACCTGTTTTAGGCGAAGATAGTCTACACACAGTCGCAAGGTCCCGTCCACCTTCTTGGAGAACAATATCGGGGAAGCCAAGGGTGAAACACTGGGTCGGATGAATCCCTTGCACTACAAGTCCTCTAGCTGTACCTGTAGCTCTTGAAGCTCTGTAAGACCCATCCGATATGTTGGTGTGGATATTGGGGATATCCCAAGGTACAGGTCAATATAAAATTCTACCTCTCTGCGAGGAAGTGGTCCTGGAACGTCGTCAGGAAAAACATCCACATACGGATCCACCACTACAGGAAAACTCAGACTCCACACGTCAACTGCTCCTAGGATGAGGCTAGCCAACTGATGAGTGATGGGTTGCCCTCTCCTCTGTGTGAGTCCATCCTGTGCTGCAAAGGATCCCTTCTTGCCGGTGAAGGTCAACCTTCTCCCATAGGTGCGAACACACCGCACCTTGCGACTAATACAGTCGATCTGAGCATGGACTGTTGATAACCAATCCATGCCCAAGATGACGTCATAAGGCCTCGACGCCACTACAAGAAGATCCCAGTGCGTAATGCCGGCACCAGTGCGTAATTGTTGAGTCTGCTCCCATAGGAGTCTCTAGCCGTAAGGATCGAGCCAACGGCTCCGTCGGAATCTCTGAGCTCCGAACAAGGGCAGCGGAAATAAAAGAATGACTCACTCTTATGTATATAAGAACTGCAGCAAGGGTGGAGTAGACACAGATAGTACCTCGAATAATCTCTGATGTGCCGTTGTCATAGGCCTCCGCTGCCTAAAGCTGAGCCTGCCTCTACCCGCCAGATCCATGTGGTCGGGGTGAACCTCCTGGTGGTGGTGGTGGTAAAGCCTCAAAGCGTCGCCCACCACCTGCTGCTCGGCCAGCTCCCCTGCCTCATCCACCTGATCTCGTCGGACTGCCACGATCGACCATCTACCTCTTCCTGGGTGGCCCATCAACCGTATGTTGCTCCTCTATACGGAGGGTCGGACAGTCACGGGCTAGGTGGCCCTGCCCGCCGCAAACGTAGCACTATCTGCTCCTCGGAAGGCTGGCTCTGCGCCGTGTGTCCCGAACCTCTGAGCAAGTGTCCTGAGGTCATCCACCTAATGGTCTGGTCCGCTTGGATCCCTGTGACGTCTTTTGACTGCCAGCTGCAGACGACTCAGCTAGGTGCCGCCCTGTGGTAGGTCTCACTGCTGGTGTAGGCTCAGTAAGAAAGCTCTCTATGAGAAGAGCTCGCTCCAGTACTCCTTCCTGTGTCGGAATGCTGAGGGAGATCATCGATGCCCTGATCTCATGCCTCAGTCCCTTCTCGAAGGTCTGGGCCCAGAAGAATGGGTCCCTTACCATGTCCGTCGAATAGCACGAGAGATCGGTAAACCTCGCCGAGTACTGGGCGACTGTCATGTTGCCCTTCCGCAGTTGTAGTAGCTCCTGGATGCGCACCGCACGGAGGGTGGCTGGGACGAACTCTGAGCAGAAGAGGCTCTCAAAGTCCTTCCAGAGGAGTGATGCCTCGTCGTGCACCTGGAGCATCAAGCTCCACCATCTGCCTGCTGCCTCGTGCAGGAGGCTCGCTGCAAGGATCACCATGAGGTCAGCTGGTGTCCCCACTAACCTGGAAACTCGCACAACCACCTCCATCCAATCCTCGGCTGCCTGAGGGTCCATCTCCCCATGGAACCTGGGCGGTCTCTAACACTGAAACCCGTTTAGTGAACTAAGGAGACATTCACTCTCAGCGGCTGGGGCTGGTGGCATCAGTGGCTCAGCGGGTAAAGGTATCGCAGGTACCTCCGCTGAAAAATGGCCCTGCACCGAGGCCTCATTGCTCGGTGGGCTATCATCTCACACAAAGCTCGGAACCATAGCTGGCTATCGTCATGGGGCCATCCTGAAAAGAAACAGGTGAACCATAGTCAAACAGCATACCTAGTGAGCTGACACAAATTAATCACAAAGAAAACTTTTGAAACAGACATGCAATCAATGTTTTCATGCATTGAGTCGGAAAATCAGAAGTCGGGGTCCTGGTGTACGGATACGTCAGTCGCCGCACCAACACTGGACTCCCTGGACTAATAACCAAACATAATTCCCTTAACACTATTGCTTCACATAGAAGAAAGATCAGAGTCCTGAGTTCTGCAGTAGAACTGAACTCCTCTGATACCAATTTGTCACGACCCGTCCTCGGGACCCGTGATGTGACTACCCCAAGCCCGCTTCCCATAGTCCAGAGGCTGGCGACTAGCACCAAGGTGTAAAACCCAAAAAAAGGGGAAGGCATTGCCTTTATAAGTAAAAAACACCACAGAGTAATCAAGCAGAAGTAAACACTAAGTAAAACTAGGTACAATAGTAAGTGCGGAAAGTAAATGGGCCAGAATACAAACCCAATCTGAAAGTAAAGTACAACTGGAAATAAAGTACAGCAACTGAAAGTAAAGCAGCAATGTCGATCCATCCACTGGAAGTCCCACCTGAAGGGTGGATTCAGATAGCTTCCTCAGCTCCTCGGGTCCAGTCATCCGCTCCGTGTACGTCCCGCCCAGTGGTTCGCCTCCAGGTACTGAATTGCTCCACAAGCCTCAACCACGATCAGCACTGTCTGTCGTCTGCATCCAACACAATGTAGTGCGGTCATATCTCATGTAGGGGTGAGTATATGCTACTCAGTAGGGACCCCGAGACCCCCGAAGGTCTCCCAGAATCCACAAAGGAAAATCCACTAAGGAAATATGTAACACCCCAAGCTTCTACGGTACGTTTCCCTTTGAATAATGCGATAGCGTGTGTTGTACGCAACCTCGAGTTCTAACACACACCACAACTAATTAAACTAGCCGTTGTGAATAGTAATACCTAATTTTTGAAATCATATATATTCTATATTTCAAAATGGACTTCATTTTTGGATTCGGAATATCAAAATTAGCCTAGGGTGAAATTTTGGTACATTTCGGATAACTTTCATATTTTGATGAATAGTGAAAATTTCTAAATTTTAATTAAAAACAACTTTTTTAATCCAAATAATTAATAGTGATAAATTATGAATTTGAGTGGTTTTAAAGTATATTTAGAATATATTTTTACCATTCAATTTAATGTTTATCATTGGACATAATTTTACAATTAAACCGAACATAAACAAGTGTCAATCTTTTGATAGTTATTATCTCTTAAAAACACGCTTTTTGTTTTAACAGCGGGAATTAATTTTAAATTAATTTCTGCCACTTCTGTGTTTTGAATTTAGGAAAATGGATTCCATATTTGGAATCAGGATGTCCAAATTATGTAAATAGGTAACTTTTATTTTTAGACATTTTGAATAATTACTGCGGTAAATATTTTATTTACCATGGTTAAAGGGTAAATCCGGTAAATAAGGGTTAAAAAAATAATATTATAATAATACAAAATTACCCTAAAACGTGTCTTAACCCTATTGGTTGATACATGGTCGACCATGGGCATCTTTGTGTCAATTTTGGGACCCCATGGATCCACTTGTAAGTGATAATGACACTTTATTTTAATTAAGTTAAAATGAATACAAAAATGACACAAGCATATATCTTTTAGAAGAACAATTTTTACATAGGGTTATACATGTTGGATTTTCGATTATAAATATTCATTAGAAAGATAAAAAGATTTCCTACATAATGATATTTTATTTATAATTTTTAGACAATAAATAAGTTATTTTATTTATGACACAATGATGATGCAGTAATTACTATAATAGTGAAAAATTAAAATAATTGATATTATAAATACCCAAATAAATATAATATGAAACTTTTAATGAATTAAACTAATTTTCTAGGCTAATATGATATATTAGGATTGATTTAATGGACTTTGTTCTAAGTAATCAATCTGTTATGAGTTTCACAAAAATCAACTATTGAATAGTGTCAAAATTGACATAAAAGAGTTCTTAAAACAAATATTATATTATTAATTGATATTAAATTCCTAAAAATCTAAGGTTCGGCCAAGAGACTTATATTATGATAGTTTAATCATTAATGGACCACTTGGGGGTCGCTTGGATGTATATAGTAAGTTTATTAACCATATTATATAAAAATACAAAGAGACATTGTAAAAGTGAAACTAATTAACTTAGAGTTAATACTTAAAGATAAGGTTAATATAAGTACCCAAACCTGTCTAAATTCTATTGGATGAGTTGTTTTCGACCTATCCCCACCTCATCCTTTGAATAGTCAACTTTGGAGCCTTTAGAAACCGAATATGAATTTATTATAAATTAATATTTCTAGCTTTTCCAAAGGTGCCCCTCACCCCTCTTATAAAAGGGCACTCCTCCTTCTCATTTCTTCACACCTCTAAAGCCTTTTGGTTCGGCCAAACTCTGCCCAAATACTCTCCCAACATCCCTCAATACAACCTAGAGGCCTTAGTTTGATCAGAAAGCCAACCTAAGGAGCCCTTTTGATCAAATCAAAAGGAAGAACCCGAAGAAGAGGTAATGATTTCACCACCCTTTTCTAAGTTCATTTCTTCTTCCACTTCTTCTTCCTTTGTTCTTACCATTCTAAAATAATAACTCCAGTATCTCACATATACTGTGATGTTATTATAAGTATGGTACAATCATATTCAGTATTCTATCCACCCTTTGAATAACATGTCACCATACGTGCGTACGTATGGCTTACCATCTCCACGTCGTGGTGTAATTGTTATTCAATATAATATTATTTGGATGGGTATAATAATGATGTGTAACTCATGTAAATAATAAATATAACATGTTAATGATTCTGTATATATGATATACCATCCATTTATATATTATTTTAATATCAAAAGAATGATATTGTCGCTCGTGCGTACGTACGGACTACCGTCTCCACGAACGCGATGAGATTCATTCTCCATCGTAACCATTAAAGCGTAATTATCATTTTATGATTTAAAAATGATGTTTAAGGACTTGATATCATTCTGGATATGAATAATATACAACCTATCCTTTACAAACATGTCTTACGTAACAAAACATATGAAAGAAAACAAGTAAGTTAACACCCGAAACAATGATAATACTAAGATATTATTATCAAATCAATATTAAAAGATCATATATGATATCATATTAATGTATATGATTCTTGTATAATTTAATAACAATTATTTCACCATTATACAGGAGGTTAACCTACCACAAGCAAGGAAAAGTACAAGGTAAGGGGTTTTCATCTCACTCCTTATTCCCGTGAGATTCATGCCATATTGCCACCATTACCTTTTGTGTGGTGTATGTACTACCCATAATTATATTCTTTGTGTAATACACTCTAATTTATGTGTATTTACATATTCATTGTATGATACATCTTTCATGGGTTGTATGTTTCATAAGTTACCAAATTGGTAAGGGTTATTTCACAATCTCTTCATTATCCGAGGTTGTATTATACGTAATAATCTACTGGGATCTCTTTATCATCCACATCCATGTTTCTTCGAAATGTACTTCAAAACATTTTTACTATTTACAAGAATATGGGTTAAAGTCATTTATACCCTTGTTTGACTTTTTATAAGAGTTTTATAAAGGAATCTTTCCGTCGTTTTCAAAACAAGGTCCTTTTTAACCTTTTCGACAGAATTGAGGTAAGAATGTTTTTTTAACTTATACGGCGGGTGCGGTTATTTTCCGCCGTTATAAAATCGTCGAAGCTTCCCATACAAGCTTATAAGAATATTTTCAAAGAAAATGTTTTATTTTATATGGATCTTAAATGATTTCAAAATAAAATGAGATATTTCTTTTAAAAGAATTTTGATTTCATCTATGTCAACATCCTTTGATGGATTTTAAGATTATTTGAAGTTGATTTATTATGATACAAAACTTCTATATTGTATTGAAGGTTTTGTGATATGTTTGACTGTGGATGTGCTATTTTTATACCATTCATAGTTTATTGTGAAAGTATTGACATTTCGTATGCTAGTTTTAATACGAATGTTTATGTTATGTTTAAACCTTTTCATATGGGAATGCATTGGACTTAATAAGTGACGGGTGGAGCCCGCTATAGCTCCTCGATGCATCGGTAGGTCTCATGAGACAAACTAGTGTCTTGGCACAAGGCCTTGACAAAATCTTATTTGTAGCCTTGGCACGAGGCCTTGGCTATGTGGTTATGATAGTCTGGCATTATGCATTCCAACATTATGAAAGTGGTTATTGATTTTTGCATGTGATTATTCGATTAGTAGAATATCCATGTGAATAAGTAAATGGCATTATTTCATTTTACTTTTGCCATACCATGTTGAAGTTCAATTTTAAAAGGCTTTTGTTTTAGTAATGCATTGCCTTAAATGTTTATTCTTATTTATGAAAGTTTCCGCTATATTGTTATCCTTACTGGGCATTTGAGCTCACCCCTTCTCTATGTTTTATTTTTCCCCAGGATGTGAAGAAGTAAATTATGAATGACCTGCAGGGATATTATGAGGGGATAGTAGTGTGGATTATGGAGACATTATGTTGTTGTAGTAGTTTTTCATTTTATGATGTAATGTAAAACTTATGAATATATCTAGTGTTTCCAAGGCTACTAAACCAATCGGTCTTTCGAGATTTGATCTTTCTTGTGATCATGCCAATGTTATGTAATAATGCACCGACTCTAGGCAACTAGGGTCGGGGCGTTACAGTTGGTATCAGAGGAAGTTTAGTACAAACCTTGGAAGCTAGATTTAGATAAACTCTGATTAGAGCACGTAGACCTAAGATGAACTTTGAGGATTAGTATAGAAGAACTTCCTAGAATTTTGGTATTGTAGAGATTTTGTGAGTTTTTCGAGCAATACATCCCTGTCTGGATACGAGCAGGTAGAGGCGGCTCTGGCACAGATGTACCTAGGGGTAAAACCCGAAAACACCGCTTTGAGCTAGACTCGAACGGGAACTGGTGCACGACAACGGGCCTTGCTGCACTCTTGGTTACGACACTCCCGGGGGATATGCTTAGGATAACTCTCACTATCTTTACAAATCATTATGAAGGGTTTATGAGTATATACTTCCTCAAAGAAAACATTTTTATGATTATGGATTATATCCATAAATAGTTCAATTTATGTTAAGTGTTTTATAAGTATGGGATTATGTATTTTGATGCATAAACTGATCTAGTTTATGCCATTTTTTTTTAGAAATGGCGCCTAGTGGAAGAAATGGAAACCGTATCAATGCACGCACTCCATGTAGGGATTGCCCTCCTGCTCAAGATAATTATAGTGGGGCTGGTGATGCAACTGGTGCTGATCAGCTAATCACCGTACTGGGACAACTTACTCAGGTTATGAATAATAACCTTACCCGTATGGAGCACCCTGATCCGCAGTGTGGAGGATCAATGTTAGATCGATTCATGAGACAACAACCACCAACGTTCAATGGGAGTACAAATCCCTTAGTAGCTGAGCAATGGATATTTTCCCTAGAGAAAATATTTCAGGCTTTGGGGAGTAGTGAAAGGGAAAAAGTTACCATGGCAGTTTACCGCCTCACTGGAGATGCTGATCAATGGTGGTCATTGATTCAAAACATGAAGGAAGATGATGAAGTATCAAACATGGAATGGAGGGAGTTCAAAGATCTTTTTTTAGAAAAATACTTTCCTCGCGACCATCGAGCAGATATGGAAAGGCAATTTCTGAGTCTGAGACAAAAGGAGGATGAGAATGTCACAAAGTATGAGGCTAACTTTACAAGGTTAGCGAGGTACGCTGGTGATTATATTCGCAACCCAAGAAGTAAGATTGATCGTTTCTTTGATGGGTTAAAACCATTTCTCCGTCGAGCATTAGTCTCACAATCCTTTTCATCGTACGAAGACATTGTCTCATGTGCTATCAAGACCGAAAAGGAATTCTCTAAGTCTTATGACTTTAAAGCAAAGCAAGAGAAGAAGAGACCTGCTGATCAATCTGGGAATGGAAATAAGGGGAAGAAGGGAAAGGTTGAATATCCATCTTGTGGTAAGTGCGGGAAGAAACACCCCGGTGCTTACCTGAAGGGAATGGGAGTCTGTTACAAGTGTGGTGAAAAAGGCCACCAAACTCATGATTGCAAGGGGAAGAAGGAAGCTACCAACGTTCAGTGCTACAATTGCAGGGAGATGGGGCATTATGCAAATGCATGTCCTAAGCGTCAGGAGAACTTACCTCAGAAAAGGCCAAGGGATCAAGGCCAGGCTTATGCTATCACTACTGCTGAGGTAGAAGCTCCGAAAGACGTGGTGGCAGGTAATTTAATGGTTTCCTCAAGTTTAGCAAATGCATTATTTGATTCTGGATCATCGCATTGTTTCATATCTTCCCAGTTTGCTAAGAAAATTAGATATTTCCAATTTGATTTAATAAGGGAGTTGTCAGTTAAAACTCCTAAGGGAAGTATCATTGCAACAAAGTTTTGTGAATCAGTCCCCATTAGAGCACATAAATTTTCTTTATCTGCTGATTTCATCGTCATACCTATGATTGAGTTTGATATAATCCTCGGTATGGACTGGCTTTCGGACTATGATGCGAAGATTTATTGTAAGAAGAAAGAGGTTACGATTCTTGATGATAATGATAAGGAGCACCTTATTTTTAGAGCAGAATCGTCACCACCTAATTCTTATTTAGATCCACCCCCTGTAGCTCAACTTAATTCAATTATCAGGGAGGAAGAGAATGAAATAACTGTCGGTGAGGAAAGAAATGTTCAAATAGAGGATGTACCTATTGTGAAAGAGTTTGTAGATGTATTTCCGGAAGATTTACCTGGACATCCTCCAGAACGAGAAGTAGAGTTTTCCATTGATTTAATTCCTGGATCAAGGCCTATATCGAAGACCCCTTATAGAATGGCCACTGTAGAGCTAGTCGAACTAAAGAAACAACTAGAGGAATTGAGTAATAAGGGATTTATTCGCCCTAGTGTTTCTCCATGGGGAGCCCCTGTTCTTTTTGTTAAAAAGAAAGATGGATCTATGAGGTTATGTATCGACTACAGGGAGATTAATGCTATAACGATAAAGAACAAGTATCCCCTACCTCGTATTGATGATTTATTTGACCAACTGCATGGAGCTCAATACTTTTCAAAGATTGACCTTCGATCTGGATACCATCAGTTGTGTGTGAAGAAGGAAGACATTCCGAAGACAGCATTTCGAACCAGGTACGGGCATTACGAGTTTACTGTAATGCCGTTTGGATTGACTAATGCACCCTCTGTATTCATGGATCTGATGAATAGAATTTTCAAGGAGTATCTCGATGAATTTGTGGTGGTATTTATTGATGATATCTTGGTATACTCCAAAACCTACAAAGATCATGAAAATCACTTGCGCATTATCTTGAAGACTCTGAGGAGGCATGAATTATATGGAAAGTTTAGCAAGTGTGAATTCTGGCTTCAGGAGATTTCTTTTCTTGGCCATATTGTCTCTAAAGATGGAATCTCTGTTGATCCTTCTAAGACCAAGGCAATCCAAGAATGGCCAGCACCTACGAATATAACTGAGGTACGTAGTTTTATTGGTTTGGCAGGTTATTATCGACGTTTCGTCCAGAATTTTGCCCGATTGGCTAACCCATTAACGAAGCTCACACGTAAAGGGGTTAAATTTGTTTGGACAAAAGAGTGTGAAGAATGTTTCGAAGAACTGAAGAGAAGATTAGTCAATGCTCCTATATTGACTCTACCATCGGGGAATGATGGGTTCGTTATTTATAGTGATGCATCGAAGAAAGGACTTGGCTGTGTCCTTATGCAGAATGATAGAGTTATTGCCTATGCATCACGACAGTTGAAAATTCATGAACAAAACTATCCTACTCGTGATCTTGAGTTAGCAGCTGTGATCTTTGCTTTGAAGATATGGAGGCACTACCTCTATGGTGAAAAATGTGAGATTTATACTGATCACAAGAGTTTGAAGTATATTTTCTCACAAAAAGAACTCAACATGAGGCAAAGGAGATGGCTTGAATTACTCAAGGATTATGATTGTACGATACACTACCACCCGGGGAAGGCAAACAAGGTGGCAGATGCTTTGAGCAGAAAAGACCATGGAGTTCTGAACATGATGAGAATTGAAAGGGATCCAATTTTCATGGATCTAGTGAAGATGGACATGGGAATAACCAGGGAAGGTGAAACATCAATGCTTTTTCAAATGGTTGCCAAACCATCTTTACTAGAAAGGATTAAGAGTTCTCAGACCGATGATGAAGAATTTCAGAAGAAGATTAAAGCTGTGAATGATGGGAGATTGAGAGACTTTGCGTATGAAGGTGGAATTTTGAAATTCTGGAAGAGACTTTGTGTTCCCAATATACCTGATCTAAAAAGGGAATTGCTGGATGATGCTCATAGTTCCAATTTCTCTATACACCCTGGGAGCACCAAAATGTATAGAGATTTGAAGGAACATTTTTGGTGGGACAACATGAAGAGGGAGATTGCTGATTTTGTGTCAAGATGTATGGTTTGTCAACAAGTGAAAGCTGGAAGGCAACAGCCTGGAGGAATCATGCAACCTCTTCCCATACCGGAGTGGAAATGGGACAATATTACGATGGACTTTGTCATGGGGCTACCAAAGACTCCTAGAAGGAATGATGCAATATGGGTTATTGTTGATCGTCTTACCAAGTCAGCACATTTTCTTGCTATAAGAGAAGATCTACCCCTGGAACGTCTAGCAAGACTATATATTAATGAAGTTGTGAGACTTCATGGAGTACCCCTATCGATTGTTTCTGATCGTGATCCCCGTTTTACTTCAAGATTTTGGAAAAGTCTTCAGAAATCCCTGGATACTGAACTTCATTTGAGCACTGCTTACCACCCTCAGACAGACGGACAATCAGAACGGACTATTCAGACCTTAGAAGACATGTTGAGATCTTGCTCACTTGATTTTCAGGGTATGTGGGATCAATATTTACCACTAGTAGAATTTTCCTATAACAATAGCTTCCATTCGAGTATACAGATGGCACCATATGAAGCGTTATACGGAAAGAGATGTCGTACACCAACCTGTTGGGATGACGTTGGTGAAAGAAAACTTGTAGGCCCAGAGCTGGTGGAGGAAACGGTGGAAAAGGTGAAAGTAATCCAAAATCACATTAAAGCAGCTCAAAGTAGGCAGAAGAGCTATGCCGATAATCGAAGGAAGGATTTGGAATTTCAAGTCGGTGATCATGTTTTCCTGAAGGTATCTCCATGGAAGGGAGTCATACGTTTTGGTAAGAAAGGTAAATTGAGTCCCAGGTACATCGGACCTTTCGAAATTCTAGAACGAATTGGGGCTGTAGCTTACCGATTGGCAATGCCGCCAAGTCTCTCCAAAGTTCACGATGTGTTCCACGTATCTCTGTTGAGGAAATACATGCCTGACCCAACGCATGTACTCACCTATGAGGAATTAGAACTGGAACCCGATCTTTCCTATTGTGAAGAGCCCGTCAGGATTCTTGATACAAGAGAACAAGTACTGAGAAACCGGACGACGCGTCTGGTAAAAGTTTTGTGGAGAAATCATAAGATGGAAGAGGCAACGTGGGAACCCGAGGAACTTATGATGAAGAACCACCCGAGTCTTTTTATGCAGTAATACCCTAGAAATTGCGAGGACGCAATTATTTGAAGGAGGGGAGAATGTAACACCCCAAGCTTCTACGGTACGTTTCCCTTTGAATAATGCGATAGCGTGTGTTGTACGCAACCTCGAGTTCTAACACACACCACAACTAATTAAACTAGCCGTTGTGAATAGTAATACCTAATTTTTGAAATCATATATATTCTATATTTCAAAATGGACTTCATTTTTGGATTCGGAATATCAAAATTAGCCTAGGGTGAAATTTTGGTACATTTCGGATAACTTTCATATTTTGATGAATAGTGAAAATTTCTAAATTTTAATTAAAAACAACTTTTTTAATCAAAATAATTAATAGTGATAAATTATGAATTTGAGTGGTTTTAAAGTATATTTAGAATATATTTTTACCATTCAATTTAATGTTTATCATTGGACATAATTTTACAATTAAACCGAACATAAACAAGTGTCAATCTTTTGATAGTTATTATCTCTTAAAAACACGCTTTTTGTTTTAACAGCGGGAATTAATTTTAAATTAATTTCTGCCACTTCTGTGTTTTGAATTTAGGAAAATGGATTCCATATTTGGAATCAGGATGTCCAAATTATGTAAATAGGTAACTTTTATTTTTAGACATTTTGAATAATTACTGCGGTAAATATTTTATTTACCATGGTTAAAGGGTAAATCCGGTAAATAAGGGTTAAAAAAATAATATTATAATAATACAAAATTACCCTAAAACGTGTCTTAACCCTATTGGTTGATACATGGTCGACCATGGGCATCTTTGTGTCAATTTTGGGACCCCATGGATCCACTTGTAAGTGATAATGACACTTTATTTTAATTAAGTTAAAATGAATACAAAAATGACACAAGCATATATCTTTTAGAAGAACAATTTTTACATAGGGTTATACATGTTGGATTTTCGATTATAAATATTCATTAGAAAGATAAAAAGATTTCCTACATAATGATATTTTATTTATAATTTTTAGACAATAAATAAGTTATTTTATTTATGACACAATGATGATGCAGTAATTACTATAATAGTGAAAAATTAAAATAATTGATATTATAAATACCCAAATAAATATAATATGAAACTTTTAATGAATTAAACTAATTTTCTAGGCTAATATGATATATTAGTATTGATTTAATGGACTTTGTTCTAAGTAATCAATCTGTTATGAGTTTCACAAAAATCAACTATTGAATAGTGTCAAAATTGACATAAAAGAGTTCTTAAAACAAATATTATATTATTAATTGATATTAAATTCCTAAAAATATAAGGTTCGGCCAAGAGACTTATATTATGATAGGTTAATCATTAATGGACCACTTGGGGGTCTCTTGGATGTATATAGTAAGTTTATTAACCATATTATATAAAAATACAAAGAGACATTGTAAAAGTGAAACTAATTAACTTAGAGTTAATACTTAAAGATAAGGTTAATATAAGTACCCAAACCTGTCTAAATTCTATTGGATGAGTTGTTTTCGACCTATCCCCACCTCATCCTTTGAATAGTCAACTTTGGAGCCTTTAGAAACCGAATATGAATTTATTATAAATTAATATTTCTAGCTTTTCCAAAGGTGCCCCTCACCCCTCTTATAAAAGGGCACTCCTCCTTCTCATTTCTTCACACCTCTAAAGCCTTTTGGTTCGGCCAAACTCTGCCCAAATACTCTCCCAACATCCCTCAATACAACCTAGAGGCCTTAGTTTGATCAGAAAGCCAACCTAAGGAGCCCTTTTGATCAAATCAAAAGGAAGAACCCGAAGAAGAGGTAATGATTTCACCACCCTTTTCTAAGTTCATTTCTTCTTCCACTTCTTCTTCCTTTGTTCTTACCATTCTAAAATAATAACTCCAGTATCTCACATATACTGTGATGTTATTATAAGTATGGTACAATCATATTCAGTATTCTATCCACCCTTTGAATAACATGTCACCATACGTGCGTACGTACGGCTTACCATCTCCACGTCGTGGTGTAATTGTTATTCAATATAATATTATTTGGATGGGTATAATAATGATGTGTAACTCATGTAAATAATAAATATAACATGTTAATGATTCTGTATATATGATATACCATCCATTTATATATTATTTTAATATCAAAAGAATGATATTGTCGCTCGTGCGTACGTACGGACTACCGTCTCCACGAACGCGATGAGATTCATTCTCCATCGTAACCATTAAAGCGTAATTATCATTTTATGATTTAAAAATGATGTTTAAGGACTTGATATCATTCTGGATATGAATAATATACAACCTATCCTTTACAAACATGTCTTACGTAACAAAACATATGAAAGAAAACAAGTAAGTTAACACCCGAAACAACGATAATACTAAGATATTATTATCAAATCAATATTAAAAGATCATATATGATATCATATTAATGTATATGATTCTTGTATAATTTAATAAAAATTATTTCACCATTATACAGGAGGTTAACCTACCACAAGCAAGGAAAAGTACAAGGTAAGGGGTTTTCATCTCACTCCTTATTCCCGTGAGATTCATGCCATATTGCCACCATTACCTTTTGTGTGGTGTATGTACTACCCATAATTATATTATTTGTGTAATACACTCTAATTTATGTGTATTTACATATTCATTGTATGATACATCTTTCATGGGTTGTATGTTTCATAAGTTACTAAATTGGTAAGGGTTATTTCACAATCTCTTCATTATCCGAGGTTGTATTATACGTAATAATCTACTGGGATCTCTTTATCATCCACATCCATGTTTCTTCGAAATGTACTTCAAAACATTTTTACTATTTACAAGAATATGGGTTAAAGTCATTTATACCCTTGTTTGACTTTTTATAAGAGGTTTATAAAGGAATCTTTCCGTCGTTTTCAAAACAAGGTCCTTTTTAACCTTTTCGACAGAATTGAGGTAAGAATGTTTTTTTAACTTATACGGCGGGTGCGGTTATTTTCCGCCGTTATAAAATCGTCGAAGCTTCCCATACAAGCTTATAAGAATATTTTCAAAGAAAATGTTTTATTTTATATGGATCTTAAATGATTTCAAAATAAAAGGAGATATTTCTTTTAAAAGAATTTTGATTTCATCTATGTCAACATCCTTTGATGGATTTTAAGATTATTTGAAGTTGATTTATTATGATACAAAACTTCTATATTGTATTGAAGGTTTTGTGATATGTTTGACTGTGGATGTGCTATTTTTATACCATTCATAGTTTATTGTGAAAGTATTGACATTTCGTATGCTAGTTTTAATACGAATGTTTATGTTATGTTTAAACCTTTTCATATGGGAATGCATTGGACTTAATAAGTGACGGGTGGAGCCCGCTATAGCTCCTCGATGCATCGGTAGGTCTCATGAGACAAACTAGTGTCTTGGCACAAGGCCTTGACAAAATCTTATTTGTAGCCTTGGCACGAGGCCTTGGCTATGTGGTTATGATAGTCTGGCATTATGCATTCCAACATTATGAAAGTGGTTATTGATTTTTGCATGTGATTATTCGATTAGTAGAATATCCATGTGAATAAGTAAATGGCATTATTTCATTTTACTTTTGCCATACCATGTTGAAGTTCAATTTTAAAAGGCTTTTGTTTTAGTAATGCATTGCCTTAAATGTTTATTCTTATTTATGAAAGTTTCTGCTATATTGTTATCCTTACTGGGCATTTGAGCTCACCCCTTTTCTATGTTTTATTTTTCCCCAGGATGTGAAGAAGTAAATTATGAATGACCTGCAGGGATATTATGAGGGGATAGTAGTGTGGATTATGGAGACATTATGTTGTTGTAGTAGTTTTTCATTTTATGATGTAATGTAAAACTTATGAATATATCTAGTGTTTCCAAGGCTACTAAACCAATCGGTCTTTCGAGATTTGATCTTTCTTGTGATCATGCCAATGTTATGTAATAATGCACCGACTCTAGGCAACTAGGGTCGGGGCGTTACAAAAGATACAATCACGAAGTAACATCCAACACTACTTAGGTATATGCCTATACATATACCTAAGTCATCAATTCCAGTTCGGCTCCAACATTCGAGCCCAAGTTTAATCACATCCACACAGGATAGTACAACTCAATCCAAACAGGAAAACACAACCCAATTCACATATGAAAGCAAGTCAATCATATCGAAGATAATGATTGAAAGTCAAGACTCAGCTCACACAGGTATACTTCTTCGTAAGGTGATAGAGATGATCAAATGTAGCCAATGATTCATCTAAGCTCGGACCCACATAGGATACTAGACCAGCTAAGCTGTCGGACCCACATAGGATATAGACCAGCTACTCTGCCAGACCCACGTAGGATACAAGAACAGAGTCAAACACTACCATACCCACATAGGATACAAGAACAGTAGTCATCGCTGTCGAACCCACGAACGATCTCAGTACGGTCTTCATCACTGCCGAACCCATGGAGGATTTCAGTGAAGTCATCATCACTGCCGAACCCACAGAGGATTTCAGTCCAGTGTTCATCGTTGCCGAACACACGGAGGATTTCAGTGCAGTCATCGCCAACTCTAGGGTTCCCGCACACAGCATGCTCGATTCCGGGAGGGTCCGCTCCACAATCCAAAGGGGGTCGATACATCAACTGACACGTATTCCGGAGTTGATGTATCCCAAAGTTCCATCTCGACAAAAGAAATTCAATGTGACAGACGGCGCGTCAATCAGACGCCCGGTCTGAGAGTTATTGGCTTTTTCGTTCCCGGGGCCCGGTTGGTTTTTAAGTCAAAACCAACTCGAATGCACTCCATCTGCATCTAAACCTTGATCGGAGGAATCCAAAAGGTTTTTCTCACTAAAAGGAATCCAACAAAGTTGACAGCATGCCAATCGGACATACGGAGCTCAAGTTATAAGTGTTTCTGCTCCGAGGGCCCGGTTGGTTTCATGCTCGAACCAACCCAGCTGTACCCAAGGTTCTTTGAAACCTTGAGTGTAATATACCGAAACAGCCATCTCGATCCAAGTATCGCATCGCAACTGACGGTGTGTCGATCGGAGGTCCGTAGCCTAAGATACGGGCATTTAAACGGAACTGTCCGGAAATAGGGGGTTTTGGGCCCGGACCGACCCGACCCAAGACCCCCTGAGACGACCCGATCCGGGTCGACCTGAACCGGGTCCGGGTCCAGACCCTTAGGGCGCGGCCCGGCCCGGTGGGCACGGCCCGGCCCAACCGGCGCGGCCCGTGTGGCCAGACAGCTCGACCACCCGAGCTGTCGCGGAAAGGTGGGGGGACACGCTGCCCCCCTGATTGAGAAACTGTAGCCCCCATGTGGGGGCCGCTCCTTTGTCAGTCGGGTGTTACGACCCCCGTCTCCTCCAATAGGCCGACCCGACTGGCCGGCCGGTGCCGCCGCCGCGGGACCCCACGGTCCTGCTCTTCCGAGGCGCCAGCGGCCGATGGTTCTGGCCGTTGATCCCTGCTCCACCACGGCCAAAGGCCGCGGCCTTGGTTCGACCAGTGCCACGCCCCTCCGCCGCGGCACCGCTCCGGTCGCGGCCTCTTTGTGGTTATCCAGCGCGACGTGATGGCGTCGTGCCCCTTCGCTGTGGCCCGACTCCGGCCGCGGCTTCATTCGACCTCAACGTCACGGCGTGACAGCGCCGCGCTTCTTCGCCAAATTCCTCCATGTTTCCGCACGGTGTCGTTGCACCGCGCCGCCTTCTTTCGAGCCACAAAAAACACAGAAACAAAGGGGGAGGAGGTTCGGCCATGTTCGTGCGGTCCGACCTCCTCCCGTTAATTTGATAACAAGTGGCCCAAAATAAAAGACGAAGAACGGAAAAGAATATTTCACGAACAAAATTCCAAACCCCTGCCTCAAGGAGTTGTCGAACGATGGTCGTCGCGGAACAACGACGTCGTGGAAGACAGCGTCGCGGAAGACGGCGTTGTGGATCGATGCTTCGTAAGCGTCGTCGGTATTCGCCCGATGAAGGATTAGACGCGTCATCGTTCTTCAAAGAAGGCGTCTCTCACCGTCTGCGGAGAGGGAATAAGACATCACGGCGATTCCCTTGCGGTGATGGAGTTCTTCGTTGAAGACTCGGCGTTCTTCACGTTCTTCGACGAGAAAGAAGATATTATTCAGGAGAGCAAGATTTCTCCATTCCTTTCGTAGAACGAATCAACCCCTAACAAAATAAGTCATGTCTTATTTTATTATCACACACACATGCCATTAATTTGAAATTCAAAAAGAAACTCATTCAATTAATTCACTTAATTTAAGAGTGTTTAATATCCAAATTAAATTTGAGGGTTGACTTTCCATTTAAAAAGGGGTTGTGGGTGAGTTAAAAAATTAAATGTATGTGGGAGGTTTTAAGGGATTTGAAGGGGTGGGGATCGTGTGGTCCCCACTTTACTAATATCCTACATAGTGGTGTTAGGATATTAGTGGGTCCCACTCCAACCATCGTGCATAGGTTATACTACTTAGAATAGAAAATAAAATTTTTTGCACAAATTTTTATTTCAGTCCTTAGTTAACCCATTTTTTTAATAACCTCACCTGAGAAAACGCAACTCCAGAAAAGGTGTTCCTAAGCAATTATCGGTGCTGCGATTCCATCGGTGTCCTCAGATTTCGATTTCGAGCAATAGTTTAAAAGTTATAAAAACCCTCTCATTCGTTCACTGAATGTACCCGAGCTAAACTTCGGAAAATGATTTCGGGCACACCAGGCCTCGGAATCAGGTGCCGTCAAAAACTACGTACTCGTAAAATCCCAAACAAAATTAATAAAAGAATTTCCCTTGAAATTTATGGGACTTTACATCATTAATTGTATAGATAACATGAGTAAAGTACACATATAAGAATAAATTATCAAACTCTTCCCAATCCATGGATTCAGTTTCATATTGCTTCCTCATTTTCACGATTACATCCCACCATTGGTCTGCTTCACCTTCTAAATGATAAAATTTCAAAATGATTTTATAATGTTCTGATCATTGGATAATATAGAATATATTTTTTGTATTTCAATTCTAGATTTTATAAATAAGTGGACCGGAAAGACCACTGAACAAAGGTGGATGTTTCCTCATGAAGGAATCAGTAGAACTTTGTTCCATCCTTTTCTCATTCGGAAGCTCATCATGATTCATATATTAAGAATGTTTTGTGAGAATACAAATGATAATTTTCATTCTAGATCCCATATCATTTGGATTCTCATGAGTAAAATTGTAACATTTTCCATTATAATTCCAATTAACATGGTACCTTTGGGTTCCAAGCATTGAATAAAACCAAAAATCATAGATTATGTAACTATTATCATTTTTAGGAACCACATAATCATGAAAATCTACTTAAAGGATGAATAAAACATGACACATTCCTTAATATATAACAACCTAGTTTATCCTAGGTTATTCATAGCCAACATATTTTTAAATCCTTCTTGATGTTTTTGGAAGAGTTTATGGTTTCCCAAATAATATCTACCAATATTGTCAAACAAGGTGTGTAGTAAGGCCCATTGTTGTGTACCTGCTTATACTCGAGTCATGTCTGACACACATTGTCAAATTTTTTACTCCTAGGTATATCTGTTCTCGAACCACATCCACATGTAGTATCCATAAAATTATGTATTTCTATGAAACCACTTTCTCCACCCTTTCCCATAATTCAAGGACATTTTCATATACTTGATCTTATCATTAATAATTATCCTTCTAAATGTACTTAGAGTTCAAACTAAGGTTTTCTCATAATAATTTCCAATAGTTAACTAAAATATTCCCCAATACCAAACATAGAGACCCTCATTTTTCATACATTAACCTTAAATCAATTTTGCGGAATACGCATCACATTACTGAAATAGATGCCCAAAGATCGTGTTATCCTAGTGCCTTTGGAAACATGGAACCATAAACACCGGTACGTAAGTGAGCTAAATTATCTCCCACTAGTTTTTTCAGGACTAGAACCCTTCAAAGACACATCATACTTAATACACAATTATATATATAACTTGGGAAAGGAAATATTAAAAGGGGTGAGCTCAAATGCTCAGTAAGGGTATCAAAGAGATATATGTAACCATATACAAGATCATATGGGTATTAGAACATGATTATAACATTAGGATATCATACCCTACCTATGAAAGATCATAAATGTAAATCATAACATAAATATTTTCAGTTCATAAGACATGAATCATAAGGGAATCAAGATAATGTACCATTAAATAATAACATAAGAATAATACATGGAATTGTGGAAAACAAATAAACATTTAACATCATTACCTATAAGTAAGGTTACATTACCAAAACATATTAGGTATCTTCATGTGTAATACACCTACTTGGTGGGACAAACCACCATCTCCAGTCACAATCCTTTTCCTTGTAAGGGATTGGGTTTCCCCACCTTCCTACAGTGGATCAGGTTTCCCTATCATCCCATAGTGGATCGGGTTTCCCCATATTCCCCTTATGGATCGAGATTCCCCATATTCCACATTGTATCAAGAATTTCAACATAAACCCCATAATTATCTCATGATATATAAATATTTACCCAATTCATTTGAGAGAGATAAATGTCCCACCCATCTCTTAATGAAATCGTACATGTGTGAGTCGAAAGACCATAAACAATCATATAATAACCCATTAAATTAAAAGGGTATCATAAACATGTAATCATATCAAAAAGTAGATAAAAATAAAATGGTTTCGTAATAATTTCATCAAAATCATAACCAGTGAAAAGAATAGTGTTTCATAGATATATAACTCATGGAGAAGAAACAGGTTTCATAAACATGTAACCTCTGAAAGAGAAATGCGTTTCATAATCACCATGCCATCAAAAAAAACCATTTAGAGAAAGAAAATGAATGTAACATTTAGATAATTTTCATAGAAAGGAATGAGTAACACAAATGTATTTCATCTTAGATGGAAGATAATTTTGAAATATCTTTTTAAAAAAATTCTCAAGGAAAATATACATTCTTCTTTGAAAAATGGTTTTAAAAAAACCATTTGAAAATCATTTTCATTGAACATAAAGATGAAAAAATATAAAAAAATCATGAAAATGTTATAAATACCGTTTCATTTAAAACATATTGAAAACATATAAATAAAATTTGAAAACTTTTTGTAAATCAATTATTTAAAAACAATTTGAAAACTTATAAAAAGCTTCAATACATTTTGAAAAAAATTTCTTTGAAAACATTTTAAAAACATATAAAGGATTATTTGAAAATAATAAACCATTTTTAAAATAATTTTTTATTGAAAATCTTCTTAAATTATTATATTTAAAAAAATTAAAATATTTCCGAAAACATGGTTTTTTGAAATTCATGGCATATTTCTCAAAGAAGGTAAATTGAGACAAAACTACTTTATCGATTTCTTACATTTTTCAATATAAACCCCATGAAAGACATATCATAAATTTTATATGTAAATACCCATATATTTAATGATAATAATTATATAATATATTAATGGGAATTATATACACCACACAAATGAAACGAGTCGTGAATAAGGCACAAATCTCCTAGAAATAAACGTGAGACTAGAAATCTCCTAACCTTATGTCTTAAATCTCATCGTACTTATAAAAACTTTTATCTAATAAATATAAGTTTATTATAAATATTTTATTGAACCATATTATTATATGTAATTAAATATATGTCTCTATATCACTCTATTATTAACACTTCCATGTTAAGGTTACATTTTAGGCAATATTCGTTTTGTTCTTCAAATGTGTCTTAATTTGTTATATTTTTTCCCTCATGCTTATTTCATGATTTGCATTATGTAATCCTTGTTATAAATATAATTTATATTCATCATATATTTATTCATAATAATATATGAAATATAGAAATATTAAATTAAATACACCATTAATGGAAATGGTAGATCGTAAATACGCATGAACATTGTTTTTATTTAATTATCATATT
Source organism: Viscum album (assembly GCA_963277665.1). Taxonomy (NCBI): domain Eukaryota; kingdom Viridiplantae; phylum Streptophyta; class Magnoliopsida; order Santalales; family Viscaceae; genus Viscum; species Viscum album. The sequence continues at coordinate 398,065,239 of OY728145.1, forward strand.
AAAAAAAGTAAGTAAATGAAATATATGTATATGTGTATATATAATAATTCAATTATAATTATTATTTCATATTCATAATATAATTTTACATAATATATCTTTAATAAATTCCATGTATAGTGTAAATGAATCACATCACTTTGAGGAGGTGGTAGTCTACACTTCCCCAAACGAAATTATCATTTTTACACAAAATGGAAAATGAAGGTATGTGCTATATAATTATTATAGAAGCCTAAATAAATCCTAAATAATATATATATATATATATATAAAATTTCATAATTCAGATCCATGAGAGGTGGTAAAGTAAAAAACAAACAACATCATTTTGTGAGGTGATAGTTCGCCATACAAAAGAATGGTAAGTTCATTATCCATTAGATGGAATTGTGTGTAAGTGTAGGTTGAAACCTTATAATAAAAACATATTAGTATATTTATTATACTTAAAATAATATATAATAATATAATTATAATATTTTAGGTGGTGGCGAATGAAAATCACCCAAAAGAGCTCGTGGAAGGATGTTACCCGTTCTTTGGGTACCACATTTTAGTTCGCACCAAATGGATTCTTTTAATAGATTTATACACAAATGGAGGATTATAGGATTATGGGAGAGATGTTGGTATTATATTTAATTAGTTTTTTCCAATCCAATAGGTTTTAGATGTGTGAAAAAGTTGGATGGGTGATTTTTTTTATAGTGGTGGAGTGGAGTTCTTGTAAAATTTTGAAAAGGAAATTCCAACCATGTTTTTTTATGACATGTGGATCCAATAAAGGTATAAATAATATAAAATGGAATATGAGGTATAAATATAGACATACATTAGATTTTTGAAATTTTTATAGGACATTTTGGGCTTGAAGTATAAGATTCAGTCTTTTGTTCATCTATTTTTTTATCTTAATCGCTTAAATTAATTTTATTCACTTTCACAATTTTTTTTGTCAAAAACTCTGTTGACCTTATTATAAATTATAAATTATGATTATTCTAGATATTTAATACATTTTAAATATTAAAAACATTATAGAGCCAGAAAATAATTTAAAATTAATATGATAAACAAGTAACGACATCAGGTTTTTTGGAAAAAATATTTAAAAGTTTCGAATGTTTTGATACCTAATTTCATTGTGAAATTTGTTTCAATGAACAAAATTTGATTATTTTTTGTAAAATTAATATCATTAAACTTTAAAACCAAATTATAATATAATTTAACTATATAGATAAATTATATGAAAAATCTATTTTAAATTAAAACCTAGTATTTTTCATTATTCATGCAAAAATGATGTTTTCCAGAAAAATCCAAAAAATTCACCCTAATATAATTTCAAAAATTCTGAATTAAAAAATGAAATTTATTTTTTCAAATTATCTTTTTAAGATAGTCTAAAATTAATTTAACTATTATTCACATAAGGACATAAAAATTAGTTCATTTTAGAAAGTAATATTTTCAAACATATAAAGACTTTACCAAAATTATTATTTTTTAAATATGTTATATTTATATAAAACCACTAAAAATAATATTTAAATGGTATTTATTACTATTAATATTACTATTTTTGATGTCCAGTTTATAACTATCTCTTATAACTAATTATAACAATAAAACGATGTTTCTTATAATCTTGGTATTTCATGTAACACAAGCTAAGTTAGTGTTGTGTGTAGCACAATTTTATCTTGGTGTAGCATATCATGGAAGTTTTAATTAATGTAGCATGAAATTCATGAAAAATAGAAAATTAATTTACTTAAATAAAAAGAATCACAATAAAACTCAGGGTGTTACAAAACCCATTTAAGGTTATTTTGTAGAAATGAAACAAAACATTTTCACATGAAAAAGAGACATGTTTTTCTCAAATAAATCCTTTAAAACCCATATCAATAAATTGAAAAATCTTTAAGGTGACTTATAGGATCATTACATAAAACCCTTTCACAACCCTTCAATTGGAATTATTATACAGACGAATTCCAATATTATTATTAACCAAAGCATTGGAGACCTATAATGGATATCATCAATAATATAAGCTATATAAATCTCACCCATGAGATAAAATGGGTATCAATGATTTTTTATATATTATATTGGGATAACTTGTTTCTCATTAGCTATAATGGGGCTAAATACTTCGTATAATCTATATTGGGCTCAACTGTGAGCTACAATAGGGCTCAACACTTCGTATGAGCTATATCGAACTCCCCCATTTGCCATATAATGATTATTTACCATTTAATTGATAAAAAAATTCATCATAAAACCATTTTAGAAATGATTTAAATCCCATATGAAAAAATGTTCGAAAAATATTACATTCAATAAAACCCATTTTCAATACAAAAACATTATTTTCTTTGAGAAAACATCTTCAATTCCAAAATAACCAAAAACAAAAAACATGAATTTTTTTCATTTAATATAAAATTTAATATTTAGAATAAATCTAGAAATTAAATAATAGTCATGTTGGTGGATAATTCATTATTTTCGTGTATGTTAAGAATAATACATTCTATTTTTCGTTTGTCAAATTGTTCCAAATAAAAGAAGTAAACACATTCTTTTTGGAATACATTGAATGAAACTAAAAAAAGAATAAAATTTCCATTATAATTATATTATATTAATTTAAATGAACATATAATATAATCTCATGAATATTTACATGGATTAAAATATTTTTAAATTAAATCTGTAAATATTTAAAAAGTGATTTTTAAATCAATGTTTCTCATACCACATTGAATTATTTAAATAATAAACACTATGAAGGAATAACATTTGTCAAAGAATTGCATAAAATGGAAATAAAAAAATTCATGATATGATACTTCAATGGGTCTGTATTTACACTATATAAAAGAAGGTAGGTGTATAATATTAGAATATGTCTCAATGAAAGGATATTGAGGTGAAGTCCCTTACCTCAATTGTTTCCTTAAAATGTGTCCAAACCTCCTATATAATGGTTTAGAGAAGTTTATTAAGTCAATAAAGAAAAATATTAATATTTATACTAACTTATTTAATGATTTTATACCGTATTATGACCCATTAATTTATAATATTTCATTATTTTCATGGTTTCGAGTGTGTTCATTTCCAGGTTTCATGATCGGTTCTTTTGTGTATAATTATGGATGTTATTATAAATTGGTATTACAACTATAAAATCATAATGATATGGTTTTAATTATATTTCAGAAATATTAATTGTTCCATATATAATTTTTATTTCTTGTATGAGAATGATTCATTTAATAAAACATTAATGATAAATGTTTAGTTTATTTCGAATTTTTTTCCCAATCATCATGAACAAGTTTTTTTATTTAATATTTTGAATACATGTTAGTTAAAAAATGAAATTTGCTATAATATAACTATTAAAATATTATTTAACCATAATAATATATTTATGACCAGCCATGATGGTCTTAATGGAAAATGAAAAATTATTATTCAAAGAGATGGAAAAATACCATAAGTTCGACAATAGTTTTGTTTCATCAAATAAGAGAAGATGACAAATGAAATCGATATAATATATTCAATTATAAACATAACACTCTTTTATATACATTATTATTTATTTATAAATACTTAATAGATGAAGGAGGTGAGGAGATGGTAGTAGAAGAAAATAAATTAAGATATTTGTTTTGATAAAATTACCTCTTTAATGTCCCCACTTTAAAAGATCGTGTAAAGGCCTTCGAAATGGTATTTTGGTGATACCATAAGAACTAAAACCTGGGGAGAGTTATTAAGAGAGGTTTTTAAAGAGGTTTTAGGAGATTCAAAGAATTTTCATAGAAATGTAGTGGTTAAGGGTTGTATTTATACTTGAGGAGGGGTGGTTTTAAGTGATTAACTGATGTTTATTTTATATTTAAAGAAAACAACATTCTAGACGAATTAATTATCATGATTTTGGATGATAATTAACACTGTAAAGGCTACTTGGGTCGATAAATTCCTAAAAAACCCATTAAATTTGGTAGTTTTAAGGTATTTTAATCCAATACCTTTTAAATTTAACCCTTTTAATTATTATACCTATATTGCAGTATATAATTTCTTTACAATGGTAATTTTTTATGAAAAAAAAATGAAAATAAACATACTAAAAATTTTAACATTTTGATTCCAAATGTGGAATCTGTTTTATAAAAATTCAATTCATATAATAAGAAAAAATATATTTAATATTAGTCCCACATGAATAATGGAAAAGTGGTTTTTTAAAGTGAAAAATATCAAAAGATTGAAAAAAATTTATATGTAATTTCAATGTGAAATTCATTACAGTGACCTAAATTAGTTATATATATTTATAAATGATCTAATTATACTATAAATATAATTAGAAATATATTTTTATGTATATAAATAAAGTATACAAAAAATGTTTCCCATTAAAATTCAGTTTTTTCACTATTGATAAAAAATAAAGCATCACTGAAAAATAAAAAAAAATCAGCATAATATAATTTTTATATGATTTTTTATAAAATGAGGTTAATTCTAATATGAAATTTATTAAATTTATAAAATTTAGTTTTAAAACAAGCGTGTCATCAAAAGACAGTGAAATTTCCTTTATAAAAAATATAGCTTTTATACATAAAACTGGATTTATTCTTGTCTTAACCTAATAAAACATACTATATGAATTTAGAAACATTGGATTTAATTTTTAAGATATAAATTAAATTAATATCTTAAACTAATAGTGATTAATTTAATTCATTATGATAAAGTTCCACTGTGGGTATAAAAAATGTTTTTTATAATAACGCATCCTTTATACTCAATTGGTTTTTATATTCATTTATAATTAATTAGAAACCAAATAATTGATTTTATAAATATTTTTAAACTATATTTTCATAATTTAGTTCATCTCATTCATTCCCACTATTCCATTAGTTATGTGATAACTATTACATTTAAATATTAACATTTAGTAATTTGTTTAAGCTCGACATAGAGTATCTTGTATGATATTGAATATAGTGTCTCCTTTTAAAATATTGGGATGTGAAATTTTAACCCCATTTAATAAATATAATCCTGTGAATTTGATATCTTGATTAAAATACTAGTGGTTAGAATTTTTAAAATACCTTGTTGAAATCCCATATTGTAAAAAAGATCAATAAAGGTTCTTTTTGAAAAGTGAGAAAGGAAAGTAAGAAGGTCACCTGAAATAACACATAGTAGGTTTCCATGTCAAAAAACAAGGAATTGTAAGAAAAAAATAACTATCAAGTTCTAATGGAGAGTGATAGAGAACACGTGCATTATAAATTTGACCATCACAAAACCATTAATCTATTATGGGTTAATAGGGAATTGATTTCTCAGTAATAAATGTAAAAAATGTTTTTGATTTAAAATAATTTTCCTAAAATTGAAGATTTATTTTAGTACCTATACTGATAACATAAAGAAACATACTTACTTGAAAAGTATAAATTCATCATTTAATCAATTTCCACAAACATCTCAACTTTTCTCCAAATGAATAGTATTCAAGATGAATGTTCATATCTGAAGCATCAAATACGAATTATACGAATCAAAAAATCCACAAATGGTAAAACTATATATCCCTATTCTTTGTAAGAATTATACAAAACAAAAAAATTATTATTATAATATAATTAAATTCTCTAAAAACAATACACATTTATGTGAATCAAAAATAATTGAATATCCAAAATTCAACTGTAATACCCAATTTTTAACATTGAACATTCAACAAATAACAATCCTTACAATTCCTCAAAATATTATAGAGTAAAATTGAAACCAAAAAATCAGAATTATTTGATCACATAATCTTCCAAGATAATATTTATCTTTATATAATATCGATCACTCTTAAAGTTTCATATGAAAATGTAATTTTCCAAACCTGATATTCTCCAGGATATGCTAATTATAACTGAATCACCATAAATCCACAATAAGATCATATATACTTCCAAAATATAAATCAATTTCTATTCTAAAAACAAACTCTCTTAGTATTATAGTTACCTTAATCATAAAGGGTTCCCAAAATAGTGAACATCCTATGACATAATATTAATCACACAATCCCAAAATAATTTTCCAAACCCATGGTTATCTATTTGGTAAAACATATGTTCTCAAAGTAAACTTATTCATAATACCTAAAATAGTTTAACAAAAAATAAAATTCATACTATCTTATACATCATGTAGGTCAGCCGTTGGTGATACACTATTATCCCACATCAGTTGTGGGTTCAATTCACGCAGCCTTGCCATATGTGATGAGTTATCACATGGTCTATGGGTTATCAATTTTTGAAAACAATATATTTTGTATAACATTCCCACAAACATGATAAAATCATAAAAATAACATTAATATATTCAATATTAATGAAATTTTTTATCCTCAAAGGTTATCTCATAATTTTTATTTCCCATCCCAAAAAGCAACATCCTGAATTTATCTAAAATTCAAAGATCATATAAATTCCAAATAATTTCAATAAATTATAAAATTATGTATAAAAAAATAAAGGCATTGTTCCCAAAATTACGTTTTAGTATCATAAATATAAGGGTTACATGTTCCTCAATCATTTATCAAAGCATGATAAATGTCTCCAAAAGATTATGAATTACTAAAAACATACAAATTGGGGTGCCTACGACTTTACACATATGATCATCCTTAAAAAATATAAGTCTCCCAAGAGAATTCATCGCTTCTCTAGACAGACCAACATCAACTATAATAGTAGTAAACTAATTCTCTACATATTTATTTTTCCAATAATAATGGTTTATATCCAATTTAACTAACTTCAAACATGCATTATCGTAATGACTGAACTCATTGTAAATGAAACATCTCAATTTTGATGGTTTGTATGTCATATCATTCTTGGATTGTTCAGGAATAGTATCTTATAATCAAAATCCTAATGACCAAACTTACCACACTGGTAAACCTTTCTAGATCATAACATACATTACCCAAAATTTATTTTATCACCCTTAGAAAACATTTTAGGCTTACCTCAAGAATTCATAGTTCGTTACTTCTCTATTTCCTTCCACCTTTCCCATTTATTAATATTTTCATATCGTGCCACATTAGTGTCGAAAATAAAAATATCATCTTTTCCAGCATAATGAACCGATTTCACTTAACATTTAAATTATCATGATTTCAAATCTCTTCAAATAAATAATTTCAATCTCGAGTAAAATATATTAATTTTACTACGAAATTATTGAATAAAATTCAGAACACACCTTTCCAATATTGTGATGTTTTCTTGACACAAAACCACTAAATCATCATCATTTTTCTTCAATTCCAATAATGGTTTCTCCATCCTAAGTGGAACAACATTAGTGAAATATTTATAAATGATGATATTCTTAAATTATTACCATTACATAGAATCAATATCATCTTTATCTATAGTATTATTAACCAAAGAACACCATCAGTCAACTTTAATCTCAAAATGATAAATACAAAGAGTTACCATTTGATGTTCTGAACATCCCATGACCTCAAATATCTTTTTCACGGAATTAATCCATCCTTTAGCTACTATTGGGTTAGATAATCCACTAAATTATGGGGATGTTTCCTCGGGAAATTATCTACTATAGACGTGTTCCTTCTTGGTATATCAGGTTACTCTATCTCTCTTGGAAACCACCACCATTTATAGCTTAGGTCAACTAATTCATCACTACAAAAACTATTCTATTATGATTCCAACCATCTCAAGATACTAATTTGGAAATATATTTTCTTTTGGGTGTCTTCCCACTATATATTCCTTATTTCCTCTATGAAAAAAAACTCTATAAAAATTCTTTAGATGAATCAAGAAGTAATCTAAAAATGATACATCATTTAAATTTAACCATAAATTAAAATCATTTAAGATGTTTTTATGGAAACATATTGGTGTATTTTTTCTACTAGCCTGATTATTTTGGGTTCAATATTCTGCACAATCATTTGATTTGGCCACACCATTTGTTAAACTTTCTTAGAAACTCCCAAAATTTATCTCATCCTTAACTGTGTATGGACATTCTTTCCAAAGGCACAGGGTCAGTTGGGGTTTTAAACCCAATGGCATTTAAGAACTCACATTTTTTGAGAGGGTGGGAGTTTGGGATCTTCACACCCTAAGGGGGGGGGATTTTTTACTATGATTCTCTATTATATATTTAAGATATATTCTATAATATCTTCAAAATCATGATATGGGATAGGTTACCATAACATATTGATCATAGGTTAAGTCTCTTTATATACATAGATAAGTGAGAACATGTTGGTGAATCAAAATGTATGTATCTGAGGTTCTCCATTTCACATTAGTGGGTAACTGTGTATATGTTAAAGTCGTATAACTAAGAACATTAGAGTTTGTTGTTATCTTTGGAGGAGGTTAATATTTTATGGATGGTATTGAGACATTATGAGGCATCCAATGTATCATATTTTTTAACACGAATGAGAACCCACATAGTTCATTAAACATTTGTAGTTTAAGTTTATATAGAAAAGACATATACGGGGGGAATTGGGGCACACAATATTTGAGCTCAATACTTGACGAGGCATCCTACATATCCTAGTTATGATATGAATCAATGTTATCATTTTCTATTCATTCCCTTGGTACTTGAACTAAGATATATATCCTTATATATAGTGTAATTATATCGTGGCACTGATCATGGATTACACATTGATGTTTCCCTATTTTTTGGGGGTTAATGATTCCAATGATGTGTGCATTGCAACTCCCTAATCTCGTTTGAGCTATGATCGGTGTGGGAAAAAGGGATAAAAAGTAATAAAACTTTTTTCATATGGGTGTTGGGATTATGTGTGATTAATGTTGAAATCATAACTTTGGAAGGCATCCTATATATCCTAGTTATGGAAGGAATCATATTCACTATAGTTCAGTTGGCTTCAGAGTCCACTAATGGAAAATAGGGAATAATCTACCCATGTGAATGATTGGGTCATAGTGGTCAAAATTTTAGAATCCTGAGGAGACTTACACTGAATTTTATGCCCATTTGAGTTTAGGCTTGAGCCTTAAGAAGGCATCCAACATATCCAATTAATTGTAGGAATCAGATTCCTTGTAGTTAAATTTGCTGGGGCTTACACACTAATGTTTCCCTTATATGTGGTACATTTCATATTTTATCACTGATTGAGGATTAAAAAAGGAGGTTTCCCTATATGGAGTAAAAAAATATTATCATGTCCTTGGATGCCTGATTGACTTGGCCTGCTTGTTTACCTGACATATATTGATTGTCAGCCCAACATTCCTTGATTTTCTACTTGAATTTTTAAAGGATATCTTCCTGGCATGTTCAAGTACAATCACATGTTCTGGTTGGCTTATCATGATACACCTCGCATTTTATATAGCATGTATGGAGGATGTCGTATGATGAAGGTTGATTTTTCTAGAGTACATTTCAACACCTGACTGGATGATCCTAAAATCCATCACATGATCTCAGTTTACTTTCCTAGAGGGCGTCACATTATCTAGCTGAATTACCATAGTGTCACTGAAAATTTTGGTTGAAAAAAATTGAGGGTGTTGCGAGAGTCAATGATATATTTCTATAGAGTGATGCATGATCTTGGATAATAGGCCTAGGTTTCAAAATGAATATTGAATGACATGTTTGTGGGATGTCGCAAGATCCAGATAACATACCCTAGTGCTATCATGATACTTGGATAATAAGTATTGATTTAAATATATGATTTTGGTGACACGTCCATAGGAAATTGTGAGTCCTAGATGGAAAAATATGAGGGTTTCATGTGACTTGGGTGGTATTCCTAAGGATCACCATGTGACTTCCTCTTACATGTCCATTGGACTTCGTATGATCCAAATAGTATACCAAAGAAGCATCGTGTGACCTGGGAAACCTGTCTTTGTGCTATCACATTATATGGGTGGTTTATGTGAATCAAATGGGGATAATTGTACATTTATTTTGCATAAGTCTACCATCTTTTAGCCTTTTATCCAGTCTTTTATTTCATATGCCTTAGATTGTTCCTGTGTTATCTTGTTTTTATGTCTATAGTGTTTTAGAAAATATGTGCAATATCCTTTACATAACCTAACAGATGTCATTTGTGTGATCTATGAGTTCTCATGTGATGTGCCTATCCATGAGGAATGATAGCTCTAGTTGTTCCCCAGATCTTACCTATTGGAGAATATTCCCACTTTTGAGATCACCTGCTCCAGGAAAACTGATCTAATGCCTGGGTGCACTAATGTGAGGTTCTCAACAAATTTATGTTCATTTTTTATGATATAGTGGGGTATTTATAGGCCCATCCACCCAGGTTATTCGATGAATTTCTTGGTGTGTATTCTGAAATTATAGGCTATAGTCTTTGGATGGATTTGATGTAATTCATTTTCGTGAGGTCTTGTTGTAGGATATTTTGGGGTGTAACATTATTTTCATCAACCATGAGTTCATCCTATAAATGTCTCATTTGTTTGATTATTTCCAATTAAATGGTTCTTTACAAATAATTTATACATGATTAGGGTATTTTGTATTGTCGTGAAAACATGTTTAAGGACATTGAAGAGATCGAGAAGCCTTCGGAATGGCTTTCACATGATCTTTGATGCCTCTTCTGGGAAATTCTATGAGACAAGAATGGCTTTCATGGGGGACTTTTCTAGATTAAACTAGCCTATTATGGGGTATAGAGTGGTCATTATGGAGTGTCTCATACATTTTAAGATCACAAGGGGTCAAATATTTTCCATTTTATTTCCTCATTTATTTTACAAAGACATTAGGATTTTGTGATTTGGTAGATTTTTTTCAAAGACAATCACTATCCCTATCAGTGATGAATAATTTGACCAAAAAATGGTCTTTTTGGGATGTAGAATTACATAATTGATAAACCATTATACTTATTATTATAGCTAAATGGGTAGTGTGAGACTACCTGAACATGTATGAATAATTTTGCGTGATGAGGGTGACATGCTAGCGGGCTCTTCTATGACCATGAGGACATGTCACCAGGGTTTCCAGGGTGTCTTGTGGGAAATATGGTTGCATCACATGAGTTTTATGACCAAAATAGGATACCTCTTTTTCCCTTTTATATCCCTTATTTATTATAAAAAGGTTATGGATCTCATGAGGTTGTATGAGTATTTTCAAAAGAAATCGCTCTACCAATCTATGATGTGTCAGGTAAAATTTATGACTCCATGAGGCTCCCACCTAATGGATATTTCCACCTATTTTCTTTGGGTTTTTGGATGTCTTGTATGGTTCCTTTCACATGAAAATTTAAATGACCTAGGGTGCTTATCTTGCTACCTTAATTTCATCAGTAAGTGTCTGGGATGACTCAATAAGAATAAGGAGTCCTTGTTAAAGGGACATCTCAATACCATCCACAAGATATGATTTGCATGTTTCCATCTGCATAAACTTCCATAGGTAATGTGACTACATGTTTCTAGGGGATTTACGTGATCCTCAAGATCATGGCCACCTTTATATTCCTTTAATTTTCCGGGATAATAATACCCATGTTTGGGTATTTATTTATTTTCAAATTTTCCGATACTCGTTTGGTGTGCATCAAAATCCCCCCCTAAGAGAAATGTCTATGGGGAAAAGGGCGTGGTTCTAAAGAATGTAAATTCCCACCTAAGGGTTTGGTGATGTCACCAATTGGTGTATCAGGTGACATTTGGTCTTATAGGTGTCATTTAGTATTCCATGGAATGTCCAATAAATAGGGTAGATGAAATGGATTCATTCATCAGTTATTCTACTCTCAATATCTCATTCTCCCTCCTTCCATCACACAACCTAATCGAAGGACCTTCCCTCAAGAACCCATTGAGAGATCTCACCACAAGTTCATTTTGTGAGAATCACTTCAGAAGGAATACTTTTTCTAGGTGTCCACTCGAATCAATAAATGAAAATATATTCAATTTTGTTTTTGAAATCTGTCCATGCGGATTCAAGATCATCTTGAGGGTTTCATGGGATATACTATCTTCATCACATGATTCATTGACTATTATGTGGCTTGTGTGACCACATCAAGGTCACATGATCATGAGTCCTTGAGTGGTCATGTGGTTTGAATGATTCCTTTAGGTTTTAAGATATTTAGAAGATCCTCAAGATTCGTGGGATTCGTGATTCCTTTACACTATTTGTGAATCCCTTTAATTGATTCTATGCACATTAAGCTGATGGAATTTTATAACTTTACTTTGAAATTATTTTGTTTTATCTGTCTAAAATATGAAACATGTTTTTAATCAGATGGTTTGCATCTCTTTTCATAGTTTCTCTACCATGGTAAATCAAAGGGCTATGATTTCTAGAAATCGGAATACTGATGTAACACCCAATGATTTTGTAGAATATTTTTTTAATTAATTTAATCTTTTAGATATTTTACATTTCACACAATACTGAAAATAGTTTTTTATATTAAATAACTATTTTTTTTTGGAATTATACTCAACAAGAAAATAATAATGCACTACATGAAACATAATTTTTATCTTTCCATACATGGAACACTGAGGTTAGCTTACATTACATGAAAGACTAACTTTTCTCAATGGCTTGTGTAACATGGAAGAACAAGTTCTACTGAAAAAATATATCACTAAAATTGTTATTATTTAATATAATAAAATATAACATAGTCCTTATGTTGTAGGTTATGAATAGGATTAACTAACATATGAAAATAAATGGTGAGATAAATTGGTTGTAAATTAATTATAATTTAATATATAAACCATTTGAATAGAAATGGCATGTTTTTATAAAAACTAATTTTATAATCGAAAATAAATGTTATCCTAATATAATAAATTAATTAAAATTAGTGAATGATATTAATGAAATATATTTTTTATATATTCAATAAAATTTATTTTTTATATTCATCAAATATATTTTATAGGATTAATATATGAATGAACCCAATATTACACATAAAAACCTATATTTTTTAAATGGTAGTATTATAGCCTGTTAATGTAGAACCTGTTTTAAATATAATTTTTGGGATTTTAAGAAATTTTATATTTCAAAATAAACAACATGTTTTAATGATAAAAGTAAAAAATTTAAGGTGAATGTTTGGAAATTTTCTCTAAAGTTTAATTTTTGATGAATAGTGAAAAATACCGAATTTTAATTCAAAGTTGTTTTTTCATATAATTTATTTATAAGGTTAAATTATTTTTATAAATGAGTTTAAAGAATAATTATATAAATTAAACATCAATTAAACCAATTTAGTTTTTTTTTATCAATTTCACATTGAAATTAGATATAAAAACTTAGTAAATATTTGAAAATGTTTACTTTAAAAGCCTATATTATCATCCCACCTATAAGTTTGATATAAAATTAATTAATTCTAATTATATGATTGGAATTTGGAAACATGAATTAATTGTTTATTTTTATTATAATTTATAATTTCTAATATGGTGAAATTAGTTTTAAAAAAATAATATTAGTGAATTTAATCAAAATTAATTACAATGATTAAGAAAATATTAGCTTAACAAGGGACTAAACCTTACAAATAACATCTAAATGACTTATAAAATTGTACAAAAGACATTGAATATTCATATTTATACCCTATACTCTCATTAACTTAATTTGGTCCATTATGGTATCCACTTTACAATTTAAAAACAAGGATGTAATTCACTTTTCCAATATTTAGAACAATGTCACTCCCCACCACTATAAAAAGGAACTCAACTCTCCCACTTATTCACAACTATCAAGACTTTTTACTCACACAAGATCTACTAAAATAATCTCCCAAAAACCCCCATTAATCTTAGAATAGTAAATTTTGAAATAAATCCAACCAAGGAATCTCTTTGGTGAAAAGAAAGAGGAGTTACCCAACAAAGAGGTAACATCCATCCCCAAGCTCTTTTATTTTAGTTTCATTCTACACCCCATAAAATATTCTTATTCCAAGATTATATGATAAAAACAGTCTTCCAGATACACTTATAGGTTGTTATGCTATGTTTTCTACCTACACTTACACACACTTTCATCTAATGGGTGATGAACTTACCGTTCTTTTGTACAATGAACTACCACCTCACGAAACAATGTTGTTCGTTTTTCCTTTACAAACTCTCATGGTTGTAAGTTATAATGGACAATATATTTTTATATTATATTTATGATAAATTTATTCTTCATGAATTATTATATAACACATTCCTTCATTATTTACATTTTTTTAAATATGATAATTTCATTTGGGGAAGTGTGGACTATTACCTCCTCAAAGCAATGCGATTCATTCACACACTATATGGAATATATTAAGGATGGGTTTAATGAAATTATATTATACATATAATATAATAGTTATACTATAATGATATTATATATATATATTCATATATTTAATTTACTTTCTTTATTTAAATATGATAATAAAACGGAAACAATGTTCATGTGTATGTACAGCCTATCATTTACATGAATGATGTATTCAATTTTATATTTCTATATTTAATAGATTATTATAAATAAATATATACTGAATATATATGATATTTAAATCATGTTTTATAATGTGTATATAATTAAATCAAGATCCAATAAAAGGTTTAAATAATAACAAGTCAAAACATATAATAAAAACAATACGGATATTACCTGAAATGTAAAATTAGCATAGAATTTTTAATAAAAGGGTAATATCGAATCACAATAAAAAATAAATAGAAATAGATATAATAATTTGGTTTTGTGGTAGATTTATATTAAAATTATATTTATTATACAATATTATTGAATATGTATGAACAATTTCAAGACTTAAGGTAATAGTTTTCTCAACTCACTTTTATTTTATGTGAGACTGAATCCATGTTCACAAACTATTTCTTATATTCTGTGTATATAATACCCATGAACATATTTTATGATTACTATAAATATATTCATGGCTATTTACATATCCATTTGATGAAATTTCTTTCCCGTGGTTTATGGTTCAAATGTTACTAAATTGATAAAGTAACTTTGACTCAATTTTCCTTCTTTGAGATATCTACCATGTTTTGCATCTATATTTTTATATGTGGTGTATATAATATCCATTTACTGGTTATATCATTAATCTCCTTAGTTTAATTATTTTTTTAGATTCATGTAATTTTATTCTTTCATGGGTATTATGATTAAATGTTACCTAATAGGTTACATTTTATTTCTAAAATCTCATCATTATCAAGATTATTTATGAATATGTTTCCATTGATTAAATATTATAATCCATATCTCAAAAAAAATCTAAAATTTTCTTATACTATGTTTATCCATGATATATTCTTGTATAATTCCATTTTTCTAGTCATTGGTGGCTGGTATAATTATTAATATGTTTTTATGAAAATCCTAATTTTTTTAGTTTTTCGAGCAGAAATATAAATTCTTTTAAAACTATGCTTACTAAAATTGTTTTAAATTTTTTTTTACTATTATCATATAATTTTAAAGGAAATTTTTACCCCTATTTTACCTTTTTTTAAAATGGTTTTAAAATGGAATCTTTCTTTTGTTTTCTGTTAAAAGTTGTTTTATAATCATTCAAGGTGAAAAAGGAATGTTCAGAATCTACAAAAATATACACAATCATGAACTTAATTTCATTGAATATTTAATTATATGATTACAAGGTTTTTTGACGAATTTTTTTCCCAAATAGTTTGGATTTTTTTAAATAGAAAGTGGTTTTTAAAGAAAAAGTTTTCATAATTTTTTTTGTTCAAAAATTGTTTTAGATGATTTTCAAATATCTATTTATTTGTTTTCAAAAGGATAACTTCAAAGAAAAGGATGTCAATTATTTAAATATTTCTTTAAAAATTTTCAAGTCACTTTCAAAGAAAAAAAATTTTCAAAATAATTTCATGATTCTTTATAATTTTTATAGTTATTTTCAAAGAAAATGGATTTCAAAAAGTTTTTTATTTTAAAATACAAAAAGTTATTTTACTAAAGAAATGTTTAAAATTAAATTGTGAAGCTTTGTTTATATGAAATGGATTTTGAAATGGTTTTATAAAAATTATTTTTAAAAAAAGGCTATTTTACTTAAGAAATGTTTCATTTGATCTTTCAAAATCCTTCTCAATTCAAGATGGCATAATTGTTTAGTTTATTACATACTAGATAGATGATCCAAGAACACCATTCATATTATTTCTTGAATCATGTATATTTTGATGGAATGATGTTTATGAAACCTATTTCCCTTGCATTTGTTTTATGCACTTGAAACCCACTTCTTTTCATAGGTTTTTCTTTGATTAAATGATTATGAGACCTGTATTTTTTCCATAGGTAGTTATTTTAAGAAATTTTTAAGATACCCATTTCATTTAATGGGTTATGATATGACATTTATGAAACACTTATCATTTTAAAGGCCTCAATATAATGAATGTTTAATTATATTATGGAACATGTATGCCTGATTTTATTATTTGAATGGTGGGACCTATATCTCCCTCCAATTCATTGGGTAATGATAAATGGAATATAAGCTCAAAGGGAACATGGGTTGTATCCCCAGCTCAAAAATAAGAAGTTTCACATGTTGTATCCCAGGCTTGAATATAATCAGGTACAAGGGTTATATCCCAAGACTGAAATAAATAGGGTACATCAGTTGTAGACCAAGCCCAAAAATAATAGGGTATATAAGTTATTATACCAACACTAACATGTTATTAAGGCCTTATTTGGTAGCCTTGACATATGATTTTCTATTTTTTTCAACAAATTATATGTATTATTCCGTTGATATGCTAAAATGGTTCATGTTCTTGATTATCTTATGATTAATGTATTTTAAAATACCAATATTTATCCTTTGTCTCTTGTATATGATCTTTGATATGCAGGGTATGATCTTAAAATGTTATGATTTCATTATCATACCCTTATGTTAATGTTATTCCTGTGTATTTAATTTATTTACCCTTACTTATCATTTAATCTGACCCCTTTATTTTGTTTCCTTTCCCTAGGTTATAAATAATTGTTTTAAGTAGGATTAAAAAATGATATGATATTTGAGGAATACGTTGAAGAGCTTTTAGAAAAATAAATGAATGTGTTATAAGCATCCAAGGATCATAAACTATTGTGGTCCTCGAGCATTTACTTTTGAAATATGCTTAATATTCTTCTTAAATGATGTAATATCCATGTATGTTAAGCATGGGTCATTATAGTTGGTATCATAGGAAATGTTTAGTCAGCCTTTGAAACTAAGATGGTAAATTTTAGTTATATCCCTAGGCATTTTTCTAAGTATATTTGTAGGGATATATCTAAGGATAATTATAAGGATGAGTTAATGTTTAGTAAGATGTTTTGGAATTTTAGTAAAGGATAGAGTGATGGCTTCCTTGAAAAATCTCCCTATATTTTTACTACAAGTGGAAATGGTTCTATAATATATATACATATGAGTAACCACACTAAAAAGGTGCATCAGGTCTGACATAAGTGTTATCGAGTAAATGACAACATGCCTTATCGTGCACCTAGTTTTACACTCCCTGGGGATATGGATTGGGAATGTACAAACTTTTTATGAACTATCATGAAGGATTTAAATAAAATATGACTATTAAAAACCTAGGATAAACCTAAGGTGTCAATTATTAAAGGGATGTGTGGCATGATTCAGACATCTTATAAGTGTTTTTTCATTATTATGAATTTTTCTACTATTATAAATGTTTCTCGCACTATGATTTATGGTTTTAACAAATGGATTGAACCTATAGGAATTGGGCTGACATTTAATGTGATGAAAAATTTACTAATGTGTATTTAAAAGGGATTATCATTGGAATAAAGGACATTTTGTTCATTCCTAATTAGTTTTTACAGAACATGATTAAGAACACACGACATAACCAACTCTTGGACTCACCAAGGAATTTAAAGAAGGACTTTCTTAATAGATCGGGTAATGGAGACCATAGAGGGATGAATATTTAGTTTCCTTTGTGTCAAGAATATTGAATTAATAACCAAATTGAATGTATTAGAGGAACCAAAAAATGCATTGAATATGGAAAATAAGGACACAATGTAAGAAACTGAATAGAAAAAATGAAGGGTTCGGTTAACACAAGGGATTATAATATTGGCCTCCTTATGACATTATCGAAGGAAAAATGCATTAATTTGGGATTTTATATTCATTATGAATATCTATATCCTAAGTGTAAATCTCCCAAAGAGAATCGGAAATGTGGTAGGAGCAATGGTTATATTGCTGATGATGATGACAATAAAGACGAAATGTAAAAGGAAATAGGTACTAAGTAATAGGATGATGTATCATTCTTATGGACAAAGTATGAAGTTGAATAATTGATGTTTTTACATATTTTTATTAAATAATTATGTTAAATGAATGGTAAAATATATAAGGATTATTCAAGTTCAGTTTTTTTTCTCTATGGATTTACAAGTATATGTTTACTGGTTCTGATGGACTAGAAATTTTATTTAATGGAAATGTGATTTACATGGAAAACATATGATTAAGGAAAACTAACACTTAATATGTTCCTTGTGTTAAGATAATGTTGTTTGGATACATATGTGTGGGATATAAATATTTAGATTAGGTGATACTTTTTATATCAGAACTGAAAACATATTTTTTGATAAAGCATTTTTGCTATTATGGATGGACTTTAAAACCTTTTTGCATTTAAAGAATATATATAATGAGGTTTGGAATAAGGAAGCATGCATGTTTTCCAAAAGGATTTATGGTAATTCAGATTACTACCATGTTTCAAAAGAATACATGATGAACGTATTCACATGATTGGTATGTGAGGAATAAAAGTTACTCTATGATATTTATTGGGGATCAATGTTAGGTAGATTTGTTGACCTGCTTTCTAATTTTTTGGATTTTTATGTTTTGGAAGGGTTATAAGGTTAATCATTTATGAAATTTTTATGTTAAAATTCAAATAAAGTTTTTGATATTAAATTATTATCTCACAACATGAGGATTTATACTTACTGGATAACCTATTTATACAACTTTGTGCTGATGGTAATTGATGTTAGATGGGATGGCTTATCATGGAGCTCATGATATGTTAGTGCTACAGGAATTACTCTTTAGAGAAATAGGTGAGTTTGAAATTTATCAAGAAATAAAAAAGGTTGAAATTGTACTGAATCAAGTACGTATATCTTTTCATCAAAATTATTTAACTTTAGGAAAATGGATCTTGAAACCAAAAATGATATCATAGTACTTTCTTTTTTGATGAATCAAATAGCTCCTCAGATAATCAAAAATTTATGTCTTTGTGATTTTTAACTCTCACCTAACCTTATTCTATATTACCCTCTATCATAACATGAAATTTAGATTTCTCTTCCATGCCTATGTTTTTACTTCCCAACTATGTTCTCCAATGTGGAAACCTAGTTATATGTAACTTTGGGTGGCAGTTATGTTTCCTACTTTCCCCTTTTAAAGGGAGTTTTAGTATTACTTTTTATGATATGGGTGTATATGAAAGTAAAATTCAATTATTAAACCATTGATAACCCAAAATAATTCTAAGGGATAAATTCATTTTATGGGGGGTAGAATGGAACACCCAGAGATTTTGTAATATATAAATATATTTTAAATTAATTTAATCTTTTTGATATTATTCATTCCACACCAAATTGAAAATAGTTTTTTATATTAAAACATTGTTTATTATTTTATACACAAAAAAATAATCTTTTACTACACACAACATAATTTTTATCATGATTTACATGGAATAGTAAGGTATTCATATGTTACATGCAAGATTGTCTTTCCTCAATGGCATGTATAATATATGAGACCAAATTTTTACAAAAAAAATATATTATTAAAAATATTATTAAATAATACAATAAGATATAAACTATCCATTATGTTTTTGGTTATTAATAGGATTAAATAACTTATAAAATTACATGGCTGAATTAATTGGTTAAAAATTAATTTGAATGTATATAAGAACCAATTGAATATAAAGAGAATGTTTTTATAAAAACCACTTTTATTTTCACAATAGAAATTTATCCTACTAAATAAAATTAATTACTATTAGTGAATGATATTAACGAAATATATATTTTTTATATTTAACAATTTTTTGTACATTCAAAGAATATATTTGATAGGCATAAGATACGAAAAAGCCCAATATTACACATAAAAACCTATATTTTTGTTAAAGTAGTGTTACTACCTATTAATGGAGAACTTATATTAAATATAAATTTTTTAACTTCAATAAATTTTATATTTCAAAATAAAACTAATTTATTAAATGTAAACATAAAAATATTGTGTGGGTTATTTTTTTGTATTTTTCAGTGAAGTTTCATTTTTTGATGAATAATGAAAAATACTGAATTTAAATTTAAACCAGTTTTCATTCTAATTATATTTTAAGGATAAATTATATTTTTAACAGGTTTTAAATTATAATTATATCAATAATACATATATTAATCCAATTTAGTTCATTGGTATCAATTTCACATTGAAATTAGATATAAGAAACTTAGCAATGTTTTGATCATTTTACTTTAAAACCCTCATTGTCATCCAGTCTATGGGATTAATTTTAAATCAATTCCTTCCACTTCTATGATTTTAATTTATAAAAATGGATTACATATTTGGAATTGGAATAATTTATAATGTCTAATAAGTTCAAATTATATTTATTTAAAATATTAGTGAATGTAATTGAAATTAATTACAATGATTAAGAGGAAAATAAGATTAACAATGGACTAAACCATATACTTAAAGTTTAAACTGACCAAGATACTTGTATAAAATACATTTTATGATCATATTTAGACCCTATAATACCTTTTATTTAATCTATTCAATTATTTAATCCATGTTTCTTGAAAAAATGTGTTTGGAAATCCCTTTTCTAAAATTTACGAGAATGTCACTCCTCCTCCACTATAAAAAGGCACTCACCCCTCACATTTATTCACACCACTCAAGCAATATTTATCTCCAAAAAACTAATAAAATAAGCTCAAAAAATCACTAAATTAATCATATAATCCTTACTTTGTGCATACATCCAACCAAGGAAGATCTTTGGTGGAATCCAAGTGGAGTTACCCAAGGAAGAGGTAATATCCTTCCTCAAGAACCTTTGTTTTATTTTCATTATCCACCCCAAAAATATTATGGTTAAATTATTATTGTATTTCATTATTTTCCTAAATATATTAATAAGTTTTTCTTATATGATTTAAACCAACACTTAAATGTACTTCTATATAATGGGTAAAAAACTTATAGTTTTTGTGTCCGGCGAACTACCACCTCTCGAAATGATGTTTTTCATTTTTATTTTACCACTTATTGTGGTTGATAATTATGAAGAAAACTATATTTTTATATGATATATATGGTATATATGATATATTTATTCTTCTATAATTATTATATAACACATACATTCTTTCTTTCCATATTTTGTAAATATGATAATATTGTTTGGTGAAGTGTGGACTACCGCCTCCTCAAAGTGATGTGGTTCATTTAAAATTTACATAGAATGTATTAAGGATGGGTTTAGTGAACTTATATGATATATATGAAATAATAATTCTTATTTTATGATATATATATATATATGTATGTATGTATATATATTTCATTTACATTATTTCTTTAAAGATGATAATAAAATGGAAACATCGTTCATGCGTTTGTACGACATACCGTATCCATAAACTGTATATTCAATTTTATTTTTCTATATTTTATAGATTATTATAAATCAATATATAAGGAATATATATGATATCTATATCATGATTTATCTTATGCAAATAATAAAATCATGATCTAAGAAAGGTTTTAAATAATAACAAGTCAATATATATATGAAAAACAACTTAGATATTGTTCGAAATGTAACATTAACATAGAATTGTTAATAAATATGAAATATAGGGTAATAATAAAACCATATATGATATTATATATATGAATATGGTTATGTGTTAGATTTATAATAAAATTATATTTTTTATACAGGATTCTTGAACATGTACAAAGAAATTCAAGACTTAAGGTACGGGTTTTCTTATCTCATTTTTATTTTCCGTGACACAGAAGCCATGTTCGCCACCTATTTATTATATGTGGTGTATATAATGACCATGAATGTATTATATGATTCCTATACTTAATTTTATGGGTATTTTCAAATCCATTTCATGATATTTCTTTCATGAGGATTATGTTTCAAAGGTTACCATATCAGTAAAGTAATGTTGTCTCAATTATCCTTCATTGAGATACATGCCATGTTTTGTATCTATATTTTTATATAGGGTTTATGTACTACACATTGACTTTTTATATCATTAATATTCTCATTTTCATGATATTTTAAGCTTATTTTTATTTAATTATTTTATGGGGATTGTGATTGAAAGTTACCAAAGCAGTAATAATGTATTGCTATAATCTAATAATTATTTGGATTGTTTATGATTATGTTTCCATTGATGAAATATTATGATAAATATCTCAGGAACACTCGCGAATTTTATTATAATATTTTAATCAATGATATATTCATTTATTAGAACTATTTTCCCACTCTTTGGTTCTTAAGATAATTAAGAAGATATTTTTACAAAAAATCTGACTTTATTTCTCCTTTTGGTCCGAAATCTATGTTCTTCCAAAAATGATTTTTCTAAATTTTTTTCTCACAATGTTTTAATATTATCCTATTATCTTTAAAGGAAATTTTTACCCATCTTTTACCTTTTTACATATAAATTTTAAAAAGGTATATTCTTATTGTTTTCCGATCAAAGTAGTTTTCTATACCTTTCTGGTTCAAAATGAATGTTTGATATGTATGAACATAATCTCCATCATAAATTTTATTTCCTTGAAGATTATTTTATAAGTTTATAGGGTTATTTTTAAAGAAATTGTTTTCTTAATATTATGGAAATTTATTGAATTTAATTTTTTTTTCAATGATTATTTTCATAAATATTTTATGTTTAAAAATTGTTTTAAATTAGTTTTAAATTAGTTTTAAATATTCCATTATATATTTTCAAAATTATATTTTCAAAGGAAATTATGTTAATTATTTAAATATTTCTTTATAAGTTTTCAAATAATTTTCAATGAAAATAGTTTTCAAACTTATTGATAAGTTTTTATGATTATTTTAAAGGAAAATAGTTTTCAAAATGTCTTATATTTTAAAAATCAAAAAATATGTTTTCATAAAGAAAAGATTCAAATGATATTTTAAAATTTTATTTATATAAAAAATTAATTTTAAATGGTTTTATAAAAATTATTTTCAATGAAAAGCTATTTTACTTAAGAAATATTTTATGTGATCTTTCAAAAGATTTCCCCATATAAAATGACATAACTTGTTATAGTTTATGTCTTATTTGGGATATTATAAAAGAACTCCATTAATATTATTTATTTAATGTTTTATTTTTTAGTGGAATGATATTTATGAAAGTCTTTTCTATTACATGGGTTATATTATCTTGAAACCCGCTTATTTTCATGGGTTATTCTTTGATGAAATGACAATGAGACCTATATATTTTCCATAGTTAAACATATGATGAAATGTTTTTAATACCCAATTTATTTCATGAGTTGTGAATATATTTTTATAAAAATAATCTCATTTTATGGGTTGTGATATGATGAAATTTTTATTGTCATGTGGCACATGTATGGATGACTATATTATTTTAGGGGTGGAACCTATATCTCCCTCCAATGAATTGGGCAATGATAAATGGTATGTGAGATAAAAGGGTATAATGTTTGTAGTCCAATACCAAAAACAAAAAGTTAAAAATATTGTAATCTAATCAAGAAAATAATAAGGCACATAGGTTTTAGCCTAAGGATAAAAGTAAGAGAGTACATAGGTTATAGCCCAAACAAAAAAAATAAGAGGGTACATGGGTTGTTAGGTTATTCCTAGAATAGGTTCATAAGTTATTATCCCAACCCTAACATGTTATGAAGGTATTGGTCGGTAGCCTTCAAATAATAAATTTTATGTTTATGTGTTTTCCAAACATTATATGTCTTATTCCTATGATATACTCACACAGTTCAAATTATTAATTATCTTATGATTCATATCTTATGAACTTCCAATCTTTGTGTCATGTCTCAATTATAAGATCTTTGATATTTTATGTTTGATATAAAAATAATATTCTCATATTTTTTTACCCTTATGTTCATGTTATGCCTACTTATTTCCTTTATTTACACTTACTGATCATTTGAGTTCAAAAATTTCTTATGTTTCTTTTCCCCTTATTATGAAGAACAATTTTAAGTAGGAGTACTAAAGGGGAAGATAATTAAAGGATATTTTGATGATATTTCACCAATCCAGAGGTGTATCACCCATAGTTTGAGGTATGTAACCCTTATTTATGCCTTTCTATCTATATAAAGTGTATTTTTAAACTTTTTAATAGTTTTAATGGTTGTGAGGTTTTTTTAATGGTGAAATTTTTTAATCATGGTTAGTGAAAATTGTGTATATTCTCCATGAAATCGTACACAATGAGGTATTGGGATATGGGTTGGTGCATGGTTTAGCTAATAGTTCAGCCAACCCAGGAAATCATGAATTTTGAAACAGTGGGCTTTCAAATAGTTTGTGCACTTTTTTCTAACAATGAAGGAAAACCGTGTGGGGTACCCTATAGGGTATTATCAAGCACACGATTAGTTCCCGGTTTTCCTTACTGTTCAACTAAACCATTCACATGATAAAAAGTAGGTTTAAAAAAATGACGGTTGGTCGAAATGAATCCTAAAAATTCTATTTGAGTCCCATTTCAACCATCACATGATATTTCTTTATTTCTAAGTCAATTAAACCTCTCCCAATCATTTTAGAAGTGTTTTTAAGGCATTTATTGGTGCAAAAAGCTGGAAATCCCTAGATAAGTAGCCTTTTTGGTAGTTTTCTTGGGATTTCTTAAATATAATCCTCTCTCTCTCTCTCTCGGTTTCATATATCTAGTTTAATTATAGATATATATTGGGTTTTTTTCCAATAATGGTGATATTTTTCTTTTTTTATGTTAGGGTAAGGATTCTATATAAGATTTTTGGATTTTTCACCTAAATTTAGTGAGAAATTTTTCCATTAGTTGGTTTAATCAAAACCCTAAAGGAAGGTGGCTTCCTTCTAAACTCCTCTTTCTAGAACTAGAAGGAAAATTTTCAAATTTAATGTTTCTCATTGAATTGGTTATGAAATTAATGTTCATACCTTTTGTAAAACCCCTTTGATGTTTTTTATGGGTTGTGGGAGAAAATTACATTTTTGTGAAATATGAATTGTTTTTGGGTATTAAAATAGTGATTTTAAATTCAGATACTTGGTGTAATTTATGTAAAAGTTTTTGAAAACTTTTTTGAATAAAGATGTTGTTTTATTTAATTTTTTTTGGTATAAATTTGTGGAAAGGGTTTTGGGCATAGTTGGTTGAAAAATTTTTTGTCTTAAAAGGTTGATTTTTTTTAGAAATTATTGGTTAAAATTATTTAGTATATATTAATTGGAATGGTTTTTTAAAATACATGGTTAATCATGAGTTAGAATTGGGATTTTTGGTGGTTGTTATGTACAAACATCAAACAAAATTAATGTGGTCGTGAAGTACCATAATAAAAAGTGGACAAAGTTGGAAGTGAAGTTACACCATCAATGGTAACACCAAACTTGTGTGGTTGCGTTATCTGTGTGATGAGTTTCATGTATTGGGTTTTGGGGAATGAAATGGATTAGGCCAATATATAATGTAAAAAATGGTTAATTACTATTTCGGTTGCTTTATTAGTAAATTTGTTAATTTGGGTGGAATTTTTTTAAGGACTTGTTTTACTTGTTGGGAACTGTTAAATTATTAAATGGTATTTTATAATTTGTTTATATTAATGTCCTAACTTGTTCTATCCATGTGGTGTGCATAAAAAAGTAATTTTTGGATGGACTACTGAGTTTCTTTATTCACCCCATTCATTGGAACTTTGGTTCTTTTGGAAATATTGTATTTTGGGACATAGGTAAAGGAAAATCATATCATTTATTTAGTGGTTCATCATAATTCTTGGGTGGTCATGTGGTGTGGGAGCTTATAGCTTGGTATGTATCTACGAGGCTTATTCTTGGAGTAATTGAGTTTTGTCTTTTTAGTCTTCTGCTTTGGAACTCTGAATCTAGTCATGTTGTTGTTTGGTTAGGTTGGTCTTTTGGTATTTTTGTATTGTACTACATAATTGACAAGAATCATGTAGTAGTTTTCTAGAAATGACATGTCTGGTTGGTTTCATTACATCTAAGGCTTGATCGTACCCCAATCGTTCACAAATCCCTTGAAATTTATTTCCATCCTTTGGTGCCTTGGGGATGTCGCTTAAGGCCAATTAGAATTTCCACCTCAACTCAAGACAATAAGGATGGGAAAGATATTACCAATGGTATCCATTTGTTTGGTCCTTTGGAATCAATTTTTGGTCTTGGAGTTGGCATTCATTCTCGGTTAATTCCTTCAGTTTGGTTGGTAGTACATATTTGGATTGTTGGAAATTGAAATGTATTTCATAAAAATACATAGTGAACCTTTTTATGATGAACTTAAAGATACTAGGGAGTTGGGTACATAAGTGTTTTGAAGAAACTTGTAGGCATTGGAATCTCATTGCCATGGGTTTATCCAATGAGACAAGCATGACATGCATTAGTGGAATGAATCCCCACTAGAATTGCATATCTCATTTGGAGTAATGATTTATGTTGTGGAATGAATGTTTTGATTCTAAAAAAATATTTAATTTTTTTGAATGTGAGATTTTGAAAATATAATAGTTGTGGTATTTTGAAAAGGGGTTGATTTTAAAAAAAATGGTGATTTTTTTAATAGTTTTTGAGAATGAAAATTTTGGATTTTAGAAATAATGGTTTTGATTATTGTAATGTGATATAATTATAAATTGTATGCCTTTAGTTTCTATAGAGTTAAACTTATGCTCTTTATGTTGTGTTTATATAAAATGGAACCTAATATGGTTCGTAGAAACCAATCGAAGGAATCTATGGAAAATGTTGATTCACCTGAACGATAGGTGAACTAGTAGTTTGTTCAAAGCATAATAGATGCATTTAAAGATGTATATAAAGGGAACCAAAAATATAAATTGAGAAATATGGATCATTTTTTTAGTTTCAGAAGAAAAATCCACCCATCCTTTAGGGTTATTCAGAACCAGAAAAGGGAGTGGTGTGACTGAATATCCTGAATTGAATATTAGATTTGTTAGGCACATAGGTGGAGTTAAAAGTCAGGTCAGAAATATATATGTTGGAATATCTATCAAATAAGTTTTAGGAGTTAGTGGTCCAAGCTAATGTGGAAGAAGGTAAGGCATGGAAGGATTTCAAGGAATTGTTTAATAAAAAATTATACCCTCATACATTCAGAATTCAGTGAAAAAAAGCTTCTTTATCTTGAAATGGAAGAAACATTCAGTGATAGAATATGCCACTAAATTCATGAAATAAGTCCAGTTTTCACCTAACATTGCAGCTAGTTCATCTTAGAAGGTGTGCATTTTTGAATCAGTCCTGAGGTACAAAATCCATTCAAAGATCGTGGTTCTATGTATAACAGATGATACTGAGATGGTAAATAGAGATATAATGGATGAAAGAGGTATCTTGGGGGCAAAGAGTGGAGGAGTTATGTTAATACCCATGTGAAATAGTGGGAACTATAATGTGGGGAGCATGGGGAAGAGGGACAAATGTTTATAAGGTGGTAGTATGGATTAGAATTAGTTATAAGGATCATTGAATCTTCCTCTAAAGTTGAAGAGTAAGCCTGAATGTTTTCAATGTGGTTCTTTAAGCCACATGAAGGGATAATGTATGATATAGCCTAGAGAATTCCATAATTTCAACCAGATGGTACATATTTAGTGTTACTATCATAATTCTATGAGGATAGATATTTGTGAAACCTATTAGGGGTCACAAATATCTTACTCTTTAACAGTATGAGGACAGAATCATACCCCTCATCAGTAGAATATAGTTAGTTGTGGTGATTCTATGAATATTGTGGCTCCTCAGCAAATTCAATTTTAGCAGGGTAAAAAGGAGAATAGTGTGTAAAGTAAGCAGGTGTGTGGAGATGAACCAATTATTATGGATAAAAAACCTATACCATCCATAGTGCGAGGTATAATTCTTTTTAATTATACCCTTATGAAAAAAAATTGATATAGATGTATCTCATTCTTTCATTGCTTCTCAAATTTTTGATTTTTTAGTTTTAAATGAGGAAATAAGCCTTTCTATTTGGAAAAATCAAACTCTTATGTGTCAAATAGGGTGTCAAGACTTTATGTGTAGTGAATTTCCTATAGCTATCGATGGGGTCGAGTTAATATGGTACTTATTTGGGATTTATATGAATTGTTGTAATATAATTCTAGGTATGGATTGGTTGGTTATGTTTAAGATCAATATCGATTTTTGTGTGATAATAATTAGTTTTATGACTGAGGATGGTGTTGAGGATCTATATAGATAGAAAAGAATGAAATTGTGGGTGCAATGGTCTTGGTGGAACCAGTAGTCCTGATGATCTTTTATCAGTTGGAGACTTTGTCTTTATCATCGATGTAATACATTAGAAGAATTAGTTTTCTATTGTTGTTGATCAGTTTCTGGATTTATTTCCCAATGATTTCTTATGGTTTTCACCCATAATGTGTGTGGATTTTATGATTGATTTCATCCCAGGGAACTATCCTATCTCACTTCCATCTTATCGGATGGAACCTGTAGAATTGAAGTAATTGAAAGTTAAGTTGGATGAGTTAGAAAACAAAGGGTTCATCCGGCCTAGTAATCTCTATGAGCAGCACAGACCATGTTCATTAAAAAGGCATATGGAACTCTCTAGTTATGTGTGGATTATTGAAATATTAAAAAATTTATGATAAAAAATTATATCCAATCCCATTAATTGATGATCTGTTTGATTGGTTGAGGATAGATCAATGGGTATCCAAAATTGAATTGAAATTATGATATCATTAGATGCAGGTGAGAAAGGAGGATATCCCAAAAATAGATTTTTGAGGTAGATATAGTCATTATGAGTATGTGGTTATGCCCTTTGGTAATAAAAATTCACTAGTGGTCTTCATGGTTTTAATGAATCATATATTTTAGAGATATCTATATTATTTCATGGAAGTGTTTGTGGAAGATATATTGGTGTATTCTAGGATAAGGGTTAACCACGAGAAACACATGGAGATAGTGTTGGGGATATTTAGAGATCATAGTTCATTTTAATAATTATCAAAGTTCCAATTTTGGATATAATATTTACATTTCCATGCCATGTTACTTTTGAGAAAGGGGTTTCAGTGGATCTGGAAAATATGGAGGCTGTTATCTCTTGGAAGCCGCCAAAAAATGTTTTTGAAAAACAACATTTATGGGGTTTAGCTAGTTATTACCAATACTTAATTCATTTATTTTAACAATTATATTCATTTATTCCATCTTTAAAATGGAATAATGTTCCATTTCAATGGAATGAGGAATTTTAGAAGTCTTTTGAACAACTTAAGGGCCGCCTAACATCAGAACCAATAATGGTTTTTCCAGAACTAGGGAAATGGTACATGGTGTATTGTGACGCATCCATAGTAGGTTTGGGGGTGTTATCATACAAGGGGATCATGTGGTTGTATATATCTTATGGAAGTTGAGGTTTCATGAGAGGAATTACACAATACCTGATTTGGAGTTAGTGGTTGGGGTGTAAGCTTTGAAAACATGGAATCGTTATCTCTAAAATGAGAAATAAACATTATTCACTGACCATAAGAGATTGATGAGTATTTTTTCATAGAGATATTTAAATTTTAGACAAAGGATATGGATGGAGTATCTTTAGATGTTTGAAATCGACTTAATGTGCATAACATGTAAAGCTAATTTGGTGGTGGATGCATTAAGAAGAAAGTCATACTCTAGGGTGGAAAAAAGAAGCGTTAGATTAGTGTTAGTTGATGTTGGTTATACATAACATGCATTTCAAATGTGAAGACTGAGGTTATTTAGTTTTTTTCTTTCTAGTTTTTTTAGTTCTTGATTTGGTTGGATTAGTTAATAAGGCACATACATTTGATTTAGAATTTTTTGATATGAGGTCAAAAGTAAATTGTGGGGAGACCATTTAGGGTTGGAAACTATATGGGTATTCAATTTTGAGGTTTTTAATTCATATGGTAATACCAATGTCTAGTCAGGAAAAACTTCTTAGTGCATACCATCTTTCGAGATGGGTTATATTCCCCAGAATTCAAAAAAGGTATATGCTTTTGAAAGAATAGTTTTGGTGGGCATGTATAAATAGGAAACTGGATAAGTTCGTATCAAGATGATTGACTTCTTAGTAATTTAAAGTAGAGCATCAATGAACTCAAGTTATTCTGTAGTCTTTACGGATCCCTGTGTGTAAATGGATGCAGATAGATATGGATTTTTTACAGGCCTCCCAAGAATGGTTCAGAAACATGATTCCATATGGGTGATTGTGGATCACATCACAAATTTGTCCTATGTAATCCATATTCTTGAATCTCATATGGTGGAGGATCTTTTAAAAATCTATATTAGTGATGTGGTAAATAGTCATGGTGTACAATGTTTTATTTTATCAGAAAGAGATCTGAGTTTCACGTCTCTTTTTTTGGAAATATTTTGAACAATCCCTTAGGAATCACTTTACTATGAGAATGATATATCATCCCCTGACGGATGGGAAATCTTAGAGGATGATGAAAATAATTAAATACATGTTAAGGGATTGTGTGAAGTATTTTGGTGTATCATGGGTGGAGAAATTACTTCTAGTATAATTCTCATATAATAAAAACTATCATGCCTCAATACATATGGATCCATTTGTAACATTGTACGAGCATCCATGTCGTTCTCCATTTTATTGGGTGGAAATGAGTGAGACTTCATTTGTTGGGTCGAGCCTTTTCCAAGAGACTACAGAGAAGATTATGTTCATCTGAAAAGCAATGGAGACCAACTCAGAGTCGTTAGAAATCATATAATGACCATCATCGATGGTCATTTCCATTCGATATGGGTGATTATGCACTATTGAGATTCTCTCCATGGTTGGGACATCATCAGTTTGGAAGGAAGGTAATGTTATCTCCAATAAATATTTATTTGTTTGATATAGTTGAGCAGGTTGGAGTTGTGGAATATCATTAGTTTTTTTCACCATGGTATGGTGCGGTGAAAAATGCGTTCATGTTTCTCAATTGAAGAAGTATCATCCTGATCCTGACCATGTCATTCGATGGGATGATGTTGAGCTATATTTGGATGCTTTGTTGGTACACATGATAGTTCGAATTGTTGATAGGTAATAGAACATCTTGCATTGGAAAGGCACCATCCTATTACATGATTTTTGGAAACATGATCAGATTTAAGAGAGGAGTTGGGAATGTGATAATGAAATGATCGAGTAATGGCCAGAGATCTTTAGTTAAAGTGATGGTTTTATATTTTCTTAAAATGAAAATTACAATGGTGGGGTGGATGCAGCACCCCCGGGTTTGAGGTATGTAACTGTTATTTATGAATTTTTGGTATAATGTGGTTTGGTAAACTTTGAGAGAGTTTGGATTTGTTTTGAATGTTTTGGGGATTTTCTAAGGGTACATTTTATAAACATGGTTAGTGAAAAATGTGTAGCTTCTCAAGGAAACTGTGCACAAGGAGGCATTGGGCTATGGGTTGGTGTGTAGTTATAGTGCACAGTTTACAAAACCATGCAGCCACCCCAATAAATATTATAGCTTAAGATAGTGGGATTTTACACAGTTGGCGCATGGTTTGTACGACCATGGGGGACAATTGTGTTAGGTACCCATTGTGGCAGTAGAAGGTGCATAGTTAGAACATGATTTGCATAACCGTGCAGCTAAATCATTCTAGGGATAAAAGGTGGGTTTTAAAAATATAATGTTTGGTCAAAATTAACCCAAAACACATCACTTGATCCCCCATTTCGACCCTCACTAGTTATATCCTTCTCTACAAGGCTAGGTAACCTCTCCCACTCTTTTTATATGTGTTTCAAAGGCATTTATTAGTGCAGTAAAGCCATATCTCCCTTAGTAAGTCTCATTATTCATAGTTTTCTTGGGTTTTCATAGATCTACTCTTCTCTCTCTCTCAGATTCTTAAATATAGTTTACTTGAGGATATATATAGGTTTTCTTTGTTTCCAATCATGGTGATATTTCACTTTTTATATGTTAGGGGAAGGATTATAAGGTAGATTTAGAGAGTTTTTACCCAGATTTGGATAGTTCTTATACCATTAGTTATTTTTATCGTAAACCTAAAGGTAGGTATATTCACTCTTTAATCCTCTAGTTAGAACAAGAATTATAAATTATAAATTAATTTTTTTTTGGAATTAGTTTTGAAATTGATGTGAGAAGCTTGTATGAAACACCCTTTGTGTTGATTTATGTGTTTTGGGGGGAAATATGATATTTTTGTGAAATATGACTTATTATTGGATTTTAAAATTGGTTACTTGGTTTTATTTATGGAAAATATTGTGAAAATGGTTTTAAAAAAAATTGTTGAAATTGTTTTTGGCATAAATTGGTGGAAAGGGTTCTGGGAAAAAATGGTTGAATGGTTGTTTATCTTAAAGTATTGATTTGGATTGGAAATTATTGATTAACTCGATTTAGTATATGTTAATTTTTATGGTTTTTTATCTTAAATTATTAATCATGAGTTATAATGGGGATGTTTAGTGGTTGTCAAGTACCACCATTAAAGAATTGGAATGTGGTCATGAAGAACCATAATAAAAAGGGGAAAATGTTGGATGTGAAGTTCCACCGTCCATGGTAACCCTAGGATTGAGTGAATGCATTTTGTGTGTGTTGAGTTTCGTGTATTGGGTTTTGGGGAATGAAAGGTATTAGGTTGATATAGATTAGGAAAAAAATTTAATGACTTGTTTGGTTTCTTTCCTTGTAAATGTGTTTATTTGGGTTGAAATTTTTTTCGTATTGACTTGTTTGGTTTGTTGAAAACTATTAAATTGTTAATTTGTTTTATATATATTTTTTCTATTAATTTTTTAACTTGTTCTATCTTAGTGGTTTGAGTGGTGAATTAATTTGTGTAAGGCCTACTGAGTTTCATTACACAACCCTGCTTTATCAATTTGGTGCTTTTGTATATGTTGTATTCTATGACATAGATAAAGGAAATGAATCGCATTTATTTAGTATCCCAAAGTGATGCTTGGGAGGGATTGTGGTGTTGGATCATAGAGATTAGTTTAGAGAAATGAGTCTTATTCATGGACTCCTTGAGTTTTGTTTTTTTAGTCTTCTGCATTGGCACTTTAAATTTAGTCATGTTGTGGTTTGGTTATATTGAACTTCCAGTATTTTTTGATTGTATTAAATTGTCTTCATCTATCTTGTAGTAGTTTGTTTTTCAATGGAATATGTGGTTGGTTTATTTATCTTAAAGGGAAAATTGTCTCCCAATATTTCATGATTCCCTTGACATTTATGTCCAGCCTTTCTCCCCTTGGGGATGTCACTTTATAACAGGTAGGATTTCAACCTCAACTCATGCTAATGAGGAAGGGTGGGATGTTAGAAGAAGAATTTTTTCCATGTTTTAAAAGACAGTAACTATTATATTCCTCAGGAATGTACTTCATTAATGTTATTAATATTCATCTTAAATGATGTAGTATCCATGTATGTTAATCATGGATCATTATAGAGGACCCTAAATATCACATGAATTCTAATAAAGAGATTTTGGAACAACTTATCCTATTTAAACTTCAAAATTATCCTTTATCAAACTGTCTCCCTCTATATGGGTTCAGCTTGCTAGATGAGGTTTTCATTCCTCATTTGGAAAAAAATATTCCATCATGTTGGGTTTCAATATCTCTTGATTGTACTCAGATGAAAATTTTCAAGGATGGATGACTAATTTCATATCAATCATAGGGTTTGTCTTATATAATGGAAAATTTTCTCTTATGTATGAATGGTTGTGATTTCACTCATCATCCCAATGCTAAGACATATTCGAGTATATTTATATCCTTTCAGAACAACCCAAGAGACATATAGATCTAGAAATGGGATCTCCATCCTAGTGCTAATTTATGTGATGAATGGTTGTGTTAATTCTAAGTCAGGCAAAGATTCTTTGAGTCCACTGACTAGTTATATTATATCCATCATTATGAAGCAGTATTGATTTCCCAATTTATTTTATATCTATAACTTGGTCTTATTTGAGAACTGGTTCTCCATTAGAACTATATCATTTTATATTTCCTATGGTGAGGTGGGAATAATTCTATGGGATATCTACCAACTTAGTGGGATACCCCCACTTAGAGATATGTATGATGTGTTCCTTCTTTCCACAAATTTTTAGGATGGCCCTTTGTATAATCCAATATTGGTGTGTGACATGCTCATAATTATTAAAGAAATGATAAGAAATGAGCTTATTATGTGGTCACTTATTTCCTTAAAAGTATGGATCAACATTTTCCTCAATCATAGCGGAGCTAGACTAATTACTATACACCCCCATTGGTTCCCTTTTGGAAAATTTCGTGACAATTATGGTTTATATTGGTCCATTTTGGATGCCTAGGATCACACTTCAATAGTATATGTAGTGAATCATGTATATTCCTCCAAGCCTTAGTTTGGTGAGCTTCATGGACATGTTCCAAAATTATTGTAATTTCTAATCTAGGGATGAACATTCAAGAATTCAGGTTAGTACGTTGGTGATTGTAGTTCGACTAGAGGAATGAAGATTCTTTAATCTAGTAGTGCCAAGCATTTCATGGATTAACCAAATATTTGGACACATTTAGTAATGTATTATCTCATATAGGACTTGTGTTCCTTTCCAGTTTCTATTCACCTAGATAGTGGTGCATTTCCATTTATATGAATAATACAGTGCCACCAGCGTCCCTGATGCCTGACCTCAATCAAGGTTTCTAAATATATTTGGGGTTTGGGATGTGTAACTAGGATCTGATGAGGTTACCTATGTGTTGATGCGATCTGATATCTATGATTACACCCCTCAACCTGTGCCATCTAGGTCGATCATTGATAATGAATGTGGCTCCCTCGAATAAAGGTGATACATGATCTCTCTTTAGGATGAGGTTCTTGCAACTAGGATGGATGATCCGTTCATTTGTGAGTCATTTACACCATATCATTTTGATCATCAGTTTGGCTACACCGAAAAGGTCTCCCCTCTCCCTTTGGCCAACATAAGAGGATAGAGACACCCTAGGACCATCCATTAGTTTTGGATGATGTTGGTGCATGAAGAAACCGATACTAAGATCATTCTTCCATATAATAATGCTCATTCATTTCTTAATAATGAATATCACCAGGCTTGAGTAGCAGCTTATCCGTATGGTGTTCTAA
The DNA here is from genome assembly GCA_963277665.1 of Viscum album. NCBI lineage: Eukaryota > Viridiplantae > Streptophyta > Magnoliopsida > Santalales > Viscaceae > Viscum > Viscum album. The sequence goes on from OY728145.1 coordinate 398,101,141, forward strand.
TATGAATGTTTTTCCATGTGGATAAGTTATTTTCCTCACCAACTGCTCTATCTATATCAATAATTGAGTTGATTAAAGACATCATAGAGACTTTGAGAAGGTACCATTATCCTAAAGATGACCATCCCGATAGTGGGAGAAAATATGTCGAGGAAATAATCCATTCATCACAAGAAATGGATGATGCCTATATTGAGGGGAGGAAATATTGACCCTTCTCTCTTTTTTCCTTACTAGCTCAGTTGGCTATTCCTCTATTCAGTGTGCACATCCCATCAGTTTCCAAATCTCATGCATAGTACAACATAATCTAGAATAAAATTTATGATAAAATTACTGACACTCCTTTGGAAAACTTTCAAGACCAAGGGGAATTCCTTATTGATCTTTTTAAAAACATAGGGGCTGATGGTTTTGATCAAAAACCACTATAAGAAATCAAGAGACAAATTACCTTGACCTAGAAATATTTGGCCACTAATGAGAGGGTATTAAAAAATCATGACGTTTAAGATCCACATTTCTAATATATGAATGATTCGTTTAAGACACTAAAGTAGAGAATCCAGTTTATTTCTAAATTACAAATCCAATTGGATGCCTAGACCATAAAAATATGGAGATATGAGGAAATCATAGCTCACATAACCTATAAATATTGAACAGTGTCATCCTCATTGGATACTTTTTAGAATAGAGTTTACGAGATGACTAGATTATTCATGAATCTATATCCTAGGGAAAAATAAGAAGAGGTGGGGAAAGAGACTCATCAGCTTTCAATGGATGCTTCAGATAAGACTCTTGCTAAGATTTCCATCTCATGATCAAATATTATTTTAGTTTGACCGTTTATATACACTCTACTTTTTATGTTCTTATTTGAGAGACTCTGAAATGTTGAGATTCCACCAATTTCATGTTATTAATGAATAGGTTTTCTGAACCTTTCATGTTGGTATCCAGTCTTTCTTTCATCCATGTTGTGAATGATATTTCACAGATTCAATTTTATTTTAATTGTAAATATTACCCATACTTTTCATAATATAATATAAAATTGAATGTATATATCTTAATATTTAAATCATAATATATTCTTATTTGAAAGTGATCAATAATCCCCAACAACATGAGATTCCTTGATGATATATTTACTCAAGATATCTTGAGATAACATGATTCACAAAAGGATAATTTGGTAGAATAGATGTCTCAAAGAGATAGTTCTTTATCTTTTTTAGAATCCATTAGGATTGGTGAACATGGATTTATTTTTTTTCAAGGCCATATGGTGGACCTTAAAACCATTTGATTCTTGTAGACTAAATAGATGATTTGTTTTAATTTAAGATCTTGTATACCAAACATTCAATCATTTTAGATTAGGGTCTTTTAGTTTGGACCTTATACCACTATGGTTTAGGGTATTTTAGCTCTAAACCTCTATCTAAGTATCTTATAGTCCTTTAGAATAGACCTTATATCACTATTGTTTAGGGTCTTTTAGCTTGGTCCTCATATTGCAGTAGTTTAGGTCATTTTATCTTGGAACTTTTATCACTATAGTTTAGGGTATTATAATTCATACCTTCTATCGATGGAGTTTAGGGTCATTTATCTCAGACCTTCTATCACTGTAGTTTAGGTTATTTTAGCTTAGAAAATCTATCATTATATTTTAGGGTCTTTTTTCCCATGAATTATATCATTCTAGTTTTGGGTATTTTTACTCGAACCTTAAGATTATTTTTAGTTTAATTTCTTACTACCAAGACAAGATCAATGATCATGTTATATGGTGAAGACATTCCAGGAGTGACCCAAAAACACCTTGGGGGTTTTGATTTCTATAATTTTTTTGAAAATCCTCATGTGGATCATATCTCCATTCATACAAGGTAGAGATGCTTTTGGTTGGTAGGTCAATGACCTTATGTGTATACAACATTGTTAAACATATATCTCTCCATTATTTTATAAGGGATGTGGATGATTTTTTGGGGGAATATAGGTTGAGGAAGAAATACTTGGGATTAAATGTCCACTAGGAAAATCAGAGTATGGGTGATATAACTCATAAATCAAAAAAAAATTAGTGAATATGGGATTGGAAAGAAACAATGGGGATAACCCATAACATATATATGTTCCAGGTTCCACCATGGTGTTTTTAGGAGTCAAAATTATTGGAATACTATCTTTTAAGGAGTATATTCCTTTATTTGGTTGGTTAAAGCCCTTACGCATCGATATCAAGGTCAAGAAATGATTATATTCACTCTTTATAAGGGCCATGAGATATTTTTGAATACTCAAGCATCCAAATCATGAGTTTGGAAACGGAAGAAAGCTATCCTGGAAGGGTTATGGAACCCTAGGGAAGTTCATCTATCAATTGTGAAGGTCAATCCACAATCTCTATGGTTTCAAATCACAAGGTGTGGTCTATCAAAGGTTCAATAATGGAGTGTCACATTCCAGCATTGAGAAATGGTACAAAACATGGTGAAGTAGCATCGATGATATAGAATAAACTTAGAGAGTTTGGTATGCAGATTGTAAATCAAGGTCTAAAGAGCTCAAGTTAGGAGGTTGATAAGGGACAATCATACTGGTAATATCCCATAAAAAATTATGGTGTTGCGTTCTACTGTGGTGACATCAGGGATCGCAAGGATCAAAAATCCCTTTTTTCAGAGTGACACATTTGGTTTATGACCATAGGCACATATGAAATAGACATAGGCATACATGCATAATAAAACAATTGGTCCTTTGATGCTAGGTATTGATTTCCAAGGAACATGGATGTTTTATGATGATTTAAGGAACTCAAATAATTATGTGTGAGTTGTGGGAAGTATAATATTCATAAAGGGTTTGAGAACCCTAAAAGTTATGTCACTACCTAGAGAACATATTGATACAATGATGAGATATGAAAAATCATTAATCTAAAATTTTCCAAAACCAGAGGATCCAGTGAGAATATGTTGTCTTATACTAGTGTTACAGTGTAGACCCTTCGAGATTTATACCTTACTTGTTTTTGCCCAATTTTTTTGTATAAACTATATAGTTGATGAGTATAGTGAGTGATGACTTGACTTTTTCTCAGGCCACCAATTGTGGGTTTTCAAACGGACAAGTATGGTGTCTCTTTTGATAGCAGTTTAAGGTCTTACAATTTAGACCATTATGGGATAGATTTTAAGGAAATAAAACTTTTATGAAAGTGCATGCATTTTATGGTCATGACACACATGGAACTAAAATGGGTGATGATACGTAAGGGTCCAATAAGGATAATTATGGTCAAGAGCACTCCATATTCCTTCTGAGTGGGGGAAAAATGTTTTAAATCATAACACAAGGTTCTCAAGTCATGATAAATTTTATGGTACAATCACACTGGGGATGGCCAATAACAGCCTTGCGTGATGAGTTCCTATATGGAGACGTATGGCTCATAAGGATTAGAAATCCCCCTTACAAAGAAAAGATCTCTTTGTTTGGTAGGATTGAGCCCTTATACATTGATTGCATGGTCAAAAAAGATATCCATTTTACTTTTCCATGGTCCATGAATGGTTTTTATAAAATTGTAGTGCTTGAAACCTGAAGTGAAATTTATGAATTGAGGTGCATAAAATATGGAAGAAGAACCCCATACTATAGCTGACTGGGTTAAGTATCTTGTATCCTATTAATAAAGGATGATAATGGATAATGGCCTTCATAATTTAACATCATGTAGTTGGGATATAATTTCATCAATGTAGTTTAACATAATTTGGTATGGTCATTTTTTTTGTGCAAATTTAATGTCATGTTACTGGTATATTTTCCTTGAAGATCAACATCATGTGGTAAGCACGTGGGAACCGTAATAAAACATTGTTCTAGTTATATTATATTCATAGGAAAACTATATATAGATTTGACTCATACATAGGAAAAATAGTCTTATATGGTCATTCCCTATGCATTTGGGTGTGTTTTTTATCATTTTTTCTAAATGGGACCAGGATTTGAGATCCCAGAGTTATTACATACCCTATGATGTCAGGAATCGATATACACATAGATCTTGGAAGGGAAACTCTCTACACAGTTTTGACCCATACACAGAGGATATAATTTTTTCAATTGACTATTTTAGATGGGAAAAATATTATATATCTAGGAGTCACTATGTATCCTATGATGACCAGAATCAAGACACACATAGTTATCAAGGAACCATGCAGTTTTATGTAATGAAGAAAGAAGGTTGGATTCCCAATATTAAAAGTTGTATTATGGTTGGAATAAGGATATAAATTCAGGTTTCACTACATATCCCATAATATTAGGAATCAATCCATATATAGTTCTTGAATGTATGTGTGATAGGAGACCGACACCAACAATAGTGGTCCTCTCGGGTTATGTCAATAGGAATGTGCAATTTTATGTCGTGAAAGGGACTTCAACTATGTAGTTTAATGTCATGTAGTGAGGAATCATGGTATAAATTTTTATTACTTTAATTAAGGTCCATGATGAGCCTATCATGATCTATTATTCATTTTTTATAAGGAGGAACTTATTAAAATTCCAAAGCTCATATATACTATGCTCGGTGTGAGAAATAAGGAATGAAAACAGATAGCCTCACCATGAAAAGGAAATTAAGTATATGACATGGGAATTTTTTATCATGTGGTGGTTGGACCATGATAGAGGATCAAGGTGTCCCTATGTAATTTCCTAATCCCAGATTCACAGATCTGGTACAGTACTTTGTTACATTGGCCTGATTATAAGGAATCAAGTCCCAACAGACTAAATATTTTACTATTTTTGAAAACCATAATACATACAATGGAACCATTTTACATTTGGAAATATAAAATGAAACATAATATATAACAAAATATAACGAATTTTAACCTTTAAAACTAATTGAAAGATATTTTCATCATAAATCTCGGAAAGGAAATAAAATAACATTGAGCTCAAATTCTCAGTCAGGGTAAGTTCAAAGAAAGAAATAATGAATCAGTGAGAATAAATAAGCATGGAATGGTAAATAAATGAGAACATATTCTATTTAAATAACTGGATAAGGCAAAATCAAAATGTAAAGGTAGTTAAATGAAATACATTCTGATTGATAAATAAGTTGATAATGAAGTGAATCCATAGATAATGTCAAACAAAAATATCATGGATAAATAATAGCAATAATTATATAATTTTTAATGAATAAAATTCTTAATTATCGGATGTCATGTATGAGGAACATTAAATCCTATTTCTTCAAGACCATTCACAAGATAGTTTGAAAATATAGCTAGAAAACCATTTAATTTGGCAAATGGATTTTTTTCTCATGAGAACAAATCGATGCATCTGGGGGATATTGTTTCTGATGCTTTCGTCGGGGTGCACACATCCATCACGGGGAGGATACGTGATTGTTGCCCCGCATTCCTTCTTTCCAAAGGCGGGTAGAATTCGTTCCTTGTTCAGGGACGTCTTCTCCTTGATCGAAATAGGATGATGTAATGTCGGTTCTTCCTTCCATGGATTCCTCCTCGGATCTCGTCACCTAGTCCAGGTCTCCCTCATAGATTTAAGACATTTTCATGAAACTCTTCCTGACACCGTATATTCATGGCACTAGTTAATTACACTGCTTCTGTCAGGACATTCCAAGGGGTCCGGTCAGGGCAGCAACCTTCGGTTAGGGGAGTAGTCACGTTGGGCATCACTGGCATGTCTGGATGATGGGGGATTGGAATGTATATCTTTTATCCCTTATTATAGGGCTTCTCGAGGGCGCGGGAGCCCGAGGCATCCCACATCAAACACGGGGAATCGTATGCCATAGGCATGTGTCTGAGGTTTTTCTCAACTTCCCATGTTTAACACAGGGTATGCCGCAAGTTTAACGTCCAGCAGAGATGGATTAGACTGATCGGAACACTGATTGAAGTGGATCAGATGGAGGAACCCCCTGGAGGGAATGCTGATATTGGGGCCAATGCGTGGGTGGCTTCCTGAATGTTGTTTTATAGAATGGGGATTGGGTGGCATGATCCTGTCAGGATGTGGTGGCTTGGGTGAGGATCAAGATGGGTGATGGAAGGTTCTGTGAATGGTATGGAACCGTCATGGGGTGATGATGGTTTTGGGCTTGAGCCTCAAAGAGACTTTCTACGTATCCCTGTGGTGGGGAATCAAAGTCTGCATAGTTCGATATGACGATGAGACAACTGGGGAGGCGACCCATGATTGTAACAGCCCAAGATTTTATAAAAAATATTCTTTTTAATTTTATTAATGTCTTGTGTTGTACGCTACACCAAAAGGAGCTTTCACAACACGCATCCTTGACTTGCCTTGCATTACACGCAATCTCGACCTTCCTCGATAGCGTGTGTAATACGCAATACCGAGTTTCACTAAACAACGATATGCTATTAAAATATTATTAAAACTAGCCGGTATGAATAGTAATAACCACTTTTTAAAATTCTGTAAATCTTATTTATCAAAATGAACTTCATTTTTGGATTCGGAGTATCGAATTTAGCCTAAGGTGAAATTTTGGTACATTTCGGATAACTTTCATATTCTGATGAATAGTGAAAATTACTAAATTATAATTAAAAACAACTTTTTTAATCGAAATAATTAATAGTGATAAATTATTAATTTGAGTGGTTTTAAAGTATATTTAGAATATATTTTTACAATTTAATACAATGTTGTTCATTGGTTGTAATTTCAGATTTAAACCAGACATAAACAAATGTCAATCTTTTGATAGATATTGTTTCTTAAAAACACGCTATTTGTTTTAACAGCGGGATTTAATTATAAAATTAATTAATGCAACTTCTATGTTATGAATTTGGTAAAATAGACTTCATTTTTGAATTCGGAATATGAAATAAAGCTTAGGATGAAATTTTGGCATTTTTCTGAAAACCTTCAATTTTTGATGAATAGTGAAACTACTAATTGGTAGTTAAAAAACTGAATTTTTCATAAAACTTAATTTTACCGCTTCTGTGAATGGAATTTCAAAAATCCGAGAGACACGGTTGATGTCAGTAAGTAAAATGTGGTTCAATGAGATGAAAATAATTTTTGATGAATAGTAACTTTTTACTTTTTTTTACCGCGGTTAATAGTAAATAGGGTAACTGAGGGTAAATATGATATTACTATTACCCTAACACATGTCCTAATTTTATTGGAAAAGTGTAATTCGACCAAAAACAAGCTTAGGAATAAAATATGACCATTTAGGCCCACTTGGATTAGATTAGGACATTTATTATTATTTAATTCAAAGAAGAGTTAAAAGAGTTAAAATCAAAGTTTATTTACTAAAACATTTTTAATATAGGGTTATACATAAGATAAATTAGATTGTAAATATTCATTAGAAAGCTAAAAAGATTTCCTACATAATGATATTTTATTTATAATTATTAAACTTTAAATAAATTAATTTATTTATGACACAACGATGATGCAGTAATTACCCTTTTCTGGAAATATTAACATAATTGATGTTATAAATACTCAAATGAATGTAATTTGAGACTTTTTATGAATTCCACTAATTTTATAGGTTACTATGATATATTAGTGTTGATTTAATCAACTTGGTTTGAACATATAATTCTGTTATGACTTTCACAAAAATCATATATCAAATAGTGTGAAAATTGACACAAAATAGTTTTTAAATCAAATATTATATTATTAATTGTTATTTTATTCCTAAAAATCTAAGGTTCGGCTAACTGACTTAGATAAGGATATATATATTAATAATAAACAATTTGAGGTTCTTTTGGCATGTTATAGTAAGTGTATTAACCATATAGTGAAAGAAAACAAAAAGACACGGTAAAAGTTAAATTATTTAACTTAGAGTTAAATCTAATTGATAAGGTTAAAATAATATCCTAAACTTGTCTAAATTCTATTGGTTGATAGGATTTCGACCCATACCCACTTTAGCTTCGAAATAAGACCCTTTGGAACCATTATAAACCGATTTTGACTTTAATATAAAATAATATTTTGAGATATTCCTAAGGTGCCCCTCTCCTCCCCTATAAAAGGACACCTCCTCCCCCTCCTCCTCACACCAATTTGAGCACTCAAGCTCGGCCAACCCCTGCCATTTTCTCCTCTCCACTTCCCTAGAATAATCCTAGAGGTCCTGGTCTTCTCCAAAGACCAATCTTAGTTCCTTAAGTGGGGGATTCAAAGAGGCGTTCCAAAGAAGAGGTAATATCCATTACCGATCTTTTCAATTTCTTTCTTCTTCAACTTCTTCTTCTTTAGTTGTTTCATGATAAAGTAATAACATCAGTATTACTTACATACTGATATGTTATTATAAATATGAAACAACCCTTATTCACCTTCTATCCATCCTACGGAAAAAATGAAATCACCGCGCGTGCGTACGTACGGAATACCGTCTCCACGCCGTGGTGTAATCTATTTTCCACCATCACCTTAAAAGGATGGGTATAATGGTGTAATTAGTAACTATATATGATTATTATGAAGTAATATTGATACTGAAATAATATATATATACTTAAATACAATTCCACGATCATAGGAACGATATCATCACTCGTGCGTACGTACGGAATACCGTCTCCACGATGTGATGCGACTCGTTCTACATGATCTTCATTTCATAATGATTATATAAATGAATTGAATGAATGAATATGGTATATACTACACTAATACCATTCTGTAAATGAATTATCTATAACCTAAAGATAAGAATAATAATTTATTCGACAAAACACGCATAAGAATAAAAAGTTATAAAGACCCGAGTAACAAGTAACAATGAAATATTACTAACAAGAAGCTAATAATATGACTATATATGATATCATATCAATATGTATGATTATGGAATAAGTCAATAACATTATTTAAACCATTATACAGGAGCTTCGGACACGAACAAAGCAAATCGGACCTAAGGTAAGGGAAATATCACAATCTCATTTTTATCCGAGATTGTTTATACTTTGGCATTTACTGGGGTGTATTTTATCATCCACATCCATGTTCCCTCAATATGTAATATTGTTTCCATCCACTTACAATAGTTTAAATCCAATTTTACCCTTTGGTGAGTTTTTAGTAAAGAATATGAAAGGAATCTTTTGTCGTTTTTTTTCGTACGAGGTACTTTTTGACTTTTCCGACAAAAGTACGAGAAGAATATTTTTTTTAACTTAAACGGAACGAACGAATTTTTATGGTTTTATAAAGCCTTATTTTCATTAAGCTTCCTCCAAAATATTTCATGACTATTTTCAATAAAATCTCTTTCTTTTAAAATTGCATGATGTTTTGTGAAAAGAAATTGATTTTGAAGAAGAAAGGATATTTTCCTCAAGAATTCAATTCAAGTGTTTTATCAAAATTATTTTCCATCTAAGATAATAAAGGGTTCTGTTTCTATCCATATTTTTACATTGATTTGACTATGTTATGATGGAATTCTATTTATGAATTCCTTTATCTTATATGAATGGTTTTATGATGTCATGTTGTTTAAGAATCCCATTTTTATTACATGGGTTATGAAATGATGTATGATTTATGATTTTGTGGCACACATAAGAATGGTATCATTATGAGATGGGTGGGACCTATATCTCCCTCAAATGCATTGGGTAAAGATTTTATATCTCATGAGATAGACATAGCTGAAATGGTAGGTTATACCGGTTCAGTGAAACAGGACTGAAACGAGGGTTACTCGATTCAGAAAGGGACTTTGTCCACTAAGATAGTCTTGGAATTGAGTCTTGACTAACAAGAAATGATTTTCTATGATTATGTGTGTATGCCACAAAGTTTCATGTTTTAAGTTATGCTTATTGGGATTTCATTTCACTACTATGATTTATCCCATGTTTTGAAATTATGCTCTCTTTTGCAGGTTAAGATTTCCAAAAGTTATGTTCTTATGAATATGATGTGATTGATTTTCTTTTCTTTACCCTTACTGAGCATTTGAGCTCACCCTTTTATGTTTTCTTTTCCCCAGGATATAAAGAATGGTTTTAGGTAAAAAAAAGGGAAGATCTTTATGGGAGATGTTGAAGATCTTTCACCACGATTAGAAGATTACGTTCCGAGTTTCCAAAGACACTAAACTATTACGATCCTTGTGTGTGTGTTTTAGTTATGTACTAAGTATTCCGCAAAAGTAATGTAATGTCAATGTACGTCAAGATACGGGTCTCTACAGTTGGTATCAGAGGAAAGGTTTAGTCAACCTTTGGAAACTAGGATGCGAAAACGTTAGTGAGATCCCTAGAGATATTTCTAAGGTATGTCTAGGGATGTCTCTAAGGTTAAGTATACGTATAGGTTATAGTCCTAGAATTGCTCTAACGATCTTAGAATTTAACCTAAGATGTTAGATATTGAGGGTACTACCCCTTTATTATGTTGTTTTCCCTAGCATGATTTTTGCCTCTCACACTATTCATTTGGGGTTTTAGACGATGGCTGGAACCCGAAGGAACCGTGTTGATCAATGCAATGGACAATGCAATGATTGTCCCCCTGAGCAACCAAACGATATGGGAGCTGGAATGCAAAATCTTGTAGCCATGCTCACACAACTTTCTCAAGCTATGAATCATGCAGGACTTCCAAACGAGCAAAGGAAGGAGCAACATTCTGTTGAATCCTTCATGAGGCAGCGTCCGCCTTCTTTCAGTGGGTCTACTGATCCATTAGTTGCTGAACAATGGATTAGTACTACTGAAAAGATATTTTCAGTTCTTCAATGTTCTGAACATGATAAAGTCATCTTAGCAGTATATCGTTTGGAAGGTGAAGCTGATCAATGGTGGAATCTTATCAAGAATACGAGGCAAAGAGATGAAATTGATTCCATGGAATGGGATGAGTTCAAGAACTTGTTTTTCAGTAAGTACTTCCCTCGTATTCTTCGAACGAAGATGGAGAAGGAGTTTCTTGAACTAAAGCAAAAGGATGATGAATCTGTTGGTATATACGAAGCGAATTTTACAAGACTTGCAAGGTATGCATCTGGCATTATCATCCAACCTGAAAGTAAAGTTGATCGATTTTTCAGTGGCTTAAAACCAAGTCTTCGAAGGGAATTAGCTATAAGAGACTTCAGTAGCTATGAAGAAATTGTGCTTTGTGCTATCAAGGTAGAAATGGAAGTTGGTGTTACATATCCATCTCATGGTTTTGACAAGAAACGAAAGATGGAGTTCAAGGAGAAATCTCAGAATAATGGTGAAAAGAAGATGAATGTTTCCTTATGCACAAAGTGTGGAAAGAAGCATGGTGGAGATTGTCTTAAAGGGACTAGAAAATGTTTTAAGTGTGGAAAAGAAGGTCATCGAGCAGCTGAGTGTCGAAGTAATGGAAAAAGGGATTCTAATGAAGTGAATAAAGCAAACACTGCAGAGAACGCACAACCAACACTTCAATGCTTCAAGTGCAAGGAGATGGGACATTATGCCAATAAATTCCCTAATCCAAGGGTTAGTGATGATCGACATGAGCAACCGCTTAAGGCAAAGGACAAAGGGAAGTCACATGCGATCACTATTGGCAATGTTGAATATGACAACGATGTGGTGGAATGATTAAGTTTTTATGTAATGGGATTCCAAAATAATGTTGTATCATGGAATATTGGAATATTTATGTATTGGTCTAATGTGGTATTCAAAGTGATTGAGATATTATGCGCATAATGAAGGGAAAACGAGAAAATGAAATGTTTAACAGTATTCATGAGCTCATGATTGATATAAGGACTAAGTGATATCACGAGGATTTTGGTATGTGGAAAGAGTTAACTTTTAATAGAATTCATGTTTTCAATAAGGTTCAATGGGTATTTAAGAGAATACATGATTAAGGCCTTTGAATGTTTGGAATGTGACCAACAAGACATATATATGGGGATTAACGATAGTATTAAATCTCTGGTAATCGTTTTCACTATATTATGAGAGTGGACTGCAGTATTATGGATAAGCCTAAAGATTGGAATGGATTATGTTGGACATAAGTTAGTATTGTTTAAGGATAGAAGTTTTTTCGATATTATTTATGGGATGTTATAGTAATATAGTTTTAGAAAAAGGACAACCTGCAGGACGGGCGACAGCCCATCGCTTCGGACAAGGCTGTGGGAATCGAACCCACAACCGAAGTGCGACTGGCCTTTATCGCCTACCACTGGCCTACAGGAAGTCCCTGTTTAGTAGAAACTAGTTTTATTATATTAAGCAGTATGATATATGAAGTATAAGTCCATTTTAGGAACTATATATGATTAATCTCACTATAGATCGACTTATGTATATAATTTTTGCTAACCTTTTGTTTGAGACAGATGGAATGACCCGTCATTCTATCACATGATCTGCTAACACTTCACGAATAACAAATTCAACTTCATTTATTTAAGAGATGAAGTGGAAATTGTTCTAGGCACGAACAATAGTGAGATTGTACCAAAATAAAGAAAGTATTTATTCCAATTCAAATTTTCAACTTTAGGGAAATGATCTTGAAAACCAAAAATGTTGTCCTAGTGATCTTATACCTGATGAATCGGATGGTACCTTAGATCGTCACAAATTTATGGATTTGTGATTATTGGCTTTTCCATAGCCATGTTCTCTACCACTCTCCATCAGAACATGATGGTTAGATTTCTCTTCCATATCCATATTTTCACCTATGTGGAAACCCAATGATTAGTTTATTTGGGTAACCGTTACGTTTCATACTTTTGTTTTTAAAGATTGGTTTTGATATTCCTTTTTACGATGTGGGTTTCTATTAAAGAAACTTTCAAATAGTAAACCATTTATAACCCCGACGAATTTCGAGGGCGAAATTCATTTTAAGGGGGGTAGAATGTAACAGCCCAAGATTTTATAAAAAATATTCTTTTTAATTTTATTAATGTCTTGTGTTGTACGCTACACCAAAAGGAGCTTTCACAACACGCATCCTTGACTTGCCTTTCATTACACGCAATCTCGACCTTCCTCGATAGCGTGTGTAATACGCAATACCGAGTTTCACTAAACAACGATATGCTATTAAAATATTATTAAAACTAGCTGGTATGAATAGTAATAACCACTTTTTAAAATTCTGTAAATCTTATTTTTAAAAATGAACTTCATTTTTGGATTCAGAGTATCGAATTTAGCCTAAGGTGAAATTTTGGTACATTTCGGATAACTTTCATATTCTGATGAATAGTGAAAATTACTAAATTATAATTAAAAACAACTTTTTTAATCGAAATAATTAATAGTGATAAATTATTAATTTGAGTGGTTTTAAAGTATATTTAGAATATATTTTTACTATTTAATACAATGTTGGTCATTGGTTGTAATTTCAGATTTAAACCAGACATAAACAAATGTCAATCTTTTGATAGATATTGTTTCTTAAAAACACGCTATTTGTTTTAACAGCGGGATTTAATTATAAAATTAATTAATGCAACTTCTATGTTATGAATTTGGTAAAATAGACTTCATTTTTGAATTCGGAATATGAAATAAAGCTTAGGATGAAATTTTGGCATTTTTCTGAAAACCTTCAATTTTTTATGAATAGTGAAACTACTAAGTGGTAGTTAAAAAACTGAATTTTTCATAAAACTTAATTTTACCGCTTCTGTGAATGGAATTTCAAAAATCCGAGAGACACGGTTGATGTCAGTAAGTAAAATGTGGTTCAATGAGATGAAAATAATTTTTGGTGAATAGTAACTTTTTACTTTTTTTTTACCGCGGTTAATAGTAAATAGGGTAACTAAGGGTAAATATGATATTACTATTACCCTAACACATGTCCTAATTCTATTGGACAAGTGTAATTCGACCAAAAACAAGCTTAGGAATAAAATATGACCATTTAGGCCCACTTGGATTAGATTAGGACATTTATTATTATTTAATTCAAAGAAGAGTTAAAAGAGTTAAAATCAAAGTTTATTTACTAAAACATTTTTAATATAGGGTTATAAATAAGATAAATTAGATTGTAAATATTCATTAGAAATCTAAAAAGATTTCCTACATAATGATATTTTATTTATAATTATTAAACTTTAAATAAATTAATTTATTTATGACACAACGATGATGCAGTAATTACCCTTTTAAGGAAATATTAACATAATTGATGTTATAAATACTCAAATGAATGTAATTTGAGCCATTTTATGAATTCCACTAATTTTATAGGTTACTATGATATATTAGTGTTGATGTAATCAACTTGGTTCGAACATATAATTCTGGTATGACTTTCACAAAAATCATATATCAAATAGTGTGAAAATTGACACAAAATAGTTTTTAAATCAAATATTATATTATTAATTGTTATTTTATTCCTAAAAATCTAAGGTTCGGCCAAATGACTTAGATAAGGATATATATATTAATAATTAACAATTTGAGGTTCGTTTGGCATGTTATAGTAAGTGTATTAACCATATAGTGAAAGAAAACAAAAAGACACGGTAAAAGTTAAATTATTTAACTTAGAGTTAAATCTAATTGATAAGGTTAAAATAATATCCTAAACTTGTCTAAATTCTATTGGTTGATAGGATTTCGACTCATCCCCACTTTAGCTTCGAACTAAGACCCTTTGGAACCATTATAAACCGATTTTGACTTTAATATAAAATAATATTTTGAGATATTCCTAAGGTGCCCCTCTCCTCCCCTATAAAAGGACACCTCCTCCCCCTCCTCCTCACACCAATTTGAGCACTCAAGCTCGGCCAACCCCTGCCATTTTCTCCTCTCCACTTCCCTAGAATAATCCTAGAGGTCCTGGTCTTCTCCAAAGACCAATCTTAGTTCCTTAAGTGGGGGATTCAAAGAGGCGTTCCAAAGAAGAGGTAATATCCATTACCGATCTTTTCAATTTCTTTCTTCTTCAACTTCTTCTTCTTTAGTTGTTTCATGATAAAGTAATAACATCAGCATTACTTACATACTGATATGTTATTATAAATATTAAACAACCCTTATTCACCTTCTATCCATCCTACGGAAAAAATGAAATCACCGCGCGTGCGTACGTACGGAATACCGTCTCCACGCCGTGGTGTAATCTATTTTCCACCATCACCTTAAAAGGATGGGTATAATGGTGTAATGAGTAACTATATATGATTATTATGAAGTAATATTGATACTTAAATAATATATATATACTTCAATACAATTCCACGATCATAGGAACGATATCATCACTCGTGCGTACGTACGGAATACCGTCTCCACGATGTGATGCGACTCGTTCTACATGATCTTCATTTCATAATGATTATATAAATGAATTGAATTAATGAATATGGTATATACTACACTAATACCATTCTGTAAATGAATTATCTATAACCTAAAGATAAGAATAAGAATTTATTCGACAAAACACGCATAAGAACAAAAAGTTATAAAGACCCGAGTAACAAGTAACAATGAAATATTACTAACAAGAAGCTAATAATATGACCATATATGATATCATATCAATATGTATGATTCTGGAATAAGTCAATAACATTATTTAAACCATTATACAGGAGCTTCGGACACGAACAAAGCAAATCAAACCTAAGGTAATGGAAATATCACAATCTCATTTTTATCCGAGATTGTTTATACTTTGGCATTTACTGGGGTGTATTTTATCATCCACATCCATGTTCCCTCAATATGTAATATTGTTTCCATCCACTTACAATAGTTTAAATCCAATTTTACCCTTTGGTGAGTTTTTAGTAAAGAATATGAAAGGAATCTTTTGTCGTTTTTTTTCGTACGAGGTACTTTTTGACTTTTCCGACAAAAGTACGAGAAGAATGTTTTTTTTAACTTAAATGGAACGAACGAATTTTTACGGTTTTATAAAGCCTTATTTTAATTATGCTTCCTCCAAAATATTTCATGACTATTTTCAATAAAATCTCTTTCTTTTAAAATTGCATGATGTTTTGTGAAAAGAAATTGATTTTGAAGAAGAAAGGATATTTTCCTCAAGAATTCAATTCAAGTGTTTTATCAAAATTATTTTCCATCTAAGATAATAAAGGGTTCTGTTTCTATCCATATTTTTACATTGATTTGACTATGTTATGATGGAATTCTGTTTATGAATTCCTTTATCTTATATGAATGGTTTTATGATGTCATGTTGTTTAAGAATCCCATTTTTATTACATGGGTTATGAAATGATGTATGATTTATGATTTTGTGGCACACATAAGAATGGTATAATTATGAGATGGGTGGGACCTATATCTCCCTCCAATGCATTGGGTAAAGATTTTATATCTCATGAGATAGACATGGCTGAAATGGTAGGTTATACCGGTTCAGTGAAACAGGACTGAAACGAGGGTTACTCGATTCAGAAAGGGACTTTGTCCACTAAGATAGTCTTGGCATTGAGTCTTGACTAACAAGAAATGATTTTCTATGATTATGTGTGTATGCCACAAAGTTTCATGTTTTAAGTTATGCTTATTGGGATTTCATTTCACTACTATGATTTATCCCATGTTATGAAATTATGCTCTCTTTTGCAGGTTAAGATTTCCAAAAGTTATGTTCTTATGAATATGATGTGATTGATTTTCTTTTATTTACCCTTACTGAGCATTTGAGCTCACCCTTTTATGTTTTCTTTTCCCCAGGATATAAAGAATGGTTTTAGGTAAAAAAAAGGGAAGATCTTTATGGGAGATGTTGAAGATCTTTCACCACGATTAGAAGATTACGTTCCGAGTTTCCAAAGACACTAAACTATTACGATCCTTGTGTGTGTGTTTTAGTTATGTACTAAGTATTCCGCAAAAGTAATGTAATGTCAATGTACGTCAAGATACGGGTCTCTACAATGATAATGGGCGTGTGGATGGGACCTAGAATAAATGGAACCTCTGGGTTGGGGCATGAGCTTCCTGAGACATATAGGCTTGAGATATAGATCAGGATGAGATGAGAGTGATGGGATCGAACCTCATTGAGGATTCCTACGTATCCCTGTGGTAGGGAATCAAAGTCCACATAGTTTAGGTGGAATTTGGGGCTTACACTCTAAGGTGGACCATGGGGTCGGTAAAACGACGTGAAGGTGGACCTGGGATCCTGATGGATGGTGGGTTTGAACCTCGGGGAGGCTTCTTACGTACCATTCCTTAACATGGATCAAAGTCCTCGTAATTCAGGATGATGTATGGGGCTTACACTCTGAGGTGGCCCAAGTGGTTGGTTGTTGGGGATTGAACCTCATGGAGGCTTCCTACGTACCATGCCTTGACATGGATCAAAGTCCTTGTAGTTTGGGATGGTATGGGGCTTACACTTGGAGGCGGATCAAGTGGTTGGTTGTTGGGGCTTGAACCTCATGGAGGTTTCCTATGTACCATGCCTTGACATGGATCAATGTCCCCATAGTTTGGGATGGTATGTGGCTTACACTTTGAGTCGGACCAAGTGGTTGGTTTTACGGCTTGAACATCATGGAGGCTTGCTATGTACCATGCCTTGACATAGATCAAAGTCCTCGTAGTTCAGGATGGTATGAGGCTTACACTCTGAGGTGGCCCAAGTGGTGTGTTGTGGGGCTTGAACCTCATTGAGGCTTCCTAAGTACCATGCCTTGACATGGATCAAAGTCCCCATAGTTCGGGATGGTATGGGGTTTACACTCTGAGGTGTCCCAAGTGGTGGGTTTTGCGGCTTGAACATCGTGGAGGCTTCCTACGTACCATGCCTTGACATGGATCAAAGTCCCTGTAGTTCGGGATGGTATGTGGCTTACACTCTAAGGCATCCCAAGTGGTGTGTTGTGGAGGTTGAACCTCGTGGAGGCTTCCTATGTACCATGGCTTGACATGGATCAAAGTCCCCGTAGTTTGGGATGGTATGGGGCTTACACTCTAAGGTGGCCCAAGTGGTTGTGACATGGTCAGTGCTTGTTCTAAGCTCACGTGAGTCATACTCCGTGTGAGAAACAAGAGATAGAAGAGACTTGACGATCACATCACGAAAGGTGTGTCCATGGAAGATAGAGTGGGGCTTATGCATGGAGCGGCCCAAAGAGGAAACAAGGGCTTATGTAGGGTTAGCAGCCCGAGAAGTCAGGGCTTACTCCAGTATGGAGCCCCGAGGGCAACAAAGAAAAGAGAGAGAGGGACTCGGTACCGAAGAAAGGAGAAGCATCGTTTCCTATCACACCCTTTTCTAGCCCTGGGGACCTAAGATGAAAGGGGGAGTAGGGATGCTTCCTCCGGCAAGAAAAGCTAGGGGCTTACACTAAGGTGGCTGCCCTTTTCTCACGGACAAACGCCACTCCGACAAGGAGGATATCATCCCCTATGAGGGGTGATCCCATCCCCATGGAGACGAGTGGGCTTGGATAATTTCCAAGGTCGGGGACCCTACGTGCAAAGCAGAGGGGAAAGGGAATAGTTTAACATCATGTGATGAGGACGAAGGGGATTGGCAGTTTAACGTCCTGCAGCTCGGACGAGGTAGGTGCGCTCCGTACCCCTTGGATTTACATAACTGGTACCTTCTACCCCTTGTGGAAGGGAAGGTATTGGAAACTCCGTACAGGGGGGTGTTATGGAGAGAACCGTTGAAGGGTCCACATTAGCATGGCTATGTAAGAAGCAATAGTCGTTATCATGCCTATGCGAAGAAGCATGAGGCGAAGCAACACAATGGGAAGAACCATCCAAGGTACTTTGAAGTTACTTCGTACAAGCCTAGAAGGTCATACGAGAAGGTGGTGTACGATGTGGATGCCCATGGCATGAGAGACACCTGTGAACAGCCTCCATAAGAAGAGCATTAGACACTCGTGCAAAGGTATGCCTAAGGAGCACAGGGAACGCGAGTGAAGAGGTATCCGAGGAGCACCGAGGTGAGGGGTCCCGAAGAGTTGCACGCAACCTTTGAAGCTTGCGTGCGAAACAAGTAGCTCTACGCAAAAAGCACCAGGCTGGAGCAAAATCAGTGAGGATCGCTCGTAAATGGAGCCTAGGTTTTGCGTTCAAATATAAAGGATTGCACGCAAGGAGTATGAATTTTGCGCAATTGGGAGAGGTTGCACACAATGACTGGGGTGCGTGCAATTGAAGGGGATTGCGCGCAATGCCTGAGGTGCGCGTAACTGAAGGGGATTCGCGAAATTATTCGGCCTGCATGCAAGTGGAAGGGATTGCATGCCAGGGGAGGACCCCGAAGGGATTGGAATTCAGTCTTAAAACAAGGGGATCTCACGTGAAGGCAGACCCCGAGGTGACTTGGCATGAAAATAATCGTACCTGAAAGCCATCTTTGTGTGCGTGGAAGGCGAACTCCACACATGAGAGCCGGTTCGGATTCTTCATGCTAGAATTTGAAGGGTTCACCTTCTATTTATAGGCATCTGGGGGTGTGGAAAGTAGGTTGGTGTGAAATAATTTCACGCTGAGGGTAGCGGCACGAAATGTCCACCGCGCAAGGCGGGGTGGGTGTGAAATATTTCGTGTCCACGCCGCAGAACTTTTGCGAATCCTAGAAAATTTCATGTGGGGCATAATTTTTTCGTGCACTTAGGAATTTTTTTCGTGTGACTCCTTCGGGGCCCCCCGGACTAGGTCCCCAGATCCAAATATGACTTCACTTTGTCATTTTGGAACCTTCTGCATCACTTGAGCGTTTTTAGGTGTCTACAAATGCCCCCCCTCGGAATTGGATCAGTGAGGGGTCGCAACAGTCGGAATCCAAGGGAAACACCGAAATGTAGAACTCCACGAGGTCCATGCGCGTAAAATACTAGAAGAGGTGCACAAAACCCAAGGGGGAGCGGAATATAATTTTTGCGTGCGTGCGGAAACCATTATTTGCCTATAAAAACCGTCGTGGGTCCCATGGTCCATACAAATTTCTTCACGCAACAAGCTCTGAGATCTAGTGCATGAAAATTCCTCTGGCCCTGCGAGAAAAACTGCTCTGGCTGTTTGCAATTCCACCAAGATCAGGTGTCATTTTACGCGAAAACCCAGGGATTTTTGTGCCACAGTCTGATATTTCGTGACGACCGCTGATTTTTCACACCACCCTCCCAGATTCTGCGCCAGCTACTCAAACACTTTTTCAGAAGAAGATGGTTGTAAACCAAGCTGATGAGGGAGAAGCCGCTGCTCGAAGGGCTGAAATGGTTTTCAACCCAGATGTTTATGGAGAAAAAAGGATTGTCTCCAAAAACCATACCCTTTTCAATATGCTAACCCTTTCCCAAAATAATTATTCCCTTTCCAACAATCTACCATTATGGGACTTCAGAATTCTGGAGGAGGTCCCTTTGCTAGGTTTTGAGGTTGATACACCGTGGTCATGGGTGACCCGTGAGGATGATATCCCTTGATACAACATCACCAACAATGGTCATCATGCTATAGAAACCAGGCACATGGACATTTACATCCTGAATCCCAGGACTAGGACCATTGTTGGGGGTGATCCTGTCGCGGAGAGTTCCTCGACCCTCTACGCGAGCACATTCCGTCAGAGCGTCACTGATGAGGCCAAAGGCTGGCTGCAGGACGGGGACCTCTGATCCAAAGGCAACTTCACCAGCGAATGGGCCTGGGCATACTGGGTTTTCCATACATGTGACCAATTTGGGGTTGAGCTATGGCATATCGGCTTATTCGAGGCGGTGTGGACATCGCAATTTCACTTCTATCACCAGCACGAGCTCAGGCCAGACCTGTTCACTCGGTGGTCCCCTGATACCAATACCTTCCATCTCCATCATGGGGAAGTCGGTATCAGTCTCTGGGACATTCATTGTATCGGGGGTATCCCTTTGTAGGGCCACCAATATTATGAATTCCTTCCGCCAATGAGCACCTCGGGAGACAGATCAAGAACCCCCATACTGACATGGAATTTATTGGATCAGGCTAAGGAGAAGCAGGGAGTCAAGGATTTCCTGAAGGACATCACTTACAAGGACTTTTTTAGCCTATTCTTGGAAAGGGATCCGAAAGTCAAGATGCCAGGTCGAGGGAGACAGTGTCCAACCGTGGCATAGAGGAGCAAGAGTGGATCATGCTGGAGGATCCTAGAGGAATGGCACTACCAGTCATGGGGCTACACTATAAACGAGATCCAGGACCTGAATGTTCAGAAGGCCGGATTCCTCGCCACATTCCTGAGTGGGTAGATCTTGCGGGTGAGGGACGCAAATATGGGAGTCCATCCAGTGACCCTGGTGATGGCTGGCATCATGGCTTCCAACAAAAGATTCAATATGGGGGTCCCCGTGCTGGCTCGACTGTCACACCTGGACTTCGCACCAAGGTATGTTTATTTATTATTTATTATTTTTAGATTTATTACGTTAGTTTAGTTGCCTTTTTATAATTTTCTTTTCGTTGGAAAGCGGGATGAGCACGAAATTAGTGTGTGCATCTGCGCTGATAAATGAACGCTGCCTTGACAAAGACTGATGAGCGGGCAGGGCACGGGGGAAGCCGTGCGGCCTGCCTGGTGTGCGGGTGGACCTTTTTATCATTAACTTTTTTTTAAACGCATATCTTTATTCATTAATACCATTATTATTATTATTATTATTATTATTGTTGTTGTTGTTGTTGTTGTTGTTGTTGTTGTTGTTGTTGTTGTTGTTATTGTTATTGAACCACCTTTATTAATGTATTTTATTAATTTCATTTACCATTTTATTTTTATTGATTTTATTATAGGTTGGTTTGGTTTTTTTTAGTTCCTATTTCATTTTTATTTTATTTTATTTTCTATTCCTTTTCTTTTTTTTCTTTTTTCTTTTTTTTCTTTCTCTATTTCACTTTTTTCCTCTCTCCCTTGCTCTCCCTCTGTCGTGGAAATATTCACTCTCCCTCACCTTGCTCATGCGCAGCCTCCACCAAAACCCTAGGGGTCGTTGCCTTCTCTCCCTCTCGCCAGATCGGCTCCAGTACCATCTCCCCGCCTTTTTCTATTTCTCCCCCTGGACGCTGCTTTCTCTCCCTCTCACCGGATCGGCTCTAGCACCACCTCGGCCGGATTCCGCACCGGCGACGTCACGCCTCCTCTATCCAGTAGACCACCGGGACGCACCTCCCTCCTTTCTCCTCCGCCGCGCCGGGCCACACTGTCCCTGCTACCTCCCATTCGTCCGCCCTCCCTCTTACCTCTAATAGCCTTGTGGCGACCTTCCTCGCACCGTCCCTCCTTACACCACTCTGCCCAAGCCGTCAACCACCCTGGTTCCTCCCATCGCGAAGTCCGCATGCACCCCTATCCAGCTGAAACACCTGCAAACAGCCCCTTATAGGTTCGATCGATACCCCCGCACCCTCCCTAGCTCAAACGAGCTTCCAGTGGATTCCATTCTCGTTCTACCGGCGTTACGAAACCCTTGAAACTCTCCGATGACCCCCGTACAGTCTTTCGCACTCATGTTGTAGGTGCATTTCACCTTGTTTTGTTGTTCCTCCCATTTGATAATTTTTTTTGGATAGGGTTTTCCTTTTTTTGGGGTCTAATTTTGATGTTTTGGGTTTAGTCTACTGTTTTAGGGTCCAAATTGTTCTCTGCATTGCGCGTTGAGGTGCAATTGGGGATGCACACTTTTTTTTCAAAGCTGACGACACACCGGTAGGTGGTTCCGCACACAAGTATTAATTTACAATCATTTGCTTTCTTATCTAATTAATTGAGTTCTTTTTTCTATTTTTTGACATACTGCGGAATTGTCTTTGACTGAGTTTTATTGTGCATTTATTTATTTAGAGTTATGTTGAAGTTATTCTCGTGAATTTTGTTGTGAAAACTCACTTTGGACTGTTTATTACTGTTTGTAAACTGTGCAGTGTGTGATTTAGGAAGTGCAGATGACGCGGTTTATATTTTAGCGTGCGTCAGAATATGTTTTATTTTAAAAATGGGTTTTGAGTGACTTTTTCCCTTCAAAAACTTTTGCGACATGTTTGAAACTGTTTAATAAATCTTCAAAGTGATTTCGTTGAGTTATGTACCTAGTTTAATTCAATACGTAAGTAGTGTAGTTTGAGTTTCAAAAAGTTTTGGTGTGCATGTGGTTTTCAAAAAGGATATCAGTGTGCAGGTGACATGTTATGTAAACTTTGGATTTAGTTGAGCACAAGGGGGAAGCCGGGGTATTAGGTGGGGGACTAGGACTAGTGAGCTAGTGTTCCGGAGATGACTCGGCCCGGTTTCACCGGCAGGATAGACAATTGCAACACTAACTAAACATATGATATCTGAGGGTCGTGGCCTTTTAATCCACGTGTTCTGAGGGTTGTGGCCTTCTAAGACACCTTATCTAAGGGTCATGGCCATCTAAGCCACGTTTCACTAAGACACGACATTCTAGGGTCCCACATGTTTCTAGTACCCATAGGGCCTCTCCCATCCTTTGGTGCTACCGGTTACTTTGCATGCATAATGATACGTGATATGTCACTTGCGTTACTACCCAAAAATGTGTTTACCTTAAACTTTTTTTTTCTTTAAAGTCATCTTATGAAAACCATTTTTTACTAACATTGTTAAGCACTTCTTTCTTTCTTTTATTTATCATTGCAAATGCATTGTCTTTTGATATTTATGCGTGGAATATTTTCTTGGTGATATCTTGCTGGGTGATTTCTCACACCCTACTTACACCCTTGGGTGTAAGTAGATTTGTTTACTTCTGATACAGGTAAGGGTTGAGATTTTGGGGGAAATAGTTCAGGTTGTTAGCAGGCCTCTCTACGTGGCGTTTTGGTGGCGTCTTGAGGGTGGTGTCCTCACGCCAGGTGACAGTTCTTAGGTTGGTTTTTGGTCACCTTGTTTTTAGTATTATTTGATTTTTGTATACATGTGACTCAAAACCTATTTTTGGTTAAAGACACGTTTGGATGCAACTTTTACTTTTGTTTGGTTTATTTTTTTGGCTACCTTATATTTGTTTACTTGGGTAAATCATTCCCAAATTTTATTTTGATACCCGGGCACTTGTGCCAGCCCGTGGGGATCGGGAACGCCCTTCGGGCCTTTCCGCGGGCCGGGTCGGGCGTCGGTTCGAATGGCGACCCGACTTGGTTCGTGTCAAAATGGTATCAGAGGTGGTTTTCTTTTGAAGTTTGAGTTATTTTATTTGGGACGAGTCAGGTTATACAGGAGTTAGGATTATCGGGGCTCAGAATTCTGGTTACGAGTAGGGTGCCTGGCCAGCACACCTTGTGACAGGCCCTGAGTCGCCATGGGATGTCGGGATGCTGGGTTGACTTCTCGTCCAAGTGGGACGTGCAGGCTGCAGACTGTGCGTGGACATGAGGCGGAGAAGAAGAGTTTGGTCATGATGTTATTTTTGAATATTTGGTTTACTAAGGATTACTTATTTTGCTGAAAATTTGACTTTTCATTGGATATGATGTATTGATGATGTTCTTTTATGATTGTTGCTCCTTGCAGCAAGATGCCTCCCCGTAGAGCTTATACGCACCCACGAGAGGAAGCCGGGGAGTGTTCTCCCTCGTTGCTTGATCATAGATTGGTAGAAGCCATGGTCTGAGCTTTCCATACCTTAGGACAGGGGGAGACTCCTTCCCTCGCCCCTATTCAAGCTAGAGGAGATGAGTTTGGCTCGAAGAGGGATAAAGCTCAGGAATTTATGAAGAATAAACCTCTTTATTTTCGAGGTAGTTCAGAACCTCAGGAGGTAGAGGAATGGCTTGAAAAGGTATAACGCATGTTTGAGTTCCTTGACACGCCAGAGGAAGTCAGGGTAAAGTGTGCCTCTTTCTAGCTAGAGGGCTCCAGTCTTAAGTGGTGAGAATCAGTGATCCAGGCTGGGAAGCATGATCATATGAGTTGGAAAGATTTCAAAGCTATCTTCAACGAGGAATACTATCTGGAGTTCCTTGCCTACGCTAGATCCCGAAAGTTCATGGATCTTTCCCAAGGGGATCAGACAGTGATGGATCAAACAAACCTCTTTGCTGAGCTAGTGTGGTACGCACCTGAAATTGTTGCTAGTGAATATTTGAAGGCTCGGAATTTCGAGAAGGGCCTTCGACCAGAAATCCACTCTTAGGTCTTCTTGTTCAATCTGGGAACCTATGCTGAGGTGGTCGATCGTGCTTGCATGGTCGAGATTGACCAGAGAGGGAATTTATGGTTTTCTAGATCAGTATCAGGGCTTGGCAGTGGCAGTTCATCCGAGAAGAAGAGGAAGCGTGATGAGAAATGGAAGAAGAGTAGTGGCAGCTCAGGTCATCCTCCCAGGAAGACTTCATCTGGGGATTCTGGTGCAGGGTTCGTAGTGTGCCATCAGTGCGTAAGGGTAGGGCACATCCAACCTGCTTGTCCATACCCTCCCAGACCATGCCATGGGTGTGGAGTTTTGGGACATCTACAGCGCTTCTGAAGGACTGCACGCCCTTACCAGAGTGGGGCTAGATCTGTGGCTTCTAGAGGGGTATCAGTTCAGTTAGAGCCGACCAGGACGACAGGATCTCGGTTCGGTGGTCGTGGTGGTAGGACTGGATCGTCTTCAGGGCAGATTCAGATCAGGGCAGAGCCTCAGGCGAGCGGTCGTTCTTAGGAAGGGACCAGACATTTGCATGTTGTGGATCAGGCACCGGCGGGATCTAATGCAGGACCTTCGATTGTTCGAGGTACCATTTTGATTGCATCTTCTATAGCTATAGTTTTATTTGATATTGGTTCTTCAGTTTCTTTTATATCTACCTGTCTTGTGAACTTATTGATCCTTCCAACCGAGCTCTTATCTGTTGCAATGGAGTTAGTAACACCATTGGGTAAGAAAAAGGAGCAGGGTATTAGGTGCCCGTCGTGCGCACTCTCTATTTCAGGATTCGAGATGGAGTGGGATTTCTTGGTCCTTGATATGGACCTCTTTGATGTGATCCTCGACATGGACTGGATGGTGCGCTTCCAAGCGCATATTGACTGCTATCGGCGCTGAGTCAGCTTTATGGCACCAGATGGGAGTCCTCAGTTATTTCATGGAGAATGGGATCCTCGGTCGGGCCGTGCGGGACCTCCACTCCCTGAGTTGGGAAATCATGCTTATCAGTTGTCGTCGCTCGCACTGGAGGACGATGGTGGTGTTTCTCAGGGCGGGTTACCTCGTGTAGTTGATGAGTTTCCAGAGGTCTTCCCAGATGATTTTTCAGGCTTACCTCCAGAGCGGGATGTGGAGTTCTCGATTGAGTTGGCACCAGGAACACAACCTATATCTCTTCCCTCATATCGCATGGCCCCCACCGAATTGAGGGAATTAATGATACAGTTGGATGATTTGGAATCCAAAGGATTCATTCGCCCGAGCATCTCTCCTTGGGCCGCCTCATTTTTATTTGCGAAGAAGGCCGAAGGAACCCTCCGGTTGTGCATTGATTACCAGAAATTGAACAAGGTAACCATCAAGAATAAATACCCTTTGCCCCGGATTGATGATTTTTTCAACCAGTTGAAGGGGAAAAGCGGTTCTCCAAGATTTATTTGCATTCAGGATACCACCAGCTCAGGGTGAGAGAAGCAGATATCTCGAAGACGGCTTTCCGAAGCAGGTACGGTCACTTCGAGTACTTGGTCATGCCTTTCGGATTGACGAATGCTCCAGCAGTTTTTATTGCACTCATGAATAGGGTGTTCCACCAATATCTCAACTCCTTTGGCGTGGTATTTGTGGATGACATCTTGGTCTATTATAGATATGAGGAGGAGCATGACCATCACCTACGGGTTGTTTTGGGCACTTTGAGGGACCACCGCCTATATGGAAAACTCTCGAAGTGCACGTTCTGGATCAGGGAAGTGAAGTTTCTGGGGCATGGTGTCTCAGAACAATGGGTTTCAGTATATCCCGAGAAGGTCAGGGAAGTTATGTCATGGGATCATCCGAGAAATGTTTTTGAAATCAGGAGTTTTCTAGGATTGGATGGTTATTACAGGGGCTTTGTCCGGGACTTCTCACGGCTTGCCTCCCCCATGGCCACACTCACCCGGAAAGGGGTGAAGTTTGAGTGGAGCCCGAAGTGCCAGGAATCTTTTGAGGAGTTGAAGCGGAGGTTGACCACCGCACATGTGTTGACCTTACCAGAGTCGATAAAGGGCTATGTGGTTTACTATGATGCTTCAGGTACGGGCCTTGGATGTGTGCTCATGCAGGATGACCATGTTGTGACTTATGGTTCTCGCCAGCTCCGGACGCATGAGAAGAATTATCCGACTAACAACTTAGAGTTGGCAGTGGTGATGCATGATTTGTAGATGTGGCATCACTATCTCTTTGGGGAGAATTTTTTGGTCTATTCTGACCATAAGATCCTGGCCTACATTTTCTCTCAGAATGATCTCAATTTGAGGTAGCGTCGCTGGATCGAGTACCTGCAAGGTTTTGATTTTGATATTGTCTATACCCCCGGAAAGGGTAATGTGGTAGATGACGCTTTGAGCAGGAAAGTACCAGTGCAGGCATTGAGGAAGTCCAGCGATGAGTGGACTTTGATGGGTCTCTTCGCCCAGATGCACTTGGAGAGCAGAGAGCACAACGGAGGTACTTTCTTGGCTAGCATTCAGTTGAATCCTACTCTTCTGGAGTTGATTCAGCGGGAGAAACCTGGTGATGAGTTATGTCAACGATATATGCAGTTTCTTCATGGTGGGGAGACTCCTTCAGATTGGTCTTTGTCTTCCCAGAGGGTCTTGTGCTTCAAGGGTCGTGCTATGGTGCCATTGTCTCTGCGGAAGGTGGTGATGCAGGATAGCCATCAATCTCAGTGGTCCGTCCATCCTGGCACCACCAAGATGTATTACGATGTTCTCTGTCAGTTCTGGTGGCCAGGTATGATACGGGACATATCCGACTTTGTATCGAGATGCTACACTTTCCAGCAAGTGAAAGCAGAGCATCAGAGACCATCTGGCCTACTCCAGCCATTACCCATTCCTACCTGGAAGTGGGACGAGGCCTCCATGGACTTCATTATTGGATTGCCTCGTACACCTCGGGGGAGGAATTCTATCTGGGTAGTGATTGACTGCTTGACCAAGTCAGCTCACTTTATCCCGATTAGAGATACAGCGAAGGTAGATGAGTTGGGCCGCTTGTATGTTTAGGAGGTGGTCAGACTTCATGGTGTGTCGTCGGTAGTTGTTTCTGACAGGGACCCCCACTTTATATCTTGGTTTTGGGTAGGCCTCTAGAAGGCTTTGGGGTCACATATTAAGATGATCATGGCATACCATCCTCATACCAATGGCCAAACGGAGCAAGAAAATCAGATTCTGGAAGACATGCTCTATGCCTGTGTGTTAGATTTTAGAGGTTCGTGGGATAGCCATTTGGGATTGGTTGAGTTTTCTTATAATAATAGTTACCAATATTCCATCAGAATGGCACCCTTTGAAGCGCTATATGGCCGGCCTTGTCGGTCTCCTTTGTGTTGGGCTGAGGTAGGAGAGACCTCACTCTTGGGACCGAGCCTTGTTCAGGAGACATATGAGAAGGTTAAGCTGATTAGGAAGCGGTTGTTGATAGCTCATAGTCACCACAAATATTATGCAGACCAGAGGCATCGGGATCTTGAGTTTTCAGGGGGGACAGAGTGTTCTTGAAAGTGTCCCCTCACTTGGGTCACCACCGGTTGGGGAAGCAGGGGAAACTGACACCGAGGTATGTTGGGCCTTTCGAGATTACTGAGAGGATTGGAAAAGTGGAATACAGGTTAGCTTTTCCTTCACAGTTGACGTTGATCCACGACGTATTTCATGTCTCCCAATTGAAAAATTATAATCCCGACCCGTCACATGTGTTGAATTGGGAAGAGTTGGAGATTGAGCCAGACTTATCAGTGTTTGAGCGGCCAGTACAGATAGTGGATTCTCAGGATAGGGTGCTTTGTGGAAAGTCCATTCCCTTGATTCACATTCTTTGGCAGCACGGGAATGATGAGAACAAGACTTGGGAGTGGAAGTCTTGGGTTGAGCAGCAGTACCCATTCCTATTCTCTGATTAGGATCCAAATTGACTTTCCGAGGGCAGAAAGTTTTCATGGTGGGGAGAATTGTCACACCTGGACTTCGCACTGAGGTATGTTTATTTATTATTTATTATTTTTAGTTTTATTACGTGAGTTTAGTTGCCTTTTTATAATTTTATTTTCGTTGGAAAGCGGGCTGAGCACGAAATTAGTGTGCGCATCTGCGCTGATAAATGAACGCTACCTTGACAAAGCCCGATGAGCGGGCAGGCCTCAGGCGAAGCCGTGCGGCCTGCCTGGTGTGCGGGTGGACCTTTTTATCATTAAATTTTTTTTAATGCGTATCTTTATTCATTAATACCATTATTATTATTATTATTATTATTATTTAACCACCTTTATTAATGTATTTTATTAATTTCATTTACCATTTTATTTCAATTGATTTTATTATAGGTTGGTTTGGTTTTGTTTAGTTCCTATTCCATTTTTATTTTATTTTATTTTCTATTCCTTTTCTTCTTATTTTTTTCTTTCTCTATTTCTCTTTTTTCCTCTATCCCTTACTCTCTCTCTATCACGGCACTATTCACTCTCCCTCACCTTGGTCACGTGCAGGCTCCACCAAAACCCTAGGGGCCGTTGCCTTCTCCCCCTCTCGCCGGATCGGCTCCAGCACCATCTCCCCACCTTTTATTTCTTTCTCCCCCCTGGCTGCTGCTTTCTCTCCCTCTCACCGGATCGGCTCCAGCACCACCTCAGCCAGATTCCTCACTGGCGACGTCGCTCCTCTTCTTTCCAGCAGACCACCGGGACGCACCTCCCTCCTTTCTCCTTCGCCACGTCGGGCCGCACTGTCCCCGCTACCTCTCGTTCGGCTGCCCTCCCTCTTACCTTCAATAGCCTTGCACCGACCTTCCTCGCACCGGCCCTCCTCACACCACTCTGCCCAAGCCGTCGACCACCCTGGTTCCTCCCATCCCGAAGTCCGCATGCGCCCCTATCCAGCCGAAACACCTGCAAACATCCCCTTATAGGTTCGGTCGAGACCCTCGCACCCTCCCTAGCTCAAACGAGCTTCCAGCGGATTCCATTCTTGTTCTACCGGTGTTACGCAACCCTTGACACTCTCCGGCGACCACCGGCCGGTCTTTCGCACTCATGCCGCAGGTGTGTTTCACCTTGTTTTGTTGCTCCTCCAATTTGATAATTTTTTTGGATAGGTTTTTCCTTTGGTTGGGGTCCAATTTTGATGTTTTGGGTTCAGTCTACTATTTTAGGGTCCAAATTGTTCTCTGCATTGCGCGTTGAGGTGCAATTGGGGTTGTACACTTTTTTTTCAAAGTTGACGACACACCGATAGGTGGTTCCACACACAAGTATTAATTTACAATCATTTTCTTGCTTATCTAATTAATTGAGTGCTTTTGTCTACTTTTTGACATACTACGGAATTGTCTTTGACTAAGTTTTATTGTGCATTTATTTATTTAGAGTTATTTTGAAGTTATTCTCGTGAATTTTGTTGTGAAAACTCACTTCGTACTATTTATTATTGTTTGTAAACTGTGCAGTGTTTGATTTAGGAAGTGCAGATGACGGGGTTTATATTTTAGTGTGCGTCAAAATATGTTTTATTTTAAAAATGGGTTTCGACTGACTTTTTCCCTTCAAAAACTTTTGCGACATGTTTGAAATTGTTTAATAAATCTTCAAAGTGATTTTGTTGAGTTATGTACCTAGTTTAATTCAATACGTAAGCAGTGTAGTTTGAGTTTCAAAAAGTTTTGGTGTGTATGTGGTTTTCAAAAAGGATATCAGTGTGCAGGTGACATGTTATGTGAACTTCGGATTTAGGTGAGCACAAGGAGGGAAGCCGGGGTATTAGGTGGGGGACTAGGACTAGTGAGCTAGTGTTCCGGAGATGACTCGGCCTGGTTTCATTGGCAGGATTGACAATTTCAACACTAACTAAACATATGATATCTGAGGGTCGTGTCCTTTTAAGGCACATGTTCTGAGGGTCGTGTCCTTCTAAGCCACGTTATCTGAGGGTCGTGTCCATCTAAGCCACGTTTCACCGAGACACGACGTTCTAGGGTCCCACATGTTTCTAGTACCCATAGGGCCTCTCCCATCCTTTGGTGCTACCAGTTACTTTGCATACTCAATGATACGTGATATGTCACTTGAGTTACTGCCCAAAAATGTGTTTACCTTAAACTGTTTTTTTTTCTTTAAAGTCATCTTATGAAAACCATTTTTTTACTAACATTGTTAAGCACTTATTTCTTTATTTTATTTATCATTACAAATGCATTGTATTTTGATATTTGTGCGTGGAATCGTTTCTTTGTGATATCCTAATGGGAGATTGCTCACACCCTACTTACACCCTTGGGTGTAAGTAGATTTTTTTACATCTGATACAGGTAAGGGTCCAGCTTTTGGGAGCAGTGGTTCAGGTTGTTAGCAGGCCTCTCTACGTGGCGTTTTGGTGGCGGCTTGAGGGTGGTGTCCTCATGCCGGGTGACAGTTCTTAGGTTGGTTTTTGGTCACCTTGTTTTTAGTATTATTTGGGTTTTGTATACATGTGACTCAAAAACCTATTTTTGGTAAAAGACACGTTTGGATGCAACTTTTACTTTTGTTTGGTTTATTTTGTTGGCTGTCGTATATTTGTTTACTTGGGTAAATCGTTCCCAAAGTTTATTTTGATACCCAGGCACTTGTGCCATCCCGTGGGGATCGGGAATGCCCTTCGGGCCTTGCCGCGGGCCGGGTCTAGCGTCGGTTTGGATGGCGACCCGACTTGGTTCGTGTCATCGACTGTACGCTATTTTGGGACGCATCTCGAGAGTGGGGTCACCTAGGAGAATCTTTGGGCCCTTACAGATCTTCTAAGGATGGTTTGCGGCTCATTGCAACGGATATACCTTCCCGAATGTCATCTGTCATCCAGGTAATGGAATTTGTCCTTCCCTATAGAACATTGTCGGGGTCATGCCGATAACGCTCAATGAGGAAGGAGTAAGGATCAGAATTGGTAATCATTCCAACTTCTCTTTCATCCCATTCCCCACCCCAACTAGCCAGATTATAGACAATGGGAAAGGCTCACTGGAGTAGAAGGAGTACTTCTAGAGCATCAAAGGTGGGGTGCTTGTGGCCCCGATTGATGGGAATATCTTCTTTGAGCCTTATGTGTCGTCCAAATTCACCAGGAAGTTTGGGTGCCTTCATCTAATGCCAAAAAAAGTATACACAGATTTCTGGAAAGAAAGGAATCCATGTGTTCTTCGTCAATTGTGGCTGATGTTCATGACCTATGGCTCTGGCGACGTCATCACCTTTCCTCCCACTGGAGTCGACGCTAGCCTCTGAAGCAAGTATGCTGAACATTGGGCCATAGCATACCCTAAGGGGATTTTGCGGAAGCGAATTCGGAAAATCCATGTCTCTGGTTTGGAACTCGGGTAGCGAGAGAGCAAACAGGGTGCCGTTAGATGGGGAAGACCAGAAGCACGTCGGACAACGGGGCCCGCACAAGCCGGGACCTCTGCAGTGGGGACATCGCATGGCGTGGCCACGGCCTCGTCGCCTATAGGAGGGTCCCACAGAGGATCCAGAGAACTTCCTGGGAAGAAAATAATATATCTGCTCCAACCTTCTCATGACGCAATCTTCCCTGCACTATGGTCTTCTTGGATAACCCTGCGGCGGTCAGTGAGTACTAAAGCCCTCTGGAAGAAGATAGTGCGAAATGGAATCCATCTTCCAGAGGTCGGTCTTGTTCAGGTCATCGATAGAGTGAACTTTCATCATCGACATGCGTATATGACGGCCATGGACATGTACACATGCCAACGGGGTCGACGGGTGGAGCCATCTTTCTTGGTGAAAGTGATTCTTGGCCAGGAGCATGATCCAGAAAAGATGTCATCGGGGGATGATGACAGCAATGATGAGTCAGAGGGCGGTGAGATAGAAGAGGAGTAGGCAGAAGGAGAAGGTGAAGGAGAAGGTGAAGGAGAAGAGGAGCCCGAAGGTGAAGGGTCTTAGGGGGTGTCCCAACACGGGAGTCTCCAGGAGAGTGGCAAGATCGTCGGCTTTGATATAGTTGTGACTAGCTACTCGAGGTATGATTCAACCCTTACCTATCCTAATTTTCTCCGCTTTACTTTGAAATCCTTAATCCACCCTCCTTATCTTACTCAGGATCATATTGGTGATGATCAAGTGTATCCAGTCGAAGGAGGGGGAGAAGCACCAATGGAACAAGGTGGGGCACCGACGCCCATTATGGAATTGACGAGCACTGAGGGATCCCCCACTATGACATCTCCTTTAGTGGCACGAACACTAGAGTTCAATGCCTTAGGTTCCTTTAAGTTCCTTTCTTCGATACTAGTTCTTAATGTCGGAGGACTCAATTTATTAGGGTGCTCCTTATCTATACAGTGATCACGGCATTGGAGGCTCACCGGGCTGCTGAGCCCAGGCCATCTGCGAGCGAGTCAATGAAAAACGTACCACCCAATCTAGGACATGCCTCCCAAACTGAGTCGGCCCCAGCACTTGGTGAGAAGAGAGTGTCGAAAATCAGTGGAGCTGCTGTCAGGGTAGGTCTAGAGGTTGAAGAAAGTGGCACTAGGGTCGAGGCGAGAGAGGAAGGTCGCTCAGACGCTGAAGAGCCTAACCCCCTGGGAGGAATATCCAAGGAAGACCATGCTGCTAGCCTGCTGGATGTTTTTTTTGT
This sequence comes from Viscum album, assembly GCA_963277665.1. Taxonomy (NCBI): domain Eukaryota; kingdom Viridiplantae; phylum Streptophyta; class Magnoliopsida; order Santalales; family Viscaceae; genus Viscum; species Viscum album. Next base: position 398,135,053 of record OY728145.1, read on the forward strand.
CTATCGGTCCGCTGATCCCAAGGAAAATGATGATTCGGACTCAGAAAAGGCTGAGGAGAGCCAGATGACATGACACAAATGGTGGAAGTGCATCATGCATTTTCTCAGTAAGCCTCAGACGGAATGGCTGAAGCAGATGGGATCACTCCACACCTTGCTACGTTTCCTGTGTGTTGGAGAGGCAGATGCTCAATGCCTTCACTTTATGGTCTGTGATTACATGGCCGAGAAGATGCGTGAGAGCAGCCGGTGTTCCGACGTCACCTAGTGTCCGGAGGAGTCAGGGATTACCTGATCATTTCTGAAGGCGGAGCATGAGGTCCGACGCCTCGATGAACAGGAAAAAGAAAAGGAGATATTCATCGCAAACTTTTCTGAGCTCATGGAGCAGTTGAGGGCCTAGTTGGCAGACGCCCAAGAACAACTGGTGGAGGCAAGTCACCAGATGAATGAACATCAAACTGAACAGGTGCATGCACGGGCTAGGGTCAGCTAACTATGCCTCACGGCCACTGATGAAGAGAGGTCCTCAAGGGGCGGGAAGCAGTCCTGGAGGCCACCAGCCAAAAGGTAGCATTATTGGAATGATCCATCCAAGAAGACAACCCTTAAGGGCCCTGTTTTGGTCGAACCTATAAACTTATTTCGCCTTATTTCTTCTTATTTTAAATTGTATGTATGGAAAAATTTGTTTACTTGTCCCCTTGGTTTAACGTGATCAACCATAATCCTGAAAGAAATAGCAATCCATTCCTAAGCTCATGTGGGTCGTACCCAATGTGAGAAATAATGGATGATCATATTATCACTTAATTTAATCGTGGGAGCGTCAACTAAGCTTCGGGCATTCGAGATTCAAATTAGGATTTACGAGGAGAAGAGGGAGGCCCGATCAAAGGAAGAGGACCTCAGACTGATTGATGTATTGTCTTCTCAACATGCTCTAGTGTACAAGCGGGGCAATGCTAAGGGAATTGTAATCAGTCCGAACATAGGGGAATGAAAAAATGTGAATCACGTTACCCCGAATTCGGAACACCGTGGGAGGGGCGTGGAAATAAAGGACAACTGTTGACCGTGTTCAAAACACAGGATCCCTATTGCGTTAGCCTGAAATGGGTACAACAAATGATGGTCGACCACTGACCATGTTCGAAACACAGGACCTAACTCAAAATATCATCTGTCAGTGTTCCGGAATGTTGGCCCAGGACAGCAGGCAGGCCATAAGCTGAGCATCCATACTGTTAGGGGGTCCCTTCAGACGTGAAAGAGGATGAGGATCCGAATAAAGGGGGATGAAAAGCGTGGAAGGTGAAGTGGTGGTTTGTTCAAACATAATCCAAAACTCTTGAAATTACGCCACTCTGGTGGAAGCACATTAGGCAGGCGCATTAATCTGATCATGGATCACTCCTACCTTTAGATAGGACCTCTCTGATGAGGGAGTTGTCTCTCTCTAATGTCACTATGGGGCATCCCGAACTTGTTCAGGGAAAACACTACAGTTACACAACTCCCCAAGGGGTCAGGCCAAGGGGCCAATAGTGAGAAAGGATGGGATTTGTGATTCCTGGGGCTAGACCCGAGACGAAATGTCTGGGCATTCCTACATATCCCATAAGGATGGGAATCAATCCATACATAGTTCTGAAAAGGATCTTAGTTTAAAGTCTTAGAACTCTGACCAGGGATCAGTAAGAAGTGAAGGGGACACATGGTAAGGTGATTATGAAACCCGACGTGAATAAGTAAATAAGTCGAAATTACCATTTGTTCCTTGGGGGAGTGTTTAGGTTAAGGGACGAAATGTGAAAGTTGGACTGGGCCCAGAAACAGGGCGCACAGGCATTCCTACGTACCCCATAAGGATGTGAATCAATCCTTACATAGTTCTAAGGGGTAGCACATTAAGGTACAAGTGCAAAGGATGAAAAGGGGTGTGCAGGTCTGGCCCTCACACCAAAAGAAGTGGTATTTGATGTATTTTGTTTGTCCTTTAAGGTGAATGGTTTTTTTGTGAAGCGATAGGACTAGGGTAGAAATTCCCGGCATCACCACAAGAATCAATCCGTATATAGGAATTGACAAATGGTATAGTGGATGACAGATACCCATCGTGATTTCCCCTATGATGAGGTCATCACAATGCAGTGTTGTTTTTCATCGTGCAACTGGGACGAAATTATCACAGTTTAGGGTCATATGATGGGACCATATAGCACAATTTAAAGTCATATGGCTTGGACATGAAAGAAATAACATGATGTGATAGAGCATATCTGACATGAATAAGGAAATAAGTCCAGATCATAGTCGTGCGCAACTCTGGTAAAGGAGCCTCGGGCCAAGAGGCCAGTAAGGGTCAGAGGGTAAGGGGCAGGAGAAGCTAGCTCCTAACTGAGCTGGACTCGGAAGCACGATCTCTGGGTGATCCTACGTATCCCATGAGGATTTGGATTGAGCCAAATAGAGTTCTTAGAGAAGATCTCAGTTTATGGTCTTAGAGCTCGGACCGTAGGAGCCCCAAAATACGTCGTATTGCAGTTGTGTCCCCCTGACGTGTGGAGGTGCACTGAGGGATAGTGCCAAGAGTGTCAAAATTCTTCTAGGACATGATGGGGTGGAACATAATGTGAATCATGTAACCAACATTCAAGGCTTTAAGGGGCTGGTGTGGTGACGGAGGATTGCTGTTGACCATGTTTGCAACACAGCATCCATGTCGTGTTAGCCTGAAACAGGGACAAACAAATGAGCATCGACCTCTGACCATGTTCACAATGTGGGACTTGTATCTATTTTTTGTCTGAAACCCTCAAGGGAGTTGGCCCATAATGGTAGGAGAGCGCTTAGGCTAATCATCCATGTCGTTTTGGGGGTCCCTTCGGGTGTGAAAGATAATGGGGCCCCAAATGAAGGGGAACACGATGCCTGACAAGTGAATAGAACTTTCCCAAGTTGAATCTAACACTCCAGGTCTTAGACCATAATACTCTTGAACACATCAGCGAACCACTGTAAAGGGTCGAGGGGGCTCAACCTAAGAGGGGCTGGACCAAAAATCTAAATGTTCAGGCGGCCCTACATATCCCATAAATATGGGAATCAATACACACATAGTTCTTGAAGGTGCAGTTTAACATCATGCGGGACGACATACATTTTAACGTCATCTGGGAGTACATACAGTTTAACATCATACGGGAGGACATACAATTTAATTTCATTCGGGACGACATACAGTTTAACGTCATATGGGACGACATAAAGTTTAACGTCATGCGGGACGACATACAGTTTAACGTCAATGGGGACGACATATAGTTTAACGTCATGCGGGACGACATACATTTTAATGTCATGCGGGACGACATACAGTTTAACGTCATGCAGGAGGACATACAGTTTAACATCATGCGGGACGACACACAGTTTAACGTCATGCGGGACGACATACAGTTTAACGTCATGCTAGACAAAATACAGTTTAACGTCATGCGGGGCCGGCAGTTTAAGGTCATATAGGAACATAATCCAGTTTAAGGTCATGTATGACCTGTAATCTCAGGCAAAGTATTGTTTGAGGAACTTGGCATTGGTGGGAGGAGTTATACGCTCACCATCCATGGTCACTAGGGAGTACGCACCATTGGGGTAAACCTTGTGAACAATGAAAGGTCCTTCCCATTTGGGCTCTAACTTGGGTGGTTTTCTACCAAGTATCATTGGTGTTATCAGAGCCACCACCAAGTCACCTTAGAGGAAAGAGCGGAGGTGAACCTTCTTGTTGAAAGCTCGATCCATCCTGCTCTGATGCCTTTCTAGATTGTGCAGGGCGTGAATCCTATTCTCATCTAGTGCTTCCAATTCAGCTAGATGGATTTCATCCACTCTATCTGGTTCTTGTTGGTCATAGACTGTTGTGCGCAATGAGGGAAACTGAATCTCGATGGGAAGGATGGCCTCAGTTCAGTACACCAGGGAATATGGGGTCACCTAGGTATAATTACGAGTCGTCATCCGATAAGCCCAAACGGAATTGGGGAGCTTATCCATCCAAATCTTCTTGTTCTGACCAACCATTTTCTGCATGATATTAGAGAGGGTTTTATTGAACGCCTCAATCTTCCCATTTGCTTTCACATGATAGCGGGAGGTATGATTAGAGTGAATGTTATAATTGGTGTACAAATTTTTCAACTCGGCTACTAAGAAGTTGGTGCTGTTATCGGTGAGGACAGCATGAGGTACTCCAAACCGATGGATGATATTGGAACTCATGAAGTCAATGATAGAACGGGCCTTGACTTCCTTGAGCAGAACTGCCTCTTCCCACTTGGAAAAGATATCTATAGCGGTCAAAATGAACTGACATTGGCGATATGTTGTCAGATGATATGGTCCTACAACATCTAATCCCTAGACTACAAAGGGATAAGAGTACTTGGTAGTGTGGAGAGGCTCTGGTGGCTGATGCACAAAGTTAGCATAAACTTGGCATGCATGGCACCTCTTGGCGAACTCCATGCAGTCGTGGATCATGGAGGGCCAAAAATACCCTAATCTCTGGATCTGGTGAGACAGTTTTGGCCCAGCCTGATGGGCACCGCAGGAACCGGTGTGAACCTCTTGCATGACCTATGGAATCTCAACCCCCTGAATGCAACAGAGTAGAACACCATCAATCCCACGCTTATAGAAGATTTTCTCAAGGCTAGTACCACTCTAGATGGTAAAATGTAGCACGTGACGTCGGATTTTCTTTAGCTCAGCCCGTTCTGACAGGAGATTACCGTGTTGGAGGTATTCAACCAAGGGTGTCCTCCAATCGACAATCATTTCGATCACTGCATCCTAACGACCCGGGGGTCCTAACGTAGAGGCGCCGATTGTAATATGGATTACCTGTGGGCCGTCATCTCCATCCAGAGTAATAGGAGCTATGAATCTCTGGTGCGATATGTGGATAATCAGATCATCCTATTCAGGCTCTGCAAGTGATGCAGCTAAGCTGGCCAAAGAATCTACTCGACTGTTCTGTGACCGAGGGACATGGGTAACCTATGGTCGAGAAGAGAACTAGGCCATTAGCTGGAGAGTGCATCCTAACAATGGTACGGGCTCTGGTTTCCTGAAAACATAGTCACTGTTGACCCGCTTAATAACTAGCTCAGATCCCCCTATTACATGAAAATGGGGCACGTCGATTTTGAGTGCCAGCTCGAGGCCAGTAATGAGGGCTTGATACTCCGCCTCATTGTTAGTGAAGCCTTTTGACAACAGGAATGAGTATAATAGAACAGCTTGCGTCAAGATAATAAAGATGATACCCATTCCTACTCTTTTGGGCCTAGGATAATTGAGCCTCCTACCAGTGGGGCTCCGAGAGGCACCATCAAAGTGCATCTACCAACATGGGATGGAAGGATCAATAGAGAGGATTGCCTCATTGGGAAAATCCAAGTCCAGGGGCTTCTCTGCAGAGGTTGGATGGGCAACTAAAAATTCTGCCAATGCCTACCCCTTGATAGCTTTCTGAGGGATGAACCTAATGTCAAACTGCAGGAGGATTACCGCTCACCACTCTAGTCAGCCAGTCAACATGGGATGACTTAGGATGTACTTCAACGGGTCTACTCGAGACACCAGCTGTACCTCATGGTGCTGTAGGTAATGCCGCAATTTCTGTATGGAAAACACAAGCGCAAGGCAGCTCTTCTCAATGGGGGAGTATCTGATCTCCGTATCGAGGACCATGCGGCTGAGGTAGTAGAGGTTGTTCTCTGTCCCCTCATTGTTCTTCTGGGTGAGAAGGGCGCCGAGAGATTGTTCCAGAGCAGTCACGTACATGATCAGTGTGTTTCCAGGGATGGGTGGCATCAAGACCAGAGGCTGGAGCAGATACTGCTTAATTTCCTCGAACATGTTCTATAACTCTTTGTCCCATTCGTAGGCAGATCCTTTCTTCATGATCCGAGAAAAGGGATTACACTTGCTGGCCAGATTCGCAATGAATCGGCGTATGTAGGTTAAGTGGCCTTGGAAACCTCAAAGCTCCTGAATATTGCTCGGGGGAGGCATCTGACTAATGGCCTTGATCTTTTCTGGGTCGATCTCGATGCCTCGGTACCTGACAATAATACCAAGGGACTTTTCAGAGGTGACCCCAAAAGAACACTTCAATGGGTTCATCTTCAGGTGGAGGGAATGAAGGAAGTCAAACACTTTATCAAGATCCTTGAGATGGTCCGGGTGCTGGCAATATTTGACCACTAGATCATCCACATAGCACTCCACCAATGTCTTGAGTATTGGCTTGAATATGCAGTGCATGGCCTGCTGATAGGTGGCGCCTACATTCTTCAGGCTAAAGGGCATAACCTGGTAACAAAAAGTACTTTGGGGTGCTCTGAGAGCTATGGACTTCTCATCCTTGGGGGAAATCCAGATCTGATTATACCCGGAGTAACCATCCATGAAGGAGAGGGCTTGGAACCCAACTATAGCGTCAATCAAGAGCTCTATCATAGGAAGGGGAAAATCATCCTTCGGAAAATGGCGGTTGAGATTGCGGAAGTTGATACAGACTCTGATCTATCCATTCTTCTTCTTGACTGGTACAATGTTGGCTAGACACTTGGGGTACTAGACTTCCTTGATGAAGTTGGATCTAATGAGATTGTCAACTTTGGCCTTGACCATGGCACCATGAGAAGGGTGAATCTTTCTGAGAGGCCTCTTGAACCCGCGGTGATTTGCCGGAAGACTGAGGCGGTGGATGGATACCTGAGGATCTAGTCCCGGCATCTCATTGTAACTCTTGGAAAACACACCACGATTCTATTTAAGAAAGACTGCGTACCATTGCTACTCCTCAGGGGGCATGGCGGCACTGATCAACGTGGGTCTCGAGTCTTCCTTGCTTCTGAGGTTCACCTGTACCAACTTGTCGACTATGGTGGAGACGCATTATTTGAAGGCAGGGGGAGCGTCCTCTATATCTTCTTCTCCACTTATAGAGGGATCTTCCATGAGGGAATTTTCTTCCGAGTCACCAAACCCTGATGGGAGGCTGGTACTAGCTTGATCAGCAGTGGTTATTGCATCGGGGAACTTTGGTGATGCCGAGACCATAGCAACGAAGGCTGTCGACCCAATCCCATCTTGTCTCCGGCCCAAGGGGCCATGCTTGATAATATCAAAGTAGTAGTGTTACGTTGACCATAGCTGACATATTCCATCTCGGAGAAACAGACAAGTATGATGTACCGTTGTTGCCATGAGTCGGATATCCCAATACCTGATGAGGGTGGGAGGCTCCGGGATCACTGAAGCCTGGTTCGTATAATAATACGAAGTGATCTTCTAACTCCACCTGGATTTGGGAGCATGGTTCCCCCTTTTCCCAGAAATGACAAAACATTGCCCCATATTGAGGGTCGTGGCCTCCAACCGATGGATCGGGAAGACGTAGGCGTCATTCAGGCCTACCCAAGGGTCGGTCGTAGAAGTGATGGGCTCAACTTCACTTACCTGGACTTGTTTATCCTTGATCTTGTAATAGTCAGTGTCAACGTAATGGGCTTCAAAAGAGGCAAAAGGATATGCATCACCTTGGCGTACGCTCACTCGACCATTAAGGGATTACTTGAGGCATTGGTGATACGATGAGGGGACTGCCGCATACAGGTGGATCCATGTCCTTCCCATCAATGCATTATACGCTGTGTCTTGGGAGACAACCATGAACTCGATGCTGGAAACTAGGATGCCGAATTAGGTCTTCAAATGGATCTTTCCGACTGGGGTCTGCTCTATCCTGTCGTATCCCTGGATTCTTAAATCATAAGGAGTCAGGACATCTTCAGATAACCCTAGCTTCCTCACTGTTTGTGTTGGGATAAGGTTATTCCTGGATCCGGTGTCAACGAGACAATGAAGAACTTCCACGCCATTAAATTGGTCGGTGATGTATAGCCGGTGGATGTGCCCCTGTATGGGTGAGCCTTCATTCTCTCCATAGAATGAAATGATGGCCTAGCATTCGTCATTCTTAAAAACTTCAGCATGGAAAGCCTCTACAGCTGCTACCTACGTCTTAAACTGGAGGGGGATCCTTAAAGCCTCGGAGAGTGCTTCGCGTATATCTGTAAATAGGAGAAGGGCTTCAAGGATGGAAAACCTTGCTGGGATTTCGGCGAGGTGCTTGAGAACATCATATTTTCGTGCCAGGCGTGAAATGTTTCTTGCAGGGAGCCTCTCTATGATGGAATGCATGGTGCGCCTAGCTGGCCGGACCGGCAGCTGACTAATACTGGGTATATCCCACTGCTCACTAGTTGAAGCTCGAAGAGTAGCTTCCAGATGAGGACTGAACGACTGAGATTGGCCTGTAGCAGGGTGAAGCTGGTCGCGGCACGACCGATGTGGTTCTGCCTGATCCAGTAACACAAATGGTGGTGGAGGCGGGCCTATCAACATTGGATGAAGAGGTTGTGTGTACTGATTTCTATGATGGGCCTGCTGTCTAGTCTCAACGAAATGCACGGACTGGCTGGAGGTCCCAACTGACGTTCCCTGACAACCCATATAGTCACGTCTCCGCAGACGCTGGTGTTGGCTGGGGACGTTGGGGAGGTTCGCAGGGCGCTCCCCCTCTTTGGGAGTCATATAAGGGTTTACCAACTCAATGGTATTGACCGAAGCGAACCTTTGATAATCACTTGAAGAGCCATCCCCTACTGGGTGCATTCTGGGAGGGATCCCCATCTCAGGGTGCATGAAGTTTCCAAGATTGCAGGATGACGATGACATTGGTAGGGTGTGTTTCTTTTTCTTGCGCTGTCGATGCGTGCTCTTCTGGGAAGAGGTTGGCTGAGATGATGATATAGAAGTGGTGGTCATAGCTTCTGAGGGCTCCAGCTGATTCAGGCGTGCACAGATAATGACATGGGTGTGGGAGACCGTCTTGAAATCCATCCAGTCATTATACTTCGGAGACCCGTAGTCAGAAACCTGCTGCCACTTGCCTTCGCTATCGCTACTGTTATCTGGCCTCACAAAGACACCAGCCACTTGTACCTGGGCTGATCCCAACCTAACTATGTTGTTGTCAATCTGGTCTTGGTGCCAGTCCTTGAACACATATCATTGCTTGATGGTGTTCCCTTGGATCCGGTGATAAGAAAAGTAGTTGGGGTGATCAGTGAGATTCACCTCTTATGGCGTTCTCCACTCAGGCAGTCGTACAATTCCCTACTCCAAGGCACTGCAGAAGTAACCAGGGACCTGAGCCTCATTGAATGAGTAGGTCCGATTTCTTATGTTCGAAAAGGGGGATCTAGGATCATAACCCTGACGAGGGGCCGAAGGAGACTGTCGAGGAGGCGGAACTTGATTATCTCACCTAGGCAGTGGCGACGCGTTACACGGAGGTGCCTGCCGATTTTGAAGTGGTTGCTGCTGGGCTGGAAGTTGTGCATGTGGTGGTGGACCTCTGTGGGGCTATGGAGCTAGCTCCACTGGTATAAATTCCAATGGTCTAGGGGCCTCTATCTGGGCCATCGCGGCGGGCTCGGCTCTGACATCCCTCCTCGTTGAGATTACAGGGGGCAACGGACGTGCCTGGATGGCCTGTTGCGGAGCTTCTTCAAGGCTTTGGGCCTTATATGAGAAGTCTCAGAACCCTCCGGGATAGTTCTGAGCGATCAGGGAGGGGACCAGCTCTGTCTTGATGTTCCCAACACACATCGTCAGTAATTTTTCCTGATTTAGTGGCATGTCAAGGGAGTATGTGAACCCCTTCCACCGGGCGATAAAGTTCGTGACTCGCTCATCAGGCTTTTGTTTGCACTTAAAGAGGTCTGCAATACTCATTTTCTGGGTGGTAGAGCTGAACTGGTAGAGATATTGCCTGTGTAGGTCCTCCCAGCTGGTCATGGATCTGATTGGGAGCTGGTTGTACCAGATTAATGTCGTCCCCTCAAGTGTTTAAACAAAATGGTGGAGTGTGCCAGCCTCCTGCTACGATGGAGTACATAACATAGGCCCACACCTTGAGTTGAAGTCGGACAGGTGTTGCGGTGGGTCCCCCATCCACTTAAAGGGGGAGAAGGTGGGGCTTCCGAATCCTTTGGGTGCTGGTATATCATCCACCCACGCCAGGTATGGCTTTTTATCTAGTGGTATGTCCACCTTCCACATCTTCAAAGCCTCTAGGTGGGTGATGAGTGCTGCCATTAGATCATCTAGATGTGGGTCCTTGTCTTGACGGGGATCCCTAACCATGAGCACGTTTCGGGTTCTTCAATGCGGTAGATAGGCTCAACGGCTCGTGGAGCAGCTGGTGGAGCGACCCTTGGGGTGGCCAGAGGAGACCGAGTAGGGTTCCTTGGATTTTTGCATCATTTAAGAGGGTTTAGAGAGACATACCGAGCTATCTTTCTCTGAGATTCAGCTTCCGCTCTGTCCGCGGGAGTGGCATGACCAGGGTTTCCTGGGGGCAGCTCTCCAAGGGGTAGTTGTTCTTGCCCCTACTGCCCCAGACTAAGATCATCGTAGTCGGGTCGTCGCTCTGCAACGCGTTCAGCCATAAGTTCATCGACCAACTTCTTCTTCACAACAAGCTGCTGGCGTAATGTGGCCTTCTCGGGATCCTCCTCCATCTTCTGCACTAAAGCAGACAGGTCAGAGTGCTTGACAGCTCCGACGCGCTCTTTTCCCTTACAAGAATTCTGGCTGAGTACCAGTGCTTCGGTGGGTATAGGGAGACCTAGGAAGTTCCTCTGCTGATGAGTAATCCTCCCCGATGGGTCTAGTAGTGGTGGCACTTCCTCAGGGAGGACATTCCTATCAAATAGTTCTAGCTTGTTTTTCCCTCCTGATAGATCGGTCATGTTGACCGCAACTCTTATCAGGGGCATGTTCTCAAGTCTCCAAGCAATTTGGGCTACCGTTGAATAGAATTGAAGAGGAGGGTAGCATAATTCCCCTAGACACGGACTTGCGCGTGGGGGATAGCCTCCTAAATAACTTTGCGGAGTACTTGGAAACTCAAAACGCATTGTTGTTGGAGGGCCCTTTGGTGACCAGGTGACTCGGGGTGCAGGACCACGGGGAGTGCGACCAGGTCAACCAGGCGTCATTGTCCATCGATGTATTCAAGGTGCACTTGGATCCTGGGATAAGTCACTCGCTGGTGGCAAATATGGAAGTGGGTCGCCCAGAGGGTCTGGCAGAAACATTCAAACTCCTCCGGGGTGAGAGATTCTGGCGCACAAAAATTTGGTCCTGCGACCGACCAAAACTTCTCCGAGAAGTGGCTTGCTGCAAGGATAGTCCAGAAGCTCCTCGGATCAGATTCAGGATCTGGACCTTGATTTCTCCACTCTTCAACTGGGGTCGGATGAGGAACTGGTAGCAGCACTGAGGTAGACTGCTAGGATGGCGGGATGGCCAGCGGAGAATACGGCGAGCGGGCTGACTGGATGCCAAACCTCAGGCTATCCTCAGAGGATTGTAGCGACATGGCCACTATATCACGATAGGATGGACCAACGAACAAATATCCGGACACAGCATCAGCATCTTCCAAGGGTGGGCTATGTCGCGGCTCTCCTACCATTGGCCCCAAAAATATCTCTCTGTAGTCTCTAGCTGAGGCAGAGGGCGCATCCAGAGATGACGGTGGTGACTATGTGGTCGGTCCCTAGGGAAATTCCAGGTTCTCATCATCCTAGATATACCTTCATAGGGAGACAGGGATCCTATGGACCTCTCATTCTGGGAGTACGAGGCCGATGCGCCTCATTCCTTCCCCAGCCCTTGACTCAGAGGACTGAGGGGAGGGCTCCAGCGCTGAGTCATACTTCGCCTCGGAGTCTGAAAAGCAGAATGGTATGATCCCCATCTGGAACTCCCCATAATTCCTCCTGCAGCGGCGAACACCTTCTCTCCTGCCCCTGGGTGGCTCTTTGGGGAAAGGACCACTTTCAGAACGAGGAGGTCCTTCGGCCATACTGGTTTTGGGGTGGAGAGAGCTCCCGCCAAGGTGGGCCGCGGTGTGAGGAGCACCGGGGAAAATGTCGAAAGGGACACGGGGAGGACCTCCGTGCTGGGTGTTGGTGAATTGAGGTTGGCTTACACCTCTCTGACCACTGGGGTGAGGAGGACCTTCGCCAACTCGAACGGGGACTTGGGGAGGACCTCAATGTTGGCGAGTGACCAAACATGCAATGTTTCCATACCTGCAGTCTATGGCAGGGGGAGTGACCTCATACCTAGTGTAGTGAGTGCAGGAGAGACCCCCATATGAAGTGTTTCTGTCATGGGGAAGACCCTTTCTTGGGTTCAAGGTGGCTCGGGACAGACCTCCAAGCCAGGGTTGGAAGTAGGGAGGACCCGTACCTTCTGTAGTGGCAGTACGGAGTGAGCCTCAACACTAGGTGGTGTTGCTGCGAATTGGTCCGCAGCAGCCATCGCCTATTTCGGTGACCAAGAGAGTCGACCAAGCCTACCCATGGGGTGGTTGGGGCCTCAATCCAGATCGGGCGTATAACTGCTCCTGCTCAACATATGTAGGGAGTTGGGGATGTGAGTCAGTGGTGGATCGGGCCACAGTAGTCATTAATGTTAACGCCCCATGGTGGGTATCCTCTTCCATTTGCTCCGGACATTGTCATTGGGTCGGATGAACTGGATCCGGTGGTGTAGGCATGTGGCTTACCTGTGCCTCGGCTCAGAGAACTGGGTGGCGGCGCTGATGCAGCCTGGTGGGAGCCCTTGATGGGAGCCTTTAGAGCGGAACTCCGATCAGGCCGACCCGAACATCCCCCACCTTGTCAGCGTAGGGCAGGGAGTTTTCAAGTCGTACTAGGGACAATCTCCCAAAACTATTAAATGTTGGGGTGGGGATCAGAGGCTCCCTTCGCGGCCCTTGGGGCGGCGTTGATGTCGAGGCGTGGCCACCTCAAGATCTAGGTGGGTCATATCCCTGTTGAGTATAATCCCCTCCTCCTCGTACCTTCGTACAAGGTCATTAATTACCCTTCGCTTGATAATTTTCGATGGGGAGAGGGGGCGTTGGTGCCCATCAGTCACGGTGGTCGAGGCCGTCATGGAAGAGGTGGAACCACGTAGGTTGGTCGCGCCAGTACTGCCCCTGCCCCTATGCCAGTAGGCTGGTGGTGATCGAGTTCCAGATAAAACAACCTGGTTCCTGAAAGCAGAGATATGAACTCATTAATACTGATAGAAAAATAAATCGACAACCAGTGCCCCAACGTCATTCCATCTTCCGTGGCCGGTAAAAGGGATCAATGCTGACAGTGTCGCAGGACGGAATGCTCAATGTCCTGACTGCCCCTACTTCTGGTGAGTTTCACATCAGGCCCTCCATTTTCTTGGTGGGACCTGGTGCCAGATGACGGGGTCTGATGACATGCTAATCCATTGGTGCCTCAAATGATACTAGTCTCCATATTGAGGAGAATAATTTCACGTAGGGTTCACCATTTCTGTTTCTGACACTTTCACTGGGGTACATGCATCCGTCATGGGGGGGACACGCAGCTGTTGCCCCGCATTCCCACTTTCCAAAGGCGAGCGACATCTGTTCCTTGTTCAAGGATGACTTCTACTTGATTGAAACGGGATGATGGGATGTCCGTTCTTCCTTCTGTGGATTCCTCCTTGGAGCTCGTCACTAAGTCCGGGTCCCCCTCATAGATTTAAGAAGTGTTCATGAAACTATTCCTAGTGTCATATCATCATGGACACCAATTAATTACACTTCTTCTGTCAGGAAATTACAAGGGGTATGGTCAGGGCAGAAACCTTCAGTTTGGAGTAGTCACATTGGGCATCACTGGCGTGTCTGGATGTTGGGAGATTGGCATGTCTGTCTTCTGTCCCTTATTATAGAGATTCCCGAGGGTGCGGAATCCCAAGGCATCCCACATCGAACGCGGGGAATTGTATTCCATAGGAATGTATCTAAGGTTTTCCTTGGCTTCCCATGTTTAACACAGGGTATGCCTCAAGTTTAACGTCCAGCAGAGATGGATCAGACTGATCGGAACACTGATTAGAGTGGATCAGATGGAGGAACCCCCAGGAAGGAATGCCGATATTAGGGCCAACACATCAGTGGATTCCCGAATTTTGTCTGATGGAATGGGGAGTGTGGTTACATGATCCCGCCGGGATGTGATGGCCTAGGTGAGGATCAAGATGGGTGATGGAAGGTTCTATAAATGGGATGGAACCGTCATGGGGTGACGATGGTTTTGGGCTTGAGCCTCGAAGAGAATTCCTACATATACTTGTGGCGGGGAATCAAATTCTACGTAGTTCGATGAGACGATGGGACACCTGGGGAGGTGACCCGTGAGAATGGATGCATGGATGGGACCCAGAATAAATGGAACCTCTAGGTTGGGGCATGAGCTTCCCGATACACATAAGCTCGAGGGAGAGATCAGGATGAGACGGGAGTGGTGGGCTCAAACTTCATGGAGGCCTCCTAGGTATCCCCGTGGTAGGGATTAAAAGTCCACGTAGTTCATGTGACATTTGGAGCTTACACACTGAGGCAGCCCATGGGGTTGGTAAACTGACGTGAAGGTAGACTTGGGGTCCTGATGGATGGTGGGCTTGAACCTCAAGGAGGCTTCCTACGTACCATTCCTTAACATGGATCAATGTCTTCGTAGTTCAGGATGATATTTGGGGCTTACACTTTGAGGCAGCCCAAGTGGTTGGCTGTTGGGGCTTGACCTCATGGAGGCTTCCTACATACCATGCCTTGACATGGATCAAAGTCCTCGTTGTTCGGGATGGTATGGGGCTTACACTCTGAGGCGGCCCAAGTGGTTGGTTGTTGGGGCTTGAACCTCATGGAGGCTTCCTACGTACCATTCCTTGACATGGATCAAAGTCCCCATAGTTCGGGATGGTATGGGGATTACACTCTGAGGTGGCCCAAGTGGTTGGTTATTGGGGCTTGAACCTCGTGGAGGCTTCCTACGTACCATGCCTTGACATGGATCAAAGTCCCCGTAGTTCGGGATGGTATGGGCCTTACACTCTGAGGTGGCCCAAGTGGTTTGTTGTGGGGATTGAACCTCATGGAATCTTCCTACGTTCCATGCCTTGACATGGATCAAAGTCCCCATAGTTCGGGATAGTATGGGGCTTACACTCTGAGGTGGTCCAAGTGGTTGGTTTTGGGGCTTGAACCTCATGGAGGCTTCCTACGTACCATGCCTTGACATGAATCAAATTCCTCGTAGTTCGGAATGGTATGGGGTGTACACTCTGAGGCGGATGAAGTGGTGTGTTTTGGGGCTTGAACCTCATGGAGGATTCCTATGTACCATGCCTTGACATGGATCAAAGTCCCTGTAGTTCAGGATGGTATGGGGGTTATACTCTAAGTCGGACCAAGTGGTTGTTTCATGGTCGATGCTTGATCTAAGCTCACGTGAGTCATGCTAGGTGTGAGAAACAAGAGATAGCATAGACCTGACTATCATGTCACGAAAGGTTCATCTGTGGGAGATGGAGTGGGGCTTACGCATGGAGCATCCCAAAGAGGAAACAGGGGCTTATGCGTGGTTAGCAGCCCGAGAAGTCGGTGCTTACTCCGGGATGGAGGCCCGAGGGTGAAAAAGCGTAGCAGGAGAGGGAATCGATACCGAAGAAAGGAGAATCACTGTTTCCCACCATGCCCTTCGCTGGCCCTAGGGACCGAAGATGAAAGGAGGTGTAGGGATGCTGCCTCTAGCAAGAAAAGCTAAGGGCTTACACCAAGGTGGTTTCCCTTTTCCCATAGACGAAAGTCACTTCGACAAGGAGGATATCATCCCCTGTGAGGGGTGATCCCATACCCATGGAGATGAGTGGGCATGGATAATTTCTAAGGCGGGGGACCCTGTGTGCGAAGCACTGGGGAAAGGTCACAGTTTAACGTCCTGCAGCTCGGATGAGGTAGGTTTGCTCCGCACCCCTAGGACTTACATAACGGATACCCTCTTCCCCTTGTTGAAGGGAATGTATCAGCAACGCTATACATGGGGGTGTTATGGAGAGAACCGTTTAGGGGTCCACATTAGCATGGCTATTCAAAGAATAAATAGTCATTAGCATGCCTATGTGAAGAAGCATGAGGCGAATAAATGCAACGGGAAGAACCGTCCAAGGTACTTTAATGTTACTTTGTACGAGCCTATAGGGTCATATGGGAATGTGGTGTATGATGTGGATGCTTGGGGCTTGAGAGACACCTACTAACGACATTCGTAAGAAGAGCATCAGACACTAGCACAAAGTTACGCCCAAGGAGCACGAGGAACAGGAGTGAAGAGGTAGCCAAGGAGCACCGAGGTGAGGGGTCCCGGAGAGTTGTGCGTAACCTTTGAGGCTTGTGTGCGAAACATGTAGCCCTACGTGAAAATCACCAGGATGGCATGAAATCAGTGAGGATCGCGTGTAAATAGAGCCTAGGTTTTTCACACAAATAGAAAGGATTGTGTGCAAGGAGTATGAATTGTACGCAATTAAGAGAGGCTGCGTGCAATGACTGGGGTGCACGCAATTGAAGGGGATTGCGTGCAATGCCTGGGGTGTGCATAACTGAAGGGGATTATGTTCAATTGGCCGGCCTGCGCGTAAGTGTAAGGGATTGGGCGCCAGGGGCAGACCTCGAAGGGATTTGAATTTAGTCTTAAACAAGTGGATCTCGCATGAAGGCGAACCCCGAGGCGACTTGGAACAAAAAGAATCATACTTGAAATCCATTTTGCGCGCGTGGAAAGAGAATTTCGTGCACGATAGCTGGTTTGGATTCTTCATCACGGAAGTCAAAGGGTTCACCATCAATTTATAGTCATTCGGGGGTGTGGAAAGTAGGTCAGTGCGAAATAATTGCATGTCGAGGGCGGCGGCATGAAATGTCCACCGTGCGGGGTAGGGGCGCGAAATATTTCACGCCCAGGCCACAGAACTCTCACGAATCCTGAAACATTCCACATGGGGCATAATTTTGTCGCGCACTTAGGAATTTATTTCGCGCGACTCCTCCAGCCACCCCAGACTGGGTCCCCAGATCCGAATATGACTTCACTTTGTCGTTTTGAAACCTTCTGCATCACTTGAGCGTTTTTCGGCATCTACAGATATATAAATATCTAGAACCACCCACATTGTATATCCAAATAAATCTTCATATTTAGTAATTTATTTAATTAATAAAAATTTTGACTTATTAAATATTTGTCTTGAATAAAGAATATGGATTTATCAATATTTCTCTATAAAATCATATAATAGTAAAAGTAAACACCATATATAAAAATTCTATATAGTTTTGGAAATAATAATATCCATAACACAGGAATATAGATATTTAAGGAAATTTCCAATGAAAATTGATTACAATTATTTGATTTTTTCAAGATAAATTTAATAATCCCAAAAAAAGAAAGATTGGAAAGATAACTTTTACCACTTGGTAATTTTCAAGATAAATGTCTTTGGTGAGACAATTCAAAGTGGAAAATAAAATACCAGGAAGTATGAGTAAATAATGATAATAAATTTAAAATTGTTATTATATAAAACACAATAAAGTGAATTGTTTCTATACAACAAATAAGTATCAATGTAATGTAAATTGAGATGAAATCCCTTACCTTGTGTTGCCTTTTGGATGAAAATCCTTTTAAATAATATATAATGGTATTAATCATATTATCCATATATTCCTTAAATATAATCACATTTATAATATCATATATTATCTTCTTATAATATTTAATTACCTATTTTTATCAATGTTTCATTATTTTCACTATTTAGGGTGTTAATTGCCTAGTTTTTCAGGTATGTTTTGACTTGTAACTTGTTGTTTCTATTAATTAGATCATTATTTAATCATATCTATAATTTAAATCATGATTTAAATATCATATATATTCATTATATTTGTATTTATAATATTCTATATTATTTGGGGAAAGAAAATAAAATGAAATGTTCATGAAGATAGTAGGCCGTATGTACGAATGAATGTTATTACCATTTCATTATCATTATAAAATAAAGAAAAGTAAATGATATATATATATATATATATGTGTGTGTGAAAATTATAAATACAGTATAATATATATGTCATATGTGTCACATTTTTTTATTAAAATTATCCACAATTCATTCTGTGTATATTGTGAACGAATCACTTCTCTTTGATGATGCGATAGTCCACACTTCCATAAATGATGTTATCATATTCCCAAAAAATGGAAACCATAAAGGTATGTGTTATATAAAAATTAATGAAGAAAAAATCATCATATAAATCATATATATCATATATATTCTATAAATCCATCATTATTCAATCCCAGAGTGGTGGTAATGGAAGAACGAATGACATCAGTTCGTGAGGCGGTAGTCCTCCATACACACGAAAGAATAATATGTATCCTATTTGTTGTATGTGTGTGAATGTTTTGGAAGAAATATTAATATAAAAAATAATTATATATAAGATATTGATTTTATCATAACAACATGATATAAAATGAATTGAAGGGGTTGAGAAGAAAATGAAACAAAATCGATTGTTGAAAAACATTTCCCCTTATTCGGGTAACTTCTTTTGGTTTATATGAAAAGGCATCCTTGATTGGATTTATGAAAAAATTTAGGATCCTATGAGGATTTTAGGGACATTGGGAGATTATTTGGGTATGATTGAGATGATAAAAACTGCTTTATATATGTGTATAAATGGCAGTGGTGATTTCCTTTTTTAGAGGTGGAGGAGTGTCATTCTTGTAAATATAAAGAGGTAAACAACAATTAAAGGCGTCCCTTAGATAATAATAAACCAATAATGATAAATAATTCATATAATGTATTATATGGTCTATATATTTCCATACATTAGCTTTTGGAAAATTTTATAGGTTATTTTGGCCCTTAAGTTTAAGGTCTAGTCATTTGTTAAGCGTAATTATACCTTTATCGTTGTAGTTTCTTTTATTTGAATTCACTAATTTTTTTGATAAAAAAAATGTTTAACTTATTATAAATTATATACTATTATGGTTAAAAATATGGAATCCATTTTTCCAAATTATAATAACATATGTGGAACTTACTAATTTAAAATTAATCCTGAAGATGGGACGACAAAGATGGTTATTAAAGTAAATATGATCAAAAGGATTCTATGTTTTTAGATAAAATTTCAAAGTAAAATATATTAAACTGAACTAAATTGGTATAAATGGTATAAAAAGGATCTATTTTTTACTTTAAAAACATCTAAAATCATAATTTAACTATATAAATACACTAGATGAAAATGCAGTTTTCAATTAAAATCCAGTATTTTTCATTATTCATCAAAAATTAAACTTCTCAGAAAAAACAAAAAATTCAATGAAATCTATTTTTTATGTTCCTATTTCAAAAATGAAATTTATTTTGATTAAAACATATAAATGTCTTAAAAATTATATTTAAAGTAGTTTCACCACTTAATAGTGGTAAATGTGCTTTTTTTTTAAAAATATAGATTTTTATGTGCAATATTGTGTTTCTTCTTATCTTATGCTTGTAAAATATAATTAATGAATGTAAAAAATATTTTATTGAATATATAATATTAATATTAAATTAATTTCACTCACTAAATATATTTAATTTAATTTATTAGGATATAACAACTTTGTGGTCATAAAATAGTTTTTTATAAAAATATTCACTTTATATTCAATTAGTTTTTATTTTTATTTATAATTAATTTATAACTAATGAATCTAACTATATATTTTCATTAGTTAGTTTATCCTACTAAAAAACATAAATTTAATGTCTATTTTTTATCTTATTATATAAAATAGTAACATCTTAATAATATATTATTGTTCGGTAAAACATGGTCTTGCGTGTAACACAAACTACCGAACAAAGTCATTTTTGCATGTAATGAAAGATAACTCATTATTTCATATATTACATGCTATATTATAGATTTATTTAAAATATTAAATACATCTTATAGTCTTTAGTTATTATATTTCTTTCTATGCTTGGTGTTTCGTGGCATACATGTTATCAAATAAAAGTTACTATTTTTGAAATTTTAGGGTGTCACATTCTCCCCGCCTTATTTAAATTATGTCCTCATACTTTAACATTGATCAGGGTAATCAAGGGTTTGATATTTTAAAATAATATTTTTTTTAAAACTAATATCATAAATAATTTTAATAAAAAATATTATTAATAAGAGGGAAAATGATATGCGACGATCACCACAAAACAAGGATTATGAATATGAGAACATTATTGAAAACTTGGATATGGAAGAGAAATCTAATATTCAAGTTCTGATGGTGAGTGATAGAAGTCATGTTCAGCTGAATGTCAATGAAGTAAAATAAAAAAATGACATTTATGAAAAAGGTCATTTATATTATTATAAATGGTGATAATAGGATAATATTTGTTTCAAAAACATTTTTCCTAGAGTTGAAAAATTATTTCATTCTGTAAGAATATAAGTAAATAAATTTAATTGATACATTTCTATAAGCACAATATTATTCTTTGGTCATGCCTTGATCTATTTCTACTTCTTTTCGAAACACAGGTTCCATCATATGGTAAAGTAATACGATATTCTCTATAAACATTTCCAAAATTCAATATAAACCATTTCATAAATGGTTAACCTTATGAAACTTCTATGTATTAGTTTCAATGTAGTCTATAATATCCAATTTAGTTTATCCATATCACTCATCTATTTATCCATGAATCATTAACTCAACATCAGAAATGTATTAAGGCTTATCTTTCCCTCAACCATGTATTTTCTGAAATGTTTAACTTGTTTATAAATAACTTTTCTTTGTAAAATTTAACATATGATCTCAAATCTTAAATGAAAAACTACTATATTGAAGTCATTATATATTTCAAAATTAATTTGATGAGAAAATCATAAATAAAATACTTTTAAAACATATTTATTAGATCCAAATGCAGAAGCACATTAATTATTCTACTTCGGTTATTTCAAAAACATATACTTGACCTTGATCCCTTATCTTCTTCTCACATACATTCCCCTAATTCATGGGTTATTCATTTCCATAGTTCTTAATCTCTATGAAATTGTAACACTAAATACATGTTTTTTCATTCTTTCCCCTTCATTATTTTTCCAAGTTACCCTTTTATCCACACTTATAAAAAATCTCAATCCTTTAAAGTGTTTACCTAGATGATTCTTTCCATATTTATCACAAATGGGAAATCCTTCTATCTATTCCTCCATTTATATTTTATTTTATATTCCTTTATCCACTTCTCTTTCTTCCCTTTGAATAGATATTACATAGGGAATTCTCTCTCTATCTTGATAACACATAAAACTATTACATCATATGAAAAGAAATTCTAAAAAACCGACACCCTTTGAATATTTGGCTTAATACCTTCAACGAAATGGTCAGTATTTCCTACTGTTCTACATATGAAATCTATAGCATATCCCGCTAACCTTGTAATGTTATTTTAATACTAAGAGACACTTTATTTCTCATTTTTTGTTAAACTAAGAAATTTTATCATCATCTCAGTTTATTTCTCATGATTGAAATATTTATCATTGAATGTCTCCATAAAAACTTTATATTCCTTGAGTTATATTTCCTCTTCCTTTCTAGTATTCTGGATTTGTGACCATCATTGATCAGCATCACCATTGAGTCAATATACCACATGTGTAACCTTTTCATTTTCACCACATTCAAATTCCATGAATATCTTCTCTAAATAGTTAATCCATTATGTTGCCAACACTGGGTAACTACTCCCACTAAACAATGGGGGCCTCTATCGCATAATGTGTTAAATCATCAGATAATCTTGTCATGGAGAAATTTTCTCTATATGGTAAAGGATATGTGTCATAAACTATTTAATTTCCACTCATATATACATAACTTTCTCAGTTCCAATACTAATTATACTGACTTTCTCAGTAGGCAATCCTCTACATTTTCCATGATTATTGACACCTTCCTTTCATCCAGGTGCCATTTCTAAAAAATGGAATATACTAGATTATATAATAAAATTATGTAACATAATGTACAATCCCAAAACTAGTGAAATACAAAAAAGAAATTAAAAAATTTGTCTGTATCTAATCTCATAATCATAAACATGGTTTATTTGTGGATATCTTTACTTTAAAATCCTTAAAAACTGTATTTAAATAAATTTTGAATTATCATAAGCATGTACCCCAGGAGTGTTAAACCTGATGTGAAATATGGCCCATTTTCAGGTATAAGGACACACTAGAGTAATTCATGACACAAATTTTCAGAGTTATTACCCCAAGGTACATCTATGCTAGAACAACGCCAACATGTAGAATCTAGAATGGGATGTATTTCTAGGAAGACCCACATATTCTCTACCCCACCAAAATTATAAAATGTTCTTATATACTTTTCCAAAATTTATACCTTAGGTTTATGTTCACTGATCTATGTATTCCTCAATCTAGTTTTTAAGATTTTTACTAAACATTCCCTCATACAAACTGTAACTCCCAGACCCCATAATCCCGGAGACGATGCATTACCTTATTAAAGTTTCATGATTACAAGAAACCAAATCCCAAAGGACTAAAAGTTTAGTAGTTTTTGAAAACCTTATTACATAAATTATACCCATTCTATATTGGTAAATATAAAATTAAACATAATACATTTAAAAATATTATAAATTTCATCCTTGAAATCACATTCAATGGTCTTTTCTTCACAACTCGAGAAAAGGAAACAAAATAAGGGTGAGCTAAAATTCTAACTAAATGTAATTAGAGTAGAATAAATAATGTTTCAATGAGAATAAATCAACTTGTCAAGGTAATTAACTCAGAAAAAATTCCATTCAAATAACTAAATATGGTATAATCGATATGACAATGTAATTAACTAAAACACATTCCATTTAATCAATAAGCTAAAAATGAAGTGCATCTATAGATTATGTCAAAGAAAAAATAGAATTGATAAATAAAATAATAATAATTTAATTCTCAATGAAGTTAATTATTAATTAATTAACATCATGTCTGTGAAGCATGAAATCATATATTGGCAATACTTTTCAGATGATGGTTAAAATCTACAGGAGAAACCCCATTTAATTTTCCCAATTAATTTGTCTTGTGAGAACATGTTGATGCATCAAGGGTATATATTGAGTCTAGGCCCGAAATTTTAATGGGTTATGATTCCTCATATCGAGTAATCAATTTAATTAATATACAGTATGCCTTGTCAAATATCCATATTCAATAAAGAATACATATTTATCAATATTTCCCCAAAAAATTTAAATTACAATAAAAGTAAACACCATATATAAAAATCTACTAATTTATAGGAAATAGTAATATCCATCCTATAGGAAAAAGAATATTTATTTAAATTTTCTTTAAAAATTATTATAATAAAGTGAATATTTCAAGAGAATGTTAACAATGTCAAAAGAAAGTGATATTGGAAAGATATATTTTACGGCTTGGTAATTTTCAATCTCAACATATTGGGTGATATAATTTTAAGTGAAACTTAAAATACCACGAAGTATGAATAAATAATTATATTAAATAAAAAGGAGCAGTATATATATCACATTAATGTGAATTGGTGTAATTTGACTAATAACTCTAAATAGAATTTAAATTTAAATGAAATACCTTACCTTGTGTTTCCTTTTTGGTGAAATTATTTAAACTCAAGTTTAATAGTTTTAATAATGTTAATAATTTATACCAAAACCATTCTCATATTTATAATATCAAATATTAACTTCTTATAATATATTATTACATGTTTGTTAATAATATTTCATTATTTTCACTATTTTTGGGTGATGATTGACTATTTTTCAAGTATGTTTTGAATTGATAATTGTTGTTCCTATTAATTATATCATGATTTAATCATCTAATGAGTGTAAAATATTATTTAAAAATTAAATATTTTCATTATATATTTATTTATTATAATCCATAAAATTTATAGATATGAAATAAAATGAAACTATAATGGAAACTGTAGGCTATATATACGCATGAACGCTACTTCCATTTCCTTGTCAATTTAAAATAATGAAAAGTAATTGATATATATGTATATTATAATTCTAGTATAATATTTTTTTCATATATGTAAAATATTTTTATTAAAATCATCCTTAATAAATTCAATTTATATCCTGAAGGAATCACATCGCTTTTAGGAGGTCGTAGTTCACACTTCCACAAACGATGTTATCCTATTCCCACAAAATGGAAAGCATAAAGGTTTGTGTTATATAACAATTAAATAAGGAGAAATACATCATAAATATCATATATATCATATATAAACTTTAAATTCATCATTATTCCAACCTTAAAAGGTGTTAATGGAATATTGAATGACATTAGTTTGCGAGGCGATAGTCTTCCATACACACAGATGATCATTTCATATCCCATTTGATGGATATGTGTGAATGTGTAGGTCGAACTATTGGAATTAAAAAATATTATTATATTTTTGACAATTATTTTATTATAATATCAAGATATAAAATTAATTTAGGGGGTTTATGAGTAAATGAAACAAAATATATCGTTGAAAAACATTACCCCTTATTCGGGTAACTCCTTTTGGTTTTTACCAAAATATTTCCTTGGATGGATTTCTTCACAAATTTAGGTTTCTAGGATGGGGGTATAGATTTTTGAGATTATTTTTTAGGGTTTATATGACCCAAATGGATTTATAAGTTTGAATAAATGGGATGGGTGAGTTCCATTTATAGTGGAGGAAGAGTGGTATTCTTGTAAATATAAAAAGACCAACACTATTGAGAGGTATCCCTTAGATATTGTGCCTATAATAATGAAAAAACATATATAAAATGGAGTATAGGGTCTGAATATGAACATAAAATGTATTTTTGAAAATTTTATAGGTCATTTTGGCCCTTAAGATTAAGGTTTAGTTTTTTAAAATCTTAATTTTACCTTAATCATTATAAATAATTTTAACTGCATTCGCTAGTATTTTTTGGTAAAAACTATGTTGAACATTAAATAAATTATAAAATACTATGATTAAAATTATTTAATTATCTTTTCCAACTTCTATTCACATTAGTGGAAGAAATTAATTTAAAATTAATCCGACAGACAGAATGACAAAGCGGGTGTGCAATGTGAATATGTTCAAAAGTTTACCGTGTTTTTATATACAATTGAAACATGGACTAGGTAAAATTGAATTAAATTAAATTAAATTTATATTATTATAATATAAAATGAAATAAAACTAATTTGGTATATAAATAATCTAGATGAAAATACAATTTTAAATTAAAATCCAGTATCATTCATTATTCATCAAAAAATGAAACATCTTAATAAAATGCCAAAAATTATTTCTAACATAAATTTGATGTTATAGCTTCAAAAATAAGTTTAATTTAGCATATCAAAATTTATAAAATTATCAAAATTTAATTTTAAAATAGTCTCTCCATTAAAATGCGGTAAAAATATCTTTATAAAATATAGTTTTTATGTGTAGTATTTGGTTTGTTCTTATTTTTTACTTATAAAATATATTATATGAATATAAAAAATATTGGATTTAATATATATTATATATATTAAATTAATATCACTCACTATGTTTCATTAATTTAATTTATTAGTATAAAATTACTTTGTGATCATAAAAATTGTATTTATAAAAACATTCCCTTTATATTCAATGGGTTCTTATATTGATTTATAATTAAATTGTAACCAATTAAATTTAACCCTATATTTTTATAAGGTAGTTAATCTTATTATAACCATCAATTTAACTACTATGTTTTATCTTATTATATTAAATAATAATATCTTCATAATATATGGTTGTTTTGTAAAACTCGGTCATCCGTGTAATGAAAACTACTGAAAAAAGTTGTTATTTCATGTAATGCAAGATAAATAAGTGTTGAGTTCATTACACACTATTGAATAGATTTATTTAAAATATTAAATATATATTAAAGTATGGGGATATTATATTTATTTTCAAACCAGGTGTTGTATGTCATACATTATATAGAATAAAAGTTACTCTTTTATAATTTTTATTATGTTACACCCTACATATCTAATTGAAAATGAGAATCAAGACATATGTAGTTCTATAAAACCCATTCATTTTAAATTCATTTTAAAAGGACATAAACCATGTAGTTTAACTTCTTATGGTAAGTATGTGGGTTACCCAATGTGAAAGGGAAATAACATTGTTGTTGGGACCAAAAAATAGAGGTTTGGGTGTCACTACATATCCTGTGATGATAGGAATAAATCCACATGTAGTAATTAGAAGAAGGGAATCCCTTTATGGAGACAAATCTCACACAATGATGGGGTAATTTCATCCTTCTTTCACACAGATCTAGCTCATGTGCGGTGATTAATTAGTGATATGGTTCTTCCAGTGCAATTTAATGTCATGTGGTGAGGTAATATTTTGTATAGTTTAACATCACATGGTAATGTCATGTTCTGTATATTTTAATGTTATATGGTTATGAAATGAGACACTGTGAAGTATAATTTCTTTCTGTTAGGACTTTAGATGATGTGGATTTTATAATCTTATAATCGGTATGTTCTTTCAATGTCTAACATCATGGAACCAGGATGAGCTTGTGTGGTTTTATTTCATGCAACCAGAATGAGTTTTTGTAGGGTAATTCCATCAAACTAGAATGAGGTGTGTTGGATGATAGATATAAATATTATGTCTTGATAAACCTCACATTTGTGGGGGGGGTTTACAAATTCCCCATCCATTGTGGCCAGTGAGTAAGCACTATAGTGATAGATCATATCTATGATGTAATTCCCTTTCCATTTGGGATCCAACTTTGGAGGATTCTTTCCTGGTATCATTGGGTCCTGAGATACAACACCAATTCTCCATAGAGGAATTAATCAAGGAAAAAATTCTTATTAATGGTTTGTGTGATCCGATTCTAACAGATTTCATGGTTGTGAAATGCATGCAACCTATTCTCATTGGCCACACCAATTCATCCATATTCTTTTTTGATTTACCACCATTTGATATTTTTCTAAAAAGGGATATTTTGAGAGAAGGTAGGTTGAACTCTATGGGTAATGTTGCATTGGTCCCATACACCATTGAGTATTTCATTTCTTGTGTAGCATTACACATGGTGGTACGGTAGGCCCATAAAGCAAGGAGAGGCTTTTTCAGTCAGGACTTCTTATCCTTATTCATCATATTATGGAGTATATTTGATAGAGTCTTATTGAAAGCTACTATATGTCCATTTTTCATTTTAAGATAGCGAGATGAGTGATTATATTCAATATTTTACTCCTGGAAATGTTTCTTCAGCTCCAATGAATATAATTAGGTGCATTTGTCTGTCAATGTTGGTGAAGGTACCCCGAACCTGGTCATGATATAAAAATTTACGATGTGGAAGATATTTTTCATCCTGATTTCTTTAATAAGTATTTCCTTATCCCATTTGAAAATGAAGTTAGTATCATTAAGGTTGAATTTAAACTTCTTAGTTGTGGTTGGAAGATATATCCCCATAACATCCATTCCCCAAACAACAAAAGACCAAGAATATTTTACAGAATATAGAAATTTTGGGGGCTTATGGATAATTTTTGTATAGATCAGGAATGAATGACAATTCCAAGTGAATTCCACATAGTCATGTATCATATTTATCCAGTAATATCCCTACATCTTAATTTGGGAAGAGATCCCATTACCATATCAATGAAAACTATAGGATCCCTCATAGAGGTCTTTAATGATAGAATTAATCACTCTTTTTTTCTATTCATATAGGGAGGATTCTATCAAATCCTATTTTATAGATGGCTTCATGAGGAAAGAGTGACTTGGGGAAATGCATAGTCGTCCAGGGGGAAAACCCAAGGGGCGCAAAGATTACTCTCACTTGCCAAAACCAATGGAAACTAGGTTGGACAAGAAATGTGGAAGTAAGGAAAGAAAAGGCCATCAAGATTGGGAAAGTGGGGATCCAAGAAGAGAACCAAGAGTAATAGAAGAAGAGGGTGTGGATTTTCTGAGGCTCATCTTCCACTACAAGGAAGAGATGATGGGAAAAGTACTTTGACCAAATTCCTCAAATGAAGAGATTTTAAGGATTTATGAAAGATTCTTGCAGATTGAGGCCACAGAAGAGCAAAAAGTGTGGATAGATAAGAAGGACCGAATCATCGCCTGAGGCTTAAACCAAGGTAGAATCACCTTGGAGGAATTCATCCAGATAATGGATAGAATGGTTTATCACCTTGAAGAACTTATCAGGGAGGATCCAAACACCCAAGTTAGTACTCTGCACTGAGAATTATATAGA
The DNA here is from genome assembly GCA_963277665.1 of Viscum album. Lineage (NCBI taxonomy): Eukaryota > Viridiplantae > Streptophyta > Magnoliopsida > Santalales > Viscaceae > Viscum > Viscum album. The sequence continues at coordinate 398,163,589 of OY728145.1, forward strand.
TCTTCTGACTCAAACAACCTTAGTCTTGTGTTTAATAATTCTATGAGCTCTTTCAGAACGTAGTTGTCTTTGTGTTCAAACTTTAGTTTTCCACTTTTCCTTAAAGTGTATTAATAAAAAATTATATTTGGATGGAGGGATTCATGCTCATTTGGTTCATCCCACAGGGTAAATATCATTACACAACGTTAAAAATATTCCCTTATAACTCGGTCTATTGGGAGAGCTCCATTTTAGAGGAAACTGACTATGGGATCCATCTATCTAAGTTTGGATATCAGTTCATGACACATTATGACGGTGTTGAATTAATTTATTTCTTCTATATAAAAGATGAAAATGAACATTGCTATTCTTTAGTACATGGTAGAAAAATATTTATTCCTCTTGATCAAGGTCAAACATAAATGTGGTTTCATTATCCTATCTATAGGCACAAACATTCTATGATTAGGGAACATGGTGAAATGTGGGCTCAAAGGGGAACTATGTCATTAATCCCCTAATGTAGCCAGTGAGAGGGTCAAATTATTCCATTTTTGGGGAATATTTTCCATTGATCTTCATCATCACTAGTTCTAAATCCCCTTAGATATCCAGGTAGCCTACCTACAACTGTAGGTCGAATTACAATCCAACAATAAGGTCTTGGTATTTATCCTGACTATTCATGAAGCCCTAGATAATGAGAAATATTAGGGGAAAACTGATTTTTCTAGAGAGAAAAATTCAATCCATAATCTAAACTGATTTATCTTTGGTTATTCCAAATTTTTCAAATAGGAATTTGAGAGGAACCATAAAAATACATCTCTTATGCTCAGGGGGTGTCGTGGGTATAAAATACCCAATCATCTAGAAGCTCCATGTCCACAGTTGTATCCTTTGGGGTGGTATATGACACAAGGAAATCCTCCATGGGCCTTCCTTTTACCTCCTTTCATCACACGAACTAGATTTCATATATTTCCAAAAAGACCAACCATTGTCCTAGACACCCAGTTAACATGGGGTGGCCAAGGATGTACCTGGTCAGATCAACATGAGATTATAGGAAGAAATCATGGTGTTATAAGTAATGCCTCATATTTTTCACTATAAATATGAGTGTAAGACATTTCTTCTTGACATGTAAGTATCAGGTCCCAATACATAGAATTTTTCAGATGAGGTAATATAGACTATTATCACTCACTGCGCCCTTATTCCATTTGTGGATGGATCCCAATGATCATTCTATGGTGGCCACATATATAATGACTTTCCTCCCTTCCACTAGAGGCATCAGAACTAGTGGGTGTAGTAGATACTGCTTGATACATTCGAATTATTCTTAGAAGTCCTCATCCCATTGGTAGTTAATTCCTTTATTCATTTACTTAGTGAAGGGAAGATCTTTAGTAGCTATGTTTTCTATGAAATACCAAATGTTTGTGAGGCTCCCTTGGAGTCCCCTTACCCCTTCAGATTTTTGTGGGAGATGACATTGCTAAAGTAGAACTAGTCTTATATGTGTCAACCTCAATTCCATAGTGTCATGCCACAAACCCAAGGACCTTCTCTGATGTTACCTCGAAAGCACATTTTAATAGATTCATCTGTATACTATTATGCCTCAGCTTTTTTAGGACAGTTTGAATATTCATGAAGTGATCACATCACTATTATTATTTGACCACTTGGTCATCGACATGGGATTCATATTTTCTTTATTTTAATGACTTAAAAATATGAGGTATGGGTCATTGATACGTATAATAAACATTATTTAATATAATTTTCTTATCCAGATAGAAAAATATCACCTTCGGCACACTAAAGGAATTGGATTCATCATATTCAGGGTCTATCTTTATTTTATTGTACCTCGAATATCCATACATAATGTAAATAGATTAGAATCTAGAAGTTGCACTGAACAGAAGTTATGTGATTAGAAATTGGAAATATTCCTTCATGTAGTACTGATTAAGGTCTCTGAAATAGATGCATACCCTAACCACACATTCCTTTTCTTTATGGGAACAAAATATGAAATCCATATTAGGTAGTTTACTTAACCTGAAAATCTAGATTTGATCAATTTTTCATCATGCACCGCTATGTTGGTGGTATGAGAGGGGTGCATCCACCTAGTAGCCTTCATGAATCCTTTTTTCTCATTAGGTAAGATGGTATTGTGTGTATCCACATCTGGATTCAGTTCAAACATTTTTATACAATACCAAAAGAAAACATGTCAGTTCTACTTTAGAATTGAAATATATGAATCCTTACCTTTAAGGTAAACTGAAAAAATAATTAGTGTAGGTTGGGGGTCTTATTATATTTCAAGATTCAACTTCTTGAGCTCATCAATGGTTTTGGATACACCTTCATCGATTTCAAGAGGGTAATTCTTAAGTTCACCCTATTGTTGTTCAACATCTAATTCTATGGAGGTGTTCTCAGATAGATGCAAAAATTTTAGGGCATCCCAGTCACTGTCAAGGTGAGAGAGGCTATGAGAAGAGACATTATCATCCCCTTCTTCCAATGTTTTTGTAGTGAGTTTATGGAATTGATTTTATTTTAAACTATCACTGGGGGTAGGGGGATTTGGAATCTATAACCATGTCTATCATCTCAACTATATTTATGGGGAGCACATAGTCATTTTTGAGCATGCTCTATGGATTTTCAGTGGGGGTCCACAAGTCGTAGGGTGTTGAAACCAATATATCATCATCCAATATTGGTTGTTTTCCTCCCCTTTTTTATAATCATGCTTCATCATATGTGTCCTATCAAGTCGCAGATAGGGTTTTATCATCATATTAGATTCCAACTTTTCCTTCTATGAGGTATTTTAAACATTGATGGAATCTTAGAGGTATCACCATGTGACAATAGAGCTGGGGACTTCTGAGTAGAAAATTGTGTGATATGTCTTGATGATAACTATAAACTCGTTTTTATATGTGAGATATCCAAATTTATATTTTATAATTATATTCCCAATAAGTCTTTTCTCATATTTATCAAACCATTGAATGGTGAACTTTGTGGGAGAAGAATCTCATTCACTATATCCCAAACATCGGAGGGTTCAATATGGGATTAGGTTAATCACATATCCATTTTCAATCATATACATTTGGATAACAAAATTATCGATTCTTCCCAAAACATAAATGGGTATGATGTGTCCGTGGATGACCTCTTCATGGTCACAGTCTATGAACAAGATGACAATATGGAATTCTACTGAAATTGTATCCATTCATTATAAAATGGATATAGATACTTCTATCTCAAATTTCTATGGTCTTTGGAGGGATTTGATGATTTCTTATCTTAGTTTTTCCAAATATGGTGTACATTGGGGATTTAGAGATTGGTTGGGAAAACTGCCAGCTATTTTAGAATTTTGTACTTTTGTGACATAGGTCAGTGCTTCCTAAGGTAGTATTTATCCTAGACATGTGTCTCTATAATTGTTTCATTTTAGATTTATGGTCCTGGTTCTTGTAAAGAGGTTGTGGGAGCATCTGCTTCCAATAGCATAGTTCATGATCGTTATCCCCATTTCCTGGAATGATCAGATAATCAAACCTCTACATGGATGGAATGTATGAAATATGGGTTAGGATGACCATCATATGGTTCTGGGACACCTCAATGTCTTTTCTGGGATTATTTTAGTGTTTTACCATGGGTCTCAGAAGAATATATCTTCTTTGTGGGAATGTGACCAAAATATTGTGTCTGAACATTCATGTGTTGTCCCCTGTAACCTCAATTCATACACATGCAGCCTCTTGTTCCCAGGTTTGTAATAGTGAACACATATAGAGAGGAATATTCATCATTGGATATAGGGTAATCCAAGTGTATCAAATTGAAATAACCAAAATGATCTCTTCATCTGATGAGGGTTCCATTTGGTGGGGTGGTTTCCATTCTTTAGATGATGTAGGGAAGAAATCTGCAAGAGTCAGAGCCTACTTTGGAGAAGATTAGAATTCCTCCTCTTCTATTTTGTCATACATCAGATTTTTATGCCCACTTTTGGGAGACATATTTGATTCCACCTTCTTGGGTGGTAGAGGTATTATGGGTCTGCGTAGTTAATCTATTAGGGTGGAATGAGATTGGTCAACTATTTTACATGTCATCCAATTTTTGAACATACGTCCACATTTGGATGGAACATTATTCCAATCAACCTCTTCTTCTAATGCAAAAACTATTTTTTTGGCCACCTACTCTTTGGAGTTTTCTAACACCACTAGTTCTGAATCAGCCATGCCTTAAATGATTTCTTTGAATATGAAGCATCCTTATATATTATAAACCATCTTTATATAGAAAGGGTAGTAGTCAAGATGGTCAGTGAGGTTGACAACATTAGGACTACTGGGATATGGTAGCCTGTGCATGTTATTGTCCATGACATCCAAGATAGATCTAGGGACTTGTTCATTTCTAAAGAAGTGTGCATTATTCATTTGTTCCTAAAATCCAAGGAAGCCCTAATTTCACTATTCTTATGGTTGAGGGTTATTTTGTGGTTTTATCAACTTGATAGAAATTTTGGGGTAGTTCTAGACTTTCCTATATTCTTTGATGGGAATTGTTGTTGTCTTGAGAGTGACAGTTGTATCTACACCATTTCCTAACCTTTTCTCGTATGTTAAGGGAATGATCCAAGATTTGGATTAGGTTCACTAAATGGAGTGTTCTAATCATTATGTAATTTCTATAAACTCATAGAACCCAACTAGATACTTCATTGAGATTATAGGCATTTTTAGTTCAACTCAAATATTTCTAGCACATAGTTCTAATAATTTCTACTTTGAGAGAGGGATGCTATGTAAAATGGTTAAACCTTTAAATCTATCTATGAATTAAAAAACCATATTTTTTCATGTTGTTTTTAGTTTTTTAGGTCGATAATTTTCATTTTCCCCAACATAGATATGAACTAATAAAGGAGTTGATGATGAAGGTCTTTCTATCCTGCAATGGATCAAGCTGGTAGATTGTTCTACCAAACAAAGGCTAGACCTATTAGAGAATATATAAAATACCTCATATTTTTTTCAACCTATTTATCTTGAGGGCCCATCATCAAAAAAATCAAGATGAAAAGTGTGTGAGATGCTTTTCGGGGTTCCATGCACCGTCAATGGTAAATAAGTTACAATTTCCAAAATTAGGTGGGGGTAAAGTATCATCCACCCACTCGAGATATTAATTCCCCTCATTCTACATAGTTTCACGTTTCCTATCCATGGATTCCATACCAGTAGTCAGGGACTTGATTCCATTATAAAACTCTAGAGGTACTATTTTATGATCCAACTCAAATATACAATGAGCAAGTGTGGGTTGAAGATGTGGCCCCAACTTTGTCTCTCACAGATTCTTGATTTATACTAAGAATGAATGATAACTATGGAGAAGGAGATAATGTCATTGAAATGTCGGGAATCCATAATCATTTTGACTTCCTCATTTATTTAGAGTGTCTTCCTAGATTTAGATCCAGTCTGATAATCATATTCCACTTTTGCTAGTTGATCAACTATTTCCAAATGTTTGGGAAGGGAAATATTTTCCTCAGCCTAAAGGCAATACCCAGTGGGAATATTTTACTTGAGTAGCTCTTCATTGAGTTGGATGGGAGTTTTTATCTCATTATCATTTTTTTAAACCATAACTCTATGGAAGTAACCTCAACTTTTCTGGGTGGTGATTAGGATATATCCACACTATTCCATTTATCTTTGGTATTTTTCTGTCATAGAGTTGTCAACACGATATTTAGAGGTGCCATGTTTTGGAGTCGTCCTTTGGTTTTTGGTGTGTGAAGCCTCAGTTGGTGCATCCAAATCACCCACCCCTTGGGGTAGGCCTTCCATGTTGCAGCCCTTTATATTTGTGTCTTGATACACTATACCTATTGTGTTGATAGATGTGACATTTAGAGAGGCATATCATGCAATAGTGTTTTCCCAATACTTTCAATACAACAAGATGATTCTTTACTACCTTCATCCATGTCATTACTCAAACCCTGATCATATTGGGCCATTTCAGCATGTGAGTCTAGAAGTGTCTGGTTGATTTCTCTAAAATTATCTCATATCTCGGCATGTGATTAATGACCTTAATGGAGTTTCCATCCCTGATTGTGGAATATTCCCCGAATAAAAGAGACTTGTATTATGGATGGAGGAATAGATGGAATGCCAACCTTAGGTATTTACATTCCAACCTGCAAAAGTCTTATTCTCTCTGTGGTGATGATGATGTTGAAAATTTCCTCAGATCTACATAATGGTGGTTATTTAGGTCCACATTTAGTATTGAATGGTTGTGATTTTGAATATCCAATGACTCCAATTGGGGATTTTATGACTCATGGGATGAAAAATGAGATATAAATGCTCTTATCCCTCTAGGATGGGGTTAATCTGGAATCACCATGATTTCCCCATGACTCTCTCATGGGATAATGAACATGGTGATGGTTATTGAGATATAAATTCCTCAACCAAGTGTGTTGGGGTTTGTCTGTAGTTACTGATGATATGTACTGAATCCTATATGTAATTGAAAATATGAGGGGAGAAGGATGTGATAGATGTTCCCCTGAAATTGTGAGATGGGTCCACTTATGGACGGATGTTATGGAAGCTACTGTTACGACCTATTTGATTTGGTGTAGCTATCCTCGCATAGAAGATTGTTGAAATGGAATCCAATGATGGAAATAATTATTTATGGTGATTTTTTTGGTTAGTTTAAACTTCATATTCTACGTCAAATGAATTAATGTTTCTTTGAGGGTCCTAGTCCGAATATCGTATGCCTAAAATCTCCCTCTATTTTTGATTTATATGCATCATTTAAGCAGACAAATTATGTTTTAGTAACCAATTATCTCATGTGTTACCTGGTCCTCTTATTTACCTAGAGGAAATGAAATTAAAAGACACCATATATGAAGGTTTCTATTGTTTAGTGGACATAGTGAAGTGAAATACTCCATATTTGTCTCATCCTAAGATAAGAATATCTGGTGATTCTCAATAAATCAGTCAGCAGAGAGTTGTTGTGGTTTAGAGACAAACATTACATAGGTGTTTTTAATGCGACTCCATTCATGATTTTTGAGATATGGAAAAGGCCATCACATCCAACTGGAAATAGAGTGTATTGATAATATGAATGTAGTACATGTGTCCTGGATAAGGGATATTTCTAGCATTCATTCACTGATGATTAGGACATATATTTTGGCATAGATGATGAATGAACTCATTTTCTATCTCATCTAGGGACTCATTGTAAGAATTGGATATGGTTCAGAACATGTCGGAGAAATTTTTTCCAGAACTTTTTTTCCAAATGTTAGTGTCATCCTCCTCTTCATCAAAATTCCAAGTATCCATGAGGTTATACCACAAAATATCCTTCTTGTGGTAACATGGTGACTAGTGTGTAGTGATACTGGAAGTTGATGGAGAACAATATGTGGTTGAACTAAATGTTTCAAGCACCTCCCTATACGAAGGCTTATGAGTTTTTGAATCTTATTTATATATAGTTTTCTAAGAAATGGGAGGATTTCCTCGTATTTGGGACATATCACCTTGGGGAGGTTGGCCATGGATGTTTTCAAGAGTTGAGTCCATGCGATCCATCTCAACACTACCACAATGGTGACTATCTCGGTAATGGTCATCTTCTGCTTTAGTAGAAGAGTTGATGAACACTTTGGCTGTTGAGAATGTGTATTGAATAACTAAAATGACAATAAAATTGATCATATTAGGGATATAATCCTCATTCTACATCGTGGAAAGAATATGTTGACCTGTCTTTTGGAATTGTACAGGGATATGATCTTGTTGTATAACGATTTCCAAAAACTTGTTTATAATAGTCAGTTTCTATAGGAGTATAATCCCTCCAATGAGAAGATGATGGAATATACCAATGACCATCCAAATTATTCATATTAATATGATCTTATCTTGATTCATGTGTCATTCCCACTTAGTGAGACTTGTTCAGAATTGGAGAATGAGCCCGATCTTTAGCCTTTAAAATATGCCATAGGTTGTTTTCACCGAGGATATGATCATGCACTCAGGCATGTGTTTCTCTCAATTGGTGATCCATAGTTGGAACAATAATATGATCCCAATACGAATATGTATTCCCTAATGGAAGATGTCGAAGAACCTCTAGATTTGGAAAAGGGATATGAGCCTCGAGTTATATTACCTCAAAAGGATGCTAGTGTATTTATTCATCTGAAGGAGTTGGAATGTGACCCTCTCTTCCATGATATGATAGAATATTCAAGTTTTATTGACCAATAATAATATAAGAATTTCCTAAGGTAAGTTCTAATATCACTTCTTTAGCCCTGACCACAACTTTGATGTGATCCCAATCCTGGGACTTTGGATTATATTGAAAGTATTTTTCAAAAAATAAACATGAGCTAGTACCGAGGCATATCCCCCTTTCAATTGGGAAACACCATCCAAAATAGGGATATGATCCATATACAGGGCATTTGAAATATGCTCCCAAAATATTTTGGCAGGCACACGTTCCCCTATCACATGGTGAGCATCAGTTGGAATAGGAATTTGAGCCTGACCCGATGCCGGTTCATTTATTTAAATAAGAAAATAATCCTCCTAGATAGGTGCAATAATGTGTGATTTCTATAGAGATACAAATGTTTCATAATTATCGGCATTTTTATCTACCCTAGATTTAGGGTTTGGAATACACAAATGTACCTATATCTATGCTAGTTCCATAATATACTGGTGGATTTATTGAGATATTTCAAAGATGTAATTAAATTTTAGAAAAGTGTGCACAGGGATATAAGCCTTCAAATGTTATGTCTTTGACAGATAACAGAAAATATATTTGATTGAAGCGGGGATAGGAGCCCAAATTTTCCTCCTTATTCCACCAGAATATGTCAATGGACTTCATGAATGGGGTCTAGGGTTATGTTCCTCTCCATAGTTGTTGAAGGAATGTTCTCATATACTTGTTATGATTCAGAATAGATATGCACATGACTGCTGGTTACTTACTTAATTTGATTTAAAACATCATCAGTGGGAGTAGGGATATGAGTCCACCCACAGTTATCTATATCATTCCACTTCATATGTTCCTTACTAATTGCTCATGCATGGGTGTCAAATTTGGTAGTGTGTTAAGTGGTACCCTCAATAATCGAATGATGGGTATTAAAAGGATGGTTTTGAAAGTTACATTTGACAAGATCCCTCCTCGGTAGTTTCTGAACTAAAAGGGATTTATATTTGACTCCATGGTCCACCATTATCTAGATAATTATGGTGGTGATTGTCACACACCATGGACAAGCTCCTGATGTGGTTAGTTGCGGCAATGAGGGACACAATATTATCCACCTATTTCCATGGATAGTGTAAAGTAATTAGTTTCAACAGTTGATGATTCTTTTTGGAAACATTAATATTTAGGATTGTACCATGTTGATGGTATTCACAGACCATGTAGTTCATCACCTAAGGTTGAATCTATCGGATAACTGAGATCATTTTGTATCCTACAGGGGTTTCAGCCATTGATAATTTGTAGGAATAGTCGATGTATAAATACATTATCTTGGATTAGGATACTATTTATGAGAGAAGTATATATAGTTATATAGACAATAAGGAATACAGTCACCAGTTATTATAATATCATAGGTATGATGTGTGCTCAATTGGATGTGCATGGTTAACACAATTTTACTTTTCTTCCAATTCTGGCTATTATTTTCATGTGGAAATTTTAAATTGAGGATGGACATATTTCATGGGAACCCCAATTATATAATAGAAGTTATAAGATTTATGTTAGGCATATAATCATTGCAAGATATTCCAAAAAAGTGTCTGGACTTATTGAAATATGACTATCCTACTATTTGATTATTTTACATTGGAGTCATCATTTTTTTGAATGTATTATGAAAATAAAAATGGCCTGACACATGATTAACTAATAATTATTTTATTTTAAAGATTAATATAGGGTTCACTATTTTTTTTTGATGGAATGATGTGGGTGGATTTCATCTGTTGTCCTGATTATGGTGGGGGGGTTAAATATTATGCACAATCATTTGGATCAGGCACACCATTTTTTAACTTCTAATTGAAACTACCAACCGTACCCATATCCACAATTTGGTGTGGATGTGCTTCCCAATGGTGGTGTGTTAGTTGGGTTTTCAAACCCAATGGTGTTTAATAACTCACATTATTCGAGAGGATGTGAGGTCGGGTTCATCAAACACATTGGGGGGGTTCATACTCTGGGAACCTCTTATATATTTAAGATATGTTTTGAGAATATTTTTCTAATCCTAATACTAGACCAATTACCCTAATAGAATGATCATAGGTTATGTAACTTTATATACAGAGAGAAGGGATTTATTTTTTGTGATTCCATTTGTATGTATCTGAGGTTTTTTATCCATTTCCATTTGGTGGGTAACTGTGTATATATTGAAGCCATATAACTCATAACTACAGAGGTTTCTGTTATTTTGAGAGGAATTTAATATTTTGAGGAGGGGACTGATCATTTTTTAGGCATCCTACGTATCTTGTTTTATAATAGTAATTAATACACACATAGTTTTCTAAACCTATATAATTTAATATCGCATGGAAATTATTGATATGGGTGCATTGGGGAAGCAAATATTTGAGCTCCGTCCTTGATGAGTTTTCCTATGTATCCCAGTTATGGTAGGAATATGAGTTATCATAGTTCATTCATACCCTTTAGACCTTCTCCAAGGTAGATACAATTGTATGTTGGGTAATTATATCATGAAACTAATTAGGGATTACACACTAAGTGTTCCCTAGTTGGTAGAGATTCATGATTCAAATGATGTGATCATTACAACTACCTAATCCCATGTGAGCTATGATATGTGTAAAAAAGAAGGGATATAATGTAATCTACCTCATTTAATATGGGTTTGGGGATTATGTGTTTTGACATCCCATTAGATGATAATTATATAACATGGGATTTTTGAAGGCATCTTATGTAACTTAGTTATAGTAAGAATAAGATTCATAATAGATTACATGGCATCTTAGTCCACTAATTGATGATTTGGATTGATCAGTGAATGAAAATGATTATGGCCCAATGGTTGAAATATCAAATACATGTGAAGAAATCCACCGAAGTTTATTCCCATTTGAGTTTAGGCTTAGGCAATACTAGGTCTTCTTATGTATCCTAGTTATGGAAGGAATAAAATTCCTTATATTTAAATTGGTCAAGGCCAACACACTATAATTTTCCTTATAGGAAAGACATTCCATATTACACTGTTGATCGGGGATTACATGCTATGTTTTCCCTTTATGATGTTTGTAGAAGGTTATCACTTCCTAAGATTCCCAATTGAGTTATCCTTCTTATCCTCATGACATGTGTTTATTTTCCACCCAACATGCCTTGAGGTATATCTTGACATGTTGAAATATGTATGCCTGGCATGACAAAATAAAATTGAATAACCCAGTTTTCATATCAAAGGGATGTTTCAAAAAATTTATTCAATGTATGGAGGATATTGTATGACCAAAGAATACTTGTCAGGAGGACATTTCAAGACCTATATGGATCATCCTAGAAGCCATAATGTGTTCAAAACTAACATTATTAGAGGGATTCACATGATCCAGCTGACTTTCCTTGGTGTCATCATGAAAGCTGGCTGACACACTTGGAGGTAATCCCAAGAGTCAATGCATCATGTCTAGAGGGTGATTCATGATTCAATATTACATGCCCAAATATCACCGTAAAATCCAACTACCATGTCTTGGGGACATCACAAGATTCACCAGACATACCATGTTACTATAATGAGACTTGGATGATATATACTGATGTCACCATATGACTTGGGTGACTTCTCTAGGGGACATTTAGAGGCCTAGATAACCAGCTTAGAGGGTTTCACAAGACTTGGGTGCCATGTCTGAGGGGTTCCATGTGACTTGAATTGACATGTCCATGGGACGTCACATGATTCAAATAGTATACCAAATGATGATTTTGTGATTTGGGGGAAATTTCTTGGTATTATCCCATAACCTAAGTGGTTCATGAGAAACTCATGGGGATTATCATATATGTTCTTTGATTATGACTCCTATATTTTATACAATGTTCCCACATTTTATTGTATATTAATTAAAATTGTACATTGTATGATTTTTTATATCTCATATGATTTCATAAATATGTAGGATAACCTTCACATAACCCTCCATAAGTACTTCTAATTATTGATGAGGGGTCACGTGATGTTCTTATGCATATTTTAAGATCACTATGGTTGTTCCTCCGATATTACATGATGGATAAATTTCACAATCATGAGATCATCCTCTCCAAGAAACCTACTCTGATTCCAGGGTGCAGTGGTGTGACGTTCCAAGGTAAATTCCATTAATTTTTCAATCTGTTGTGGGGGATTTATAAGCCTCTCCACCTTGGTTATTCATATATTTTCATGGCATGTATCATGATAATATATGATGGTGGCGATGTAGGGATTTGATGTCATGTGTTTTTACGAGTTCTTACCATAAATCATTCTTGAGGTGTATTATGATTTTCAACGTTCGCGATATCATCCCATAAATGCACCAATTATTGGATTATAGCCAATTAAAGTGGTCTAGATAAGTCATGTTTTCATGCCAAGGTTCATCCATATTGTCAGGACAACATTTATAGGGACATTTTTGAGATCAATATACCTACTGAAAGGATTTTTTGTGAACTTTTATGCCTTTTTCTGGGATATTCTGTGAGACAAGGATGGATTTCTAGAGGCCTTTTCCAGATTAAACTAGAATTTTAAGGGGAATTGAGAGGTTTTTATTATGTTTCATATGATTTTTAAAACCACAAGAGGATCCCAAAAATTTCCAGTTTATTTCATCATTTGTTTTATAACGACATTGGGGTTTCATAATTTTTTTGAGTGATCTTAAAGAAAATCACTCCCCCATCAGTTATGTGTCATGCGACCAACAAAATTTTCTTATGGTGATGGATGATCACATCATGGATAAAACCCTTATAAATATTTTTTGAGCCAAATGGATAGTGTAATTCTTATTGGATATGTCCAAATCCTTTCATGTGATGGGGGAGACCTACACGTGGGCTCCTATACGACTAGGCAGACATGGAACCTAGGATTCTGCAGTGTCTTGAGGGTTTAATGCGCACATCATATGAGTTTTATGACCACAAGAGGCTTTGGTTGGTCCAATTTTTGTTCCCTTGTTTATTTTAAAATGGACAAGAATCTCAAGAGGTTGTATTACTGTTGTCAAAGATAATCACTATACCTATCTTTGATGTGTAGCATGCTTTTTATGACCGTAAGAGGCTCCCACATTATGGATATTTCCCTCCAATTTTCCAAGTATTTTTCGATGGCTTTTCATGTGTCTGTCACTTGAAAATTTTGCGTGAACTAGGGGTGCTTGTTTGGATACCACCATGTGATCGGTGAGTGTCTAGGATGTCTCCACAAGAATAAGGAGGCTTTGTTAAAGTGACTTTGTGGGAACTTTCACGTAAAAAGTGTTGTATGTTTCCATTTTCATAGCCTTCCATAGGTCATGAAATCACGAGTCTCTTGGAGGCTTAAGCGATCCACATGATCATACCACCTTCTTCTTTCTTTTCTTTTCAGGAAAAATAATACATATATTTAGGTATTTCTTCCATTTTGAATTTTTTTATTCTCATTTGGAAGGTTTCAAAATAAGGGTATGCTATTAACACTATCTCAACTTCTATAGTTTTCTAAACCATCTTTTGAAACCAACTATAAGAACCCATCCTTGAAAATTACATTTTATAGCATTTCTAAAATAAAATTCAAATTTGAGGATATTTTGGTTTATTATTTTATGGAATTAGGACAAAATATTACAATTTAAAATCATAAATTAAAAGTTGACACATATACATATTATAAATTCTTTTAATAAAATAAAAACATTAAAATAAAACATTATTCTCTTTATGAAAAATCTTCTAGAATTTCTTATTGATCTCATACTTTTCCTTATACATCCATAAACCTAGGTATTTTTAAAAAAAAAATGGAAGAGCACAAAATTAACATCAAGGTATTTAAAAAAAGGAAACCATTAGTCCAATGAAAAACATGAATAATAATTTATGTTTATTTTGAGAAAATGAAACAAAAAACATTCACAAGAAAAAAACTCAGGTTTTTTCCAAAAAAAATCCTTTAAAACCCATATCATGAAATTTAAAACACTTTTAACTGAATTAGATAAACATTTGCACAAAACCATTCTAGAAGCATTAAATTATAATAACCATATGTCAGGCTTCCAATATTACTATTACCCAATGCATTGGAGATCTATAATGGGGATCACCCTTCAAATAAGCTATACTGGGAACACTCATGATCTACAGTGGGGTTCAACCCTTAGTATAAGATATATCGGGCCCACCCATTTATCATACAGTATAATGGGGCTCAACCAATCATATAGGTTGTATTGGGATAACCTATGCGCTATAATGGGGATCAACCCTATGTATAAGCTGTGTCAAGACCACCCGTTTAACATATAATGACCAAGTACCATTTCATGTGTAAAAAAATTCATTATAAAAACTTTTTAAAACAATTTTAATCCCATATCAAAAACAATTTCGTATGAAAATACCATTTTCTTTTAAAAACCCATTTTCAATACCAAAAAACATTTTCATTGAAAACAATCATCAATTCAAAAATATTGAAAAAATAAATAAGGATTATATTTTAATAAAACATGTATTATTGAAAAGTAATATAATAATTAAAAAATAGTCATGTTAGTAAAAACTTGTTATCATTTTATACATTATGAATAAAACATTCATTTTTTCGTCTGTCAAAATGTTCCGTATAAAACATGTAAAATGTTTAATTTTGAAAACCATTGAATGAAATTAAAAATTAACATAAAGGTCCTTTATAATAAATTTATATTTATATAAATGAATATATAAAATAATAACAAGAATATTTACCTAGAGGAAAATATTTTTAAATTAAATCTATAAACGTTTAAATTGATATATTTAAATAAAAGTTTCCCATACCAATTTGAATTATTTAAATTATAAATAGTATAAAAGAATTAAATTAAACCAAAAATTAAATAACAGGAGAAAAAATAATTTAATGACATGATATTTCAATGGGTCTTTATATAAACATCACAAAATAAGATGGGTGTATAACATTAAAAGATTCCAAATGAAAGGATATTGAGATGAAGTGCATTACCTCAATTTTTTGGATTTCTTAAAACATGTTCAAACCTCCTGTATAATTGTTTAAATAATGTCATTAAATATTTATATAATTATATTCATATTTATAATACCTTTTGGGATTATTTTAAAACATCTTATGACTCATTCATTAATAATATTTCATTATTTTGATGGTTTTGGGTGCATCCATTTCATGGTTTCATGATCAGTTCGTTGTTGTTTAATTATGGATATTCTTATAAAATGGGATTAAAAAATTATAAGTGGAATGAGATATTATTAATTTACTTCCTTTCATATGAATTTTTTTATATATCATTTTTATTTCTTTTATGAGGATGATTCATTTGAAATAATCATATTGATAAATGTTCAGTTTATTTTGGCAGTTTTTTTCAAATCATTATGAACTAGTATCATTTTATTTAAAATTCGTTATATATGTTAGTTACATTACCTAAAATAGGTAATACTATACCTATTATGATCTTATTTAACCAGAATAATACTTAGATAACTAGCCATGAAGGTGGTAAGGGAAATCAAAAAATCATTATTCTTTGAGAGAGTAGCCACCATAATTTTAACAATATTTTTGTTTCATTAAATAAGAAAAGTTAAGAAATGAAATATATGTATGATATTACATTATTAAAACAAAAATAAAGTATATAAATTATTGTGAATTCATTATGCCTTGATGTATGAAGGAGGTGAGGAAAATTTACAAGAAGAAAACAAATTAAGATAAGTATTTTTAGAAATTCACCTCTTGAATATTACCTCCTTAAAGGATCCCTTAAATACTATAAAAATGATCTTTGGGGGACACTAGAAGAACATGAACACATATAGAGCATGTATTATATTTTTTGTAGTGTTTTTAGGAGATTAATGGATTTTGAGTAGAAATGGGGTGGTGAGGGGTGATATGTGTACTTGAGGAGGGGTGGTTTTAAGTGATTAAATAGTGATTATTTAATGTTTAAAGCCAACCACATAGAGGTGGAATTAAATAACATGAATTTGGATGATCATTAATGTTTTAAAGGATGTTTAGGGTTTATAAATACTTCATAAAATCCATTAAATGTTATAATTTTTAGGTATTTTAATCCTTTACCATTTAACATTAACCCTTTTCAGTATTTTCTCTATATTATGTTAAATAAATTTTTTACAATTGTAAAATTTTTGTCTATAAAAATGAAAATTACTATACTAAATAATTTTTAACTTCTAATTCAAAATATAAAATCCATTATACAAAATTTAATTAATAAAATTTTAATAAATATATTTAAAATTAATCCCATAGACACAATGAGAAATTGGTATTTTAAAGTGAAACATGATCAAATGTTTGAAATGTTTTTATATCCAATATCAATGTGAAATTGATTCTAATGACCTAATTTTTTTTATTTATAATTGAACTAATTATAAAAAAAAATTAACTTAAATTATAATTTATCTATAAAAATATATTATATGAATCAAAAGTATTCAATGACTATTCATTATTTTCAATCTTTAGTAAAAATGAAACTTCTTTAAAAAATACCATAATTCCACCCTAGGATAAATTTGATATTTCTATTAAAAAAATGAGGTTAATTTTTTGAAATAAAATTTATAAAATTGTAAAAAGAAAATTTTAGGACAAGTGAACCATCAAAAGGTGGTGAAACTGCCTTTATAAAAATATACCTTTTATTTGTATTTTTTATTATATTAATCCTATTAAACATATTGGATGAATTAAAACACATTTTATTGAATATATAATATATAAATTACAATTTTATCTTTCACTAATAGTTATTAGTTTAATTGATTAAGAAAAAAATTCTATTATAGGTATTAAAATAGATTTTTTTTATGAAAACACATCCTTTATATTCAATTAGTTTTTATTTCCATTTATAGTTATTTGGTAACCAAATAATTAATTATATAAACTTGTGTAAAATATATTTTCATAATTCACTTCACCTCATTAATTCCCACTATTCCAATAGCTATGTGTAAACTATCACATTGAAATAATAATAATTAGTTATTTTTTTAAGCTTGATATAAAGTGTATTTTATAATATTTAACATAGTGTTTCATTTTAAAATCACAGGATTTTAAAAAATAAAAACGGACACATTAACATAACACTAGATTTTTAATTTTATAATGAATCATTTTAAAAGTTATTCTCTTCCATGTATATGTTTTAAAAACAATTTTATGAATACATTTATATGGACATAAAATAACATTAAATGTAATTTTAGGATAATTTATTTCAAAGGATTTAGAAAAGTAATCTTTTTATGAAATATTTCTCTTTTATTACTAAATAAAAAAGGAATGTTTTTTTAATTTATAAGATGAAAATGTATTTTCCTCCATTGTAATAATTATTTTAATTTTTCATTCTTTTATATGATTTCATGTTTTCATAAAAAAAACCTTATTCCATTCGTTAGAATTTTGATATTGAAAATGGGGTTTTTAGGGAAAAAATTATTTTGATTTCTCATATTGTTTTAAACATGGGTTTTGAAGACATTGTCAGGTATTTTATTCATGATATGGCATTTGGACTTTTTTTGAAGGGTTAATACCTATTATAGATAATGGGTTTGACCGTTATTGCTTATATAATTGGTTGATACCCATTACAGCTCGTAGGTGAGCCAGATATTTCCTATACAATGAATGTTCCGAGATAGCACTCCAATGAATTGGGTGATTATTATGTTCTTTGATGAATTATATTGGAATTTGATCATATGGTTATTCTAATTATAAGATATTTATAAGGATTAAACTTTAATGATGTCTCAATTAATAGACATTACTATTTTATGATTTATAAGGTTTTTTTGGGAATCCTTATGTTTTGTAAGTAAATATAATGATTCTTGTAAAAGAAAAATTATTCTCATTTTGAGTAAAAAATATGGTTATATAAAAAGTATTTTTCACGGGTTTTCATGTTTTTTAATTGAATAACTAATTATATTTATATTTAAATTAATGAGATTTTTGTGCTCATCCCGTGTTTTATAATGTCTTCCATAGGTTTATGTTTGGTTAATGGAAATAGAAAATTCATATTCAGATTGTGTATATTTTTTCATGAAAATAAATATTGTATAATTTTAGAAGTTTTATATTGTGGGAACAATGGATATTGAACAAAAGTGTAAAATAATTATAATATGGTTCTTATGTGTATGATTTATAACATAAATCCCTAAAGATATGAAATGAAAAGGTCCTCATAAATTAAAGTATGTGAATTCCAATATAAAGACACTAGAATATGTAATTTTTATGGATGAGACCTTACAATTTGTTTCAGAAGAAGTTTTAAATAAATATTGGTATTAGGATAATTATTATAAAACACCCTTAAATTATTTTACCAAATGGTTATGTTGAAATCATATATAAATTTATGATTACCATGTTGAATCATCTAAAATATGCATGATTACATTGATTTTATGCTGAGTAAATATCAAGGATGTTGTAGGAAAAAATCCAAGAGGATTAAATCCTTCCAAATTAGTAACCTAAAGTTACTAGAATTGGAACTGAGAAGTTTTTTTTCTCTCCCGACTCAATTTATGTGGACTATAAATGGTGGTGGAATCCCAACTAGATGGAATATAGATATACCATAGAGGAACATGATGATAGTTGAGAACTCCATGAAATAGTATCCTCCAGAGTTTTTTGGAAATTTAGATCTTGTGGTTACTGAAGAATAGATAAATTCCCTGTATAATATTTTTGAAGTTATGGGGTGTTCGGAAAATCAATAGGCAACCCTTAAAATTTAACATTTTGAATATTAATTTGATAGATGGTGGTATTTGGTTAACAATACCAAAGTGGAAGATGATATTTATTCTGTATAAAGAGACACATTTATGAGTCTATAACTTGAAAACAATTTCCCAATATTTGTTTAAATAAGTATAGAGAAAGAATTCGTTGAATTTAAGAAAAAATTATGAAGATGATATAACTACATATGAAGTATATTTTACATGATTTTTTATACATTTCACAAATTTTATCCAAGATCATGATAATAATATTAATTGGTTTTACACAAGGTAGAAATCAGTATTTAAATGGTCAATATTCCTATAAATCCAAAATTTAAGATAATCTTGATCAGTGTGATAATAATTTAGAAATGAAGACTGTCGATGATCATGTATTCCATGAAAAAAATCAGAAAAAGGGATATATAGTAGGAAATGAGGGAGAATTCATCAATTAAATACAAATATAATAAAATAAAATTCTATTCTTGTGATAAGTGTGGTAAAAATAATACTGGGGAATATATTATTAATTATAGAAATTATTCCCAGTGTGGTAAGTTTGGTTACAAGGCTCATTAATATAAAGAAAATAACTATTAAAAACCAATGAATGGGGTAAGTAATAGAAAACCATTAGGGACTTATTTTATTTTAAATTATTTGGTTTAATATACAAAAATTTGTCAAATTTTAGTTAATCAGGATATAAATCATCAAGACTAGTAGTTTAAAGGTGTACAAGAATATTTTACTACTACTACTACAATTGATGTAGGGAAATCTATTGATGTGGTGACACATATGATACATAGTTAATCATATTATTCCAATTCCCGATGTGAATCTGGATATACTCACTCATTCATTTTTTTTAATTTGAATAAATAATGGGAACATAATATAACAGATTTATGATAGATATTTTGGTAAAAAATATATGTGGAAATATAAAATAAACCAATATTTATAAGAATATTATAATTATTATCAATGTATTGGTACTTATTTAAAATCTTGTTGAACTTCCCATGGTACAGTTTTATATTATTTTTGGTATGTATTATCTCTTATTTAATCATGCTATGATAGATTTTATATCTGATAATGTTTTTAATGATTCTAGACCTCTGATAAATTACCCAGAAGAAGATAAATTTAAGAGAGATGTAATTGAATTTAACTTAGAATAAGTTTTTAGAAAGAAAGAAACTATTAATATTGATGATGTCTGAGTTTTAAATGAATATATAGATTTTTTCTCCATGACTTACCGAGTTTCATTCCAGATAGAGTGATTGAGTTTATAATCATCTTAGTACATGATTCCAATCCAATTTCAAAACCCCATTTTCAAATGTCTCATGTAGAAATTTTATAATTGAAAAATAAATTACATGAGTTTCTAGATAAATTTTTTTATCATCCTATTACTTCACCATGGGGTTTTTATATATTATTTGTTAAAAATATTGATTGTTCAGTGAGACCTTTAATTTATTATAGAGCGTTGAATAACATCACTATTAAGAACAAGTATCTTTCCCCTCATATTGATAATTTTTTGGTCATATCCAGGAAGAATATTACTTTCAAATATTAATATCATGTTAGCATACCATTTTTTCAATACGATAGAGGAATATTTTTAAATACTTTCGTATTCACTATATATAATGATTATAAATTTTTAGTAATAACAATTGGGTTTACTAGTGCCTAAATTTTATTTATGCTTCTTATGAATAAAGTATTAGATGGTAATTTATTAATGTTTTTTTTGTGTTTATTGATGATATATTAGAATATTTTAAAATTCATGAGGATCACAAAGAAACCTAAGTATTTTTTATAAACCTTAAATGAAAATATTATATATATATATATATAATAGAGTAAGTTTGGATTTTGTTTACAATTGAATTCTATATTTTTTCATATGTTTTTCTAAATATTGAATAAATATCGACTATACTATACTCATATTTTATGAATTATATTGAAAGAAATAAGGTTCCAAGGCCAAAAATAAGTCACGGGGTCTGAAATAATGAATTCTCTGGGAATTAGCCCATAATAGGTTAATACACATAGGGTGAAGAGACCCAATATACTTAAATATGATACATGGTTTATCATTATTAACTTGTTATTATATGAGGTTTGAATAAAACTTTCTTCTATTTTGTTGCTCACATTACCTATTATGTATAAAAAGAGTAACATTCCTCTTTTAAAAATTCTTTCATGATAATTTTTAGGAACTAAATAGAAGATTGGTGAATGATATAGATTTGTATTTCCCCTATATAAATGGAATGTCTTTCATGTACCATGACGATTCTCTATAGGGACATAGTTTTTTTTTATTCATAATGATTTGGTAACTACTTATGATTCATGTTAACTAAAAAATAATGAGTTAAATTATCCTAAAAATGATTTATAATTATAAATTGTGGTTAATTCTTTAAAAACATGGAAGAATTATTTATATATATACAAGTGTGAAATATATATTAACAATAAATTTTTTAAGTATAAATTCACTCATAAAGAGTCGAACATGGGAAAGAGAATATGGTTTGAATTAATCAAGGATTATTATTTCAAAATTATTTATCATCCTCGATGTAACATCCCAATATTTTATAAAATATATATTTTTTAATTTAATTTAAATTATATAATATATTTTATTATAAGAAATATATAGTTTATATTATATAAAATGAAACACCATGTCTATCTTATATTACACTTAACATCGATTTCATTTGATAACATGTGATACACACTAGCCTGAGTCTTACCAAACAATTATATAATTTTGATATTATTATTTAATATTGAAGTTATTACCTAGAAGTTATATTGGAGGGAATGAAAATGAATTAATATATATTTTTGAAACATTTTTTATATTTTTTCAAATTTATCTAATAATGTTTATAGGTGAAAAAGAAGAATATATCCAATTTTAAGCAGAAAATAAGTATATTATTAAAAGTTAGTATTACTGCATATTAATGGTCCATCTATTTTAAATATAATTTTTCAAATTTTTATAATTTTTATAATAAAAAACAAGCTTCATTTTTTGGATCAAAATGTAAAATTTTAATCTAGGTGATGTTTTGGAATTTTTTTGGGATGTTTTATTTTTGATGAATAGAGAAAAATACAATATTTTAGTTGAAAACAAAATTTTCATCTAAATAGTTATCTATTTAAAATTTTATTTTCATTTTTTTTCAAAGAAATAATATGTCAATTATATATCTATTTATCCAATTTAATTCATTGGAAAGGTTTTTTATATTTAATTTAGATATAAAGACTTAATGAACATTTTAGTATTTTCACTTTAAAACCCTGCGTTCTCGAAACATCTACTGGTTGATCATAAAACATAATTTTTCCACTAATATGAATTAAATTTGATAAAATGGATATATAATGTTGTAATAAGTATAATTTTTTTATAAGATCTACTTATTTTTTTACCGAAGATAATAGTGAATGTAATTAAAATTAATTACAGTGATTAAGGTAAATTTATGATTAAAAGGGAACTAAACCTTAATCTGATGTTCTAAAATGGCCTATAAACTTCACCAAAATTCATTTCCTACCAATATTTATTCTATATCCCATATTTTTCATAATTTTATGTTTTCTAGGACACATGTTCATGAAATTGATCCATATAATAAGTTAAGTAAGGAAAAAGATATAAAAGGAACCTTCTTTACCTTTAACATTTAAAAAGATTTAGAGTATGAAAGAAGCTTCATTGTTTTGGTTATAAAACATATTTTGAAATTTAAATGATTTTTTTATAATGTTAATTTAATAAAAAAATTAGAAATTATATAATTACATTAAACGCTTAATAAACACTAACACATGAATTATTTAGTTAATAATTAAATAAGATAAATGATGCTAAAAACTTTATAAGTAAATAAAATTTAATTAATTATTTTGTTAAATTATTTTTTAGATGAATATATCATATTAAATTTATGTGAATTTAATAGACTTGAATTCAGATAATTTTGTGATATTTTTAAATTAATATTAAATAAATAATGTCATAATTGACATCAATGTTATTTTGTTATAAATGATATTTAATTAAATGAATTAAAATTAATAAAAGATTAAATATTCAATCAAGTTAATTTTACATGTTAATGAATATTAAATAACTTCCATTAATTGATTAATAGAGCTTTTATATTTAACATATTGTCCCATATATTGTAATAGCATTGTTTGCACTGTTAGGGTCAATGCAGTGTTTTCTCTCGTTACCTGTACTTATTTTAAAATTAATTTCAACACATATGGTATTTTTATTTTGAAAATTATATATAATATTTATAATTAATAATTTCAATATTTTATAATAATTATCAGTTTAATTTAATCTCAATGGTTGAATTAGATAAATTATAAAGCCAGTTTCCTAAATAATAAAAACAAAAATAAAAACTATAAGGAATATTAAAAACTAAGGAACAATTTTATAAAAATACACTTATATTTGGGTGGTGGAGATTTGGATCGACCATATATTCACTTTACTACATTATTTGTCCATTTTAAAGCACATGAGGTAAGGGAGACCTCCCAATAGTGTATACATTTTGGTATTTACCAGAATGCCACTACCCCAAAACTCTTACCTTCCATCACACCTCTCAAGACACTTTTAGATCATCCAAAATCTTCCCAAATAGCCTCCCGACATCTATAAAATCATCCTAGATTCGTCAAATTTAGAATAAATCCAACCAATAAGTCCTTTGGTGCAAATAAAAAATAGTTACCCGAAGAAGATGTAACTTTGATCGACATGAATTTTTACATTGTTTCCTTCTCCACTCCATTAATTTCATATTATTATAGGATTATATAATAAGATAAATATCCTAAATATACTAGTGTTCTTTTATATTAATTTTTTGATCTACACTAACACACACATTCATCAAATGGGTAATGAAATTACATTTTGGGTAAGGCGAACTACCACCTCACATAATGATGTTGTTTTTTCCCTTTTCCACCTCTCATGGTAGAGAATTATGATGATATATATATATAATATATTTATGTTTTCTTAATAATTATGTAATTTTTATATAACACATACCTTTATATGTTCCATTTGATGTAAATATGGCAACACTATATGTGGATGTGTGGACTACCACCTCCTCAAAGCAATGTGACATGTTCAAGCATTTTAAGGGAATCTATTACAGATGGGTTTAATGAAAAATATTTTGAATAAATTAAATATACATGATTTTTATAACATAACTACATTTTTTGAAATATAATATATCATTTTCTTTATTTCTCTTTCACATATCAAAAAAGTGTTAACGTCATTCGTGGATGTGGGGACTACCGCATGCTCGACATGATGTGATTATTTCTAGATCAACAAAATTATATATATATATATATATATATATGTTTATATAGGAAAATAATAATTTATTTCTATTATAATTATCATTATGTAATGATAAATTCTACTTACCCTCATTCCATAATGATCATTGAAAAATGGTAACCATACTCATGCGTACGTATGGCCTACCGTCTCCATGATTGTAACATTGGTTCATTTTTCACAACCATCATTCATGATTAATTTTAAAAGAATAATTTATTTATAAATATGATAATTATTTCTTGATTATTATTATGGATAATTTTATATAATGACCTCATTGACCATAGTCGAACTATTGAAGTCAGTGTTAATACATATGTTGATTATGGTCAAAACAACCGACTTAAAAATTATTGATCAAGTAAATGTATATAAATTGTTAATAAGTAAAATAAAATTAATAATAAAATTTTAAAAGGATCATGAAAAATTATATAATTAACATATTTTTATTATTCAGGAAGATAGAGAACAATAATTACATATCAGACTCAAACTAAGGGATTCTTGTCTCACTTTTACTTTCTCGATGAATGCATCATAATAACCACTTATTTCATTTGTATGGTGTATCTAATGACCATTTTAATATATTATATCAATTATTATTTTATCTTAATGTTTTTTAAATTATTCATTTTATGATTATTACATTTGGGTTTTCTGGTTCAGATGTTAACATAGTTTTAAGGGGGTTCGTCTCAATTTACATTCCATTGAAACATATTTATTATTACGGACCGGGTATCATTTATATGGTTTATATACATCCCATGAATGTATTTTATGATTATTATTATTAAATTTATGGAGTTTTACACATCCTTTTTATGATATCTCTTTCATGGTGTTTATGGTTTTTGAGTTACGAAATCATTAATGGACTTTTTGTCACAATTTTCCTTCTTTGAGATATTTGATATGATATACACTTATATTACTTTATTAGTTTTATATAATTCTACTTTTAAATTTTATATCATGAAGATCCATATTATAATTATATTATAAGTTTCATTTATTATTATTCTATTTATGGGGTTAATGGTTAAAACGATTCAAAGTGGCATGTGACACTTTGGAATGTTTAAATATTATTTTCCTAAAGAATGTTTTAATGATATTTTAATGGTATTTCCATTAAATTACATAAAAACAATTTTTATTACATATCATCCTATATGTATATTTTATATTGATACAATTATATTTCAATATTGGTAAGGATTATATTTTTCAAAGAGATTGTTATTTAACCCATTTCGTTTCAATGGGTTACTCACGTTTCAAAGGGATCATTATTTAAACCATTTCTTTTTGATGGGTTAATCATGTTTCAAAGAGATTTTAATATAAACCATTTCCTTTAAATGGGTTAATCAATGGGCTATTTGTTTCTCTAATGGGTTGGTAAAATATTTTATGTGTGATGATTTTTCAATGGTACTTAGAAATTTGATGGGTGGTTAAGTGATCAACCAATGACTTGTGGTTCTGTGATAGACCAAGGATAGGTGGGTCCATGATAACCCTCAAATGCATTGGGTATGGAATAGATCTGAATGTCCATTCCATTTTTATGGGTGAAATTTTATTAATTTGATTACATGGTTATTCCATTTATAAGATTGAATAGTAAAATGATATCCCAATATATCATTTTGTGTTTCTTTATTCTTGTTATGGGTTTATAATGTTTCTAATGATCGAGATTTATATCACATGTAAAATGTTATTTATTATGATGAATGTTTCCTTTTTTGTATTTCCATATTTGATGGTCTATGTATTTATGGGTTTGATTTATTTTTTGATTTCCTCATACACTTTGATTATGTCATCATACCATTATGTTATCTTATGATTAGTAATTACATTCAATTGTTGTTGCTTATGATTACCCTTACTAGGAATTTTAAATAAACCTTATTATGTTTCCTTTTCTCTAGGTTTTAATGAATTATGATCATCGATTTATTTATATAAATGATTTCAAAAGGATAATGTTGATGGCCTATTATGAAATTATAAATGCTAGGATAAATGGGAGAAATGTTCTTTTGAAAACTTATGATACTAAGTTTATAATATTTTTGTATGTAAGATTTTTTATTAATCCTCTAAAAATATAATACTTAAAGTTCCTTCAGTATGTAAGTGATCCAAATTCTCTTTTTTTGTAGTAATGTTCTGAGGCAAAAATTTGGGTCACAATTAACATCATAATAGCCAGAAATTTAATGTTATTCATTTCATCACATGATCTGAGAGTGCGGGTTTTGGGATGTTATAGTTGGTATCAAAGGTCAGTTTAGATAACTTTCAAGATTATGAGGTTTTCGTGTGGGGATATCTTATGAATTATGGATAAGATCATATGTCTATAAGCTTAAGGATAATTATATGTTCCAAATATTAAATACCCAATTAATGTTTTAAGTGATGAGATCTTAAAGTGATTTTTGGAGACATATTTTTAATCCTTATGATAAAAATGATATGTTTTTTGTGGGTATTTTTTTTATTAATGAATAAAAATAGACAAAATGGATGGTCAAGGACAACCCATCAAATCTGGCTATGCAGTGGTGGGGCATGAACCGATTACAGAAAGACTATATGGGTTTGACACACTACCACTAGCCTACATGGTGTCCCGATTAGTATAACCTTTTTTCAGGAAATGATTATAATTATTTTGAAAACAAGTGGTATTTTATTGGAGCAATAATTGTTTATTTATAATGGAATAATATATGATTAAATCCTTCTAATATTTTCATTTTATGTTTAGTCCAGAAATGTTTGAAAACCCATAAGGATAGTTATTTATGGAATAATTTATTTTAAACATTGGGTATTATTTTTTCTGATTAGTGTATTATATGATAGTTAATTAATTTATTGAATTATATAATCTTTCTCTCTCCATTTTGGTTTTGGTTAATTTATATTTATAGGAGGAATATCTTGACTATGACTTTTATGGTTATGTGATCTTTAAATGTTTGTTTTAATGATTTAGGAGTTAAGAATTAATCTTTAATAAACATCATTGGGAGAAAAAGTTAATAATTTTGGGGAAATTAACTAAATTATGATACTCTACTTATTTAGAAAGTTTATATTTTTGTATTGGCCTAGATAGTAATAGAATTCATTAACTATAAAAAAGGGATCATGAAAAAAAAATCATTATCCTTGTACCTCTAAATCTAATGAACCAATGGTATTTTCGATCATCACATATTTATGTTTTTGGGGCCCCTAACTTTGAACTGATCATTCACATGTTTATGATAAATAACCTCTAAGACTCTATAATTATTTACACTTTTCTTCTATTCCCACAGATGTTCTCCTTAAGTGGAATCCTAGAAATGCATAACTTCTAGTAACCTTTATATTTTATAATTTTCCATTTTAAGATGTTTTTTTATAAACTATTTTTACAATGTGTGTTTGGATAAATGAATATTATAAATGTTAATCATTTTATAACCAAGATGAATTTCAAGGGACAAATTCATTTTAAGGGGGTAGGAGTTAACATCCTGAGATATTATGAAATATATTATTTAAATTTAATTTAAATTATTTAATATATTATGTTAAACGAAATATATAGATTCGATTCCATTACACATAAAACCAAGTTTATCTTATGTTGTACTCAACATTGAGTCCCTTCAATAACTTGTGATACACACAATGTTGAGTCTTACCGAATGATCATATACTGTTGATATTATTATTTGATATGGAAGTTATTGCCTCACTGTTATATTAGGGGGCATGAAAATGACTAAATAAATTTTGTTTACACATTTTTAGATTTTTTTAATTTCATCAAATAAATTTTATAGGTTTAAAATAAGAATAATTCCAATTTTAAGCAAAATAAGTTGTATATTTTTAAAAGGTAGTTTTACTGCGATTTAATGGAGAAACTATTTTAAATATAATTTTTAGATATTTTTAAATTTTTATATGAAAAAATAAAAGTCATTTTTTAAATAGGAATAGGAAAATTTTATTTTAGGTGAATTTTTGGTATTTTTCTGAGAATTTTCATTATTGATGAATAGTGAAAACTGTATTTTAGTTGAAAACACCTTTTCGTCTTAATAATTATTAATGTAAAATTATATTTTAAATTTGTTTTAAATTAAAAATTGATAATATATATATATATATATTAATCCAATGTAGTTCAATATAATCATTTTTTTATATTTAATTTATATATAAAACTTGATGAAGTTTTGAGTATTTTCACTTTAAAACCGCGCTTTATCACCATGTGTGCAGGATTAGCATTGAACATAATTTTTCAACTTCTTGGAATTGAATTTGAAATAATGGACATCAAAATTAGTAAATAGTATATTATTTATTGTCTAATAATGTAAAAAAAATTACCAACAATATCAGTGAATGTTATTAAAATTAATGACAGTGATTATGGTAAAATTAATAATAATTAGGAACTAAACATTAAATATAAGGGAAAATGGCCTAGAAACATGTACAAAATCCATTATCTATAAATATTTATAATTTATCCCCTATTGGTTCAAATTTTATGATTTATTGGGATACATTTTCATGAATTTTACCCATATAATATGTTAAGTAAGGAAAAAAGAAAAAAAGGAACATTCTTTACATTTAACATTTATAAAGCATTAAAGTATGGAAGAATATACATTGTTTCTATTATAAAAATTAATTTTAATGTTAAAGGATTTGTTTTTATCATGGTGATTTAATTTTAATTTTTATATATAATATAATTAAATTAACCTCTTAACAAATGATGACACGTGAATTATTTAGTTAGTAATTAAATAAGATAAATGATACTAAAAACATTAAAAGAAACAAAATAATCAATTATTTTTTTCCATTTTTTTGTAGATAAAAATATCATTTTACAAGTATTATATCTTAATATATTTAAAGTAAAAAAATTATTTTACATTTTAAATTAAAATTAAATAAATAATATCAAAACTAACATTAACGTGATTTTACAATAAATGATATTATTTTAAATGATTGAAAATTAAAAATAAAATCATATATTCACCCATGTGAATTGTATATGTTAATAAATATCAAATATGGTCCATTAATCGACCAATTTATCTTTCATCAACAAAATATTGACCCATATATAATTAAAACATTATTAGCATACTCCATGTTATAGTAGTGTTTTTTTATGTTACATGCGCTTGTTTTAAAATTAATTTCAACACATATGGTATTTTAATATTTAAAAACTAGTTAAAAAGATTATAATTCATTTTTCCAGTATTTTATAATAATTCTCAATTTAATTTATTTGTAATGGCTGAATTACATAGGTTATAAAACTAGTTAAATAAATAAAAAAACATAATGAATAATATAATTAAACTTATTGACTTAGGAACAAAATTATAAAAATTAATATATATATTTTTTGGATATTTTGATTGACCATAAAATAACTTTACTCCATTATATTTTCATTTTTGAAGCACATGAGGTAAGGGAGACCTCCCAATAGTGTATAAATTTTGGAATTTACAAGAATGCCAATCCCCCTCCATTATAAAAAGGAATTAACTATTCCCATTCATAAAACCTATCAAGACAATTTGGATCATCCAAAATCAGACCAAATAGTCTCCCAAAATCCATGCCCTCACCCGATATTCCTCATCTTTGGCATAAGTCCAGCTACGAAGTCCTTTGGTGAAAACCAATATGAGTTACCAAATAAGATGTAACTTTAATTAACACACACTTTTTACATCATTTCCTTATCCAATCCCATCATTTATTATCATTACATGATTATATAATCACATAATCATCTTCAATATACTAATATGTTTTTAATTTAATGGGTTTTTTGACACCTACACACACTTCCATCTAATGGGTAATGAAATTACTGTTTGGGTGGGGTGATCTACCGCCTCATGTAATGATGTTGTTCATTTTTCCTTTACCACCTCTCATGATTGGCCACTATGATGGAAAAAATATTTTTATACGATATATATATATATATATGATATTTATGTTGAATTAATACTTATTTAATTTTTATATATCATATAAATTTATGTGTTCTACTTGGTGTAGTACGATAACATCATTTGTCGACATGTGGACTACCGCCTCCTCAAAGTGATGTGATACATTCCCACATTTCTTGTAATGTATTAAGGATGGGTTTAATTAAACATATGTGACATAAATTAAATCAATATTATATTAATTAAATAATTACTTCTATTAAAACATAATATATTATTTTTTTATTACCCATTCACACACTGAAAAAGTAATAATGTCGTTTGTGGGTGTGTGGACTACCACCTCCTCGATGGGATATGATTCCTTCTACTTAAAAATAATTATATATATTAATATATATGACTAAATAATATTTTATTTATTATACTAGGATAATTTTGGAAAGATATATGTCTGTTTCACAATGAGGAGGTTGGATGGACCGACGCGCCTGACGGTCGATCTTGCGGAGGGCTGAGTTCCGCTCGATTGCTCAGATCGGGTATATCGGTCTTCATTTCAAAATGCCCAACGCTTCTTTGTCCAATGATCCATGGACCTTCCTTCTAAAGGCAATCATTCTCTAGGCGATTCAGATAGCGATGCTTAAGAACTCACATTGGTCGAGAGGATGGGAAGTCGGGCTCATCTCACCCTTTTGGGGGGAAATTATTGCCTATTCCGGGACTCTCTTATATATTTGGTTTATGTCCACGGATTACTTCTGATTGGAAATGGTCAGCTGAACGCAGGGATTTAGAATCATTTAGGCTCAAGGTTTACCATCCCTCATTGGATTAGTAACTCCGAGGATTTTGGACTCATTAAGACGGCACTGACTTGAAGCCTTATAACTGGGTGCTCTGGAGTTTATTGTTATCCAGGGAGGACGGATAATGACTTGAGCATTTGGATCGAACCTGTGATGTGGGCTTCCTATGTATCCTTATGAGAGGAATCGGAATCCACGTAGTTTGGTGCCACTTGACGGGACATATCACCTTTTAAGGTCATGCGACGAGGACCCAACTGTATAGTTTAGCATCTTTTGGCAAGGACACCCGGGCGAGAGATGCCCGGTCAAAGTTGGTGCGGGACTTATGCCGAAATGGACTAAATTGGGATTGAACCTCGAGGAGGCTTCCTAAATACCCTTCTTAGGAGACAGGGATCAAAACCCACGTAGTTTGTTTTGAGGGGCATGATTGGGACTTACACATGGTTAGTGGCCTGAATTGGGATTAAACCTTGGGGAGGCTTCCTATTTACCCTGATTCGGAGACAGGGATAAAAACCCACATAATTCATTTTGAGGGGAATGATTGGGACATACACATGGTTAGTGGCCCGAATTGGGATTGAACCTCGGGGAGGCTTCCTACGTACCCTACTTAGGAGATAGGGATCAAAACTCACGTAGTTCGTTTTGAGGGAATCGTTGGGACTTACACATGGTTAGTGGCCCTAATTGGGATTGAACCTCGGGGAGGATTCCTACATACCCTACTTAGGAGACAGGGATCAAAACCCACATAGTTAATTTTGAGGTCATCGTTGTGCGGACACCGTGACCATCACAAATCTCTAAGCCCACGTGAGTCATGCTCGGTGTGAGAAACAAGAGAATGCAACATACTTAGCAAGCCTCGCACATTCTCCCTATCGAGGGAAGGGGAGGAAGACGATGAGAAGAGGAGAAGGCCGAGACCACTGGACTCTCCTTATCCCTAGTGTTGGAGGAAGGTAGGAGTCGGGCAGTGGAGCAATGAACCTTCTGTGATGAGAGGGGAAGGGCCATTGGCTTCCAGCAAGGATGGTGTGGGGCTTACTCTAGGAGGGATGCCCAGAATTTTATATGAGGTTTAAGTTTGCTACAGTTTAAAGTCATATAGCTTGGATAAAGACATCACAGTTTAATGTTGTGTTGCAGGGACTATTTCCATATAGTTTAACGTCATATGGATAGGACAAGGGCCATACAGTTTAACGTCATGTAGTAAGGATGACTAGGTAGGAGAGACCTAGAAATTGTTGGCGTGGGACTTATGTAAGGGCGGACCTTTCTGGATGAACCTAGAAAAAGGAGCTAGGTAATGGGGTTATAGGTGAGTCATGAGGAGTAGCTCGACTCATGGCATGTATAGGACGGATGATGCGGCGGCATAAGGGTGCAATAGAAAATATTTTTGACCCACCCCGAGAAGTCCGCGGTGTGACTCTCTATTTTTCATGGGGGTCAGTAACGGTAGCGAAGCGGCGTAGGAGTTGGCTACATAGGAGATGGCCCCGGAGGGTATCCACGGAGGAGATGGCCACATAAGAGCAGTTGCGAAGATGTAGTCCGCGGATGAGATGGCCGCAGAGGAGGCGGGCCATGTAGAAGCTGGCCGCCTAGGATGTCCGCGAAGGAAATGGCTGCTAAGGGCTGGCCACGGAGGAGCTGGTTGTATGTGGTTTGCGGTTTGGTTTCTCCTCTATGCGGAAGAGTGCATCTGTGGATGATATGGGGTCTGCGGACGGTCTCGAAACTTTACCGCTGGGAGCGATTTCTCCAGCGTTTCCCCATGGGTTTTCACCCGTCCTTTCCTCTCTGTATTTTTGGTGCCCTTCGATGACTATTTATAGAGTCGCAAAGAGGCTCTATTGATGGGCACACGATACTTTTTATGGAAGCCCATGAAGGAATCCCCACCCGCGGACGACTCAGTAAACCAGGGATTTTTGGAACCGAGATTCACGGGATTTCTCCCACGAAAACATACTTCTCTTCCCCTATTCCCTGAGAAACAAGGTTCGTGACGATGGAACGAGATGGCTTCATCGGCAGTCATCCTGGTTCACACCCGTGTAGGCTTTCCGCCCCCATTTCGCAAATGATTCCGTCTGCGGTATGGTGGTTCACCAAACCGGCTGCCTACTATTGCTGGGAGCTGGTACGCAGACTGGTTCGGTCCTTTTCCAAGTTTTGGGGTAATTGGATTTCCCCTTTGCGGAATTTTCAGAACCCTACAATGTTACTTACCATCTTTCCATAATAATCATTGACAAATTTGAACGTTACTCAAGTGTATGTACAACCTACTATCTCCATGATTGCAACATTTTTTAATTCTCCATTCTTATCATTCATAATTGGTTTTAAAATCATAATTTATTTATTAATATGATAATTATTTCATTATTAATATTATTTTTTAGGTGTTTATATAATGACATCATTGACCATAGTTGACACATCAAAGTCAGTTTTGAGACATATGCCGAATATGGCCAGAAAATCCAACTTGAACATTATTAATTAAGTAAATTTATATAACTTGTTTTTAAGAGAAATAAAAGTAATAACACACTTTTAAAAGGTTATTAAGAAATTATATAAAAATAATATTATTATTATTCATGATTACAAAGAACAAGCATGACCAATTGGACTTGAGGTAAGGGCTTCTTGTCTCAATTTTATTTTCAAGAGGCATACATCATAATCACCACATATTTATTTTATGGTGTTTATCTACTTACCATTTTGATATATTATATTATTAATTATTTTATATTCGTGGTATTTAAATGTTTCATTTTATTATTATTATATTTTGGGTTTCGTATTTAGATGCTAACATAGTTGTAATGGGTTTCATCTCAATTTACATTCCATTGAGAAATATTTATTATTATGAACCTAGTTTCTTTTATATATAGTATATACTACATATAAATATATTTTATGTTTCTAATCCTTAAATTAATAGGGTATGAAATATTCTTTTGACCATATATCTTTCATGGGGTTTATGGTTTCAAAGTTACCAGAGGGTTAATGTAATTTTGTCACAATTTTCCTTCTTTGAGACATTTGATATTTTATACTTATATCTATCTTTACGATGTTTATATACTTATAATTTGAAATTTTATATCATGAATATAATTATTCTCAAGATATTAATAGTTTTATTTATTATTATTCTATTCGTGGGCTTAATGGTTCAAATGTTTCAATGTGGTTTGAGAGGCTTTGGAATGTGTTAATGATATTTTAATGGGTTTACATTCTTCAACATCAACATCCCTTATTGTTGCTTATCCCACATAGGGGATATTTTGTATTGATACCATATTCATTTTTTCTTGTATGTATTATGTTTTATTTAGTTATATTGTTATTTAACCCATTTATTTTCTATGGGTTAGTCATGTTTTGAAGATACTGTTATTTAGCCCATTTTTTCCATGAGTTTATCTTTTTTCAAATAGATTGTTATAGAAAAATTTATTTTCTACATATTAATAAATGGGTTATTGGTTTCTTTAATGATTTTTATATGATTTTATATGTGATTTTTTTTTTGCAGTGGTACTTAGACATTTGATGGGTGGTTACATGATAAACCAATGACAGATGGTTTCGTGATGGACCAATTATGGGTGGGTCTGTGATCGCCCCCCCAATGCAATGGGTATGAGAGTCAGAAAAAGGGAAATTCCATTTTAAATAGTTAAATTTATGGAATCTGGACACATGGTTATTACATTTATAAGATTCCAAAGTATAATGAAGTCCCAATATTCCTTTTTGTGTTTCTTTATGCTTGTTATGGGTTTATAATGATTCTAAGGATCGAGATTGATATCACATGGATCATTATTTTTTATTATAATGACTCATGCATTTTACATGTTTTAAAATTTGATGATCCAAGTATTTATGGATATTAGTTATTTTATGATTTTCTCAAGCACTTTGATTATGTCATCATACAATTATACACTCTTATGCTTATTAATGGCATTTAATTGTTAATTCTCATGTTTACCCTTATTGTATGTTTGAGCTCACCCTTCTTATATTTCATTTTACCTAGGTTTTAAAGAACGATGATGATTGATTTATGTGTATAGACAATTTAAAAAGTATGATATTTATGGAATATTTTGAAATAGAAAATCTTGGATAAATAACAGAAATTTTCTTTTGATAAATAATGAGTCCATGTAGATATAAGTTGTGTATGTAAGAGTTTTTATCAAATATCTAAAACTATAATACTAAATGGTCATCTAGTGTGAAAGTGATCCAAGTTATCCATTACTGTTTTATGTTTTTAATGGAAATTTTTTGGTCATAATCATCAACATAATAGCTAGAAATGTAAAGATACTGATTTCAGCATAGTATTAGGAGTGCAGGTTCTAGATTGTTTTACTAGAAAATTAAAAAAAGTTGTCAATACTTTGAGTTATAAACATAATTCTATATTAACCATTTCACATTAGAACATGACCCTATGGTTACTTATTTGATGAATTTTGACCTAAAATTAATGAATATGAGAACTTACTCTATTTTATTCACATTTTAGTGCAGTTTACTTTCACTAACAGAATTAATCCATATAAAAAGGAAGATTTTGAGTTACAAGAGAAGGTATAATTTTTAATGAAGGGTATTTTTCATAAATTAAATTATGAAGAATAATGTGTTTTGAAATTTGTAAAATGAATATATGTTCCTTTTTATTTAAAGTTTAAGAGATATTTGTTAAGCGATGATCATAGATCATCTTTTTCTATTAATCCTAGTAGCTCTAGGATATACAAATTCCTTCATGAGAATTACTGGTCAGATGGAATGAAAATAAATTTTACTAAATTTTACATTAAATTATTATCTTCTCAACAGGTTAATGTAGAATGAAAATTCTTTAAGGGAATGATTCATTCTTTTCTAGTACCATAGTGGAAATGGGAAAATGTATCTTTGGGTTTCATAGTTGGATTTAAAAAAAATATTAAGGTAGTAATTTGATTTGGGTGATTATTGATTGATTTACAAAATATGAAAATTGCATTATAATTTGATATACAATGTTTTTAGGTCAACATTCTAGATTGTATCTCAATGATATTGTCACGTCACATGAAATTTACCTCTATATTGTATCTGATTGTAATTACATTCTCACTTAAATTTTTTGGAAATGGCTTCAGAATTCATTGGGTATAGAATTAAATTTTAGACAAATATTTCACCCTCAGTCTAAGTGAAAGATCAAGTGATCAATTCAGACCATATAAAACATTTTCATATTAGTTAAATGGATTTATAAGGATGTTAGTACTATCATATTTCATTATTTTAATTTTAATATATTAACATATTTTATTCCAGTATAACGATGTAACCTTTTGAAGATGCATATAGAAATTTGTGTCAGACTGTATGTTTGTGGGTTGATGTAAGAGAAAGGAAGTTGATGAGACAAGATTTTTTTGAAGAAATAGTTGAGTAATTTAAGATGATTCAGAAATATTTGATGATGTCTCAATGTAGAAAGAAACAATATGAAGATATCAGGAGAAAAAATCTTTCCTTTGAAGTAGGTGATCATTTTTTTCTTAAAGTATCTCTAGGGAAATGTGTGATGTTTGTTAGTAAAAAATAATAAGTTAATTCCATGGTTCATTGGACTCTGTGAAATCCTTAATAATTTTGGATGGGATTCAAACTTAGTGGATTTTCCTCTTTGTTTATCATAGGTACACAATTCTTTTTCAGGTTTCAATGTAAAGGATATATTTTCTACAATCCTATTATGTTTTGAGCCTTGAAGTAGTTTACATAGAGGATACCCTTTATTATGAGGAACAACTAATTAAAATTTATAAAAATATAGAGATAGTGTTATGGAATAAGGTGATTCACCAAGTTAAAGTTTTTTAGAAAAAATATTGTTTATAAAGTAACATGTGAATCAGAAAATGCTGTGAGGAAAAGATAAACAAAATTAATAAATAAGTGAATCAAATTTTGAGTATGTAATTTCCAAAATGGGGGAGAGTGTAAATACCTATGTGATGACAATATAAATCATTTTCATGTTTTATTAATATTATTGAGTTAGATATTATATATTTTTATTCATTATAAAAATATTAGATAATTTTTCTATCATAATAAAAGAATCATTATTTAAACACAAATTAGATTTTAATGTATTATATGTTTTTATAAGAATTTAAAAATTATAAAAATATTATTTCACATAATTAAGTTCATCTTTTAATTATTCATGGAAAATTTTTCTTAGAATGATACTTTTTTAGTTTTCTAAAATAATTAAATTTTCAGTTAATAGTGGAAAACAATGATTCTTATTGAAAAATATAGTTTATATTAAATTAATTAAAAATTCAAATTATATTTTTTATAAGAATTATTATTTAATTTTGTTGTGTGGATTTAATATAATCATGCATTGGTTTTTACAGAATCCTTAATAGAGTCTGGTACGAAGAAGGAGCATCATGGATCAGTTACCCAGTATGTTATTAATGGAATTGATGTATTTGTACATGAGTTGAATTCTATTATAATTTCTCAGATATAAAATATTTCTAGCTTAGAAGGAAAGGAAACACCTATTAAGATTAAAGACCACAGTCACCGAGATGAAAATGCAGGGGCCATTGATGGTATGTCTATACTAGAGGATAAGGAAAATAACCAAAAATCTAGTAGACCTAAAAAAGGATGCTAAAGAAAAGGGGGATGACACCCTTAAGACAAGATCAAAATGAGAATCATGTTCTGAAACTACCAAGGCCTAGACAACCTTGGCACTGAATGTTCCTTAAGGATTCTTGCAGGTAATTAATAAACTAATGTTTTTTTTGTAGCTAAAACAAAAAAAAATCTTCTCATGTAGAATAATTTTATTGATAGTAGTGGATATCTTCTCTTGGGAAAATCTCAAACATCTGCAAATCATGACCTTCTTTGGATATATATTCTCAGTTCTACTAATAGCCCCTCAATTGTTCATGAGGATGACCAACCCATCACCTGTTGCTTATATAAGGATAAAATGACAATATTAGGCCATGTTCTATATTCCTTTAAAAATTACATTGATAGGAGACCTCTTTGTAATCAGATAAATGGACTTTATGTCACTATCAGGGAGCCATGGGTTATTGTTGGAGATTTCAACTACATTCTTCATGTTAATGGGAAAATGGGATCTACCTTCATCTTAGCATCCATCAATTATTTCAATACACATGTTGAGGATTACAATTTACCTAAAATAAATCTAAATGGGGTCAAATACACTTGGTAGGAATACACCTAAATGGAATGATGGCTAGCATGATTGATAGGGCCTTTGTGATTGATTACCTACTAGGAAATTGGAGGTCAATCTCTTATGTCACCCTTGCTAAGCATGATTCTGATCGTCACCCTATCCCAGAGAGAGTCCTTGGTAATAAAAGAAAGGTTCCCATCTCTTTAAGTTTTAAGAATACATGGACTGAACTATTGGAATGCCACAAAATTTTTCAACACACCTAGGATAGATCATAATGGAATTACAATCCAATTTCTTTCATCTACAAACTAAAAAATATGAAATCTATTATAAAGGATTGGAGAAAGAAATTTTTTAACCATATTAATGAGGAAATAGATACCTTAGAACAATCTCTACACTCCATTCAAGAAGTCATCACTAGGAATAATTTCCTGAGAGGTATCACATAAGAATATGAGATGGCTACCAAGCTTCAGGACCTCATAAGGCTCAAAGGAAACATCTATAAAGACACTTTCAAGACCAAGTGGATCAGTGATGGAGATAGGAACACCAATTTTTTTAGTTCCCTAAAAAGGGAAAAAAGGGACAATAAACCTATATCCCACTTGAATTATTGTGATAAAATCCTAAATGAATTTCATGCTCTTACTAATCAAATTGTTTCTTTTTATGAAAACATATTTAATGGAACACCAAAGAATGAGGAACTCAAGAAGGTATTATTCAGAATCTGATCATTTTGGATAAAAACCTACTCTTTCCCTCTACTCCTCTTGAGTTTGAAATTAGAGAATATGTATTTGGTCTAAATAATGGAAGCTCAGCTGGACTGGATGGATTCACTAACTATTTTCAAGAATTTTTGGGAGGTTATACAGGTCGATATCTATAATCTGGTTAAACACTTCCTCAGGGCTGGATCCTTCACTCAAGGCTTCAATACATAATTTATTTCACTCATTAAAAAAGTTGAAAATGCTAGTGAAATTAGATAATTCAGGCCATTTTATCTTTTCAAAACAATCCATAAAATTATCATGAAGATCCCAGCCAAAATATTAGAATGAATCTCAAAAAAGCTCATATATTAGACTTAATTTTTCTTTGTTCATGGAGAAAACATATAAGATTTTATTATTTCTTCCTCTAAATGTGTGAATATACTTAGGAAGTAAATGAGAGGAGGAAATATTTCTATTAATCTTGACATAAAGAAGTATTTTGACCTGATGGATTAGGGATTTATAAGCAATGTTCTTGCTAATTTTGGATTCAATGAAAAATTCATTAGTTGGATCAAGGCTCTTCTTGAGTTAGTGTGTATTTATATCTTAATTTATGGTTCCCCAAAGGGATACTTCAGGTTCTCAAGAGGGGTGAGGTAAGAAGACCCCCTCTTGGCCATCATATTTTCCATTATAGAAGATTATCTTGGGAGGATTTTACTTTTTATGGTGAAAAATGGTGATCTGAAAACCATCAGAGCTGCATGAGGTACCTCACCTCCATCCCATCTATTTCTTGCTGATGACATTATCAGTTTTACTTAGGGAAGCGAGGGGAATATCAATAATATCAATAGGGATATAATTCACTATGAACATGTCTCCTTCAAGGAATTCAGTTGGGGAAAGTCATTCATATACTTTGGAAAAAACATTCCAGCCACCATAAAGATGAACATGATCAATGGCATGTGAATCAGGGATGGGTATTCACCTTTTATTTATCATGGAGTACCAATTTTATATGGAAAGCCACATGATTCCTAATTTATCAAAATACTAATCCAGGTAATAAGAACTATGGCTTCCTAGAAAGGTAAATCCATTTCTATGGCTAGAAGAGCATGCCTTGTTAAACATGTCATTATCTCAAAGATGGTATATTTCTTTATAGTTTACTTCTATCCTGCCTCAGTCAAAAAATCCAAAAATTATATGATGAGAAACATCATTTGGAGTGGAAGTATTCTGGAGTGAAATATTTTCACAATCTCATGGAAGTAGTGTTGTATGCCTTATACTCTTGGGGGCCTTGGGATCAATAATATTTCCATCTTTAACCAATATCTACAGGAACAATTCATCTAGAAACTGGTCAACTCTAAATCAGATGAACTGAATTTTCTTAGATCCAGATTTTTTCAGAAACTGAAAATAGGATACACCTCCTATATAAACTCCTTGATATGGCCTGGACTTAAGGTAGTGTTCCATGATATTACTCAGAACTCTCACTAGTTGGTCAGTGTCAATTCCTCAATCAAATTTGGGACTAAAAAATGTACTGGAATCCCTCTTATGGATATAATTGACCCTATAGAAGAGAGAATTGATTATTGTATATATATTAAATATCAAATAAACAATATGAGAACCCTTCCACCTGATATTATTCAAGATGATTCAAGAACAGACTTTGCAAATAAAGATGACATGCCCATTTGGTAACCAACCATAAATGGGAAACTTGACTCAAAGGTTTTTGACAATCATTTCTTTAGGAGATTTGAAAATTGATTGGAGATTTCAACAAAAATTAGTTTCATACCTCCATTTGTACTCTAATCTAGTGATTATCCTTCAAAAAAATCCATGTTGAAGTTAATATTTAAAAAGATAGTATCTCTCTTTTCTCCAGCTATGAGCACTACCACCATAATTACAAAGATGTGAACCACCTTTTTCTATCCTATCAAACTGAATCCTCACTATGGAAAATCATCTCTAATATTTTTGAGGTTCGGGAAACATAGGCTAATACGATATGTGAATTCCTCCCTGGTCTTCTTAATATCCTAATGTCAAAGAAGCTTGCTTTCCTATTTCAGATATCCTATGTTTAGTTGGTGCATGTCATCTAGAGAGGTCGTAACAAGGTTATCCATGACTAGGCCTTCTTCACTTTCAAATCTTCCTTTTCCGATATCAGGATGGAAATTGAACAGGCCAATTCTCTACAATCTGAACACTAGAAAAAATCAGTGACATACCTATATGTGCTGAGGAATTTGAGGGTACATGGATGATTTCCTCCTCCACACTACATGATTGTGGTTTTTTGGATCCCTCCTTTTTCTAGATGGATAAAGTGTAAAATTGATTTGGCCTTGAAAGGAAATTCATGACTAATAGGTTATGACTTTGTTTTGAGGGACTTTTTTGGGAATGTTATTGACTTTTAGTATGGTTCTTGTGTTACTGATTCATATTTGGAAGTGTATATGTAGGGTCTCATAAATTTTGTTTTCATTGCACAGAAATAGACCCTGAATAAAATATGGTTTGAGTGTGATTCCATATTCATCATTCGAGCTGTAAGAACTGGAGAAGAACAATTTCTTGGAATATGACAGCGAAATGGTCAAAGTTCCTTGATCATATTTCGTTAATGTATACATCATCAAACACATTTATCTTGAAGAAAATTCACTCATAGATGCACTTGAAAATATGGGAGTGTATGAGGAGGTTTGTAATTCTTATGGAATCCTTCCTAATGATCTTTTTTAAATGTGTTGAAAGGATAAATATAAGGTTTCTACATTGAAACTGGGGTAGCTTATTTTTTCTTAATTAATAAAGTATCCACTGAGCTCACTTTTCTTATAAAAAACACTTTGGTTTTTTAAATTAATTTAATTCTTGAATTTAGTATAAAAACATTTTTACATTAAAAACACATTTACAGGAAAAAAATCACCTCATTTTTTTGGGTTAATTTTAAATTAAATTCTACCACTTATGTGTTTTAAACATTAAAAAATTAATTCCACATTTGGAATTAAGAGGACCAAATTTTCTACATATTCCTTTTTTATTTTTGGTAAAATATTATATCATATTTTTCAATATTAATTCCTTAATAATAGTTAATCGGAAAATTAATGTTAAAAAATGATGAGGACAATAAAATGAAACCAAAACTTTTATAAATTTTATTAGATGATTAAATTTCATATTCAGTTATCACAATTTTAATTGATTATAAAAATTAAATTTTTTTATTGAAAGGAGAGATAGAAATGTCACACTATTATATGTAATAACTATAATATTTGTAACATGGGGTTAAAAGTGGATTTTCCATCCATAAATATTACATTTAAAGGTAAAATAAATTTTTTAATTTTTTTTTTATGAAAGTTTTACATTATATGCTTAGATAATGATGACACAATAATTATTAAATAAATGGAAAAAATATTATTTAAAAAATAATAAAAGTAATAAAATATAAAAAAACTAATGTTACTAATGAGTTATATATATAAACATTAAATTAAATGCTTGTATAAAATTATTTTCCTTGAATTTTATTTTATTTATTTATTTTATAATAGTAAAATTATTTGAATAATTTTAAAATGGGATTATAGATATTTTATTAAAATAATATATTATTAAATGATATTAAATCTCTAAAAACCTATATTTTTTCAACATATTATTATTTTGTTTAAAATTCCAACTATGTTATATTTATTGTTCTTTTAAATATTTATGGTAAATATACTTACCCTTAAGGAGTAAAAGACCATGTTATCACAGTAAGGGTGAAAATGGTTAAAGGGGGGTTAAAACAAAATGATAAGGAAAAAAAATGTGATCCAAACTGGTCAAAATTATATTGGATGAGATTATTTAGAATAATCATAATCTTACCTTCTAATATTAAAATTCTTATCAATTTCACATTGATATTAATTAATATTAAATTAATATTTTTCATAATTCCAAGAGTGCCCCTCCCCTCTATTTTAGAAGGGAACAACTTTTTCTCATTTATTA
The DNA here is from genome assembly GCA_963277665.1 of Viscum album. NCBI lineage: Eukaryota > Viridiplantae > Streptophyta > Magnoliopsida > Santalales > Viscaceae > Viscum > Viscum album. The sequence goes on from OY728145.1 coordinate 398,207,304, forward strand.
ACACTTATAAAACCATTTAGATTAGCAAATATATACCCAAAAAAATTATAACATCCATTCCCATGTTCGAGATGCATTATTTTGGGAAAAATACAAATCTAATATGTATTAATGTGTTAATTAAAGGATATTTTCCAAAGATGAGTTATTTTATTTATAAACATGTTTTATGTCTATTTCCCCTACCAACTCCACAAAATATTCATAAAATTTTATTACATAATAAAAACAATATATTAAATATAATGAGGTGTTTTACTATTAATGGTGTAACTAATTTCATCTCCTCTTCAATAAAATGGGAAATTAAACCATCATTTGTGTGTTTGACAGACTGACGCCTCACAAAATGATGTAATTCATTTTCCATAGTTGTATCTCATGTATTTATACAATGATGTAATTAATATATATATAATAATCATTACATATATTTCATTTTAAAATGATAATATACTATTTAATCTATGGCCATCTCGTAAACTTAAAAATGGTAATATATCATTTAATCTATGACCTTTTCATAAGCTTATAAATGGTGACATCATTCATGCATATGTGTGTACTACCATCTCCACAAAGTGATGTGATTTTTATAAATTAGAACATCACATGGATGATATATATGTATCTATGTTTAAAGGAAAAATATCATATTAAATATGTAATTATAATTATTTAATTAATAAATAAAACTTATTATCTTTTGGTACCAATTGTTGAAAAATTGAAATGTTACTCATGCTTACGTACAACCAATCGCCTTCATGACTGTAATGTAGTTCATTTTTAATAACTATATTTCATGGATCATTTTAAAAGTATAAATCATAAATAAAAATGTTAATTATTTCATTACTATTATTTTTGAGATTACAAAATAATGACGACTTTGACTATTTTCAACCTACTAATGTCATTTTGGACTAATGAACCAAATATCCTCGAAACGTCTAACATTAACATTAATGATTGTATACGAAAGGGTAATCTGTAAAATAAAGGGGATAATAATAATGAAAGATTTTCTAAATTAAGTATAAAATTTAAATGAGTTTATTATTTAATAAGATAAAGAATTTGTGTGATTAGTTGGACTTCAGGTAAGGGACACAATAACGTAAACCTCGTTTTAAATGTTATAATGAATTGTTTTCAATATATTTTTCTTCAAATTCAATGTTTTCAAAATAAGAATATAAATTTATTTATATTAACATAAAATAATATTAAAGGTATTTTTGTATATCTTTTATTAAATTGATTTAAAAAATTAATCTGTTTGTGCGATGTTTCTATTTCTTTAATAAAGAAAAAATTAGTTTTCAATATTAACTTATAAAGAAACAACGTCATTACCCAATGGTGTAACAGTTATTTGATGTTTTTATTCCATTAAATTCAGAAATATGTTCTTCAAAGAAGACCCCTCTTTCCATTTTTAAAGGTATTTTAGTATTAAAATTGGGGTTTTAGAGAAAATGGTATTTTGATATCCTAATTTTTATTGTACATTGGTCAGAAATAGTTTTTCAATGTTTTTATTCTTGATATGTTTCTTATACATTCTTTTGAATGTTTGATCCTCGTTATAGAACGTGGGTGAGCCCGATATATCTTATATGATGTTTAATCCTAAAGAGCTCTCAAATATATTGGGAAAGGATGATTTTCTCTAGAAAATAAAAATTTCAAAAGGATGTATGGTTATTCCAATTGTATGGGTTTTAAAGGTTCTATGTTGATGATATCTTGGGAAAACCACTTTACTTTTATGTACTTTCTATTGATTTTTCATAGAAATCATTTTATTTTCTAAGTTAATATAATGATCATTTTAAAGGAAAATGATTCTCTTTATTATAATAGGTATGTTTTTTAAAAAAACATTATGTTTTTTTATGTTTTTCACTGTACAAATTGATTTTTACATCCCTTACTGAATATTATGTCTTTATACAACGTTTTAGAATATTTTTAATGGGGTTTTTTTGATGGGTTATGGAAAGGAATAAGTCTCATTGAATATCATGATTATTTTTCATATAAATAAATCATCTTTTTTATTCAATTTTTTCTTTTGTGGAAAAAAATGGATAGGAAATATAAGTATCAAATTTTTAAAATATGGTTTTTATGGGTATGAGTTATAACCCAATTCACTAAAACAAAAAAAATCCTCTGAAATTCATTTTATTTAATTCTCCAAAAAAACATAATATTTAATGTTTAAGTATAAGTCCATATATTCCACATATAATATCAATAATATTATATAATGAAGGATAAAAATACTTATATTATAGTTCATGATACCATAGTTCATGGAAATCATTATAAAGCATCACATAATACATCTATATATTTTCCATTATTAAAAATAGGGTTTCATACATCATAGGTACACACTATCCCTACCTACCTTCCCCTGGGGATAAATTCGTAACAAAAATTTGGTCCATATATTAAATCATAAATATATAGTAACAAAAGTAACCAGTAAAAATATGTTAGGTTATGTAGAGTTCCATAAACAACTTATATTGTAAAACATGTTTTAATTTGTTTCGAACACTTTAAATAACTAGAACCACTATTGTTTTCATATGATCACTCTCCTATGAGAACATTAATGTCATGTAAATATTATATAACTAATTTGATTATTGAAAACATGCCCTATTTATACCATATTATAGGATTAAAATAATAAAATTTAAACACAAACCATATTCCTAAAAATACAATGAAATAAATCCAAAAACAAAAAAACATTCCAAACATTGGTGCCTCAGTCATTCCCTATATATGTGTTAGTTATGAAAAATAAAATTTCTTCTAAAAAAACCAAAACAACACACTACCAATCTAACATGTTATAAATAGTATTGAATTACAAAAAAAACTGATAAAACTTTTTACCATCCTCGAGTTGGTTTACATAAACAGTTTCAAACTACGATTTTATAAAACCTCATACACAACTCCCAATAATCCAAATCATTCAAACTAGTGATGAATTACTATTATAAATCCGGTCAAAATATACCATCTATATCATATAAAGTTAAATATTAATTCAATTTATAATAAATCATTTTTCATAGTAATAGAATAACATAGAGACTACATTTACTAGATTACAATAATAAAACGTATTATGTACTGTAACGGGATAATAACCAATTATAATGTCATGTATGAAAAACATATAGGATGATTTTAACAAATTTTAAAATCATAAAAAAAGTTTACCAAAATGTATAAAATATTAGAGATAGATCAAAAAATTATGGCAGAGTCTTCGCTCTGTCTCTTCTCACACTATAACTAATTATTTAGCGTACCCATCACTCATTTGTCCCATTCCCTTACAAAAATCCTTAAACAAAAAATCTATAGACCCACCTTGTTGAATATTTAGGTTCTATTTATAAATCATTATTCCATAATTAAATATATCTATAAACAAATTGAGAGTATATATGTTCATGTATTATGTGATATGCCAACAAATAGTAATAAACAAAACCAACGCCTGTAAAATCATCAGGTTATAATAATAAATACATTGAATAAATAAACTTATTTTGATTATTTCTATTTTAATTTTGATCATATCATAAGAAACGTAGAGGTTATACATTACAACCAACCTTATACCCATAAATAATGTAAAAAATTATATATTTTAGCATATTTATTATTTGAAAAATGTTTAATAATTTCAAAAAACTTGTTTTCATTTTTTTCCATATCAATATAACCATATGTTACTTTTCTCTATGTTGGATTAATATATAAATACCTCTCATGGAATTTAATGAATTGGATTAAAATTCTATTCCCTAACCAAAATCAGGGGGAGTAAAGTAATATTTTATTCAGTGACCATGACATTGGACTAGAATACATAATTATACACTCCATTTCCAATTCAAAATAGATATTCATAACCTCCCATTACAATTAAAAATTATAACATAAATGGGTGTTGTTTCCCATGACATTAGTAAAACTTCAATATTTTAAGATAATAATTTTTTTTTGATAGTATACTCAATACCCAACATCGTTAAAAAAAATGAACCATATAATATTATTATTATTTAAATGTTACACTTATAGTCTTGCCATTAAATTGTCGTGTAATAATAGGAACAAAAATAGTAATATATATATATATAGGACCTACTCATTAAAAATGTAGTTATTTATTTATAGGAAGTATTGAATCATCTCTTAGTAATGTAATTTTATTCCAAAAAAATATGTTTCATTCAAAAATGGTTTTTACTGATTTTTATGAGAGAATATTAAATTTAATTTTGTTACATATTAAAATTTTATTTGAAATAAATTATATAATTATACAGATAAACATATTTAGATTATCTTAGGATCATATTTTTAAAATTTTCTAGAAATATTTATTTATCATTGAATAGTGAAAATGTAGATTTTTGTAAAACAATAATTTATTTTCATTGAAAGGATAAATTACTCATTGAACATGATCTCAAAGCCAAAGAAGTATTATTTAATTTTATATCGTAAAATTAAATACAATGGAATCATAATTATACCTTACTCCAAAAGTCCAAGACTCGGTAGAAACCGATCCTAGTATATTTATTAAACAAAAATACAAATGAGTCAGACAAACAAGGGATTATTACAAAACTGAGAGTGCACGACACCCAACATATCTGCCTCCACCATTGAATCACAGTAATCGGGGGCCGTAAAGGACCACATTATATCGATCTCCAAAATCTCCTGCTTGGACAAAGCATCCGCCACCTGATTGGCTTCCCTATAAGAACGTGAGACCACCAATTGTAAATTAGTTACCTTGCGGAGACATTCAACCCGGTGAGGTAACACTATCCAGGGAACATTTTTCGTTCTTAATTCCAAGGCATGAACCGAAAGTTGGGAGTCTGATTCAATCCATAACATGTTCCAATTATATTAGACAATATACCTAACAACATGAATTATCGCCCATAATTCAGCCTCGTAGGCAACCCCAATGTCAATAAAGTGATAGAAGCACCCCTTGACAAAACCACGGTATGTTCAAAAGACACCACCACATTCTGATAGACATGGAGCACTAGAAGTGGCACCATCCATGTTGACCTTGATCCATGGGCTGATTGGAGGTATCCATCATATGTACTTAATAACACGGGGCTTATGAGGCTGTCTGGAAACTCCAAGCAGTCTACAAATCTACAACTCAGAAAAATAGTTATGCATTGTACCTATTTGAATCTGTGAAGTAGCATGAACCTCTGTATGGATTGTTGCCATGCCGCATTGAATAGGGACACGCTTTCCATCGAAGAGCAGGGTATTGTGAGCATAACATGTGGTCGTGATCAGAGATGAAATGGCCACAAGCAGAAGATTCCCAATCTGTGTACTGCAACGCACCTTGGACAGCCTAATTAGCATATCCTGAAGAAGCATATTTTCATCAATTACTAGCCCAAAAAGGATTCCAACATAATCCCACATCCTCCTAACATAGGTGCATTCCACAAAAAGATGCTAATAATTCTCCTTGGCAGCAATTCATAGATAACAGGGCGACGCAAATTGAAAACCAGCCCGTTTGAGCTGGTCATGAGTAGGCACCCGATTTCTCCATATTCTCCAAATTAAAAGGAATATATAAGGCTGAATAAAATTAGTCCAAAATTTTAAGAGCCAGGTAGGTGCACGACAGGGCCCTCCACAAATCATCTGATAATAATCCTTGCTCATGAACTACCCATTGCGGTTATGCATCCATATCACCGTGTCGCGGTCCATGAAAATGTAAATTTGAACTTCCAACTCCACCTTCCATGGAACAATGCTGCTCACATGAATGAAAGAAAATCATTTATGTAAAAATGACCTGCACTAGGGGGAACAACCATGCTTTCTTACAGAGTCATCTCGATCCATGTTGTACTCCATAAATTGAGATGAAAGTCCCTGTAAACCAGCCACTTAGTATCATGGATGATTTTCATGAAATATTTCTTGAGAGATGCCCAAATAGATGCTGCAATATAATACTTATATCCATTAAGCAGCCTTCCTCTAAATCTTTTTGTTAAAAAGTCACTAGACCCATCCTCAGAGATCAAACCTCATGTGAATTTCCCGATAATACCATCATTGAAAGTCTGGAGGTCCTTGATTCCAAGCCCTCCCAATTCAACCGGCTTGATACACTCTTTCCAAGAAACAATGAAATTTTTCCTCTCATGAGCTGACCCCGTCCAAATGAAGTTTCGTATCATACTTTTTAGATCCTTTATGAGACCCCTAGGCCATCGATAAAGAGAAAAGGAGTAAACAAACTTAGAGGTGATCATATAGTTGACAAGGCATACCCTCTCAACCATGGACATCACCTTCCCTTTCCAACTAGTAAGTTGATTCACAATGCTAGAGGTTATTCCTTCCATATGCTACCTCCTCACCCTTCCCCATAATAAGGGGACCCCTAGATAATAGAAGGGTAAAGATCCCTTTTTGACACCAAGACGTTTAATTATCTTGTTCTGCTTACCAATCACTACTCCATTACCAAATACAATTAAAGATTTATCCCAGATGATTTCTTGACCAGCCACCTCTTCATAGTGTTCAAAGAGGGACTTAATGGAAGAGATGGTTCTCTTTGAAGCTTGACCAAGTGATAAAATTTCATCAACATATAACAAATGATATTGGGCAAAGTCATTCCTCCTAGCCTGGACTTGCTTGTAAAATCCAATTTGAGAAAGGTCATTAATGCATTGACTGAGATAGTCTTTTGAAATAGCAAAGAGAAGGCCATAGAGCGGGTCACTTTTCCGTACACCCCTGGTGTAGGGAAAAAATCCTCTAGGTGTTCCATTGATAAGAATGGACATCCTTGATGAGCAGAGAAAGTACTAATCAGCTTGATGAAATCATTTGAGAAGCCATTCCTTTTGAGTACATCCCTAAGGAAACTCTATTTTAATGTGTTAAAGGCCTTTGAGATGTCAATATTCATTGGAAAATTTCCTACCTTCATCTTTTTTCTCATAAGATTAATGATCTCCGAAGTAGTGAAAATATAGTCCTGGATATTTCTCCCAAGAACAAAGCCAAATTGGTTGGTAGTAATAATGTCACCAACCATAGGGCCCATTCTATTCATGAGTATCTTTCTTATGAGCTTAGGGATAGTGTTTCCAAGAGCAACTAGCCTAAAGTCCTTGATATCAAGGGCATTACCCTTCTTGGTCAATAGAGAAATGAAGCATGAGTTCATCCCATATGGCATGTAAGAATGAGTAAAGAAGTCATTTATAGCTTGGGTAATATCATCCTGCAAAACATCCCAGTAGTATATAAAAACTTGTTAGTGAATCCATCTAGGCCAGGAGCACTTTCCACATTGAGAGAGAGAAGAGCTGCTCAAATTTACTCTTTTAGAGGGGGGGAAAGGTATTGATTATCATTATTCTCAATGCCTGGGATTATGTTCCCAACCATTTTGTGAGTGTTGACATGCCCATCATCAGAATACAATCCTTTAAAGTGTTCTACAACCACCACAGAAATCTCACTATCATAAGTATATAGATTACCATTGATACTAATTGCCTTATCCCTAGCTTGGTCTCTCTTCTCTTTATGCAGTGTATTGAAAAATTTAGAGTTCCTGTGTCCTTACTTTAACCATTTGACATTCAATTGATTTTTGGCTAACCTTTCCTGGATCATAATTAAGTCATCCAGCTTGTTATGAGCCATAATTTCCTCTCGAGATGGAGTAGACTGCTACTGGTTTTGAATCTAAATGTGAGAGATCTCCGCCTCAACATCCTTGATGTTACATTCCAGGTTAGAAAAAGGTTTTCTACTCCAGTCCTGGAGAAGTGTCTTCAGATGCTTTAGCTTCTCAGATAACCTCTGAAGAGGGCTTCCAATGGGCTCAAGCTTCCAAGCTTCCAGCACAAGTTCCCTGCATCCATGATCCATAACCCACCCATTGTTGAACCGGAATAGGATGGGTCCCAACCGTGCCAGTTGAGTATCGAGCTCCACAAAAAATGGATTGTGATCAAAGTGATGCTTGGGTAATGTAAATCCAAAAATTCCATGAGCAGAACCTTGATCAGCCATTTGGATGAAACATCTGTCAAGTTTACTTGCTTGTTTCCCATTCTAGGTGTAACGACACCATTTGAATTCATCTCCAGCAAGTGGGACTTCAACAATATTACACTAATCAAGGAAAACAGAGAATTAAGAGGCTGCAATCTTATTGAAATTACCTTCAGTTTTTTCCTTAGGTTTCAGTACCACATTGAAATCTCCAAGAGATATCCATTTCTTTTCCATATGCCCAGAAACCTCTTTGAGCTCCTCCCATAACTCCCTTATCCTCATGTAGAGGTTGGGTGCATACAAAAAAGAGACTAAATAATCTTACTCATCTATGCTAGAAGAAATCATAACACTCTGAGACCTATTCACAGAAGTCTTAATTTGAATGGATTCATGTCGTAACACCCACAAATGATCCATTTCAGATTCGTGAAAATCACTGGACACAAACTAGTACCCTATGGAGCCCCAATTGAATCCATTCCATTTGTTAAAAGAAGCTTTGGTTCAGCAATACCAACAAGCAATGGCTTATGGGCCATGATAAAATGTCTAAGGGCTTTAGCTGTTTAGGAATTTCCCAGCCCTTGATAGCTCCAATAAAATATCTTCATTGCATATGGGTCATTCCCCGTGTATGGGGACCACCCTTTGTCTCCATTGTTAATTTCCCCTTACCTTTATTCCCTCTACCCTTATTTCCTTGCCCTTTTTGGTTGCTTTCTACCCCAAAGATCATGGGTGAGGCCACAAAATCCTTCCCCTCAGAAGCCTACTATGAGCTATCCATAGCATGCTTGATATTATGAGCATGAGATAAGAGAGCTTGTTCAAGGTGGACAACCCCTTTAGGAATAAGGTTCACTTGTTCATGAGATTTATCAGTGAGAGAGCCTACCCCAGTCTTAGGAATACCAGCTGGGTCAGGTTGCTGAGGGTCTTTAATGTCATCTGACCAAAAAACACCACTCAAGGGTGAAAACTTGTTTCTGTTATTTTAGGTGAGAAGGGTCACTGCTCACTTGTGTTGTCCTTCGAGCAGCCTTGGAGGGGAGTGTCTGCGTAAATTTCCCCTTGGGTCAGTTGCAGCCAAGGCATTGTCATTCATGATTTCACCTGCATAATCATGAATAATCAGCACAGGTGATTCAGCTTTCTCTAGTGGCCAAGTTGTGACCTTCTTTGCAGTACCCTTGTCACAACAGATTGAAACCGCAGGTGCTTCCACCACAGAGTCATCTTCACAAACTGGGTTAATATCCCCCTGATGAGAACATGCCTCACCATTAATAATGGTGACCCTTGAGCTAGTGACTTCCTTATCAGAATCCATTTTTGGCATAATGTAGTCTTCCTTCACCAGTGCATCCACCATGAGGTCATAGCAGGTTGAATCTGCATGTGCTTCCACGACATGGTCATCTGCACAACTTGGGTTAGCAGCCCCCAGATAAGAACCTAACTCACCATTGAGAACCTCGACCCCTGAGACAGTGGCTTCCTGAGCAGAATCCATTTATGGCATAATGAAATCCTCCTTCTCTAGTGCCTGCCTGTCAACCAAAGGTTGTCCAGAAGTAGCTCCCTTAGGATATATAGACATGACAATCCCATCCAACACCTTGGTAACAACCCCATTCCTTCCCTAAGTACCATTTGGGATCTGGTCCTTGCCCTTATTCCTTCTACATACAGCATCATCCTATCCTTTCACTTTATATACACTGCATTATTTATCCCTTCTGCACTCAAAAGCAAGGTGACCAAAAAGCATTCACTTCAAGCAGAATTTAGGATTTCTTTCATAAAAAATCTCCAACTTCATACTATCATCCCATATTGTTAGAACAATTTCCTCCACAAGGGTGCTTGACATATCCACTTCTACAAGTATCCGGGCAAAATGACCAAACCTCGGATTAGTTGTCTGCCGATCCAATCGAATAGGATTTCCAAAAGCTGAGGCAATGTCTCATAATATCCTTGGATGCCAATAGATCCAATTAAGCCTACGTATTCGGATCCATATCTGAGCATGATTGTTTCAAACATTCATAGGATCAAAATTTCGGTCCCATTCTTGAATGTTCAAAAATCTAGGTTTCAGGGGGATGGTGCCCTTTCTCCAAGCTCTTATCATGTGCTCATCTGATGGGAAGACGACACGATAGTATCCCCTTCTCATTGAATTCATTGTACAGTCATCAAATCCCCATACTTCAACCATCCTTTTAGTCAAGTCATTGAATTACCAGAGATTCACACCTTTAGAGATCATCACATGAGAAATAATCAAGAATCAGCATAAACTAACCCATTCCTCAACCACCTCCTGATTTGCCTACACATGAGCGATCCTCCCCTTATTTATCACCCAACCAGGTGGAGGTACATCAAAGAATAATAAAGGCACAGAGACCACTTTAACCACATCTGCAAAAATTTTCTTAAAACCACCATCTTCGGGGATGAGAGGTTCCAACTCACCGATGGGCTTTTTTGCAATCACAAACAATTCTGAATGACCAATACATTCAGCAAGGTATCCCAAACAATCATCTTCCATTGAAGTTATCCCCGAATTATATCCCACACGATCATCTGGATCCCATGGTTTAGGGTTTTCTCCCACATCCCATTGTGTTTCCATCCTCATAATTATACCTTCGTTAGGTATAAGTTCATTATTGGGATTAAAAATACATGTTTTATAAAAATGTTTTCCATTACATTTTTTAATATTAAATAAATTTATTCCACTTTTATATATTGAATCTTGAAAAATGTATTCCATATATTCAATTATGATATTAAAATTTGGTGACTCGATCCCTTTTTTTATTTTTCAATATAAATAGTAACTATGGTAAATAGTTATAACCACAGAAAAGTGTAAATCAGGTAATTAAGTTGAAAAATAACATGAAAAGGAATAAAAATGACACAAAAAATTTTGTTTAATCTTTTGGATGACCTGGGTTGGACCATATTCATATAAGAATCAATATTATGGAAATTGTTTTCCATTTTCCTTGAAATGACTTACATAAATAGTCCCATACATCCTCCACCAAAGAAAAAAACCCAAGGACAGAAAAGGGGTAAACAAGTATACCTGGGGAAATGATACCTAGAATAATGAATGTAAATTTTTTTATAATTTTTAGTTACAAAATAATAACCTTAAACTCATACGCGACACCAATATATTGCTTGTTCAAGAAATAAAAATATAATTTAAATTATTTTAAAATCTATGTATAAAAATTTGTTTTAGTGGGTTACATTTTCCTAATAATTTTATACATATATTTAACTCATTATATATTTGTTAAATGTTTATATTCAAATTTCATAGTTATCTTTATAAATAAAATGTTTTGGTACATGAATAGTTAAAAATGATATTAATAATATTTTATAATAAAAAATATTTTAGAAAGTGATTTAAAATTATTAAAAATATTATTTTTAGTAAATTGAATTAAGTGTGGACAAAAATATAAGAAATTTTACATTTATGGGTCATTTGAAATTTTATAGTAACATTTTTTACTCTTAATGATTAAAATACTTTGATATTGATGTAATCATCAAAAGTTATAATGGGTGGTTTAAACAAGTAGATAGGGGGAGAATCATCACATCAACTTGTTGAAATTTTATTGAATGAGGGGATTTTGATAAATCCTAATAATTATACCAAATATCGTAATATTGTTACAATTAGTCTTGAGATTTAATTTATATTTATTTAATAAATTTAGCAATTCCAATAGGTCACCTCCACTCACTTATAAAAGGAAACCTCTTCACCTCTCTTCATCACACATTATTTCCCCAATAGTTCAACCCATAATTACCAAAATCCCATTTGGATTACCCTCCCCACATACTAGTGGTCCTAGTTTGGGAATAATCCCTACCTTTTAGGACTTATGGGGAAATATAATGGAGGATATTAGATGAATAGGTATAGAATGTAGCCTAGTTTTTTAGTTTTATTTTTTCTTAAACCTCATTATTATTATAACAATTTTTAAATAATAACACCAATTTATTACATAAAAATAGATGATATTATGTTAATATATTAATCTTAATCCATATCATTTTTCAATAAAATGGTAAATGAAACCATCCTTCATGTTTATTGAAGGAAACCATCTTACAAACTAATGTAATTATTTTCTAATATCCAACACTCATAGCTAGTTATAGAGACTTAATTAATGTATATATATGATATTAATGATATAGATATAATTATAAAAACAAAATATATTATCTATTTTGTTACATCTTCATCTATTGAAAATTGATAACATCATTCATGCATAGGTATGGATTACAACCTCCATGAAACGATGTGATTGTTTTTTTACCGCATCACATGTATGGTATATATAAAGTAATTAAATCTATAAATAGGAAATTATGATACAATAAAATTTATCTAACTATAAAATAATACTTACCTTCTATACCTCAAGTTAATTGAAAAATAGGAAAATTACACATGTGTACATATGATCTACCATCTCCATGATTGATTCATAATCCATTCTCTATAACAATAATTTCATAGTATGTTTAAAAAGTATAATTAATGTATCAAAATGATAATTATTTCATTACTATAATTGTTTATTTGATGAAACAAATATTCCTTTGTCAATGAACGACATACCAATGTAATTTTGAAGCTATGAAATGAACATCCTCAAAACCCACATAGAATTAATTGATTAAGTAGGTAAAATTTTCATTAATATCAATGAAATAAATGGTTTAAGTATAATGAATTAATATAGTAAATTGATCATAATATTTAATAAAAATGGATATATTCTTATTATATTGTTTTGTAATAGCTATACATAGCTAGTCTGAACTCGATCTATGAGATTTCATCTCAATTTATCTTCATTGATGCATGTTTTAATTCATTATACTTAAACAATTTATTTCATCTATATTAATGAAAATTTCTCTTATATTGTTTTCTAACTGCTATATATAGCATGTCTGAACTCGAGGTATGATATTTCATCTCAATTTCTCTTCATTGATGCATGTTTTAATGTTATATATATAATTTATTTTATATTGTATATATACTACCACTTTTAAATTTTATGTTAGGAATCCTTCATACTTATGGTATTATATTTTAAATTTCAAATTACATCATTCAATGTAATTTGACAAGAATGTTACTGAGTGGTACACGGTTTCTTAACTCTCTTTCAATTAATTGGGTTATACTTCTATATCATTGAATTTTTTAAGTGATAATAAGTTTTAATTGAACAATTAATTTATTTATTATGTATTTATATTTGTTTTATGTTTATTTAAATATGTTCACATAATCACTTCTATTAATTATTATCACTTGAAATTTTATAACCATGGCAATAGTTTTCTTTGTGTTTATATCATTTTCTTGTTTCATGATTTATTTCATGCACCATGATTTTATTATATGTAGTAATTATTACCACATAAATTTATTTTTATATTTTGAATAAATTCATTGGATTTATAGATACATATCATACTCATTCATTCAAGGAATTTTGATTTAATGGTAAATAAAGAGCTAATAGTTGTTTGTTACAATCTATTTTCTTTGTGAGATTGTTTAGGTTCATGGTTCTCTTGGGGAAATAATAGTCTATTATTTTCATAAACCAAATCTATTTTATTATAATTTTTATATGACTATGCTTTACATGTTTTGATTGAATCTACTCCCTTATTTATTAAAAAAACATCAATAAATATGTTTGTAATGGATATTGATCTTCTATCTTCTTTTAGATCTGGAATCATTTCCTTTTATATAAATATTTTCCAAAAATTATTCCTGAATTTTATTTTCTAGACATTTATGATTTCATTAAGTTATTTTATATGATTTTTTACCTTCATTAAAAATTCTTTAAATGTATATGTCTTATAGTTTTCCATATGGGTCACTTGTTCAATCATTTGAAATGATGAAAATGAATGTTTATATTTAATATTTATGACATGAATAGATTTTCCCACCATCATGACCGTAATTTAATTTGAATATTAAATTATATGTCTCCATTAACCTTTTTAGTGAGAACCATTTTTACAATTTTTTTAATTTTTGTTTTTTAAAAGTGATTTTTGAAGTAGGAATATTATTTTCCATAAGAATTTTTTAAGGGAATTTTAAACTTATTTATATTAAAAAATGAAAATAACCCTTGATGATACATATGATATAGTGGGTATATACTATATTGATAACATTATAGTTATTTATTTGGATATTTTATGATTGTTTCAATGATATTTTCATGGAACCTCTTTCATTTCCACAAATAACTAAAGAAATGTTAGAAAAAATATTAATTTTTAGTTTGAAACATGCAAGATTCTAATAGTTTTAATCATGATATTGTACTTGGATATAAATTATGAAATTATTATTATGGAGTAAACCAATAATTTTAAACGAATATTTGTGATATATTATGAGTTGGTTCACTATAGTTCTCCAACGAATTGGGTAATGGCTCTAGAGTTGACTGGATATTAGTAAATCCTAAGAGACAAAAGAATATTTTGATTAACAGGTTTATCTTAAGAGATTATGGGTATTAATAATGTTTGGTTATCCCATATGTTATGGTTTTTGTAGGGGTTCTATAATGATAATTTTAAGTGATATTAACATGTATTATATATGTTTTCTTTCATTTTTAATGGATATTTTGTGTAAGTATTATTTTTATATATATCATGATTGTAGAATTATATTATGTTAAATCATTATGTCATGTACCATGTATTTATTTGTAAGAATTATTTAATTTTATTCTCATGATTTTTTTAATCATACCCTTATTCTCATGTTATACTCACTAGTAAAATCAAATTGTTAATATATATGTTTACCAATAACTAGTTCTTGAGATAACCACTATTACCTTTTCCATTTCCTGAATTTGTGAACAGAGGTTTTATGTATGGTATAACAATGAAGGTTATAAGATATGAAGAACATAGTGGGAGATGATATCAGTTTTTTAAACAATTTCATTATATTTCCATGTTTCCATGAAAGTGTTTTTACTAATTCTATAAAAATCTACATATAAAAGGACCATTGATATTTAATGTTTCTGACTTTCTAGTTTGCTATTATATATCATTAAATATTATAACTGGGCCACATTTTTAGGTATGAAATAAATAAATATAAAGATAATATTTTAACACAATATACTGGATCTCAAGTTTAGGATATTTATAGTAGGTATAAGGGGTAGGTTTTAGATAAATTTTGTGATTAGAATGATTTGATGTTAGTTTAAATTAATAATTATGGATACCATAATTATTTTATCAAATAACATTTTATCATAATATAAATGTCATAAAAAACCCATTTTTTAGTTTTATATTATATGAATTTATAGCAACTAAAGATATTTTGGGAGTTTTTTTTGTTGGGAAGTGGTATATATAACCCATAGGTTTTATATGAAGGATTATTTAGGATGAATAAAATTTAATTTTTAGAGATGTAAGAAAAAGGGTATGATATAAACATTTAGGTTAAGAATTTATTTAATATTGATTTATTAATTTTTAATATAGATAATGGGATTTTTTATATATTGAATAACCTATGTCAGACCACTGGTGTTTCTATATAATTTTGTAGATTAAAATATTATTTATATCTATGATTATTTATATAATTTAGATATTATCTTATTGGATGATAACTATTTAGTTTCAATTAATATCTAATGACAGGTGGAATATATTATTAACCTTTTCTAGATTATGTTATCTATTAAAAGTATATTTTAAAGATTTATACATGAAAAAATAATATTTAATACACATAATTTGGTGAAATAGGTGACATTATATTGGAAAATAATTAAAGGAAGAAATTATGGTTTTGAGTAAATATATATCCTTATTTATTTATTCTATATGGTAAAGTAATTCCTCAAATATATTAAAAGGTTCATGATTTTTTTAGCATTTTAAATTAATTTCTAATGAATTGATGTTCGTTTTCACAAAACATTTACTCATGGTTTTGGGTTCATTAATTTTCTCATGATAATTAAAATTCTTGTGATCAATGTTCTCTATCACACTCCATTATTATTTTTACATTAATATTTTCATCCATATACATATTTCAAATCCCCTTTAATGTTCTCCTATTTGGAAAAATACATATGTGTTACTTCCATCGACCTTCACAATTTTCTTTATATCTTCTCAATATGATGTTTTATTAACCCATTTCCATATGAAGGGTTTGAAGTAATGTACATTAAAATATAAAACCCCTAATTATTGTTCTCATGTTAAAATTGAAAGGATGGAATTTATTGAAGGTTGGATAATGTAACACACCATGGTGTTAAAACAATAATATGCATGATAGAATATACAAGACAAAACATCAAGCTTAATCAGACAACAAAATATAATTATTATTTTAATGTTATAGTGATAATCTAGTTCTGAATCGGTGGATATGAATAGGATTTAACAAATTACAATATGTATATAGAGGTTATACTCAATATAAATTTATTGATTAATTCATAGTAATTACACACTCAATTATTAGTAAATTCGTTTTATTCATGAAATATTTAATTTCTTCAAATTTATTTTTATTTATTTTTTTGATCGAATGTTATGATTAATTTTTTGGAAATTTAAAAAAATTATTTGATAAAAATAAAATATTTTTTATATAATCATATCAAAACAATATTGTTTTGGATTTCTCAGATCTTTTTGAAACAATATTTTCAGCAACTTCGATAAAATAAATATTTCTATAAAACCTTCATTTCATTTCATTAAAAAGAAACATTATACATTGAGTTTTATCTCAATGTGAAATAATTATTATTTGACTATATATATTACAATTAACTATATTAGAATGAACATTATACCTAAACTTGGAATAAGTTTAATTTTGGGCATCAAAATAATTTTTTTCTAACAATGATTTCTCATTACGCACGACATCTTTGTCTATAGTTAATTTTTCCATCTAATATTTATTGATTCATGAAGTATTGAATCTATATTTTTTATAATTATTTTTATTTTTATAATATTTTTTATTTTATTTTACTAATTATGAATATTAACTATTATAAAAAAATTTAAACGCATTTAATGGAAAATCAGTTAATTAGGGTTAAAAATATTATTATAAGTACTAGAATTAACCATAATACATGTAAATAATATATTGGATAAGTGTGATTTTACCATCCTCATACAATATTCAGTTTGGATATAAATGTTATACTATTTTCATCAAAAATGGATTATATATTATTTTTGGTAATGAAGAATACAAAATGTTACTCTTTCTTTTAAATATATCATATTTGTTCACATGGGGACATAAATATTTTGTGAATAAATATTATTGGTTATTTTGGGAATAAAAAAATTATTTTTTGTAGTAAATTTATTTTTCAATTTTAATGATGAAATAATGACCACAACTCTTACACAATGCTCAGATAGTGCATGTCCAACTAGTAGAACAATCATATAAATGATCTAAAAACTGTAATATTATTATTTTTGGGTAATTTATAGTTTCCCATGAATTATATATATATAATATTAGTTTTTTTAAAATTATATATTTAAATTCCATTTTTATCTTTCTAAAATTGAATTCAATGAAAATAAATATTTCTTAAAATAACATTAATGATATATTATAATTAATAATATCAAATTAAATCATATAAATTTTATAAAATAAATTATTCATAAAATTGGTTGGGATATGGTTTAAAATATCAATTTCTTCCATTTAGGTTTCAATTTTTCTTTTATAGTAACATTTTTGACCCATAAAGGTTAAAAAACATTGATATCATAGTAATCATTGAAATAGGTAATGGGGGGATAAAACTAATATATAAGGTTGAAAATGTCACCTAAATATATATAAATTTTATTATAGGAGGTGAAATATACTAATAATTTCCTTATATTATATATATATCAATATGGTACCTATTTTCCATGAGAATTGAATTATATTTATCTAATTCATTATGCAATTCCAAGTGTTAACCTCCCCTTACTTATAAAATATCACATCCAATACTCTATTGATTATAAATTTTAAGAACTGTATTTTATAATATCCCTAAATAATTACCTTTCTAAACTCTATATATATTTCTTGGAGGTACTAGTTTTTGAAAAATACCACCCTTAGAGGGATTATGGTTTAAATAGAAGAAGGTTGTCTGGAGTAGAGGTTTAACTTTAAACCGAATATTTTTATTTTACTTCTACATCTACATTTTTCATAACTCTTATAAAAATTTTAAGATAATAAATTTGGTATATTAAATACACCTATATTATATTATATAAATGTATTTTCTGTAATATATTCCTTCTTATCTCAAATATTAAATGAAACCATATTTTGTGTGTACGGCAGACTACTACGTCATAGACCGATGTAATTTGTTTTCCATAAACTCATATCTACGATGTTTTTAATGATGGATTTAATATATATATATATATAATATTAATTACAACATTATAATTCCATAAATATAATATATCATGAATGATCTTACATTTACATCTATTAAAAAATTATGATGTTGATCATGCAAACATGTATATTACAATTTCTACAAAGTGATATGATTTTTTTCATCACCACATCACATTGATAATATATATAATGTTTTAAACATATAATATGATATTAATGTTATAGTTATAATTATATAAATATAATATAATACTTACTATCTTTCCCTCATGTTTGTTGAATAATGTAAACGTTACCCATGCATATATATAGTCTACCATATATATTATTGTAACATAATTAATTTTCCATAACCATATTTCATTTTTATTTTTAAAATTGTACTTAATTTATAAAAATGATAATAATTTTAGGATTATAAAATTTGAGAGGATTTATTAATTATCAATTTTACTACAGTCAAAAAACCGATGTCAGTCTCAAGCAATGAACCAAATATACCTCAACCACTCACCGTGGTATTTACTGAATATTTAAATAATTTTATGATTTAAATTAATGAAACAAAAGTTTCAATGATAATGTTTTAATCCATGATACATTTATTAATAAAAAAATAATTTATATAACTTTATTATATTGGTTTAAATGGACATAAATAGATTTTTTAGATAAGATATATGGGATTTCATCTCAATTTACCTTCATTAAGGAATGTTCTAATGTTATAAACCTAATTTTTTTAATATTTTATATATAATACCTCATTTAAATCTAATAAAATGAATTATTTACACTTCAATATCATTTTTGATAAAATTAAAATTACATTATTCAATGAGAATTGACATGAATGTTACTTGGAAGTAAGGGGTTTAATTACTCAAAATCTTCACATTGGGTTTTATTTCTACTTATTTTAATTTTATATTACATTATTATGACTGAATTGATCAATAAATTTTTATATTATATATTTATTTTTCTATTCAAATTTATATATTTTTACATGATCTCTTCATGGATTAATTATTGCTTCAAATGTTATGATAAAACCATGGGATTTATTTAGCTCAATGTCTTTTTCCTAAGACATTATCCATGTTTCACCCCATTGACTAGTTCAATAGTGCACATACTACACAATGAATGAAATTTTAAAAAATTACATTGTGAAATTTATGTTATTTATAGATCTATTTTGTAAACATTGATTATGTTACCGATGCTGTAAAGGCTTTATATTACAATCATCATTCTTTTCAAGATTTTTTATATCCAAGTTTCCATTGGGGAACACATATGATCATATTTTTATGAACCCCATATATTATTTTTGACTATGGTTTTAATGTGTTCTAATGTTTATTTTCCATTTCCTCTATTATTTATCTTATAATAATTAATAATGTTTTTTATGTGATACTAACGTTGTACCTTATTTTATATAGGTAATGGTTCTCATACAAAAACATATTTTCTATACTGTTTTATAGAATATTCTTTTCCGAATATTAATTATTTAAAAAATTTATTTTACATGACCTATGACCTTCTATTAAAAGATTTTATAAAGAAAGTTTTCAATATTTTTCCCATGGGTCACTTTTTACTCACAATAATTTTTTTAAAGAATGATTAGTTATAAGTTATAAAAAAAGTAATGAATTATTTCACTATATTGGCCCCTCTTTTCTTTGAATATTGATTTATAAGTTTAAATTTATATTTCAAATGATTTTTTTAACAATATATTTTAAATTTTATTGGATTTTTCTTTAATTATAATGGTGGATTTATGTCAATAATTATTTAATTTTAATTTAGTGGTATCTTTATTCACCAACAAAAATAACCTTTGATTTTATTATAATCCACTTTAGATATACTAAAATGATACAATCCAAATCATTTATCTGGATGGATTATGATTGTTTGAATCATATTTTCTTTGAATCCAATTATTTTCTATAAGTAAATCATTATTTGAAAGGAAAATGATTATCATTGTGTTGGAAATTGGAAGATTATAATTGTTATTCTAATGATTTGGTATGGGGAAATTATTTATAAAATAAGGATTATAGATTGAACCAAAATACCTAATGGAAATTTCCCTATATTTTATGGGTTTTTTTGTAATATCCCTATAATGAATTAGGTAATAATGGAGGGGTTACCGAACATAATTAACTTATAAGAGATGAAAGAGTTAACAAGTTAAAAGGTTACTCCTGAGAGATTATATTTATTAACATGGTGAGGTTATACCATTTGTAAGGTTTATTTCAATGGTTATATGATGATATTATTCCATGATACTAATAAATTTTCTTCATTCATGCTATGAGTTTCTAATGGACCATTTTATAAAGGATTATTTTCACATGGATCATGATTGTGGACTTATATTATGTTAAATATTTATTTCATTATCCATGTTTTGATGGGTATAAATTATATACTATTATTCACTTACACTTTGATTATGTCATCATAAAATTATTCCCATTTTATTATCACATAAAAAATTTAAATTTTAATGCTTATTTTTACCCTTAATGAGAATGTGATCTCATCTTTATTATGTTTTCCATTTCCCAAAATTATAGTGAAATGTTTTAAGTATGTTATGTATAAGAAGGTTACTATATTTTAAGAACCAATTAGTATATGTTGTTGATATGAATGAATAATTTTTACATGTATCCATGTTTCCATATTAGGTTATTTCTTAAATCTATAAAACTCTAAACCTAATGGTCCTTGGATATGTAAGTGATTTGATTTTTCTATATTATGTGATTTGTTTTAAAGGGTTAAAATTTGGTCAGGTTTATGAATAAAAAATTCATAAAAATAATTATTATATTTGAGAACCAGATTCAGGAGTGTGGGTTCGGTTCTATTATAGTTGGTATCACATGAAGGGTATAGATTATATTAGATATTGATATATTTTGATGTGAGTTTTACATAATTGTATCATACAAATATTTTATGAAATATATTCCTTTAATTTAAGATAAATTGAATAATACATTTTATAAAACTAAAAATATAGTTTTTATTACATCAAACGCAACATAAATTTTATCTTGTATCATAATCAACATTGAGTCCCTTTGATAAATTGTGATACACGCATAGCCAAGTCAAACTAAACAATAATACTCTGGATATTATTATTTAATATGGAAGTTATCACCTTGTTGTTATATAGGAAGGTGTGAATATGAAAAACTATATATTGTTTACACATGTTTTTAAAATGTTTACATTCAAAAAATAAATTTTATAGACTTAAAATAAGAATAAATTTAATTTTAAGTATAAAAGGATGTATATTTTAAAAGGTATTTTACCTACTTTTAATGAAACACCTATTTTAAATTTTATTTTTGAAAAATTTATAGTTTTTAAAATAAAAAAAACTTCATCTTTGAAATTAAAATAACAAAATTTACATTAGGTGAATTTTTGGATTTTTTCTGAGAATTTTCATTTCTGATGAATAGTGAAAAATACTGCATTTTAGTTGAAAACTGTTTTTCCATATAAATAATTATTAACGTTAAATAATATTATAAATTGGTTTTAAAGTCACAATAGATCAGTTATATATATATATATATATATATATATATTAATAAATTTGGGTCACTAGAATATTTTTTTTTAATTTAGTTAAAAAGACTTAATGAGCTTTTGAGTATTTTCACTTTAAAACCCCACTTCTTCGATGTATATGTGGGATTAGCTTTTAAATTATTTTTTCCACTTATGTGGATTAAATTTAGAAAAATGTACATATATAGTTTTAATCAGTATAATATTTATATTCTAATAATATCATATTAAATTTTTACCAAAAAATATTATTGAAAGTGACTAAAATTAATTACAACAATTAAGGTAAACTTAAGTTTAACAATAGACTAAAACATACACTTCAGGGCCAAAATAACCTCAAAAATTTTCTAAAATATATTATATGCCCACATTTAAAGCATATACCCTATTGGTTCTAATTTTATTAGTTGGGGGGGACACATTTACATTAAAAGTGACCCATATAATAAGTTATGTAAGGAAAAGGACAAAAAAGGAACATTCCTTACCTTAAACATTTATAAACCTTTAGAGTATGGTAGAAGCTAAACAATCTCATCTAAAAAAATATTTTGAAATTTAAATAAGCTATATTTATTATCGTCATTATTATTTAATTTTTAGATATGATATAATTAAATTAAATGCTTAATAAATGTTATCACATGTATTATTTAGTTATTAAATGAATAATATAAATGTTTATAAAAACATAAAAAGTAAATAAAAAATAATGAGTTATTATTTTCCATAATTTTTTATCAATATATAATTTTAGACATATTTTTACTAAATATAATTTAATTAAAATAATGTCTTTATATTTTTAAATTAAAATTAAATAACTAATATCAAAATTGACATTAATGTTATTTTACAATAAATGAATTTTTTTAAATGATTTATAATTAATAAAAAATTATATCTAATTTGAATTTAGATTAAAGTGTTAATAAATTTTAAATATGGTTCATTCATGCACCCATTGATCTTTTATAATTAACACATTGACCAATAGATAGTAAAACTATTGTTAGCATGATCTGAGTTAAAGTTGTGTTTTTGCGTGTTACATGCGCTTGTTTTAAAATTAATTTTGTAAACAAATGGAGTTTTTAATTTGTAAATTATATATCATATTTATTATTCAGTGGTTTTATATTTTATAATAATTCTATTTTTAATTTAGTCTTCGTGATTGAATTTTATGTGTTATAAAACTAGTTTCCTAAATGAAAAACCAAAATAAAAATTATAAGAAAAATTAATGACTAAGGATCAAAATTATAAAAATGAACTTAATATTTTTACTGGAGATCCAAATCTACCATAATTTCAATTTAATCCACCATGTGTACATTTTGGAATCACATGAGTTATGTGAGACTTCCCAATTGTGTATACCTTTTGTTATTTATAGGAATTCCACTCCCCCTCAAATATAAAAATGCATTCACTCTTCCCCTTCCTCAAACCTCTCAAAAAACTTTTTCTCATCCAAAATATACCCCACCAGTCTCCCAAAATCCATAAACTCACACTATATTCCTAAATTTATGATGAAATCCAACCATGATTTCCTTTGGTGAAAACTAAATGGAGTTAGTCGAAGAAGAGGTAACTTTCATCAACGTGCATTTTTACATTGTTTCCATATCTACCCCATTAATTTAATTTTATTCTATTAATATATAATAAAATAATTATCCTAAATATACTGATATGATTTTATGTTATGCTTTATACCTACACCTACACACACGTCCATCAAATGGGTATGGAAATTTCGTTTTGTATATTGTGAATTATCGCCTCACGTAACAACATCATTCGTTTTTCCTTTACCGCCTATCATGGTTGGGAATTATTATTGAAATGATATTTTTATATGATATATATATATATGAAATTTATTTTTAATAATTCTTATGGAATTTTTATATAACACATAACTTTATGTGTTCCATTTGGTGGAAAGATGATAACATCATTTGTGGGCGTGTGGGCTACCATCACCTCTAAGCATTGTGATACATTCAAACATTTAATGTAATGAATTATTAATGTGTTTAATTTAAAATAATTAAAATTAATTAAATATAAATTATTTTCATGAAATAATTACCTTTCTATAAATATAAAATATCATTTTCTTTAGTACTCTTTCACACACTGAAAAAATGATAACGTTGTACGTGGATGTGTGGACTATCGCTTCCTCGATGTGATTTAATTCATTTTACATCACAATAATTAAACATATAATTATATATTATTAAATAATATGTTATTTATTATATAATTATAATTCTATAATGATAAATTTCACTTATTATCTTTCCATAACAATTATTGAAAAATGGGAACGTTACTTAGGCGTACGTACAACCTTCTGTCTTCAAGATTGTAACGTTGGATCATTTTTCATAGAAATTATTCATGATTGGTTTTAAAATTATAATTTATGTATAAATTGGATAATTATTTAATAATTATTATTTTTTATATTTTTATATAATGATATAATTGACCATATTCGACCTATCAAAGTCAGTTTTGAGACAAATGCTGAATATGGTAAAAACATATGACATAAACATTATTCATTAAATAAATGTATAATACTTGTTTATAAGTGAAATAAAATCCATAATAAACTCAGAAATTTTTATTAAGTAATTATATAATTAATATAATTTTATTACTCTGGGTGATAGAGAACAAACATGAAAAATGAGACTCAAGGTAAGGAAATATTATCTCACTTTTACTTTCTTGATTCATACTTTATAATCAACACATAATTATTTTTTGTGGTATATATACAATTTTTTTTGATATAATGAAATATTAATTATTTTATCTACATGTTATTTAAACATTTAATTCTATTATTATTACATTTGGCGTTTCCGATTCAGATATCACCACAGTTGTAAGGGGTTTTATCTTGAATAATATTTCATTGATACATATTTATTGTTGTTCACCTAATTTATTTTATATGGTGTATAAACTTCCCATGAATATATTTTATGGATCTTATCCTTATATTTATTGGGTTTAACATATCCTTTTTTTATTACTCTTTCATGGGGTTTATGGTTTTTAAGTTACCATAATGGTAATGGAATTTTCTCACAATTTTCCTTCTCTGAGACATTTGATATGTTATAAATATATATTCCTTTAAAAGGTTTATTTAATTATTGAATGACATTTCATATCATGAATATCCTAATTTTCATGATATTATATGTTTCATTTATTTTTATTTTTTAACAATGGGTAAATTTTTTAAATGTTTCAAAGTTGTATGGGACACTTTAGAATGTGTAAAAATCATTTCCCAATAGAACGTTTTAATGATATTTTCATGGTATTACCATTCATTATCATTGCCAAAAAAATTCATACATATCATAAAACATGGATATTTTTTATTGATACCATCCTCATTAATTCTTTGGACGTATTATGTTTGTTTCACTGAGAGTTTTTTAACCCATTTATTTTCCATGGTTTAATCATGTTTTAAAGATATTTTTATTTATCTTATTTATTTTTCATGGGTTAATCAGATTTCAATGAGATTATTATAGATAAAATTTATTTTATATGGGATAATCAAGGGGTTATTGGTTGTTAAAATGAGTTTGTGAAAGATTTTACGTGTGATGATTTATCAATGGTACATGGACATTTGACAGGTAGTTACGTGAATATATGAAAGTTAGTTCCCTGATAGACCAAGGAAGGGTGGGTCTGAGATATCCCTCTAATTCATTGGGTATGGATATCAGATGAATGGCTATTTAATTGGTAATAGTGACATGTATGGAATTTGACCTAATGGTTCTTCTATTTATAAGAGTAAAATGTATAATGATATACCAATATACATTTATGTGTTTTGTTATGCTTGCTATGGGTTTATAATACTTCTAATGATCAATATTGATATCACATGGCTCATTATTATTGATTTTTATGACACTTAAATTTTTGATGTTTTCATATTTTATAGTCTAGGTATTTATGGTTATGAGTTCATTTATTATTTTCTCATGCACTTTGATTATATCATCATAACATTATGCACCCTTTTTCTCATTTATAATATTTAATTATCAATGATTATGTTTTCCATTATAGAGGGTTTGATCTCACCCATATTATTATTTCTTTTCCCTAGGTTTTAAATAATTATGTTAATCAATTTATGTATATAAAGGATTTCCCAAGGATGATATTGACATTTTATTTTTAAATAAGAAAAGAGGGGTTAAATAAGAGAAATGATATTTTGACGACTTCCTAGTCTATGTTGATATGAGTTGTGCATATAAGAGAATTTAAAATTATCTGAAACTATAAACCTAAAAGGTACTCTAATTGTAATTAATATGTGTTCTATTTTGATTATGTAATTTTTTTTAATGAAAAAATTTGGGTAATAATTATCTGCATTATAGTCGAAAATGTAAAGTAATAGATTTCAACATAGGATCTGGGAGTGCAGGTTCATGGTTGTTATTGTTGGTATCAAAGGTCGCCATAGATAATTGTGTAGATTAATAGGTTTCCATTTGAGTATATCTTCAGAGTTATGGATACCATCATTGGTATATAAGCGTAAGGATAATCATAAGTTTAATGTATTAGACACCCCATTGTGGTTTTATTTCATGAAATCTTAAAGTGAGTTTTGGAGATGTTTTTTTATGATGAGGTATTTTTAACCCCTAAGATAAAAAATGAAGTGTTTTTAGGGAGGAATTAGTTTTCATTATTAAAAAAAGAGAAAAATCATATTCTTGGTGACAACCCATCACATTCGGCTAGGTGGTGTGGCTTCAACCCATAACCAAATAATGAAATGAGTTTCGAACACTACCACTATCCTACACGATGTTGGGATTAGTATAAACTTTTTGGGTAAATATTATTTTTATTTTGAAAAAATATGGTATTTTATTTTAGGAAAAATGGTTTTTTTATCATGGAGTAATATATGATCAAATTCTTCTAACATTTGGGTTTCATGTTTAGTCAGGAATTTCTTAAATAATATCAAGGATAGTTATTTATAGAATAATTTAATTTCAAATTTGGGTGTTAAATTTTAGGATTATTGTATCATATGATGGTTTATTCATTTTTTGTATTATCTAATCACATTCTAACCATTTCGGTTTTGGTTAATTCTTAGTGATATGTGGAATGGCATGACTATCTATTTTATAGTTATGTGGTCTTTAGAAGATTGTTTTAATTCTTTAATAGTTAAGAATTTATCTTGAATACAAATAATTGGTAGAAAAAGATGATATTTTAGTGGAAATTTATAAGTGAATGATATTTTTTCCATAAAGTATATATATATAATTTTTTCTATTGGCCTAGATGGTAAGATAATTCTTTAACTCTTTGTAAAGTATCTTAAAAAATGTATTATCATGGTACCTTTAATTCTAGAGAACTGATGTTCATTTATATCATTAAATATTTATTGTTTTGGCCCTTAACTTTCCATTGATCATTCACATTTTTTTATCAATAAACTCCATCAATATCTATAATTATTTATGCTTTTCCTCCATTCCCACTTATAATCTCTATTCGTGGAAACCTAGTAATGCATAACTTTTGGTGACCTTTATGTTTTCCAATTTTCAATTTTTATGATGGTGTTTTTTATCAATTTTTATTATGTGGGTATTAGTAATAGAATAATAGAAATGTTAATCATTTGAAAACTAGGTCGAATGTTAATGGAGAAATTCATTTTAAGGGTGGTTGCATGTAACATCCCATGATTTTAAGAAATATATTCTTCTAATTTATTTAAATTTTATAATAGATTGTGTTAAAAAATATATTATTATCACTCCACATAGGAAAAACCAATTTTATCATTCATTGTACTCAACATAGAGTCTATTTGAAAACTTTTTATACACACAAGGTAGAGTCTTACCGAAGAATAATATACTGTTGATATTATTATTTAATATCAAACTTATCGACTGTCTATTATTTTTTAGGGAATCAAATTGAGTAAATATATTTTGTTTACACATGTTTATAATTTTTTTTACATTAATGCAATAAATTTTATAGGCTTAAAATAATAATAAATCTACTTTTAAGAATAAAAAAATTTATATTTATAAATGGTAGCTTTACCACCTTTCAATGGTGTACCTATTTGGAATAAAAATTTTGATACTTTTATAGTTTTTAGATGAAAAAATAAACTTTATTTTTGAAATATTAATATAAAAATTTACTTTAAGTCAATTTTTTTTATTTTTATGAGAAGTTCCATTTTTAATGAATTGTAAAAATACTGTATTTTACTTGAAAACCTCTTTTTCATCTAAAAGGTTATTAATGTTATTTTATATTTTAAATTTCTTTTATAGTCACAATAGATCATATATATATATATATATCCAATTTAGGTCATTGGAATTATTTTTTATATTTACTTTGGATATATAGACTTAATGAACTTTTTATTTTTTTCACTTTAAACCCCCACTTTCTCACCATGTATGCAAGATTAACTTTAAACTTAATTTTTCACATATTTGAATTGAATTTGAAAAATGGAAATAAATGGTTATAAAATTTATAATATTTTGTTTCAAATAAGATCAACGTAGTTTTTGAACCAAAATATTAGTGAAAGTGATTACAATTATGTAAAGACCCGTAAATTTCAAGGAAATATTTTTCTTAATTTTTTTTGGAATTTTACAAGAACGCAGTTTCTGACGGCACGTGATTCCGAGGCCCGGTGTGCCCGGAATCATTTTCCGAAGTTTGGCTCGGGTACGTTCAGTGAACGAACGAGCGGGTTTTTCTAACTTTTCAACCGGTGCTCGGAATCAAATTCTGAGGGCACCGATGGAATCACAGCGCCGGTTTTTTCTTAGAAACGCCTCTTCCGGAGTTGTCTTTGCTCAGGTGTAGTTTTTAATTTTTGGGGTTAAGTGAAGAAAATAAAATAAAGTGGTGCGACAACTTTATTTTATTTCACATAAAGCCACTTAAAGCTGCTTAAGCTGAGTTGAAGCAGATAGGGTGGAACCCAAAATATCATACCCTCTTGGTAGGATATTTGTGAGGTGGGTCCCGCACGAGCCCCACCGTTTCTTTTCCCCTAAGTAACGCACCCACAAAAACTCCTCTTTAATGAAAGTCAACTACTGCGTTTTCTAAAACTCTTAAAACCACTATTAATTGGACAGTTAAGACGTTGTCATTAATTCACCGAATTAATGGTTCGCTTCTTAACATGTTTTCAAACTATTGGCATAATAATAAAATAATACCAACACACCTTTTTCTTGGGTGTGGTTTGTTGAGAGGATTTGGAGAAACAGTATCTTCATCCTCCTTCGCGAAGAACGTGAAGAACGTCGGCCTCCGACGAAAGGGTGATGAAGAACACCGAGCCCTCAGAGATCGACGACACGATGCCGAGTACCGCGACGTTGACGCTTCTTGCGCGACGTTCCTTCCCCGTGACGATCTTCGATCGACAACCGATCGAGTTTGACGACGCGACGTCGTGTACCGCGACGACGCGACGCCCCCTTTCGCGACGTGACGATCCTCTTCTTCCGCGACGGTAAATCCCGCGAAGAACACACGTTCGACGACTACGACGAGGTAGGGGTTTTTCCTTTTAAATATTTTTGATTTATATCCCCGGTTGTTAAATATGATTGTTGTGAGACTTTAAAAAAAGCTAATACGGTGGGTGCAGACCAACGAACAAGTCCGAACCCACCGCCCTTTTTGTTTGTTATGCGCGGATTGGCGGGCGACGACAAATGGGACCGCAAGTTAATTTTGAAGGCTTTGCAGAGAAGAACGAGTCCCGGGACGAGCCCTGGTGAAGACCGCACGCAAATCGGACCACCGGAGCGTGTCCGGTGGTCCGCGGAAGCCCCCGCCGGCGCGCCACGCCAGAGGCGGCGGCCGGCAGCGGCCGGCCGCCGGTAAGACCAGCCGCGGCAGCGAGGGCCGGTCCCGCGGCCGCACGGGACCATGAGGAAGGGACGCGGCCTTGCACCGCGTCTGGTGACACACAGCGGCCCCCACTCGGGGTCGCGGCTCTCCTTCACGCGGGGGAAGCGCACCCCCGCGCCGCTCGGTCGTAACCGGCCGAGCCGACCCCTGGCGGTCAAGCCGCGCCCGCGCCGGCCGGGCCGGGTCACGCCCAGGCCAGGTCGGGCCACCCTGGACGGGCCGGGTCACGCTCAGCCGGGTCAGACCCGGACCCGGGTCGGGTCGACCCAGGGGGGTTGGGTCGGGTCGGTCCTGGCCCAGACCCCCCGTTTTCGGACCTTTTCGGTCTTTTGCTCCTAACTTGAGCTACGGGCCTCCGATCGACGCACCGTTAGCGGAGATGAGATCCTTGGATCGAAACGGTCATTTCCGTATATCTCACTCAAGGTTTCGGAGTACTTTGGGTTCGTCCGGGTTGGTTCGTACACGAAACCAACCGGGCCCTCGGATCGGAAATGCTCATATCTTGAGCTACGGACGTCTGATTGATGTGATGTTGACTTTGTTGGATTCCTCTAAGTGATACGGATCTTTTGGCTTACTCCGTCCGAGGTTTGCACGTAGGTGGAGTACTGTCGGGTTGGTTTTGCCTTAAAAATCAACCGGGCCCCTGAGACGAAAAAGCCAATAACTCTCAGATCGGGCGTCTGATTGAGGTGTCGTCTGCGACGTTGAGTTCCTGTTGGCGATACGGAACTTTTGGATACATAAACTCCGGACTATGTGTCAGTTGATGTATCAGACTCTCGGCTCGTGGAGCGGACCCTCCCGAACGAGCTTGTTGTGTGCGGGAACCCTAGAGCTGGCTGCGACTGACGATGAAGACTATCGTACTGGAATCCTATGTGGGTTCGACGATGAAGACTATCGTACTAGAATCCTATGTGGGTTCGACGATGAAGACTATCGTACTGGAATCCTTTGTGGGTTCGACGATGAAGACTATCGTACTGGAATCCTATGTGGGTTCGACGATGAAGACTACCGTACTGGAATCCTATGTGGGTTCGACGA
Source organism: Viscum album (assembly GCA_963277665.1). Taxonomy (NCBI): domain Eukaryota; kingdom Viridiplantae; phylum Streptophyta; class Magnoliopsida; order Santalales; family Viscaceae; genus Viscum; species Viscum album. The sequence continues at coordinate 398,238,745 of OY728145.1, forward strand.
TGAAGACTACCGTACTAGAATCCTATGTGGGTTTGACGATGAAGACTATCGTACTGGAATCCTATGTGGGTTCGACGATGAAGACTAGTGTACTGGAATCCTATGTGGGTTCGACAAGGAAGACTACCGTACTGGAATCTTATGTGGGTTCGATGATGAAGACTATCATACTGGAATCCTATGTGGGTTCGACGATGAAGACTATCGTACTTGAATCCTATGTTGGTTCGACGCTGAAGACTATCGTAATGGAATCATATGTGGGTTCGACGATGAAGAGTATCGTACTGGAATCCTATGTGGGTTCGATGATGAAGACTATCGTACTCGAATCCTATGTGGGTTCGACGATGAAGACTATCGTACTGGAATCCTATGTGGGTTCGACGATGAAAACTATCGTACTGGAATCCTGTGTGGGTTCGACGATGAATACAATTGTACCGGAATCCTCTGTGGGTTTGACGGCGATGACTAGAATGCTTGTATCCTAAGTGGGTCCCAGTAAGATGAATCAGTGACTACATCTGATCATCTCTCTTACTTTACAAATGATGTGTACCTGTGTGAGCTGAATCCTGTGTTGCTTCCTATGTGGAATGTGTTATGCTATCCTGTGTGGGTTTATGTTTTGTTTTCCTGTGTGGATTTACATTTTGCTTTCCTGTGTGGACTGGGTTGTACTTGGGCTCGGATGTTGGAGGCCAACGAGAATTGATGACTTAGGTATATGTATGGGCATATACCTAAGCAGAGTCGAATGTTACTTTGTGATTATACCTCTCCTTTGTGGTTTATCCTTTGTGGATTTTGGGAGACCTTCAGGGGTCTCGGGGTCCCTACTGTGTATCTTATACTCACCCCTGCACAGGCTATGCCCACACTACGTTGTGTTGGTTGTAGACGACGGACAGCGCTGATCGCGATTGAGGCTTGTGGAGCAGGTCGGTACCCAGAGGTGGACCACTGGGCTGGAGGTACTCGGAGTAGACGACGGGACCTGAGGAGTTGTGGAGGCTATCTGTACTCACCCTTCAGGTGGGACTTCCAGAGGACGGCTCGACACTGCGAATTTCCTTTTCAGTTGTCGTTTTCCCTTTCCAGTTGTACTTTACAGTTGGGCTTGTATTTCCGGCCCTCTTTACTTTCAGCACAGCTTGTTTCAGTTTTACTTAGTGTTTTACTTTTTCTTGCTTTCTCTGTGGTGGTTGTGGTTTACTTTACAAAGGCAATGCCTTCCCTTTTACCGGGATTTACGCCTTGGTGCTAGTCGCCAGCCCCTGGCCTATGGAAGGCGGTCTTGGGGTAGTCACGGCACGGGCCCCGAGGACGGGTCGTGACAAATTGGTATTAGAGGAGTTCGGGGTTCTACCGCAGAACTTGGGACTCTGATCTTTTTCTCTGTAAAGCAATAGTGTTAAGAGTATTGAGTGTAGTTATCAGTCTAGGGAGTCCAGTTTTGGTGCGGCGGCTGACGTATCCGTACACTAGGATCCTGACTTCTGATTTCTGACTTAATGCACGAAAACATTGATTGCATGTATGTTTAAAGTTTTCTTTTTGATTACTTTGTGTCAGCTCACCAGGTATATTGTTCTGACCGTGGCGCACCTGTCACTTTTCAGGATGGCCCCACGACGGCAGCCAGCTAGGGTTTCGAGCGTTGTGTGTGGCGAGATCCCACCGAGCGACAAGGACTCGGTACAGGTCCCTTTGACAGCTGAGGCACCGGTGGTACCTATACCCGCTGAGCCACTGATGCCACCAGCCTCAGCCGCTGACGATGCACGTCGTCTTAGCGCACTGCACGAGTTTCAGCGCCAGCGACCGCCCAGGTTCCACGGGGAGATGGACCCTCAGGCCGCCGAGGACTGGCTGGAGGCATTTGAACGGGTTTTCAGGTTAGTGAGGACACCAGCAGACCTCATGGTGATCCTCGCAGCGAGCCTCCTGCACGCGGCAGCAGGCAGATGGTGGAGCTTGATACTCTAGGTGCACGATGAGTAATCTCTCCTCTAGAAGGACTTTGAGAGCATCTTCCGCTCGGAGTTCGTCCCAGCCACCCTCCGTGCGGTGCGCATCCAGGAGTTACTACACACTACTACAAACACGGCCTTTATCAGCGCTAAAAATGGCCTTTATCAGCGCTAGAAAAGCGCTGATAAAGCCAGCGTAGATAAAGGGGGGGTCCCCTTTATCAGCGCTTCCTTTAGCAGCGCTTTCATTTTAGCACTGATAAAGGACCATTTTATCAGCGCTTTTTCAAAAGCGCTGATAAAAGTTAAAAAAATTAAAAAAGTTAAAAAAATTAAAAAAGTTAAAAAAATTAAAAAAATTAAAAAAATTAAAAATAATTAAAAAATAATGCGAATCGGGTGGGATTTTATAGCGCTTGAGCCCCCCATTTTACAGTGCTTTTCTGCCCCTGTACAGCACCCCACACACCCCACGCACCCCCTTCACCCTTTAACAGCACTTGCTGCTATATTCCCCCATGCGCGCGCGCCCCTGCCTCCCACAGGATTTGAACTCGAGACCTCCCCCATGTGCGCCTAAGCCTTTACAACTACTCTATTTTGATTTGTCTTCCAATTCATGATATCTCTCTCTATATATATATATATAGTTATATTTATTCGTATAGTAATATATATTTATATTAATATATATATAGTTATTAGATTATAATATATATATATAGTTATATTATAATATATATATATAGTTATATTATAATATATATATATATATAGTTATATTAATATATATATATAGTAATATTAATATATATATATATATAGTGATATTAATATATATCTATATCTATATATATATATATATATTTAGTTATATTTATTCGTATAGTAATATATATTTATATTAATATATATATATATATATAGTTATATTAACATATATATAGTTATATGAATATATATATATAGTTATATTAATATATATATATAGTTATATTAATATATATATATTTATAGTAATACTAATTTATATATATGTAGTTATATTAATATATATATACTTATTAGATTAATATATATATATATAGTTAGATTAATATATATATATATAGTTAGATTAATATATATATATATAGTTAGATTAATATATAGGTATATAAATATTCATATATTGGTATTTTAAATAAAATGGATATTAGTTATTATTTAGATAAAGCTAATATATTTTATATGTAAATATGTTTAATTATTAATTTCAAAAATTTAATTTTTAGGTGCGAATATATAAAAAATATGTACATATAGTTATATATTTGATTATAAATAGCAGTTCATTATAAAAAAGGATGAAATTTCAAAGAAATAATATCAATATGAATGTAATACCTTGGAATAAATTCAGTCCCCGCCAAAAAAATCCAATAATACCCCCCTTAAACGAGGCTGAAAATCCACAAAATGTTAAAAAATCTGGGTACCCCGACAAAAAAACTCAGTTTTGGAGGCCTTCTGGGCCTCTTTTGGCCTCGAAAAATGCTTTACCGGGATGCCCCCGGGTCACAGCGACGTAGATCTCGTCGCAGGCTTCGATTTGATATGTGGTAGAGCTCAAACGGACACCCGGATCAAACGTTATGGCCGTTTGAAGTTTGAGTTGGGTTTTCAACATATTTTGGATCTTTTTTTAATTTTTTTAATTTTTTTAGTCCTCAAATTGTTATCAAATGACTATTACTCCATAATTATTATCAAATTATTAATTAAAAATATTTTTTTAATTTTTTAAGAAGTCATTTTCACTAAATATCTTATATATTAAGTATAATAAGTGTAAATGTACATTTATACTTATCTAAAATATATTTAAAATTTATATATTATATTTATATAACTATATAACTATATTTATATATTAATATATTTTTAAAATTTTTTTTTTGAAGCCGACCCTTTATCAGCGCTTTTAAAAAAAGCGCTGATAAAGGCCCCCCCTTTATCAGCGCTACTAAACAAGTGCTGATAAAGGGGGGCCCTTTATCAGCGCTAAAAAAAGCGCTGATAAAGGGGGGGCACTGCGAAAAACTGTTTTTGTGGTAGTGACAGCTGCGGCAGGGCAGCATGACGGTTGCCCAGTACTCAGCGAGATTTACTGATCTCTCGCGCTACTCCACCGATATGGTACCGGATCCGTTCTTCCGGGCCTGGACCTTCGAGCAGGGACTGAGGCATGAGATCAGGGCCACGATGATATCCCTCAACATTCCGACGCAGGAAGAGGTGTTGGAGAGAGCCCTTTTAGTGGAGAGTTTCCTCGCCGAGCAGGCACCAGCGGCAGGACCCTCCGCAGGACGACCCGTAGTGGAGTCTTCTGCAGTTGGCAGTCGACAGGTGACGCAGAGGTCCAAGCGGGCCAGACCTTCAGATGGGAAATCTCAGGGTGACGATTCGGTTGTGTGGGGCACACGAAGGAGAGCCAGCTACTCAAGGAGCAGGCAATGCTATGCATGCGGCGGGCAAGGTCACATGGCTCGAGACTGCCCGACTCATCCTGATGATGAACAACAGGCGGTAGAGGGACCTCCCAGGCAGAGGTTCGACCATGAAGGTCCGCAGGGAGCAGGCGGGCGAGACAGAGGAGCTGGCCGAGCAGCGGGTGGTGGACGATGCTTTGAGGCCTTACCACCACAACCACCTGGGAGAACACCCTGACCGAAGGGAACAGGTGGACAGGGAAGAGCTCAGCTTCAGGCAGTTGAGGCCTATGATCATGGAGCTCAGGAAGCAGATGGACAGGAGTGGGACTAGCTCCAGACCTGGAGACTTTTGTTCATGTTGCTTCTAGCTCTGTTGATGTTTGTTTGATGTTGCTTTGTGTCTTTGTACTTTGAGCTGCAGTAATAAAAAGACATTTTTCTTGTGGCGTTTACCTTCATATCCTGTCTTTTAGTTGTTACTAAGAGGTTCCGGTTTAAAAACCGTTGACTTGACCCTCACTTTGAGATACCTACTGGAGGAGACCCAGTGACCACACACTGATGCCGACAGTGTGACTCAACCCTTGGAGGCGAGAGTAATGGTTGGATCTCTTGGTAGTAGCGTCGAGGCCTTACGACGTCATCCTTGGTATGGAATAGTATCATCCATGTCGGGATTAACTGTATTAGGCGAAGAACGTGGTTCATCCAGGGGATGAGACCGGATTTCTCTTATCGGCAAAGAAGAAATCACAGCAGATCTTGTAGGACCAGAAAGGTCCAAGTCATCCAGGAGCGGAAGAGGACAGCTCAGAACCGGCAGAAGTCTTTTGCTGATAGGAGGCGGAGGCCACTAGAGTTCGAGGATGGCGACCACGTCTTCTTGCGGGTCTCACCTCTACGCGAGTTACAGAATTTTGGCCGAGGCGGCAAGTTGTCTCTGCACTTCTTTGGACCCTTCTAGGTCCTCAACGGGGTAGGTGAGGTGGTTTACTGCTTAACCCATCCACCTCAGTTGCACCAGGTGCACGATATCTTCCACGTATCCCAGCTGAGGAGATACGTGCACGACCCGACGCATATCATTGACCATGGGGAGCTAGACATTGATGATGGGGTGACTTTTGCGGAGGTCCCAGTGGAGATCGAGGATCGACATGAGTGGATCCTACGTGGACGGTCGATTCCTCTAGTGCACATCATATGGCAGCATGGGAACCTCCAGGAGAGCACTTGGGAGCGGGAGTCTCAGATGCATGCTCAGTACCCGCATTTGTTTCCCTAGTTTATGATGTATCTTTACAGGGACGTAAATCCCTGAGGTGGGAGTGATGTAAAGACCTGTAAATTTTAAGTAAATTTTTTTCTTAATTTTCTTTGGAATATTACAAGAACGCAGTTTCTGACGGCACGTGATTCCAAGGCCCGGTGTTCCCGGAATCATTTTCCAAAGTTTGGCTCAAGTACGTTCAGTGAACGAACGAGTGGGTTTTTCTAACTTTTGAACCAGTGCTCAGAATCGAATTCTGAGGGCACCGATGGAATCGCAGCGCCGGTTTTTGCTTAGAAACGCCTCTTCCAGAGTTGCGTTTACTCGGGTGTGGTTTTTAATTATTGGGGTTAAGTGAAGAAAATAAAATAAAGTGGTGCGACAACTTTATTTTATTTCACTTAAAGCCACTTAAAGCCACTTAAAGCTGCTTAATATGAGTTGAAGCGGATAGGGTAGAAACCAAAATATCCTACCCTCTTGGTAGGATATTTGTGAGGTGGGGCCTGCACGAGCCCCACCGTTTCTTTTCCCCTAAGTAACGCACCTGCGAAAACTCCTCTTTAATGAAAGCCAACTGGTGCGTTTTCTAAAACTCTTAACACCCCTATTAATTGGACAGTTAAGACATTGCCATTAATTCACCGAATTAATGGTTCGTTTCTTAACATGTTTTCAAACTGTTGGCATAATAATAAAATAAGACCAACACACCTTTTTCTTGGGTGTGGTTTGTTGAGAGGATTTGGAGAAACAGTATCTTCATCCTCCTTCACGAAGAACGTGAAAAACGCGAAGAACGCCGGCCTCCGACGAAAGGGCGACGAAGAACACCGAGCCCTCGGAGATCGACGACGCGACGCCGAGTACCACGACGCCGACGCTTATTCCGCGATGTTCCTTCCCCGCGACGATCTTCGATCGACAACCGATCGAGTTTGACGACGTGACGCCGTGTACCGAGATGACGCGGCGCCCCCTTTCGCGATGCGACGATCCTCCTATTCTGCGACGGTAAATCCCCCGAAGAACACACGTTCGACGACTACGATGAGGTAGGGGTTGTTCCTTTTAAATCTTTGTGATTTATATCCCCAGTTGTTAAATATGATTGTTGTGAGACTTTAAAAACCGCTAATGCGGTGGGTGCGGACCAATGAACAAGTCCGAACCCACCGCCCTTTTTGTTTGTTATGCACGGATTGGTGGGCGACGAAAAACGGACCGCAAGTTAATTTTGAAGGCTTTGCAGATAAGAAAGAGTCCCGGGACGAGCCCCGGAAAATACCGCGTGCAAATCGGACCACCGGAGCGCGTCTGGTGGTCCGCGGAAGCCCTCGTCGGCGCATCACGCCAGCGGCCGGTAGCGGCCGGCCGCCAGGAAGCGGCGGCGCTCGGCGCGCCGCCGGGAAGACCCGCCGTGGCGGCGAGGGCCTGTCCCACGGCCGCATGGGACCGCGGGGAAGGGACGCGGCCTTGCGCCGCGTCCGGTGACACAGAGCATCCCCCACGCGGGGTCGCGGCGCTCCTTCACACGGGGGCAGCGCACCCCCGCGCCGCTCGGCCGTAACCGGTCGATCCGACGTCTGGCGGCCAGGCCGCGCCCGCGCCGGCCAGGCCGGGTCGTGCCCAGGCCGGTCCAGGCCACCCTCGCCGGGCCGGGTCGTGCTCAGTCGGGTCGGACCCAGACCCGGTTTGGGCCGACCCAGGGGGGTTGGGCCGGGTCGGTCCGGGCCCAGACCCCTCGTTTTCTGACCTTTTGGGTAGTTTGCTCATAACCTGAGCTACGGGCCTCCGATCGATGCACCGTCAGCAGAGATGCGATCCTTGGATCGAGAAGGTCGTTTCCGTATATCGCACTCAAGGTTTCGGAGTACTTTAGGTTTGGCCGGGTTGGTTCGTACATGAAACCAACCGGGCCCTCAGAGCGGAAACGCTCATATCTTGAGCTACGGACGTCCGATTGACGTGCCATCGACTTTGTTGGATTCCTCTAAGTGAGATGGGTATTTTGGCTTACTACGCCCGAGGTTTGGATGTAGGTGGAGTACAGTCGGGTTGGTTTTGCCTTAAAAACCAACCGGGCCCCTGGGACGAAAAAGCCAATAACTCTCAGACCGTGCATCCGATTGACGCGCCGTCTGCGACGTTGAGTTCCTGTTGGCGATACGGAACTTTTGGATACATCAACTCCGGACTATGTGTCAGTTGATGTATCATACTCTCGGCTCGTGGAGTGGACCCTCCCGAACGAGCTTGTTGTGTGCGGGAACCCTAGAGCTGGCTGCGACTGACGATGAAGACTATCGTACTGGAATCCTATGTGGGTTCGACGATGAAGACTATCATACTGGAATCCTATGTGGGTTCGACGATGAAGACTATCGTACTGGAATCCTATGTGGGTTCGACGATGAAGACTATCGTACTGGAATCCTATGTGGGTTCGACGATGAAGACTACCGTACTGGAATCCTATGTGGGTTCGACGATGAAGACTATCGTACAGGAATCCTATGTGGGTTCGACGATGAAGACTATCATACTGGAATCCTATGTGGGTTCGACGATGAAGACTATCGTACTAGAATCCTATGTGGGTTCGAAAATTAAGACTACCGTACTAGAATCCTATGTGGGTTCGACGATGAAGACTATCGTACTGGAATCCTATGTGGGTTCGATGATGAAGACTATTGTACTGTAATCCTATGTGGGTTCGACGATGAAGACTATCGTACTGGAATCCTATGTGGGTTCGACGATGAAGACTATCGTACTGGAATCCTGTGTGGGTTCGACGATGAAGACTATCGTACTGGAATCCTCTGTGGGTTTGACGATGAAGACAATTGTACCGGAATCCTCTGTGGGTTCGACGGTGATGACTACAGTGCTTGTATCCTAAGTGGGTCCCAGTAAGATGAATCAGTGACTACATCTAATCATCTGTCTTACTTTACAAATGATGTGTACCTGTGTGAGCTGAATCCTGTGTTTCTTCCTATGTGGAATGTGTTATGCTATCCTGTGTGGGTTTACGTTTTTTCTTCCTGTGTGGATTTACGTTTTGCTTTCCTATGTGGACTGGGTTGTACTTGGGATCGGATGTTGGAGCCGAATGAGAATTGATGACTTAGGTATATGTATGGGCATATACCTAAGCAGATTCTAATGTTACTTCATGATTGTACCTCTCCTTTGTGGTTTATCCTTTGTGGATTTTTGGAGACCTTCGGGGGTCTCGGGGTCCCTACTGAGTAGCTTATACTCACCCCTGCATGGGCTATGCCCGCACTACGTTGTTTTGGTTGCAGATGACGGACAGCACTGATCGCGGTTGAGGCTTGTGGAGTAGGTCGGTACCCGGAGGTGGACCACTAGGCTGGACGTACTCAGAGTAGACGGCGGGACCCGAGGAGTTGTGGAGGCTATCTGTACTCACCCTTCAGGTGGGACTTCCAGAGGACGGCTTGACGCTATGACTTTTCTTTTCAGTTGTTGTTTTCCCTTTCCAGTTGTACTTTACAGTTGGTCTTGTATTTCCGGCCCCCTTTACTTTCAGCACAGCTTGTTTCAGTTTTACTTAGTGTTTTACTTTTGCCTGCTTTCTCTGTGGTGGTTGTGGTTTACTTTACAAAGGCAATTCCTTCCCTTTTACTGGGATTTACGCCTTGGTGCTAGTCGCCAGCCCCTGGCCTATGGAAGGCGGGCTTGGGGTAGTCACGGCACGGGCCCCGAGGACGGGTCGTGACAAATTAATTACATAAATTAAGGCAAAATTAAGATTAATAAGGTATTAAACGTTAAAATTAAGGGCCAAAATGACCTAGAAAATTTTCTAAAACCCAATATCTACCAATAATTATAACATGTCCCATATTTTTTATAATGTTATGAGTTTTTGGGAAAACTTTAATGATTAAATTTGATAAATGATGTTAAAAACATTAAAGGGAAAGAAAATTTAAAGGGTTATTATGTAAATTTTTTTAGATGTATATATAATGTTTTAAATATTTTAACTTAATATTTTTTAATTACAATAATTTTTTGATATTTATAAATTGAAAATAAATAAATAATGTCAAAAATTGACATTAATATTATTTTAAAATATATTATATTTTATTAAATGATTTAAAAAAAATAAAAAACAATATCATATTCTAAGTGAATTCTAAGTGTAAATAAATATAAAATATGGTTCATTAATTAACCAATTTATCTTTTATAATTAACCTATTAAATCATATATAGGAAAAACATTTTTAGCATGGTCCAGGTTAAAGCAGTGTTTTTTCTAGTTACATGATCTTGTTTTAAAATCAATTTCAACACAGATGGGATTTTTTTATAAATTATATATATTATTTATAATTTAGTGGTTCTATATTTTATAATTATTATCAATTTAATTTATTCTTAATTATTTAGTTACATAGGTTACGAAACTAGTTACCTAAATAAAAAATGAAAATGAAAAATATAAGGAAACATAAAGACTAAGGAACAAAATTTCACAAATGTACTTTTTTTTTGGAGACATAGATCAACCATAATTTGAATTTAATGCATTATTTGTCCATTTTTTAATCAAATTAGGTAAGGGACACCTCCCAATAGTGTATACCTTTTGGTATACACAATAATTCCAGTATCTCTCCATTATAAAAAGACATTCATTCTTCCCCTCCTAACACCTCACAAGACACATTAGATTCTACATTATCTACCCAAATAGTATCCTAAAATAAGTACCTTAACCCTTTATTCCTCAATTTGTTCATAAATCCAACCAAAGTTTCATTTGGTTCAAACCAAAAGGAGTTACCCAATAAAGATGTAACTTTTGTCAACATTAATTGTTATATTGTTTCCTTTTCCACTTCCTTCATTTATTATTATTCCATGATTATATAATTTAAAATTTATCAAAAATATACTAATATATTTTTATATTCGGGTTTCAACCTATTCCTAAAAAAACGTTTATAAAATGGGTTATGAAATTACCATTCTTGTACAGCAAACTACCGCCTCACCTAACGATGTCGTTCGTTTTTTCCTTTTCCACCAACACATGGTTGTGAATTATGATGGACTCAATATTTTTATATGATATACATATATACATATATATGATATATGTATTTTATTCCTACTTCTATATTTTTTATATAACACATGCCTTTATGCTTTCCATTTCGTGTAAATATGATATAATCAGTGGTGGATGTGTGAACTACCGCCTCCTCAATATGATCTGATACATTTACACATTTAATAGAATATATTAAGTATTGGTTAAATTAAAAATATATGTGACATAAATAAAATATATATTATATTTATGAAATAATTAACTTTCTAAAAATATAATATATCATTTTCTTTATTACCCTTTCATACATCGAAAAAAATGATAACGACGTTCATGGTCGTGTGAACTATCGCCTCCTCGACATGATGTGATTCCTTTTACATAACAAGATTTAAATTTATAAGTAGATATTACTAAATAATATTATATTTATGATATAATTTCAATTATTGTAGGATAAATTCTACTTATCTTTTTTCCATAATGGTCATTGAAAAATTGGAACGTTACTCATGTATAGTCCACCCTACCATCTCAACAATTGTAACGTTGGTTTGTTTTTCAAATACATAATTACCGCCTTGTTTTAAAATTATAATTTATGTATAAATATTATAATTATGTAGTGATTATTATTCTTTATATTTTTACATAATTAACTCATTGACCATAGTTGACATATCTAAGTTACTTTTGAGACATAAGCCGAATATAGTCAAAACATCAGAATTTAACATTATTGATTAAGTAAATGTATATAACATGTTTATAAGTGAAATAAAATTAATAATAAAATTGTATAAGGTTATTAAAATAGTATATAATTATCAAATTTTTATTATTCATGAATATAGAGAACAATCATGAAAACTGGACTCAAGGTAAGGGATTGTTGTCTCACTTTTACTTTCGTGAGGCATACATCATAATCACCACTTATTTGTTTTATATAGTATATATAATGAAAATTTTGATATATTATATCATTAATTGTTTTATATTAATTGTTTTTAAATGTTTCAATTGATGATTATTACAATTGGGGTTTCAGATTCAGATGCAACCACATTTTTAGGGGGTTTGGTCTCAATTTATATTCCATTAAGACGTATTTATTATTATGAACCTATTTTCTTTAATATGATGTATATACATACCATGAATGCATTTTATGATTCTTATCCTTAAATTTATGGGTTTTTACATTCTCGTTTTATGTTTTCTCTTTCATCTGGTTTATGTTTTTCGAAGTTACCAAAGCGATAATGGACTTTTGTCACAATTTCCCTTATTTGAGAAATTTGATATATTATAAACCAATATTCCATTATGAGGTTTATATACTTATCCTTTAAAATATTATTTTATGAATCTTATTATTCTCATGATATTCTATGTTTCATTTATTGTTATTATATTCATAGGGTTAACGGTTCAGATGTTTCAAAGTGGTATGTGACACTTATGAATGTTTAAAGATTATTTCCATAATAATGGTTTATTGATATTTTAATGGTATTTACATTAATAAAAGTAAACGAACATTTTTGTTACTTATCCTACACTAGGGATGTTTTTTATTCACACCATCCTCATTTATTCTTTGGATGGATTATGTTCGTTTCAAACGGATTTTTATTTAACCCATTTCTTTTACAAGGGATACTCATGTTTCAAAGAGATTGTTATTTAAACCATTTGTTTTCCATAGGTTAATCATTTATCAAAGATATTTTAATAGAACAAATTTCTTTTCCACTAGTTAATCAATGGTTTATTTGTTTCCCCAATTCATTTGTGAAATATTTTATGTATGGCTATTTTCCAATGATACATGGACATTTGATGGGTGGTTACGTGATAAACCAATGACAGAGGGTTTTGTGATATTCCTACGATGGGTGGGTCCATGATAAACCTATAATGCATTGGGTGTGGAATTCAGCTGAAAGGCTATTCAATTTGTATGAGTGTTATAAATGGAATTCTAATGCATGGTTATTACATTTATAAGAGTGAAAAGTATAATGATGTCCCCAAACACCTTTATGTATTTCTTTAGGCTTTCTATAGGTTTATAATGATTTTAATGATAGAGATTGATATCATATGGCTCAGGATTATTAATTTTGATGGATCTTTCATTTAAAATGTTTTCATATTAGATGGTCCATGTATTTATGGGTATGAGTTATTTTGGGATTTTATCATGCACATTGATTATGTCATCATACCATTATGCAATACTATGCTCATTGATGACATTTAATTGCTAATTTGAAGGATCCATACCGTTCATAAATGTACATACTTGTTTAAATTTTGGTTAAACATATTTTTTAGCTAATGAGGTGGTTCTTGGGTGTGTGAGAAGTTTTGGGGGTGTCCTTGGGGGTTTGAAAAACCCAAGGATGGTAAAAGAGGCCAAATAGTGTGAAGTGCATGGTTGGTGCATGGTTATTAAAAACCATGCACCTGGCTTTAGAAACTATACATCTTAGGGACCCTTTTAGAAAAAGGTTAGCATATGTTTACCACAATATTTTCCAAACCATTTGGGTGCTTCTAGAAAACCATGTTTCTTGGACCCTCTTGAAAAGATGGAGCCTCATGGTTGGTGCACGGGTTGAATAATCGTGCGCCCAAACCTTATGACCCTTAAGAAGTGAGGAATTCATGTTTTCCCCCTCAGGATTTAAGGGTTATAACACAATTTTATACCATATTACTCATCCAACATATTGGGTGATGAACCAAACCCTAAAAAATGTCTAATAGATGATTATCCATCGATACATATGTATTTGGAGTGCGTTTGGCTGTGAATCGATGATCTAGGTGAGTCTGACACTACTCTTTTTCCTTTTTTACAGATTATGTCTTGTATAATCACTCATCTTCTTTCAAATCCCTAAAACCCACAATTTTCTGATAGATTATATGTTGGGGTTTAATTATTTATTGAGTATGGATCAAGGGTAGAGGTTAAGAAAGCGTTAGTCAACAAACATAAGGTAGGTGGTCTTAATGATGTTTTCCATAGTCTTGTAGTCGTATATATGTGTATCTAGTAGTACCAATATATTAACTTCTGTTGTTTTTATGTTTTTGAATAGGGAATATTATTTGGGAATTTTATTGAGTTGTGAAACCCTTCAAGGACCCTATTGGGTTCATTGGTGAGTGAGACTAAACCAAGGTCAACCCATGGGGTAAGTCATACCCTTATAAATAGGGAATAAAATTAGGAAACATTAAGATAGGTGATTTATGAGAGTTAATGGGTAGTAAAGTTGTAATTTTGTCCCTATTTAGGGTTAAAGGGTTAATTAAAATTATTATAAGTTGGATTTTTTAAATTCCTTGGAGGCTTTGAAATGGTTTTAATGGTGTATTTTGGGGCTTTGAATTGATTATATACATATTGAAGAAAAATGATTTTTGAAAGTGAGTAATCTTTTAAAATAATGTGTTGTCCTCTTATTTATTAAAAAGGGATTTCCCTAATAAAATTCAAATGGTTTTTGAAATTAGTTCAAGGTTAATTTTTCTGAAAATGGTTTTATAGTATTTTGGATGGTTGAAATGGAAATGATATACCTGGGGAAATTTTTTGTTTTCAAAGAGGAAAGATCATGTTTTAAAGGGTGTTTTCAATATTATTTATAATAAGTATTTTGAATTGTGTTTTATATCATTATTGGGGTTTAAAAATCCTTTTTTACTACAATTATTGAATTTATTTATGGTATAGAGAGATAGGACCCATGAAAATTATGTTGGCATGTTAACAAGGTTATGAAATGAAATAAATGATGAATGTGCATAGTTTATGACATAACATATGTAACGACCCAAAGTATTTCAATAGAAAATTCCCTTCATATATCTATGTCATAAAAACACAAAATAATGAACTACTAAGTGATAAGTGACCTTTAAACATAATTTTGTCACCCCTATGTTTGGAATTTTAAAAATCTGACATACACGGTTGTGCTCAAGATAGTTTTTGGTGTCTAATGAAACAAAAATAATTTTTGGTGAATAGTAACCTACCCTTATGAATATTAACCTACCCTTATGAATAGTAATATGACCCTTATTAATAGTAAATAAGATTAAAATTACCTATGAATAATAAAATAAAATTTAGACATCATAGAAAGTGATAATTTGACCTTAGCAAACGTTTTTGGTATTTTATAAGTCATAAATAATTAATTATAATTAATTAATTAATATAAAAGAATATTTATTCCCCTGGAATGTATTCATAAAGTATTTAATCAATGTCTAATAGTTTTTTGATAATTTTATAATACCCTACGTAATTTTTGAAAGAACTATAAAATCATTTTTAATCTTAAAAACTGTTTTTTTTAAGTAAATTATGATTTTATTTAAATATTAAATTAATAATATTTAGAAAATTATTTTTGAAAAATGGACTTCATTTTTGGATTATACACGTCGAAAAATGGTTGGGGTAAATTTTTGGGATTTTTTTGAGATACTTGAAATTTTGATGAATAGTGGAATCCGATAATTCACAATAAAAGCTAAATAATGTATTAATTGAGTCATCGATGATGTTCTGCTGATGTAAGCTCACTTGGTTCGGGATTACATTATAAAATTACTATTATTGGTCATCCAAGACTCACTATTCCTTGTCTTTGGTGAAATTAATAAACTAATCAATTTTATATTAAGGAAACCCCTCTCCCCTCCACTATAAAAGCCACCCTTCACTCCCTCTTTCCCTCACACCTCTCAAGCTCCAATCCTTCTCTAAACTCTTCCCAAACACCTTCCCTAGCACATCCCCCACATCCAAAATCTGTTGGTCTCATCAAAAGACCAAGCCTAGATTCCTTAAAGAGGATCTCAAGAGAAGGATTCTAAAGGTAATTTCTCTCTCTTCTCCTTTAATTTCCTTTCAAGTTCAAGCTCTTTTCTTGGTCTCTCCCTACCTATCTTCATTAAAATTGTTCTGTAAATCCAGTATTATATATATAATGTAATATTATGATTCTAATATTATATTATATCACCCCACACCCTTTCCCTCTTCCTTTTATTTTATTAAAGAGAACGTTGTTCATGTGGTGATAATTTATCACCTTCAAAAACGACATGCTCTCTTTTTCCATTTCTACCTTCAAATATGGTCATGAAACCATTTTTATGGTTGAACCAGAATATTTTATATGTATTATGTTCTATTTTAAGTTCTGGAAATAACCTATGGCCATATTACTAAGTTAAATTTTAAAACAAGTTCGTTGTGATCCAAAAACCGCACAAATTAACCCAAATAATCTTCATTTAATTCTTATCTAATGATTCGTCCACATGGATCTAATATAACTCATTATAAAATCATTAAAGCCTCTATAATATCATTAATTACATGTAATATCAGTTCTGGATGTTTACCCATGATCTACCCAAACATCAATTTAAGAATACAAGTGGACCTCTCAAGAAAACCATAAAAACGAACATCCCCGAACAATGTTTTTAAACTCTATAAGTCATCCAAAGAAACATAATATGAAATAATGAAACCAGAATGAACCCTATTAATGTATAAAAGGTTCTGGAATTTCTAATTAATGAATATAATGTCATTATACAGGACATTAAAGAGAAGGAGGCATTCGAGTACAAGGTAAGGGGAAATCTCGAACCCAATTTTCTTCCTTCGGGTTCTCCCTCTTTCACTCCATTTTTGATATGGTTACTCCTCAAAGATCATTTGTTCATCTTTTCCTTTAATTTTATGGGATATAAATGTTTCTCATTGGTTTTTATGTCCATCAAAATGTTTTCCAAAAGAACTATTCTTTCAAGATCTCACCTTTTACCTCTCATTCAAGGTTGATGGTTCTTGTATCAAGTATGTTGTTCCCTCTTTCTTTTGGGAACCCAAATCTTATGAATGTGTTATTATGAGATGAAACCCATTCCTTTCCATGGGTTATTTATGTAAATTTTTTATATGTGTTCTATGTGTCCATCATGATAATGATAATGTTATGATGTGACGGGTGCGCCCGGAATTATATAGTGCTCCAATGAATTGGGTAAAGTGATGAATCTCATGAGTAAATGTGAAATGATGTGTGAACATGATGCTAGCTTTGTTCACAAGCATGTGTGGTAGTTAACCACTAAGAAATGATGTTTCATTTTTATGCATTGCCACATTTCAAGTTTATTATTTATGCTCCTCTCGTGTTGATGATTCTTTGCCTATGTCATGATTATGTTCACCCCATGATATATTGTTCTTATATATCCTCTTACTGGGCTTCTAGATCACCCCTTTTGATGTATATCCTCAGGTGGATACATGTACTAAGGATAGGACAAGTTCCACTAAGAATCTAGTGAAGAAGAAGTTAATTAAATGTTTATGCTTGATGTTGTATTTGTTATGTATTGTCCTAGTTTGCCCAATACACTAAACCTCTGGATCCTCCATGTGTAATGCTATTATGTTGTTTATCTTTGAAATGATGTAATAGTAAGGTAAGAAAAGGCCGGGTCTCTATAGTTGGTATCAGAGGAAAGGTTTAGTTAATTTGGGAATTAGGATTAGTGAACCCTAAAGAAAACCTCTAGAATGAGACTAAGTACAAATATGCACACAAGGATATTTACCTAGGGATCCCATATGTTATGTTTTTGGTATAATTGTTTAAATGAATAAGTTATTCATGACTTGTTTACTTATGTTTTGTTCTAACCTTTTCTATTTTAGAAAATGGTGGGAACCAGGAGAAATCAGGCCAACAACTCTTGCGAAGGCCAATGCAACGATTGCCCGAACGACATCCCCAATGATTTTGGAGGTGGAGTTCAAAACTTCATGGCGATGCTTACCCAATTATCTTGGGTTATGAATAATAACCATAATAATGGGGAACGTCCTCCTTCACCTAAGAGGGAGCAACTATCTATCGAATGTTTTATGCGGCAACGACCACCGACGTTTTGTGGATCTTCTGATCCACTAGTTGCGGAACAGTGGGTCAACTCCATGGAGAAGATCTTTTCTGTTCTTCACTATTCCGAGATGGAGAAGGTGACTCTGGCCGTTTATAGTCTAGATGGAGAAGCTGAACAATGGTGGGCTTTGATTAAGAACACCAATCCAAGGGATAAAATTGAAGAGATGGAATGGGAAGACTTTAAGATAATGTTTCTTAATAAGTACTTCCCACGAACTCTTCGCACGAAGATGGAGAGAGAATTCATAGAGCTCAAGCAAAAAGAAGGAGAATCTGTCACAACCTATGAAGAAAATTTCACAAGGCTCTCAAGGTATGCTTCGGTTTTTGTTATCAATAATGATAGAAAAATTGATAGATTCTTTAGTGGATTAAAACCACATCTTCGAAAGGCTCTTGCAATTCGAGACTTTGGGAGTTATGAAGAAGTTTTTCGGTGTGCTCTCAAAGTGGAGATGGAGTTTGGAGAATGGTCTCATGACTATGGTGATAAGAAAATAAAGATGGAGTTTCAAGATGGTGGATCTAGTGATAAAGATGGGAAGAAAACACAACGACCCACATGCCAAAAATGTGGGAAGTTGCACCATGGGAACTGCCTCAAAGGTACAGAGAAATGCTTTAAGTGTGGGAAGGAAGGACACCAAGATCACGAGTGTCGAAAAGACATGAAAAGGAAGGATATTGTAGCCGATGAAAGGATAGAACCACTCATGGTTCAATGCTACAACTGTAGGGAGCTAGGGAACTATTCAAACCAGTGCACTAAACCTCGAGCTCTCGAGGGTAATCAGTGCCAACAACCACCAAATCCAAAGTAACAAGGGAAGGCTTATGCCATCACTACTGTGGAGGTGGAACGTGATAATGAAGTCATACAAGGTACACTTCCTATTCACTCAAGAATGGAAAAAGTATTATTTGATTCTAGTTCTACGCATTCCTTTATATCTTGCAAGTTTGCTATAACTATAGAATCAAAGCCCTGAAACCTTGAAGTAGAGATATCTGTAAAAACACCAAGTGGTGCAATCATTGCAACCCAAGTGTTTGACTCTTCTCCTATTGACGTATGTGGTAAGATTCTTCCGGCAAATCTCGTAATACTTCCCTTGGTGGAATTCGACGCTATAATGGGAATGGATTGGCTCTCGTTATATAGGGCACATATCAACTGTCGGGAAAAGGAAATATATTTTCATATTCCGAACCATCCCATGCTCCTCTACAAATGCATGGAAGATCATGATTATCCTTTGAAAAATACTTCAATGGTGTGGGTGGTGATTCCCTATGAAGAAGCATACCTCACCCAAATGGTTGAGTCGAAGGAAAGTGCCAACCTTGAGGAAATGCCCATCGTAAGGGAATACGGTGATGTATTTCCCGAAGACTTACCCGGAATTCCCTCGGATCGTGAGGTAGAGTTCTCAATTGAACTCATACCCGAGCTACTCCTATCTCTAAGTGCCCCTATAGGATGGCTCCTATCGAACTGGAGGAGTTAAAGAAGAAGCTACAAGAGCATCTGGACAAAGGGTTCATACTCCCTAGTGCATCACCTTGGGGTACGCCAGTGCTCTTTGTGAAGAAGAAGGATGGTACCATGCGGCTGTGTATCGATTATCGGGAACTCAACAAGATCACCATAAAGAACAAGTATCCTCTCCCAAGGATTGATGACTTGTTCGATCAGTTAAGAGGAGATAAATACTTCTCAAAGGTGGATCTTTGTTCTGGATATCATCAAGTAAAGGTGAAGAATGAAGATATTCAGAAGACTGCCTTCCGTATAAGGTATGGGCACTATGAGTTTTTGGTGATGCCCTTCGGACTTACTAATGCCCCTGCAATCTTCATGGATTTGATGAATAGAGTCTTTAGACATTACCTCGACAAATTTGTGGTAGTGTTTATTGATGATATTATCATATACTCCAAGAGCAAGGAGGAACATGAAGAACATCTAAGACTTGTGTTGGAAACATTGAGAAAGGAGAAGTTGTACGCCAAGTTCAGCAAGTGTGACTTTTGGATGAATCAAGTCACGTTCTTGGGACATGTGATCACAAGCGAGGGAATTTCTGTGGACCCTTCAAAGACAAAGGTGATTGAGGAATGGACCAGGCCCTCTAGTGTCACAGAAATCCGTAGTTTTCTTGGATTAGTTGGGTACTATCGACGTTTTGTGAGAAACTTCTCACGATTGTCAAGCCCACTAACTAAGTTAACAAGGAAAGGGGTAATGTATGTATGGGCGGAAGAATGTGAGGGAAGCTTCAAGGAGATAAAGAGAAGGATGATCACTGCACATGTACTCACACTACCAAAAAGTGGAGAAAGTTTTGTGATATACAGCGATGCTTCAAAGAAAGGATTGGGTTGTGTACTCATGCAAAATGATAATGTGATAGCCTACGCCTCACGACAGTTGAAGATCCATGAGCAGAACTACCCGACGCATGATCTAGAGCTGGCATCCATGATTTTTTCCTTGAAAATCTGGCGGCACTACCTTTATGGCGAGAAGTGTGACATATACACCGACCACAAGAGCCTAAAGTATATATTCACACAAAAGGGGCTCAACATGCGTCAAAGGAGATGGTTATAGCTAATCAAGGATTACGATTGCTCTATTCACTATCATCCTATAAAGGCGAACAAGGTAGCTGATGCTCTAAGCAGGAAAGAACCTGCTACTCTATCCATGTTGAGGATTGAGAAAGACCCTATCTTCTTGGATATGCAAAGGATGGATTTGGAAATCGTAAGGGCGGGGGATACATCCTACCTTGCCCAAATGATTGCGCAACCATCCATCCAACAGAAGATTAAGGAAGCACAAAGGGATGATGTGGAGATACAAAAGAGGGTGAATGCAGTAAAGGAAGGGAAGCTGCAAGAGTTCCATATCGACGATGATGGTGTGATTCGGTTTGGAACGCGGCTTTGTGTGCCTTCATCACCCGGAATAAAGAAGGTTCTATTGGATAATGCACATATCTCAACTTTCTCTATTCATCCTGGAAGTACCAAGATGTATCGTGATCTCCGAGAACACTTCTGGTGGGATAACATGAAGAAGGAGATTGCGGAATATATATCAAGGTGCTTGGTATGTCAGCAAGTTAAAGCTGAGTGGAAAAAGTCCAAATGTATGATGCAGCCATTGCCTATACCCATGTGGAAATGGGAAAATGTTACTATGGAATTTTTCATGGGTCTCCCGAAAACTTCAAGAGGAAATAATGCGATACGGGTTGTGGTTGATCGACTCACCAAGACTGCCCATTTTATCTCTATTCGGGAAGACCTCTCACTTGAACAGATTGAAAGGATATATGTGAAGGAAGTGGTGAGACTGCATGGTGTTCCACTCTCGATTGTCTCTTACTGTGATCCAAATTTCACATCTAAATTCTGGAGGAGCCTTCAATATGCCTTGAGTACTGAATTAAATTTCAGCACGGCCTATCACCCCCAAACTGATGGCCAGTCTGAAAGGACTATTCAGACGCTTGAAGATATGATAAGAGCCTTCTCTCTTAAATTCAAAGGTGGTTGGGATCAGCATCTCCCATTGGTTGAATTCTCATACAACAATAGCTTCCACTCGAGTATTCAGATGGCTCCGTATGAAGCTCTTTATGGGAAGCGATGTAGAACTCCAACCTATTGGGATGGAGTTGGAGAAATAAAGCTACTTGGACCCGATCTTGTGTAGGAGATGACCGAAAAGGTTCAAGTCATCCATAAACACATCAAAGCAGCTCAAAGTCGGAAAAAGATCTATGCTGACAATCGTCGAAGGGACTTGGAGTTCGATGTTGGAGATAAATTCTTCCTTTGAATATCTCCATGGAAGAGAGTCATGAGATTTGGGAAGAAAGGGAAGCTAAGCCCAAGGTACATTGGCCCCTTTGAGATCCTTGATCGTATAGGAGTCTTGGCCTATCGTCTGGCACTTCCACCGAATATGGCTCAAGTTCATGATGTGTTTCACATATCACTACTGAAGAAGTACATACCAGACCCCTCACATGTACTAAACCCAGAGGTGGTATAGCTGGAGGATGATCTCTCCTATGAGGAGCAGCCGGTAAAAATTTTGGATCGAAGTGATAAGGTTCTACGCAACAAGACAACCCGCCTTGTCAAAGTGTTGTGGAGGAACAAAAAGTTTGAGGAAGCAACTTGGGAACCGGAAGAGGCAATGAAGGAGAAGTACCCTCACCTGTTTGTGTAAAGTAAAATTTTGGGGGCGAAATTTCTTAAGGGGGGAAGAATGTAACGACCCAAGGTATTTCAACAGAAAATTCCCTTCATATATCTATGTCATAAAAACACAAAATAATGAACTACTAAGTGATAAGTGACCTTTAAACATAATTTTGTCACCCCTATGTTTGGAATTTTAAAAATCTGACATACACGGTTGTGCTCAAGATAGTTTTTGGTGTCTAATGAAACAAAAATAATTTTTGGTGAATAGTAACCTACCCTTATGAATAGTAACCTACCCTTATGAATATTAATATGACCCTTATGAATAGTAAATAAGATTAACATTATCTATGAATAATAAAGCAAAATTTAGACATCATAGAAAGTGATAATTTGACCTTAGCAAACGTTTTTGGTATTTTATAAGTCATAAATAATTAATTATAATTAATTAATTAATATAAAAGAATATTTATTCCCCTGGAATGTATTCATAAAGTATTGAATCAATGTATAATAGTTTTTTGATAATTTTATAAGACCCTACGTAATTTTTGAAAGAACTATAAAATCAGTTTTAATCTTAAAAACTGTTTTTTTAAGTAAATTATGATTTTATTTAAATATTAAATTAAAAATATTTAGAAAATTATTTTTGAAAAATGGACTTCATTTTTCGACTCTACACGTCGAAAAATGGTTGGGGTAAATTTTTGGGATTTTTCTGAGATACTTGAAATTTTGATGAATAGTGGAATCCGATAATTCACAATAAAAGCTAAATAATGTATTAATTGAGTCATCGATGATGTTCGGATGATGTAAGCCCACTTGGTTCGGGATTACATTATAAAATTACTATTATTGGTCATCCAAGACTCACTATTCCTTGTCTTTGGTGAAATTAATAAACTAATCAATTTTATATTAAGGAAACCCCTCTCCCCTCCACTATAAAAGTCACCCTTCACTCCCTCTTTCCCTCACACATATCAAGCTCCAAGACTTCTCTAAACTCTGCCCAAACACCTTCCCTAGCTCATCCCCCATGTCCAAAAGCTTCTTGTCTCATCAAAAGACCAAGCCCATCTTCCTTAAAGAGGATCTCAAGAGAAGGATTCTAAAGGTAATTTCTCTCTCTTCTCCTTTAATTTCCTTTCAAGTTCAAGATCCTTTCTTGATCTCTCCCTACCTATATTCATCCAAATTGTTCTGTAAATCCAGTATTATATATATACTGTAATATTATGATTCTAATGTTATATTATATCACCCCACACCCTTTCCCTCTTCCTTTTATTTTATTAAAGAGAACGTTGTTCATGTGGTGATAATTTATCACCTTCAAAAACGACATGCTCTCTTTTTCCATTTCTACCTTCAAATCTGGTCATGAACCCATTTTTATGGTTGAACCATAATATTTTATATGTATTATGTTCTATTTTAAGTTCTGGAAATAACCTATGTCCATATTACTAAGTTAAATGTTAAAACGAGTTCGTTGTGATCCAAAAACCGTACAAATTAACCCAAATAATCTTCATTTAATTATTATCTAATGATTCGTCCACATGGATCTAATATAACTCATTATAAAATCATTCAAGCTTCTGTAATATCATTAATTACATTTAATATAAGTTCTGCATGTTTACCCATGATCTACCCAAACATCAATTTAAGAATACAAGTGGACCGCTCAAGAAAACCATAAAAACGAACATCCCCGAACAATGTTTTTAAACTCTATAAGTCATCCAAAGAATCATAATATGAAATAATGAAACCAGAATTAACTCTATTAATGTATAAAAGGTTCTGTAATTTCTAATTAATGAATATAATGTCATTATACAGGACATTAAAGAGAAGGAGGCATTCGAGTACAAGGTAAGGGGAAATCTCGAACCCAATTTTCTTCCTTCAGGTTCTCCCTCTTTCACTCCATTTTTGATATGGTTACTCCTCAAAGATCATTTTTTCATATTTTCCTTTACTTTTCTGGGATATACATGTTTCTCACTGGTTTTTATGTCCATAAAAATGTTTTCCAAAGGAACTCTTCTTTCAAGATCTCACCTTTTACCTCTCATTCAAGGTTGATGGTTCTTGTATCAAGTATGTTGTTTCCTCTTTCTTTTGGGAACCCAAAGCTTATGAATGTGTTATTATGAGATGAAACCCATTCCTTTACTTGGGTTATTTATGTAAATTTTTGATATGTGTTCCATGTGTCCATAATGATAATTATAATGTTATGATGTGACGGGTGCGCCCGGAATTATATAGCGCAATATGAATGTTTAAATGTGACGGGTGCGCCCGGAATTATATAGCGCTCCAATGCATTGGGTAAAGTGATGAATATCATGAGTAAACGTGAAATTATTTGTGAAAATGATTCTATCTTTGTTCACAAGCATGTGTGGTAGTTAACCACTAAGACATGATGTTTCATTTTTATGCATTGCCACATTTCAAGTTTATTATTTATGCTCCTCTCATGTTCATGATTCTTTGCCTATGTCATGATTATGCTCACCCCATGATGTATTGTTCTTATCTATCCTCTTACTGGGCTTCTAGCTCACCCCTTTTTATGTATATCCTCAGGTGGATACATGTACTAAGGAGAGGACAAGTGCCACTAAGAAGCTAGTGAAGAAGAAGTTAAATAAATGTTTATGCTTGATGTTGTATTTGTTATGTATTGTCCTAGTTTTCCCAAGACACTAAACCTCTGGATCCTCCATGTGTAATACTATTATGTTGTTTATCTTTGAAATGATGTAATAGTAAAGTAATAAAAGGCTGGGTCTCTATAACATAAGTGGGTGTTAAAAATAATGATATGTGTTTTTAATAGTTATGGTTTGTTTTCGTAAATGTGAAATGGTTTGTAAATGACATTAATTTTAATAGCGTATAATTGACAGCATGGCATTAGGGGGTGTTTGGTATAAAGAAAGAGGGTTAATGGGTTATGAAATATAAATGGTAAATGTGTTAATGGGTTAATTCTTTAAGATGATTTTTGTGTTTAATGAAATATTAAATGTGAATGATATGTGTATTTTTTTAGAATAATTTGTGAAATTGTATATGTGGTAATTGTGTTAAAGAATCATGTGCACATGGCTTGGTAGTTTTGGTGTATTTGACTTGAGGATCTACACCCACATGGAAAGTTATACTGAGGATTTAAATCCCACCCCTATAATTCATGTTTTGGGGAAGGGAATTGAGGTTATACGCCCATAATGGTTGCATTTTATGAGACTACATGGACTGAGGATCCAGAGTAAGAGTGATAAATTTTTTTATGAAATATTTATCCATGGTGAGATATGAACCTGAATAATCCACTTAGGCATAGTAATTTAATGACATGGGATGTAGTGTACATGATGTAAATGACTAACCTATGGGACATATTATAAATGGTTACTTTTTAATTTTTGAAATTGATGCATGTTCCTTGATAATAGTTGTTTAAATAGGAGATTGTTAAATATCAAACATGTTCCTTATTTACATGTTTGTATATTCCACTTATTTCCTTGAATAAACTATTTTACATATTATTTATTGCTTTAGACACCATTGGTGGTTGCATACTGAGTCGTACTCACACCCAGATCAGTTTTCCCAAGAACGCGGGTGCCCAAGGAGATGCTAATTTTTTTCTAATACAGGTTCGAGATAAGGACCTAGTGTTTGGGTACGCATGGGATAATGCACTGGATCATGGGATATCAAGACTAGGATGGGACTCAATTCTATGTTCGTGGTCTTTTAGTGTTTTTGGTTAATGATTGTATTATTTCTGGGCATTTAGTGTATTCATAATGTTATTAAAGCATGTGATACTTAGTTGCATGATAACATTTTTACATTTTATCCTTTTATTTATATCTTCTTTTTACTATATCTATTGACATAATTTTTTATATGGTATTACAATGATCTGGTATAGTTTTCCCAACATTTCTCCAAAGACCTGCACTACTAGTCTATGGCCTATGGTGTACTAGGAGGTGTGCCTGAGGATATGTAACAATCCAACTTAGGGTAGCAGATAGTGGCCACTGGGTTGAGGATGTTACAATGTGGTATTAGAGAATGTATTTTGTCTTACTGTTTGGGGTATGGTAGACTGGAGACTATGATCTTTCAGAGGGTTCCTAATGAGCTCATTCAGGGGTTCCTTTATCCTCATATATGAGATAAAATCCATGCCTCTAGGGGTTGGAATTGATTTTCAGTTTTTGATTTTATAGTTGATTTTTATTTCCACCTCAAGTGGTGCACATGGTTGTGATTCTATTGATTTATGATATATTTCACCTGGATCGGTATGGGAAGAAAGTGTGTATACTTTCATGCTTCATTATAGGTACATAGGACTGGAATTTCATCCATATATTTCTTGTGAGTGATAGTACCTTGGGATTCATATGCTAGTAGTGTATCTTCTTCTAGAAAATATTTCCTGTGGGGTTTTCCCTTGAATTGTTTGATAAAAGTAATGTTCTAAAATGTGAATTTTAATAAATCATATATTTTTTAAATGTTGGGTTAATAAAAATTTTTCTAAAAGTGTAAATCCTTTGTGTTTTGAAAATATAATGTTTTGAAATTTGAAACCTTTGGTTTTAATTGGTAATATATAATTATGAAAAGAGATGAAACATGATGGAACTTGTAGGGATATTGGAAATGGGTATTGCTAGTGTTATGATCAGACCCTATGTATGGGTGGTTTGAGTAGCAAGAGTGAACTAGTTGGAGACCTTAGTTTTGGGTCACAATGCTTTTTAGGGGTTCTTTGTATGGTAAAATAGATGTGTTTGTTGTTACCTCGATAAGGATGTGACTAGGGGTTATGAGTTGTTGTCTGGTAATGTGGATGTGGTAACTATTATGGGTTGTGATTGTCCTAGTTGAATTTTGGAATATAGGTTTGGTTTTTTTCCACGTGGTTCCAATGTATGTATGTGGGTATTCTTGGTGTGAGCTTTAGAGTAAATTTTTATTAGGGTGCATTAGATGCAAAATGTTTTGGAGTGGGGGAAGGAGTGCCACCGTGAGAAATGAGTTGGTTGAGGATTGATTTGTATAGTTGAGAGATATAAATTCTATGACCATTTCTTGATTTTAATATAATATAGGGATTTGGTACCATTTTTTATTTGATGTTGACCTGTGAGATAGTTTATATGGATTGTTATTGTTTTTGGGTGCATACGACATAGGAAGATGTTTCATACTTTTGTAGTGGCATGCAGAGAGTGTTTCCTAGAAAGGGTTTATCCTAAAGGGATAAGTGGGAAAGGTAATAGATTTGGAAATGAAACTCGAGTGGTTTTTATGAGTTGTTGGTTTCGGGAAATCAAGGGTATACTCAACAAAGGTTGGACTAGTGATGAAGTTTCCTTAAGTTGCGAAGCATGAGTGGTTATTTTAGAGATGGAGTCAATGCACAGTTGGTGCCATATAGTGTGGTAAAAGTTTCTAGTTATCCCTTAGTTTCTTTCTTAGAAGGTATCTAAGTTCTTGTGGTTGTATTTATGTTTTTTTTTTGGGAAGAGGAAATGTTGTTAGGAGCCTTTATCTATGGACTTGATGGTGGTTGATGCATGAAACAATGTTTATTTTAGGTAAACAGGATAAGGGTCACCAAAGAATGGATGGAAACTTCTATAATCAAAGTGACACCCAGTGGGTGGTGGTGGTCATGTGTGTAGTATTTATCATATGAATGGCTGGTTTGTTGGATGAGAATGTTGAGAATTTCTCAAGTCCAATGAGGTTGACGGACCAGGAGGTGAGGGAAGATTAGTGAGCAGGTTGTGGTCCTAGATCTTGAGATGTATGACATTTGTGATCTAGAGTCGAGATTAGTGTTTGATTGCTAGAAAGTGTGACACCTTGAGGGCCTTTAGGGGGTCTAGATTTGGGATCATTTTTTGAAACACATGATTCCATTGGTATGGATGATTAACTACATCAGGATAAACACATGTCATATTTTAATAGGATCATGTGGGAAGCACGGTTTATGCATGAGACAGTTGGGTTTTGGATAATTGTGGTGGTCGATGTGATTCTGTGTAGATCACCAGGGTTATTCTGGAATTAATTGAGTGGGGTAATGGTATTCATGACAATGAGAATGTTGGTTCATTACCCCTTGAAACTGGGCTGTGAAGATGTAGTGTGTTTTGGTTGTAATTCTAATTCAATTTGTGGTGTTTCAGTATGGTTAAAATGATGGCAGATAGGGATGCCTGAGAATTTCATCATTTCAAGGTTCCCCTATAGTGGAGGGTGACATCATTTAGGGATAGGTTATGGTGGTATTCTTCGATGAATGCATAGCATACATTTTTCTAGGGATGATCATGTCCAATATCTTGACAACGTCCCGAGTTCACTGTAAAGGCCCTATATTTACGACTAGTGACTTGAATTTCATTCAGTTGAATATGGGACACTGTAGAGTTTATGATCTTAGGGAGGCACATGAGGAGTCGTGTGGGGTGGGGGTGGTAGAACACCATCGAATCATTACGAGAGAGGTTCTTGAGATGGGACAAATGTCGATGAATACAATATTTTCAATTCTCAGAAACCGATAATGGGTAGTGGTTAATGTTGGTTTTGTTATTCTAGGAAAATATAGACATTCACATCCATGTTTTTGGTTGGGATTGTGATCAAATAATGATCTATGGTGGATGAAATTTCTTGAGGAAAGTAGTGAGAACAATACTCCGATGTTGGGGAGTGGTTTGTTAGTAATGGATGAATTGATAAGATCGTGGAGTGGATATGGTGGTATCATAATTCCAATGATAAGTTAGTAAGAGAATGTTTGGATTTCATGGGGAAGGCCAGGTGGGCCTTGATTATAGTGGTAGATCAAGTCGGTCGATGGCCTCAGACTTGTCTTGTTTTAGAGGAGATTGAAATTTTTGCATCAGAGATGAGTTGGTTTGTACTGTAGATATCGACAATGATTTGTGAGAAAATAGACTCTATGGTGGTAATGTTTCACTGGAGGTTAAGGATATCCTCAGGTAGGTGTGTGCAGATGAGGGAGGTATTCGTTATGTGAGAAGGCAACATATCCATGTAGAGATGCTACATTCCAATAGTGCATGTTGGACATCCATGGAGTGAATTGGCCAGGATATCCTGACTTAGTTGGGTAAAAGGGATTGGATTTGGTGGTATGTAATCTAACTTCTATTATTGTCATGTTGATAACTATGTTCCAGTAATGGTAATGGGTTTTTAAGAGGAACTAAGTTTTCTTTAGCTGAGATATAGACAATCGATGTATGACCCATCCGAGTAGTTTCGACGTCAAAAATTAATTCTAGAGTTGGATGGAGTTCATGTGGTTGTTTGGGTATGGTGAGTTGGGAAATGCATCAGTAAGTTGTGAAATTTGAGGTGAGGTTTGATTGATCTCCTTTAGATAGTGGAAGTTCTCAAAACCAGAAAAGAATGGTGGTTATTAACTTAAGTGTATGGTGGGGAGCACCATGGGGGGAAATTGATAGGATGATGAAGTGAGAGGTATTATGTGTTGGATGGGAACATATGAGCATTGTTTTGGTGTTTTTTGTTTTTGGTAATAATCGTCAGATCATGTTATAATAGGTTGAGTGATTTTAGATGAAGGTTATGCTTGGCTTGGTCCTTTTAGATGTTCAAAAATTGATTGAGTTCATTGGACCTGGATTTGTAGACCAAAGTAGGATAATGGAAGGTGTTAGAATTTAGATGTTCCATCAAGTGATTCCAGACATGATTCGCCATTAGGTCTTTGAAGAATGGAGTGATATGGAACCAAGATATTTGGACCATGAATTATGGAGATTGTTGGACTGAGGGCATTCGAGTTGGCTCTCCTAGGGTAATTTAGTGCCTTGTTAGTGTCCTTTTTATGGTTGTTATGTGGGTTTACTCGTTACTTCCTCTTGTGTTTCATGTTTCTAGTGATTATTTTGAGGTAGTCGCATCCTTGAAGAGTGTCATCTCATAGTGGTGGAGTCTGGCAGGGGAAGTTTCTTTAGGTTAGTACAATTTCCTTAGTCTAAGTGTAGTAATGGTTTGGAAGTGTTCAAGAAAAATATTGGGAAATAAAAGTTAAAAAATGATACCCATGGCCCAAAATTATCTCTTGGAGGCTCAGTAAGGTTTGGAAGTATGGCTAAAGGATGAGCCTTTATACGGTGGGGAGGTTGTAAGATCAAGACCATTCGTAAATTTACGTCCTTTTCTAAATTTTGATTAAACTTATCTTTTTTGTCTAATGAGGTGGTCCATGGGTGTATGAGGAGTTTTGGGTGTGTCAGGATGGGTTAGGGACATAAAAGGAGGGGAAAAGATGCCACAAAGTGTGAAGTGTACGGTTGGCACATGGTGAGTACAAACACGCTCCTCAGATAGGAAACTGTGTAGCTTGGGGACCCTTCTAGATAGAGGTTGTGGTATAATTACCACACATTCTAGAAAAACATGAGGGTGCTCCCAGGAAACTATGCGGCATCTCCCCTATTAGAAATAGGGA
The DNA here is from genome assembly GCA_963277665.1 of Viscum album. Classification (NCBI taxonomy): domain Eukaryota; kingdom Viridiplantae; phylum Streptophyta; class Magnoliopsida; order Santalales; family Viscaceae; genus Viscum; species Viscum album. The sequence continues at coordinate 398,269,405 of OY728145.1, forward strand.
TTCGTATAGTTGGCACATAGTTTGTCTAACCATGTAGCCAAACCTTATGGCCCTTAAAAGTGGTAATTCTAGTTTTTTTCTCGAGATTTAAGGGTTCTAACCCAATTTTATACCCTATTCCTCCTCTGAATGTTTGGATGAGGAAAAAAACCCTCCGAGACATCTGAGAGATGATTCTCCTTTTATTATTAGGATTTCAAAGTGTGTTTGGGTGTGAATCGAAGATCCAAGTGAGTCTAACACTCCTCATTAATATTTTTTTCTAGATTAGGGCTAGTAGAATCTCTCCTCTTTTTCTGAAGTCCCAAAACCATCACTTTTCTAGAAGATTCTATGTTGAGGATTTAATGTGTGTTTTTATTTGATTCAACGGTGGAGGTTAATAAAGATTTATTCAATTAACACGAGGTAAGTGGTATTAAATATTTTTCCTATAGTCACATTGTTATATATATGTGTACATACTTGTTCCAATATATTACCTTGATTTGTTTTTATTCTTATTATAATGGGAAGATATTTGGGCCTTATAATGAGGTGAAGAACCCTTCATAGACCCCATTGGGTCTATTGGTGAGTGAGAACAAACCAAGGGCTACCGATGGGGTAATCCAGAACCTTGTTAATGGTGAATAAAATTGGTAAACACAGACATTTAGGAATTATGAGGGAGAATGGGTAGTAAAATCGTCATTGGTTAAGTATGTATGGTTAATGGGTTAATTGAAACAAATATAAGTTGGATATTTTAAATTCTTATGAGGTTTTTAAATGTTTTTAATGGTGTGTTTTTTTTATTTGACCCGATTATAGATTTATTGAAGGAAAATGATGTTTAAAAGTGAATAATGTATTTAAAGGATGTGTCGAACTAAATATGATTCAAAATGGGTTTTCTTAAGAGATTTCAAATGAATTTTTATATGATGGAAAAATTCCTTTTTGTGAAAATGGTTTAATGGTAGTTTTGGATGGTTGAAATAGAAATGGAAGCCTCGGGTCATGTTTTAGTTTTCAACGAGGAAGACCAGTGTTTTAAAGGGTGGAATCAAGATGATTTCAAATAAGTATTTTAGATTATGTTTTATACAATTATGTGGTTTTAAAGGTCCATTGGTACCATAGTCTTTGAATTTATCTATTGGCTAGTGAGATAGGACCCATGATGGTTATATTGGCTTGTTTACATTGTTATGAAATGAATTAATTGATAAATTTCTATATTTGATGATATTGAATAAGGGGGTGTTAGGAATAATGATAAATGTATTTAATAGTTAAGGTTTGTGTTGGTAAATGTGAAATTGCTTATAAATAAGATTAATTTTAATTATGTACAATTGACTGTATGACATAAGGGAGTGTTTGGTATAAGTCATGTGGGTCAATGTGTTATGAAATGTAAATGGTAAATGAATTAATCAGTTAAGGCATGAAGATGATATATATGCCAAAAAAATTGAAATGTGAATTTTATGTGTATTTCTTGAGAATGAGTTGTGAATTGGTATATGTTGTATATGGTTAAAATAATCATGAACACATGGATTGGAAGTTGTGGGGTATTGGACATGAGGATATGCACTCAAGGGTCGGGTTAGACTGAGGTTCTCAACCCCACCCCTATATTGCATGACCTAGGGAAGGGGATTGGGTCTATATTCTCCTAACAGTTTCATTTGATGATACTAACTAGACTAAGGCACCTAGGTAAGGGTGATGAATTTTTTCATGAAATTCTTATCCTATTGAGTTATAGAACTTGAATTATTCCATTATGCATTGTAATTTAACAACATGGGCCATAATGTACTTGGTGTAAATTCCTAACCAATGATACAAATGATAAAATGGTTAATTATTAATTGTTAAAAGTAAATCATGTTCCTTGATAGTAGTTGGATAAATGGATAATTGTTAAAGGTAAAACTTTTTACTTCTTTGTAGGATTGTTTTTTACACTTGTTTCCTAGTATACACTATCATACATACTATTTATCACTTTATACACTATTGTTTTTGGCCTACTATGTTGTACTCACACAATGATTGGGATGCAACGGAACTTTGGTACCTGAGAAGATGCTAATTATTTTATGATATACATTTAAGATAGGGTCTTGGGGTTTGGGTGTGCATGGGATGACGAGTTGGAGAATGAGAGATCAAGACCGGGTTGGGACTCAGATCCATGTTCAGGGTCTTTTAGTGGTTTTGTTTTATGATTGTATGATTACCTTACAAGTAGTTTATTCATGATGTTGTTATAGCACGTACTACTTGGATACTCATTGGAATTTTCCCATGGTGTACTATATTTTGATTATGTGGGTTACTATATCTATTTCTATCATTTATAATATGTAATTACTTTGATAACCAGGTATATTCTACCGAAAATTTCTCAATAGAACCATGCTACTAGTCAGTAACCTATGGAATATGAGAAGGCACACCTGAGGTCATGTATCAATCTGTCTCAAGAACCAGATAGTGGACACCAGGTTGGGGACGTTACATATTACTTATTTTTACCCTTACTGAGTGTTTGATCACACCCTTCTTATGTTTCCTTTTCCCAAGGTTTTAAATAATTTTTTATCAATTTATTTATATAATGGATTTCACAAGTATGATATGATGGCCTATTCTGAAATAATAAAATTTAGGTTAAAGGGAGAAATGTTGTTTTGATGAATTCTGAGTCCAAGTTAATATGAGTTGTTTATGTTAGAGTTTTTACTATTTATATAAAACTCTAAACCTAAAAGGTCATATAGTATATAAGTGATCCAAGGTATCATTTTATGTTATATGATTATGATGGAAAAATTTGGGTGATAATTATCATCATTATAGCCAAAAATGTAATGTTATGGATTTCAGCACAGGATCCGAGAGTGTGGGTTTAGGGTAGTTATAATAATAGATATGTATATCATTTAGGGTTTATACATTTCAGAATATCATAATTTCAAATTAATAGACATCCATTCTGGGGTTTTATATTATATTAATTTAAAGAGACTACTAATATTTTGGAGACATTTTATTGGGTTTAGGTATATGTAACACTTAAAATAAACATTAATAATATTTAGGATGAATGAAATTAATTTTTTGGGGATGTAATATGAAGGTTATAATATAAACATTGAGGAATAAATTTTTTTTTATGTTGATTTTGTTAAGGAAAAGAATTATATCAGGTTATTTATTATTGTAATGAGTTGTGTTAAACCTTTGGTGTAATTGTTAAAATTATGAGATTAATGAATCATTAATTCATATGATGGTTTATAAATTTTGGATATTATCTTACCTTTTTCTAACTATTTTTATTTTTGTTTATATAAAATTATAGGAGGAATATATTTCTATTTTTTTTTTTTTGAATATCTGATATATTTTTAGGTGGATATTAGGGATTAAGGATTGAAAAATTCATGTTGAATACTCATCGATTAAAAACATTGAAATTATGGTGGAAATTGATTATATTATGAAAGTATACTTCTCAAGTAAGTACATTTCATTATGTTTATAGTGTATATGGCAGTGTAATTCCTCAAATATGGGAAAGTAATCATGAAACAAAAATGATATCATATTAACTGCATTTATGATAAATCGATAGTCTTTTTCAAACTTCATTGATTTATGTATTAGTGGTCATTTATTTTCCCCTATTTAATCACATTCATGTGGTCAATGTTCTTTATTGCTCTCCATCATTATTTGGACATTATTTGATTCCTCTATGTCCATATTTTCACTTCATAATAATTTTCTCATATTTGGACACCTATCAATGGTGTATTCTCGATAATCTCAGTATTTCCCTATTCCTATTATCAATGGGGTATTTCATGAAATTTTATTATGATGTGGGTTAAAAAATGTTATTTTAAATTCTAGAAATGCTGATTATAGAGCTCAAGTTAAAATTTCAATGAAGAAATTTAATAATTGGGAGAGAATGTAACACCCATGTATTTTAAAATAGAAATATTATTGATTTCATATACAACATGGAACATCGATCTTAATGGAAAAAACATATGTTATTATTATATAAATGTTACTATTATACCATAGTAATTAAATTGAGTGGTATGAATAGGATTAGTCACATTAAAAATATATATATTGGCCCGACTTAATAAATACGAATTGATTAATTCTTAATAAATAGACACCCAATTTATTATAATTCCATTTTATTCTTAGTAAATTAGTTTTCTTCAAAAAAATCATTAAATTTAATATTGGCTATGTCACAAACCAACCTGGGTCAACCTAGAACTGGTCACCCGAGCTGATATGAGACAAAGCCCGAAGGGCGTTCTTAATCCCCATGGGCTAGAAACACTAGTGTTGAGCATCAACATAGAGATAAGGGAAAAATATATAAAAATTTAATGAAATAAACAAAAAATAAAAAAGATAAAAAAAAGTATCCCAAATAATATACAAATTTCCAAGAATAACAATTTTTACAATAAAACAAAAAGGTACAACAAAACTGAACAACCAACCCAACCAAAAAAGACGACCAAAACACCTCCATGAGACCCCAAGGGTCACTCTACAATAAAAAGACCAACTATCTCCCATGGAAGTCAAAATAAATTTGAAACCTGTACCAAAGGCTAAAAATTAAAAATCACTATAGGAATGGGTATTAAAAATCGATAGGAATTTCTGAACAAATATATTCACAATGAAATTCCTTTAAAATAAAAGATAAATCAACTTCAAGTTTGAAATAAAATATATAAAAGTAATGATTTCCAAAAAAATCATCTTTAAAACAAAGTATGGTCCATTGAACTTGTTCATTTCCAAAACAACATTCTTTTCCAAAAAATAAAAATTAACATCTCCAATTAAGGAAGTGATGCTTTCATTTAAAAAAACGAAATAAGAGAGAATAAAACATTTCTTAGAGGAATATTTTTCCATAAACCACTAAAATCCAAGTCATCACTTCCAAAAGAATTACACCATACATGTAAGAATCACAATAATCACATTATAATGGAAATTGAAATAAGAATAAAATAGTAACTAAACAATCATGCATCCTAATCATCCACCTTAAGTAACTAGCTTCCAATAGACATTGTAAAAACCTAAGAGATTGTGAATAATATATATTATACCAATATATGTTGAATCATCCTAGAAATCATGCCTCAATCGATGAAATCAAAATTCCCTAAGACCCACATCCACACCCCACATGGCATAGGATGAGGGGCTCAATACCATAACTATAATATCAAATATCCCCCATCTATGGGCCACTAGATAGTGTGTAACCTAACTAGTGTGACATTCATTCTCAAAACATTTTATCACTAATCCATGTTCCCATGTAAAGTGTATAAAGAGGTTAATCCAATTTATTCCATTAGAGAATCCAATCACATTCATGTATAAATAATATTTTACACAACATGAATCACCTGGTCACCCCATGCATCAATCTCTTTCCATACAACTCATAGATCATAAGAGTGTCCACCCTGAGGATATCCCATTCCACACTAGGTAAATGGGTCACAAGGATTCCACATCGAGGACATCCCACCCATTTAATATTTATATAAACAAGGAAAGATGATTCTCTAAGGAGAGTTTTCATATCAATAATTTTCACAAACTTTACAAAGTCCCCAATATGCCTTAACGTTCTTTAAGAAACCCCCCTTTTCAAAGAACCAAATCACCTTTCCAAAAGTATATATATAGAATAATTCCTATTTAACAAATATTTTATAAAATATATTTTTTGACATTAATTTAACATTTTCATGTAAATTAATTTATTATTGAAATGGAAAAAGACCCATTAACCACCACCACATGCCAAACCAATTTTTAAGAACCAGATTTTCATTTCCATTAAATCCAAAACCACTTTGAAACCCTATTAAAGGAACCCAAATCATCATTTCAAATGTCCAAAATATATTTACAAATATAAACTATTTTTTAAAATCCATAAATCACATGTGAAATACAAAAGAGCATTTTATAAAACACTTGGTCAGGAAAAATTAATAAAAAATTACATTTATTATATAGAAAGAGAGAAATCGCAAATATGCACACAAAATAAGTATTTAAATAATCACGAAACACTATTTAACATATAGTAAATGTGAGGAAATCAGGAAACCAATTAATCTTAAATATAAAAAGGCAAGTGAAAAGGGAAAGAAACCACAATCTCACAGGGCTTCAGCAACACACACTCAAAAACACATGACAACGGTTTCAAACTCTATGATCTATGAAGAGGAACCCTAAAAATGGAAAACCCCTAACATAAAACAATAGAAGCACAAACTATAGATTTAAATGACCTAGAAAGAAGATATCAAGAAGAAATAGAGGAAAGGGGAATAAGGAGAAAATAGTAGGAGATTTACATTGAATAACTATCCCCAAACATTGATGACATCTTAGATCCACAATATAGAAGGGAGGAGGAAGCTATAAGAACAAGGGGGAAGCACCCCTAGGGTTTCACAAACCAGGGGAGAAAAAATGGGATGTTTTTGTTTAAAATCCTAAATGTGGTAGAGTTGGGATTTCTCAAATTTTTAGATCTAGGTAGCTTGCACGGTTTGGCTACACAATTTACTAAATCGTACGCCAACTATGCATCCCTTAATGGAAACACAAGTACCCATGAATAGTTTAGCCTCGTGGTTTGAAAACCATGAGCCAACCATATAGAATGGATCTTTCCTAAGATAGTGGATTCCCACACATTTTAAGCATGGTTTGACTAACCATGCATAGCCCATGCGCCCTCAACCAAAAGCACTCCAAGGCTTGTACAGTTTCCTTTAGCATGCCGCACTGTTTTCCAAAATCGTGCGCAGATTGTGCGCCAAGGGAAAAACACCATGAAACTCAAAATTTAAACTCTTAACACTGAAAACTCAAGTTCCAAACTCAAGGATGAAAGATAATCTAGAAAAATGGTCAAAAATAAAAATATCTATGTAATAATTATCCCCACCATTAAGGATTTCCACACCCATAACGCCACAAAATCTTCTAGTTAATCAATCAAATACTAAGGATTTTTATATTCTCATGATCCAACCTCTTGAAGAAAACATCTCAACCAACACCAAATAGAACTTACACATATTTCCAGAAATAAAACAAAAACCTAAAACCACTTCCTGAAAAACAATGGGAACTCGAGCCATAACCCCCTAAACCTTACTTCAAAAAAAAAACCACTGAGAACATATCAGAAAGATTCAAACATTTACCCAAACTAGAAAGAACTAAAAATCAAGAAAATAACAGAAGACACCTCATATTGGACCTACACTAAGACAAAACCAAATCATCAACATGGGAGGCCCGAATAGGCTCCCCACCATTAAGAACAGACTAGCTTGAAAAAATATTGCCAGAAAGCATAGGGACTTTCTAACACATGCCAACCACCCACACCACAAGGGGTTATTCTAATTGAAAATCAAGATAACCAAAAATCAAATCATGATAAGGAAACCCACAACAAATTACCTTAAACTCAATCTATTTCCAGACTGAATATAAAACAAGACCAAGCTCCCTCGCACCCCTAGATTTCTAACTATGCACAAGCTTTACCCCAGTTCCTATGACTAGAGACCCAATGTTTAAATAATATCCTGCCTCACAGATGGAAGATAATAATCTTTTAACCCCAATACAAGAATTTAAAATGGGTACACACGAGAGACTCCCCTATTTAGAATAGAGAATGATTTGGAACTTCTGAAACTAGAACACACTTGCTTAAAACAAGAGTTCATTGTACATCTACAATATCCCCTTACATTTAAAATAAAAAAAAACATAAAATAACAACCACTATAATAGAAGGAAACACTACAAGATAAATATCCCTTAAATAGAGCCTAAACAACTCTATAACCTTGTGAACTGGCTCCATTTTGCTTCTTGGAAACACCCCGACAGAACCATTGCATGTGGCCTAGGAACCCACAAGCATGAAAGATATTTGGTGAACTCATACATGATGACTTATTAAAATATAACTTTCCATAATAATGACACAACACAATTTCATGCCCATAAGATGCTGACAAACGATCTTGGGGCCTTTTAATCCCATGACCTGGTTTAATAGCTTTAGACAACTTCCCCACATCCTTACCCAAATTCCTCTCACCACTTCCAGGAATTGAAGGAGGGAAGAATAAATCAAAAACTCATACTGACATAGATTCAATATAAACTGCATGCCTCACCACGTTAGCAAATGAGGTTAGATTGATATCCAACACATTTGACTACAAATCAGTATAAAGCTCGCACTCGAAATACAGAACTATTGAGGGGTCATCCGCAACATACCATGAGTCATATGGAACTAGGTATACCAAGACATGATATAACTCCAACACAAAACTATCACCATACTATAGAAAACACTTCTCCATTGCCTTCCTCACAATCATCATCTCATAGATGTATTATCAAATGAATGGATCCTTAAAGAACTCTCAGGTAAGATCTTCCCTGGGTCTTGTTCCAAGAGACTGACTTCCACCACTTCGAGGGAGAACTATCAAATAAGAAAGTGGCCTACATAACCTTAAATGTATTGGTAAACTTGATGAGGCCATAGTTCCTTTATATCTTTCACATTCACTCTCCTCCTTTGAGAGGATCAAATTGAAGATAAAAGAGAGGTGGATTTAACATTCGAAACTCAAGAATGAGATCCTTAGGTTGTTCAAAAGGAGAATCTACCAATAATATACCACTTATGTCCTCACATAGAATATCAATAAAATATATATGGGGGAAACACTAACCAAAAATAAAATCACGAGCTAAATAAAAACCAATGCATCATAAAGAGTATTAAAACTCAAAACACTGCATAAAAATCACATAAAAATCATAAGGAAAGAACCACATAACCACTAGTTATCAAACATCGATATATTCATCTTGAAAAATCTTTAAAAAATATAACAAACGTAATTGATTTTTTACACTCACCGCTGGTATTTCTAGGTATCCCGCTCACATGCACATTCTCGTTCCACCCCAGGCACCATCAACTCATGCTATACCAGGCACTCATCCATCCACATCATCATCCAACCACATACACACTCATATATGCATGTGAACATCAAAGGAGATACCAAAGGTAAAAAAACATCTCTATATTCAAAATAAAAACATACCACCCAAGTTTTAAAAATCTCAACCAATATTATATTTTATAAATTTACAGATGTTTTCAAAAGATCTCCCACACCAATCAAAAACATCATTCAAACATCACGCATACTTCCATTTTATTCCATAAATAATTTCAATTCATACATTTCAAAACATATTTATTAGTTTACAAACCCCATTCCAGCAAAATAATTTTTTTTAAAAAACCCCTCCTTTCATTTAAAAAAATTTCTAAATCAAACATCCAATTTTGAAGAATTTCCTTCAAAACAAAACTAAAAACTCATTTTACGTCTTCCCAAAATCAAACCATTTCCATTTCAAAATCCATTTTTTACAATTACAAAGAAAGAGTTCCCAAACAAATTTCAAAATCACATGGAACTCATAGAAACTCACAAGGGGAAACTAGTGTCGATGGGTGACTTTTCCATATGGTTGGAGACCATATTCCAAACACACCACCATCACCCAGATTATAATTGGACCATTTCCATGGTCCCACGTGGATTTTTAGGCCCTAATATCTCATGAAGATCACTATCCTAACTCCCTTTTCGTATCCCAAAAAACAATAAAATATAAGAACAAAAGGAACCAAAAGGAACCTGACATCCCATGGAAACCCATGGTTCGGTCCAGTGTGTGTTGGACAGACACTCCCTCAGACCTACACCCTGAAGTTCCAAAAATCCTACTACATCTACCTCGATAGCACCAAATAACATAGGTTTCTCTGAAAGAAAGTTACACTGATGACTGGCCTCCTCTGATACCATTTTTTCAAGAACCAACCTGGTCAAACTAGAAATGTCACTCAAGTCGATCTGAGACAAGGACCATCGGGAGTTCCCGATCCCCATGTGTTGGAAAAATGTGTCAGGAATCAACAGAGAGACATGGGAACAATTTCTCCCTAGATAAATAAATATAATGAATAAAGAAGAGATAAAAAAGCATCTTGAATAATATATGAATATCCAAAGTGAACATATTTTACAATAAAACTCAAAGGTACAAAAAATTGAAAAAACCTACCCAAAAGCTGAAGACAAACATAATGCCTCCATCTGAACCTAAGGGTCGCTCTCTAATACCAAGAACTACTATCATCCACAATGATATAACTCAAGATGAAACCTACACTAAAAACAAAAAACAAGAAATAAATATTTGTATGAGTATTAAAACCCCATAGGCGTGCCAAAATAAATCTATTCCCAATTCACTTCATTTAAAATAAAAGAAACATCAACTTCATGTTTGAATTACCATATATAAAAGTCATCCTTTCAACACATTTTCCACTTTAAAAAAAATCCATCTACATTACCCATTTTCGTTTCTAAAACCAAGTTACTTTCCAAAAAGAAACCATTTACATTTTCAAGGAGTAAGTGATGCTTTCATTTCAAAAAAACGGAAAAAGAGAGTATAAAACTTTTCTTAGAGGAAAAATTTTCAATAAACCATTAAAATCTAGATCATTACTTCCAAATAAGCATACCACATATGATTGCATCACAATAATCACATTATTAGGGAAATGTAAATAAGTATAGAAGAGTAACCAACCAATCATACATCTCAATCATCCAACTTATGTAACTAGGTGCCAATAGACATGGGAGGAACCTAGGATCTCATGAATAATCTATAACATACTAATACATATTGAATTATCTTGTAAAGCATGCCTCACTCGATGAAAACAAAACTATCTAAAATGCTTATCCACACCCCACATGGCACAAACCGAGGGGCCCAATCCCATTGAAATAACAACAAAAATCTCCTCTAATATGGGCCACTAGTGAGTGCGTAACATAGATAGTGCATTAATAATTATTAGAAAATTATATCACAATTCCAAGTTCCCATTTCAATTGTTTAAAGAGGGTGATCCAATTGATTCCATCCAAGAATCCAAACACAAGCATGTATAAATAAAATTTCATACAACAGGAATCACCCCGTCACGCCAAGGATTAATCTCTTCCCATACAACGCATAGATCATAAGGGATTCCACACAAAGGATATCCTATTACACACAAGGTAAATGGGTCATGAGGATTCCAAATTGAGGACATCCCACCCATTGAATATTTATATAAACAAGGCTAGACGATTGTCTAATGATAGTTTTCATATCAATCATTTTAACCAATATTACAAAGTGACAAATGGGCCTCATCATTATTTAAGAAGCCATTATTTTAAATGAACCAAATCACCATTCCAAAAGGATATAGATTTAACATTTCTACTTTCACAAACATTTCATAAAATCACCTTTTAGCATTCATTTCACATTTTCAAGTTAATGTTTTTTTATTTAAATGACAAACGAGCCATTAACCACCACCACATGCAAAACCAATTTTTAAGAGCCATATACCTATTTCCTTTAAATCCAAAACCACTTTGAAAACATATTCAAGTAACCCAAAAAATTATTTCACAGGTCAAAAATATACTTTAAAATACAAAACATCCTTTAGAATTAACAAAACACATGCAGAAGCCATCCAAGAATTTTATCAAACACATGATGTGAAAAAATTAATAAAACAATGTCATTATCACATAATAAGGGAGAAATCACTACTTCGCACAAAAAAAAGAATTTCAATAATAACACAACACGATTTGACATATAAGGAAGGTTTAAAAATATTGAAATCAATTAATCTTATGTTTAAAAAGGCAAGTGAAAAGGGAAACCTACCTCAATATCACGACGCTTCCACAACACACACCTGAAAACACACTATGAGGGTTCCCAAAGCCAATATCTATATAGAAAAACCCTAAACGATAAATAATCCCACAACATATACCAAGGTCAACACATAACCTTGATCCACATGACTTGGGAAGAAGAATATCTCAAGACAAGATGGAGGAAAGAGGAAGGGGAGAATAGATGAGGAGATTTACCATTAAGTTCTAGCTCAAAACCTTGATGAAATTTTAGATCCACGCCATAAGAGGGAGGAGGAAGCCTGAAGAAATAGAGGGGAATCACCCTTAGGGTTTCACAAACTAGGGTGAGGGTAAATGGGGAATTTGGGGTTAAAATACCGAAAGGGGTATGGTTGGGATTTTTTATTTTTCTAGATCTGGGCAGCTCACACGGTTAGGCTTCATGGCTTACCAAACCGTGTGCCAATCATGAACCCCTTACAAGACACACTTGGGAGATGAAATGATATAGCTGCATAGTTTTTAAACAATGCACCAATTGTGTGGAATTTTTCATTCCCATGAAACTGGCTTAATGTACGCTTTAAGCACGGTTTGACTAACCATGCATAGGTCGTGCGTCCTCAACCAGAAACACTCAAAGTCTTTCACTGTTTCTTGGATCCTGCCTCATGGTTTTCTCTAAACCATGAATAGACCATGCACTAAGGGAAAATCACCCCAAAAATCAAAATTTAAACCCTTCACACTCGAAATTCCTAAGCCAAACTCAAGGATGCATGATAAACCAGAACAAGGATCAAAAATAAAAATCCAGGTGTGATGGTGTGAGTGTTATAATTATTTTTAAGAATATATAAGAATAATTTTATATAATAATTTTATTTTTAAAAAAAATCCTTATATAAAAATTAACATATGGATGAATTTTATGAATTTTTCGTAAAAAACATTTCTTAGTGGGTATTATAAAATATATTTTTAAAAAAAATATCATTTCATCATATTAAAATCCCCACTATTAACTGAATATGATAAAAAATTAATATGAAAAACATATAATTGGATTTAATATAATTTAATACATTTGAATCATTATTATGTGTGATTTTAGAAAATGATTATTTCTAGGATTTATGGTGCATTTTTTTCTAAAAACTAGTTTAATTTCACTTTGAGTTTTTTTATTAAGTTAATTTTTTCCATTTATTGAGAGTAAAAAATGAAAATTTTATTCTATATGTTGAATCAAGATGTCAAAATTTTGAAAATAGGTCCCTTTTATTATTGTTCATTATGAACAGTGATGATGGTAAATACTTATAATCTTTGTAATAGATTTATTATGTATTTATGATTAAAAAGAGATTTTATGGAATAAAAATGAGATTAAAAATTCATGTTAATTTATTTTATGATTTTGGTTAGTATGACCCCATCATCTCTTCAATTTTATTTTTTATTTGGGTCATTTTCTATTAAAATTATATATATATATATATATATATATATTATTTTAAGGAATGTAAATTATCAAATGTCACTCTATTACACTTAAATCAATCTTATATATTTAAAGTGGGAGAAATATTTTTTTAATGTATTTTAAAATTTATTTATATTATAACGAAATTATTTTTATGAATTTTTATTAACTAATTTTTTTAGCGATGAAATAACAACCATAAATTGTTAGGAAATTCCAGCATAGTCCTCATTCATGCAGTAGAAAAATCAAATAAATGAATTTAAAATAAATAAATTTGTTTTTTATGGGTGAGTTACAGTTTAAAATGAATTTTATTGATATATATATAACATATTATGTTTCTGTTAAAATTATGTATTCTAATTAAATTGTTATCTTGAAAACATTAATATCAATGTAAATGAATGTTTCCAGAAATGACATTAACAATATTTTTTTAATAAACAATATTTTATGTTTCGACATAAAATTCATCAAAATTAATACATTCAACCAACTGAATGGAATATTTGTTAATATTTCAAACATGTTCCATTTATGAATCACTTTTCCTTTTATAGTGGATTTCTTTACCCATAAAAATTAAAAAATATTGATGTCATAGTAATGATTAAAAGGATTAACTGGCATAAAAACAATGAGATTAGTGTATAACATCACCTAAACATATCAAAATATTATTGGATGAGAAGAATTAAAATAATTATCATCATTGATTTTATATATATCATATTTTTACACTATTAATTATAAATTAATTTATTATAATTTAAGACATTTAGTAATTTTAATAGCTCCCCCACCCCTCACTTATAAAATGATTCCCCCTCCCCATTCATTATCCCACGTTTATTTCCCTCTATATTAGAAATTTTCTACCTAAAAGTCTTTCAAAAATCCATCCTCATGTCATAATGGTATTATTTTTTGAATAATACCAAATTTGTAAGGTTTAATGTTTATAGAAAACGGGTTTTTTTGAAGCATATGTATATCTGTTAATATAATGGTTTATATTTAATTATTCTTTTACCTCCTTCAAAATAATTTTAACCATTGTAAAATAATAATAACAATATCACCCTTATTATTATATTCCATAATGTTAATTTATAATCATCAACCCATCTTCTTATACCCTCAAATGGAAAATAAAACCACCATTCTTGTATATAATGGAATATCACCTCAGGAATCGAAATAATTCGTTTTCCATCAACACTACTCATGGAAGGTTATAATGATGGATTTAATGTGTATATATATATATATAATATATATATTCATAAAATAATTATCAATCTAATAATGAAATGAATCATCCATTTTTATACCTTTTCAACCATTGAAAATGATGACATTATTCACGCGTACGTGTAAAGTCTCCATTAAGTGATGTGATTCATTCATAAACACAAAATAAATGGGATGATATATATAATGTAGTTAAATATTTAAATTATATTTATTATATTATAATAATTATTTAAATATAAAATAATTACTTCCTTATTTCTCTCATGTTTAAAAAAAAATGGAAATATTAATCATATGTACATATGGTGGGCTGCAATATAAGTAATTTTTAATAACCATATTTAATGGTTTTAAAATTTTAATCAATATATAAAATTTATAATTACACCATGATTTTTTATAGGGATTATTTATAAAATATCCCTTGTTCAATGACTAATATACCAATGTCATTTTGATGATATGAAATGAACATACTCAAAACACCAAAAATTAAAATAACTCCAAATCATTTTTTTTTTATTAAAAAACCATTAGGCATAGTGGGAAATATACACTACAACAACATAGGCCATAGGAGGACCTCGAAAAACATAGTAGATTCAAAAATTCAAAAATTCAAACATCCCCTTGCCTCGCACTCCACTCGGGTACGAATCCCACAGCACGCAGATGATCACAAATATTCAGAATTCAGAATTCAAAAGGATTCATCATCACCATTCTCAAACTACGAGCCGCCTGCGTCAGCCGCGTCACCCATCGCCGGAGCGGAACACTGTCCATCCTGGATGCGTCGATTCAACAGTGCATCCGCCGTCATCGTCCCGTCGCCGCAAACCAATCCGAACCACAAACACAACATCACCAACAAAACCATTGTCCTCACTGAAGAAAACCAGCACTATTGCCGAACAGGGAACACACGAACCAGGGATTCATGAGCAATAGAACAAAAACCCGATCAAATCAGACCTCAGAAAAGACCTCCTCGAACAGCCACCTGATGAAACCATCGACACCATCCCCAAGCCACAAACCCTTAGGTGAAATCTAGTCGGAATCCGCCGAAACCCGCCAACGCTGTGAGATGATCTCTCGAAACAACGGGAAGAACACGTTCCACAAAACAGAGCCATCGTTGAAAGTCAGATCGAGGAAGATACTGAACAGGCGCCATCCTATCGTCGCTTCACTATCTCCGCTGTTATCCTCCTCGCAACAGACCCCCAACAAAAAAAGCAACTCAAAAAGAATCGAGAGAGGAAGAAGGAATGGGGACCAAACCCTAATCGGAACCAAGAAAAAACCTTAAAAGGAGAGTGAAATAAAACCGAAAACCACGACTGCGAAGGGATGAAACCCTAAAACGGAACCGGGGGCTAAAACCCTAGAAGTGGAAGAAAAGAGACGCCGAGAGGACCTTCACCCACCAAATCGCAAGCCCAGAGCCTCGGTGTGTCCATCCTTCCGGATCCGACCTGCAGAGGAACGATGGAGCTCGAGTCCAGAGCGCAGAATGGCGGCGGGAGGAAGATCTAGCCGCGGAGAGGAAACTAGAACTAGCGTGAGAGAGAAAGGAAAACGAAGCAGAAGAACCGAGGGGAAACCCTAGGAAGAGGAAGAAACTGAGCCGAGGCGAGAGCCCGAGAACGGCCTGGAGAATGAGGCGCCGTATTAAAATAACTGATTAGGTAATTTAATATGTCACTAAAATAAATGAAATATGTCTTTTAAGGATAATTTTTTATTCCAATAAAAGGTTATTAAAATTTAAAATAATTTTTATAGGTTTCTATATAGGCGTTAATTGGATTTGACATGATTGTTAACACTTCTTAATTGGATTCCTAACTCAATTCCCATTTATTTGGTTATACTTCTAGTAATTGACATTATTATGCCATTATTGTGTGTGAATAGATGTTTATATTGTTTTGTTATGTATTTGTGAATGTTTTATGTAGATTTATTTATATTAAAAAAATCACATCATAGTTAAATTATCATTTCAATAGTTATTATCTTTTCAAGGGTTTTCTTGTCTCAATCTCATTTTTCTAAGATGTGACTTATGTCGTGTGCAATGATTTCCTTATATAGTGTATCAAATACCACATTAATGCATTTTTACATATTACAAAATGAAATTCCTTGTATTTCTATATCTTTAGAATAATATATAATTATATTCTCATGGAGTAAAAAAGAATTTTATTATAATCTTCTTTCTATTTTAGATTGTTTATGTTCATGGTTTCCTTTGGGAAATAATTTTTTCATTTTTTATGGAACCAAAATCCTATTATTATCCTCTAGTTGTGAATATGGTATAATTTATTAGTTTTAATATCCTCTAGTATTTATTAATGAATCATTATCAAATTCATTTGAATGTGATACCGATTGTTTTCTTTATTTAGATAAGAAATCCTTATCCTACAAATACTTGTTTTCTAAAGTGTTTTTTGGAAGGTTCTTTTATATTCATAATATATTTCATAATGTTATTTTATATAATATTTGAACTTCTTTTATATGGATTTCAATGTAAATTACTTATTATTTTCCACATAGGTCACCTTTTACTATGTTAACAAATGATTGAAATGATTTCTTAAACATTTATGATAGTAACATATTTTCACACTATCATAACAATTATTTTCATTAATGCATCTATTATAAGTTCCACTATTATTTTAGATAAAAATTATTTTCACAATATTTTGTGAATTTTTATTTTTAAAAGATACTTTCATAGTAGAAATTTTATTCTACTCGAGAATGTTTTTAATGATGTTCTAATGGTTTTTTATTCACCAATGATAACAATCTATTATGTTAGTTATACTACACAAGGGATATACTATAATGATTGAATCCAAATTATATATTTGGATGTATTATGATTGTTTCAATAATGTTTTTAGACAAATTGTTTCTTTCCCATTAAAGATCATGATATGAAATATCAATGATCATTGATATGTTGAATATTTGAAGCTTCAAATTTTTTCTCATGATATAGTACATCAAAATTATTTATGAATATAAGATTGGGGAGTGAATCCACATCCTTTAAGTATATTATCTGATATGTTATGGGTGGTTCCATTATATCCCTCCAATGCATTTGGTAATCACAACGTAGTTAATATGAGTAAATCCTTAGAGATGATGAAGTTAATCAGTTAAAAAGTTAATACTGAGATATTATTTGTATTAACTAGGTAAGTTTATCCCATTTACAAGGGTTGTTAAAAGGGTTTTATGAGGATAATTTCCATGATATTAATTCATTTTCTCTGTTATTTATTTGTCTTTTTAATTTATTGTTTTCTCAAAGATTATTTTCACATGGAACACGACTATTGACTTATATTTGGTTAATTATTTATGTCATGATCCAATATTTGATTTGAAAAAAATTATCTAATTTTATTCTCATGCACATTGATTAATTAATCATACCGTTATTATTATCTTATTATCACTGATAACATTAAATTATTGTTTCTTATGTTTACCCTTACTTAATTATTAACTCACACTTCTAATCATTTTTATTTCTCTAGGATAGGGATAAGGGTTTTATGAAAGCTATGCATAAGACTGTTTAATTGATGTGTAGGTACATACCAAAGAACCATTTAATAATTATGTCCAACTAATTTGTCTCACCAGACCTTTAAATTCATTTATAGTTTATCTATAATCCAGAACCATCCATCATTTTATTCCTCATATATTGAAAGATCAATTCAATTCCTAAACAATATGTCCAACAAATAAATATTTTCATTGAGTAAATAATATATATTTATGAATACATTCCCTAGCCAATCAAATATCCTTAATATTTAATCAATATATGTATAAATTGTATATGATTTAGGAAATAACTATATACAGATAAAAATGATATTTTTATTGAAGAGAAATGTAATGTCCAATGATGTGAATACTTGACGATAATGTTAAATACCACAAAATTAATATGGTATAAGAGATAATCACTAGTTTATTATAAATATATGTTTTCCCCCTGCCGTCGTCTTCCTCTTCCCCGCTGCGGTTCGGATTCCCGTCGACACTTTAGAGCAGTGGGTTCGTGGCATGCGGCATCTCCTATGGCAGCGTCTCCTATGGCAGCGTCCTCTCGAACAGCTCGACGACCGTTTGCCAGCCTTCCTCACGCCCTGCCCTTCGAGTTGGACAAAGCTCTCATGGCGGCGCGGTGTCGGTCCACGGTTTCTGCTGCTGCGGTGTGGATGCCATCATGATTTCACCTTTTCTGGTTGCGTTGGGTGGATTTGGTCGCAGTGTTTGGGCTTGAAGGCGGTGGCGGGTTTGCGGTTCAGGTTTATGGTGGGTTTTCTTCTTTACTGTCTACGTTTTTGGTTTCTTGTTCTGCGATTTGGATGAGATTTTGGTTTGTGGTTTGGATCTGGATACCTGATTTGGGATTGATCTGCTCTAACGTTGCGGCTGCGGCGTGGTACCAAGTATGACTGTTGATTTCATCTGGGTTTTGTGATTCCGACAATAGTGGAGCGTGAAGGATGTTTGATCCGTTTTGTGAAGATTCTGCAATATGGATGGAGGATATGCAACTGATTTTGTGCTGTTGATTGCGTTGAATCGGTTCTTGGTTTGTTTCTGTTTGAAATTTGGCCTATTGTGAGGTTCCCACTCACCCTTAAAGTGGATTACTCAGAAAATGGAAAAAAGGGATTTGAAGAAAATTATCAAAATAACATTTCATTGGAGAGTATTTTTTAAGTGAAATGCAAACATGTAGAAGGAACTAAATATCATAAATTTGTTATGGTGGTGGGGATTTTCTTTAATGTCATATATGTTAAAAACATTCAATTTTAAAGTTTATAAAGAGAGTTAAAAATAACAATTTGGAAAAAATTGTATCTATTTATTTCAAACCATTTCAAAATTCAATGATGATATAAAATAACCTCAATAAAATAATTATGTTATAAAAATATCTTTTTAAATTTTTGTGCAAAAATATTGGTGTGGAAGGAAAATATATATAATTAAAATAGAAATAAAGTCAGTTTATATTTTAAACATTTATTTACATAATTTATGATCCAAAAAGCAGTGAATATAGAAGAAAACATGGAAACTCCTTATTTATCTTAGGGATAGGATAAGTAATCGATTTTGTGAAGAATATATAGAAACATTACTTCAAAGAAATATAATACAATCCCAAAAAATTATATTATAAAATAAATAGTTATCTATTTAGTAACATTCAAATTATAATCCATTGAAATAATAAAATTGAATTGAAATATTAATAATCTTGAATAAACTGATATTTAGGTAAAATAAATCAATTGTGATTTATATATACCACATAAAATTTAATGTGTGTATATAAACAAATCTGTCTCAATTGAGTGTATATTGACACAAAATCCCATGTATTACTCTTACTATTAGATGGGTTTTTTTAACCTCATGTGTGATGTTTTGAAAATGTTATTAATTCATACTATAATTATATTCAAATTTATAATGTCCTATGTGATACTATTATAACATCTTATCACCCTTTCATTAATAACATTTAATTATTTCAATTGTTTCAGATATCAACTAATTTCTTCTGTAATCCATGTTTTGAGATGGACGTTTTTTTTCTTCTGAATAAGATACAATTATATAATCGATAGACTAATATTAATTTCATAAATATGAAATTAAATTTTTATATACATTTCTATAATCATTTAGGAAATTTGAAAAAGTAAAATGAATCACATTACTTCATGCAGATGCCAGCTCATATGTACACACAAGAGATGTTATTAGTTACATAATTGGTAAAAGGGTAAGGAGGTAGATCATATATTAAATTTATAGAATCAATATTATTTCATATTTATCATATATATTCATTTATTGAATCATTATTTCTATCTATGTGAGTCATTTTTAGTAAATAAATTATATTTCTTTGAGAGTTGGTAGTCCGTTGTACACATGAGTGATAGTTCTGTTACCCATATGATGAAAAAAGAGATGGAGTAATACTATACCACAAAAAATAATTCCTTACAATATATAAGATATTATCTTTAATATATTAAAATTATTAATACATAATTCATGGTGGTAAAAGGATAAGTATGAAAGATGGATCTTGATGAATATAATTACCTTATCTTAGAAATACCACCTTTAGATTTCATATTAAGAACCATAGGGTTGGTATTTTGGGAAGAATAGAAGCACTAGAACATTTTTATGGATATTTTAGGTATATATTTTCATGGGATGGTAGATTTAAATGGATAAGGAGGGTTGAATATGTGAGGGTAGGAGGTTTGTTGAGTCAATAAGGTTATCTTATGACTTCTCCAATCCTTTTGTTCTTATGTTTTGAAAATCACAAACACTTTTTCTTAAGTTCTATCTTTTTCTTATGTTCTGAAATTTTCTTAAGTTCTGTTTTTTTCTTAAAATCCGGAATTACTATTCCATTATACTTATAGATGTTTCATTATGATTTGTCATTCTTTTATACTTACAGATGTTTCATTATGATTTGTCCTTCCGTAATAATTACAGATGTATCATTACGGTTTTCCATTCTGTTAGATTTACAGATTTTTCATACTGTCATTATGATACTGATTCCGGTGTATATATGATACCGTCTTTGAGATACCAAATCCGGTGTATAAGTGATACCGTCTTTGAGATACCGAATCTGGTGTATAAGTGATACCACCTTTCTGATACCAAATCCTATGTATAAGTGATACCGTATTTATCATACCGATTTCGGGACAAAAGTGATTCTGTTTTATGATTCTGAAGCTAGTAAAAAAGTCATTCTGATTTTATGATTCTCATTCCGAAACAAATGTGATACCAGTTTCACAATCCGATTTACTTTTCCTTATGAATCCGTTTTCTTGATAACGTTAGAGTTGTTTAAATGTATCATTCCAATGATATCAGATTCTAAGTTTTCTTATACTTAACATTTATCCTTAACTTAACATCGTTTCTCATACACGAAAAGATGTCATGCAATCTGTTAAAAACTAACTGTTTTATGTTTGATACGTGTCCAGGTCCCTCCGAAATTTAAGGGAAATATGATCGTTGGAGTGGAGCCGACTGTTGGGAAGCTTTGCCTATAAATACAAGTTCATTTGAATGAGAAGAATACAATGTAGAGAGTGGATGAACTTGATGCATGTGAAGAAGCTGTGAAGTGATTTCTAGAGAGAGAAGCTCTTTCAACTTTTAGTACTTCGTGTGGATGTCATGAACAACTTGTTTGGGCATGAACAACTTGTTCATAATTGCTTTGTGTAGACTCTGATCGTGCTAATCGTGGGCTTCCGAGTTTGGAAGACAGAGGTTTCGATTTCCTTCTAAATCGAGGGCTTGCGGGGATAGCAAGACAGATACCGATCTTCAGATTGAGGGCTTACCTGGGTTTAGGTAAGATATACTTTATTGAAAGTATAAATCAAGGAACCTTTATCCAAGGTTGTTGGATACCTTTCTATTTGGTTGAAAATAATCTTGTTGTTATGTGTTTTCTATTTCAAGTTGTTTTATTTCTGCTGTAATCTTAACTTTGTTAAAGATAGAAATTATAAATTTCTTATACTTTATAATTCCGTTTCTCTGATTATATTACAGATTCTATATGATTTAAGGTAAAATATTTCTTTTAAGAAAAGTTTTCTTTAAGAGGTTTTTTGAATGTTTGTTTAACCTTGTTTAACTTTGTTAAACATTACCATATTTAAAAGTTCCAAAATAATTTTTTAAAGTATACAATTCACCCCCTCTTGTATATTGAGCATCTACATTCATTATTTTGATCCTACAATTAGTATCAGATGAGGTCTTTGAAATACTTATATTCACATATAAGTTTTCTTGCTCAACTTTTCTTTTTCTTATTTCGATTATAATCTTTTACTTATAATAAGTTTTGTGGAAAGAAATTCTTTTTAGTATAGTAGGAATTCATGTTGGATCTCTAGATAATCTCAATCCTACTAGACCACCAATCTTAGATGGAAATGACTATGAGTACTAGAGAGACAGAATTAAGACCTTTGTGATAAACACAGGTGTAGACAACTACATTATGTTAACTGGAGATTATAAGATTCTTGATAAGGAACTTAGAACCTTTACTAATCTGGAAAAGGTAGAATACCAGCTAAACTTTAAGGTATGTAATACTTTTCTTTGTTTCATGACTAGAAATATACAATGAAAAATTTCATCCTATGAAGATGAAAATAGTATTTGGAAGAAGCTTGAAGTAACTCACTTTGGAACTTCCAAAGTTATCGAAACTAGAAGAGCTATGCTCAGAGCTGAGTATCACGGTTTCTGCTTTCCTTATGGAGAACCCATATGTAAGGTACAACAAAGATTCATGACTGTTGTCAATAGCTTACAATCAATGGGTGAGAAAAGTTTAGATGATAAAGCTCTTGTAGACAAGATTATAGACATTATGCTTAACGACTGGGAATCCAAGAGAACTGCTATAGATGAAAATAGAAAAGTTACACAGATTTCTTTTGATGAACTATTTGGAACCCTTATTCAACATGAAACCAGAATGAAGAGAGATACTGATAATATTAAGAAGAAAAATGGGAATGGAGGTGTTGCTTTTACAACTACTTCAAATCATACAAAAGCCAATACTCCTGAGAGATTTACAAGATATAAGTCTAAAAAGGTTGTTGTTCAATCTGAATCTAGTGAAAGTGAATCTTCATAAAATGAGTTAGCCAATCTTGCTCGAAGGATGAAAAAGATTGTTGGGCAGAAGAACTTTCAATATAGATACAAGAAGAAAGATGGAAAAGATAAGAAAGATGGGGAAGTGAAATACTATGAATATAGAAGAACTGGTCATATCAGACATGATTGTACCTTACTTAAGAAAAGATACAAGAAAGACATGAATTCTAAGAGAAAGAAGAAAACGTTCTACAGATCAAAGCTTAAGAAAGTCCTAAAAGTCAATGACACTTGGAGTTTCAGTGGTAGAGATTCTTTTGACGATTATTCATATTATGAATCTTCTGAGCATAATAATATTAGTTTAATATCCTGAGCTTCATTTCAAAATCAATGTCTTATGGCTAAGGTATGAACTGCTGAATCCTTAACCAACATGTCTTTGAGTAAAAATTTCCCTGACAAAATATTTCTTCAGATGAAGAATCTTCTTCATCAGATAATGATAATGATTTACCTTCCTATGAGGAAGTTTCTATATTTTCTAAGTTTCTAGAGATAAGAAATTGAAAAGTTTTTAAGAAACTTGAAAAGGAAAATTCTAAAGAATTTATTTTAACAAACGAAATTTAAGATCTTTCCAAATATCTTGATAAGAAAAATGTTGTTTTAGAAAATCTTTCTAAGAAACTTGAGGAAGCTAATTCTGAGAAGGATAAGCTTTCTAAAGATCTTAAAAATTTGTTTTTTTTGAAAAAGATGTTTTAGAGGATAAACTTAACTCTAAGTCTATTATTCCAGAGGATAGGAATTTAGTCCTAAGACTAAAGTCTGAATTTTTTTCTTTGAAGAAACTTCTTGCAAACTTTACTTCTGGTAAGGAAAATTTTGACAAGATGTATTCTCAGATATGACCTCATGGTAATAATCAAGGATTAGGTTATTCTCATGAACAACATGTTTTTAGAAATAATTATTTTGTTCCTCCAAGAGACCCTTTTTGTACCAAATTCCAAAGTGCTGGGCATTGGAAGAAGAATTGTTCTTTAAATAATATTCAATCTCTTGGGTTTCATAAAGCCTAATTTTCTAAACAAATATGGATTCCCAAAATTTTATTATCTAATAATTCCAGATCCAAGAAAGTTTGGATTTTGAAAACCTAACTCTTCTTTTTTAGGTCAATGAAGGAAGTACCAACAACATATGGTACATGGATAGTGGATGTTCCTGGCACATGACTAGAAACAAAGACTATTTCAAAATGATTTTAAAGACTAAAGCTGAAAAAGTAACCTTTGGAGATAACTCTCAAGGAGAAATTGTCAGTATAGTTAACATTATTCTTCTTGGAAAATCTTTAATTTCAAATGTCTTATTTGTTAAAAGTATTAAGCACAACCTCATCAGCATAAGTCAATTATGTGATGAATGATACCTTGTGAATTTTAGGAATGAAAAGTGATTAGTACACAATTCCAAGGATGAATTTATTCTCTCAGCCCATAGGCAAGAGAATGTATACACACTAAACCTAGAAGACCTTAGAAGTCATGATATTCCTTGACTAAGTGCAATTGAAGATCAATCTTGGTTTTTTCAAAAAAGAATAGGACGTTGTAACTTAAGGAATCTTAATAAACTTTCTAATAAAAGACTTGTTAAGGATCTACCAGATCTTAGGTTTCATTCTTCAAAAGTCTGTGATCCTTGTCAATATGGAAAGCAACATAAATCTATCTTTAAATCTATAAGTGAAGTTACAACTTCTAATGCCTTATAGTTAGTGCACATGGACTTATTTGGTCCAATAAAAATTGGAAGCATTGGAGGCAAATGCTATGTGTTTGTCTTAGTTAATGACTAAACTAGATTTACTTGGGTATATTTTCTCACAAAGAAATCTGAAGATTTTTCTTATTTTAAAATTTTTAGAACTAAAGTTAAAAATGAGAAAAACCATCCATTGATAACTATTCATAGTGATCATGGAGGAGAATTTCAAAATTATGATTTTGAAACTTTTTGTAGTAAAAAAGGTATTACTCACAATTTTTCAACACCAAGAACACCTCAACAAGATGGTGTTGTTGAAAGAAAAAATCAAATTCTTCAAGAAATGACTAGAACCATGTTGAGTGAATATTCTATAGCTAAACATTTTTGTACTGAAGCTATAAGTACTCGCTGTGATACTATAAATCAAGTTTAAATTAGACCTTTTATTAATAAAACACCTTATGAGTTATGGACTGACTGAAAACTGAAAGTATCTTACTTTAATGTTTTTGGTTGAAAAGTATTTATCTTGAATAACAAGGATAACTTACATAAATTTTCACCCAAATTAGATGAAGGAATCTTCCTAGGCTACTCTACTAACTCTAAGGCATATAGTGTTTTTAATAAAAATACTTGCACTCTGGAAGAAATAGTACATGTTAATTTTGATGAAAATGATCCTTTTGTTTTCAAACAACCTGAAATTATTTCTAATATATTTCCTAAAAATGATCACCAACCTTTGATAGAATATCTTTTAGACAAGGATAATGTTCAATAAAATGTTTCTGAAACATTTACTCCTGAAGATTTTCTACCCTATATTGATGATCAAGCCTTTCAAAACCCAAGTCAACTGTTACTTAGAAATCATCCCAGTGATAATATCATTGGAAATGTTAATCAACCAGTAAGAACTAGAAGTTATTTAATGACTGAAGTTGAACATGTTGCTTTTCTTTCTCAATCTCAAACAAAGACTCCTGAAGAAGCCTTAGGTGATAAAGATTGGATAAAGTCTATGCAAGATGAGCTCAATGAATTCTTAAGGAATCAGGTTTAGACCTTGGTTGAAAAACCTAAGGAAACTTCTGTTATTGGAGTAAAATGGGTTTTTAGAAACAAATGTGATGAAAATGGAGTTATTGTTAGAAATAAATATAGACTAGTTGCCAAAGGCGATAACCAACAAGAAGGAATAGACTATGAAGAAACCTATGCTCCTGTAGCAAGACTTGAATCTATTCGTATTCTTCTATCCTTTGCAGCATTCTTTAATTTCGAACTTTATCAAATGGATGTAAAGTGTGTTTTTCTTAACGGTTATGTATAGGAGGAATCCTATATAGATAAGATCCCTGACTTTGAAGATACAAAACATCCTAATCATGTTTATAAACTTAACAAATCTTTTTATGGACTTAAATAAGCCCCTAGAGCTTGGTATGATATACTTTCAGGATTTTTTCTTCAAAAGAACTACGTTAAGAGAAATTCTAATCCAACCCTTTTCATTAAGAAAAATAATAAATATGTTTTGATTGTCCAAATTTATATTGACAACATCATCTTCAGATTAACACAACAATCCTTAACTGATTCCTTTGCGAATCTTTTGAAATCTGAGTTTGAGATGAGTATGATGGGTGAGTTAACATTTTTTTCTTGGTTTTCAAATTTCTCAAAAACCAAAGGGAACTTACATATCTCAAAATAAGTATATCAAATATCTTCTTAAAAAGTTCAGGTATGATAATTCTAAGAGTACAAGTACTCCTATTAGAACCTCTAATACTCTTAATATTGATGAAACATGGAAACATGTGGATCAAACATCTTATTGAGGGATGATAGAAAGTTCAATTTACTTAACAGCTAATCGACATGACTTAAAGTTCTCAGTATGCTTATGTGCAAGATTCCAAGAAAATCCTCAAGAATCTCATTTAAAATAAGTGAAAATAATTTTTCGCTACTTAAAGGGAACGTTAGATTTGGGACCTTTTTATTCCTCTGGAAATAATTTTGAACTTAAAAGTTTTTTAGATGCTGACTTCAGAGGTTGTAAAATGGATAGAAAAAGTACATCCAGAACTTGTAATTTCTTAGGAGATTTCTTAGTTTCTTGGTCATGCAAGAAACAACATTCTGTAGTACTTTCCACTGCTAAAGCTGAATATGTAGCAGCTGGAAGTTGTTGTGCTCAAGTGTTGTGGTTGCAACACATACTCACAGACTATGATATGAGTTTTAATAAGACTCAAATAATGTGTAATAACACAAATTCCACTGCCCTAAGTAAAAACCCTGCACATCAATCTCGTGTAAAGCACATAGATATTAGATATTACTTTCTTAGGGATCACACACTTAAAGGAGATATTATTCTTCAATTCATCATAACACAAGAACAAAATACTGATATTTTTATAAAGAAATTATCTTCTGATATATTTGAATACATTAAATAGAAGCTAGAAATGATTTCTACAATATAGTCATTCATATATACTTCTTGTTTAAATCATCTCCTAACATTAAACTGCTCCTTATTTTAGGGGGAGTATATATTTTTCTTGTTTTTATTCTTTTCTTAAGATTTTTTTATAAAAAATTAATATTTCTCTAATTTTTTTTAAAAAAAATTCAGTATTGGAAATTTCGTTATTGGAAATTTTGGTATTGGAAATTTTGGTATTGAAATCCCGGATTTTAAAACTTCTAAGAAAATTCTTATAATACCGATAAAATTTCTCTGAGTATTCCAAAAGGTAATTTCTCTTTCCCTTTATTTTCTTATCTTAAGTTTAAATTGTTGGTATTTTAAAATTTTCAATTATGATGTACATTACTACAAAAGATCAGAATTCATATTTCCTATATCCATCCTCAACTGTCAGATCATATCAGGTTATGATCATCCGTTTGATTATATTATGGAAGCTGAAAATCCATAGCCACGTTTATATAAGGGGTGCCTCATTTTTAAGCACCACGTCATCCTTACTGATATTTGTGCCGAAGCTCTTTTGCCATCAAAGTTTTAATTCCGATTCCTTTGTCTCTATCTCCCTAAATGACTCCTGAATCCTCAGCAGACCAGATGCCGACTGATAAGGAAATGAAGGACTGGTCAATCTTTAGGGAAAGGTTGGTTTACCCCATCTTCTTTGCAAAATACGAATCCCTTATTTCTAAGGTAATAAAAAAAATGGATGGGAAAGTGTTTGTGTTGTTAAAGGAAAAAGTTAGGATCCGGTTTATCCTGATCTGGTCATTCAGTTCTATGAATCTGTTACATTTTTCCAAAAGGATGGTAAGGATATACTTAAGTTCAAGTGTTATGATAAGATATATAGAGTCCCCAATAATAAGACAACAAATGTTCTTAACATTCTATATGAAGGGAAATCCATTCTATGCTCTCAAAAACTCCCTGAGAAAGAAGGTTCTTTTGAGAATCTCAAAGCTCTGGATTATCTTGGTCGCAAGTGTGTTAAGAATATGAAGATTACAAATCTTTCAACAAACCACAAGATGGTAGGTCTCTAGATGCAAGGATTTCTTATACCAAGAAAAGGAGATAATGACTCTATAAAGATATGTGATATCTTTATGTTAGACTTTCTTGTCAACTTAAGGAAAATCAACTTTATGAAGTACATATTTCTCACCATCTAGACAATAAAAGGTGGATCCATCAGATCTTAGATACTTATGTATCCGGCAAATATATCTCGGATAATTGTGATGTGCCTTCAAGAGTTGAATGTTCCTTGCCGATCAGTATCAACGCCTTTCAAGATTTTTTTACTCAGTGATGACACTCTAAGAAGGATGAAGGTAGAGTTCTTATAGGAATCCAAGAGTTTTGAAGAAATGGTTATCCAGAACAAGGGAGATGTTCCCAAATCTTCAAAATTAGTACCCAAGAAAAGAAAACTTGATAAACCAAGCCTTACAGTACCAGTTTCTGAAGTCCCGATATCAGCACCTCCTCTTGTAAAGAAACCAAAATCCTATTCCGATGCAACAATTTCAAAGTGGAGAGAAATGGAAGCTACCAGAAAGGAAGGAGATTCTTCCTTTGGATTAAATCCTACAGATTCTAAGGCCTTGAAATTCAACCAAGCTGAAAATATCGAGAAAGAAAAGAAGGAGAAGAAGTTAAAGAAGAAACCCTTGGAAGCTCAAGTGTGTCGGTCAATTATAAAAGCTGTGTAAAAGAAGTCTCAACAAGTACAGGAATCTGAAGTTGTTTATAAGAAACCAGTTGACACTCTGGAAATATAGAAATCCAAGAAATTTCTATCTTTATCAGAACCTGTTAAATAAATAGAAGATCATATAGTTCAAGAAGACTACGATAATGTTTTAAGGGAAGTAGAAGACTACATTGGAACTCCTTCAAGTTCAGTATCTAAATCTATTTCAGAAGAACAAGTTGAAGAACAAGTTGAAGAACAAGATGAAGAATAATTTGAGGAAGAGGTAGAAATTGAGGAAGAGTTAGAAGTTGAAGAAGAAGAACAAGTAGAAACTGAAGTGGAAGAAGAAGGGAAAGAAAATGTTGATCATAAATGTGGTGAAGAAGAATAATTTCAAGAGAAATAAGATGAACAAGGAGATATAAATTTTATCCAAGTTTCAGATGAACAATCACTAGTTCGAAATCCAGCCAAAGGAAAAAGTGTTTTGGTTCCTCATATGAAAAAGAAACACCTCAGAAGTCTTCCAAGAGAACAGAAAAATTAGTTTCCTTAACTCCAAGAGGAGCTCAGAAAGGAAAATTTGTTTCAGGTTCCAAATCCTCTTCATCTATTGAACATGAATTTTTCAATCTATCTTTAAGAAAGTTAGTCAACGCCATTCCAGTTATTGTAAATATAGATGCCCAAAGTCAAATAATGTAAGAAACTCTGAATCAAAAGACGGAATCAACCAATATTCTTATGGAAATGGTGGTCAAGAAAGAAGCAAACTTCAATAATCTTTTGATTGATTAGAAAGTTCAGAAGGTCACTTGTAAGAAAGTCTTTAACCGCACCAAGACTATCAATGAAGAGCTAAGACAGTTCTATGACTTTATGGATTCAACAAATGGAGATTTCAATACTTGTGAAACTGAGTTCAACAAGGTCAAGGCATTAATCTCTGAGAAATCTAGTCAACTAAATTATGTTTCCCAATCTGTTAGCAGTGAGAAGGAAGTAAGAGCCGAATTATAGAGAAAGGTGGCTACTCAAGAAGAAAGGATCTTGTCCTTAGAAAAGAAGAATCATGATCAGGAGATACTGTTGATGAAGTTTGAATAAGATCATAAGGAAGTGAAGAAACTCAAAGCCTTGATAAAGAAGAGGTTGTTTGAGAAAAAAAAAGGATGGATGATTTTTCTTACATTCTGATGTTTTGTTGTAATCTGAACCTTATTTCCAAAATTTCCTTAAGAAGCTACTTGCATATCATTCTTTTGTTCTCGAATGTATTCTTGCTTAACCTTAAAGGTACATATTATACTTCTCCATTCTTTTACCTCATTTTGAAAATCACAAAGGGGGAGAATTTATTCAAAGGAAAAATTTAATGAAGATATCAAAAGAGGAGAATCTATTGAGGGAGAGTATGGTAAGAAAGGACAATGGCCAAGTAAGGGGGAGTTTTATTTTAAGAAGAGATGTTTTTCTAAGGGGGAGATATTTTCTTAAAGATCAAGAATACGATCCTTGGGAAACATAACCTAAGGGGGAGTTAGTCTTATTCATCATAAATCTCATTCAAAGGAGGAGATAAGTTTTTTTTCATACTTGTTTATCTAAGTCAATATATTCTTCCTTAGCAAAGTTTTTTATGCTTTCCAAAAGGGGGGATATTATTGAGTCAATAAGGTTATCTTATGACTTATCCATTCCTTATGTTCTTATGTTTTGAAAATCACAAACACTTTTTCTAAAGTTCTGTATTTTTCTTAGGTTCTAACTTTTTCTTAAGTACTGTTTTTTTCTTAAAATCCAGAATTACCCTTCCGTTATACTTAGAGATTTTTCATTACGATTTTTCATTCTGTTATACTTATAAATGTTTTATTATGATTTTTCATTCCATTATACTTATAGATGTATCATTACAGTTTTCCATTCTATTAGATTTACATATTTTTCATACCGTCTTTATGATACCGATTCCGGTGTATATATGATACCATCTTTGAGATATCGAATCTGGTGTATAAGTGATATCATCTTTGAGATATCGAATATGTTGTATAAGTGATACCACCTTTCTGACACCGAATACAGTGTATAAGTGATACCATCTTTATCATACCGATTCTGGTGCAAAAGTGATTCTATTTTATGATTCCGGATCTGGTGCAAAATTCATTCTGATTTTATGATTCCGATTCCGGAACAAATGTGATACCAGTTTCACAATCTGATTTAATTTTCCTTATGAATCTATTTTCTTTATAATATTAGAGTTGTTTAAATGTATCATTCCAATGATATCAGATTCTATGTTTTCTTATAATTAACATTTATCCTTAACTTAACATTGTTTCTCATACTCAAAATGATGTCGTGCAATTTTTTATAAACTAACCTTTGTATATTTGACACGTGTCCAGGTCCATCTAAACTTTAAGGAAAATATGACCGTTGGAGTGGAGTCGGCCGTTGGGAAGCTTTGCCTATAAATACAATTTCATTTGAATGAGCAGAATACAATGTAGAGAGTGGATGAACTTGATGCATGTGAAGAAGTTGTGAAGTGATTTATAAAGAGAGGTTCTTTCAACTTTTAGTGCTTCATGCAGATGTCGTGAAAAACTTGTTTGGGTGTGAAAAACTTTTTCATACTTGCTTTATGCAGACTCCGATCGTGCAGATCGTGGGATTCCAGGTTTGGAAGACATAGGTTCCGATTTCTTCTAAATCGAGGGATTGCGAGGATAGCAAGACAAATACTGATCTTTGGATTGAGGCCTTACCTAGGTTTGGGTAATACAGACTTTCTTGAAAGTATAAATCAAGGAACCTTTATCCACGGTTGTTAGATACCCTTCTCTTTGGGTTAAAAGAATCTTGTTGTTACCTGTTTTCTATTTCAAGTTGTTTTATTTCCGTTGTAATCTTAACTTTGTTAAAGATAGAAAGTATAACTTTCTTATACTTTCTAATTCCGTTACTCTGATTATATTACAGATTCTATACGCTTTAAGGTAAAATCATTCCTTTTAGAAAAGGTTTCTTTAAGAGGTTTTAGGAATGTTAGTTTAACATTATTTAACTTTGTTAAACATTGACATCTTTAAAAGTTAAAAAGGAATTTTTTAAACTATAAAATTTACCCCCCTCTTGTATATTGAGCATCTACATTCATTATTTTTATCCTACAAGGTTCATTTTTATAATTGAGGCATCTAGCACACTTGTCAATTTTAAAAATTTTAAAATAATGTCGAGATAGTTTTATAGAAAAATGAAACCAAATTGTCTCTTATAATAATATTAAAATTATAAGGTAGAAATAAAACCATCAATAGGGGTTTCAGTGAATTTTTAGTTCATTTTAAACGTTATCATTTTATTTTAATCCCTCAGTAATCCTATTTTAACTTTAATCGTGGTGACAAATTCATAAAGATTTTATTATTACATATCAAAAAAATGAAAGTGTAATAATTAAAAAAATTGGATATGTTGATTAAACGTTTTGAATACATATTATAAAATTCAATTCATAGAAGTTCCCTAATTTAACTTAGACATACCATGAAACATTCGTCGAACATATGGCTTAAACAAATTTGTTTTTCAATAATAAGATTATCATACATTAATTATTTGAATTTTAATAATAATTTTATGAATTGAAATTAATATAGGAAGATATATAATATATATATTTCATTTAAAATATTTATCAATTAATATTATATTCATAAATAAAAATTTATAACCATCATATTTTTTTAAATTCCAAAAAAATATATCACTTTTTTCCTCAAAATAATTATTTCTTTACCTTTATCAAATGGATAGTCAATAAATTTTTAATTATACATGTTATAAAATATTATTATAAATAGTATTATGAATAGTCAAATACCTAATTTTTAATTATTTGAAAATTTAATCTCTATGTAATAAACTTTGTAACTCATTCTAGGGTTATTTGGACCATGTAAGCTTCTTATTAATATTCATCCTATCAAATTATAACTTTTATGCCAAGAAATAATAAAATGTGTTCTATATTATCATTTTTATAAAATACAGTTTTCACATAAATTAACTAATTCTCATGTGTTATTGAAAAAAACAGGTCCATTTTTAAATCATCGTAGAAAAATTATCTTAAGGAGGAATTATGCGATTTTTATAAGAATATTGGTTTTTAGTGAATAATTACAAATACCATTTTCTGTTAAACTTTCAATTATATTCATTACAATGCCTCATTGTGATTTAAATATCATATTCATGTAAAAAAGTCATATTTCATTAGATATAATATAATATTCTACATTTGAATCATAATTATACCTAAGTTTTTTATAAGTACATCTTTGGGTTTAAAATCATACTTTTTCTAAAATATATTTTCTATTTTGTTTCCCATTTTTTTAAAATTAATTTTAACATATTCTTGAAATTAATTTATAAAAAAACGAGTTCACATTTTTAATAATGAGGTTCAAATATTTTAAATAGAACCCTTTTATTTTTGGTCATTATGAATAGTAATAATGGTAAATAATTTTGACTACTGTAAATGGTATATCGGCTAATTATGGTTAAAACTATTATTTTAAGAACTATGGATAACCAAGAAACATGAATTTAATCTATTATATGATTGGGTTTAGACTATATATATCAAAAATTTTATATTATGGGTTATTTGTTTCATGTTTCTTTAGATATGACTTATATATAATTTTATTTATTGAAAAATATAAAATTTCACTCTCTTGATTTTCAATTTAACATATATGTTCACATAGGGTTAAAAATGATGTGGAAGAGTAATAAATTTAATTTCAACAGTAGTAAAATTATTTATAATAATGTCATTTTTTTAATTTCTAGTGATGAAATAATAATCGTAATTACTTGTGCAATGCTGACTTATTGCTTATGCAAGCTATAGAAAAATCAAGTAATTGATTTTAAAAAATATACAATAAATTTTTTTGGGTGAGAAATAGTGCCTCAAAAATTTATTAGATATTTATAATAGATTAGGTCTGTTTTAAATGTATATATTATAATAAAATTATTATCTTGATAACCCAAAGTTAAAGTAAATGAATAGTTCCAAAAAATTACATTAATGATATTTTTAATAAACAATATTTAATAAAATTAATTATAATTCATCAAAACCCTAAATTTAGCTATGATAATGTTGTATTCTTCTACATAATATACATTTTCAATTTTTGTGGCACTTTTCCTTTTATAGTAGCTTTCATGGCACCTAAATATTAAAAAAATTGATATCATGGTATTCATAAAGAGGGTTAAGTAGGGAGGAAAAAAATAAATGTGGTTGAAAAAACCAGAAAAAACATGTTCATATTTTTTTGGATGAGATTATTTAGACTGATAACAATATTATTTTTAAATACATCAATTTTTTTCCAAATTTAGATGAAAATTATTGTATATTAATTTAATAATTTATGTAATTTTAAAAATTCCCCTCCACTAACTTTTAGAAGGGATAATCCTCTTCTCTCTTACCCACACCATTCATGAACAATATTTCTTCCAATACCAACCAAAACACATTAATAAAATGAATAAACATGTCTTAAAGGTCTTATTTTGGTCATAATACCATCCTTAAAGGGCTTACATTTTAAATCAAAGGTTGATGTTCGAATAAGTGGTGTATCTTTTAACTGAATGTTTTCCTTTTATTTTTTCTGATAAATAATTAAAATAGTTATATAAATTTCTATATAATAAAAAATATATCTTATATATTGAAATGTTATTATTTTAATTTAAAAACCTAAACCTATCTCTTTATTATATCAAATGGGTACTGAATCCATTTTTCATCTGCACAAAAGACTACCACCTGATGAACGGATGAAATTTAGTTCCCATCACCACATCTCATAGATGGCTATAAGGATGGATTTTATGAATATATATGGTATTAATAACATAATTAAAATTATATTTAGATAATATATAATCTATTTTCATTCCTTTCCTTCTATTGAAAAATAATAATGTCGTCTGTCCGTACTTATGGATTTCCACCCCCAAAAAGAGATGTTATTTGTTTTTAAACACCTCATCACATGCCTATTAAAAATAATGCAATTAAATAGGTAATATTTTAGTGAGGAAATTATAAGTATTTGTGATAGATATAAATAATAATTACACTATTTTCATCATGTTCAGTGAAAAATGGATGTGATACTCATGTGTACATATAACCTACAATCTCCATGATTGTAACATAATTCATCTTTTATTACCATCATTCATGTATGGTTATAAAATTATATTTAAAATATAAAAATTGTACATTTTTTGATTATTATTCTATAGAATATGTAACAATTATAAATTTTACCATGGTCAACATACTGATGTCCTTTTGAATATATGAACCAAAAAACATTAAAATACATAAGGTGGATTTAACTGATAAGTAATTAAATATATAATTTAATTCATTGTTTAAAATTTAGTATTAATCTCAGAAATTATTCATATAAAATAAAATAATTGATATAATTTTATTATATATGTGTTAAGGGTCATACATATCAATTATGTAATCGAGGTAAGGGATCTCATCAAAATTTTCCTTCATTGACGCATATTTTAAAGTTACACACCAATTTAATTTTTTATGTTGTATATATTGAAATATATATACTTTACATCATAAATAATTCATATATGATTTTATTTTATGTTACAATTTATATTACTTCATTCAAGATAATTCACTATGAATGTTACCAAGTGTCAAGAGATTTCTTAAGTCATTTTCAATTAACTTGGTTATACATTTTCTACATTGACATTTTTATTCCATGATTTTATGATAATTGATATATAAATTGTTTTATTATGTATTAAAAATAATTTATATTTATTTAAAAATGTTAAAATAATCACTTTATGGATTAATTATCTATTAGCAAGTTGTGATCTTTGTAACAATTTTGGTTGTCTGAGTCTCTTTTTCATATGACATAAATTAT
This sequence comes from Viscum album, assembly GCA_963277665.1. Taxonomy (NCBI): domain Eukaryota; kingdom Viridiplantae; phylum Streptophyta; class Magnoliopsida; order Santalales; family Viscaceae; genus Viscum; species Viscum album. The sequence goes on from OY728145.1 coordinate 398,305,892, forward strand.
GTCATACACCATGATTGCCATGTAAGGTGTAAGGAATCAGACATAAAAATTACATATTCATGAATTGATAAACTATAATTAAATTTCTCACATTTACAAAGATTATTTAGGTTTATAGTTTGTGATTGTTATTTTACAACTCTTATATAAAATTACTATACATACAAAGTGGAAATATTTAATCAATATATATTTTCCCCATAATATCAAACTATTAAAATGAATCATGTTTTATATTCTTGAAAAAACTTTTTGTCTTTCAACATTAATAATTATTTTCCCTTACCCATAATTAAAACCAATGAAAAACAATATAAAAAATTGGATGCGCATAAAAATTTCAGAAAGGGACATAAAAATAAAGAATGAAATTATTAGTCTATAAATACATATAAAAATTTTACTTTTTAAAAATAAAAACTGAACCCAAAATAAATTTTTTTATTACCTATAAAATCACTATACCAGATAAAATATTTTTATAAAACATTTCATAAGAAACCATAATTTCTAAATAAAACTCAAAAAAGATTCATTGAGATTATGAAAAAATCTTAATATATTTTTTTATGAAGTTATACTATTTGGACTTATGAAATTGAATATTATTTTATTTACCATTTCAAAAAATAATATTTTTATAATAATTCATATAAAGGATATATAAATAATATAGGTAACATAGAGAATTAATTTCATATCACTTATATAAATAGAAAAAACTTCATGATTTCACATATAATAAAAAATCATAGTTACATGTGTAATAACCATCTTGGTTAAATTTGGAATAACCATCACATTATTTTCCAATAATACATTTAGAGAAACCTATTTGGTTATCTTTTTTCTTTTACCATATTCATTATAAATATATAAAAGGATCAACCAACCTTAGTTAATAATTGAATCACCCATCATCATTATCAATTTCCATGAACCATAACAAAATACGTAAAATATTTTATCATAAGAATATTCTTTTCTCCCATAAGAAAACATTTTGGAATGCTAATAACCTTTGGTAGAATAACACAAATATAGAGAATGAGGTTTGTTCTTTTATTAAAACATGAATTCTTGTGAAGGAATATGAAAATAAAATAATCATTATGGGGGTGTTGAATTTTTTTCTCCACATATGTTAAAATATAACATTCATGTTTTAATTTTCAAAATAAAATAAAATGTATTCCATAAATATATTACTTTTGAAAAACTTTTTTATAGATTAAATAGTGAAAAAATACTTTAAAATTATTTTACATTGGTATTAAAAAATTAATATTTTTTTCAAAATATGTTTTTGAAGAAAAAGTGAGTTTTAAGAGAAATATTAAATAATTTTTTTAAAAGAATGTCTCATATATAAATTATTAAAAAAAATTATTTATATTGGAAGCAGATTAAAGAAGTAAAACATAGAAAAAACTAATTGTATAAACCCCTGATGTATAAATATTATTTTTTAAAACATTTATAAGGACATGGAAATGGAAGTGAATTATTTTAAAATTAACCTTGAAAACATTTAAAACATGGGTTTCAATGTAAAATGTACCTCACCTTGATTCAAACTCATATTGTATGTTATTTATCTTCTTGAATAATAATATTATGTCAATTAATTAATTTTATTATAAACTGTTTAATTTTATTACTCCTTTATCTAATTTTTTACCATGATATAATAATTACTTAAATCATTTGTATTCACATCAGATGTTTTCATGATATTCGGTTGATAAGTCCAAAATGTATTCTGTAAGATGATGATGGTCAAAGAGGTATTTTTTAAATCATATACAAAATATTAATCACGATATAATTATAAAATTAAAAATATTTAAATAATAATTTTTAATCAAACCATTAAATATGATTATGAAAGGTTAACTATGTTACAATCATGGTGATTTTTGGTCGTATGTATTCATGAGTAACAATCCCATTCTTCTGAAATAATTATAGAAAGAAGTTAAGAACTATTTTATCATTATGAATTACAATAGTATCATAAATATCATATTATTTATTTAAATAAACTTATATATATCATCCATGTCATTTGGGGATAAAAACTAATCACATAGCTTTTTGGTGGAGGTAGTTCGCACAGATGCATGAATGATGTTATCAGTATCATGTGAATAAAAATGTAATATTAGGAAAGTTATATCATCTTTTTAGATTGATATGTATTTCATGAATATAATATATATACATTAATTTAATCATTATAAACATTCATGAGAGATGGTAATGGAAAATGATTTTTTTTAGTTCGTAAGGTAGTGGTCTGTTCGACACACGAACAATGGTTTCATTTTCCAATTGATGAAAGAGGATATGAATACAGATTATTCCATTAACATAATAAAATATCAGTATATATATGATACTATAGTAATTATTTTATTATTAGTGAATAATAATTGAGGGAAGTGGAATAAGAAATAAAACTAAAACATTTTGTTAAAAATTATACCTATTCTTCAAAAAATATCATCCGCTTAACACCATAACACCAGTAATATTGGTATTATGTCCTAATAAGGTCTAAAAAATATTGGGAGATATTTTTTTAAAATATTTTAAATGATATTGTACTATAAAATGTGTATTGAAGATGTTATTAATTTATAATATCTGGTTCCCTTTTATAAGAGAGGGGACATGCACTCTTGGAATTTTTTAAATTAATAATTTAAAATAAATTATTTTTGATGTAAAAATTAGTAGAAATTGATATGAATCACATATATAATGATTATGAGTCTAAAAATCTCAAAAAATATTTTTTAAAATTTTTATAACACATTTGTATCCTTATCCTTTTGTTTTAAACCCCTATTAAACCTTTTCATACTTACCATGACAACATGGGTTATTACATTCTTGGGGTCAAGATAGTTAGAGTAAATGAAAAAATTCCCATAAATAGACTATGGTGTTGTACCTCTCGTACCCCTCGTGGTTTAATTTTCATGATCACAATCACTCTCTTATTTATCTAATCTTGTTTTAAGTGTTTTTGGATGATAGGCATGATTTCAGGTTGCCAAGGAATTGGGCCAAGAAAGCTGAAAGCAAAAGTGGACTGATTTCAGTCCACCGGCCAACCGGTGGATGACCACCAGCCAGCCGGTGGACTCTTGACAGGAGGCATTCCCTCTGTCCAGACCATCGGCCAACCGGTGTCCCATCACCGGCCATCCGGTGGAACCCAGACAGAAGGGAAACCTACTGTCTCCTCACTGGCCAACCGGTGGCCTCCTCACCGGCCAACCAGTGGAGCCTGGGCAGAAGGCCTCTCCACTTTCCAAAGCACCGGCCAACCGGTGGCACTGTACCGGTCAGCCGGTGGAGCCAGTCAAACTAGCTGTTGGGCTTTGACCAGACTTGTCCACTTGACTCCCAACGGCTCATAAGGCCTCTCCAACGGCTCCGAAGACCCCCAAAGGCCATATGAGGGTTCCCCCTCTATAAATAAAGGACTAGGAATCCCCGGAAACGTACGGAAGCCCACGGGAACATTTTTCATCATTTGGAAAACCTCCGGCGCTTTCCTTCAAGGATCCCCAATTGCTCCAACCCACTTCCACATCCAAGGAGCACCACCATAGAAGCTTGGGAGCTCTCTTCATCAACTCCAATCAATCCATTGGCGCCCAAGGCTTCTCCACATTACGGTTTTTTATTATTTATCTTTTTGAGCATCAATTTGGGTTTGTGCCTACAAACCCCCATTTCTTTGATCTTCCTTTTGTTTGGATTTTCACACCACCTTAAAGGTGTGAAGAGGTTAGTCAAGCCTTCCCTTTAAAAGGCTTGAGTCATAGGTGAGCTAACCTTCACCTGTAAGAAGGCTAGTGGGTTCTTGCTCAACCATTAAAAGAAAGCGGGTTCTTGCTCAACCATTAAAAGCAAGCTGTAATAGGTTCTAGACTACCTTAAAGTCTAGTGGGTTTCTTGCTAAAACCATTTAAAAGCAAGCGGTAGTAAATCTCTCAACGGTTGAGTTGGGAGCGGAGACGTAGGCTTTGGTATAAGCCAAACTCCGTTATCAAGTTTTGTGTCTTGCCTCTTTTATTTCCGCTGCACTTTGATAATTGTTTTAAATTGTTAATTATTTTTTAAAAGGCAATTCACCCCCTCTTGCCATCACTCTCCGACCCAACATTTGGTATCAGAGGAAAATTTGAGTAATACCTTCACCAGTTTCAAATTCAAGATCCATTGTGATGGCTTCATCTTCTTTCGCCCCCGAAGGTTATTCATTGGGTCGTGCTCCATTTTTTGATGGAACCGACTATACCTATTGGAAAACCCGCATGACTACTTTTCTTAGAAGTATAGGTTATCCTATTTATAAAATTGTCATGCATGGTTATTCTCTTTCTTCTCCCGATGAATCCAAATGGACTCAAGCCGATATTAAAAATTTTGAGCTTGATGGCAAAGCCATGAACGCTCTTCATTGCGGCCTTGATCGTAATGAATTCAATCGAGTTTCCACATGCACTTCATCTCATGAAATCTGGAAACTTTTGGAGGTTACCCATGAGGGGACCAACAAAGTTAAGGATACTCGATTGGACATGTATCTCCAAGATTTTGAAAGTTTTACCATGCATCCATCTGAAAATATAACTGAAATGTTTACTCGTTTTACTGACGTTTGCAATGGAAGAAAATCTCTTGGAGATGATGTTTCTGCAGAGATGATGGTCAAGAAGATCCTTTGGATCCTACCAAGCTCATGGGCACCGAAAGTCACGGCAATCCAAGAAGCAAAAGACTTCAAGAACATGCCGGTCGAAGAGCTCATCGGATCCCTCATGACCTACGAGATCACCATGAGGAGGCAAGTTGAAAAGGAAGGCAACCTCATCAAAACTCCAAAGAACATCGCCTTCAAAGTTCAACAAGAAGAAAGATCCTCCTCCTCATCGTCTTCCTCTTCAAGCGGCGATTCAGAAATGGAGAATCTTGCCCGCAAAATGCACAAATTCATGAAGAAGCACAATAAGAAGAAATCCCGCAAGGCTCGAAAGGACGAACTCGACGAAAAATCCGAGCCCGAGGTAACATGTTACGGGTGTGGCAAGAAAGGCCATTACAAGCCCGATTGTCCAATCAACAAGAAAAAGGCCAAGCAAAAGGAAAAGAAGAAGGAATTCAAGGCCACATGGAGTGATAGCTCTACATCCTCCTCCTCCTCCTCCTCAAGTGACAACGGTAAAAAATGCCTAATGGAATTTCATGAGGTATCCTCTTCCGACTCCTCTTCCTCTTGTTCTTCCAATTATTTCAATCATTTATCTTATGAGGATCTCCAACATGCTAGAGATCAATTGGAGGAAGGTTTTCACAAACTTTCTTCCAAATTTGTTTCTTTAAAAAAGAATTTCAAAAAAATTTCTTCCGAAAAGGAACAACTTCTCAAAGAAAAGGAGGAGTTGTCCCTCAAGATCCAAAACCTTCCCGATGTTGATTCTATGGAATTAACAATCAAGGATTTAAGGGAATCCCTAGCTAAGTTCACCGAAGGTGAACATAACCTTTCGAAGCTCCTTGGTTCCCAATGCGTATCTAGAACCACCCAAGGGATTGGCTATTCCAAGCAAGCTTCCTCTTCCCATGCTCCAACTATTTTTGTAAGGGTGAGCTCCCAATATAAATTTTGCAACTATTGTAAAAAACCCGGGCACTTAATTTATGAGTGCGATTGCAAAAATGCCCGGTATGGAAGGCCCAAAACCATTTTCTTTAATGATGAATTTCATAGGAGAAGACCCGCCACTAGACAAGTATGGATTGAAAAATCCCTTTTAGAAAGTCTCACCGGACCAAAAATTGTCTCGGTTCTAAAATCCTCTCCCCGGTGATTTGTTGTTTTTATTTAGGGGGAGTTAGGATTGTTTAAGCCTTTTTGCTTTATTTTAAAAACTTTCAATTCAAAACTTTCAATTTCAAAACCTTCAATTCAAAACTTTCAATTCAAAACTTTCAATTCAAATCTCAAAAATTTCAATTGGTTTAAAAACTCTATCTTGTTTTTCAATCCTTTCCCTCAATCAAGTTTTATGTCCCGTGCTATTTTGATAATCACAAAGGGGGAGAAATTCTTGGTTGATTGGGGGAGAAATATTTCTCTCATGCTTTGCTTTACTTTTCAATTTATCCTTTAAAGCATGCCTTTTATTTCAGTCTTTTACATTGCTTGTTTTGGTGATTGTGACCATCAAAATAGGGGGAGATTGTTGTACCTCTCGTACCCCTCGTGGTTTAATTTTCATGATCACAATCACTCTCTTATTTATCTAATCTTGTTTTAAGTGTTTTTGGATGATAGGCATGATTTCAGGTTGCCAAGGATTTGGGCCAAGAAAGCTGAAAGCAAAAGTGGACTGATTTCAGTCCACCGGCCAACCGGTGGATGACCACCGACCAGCCGGTGGACTCTTGACAGGAGGCATTCCCTCTGTCCAGACCACCGGCCAACCGGTGTCCCATCACCGGCCAGCCGGTGGAACCCAGACAGAAGGGACACCTACTGTCTCCTCACCGGCCAACCGGTGGCCTCCTCACCGGCCAGCCGGTGGAGCCTGGGCAGAAGGCCTCTCCACTTTCCAAAGCACCGGCCAACCAGTGGCACTGTACCGGTCAGCCGGTGGAGCCAGTCAAACTAGCCGTTGGGCTTTGACCAGACTTGTCCACTTGACTCCCAACGGCTCCGAAGGCCTCTCCAACGGCTCCGAAGACCCCCAAGGGCCATATGAGGGTTCCCCCTCTATAAATAAAGGACTAGGAAGCCCCAGAAACGTACGGAAGCCCACAGGAACATTTTTCATCATTTGGAAAACCTCCGGCGCTTTCCTTCAAGGATCCCCAATTGCTCCAACCCACTTCCACATCCAAGGAGCACCACCATAGAAGCTTGGGAGCGCTCTTCATCAACTCCAATCAATCCATTGGCGCCCAAGGCTTCTCCACATTACGGTTTTTTATTATTTATCTTTTTGAGCATCAATTTGGGTTTGTGCCTACAAACCCCCATTTCTTTGATCTTCCTTTTGTTTGGGTTTTCACACCACCTTCAAGGTGTGAAGAGGTTAGTCAAGCCTTCCCTTTAAAAGGCTTGAGTCATAGGTGAGCTAGCCTTCACCTGTAAGAAGGCTAGTGGGTTCTTGCTCAACCATTAAAAGCAAGTGGGTTCTTGCTCAACCATTAAAAGCAAGCTGTAATAGGTTCTAGACTACCTTAAAGTCTAGTGGGTTTCTTGCTAAAACCATTAAAAAGCAAGCGGTAGTAAATCTCTCAACAGTTGAGTTGGGAGCGGAGACGTAGGCTTTGGTTTAAGCCGAACTCCGTTATCAAGTTTTGTGTCTTGCCTCTTTTATTTCCGCTGCACTTTGATAATTGTTTTAAATTGTTAATTATTTTTTAAAAGGAAATTCACCCCCCTCTTGCCATCACTCTCCGACCCAACATATGGTACATATTTTAAACCATTTCCTAATAAAGTGGATGATGTTAGAATATTTTTATATTTTATAATTTTTAATAAATTATTTTTTTCATAAAATATCAATAATGTCAATTTTCAAACTATTCATTTTCTTTGAATTTTTATAACATGAGGGAAATAAAAAACTATAAATTTTTTTAATACATAAATAAAATTATATTTTTATCTTTAATTTTCATGGGTTGTGTTATTATTTCAAATTATTATATTATTTATATATTTAATATCATTTATTTTGTTTTACAATTATTGGATTAATTTATACTTTAGCAATGTTTACGCATTTGAGGTAATTATATTTCCATTAAAATTTAAAAATAAATTACCCTTGAGGAATATAAATAACATTAATTTAATTTAATTTATAAATGAACATATCATCTCTTATACCCATGTAAAAATATATTATATTCATTAAAAATAAGATTGTGACATTTTTGGATATTCATTACATAAAATATAATGGCCATAATCTGATCCAAATTGTATCCAAAGGTCATAAAACCGAATATTGGATGTATATTTTTGTTATTCAATCATAAAATAAAATTTAGGCAACTTTTTGGATCATTTCGTAGTCCTTATCATATTATTTATAACCCTTAAATAACTCATTTACCCTTTACAATTATAACAAAAATTACAATGGTTACTATTCTTAAAAAAATAAAAGAGAAATATTTACAAAATTTGGACCTCTTAATTCCAAATGTTTAATCCATTATATAATATTAAAAACATATAAGTATAAGATTTTAATATAATATCAAACTATAAAAACAAGATGGAATTTTTTTTAAGAAAAATACCTATTTAAATGTAATCTAAAATATAATTTTACTTTGTAAATACTGTCAATGAATAAAAATTCAATAAAGAAAGCATGGTGATAAAAAGTACATATGAGGAGGAGAGTGAAGGATGAGATACGGGGCTCCTCTCTCTAACCTGGCGGCGATCTAGGGTTTCATGGCGTCGAAGCTTGGATCTGCGAAAGACTACGAGGTCGAGGGTTGTAATGCTAGCGGTGTTGCTGCAAACAGCGGGGCACTGGCGTCACTGGTCGTGTGGCGAGTTGCGATAGTGACGGCGGTCACTGGTATTTCTGAAGTCGCGGATTGTAATGCTGGTGGCGGTGCTGCGAAGACCGGTGGAGTGTCGGCACCACAGGTTGGGCGGAGGATTGAAGCGGCGGTCAAGGGTTATGTCTCTGAGGTGGTCGGTACCTCCCATGTCGTTGAGATGAAAACCATGACGGCGTCCGAGGGTGTGGGCTGTGAATTTCACGACGCCACTGCGAGAATCAGTGACGTTTTGCAGGCGCATGTTGAGCGGATTTCTGCACCTGGTGGAAATCCGGTGACATCTCAAGAGACCGGATTTTCTTTGATTTCTACTGATGTCCAGAAGGCTCCCTTTGATCTGAAAATGGATACGCTGCCATAGGGGGTTCCCTATTAAGGATCCTCTTCCAACTGCTCATTTTCCTGCTTTAAAGGTACGTCTGATTCTTCCATTAGAAGGAAATGGAACATTGCTCATATAAAAGCGGATCCTCATGCTGTTTCAGAAAGACTCAAAATGGGATAATTTTCAATCATTTCTAGACTTTTTTTACCCAAAGGCTCTTAGACTATGAAAATTGAGGAGGTTAAAGACAGAATTTCATCTTGTTGGGGATTCTTTTCTTGGAAATGTATTTCATTGGGAAAAGCGTATTTCCATATGCCTTTTCCCATAGATGAAATTAAACTTAGAGCTTGGGGTTTTGGTTCTATTGCACTTAAACCCGGAATTATTCATCTTCGTGAATGGAATAAGAAGTTAAATCCTTTTGAAGTGGGAAACTCTACAAATCAAGTTTGGGTTAGAGTTTATGGCTTAAACTAGATTTTGTGGCATCCCAAAATTTTATATAATATTGCGATGTCTATTGGAATTCCAATTAAAATTGACAAGGAAACAGAAGTTGCTCGCTTTGGAAACTTTTCTAGATTATTGGATGAAGTTGAAGTAGGTTATACTCTTGTGGAAAAGGTAATGCTTGCCACGGAAGATGGCATCATTGAGCTGAAGATCATTTATGAAAAAATGCCAAAATTTTACAAGGATTGTATTTTGATTGGTCATGATCAATCTACATGTAGGTGCTCCATTGTTTGTAGCTTCAGCGCTCTATGGGGCCATGATGCAAATAATTGTTTTAAGAAACACAAAACCGCACAGGCTCAAAAGGCTACTGAGAACAACAAACAGTTGGAAGAAATGAATGATTATGTACCTAAGGAAGTGAAAAAATCCATAGGTGATGAGAAGGGGGCAGCTCATACAAGAAATCTTGGGATGCTATCTTTTCCACTGAGAAGAATACTTGCAATGACCAAATTGCATTAAGCAGTGCTGATGATTTAATGGCTGAGCAAATTGTTGAAGATAATCTTCAAAAGGAGTTTGATCATCAACTGTCATAGGAAAGGATGGTATCTTCAAGCAATCGAAAGGGCAAGCAAATTTTGGACTCTGACTCTATCATTTCTAAAAATGTTCATGCATCCCCAAAGCAATCTGTGGATAAAGATGGATTTTAGCTTGTTTCTTATAAAAAGACAAAGGCTCCTGTTGTTCCACCAATTTTTTCAATGGCTAAACAGGTTACTACTAGTAATCCTCCTCCCCCCTCTGACCAAAATTTCAATGGTGTCGATAAGTCACAGGTCTCTATCAGGGGAAAAACTGAGGAGTTGATGCAGCAAAAGATTATTGCACCACCTGAAGCAATTGAAGATAAAGAGGAGATGGATCTAGTGTCACATGGAGTCTCTCTTGAGAAAAGTAAAGATGACAGCTCTGATGATAGCACTGATGCTGAAACATTACAGGAAAGACTTCAGTCTCTAACCTCAAATAAGGGGAGAGCAAGAGGTTGGGGGCGCGGTTGAGGGAGAGTAGGATGGATTGTTCTTCAAGAGGAGGAAAGAAAACTCACTGACAGATTGATGAAAGAGATAGGTAGGTAACTATTGGTTATGTACTTTGTTTATTTTGATTCTTGTACTCTAAAAAAAATTCAATAAATTTAGTTGATTTCACTATTCGCTGAAAACACATAATTTTCAGAAAAATATCAAATTTTCACCATAATATAACATTGATATAATGATTTCAAAAATTTTATTTATTTTATAAAATAAAATTTATAAATTATTAAGATATTAATTATATCATTTTATCACAAGAAAACAAATTTTTTAAGAAAAATTATCTTTGATGAGTAAAATGGATTTACTAAAAATTAAGGGTTCTTTTTCAAATAAAAATCAATAAATTTGTATTGATTATAAAAGTTATATATATATATATATATTTCAAAACATAGTTAGTCATATTCGTACTGAACAATTTAACTACTTAGTTATAATGGTGATATTTAAATAATAATATTCCCTTGTTTGATTACACTCAATGTTGCATATTTTGTATGTTCTATAACATAATTTTTTTAATTTAAAATAATGTGATATTACATTCTAACCCCATTAATAAATTACATCCTTGAAATTTTGAACAAAATCATAGTAATCGAATTATAATATTTTTAAACACCATTGTTAAAATCTGCCATCATAAAAACGAATAATAAAACTTCCACTTGAAAAGTGGGAAATATAAATATGAAGGTGTATTGAATAACAGAAAAATTTATTTCAGAGTAGTGAAAAAACAGATGGAAGTCAAATTATTTATATGTAAGAGAACACTAATTCCCATTTATTAATAGAGAGTGATTATGGATATGGTTAGGATAATGTTAAGAAACACAAAATCATAATTCTATGATCAATTAAGAGACAATAAATGTATAAAAATAAAGTTAATATGATATTTTTTTCAATATTGTTTTATTAGAGTTGAGGAATTCCATTAATTTATAGATTATAATCATATGGAAATATACTAACATTACATAAGAAAATTCATCTGTTAACCATTTTTCATCATAATATTAACTTTTTATCCCAATAATGAGTACCCAAGATGATTTTTTATCTTGAAGCACTAAAATGATCTTTTATTGGACCGTATACTTCTACAAATTAATAAAATCTATGAATATGATATTTATACATCAATTAAATCCAAAATGGTTAAAATAATATAAGATAATTCTCCAAAAGATTAAACACACATTTAAAGTAATAGAACATCTATGTTTAATGCCTCAATGATAACACCCAGTCCTCAACATAAATTATCCAGTTAATAAATAACCTTAATATTCATAAATATATTTTAGACTAAGGTTGAAACCCAAAAATCAGAATTTTTTAACACATATTCATCCAAAATAATTTTAAAATATTTCTCTAATCAACATAAATTAATATTCCTAAATATATATATTTCCTATTCATAGAATGTCTAAAGTATTATAATTATTTCCATAAATAAACTGAATCACCATAAAGACTCATGTAAATAATATATGATTCCAAAATATAATTCAATCTCTAATCATAAGAACCATCTAATAAGATTTGATTTACCTTTATCAAATATTGTTTCCCAATGTAGTGATATTCTTCCAGAATAAAATTAATCCACAAATGAACCATTAATCCCATGGAAATATAAGGACTTCACTAAGTCAAGTAGTATGCATTTGCTCTTGTAGCCCACTGGTTTCAGGTTAATGCCAATGGCATTTTTATATTCTATGAGTTATTTTCTGACAAGTGGGTTCTCATTTTAATAATAAAATATTTATATAATTTCAAAAACATTAAAAAAAATATGATGAACCTTCTTATAAATATAAATAACCATAATAGATCATAAAAATCCTAATTTTTATCAATACCTCTAAAAGTAATGACACAAAATTAAAAGAGAATTATTCCTTAAATCACTTTTCACATGTTAAACATAAGGGTTATATATAACACAATCATCTACAAAAAATCAATAAATGTCACCCAAATTATTCAAATCAAATTAAAGATAAAAAGGTATTTATAATAATTTTATGTTATGATTATCATTAAATATACCACCACATCATATCTCCTGAATCCCAATATTTAGGAACCTTAATCATTCAACAATCATTATTAATTGTTATTTTCTATCTTATTATTTAACACTTATTTACAATAAAAAATATGAATCGTGCATTAAGATTTAAAAATATAAAAGCATAATCCGGTATATGATCCATATCTTTCATATCTCATTTTAAGATCATTCTTATTCAATATTAATGTAATCAGGAATTACAAAACTTTCATGTACATGGTGTTGTACATCTCGTTCCCCTCGTTGTTTGATTTTCATGATCACAATCACCTTATCATGTTTATCTAATTGTGTATTAAGTGTTTGTGTTGATAGGCAAAAGGTTGCCAAGGTCTTAGGCCAAGAAGAAGCCCAAAGTGGACTGAAATTTAGTCCACCGGCCAACCGATGGAAGACCACCGGCCAGCCGATGGAGGACTGGACAAGAGGGATTCCTCTGTCCAGACCACCGGCCAACCGGTGGCACACCAGCGGCCAGCCGGTGGCACCTGCACTCAAAGGGAAGCTACTGCCTCCCCACCGGCCAACCGGTGGCCTCAGCACCGGCCAGCCGGTGGTACCCTCTCCAAACAGTGCCAGCTACTGTCTTGCCACCGGCCAGCCGGTGGCTCTGGCACCGGTCAGCCGGTGGCCCCTGGACAAGAATCCTATGCCTTTTTGCACACACCGGCCAACCGGTGGGACTGTACCGGCCAGCCGGTGGATCCAGTCAAACTAGCCGTTGGAGCTTTGACCAGGCTGCTCCACTTGCCTCCCAACGGCTCCGAAAGCCTTTCCAACGGCTCCAAAGGCCTCCAACGGCCATATGAGGGTTCCCCCTCTATAAATAAAGGACCTTGAAGCCCCGGAACAATTGCCGGACCATAATTAAGCATTGTGAAGCCAACGAACACAATTCTCCTCATTTGGCAAACCTCCGGCAGATTGCTCCAAGGGAACCACAACTGCTCCAATCCAATTCCCAATCCAAGGAGCACCTCAAGAAGCTTGGGAGAGCACGCTACATCAACTCCATCTATCCAATTGGCGCCCAAGGCTTCTCCTCAATTACGGGTTTTATTGTTTTTATCTTTTTGAGCTTTCAATTTGGGTTTGTGCCTACAAACCCCAACCTTTTCTCATCCTCCCCTTCTTTTGGGTTCTCACACCACCATTAAGGTGTGAAGAGGTTTCTTCAAGCCTTTCCTTTTAAAAGGCTTGAGTTTTCGGTGAGCTAGCCTTCACCCGTTAAAAAGGCTAGTGGGTTCTTGCTATTCCATTGAAAGCAAGTGGGTTCTTGCTAAACCAATAAAAGCAAGCTGTAATAGGTCCTAGTGCTACCTCAAAGCCTAGTGGGTTTCTTGCTAAAACCATTGAAAAGCAAGCGGTAGTAATCTCTCAACGGTTGAGTTGGGAGCGGAGACGTAGGCCGGGTTTTGGCCGAACTCCGTTATCAATTTCTTGTGTGATTTCCTCCTTTATTTTCCGCTGCATTTTTACTTTGATTTTAATTTGTCAATCATTTTTTAAAAGGCAATTCTCCCCCCCCTCTTGCCATCTTTTGCTCGTTTGTTCCGACCCAACAATTGGTATCAAAGGGCGTGTTTGAGTAATACCCTAACCCGGTTTCAAATTTAAGATCCATTAAGATGGCATCAACCTCTTTCGCCCCCGAGGGCCTCTCATTGTGTCGGGCTCCATTTTTTGATGGGACCGACTATAATTATTGGAAAACCCGCATGACTACCTTTCTTAGAATCATAGGATATCCTATTTACAAAATTTTCATGCAAGGTTATTCTTTGTCTTCCCCCGACGAATCCAAATGGCCCCCCGCCGATATTAAGAATTTTGAGCTTGATGGCAAAGCCATGAATGCTCTTCATTGCGGGTTAGATAGAAATGAATTTAATCGTGTATCCACATGCACCACTTCACATGAAATTTGGAAGCTTTTAGAAGTGACCCATGAAGGCACTAATAAAGTTAAGGATACACGGTTAGACATGTATAGACAAGACTTTGAATCTTTTTCCATGCACCCAAATGAATCAATTTCTGAAATGTTTACTCGATTTACTGACGTGTGCAATGGTAGAAAATCTCTTGGAGATGACATTTCTGCAGAAACAATGGTGAAGAAGATCCTATGGATCCTACCGAGCAAATGGGCACCAAAGGTAACGGCGATCCAAGAAGCCAAGGACGTCAAAAATATGCCGGTAGAAGAACTCATTGGATCCCTCATGACTTATGAGATCACGATGAGGAGGCAAGCTCAAAAGGAGGGCACACCAATCAAGACACCAAAGAACATTGCCCTCAAGGTACAAAAGGAAGTAAGCTCCTCCTCATCTTCTTCCTCATCTCCTTCCTCATCTTCCTCATCATCAAGCGGCGACTCGGAAATGGAGAATCTTGCCCGCCAAATGCACAAGTTTATGAAGAAGCACAAGAAGAAGAAGAAATCTCGCAAGGCGCGAAAGCAAGAACCCACCGAAAAATCCGAGCCCAAGGTAAAATGCTACGGGTGCGGCAAAAAGGGCCATTACAAGACCGATTGCCCACTCAACAAAAAACGGGCCACGCCAAAGGAAAAAGGAAAGAAAAAGGTCCTCAAGGAGACATGGAGTGACACCTCATCATCCTCCTCCTCCTCCTCGAGCGACCACGGTAACAAATGCCTAATGGCATTCCATGAGGTAACTTCTTCCGACTCCTCTTCCTCTTGTTCTTCAAATTCCAATTCTTTAAATCATTTATCCTATGAGGATCTCCAATATGCTAGAGACCAACTTGAAAATGGTTTTCACGAACTTTCTTCAAAATTCGTTGCTTTAAAAAAGAATTTCAAAAAACTCTCTTCCGAAAAAGAACAACTTCTCAAAGAGAAGGAAGAGTTGACCCTTAAAATCCAAAATTTTCCAAATGTTGATTCCATGGAATCAACCATCAAGGACCTTAGGGAATCTCTAGCTAAGTTCACCCAAGGGGAACAAAATCTTTCAAAACTCCTTGGTTCCCAACGAATTTCAAGAACCACCCAAGGGCTAGGATACACCAATATAGCTTCCTCCTCCCATGCACCCACTGTTTTTGTAAGGGGGAGCTCTAGTTATAAATTTTGTAATTATTGTAAAAAACCCGGGCACCTTATTTATGAATGTAATTGTAAAAATGCCCGGTACGGCCAACCCAAATCTTTTTACTTTTCGGACGAATTTTATAGGAGAAGACCCGCCATGAGACAAGTATGGATTGAAAAATCCCTTCTAGCGAGTCTCTCCGGGCCTAAAATCATCTCTTTTCAAAATCCCTCTCCCCGGTGACTTTTTGTTTTTATTTAGGGGGAGTTAGGTTTGTTTAAGCTTTTTGTTTCAATTCAAACTTTCAAAATAAGCCCTTTTGATTCCAAAATTTTCGATTCCAACTTTCAATTTCAACTCTTGGTATCAAAATTTTCATTTCAAAATATTCAATTCGAATTTTTCTTTCAAAAATTTCATTTGGTTTCAAATTTCAAATCTCAATTGGTTTTTGATTCAAAACTTTCAATTCAAACTGTTATTCAAATTTTCATTTCAATTATTTCAATTGATTTTCAAATCTCAACTTGTTTTTCAAATCCCTTTCCCTCAATCAAGTTTTATGCCCCATTCTATTTTGATAATCACAAAGGGGGAGAAATTTCTTGATTGATTGGGGGAGAATCCTTTTCTTCATTCTTAGCATTTCCTTTCAATTTCAGTATTTTACATTAATTGTTTTGGTGATTGTGATCATCAAAATAAGGGGAGATTGTTGTACATCTCGTTCCCCTCGTTGTTTGATTTTCATGATCACAATCACCTTATCATGTTTATCTAATTGTGTATTAAGTGTTTGTGTTGATAGGCAAAAGGTTGCCAAGGTCTTAGGCCAAGAAGAAGCCCAAAGTGGACTGAAATTCAGTCCACCGGCCAACCGATGGAAGACCACCGGCCAGCCGATGGAGGACTGGACAAGAGGGATTCCTCTGTCCAGACCACCGGCCAACCGGTGGCACACCAGCGGCCAGCCGGTGGCACCTGCACTCAAAGGGAAGCTACTGCCTCCCCACCGGCCAACCGGTGGCCTCAGCACCGGCCAGCCGGTGGTACCCTCTCCAAACAGTGCCAGCTACTGTCTTGCCACCGGCCAGCCGGTGGCTCTGGCACCGGTCAGCCGGTGGCCCCTGGACAAGAATCCTATGCCTTTTTGCACACACCGGCCAACCGGTGGGACTATACCGGCCAGCCGGTGGATCCAGTCAAACTAGCCGTTGGAGCTTTGACCAGGCTGCTCCACTTGCCTCCCAACGGCTCCGAAAGCCTTTCCAACGGCTCCAAAGGCCTCCAACGGCCATATGAGGGTTCCCCCTCTATAAATAAAGGACCTTGAAGCCCCGGAACAATTGCCGGACCATAATTAAGCATTGTGAAGCCAACGAACACAATTCTCCTCATTTGGCAAACCTCCGGCGGATTGCTCCAAGGGAACCACAACTGCTCCAATCCAATTCCCAATCCAAGGAGCACCTCAAGAAGCTTGGGAGAGCACGCTACATCAACTCCATCTATCCAATTGGCGCCCAAGGCTTCTCCTCAATTACGGGTTTTATTGTTTTTATCTTTTTGAGCTTTCAATTTGGGTTTGTGCCTACAAACCCCAACATTTTCTCATCCTCCCCTTCTTTTGGGTTCTCACACCACCATTAAGGTGTGAAGAGGTTTCTTCAAGCCTTTCCTTTTAAAAGGCTTGAGTTTTCGGTGAGCTAGCCTTCACCCGTTAAAAAGGCTAGTGGGTTCTTGCTATTCCATTGAAAGCAAGTGGGTTCTTGCTAAACCAATAAAAGCAAGCTGTAATAGGTCCTAGTGCTACCTCAAAGCCTAGTGGGTTTCTTGCTAAAAACATTGAAAAGCAAGCGGTAGGAATCTATCAACGGTTGAGTTGGGAGCGGAGACGTAGGCCGGGTTTTGGCCGAACTCCGTTATCAATTTCTTGTGTGATTGCCTCCTTTATTTTCCGCTGCATTTTTACTTTGATTTTAATTTGTCAATCATTTTTTTAAAAGGCAATTCTCCCCCCCCTCTTGACATCTTTTCCTCGTTTGTTCCGACCCAACACATGGTCCTATTAGTACCATTCGTCATATTTCCCCTTAGCATATCGATTTACAAAATTCCCATACAACTCACATTTTAATCATTAAATGGATTCCTTGTTAAGAAAATTATTACTCATCATGGTGTTAACTAAATTGTTCTATTTTCCTCGAAATATGGTTTCGTTATACCCTCTTTTACCATATAAAAAAATCCTTCATTTTTAACACAATTTTCATGGTGCATCTTCTAATGTTTATGACCCGAAATTCACTGAATTTCTTTACATTTAATGATATTTTTCACCTAAAATTCCCTGAATATTCACATATCTCTTGTTTGATGTGTTGGGAGACTCACCTAGGTTTATTTTTTTAATCATAACTTGTGATAGAATGTTAGTATTAACCACAAGATGTTTCATTACAATTCCTATATTATTATGATGTTCATTCAAACAACCACCACATTTTTCATTAAATCTATTATTTCTTTTAAACATTCTAGATCTATCCATTTACTAAACAAATAAGGTTAGTATGATAAAGTGAATAAAATAAAAATATTCCATCATATGCGGATGATAAACATTAAGATATACTTAGCCATGCTTTGTTAAACTCTTTTATATCTATCCTAAATAACTATAATTATCCCTAAAATACCATCACTGGTTATTATAGTGGACTTATAACTAATGTTAAACTAATTTCTTAACTTATGAAGTAATTTAAACCCCACTCTTATTCCAACTATAAGGACCCAACCGTAAACTTGACATATTATAGTGAATTTAAGATTGAATTCACGTTCTTACATTCCAAAATATATTTTTTGTTTAGATTTTTAGATATTTAGGTAATAATAGTTACCTAAAAACCCATAAATATATATATATACAAATTTGAAACCTGTAAAAAATATCCATTTAGCCATAATATAATACTTTTAAATTGAAACATATTTCTTTTTCATGAAAAACATCTGATGCTTTCATCATAGCTTATTAATTTCCCTTTCTAATCCTAAAACCCAATGAATAACATTTTAAAATAGTGGATGATAAATAAAAGCACACGCCCATGGGGTGTTAGCAGAGTGGTACCCGCTGGTTGTACCCCTCGCTATCCATGGGAACTGGCACAGGATTGAGTCCCACCAGGCTTAAACACTGTTCGTATTATAAACAGAACGATTCAAAGC
The DNA here is from genome assembly GCA_963277665.1 of Viscum album. NCBI lineage: Eukaryota > Viridiplantae > Streptophyta > Magnoliopsida > Santalales > Viscaceae > Viscum > Viscum album. The sequence goes on from OY728145.1 coordinate 398,324,804, forward strand.
CATTTCTTAGCTGGGGAACATGGCGTGCACATGGGCCGGTGGGCCCCCCCTATGGGAGTCGGTGTTAGCAACACACGTTTTGGTGGTAAATGGCACATTAACTTTGGCCAACATGGAGAATCGATGAGTCCGTAAGGGGCGCAGTAGAGATCTAGGGTTTCCTATCGCCGCCTCTTCCCTCTGGTGGGCTGTGCTTCCTTCCTCGGTCTCCCTGATGTTTTCATGGTGCGGCGGTCTCTCTCACGACGATGGGTGGAATTGAAGGTGTTCTTCTGCAGTGAGGATGGTCAGGACATTGGTGGGTTTGAACTCGGCTTCCAGATTCTCCGCGGCGTGGGGTCATGAATTGGGGTGGCATTGGGGTCAGGTTTCATCTCTGCGGTGGTGGAGTCTTCTTCTGATGCGTCAGATTCGAGACCCACTGCGATTTCGGGGCCATTCTTGTTCTTCGCGGTGTTGGGGTTTTGATTCGCTGCATTGGGATCGAGATCTGGTTTCTCTGCAGTGTTGGGGTCTTGCTCCGAAGATCCTCTATGTTTTCATTCCAGTGCGTCGTGCGATCGATCTGGTGCGACATCGATCTGTTAAGGCTTCGGGGTCGCGCTCTAACCTTCCAATCCTGACCTTCTTCTTTTGCGGCTATGGGGCAGCTTCAGTGTCACGATCCATTTCTCAGCAAAGGGATTGTGTTCCAGTTCCGCGATGTTGGGGTTGTTCCACCGGATGCTTCGAGTTCTGGTTGGGGTACCATGGTTGGCTTGATGTGGTCTCTTTGTGCAGGGTTATGGGAGGCGACGGGTGTTACGATGATGTTTATGGGGTTAGAGTTGTTTGCTGTGTTTCTTTGGAAGTGAGTATGGGGTGTGATCGATTTTATGGAGTGTTGTTTGAGGTTTCATTTGCGATGATGATGATTTTAATATTATGCAATCTCTTGAACTGCTTGAGAGATGCTGGATAAGGGTTTGCAGAGTGGCGTCTAGTCCGAGGTTGCGCTGCAGTTACCTACGGAGTAGGGTGCAACATCAGGATGGTCTGGTCTTCCTCGCTCTGGTCATTTCGTCTCCCTTTGTGGATGTGCTCTTTTTAGAGCCCATCTCACTTCGCTGGAGGGTTGGGCGGAATCCGATTGGAGTCTTCCAGCAGGTTTTTGGATTTGGGTGGGTGTCGACGGTCGCACTGGTGGGATTTCACGATGACCGGTTCTGAGGTTTGTCCAGCTCTCCTAACGCTTATTTCCCCTAGCTCATGGTACCCCAACCATTCTTTGGTGACTTTGGCTCCAGATGTGATGGTTTTTCAATTAGAAGGCATGAATGGTTTTCAGTCATTGTGCTTGTTTGTTTTTTCGTGGTGATGTGGTGATGTCATGTTAGGTTTCTCACTTTCTCCTTAAAAGTGTTTGCATAATAATAAAAAATATTTTTCAGTCAGTAAGGGGCAAATAGTGAATGAAATAAACCATTTTCTCAAGATTTCTTATAAAATTATTCCATTTTAAAAATAAACTTTGCACCCAAAATAATAATTTTCCTACCCATGAAATCACCTTCTCTACCCAAATATTTTCCAAAAAACATTTTATATTAACTAATAAAGGGAAAATAAATCTCATAAGGTTTATTTGAAATCATGAAAAACACATGATAATTTTTTTCAAAAGTTGTAATTTGAAACATTATAAATCCTCATATATATTCTTTTATACTTTGAAATAATAATATTTCTATAAAAATCCATTAAATGAATAGATTAATCATATAGGTAACTTGGGTTATCATTTTCATATAAATGTTAAAAATTTGAAAAAAATCATGGTCACAACAGAATACCCATCTTGGTTACACAAAAAATAACCATCACAGTTACAATTGGAATAATCAATATAATATCATTTCATAATCTCTTAGGAGAAATCAAACCTTTTTACTCCATCATTTTACACAATACAGTAGAGATTCATAAACACCTAATCCATTCTAAGTTTATAATGGAACCACCCATACTTGTAATTAAATCCCATGTACCATCAATGAATATACAAAACATTCGTCATAAAAATGTTTATTGATCCCATACGAAATCATTTTCGGATTTAATCAAAAATTTGAATGTAAAAATAACATAGGGAAGGATGGTTTATTAATTTATCATAACATAACATATTATAATGGAATCTAAAAATTAAATATCTTCCATTATGAAAGGAAAATATTTTGTCAACTTATATGATAAAATAGAACATTTATTTTTTCTTTTTGTAAAGAACACCAAAACATTTAGTAAAATTATTTCTCCTCAAAACCATATAAAGTAATTAAAAAGTGGGAAAAATATTTTATTTATAAATCATTTATTTTTATATAGAAACATATATAAACTAATTTTTATAAATATATTCAAGGAAGATAAAGATATTTCTAAGGGAAACATTAGAAGGGGATTTTAAAAAAGAAAGCACTTTATGTAAAATCCTAAAATTATTCATTCTTTATAAAAATTTATAAATAAGTAAAATATAATAAAAAATTAACTTTATAAATCATTTATATATAATTAATAATTTTTCTTAAAACATTTATAAGGATATATACTTAAAATAAAATGATATAGAAAATAATATATGAAAACATTGAAAATGCGGGTTTTAACGTGAAATGTCAAATACCTTGAATATGACTCTTCATGTTCATTATTTACTATAATGAATTATGAAATTATGTTAATTATTTACTTTTTTGAGAATAATTTCAAGTTTATTATTATGGTTATCTTATTTTTTTACTATGTTATAAAAATTAATTATTCATTTACGTTTATGTCAATTGTTTTTATGATATTCTATTCATTAGTATGATATGTATTCGGTAGGTTGAATATTGTAATGGCTCGGACCTATACAGTCCATTACTTTGTGAAAATGTGGTGTTAGAGGTGTTCTCAAAGGTTATGGTGACTTGGGGGTGCGTTTGGGTGGACTTTTAAGGAAGATTAAAGGGCAGTAGCTTTCGCACGGGCTGCGCACGGTTTTTCTAAACCGTGCGGCCAAACCATGTGAGGTTGGTGTTAGAGGCAGTGGATAACGCACGGTTAGCGCACTGTTTGGATAGCCGTGTGAACTAACTGTGTGAGGAGTGTTTGGAGAGGCAGTAGCTAACGCACGATTAGCGCATGGTTTTTCAAACTGTGCGGACTAACCATGCGGGCACTTAATCTTAGATCCTAAAATTATGGATTTAACTTTTTTGCCTCTAAATAGTTCGTTTAAGCTCCCAAGCGGCCATAACTTGGGATTACCCTTACTTGAAGGTAGGATAACCACTCCCAATCATTTTGGAGGTGATCCTAAGGATTCTCTTGGTGAATCGAAGCCAGTTTCTTGAGGTATGTGATCATTCTTGTTTGGTTTCTTAGATCTACTTAGATCTACTTCTCATCTTCCCTTGGTTTCTTAGATCTACACCCGTTATGGGTAGATATAAGTTTGTGGATGCCAAATATGTTGAGTTTTGGTCTTTATCTTTCTAGTATTAGAGATCTAAGGCAGGTTTTTGGAGAATAAACCCGGCTTTCTTGTGCGTTCTTCATTGTTGGGGTTTTCGTCAAAAACCTTGAGGTAGGAAAAATCATTGCTTCTCTTTCTTTTACGTGCAATTGTATTGTTAGCATGTTTAATCCCCCTAGATAATAAATGTAATTGACATAATAAATATTTTAACCGGATAAATAAATTGATATCGATTGTATGTTATTGCCTCATGTTTTGCTAGATAGTGTGATATCTATGCTTGCTTTGATTTGTTGTTCATTCTTGATGGAAATTAGTAAAGAACGTAAATTGGGATTAATTGATAATTTTTTGGATAAGGATAAAGAGGCACGAAAATGAATCCGGTTCTTTTTGCAATTTTATGTTAATCAAATTGGCATACTAAGAATGTTTAATCTTTGTGATAGCTTACTGTTTAGGTTTCTCGATATTGGAACCGATGAATTATAAATCTGTTAATTCAATATGGTTTAAATATTTGATTGTTTGATAATTATTTAAAGGGTTCTTAGTTACCCTCTTGATTGTTAAAGGGCCAAGAGCCCAATTGATGTGATGGTTGCTTTCCTGTTGCTTGTGCTGTGATGTGATCCTGGATGGTTGTTGTGATATGTGGGGGCATAGAGGCCTTTTGGTTGTGGCAGAAGATGATGCCTAGAGTGGCGAGATGCATCGTTTTATGCATGTGGGTGTCGAGGAGGACACCGAGGTTAATGGAATGGGATGGATGTGATTGTTGGTTGTTTTACTTTTCTTTGGTTGTTTATTTGCTTTACTTTTCCTCACTGCTCAAGGTAGATGGTCTTGCTTACCCTTCTCCCGAAAGGGGTGAAGACACGTGGGGTATTCCATGTGATTTCCGTGTCTAGCTTCTCAAGGGAGGATGAGTCTACACTCTTGCTATAGGTGACAAATACTCAATGGGTAGTACATCTACTCACCGTGTTGAGCCCCCTTGTGTTTAGTAGCATATAATGCTTTTATAGAATTCCTGGGAATATGGGACTATAATTCTGTAATGAATAATTGAATAAATGGTGTTAACCCATGGGGTTGGAGTTTCCAGAACTTAATGATGAGGTTGAAAACTGTTGAAGGAGCAGTTGACTATGGGTGTGTTTCTAATGAAGTTTAATGTGGATTATTTCATAGTAAATTAATGTTTAAATAATTAATTAAGGGACAGTGGATTTGATAAAAAGGGAATGAAGTAATCTAATAATGATATTTAAATGGTTGCGTGCTTATAGGATACCTAGTCTTAGAAGTGTCATCCCGAAGTCCGAGAGACGTTAGCTGCAGTTGTGTCTAAGACTAGGTTATTCCCATAGTGTGGTTGTGAGATATAATATATTTTGTACTTTTTGTGTTTCTATATAGTACTCCAACCTATCAGTAAGGGTAAATGACACCCCAGGGATTCTGAGCCCTGGTGGGGTGTTTTCCCCAACATTCCGGTGGGAGGATGTATGGCTGACTGCCCACTTTGGCCCACTCTCTTCTCTTGGTAGAAACTTGTGCCATTATGCACAACAGTTAGTTTTCCCTCTTATATGTGAGTAGAGGGCTGTAATGGATTGTGGTTATTCACACACATATATTCTGGATATAATATCCTATATACTACTATAGGTGTAATGTGTATAGGCTGTGATGGCTTGAGGACCCTTACTCGGTGTATGGGCTGTAATGGCTTGAGGTATAATACCCAACGTATGATACACGTTATGCGAGATGTGGTGGCTCCGAAAAACTACCTGGTTAATTTTGGTTGTGAGGATGGTGTGGTGCTTCGCCCAGGTGTCTACGGGCAAGCCTTTGTGGTGCACAAGGTGAAGATTGTGGTGCTTCGCCCAGGTGTCTGCGGGCAATCCTTTTTGGAGAGAGATGCTTAGGACGTGCGACATTGGGGAAAAGCGGCAAACTAGTGGGGAAGTAGTAGTGGGGTACCCTTGATATTATTTATTATATGATATATTCTTTTATGCGTTACTTGGTGAGAGTAGCTATGGTGAGGTTGGGAACTTAGTATACCTGTTAGGTGATGAGTTAGTTCCACTTGTTGTTCACTGTGTTTTAGCATGCTTTCATTATTTTTTCACGAGAGAATTCGGGGAGGATCCTACTGAGTATACTGTTATAATCACCCTACGTATATATAAACTGTTTTTCAGGTTACTTGGAGCAGGTTGGAGATCAAGCTGGTTTCTACTAGATTGGGGTTGCAGGAGCTGTTCGAGTTTGTGGTTGTAGTTTTTTTACTTTCTTTTGGGTACATGTAGTTTTTCCCCTTTTTTGATGTAGTACTTTTGATTGAAATTCCTTTTGTGCACTTGGGTTTCTTTTATATTTCCAGTTCTAAGTTGGAGTTGATTGGGGTCTATCTTATCTCTCTCTTCTGCAAGTGTTCTCTTAGAGGGTAATGCCTCCCATTTCTGTGTTACTATACCCTCAGTGCTAGTCGCCAACCCAAGGCCTACGGAGGTAGGACTCGGGGGTTATTATCTTCCTTCTCACAATGCCGGCCCAGGAGGGGTACACTATGTGGGTAGGGGGTCGTGACAGAGTGGTATCATAGGTCTGGTTGAGGGATAGGATGGAGTTTGGAGTTAGGCACATGTGAGGTTGCATGGGTTGGTAGGGAAACAATGTCATTCATGTTTATCAAGTGAGGTAAACACTAGATACCAGATGAGACATAGGCGTTTAGGTCCCCCTATGATCTGATGTACATACCTTTAAGTTTACAATGGATACAAAAAAGGTGATACTGGTTGCAGGGTAGTGACCTAGGAAAGGGTCATGCATCATTCTTCTTTGTGCCTGTGTTTGAATGGGTAGACCTTGGGATAGGTTAACCTAAAATGAATGAAAGAAGACAATAAATTAGTTAATGTTGAGTCTTCCATATTCCAGGTTTAGGAGCTCTAACGGTTTGTTATTTTATAGGTATGGCTCTAGGTCGACGTCCTCGTCAGGTTTGTGTAGAAAATGTCCAACATGCTATTCTAGTAGATCGCCGCAGGGTAGAGGTTGGCGATGACAAAAATTGGAGGAAGACACTCTGAGAGTTTCAGCGCCAGAGTTTGCAGAAGTACGAGGGCTCCGTTTCAGATGCAGTCACAGAAGACTGGTTGGAGGAGGTCGAGATAGGCTTCAGTTCGATCCATGCTCGGAAAGAGCACTGGGGTGTCCTTAGCTGTGACAATGCTGCATGGAGTAGAAAGGCAGTGGTGGTTCTTGTTCCCCGGGGATCGTGAGGAGCCAGTGATCTCATGGGAGGAGTTCCGAGACAAGTTTAGAGTCAAGTTCCTTTCCTCGACTGTGAAGGCGTCCAGTCTCCAGGAGCTTCTTACCCTTCGGCAGGGGAGCTCTACTGTTCGAGAGTTTAGAATCCGTTTTAAGATCCTTTTACGATATGCTTCATACCTTTTACCAGATGAGGAGGCCAGGGCGAGGAATTTTGAGGAGGCTTTGCATCCATAGATCCAGCGCCATGTCACCCCATTTTTGCTGAAGACATATCTTGAGGTGCTGGTGAGAGAAGAGGTTGTCAAGAGGACTTTAGCCAGGATAAGATCATCACGAGAGGGGGATCGTCACGATCCCTCACGAAGCAAAGCTGTGGTCCGGGGTTCCTAGTTTTCTAGACAGAAGAGTTTCCATTCAGCCGGGGGTAGGTACCAGCCCTTCACATCTCGTTTCTACAGAGGAAGAAACTCTCAGGCCTATGCCAAGGGATCAGCCACTTGTTTTTCTTGTGGTGGTCGTGGCCATCAGCAGCGGGAGTGCCCGACCTTTCAGAGTGGTCATCGTGCACCAGGTGTTACGCTCCAGGTTCCTCCGTTGAGTCAGTTCCAGTCGAGCCAGAAGTAGCCAGTTGCACCATCTTTATATCAGCAGAGGGTAGATGGGGCAGGCAGAGGATAGCCCCATGACGCTCCCCGTCCTCAGAGAGAAGAGCGTGGCCATGGTGGTGGTTATCATCAGGGTCAGAGAGGCCATGGAGGAGGTCGTGGTCAGCTTCATGCTCTAGTGTTGGGGAAACACCGCTCTTGGGGAGATTTCCTATGTTTACGAATACAACCATATGATGTCATCCTCAGCATGGATTGGTTGTATTCGGTGCAGGCTATCGTGGATTTCTTCAGGAAGAAGGTCGTTATCTTTGGTGCGGATGGAGATCAAGTGGTGTTTTTTGGTGAGAGAGATCCTTGGATGGGTCATAGGTGAATATCATCCTTATCATCCATGATGGCTGAGATGATGCTGAGTTCTTCCGAGGTTCAGCAGTTGGCGTTTCCTCGGGTCGTAGAGAAGTACCCCGATGTCTTTCCAGAAGAGGTTGTAGCCTTACCCCCCTCGATGAGAGATCAAATTCGGGATTGAGCTACAACCAGGAGTTTATCCTATCTCTATGTCTCCATATAGGATGGACCCTTCTGAGTTACGAGAGCTACGTATACAGCTTGATGGTCTGTTGCAGTGCGGTTTTGTTCAGCCAAGTGTGTCACCATGGGGTGCATCAATTTTGTTTGTGAAGAAGGCCGATGACAGTTTGCAGTTATGTGTCGATTATCGCCTCTTAAACAAAGTGACAATAAAGAATAGCTATCCTCTTCCATGGATTGATGACTTATTCGATCAACTAAAGGGTGCAAGTTGGTTCTCAAAGATCAACTTTTGGTCAAGATATCATGAGATGCATATGAAGGATGAGGATAATCTGAAGACTACTTTCTGTTGTTGTTATGGGTATTATGAGTTCGTTGTAATGCCATTTGGCATGAAGAATTATCCAGTGGTATTTATGGTATTGATGAATGCTGTTTTCCATGAGTTCCTGGACAATTTCATGGTAGTTTTCATCGATGACATCCTTGTGTACTCCACATCTTAAGAGGATCATGCAGAGCATCTATGATCCATTTTGGGAGTTCTTCGCCAACATCGGCTATTTCTGAAGTTGTCAAAGTGTGAGTTTTGGGCTCGAGAAGTCCATTTCCTAGGCAATGTTGTGTCCCAACAGGGAGTAGTTGTGGATCCATCAAAGATAGAAGCAGTTGAGTCTTGGCCAGCCCCTAAGACAGTTTCAGAGGTGCAAAGTTTCCTTGGTCTCGCAGGTTACTACAGGAGGTTCATAGCCAATTTCTCACGAGTTGAAAATCCTCTGATAGCTTTTACTAGGAAAGATCAGGCATTTATATGGACTGATTAGTTCCAGGTAGTTTTCGAGTATCTAAAGGAGAAGTTAGTAAGTGCTTCAGTCCTTTTTCTTCCAGCTGAAAGCGTTCAGTTTGATTTTTTCTACGATACTTCACATCTGGGGTTAGGATGTGTTCTCATGCAGCAGAGGTCAGTTGTTTCTTATGGGTCTTGGAAGTTGCGTCCCCGTGAACACAACTATGCCACCCACTACCTTGAGTTGGCAGCCATGGTGTTTTATCTGAAGTTGTTGAGACATTACCTCATTGGTGAGCACTTCATGGTTTTCACCGATTATAAGAGTTTGAGGTATGTCTTCTCCCAGCGTGACTTGAACTTGTGACAGCATTGGTGGATGGAGTTATTACTATAATACGACTTCAAAATATTGCATACACATGGAAAGGGGAATGTCGTAGCTAATGCACTAAGTCAAAAGTCATGTAGTGATGCTATGCGTGAATCCATTGATTCCTGGAGAGTAATGGAAGAATTTTCAGCATTACATCTTGATATGGGAGAAGTTGGGGGTAGAGGCTGTCTTTTTCAAATGATGGTACAGTCATCCCTGATACAGAATGTGGAAGAGTCCCATTTGGGATATCTGGAGGTGGAAGTTTGGAGAGACCGATTTGTTTATGGTGAGGCCCCTGATGGTTGGACTAAATATGAACAACACCGAGTGTTATATCATGGAAGGCCTTTTGTCCCTTTGTTGATGCGCGATACGATTCTCATAGAGTTCCATAGTTCGCCCTTAGCAGTACATCCTGGCGTGACAAAGATATACCGATCCTCGAGGAGCCAGTTTTGGTGGCCTGGGCTGAAGCGTGCGGTTGCAGAGTTTGTGTCTCGATGTTTAGTCTACCATAAGGTGAAGGATAAACACCGTGTTCCTGGTGGTCTTCTCCATCCATTAGAGATTCCTCAGTGGAAGTGTGAGGACATATCAATGGACTTAGTTACTGGTTTACCTCGAGCTCTGGGAGTACATGATGCTATTTGGGTGGTAGGGGATCGTTTAACAAAATCAGACCACTTTATAGCAATCAAGGAGTCAAGCTCAGTGGAATTTTTGTCGAGGAAGTATCTAGAGGACGTGTTGAGACTTCATGGAGTCCCTAGGATGATCATTTCTTATTGAGATCCTTGTTTTACCTTTAGAGTGTGGAGAGGTATCCAACATGCTTTCGGTTCTAAACTATGTCTTAGCACTGCTTTTCATCCTCAAACAGATGGTCAGACAGAGCGAACCATCCAGACTCTTGAAGACATGTTACGCTCTTGTGTTCTTGATTTCGGAGGTTTGTGGATGAGGCACTTACCCTTGGTGGAGTTCTCTTACAATAATAGTTTTCACTCCACCATCGGTATGGCACCGTTTGAAGCCTTGTATGGCCGGCCTTGCCATTTTCTATTGTGCTGGACTGGGGTCGGAGAGTCAGCAATTCTCGGACCGGAACTAGTGCAGAATATAACAGAGATGGTTCAGGTGATTCGTGAGTGGATGAAGACAGCGCAAGATTGTCAGAAATCATATTCCGATCAAAGAAAGAGGCCCTTAGAGTTTAATGTTGGGGATCATGTGTTTCTGAAGGTGACTCCCCATCGTGGGCAGCGAAGGTTTGGTCATGGAAGCAATATTTCTCCCCGGTTTATTGGGACTTTCGAGGTGTTATCTCACGTTGGAGCTGTGGTGTATCAAGTATCACTTCCCCCTCAGATGATTCAGATACATGATGTTTTACTTGTATCATAGCTCCGTCGTTATCTTCACAAAGACTCTCACATCATCGATTGGGGAGAGATCGATGTTGATGATGGTGAAACCTTTGAGGAGTGACCTATGGAGATTCAAGACTACAAGGATAAGGTTTTGTGCGTTCATTCTATCCCCTTAGTTTGTGTCTTGTGGCGACACGATGGCTTGGAGGAGAGTACCTGGGAACGTGAGTCACAGATGCATGTCCAGTACCCAGAGTTGTGTGATGTTTGACTCTCTTAATGTATCATTGTAAATTTTTTGGTTATGAAACTTTCATGTGTATGTGATGGCTCCCTTTGTTTCTTTTGTGGCTTTCTCTCTTTTGAGAAGTATCTCAAGGGGTGGTTGTTTAGACCCTATTTTGTTTTCACTTTAGGTGGGTTTTGGATTTTCGAGGATGAGAATGTTTTGAGAGGTATCTGATGTAATGGCCCGGACCTCTCCAGTCCATTACTTTGTGAAAATGTGGTGTTAGAGGTGTTCTGGAAGGTTAAGGTGACTTGGGGGTGCATTTGGGTGGACTTTTAATAAAGATTAAAGTGCAATTTCTTTCGCATGGGCTGCGCACAGTTTGTCTAAACCGTGCGGCCAAACCGTGCGAGGTTGGTGTTAGAGGCAGTGACTAACACATGGTTAGCGTACTATTTGGCTAACCATGTAGACTAACCGTGTGAGGAGTGTTTGGCGAGGTAGTAGCTAATTCACAGTTAGCGCCCGGTTTGTCAAACCGTGCGAACTAACCATCCAGACACTTAATATTAGATCCTAAAATTGTGGATCTAACTTGTTTTGCCTCTAAATGGTTCGTTTAAGCTCCTAAGTGGCCATAACTCGGGATTAGCCTTCCTTGAAGGTAGGATAACCTCTCCCAAGAGTTTTGGAGGCGATCCAAAGGCTTCCCTTGGTGAATCGAATCCGGTTTCTTGAGGTATGTGATCATTCTTTTTTGGTTTCTTAGATCTACTTCTCATCTTCCCTCAGTTTCTTAGATCTATACCCATTGTGGGTAGATCTAAGTTTATGGATTCCAAATTTGTTGAGTTTTTGTCTTGATCTTGCTTGGATTAGATATCTAAGGCGGGTTTTTGGAGAATCAAATCGGCTTTCTTGTGCTTTCTTTGTTGTTGGGGTTTTTGTTAAAAACCTTGAGGTAGGGGATTCATTGCTTCTCTTTATTTTACGTGCAATTGTATTGTTAGCATGTTTAATCCCCATGGATGACAAATGGAATTGTCATAATAAATATTTTAACCGGATAAATAAATTGATATCTATTGTATGTTATTGCCTCATGTTTTTCTAGATAGTGTAATTTCTATTCTTTCTTTGATTTTTTGTTCGTTCTTGATGGAAATTGGTAAAGAACATAAATTGGGATTAATTGATAATTTTTTGGCTAAGGATAAAGAGGCACGAAAATGAATCCGGTTCTTATTGAAATTTTATGTTAATCAAATTGGCATAGTAAGAATGTTTAATCTTTGTGATAGCTTATTGGTTAGGTTTCCTGATGTTGGAACCAACAAATTATAAATATGTTAATTTAAGATGGTTTAAAGATTTGATTGTTTGATAATTCTTTGAAGGGTTCTGAGTTACCCTCTTGATTGTTAAAGGGCCAAGAGCCCAATTGATGTGATTGTTTCTTTCCTACTACTTGTGCTGTGATGTGATCGTGGATGGTTTTTGTGTCATGTGGGGGCATAGAGGCCTTTTGGTTGTGGCAACAGATGATGCCTAGAGTGGAAAGATGCATCGGTTTATGAATGTGGGTGCCGTGGAGGACACTAGGGTTGATGGAATGGGATGGATGTGATTTTTGGTTGCTTGCTGGTTCTTTGGTTTTTTATTTGATTTACTTTTTCCCACCGCTCAAGGCAGCTGGTCTTGCTTACCCTTCTCCTAAAAGGGGTGAAGACGCATGTGGTATGCCACATGCTTTCCGTGTCTAGCTTCTCAAGGGAGGATGGGTCTACGCTCTTGCTATAGGTGACAAAGACTCGACGGGTAGTACATCTACTCACCGTGTTGAGCCCCCTTGTGTTTAGTAGCATAGAATGATTTTATAGAATGCCTGGGAATATGGGAAAGTAATTTTGTAATAAATAATTGAATAAATGGTGTTAACCCATGGGGTTGGAGTAGCTAGAACTTAATTATGAGGTTGAAAACTCTTGAAGGAGCAGTTGACTTTGGGTGTGTTGCTAATGAAATTTAATGTGGATTGGTTCATGGTAAATTAATGTTTAAAGAATTAATTAACATACAATGGATTTAATAAAAAGGGAATGAATTAATCTAATAAATCTCTTTAAATGGTTGTGTGCTTATATGATACCTAGTCTTAGAAGTGGCAGTCCGGAGTCCTAGAGACATTAGTTTCAGCTGTGTCTAAGACTAGGTTATACCCATAGTGTGGTTGTGAGATATAGTATATTTTGTACCTTTTGTGTTTCTATACGCTACTCCACCCTGTCTGTAAGGGAAACTGACACCCCGGGGATTCTGAGCCCTGGGGGGGGGGGTGTTTTCCCCAACATTTCGGTGGGAGGATGAATGGCCGACTACCCCCTTTCGCCCCACTCTCTTATCTTGGTAGATACTTGTGCCATTAGGCACAACGTTTATTTTTCCATCTTATATGTGTGTAGAGGGATGTAATGGATTATGGTTATTCACACACATATATTCTGGATATATTATCCTATGAACTACTATAGGTGTAATGTGTATAGGCTGTGATGGCTTGAGGATCCTTACTCGGTGTATGGACTATAATGGCTTCAGGTATAATACCTGACGTATGATACACGTTATGCGAGCTGTGGTGGATCCCAGAAACTACCTGGTTACTTTTCGTTGTGAGTATGGTGTGGTGCTTCGCCCAGGTATCTGCAGGCAAGCCTTTGTGGTGCAAGAGGTGAAAATTTTGGTGCTTTTACCAGGTGTTTGCGAGCAGGCCTTTTTGGAGGGAGATGATTAGGACGTGCAATGTTGGGGAAAAGCGGCAAACCAGTGGGGATGTAGTAGTAGGGTACCCTTGATATTCTTTATTATATGATATATTATTGTATGAGTTACCTGGTGACAGTAGCCATGGTTAGGTTGGTAATTTAATTAGTATACCTGTTAGGTGATGAGTTAGTTCCACTTGTTGTTCACTGTGCTTTAACATGCTTTATTTACTTTTGCATGAGAGGCTTCAGGGAGGATCCTACTGAGTATACTGTTATACTCACCCTACGTATATATAAACTGTTTTTCAGGTTACTTGGAGCAGGTTAGAGATCAAGCTGGTTTCTACTAGCTTGGGGTTATAGGAGCTGTTCGGGGTTGTGGTTGTAGCTGTTTTACTTTCTTTTGGGTACTTGTAGTTTTTCCCCTTTTTGGTTGTAGTACTTTTGCTTGACATTCCATTTGTGCACTTGGGTTTCTTTTATATTTCTAGTTCTGAGTTGGAGTTGATTGGTTTCTATCTTATCTCTATCTTCTGCATGTGTTCTCTTAGAGGGTAATTCCTCCCATTTGTGTGTTACTATACCCTTGATGCTAGTCGCCAACCCGGGGCCTACTGGAGGCAGGACTTGGGGGTCATTATCTCCCTTCTCACATTGTCGGCCCAGGAGGGGTACACTATGTGGGGAGGGGGTCGTGACAAATATGGTTAGAGTTGTTATTATTCCATCATCTATTGAATAATAATCATTAAAAAAATAATTTTTTTATACATCAATTATATTTTTAAATCCATCTATTAAATATAGTTATGTAAAAATAACAAGTTATAATCATTGAAAAGGTAGGCCATATGAACAATTGAGAAATATTTAATTTTTTTAATGATCATTATAAGGATAAGGAAATAATTATTATATCATTACATAATGATAATAATATGATAAATATCATATAATTTCTTTAAAAAAATATATTTATAAACCATGTGATGTGGTGATGAAAAAGGAATCACATCACTTCGTGGAGTTAGTAATCTATTTACACACACCAACAACGCTATTATAAATAAGTGAATGAAAAAATTATAAATAAACTGATATATTACATTTTAAAAGTGATAAATAGTAAATGAATATAATATATAAAAATTAATAGTATCATTATCATACGTCGTGAATTATTTTGATGGAAAATATATTGCATCAATTCATGAGGCTATTTTCTGCCGTACACATTAATAATGGATTTCTTTACCATTTTATTAAACATGAGATGGGTATAGGTTACTAAATTAACAAAATAACATATTATTATACTTATTATATGTGTTTTAATATTTTAAAAAGTTTGATAAATATTTTAAATATGTGTAAGAATATATAATACTAAAACTTGTAGTTAAAAACTATAACTCCTTGTTGGAAAATCTACACTGAATGACACCTTAAGACCCCTTTAATATGTATTCTAAAAATATTAAAGAATTTAAATTTTTAGGATGGATTTTAGGATGGTATTTGGTAAAATCATTTCCAAACCAAATAGGTATTTATGTATTAATAAATTAGAAGAATTGGTTCCCATTTATAAGAAATGTGAGGGGCGCTAAATGAATTTATCAAAATATTAATTTATGAAAAATTAATTTTGATGTCCAAATAGATCCAAATTTAAAATAATTGATTATATGAATAGTATGAGTCTATATAATCTCATCAAAATATTATTTTACTTGTTTATATATCATGTTACCCTTAAATTTTAGTTTTGACACCACATTAAACCTGTTTTTAAACTTACCATGGCAACAATAATGTTTTTCTCTTCGAGGGCCAATATATTAAAAATAAATTAAAAAATAGTTCATAAATGTGCCATGTTTTTTATTTTCAAGAATATCCTAATAACTTGTCCTAATATTGTATTTTTATGAATTTTTTTATTGTTTAATAAAATATTATTTTCATATAATATAATTAATTTCATTTTTAGAACTATTTATTTATTTAACTATTTATAATATCAATTCATAAAAGAGAAATAAAATAAAATATCATAATAAATGTCTATAATTTTATTATTTTATGAAAAATTCATGGGTCACATTAATGTTTTCCAAATTATACTATTTTTAAAGCTTTATTAATGTCATTTATTTTCATTTCAAATTAAACAAATAATTACCACTCAATGTTGGGTAAACATAAAAGTTAATTATTTCATCATAAAAATTTTAGAAAATTATCACCCAGTATATATATCATTTAGAAATAATAATTTTATTTATAAAATAATATATCATCTATTTATCCCCATGTTAAGAAAAATATAGTCATTGGATAAAAGATTGTTATATTTTTTCTCTTCTTTACCTAAAATAATATAATGTTTATAATCATATACAAAAGGAAAAATGGAAATTCAACCAAATAATGAATATTTATGGATTAAATTTACTTATAAAATAAAATTTAGCCATGTTATAGTTTAATTTTTTAGTCCTTATAAAATTATTTTAACACTTAATTTCCCAATTTACCCTTTACCATGTAAACAAAAACTATAATTGTGTCAATTCATAATAACTAAATTAAAAGAGAACTATTTTCAAGTTTTTGGTATTATAATTCCATATATATTATTAACTTTTTAAAATTAATAAAATTAAAGTGTCAAAGTATAATTTAAATTCAAATCTAAAATATTTGATGGAAAAACATTTTTTCAGAAAAATACCCTTTTAAAATATAAAATGTTTTTATTTTAAATTCTAGTGTAAATTTTTATTTAAAACCCATAATTGGAATATTTAAGTATAATATGACTAATGATATTTTAAAAATAATCTAAATGATAATTTTACTTTGTAAATAATTTGATATAAAATATAGTTTTCAATAAAATTAATTTTTTTTACAACCCACTGAAAGATAAAACTTTTCAGAAAATTTAAATATTTCAACATTGAAAAAATTAAATTGTATGATTTTAAAAATGATATTTATTATATCAAATATAATTTCTAAAACTTTTGGAAATTGATTATAAAAGTTTCTCACAAAAATAAATAGAAATCATTTTCAGAGAAAACATATATTTGATGAATTAAATGGCATTCAAAATAATTAAGTGCTTATATATTAATCATTAATAAATAATTTTTTTGGATAGAAACATTATATAAATATATATAAATTTATAAAATTAATTAATCATATTATTAACCAAAATTTTAGTGTATTGGTTATAACGATCATATTTAAAAAATAATATTTCTTGGTTCAATTACCCTCATTGTTGCATATTTTTTATGCTATCAGACATTGTAACTCTTTTAAAATAAGTGTATATTACATATAGAATACTTAGTACCTCATGAATTAATTTTGAAACATTAAATAATTAAATTCATGGGATTTTCTAATGAATATTATACAATTAATTTTAATGAATTTTGATTTGAAAGTTACCAAAATTTTACAGGCGTTATATCATAATCTCCTTTCCTTTCAAGAATGTTTATGTTCAAAATAACCAACGAGAAATCATATGATATTATTTTTATAAACCAAACCTATTTTAATCCATTAGTCTTATGAATGTGTTTTAAATGTTCTGTTTCTATTTCCCAAATATTTATTAAATAAATACTGATAATCTTTTCCATAATTTATACTGAACTTGTATCTTTTATTAAATCAAGAATGTGTCTATTACATATCCATATTTTCTAAAAAAACAATTCAAGAATAATAATTTATAATGATAAATTATTTCAGAATTTTATTTTACAAGAATAATAACCTTCTTTTAAAATGTTGTAAAATTATATCTATTATCATTTTCTGTATGTGTAACTTTAGATTGACTTTATAAGGGTTTAAAAATAATGTTTATTTTTTACAATTATTAACTGAATATATTTTACATCTACTATAATAATTATTTTTTTGAATAATAACTTATAGTATTCAAAGATAATTATAAATGAAAAGAAATTTCATATTATTTAGTATATTTTTAGTTTTTATATTTTACTATCAAAGTGGAATGGGTATTTTCATCAAGAATGTTTTAATGATATTTTAATATTATTTATATCAACCAGGGATAAAAATACTTTATGTTACATTATCTTTATAGGGGATATAATATAATGATTCCATAAAAATTAATTTTATGGTTGCATTATGATTTCATTAAAAATATTTTATTGGATGTTGTTTATTTTTCCTGGGAAAATCTAGATATGAAAGAACAACGATTACTATTATGTTTAAAAGTATATACATCAATTTTTTTATCATGATATGGAACATGGAATTTATTAATTAAAGTGGAACTAAGGAGTGAACCAAAACCCATAAAGAACATTGTCTAATATGATATGAGTGGTTCCCTTATAGCCCTTCAATTCATTGGGTATTGATGATTGTGTTTTCATAATATAAGTAAATCCATTGAGAAGATGGAGTTAACTGGTCAATAGGTTACCCCTATGAGATTTTAGTTATTTACATGTTATGGTTATCCCATTTATAAAGGTTCTTATAACAATTCTTTGAATATAATGTTTAACTTATATAAATTTTTTCTCTATTTTTTCTATGAATTTATATTTCATCATTTTATCAATGATTGTTTGGAAATGGGTAGTGATTGTTGAATTATATTATATTATAGATTTATTCAATGATACTTGTTCTTATGGTTAAGCATTATCTAATGTATTTCTCATGAAGTTTTATTATGTCAGCATACAGTTATGGTTATCTTATGGTAATTGATGAAATTTAATTATTAATTCTTATGATTAAACATACTAAGCATTTGAGTTCACCCTTCCTATGGTTTCCACATTCAAATGTTGTGAAGAATTATTTTAAATATTTAATGCCTAGCTTACCTGATATGATAAACTTAATTGGGGATATTATATAATTTAATGAAACAATTTTTATATAACAATGTTTTCATGAAATAAATTATCCAAATTATATAAAAATATAAACCTAAAAGGCCCTTCATATTATGATTGGGTCACATTTATTAGTATCCAATCCAAAAAGTTAATATTTATATTTTGGGAAGTGATATATGAGTGCATGTTTGGGGATGTTATAACATTAAAATATCATCAGGAATCGGAATGTCAACACATTTAAGTGGAATATTCTATCCTATTACATAAATAATCTATTCACCATCAAAGGATACCCAATTAAAAAAATCATGGTTGACTATTTCATATCATATAAGTGGAATATAACTCATATAATCCATGAAAAAATGACATCAATTTCCCTTTTTCACATATAATTTAGTGGACAAGGAATCAAAACATAACATATAAATCATAACATATAGACAAAATAAACCATACCTTTCTCTGAATTATTATGATATAAAATTATTTTTCATTTTGATTAATAGACATACACCCTAAATTTCTCATAAATTTGAAATATTTTTGAAATATTATATACATCGATGGGAAATCATAAGGAAAACCAACCTTTTTATGATATGCATATCATTATTGAATTTTATTAAAATAATAGAGCTTAAAAAGGAAAAAATAGAATAGACAAATCCAGAAAACTAGGGATTTAAAATAAAATAAAAAAGAAAAAATTAATGGATTCCAAGAGATAAGTTTCACATTGAATTTTCCATACCATTATAAAAAACTGCATGAAACGATAGTTTAATTGAGAATAATGTAAGGGGTAAAGAACTAAAATAAAAAAAATGAATGACATAGAAAGTCCCTAAAATTTTCTGGACTAGGGATTGCTGGTGGAGGATATTTTTTAAAACATATGGTATAAATTTACCAAAATAACCACAAATAAAATGGATTTGGGATCCCATCAGAACACTAATAGGATATCAGGGATTTGGTATATACCCACGAGACCTATAGTGGTAGGAGAAGTATTCCCTACACTGGACACTCTATGTCTAGTGTCCTCCCAAAGATCATTTGATTGAAAATCATCTTATTTTTATATTTATACCACCTCACCCATTAACTTTTATTATGATATGAAGGATCTTTATCCCACATTCTCATACAAATTAGGAAAAAAATATATTATTTAAGAATAATTAAATTGAATTAATACCTTTGTACCTGTGATTTATCACAGTAGGGGTAGATGGAATATCATTTTGACTATATGAAACCAAGACTCCTATAATAATTTAGACAAAATTATAATTTAGTCCCACTAAATATGGACTATAAATGTAAACCACTACCCATAATGCTATAAAAATCCAAAAAATATAACAAAAAAGATTATAATGTGATGAAATGATCCTGCATAATGCAACAATAAGAAGATAAGTAGATATGAGAAGAAATACCTTCACCACACATAAATTTATTTTTATCACACTTAAACACTATTGAGTGAAAATATATTAAAAAAAATTGAATCATATATACCAAATTCTAAAACAACTACCCTTTATTATGCTCCATTTGATAAATATTAATTATTATTACCCCATATTAATTGAATTATTATAATGATGTAGCAAAATTTAAAAAGTGCATCATAGTGAAAAATTAAAGCTATATCCATATCTAAAAAAACCCAAATTTTTAGAATGTTTATTACATGAGATATTTTATAGTTTTTAAAACCTATCATATCTTTAGTATTCTATTATTATTTAGTTATGATATTGCTACCTGAGATTCAGATTCATGGGCGATATATCAATATAAAACATGATGCTTCTTGATCAACACTTGTATCCCAACAATCAAATATTTCTTCAATTTTATGAACTGGATTTTTCACCTTCCCATGAACTTATTCCATTTTTTCTTATATTGACCCCAAGGGGACCGTAATATGAGTTTATTTTAATTTTTATTTAGGTGGGTAAAATGAGATTCTTCTATTATCCCATAGGGTTTTAAGGATCTATATATGAAATAAGACATCTATGTGTGTCCACCACATGAGTGTAGGAGCTTTAATCCTCTTATCCACATGAGATAAGATTCAATATCTTTTACTTTTTCTAAGCTAGAATGGTCCCATCATTACTGGAATCACATTATGTCTCCATAATGAGGTTCTACATGGATTTGTTTTTAGGTAAATAGTCACATATATTTATATATTTTATACAGATATTTATTTTCCTATATGGATGCAATATGCATGGTGGGTTATATCATTGATTTAGGTTCAATATTTTAAATCTCATAGATTATCCTTATGCATATTGTTCGTATTATAATCATCAGTTTTGAATTTAATTATCAATCCTAAATAGACATCTCATCTACAAAATGAGTTTCATTTATTTCTCACATATATGGCAGATTCCTTATTTCAAAATTAAGTGTCTATTTTCAATCAATTTTTGTTCTTATAAGATCATATCAACTCATTATTCAATCTTTTTACAATGAATTTTTTCAAATAAAATAAATACAACAAGTTAACATCATTAGAGTTGGTTGAATAAATCATCATCTTTAATTTTTTATTAATTTATGATCAGATTACCAAATAATACACATTGTAATTTTTGGTAGTTTCATGATATGATGGTTACATAAAGAATGCATGTTAAAATAATTTTGATGTTATTTCATTATAGGATCATTATTTGTTCATGGTAGGTTAATCCTAAAATTAATTGTTTATTGTGATCTCATAGCCACATTTTTTTATCACCTGAAAATCATTAAAATAAAATTAAACCATGTTTGAATTACTTATTTAAATCCCAAAATATTATTTAAATCAATAACTTTATACTTAAATAAATTTATTCATTTAATTAAAAAACTATTTAATAAAACTAAATGTAGTAAATTACTATATAATTTTAAGATATGGGGAATAATTTAATTTGATTAGTATAAATAACATTGTTTCATTATTTGAGTTTTCAATAACCCATGAATTCAATTTTATAGGATCAAAGGATGAGATGTTTAGTTTTCAATAAAGTAAAGTGACCCCAAAAATGTTATAACTAATACGTAAATATTTTTCTCTATTTCATACAATGATAATCGGAAATTATATAATCCATGTTATAACATTTATAGGGAAGTTTTATGTAACAACCTAGGTGTTTATAAAATATGTTTTTATTAATATTCCTAATTTAAATAGCAATTCTTAAAATAAATAATTTCTTATATGGTTATTTATTTTAAATAATTAATTTTCCACTATAGAATTTATATTTTAAAATATTTATTTCATTTTTGAATTTATAATGTTAGAATTATCTTGGTATTATTTTTTGAGACTTTTCAGAGAAAGTATAATGTTTGGTGAATAGTAAAGAATACAGTTTTTTAAAATATTGTATTTTTTGTGACATCATGAAGACATGACTGTGATATAAAATTTATTAAATTTTCTTAATAATTAAATAATTATATTATAATATGAATATTGTAATGAAATAACTTAGAAAATAGAAATTATATTCTATTCATGATAAGTATAAAAAATTATTATCAATGTCGATGCAGTGCCTATGCAGCATTGAAAATGTCAAATTTGATTCTTTTTAAATAATAACTGATTGCTAAAAATTATTTTCGTGACTTATTTATTAATTATTATGTATTATTGATGTTTTTGGGGGTTAATTTTAAATTTTATAGTTATATAACATTAATATTATCCAAATTAATGTGTAATTCTTGCGTAAGGAAAACAAATACAAAAACAAAGTTAAGATGTTATCATGACATGTATATGATTGAATATAAGTAATTAATGAATCTAGAATTTTATTTTGAACTTAATTAACTTTTTATGGGATTATTTTATTTTTCAATTTTATACATGAAATAATTAATATTAATTCCTATGAAATACTGATGTAGTTCTTATGGAATCATAATAAATATAAATAAAATGTTTTTAAAGAATATGAATTAATAAATGACTTAAATTGTGGCTAAAGAATTTTATATAATAAATTGTTTATGAAAATAATTTTTAGATTTTAATTTGGGAAATTTCGTACCCACATGGATCAAAATAGTCCTTTTGTATTGTTTTATTACAAAGAAAGACTACTTGGTCACACTATAATGTTCAACAGGTATAATATTTTCATATGAAGGTTTCCAGAAGCGTTTTTTGAACAAGGATAGTATTTAGAAGGCTAATAAAATTATATTTTTTAAATATTTTTATTTTTAAATTTTAGGTAATAAATAATTACCTTAATATAATGAACATTTATGATGCGGTAAATATTTAATTAATGAATAAATCAAATTAATGATTTTGAAAAATAGTAAAATAAATATAATTTGATATTTTTAAGTTAAATCACAATTTAGGTAGGTGATTATAATATTTATAAGATATAATAAAAAATTAAATTCAAATTGGGAACTTTTTTTATGTTTTTAAATTCATGATTGTGAATAGTTTTTAATTTGATAAAATTATTTTTCCATGAATAAAATATTTTATTAAACTTGTTAAAAATAAAAAAAATCACAGGCAAGGACAAAAATGATAATATTCCTTAAAAAAATGAGATATCCTATGATTTTGAGTGGTTTTTTAAGTATTAAACACTATAATAGATTTATTATTGTTTTAATAATTTGATTAATTCATAAGTTACCCCTCCAATTATAAAAAAGATCTTCTTAATTCACAAATTTCATAACCATAATCCATCTTGTTCGACCAAACTCTATAAAATTTCCTCCTCCTCCTCCCTTACCACATTCCTGAGATTGTGATATCATAATAAGAAGAATTCCAAGATGCGATGCCAATTTCAAAACCCCCATATCGAATGACTCCAATGTATCTTCAAGAATTGAAAAAGTAGTTGCATGAATTATTAGATAAAGGCTTCACTTGACCTATCACTTCACCATGGGATGATCATGTATTGTTCTTTAAAAATAAATATGGTTCAATGAGACTATTTATTGATTATATATCCTTGAATAAATTCAATATTAAGAACAAGTATCAATTATCTCATATCGATGATTTATTTTATAAGCTCCATGGGGAAAATATTTTTTCAAGTTTGACCTAAGGTCGGTGTACCATTAGTTAAAATTAAAGGAAGTAGAAATTATGAAGACTATGTTTTGTACTAAATATTGGAATAATTAATTTTATTATGCTTAATTACCCTAATATATTTGTGGATCTTATGAATATAATATTTCATGAGTTCATGGATAAGATTTTGGTTGTGTTTGTTGGTGAAGTTGTGGTATATTATAAAAGTAAAGAAGATTATAAAAGATAAATAAGGTTTTTTTTTAAATAATAAAATAAATTAAACTATATGAAAAATTTAGTAAGAGTGAATTTTTGTTACAAAAAAATTATTTCTTTGGTTACATTGTTTGTAAATATGACCTAACTATTGATCCTGATAAAACAAAAGTTGTTGAAGAATAAACAAGACCCAAAAATATAACCGATATTCATAGCTTCCTTGGTTTGGTAAGATATTACTTAAGGTTTTTTTAAAACTATTCATGGTTATCTATCCCACTGACTAATTTGACCTGAAAAGGTGTTAATTTTATCTAGACAATAGAATGTGATGACTGATTTCAGGAATTTAAAAGAAGATTGGTGAATTATCTAGTTCTAACCATGGCTTCCAAAAATTCTTATTATTTAATCCATAGTGATGCTTCATGGAAAGGAATTGTTTTTGTCCTAATTCATAATAATAAGGTAATAACTTATACTTCACGTGAGTTGAAACCTCATGAGTTAAATTACCTTACATATTATTTGGATTTAGCTATTGTTGTTTTTGAATTATTAATTTGGATGCTTCATCTATTTGGAGTAAAATGTGAAATATATATTGACCATAAACTTTTTATGTATATATTTACTTGGAATTAATTTAACATGAGAAAGAGAAGATGGAAAGGACTAATCATAGATTATGATTTCACAATTCATTACCATCCTGGAAAATCAAACAGAGTGGATGATGAATTGAGTTTGAAATGTAATGATACATTAGCCATGATTAATTTATAACATGATCCTTTGGTTAATGATTTTATGAATTTTGGCTTGGAAGTTGTCAGTACAAGAAATTCCTCTATTTTGTACAGGTGTTAGTGCAGTTGTCTCTATGAGACATAATAAGTCATGCTCGAAAAGAAGACCATGATTTGCATAAAAATGTATAATTGGTTCAAAAGGGTATGTTTTCTAATTTTATAATTGATAAAGATTTTCTTTTAAGTTTTGGGAATAGATTATGTGTTCCTTTTGATTCTCACTTGAAGAAAGAATTATTATGTGATGCTCATAGTTATTTGTTTTCAGTTCATCATGGTAGCATAAAGATGTACAGAGTCCTTCAAGAGTATTAATGGTGGGATGGAATGAAAAGATATATTGATAATTTTACAATGAAATGTTTTACATGTAAATATATTAAAGAATAATTATAGCTACTGAAGGGGATGATTTATCCTTTTATAGTACTAGAGTGGAAATGGAAAAATATATCCATGGACTTCATGGTGGGACTACTAAAGACATATCGAGAAAACAATGAAATCTATATCATTGTTGATAGTTTGACTAAATCTTCTCAGTTCCATATTATTTGAGACCCACACTCTCTAGATCATATTTATCTACAATACCTCAAATAAATTGGGAGGTTGCAAGGGGTTCCTCTCTCTATTCAATCATATCATGATCCCAAGTTCACTTATAACTTCTAGAAAGGTGTTTATAAGTCATTGGGAATAGAATTAAATTTTGGTATATCTTTTTTATCCTCAATCACATGGGTAGATATAATTAAGAAATCACACATTAGAGGACATCCTATGAGCTTATTCAATGGATTACCATGGACGTTTGGATGATAATATTTTTTTAGTTTATTTTTCTTATAATAATAGTTTTCATTAAATTATATAGATGGAACATTCTAAAGCATTATAAGGAAATCAGTGTTGAACTCCATAATTTTGGGATGAATGTAGGAAAAGGAAGTTGATGTGACCAAAATTAGTATAGGAAATGGCAGAAAAAGGTCAATTGATTTAGTGACACATGAGGACCACTCAGACCTGGCAGAAAAGTTATATAGATAATAAGAAGAAATACCTTTCATTTAAGGTAGGTGATCATGTTTTCCATAAAATTAGTAATTGGAAACGTGTTATGAATTTTGGTAAAAAGGGAACGTTGAGTCCATGGTTCATTGGATCTTTTTAAATCTTGGAAAAAGTTGGACCAGTTACCTACTGAGTATATTTTCTTCCGAGTTTATCTCAGGTACACAGTGTTTTTCAATTTTCGATGATAATAAAGTATGTGAAAAATCCATATCATGTTTTGAGTTCAAAAGTAAATCAACTATAAGAGAAACTTTCTTATGAAGAGAAACCAATACATATTCTTGATCATAGAGAGTATGTTTTGCAGAATAATGTAATTTACCAAGGTATGGTTTTATGGAAAAACCACATGGTAGACAAAATAACATGGGAATCTGAAAATTCTATAAGGAAAAAGTATACTAATTTGTTTATAATTAAATAAAAATTATGATGATGAAATTTCAAAATTGGGGATAATATAACAACCATGGTATTTATAGAATAATTTGTTTATTAATATTTAGAATTCAAATTGAAATTCTTAAAATACATAATTTATTATCTAGTTATTTATTTTAAAGCATTAATTTTTCAATTATGGAATTTCTATTGGAAAAAATGAATTTCATTTTTGAATTAATAGTGTTAAAATAATATTGGTATAATTTTTTTAAAATTTTCAAAAATGATTAATTTTTTGTGACTAGTAAAAAATACTATTTTATTAATATGGAATTTTTTTGTGACATAATGAATAAATAATTAGGATATAAAATTTATTAAATTTATAAAATAATTAGATAATTATATTATTAGAAGAGTTTTGTATAGAAATAACGTTGAACATGAAAATTCAATTCTATTCATGATAAGTATAAAAATTATTTTCAGTGTCGATACAGTGCCTACGCAGTATTAACAATGTCAAATATGGTTCTTTCTAAATAATAATTGAGTTCTAATATATATTTTCATAAATAATTTATTAATTATAATTTATTATTGATTATTTTGGCTGTTACATTCGAGTTTTATAGTTATATAACATTAATCTTATCCAATTGCATGTGCAATGTTTGCATAGGGCCATAAAAGAAAACATAAAAAAATTAAGATTTTATCTTGACATGTATTTGAGTGAATATAAATAATGAATGAATCTAGAAAATTATTTTGATTTTTTTTAATTTTGTTAATGATAATAATTTTTTTTATTTTTTATATATGAAATAATTAACATTATCAGAAGTGCAATGCTAATTTTGTTCTTGTACAAGAATAAGAAAAATAAATAAAATGTTTTTATTAAAATTATAAGAATTATTATATGATCTAAAATATAGATAAAAGAATTTATATAATCAATTATCAATAAATATAATGTTTAGATTTGAATTTTGGGCATTTTTTACCCTCATGGATCACATTAGTCCCTTTATAATATTTTATTAAAAACAAATATAACATGTTGACACTATAACATTCAATAAGTATAATATTTTAATAAGAGATTTTACATATGTGTTTTTAGAACAAGAGTACTCTTCAAAAAGATAATAATATTATCTTATTCATATAATTTTATTTTTAATTTTAAGGTAATAAATAATGACTGTAATGGCTTAAACAATTACGATGCAGTAAATACTTAATTAGTGAATAAATAAAATTGATGATTTAAAAAAACTAAACATCAATATAATTTGACATTTTTAATTAAGTTCTTGATTTATATAGGTAATAATAATATGTATAATAAATAATAATAAATTTAATTTTGTTAACTTTTTTTTGCGTTTCAAGTCATGATTTTGAATAGTTCTTAATTCGATAAAATTATTTTTCCATGAATAAAATATTTTATTAAATTATTTTAAAATGAAAAAAATCATGAACAAGGAAAAAATGATAATATTCCTTTGACAATGGGATATCCTATGATTTGGAGGCATTTTTTATGTCTTAAACCCTATAATATATTTGTTATTATTTTAATAATTTGAGTAATTCCAATGTTACCCGTCATCCCAATTATAAAATGGGACTCCTTCCTTCAAAAATTGCATAACCATAACCCTTATTATTCTTCCAAACACTACCAAATTACCTCCTCCTCACCCTTAACACAATTTTGAGATTATGGTATCACAAAAAAGAAAAATTCCAAGATCCTTAAATTGGTTCTCAAGGATGATTTGGCAAGAATAGGTTTATACACATTTGAAAGAAGTCGAACCCAAGGTAAGAGACTATCCATTCAAAATCCTTTTTAATTTCTCTTTTAGAAAATTTAAAAAACATTTTTTATATCGTATGAGAATTTTATCCAATTTTTATGATTCTTTATTAATTTAATGATTCTTTTATACATTTTCATAATTTTTTTAAATTATATGATTTCATTATTATGTAAGTGGTTTTTTTATTATTTTTTAAAAGACAATTTTATGAAAAAAATTATTTTGATATGCGAATGTGTTTTTATCCCGGGTTTGAATGAGATACTAAGAGTTATATTGATGACATGTTCCTTGGAAATTGTTTATGTTGGGTTGATCCAATTATAGCTCAAGATATTATGGGTTGAGCCTCATTATATCTCAGGATATGTTGTGTTAATCCCATAATAGTTCATGATATGATGGGTGATCCCCATTATATCTCTCCAATGAATTGTGTACTCTGGAGATGGAAGTTGAGTGAATGGTTATTACACATGTAAGGGTGAATGAAAGAGTAATATGGTAAATATTTCCCAAGTATATTGCATGATGTTTCTATGAATGCTAATGAGTTTATATGAAATGTGTTTTATTAGATTTTATGATATCACTTTACTAACAATTTCAATCATTATATCCCTTACTGAGCTGTTTGTTCTTAACCCATGATTTTAAAAATGTTTTTCATAGGTTATAAGGATGTGTAAGAGAAATAAGTAAGTTTTGATGAATGTTATGAATATTTTTCAAAGAAATCATGTTTTATTTTTAATGATTTATATTTTGGATTAAAGGATTATTTTTAGTAGTATCCACTTTTTATTAATGCAGAATTTTATGTATATATCATGTCCTAATTCCCTAAAAATCTAAACCTAAAAAGGAATTCAATGTAAAATAAAGTAATTTATTGAATAAAATTAATGATTATGTAATGTTTTAATGCTAGGTCCTTATATTGTAGACTGTCTGTTTGATGTGAAGTTAAAAAAACACAAATAAATATAAATATAACACATATATTCACAATGTAACATATATTTTTTCTAAATGTTATGTGTTTTATGTTTGATGTTATGTAGGTGCATGTGTGCTCTCTCTATAATTATGTGTGTGATGTGTGTATTTTTTTTATACTGTTTTTTTAATTATTCATTTAATTATGTGTAAACAAAATGGAAAATATCAATAAGATACAAATAAAAAAATTCACAAAATATATGTTTTGCATCCATAAAAAAATTAAAATTTCATAAACATTTGAATTTTCTATTTTTAAACATTAGAAACATGTTATGCATATAAGAAAAAATATTAATTAAAATAAACATATTAAAATTTATAGCTATATAATGAATTAATAATAAAATATCTAAAAATTAAATATAAATTATTTCAAAAAAATTAAAATTTCCTTTAAAAAATACTATTTTTTTAAATAACAAAAATATATGTCTTATTATAAAAAATTAAATTTTTAAAAGAGAAATCATCTGTACACATGAAATGTATATATATTAAAATATATGTATTTTTTGTGTTTTATAAGCATTTAATATATGTGTTTCTCAAAAAAAAATAAACACCAAATGAATTAAATATTAATAAGACAATATGAAAATAACAAAACATATATAAAAAACATATATTAATTTTTCATTTTAATAGCATAAAAACTTTATAAATTGAAATAAAATATTATGTTTGGTCATGAAATATGATCTCAAGTGGGTGGGTTGATTCAATATATGGGAATGTGTTTACAATTGATCAGATTTTGAAACTTAATATAAGTTTTAATAGATAAAAAAAGTAAAACTCAAATATTGAAATATTTTTAAGAGTGATTTTGAATAAATATAAACAAATAATGAATTTAACATTTCTTGGTTGGTTATCCATCTATTTTATAGGTATTTAGTAAATATCCCTTGACCATAACTGAATTATGTTTTCCTTCATATATTATCCACTAACTGTATTAATTATATATTAATTTTTTAGGAATGAACCACTCATTAAAATAGGATTTTTAACACCTCAATATATTTTGATACATTGTTTTTCAATTAGATTCAAATTTTTTTAACAACTTGTATTACAAAAATCATTGTTCTTAAACAAATCATGATATATTATTAATGTATTATTATGTGAGAATTATAACATAGTAATTTAATTGGCATGTAATAGTTGGATTAACTACTTTATGAGAAATAAAAATATATCCTACTTATTATAAATTTAATTTATACTACTTAATAAGTAACCATTCAATTTTTAGTAAAGTTATATTATGATCATAAATTTATATTTCCATCAAAATGGGGTTTATTGATTTTTTTAGAAAATATTATATTTAATTTTTGACAATTTTTGTAATTTTATATTATAAATATTACTGCATTGAAATCATCATATCAATATTATCTTATTGGGAATATTTTATTTTTTTTCTGATAGGATCGATTTGGCAGTGAAAACTAAAAAATAATTATACCAATTGAAAACAATATGTTTATTTCAAGCATGTACAAGGATCAATTTCATAAAAATAGATTAAAAGTTAAAATTAGTTATATTATATTTTTTATAATGTAATTATGTTAATTGGAATAAATTTTATATTTAAATTTTGTATAAAAATATTATTTTATGTAAAATGATTTTATTTCAGATTTTTTTGTGTGAAAAGTATTTTTTATCTTAATAAATTATCTTAAAAGTATTTCAAAATAATTTTAATTAAATTAATATATTATATATTAATTCCATTTTTTTTACTTTTATTAAATATTTTTGTAAACATGTGATAATAATAAACATTGTTTTAGTATTAAAAATTTATTTTTTTAAAAAAATGGTTCTCATCTCATGTTGTGTTCTTATCATAAAATTAATTTCTTCTACTCATAGTTTCCACATTTGATAAATTAGATTCCATTTTTAGAAATTATATTATCCAAATCGGTAAATATACACATTTTATTTTTAGTCAATTTGATTAGTAGTAATATAAACATTCATCACCTTGTTTGAAGGGTAAATCAGTTTGATATAGGTTAAAAAAGTGATATATCCAAAACAATTACTATTTCTTATTAGATGAATGGAAGTCTTCCATTATCACCTTAGGTTCATAATTGAGTTTTTTAATAGAAATGTTTCTAAGAAAATGACCTATATAATTATCAATGAAAAGAACATAACAAAAATTCACTCTTTTAGTTTTAAATATCTTTTATGGGTTCAAATAGTGAAAAATCAAGTTTTGAAAAAATATTAGAACATATATTATTAGTAATGAAATTATTTTTTTATAGATTTTTTTAATTTTTAGTAATTATACAATAATGTTAAATGATTATGAAATTTTGATTCAAAATTTCTCAAATTTTAAAAAAAATTAAATGATTTCAAAAATATTAACTATAATATTTTTTGACTGATTTAATCTATACCACAAATTTTCTAGATTAATATGACATATTAGTGTTATTTTAATGTATTATATATTAATTAATGGGTTTTATTTATTCTTTTGGAGTCAAATTTAATGAATAATGTTTTGTTTATAAATAATGATATTTTATGAAAATAATAAATTATAAAATTACTATAAAAATAAAAAAAATTTAAAATAGGATAATGAGGATAATATGTGGTGTAAAGTGTAATCCATTTCCCATTTACAGGCCATTTGTAACCATTCTTCTTCTGAATTACTTTAACATATTTTAATATTTTATGAAATTTTAAGGGTTCCACTCCCATTAATTGTAAAAGAGAACTCCTTCTTTCTCTTCGTCACACCACATTGAGAATTCTAGATTTGATTATCCTCTTCTAAGTTCACTTATAAACTATCCAAGTAACATTATAACATTTTTGGTCTTCTGAAAAGACCAACCATATTTCCTTAAGAATATTTCTAGTTGAGTTATTTCAAAGAAGAGGTAATCACATTAATTGATAACTTTATTTTCAATAATTCTAATAACTCATATGAATCTATTATATTATACATAAGATAATAAATTTAGGCAGTTGGGGTGTGCCCCAGTGGTAGAGGTGCCTCGTTATTCTATATCATACCAAAGTCCAAATCTTGGTGGGAGAGAATTTCCGTAGTTCGGTAGTGACACATGCATGACATAGGTAAGCAGTGGCATAGGCATAATGAAAGCAGGTGATGATGAAGGCCTAGTGTAGAAAGATGGGGATGCAGATATGATGTAGGCATGATGCTGCACTGGTCTTTCAGGTTAAATTTTGAGGATTTAGGCCATGTAATGGGTTTCATTCCCACTAGGCCTTCGGTTCATGTACTAAATAAATAAGGCTTGATGGGTGGGAAATCCCTTGGGGGGCTATGGACTGCCTTTCTAGCTCATGTGAGTGGTGTGTGTGTGTGTTTAATGTAATTGTACCCCCAATATCCTAATATAAAATATAATTAATTCATTATCCTATATATTATTAAATTTTAATAAAATTATGAAATGTTACATCCTGACCCAGGTGCCACTAAACTCATTCCCCAAGCCAGTTTTCCAAATGACCTCAAGTGTACCTCCGTGTATTCCAGAGGATACTGGATAGAAGTGGGGTACTAGAACTAAACTGTGAGGAAAATATACCTCCATATTAGAGTGTACAAGATGATATAAATAACCAAATATCATACGAATCAAAGTAAGCAGATGGAATAAATAAATTTTAACCATCTATAATAAAATGAAATGAAATAAAGGCATGAATGATCATGTCTTACACATAGACATAAACCAACTGGGCTAGTTACATAACATACCCAAATAAAATAATGACAAAAGGCTCTATAGAATCACTAATCCAAACCCATCCAATCATGTAAGACCACTCGATCAACTCGGATCGACTAACAATAATCAACATGGATGTTAGACAAAAACTATGTCAACAATAAATATATGAGATATTCTTTGGTACTGAAGTTAAATGGTGGCCCGAGAATCATGTGAGTAAAACTAAGTATGCCACCACCAATGGGGTCTAAAACAAATTACTTTTAGTGAAGTAGTGTATGTAGATAAACATGGGAATAAATAAAAAATATAAAAAATAAAAGTAATCTAATGAACAAGATAGTTTATCTAGCACCCACTAACCCAAGGGTTATAAGGTGTCACCCAAGAAAATAAAACATGAAATCACCTAAACCATTCCTCTAAAGTGGAAAATATTAGGTACAAAATGTAACTGTTAAATAAGGGTGTTTAGTGTTAATTGAAATTGGGGAGAAAATAACCTACAACCACGGTACTTTCCAACATATCGGAACCATCAATGAAATTAATGTTAGTCTATAATATAATCACAATTCAAAATAAGTAAAAAACAAGGAAAGAACATCCATCCAGTAGCTAACCATTAACAAATTATCTGTACCGATACAGTACATCATGACCATCTAAGACATCACAAATTAAAACAGTAGTTCATGGATCCTCAGTCTACAACCCATCAATACATAACATCAGTGGTGCCTAAAGCATAAGTCTAGACTAACCTAAGGATAATGATCATCAGTACAACATCTTATTCCACATTGTATACCATCATCGGCCAGAGTATATATCTTGGACTATAACCAAGAAATAAACTATTTTTGTCTAGAGCCTCAATCTAACACTATATTCGTATTATACTTACTATTACCTAAGGATCAATCCAACACCCAATTCATTCCATCATTTTTTATTACTAATCTCAACAACCTATCTTTAAAAAATGTTTAAGAAAAACTCAATAATTAATTTTAATACATTATACTAACTAAGGTCACTACAGCCTTCAAAACCTCACATTCCATAAAAAACCAAAACCCTTTCTCACATGCCAAATTATCTATATCGTACACCCACCTTAAATATTTCAAAACAACACTTTTAAAATGTGGATATTACTCTTTGAAAATAATGCATTTCACATGGCCAAAATTTCCATTAAAACTATCATAAGACCCCCTAAGTAATTTTCACCAAGGATAAACCCTCACAACAATTTCAAATCCATATTTTAAATCCATTTTAAACCCCCTTATATATACCCACTTGGAGGTCAACACCTCATTTCAAAACAAGGATCATTTGAAAATATTGATTTTAACCTTTAACACCCAAAAATAGTTCAAATCCCAATGTAAATAATTAAAACTATATCAAAATACAAAGAATAATTTTCATAATATCCTAACACATAAATCATTCCAAACCAAACTTTTACAATACCACTTTACCATATTCTTGAGACAACTCATCCCATTGGAGATCATAGGTTTGTTATCATGATCCCAAATCGATCCATCATGATCCATGATAAGTCTAAGGTATTAATACAAGTATCAAAAAAAATATATCTATTCAAGAAATAATGAACAAAAGACATTTATTAAAGGAAAATACTACATACAAATGTAAAAAAGACCACAAAACTATGGGTATAACTCTTATACCACCTACCTCATGAACGAATCGTTCCAAAACATTTCCAAATGTTAGAGGCATTTATGAGGACCTTCCAATTCTTGGCACAACTCCTAAGAACCAAACTGATATCCTCTCGATCACCCAAGCCATGAACTCACCCATAGAACAACATATAATTAATTATGGGAAATATAATTAATTAATTAACAAAAATGTAACTCCAAAAAAGACAAAAAAACTCATTAGTTCATTATGCTGCACCAAAAATGAAGTCAACCACTCACTAATGACCTGAAACATAACCCCAAAAATGTTCCAAGACAAAGACTTAAGAGACGACACCAAATAGAAAATTAATTAAATTATTTCATCTATAATAACTTAAGAAAAATCATTGTGGTTAGATACCTTAAAAAACCTTTCAATGATATATATAATTTACCCTAGGGAATCCTATACACAAGATGACTAAAAGAACCATGAAAATTGAAAAACTCCAGCATTATTTTTTGTAATTTTTAACAAATCATAAACTATAGAACTCCTAAAATAGAATTATTAATGAAAGAGGAAGAAAGGAAGCCACTATAGGTTGTATCTTACCTCAAAAATCTGATGAAATCAACTTGAACACACCCCTAAATCAAGGGAGAGAAGAGGAAGAAGTTATTTTAGAACCCCTTGGTTAGTGTGCATCAATGGGAGGAGAAATGGGTGGAGTAGAAATATTATTGAGGGGTATTCTGTTTATTTTCCCCTTTTAAATGAAATCCTGGAAGATATATGGTTTAGCCACACTATTTTCCAAATCGTGCACTAACCATGTAGTTGGATCTATCCAAGGCCAAATCCCCTTGAACAGATTTGGTGTGCAGTTGTCCAAACTATATTCCAGAAATGCGTACCACTACTACCCAACACCCATGGCCCACACAGTTAGTCTGTATGGTTTGATAAACCATGTTCCAAACATGCTATCAACATTTTCCCCCTTATACTACATAACACATGGTTAATATAAAATTGTTTGCAGTCATTGCTCCACGCCTCATGCAGTACTTATGATATCATAGCTTCCAATTGTACCTTGTATTGTTTATCCTTAACTATGTGTTAAACATGAAACCCAATAATTCTTATCTCAAAATGAACTGAAAGACTTTTGAGAATCATGGTGTTTCACCATTTCTCCTAAACCATGCATACCAAGTTTTGAAACCAAGGAATACATCTACAAAACTCCCAAAATATTACAAGAAGTATCTCAAAACCCATCCCAATAATCAGTCCACATCTTGAGAATAACCCCTCATCTCTAAAAAAACTATGAGGCATTCTAAATCTAGAAAGATCATTCTGAGCCTTTATTGAAGATATTTCCAATCCAGTAAATAAAATTTAATTTAATTTTTAAATTTTTGATATATATAGATGCAGGATCTTGAAACCTCATCACTATAACACTTATAATCCTTGAGAAGACTTGATTATTATCAAATAGAACCACTCAAACTCCATTGGTCACCATATTTTTATCCAATATCCTCATTTAGGTTGTGATTTCCTAAAACACTACCACGGAAAATCCTCCAACTCAATATTCTTTACCAAAAAACCTCTATAAAATGCCCGTATTCAAACTTGGATGATCAAGATGGTTCTCAGTTGATCCCATAAAATAGGAACATTGATTACAACATCACATGATCAGCCATAAATCTATGGTTCCCACACCATAATAATCAGCTTATTGCCACTATCTTCCGATACTTAACACTCTTTCCATTAGAAAATCCTAAATTAACCTAAACATTCACTCCCACCAAGTTTTCAACATGAATATGAACTCATTGTTCCCCCAACACCCTCGAGAACACAAATCATTATTAAAACCCATCAACATCATCAAGAACCAACTGAAGTTGGAACATACCCACCATCAACGAATGAACTATTAAAATACTATATTTTTCTCAAAATACCAAATCATACCCAAAAAAAACCATTCATCCTTAAAATGATAAACTAGACATAACTTGCACCTTCTTCACCCACATTATGTGATAACCCTAACTGATCTATCCTATACCAACTAACCCAAAAAAAAGGATCTAACTGCCAGTCTGTTGCTATCTCATCTGATCATTATGCCCTCAAACCTAGAGGAAATTATCACCCACTCAATATACCCACTAGAGACCATACCCGAACTAAATTCCATAAAAAAATTGATCCATAATCCAAAACTCTACTTAATCATATAAGACTAATAATATCCCATTATCATTTTCTATAGAATCTAAGAAAAAACCTCATGGGTTTTTTAATGGAATCAGAATGACACCACAATTTATCCATGTCTAGTTTCACACACCTACAACCCTTCCAAAATAAGGTTCATACATCTAAAAATGATACATCATTTCTCTCCATAGGAGTTTAATCATCATCGAATCACCCAAATAATCGTTACTACTCCGGCCCACTATCCAACCACTGCTATCCCACGAATAAAAAAATTGACATCATTCCCACACTTGAGTGACCAAATGTAACATCAAATGTCAACTATTCCTATTAAATGATAATGGAACCCATGGTATTCATCAACACCCAATCCATACTGGGGACCTCACTCGTAACTAGTCAAGAGTGTACATCCCACCACATGGTTCCACATGCACTTCTCTATGAGTGTAACCTCCATGATGTTCTATAACCAACCAAAAGATATTACAGTAGCTAGGAGTATATACATATCCTTTTTCAACATACTCATAATGATGTCAATGTATTGGGAACAATCATCACTAGTCATGAGTATGATAAGATGTCATCGATAAATACAACCACCATTCTCCCATTTATGATGTCACCTTTATCCATGGGAACATGTTAAAATCATCTGAAGGTCCCATACTACCCTTTCCATATGTTCCTAATCACATTCACATTGTTCCTTACCTACTCACGTCTTTCATACCTACTCAAACTCCTCAGTGTGTTCCCTCATTATGTTTGATCCCAAAACCAAATGAAACAATATTCCACCACCTGCCCAGTCCTCCAAGATCAGATTGACATAAAACTATCACACCAACTCTTGTGCGACCCCCTAAAAAAACTTGATTCCAACTCAACTGAGTCAATAATTACAAGACCTCATCCTACAAGACCTATCCAATAGCCATGGATACCACTCATTATTATATCACCCAATGTAGAGAACCATTGGTGATTACGAAAACCAAAAGAAACTCACAAAACTTAAACCATAAAATTAACCACTCAAATCCAAGAATCATTTAAATAATTCCTTGAAGACCATTTAGCATCTCACAACATTCCTAAAGATAAATTTTGGGATAACCAAACAAGGAACCCAACCAATTGCAACCTTAAAAAATGAAGATTCCAACACTTCACCAACACTCCAGGTATTTACTATCACATTAAAACTGGACATTTCCGTGTGTCTCATACCAAATAAAATCTATCATTCATGGTTTTCCCCCAAAGAAAACTTTACAATATTAAACCACATAAAACCACATTTACTTTAGAACCTATTATGCTCGTAATACATCTCAGGCCACCTGGTTCTACCATCTATACAACAATTACCTAGGCTAGGAACCCAAATAATATCTTCTATATAGATTCTAACCACAATTCTTAACCACTAGCACTCAAGTTTTCTTCCTCAAAACCAAGGAATCATATATTCCAAAACCACATACCAAGAATCACCCCTCTTGCACTATTACCTAAGATCTAAAGCATCAATCCATACCTTACAAAACAAAAATCACACATAACCTAGATAAAATATCTCCAATGTCACCCTGAAAAGGAACATAGTCCCTCTCCCAAAATTGGAGTCACATATAAAGACTACTGGGTCCAACCATATAGGGTATACACCCTCTCGCAGAAGGACACCACTCAAATGTACTAAAAATTCACCTATTTAATCATACCATAATATTAAAAAGTTATAAAACCCTCAACTATGGTATCAAATGATAATGGTTTCATATACCAACCAAATTATCACAACTACCGTGCCTATAAACTTCAAGAATATAAACACCAGACCTCTCCCTAGAGGACCCTCACATACAACCATTGTAAAAAAAATCCACCCACAAGATGTACAATGATCATATACCCACATTATATTGACCCACCCCAGGGTCCCTATAGTACCCAATAACAAGAACCACACCAGTGACCTCATCGAGCATCTCACCATTGATAAAAATAACCTTCCATCAGTAGGGATCCATGAAGTCACACACTTGCTCACCTAAAAAAGATTTCCCTACATGTCTAACATGATGCATGAGACACCTCATACCTCTACAAACCAAGAGTCAAAATGAATTCACCTAAATCATTCCAATGAGGAAATAAATATAAATCCATCATAAGTCAACATATCAAAAAACAATTCTATGTCACTCATTAAAAAAACATATACAATTGGGAAATCACATTTTCATAATATCAATATTTTCCCCGAGAAAGCTAACTTCCAACTGAAATAAGTGTTCACGATTTACCAGAATGGTATCTAGAACATGCTCCAACACATTTTTATACCTCTTTTATAAGAAACCAAAATATTAAAATAGGAGGAATATAAAATTTTATGATACCACATTGTAACATACCAAACTGGGTTCTGTTGTGCCGGTTCCCCAATCCCATTCACCACATGACCTCAAGTGTGCCTCATCATATGCTAGAGGCTAGAGAATAGCAGTGGGAATTTAAACAGGAACTGTGAGGAGGATCTAACCCCATATTAGAGTGACCAACCTTAAGTAAATAACAAAATATCACAAGTAACAAATTAATAGGAAGGAATAAATAATCTAAAAAATGCTATAATAATATAAAATGCAACAAAGGCCTGAACATTGTTGTCATATGCACAAACAAATTCCCCCTACTCCAGTTACATTTCATACCAAAATAAAATATCCATAAAAGGATAAAAAAAATGACTGATCCAAATACATATAGTCACCAGATACCAATCGAGCAATTCACCTCAACCAGAACCTAATTAAGATGTATAATAGTTGGATTTCCTACTAAAGTTTGTAAACTCAATGTGATATTCCCTTTTACAATACTCAATAAATTCCTTAGCCCAAGCCTATACCTATAATAAACATGTGAGAGGTGCTTGGGTACCCATTTGAAATGGGTTTCTGAGTAGGGTGTGAGTAAAACTAAGTAGGGAACCACTACTGTTATAGAAAATAAATTCAAGTCAAAGTTTTATGTATATAAAAATAGAAATGAAAAATTGTAAGGAAATGAAATACAAACCAAGGAATGCGACAAGTCATCTAGTACATGCTAGACCAAGGGTTATAATATTATAGCTAGGAAAATCAAAAAATCAATGACTAAAATCATTCCTCTAATACACCTTATTGGGGGTGAAATTTGTAAATTTAAAGTAAGGGTGTTTACTTTTTGTTCAACTTGGGGAATCATACGAGAAACACCAAAGAAAATTATCTAATGTCCCAAAACCACCTATTCCAAGAATTTCTGTCTTCCATCTAATCACATTTCAATATAAATATAAAATGTGTCTAGAACCCCCATCCAATACCTAATTGTAAACTAATTATCAGTACATATTTGGATCATTAGGACTATCAAACCCATCAAAAAACATGACACTAATTACCAGAGCCTTATTCAATCACCCATCAATAATTAACATTTGTAGTGCCTCGTGAATTAGTATAGTCCAACCCAAGGAGGAGGAGAATATGACCAATATCATATTCCACATTCAATACCATCATCTCTTAGAGAACCATTCTGGGACTCTAACAATGAAGTATTCTATTAGTATCCATAGCCTCATTATGAAACTATATCTATAACATACTTCTTATTCTTGGAGAATCAGTCCGACACCAAAACCATTACATCTATTCATAATTAATATGCTCAATATAATGTCTATAAAAAATATTTGAGAAAAAACAACAACCTATTTTAATTCCCTAACACTTACAAAGGTCCCTACAACCTTCGAAACCTCACATGCCACCACAAAGAAGACCCATTTCTCAAATAATAAATAACTATAATGAACACCCACATTAAAAATTTCTAAAACACCATTTTAAAACATGGATTGTTCTATTTGAAAACAAATCGATGCTCAAGGGAAACATTTACATTAAAACCATCACAATGCCCCTATAATTTTTTTTCAAATGATACACAATAAAACACATTTCAAATCCATAGTTTAAATCCATTTAAAATCCCCATATATAAACCAGTTAGAGGATAACACATCATTTCAAAAGAAGGACCATTATAAAACATAATTTCACCCCATTGACACAAAAAAACAAGGTCATATACCAATGTACATATTTAAACCCATTTCCAAAGAATCATATGAATGTTTATAAAATATTATGACATAAATCATTCCAAACCAACCCTTTACAACACTAGTTTTACCTTTTCATGAAACAAATCACCTCATGGGAGAAAGTAGGATTGGTATCATGGTCACCCATAGATCCAATAGGATCCATGGGACTTCAAATGTATTAATAAAATTCCCAAAACAAAAAACATTAGTCAATAATGAAAGAACACAACACATTTCTTAAAGGAACATATTACATACACTTGAAAAACAGTCAACAATACTAAGGGTAATTCTCTTAGACAACCTACCTAAATAACAAATATTTCCATAACATTTTCAAATCATGGAGCCCTTTATAATGCCCTTACAGAAATTTTTGTAACTCCTCAACACCCAACCTAGCTAATATCAATCACAAAATCATTAAACTCACCAAAAAAACAACAACTAATTAATTATGAAAGTTATAATTAATTAATTAACCAACACCTAGCTTGTAAAAATGTTGGAAAACGTACCATGTAATCATTCCACATTGAATATTAATCCAACCACTCACTAAGGACCTGTAAAATAACCCCAACCACATTCTAGGAAAAATCCCTAAGAGATGTCAGAAAATTGAAAATTAATTAAGTTAAATGTTTTGTAAAAACCAAAGATAAATCATCATGGTAACAATCCTTTACAAAAAACCTTAAAACAATGTGATGAATTCATCTTATAATAGCCTCTATGAAAGATGACTAAAATACCCATGTAAAATTAATAATTCAACCATGCTCTGGTAGAATATTCAACAATACCAAAACTGAGGAACTTCAAAATTTGAAGGAAGAAAGTGGATGAATAAAGGAAGACACTAGAGGTTGGATGTTACATAAAAAAATAAATTAAAATTAACACTCCCATAAATCAAGGTAGTAAATAGGTATAAGGGTTTTGGGAACCCCCTAGTACATTCCCATCCAATAGAGGAGAAAGGGGTGGAGTGGCTAAAAAACTAAGTGGGGATTTTGGTTATCTACTATATTTTAATGAAGTATGGGAAGACGTATTCTTTGGTGGAACAATTTACCCAAAAATTCCAAATATATGGTTTTATCTATCCACATCCAACCCCTCAAACCATCTGGCTACACGATTTTCCAAAACCTTATTACACTATGTGAACCCCTACTGCCCAACATAATGACCTATGTCGTTTGGATGCATGGTTTGAAAAATAATGTGGAAATAATTCTATTAACTCTATATCCCATCTGTATCAAGGAACAATGATTCTCTAAAACCATGGAAATCTTGTGCTCCATACCACAGACACTCCTAAATCATATGTGGTTTCCCCTATGACATTGTAAATTTTTTCCTTAATTGTATGGTAATTGTGAGACCTAACAATAGTCAATTTTAAATGTACTAAAAAACTCCTCAGCATCATAATGTCACACAGTTTATCCTAAATCAGGTAAAATATACCATGAATCCTTGGAATATATTCTTGATATTCCCAAAATTTCACCTGAATCCTTGGAAACCCTTCCCAAAACCTAATCCACCTCTATCATCCCACATCTCAAAA
The DNA here is from genome assembly GCA_963277665.1 of Viscum album. Lineage (NCBI taxonomy): Eukaryota > Viridiplantae > Streptophyta > Magnoliopsida > Santalales > Viscaceae > Viscum > Viscum album. Next base: position 398,367,113 of record OY728145.1, read on the forward strand.
CACCACATTGAGGTATTGCAACTCTCAGAATGTCATTCCAAGTACTAATTAAAATTTTTACCCATACGATAATGAAAAACCAAATTCTTTCTTAAATTTTAGATTAATTATGGTGTTGTATATTATATAAAATCAACTTTATTCACCATCTTTCAATCAAATGCGAAGTGAGAATATTTATTGTCTGTACATGTGACTTACCAGCTCTTTATAGTGATTTAATTAATTTATCATCACCATATTAATGGATGGGTATTATGATGGGATTAGTGTTTATATTCTATAAGTATGACATAATTATTCTTTTTTAATGATAAAATAAAATATACCTTCTTAACATCCAAAACATTATAAAATGATTACGTCGATCATGTGTATGTGTGTACTATCACCTCTACAAAGTGATGCGATTTGTTTTTTATTTATGATTTATATTGATGATAATTTGGATTGATTAAATGAATTTTTATGACATATTGGATATAAAATATATATATTTAAGGGCTATTTATTGTTTAATTTTCCTTCATTTCATCATCGAATAATGTTATCATTATTTGTGAGTTAGTACGACCTACCATATCCATGAACGGTGTAATTTATTTTTTTATCACTATCATTTTTGAATGAATATAAATATGTATATTTTGAATATTTATGATATTTATAACAATATTAACATTTTTAGATGATAGAACCATGATAAAAATATATGTACCAAAAATATCCAAATGAAATATATATGAAAAATAAAGCAGATATCACTCGGAACAATGATTTTAATAAATATGGGTTAACAAATGCATGATAAATGGTTATAATTATGTAATAAATGGTATGATATATGTTATTATGGTTATTTAATATATATATATATATAATAAATATATACTTATTATATTTTAAGTTAGAAATCATATAAATGATGTCAGACTTAGGGAGAGATATTTTCATCTCACTTTTATTTTTATAAGACATATTATTTTTAATCCACTTATTATTTTATATGGTGTATATAATTCAAATAAATTTATTCTATGATTATTAGTTTATATTTTATTTGGATTTACATTTCCATATATATTTTTATCTTGTAATGTAATTATGGTTCAAAGGCTATCAAAGATGAAAGGGACATTTGTTACAATCTCATTATTTATTAGGATTATTTATAGTTATATTTGGATGATGAAATGTTATGATATTTTTATAAATAAACTCATGAAATTATGTATACTCTAGTAATTTTGTGAAAATACATATTTTTATTTTATTTTCCTTACCATATGTACTCAGGATACTGGAAATATTTTTTACGATAATTCAAATTCATTTATCTCATTGGTTAAAACAACATATTAATCTATATCCATGTTTCAAAAAAAAACATTTAATGGAATATTTATTTGTATTATCCTATAATTTTATAAGGAAATTTTTACCCATGATTTATTTTTTTTAAAAATTAATTAAAAAGGAATCTTATTGTCATTTTAAAAATGAGGTTCTTTTTTGACATTTTTTTACAAAATGTATGAATGAAATGTTTTTGAAATAATACATTTTGAACATAATTTCTTTCCATCATGACCACTGAATTAATTGAAACATACATTAAATGTTTCCATGGTTATTTTAAATGAAATTTTTTTCATAATTATTTTGAATTTTTTTGGATATAAATGTAGTGATTTTAAATTGGAAATTATATTTTCCTCAATAATGTTTTAATAATCCTTTTATGTTATTTCTATTCATCAAAGACAATTACCCTTGAAATCGATTAGTATTTAAGGGGGATATGATCCACGGGGATCATTATTATTATTAAAATAAATAGATTATGTTTAGGATTAAAATATTTTTATAAAAGTCAATACTTTTCCACATGTTATATAATGATTAAATGATTAAATTTTTATTAAATATGTTTCCTTTACAAATGTTATTACATAATGAAATGTTCATGAAATCCATTTCATTTCATGGGTTTCTATATTATAATTTTTTATGATCTCAAGGAACACATATTTATAGTTTTCATAATGTGGCTGTGTTTATGTCATATATAAAGATGGGGGGTTACATTATAATCAAGGATAATGGTCAAATTATATCCAAGGTTGAGTGAGACCTATATATTCCACCAATGATTTGGGTAAGGATTGAAATATCATGAGAAGAAAGCTTTAAGGGGGAGAGAACCCATTTAAATAAGAGGAATTATCCCCAATTATATTCATGGAAATGAACCACAACTACTATTATGGTTTTGGTAGTAAACCCTTTACAATATGATAGTATTGGAAATAATCCTTGAAAACTATTGTAATAATTATCATTACTTATGGATATTAAAAATAACATGTATTATGATAATATTATTATTCTAAGCCTTATTTTCATTAATTCAATTATGATTCATGTCTTATGAACATCAATGTTTTATCCAAGAATCAATATTATGATTTTTGATATGATGGGTATGGTTTTAAAATTTTTTGCTCATGTTTTCACACCCTTATGTTTTGGTTTTTCTCAAGTGACCATTGATGTATCTATTATTTACCCTTTATAAGAATTTGAGTTTAACCTTTGTTTTTTTTCCATCCCACATGTAATGAAGAAATTTTCTAAGTATAATATGTCTAAAAAGGGTGTAAGATATGAAAAACATAGTGGGAGAGGATGTATATTTTTTATAAAAAAGTTGTTTATGTACCTATGTATCCAATGAAACTAGACTAATATGATTTTTTATACGGATCATTGTTTTATATAATTATTATTAATCTTAAAATATGTGGTATATATGTATGAAATTTATAATTCAATATATTTTTTATCCTAGAATGATTCAGTTAACCCTTGTAAACTAGGATGACATAACTATAGTGAGAACCATGAGGATAATTTAATCCATATGATAAAATACTAATGTTTTGGTAATGATCATGAATTTTCTGGAGTAAAAATAAGGATTCATATAACATGGTTGAATTATTTAGACTTAAAATAAATTATTTTTCATGATTATGTTTTTTTATTATGATTATTTATTCTCACATGGTTCCTTTTTTTTGTCTATGGATGTAATCTTCATGAATCATATTAATTCTAAATGTGAAAAATAATTAAATGTATCTTCTCCTAAGAAATAAATTATTATGGTATATGGGATGAAAAATCACATTTTTATGCTAAAACAATATACTAAATATATTAATGAAGATAATATTCTAAACTAGGAAAGGAAAGAAAATTGTTTATTTAGTTCTTCTTGAGGAAACACCCACCTTCTTTTTGTGGTTCTACAGATCCACTTGTTGTTGAGCGGTGGATCGGTACCACTGATCTAATATTTTTCATTCCTCAGTGATCATAACCTAAAAATATTATTTTATATGTTTATTATTTTTTAGGATAATAAAATCAATGGTATAATCTTATTAGTAACATGAGGAAATAAGATAAAATTCACTCTTTTAGTGGTATGTTATTAAGTGAATATTTTTCAATAATTACTTCCCTGATATTCATTAGAAGAAAAAATAGATGGAACTCTATTAGATAAAGTTGAAACATGATGAATACTTGTGTACTTATAAAGAAAATATTACAATACTTGTGTGGTATACTTATGGAATTTCTATACAAACTGAATGTAAGACAGGTTGATTATTTAGTGTAATAAAAACATTCTTCCAAAGGGAATTATCTATAAGGGAATTCAGTAGCTATGACAAAATTGTTTGATATACCATTATCATGGAAAATGAGATTAGAGTTACTCATAAATATCATGGGTTCTATAGGAATATTATGATGTAATTAAATAGAAAATATAAGAAACTAGAGAGAAAATAATAAGAGACTTTAATTATTATTAACATATTGAATGAAACAAAAAGGAAATCATTATAAGGGAACTAGTAAATGTTTCATGGGTGGAGAGGAATGAACTCCTAAAATTGAAGGGTAAAATTAATGAAAGTAGTAAACTAATGATGCGACTAGAGAGAGTTATCTACATAATGAACCACTACACCCCAATTATTTAAATTCAAGGAATTTGAATATTATGAGAAGAAATGCATTGATCCAAGGACTATTATGGATATTGAGCCACAAAAACCACTTAAGTGAATGAAAAAATTGAATCATTATACAATATCATATATTGAAATGAATCATGATAATTGGTACAGATTTATCATCCACTAAATGTTTAGGATTTTCATATTTCATTTGATATGAACGCGCTCTTAGAAAACATTACTATTTATTATTTAGTGAAATTTGATTTTATTCTAACCATTGTATAACTCTATTTATATATATTATAGAATACAAAAAAAAATCAAAGTTGATATTTTGAATCAAATTATGACCATTATTGGTGAAATAATGATCATAAAAATGCAATGTAAATTTTTTTGGTTAATAAAGGATCTTATTTAAGTAAAAAATAGTGAATTATATTTTATAGCTTATATTATTTCATTTTTAATTCCTTTTTATAAATGATTTTGTTATATAAATGTTTAGAAAATTTATGCGTGATTAAAATTATTTCAAGTTAATATTCATTTTGAGGATGAATTAATATAAGATAAAATCAATATAATATGTGGGTTTCAATTTTGGTCAATCATATCTTGAGGGAGCCTTAAAATTAACCATTTATAGAAAGTGTTATGTTGAAACCTGGATGTTATTTGATATCTTCTTAAAGAGATTTTTTAGTAAATATTTAGATGTTAAAGGAATGAATTAAAAATATTATGATTCATTTAAAGTAAATTTTAGTCCTTTAGGAATGAAAAAATTATAATATTGAATATTAATTTCATGGAGTAAGAGATGAATATGAATTTTATAAAAGAAATAAAATGTACGATAAATGGGAATGAAATATATTAGGATATATTCAAGCATAGGATGTGAAATATAATGTCAGATGCATTCATAAGAATATCAAGATAAATCAGAGTTAATAGAAATGTTATTCTTACAATATTTAGTGTGTCATTGAATTTGATGTTTGATAGATGGTTTTTTTAATTTCTCCCTAGAATAAGTCCATTATATTTGGGAAAAAAGTAAATTTAATCTCTAGGTATAATTTCCATTTATATATTGTTGATATATTAGTTAAATTATCTTATCACTTAGGACATCCACCTAACATCACTGAACTTCTAATTTGTTCAATTTAGATTCATAGGGAATTACATACCCGATCCATCAGATGTACTAAAATCAGCAGTCATACAATTGGAAAATGATATTTATTATGAGTAATAGGAGGTATAAACATGAATAAAATGATAAAGTATTATAAAATAAGACTACTCACATGTTTCAAGTTTTCTAGATAAATAAAAAATTGGAAGAAGTTATATGCGAACTTGAGGAAATAATGAAACAATGAAATACTATTTTTTTCATCAAAGTGTTAAATTTTATGAGATATACTAATTTTAGGGTGGGGGTATAACATAACAACCTAATAATTTATGAAATATATATATTTCTAAATATAATTAATCTCATTTATATCTTGTTTTATATGCCACACTTTGTTTTAATGAACCAATATATAACATAATTATATTATTATGCAAACATTACAAACTAACTATTAAAATGGAGGGTATTAATAATATTTACTATATTATTTGATATATATAAAGGTAATAATCAATATAAATGTATTGATTAATTCTTGGAAAGTAATAATCTATTTTTTAGCAATGCTATATTATGATTAAAATATATTTCCTTCAAAAAAAATTTATTTCCATTTGTGAGAAATTATTAAATTTAATGTTTGACACTTTTTAAAATATTAAAACATAAAAAAAAATACATTTTGAAATCATCATATCAGTATTTTCATAGGTTTAATTTCTAGGATTTTTTTGAAAAGATTTATTTTCTATTGAATAATGAAAAATAATTTTTTATTGAAAACGATATTTTTTTCAATCATGTAAAATTTCCCATTTTATTTGTAAATTGTCCCAAAGTAAAAAAAATTAGTTCTCTAATATTTTTAATAATCCAATTATTTTCATTGGAATATTTTTTTTTAAAAAATTTGTTGAATTTTTTTTTTAATTATAGATACACATTTAAAAAAAAACTATTTTCATATGCACAATGTATTTTTTTCTTATTAAATTAATCTAATAAGCATTAGTTAGTTATTTTAATTGAATTAAATATCATATATTCAATAATTTTTTTAAAATTTATTTAATATATTTCTATATATGGGATACTAACAAAACATTTTTTATGATTCAAAATATATTTTTCTAAAAATATGTTTTAATATCATGTGGTGATATTATTATTAAATTAAATTCTTAAAATTGTAGGTGTTGAATTTTAAAAAATAGAATGAAAATTTAAATTTATGAGGTAAAAATTTAGTAAATTGGACCTTTTTATTTTTTTTCTATATGAATAGAAACCTTGATAAAATATATCTCATAAGTAAGTGGTAAATCGTGTTAATCTAGGTTGAAACAAAGTAACAAAGCCTTAATTATTCATTATAATTATTATTAGTTGAATTTAATTTTAACCTTATCAATTTATTAACTAAATTGAGTTGTTTAAAAGACAATTTTCCATGAAAAAGAGAAATATATTATTTAATGCAACGAAAGATACAAAATATTCACTCTTATTTTATAATATCTCATATGTGACCACACAAGGACAAAATCTTGTTTTAATAAATATAAGTGACTATTATCAGTTTAATAAAACTATTTTATGGTAGAATTTTTTTTCTTATTTTTAAAACTATATAATGACCTTATATTATTATGCAGGACTCATATATTATATATCAAATTAATAATAAAAATAAAAAAACTAATTATAAGAATATTGAAAATAATATGATTTCTTTAATTTAATGTGTTCCAATAATTTTTATAGAAATATGACATGTTAGTTTTTTTAAAGGATTATATTCAAATTAAAAAATTTTCATTATTCATTCTTAGTCAAATTAAATGATGTCTGGCTAGATTGGAAATACAGATATTTTATAAAAATAATATTTTATGAAATTATTAAAAGATAATAAAAATATTAATACAAAATATTTGGGATAATATTTGTTCAAGAATTTTAAATTCTAGTGGTTATTTTCTTCCCAGTATACAAAACTTCTATCCCTTAATAGGTGATCAAAACGGGTATTTTAAAGAAGAGATAATCTTCTTAATCGATCACTTTCATTTTAACAATTTGTTTACATCCCCTAAATCTATTTTATTATTCATAAAATAATATATTTAGTATTATAAATAAAATTAAATTTTATTATGAGTTTGAAAAATCCTTTATGAACCCTCTTTCCATATATTGGGAAGTTAATATATCACTTATTTATATACAGGACCTTCTTTTTCCACATAGCTATACAATAATTTTCCCATTTCTATCTACTATTTTTTGGTATTTTGATGGTTTTATTGACTATATTTTATAATTATAACATAATTATACTTATTTAATGAAAATATTATATCTACCCACTTACCTTCCAAACCATTTGAAAATGATAATGTTGATCATGCGTATGTGAGGACGGGCACCTTTATGAAGCGATGTGATTCGTTTTTCATTTTTAGTTTTCATGGGTGGTAATAAAGATTAATTTTCATAATATATATATATATATATATTATATTATATAATAATTATTTTAAATTTTTTATTTATTATTATTACATTTCTATAATGCCAACATTGAAAAAATGGATATAGTGTTCATGTGTATCTAAGACCCACTGTTTCCATGAATGGGGTAATTCATTTTTCTATCTTTATGTTTTACTAATGAATCTAAAATTGCATATAATGAATATTTATTATATTTATATCATTATTAAAACATTTAAATTTTTGAGTAATGATAAAAAAATACAAGGACTAGAACAACCAAAACAATATTTACATGAAAAAATTGAAGAATCATAGAGAACTGTGGTTTTAATAAAGATGAGTAAACCGAAATGAGATAAAATTTTATAAGTAAATACAATTTATTATGATATATATCATTATGGTTAGATAATACAATTATTAGAAATATATATTTCTTACATAAGAGTTTCCAATGCATATGAAGGAAGTCATACCTACGATATTAGATTCTCATCTTACTTTTATTTTGATAGAACAAATGCCTTATAAAACACTTATTCTTTTACCAAGAGTTTATAAAACTCATGAATATATTTTATTGTTATTATGAATGTTAAGATGATTTAAATTTCTATATATTATCCTTATTTTCATTGTAATTTTGATTCAAATGTTACTAAATTGGTAAGGGGTTTATGTTTCAATCTTATTCTTTATTTGGATTTTTATAGTTATGTTCTAATGATGAATTGATATGATATATCACTCAATAAACTCATGAAATTTATTTTTATTTGGTTATTTCAAGAAATTTTTTATTTTCCTTTATCACTCACCACCTTATGTTCTCATGATACTAAATATATATTTTTAATAAGAATCAACTTATTTATCTCTTCGGTTGAAAAAAATTTTCTTTTATTATTTTTTTTCTAAAAATGTTATGAAGAATATTTTTTGGTATTATAAAATAATTTAAAAAAATAATTTATACCCATGTATACCTTTTTATGAAATCATTTTAAAAGGAATACACTTTTCATTATTATTACAAAGTACTTTTATAATTTTTTTTAAAGTATGAAATTAATATTTTTTTATATAATATAAAATGAATATAATTTCTAGACATCATGACCGCTTAATGTATTGAATAATCTTTTACACTTATCCATGGTTATTTTCAAATTAAATTTTTTCCATAATAGTTTTTAAATATTTTTTAAGGGAGTGTTCTAGAAATGGAAAAGATATTTTCCTCAAGAATTATTTAATGATATTTTAATGGTATTTCTATTCATCAAAGATAATGACCCATGATTTAATATATTCTTTACTAGGTATATGATCCATGGATTCTATCATTATTATTTCTCTAGATAGTTTAATTTTTATGATGATATCATATTTATGGAACCTGTTCCTTTTCCACATGTTATGCTGTGATGAAAAAGGAATTTTTTATGAAAATTTTTCCTCTTAATGGGTTATGCTACGATGTAATGTTTATGAAACCCATTTCCATTCAGTGTATTTTGTTGCATTAAATTTTTATGGTCTTATGGAACACAAATATATGGTTTAAATTATGTGATCATAGTTACATTATAAAAAAGGAAGGTGGTCATGTTATAACCAAATATGGGTGTTTCTTATATCACCCAAAAAAATAATTGGGTAAATATTTTTATCTCATTTGATAAAAAGGACTAGAATAGGGAGTTAACCTAGTCATGTATTGGAATATTTCCACTATGAATGTCATGAGAGTGATACATGAATACTAAATGATTTTGTAGAGTGATCCCAATCCACTTTTATAGTACTTTTAATGATCCTTAATAACTATGGAATGATTTTTTTTACTTATTTAAATGCCACAATTCTATGTTTTCTGGGAATGTTTTGATTCTATACTTTATGATATTTGAGTTTGTTATGATTCATTTCTTATGAACAAACATTATTATTTATATTACTCATTATTATAATTAATGATATATAGGGTATGATTTTCAAATGTGATTATCATGTTATCATACCCAGATGTTCATGTTATGAGCATGTGATCATTCATATCTCCCTTTTTTACCCATACTGAGCATTAGATTTCACCCTTTGTAACGTTTCATTCACCTAGGTTGTGAATAAAGGTAATATGTAGGCTTCTTTGAGAAGGTTTCTAGTTATGAATAACACAGTGGGAGAAAATTTAAAACATTTATAAATAAGTTTTTTATGTGTCTATGTTTGCAATAGAACTCATCCTACATAATTTTTGCATAGATTATTATGTTATGTAATGAATATAAATATACTAAGATATGATATATAAATATGAATATACTAGTAATATATACATTTAGACCTTTATATTTAATATTAAAGATATAAGAATACTTCTTTTGATATGGATAATTTCATTTAGGTGATTTTCAATTAGTCTTACATATACTATTATATTATTCCATAAATAAATTCATAATTTTCAAATGATATGTGTCACTAATTTTTTTTTTAATTTTTATAAAAATAAATAAATTATATTACTTATAAAAATTAATGTACAGTTTAAATGATACTCCTTATATTATTTTACTTTTTTAATAATATAATAATTCATAAAAAAATCTATGATATACTAGATGATAAATATGATTTTAAATTTTATCCATAGATAAAACATTGGGTAGTGATGCAATATCCCAAATTGTAGGCCACTATTGTCTATATAATGTAATATAATATGTCTCATCTCCTTGTGATATGTGATTTTGTGAATATATATCATTATATGTAACACTAGTTCTACTATATTTTAAAATTAATATATATTTCGTATAATCTTACTTCAAATGTAAAAAATTTTAAACTATACTCTAAAATAATGTTTTATATAAAATGATAAAAAATATTTGAAATACTATGGTTTAAACACACTCGGTATTAGAGAAATAGTTAAAAAAACAATTATCAATAATTTAACTATTTTTTTGACTACGTTTCCATTTTTTATGAGATTGATTATGAACCCATAATCCATATTAGTAATAAAAAATAAATGTTTAGAAAAATGTTAAGGATACTATGTATATAATTGTTAAATATAATTATCTAAACAAAACATATTTATTCCTATGCAATATTCCACCATATATTTCCATATACATCACGAATTACTATATTGTACAACTATCTAATACATGAGTCATATAATTGAGGCCTGAATTTTATAAATATCATATTACTGAAATCATTCAATTTTTTATCACTACGTATATATCAATTAAATTTTATTAACATGAAACATGTCATCCATCTAGTAATTGAGTATGTCACATGTAACTATTATAGCTATATCCATACACTCACACATTTTTTCTCAATTTATTTCATATTTTTATTCTTCATCATATAGGAGGAAAAATATTATATTTTATATAAGTAAACTCACTAAATGATAATCAATATAAAAAACTCTCTCTTAATTAATTTGACCTTAATAAAATCACATAAAAGGTATCATGGAATGACTGATCACATTAATGGTACTTCATTGTCCTCAAATAGTGTGTGTCACTATAAAACATTTTATCTAGGTATATTTATTAAATTATGGATAAAAGTACTTTCATAAGTACCCCAATATATAAAAAGAGGATTTTAAAAGTATCTATTTATTTTAAGTATTTTATTTCTATCAAAATATATCAAAAATAACATATATAAGTTATAAATACCATAATGTGTAATGATATACATTTTTTTAAAAATATAGAATAATTGTATTACTTGTGTATGTTTTAAACTATAAATTAAAGAAAAAATGGTTTTATTAATGTATATAAGTGTTACCCAAAGTCTAATTAATAGTTTCATGAGTTTTTGAAATATTTGTAACATAGAAATTATATTTATAATGTTTTTGTAATTTTGATATAGAAATAAAACATCAATTATATGATTTTATTGGAATTTTATGAATTTTATCTAAAAATTTCATCGAAATTAGGTTATAATGCCACTATATATATATGATTAAAATAATTAAAGGTAATACTTTACAATTTTTTTAAAGATGAACGATTTAGAGTTGAATTTATGTAACTATGAACTGATATTTTTAGTCATTGTGTAACTGATGAATAGATAATATATAAGGTAAAATAAAAAATTACAATGATTACATAATTATTTAAACAGTATTGTTTTTCCTATTTTAATATTGAAAATATTATATATATATATATATATTTATTAATTTATGAATGTTGAAGGAATTATTTTGTAATTATTTTAGGGAAAATATGAATTAAATGGTAAATTATTTTCTATAGATTTATAATGATATGGTGAATATTAACAGTATATGTTTTATGTAGTTATTAATGTGAATATTATTTATAACATTGAAAAAATAATTATGGGGATTACAATCCAAATTATTAGTTAATGAACCATGAGTTGAATTGCCTTCCATAATTAAGGGGGAATGACAAAGCATTAATATATGTTTCTATGAGGTGATATGTGTCATTTTGAGAGAGAATAATTGTTACTAAGATTTATAATTATCTTGATTATATGATAAAGAATACCATATAAAGGTTATGAGTATTTTCTTATGAACAATTATTTAATAAATTAATATTGGAACAATGATATAAAAACACATGAAGAGAAATACTATCTCAAAAGATGTGATATCTCAGTAAATAAAGGATATTTTTTACTCTAAATAACATATTATAATCATTAGGTATTCTATTATTCATTATGGGATATGAATATATAATGGGATACTTATGAACATTGTAGTCAATTTATGATTTGAGAAATAAGATTTTTGTAAATTACTATGAATAATAAATATGTAGTCTTTATAACATATAGACAATACTTATAAAAATATTATATATTTCCTTGATTTAATTTGGTTATTCATTTTTTATGTGTGTTAAAATTTCTTTGATGGTGATATATTCAAAATTTTAGGTAAGGAATTATTTTATTTTGAGAAAAATAATATTAATGTAATAGTTATTTGACCACCTTATATATATTATTACCAGCCTTTCTGATGGAACTTCAATTGATAATATAGTAATATAGGTGCTATATTAGTTGGTTATTTTATCTTATAGTTTAATTTCACAAAAACTATTTTTTTTTATTTTTTTAAGTATCTCTTTATGAAAAAAGGATAATATAAATTTATTCATTATATGTGGTATTTTCACATTTTTTTAAATAATTACTTGTTCTAGAAAGATATGATTACACCCTATTATATATATATTAGATTATATGTTCATGATATTATTCAGTTTAATTTTCAACTACATGTATAAGGGGATCTATTGAAATTAATAAAATTAGGACTTATAGGTTCCATAAAATTGAATAACACACACCCATGGGTTAACAAAGATTGACCTCCCCCCATGTCAATGGTTTGACCCACTACAATGCTATCCCATAAAAGTTAAATCAATCAAAGGACCTCTACCAAATAAGACTAATTACAATAAAATTATAAACTACATCTAATATTTCTAATTTTAAATAATATGTGAATATTATTTTTATAAATATATTTAAAAAATATTTTACAATGGTTATATGTACTAAGGGAACAAAAAATATATGAGAGAAAACCAAAAATAACTATGATGGAATCATCTATGTGATAAAATAAATTTATCAAATGATGGGTGATCATTATGATTGTATTAAAATGTCTAATTTGGAATTCATTAAATTTATTTTTTATTAGATTATACAGTATTGTGAGACACATATGTAGTTTTTTATAAATTATATAGAAATCTATATATTTTAATGAAATTTTATATATTATTTAATAAAAAATTCATAAAATGTTTTCACCTTGAAATGATAGTTATTTTTACCAACCAATATATGACTAATTTCAAAGAATACTAAATAATTTTGATAAGTGAAAGAATGAAAATTTTAAAATAAGATCAAAAATTTAAATGAGATGGAATTCAAGGCTATAAAGTTATCAAAGAAAATGAGACAGATAAAGAATTATTATATATCCCTTATTGTGAGGATGACCTATAATAATATTATCATGACATCATCAATCACATTTCTAAAAAAAAGTGTAATTTCAAATTAATTTTTAGGGAAAATATCATTAATTTTATTAATGTTTGTAGATATTTGATTCTTCACTGAAGAAAATATATGTGAAACGAATGATAACATAGAATTCGGTAATTTTATATTTTCAAAATAATATTTAATAAGTGTATCAATTAATTAAGGTGAATAAAAAATTATATTGAAATTAAATTATTTTCAAAATTAAAAATATGTTTCAAGAAAATATAATATGATTAAAATGAAATCTATTATTATCCAAAGAAAATAATTAGGGCAATTTCAATGAAAAAATAAACAAATTCATGGATAAAGGATTTAGGGAAGATTAATATATAAGTGAAACATATAATCAATAATAATATTAATGCTATATTGAATACATGCTAATAAAAATAATTTGAGATCTACAATGAGTAAAATAATCAGTAGAAAAATGAACTAAATTTTTAAAGAAGTGGAATAAACCCATTTATGAAGTGATAATTCTAAATTCTCAAATATACTAACATTAACATATCTATAATGAAATTTATGATGAGATTACTATAATGAATAATTTGTTAAATAAAACAAAAAACAAATTACATAAGATTTATTTATCATCTATTAAGATGGTGAATAATCAAAAACCAATCAATATATATTTATTATTGATTCTATAATGATATTGGATAAATATGTTTATTTATCAAACATCTATATAAAAATTAGTAACATCTAAAGGAAAAAATTCATATTAATTTATATAACAATTCCCATTTCAAAAATAATTATAAAAAAATTTTAATTTTTGAAAAAGACAAGTTATTTACATATCTATAATGGGGAATTTAGGATCATTGATAAGGGTATACCTCAAACAATTTTTCATCATGTGACATTTGTTTCACAATACAGGACACAAAAACAACACAAATAACTCAAAATTCCTATAGAAGAGAAAACATTTATGGTATAAAATAATATTTTTATTGACTATTGAAGGTGTTATGGTAAATATGGATATATTTATTATGTATTATTATATAATATTTCATTTTTTGGAGGGAAGGAAATGTAACAAAATATGGGTGAGATAACCTCCTCATAAACATGAAAAGTCGCCTAAAGAAAAATCATCATTTTATATATAAAAAAGATTTTATTATCTTCATGACGAATGAGATAGGTATGATTATCTTTTATATTGTATTAAAGATTTATAAATGTTTATACTATAAAAATTAATTTCAATTCTTTAATTCAATAATATATGTAAGAGAGAAACAATTAAAAGTATTTATAGTGGATAAAATTTACTTATAAGGAAAAAAAAGAAATGTCCTGGATTATTTTCACTGAATTTATAACATATATTATTATTGATTAATATATCTTTATGAATATGGTATTTTATAACGGTAGATATCCTACCATTGGTAATGATATTTACTTGATAATTAAAGGACATGTCATAACTAAGATAGAGAGGATCATAATCTAGAATGAATGGATATGTTATTTATTAAAAGGCTTGAAAATAATTTATGGAGTGTTAGAAATAATTACAAGGATAATTTTAAGTAATTATCAAATAAAATTATTATATTATTAAAATTGTTAATGATGGAAGATTATTCCCTAATAGTGAAAAGTCCAGCAATGATTTATTTCAAATTATAAATTTTAAGAACACATGTTATTTTAGGGTAAAAGAGGAGAATCAATCGTGGAATAAAATAGATTGTAAATATTTATAAAGCATAATGTGCATGATTGATATATATGATGATATAAGATAATTACCTCCATTAAAAATATATTTTTGTAAACTTTTATAGTGATTTTAAAAATGAATATTGACATAAAGATTCTATTTGATCATTGAAATAGAAAATAAAATGCTACATAAAATAATTCATTCTGTTTTCTATGGATAAATAATACACCAAAAAATTATATTTTAATTTTACTTCATCACATTAATTAATTATTTTTATATAATAATTTTATTTTCATAAATACATCATGAAAAATTCTTGAGTCATATAAACACTTTATGGGATAAGTTGAAAAATAGCATGGGTTGTACATTAAGAAATTATGTAAATATAATGGGTTGAAATTGTAATTAAATACCATTTAGGGTAATTTGATAGATAATGGTATAAAATATAAACTCATACCTCTATATAAACCTAAGAATGTAATATTTTTTAAATAATTAATATAATTAGTTTGGATATATGATGAATAATTCATATTGAGTTAAAATTCCCAAAACACTTCTATAAAGAAAAAAGATTTTTTAAAATAAATATTTTGATTATGTTATTATTAAATATTGAATAAAAAAAATAAAAGTGTTTTAAAGTTGAATAAAAATTTATTAATCAATAATTTCACAATTATTATAATCTAATACATGATTAAAATTAAAAATTGAATTGTGGGTAATTTTTATTAGATTGTTATTAGAGAAATTTTTTAGGTTATTTGTTTAATAGTATTTTATATAGATAGTGGATTAAAATTATAAGTAAAATGGAAGAATGTTTTGATAAAAAAACTTAATTGAATATTTCTTGATGATAACTACATGGATTAATTAATGTTAGAAAACCTAATTTATTTCCCTTTAGAAAGAGAAGGAAATTTAAAAGTGATATAATAATGTTATTAGTTAGGTAGTTTTGGGTGATATATTTGACGATGAGGAACATAATTATCAATGATGACAATTGATATACCTAGATGTATAAAATTGATTCAAGCTATGAACATTACTAGAGATTAAAGGTCCCTTGCGCACACACGCATAAGGCTAAAATTCATCAATTAAGTAGTTTTAGTTTCCTAAAAAAGGGAAAAATAATTAAAATAGGGTATTATGTAAAAAATTGATTTATATGAATAAATGTATTTATAAAATTGGGAATAATACTATATAGAATATTTTATTTTAAAAAATTGTGATATTTTCATTGGAACCAATCTGGTGTTTAGAAATAAATTTATAATAAATGAAATTTATTGGGAGGAAAACATTGATGATTCTTTAAGATTATTCACATATTGATGATATTGATTTAAAAAACTATTTTCTCAATTTAAAATTTTAGAATCCATCATGATATTTCATTATATTTTTTATTAAATGAACTAAATTTTTTATTCAATAGATTTAAAACATATTTTTATAAATGTGTGTCTATAATAAGGGGTATATTAATCATCTTAAAGGATGTGCCATTATTAAATATGAAACTAATTATGAATATTAAGTAAATCACATAATGTATTAAATAAATAAATACGATGATGGTTTTTTAAGACATAATTTTTTTATCAAATGAATACCATCTATATTAGAGTTTAAATTAGCTGGTAAATAATGAAAAAGAGCTCAAAGACTCATTTATTTCATTTAGTATATTATATCATGTTTATATGAATAAATAATAATAACTTCGTGGAATTTTATGAAAAAATAAATTTGAACATTAAAATATCCATTCTTGGGGAGACACAATTTCATTTAGGATTGCATGTAATGAAAAAGAGAAATTACACATTTATATTAAATGAAAAATATTTAAAATATATATTATATAAGGTTATAACTATAAAAAAGTAAAGATTTCCTAGTACCCATCACCCTTTTGATGAAGGTAAATATTGATGAGACTTCTTAGGGTTTGAATTATAAGAAGTTCAGAAAAGGATTGGAAGTGTATTATATCATGTAAAAATATGAAAATATATATAATGTTACTATTTTTACTAGATTTTAGTGTGTATAAAATTAGTTAGAAATGAAATATAAAATAAATAATATTCATGTATATCAAGGGGATAGATAACTATGGACTTCAATCTGGGAAATAAGTGGATAACATGTTGTTTGGAAATAATAATTTTATATAGTTTGAGACATTATTTGTGGAAATTAAACATCAAGGGAATTATTATTTTATGGAAAAAAATTTAATCTGATTTTGGATAAAATAAAATTTTATGATCTTAAGTATAGTTGAGGTATAATATGTTACTATAACTCAATATTGTAGAAGAATTAAATAGAGGAAATAAATTCTTGATGATTTGAAGTAGAATTTATATACTGATTTTAGAATAGATTATAAAAAAAATGTTAATAATTATAATATTTTTTTTTTAAATACTCGTGAAATTATAAAATTCAAAATAAAAACTATTTTTTGAAAGATAAAATTAAAATATGACTAGTATATGTTGAGTATATACCTAAAATGGAGGGAATTTTTAATTTTTTCACTGGGGATTTTTCTAAAGATAATTTTATGGAATTATGGCTAATGATTAGAGTTCTCCATTAATTTATTTAGAAAAAATTAATGGTGAATGTACCCTATCCCTCTATTATTATTTAATTTTAAAAATTAGTAATGAATATACTACAAAAAATTGTGTTCTAGAAGTTGAATATAGAGGAGGTTATATATTCAAGTGTGTGATGACTTTCTAGTGAATAAATTAAGAAGACCTAACCATAATATATATATATATATATATATATTACATTAATGAGATTTAAAATCCATTAAAACACCAAATAAATTACTCCCCCTAATCCTCAATGATTAGTGTTTTTTGATATTAGCTACATTAATTCCTTATTACAAAACAGGGAATCAATATCTCCTACATAAATCTAAAAAAATGATATACTTATTAACATTTCATATATAATATCCACCTTCTATATTAGTGGAATGAAAACATAAGAAAATGATTTTCTAAAACAATATAATTGGGTTATTATAAAACAGATATAATTTCTATAAACATAGTCTATTGTACTTATTTCCATAAATTAATAATCCTAAAATTAATATATATGCATGTAAATGAAATCAATAATTCATACATAAAGGATTATATAATGAATCATAAATATTTTTTATAACTTAGGAATGTTGACACATAAGACAATAATCCTGATTTATTAATTTAAAATTTAATATAGTGAAAAAATAATAAGTATGGACAGTCAAAATTTATGTTAAGGTTAATCACCTAAAAATTCATGTCATAATAGATGAGTAAAACCACATATGTCCAAAATCATAGTGGGTTGGTCCAACCACCCATGACCCAAAACATAATAATATGATAAGATATTATAATTTTTCATATGTAAGTGGGGGTTATATAATTTGTAGCCCTCCCATCACATAATGATAAACCATATATATGTGTTACATATGATCATAATGGCATTGAAAAAATTTATCATTTAAAAACTAATGCATGATAATGAAAACGTTTTTGTATAAATCCTTAAATAAAAAATAAAACCATTATCTGGAGAAATATAGTAGATGATTAAATAAAAAATATCCCTGTAGAAGCATAAAAAGAATTAATGGATACTGACATAGATATAAATTATGATAAGAACATTATAAAATTGTTAATAAAATAAAATTAATTTTCCATTAACTTTTAATAACATTATTTTAAATGAGTTATACATAAATTTTTCTAAATATACTATGAATATAAATTTAATTTACTCAAATTATTCATAAACACTTGTAATGGAATAATTGCAATGAACAGAGAAAAAAATGGTAAAAATTTAATGAAGGAAAAACATAAAAATATTCCTTTCAAAATAATATAACTAGTTTAAGAATCATTTAATATGATCTTAATAAATCATATAAGTACAAATAAGTATATATATAACAAATATCATGAATATTGACAAGGAGGATAATGTTATTAATTGAAAATGTGGATAAAATTTGTTAATATTATAATAAATATTTCATGTGAATAATTAATAAAAGGTGATAATGAAAAAGGTGTATATAAATAAAATAAAACCATAATAGAATAAAATAAATAGGGTTATCTAGATAAAAAATATATACTATCCCCTGATGACAATTTATTCCTAGACATTGTCAATTTTGAAGATAGGTTCGATGAGAAAATATTATAGTGATTTCAATGTTTGAATCAAAATATATTGGAAGAAAAAAGATGATATAGATTTTTAAATAACCTATTTTAAATGAAAATTATGATGACATTAATCCATGGTGATGTATATTCACAATAAAAATGAATATATGTTGTGAACATAAAATATATATTTAAATTAAAGGATATTGTAGAGAGTAACCCTTGCATTAACTCTGGAAATACATGAACATAATTCAACTATGTTTATATCAATAAATTCAATATTAATAAATTGTTTTAAATAAATAATCATATTGATTTTAATTTTAACTATTTAATTATATTAATTATATATATATATATATATTATTTAATCATAGTTTATTTCCATCGTCAAATGTTTATAGTCTTAATTTATTGTAATATCCTCAATATAATAATGTAGATATTAATTCATATATAATAATTTAATAATTAATTGCATATTAATGGTAGTTTCATGAAATTATTTTAATTATTTATCATCTCTTGTTTATTTACTAGAAGGTATTGTTATAGTTTTTAATAATTGAATTATGTGTATGTAGATATCAAGTAATTTTATCGATAACAACATGTTTTATTTATTATCAAAACAAATTTTGGATCCACCCCTATATATACACAATAATAACATAAAATAAACCTTAATATATTTTTTTACTATGATGTGAGATAGTATTTGTTCACCCAACATATCCCTCTATAAAATTAATAAATGAAATTAGATGTAATAAAGGATACCCAAGGTGTATTGAATATAAAAAATCAATAGATTGAAAGTAGAAATAATAATATTTGAAAGGAAGAACAAAAAATATAGAGTGAAAAATATTAGTTAAACTGTACTAAATCCATCTATCATCATCTATCTATTTGAAATATGAAATCTTCTACTCTCACACTTATGATATATCAAGGTTTCTAAAAAATTATTATATATTATCAACAATCCATGAAAATTTAGTAGGACCAGTTTCCCTTCCAAACACTATAGTCCATAAGACCATGTACAATCATAGAGCATAAAACATCAAAATTCAATCCAAAAACACATCCAATACTATAGAAAAAATATCAGTATATAGTTTATAAAGCCATGTCACACCATATATGTCATTTAAAACTTGTATACGACATCACAAAAAATTCCCACAACATCGTAATTCCTTGAATCTTTCTAAAGGAGGATTTTATCTAATAAATTTATCCACACTTCAAAAAAATAATAAAAAATCTAGTATACAGTCTAGAATAGAAAGCCTATAGCCTAGAACACATCACACTATATGAAGGAATCCATTACAAATATTAAGAATAAGAACTCAAAAATTAATTTGTAAAAATACAAAAATTGAGGGAAATAAAAGTTTGAGTTATATTATAAATAATTCTTCATCATTTATTATTTGTATCCCTTTTTTGGTAGAATTCATATTCTATAGAGTTACTAATTCAAAAATTACATCCTTTAGAAGTTGAAGATCCATGCACTAAGTTACAATCAAAATTACATATAAAACATTGAGTCCAGATCAATGTTTTAGTTGTTTTCAATTAGTTTACAATAAAATATTTCATCTTTAATCATATTAAATGAACAAAATAGTAGAAAGACTCAATTTAAGGTAGTTTTATATTCAAATCAAATATTAAGAGTTGTCCACAATCAATATTTGGATCCATGATCTATAAGTCCTATCAGAAATGGATCAATAACCATTGAAAAAAATAGAAAACCCAACCTATACAAAAAACTCTAAAATCAGTATTCCAAAAGAGACACTACAAAAAACATCACATAAAAAGGAAACCACAAAACCAAAAAACCCAAAATAATTAAAAATGCTTCAAACAGAGATTAATAAGAAGGGATGCCTTAAAGCATCAAATGAACCAAGGGAAGAAGCATAATATTAATTTCAATGGAATTTACTTATTATAAAAGTTAGAAATTATCTTGAATTCCTCCCCTATTTTAGTAAGAATTATCTTTCATATTTGAATTTTGGTTTTCACATAAATTCCCTAATCTTTTTATTTTTGTAGAAAAAATGCACATTTCTCCCCCAACAAAGTTTCCAGTTCATCCCCAAATACTCATTAATTCCATTTGAATCTCTTAATTTGGGGAGAGTATATTCATAAAAAATAAAACTTTTCAAATAATATTCTTCATCAGGTGAGAATGTAGGCTCCACATCAATTAGTTATGGGGAATATCATATATTGGCATCCTAGGGGTATCACAAGATATAATAAAAATTTTTATTTCAAGATTGGAATAATCTCTATGTTTCTAAGTTTTAATAGGATTTGGGGTGATGTATAAATCCTAGTAAATCATTGGCATTTTAATATTAAAAGATATAGAAATCAAATAAGCATCCATAATATGATATGATTTCTCATATTCATCATGTAAAGATTCATTATCTCAAGAATGTTATAACTTATCTTCCTCTTACGATATTTGAACAGTACATGAAAGCTCCAACATAAGAGGCCATGTTTTGAAATTATTTTCCTTATCTCCACTAAAAGAAGGTGTTTTACAAGAGTAATCCTATATAATATAAGATTTAATAGGATATGTATGAGACTTATAAATACCAATCAAATTATGGTTATATTCCTTATAAATATATTTCATGTTATGTCAAGAGAATGAATAATCCATGTAATTATTTCATTATTCAATCTATATTGAATTATGTCAAGTATTTTGATTCCTAACACTATAAATACTTATAAATTATCTTACAAAATGTCAAATTTTAAGGAATTTATTGTAATAAACCTTAGGGTTTTCAAATAAAACATTCTTATGGAATACAATGTCACCATTTTGGATTAAAATTTATGGTGGAAGAGGTTCCGAGATATCAATTTACATATATAATCTTCTAAAAGAAGGTCTATAGAGTATTTTTGTGGAATTATACAATTTAATAGGTGGTCTAATTAATGTGGAAATAAAAAAACCTCATATTTGAAAAATTCAATGTCAGGCCCAGGAACCCTAACCAAATTGGGGTAATGGGAGGCTCCAATAAATAAACAATTAAGAGGAAAATTTCAATACCTTCATGATGCATATAATGAAGGACCATAAACAACTATTCCAAAGTTGATAATATTCCTTTTAATAAATGAAATTAAATTCCACATGCGAGTTTTCCAAAAGAAAAACATAAGTGTTCATAAAACCAATCAATTCTAGAGTTTTTCTCAAGAAATATAGGGAGTTTCTACACCTACTAAATTTTCCCAAAACCACAAATAATAGTTCATAGGAAATAATATATAACTATTATTTAGAGAAATAAATATTTTAAATACTTATATATCAAAATTTATTTGGCTAGATATGAAATGTAATAGGATCTCAATTAGCTTGTGATCGATGATTTCTCTCAACAATGATGTCGGAGAAGGACCATAGATATGTGCAGGTTTTTCTTTATTATTCATATGAAAGAGATATATATAACTATTACATATTTTTATTATCATTAATATTATATAATTTATAATAATTATTAATATATTATAGTATCTTTTTTTTTTCAATAGTTAGATAGGCCTAAAAGGGATCATGTTATAAAAACGAATGTGTAACAGTATTAAAATATTATATATATATAGAAATTTAATAGAAGAATACTGATGTTGATACATATAACTACAATGTATTATAATATTAATAATGTGTTGATATGGTAATTTAATTTAAAAATATAGGGATGAACAATCCAGTTACATTGTTGCAATCAGACAACCTCATAATGGGTTCTTTTGTAATAATGGATTTAGTCATCCTCTATTGGACTGGAAGATAACCAGGATGGGATTGTACATTAGGATATTTAATTTTGGTTAAAAATAATATAAACCTTGGTAGAGATGTTTTTTGGGAAGTGTAAAAGTTGTATCCTTTTATAGATGAGTTTGAGTGGGATTGTTTTCAAATTTATTAGTACATAATGGTTATGGAACACTATTTTTACATGAATAGTGCCTCAAAAGTGAAACAAACAAAGTAGGTTCATATTATTTAAATTTAATACATCCAATTTACTTATATATTTGTCATTATTTTAACCATATAATATGTTTTACCATTAAATTGGCCCACTTTATATATTTTTATGCCATAGTTTCAAAATAGAAATATATTTTAACAAATTCAATGTATCAAATTTTCTAATTAAACATACAAATAAAATTATATATTTATTTATAAAGGTAATTCCCAATTAATAAAATAAAAAATTATGTATTCTCGTGTTATACTTTGTATAATTATCATTCTATGTTTATTTGATGGTTGTTAAATATTATTTTTTACAATTAAATTTATTTTTTTGTTTTTTTTTAATTTTTATGAATTTATATATTTCCATTGTAATATTTTCAATATCACCATTTTTTATATGTATTTACAATGGTCATATATAATTTTTTAGTGATTATACTACCAATTTTCACCCCTATAAATAAATTAACATACATGTCTAAAATTCATACATATTAGTATATAATTTACTTCTCAAAATTAATATTATATTAATAATAATTTCCTCTTTTACATGGTTATAATTCATTGAATCATCTTAATTAAAAATTATATGGGTGATGATTTTATGATCATGATCTTTTTAATTATATGTGTTTTTATTCCACTTATTATTTTTATACTAGTGTTTCAAAATTTATTTCATAATGTAATATTGCTAATAATATAATATAATATTTTTTATTAATAATTTTTTTGTTATTTATTTTTAGTTATTTGATTCGTGTAAGGAAATATATCCATCATATTTAAGGAATAAATTTTTGGAAATTACACTAATTAAGTACCTATGAGATAACTCATTGAAAACATTGAGTGTTGATTAATTTCTTTGGTTACCTATACTATGTTTACTCAATCAAACATTGAATTAATTGATCAATATAAATTTTTACGAGAAGGTTGTTTTAGAATATGATGAGAAGAAAAAATTATATTTCATCCCATATTTTGATCATAGGATTAGTTATTTTACGGTGAGTAATCACCCAAACCCAATTCATAGGCAATTCATACAAAAGTTAGAGTGATTACAAAAACTAGTAAATTGGTTGAGATCATCCATGAACTGAAATTTCATTGACAATTTTAATTGGATTAATAACCAATAACCTCAAATTAAAAGAGTGAGATTAATCTACCCTTGGATTTCAAAGAGAAACTGTGAAAGTACCCATTGATTTGGGGTATCGTAAAATCTAAAAACATTTTTATCATGTTTTCCATTAAGGATCCATTGATGTTAAATGAAATCCATGATGGATGGTAATGTGAAATTTTGACTTTATTATGGTATGTAAGAGTCAAAAAATATTGATAAATACAACTTGTATAATAATATTAATCGAAATTTTATTTATGAATTTTTAATATCACCTGAATTTATTGTAATATATATATGATATTAAAAAATTATGAATATTTTTTTTAATTGGTATGTAAATAGTAAAAAAATGTGATAATTAAATATTTAATTTTTTTTATTTAAATTCCATATAGAATCGTTTATTCTATTATATTAAGGATGTGAATATGAAGAGAGTGAAATGATTACATCTATATGTGGAGGATTATTCCTAGTATGTTGAATGTACCAGGAACATTTATTGGAGAAACTATCAAAACACCTTTATGGTTTGTTCAAATTACTATGAATTCATAACTAACCTATCATGATTATATCAAAATCAATCATAAATATTTTCCTTGATTGGTTAAACCTATCATAAACCAATTTTGAATTGAATATAACTATTTAACAAATCGAATATAAAGGATTTCAAACTTCTACATGAATCATATGACCTTTTCATGAAGAGTTATTTATTATTTTATATTCTAATAAATTGATGAGATCCATGAACTTTGTTAAGGAAATAAATTCATCTGAGATAGAAATTATTCCATGTAAAATATATCTAATTAAATTGTATAAAAACATATAATGATATGTGGATCTTAATCAATTAGAGAGGTTGAAGGTATATTTCTTGGTAATCGAAAACTATGTATACCAAAGCATATTTTGAAAAAAATATGATGGATGGGTTTTTTTTCAAAATCCATAATTAAAAAATTTATCTGCAAGAGAGAATAAATATTGTATTACATAGATTGTCTCTAAAAAGGGATTCAATTTTTTTACAAAACTATCACATTATCTTTTTTTATAGAATAAAAATATGGATATTTAATAAAAATATATATAATAGAAAATAATTAGAAAATAACGTATATGTAGATTCAAAATAAAATTAAATATTTTAATTTAAAACAAATATTTTGTGAAATTAGATTTGAAAGAGTAATTATGGGCATGATTAGACAACCTAGGAACTCCCCTATTCCTTATTTAAAAATCATCCCCAATTTAATTATTCATTTCCCATCCAAATAAAAATATTTGAACACCAATTTTTTCATGGGAAATATATAATTATCTCAATACGACTATTATTCCTCTTATAGATGGGATTCAACTTCATTAAAACTACTAAGTAATCAAACCATACCAAAATCCATATGCTCAACAAAATTATATTTCCAAAGAGATTTAAATAGTTAAATCGCATGTTATACTACATAAATTATACAAAAATAAAATCATAGATTAAAATAAATTCATAAAACTTTAAAACTACTTCCACTCAAAAAAATAAATTTAAGTTAAATTCAAATGAGATTAAAAATGAGGATTTAAACTCTAAGTGAGTGTCCTTTTGACCACAACAATGTGGTTTTTATCCCCACATCACTTGTGTAGCTCATATATTATCTATTTAAGACATTTTAATATGCATGAAAAAAAATCTTTAATAACCTATCAAGTATAGACGTATCATTTATCTCTCTATCCAACCACTTGAAATAAATAGCAGATGAAAATTTATATTGAATTTGGGTGTAAAATATATATTTTTCTATCTATATAATTATTTCTCAATTAGATCATAGTTGGAGGAATAATCTTGATATGTCCCCATCGTGAATGTTTTTGGCAGGTGTCATGTATTGTTTTTAAAAGGTTGGGGCCGAAGCCTCATTTTATTATTAAAGAAAAGCAAGGACCTCTTTTAACTGGGTAGACAGAGACCCATTACATAGCCCGAAGTCCCAGTTAGCATGTAGCCCATTACATAGCCTGTTGGCCCAAATTTTTGTCCCAAGGCCCATTCTGTGAATAGTAACTCAGCTGCTATAGTACCCGCCGCTGCTACAGTGCCATGCCGCCGCTATAGTGTCCTACTGCCGCTACAGTACCCGCTGTTCAATAGTACCACCACTGCTACAGTAGCGCTACAGTACTGCTACAGTACCCTGCGCCCAATGGGTTTTAAACCACCATTTTCATGTTGGATTATGGAGTGTTTACCACTAAGCCAAACCCCGACTACATAGTAAAAATGACATACCCTAGTCCTTGTAGAGATATTTTTTGGACTAAAAAACAATTCAAATTCATCAATTTTGAAATGATCAATGACCACCCTTATGAATTAATATGGACAATATAATTAAATGAGATTTTAATTTCAGAATTATCTTTTATCTCTAGTTGGAATCACATCATTTGTATAGTTGTGTCCTGGTTTAATGAAGGTATGCCAATTCTTACTGGAAAAATATTTTCCAATTTAAATGATTTTTCCAGGATTCAAATTAGTAGTTTCAAAACATGGTCATTTAGAATAAATTAATCATTGGAAAACGGTATCCTACTAAAAATTAATTTCTAAAATCTTATTTGTATTTAAAATGTTATAAAAAATATAAAATGTTGAAAAAAACTATTAAAATTCCTAAATTATGTATTTTTACAATTTTGAAATGAATTCAACAAACTTTAAAATTGATATAATTTTATAGAAAAGGAAAAAATATATGGTGAAATCATTTAAATACATATTAAATGTATTGAAAATGTCTACCCAATCTACCCCCTTATAATTATATCTTGTAAAACTAGATATGTGGGAACTCAAAATTAATATCCAGTGAAAAATACAAAACACATGTCAATGAAATTAATTATGACAGATTTCAATTCATGGAAACTTATTATACCACTTAAATATATTATGGTACAATTTTACATTATTTACATCCATTCAATTCCCATTTTTGAAATTTAACCATTTATAAGGATGCCTACCTCACTCATTTTCCCTCTAAGTACATTTCTTTAATTCAAATGATGATTTATTCATTCAAATTAATAAAATGGTCACCGTAAGAATGAAAAATTAGTAAATTTATTCCCAATTGATTTTAATAATTTTATATATCTGATAAAATAAAATGGATGTTTTGTGATTTATATTCTCATGGGTTTTAAATATATAATTTTTTGATTAGAAGTAGATTACTTGGCACTTTGTTGAATCAATATTGCATGATTATATTTTCCACTTATGCATGGTATTCCTCTATTTCTTATAGGCATAAAATAAGCCCCAAAATAAATTCAAAATTACATTCATGAATTTCCTATACCATCTCTAATTTTGTTCAAATGGTTTAACTAAAATTCCATCAATGTATTTTATTTTTTTGATGATAAAGAGGAATTTTTTGTTGTTTGAAGAGTAGTGTGAGTTCTAGCATCTTTAGAAAAAAGATTTATTCCAAAAAAATAACATTTTTTAAAAATATATACAATAGAAACATGTATTTCTACTTTAATTATTAATAGTGGAACAATAATAATTATCAAAAAAATATCTCTAACCTTTTATTTTTCTTTACTTCATACATCCTAACAGGTTAAATAAAGTAAAAAATAATTAATACCCACACCAGTGATTTTCTAAAATCATGTAATTTACATTAAATACATGATATATATGAAAGCTATCTTATAATGAGGCTAAATAAATATACAGTTCAATGAAAATAAAGGTTTATAAGGTTCAAATTTAAAAGTTATTTGAAAGAGAAGTGTTCGATTTTTTAAAAGGGGATTTCAATCATGAATTAATTACCTCAATAATTTTTAACTTATTTTATTCTAAAAATGCATTATTTCAGAGAATCATGGAAAGATAAATTTAAAATAAGAATAATTTAGTTCGCACATGGAGTGGGATTATTGTGATTAAGATATGAAAATGGTCTATAGTCCTTATGGGAAAGTTATTTACCACATTGGACAATATTCATGGAAATCAATTCAAAATTCAGTAGCCCTTTTATGAATTTACTCAATTTTAATCTAAAATAAATCGTATTTATAGAATCATTTATGTTTTGTTATATAAATCTTGTTTCATATTTTTAATGAAAATTGTTTTAATTCAAAAAGGTAATTATTAATGAAACTTAAAAGTTTTTTAAAAAATTAAATAAAAAAACAAAAAATTGAATAAATAAATTGAATAATGAAATGTAATAGAAAAGAAAAAAAATAATGTTCAATGGTGGATGTTTCCCAAACAATTATTTTTTCAAATTTTATCCTTTAATATTTTTATATAATGAGAGGTTATAATCAATGAAAAAATAAATGACAAAAATATTTGGAGAGGAAATGCACTATCTTTTCCATTTAACCAGAAGAATCATTGAGGAAGTCTTTCAACTATTGAAAATTATCATATTCAAGAAATAAAATAAATAAAATATTGAAATAAATTAATGAAAAAAATATATAACTAAAAATTATATGGGTTTTTATTCCTATGTGGACGCTTCATTTTCTATTTTGAATAGCTAAGAAGTTTCAAATTTTCATCACTAATCTGTAGGTGGGTGTGATTTCTTTCTCATAAAAAATAGAATATATTCATTCCATTAATCATTATATTTCACTGATTTTTGAAAAACCCATGTATATGGAATTTTATTTCCATAACATTTTAAATTTTGTACAACATGTGATATAGGGATAGGCAGAATAATTTTTCTTCTTATTTTACATCAGTTTCCATATATTATCATACTTCTTAAATACCATTAATGGGCTACATGTGTGATTATACTTTAGGTAAAATTTTATAATGGATATTGTTTGTGAAAATTTCATTTTTATGTACTATAATGGAAGAATAATAAATATTTAAATCCTCCATTTCTTATACAACAGTTTAAAAATTGATCACTTTAAAAAAAATGATACCACCGTCCTCATGTAAAAGAGTGAACTCTTCAACTAGAAACACCATTATTTATTTAATTTTATCTATAACATAATTTATTAAAAAATAATTAGTCTAATAAAATTATATGGGGAATAAAATCATCACAGGGATATATAGTTAAAAAATTATTATAATAATAATCACACAAAAATGGTTTGAAATTTGAGACTTTCCCTATATTCCCTTGGGTTCTAGAAGTTTTTGGGAGTCTAAAAAAGTTTAATTGAAAGTGGTTATTATATATTGTTCCACAACATTATTTTCTAAAATGGGTTTCTATACAATTTTTTTTGATGTTACATACAATGGATTTTAATTTTCAATTTCAAAAATTGGTTCTTCACAAGAAATTTCATTTTAAACAATGTCATCAAAAAATTATTCTAAGTAATTTTCCATTAATAAATATTCATTAATTGGTAAATCATTATATATTTTTTTATTAAAATTTTTATAAAGAAAATACCAATTCATTTTTATAATCAACCATAACAAAGTAATTCAAAATCATAAATGGGTTGGAAAGGTTTTTAAGCTTTTTTACCTTTTCATCGGTTTTCCAATTAGCTTATGACATTTATGCAGTTAGTGTAAAATAATATTTATTTACTAATTATTTTATATTTGATAGAATTTCATTAATCATGTTTTACATAATATCATCCTTATTATAATCCTCTCTTTTTTATCACATGAAAAAGCTATAGGAGTAGTCGTGGTGAAAATTCTTTTTTATGAAATTTCTAAATTAGTGGAAAAAATCCATAGGGTGAATTATAAAATTAAATATACCTTAGGAAACCAACCTAGAAATATCCAAAATTTACCAAAGGGTTTTAATCATGAAACCATATTCAAATAATTTTTCCCATTAAGAAATGAAATATTGTTGTCCCTTGATTTTATAGATAATAGGCTACAATTTGAGTTACAAAACATTCAATTTTGATATTTGTTTCTTGAATAAATGTTTTTGGATTTATTTATAAGTTCTAACACATAAAATTAGAAGAAAATAAATCATAAAAAATTCAATAGAGAAATATATATTTTATTGAAAATAAAAAGGTTTTGAAATAAAAATTGAAATAATATTTATGGATAAGCATTAACTTCCCATAAACATCCATATTTATTGTTTAAAATGATTCCTAATTCATTTTCACAACACCCATAATAATACCTTTATATGGACATCTTTTTTTCTTGGACATAATATCACAACCTTGATATTATTTGTTCCTCATATGAACCTAATTCAAATATTTGAAGACCTCCACGAACTCAAAGTTAATTGAAATAAATATTCTAAAAGAAAATATCTTTTTGAATAAATTTAATTTATGAAATCAATTATTTTACTCCATATATTTGAAGAAAATCCAAAAACTAAATGAAAATGTTATCAAGAAATAAAATGATTAGTTGGATTCAAAAAATGTGCTCAATAGAAATTTAATAGATAATATATATGATGATTTAAATTTAGAGGAAAGTATTGTTTTATGGAAACCATACACAACAACTTACTTCTGGTCACTGAATCACATGGATATCTCTTATATTCTCTATTATATCCATTCAATTATGAATTCAGAACTGGTTTAGTAACCCCTCTATCATATCTATCTCATTTCTATGTCTACCCAACCGCATGAAAAGAAGTGTAGAGGAATGTATATAATGAAGTGATTTGGTAAATATATTTTTATATTTCTTTCAATTGAATGATTTCTCGATTCATCCTTTTTCTAAACCAAATGTTGACATGTCAATTTCTTGAAAATTTATCTCATGTGTATTGGATATTTTACCTCAATTGTTTTTATTTATTTATTGGACCAAAGGTTAAAGAGATATGACATAGTTATGGAAGTGACTTTTTCTTGACAAACATAATTTTTTAATTCCCCCATTTTCACAACTAGACTATTCAATGAAAGTGGAAAAGATAATTAATGGATAGTTGTGACATGGAATTTTATTACAACTATAGTTTGAATAAACAAATTCATATACTTTTGCATCAATTAATGCTATATTTAATGAAGGTTTATCAATTCTATATGATTTTTTTCTTCAAATTGAACGATTTTTCTAGAATTAAAAATCTCAATTCTATACTTGGACATATTAGACGAAATGAATACCATGAGAAAATGAATATAAACAAAAACAATAAATGCAAAAAATGGACCAGTCTTGAAAAACTTAGTCTCAAAATACCACAGTTATAAAAAATATTCTAAAATAATATAATCTTAAGTCATTCAAGATTTAGGCCAAAATCCATCATAATTTCAAAACATATTTAATTTTACATAAAATGATAAATGGTTAGGGATTAAATCATTGAAATACTTGTGAAAAAGTGTTTAAAATAACAACACTATAAAAAAGACCAACTTTTACCATTTAAATATGGGATAACCATATAAAAAACCATAATCCCTATGGAATACTCCATGTTTCATGATAGATATTTAAAATATTATAAATAAAATAAGGTTATTACAAAATTACCATTTTTTAATTTTTTTTTCAAAAAGACAATCCTCTTCAAATAATGATGTCACACCATGAATATAGTTGATAAATAATTTCCCTTTTAAATAAAATTATTTTAAAAAATTATTATTTACTTAGTATAATAAGTAGATAATGGATTTTTAATGAAGCATTAGGTGGATTACAAGTTGATATTTGATTTCAAGAATTTTTATAAAAATTATTTGAAAACTAAAAAATAAATTTAAAAGAAAGTGATATATGAGATTACATATTGAAAGTAATTAACAATATAGAACAAAGAAGTTCCTAATTTAAGATAAATAAATGTAAATGAATTTATATCATACTGCACAATCCCTTATTCACTCTAGTGTTTACCTTAAAGAAAAATTATTTCATTCTATATTTGAATCATAATATTTTTTTATCCTTTTATAAAAGTATAGTGAAAATATATAGGAACAATGAGTTCCCCTTGGATCAA
Organism: Viscum album; assembly: GCA_963277665.1. Classification (NCBI taxonomy): domain Eukaryota; kingdom Viridiplantae; phylum Streptophyta; class Magnoliopsida; order Santalales; family Viscaceae; genus Viscum; species Viscum album. The sequence goes on from OY728145.1 coordinate 398,400,105, forward strand.
TATATCACCTTTCATAATTTTTTTATCAATAATAGATTATTATTTTTATCCCTAGTAAAACAAAAAAAAATTATTTTATGCACCATATACTAGACCGTAATGGTGAAACATGGATTTTTTTTGTAAAGATATTTAATTTATATATCTAGATTTTATGTTTTTATAAATCATCAACAGGTTTAAGTTTTTCATACTAGAAAATGAAAAAATATGGTAATGTAACAATGAAATGATACCCATATTGCACTCTCCCTCCCCTTTTTTTATATTAGACTAGTGGGTGAAAAAGGTTTCTTGATATCCACTAGGTTCAATCATGAAAAATCTATCTATATAATGTTTATAATATAGATAACATCATTAATGAAAAATATTACCATTGATTGATGGAAAGATTTTCATAATACTAATTAATTAGATGAGATCTCCTTTATGACATTATAACATGATTTCTTCCCTACTACCCTATGTGGGATTCCAGTTAGTGATACTATATAAATTTCATTGAATGAGTTTAATTACAAAATTTTTAATGCATATGAAAATGATAAAAATATTTTATCTAAATATTTATCTAAAAAAATCCATATCAAATTTATGAAAATACCACTATGAAATATATTTTGTATAAACTATCAAATATTTATGAATAGGAAAAAAAATGTGAGGGGATATAAATTGAATGTATTTCAAAAGTAGGTTTATGATTTAGAGATGATACCAAATGATATTAGTTTTTTATTCCTTGATCATCTCAATGATGTTATGGAGTCCATACATGGTCTTTGTGATCAGATAAAATATGTTCATACAATGAATATTATTCATTAAATTCATCCTCCATTTACTATGCTAATATTTCATCTATTAAAGAAAAATATCTCATTGGTATAACTCTTGATGATATTCATTGTATTTTTGTGATTTAATAGATTCATGTGAATCCAGAATGAACATATAGAGACTCCCTAAAATGGTTAACATACTGTGATATGGAGAAACTAAATGATCCATATGATAAAATATTTGATGATGATGTTAGTAATGAGTTTCATTCACTTTTTCCAAGAATTTTCAAGTGATATAATTAATACATTTTAAAAATTTATATCATTAAAAATCCATGATAGTTGAATGGTAAGGATTAATAGAGACGAAGAAAGTAATATTGAATGTATATAAGTGGAAAAAATTGATGTAATTGTCTTATCTTGAGTAATTATTTTTAATTCTTACTAGTGATTTCCTTCCATCATAAGGTTCAATCTATCGATGGAATAATCAGAGTTGTTCTTTTTAAGGGAAGAATAAATAATGAAAATATTTTTCATGTCGAATGAAAGGGAAATAATAATTTTTTCTTTTTGGTGTAAGAAGAAAAAATCCTTTGGTAGCATGGCCTTAGACCTATTAATCAATAAATCAAGGAAAATTTTCTATATGAATGTTAAAAATGTATTTTTAAATTTATAAAAAAATCATGAGAAGATAGGTAATGCTTGTGTATGACACAAACATATGAGAAATACATAAATAAAAAGGAAGAAGAGGGAATAAAATATTATTTATCTAATACACACATATGTGTGTTGTGACATGAAGGACTTATAGTAATAATTTTGATGTATATAATCTATATTATTAATGTTTTTTAGGATTAGTTGTATCTAGTTTACATATGTTAGGATACATGTGATTGTTTGTATTTTTTGTTATTAAAGGGGGATAAGAAAAAAAGTGTAATAATGATCCCAATTCTTCAATTTTACAATCAAATAGAGGAATCCTACCATTAGGATGTAAATTAATTATAGAATAAATTCATTAAGAATGAGGTTACATCATTATGAACACCATAGAAAAATAGTGGCATATAAATTTTAAATCAAATGGTGACTTAAATAGAAAATAATTACATTGAAAAAGTGTCACCTCCAACACTGTTGTAAGAAATAAATTTATGTAACAAGTTTAACAAAATTCATGATTTTTTAAGCCTTATAGAGACAATAATAACCTAAGAGATATGAAATGAATGAAATGAAATACTTAAGAACTTTAGAGTGTTCAATAGTGGGTGTTACTTCTTAAAAAAGGAATGAATCCAAGAAAAATATAATTAAATATTGGAATTTGTGATATTTTTAGTCGACTCCTTCAAGAGTAAAACAAATAAGTGTTTCAATATAAAATTGAACAATATTTTATAGTTTGGTGATGTAAAAAAATTTGAATAAAAATCAGAGAATAAATATGGAATTCTAGATTTAAATGTTTTTTGTGATAGAGATGAATGATGAGAAATGAATCAAAATAGTTCCCAAATTACAATATGTGAAGATGATTTAATGAATAAATTTCTAACACACCCTGATTTGATGATATAATTCACTTTTAAAAATTTAATTCTTTCGCGTATTTCATTACAGACAACACCAAGTTTAGACAAACATTGATAAAGTATTATTATTTAATTTTAATTTTTTTTCTTGCTAAAGGTAGGGAAGGTATAAATTTGGAAAATTATTTTATGATAAATTTATTTCATTAATATTAATAAAATCAATTAATGAATGATCAAATAGTAAATTATCAATTAATGAATTATCAAATAATTTGAAATGCATAAAAAATCATTTGATAAAAGGTGGATGTTTTTCTAAAAAAACTACTTCCAATATTGTAATGTTTTTTTATCATAATAAATTAAACTAATCACTATTTTGTGAATATGTTTAATAAAATTATTATATTATATTTTTTTTTAAATTTTCTAAAATTCATCTAATGTTTTTTGTACGCACAAAATAATAATATTTCATGTTTTATTCTTAAAATGCATTTTTCTAATGAAATGATTTCATCATATTGTGAGAATATATAATAAAATGAATTTCTACTATATATAGAAATATAATTACAGAAAATTGATACCAAATTTCAAATTGTGTGGTCCAAATTTTGTATATAGGCATATTTTATTTTTAGGCATTACAAATAGTAACCGTGGTAAAATTTATCCCCTTAGTAAAGGGAAAATCAAGATAACATTGGTTAAAACTAAATGTTATGGTGACCATATCTCATATTAATTCTAAACATGTTGAATTTCCTTTTAACCTTATCACCATATTTTCCAAAAATATAACTTCTTATGGGAGTCCTTCCCTGGAAAATTACCAATATAATATTTAAAACAATGAAAATTTCAAGGCATCTCTAGATTACTTTTAAATATCTCTTATGTTTTTACATAGGTGAAAAATAAATTTGTTAATGAATATTAATTTTTATTTTGAGAATATTAAAATTAATTTCATTATGTTGTTTTATTTATATTTTTATTTATTAAATGATTTCCTTAAATTCTAACAGAACACCAGTACTACATTTGATTAATTAATAGAATAAGAAAATCAATCATATAAGAAAAATTAAAATTAATTTAATTTGGTTGAGTTATTTTTCTAAAAACAACTTATACACTAATATAACATAATTGTGATTTGTAAATGGATTATATTTAAATTCAATATTTATAGTGTAGTAAAAAAAATAAAAATAAAAATTGGTGTCAACATTGACATTAATGATATTTCCTAAAAATAATATTTTCTTAAATTATTTAAAAATAAAAAAATTCTTGAAAAAAGGAATGGTGGATGAAAATCATGTAATTTATAATCTCATATAAATTTATAAACAAATTATTACATTTTAAGAATAATAAAATCCCTTTAATATTGAAAAATAAATTATATTTCTTATGGTTGTAATTTTTTAACGAACATTATTAAAATGATGAGGGTTAAAATAAAAAATACTAAAAAAACTTTCAATGGATGATTATGTTTATACCTTTTCCTATTTTCCTTTTAATAATTTTCTATCTTGTTGCATTTTTCATGAGAATTTTTAAATTATTGTTGAATTTATTTTGTAATTATATTAGTGCCCCTCCACACACTTTTAAAACGAAACACTTACTTTCATTTTTATACACTACATTATGAATTATAAATCAAAAAAATCCCTAATAAATGATTATCTAAATGTCCATATCCATATTCTAGTGGTGATTGTCATCCCATAATACCAAACATAGTGTCATAAATAGGAGATGTAAAGGATTTCTAACAAATAAGATATAATTTCCTTAAACAGTCAATTTATTTTTTTGATTCTTATCTCAAATCCTATAAATATATATTTTTATAATAAAAAAATACTAAATATAATGAAATTTTATTATTACTTTGAGATGACCAATATCCTCCAGCTTTCCAATCAAATAGAAATTAAAACTATCACTCGTGCACACGTACGACCTACCATATCCAAGAAGAAATATAATTCTTTTTAAATTAGCATCATTCATGGATAGATATTTTGATGTATTTAATGTTTATATATGATATTTATGAAATTATTTTTCTTCCAAAATGATAAATTCATGTTTCCATTCATACATTCCAATCATTTTCCAAACGATGATTTCGTTTGTGCATACATGTATACTACCACCTCCAAAAAGAATCTGTGGAACATTTTTCATTTAATTATTACATAGAAGTTAATAATGATGTATTTTTTTTAATATATATGATTTATTGAATAATAATTTTTCTATAAAGCTTAATTCTTATTTCCCCTTTCTTTCATTCCATCTATCAAAAAGTGAAAATAATAGTTGTGTATACATATGACCTACCATCTACAACTACAATGTAATTCATTTTTCTATTTATAACATTTATAGATGACTCTATAAATATATATAATGAATATATATGATATCTATATCAATGTTAACATTATAGAAATTATGTAATCATGATCAATATAAAATAACTAGAACTACTCAATTGAAAGTCATATGAAAAAATTAAATAAATAACACTAGTAAATGATGATTTTAATAAGATATTATTGATAAAAGTGTGTTAAAAAGTTATTATGGGCTGATATATGATATTATAATTAAGTAATTACAAAAATATATTATTTTATTAGGTTTATAAAATACCCATATTTTATTTTATATTAATAATTTCATTATGATCATTTCACTTATAGTTTCATTTGAAGTTATTCTTTCTTAGGGAATACAATTCAAAAGATACCAATGTTGGATTGGTTTTCTAATAGACTCACCATATTTATCAGGATTTTATATGATTATTTTTTTGAGGATTAAATTTCATGATCTACCACTCATGAAACTCATTAAATTCTTTATCCAAAAATTATCTCTAGAGATTACATTTTTTCCTTTCATATTAGACTCTTTTTGAACACATTGGACTTAAATAAGGATTATAAGGATTGTTGAAATTATTTAAATCATCAACTAAAAATAATTTTTCTACTATATCATGTTTTTCTATAAATTCTTTAATGGATTTTTTAATACTATCCTATGATTTTTAATGTACTTTTAACCCATTAATAATTTTCTATAATTTTTTAAAGGTTTCTTATTGACTCTTTATGAGTGAGGTAATTTAATTTTTTAAACAAAAGTTTGAAATTTATGTTTCTTTTAGGTTTTTTGGAATTAATGAGTTTTGAAACAATCATGTATGCCCAATTCATTGAATACTCCTTTAAATTTTCTTGTGTTTTTTTCAATTAATATGTTTAATTTCATATTTGGGAAAACATTTATTTTAAATAGAAGATCTCCAAGTGAAAGAAGTATTTCCATCAAGAAAGATTCAAATTGATCTTTTAAATAAATCTTTATTGTAAGATGTCATCCTTTAATGTTACTTATTCTTCATAGAGGATAATATATAATAATATAATATTTTTTTATCTATAGAATTAATGATTATGATGAAATGATGTTTAGGATACATGTTCAATTTTTAAGGGTTATTCCAGGATTAACTAGTAAAATATTCATGAATGCATTTTTTCCTGGTGTTATTCTAGGATGAAATATTTATTAACCCCAATTATATTTCACACTTTATAATATGATGAATGTTGTATGATCATTTGGAATATGTCTTTATGATAATCATTATGTTAAGTGTTGTGTAATGCCCTAGAATTTATATATATATTTTTTAATTATATGGAATTATTTTGAGACCGCAAAATCTGAAGGCGTGTGATTCTGATTCCTGGAATGCCCGGAATGATTCGTCGAAGTTTTGTTAAGCTTAAATTAGTGCACGTAAGTAATTTACCTAAAAAATTAGAATTAGTCTTTAATGGTTGCCCAAACCAGAATTCTGAGGGCACCGTTACGTTCATAATGGCGGGTTTACCCTAAGCACGACATAAGTTCAGTCGGCGCAAACCTCTTGTGAGAAAACCTGAAAATGGCATAACCGTAAATAAAATAATAAAATAATGTTATTTTATTTTTCAAATGATTATAACTCACGAATGGTAACTCGGATTGAAAATACAAGACCACCACTGAGCTCGTAAGGGTATTCTCTCTTTAGGAAGATACTAACATTGGCTGACGCGGGCCACCAGTGAAAGTTAGTTTTTGGCAGTAAATAAAATAATTAAGTTAGAATTATTTTATTATAAAATCCATAACTTCTAAACAGTAACTCGGATTAAAAATCTGAGAGTAACGTTGAGTTTTTTGAGGCCTGTTCTCCTTAGGAAGAGCCTAACCCCGACCGGCGCGGGTCGAGGGTGAATGTTATTAATTTATTGAACTATTTTTAAGGTACGTTCAGTAAACGCATGAGTTACATTTTCTAACTTTTGAACTAGTGCTCAGATTAAAAATTTGAGGGAATCTTTTAATCCATAGTGCTAGGATTCGCTTAAGGGAGACTTTACTTTGACCATAGTAGGTTTGGAAAAAAGTTAAGTTTTGTGACTTTTTTAAAAGAAATGAAATGAAATAATTTTATTATTTTATTTTTCTTTCATATCCTCCAATAGAAAAGCAGAGTGTGGGGCCAACGATGTGTCAAGCAAATAAATGGATTGACCTACCAATATTAAGTAATGACATAATTGAGGAATTAGGAAGGTTACTAATTTATGAGCCCCATTAATTCCCCACGTTGTTACTTAACCTACCCCTCTCCTATATATATGGAGCTTAGGGAGGGGTATCGTCATAGCTTCTCCAAGCAACGAAGTGCTGAAGGAGTACCGTGATGCCGAACCCTTAGAGGACGGAGCCAATCCCAGCAGGAGGTGAAAAGTGACACCGAACCATGAACCGAATGATGACATACGTGCGATGTCGTTGGAAGCCTGTTGCGGGAATGAAGAACACCGAACCAACTTTAGGCGTGGGTGTTTCTCCAACGAATTGAGATAGGGGTTTTAAATTCTTGTTTATTTCAAATTAATTCTTGAACCACTTTATCCTACCTTGTGATTATAAGCTAACACGGAGGGCATGAGTTTAACGAACAAAACCCAGACCCTCCTCTATCTTGCTATCCATGCACCTGTATGGAAGACTGCCGGTGTGGCGGCACCGTCCGACTACGAAGATGGAAGTGTGTCAACACACGCCGCACGAAGAGGCCGTGACACAAAGCCACGACGGTTATCGAAGCGGTTGGCACCGTTCGGCCGTGGAGGAGGTGCGGCACACCGTCGTGCGCCGCTAGGGAGAAAAGGGGGTTGCGACTCATCAGCTAGGGCTACCGGAGGAAGGTGACCGCCACAACAGCCTTCCATAGAGGAGGTTTGACGTGCCGTCTCGTGTAGATATTAAGAAAAGGGGGGTGCAGATTATCAGCCACGACGACTGGAGGAAGGCGTCAGGCACACCAGCTAGCCACGGGTGGTGGAGCGGCGCGCCATCGTGCACCGCTGGAGAAGACGAACGACACATCGGTCGGCCGCAAAATATCAGCAGGACCCACTCTAGTGGGTCCTGCAATCCACCTTGGGGCACCATGTGGCGCCGCCATTGTGGAGGAGCCGAACGACCTCCAGGCCGTTCAGGAAATCGGGGGATCCAAACAGCCTCTCGGTCATTTGGGAACTTGGGGAGCCACTCCCCTGTGCCACCTAGCGCAAGACCTTGCAGGCCATGTTTCACCTCCCCTTTGCGGGCCGCCCCCCTTACGGGCCGCCCTTTTTGGGCCAGGCCGCTCTTTGCGGGCTACCCTTTGTGGGCCTCCCCCTTGTGGGTCGAGCCCTCTCCGGTCCACCAGACCGAGCCAGACCTGTGGCCCAGCAGGTCGGACCCACCAGTATACCGGGAAGAACCCGCGGCCCGGTGGGCCAATGCGGGTGGGTCGGGCCCCATCCGAAGGGCCGGGCCAACCGCGGACCGAGCTTACGAACCGAATGGGGATGACCCCGACTAGACAGACCTAGTAAACTAGGCCGAACCTTATTGTGCCAGACCCGAGCGGGGTCCGGTGGACCCCGGGACCCATTCCGTCAGGCCGGTCTGACTGAGTTGGAATGGGCCCAGACCCAAATGGTCCCCAAATAAGGAAACACTCATAACTGGAAAACTGTGTGTCCGTTTGACACACCGTCAGTGGAGTTGGGACCCCCTTTGGGAAGTGGTTCCTTTGGAATATTCAGGTTGTCCTCATCGTGCTGGGCCTGACCGAGGTGCGATCACCCCCGTTTTACAGAAAGGGGTGTAACTAACAGACCAGGAATCCGATTGATGAACCGTTTATGGAATAAAGACCCATGTGAAAAGGTGGTCCTTTTGAGATATTCTACTTGAGTTTTGGGGAGAGTTGGAGTATGGCTGCGTTGGATTGCACATGAATCTAACTAGGCCCTCGAAACTAAAATTCCTATAACTTACAGACCGGACATCCGATTGACGCGCCGTCTATTACATTGGAACCCTTATGATGAGACAAATCATCAGGTTACTTATTCATGGGACTTTGTGCTGGTTGAAATATGACCGATGGATTGATGATCAGTTCTCCCAGAATCAAGAGTGCTATGAGCGGGAATCCAGTGGCTGGCAAGTGAGGCGGAGGTTGGAGACAAACCATACAGAGGTTAGTACCGAGCGATCCTATGTGTGTCAGCACCGATCCTGTGTGGGTCAACACTCAGTGATCCTGTGTGGGTCATTGCATACTGATCCTGTATGGGTCAAATCCTGTGTGTAATGCCCCGACCCTAGTTACCCAGAGTCGGTGTATTATTACATAACATTGTTATGATACAAGTAATAATGTCCCAAAAGACCAATCAGTTTATTAGCCTTGGAAGTACTAGATACATTCATAAGTTTTACATTACATCATGAAATAAAAACATCAACAACATTTTGTTCCATTTTGAACACACTTATATCCTTGGCCAATCCTTGCAGGTCAACCATAAAATACTTCTTCACATCTTAGGAAAAATAAAACATAGAAAGGGGTGAGCTCAGATGCTCAGTAAGGATAACAATATAGTGTAAACTTTCATAAATAAGAAATTTTTTTAAGGAAATGTATAAGACTAAAACAAAATCCTTTTCAACATAAACTTCATCATAATATGGAAAAGATAAAATAAAATAATACCATTTACATATTCACATGAATATTATAGTAGTCGAATAATCACATGCAATATCAATAACCACTTTTATAATGATGGAATGCATAATGCCAGAATTCATAACCACATAGTCAAGGCCATGTGCCAAGACTAAAAATAAGATTTTTTCAAGGCCTTGGGAAAAGACACTAGTTTTTCTCATGAGACCTACCAATTCATTGAGGAGCTATTTTGGGCTCCACCCATCACTTACTAAGTCCAATTCATTACTCATATGAAAAGTTTTAAACATAACATAAAAATTCCTATTAAAACTAGCATACGAAATGTCAATACTTTATCCATAAACCATGAATGGTATAAAAATAAGACATCCATAGTCAAATATATCACAAAACCTTGAATTAATAATAGAATATTTGTTTCATAATAAATCAAATTCAAACAAGTTTAAAATCCATCAAAGGTTGTTGACATAGATGAAATCAAAACTTTTTGAGAGAAATATCTCTTTCTATTTGAAAATAATTTAGAAGCCATGTAATTAATAACATAAAACATTTATTTTGAAAATATTTTTATAAGCCTGTAAGGGAAGCTTCAATGATGTTATAACAGAAGAAAATATCCGCACCCATCGTATAAGTTAAAAAAGACATTCTTACCTTAATTTTGTCGAAAAGGGTCATAAAGTACCTTATTTGGAAAATGAAAAAAAGATTCCTTTCAAACAATATAAGGTAAAATAAGAGTATAAATGACTTTAACCTATAGTATAGTAAATAGTAAAAATGTTTTGAATTACATTTTTATGAAAACACGGATGTGGATGATAAGGAGGTCCCAGTAGATACTTACGTAAAAACAACCTCGGATGATAAAGAGATTGTGAAATTAACCCTTTACTTGTACTTTTCCTTGGTCGAGGGTACATTAAACTGCTGTATAATAGTGAAATAATTGTTATTAAATTATACAAGAACTATATACATAATTATGATATCATATATAGCCCTTTAATATTGATTTGTTAATAATATTTCAGCAGTATCATCATTTCAGGTGTTAACTAGTTTGTTTTCCTATATATGATTGGTTAAATAAGCCATGTTTATTATGGATAGGATGTATTTGATTCATATATAGAATAATATTATGTTCATAAATATTATTTTTAATCATAAAATGAAAATTATTCTTGAATGATTACGATGGGGAACAAATCTCATCACGTTCGTGGAGATGGTAATCCGTACGTATGCACGAGCGACAATATCATTATATTGATAGTGAAATAGTATATAATTGGATGGTATATTATATATACAGAATCAATAACATGTTATATTTATTATTTATATCAGTTATATTCATTATTGTACCCATCCAAAATAATGAAGTGTTTGAATAACAAACTACACCATGGCATGGAGACGGTAAGCCGTACATACACACGCATGGTGACTTTGTCATTTATAGGATGGATAGAATAACTAATATGGTTTTAACATATTTATAATAACATCATAGTATATATAATATACTATATTTATTATTTTATAATGGAAATAACAAAGAAAGTTGAAGTGCAAGAAGAAAAGAACTTGAAAGAGGTGATGAAATATTTATCTCTTCTTCGGGTTCTTCCTTTTGATTTGATCAAAAGGGCTCCATAGATTGGCTTTATGACCAAAGTAAGGACTCTAGAATGAAGGGGGGAAAGTTGGAAGGATATATGGGCATGGTTTGGCTGAGCTAAATGGATTTGGATGTGTGAAATTGATATAAGGGTAAGTAACCTTTTATATGAGAGGTTAGGGTCATTTTAGGAAAAGCTTCAAATATTATTTTATAATAAAATAATTTTCAGTTTCTAATGGATCCAAAATAATTTATTTAGAGGATAAGGTGGGGATGAGCTGAAAATATCTCAAACAGTAGGTTTTAGACAGTTTTAGGTCACCATATTAACCTTATCTTTTAGATTTAACTCTCAGTTAAATAGTTTACCATTTACCATGTATCTTTTTATTTTTATATAATATGGTTAATAAACTTACAATAACAATCAAAAATAACCCAAAGTGGATATTTATTAATATATATATCCTTATATAAGTCCTTTGGTTGAACCTTATATTTTTAAGAATATTATATCAATAAATAATATAGTATTTGTTTTAAAAACTCAATTATGTCAATTTTGACACTATTTAGTATTTGTTTTTAAAAAAAATCATAACAACATGATTAATTCGAAAAAAAATTATTTAATCAACCCTAAAATGTCATATTAACCTATAAAATTAGTGTAATTCATCAAAAGTGTCAAATTACATTTATTTGGATATTTGTAATATCAATTATTTTAATCATCATTAATACAGTAATTACTGCATCATCACTGTGTCATAAATAAATTAACTTATTTAATGTCTAAAAATTATAAATAAAATACCATTATATAGGAAATTGTTTTATATTTTAATCAATATTTATAGTCGAATTTATCTTATGTATAACCCTATATTAAAAATGGTTTAGTTATTAAACTCTGAATTTAAATCTTTTAACTATTATTTAAATAAAATAATAATAAATGTCCTAATCTAATCCAAGTGGACCAAAGGGGATCATATTTTATTCCTAAGGTTATTTTTGGTCGAATTAAACTTATTAAATAGAATTAGAAATTTTTTTGGGGTAATTATGATATCATTTTTACCCTTAACCCTATTTACTTTTAACCATGGTAAATAAAAGTCAAAACATACTATCCACCAAAAATTATTTTCATCTTATTGAACCACATTTTACTTACTGATATCAACCGTGTCTCTCATATTTTTGAAATTCAACTCACAGAAGTAGTAAAATTAAGTTTTATGGAAATTTGAAAATGCTCCTAGGAGGTGGGTAAAAGATGGTAAAAAGTTCAATAGAAGTTTTTTATATCTAAACTTATTATAAAATAACTCTAATGAATTAAATTAAACTTATATAGGTATTATGTATCTATTTTGAGATAAAATAAATTTAAATAAAATAAAAAATTTTTTAAATAAAAAATTCTTTTTTAACTAATAACACAATGTTTTTCACTATTCATCAAAAATTGAAAGTTTTCTGAAAAATAAAAAAAATTCACCCAAAGATAATTTCGATATTCAAAATTCAAAAATGAAGTCTATTTTGAAAAATAAAATTTATAAAATTTCAAAAAGTGGGTATTACCATTCATAATGGCTTGTTTGATTGGTTGCGGTGTGTTAGAATCTCGAAGTTGCATACAATGAAAGCAATTGAATTATTCAAAGGGAAACATACCATGGAAGCTTGGGGTGTTGAATTCTACCCTCATTAAAATACTTTCATCCTCAAAATTTCTATAATATTACTGCATAAAAAGATTTGGGTGGTTATTCATCATAAGTTCCTCGGGATCCCATGTTGCCTCTTCCATCTTATCATTTCCCCATAGAACTTTTACCAGATGAGTCATCCGGTTTCTCCGCACTTGTTCTCTGGTATCAAGAATTTTTAGAGGCTCTTCACAATAAGACAGATCAGGTTCCAGTTAAATTTCTTCATAAGTTAGTACATGCATTAGGCCATGCATGTATTTTCTCAACAGTGATACGTGGAACACATCATGAACTTTGGAGAGACTTTGAGGCATTGCCAAACCATATACTACAACTCCAATTTATTCTAGAATTTCAAAAGGTCCGATGTACCTGGGACTCAGTTTACCCTTCTTACCAAAATGTATAACACCCTTCCATGGAGATACCTTCAAGAAAACATGGTCTCATACTTGAAATTTTATATCTTTCATTTGGTTATTAGCGAAGCTCTTTTGCCTACATTGGACTGCTTTGCTATGCATTTGGAAAACCTTTAACTTGCCCATTGTTTTCTCAATATGTTCTGGGCCTATGAGTTTTCTTTCACCAACATCATCTCAACAAGTTGGTGTGCAACATCTATTTCTATATAATGCTTCATATGGTGCCATATGAATACTTTAATGGAATCTATTGTTATAGAAAATTATACCAGAGGTAAATATTGATCCCACATACCTTGATAGTCAAGTGAGTAAGATCTCAACATGTCTTTTAAGATTTTAATAGTCCATTCTGATTGTCCATCAGTTTGAGGGTGGTAGGAAGTACTCGAACGAAGTTCAGTATCTAGGGATTTCTGAATAATTTTATAGAATCATGATTTAAAACGGGGATCACGATCAGAAACAATTGATAGGGGTACTCCATGAAGTATTACAACTTTATTAATATATAGTCTTGCCATATGTTCAAGTGGTAAATCATCTCTTATAGTAAGAAAATGTGATGACTTGGTAAGAACATCAACAATGACCCATATTGCATCATTCCTTCTAAGAGTATATGGTACCCTCATGAAAAAGTCCATCAGAGTATTATCCCATTTCTACTTAGGTATGGGAATAGGTTTCATGACTCCTCCAGGCTGTGGCCTTCCAGATTTCACTTGTTGAAAAACCATACATCTTGACACAAAATCAGAAATCTACTTCTTCATGTTGTCCCACCAAAAATGTTATTTCAAATCACTATACATCTTAGTGCTCCGAGGGTGTATTGAGAAATTGGAGCTATGAGCATCCTCCAACAATTCCATTTTTAGATCAGGTATATCGGGAACACAAAGTCTCTTCCCAAATTTTAAAATTCCATCTTCATATATGAAGTCACTAAATCTCCCATCACTCACAGCTTTAATCTTATTTTGAAACTCCTTATCATTAGTTTAAGAACTCTTTATCCTTTCTAGTAAAGATGGTTCGACAAAAATTTGAAAAAGTATTGATGTTTCACCTTCCATGGTTATTCCCATATCCATCTTTACAAGATCCATAAAAATAGGATCCCTTTAAACTCTCATCTTGTTCAAAACTCCATGATCCTTTCTACTCAAAGCATCTTCCACCTTATTTTCCTTTCCCAGGTGGTAGTGTATAGTGTAATCATAATCCTTGAGTAGTTCAAGCCATCACCTTTGCCTCATGTTGAGTTATTTTTGTGTGAAAATATAATTCAAATTCTGGTGATCAATATAAATCTCACATTTTTTACCATAGAGATTGTGTCTCCATATTTTTAAAGAAAACATTACAACTGCTAACTCAATATCCTGAGTGGGATAGTTTTGTTCATGAATTTTTATCTACCGTGATGCATAGGAAATTACTCTATCATTCTGCATAAGGACACAACCAAGTCCTTTCTTTTAAGTATCACTATAAATAACAAACCCTTCATCCCCTGATGGTAGAGTCAAAATAGAAGAATTAACTAATATTACCTTCATTTATTCAAAACATTCTTCATAGTCTTTTATCCAAAAAAATTTAACCCATTTACGAGTGAGCTTGGTTAATGGTTTAGTCAATCGGGCACAATTATGGACAAAACAGCGATAATAACCTTCTAAACCAATAAAACTATATACCTTATTTATGCTCGTCAGTGCTGGCCATTATTGGATTTCCTTGGTCTTTGAATGATAAACATAGATTCCATACTTAGAGACAATATGGCCAAGAAAAGAAATCTCCAGAAGCCATAATTCACACTTGCTAAAATTCCCATATAATTCATTTCTTCTAAGAGTTTTTAGAATAATGCGCATTTTAGTTTCATGATCTTCGTAAATTTTGGAGTATACCAATATATCATCAATAAATAGCACTACAAAGTCATCAATATATTCCTTGAAAACACTATTTATTATATCCATGAAGATAGAGGGTGAATTAGTCAATCCAAATGGAATTACTGTAAACTCGTAATTCCCGTACCTGGTTCGAAATACTGTTTTTGGAATATCTTCCTTCTTCATACACAACTGATTATATCCAGATCTATGGTCAATATTTGAAAAATATTGAGCTCCATGAAGTTGGTTGAATAAATCATCAATGAAAGGTAGGGGATACTTATTCTTAATTGTTATAGAATTGATCTTCTAGTAGTCAATGCACAACCTCATAGATCCATCTTTCTTCTTAACAAAAAGGACAGGGGATCCCCACGGAGAAACACTAGGGTGGATAAATCCATTGTTATTAAATTCCTATATTTTTTTATTTAGTTCCACTAATTCCACATTGGCCATTCTATAAGGGTTCTTCGATATGGGCCTTGAACTAGGAATTAAATCAATAGAAAACTCAATTTATCATTCTGGAGGATGTCAAGGTAAATCCTCTCGAAACACATCAACATATTCTTGAACAATAGGTATGTCCTATATTCTAACATTATTTTCCTCACCCATAGGTATTTCATTCTCTTATTCCCTAATAATTTAATTTAGTAGAGATATAGGGGGCAGATCTAGATAAGAATCAGGTGGTGATGTTTCTGCTCTAAAGATAAGGTACTCCTTATCATCATAAAAAATTGTAACCTACTTCTTACAATAAATGTTCTCATCACGGTTCGAAAGCCAATCCATTCTGAGGATTATATCAAATTAAATCATGGGTATAACTATGAGATCAGCAAATAAAGAAAATTTATATGCCCTAATGGGAACTGATGCACAAAACTTTGTTGCAATGATATTTCCCTTTGGAGTTTTGACTAAAAAATCCCTTGTTAAATCAAATTGGAAATATCTAATTTTCTAAGAAAACTAAGAAGATATGAAACAATTATATGATCTAGAATCAAATAAAGCATTGTATAAACTTGAGGAAACCATTAAATTACCTGCCACCATGTCTTTCAGAGATTCAACCTCAGCAGTAGTGATCTCATAATCTTGGTCTTGTTCCCTTGGCCTTTTCTGAGGTAAGTTCCCTTGGCTCTTAGGAAATTCATTTTCATAATGCCCCGTTTCTCTACAATTTTATCATTCAACATTGAAAACCTCTTTCTTTCCCTTTGAATCATGAGTTTGGTGGCCTTTTTCACCACACTTTTAACAGACTCCCATTCCCTTCTATCAAGTACCAGGGTGTTTCTTCCCACATTTACTGCACGATGAATAATAAACTTTTCCCTTCTTCCACTTATTTCCATTTCCAGATTGTTTGTAATATCTCTTTTTCTCTTTCTTTGATTTAATTTCATAAGACTTACAAAATTCCTTTTCTATCTCAATAGTGCATGAGACTATATCTTCGTACGATGAGAAGGATTGTGAGACTAATGATCGATGGAGAAATGGTTTTAACCCATAAATGAATCGATCAATCTTACTCCTTGGGTTAAATATATAATCTTTTTCATGCCTTGATAACCTTGTAAAGTTAGCCTCATATTTTTCGACATTCTCATCCTCCTTTTTCCTCAGACTCAGAAATTGCCTTTCGATATCCACTCGATGGTCATGATGAAAGTAGTTTTCTAAGAAAATCTCTTTAAACTCCCTCTATTCCATACTTGATACTTCTTCATCCTACTTTGTGTTTTTAATTAATTACCACTATTGATCTGCATCTTCCGTGAGGTGATAATCTACAATGACAACTTTTTCCCTTTCGCTACTCCCCAAAGCATGAAATATTTTCTCTAAGGAATTTATCCATTGCACAGATACTAATGTATTTTTACTCCCATTAAATCTTGGTGGTTTTTTCCTTTTGAAGCAGTCTAACATTGACCATCCACATTATGGATCAGGGTGCTCCATATGGGTAAGGTTATTATTCATAACCTGAGTGAGTTGTCCCAGTATGGTGATAAGATGATCAACACCATTTGCTTCACCATCTCCACTATAATTATCTTGATTAGGTGGGAAATACCTACATGGATTACGTGAGTTGATACAGTTTCCATTTCTTCCAGTAGGATCCATTTCTAAACAATGACATACACTAGATTAGTTTATGAATCACAATACATAATCCCAAACTTGTAAAACACTTAACATAAATTGAACAGTTTATGGATATAATCCATAATCATAAAAAAATTTCTTTGAGGAAGTATATATTCATAAACCTTTAATAATGGTTTGTAAAGAAAATTAGTATTATCCTAAGCATATCCCTTAGGAGTGTCGTAACCAAGAGTGAAGCAAGGCCCGTTGTCATGCACCAGTTCCCATTCGAGTCTAGCTCAAAGTGGTGTTTTTGAGTTTTACCCCTAGGTACATCTATTCCAGATCCACCTATACCTGATCATATCCTGACAGGGATTTATAGCTTGTAAAACTCACAAAATATCTACATTACCAAAATTCTAGGAAGTTATCCTATACTAATCCTCAAAGTCTATCTTATGGTAGTGTTCTCTAATCAGATTTTTTCTAAATCTAGTTTCTATGGTTTGTACTAAACTTCCTCTGATACCAACTGTAATGCCCCAAACCCATTAACCTAGAGTCAGTCCATTATTACATAACATTGGAATGATACAAGGATCATGTCCTAAAAGACCGATCAGTTTAGTAGCCTTAGAAGTACTAGATACATTCATAAGTTTTACATTACATCTTGAAATAAAAACATCAACAACATTTTGTCCCCTTTTTAACACACTTACATTATTATCCTATCCCTACAGGTGAACCATAAAATACTTCTTCACATGCTAGGAAAAATAAAACATATAAAGGGGTGATATCAGATGCTCAGTAAGGATAACAATATAACAGAAACCTTCATAAATAAGCATAAACATTTAATGAAATGTATAAGACTAAAACAAAAGCCTTTTAAACTTAAAATTCATCATAATATGGAAAATATAAATCAAATAATTCCATTAACTTATTCACATGGATATTCTACTAGTTGAATAATCACATGCAATATCAATAGCCACTTTCATAATGATGGAATGCATAATGCCAGACTTCATAACCACGTAGTCAAGGCCTTGTTCCAAGACTAAAAATAAAGTTTTGTCAAGGCCTTGTACCAAGACACCAGTTTGTCTCATGAGACCTATCTATGCATCAAGGAGCTATAGAGGGCTCCACCCGTCACTTACTAAGTCAAATGCATTCCTCATATGAAAAGGTTTAAAGATAACATAAACATTCGTATTAAAACTAGCATACGAAATGTCAATAATTTATCTATAAACCATGAATGGTATAAAAATAACACATCCACAGTCAAATATGTCACAAAACATTCAATAAAATTTGGAAGATTTTTATCATAATAAATCAACTTCAAACAAGTTTAAAATCCATCAAAGGATGTTGACATAGATGAAATCAAAAGTTTTTGAGAAAAATATCTCTTTCTATTTTGAAATCATTTAGAATTAATGTAATTTATAAAAGAAAACATTTATTTTGAAAATATTATTATAATGTTTTTAAGGGAATCTTCAACAATTTTATAAAGGTGGAAAATAGCCTCACATGCTGTATAAGTTAAAAAAGACATTCTAACCTTAATTTTGTCGAAAAGGGTCATAAAGTACCTTGTTTGGAAAATGACGGAAAGATTCCATTCAAAACATATAAGGTTAAATAAGGATATAAATGAATTTAACCCACAGTCTATTAAATAGTAAAAATGCTTTGAATTACATTTTTAAGAGAAAATGGATGTGGATGATAAAGAGGTCCCAGTAGATACTTACGTAAAAACAACCTCGGATAAAAAAGTGATTGTGAAATTAACCATTACCTTGTACTTTTCCTTGGATGAGGGTATGTTAACCTCCCGTATAATAGTTAAATAATTTTTATTAAATTATAAAAGAAATATATACATAAATATGCTATCATATATGACCCTTGAATATTGCTTTGTTAATATTTCAGTAGTATCATCATTTCGGGTGTTAACTGATTCATTTTCCTTTATATGATTGGTTATGTAAGAAATATTTTTTATTGATAGGATGTATTTGATTCATACACAGAATGATATTTTTTTTTCATAAACCTTATTTTTAATCATAAAATAAAAATTATTCTTGAATAATTACGATGGAGAATGATTCTCATCGTGTTCATGGAGAGGGTAATCCGTACGTACGCACGAGCAACAATATAATTATATTGATGGTGAAATCGTATGTAATTGGATGGTATATTATATATACAGAATCATTAAAAGGTTATATTTATTATTTACATATGTTATATTCATTATTATACCCATCCAAAATAATGAAGTGTTTGAATAACAAACTACACCACGATGTTGAGACGGTAAGCCGTACGTACACACATATGTTGAATTTGTCATTTATAGGATGGATATAATATAGAATATGGTTGTACCATATTTAAAATAACATCATAGTATATATAAGATACTGGAGTTATTATTTTAGAATGAAACAACAAATAAAGAGGAAGTGGAAGAAGAAAATATCTTGAAATAGGTGATGAAATATTTACCTCTTCTTCAGGTTCTTTATTTTGATTTAATCAAAAGAGATCCTAAAGTTAGATTTATGACTAAATTAAGGTATCTAAGATTATGTTAGGAATGTTGGGAGGATGGTTGGGCAGTGTTTGGAAGAGCCATATGGTTTTGGAGGTGTGAAATTAAGAGAAGGAGAATTACCCTTTTATAAGAGAGGTGAGGGTCACTTTAGGAAAATCTTGAAATATTATTTTATAATAAAATCATTTTAGGTTTCTAATGGATAAAAAATGATTTATTTAGAGTATAAGGTGTGTAGGGGTCGAAACCTCTCAACCAATAGATTTTAGATAGGTTTAGGTCACCATATTAACTTTATCTTTTAGATTTTACTCTTAGTTAAATAGTTTGTCATTGACCATGTCTATTTGAATTTTTATATTATATGGTTAATAAAATTACTATAACAAGACAAGAGAACCCTAAGTGGTTAATTATTAATATATAAAAACTTATCTAAGTCCTTTGTCCAAACCATAGATTTTTAGTAAAATTATTTCAATTAATAATATAGTATTTGTTTTAAAAATTCAATTATGTCAATTTTAACACTATTTAGTATTTGGTTTTAATGAAAATCCTAACAGCATGATTAATTCTAAAAAAATTATTTAATCAATCATAAAATATCATAATAACCTATAAAAATAGTTCAATTCATCAAAACTGTCAAATTACATTTATTTGGATATTTATAATATCAATTAGTTTAATCTTTCATTAATAAGGTAATTGCTGCATCATCACTGTGTCACGAATAAATTAACTTATTTAATCTCTAAAAATTATAAATAAACTAATATTATGTAATAAATCTTTTTATATTTATAATTAATATTTATAGTTGAATTTATCTTATCTATAACCCTATATTAAAAATGGTTTAGTTATTAAACTTTAAATTTAACTCTTTTAACTATTCTTTAAATAAAATAATAATAAACTTGCTAATCTAATCCAAGTGGACCAAAGGGGATCATATTTTATTAAAAAGGTTGTTTTTGGTTGAATTACACTTATCCAATCAAATTAGGACATGTGTTATGGTAATTATGATATCATTTTTACCCTTAATTACCCTATTTACTTTTAACCATGGTAAATAAAAGTAAAAAATTACTATTCATAAAAAAATAATTTCATCTTATTGAACCACATTTTACTTACTGATATAAACATTATCTCTAGTAATTTTTAAATTCAACTCACAGAAATGTTAAAATTAATTTTTATGCAAATTTGTAAACGCTCCTAGGAGGTGGGTAAAAGACGGTAAAAAGTTCAATAAAAATTTGATACATATAAACTTATTATAAAATAACTCCAATGAATTACATTAAACTTATATAAGTATTATGTATATATTTTGACCTAAAATAAATTTAAATAAAATAAATAATTACTTAAATAAAAAATTCGGTTTTAACCAATAACGTAGTGTTTTTCACTATTAATCAAAAATTGAAAGTTTTCAGAAAAATACCAAAAATTCACCCTAAGATAATTTCGATATTCCTAATTCAAAAATGAAGTCTATTTTGAAAAATAAAATTTATAAAATTTCAAAAAGTGGGTATTTCTATTTATAATGGCTAGTTTGATTGGTCACAGTGTGTTAGAATCTCGAAGTTGCGTACAATGCAAGCTATTGCATTATTCAAAGGGAAACAAATCATGGAAGCTTGGGGTGTTACATTGCGTGGGTCATTGCGGGGGTTAGTTACCTATCAATCCTGGGCAGATCAGATCTTGTGTGGGTCATTACGGGGGTTAATTACCTAGCGATCCTGGGCGAATCAGATCCTATGTGGGTCATTGTAGGGGTTAGATACTTATCAATTATGGGAGGATTAAATCCTTTGTGGGTCATTACGTGGGTTAGTTACCTATCGATCCTTGGTGGATCAGATCCTGTGTGGGTCATTGTGGGGGTTAGTACCTATTGATCCTGTGTGGTTCAGACTCTGTATGGTCAGAAGCAGTGCCTCTTGACAGAATAAGATGATCTAGCTTTGCGACTAATCATATGTACTTCTATACTTCACTAAAAAACCTTGTTTGAGCTAAGACTCTATTTGAGTTGTGTCTATTGATTGTGCTTTGTGATTGAGATCATGATTTTTGGTTTTAATTTGTGGAATTCTGAGAGACCTTCAGGGGTATCAGGGTCCCTACTAGGTATTGTTATACTCACCCCTGCACGGGCTTGGACTGCACCTTGTTGTGTCTTGTATAGAATTCGAGCAGCTGGGCTAAGGTTTAAGGGATCTAGGACAGGGAGGTACGTGGGGGAGATGGGCATATGTGGAGTGCTATGGAGGTGATCTGTACCTA
This sequence comes from Viscum album, assembly GCA_963277665.1. Lineage (NCBI taxonomy): Eukaryota > Viridiplantae > Streptophyta > Magnoliopsida > Santalales > Viscaceae > Viscum > Viscum album. The sequence continues at coordinate 398,422,309 of OY728145.1, forward strand.
CCCTTCAGGTAGGATCCTTAGAGGATGACCCAGGAAATGTTTTCCCTTTTTCAGTTATATCGTACCTTTCAATTGTACTTGTACTTTTATATTTGGGCTTGTATTCTGAACGATTTACTTTTAGAACTCTTTTTACTACAAAAATTTACTTAGTGGTTGCTTCTTTTCGTGTTCTTGTAATGTGTGTCTATACAGGTTAAAAAGAAAATACCTTCCCGCTTTTGGGATACGCCTTTCCGGTGCTAGTCGCCAGACCCTGGCCTATGGAAGGTGGGCTTGGGGTAGTCACGACATGAGCCCCGAGGGACGGGTCGTGGCAAAGTCGTACCAGAGGAGTCGGTTCTACCGGAGAATTAAGACTCGGATCTTTTCTAAGGGGCAATAGTTTTAAGTGTTATGAGTGTGGTTTTCAGTTTGGGGAATCCAGTGTTGGTGCGGAGGCTGAAGTATCAATACACCAGGATCCTGAATTTTGATTTCCAACTCAGTACAAGGAAGCCCTAATTGCGTGTGTTTTTGAATTTTTTTCTTATGATTTTTTGAGTCATATCACTAGGTATACTTAATGATCATAGTGAACCTATCCATTATAAGGATTCCTCCACATAGACAACCATCTAGGATTCCCGAGAGAGTACACGATAATGGCCCACCGAGCGATGAGGCTCTAGTGTAGGGCCCTCTTACTATGTTTGCACCTTCAGTTGGTGTACCATTAAAACCACCAGCTGTTGGGAAGTAGTTACCACTAGCTTCACTAGTGGAGGGTGTATGACGACTGAGCGTGTTGCATGAGTTCCAATGGCAGAGGCCTCTAAGGTTTCGAGGCGAGACAGATACCCAAGCAGCTGAGGACTATCTGGAGGATTTGGATAGAGTTTTTCACCTAGTTGGGACTCCATAATATCAGATGGTGATCCTAAATGCTTGTCTTTATTAGTGTGTGACCATGAGGATGGTCTATATGGTGATGAGGCTTTGGTACATGTAACTTTGCCTGAGATGGTACCTTCGGGTAGTGTGCCATCTATATCACTGCCTGTTGGTTAGTAGTTACAACTAGTGATACATGTAGAGGAAACATGCAGGATTAGTGCCTTATACGTGTTTCAGTATCAGATACCCCTTAGGTTCTGAGGTGAGACCGATTCATAGGTAGTTAAGGACTAGCTTGAGGAGGTGGCCGAGTTTCCATCTCGACAGAGCACCATTTGATCTGATGATGGTCCTGGTAGAGAGCCTTATATGTGGCTCAGTAGGATGATGATAGGGTTTAGGTTACCCTAATCTTGTCAAGAGGTTACTTTTCTGTGGACAAGCTTGAGAACCTTCCTCAAATACGGGGGGTCTCTTGCCTTAAAGAGCTAAGGGATGAGAGTTCCCTAGAGCTTCTACAACTTCGGCAAGATGACATGTCGGTACATGAATATTCACCGACGCGTACCAACCATACTAGGTACTCGATGAATATAGTAAGATCAGTTCTTTTGGGATCAGATCTCTGAGTGAGGTGTGTTTAAGGACATTCAAACCAGCCCTATTTCTATATACATTTATACTTACGTTAGGGTGAAAGAGAGAACCTTTGTGGATGAATGTTTTTTGGCTAAGAAAATACAACTAGTGAATGTTAGCATAATGGAAGTAGGAAATTGACGCCAGTCTCGGAGACTTGGGCATGTAAAATGTTTTAGGGAGAGGAAGTGTTAGGGATAGATGTATCTGTAGGGAGACATACGCGGAAGTGGAGCTAGAAGTGCAACATGAGGTGCTATACATTTCGACATTTTACAACCACCACTCTAATGTGGTCCCCACCAGGCTCAGGGAGCTAGAGGATAGGGGAAGGGAGTAGCTTCATGTGGTCAAGGAGTGTGACCCAAGGGATCTAGGAATGATTAAAGGTACAGTCTGTGTCTTCATCTAGCTTCCATATTAATAGACATAGGAACTAATCATTCCTTATTTCCAAAAATCTTGTTCAAGGCCTAGAGTTTTCAGGTAAACCGTTGAGTTGACCCTTATGTCTGAAGATACCATTGGGAGGAGACTTGAAAATCACACTTGCTGATGGTGTGATCTGACCCTTGAGGTGAGAGTTTTGGTTTGAACCTCTTGGTGGAAACATTGAGGCCTTATGATGTTAGTTTGGGTATAGACTGGACATCTATAGTTCATACTTAGATTGACTGTATTAGGAAAAAGGTTGTGGTTTACCTACAATGTTGGAATGGGATTTTCCATGGTCAGTGAAAAAGGAAACCTCGACAGTACATGATAAACTCATGCAAAGGAGGGTGCAGCCGATCACTCTTGAGTCATCCAAACTTACCCTCATGGTAGCGGGAGTTTTGAGTTTTTAGTTCCCAATAGAAGTTTTAGTAGATATTTCAGGATATGAAACAAAGACTGATGAGTAGAACAATTCTACCGATGACCTGAAGTTAGCAGCAGTGGTATTTGCACTGAAGATGTAGCGGCACTACTTAATGGTGAATAGTTTACTGTTTACTCTAATCACAAGAGTCTTGGGTATATCTTCTCATAGAAGGACCTGAACCTGAGACAACAATGATGGCTAGAGTTTATCCAAGACTATGACCTTGAGATAGTCTATACTCTTTGGACGGGGAATGTGGTAGCAGACACACTCAATAAGAGGTCAGGGCTATAGCTTTTGAGTGAGGCATTATAGCAGTTAGTCACATTGCGTATATCCTTCATGGATAAAGTTGGATAATCTTACCTCTAGTCTATGACTATAAATCCCCTAATTCTTCAGTGAATTTGGGAGGCACAACTTGGGATGTTGACTGCAAATCCCGACGTGCTTAGATATCCTTAATATTGTCTCAAGAAGGATTTTTATGAAGGTGGGGAGCATGTCATCCTCTTCAGAGGATGAACCATGGTGCCAGTGACACTTTTAGAGGAGTTATTGAGGGAGATCCATACATCCCCTTTAACAATACATCCTGGAGTGGAGAAGATGTACCAGGACCTACAAATTTAGTACTGGTGGCTAGAAATGAAGGAAATAGTGGAAATGTTAGTGTCACAATGCCTCACATGTTAGCAAGTGAATACTGTAAGGGTTGGTGTCCTGAGAACCAACTATTTTGTACTTTTATTACATGAATGTTCACTTATTATATATTGTTCATTTTTCTTCATGACTATAATATAATAATGTCTTGGAATATTTGTTGCATTGATAAGGTCATGGAAGATCCCCGCTATGATGAGAACCTTGAAAGGCTATAATAATATTATTAAATAAAGTTCTACAGTTGGATGAAATACTATGATAAGACACATAGTATGCAGACCATAATGTGAGTGTACTCGTAAGAAGATGAGACTCTCTCTCATGGAGTTCGCACTTGGTAATATCTAAGATGGGAGATTATGAGAACAGACCTGCCAGTAGCAATTCTACATGTCTTGGTGTTATCAGACATTGATATCTACGAGCGTGTGTAATAGTCCTTAGATTGAAAGATTATCATTAACTCATGTCATGACTCACACAATTAGATTTACTAACAAAAACCGTCACACAGACAGTTGGTAGGAAGTAGGGTACGCTGGGTGCATCACGAGCGACATGTTGTTAATGGATAAGTCGAGGAAGGATTTCCCCTTCCATTTATGGAAGTTGATATCTCGACCCTTTGATTGAAATAGAACTGTCGCATTAAATTCCATGTCCATGGTGTAAATGACGAGTTTATTTTAGGTAGTCAAAGAACGATGGATCAAGCATATAGGTTTATGAAATTTCCATGAAACCTGCTCGATGAGATATCGAGACAAAGGGATTAAATTACATAGTAAGCATTCGTATGAGGTGATATGTCAATGCGACATCAACTTCTTTCTCTTGGGTGCCTTGACCCGTTGATAGACAGTAATCTTGGACTTTAGGCAATCCCACCTAATGCCAACAAGAAAGAGGCCTAGAGGGTCACACACTAAGTGTATTCAAGTATCTCAAGTAGAATAATGATTATTCTCATACGTGGTTTAATAATTATTCAAGTAAGCCTAAATAATTTTAATATTGGAGGAAGAATAAAATAAAACAAGTACACACCGTGTATCAATGATTACACACAGTGTAGTTTTATTTTGAAAATAAGTACAACACGTGTATTATTAAATGTACACACTGTGTAGTTTTCATTTTGGAAAGGAAATGAATAAATGAAAACAAGATATAAACACCGTGTACATTAAATATACACGCCGTGAAGTTTTCAATGAAAAAAAAGTACATGCCATGTATTTATTAATACACGCTGTGTAGTTTTTTCAGTCGGGATTTTGAGGAAATATCGTTTTATTAAATGATATTTATTATAATTAGTGTGGGTGTATGTCAAGGAATTAATGAATCGACATGGGGTTTTCAAAAAAGAGTAAATGAAATAAATAAAACGCGTAACATGCTTATTTATTGTCATAACTCTACAACCTCAAAACTGATTATAAATATCCTCAGAACCCAAACTCTTTTCCTTATACAAGAGAATCGTTGTGCACAACAACTTTGGAGAATTATTTCCAAGCCGAAAGAACCTCTTCCTCCAAGAATTCTCTCAAAACTGAGAGAGATCATCTTCCTTCGGATCAAGATGATCTAAGGCGGACAATGCAAGAAAAGGTTTCTCCACGCTAGCACCCGAATACTCCTTTGGCCACATCTCGAGATATGAGGTTCACATGTGGATCATCGCTAGAGGAAGTCTACACTTGGATTCTACGACGCAACGATGAATCACATCGGAAGGTGATCAAGAACATCAATGAAGAAATAACACCCAAAAGGTATTTCTTTTAAATTGATTAAATTAATTATAATCAATCTGTAACAATCCTACTTTGTGGTTTCAGGACTTTCCTTATCTTTGTCCATTTTCGTGATTCGATCCGTGGAGACCGGCATTTATTATCGTATTGATCCCAGATTGATCATTGTTAATGACAAAAATCCAAGTGGGCACATCCACCCACGCACTTCCACTGCGCCCTAAACCTTTAATTGGTATCATAGGGAGGTTACAACATTGATTATAGTTATTTAATTTTCATTGATAATTTATGCATTTATATTTGATTCAATTCAAAATAAATCATTCTATAAATCTGAATAAACGAGATCTGTTCTTCCTCCTTCATTTCTCGATTCATATCACAAAAATGGCCTTTTTAATTTTAATTTTTGATTAAAATAAAAATTCGGAACTCATCCAAAGGAGCTTCTCTTTCTGTCTGTACAACATGGAAATACACAATGTGTAATGAAAACTACACGCCATGTACTTAGGTTCAATAAACTGGTACTGGTCCGCCAAACCACGCTGTGTGAATTGATTACACCTAAGCATTTAACACCCTGTGTTGACCAGAATTAAATGGCACGTGGGAAACAGAATACACGGTGTGCATGTTGGAGCAACATGCTGTGTAGTCTGATCCGATCCAAGTGAAACCGTGTACAAAGGAGATTCCGCGTACCACGTACACAGGATTGCCAGGCTGGTTACCATGTAACAAGGAAGTACACGCCATGTATGATTTATCTACACGCCGTATACCCCAAAATTTACAAAGTACATAAAACACGCCAAATCCCCCAATGTGTACTTTGGATAAAAGGTGAAGAGAAATTCACGCCATGTAAATATAAACTACACGCCATGTACTTTCCAGAAATTTCACCAGGTTTTCTCTAAAAGTACAAAAACCTGTACAAGGGATATGTATGAGAAGAATCTCAAGGAAATTCAGAAAGGAATTTAAGATAAATAATTGATTAATTATAAGATCATATTTAATTGAATTCAAGTGCAAATTATCTTGAATAATATAACGATTAAAAGAATTTGAATTCTAAATATGCGTAAATGTCATTGCATGCTATGGATGATCATGAGATAGACCAAAGATCATTTGTATGTGTGTATTGTTTCATTTAAATTCTTTGGCCTATGAGACTTCTTCCAATAGAATTTGGGGCCTGTGTTCCCATGGTTTCTTTAATGTAAACCCAATGTAATGGAGGATCTCCCAAGCCCAAGGAGATGGTTCGAAATCCGAAGCTGAGGTGAAACTAACCCAAGATGATACAAAGGTGGATAGGTGGGAGCTTCAAAACATGAATCATCAAGTTCAAGGTGTTTTCCCTAGGTCAGGTTTAACTTATCAAAACCGCTAGATAAGATAACCAATAGAAGCTTATGATCATGCATCTTATTTTAATTCTGTCTGATTGCATGGTTTATTTATTATGTATGTGTTGTTTCAATCACATAATTAATAAAAAATCATGCAAAGATGAAATAAAATAAAACTAGACTATGCATAAAAATTATTAGAACATGGTTAATCACTTAAACTAGAATCACTTAATATTAACAAGAATGTGATAATGAAAAACTACGCATAAAAGATTAAAATACCTTAATACCATATTAAGTCAGACCAAGCCTTCCGTTACTTGATTAAGGGAAAGACTCAATAAAAATATGTGTTTGACCAAACCTTGTTGGGACACTTAATTTTGTAAAGGAAGACCATATGAAAGGTTTCAGGTTGAATTAACCATATTACATCAAGAGGAGTATCCCTTTCTAGACTTGATGTAATATTGGAGGCAAGAGTTGAGGAAATCCAAGTTAGGATTTCAGGATTGGGGAGACCACTCAAAAGATCAAGGACCTGTAAACTCACAGTTGGAAAAGACCTGCCTACCTAAATACCTTCAAATAGCTTGACCAACCCTTGTTGGGGTTATGCGAGGGGGAATATGGATCCTTTCCACTAGAATGTCAAAGCAACTAGACATTCCGAGTTCAATGGTGAGGGCCATTGGGAATTGATAACATAGTGGGAGAATTAATAAATTCATTTATTATTTTTCATAAAATATAATCAAAAGGTACTAATAAATCTACTCTTTTAATTTGTAGAATCGAAATGAAAAACTTGTCAACCACATTTTCTCTGCAATCAATTCTGGATAAAGACAATATCCTCACTTCCTGATTCTCCTGCCCCCGGTGTGAGTGATGAAGATTTCCTGGTCTATGATCAGCATTTGAGCGATGCACTCAACATTCAATGTTTGATGTTGTCATCTATGTCTAGTGATCTCATGAAGTCTCATGAAGACATTGATTCCTACAATATGCTCGAGCACCTCCATGGTCTATACTAGGATAGAGCAAGACAAGAAAGGTTTGAGACCTCCAAGGCTCTATTTCAGAGCAATCTTGGAGAGGGTGCCCAAGCCGAGCCTCATGTAGTCAAGTACATTGGCTACATTGAGCAGTTGGAGGTTCTAGGGTTTAAACTCCCCGAAGAACTAGGTTCCGATCTCATTCTTGTGTCACTCCCCCATAGCTTCTCAAAATTTGTTGTGAACTTAAACATGAACAACATTGAGAAGTCTCTGTCTGATCTTCTTATCCTCATTCGCCAAGTGGACAATGACATGAAGCATGAAAAGCCTTCTATCATCATGGTGAATAAAAGGAAAGGTAAGACAGAGATCTTTAAGACCAAAGCATCTTCAAGGCCTTTAAAGAAAAGGAAGATCAAAGGGGAGGCAAGAGAATAGGAGGCTGTTTGTTTTGTATGTGGAAATAAGGGCCACTGGAAGAAAAACTACACCCAACCATGGAAGCAAGGGGAAGCTCCAGGTGAATTTGTTATCGAATGCAATCTATCTATTTCTACCAATTGGGTATTAGATACTACTTGTGGTGATCACATCTGTATCCAAATACAGAAACAAGTAGATTCAGAAAGATGGATCGAGGTGATGTAGATCTACAAGAAGCCAACAGAGCCAGACTTGCTTCTGTAGCTGTTAAGGACTAACACCTCACATTGCCAACTAGAATGATCTTGGTGTTAAAGGGTTTTTATTATGTGCCTTCTGTTACTAAAAACATTATTTCCGTATCTATATTAGATACTGATGGATTCATGTTCAAGTTTGGAAATGTACGTTTCTAATTTTATAAAGATAACATTTGTTTTGGTAGGGAACATTTATATAACAACCTTTATGTGTTAGACTACACAAACCAAGTAATATCAATTGATGAGAAAGTCAATTCACATGACTCATACCACACCCAACTTTGGCATCACCGTCTAGGTCATTTCAATGAGAAACGTTTGACAAAATTACAGCAAGATGGGTATTTAGATTCTTTCAAACTAAAACCACTTGGTGTATGTCATGCGTGTCTACAAGGAAGAATGACCAAAGCCCTATTTAGTGGGAAAGGTGAAGGAGATAAAGATCTTCTAGAATTAGTTCACATAGATGTGTGTGGACCATTTCTAGTTGAATCAAGGGGTGGGTTCTCACACTTCATAACTTTTAGTGATGATTTTAGTAGATATGGATATATTTACTTAATGAGGTATAAGTCAAATTATGTTGATCGGTTAAAAGAATAAAAGAATGAAGTTGAGAACTAGCTTGGTAAGAAGATTAAGAAACTCCACTCAGATAGAGGATGAAAATATCTTAATTAGGACTTCATTGATTTCTTACGGGAGTTTGGGATTCTATCTCAAATCACTCCTCCTTACACACCTCAGTGGAATGGTGTAAGTGAAATGAGGAACCAAACCCTGTTAGACATGGTGAGATCAATGATGAGTCATGCAAGTCTTCCATTATCCTTTTGGGGATATGAATTATAAACAACATCACACATACTAAACCAAGTACCAACTAAATTGATAAATGGTATTCCCTACGAGTTATGGAGTGGATGCAAAGCCATGTTATCAAATTTACATGTGTGGGGTAGAAAATAATTTGTTAAGGCCTATTCAGGTAACAAACTTTCACCCTGAGGCACAAAGTGTATCTTTATAGGATATCCCAAGGAAAAAAGGGGATATTACCTATACAACCCCTGAGACAAAAAGGTTACAGTAGCAAGATAAGCCATATTCCTTGAGAGGGAGCACATCTCTAAAAGAGATAGTGGGAGAGAGATAGACTTCGATGAAGTCGAGGCTCAAGATACACAGGAGTTGGTACAAGAACAGATTCCACAATGACCCATGGAAGAACAATCTATTCCAGAGATACAAGAACTGCGTAGGAGCACGAGAGAGGTGAGAGAACTAGAACGATATGGTTTTCTTGTCACTGAGGATGTTGACTCATTATTGTTTAACAATGATGATCCTCTTACCTACAAGGAAGTAGTTGAAGGCACAGACGTTTCCAAGTGGCAAGAAGCCATGAATTCTGAAATGGATTCCATGTACCAAAATCGAGTTTGGATTTTGGTAGATCTTCTAGTTGATGTAAAGCCTATTGGTAATAAATGGGTATTCAAGAAGAAACTAGACATGGAGTGGAAAGTCAGCACCTATAAGGTATGAATGGTTGCAAAAGGTTTTAGACAATGTCAAGGAATTAACTATGATGAAACCTTTTCACCAATAACGATGTTGAAATACATTAGAATTCTATTGGCCGTTTCCTCTTACCATGACTTTGAAATTTGGAAAATGGATGTCAAAACAACATTCCTTAACGGGAACCTACATGAAGATGTATACATGACACAACCTGAAGGGTTTGTGACTCAAAAGGATGCCAACAAGGTATACAAGTTGCAGAAATCCATTTATGGATTAAGGAAAGCATCAAGGTCATGGACTATTCATTTTGATGAAGCTGTAACAAAATTTGGATTTGTTAAGAATGAATGTGACCCTTGTGTCTATAAGAGGTTTAGTTGAAGTGCAGTCATTTTCCTAATAGTATATGTTGATTACATATTACTAATTGGAAACAAAGTACCTATCTTACATTCAGTTAAGGCATGGTTTCATTAATGATTCTCCATGCAAGACTTGGATGAGGCAGCATATATTCTTGGGATCAAGATCCATCATGATAGATCCAATAGAATGATGGGCCTGAGTTAAAGTACATACATTGACAAGATACTGAAGAGATTCAGTATGGAAGAGTCCAAGAGGGGATTGTTGCCAGTGTCACATGGAATTCATCTTTCCAAGAAAATGTGTCCTCATACACATGAGGAAAGAAAGAGAATGGAAAGGATACCTTACGAATCCGCGATTGGGTTAGTCATGTATGCTATGTTATGTACGAGGCTAGATGTTTCTTACTCATTAAGTGCAGTAGGATGATATCAAGCTGATCCAGGAGACCGCCATTGGATGGCAATCAAGACTATCCTTAAGTATCTGAGGTGTAATAAGGATATGTTTCTAGTTTATGGAGGAGATGAGGAACTAGTCCTCAGAGGACATGTAGATGCTAGTTTCCAGACTGATCAAGATGACATGAAGTCGCATACTGGATACATCTTCAGTTTGAATGGAGGTGCAGTGAGTTGGAAGTGAACAAAACAAAGTGTGGTGGTAGATTCTATAGCGGAGTCTGAGTATATTGCAGCTTATGAGGCAGCTAAAGAAGCAGTATGGATGTGAAGATTCGTCCAAGAGTTGGATGTAGTATCGAGCAGTAAAGATACTATCACACTCTATTGTGATAATACTGCAGTGGTGGTACTTTCAAAAGATCCAATGTCACATCAGCGGACAAAGCACATACGTCAGAAGTATCATATCTTGAGGGATTTTTCTCAGAGAGGTGAGGTTGCAGTGAGAAGTATTTCCATAGAAGACAATGTGGAGGACCCCTTGACTAAAGCCCTGACTCAATTGAAACATGATCATCATGTGAGGTATAGCGAACTAAAAGTCATAGGCAGTTGGCTCTAGTCCAAGTGGGAGTTTGTAAGGGTTAGTGTCCTAAAAACCAACTGTTTTGTACTTTTATTACATGAATGTTCACTTTTTATATATTGTTCATTATTCTGTATGACTATAATATAATAATGTCTTGGAATATTTGTTGCATTGATAAGGTCATGGCAGATCCCCTCTATGATGAGAATCTTGAAATTCTATAACAATATTCTTAAATAAAGTTCTACGGTTGGATGACATACTATGATAGGACACATAGTATACAGACCATCATGTGCAAGTACTCATAAGAAGACTAGACTCTCTCTCATGGAGTTCGCACCTGGTAATCTCCAAGATGGGACATTAGGAAAGCCCGCCTAATGCCAACGAGAAAGAGGCCTATAGGGTCACACACTAAGTGTATTCAAGTATCTCTAGTATAATAATGATTTTTCACGTATGTGGTTTAATAATTATTCAAGGAAGCCTAAATAATTTTAATATTAGAGGAAGAATGAAATAAAGCAAGTACACGCTGTGTATCAATGATTACACACTGTGTAGTTTTATTTTGAAAACAAGTACACGCCATGTAGTTTTCATTTTGGAAAGGAAATGAATAAATGAAAATAAGATATACACGCCATGTACATTGAATGTACGCACCGTGTAGTTTTCAATGAAAAATAAGTACACACCGTGTATTTATTAATACACGCTGTGTAGTTTTTCCAGTCGGGAGTTTGAGGAAATATCATTTTATTGAATGATATTTATTATAATCAGTGTGGGTGCATGTCAAGGAATTAATGACTCGACATGGGGTTTTCAAAAGGGATTTAATGAAATAAATAAAACGCGTAACACATTTATTTACTGTCATAACTCTACAACCTCAAACCCGATTATAAATATCCTCACAACCTCAACTATTTTCCTTATACAAGAGAATTTTTGTGCACAACAACTCCGGAGAATTATTTCAATGCCGAAAGAACCTCTTCCTCCAAGAATTCTCTCAAGACTGAGAGAGATCATCTTCCATAAGATCAAGACGATCTAAGGCGGACAACACAAGCAAAGGTTTCTCCACACTAGCACTCGGAGACTCCTTTGGCGACGTCCTGAGATACGAGGTAAACGTGTGGATTATCGCTAGAGGAAGTCTATACTTGGCTTCTGTGATGCAACGATGAATCACATCAGAACGTGATAATGAACATCAAAGAAGAAAGAAAACCCAAAAGGTATTTCTTTTAAATTTATTAAATTAATTATAATCAACTTGCAATGATTCTAATTTTTGGTTCTAGGAATTTCCTTTTCTTTGTTCATTTCAGTGATTCGATCTGTGGAGACTGACATTTATCATTGTATTGATCCCAGATTGATCATTGTTAATGACAAAAAGCCAAGTGGACATATCCACCCATTCGCTTCCTCTACGCCCAGAACCTTCAAAGACTGCATAAACTTGGAAGAAGTCTTATGTCGATAAGAGACAGAGACCCTTGGAGTCTGGGGAGGGAGACCATGTCTTTCTATGGGGCTCACCACGATAAGGATTACGAAGGTTTGGTCGGGGAAACAAACTTTCTCTAAGGTTCTTTAGACCTTTATAGATTTTCAACAGAGTGGACGAGGTGGCGTACCATCTATCTCTTCCCCATAGATGCACCAGGTGTATAAAGTTTTCCATGTGTCACAATTGAGGAGACGCGTGCATGATCCATCACATTTTATCAACTAGGGAGAATTAGACATTGACGATGAGGAGACTTTAGCAGAGTTCCCGATGAAGATAAAGGATCGATATGAGCGAGTCCTTCATGGGTGGCCAATCCCTCTGGTGTGAGTTCGATGGCAGCACGAGGACCTCTAAGAGAGCACATGGGAGCGGGAGGCTCAGATTTGTTCTCAATAACCTCATTTGTTTTATTTGCCTTTGTTTTGGATTTCGGGGATGTAAATCCCTAAGGTGGATAGAATTTAATGCCCCAGAATTTTTGAATATTTGTTTTAATTATATGGAATTATTACAAGACTAAGAAATATGACGGTGCGTGATTCCAAGGCCCGGATACCCAGAATGATCCATCAAAGTTTTGTTAAGATTAAATTAGTGCGCATAAGCAGTTTTCCTGAAAAATTGGAATAACTATTAAATGGTTTCACGGATTAGAATTCCTAGGGCATTGTTACGTTCCAGATAGCAGGTTTACCCTAGGCGCGACTTAAGTTCAGTCGGCACAGACCTCCTGTGAGAAAAAACAAAAATGGAATAACCGTAAATAAAATAATTAAATAATGTTTTTTTATTTTTTAAATGCATATAACTCACGAAGGGTAACTCAAATTGAAAATCTAAGACCACCACTGATCTTGTGAGGGTATGCTCTCTTTAGGCAGATACTAACTTGGGCTGTCGCAGGCCACCAGTGAAAGTTAGTTTTTGGCCATAAATAAAATAATTAAGTTACAATTATTTTATTTTAAAATCCATAACTTCTAAACTGTAACTCAGATTGAAAATCCAACAGTACCATTGAGTTTGTTGGGGCATGTTTACTTTAGGAAGTTTCTATCCTAGACCGACACAGGTTGAGGGTGAACGTTATTAATTTATTGAACTTTTTTTTAAGGTACGTTCAGTAAATGCACGGACGGTGTATTCTAACTTTTGAACCGGTTCTCAGATTAAAAATCTGAGGGCATCATTGAATCTGCATCACCTGGATTCACTTAAGGGAGACTTTACCTTGATCGCAGTAGGTTTGGAAAAAAGTTATGTTTTGTGACTTTTTAAAAATAAAATAAATAAAATAATTTTATTATTTTATTTTTATTTCATATACCCCAACGGAAAAGCGGAGTGTGGGGACAACGATGTGTCAAGCCAATAAATGGCTTGAACTGCCAATCCTAAGTAACGAAGTCATTGAGGAATTAGTAAGGTTACTAATTTATGAGCCCCCATTAATTCTCCACGTTGTTTCTTACCCTTCCCCTATCCTATATATATGGATCTTGGGGAAGGGTATCAGAACAGCCTCGCCAAGCCACAAAGTGAAAAAGGAGTGCCGTGATGCTGAACCCTTAGAGGATGGAGCCGATCCTAGTGGGAGGTGATGAGTGACACCGAACCACAATCCGAAGGACGACGTACGAGCGACGTCATTGGAAGCTTGTTGTAGGAATGAAGAACACCGACCGACCTTCAAGCGCGGGCATTTCTCCGACGATTCGAGGTAGGGGTTTTAAATTCTTTTTTATTTCAAATGAATTCTTGAACCCTTTTATCCAGCATTGTGATTATGAGCTAACACGGAGGGCGTGGGATTAATGAGCATGACCCAGACCCTCCACTATCTTGCTATCCTTGCGCCTCCGTGGAAGACTGCTGACACGACATCATAGACCGACTACGAAGAAAGAAGCACGTTGGCGCACACTACACAAAGAGGCTGTGACACATAGCCATGGTGGTCATCAGAGTAGCTGGCACTGGCCAGCTGTGGAGGAGGTGCGGCGCTCCGTTGCACACCGCTGGTGAGAAAAGGGGGTCATGGCTCGTTAGCCGCGATGACCAGAGGATGGCGGAAGGCACACCGGCTGGCTATGGGTGGCGGAGTGGTGAGACGTCGTGTGCCACTGGAGAAGATGACTGTCACATCAGCCGGCTACAATGGATCGGCATGACCCACTCCAGCAGGTCCCACAAGCCACCTCGCGGTGCCATGTGGTGCCGCTTCTGTGGAGGAACCGAACGGCCTCCAGGCCATTCGGAAATCGGGGGAGCCGCTCCTTTGTGCCACCAAGCACGAGCCCCTGTGGGCCACATTTCACCACCCCTTTGCAGGCCGCCCCCTTGCGGGCTGCCCTTTTCTGACCGGGCCGTCCCCTTATGGGCCGGAGCACCCCCTTATGGGCTGGGCCTCCCCCCTGTAGGCCGGTATAGAACACGGCCCAACAGACCGAGCCCACCACGGTCCAGAAGACCAGGCCAGACCCGTGGCCCAGCGGGCCAGACCCGCTAGTAAACCAAGCCGAACCTGCGACCCGGTGAGCCAATGCGGGTGGGCCGAGCCCCACCCGACGGGCCGGGCCAACCACGGCCCGGGCCTGCGAACTGAACTGGGCCCACCCCGACTGTCCGAACCCAGTAAACCAGGCTAACCTTTAGTGAGATGAACCCGAACAGGTTCAGGTAGACCCCAGGACCCGTTGTGTTGGGCCGATATGATAGAGTCGGACCAGGACCAAACCCAACCGGTCCCCGAATAAGAAAATGATCGTAACTGACAAAACGAGTGTCCGTTTGACACACCGTCAATGACATTGGGACCCCTTTTGGGAAGCAGTCCCTTTGGAATATTCGGGCTAACCCGACCGAGCCAGGCCGGACCGAGGTGTGATCACCCCCGTTTCACGTAAAGGGGTGTAACTAATAGAACAAGCGGCCGATTAATACGACATCTGTGGAATAAAGACCCTTATGACAAGTCATTCCATTTGAGATACTCTACTTGGGTTTTGGGGAGAGTTAGAGTATGGCCAGGTTGGATCGCAGAAGAATATTACCAGGCCATCAGCACTAAAATGTCTATAACTTACAAATTGAGAATCCATTTGACGCACCTTTTGTTGTGTTGGAACCCTTTTGAAGAGACAGATCATCAGGTTACTTCTTAGTGGGACTTCATTCCGGTTGAAATATGACCGATGGATTGAGGAGTGGTTCTCCCAGAATCAAGCATGCTATGAGCTGGAATCCAGTGGCTGGGAGTGAGGCGGGGGTTGGAGACAGACCATACGGAGGTTAGTACCGAGTAATCATGTGTGGGTCAGCACCAATCCTATGTGGGTCAGATCCTATGTGGGTCAGCGCACAACAATCCTATTTGGGTTAGCACATACCAATCATGTGTGGGTTAGATCTTATTTGGGTCAACACTCAACGATCCTATGTGGGTCAGCGCATACCGATCCTGTGTGGGTCAGATCCTTTGTGGGTTATTATGGGGGTTAGTTACCTATTGATCCTGGGTGGATCAGATCCTGTGTGGGTCATTACGGGGGTTAGTTACCTATCGATCCTGGGCGGATCAGATCCTGTGTGGGTCATTATGGGAATTGGTACCTATCGATACTATGTGGGTCAGACTCTGTATGGTTAGAAGCAGTGCCTCTTGATAGAATAAGATGATATAGCTTAGAGACTAATCATCTATAATTCTATACTTCACTGAAAAACCTAGGTTGAGATGAGACTCTATTTAAGCTGTGTCTCTTACATGTGCTTTGTGATTGAGATCATTCTTTGTGGTTTTTTTTGTGGAATTCTGAGAGACCTTCAAGTGTCTCGGGGTCCCTTCTGGGAATTATTACACTCACCCCTATAGAGGCTTCGCCCGCACCTTGTTGTGTCTTGTGCAGATGAAAAGTAGCTGGGCTGAGGTTTGAGAGATCCAAGACTGGGCAGTACGTGGGGGAGGTGGGCAGACGTGGAGTGCTGTGGAGGCGATCTGTACCTACCCTTCAAGTAGGATCCTCGGAGGTCGACCCAGGAGCTGTTTCCCCTTTTTCAGTTGTATCATACCTTTCAGTTGTAATTGTACTTTTACAGTTGGGCTTGTATTCCGACCCCTTTTTTTTAGCGGTCTTTTTACTGCAACAGTTTACTTAGTGGTTGCTTCTTGTCATGTTCTTGGACTGTGTTTCTATACTTTTTAAAAAGGAAATACCTTCCCGTTTTAGGGATACACCTTTCTGATGCTAGTTGCCAGCCCCTGGCCTATGGAAGGCGGGCATGGGGTAGTCACGGCATGGGCCCTGAGGGACGGTTCATGATAGGTTGTACTAGAATTATATTGGAGTATAATTCATTATATATAGATATATATCTCATGAGATAAATTGGGCTGTAAGGGGGAGTGTAACCAATTCACTAAGTGACTCTATAAATTATGATTTCCATTGGAGAGATCCATGATTCCAACAATGGAATGGTGAGTGAACCCAATCTACTATGATAGTATTTTAATTGATAATTTACTATTTATGAAATTCCATTATATTGTTATTCTTATAAAACAAATATATTTCTAATCATGGTGTTATTTACTCTTAACTTGTGTTCTTTGATTCCATTCTGATTCATGTCTTTTGAAATTGATTTCTTTATGTGAGGAATTAAAATGAGGATCTATGATATGAAGGTTATGGTTTTCAAATATTTATATCATGTTCTCAAATAATTATGCCAATTTTGCGCTTAAGTGATCACTAATATCTCCATTTTCTTCCAATAATAGAAATCTGATAACACCATTTCTAAAGTTTCATTTTTCCATGTTAGGGAAAAATGATATTAGTTATCATAATTCTAGGAAGGGTTTTATATATGAAGGATTATGTGTCATATGATATATATCTATTATGAATAAGTTTCTTATGTGACCAAGTATCCATTGATACAAGACCTATAATATTTGGGTATGAATCATTATGTAATGTAATGAATATTCAACTTATTATGTTTAATATAGATATATGAAATGTGTGGGTCACTATAGTTATAATTAGATCAATGTTTATTTAACTTTGTAAAAAAGGATGAGAAAATTCCAATGAGAACACTATGCCAAGTCTGTTTATTGGATAATATTCTAATGTTTTAGATTATGATCATGTATAACCATTGATAAAAATATGATTCAAGAACTTGAGAAGATTATTTCATGATTTAAAAATATTATAAATAATTTTTCTTGATTAAATAATTTAATTAATGATGCCTAATGGTCAATCAAACCATTTTATTAGTATAGTATTAAAGATAAAATGATGATTAAAAGATCATAATAAGTATGATTAATTATTTAAGTACCTTATTTAATCTTTTTTATTTGAATTTATATATATCAAGAAAAGTTTTAATGAATTATAATTTATATCATAAATGATTGGATATTGAACCAGTATTGAAAATAAATAATGGTATGATGATCACTGCAAAAGTCTATGATTAAATGCTGATTGATATTTTTGAAAATTTCATTCCTCAGAATATTTTTATTCTCTATATACCTGAATTCATTGTTTTTTACACATTGATTAGATCTGTTTATATAATCCCTACATCAGGTTTTTAGGAAGTTATGTCACGTTAGATATTCTAAAACAACTAGTGAACACCTTTCATTGAAACAACAAATTTGAACATCCAATAAAAATTAAATCAATTATATCGGTCTTGGTTTCCATTGAAAAGGTGTGTTTATCTCAGGTAGTGGGATTAAAACAAAATATCAATGATTTCCCTACTTTGAGGTAGTGTGTTTATGTATTTCTAGAAGAGATTCATTTCTTTCCATTGAATAGTGAATTGGAGTTTTCAATTGAACTCATTGGTGCATCTATAACTTTTTAAAATACTCAATAGAGAAATAATTAGATTGAATTATAGGAATTAAATTAAAAAATACTTGATAATCATAAAAATGAATTTATTTGTTAAATTTTTCCAGCATTTTATGAACCAATTCTTTTTGTTTTTATGAATGATATGTTAATGTATATTTTCATTGATTATTTCTAACATAAAAAGGTCACTATAAAAAATATGTATTTCTACCCCATATTAATGATTTTATAACAATTGTACAGACCATAATATTTTTTTAAATTTTAAATTATTTCATGATATCATCAATTGAAGATCTAGAAGGAGGATATATCCTATACAACCTTTAGTCTATTGTATATTAATTATGAATTTATAATGATTCTGTTTTGACTAACTAATTCCCATGCGATCTTTGTGAATTTAATGGATAGAGACTCTAAATAGTACCTTTACCAATTCATGGCATTCTTTATAGAAAATATTGTTTTAGATTTAATGTACAAGGAATAGGATGAAGATTATTTGAGAATTGGGATGATGATATTAAGGAAGAAGTAGTTATTGAAAGAATAAACAATGACTATATGTTGGATTCATAAATTTTTATTCTTGGGACATATAATCTAATGTGTGGGTATATCTGTAGATCCTTAAATGAAAGAAGTTACTATGAATTTTCTAGACCAGAATGAGAAATAAAAATTTGTGTTTTTATTTGGTTGGATAGATATAAATGAATCTTTATAAGGTATTTCTCATGAATTTTAGATCCACTCACCATGTTAAGTCATAAGAAGTTCTAGTTAATTTTTAAAAATGACTAGAAAGATAATTTCATTCAACTAAAAAGATTATTTTTTAGTAAATATATTACCATGATACTCTATAGTAGATAATTGTTTTTGATATATAGTGATGCTTCAATAAAGGGATTGAGGTGTTTCCTCATGAAAAATAAAAAGTAGGTAGCATGTGATACATACATAAAATTACCCAATTAATGATTTGACGATAGCACTGGAAAATTTTAAATTTACGATATAAAGGTTTTATTAGTATGGAAAAGGAGGGAACATATATATTGATCATTAAATATGGAAATATATCTTAAAAAAATATATGAATAAATGATAGAGAAGATAGTTGGAGGTAATTAATGATTATGAATACTCAATAAATTACCACCCTATAAAGGTGAAAAATGGTGGATGATACTCTAAGATAGAAACAAAATGTATTATTTTTCCAATGATGCAGATTTAAAGTGATATAGAACATATATATTTTCAAAATATGAAACATGGAATCCTATGGAAATGTAAACGATATTATATTTCTCTTATAAAATCACAAAGTGGTGCATAAGGATGATGTAAATCTAAAAAATATGTTAATAAATTTTCCTAAGTTCAACATTGATTATGATGGAATAAGAGGGTTCTTGAACCATGTTTGTGTTCCATCTATTCCATACATAAAGAAGGATTTATTGTATAAATCACGTAAATCATCATTCTATATTCACATGTAAAGTATGAATATGTATAGAGATATGAAAGGGTATTTCAGGTGGGATAAAATGAAAAGGAATATTACATATTATGTATATCGATACCTAGTATGTCAATATGTTAAGATCATGAGAAAATATTCTAATGGGATATTAAATCCACTACCCTTACATAATGGTAAATTTGAAGACATCACCACATATTTCATCATTGAAATCCATAATTCATGTAAAGGGTACATTGCTATTTGGGATATAGTTGCTCACCTAATGAGGTCATAACATGTCTTTTACATTAAGTAAATATTCTCTTTTAGTCAGATTTATCATTTTTACATCACAAATATTGTTATATTTCATGGAGTACCATAGTATATAGAATCTAATTAAGATTCAAAGTTCACCTTATTAGTATAGAGAAGGCTTCAATAGGCTCTTAATACAAATATATGTTTCATCCAATCTTATCATCCATAGGAAATTATTCTTCTTAGGATAAAAATTCAAACCCTATATGATATTATGAGAGCATGTTTTATTTATTTCAATGGTGGTTGGGAAAACATATTCCTCTAGTTGAGTTGTCTTACGACATTAAATTTCACATGAGTATTTTAATTGATCTATATGAATCTATCACTATAAAAATACAATGTGTTGTGATGATGTTGGATAAAGAATTTAATTGGGACTTGATCCAGTTGTAGAGATTGAAGATAAATTTAGAGACATTATACATCACATCGTGGTAGCACAAATTGGATAGAAAAACCATTCTTATAGTAATTAGTGAGATATAAAATTAAATGTTGGTGATAAGGAATTCCTCAAAATTTCACCATCCAAGAAGATAATTATATTTATAAAGAATGGAATGTTGATACCAATATATATTTAGACCTTTGATATTCTTGGTCTATTTGGAATGGATGCCTATCATATGGTGCTTCAACAAAGTCTCTCTTAAGTTTATGATGTGTTCCATGTGTCTTCTCTAGGGATGTACATACATGATTCATCACATGTACTAAATTAAAATTTCATACAACAAGAGAATTATATTTCATATGAATAATTAATTATAGGAATCATGGATCTATGATATAACATTTTATGGAATAAGACTACACCACATGTTAAAGTTATCTTGAAGAATCAAAAACACATATAACCAGCTTGTGAAGTTGAGGATGTAATGAAACAATGATATCCTCATTTTTGGTATTATAGTAACAAAATATTATGATTAAAATTAATTTTAATGTTCTTAGAATGTAACACCCTGATATATTATGAGATATTTCACTATAAAAATTGACTTCCGTGATAGCATTCCTTACACCGAACACTGAGTTTAATGAAAAAATTATACAATTTTTATTTATTATGATAGATAACACAGAGACATTAGATTTGAATGTATAAATACAACTAAATAATTATGAAATGTTTTACCTTTAAATATTTATAAAATTAATTAATTTATTATCAATTAATTATAAGTAAAAATAAAAATAATTTGAATATAAATGACATGTTTTCTTGAAATAAACCTTTTTTATGCATGTAATGTGTTTTTATCCTAATAAATTAAATTAAAAACCATTGTTGAATTATTTTAATGCAATTAATATATTATATATTAAATTAAAAATTTTAATATTATTTTAATGTTTTTTTGGAATGAGATTGGAATAAATCAATTTTAATCCATAAAATTGAATATTTCAATATAATAAGTTTCATCTCATTTTGGAAACATATTTTAAAAATAATTTCTTACACTTATAGAAATATATTTTTGAAATTTGGATTATATATTTGGAATTAGATGCTCTATTTTTTTAAGTAGGTCCAATTTATTTTTAGGAATTATGATTTATAATCATTATAAAATTTATCACATTAAAAAAGGGAAAATTGGGTTAAACCAGTTTAGAACGAAATATTTATGTCACCATTTTCATATTAATTATTATTGGATGAAGTTATTTCAATACGTATCACCATAGGCTAAAAAATTAAATTTTTGATGGATACTTTTTAAATAAGTTTAGTTAAACTATATTTATATTAATGAAAAATAAATAATTTCACTATTTTATATTTAATGATATTATATGTATTGAAAAAGGGACAAAATATTGTTTTGTATAAATATTAATATATTTATACATAATTTAATTATTTTCATGATGTTATTTCATTTATATTTTTAGTGATTATATAATGATCTTATATACTTACACAACATCGATAAAGTGTTTCTTAAATTAATTGAAAAAATAAATAATAATAAAACAATTAAAAGTATTATAAAGACACCATAACCTGTTTGATTCTTATTAGATGTTGCTATTTTTACCATATAATCTTTTTAATCAAATATTTCTCCATTTATAACCATTTTTCTCAATAATGTCATAATTTTTTAATTATTTTTTTAATTCAATCAATTCCCCACCCCTTAGTTATAAAAGGGTACCCCTCCTTTTACTTCTATAAACCACGTTGTAATTTTATCTTACAAAAACCCTATCAAATTATCATCTAAAAATCCATAGAAAAATTAATGAGGTGAATATCTTCTAGAAAACCAACATAAGGATATTTAAGAGGATATTAGATGGGGTTCTTTAAAAGAAGAGGTAATGTTCTTAACCAATCAAATTATTTTATTACTTTATCTTTTTTCTACACTAAATTTATAGTATTTATCTTAGAAAAATTGATTTATTATCCTCAAAATATTTAAATTTTATTATAATTATAAATATAAAATTATCTTCTATCTTTCTTATCAAATGGGTTTTTAATGTATCATTCATGCATATACATTGTTTTCCATACACAAATACAAATACAATTCATTTTTTATCACTATATATTACATATGGGTATTATAATGTTTTTAATGTTTATATATGATATTTATGAAATAATTATACTTATGATTTGATGATATAATTTTTTTTATTTCATTAAAATCCATTAGGAAATGATACCGTCACTCATGTGTACCTGTAGAGAACCACCTCTACAAAGGGATGTGATTACTTTTTAGTTTCTCAGTAGATCAATGGAAATATAGAAAACTTTTATTCATATATATAATTTATATGACATCATAAAGATTCAGTATAGGTGAATTATTATTTACCTTTATTTCATTCCATCAGTCGAAAATTGAAAATAGTGTTCATGCGTAAGTACGGGCTACCATATCCATGAATTTTGCAATTAATTTTTCTATCTCTAACATTTATGAATGAAACTATATATATATATATTGAATGTATAATATATTTATTTCATAATTAATATTATATATTTCAAGGTATTCATATCACTGTAAAAGGATCAGAACAATCAAACCCCAAATGATATGTTAAAATAAATTAGTTAACACCAAAAATGATAATTTAATGTATAATTATTTCTAAATGGGTTTTGAAATGTTCTGATGGGATCATATGTTATATTACCCAGGAAGATTCAAGATCCGAGCATGACTGGTCTTAAAAACTATTAAAGAAAATAAAAATAAATCAACAAAAAGTGTATGGTACATCAATAGTCTGAATGAATTATTTTTATATAAAAAACATTATTTCTCTCTTCATCCAAAATTACTATTTTTTTATATATACGTTTTATCGAAAATGAATAGTTATTTAATATTATCATTTTATTTTTATAAATTAATTTTATCCATATTTTAATTGTTCACAATGGTTCAGAAATAATCTTCTTGTGATTTTTTGAGTGTAGTAATTTTTTATTCTTTTTACAAGATTTTTAAAGGAATGATTTGTTTTAACTTATACAAAATGACTTTAATTTCACACCATCATGACTCATCACAGATTTGAATCATCCTTGACATTTTCCATAGTTATATTTAAAAAAAGTTTTTATTTAATATTTGGTAAAATTTGTAGATTTGAAAGATGTGATTTTAAATAGAAAACAATATTTTACACATGAAACATTCTATGTGATATTTTGAAATAATGTTTCTTCTATGATAACATAAATTGATGTTACATATGATTTAATATGGATATTATCCAGTAATACCATCCTTTTTCATTATATGTATGGTTTGTTATTATATGAAATGATATCTATGAAACCCATTCCATTTTCATGGGTTATTCCAGGATGAGTAGTTGAAATACTTAGGGACACAGTTCTTTTCCCTAGGTACTTCCAATATAGAATCTTTTTTAACCCATATCCTTTTAATTGAATATTTTTAATGAATTTTTTCTGATCATGTTTCACCTATAAATATATTTTTCATTATGTTGTCAATGGTCTATGAATTATATTTCCCTCTAATGAATTTGTCAAAGGTAGATACATAAAGTAATAAATTGGACTAGAATGGTGTGTGAACCAAGTTCAGTATGAGACTATATTCATTATTAAAGTCCTGTGAGGGAACCTTGATAGCTATTATGGAATTTATATTTAATCCAATACACTATAATAATCTTGCAAGTGATCCTTGAATACTATGTAAATGACTTTCAATACTTATGTGTATGCCACAAATATATGTATTATGCCAATGTTATGATCCGAATAAATATATTATTTGATTCCTTTACGATTTATGTCTAATAAATTGGAATTATTTATTCCTAGAGTCAAAATTATAATCTATGATATAATGGATCTTGTTTTCAAATTCTATGCTCATATTATCATATTATCATACCATTATATTATTATCTTGATTATATGAACATTTATATCGCCTTTGATTACCCACAGGAAGAATCTAAGATCACTCTTTTATTATGAATGTTTTCCCTAGTTTGTGAAGAATGATTTTATGTATGATATGTCTAAGAAGGATGAAACTTATGAATAATTAAGTGATCGAAAACGTAGATATTATAAGAAAAATCTTCTCATTTTCTAAATATTAAAAGGTTACTAGAACTATAATATTACATCATGGGTCATTATGTTATGTAATAAATATTTGACTAAAGAGATTTAAAATCTACGATTGAAAAATATGGGTTGATTTAAAATTAATATTTGAAGAAGATATGGATATTATTCAACCAATATACCCATATATATGTTAAAAATATTATGTCAATCAATAAAATAGAATCAATAATAAAACATAATTGAAACAAACATAGATAATTAAAACTATAGGGAATATTGTAATGATTTTTCACATGGAATTAGAAACATTTTAATAAGACATTAAGGACGTGTCATTTGTCAAGAACATGAAGGAATATTCACACCAAATAAATAAAATTCAATTACGTGTGCTTATATATTGGAAAATAGATTAAAATATCATAGGAAAACATGGCCACCTATAAATAAACATGATGAATATGGAAATGAGATATTAAACAACATGAGATTAATGATTAAAAAAGTAAAATTAGTTTAATTGGAAGAAAAATTCACATTGATAATGAGGAATATGTCAATAAGAATCATTCTTGACGTTTATTTCTTGAGTAAATATTGAATATACCAAATGGATGTTAAGATAATATTTTCAAAATGGGATTATATTAGAGTAAGTCAATGTTGAACAATCAATATAATTTTAAATTCATAGAGTGGATTCAATGATTTGAATATTGAAGATGGTAATATACGAATTGAGACATAAACCATATTATAGCTATGATTGGATAAGAACATTTATGAAAAATTTATAATTAATAAGAGGTGGTGTTGATCAAATTATTTATGTTAGATAATCCATATATAAATATGTTATGGTGGAAATCAAGGTTGAAAGCATCATATTTAGATGAATAATTTTATAATTTAGTGTAAGTGTTTATATATATGATATGAATAAACATTGAAATGTCTATTATCATAGAACTAACATCCATTATCAAGAAATATGTGAACAAACAATGGGGATACATAAATATTTCTCATGATAAATATGTAATGGTTATGTAGAATAAATATGAAATGTATACCTGAATTACTGTTTAAATACTTATTAGGGGTATATCTAAGAATTTCATATATTGGGAATGAAATTTGTTAATACAACCATTTATTAACCTATGAATGGAGGGTTGTTTGATCACACTGAATCAAAACTAGATATATTAATAGAAACATGATTTTTTTCTCTTCTATAAAGGATTCCCCAAGGATGAGAATCGCATGGTTGTGAATTGAATCTTGAGCTACAATAAGAGAAATCATAAATATGGTTTTATATATAATGTATGGAATGATAAAGAATTATATGAATATTTATATGTCTATTGTGTTGGTTTTTGGTACCCCAGGAATTACATAGATAAGTACTAAATCATTTTAGAAGAAAATTTAACACAACTTATTATAATAAATGTTACTAAATTATAATTATTAAGTGTATTTGTAGACTTGATATAAAAAACATATTTTATGATTTATATTTAATTTCTACAATAAATTTCTTCTCACCTAGTTCCCTTCATAGAAATACAATACGTAAAAAATTATTTATAGATGGTTAAATTGAAAATTATAAAAGGGTGATCCTAGATTATGAGAAATGGTGAACATAGGGGATATATATCAATGATATTAACTAACTATAATATGTGTATAATGGTATGATAACATTATCATAATATAAAAAAATCACACCAAATCATATATTTTATAATAAATGACAAAGTCTTAAAAGTGTTTCATTATCAATATTCAGTCATGATCCATGTGATCATATCATAAGAATAAGATAGAATTATTTTCATAAATGTAAGAATAAAAAATCATTTATGTAGACAAGGATCTATATAAATAATATTAATGTGTGCATAGTCCCATAGTTTGTTGGGTTTTATCCTCATTCATTCAACTATAATGTCTATGATCACTTCTAATACTTTAATATAGAATATAGTCCCCATATTGAACTAGGTTCACTGCACATTCTAGTCTATATTATCTCTTCAGATATCATTTGTTACCCAATTCATTGGAGGGATATATAATTTCATTCCCTATAGTCAGATAAATAAAATAATACATTAGTGTGTCCAAAGATCATAAATACATTCATTATTTAATCATATAATAAGTCAACAAATAATGACCCGGCTATAAGCAATACATCATTTTTAGTTCTAAGTCAAGAATTCATCATCTTACACCCAAGGATCATTTTAGATTTATAGTTTTAGAGAATTTGGAAATAAATCATAGATAAATGAATCATATAATAGAAATTTGACACTTCAGATCAATATCTATTTTTCTAACCGTATAATACATTTTAGGAAAAACATTATTTGTATTAATGAAAATTTTTATTGAAAATAAAATTGGAATCTTCCATCCCCATACAAATCCTAAAATCATGTGAAAACATTGGATGATAATAAAAAGTTAAGAATGAAATATAAAAAGAATAAAACTATTAGCTAAGTTAAAAACTTGAACACCCCAGGAAAAAAAACTTCCTATAACATTGTTGTTATATCGAAAGGGAATTATCATTATTTTAAATATATAATTTATATTACATTTTGAAAAAAATTATTCCCATGAAAACACATTAGAAATAATAAAAATTATTGTAGGATCCTTGTGAAATCATATCATAAAACACTTTTAAAACACTTATAAATTTAAAACCATATTTCCAGATTACAATATACTTTTCTGTTGATCCTAATCATTAACCAATGCATTGGTGAACTATCTTGGAACACACATAATATATGATATAAAGGTCTCACCCCATTCTACCTTGGTGAACCCATCATAAACAATGTAAATAACCATATAATGTAAAAAATATTAATCTTGTAACTTTTCATCATAAAACCCTTGAAAATATTTTTAAAATAGATTTTCAGTACACATTCAAATATCTAAATATGATTTTCTAATAAAAACAATAAAAAAATTACCTACAATTAGGGAGATTAATATTTTCATTGAATAAAACACGAAATGTTTAAATATAATCCAATAATAAAATAGTGGTTATAATAGTGAGAAAATGAATTATTTTTTTTAAAAAAATTGGTTGAAAAAATTCTTTGAAGGAAAACATTAAAAGAGGATTTTATAAAGAAAATTTCCTTATCACTTTTTAAATATATTAATTATAATCCCCATGAAATATAAAATTAAAAAGGTATTAAATACCATGAGAATAAATAAATTCATTATATAAAATGTCAAAGGTTCTATACACACACATCATAGAATAATATAGGTGCATAATGTCAAAATATACCTTCATGAAGGGAAATTGAGATGAAGTCCCATGCCTTGATTCTGAATCATCACGTATGTTATTTATCTTCCTAAATAATAATCTTATGTTAATTATCGAAATTATTAAGATCCTTTTTAATTTTTTATTCTTTTTATTTAAATTATTACCAGGAAATATGTGATTATATAATAAATTAATCTTACATCGGATGTTTCGATAATATTTGAGTTATGTGTCAAAAATGGCATTTGTATAATGAAAATGGTAAAAGTGGTCATTATTTATACATATCTAGAATATTAATCCTGAAATAATTATCATATTTTTATGTCAATTATAATTTGAATAAAAACCATGAAATATTTATTTGATAAATGAAATATTTTACCATCACGTAGATAATAAGACGTACATACACATGAGTAATGTTTTAATTTTTCATGGATAACTATGGAAAGGAGGTAAGTAATATATTATCAATATAGAAATATAATAATATAATAAAATCCAAATTTGTTTCATGAAATATTCTAATATAAATCATCCATGTGGTGTGGTGATGTAAAGTGATCCACATCGCCTTGCGAAGGTAGTTGTCCACAGGAACATGAACAATATTATCATTTTTCATTGAGAGAAAAAGGTAATAAAGAAAGTGAGATATTATAATTTCATAGTGATATTAATTTTATTAATTTAGTTATTACATAATATATGTCACATTTACTCATTAACATCTTCCTTATTAATTTCTATGTAAATCATTAGTGAAAATTTAATCACAACATTCGATGAGGCGGTAATCCGCCATACACATAAGCGATGTTATCGTATCCCCTACAGAGTGGAGTAAAAAATGTTATATATGATATAATCACTCGAAAAATATAATTATGTTGTTAATATCCTATATATACTTTATATTAATCATTATACAAATCCATGATAGGATTTGAAGAAAAAGGTTTCACCTCAGGTCGTGATGTAGTATTCCATCGTACACGCATGCAACATTATTGTTTCCCATTTAAGGGAAGAGAATATGGATATAGGTAATTCTATTAACATAAAAAATAATAGAATATGTGAGATTATTTTTTTAATATATAAGAATAAATTAAGTTAATTTTAAGGATTTTGAAGAAAAAATAAAACAAAAACACGTAGTTAGGGATATTACTTATTCTCGATCAACCACTTTTGGATTATGCCTAAAGTATTACTAGAATGTCTTTATAAAAAAGGAATTTAGGATTAGGGTATATATTTAAATAAGTTATTTGTGAAGTTAATTTCTAATCCAAAAGGGTGTGATGGTGTGAAAAAGAGTTGAAAGGGTGTGGTGTTTTAAAAGCGAGGTTTGTTTCACACTTGTTATTGTTTAAAATAAAAACAATTACCTAGATTTTTTCTAAGAAATAAGTTTTGAAAATGTATTATTATCAATACTTATACATTATATTATTTTAAATTTTCATGAAAATATATTTTAGAGTTGTTTTTTTTTCATTTTAACCCTTATCGTTTTAATTTAACCCCCTAGTAAGCCCATTTTTCCCAAATTGTGGTAATTAATTTTAATTTTGTCACAATTCATTATTATGAAAAAAATATGTTGAAATTAATTGAAACTATAAATTATTTATAATGAAAATATATAATCAATTTTACTGAATTCAATTCATTGATTCAGCAAATTTAAATTTAAATCAAAACCCACAAACATAACGAAAAAGAGGATTTTCAAGAAATGTATTATTCAATTAGAATATGATTTTATATTAATTGTATGATTAACAATAATCATTTTATGAATATAAACTAATATTTTTTTATATATAATATATCCTTTTAGTTTTTAATTATCTTAATTATGTGTTATTTTAATTAATTAAAATTGATAAATGTGATTGATTTTAAAACAGGTTTTAGAAATGTCTTATTTTTAATCCAAGAAAAACATATACTAAAATAAATTTACAGGGTGATTCAAAAGTAATTATGTGGATTAAATATAAATAATTAACACTTATATTACATAAAATAATATTCAAATTAAAACATGACATTTAAATTACTTATTTTATTAAATATAAGATGTTTTTTCATAAATCGTTATATTTCACTATTTAGAGATAAATCATTATTTTCTGGAAAATCAAAACATTTAACCCAAAATTAATTTTTATATGATCATTTAAAAATTCCATTTCATTTTTTTAATTTGAATTTTGAAATTTAGAAATTAAAATATTATATAAAAATTTATAATTAATGAGTTTAGTTAGAACAATTTCCTTTATGATTTAAATTTACATAATATTTTTATGTAAAGTACCATGTTGTTGGAATGGGATTACCCTCAAACCGGTAGTTAGACCAATCATCACATGAACTCAAGCACATATCCCCATATTCCAGAGGCTATTGACTATAAGCAAGGGTTTATTGATAGTCAGTGGGGAGACTACACCCTCATATTCAGATCACACAATGGTAAAAAATAATAAAATCAGACAATAGTAGAAGCATATATAAAGAAATAGTGAACTGAATAAAGAAAGTGGCCAATACCATTTTATACAATGTATGCATATCATAGTGGTACATATCTGAAAGCAGTAAACAAATCAGCATGTTTTACATCTTAGTATATAAAATAAAAAAAAGGCTCATTCCCTAAGGGTGATCTTTACAAGAATCTAGATATCCCTCTCAGTAATTTTCTCCTAACTCACAAGTATTTGGAAACAACATATAAAAGGTCTATAGTCGTGCAAACAAAAAAAGTTTACTCAGGTACCCAGTGAAATGGCGGTCCGAATAGGGTCTGAGATATAAATCATAGTAGTACTGGACCACCAGTGTCTTGCTCAATCTAGACAATGAAATAAAATGAAATATTGTGGAAGTATTTCAAAGCAATATATCGAAGCACGTACCAATGAAAAATGGAAATAAACCTTGTATACTATTTTTGGATAGACCAAAATGTAATTCACATACATTCATTATCATGGGAAGTATTTATGGTCTTTCCCCTAGTCCAAACTGAAATAGCTATCACAGTCTTCTACAAATAAACATTAAATATCACATGGTATTCCTACCCTAGGCTCTCACGGTTTATTGGAAAATTATATTGGATGGATCGGGACACAACAAACAGACATCAATCACTAAGATTACTGCACACGGTCTATCCCATGGTTCAACTCTATTAGCTATCACGGTCTCTGGATAATCAGTAGAAAAACTAACATATTCTTTCTCCCAAAGGGCTCTCACAGTCCCTTGGATCCTTTACCTGTACAAGGCGTAATCCTCAAAACATATTGCATGAAGAATTTAACCTCTCATGTGTTTAATTATCCCATTTCAATTACATATAAGAAATAAAATTCATATTTATACTTATGTAAAACCATCTTAAGTATTTCAATGAAAACATTACCATGGTCTTCACAATAAACTGAAAAACATGAGGCAAGGGCCTCTCATTCATTTCATTGGTCATACTCAAATACATTAGTTAACTAAAAAATTAACTAGGTACACAACTCCCATTAATTAACTGGTCAATTAATTAATCAACAACACAAATCATATCTCATAATTAATTTTCTAAAATTAATTATATCATTCTAATTGTCAACTCTCCATAATAAATTCCAGAATTAAATTTCTTGATCATAATATCAGAGGCATCTCAACTTAGCCAATTCAATATCTCATAATTAGTCCCCCAGTTAATTATCTATATTACAATATCAACGAATATAATTAATTCACAATTTATTATCTCAACTTAACCAAATTAATATATATCATAATTAATTCCCTGATTAAATATCTAAATTACAAAACTCAAAGCACAAAATTAATTTACATTTAATTAACTAATTTCAACCATTTCAATATAACATAATTAATTCAAAAATTAATTATTTGTAATAAAATCATTTCAATATCACATAATTAATTCAAAAATTAATTATCTCAAGACAACCGTTTCTATATCACATAATTAATTCAGAAATAAATTATCTCAAGGAAACCGTTTCAATATCACATAATTAATTCACAAATTAATTATCTTAAGGTAACTATTTTAATGTAACATAATTAATTCAAAAATTATTTATCTCAAGGAAACCGTTTCAATATCACATAATTAATTTGAAAATTAAATGTCTCTAATGAAACCATTTCAATATCACATAACTAATTTTCTAATTAATTATCTAAATTACTATTTAAATGCTAAAAATTAATTCACAATTAATTATCTAAATATATTCTGATTGATTATCTCAAGGAAACCATTTCAATATCACCTAATTGATTAACAAATTTATTATCTCTAATTCAACCATTTCATTCTCACATAATTAATTCAGAAATTAATTGTCTCAAATAAACCATTTCAATATTAAATAATAAATTAAAAAATTAATTATCTCAAGACAACCATTTAAATATCACAAAATTAATTCAAAAATTAATTAACTCCAATGAAACCATTTCAATATCACATAATTAATTCTTTGATTTATTATCTAAATTACAATTTTAAATCTCAAAATTAATTCACAATTAATTGTCTCAATATATTCCAATCATTAATTCATAATTAATTATCTCAACTAATACCACCCAAAAATCATAATTACCACTTAACCTAAGTGCGTAAACATGTGAGGGTAGAAATAGAAAAACATGTATCAGTAAGCTAAATGAACATATATGTCTAATCATTAAGTTTTTATCTTGAAGGCAACGTATATCTGTTGGAGGGGTTTTATTAAAAAAATGTGATTTTGTAATCTAACAAAATATTTTATACCAGTAAAAAATCCATTAAACATTTGCAGTCAAATTTATTAACAACAGTAATTAAATAACTAAAGTGTTTTATTTATTAAGAAAATTTATAGACCCTACCACAACGAATTGGCTGAGCCAACACTTTCTAACTCATACTACAACCCGCTCGCATACACACACCTCAACAAAAGTGCACGCACACTTGGAATTTATCTCTACACCTTATAGCAATGATATTCAACAACAATTAGTGCAGTGAGTACCAACACACACCCAATTAAATAACTATAACTCAAATAAACCATAAACACCTAATTCAAGGGGTGCGAAAACAAATATATGGTATATAGCCTTACTCGAAAATGATGGTAGTGAACTAAATCAAGCCCAACCACCACACCTTCAGTGGGGGTTGTTGAAATACAACCCAACGTGTCCTGAGACATCTTACGTACCACATTGTATCAAAAGAAAGAAGAAATCTGGATTAGTCCTCAACTTAGGGTTTTGTCCCAATGGAACCCAAGCGAAGGAGAGTTGAGATGGCTGATGTAAAGAACATAACATGTGGAGAAGGAAATACCTTGATGAGAGAGAAATTTTTTGTAAATACTCTAGAATGAGATATCTACGTGAGGAGGGAGTCGAAGAGGGGGGTAGTGTGCCACCCATGGGTGCGTCGTGCCCCCTATAGGATGAGGGAGAGGTTACCTCCCTCTTCCTTTCTACCTTAAATAAATTAATATCCTAATTTAAAATATAAGAATTAATATAATAATAATAATAATAACCATCATATTAGTATTCTCTAAAACCTCATTTCCATTAACTTCATATGTCATATGTTATCCCAAAACTCTACCATTCAATAATTCTTTCTCTATAACGCCTCAAATGGTGACATCATAATATTGAAATCAAAACCTTTATTATAAGTAAATCTAACAAAAAAATATGATGTTATTAATATACCTGGAATTTCATTGAATAATAATTAAGCACATCATCAATGGTATTAATTAATTCATCAGGATATCCATCAGATTGAGGAAGAAAATATGTACATAAGATTAATTCATTACCAAAAACTTATGATGTCCACTATAAAAATTATACATCTACCGAGGATCATAAACTAATACAATGGAGAGGATCAATCCATGTAAACATACTATATTCTTTAGATACATTTATGAATGATGATCCAATGGCATATGGTCTTAAATGGGAAGGAAATTCATAGATTTAGTTAATTGACCAATAATAACACAAATTATATTGATACCTCAATATCTATTTGGTAATCCCACTATGAAATTCATTTGTATATATTCCAAATTTCACTCAAGAGATAATAATGGTTGAAGCATTACCTTAATTAGTAATCATTCTATATTAACCTATTGAAAAGTAAAACGCTTCATGTTAAAGTCAAAAATATCTCTTTTCATACCAACCCACCACGAATACTCCCAATGGTATTTATAGATCTTAGTACTACCAGGATGAATGGAAAACATAGAACTTTGTGATAAACTCACCATTAATTTCTTCAACTGGGAATTACAAGGCACATATATTCTTTTTAAAAATCTTAAAACACCTTCGTCATTAATATTATATTCTGGAAATATACCCATTGTAATGGATTCTACATATTCCTATAATGATTGATCTTCATGTTGATCTAACTTAATACATTCTAACAATGTCAATTACACTAAAACTAGAAACAAAAATTTTGATGTCCTTATATCTAAACGTTTTAGAAAAATATTTATCAAATAATTTACCAAAGATCCACGATCCAAACAGAACATGGTTAATGTAAACTTATTTTTTTCTACTCAAAGCATCGTCAATATTTCTTAATTTTTCGGGATGGTAAGGAATTGTGTAATCATAATACCTTATTATTTACAACATTATTCTCTATCTCATGATAAATTCTATTTTAGTTAATATATATTTACAAATTTTCTTATCTGTATTTATTTCACACTTTACTACATACTAATGATTAATCTAAACTTAAAAAACCACAATAGCTAATTCTTGTTCATTTTTAGGGTAATTTAACTCATGTGGATTAACCTAATGAAATGAATAAGAAATTTTTTGATCATTATTTATTAGTACATAACCAAGTTTATTATATGAATAATCATTGTATAAAACAAATTCTCCATTAATTGAAGGTACATACAAAATTACACCATTAAACAATCTTCTTTTTAGTTACAAAAAAAAATCACCCCATTATTTTTTTCTAGATTAATGTAACTCCTTTTATAGTTAGCATATTTAGTGGGATAATAAATGAGTCAATGTTATAAACAAACCAAAACAAGTACCCAAAAATCCATTAAAACTATGGATATCTATAAAAGTTTTATTTCTTGTCCATCGTTCAATTTTTTTTGTTTTAGTAGTGTTAACAATTATACAATCTTTAGAAAAAATATGTCTAATAAAATAATTATTTATCAATAAAAATTCAAAATTACTAAATTTCCCATATATTTTATTTTAATTTAATGTTTGAAAAAAAATCCTTATGTGTATTATATGTTCCAATTGACTTTTATAATACAAAAAAATGTTAAAAATAAACATAACCATTAACTTTTCCATGAAATCATGAAATAATCTATTTATAAGGTCATTAAATATAATAGTTGGATTAGGCTACCAAAAAAAAAACTCATAATGAACATATCTAGTCCAAAATATAGTCATCAGAATGGCATCCTCCTTTACATTCAGCTAATGGTACTCGAGCCTCAGGACAACCTTCAAAAAATACTCTTCTCCAAATATTAGATCAACCAAATCCTAAATATGTGTAAAATGATACCTGTTCTTAATAGTGATTTTATTCAATGTTATATAATCAACACAAAGTCTCATTATACCATTATAATGTTTAAAAAAATATGAGAATTACATAGTGATATTTTAGGGTGAATAAAACCTTTAAGTAATATCTCATACAATTTCTTTTTCAATTCTAAAATTCCACTTGAGCAATTAGATATGGGGGTTTAGAAATAGGTAAAGTATAATAAACTAAGTCAACAGAAAACTCAACCTCCCGATAATTAAAATACCTATAAATTCATTATAAAATAAACCCATGCATTCATTTACTACTATCACATAACTTATTCCAACATTTTTATTATTTTCAACAATATGAGAAATATAACATGCACTTCCATCTATAATAAATTTCCCAGTATCTTGATATGTTATCCAAAGTATTAAATCATTAAATAAAACATTTTTGGAGCATAAATATATCATCAAATTATAACTTGGAAGATAATCCACACCCAAAAAGATTTATGAATATAATATTTCTAATTCAATAAGATCTTCAAGAAATACCATTCAACTGAAAACAATATGAATATTCTTTTAAATATTAGTTTCTTTAATACCACCACACAAAGGCTTTACCAAATGATCTATCCCACTTTTATGAGGATATATTCCCAAATCAATTAAAATTTTATTATAAATGAAAGTATTAAATTATTTTTATTCTAATAAGGTATTGGAATAATTCGAATACGTATTTAACATACATGTCACTACATCATTTGAAAGAGTAACATCAACACTTATAGTAGAAAAATATTTTATCTCACAATTTTTCTTCAAATATTGATAATTTATAGCTCATGATACTAATTTAGGGAATGTGTTCCCCTAATTAGAAAACTCATTGCACCCAAAACACCTCACCATTGGGTGGCTATAAGTTTCCTCATTCATTGATACAGCTAGATCCCTTTACTTGAAATCATGATCCATGTGGACAAACATGCCACATTAGTAACAATTCTTCAGTATCATAATATGAAAAAAACATTAATGATTATTGGATGGGTATTTGGAGAATAAAATCACTAAAAGTCCATGAATATGTATTTTGAGATATTATTTTTACATATTTTGATTGATATAAAGGGATTAATTAGTGTATATAACATAAAATATGAGGATCCCTTGTATAAGTGATGTGAGCGGAAAATGTATATATATTATGAAGATTTAAAAAAATATTACTCTTACTCATTTTATGTGGATAAAAAATGACAAAGATAAAAATATAT
The DNA here is from genome assembly GCA_963277665.1 of Viscum album. Lineage (NCBI taxonomy): Eukaryota > Viridiplantae > Streptophyta > Magnoliopsida > Santalales > Viscaceae > Viscum > Viscum album. Next base: position 398,459,181 of record OY728145.1, read on the forward strand.
GAAGGATATGGTATAAAGTAAATCAAAAAATTAAATTAAGATATTTTTTGTGATATTTTAAACCATATCTCATTCTTTATCGCCCCTTTTAAACCTTTTAAACAATTCTACGGTAACATGATTTTTACAACGGTTAGTATTAATTACGAACAAAAATTAATTTGAATTTATAACCTAAAATTAATTATTATTATTGAAAATATGTAATAATTTTTAAATGATTCAATTCATATACATGGATGAAATTAATTCTAATATCATTGAAAAAAATGTTCAAATTCTATTTTAACAGAAAAAATATTTTTTTGGAATACAAATTATATCATTATCATTAATTGAATAATAAAAAATATAAGTTAAAATATAGTATATTTAATTTAAAAAAAATATGATATTTAAATTAAAATCATTCATAAAATTTGACTAGATTATTTTTCTATGGAATAATTTAATTGCGCATATAAAAATAGATTTTGGAAATATAACTTTTTTTACACTAAAATTATTTTATCATCACTTATAACCAATTTATAAAAATTTAATTAATAATTTTTATTATTTATATATTAAATAAAAATATATTTTTCTAAATTAATTTTATATTTTGAAACAAGAAATTTATAAATATAGAAATACAATAATTTGAAAAATGGATCTTTTATCATAAAAGTATATAACTTTTACAATTAATAATTTTTTACTCATTTATTAGGAAATAATAAATAATTTTTTTTTGTAAGGAATTAATTTTAGAATATTTTTGAGAATTTAGTTATCTATATTCATACCCACAAAACAAAAAGTTAGGTGAATGGAATCACAATTAATTATAATATTTCAGTATTATTTTTTTATTTTTTAAGATCGGTGTTGCGTGTAAAGAAATATATAAAAAATTTATATTTTATAAGAAACATTTAATAAATAATAGTAATATTTACTCTAAACCCATTATAATTATATTTTCCCTTGATATCTTGTTACATTGAAGAATCTAAAATACAAAACAACAGCCTCATTATAACATCAGGTACCCATGTAGCTTCCCCACCTTTATTATTTTCCACAAAAAATTGACCATGTGAGTGGTATTGTTCCAAATTACAATCCATATATGAACCATAATTTGAACCATTTATTCCAAATATAATAAACCATGAACCATTTTTAATAACTCTAAGCTCAATAATTTTGATTTATTAGGTGTTCACTTCCTCGTAATAAATACATGAAACTCATAGTGAACTTGAGAGAGGTTCAATTTGAGTTTAAAGAAAAAATGATACCATATCAACGTGAAAAAGAATCTCAACAGTACCAATATATATTGAGGTAAACATGAACTTCAATTCCAATATCATAATCTTATTCCAAGGATGTATTCATTGAAATAGATTGTTAATAACTTCAAACTATCGATCTCATAGAAAGTTGTTGATATAAAATTTTTATTGACTTTGGGATACCCTAATCTCTTGTTGAATGGATCTATAAATTTCAGTGAATTCCTCAAACAATCTAGACCCAAATAGGGTTTTCTAAAAATTTATTCTATAAAATTTTATTTCATCAATTCCTACTATATAAAGCTTCATAGGGATTCATTTAGATTCCCATGTGAATATTGTTGGTACAATAAAATTCAACTAGAGGAAGGTTTTTCTCCAAAGAATAATAAAAATCCATAGCATATTATCTAAACATATCATATAGTGTATTAATGGTCATTTCACATGGTCTATATTTTCAAGGATGATATTTATTTCTAACATTTATCTTTTTATTCAATTCTTGTTAAAGACCACTATGTAACATCGATGCAGACCTCAAATCTAGATTAGATAAAATATATTATAGATATGACATGAAATATAAAAACATCCATAATTCATATCATGGAAATATAATCAACATAGAAATATTCTCTAATATAAATGATTTTTTTACTATATAAGAAGATCGAATGCAACCGAAGTAGAATTACCGCCTAAAAATAATCATGGGAGTCTCATAGATGAATATGTTGTAATGTTTTCCACTTCAATTTTGGAACTGATAATTTATATAATCACATTGGATTTAAATATCTTATAAATAACCTTCTCATATACCAAGAAACATGCCATATAACAAATAATATCCATTTTTATTTTATCCTATATGGAGTACACTTTTAGATCTCTAAACTTATTCATACTTCTATGATGAAAAGAGTTGATGAACTATAAGATTAATTTGAATTCCTATTCTAGAAATGTGATATTTATGGGAAATATACATACTTTACAAAAACTATTATTCTATAAAAATCATGGATGTTATAAGGAACTCTTATCACATTATTTAATAGTTTCACATCTTCTTTATATGCCTCTTGAATCCTCACATTGGTGAATGGGTGAACTTGAATCATAAAAAGATATTATTCATCCTGATTACTCCTTAGTTAAAGATCATTATTTATAAAATCTTCATGTATTTGATCTATTTCAATCCTCTACATGGAAAATCTATCATAGTCCTACCAAATCAAATAATTAGGTACCTTTTTTGGATTCCCATGGTTGTAATCTACTGAGAATTCACATTCATTAGTCAATTAAAAACATCTTATTTAAAAGATATTCAAATATATTTGTGTGAATATATACATCATTGTTTTATTAATTTTATATATATCAAAACATTACATATATAGTTAATTCATATATATGTTTAATGAAATAATTTCCACTTCTAGTTCGATATCATGAGTAATGAAATTTTGATCATGATTTTTCAACATCGATGTAGCATAAGGAATCACTATATGATTATTTATGAATATTAAATATATTCCACACTAAACTTAATTAATATAGATAATAAATACATATTAATTACTATTTATTGTGAGATTAGGTACACTAACCAACCATTATTTCATCTCCTAGAAAATCTTTTCACCTTAATTTTTATAATAGAAGACAGATCCATTCCATGTCATCAATTTTAATACATATTATGTTCCTAAGAACTTATTTATAGGTCCTTGGTAGTATCCACCCATCCTAATATAACTATTTAATTTAGTCACCATGGTTGGTCTAGTCCATTGTTTAGTAACCAAATCCATTGAACAATCCCCCAATATACCCATGACTGAGATAATATGACAAAAAATAAAGTATAAAATTTATAGAATTCATACATTTTGAAGTTATAAAACAACTTCTCCATCATCATGATCTTCAAAAAAATCATCAAATAATCTTCATGGTTTTACTTACATTAGGTTTATATAATAATATCATCTATAAATAATACCAAAAAATATTAAATGAAATTTTTAATAAATCTATTTATTAAATCTATAATAATTTATGGGGAATTGATAATTTTGATAAGAATAAATATAATTTCATAATTTCCGCACCACATACAATTGACTTCTTTGGGTGTATCCTCCTTTTTGACCCACATAAAATGATATCTATATCGATGATAAGTCTTTGATATGTATAGAGATCAACATAATTTATCAAACAGATCATTAATATAGGTTTGAGGATACTTTTTCTTAGTAGTGATCATGTTATGTTTTTGATAATCATTAAAAATATGCATTGACCTATATTTATTATTAAAAAAGTGAGAAACATCACCCATGGTGACATACTAATGTGTGTAAACACCAAATCAAATCTCTGTTTACTTTCTTAATCATCTCATGCAATTAAACTCATACCCCCCTATGTGGGGTTCTTGATATAATTGTAACAATAGGTATCTATTCCATTGAAATATTAAATTCATGATTAAAAGGTAGAATTTAAAATTAATCATTAAGTTCATTGAAATATTCCTAAAAAATATGCATATAATAAGTTTTATGTTACTCCCCAAACATTTATGTTTAATATTTCTTGTAAATATATCATACGATGATTGAAAAATTAATATGTTATATTTGAATTTTTTATTCATCCCCACAACAATAAATAATTATATGTTAATTTAGATTATCAAAATTTTCTCCCATTCCTTGAAATAATATAATATTAATATAAAGAGATATAATTAATGCCAAAATCACAAAAAAATCTAAAAAGGATGAATAATAATATTTGGATGTAATTTTTTTTTAAAATGTCAATATAAAAATTTCAACACTATTGTGTTGCGTTATTGTGAAACTATGTAAGTGATTGATATAGAATAAGTGCTCCATTAATCTCTTTTTATAGGATTTATCGCTTCTATAATGGAATTTACATGGAAAATTCCCAATTTCATCACATTTTATTCATTTAACTATTTTTAGTGATTAAGGATGTACTTTATTTATTTCCATCAAAATATTTAGTGTTCCTTGATAATTAGTTTCTCTATAACGTTATTTTCCAAACATAAAATAACATTCCATTCCATTGAGAGATTTCCCATATTTTTTATTCCAACATTATTTTCATTTTCAAAGATAATATTCATCAAAACATTGTTTTTATTATATGATCATTCCTAAAATAGATTTCTCACTAATTTAGTAAATTTATAAAATAATTTGGTTATTGTTTTTTAATCCTATTTCAATATATTGTATTTGGCATAATCATATGGTCTTAAATTCTTTCTCGAATTTCATTTTGATTCTCATGAGGATGGTCATTGTTTTGGTTGTCAGATTCATTATTCAATTGATTCATCCTAGTTCCATCTATTAACTAAAATTAAAAAATTCCGTTTGGGTATAAAACATCATTATTTAGAGTAATACATCATATTATTAAAATAATAATTCTTATATTATTCTAAATTATAGAACCTTCATTCAACACATAACATTTTTATTTCATCTCATATCACTATAGATTATCAAAGGTTTTCATATATTCTAACCCCTTATTTATCTTAATGGTTGATATATAAAATTTGAATACACTAATTCATATTACCTTTGATTTTAAAATTAGATGTTTTGTTATGAATCTTTATCATGAATTATAACACCCCAAGATTTCATAGTGTGTTATTTCTTCAAAATAATTCAATAACTTGCACTACACGCAAGACCGAGTTCAATCACACCATGAATTACCAAAAAAAAAAGCCATTAAAAGAGGTCATGAATAGTATTAACTAAATTTTAAACTTTATATAATCCTTATAATTTTAGAATCCATATTATGAGTTTCTTAGTCATAATGCAAGAACAGATTCATTTTCAGTATTGCAATTTTATCAACATTTAATAGTGAAACCTTTCTAAATACAATATTTTAAACTTTTTGACTAAATGGGGACATCAAAAAATTTAAAATGAAACATCCCAAGCTTCCACAGTACGCTTTCCTTTGAATAAAACAGTAGCGTGTGTTGTACGCAACTTCGAGTTTTAACACACACCACAACCGATCAAACTAGCCGTTATGAATAGTAATACCTAATTTTTGAAATTATATATATTTTATATTTCAAAATGGACTTCATTTTTGGATTCGGAATATCGAATTTAGCCTAAGGTGAAATTTTGGTTCTTTTCGGATAACTTTAATATTTTGATGAATAGTGAAAATTACTAAATTTTAATTAAAAACAACTTTTTTAATCAAAATAATTAATAGTGATAAATTATGAATTTGAGTGGTTTTGAAGTATATTTAGAATATATTTTTACAATTTAATATAATGTTGGTCATTTGGCATAATTTTACAATTAAACCGAACATAAACAAGTGTCAATCTTTTGATAGTTATTATCTCTTAAAAACACGCTTTTTGTTTTGACAGCGGGAATTAATTTTAAATTAATTTCTGCCACTTCTGTGTTTTGAATTAAGAAAAATGGATTCCATATTTGTAATTAGGATGTTCAAATTGTGTAAATAGGTAACTTTTATTTTTAGACATTTTGAATAATTACTGTGGTAAATATTTTATTTACCATGGTTAAGGGTAAATCCGGTAAATAAGGGTTAAAAAATAATATTATAATAATAATAAATTACCCTAAAACGTGTCCTAACCTTATTGGTTGATACAGGTTCGACCATAGGCATCTTTGGGTCGATTTGGGGACCCCATGGAGCCACTTGTAGGTGATAGGGACACTTAATTTTAATTAAGTTAAAATGAGTACAAAAATGACATAAGCATATATCTTTTAGAAAAACAATTTTTAAATAGGGTTATATATGTTGGATTTTCGATTATAAATATTCATTAGAAAGATAAAAATATTTAATACATAATGATATTTTATTTATAATTTTTATACATTAAATAATGTAATTTATTTATGACACAATGATGATGCAGTAATTACTATAATAGTGAAAAATAAATATAATTGATATTATAAATACCCAAATAAATATAATATGAAACTTTTAATGAATTAAACTAATTTTCTAGGATAATATGAAATATTAGTATTGATTTAATTTACTTTGTTCGAAGTAATCAATCTGTTATGAGTTTCACAAAAATCAACTATTGAATAGTGTCAAAATTGACACAAAAGAGTTCTTAAAACAAATATTATATTATTAATTGATATTAAATTCCTAAAAATCTAAGGTTCGGCCAAGAGACTTATATCATGATAGGTCCATAATTAATGGACCACTTGGGGGGTCTATTGGATGTATATAGTAAGTTTATTAACCATATTATATAAAATACAAAGAGACATTGTAAAAGTGAAACTAATTAACTTAGAGTTAATACTTAAAGATAAGGTTAATATAAGTACCCAAACCTGTATAAATTCTATTGGTTGAGTTGTTTTAGACCCATCCCCACATTAAAATTTAAATAATCAACTTTTGAGCCATTATAAACCAAATATGAATTTATTATAAACTAATATTTCTAGTTTTTCCAAAGGTACCCCTCACCCCTCTTATAAAAGGGCACTCCTACTTCTCATTTCTTCACACCCTCAAAACATTTTGGTTCGGCAAAACTCTGCCCAAATACTCTCCCAAATTCCTTCACTACAACCTAGAGGCCTTAGTTTGATCAGAAATCCAACCTAAGGAGACATTTTGATCAAATCAAAATGAAGAACCCGAAGAAGAGGTAATGATTTCACCACCCTTTTTCCAAGTTCCTTACTTCTTCCACTTCTTCTTCCTTTGTTATTACCATTATAAAATAATAACTTCAGTATCATATATATACTGTGATTTTATTATAAATATGGTACAACCATATTCAGTATTCTATCCACCATTTGAATAACATGTCACCATACGTACGTACGTACGGCTTACCGTCTCCACGTCGTGGTGTAATTGTTATTCAATATATTATTATTTGGATGGGTATAATAATGATATGTAACTCATGTAAATAATAAATATAACATGTTAATGATTCTGTATATATGATATAAGAACCATTTATATATTATTTTAATATCAAAAGAATGATATTGTCGCTCGTGCGTACGTACGGACTACCGTCTCCACGAACGCGATGAGATTCATTCTCTATCGTATCCATTAAAGTATAATTATCATTTGATGATTTAAAAATGATTTTTAAGGACTTGATATCATTATGGATATGAATAAGATACAACATATCGATAACAAACACGGCTTATGTAACAAAACATATAAAAGAAAATGAGTAAGTTAACACCCGAAATGACGATAATTAAAAGATATTATTAACAAATTAATGTTAAAAGATCATATATGATATCATATTAATATATATGATTATTGAATAATTTAATAACAATTATTTCACCATTATACAGGAGGTTAACCTACCCCAACCAAGGAAAAGTACAAGGTAAGGGGTTTTCATCTCACTCCTTATTCCCGTGAGATTCATGCCATATTGCCACCATCACCTTTTGTGTGGTGTATGTACTGCCCATAATTATATTATTTGTGTAATACACTCTAATTTATGTGTATTTACATATTAATTGTATGATACCTCTTTCATGGGTTGTATGTTTCATAAGTTACCAAATTGGTAAGGGTTATTTCACAATCTCTTCATTATCCGAGGTTGTTTATATGTAATAATCTACTGGGATCTCTTTATCATCCACATCCATGTTTTCTTAAAAATGTATTTCAATTTTTTTTATTATTTACTAGAATATGGGTTAAAGTCATTTATACCCTTGTTTTACTTTTTATAAGAGGTTTATAAAGGAATCTTTCTGTCGTTTTCCAAACAAGGATCTTTTTAACCTTTTCGACAAAATTAAGGTAAGAATGTTTTTTTTAACTTATACGGCGGGTGCGGCTATTTACCGCCGTTGTAAAATTGTCAAAGATTCCCTTACAAGCTTACAATGATATCTTCAAAGTAAATGTTTTATTTTATAATTATGTGACTTTTAAATGATTTCGAAATGAATATTTTAAGAATTTCGGAAAGGTACTCTTTATCAAAATCAGAATTTTAAATGTTTTAAAGATTTATCTTTATAAATCTTTTTAATTAATGTCCATGTCTTCAAAATGGTTTTTTAAGGATTTATTTATATGGACATGAATGTTTTTAAAATTTTAATTCCTTTCAAAAGTTTCAAAGTGGTATGGGACACTTTTATTCAAAAATCTCTTTTTAATTACTTCCTTTATAAACGTGTGACTTTTAAATGATTTAAAAAAAATGAGATAATTCTCTCAAATAGTTTTGATTTCATCTATATCAACATCCTTTGATGGATTTTATGATTATATGAATTTGATTTATGATGAAACAAAACTTCCATATTGTATTGAAGGTTTTGTGATATGTTTGACTATGGATATCTTATTTTCATGGTTTATGGATGAAGTATTTACATTTCGTATGCTAGTTTTAATACAAATGTTTATGTTATGTTTAAACCTTTTCATATGGGAATGCATTGGACTTAGTAAGTGACGGGTGGAGCCCGCTATAGCTCCTCGATGCATAGGTAGGTCTCATGAGACCAACTATTGTCTTGGCACAAGGCCTTGACAAAATCTTATTTGTAGTCTTGGCACGAGGCCTTGGCTATGTGGTTATGATAGTCTGGCATTATGCATTCCATCATTATGAAAGTGGTTATTGATTTTTCATGTGATTATTCGATTAGTAGAATATCCATGTGAATAATTAAATGGCATTATTTCATTTTATTTATGCCATACCATGTTGAAAGTTCAAGTTTGAAAGGATTTTGTTTTAGTTATACATTGCCTTAAATGTTTATTCTTATTTATGAGTTTCCGCTATATTGTTATCCTTACTGGGAATTTGAGCTCACCCCTTTTCTATGTTTTATTTTTCCCAGGAAGTGAAGAAGTAAATTATGAATGACCTGTGAGGATATTATGTGGGGATATGAGTGTGGATTATGGAGACAATATGTTGTTGTAGTAGTTTTTCATTTTATGATGTAATGTAAGACTTCTGAATATATCTAGTGTTTCCAAGTCTACTAAACCAATCGGTCTTTCGAGATTTTATCTTTCTTGTGATCATGACAATGTTATGTAATAATGCACCGACTCTGAGTAACTAGGGTCGGGGTGTTACAGTTGGTATGAGAGGAAGTTTAGTACAAACCTTGGAAGCTAGATTTAGATAAACTCTGATTAGAGCACATAGATTTAAGATGAATTTTGAGGATTAGTATAGAAGAAATTCCTATAATTTTGGTATTGTAGAGATTTTGTGAGTTTTCCGAGAAATACATCCATGTCTGGATATAAGCAGGTAGAGGCGGCTCTGGCACAGATGTACCTAGGGGTAAAACCCAAAAACACCGCTTTGAGCTAGACTCGAACGGGAACTGGTGCACGACAACGGGCGTTGCTGCACTCTTTGTTACGACACTCCCGGGGGATATGCTTAGGATAACTCTCATTTTCTTTACAAATCATTATGAAGGGTTTATGAGTATATATTTCCTCAAAGGAGACATTTTTATGATTATGGATTATATCCATAAACTATTTAATTTATGTTATGTGTTTTAGAAGTTTGGGATTAGGTATTGTTATTTATAAACTAATCTAGTATATGCCATTGTTTAGAAATGGCGCCTAGTAGAAGGAATGAGAACTCCAGCAATGCACATGATACAAAGAGAAACAAGGATCATATATTTCATGGTCTTAACCCAGAATTTATAAGAGAAATAGTCTCGCATGTATTATCATCATATGAAGAAATAATATCATGTGTTGATAAGATAAGTAAAGAGTTTACTGAGTCCTATGGATTTGAAGGGAAGCAAGAGAAGAAAAGGATGGAAGAGAGAAAGATGGATAAAGGGAAGAGGAAAAAGATGAATTTTTACATATGAGATAACTGTGGGAAGAAACACCCTAGAACTTCCCTAAAAGGAATGAGAGTTTGTTATAAGTGTGGAGGAAAACGGCACAAAGTACGTGACTGCAAGGGTAAGAAAATGGTTTTAAATGTACAATGCTTCATTTCCAAGGAGTTTGGACACTACGCGAACCTATGTCCCAGTCATTAGACTATGCCGCAAATGATGCTATTGGATAATAATCAAGTTATGATACTACCACAGATGAAGAGGAATGATTAGAGTTCTTATGTTGATTATGTCAATTGAGTGTTGTATCAACAATGTACTTGTTATAATAATTATGGAGTATATAAGGATTGTACTGCAGTACTATTTCATTAAGGACTTGAGATTGTGTGGAACAAAGAAAAGTGACTCAATAGCAGGATAAATTTTTGGAAAATATATGGTTGAGAAAATGATAAACCATAATATAGTTCTGATATCGAGGTAGTGATTTTGGAATAATACATGATTGTTTTGGATAAATTATATTGGATATTCTTGACTACCTTGGAACTGAGTAATTATTTGTATATTCCATCATTTTTGGGGTTTAAAACATTTTTGGATTGATGAAGTATATCCAGCATTCTATTTGGAATAAGGGATCATGAATGTAATCAATAAGGAATATGGTAATTCAGGATGTTTCAGTGTATTAAAAGAATACATGATGAAGGTATTCATATGCTATTACGGGGTAAAAAGGATCTACATTATGTTTACCTTCCTTATAAATGTTGGACTGTGAGTTTGGACATAAGTATTTTGGATAGTTCTAGTTTGGATTATTTTGGATTGCCATAAAAAGGACAACCTGGAGGTCGGGCGGCAACCCGTCGCGACCGGCAAGGCCGCGAGACTTGAACCTGAAACCAAAGGGCGACAAGGGTGTATCACCTACCACTAACCCACGAGATGTCCTGGATTAAATAATGTAGTTTTTTTAAAAGATCTGGTAGATGAATTATAAATTCATTTATTTTGGAACCCTGTACGAATAGTATAAATAAAATTTTTTTACGTTCTATTATCTTTTAGAGTGAAAGATGAGTTTGTGGTAGAAATTTATTAATGGATAAAACTCTAATTATAAAGTAAGTATATATCCTTATGATCTTATCCAATCTCATAAATAAATTCCTCAACATTAATAAAAGGAACTTAGAACAAAAATTTTGTCCTAGATGGTACCTTAAATCATCACTAATTTATGGATTTGGGATTGTTGGCCTTTTCATAGCCATGTTCTCTACCACTCTCCATCAGATAATTGATGGTTAGATTTCTCTTCCATATCCATATTTTCCTACATGGAACCCTAGTATGTGTTATTTTCGGTAATCTTCATACTTTCCACTCTTTATTTTAAATGGAGGCCTCATTAATTCATTTTTAGATGTGGGATTTCAACTAAGACATTTTGAAACGTCAAAAATGTGTTATCCTAATACCCTATGTTTTGTTGAACCGATGGTATTTCAAATCATAATAGATTGATGAATTTAAGGACCTCAATTTTATGCTTGTTTTTGATTGATGACCTCAATCGCTACCTATAAATATTTACGTTTTCCTCCAATTATATGTCTCTAATTTCCACCAATGTTCTCCTAATTGAGATCATAATTTGGTGGTGACCCTTTCATTTCTCTTTTCCTCATATTAAGACTAAATTTTAGTAACCCAATTTCCGATGTGGGTTTTCCCACAAATATATTTTCTATTTTCAACCTTTTATTTTCGAAGAACAATTTTAAATTGCAAGGACGCAATTTATTGAAGGAGGGGAGAATGTAACACCCCAAGATTTCATAGTGTGTTATTTCTTCAAAATAATTCAATAACTTGCACTACACGCAACACCGAGTTCAATCACACCATGACTTACCAAAAAAAAAGCCATTAAAAGAGGTCATGAATATTATTAACTAAATTTTAAACTTTATATAATCCTTATAATTTTAGAATCCATATTATGAGTTTCTTAGTCATAATGCAAAAACAGATTCATTTTCAGTATTGCACTTTTATCAACTTTTAATAGTGAAACCTTTTTAAATACAATATTTTAAACTTTTTGACTAAATGGGGACATCAAAAAATTTAAAATGAAACATCCCAAGCTTCCACGGTACGCTTTCCTTTGAATAAAACAGTAGCGTGTGTTGTACGCAACTTCGAGTTTTAACACACACCACAACCGATCAAACTAGCCGTTATGAATAGTAATACCTAATTTTTGAAACTATATATATTTTATATTTCAAAATGGACTTCATTTTTGGATTCAGAATATTTAATTTAGCCTAAGGTGAAATTTTGGTTCTTTTCGGATAACTTTAATATTTTGATGAATAGTGAAAATTACTAAATTTTAATTAAAAACAACTTTTTTAATCAAAATAATTAATAGTGATAAATTATGAATTTGAGTGGTTTTAAAGTATATTTAGAATATATTTTTACAATTTAATATAATGTTGGTCATTGGACATAATTTTACAATTAAACCGAACATAAACAAGTGTCAATCTTTTGATATTTATTATCTCTTAAAAACACGCTTTTTGTTTTGACAACGGGAATTAATTTTAAATTAATTTCTGCCACTTATGTGTTTTGAATTTAGAAAAATGGATTCCATATTTGGAATTAGGATGTTCAAATTGTGTAAATAGGTAACTTTTATTTTTAGACATTTTGAATAATTACTGCGGTAAATATTTTATTTACCATGGTTAAGGGTAAATCCGGTAAATAAGGGTTAAACAATAATATTATAATAATAATAAATTAATCTAAAACGTGTCCTAACCTTATTGGGTGATACATGTTCGACCATAGGCATCTTTGGGTCGATTTGGGGACCCCATGGAGCCACTTGTAGGTGATAGGGACACTTTATTTTAATTAAGTTAAAATGAGTACAAAAATGACATAAGCATATATCTTTTAGAAAAACAATTTTTAAATAGGGTTATATATGTTGGATTTTCGATTATAAATATTCATTAGAAAGATAAAAAGATTTATTACATAATTATATTTTATTTATAATTTTTAGACATTAAATAATTTAATTTAGTTATGACACAATGATGATGCAGTAATTACTATAATAGTGAAAAATAAAAATAATTGATATTATAAATACACAAATAAATATAATATGAAAATTTTAATGAATTAAAATAATTTTCTAGGATAATATGATATATTAGGATTGATTTAATTGACTTTTTTCGAAGTAATAAATCTGTTATGAGTTTCACAAAAAATCAACTATTGAATAGTGTCAAAATTGACATAAAAGAGTTCTTAAAACAAATATTATATTATTAATTGATATTAATTTTCTAAAAATATATGGTTCGTCCAAGAGACTTATATAATGATAGGTAAATCATTAATGGACCACTTGGGGGGTCTCTTGGATGTATATAGTAAGTTTATTAACCATATTATATAAAATACAAAGAGACATTGTAAAAGTGAAACTAATTAACTTAGAGTTAATACTTAAAGATAAGGTTAATATAAGTACCCAAAACTGTCTAAATTATATTGGTTGAGTTGTTTTCGACCCATAACCTCATTAAAATTTAAATAATCAACTTCGGAGCCATTAGAAACCGAATATGAATTTATTATAAACTAATATTTCTAGCTTTTCCAAAGGTACCCATCACCCCTCTTATAAAAGGGCACTCCTCCTTTTCATTTTTTCACACCTTCAAAACCTTTTGGTTCGGAAAAAATCTTCCCAAATACTCTCCCAACTTCCTTCAATACAACCTAGAGGCCTTAGTTTGATCAGAAAGCCAACCTAGGGAGCCCTTTTGATCAAATCAAAAGGAAGAACCCGAAGAAGAGGTAATGATTTCACCACCCTTTTCCAAGTTCCTTTCTTCTTCCACTTCTTCTTCCTTTGTTATTACCATTCTAAAATAATAACTCCAGTATCATTTATATACTGTGATGTTATTATAAATATGGTACAACCATATTCATTATTCTATCCACCCTTTGAATAACATGTCACCATACGTGCGTACGTACGACTTACCATCTCCACGTCGTGGTGTAATTGTTATTCAATATATTATTATTTGGATGGGTATAATAATGATATGTAACTCATGTAAATAATAAATATAACATGTTAATGATTCTGTATATATGATATAACAAACATTTATATATTATTTTAATAACAAAAGAATGATATTGTCGCTCGTGCGTACGTACAGACTACCGTCTCCACAAACGCGATGAGATTCATTCTCCATCGTATCCATTAAAGTATAATTATCATTTGATGATTTAAAAATGATGTCTTAAGGACTTGATATCATTCTGTATATGAATAAGATACAACATATCGATAACAAACACGTCTTATGTAACAAAACATATAAAAGAAAATGAGTAAGTTAACACCCGAAACGACGATAATTAAAAGATATTATTAAAAAATTAATGTTAAAAGATCATATATGATATCATATTAATATATATGATTCTTGAATAATTTAATAACAATTATTTCACCATTATACAGGAGGTTAACCTACCCCAACCAAGGAAAAGTACAAGGTAAGGGGTTTTCATCTCACTCCTTATTCCCGTGAGATTCATGCCATATTGCCACCATCACCTTTTGTGTGGTGTATGTACTGCCCATAATTATATTCTCTGTGTAATACACTCTAATTTATGTGTATTTACATATTAATTGTATGATACCTCTTTCATGGGTTGTATGTTTCATAAGTTACCAAATTGGTAAGGGTTATTTCACAATCTCTTCATTATCCGAGGTTGTTTATATGTAATAATCTACTGGGATCTCTTTATCATCCACATCCATGTTTTCTTAAAAATGTATTTCAAAACATTTTTATTATTTACTAGAATATGAGTTAAAGTCATTTATACCCTTTTTTGACTTTTTATAAGAGGTTTATAAAGGAAGCTTTCTGTCGTTTTCCAAACAAGGATCTTTTTAACCTTTTCGACAAAATTAAGGTAATAATGTTTTTTTTAACTTATATAGTGGGTGCGGCTATTTACTGCCGTTGTAAAATTGTCAAAGCTTCCCTTACAATCTTACAAGGATATCTTCAAAGTAAATGTTTTATTTTATAATTATGTGACTTTTAAATGATTTCAAAATGAATATTTTAAGAATTTCGAAAAGGTACTCTTTATCAAAATCAGAATTTTAAATGTTTTAAAGATTTATCTTTATAAATATTTTTAATTAATGTCCATGTCTTCAAAATGGTTTTTAAGGATTTATTTATATGGACATGAATGTTTTTAAAATTTTAATTCCTTTCAAAAGTTTCAAAGTGGTATGGGACACTTTGATTTAAAAATCTCTTTTTAATTACTTCCTTTATAAATGTGTGACTTTTAAATGATTTAAACAAAATGAGATAATTCTCTCAAATAGTTTTGATTTCATCTATTTCAACATCCTTTGATGGATTTTATGATTATATGAATTTGATTTATTATGAAACAAAACTTCCATATTGTATTTAAGGTTTTGTGATATGTTTGACTATGGATATCTTATTTTCATGGTTTATGTATGAAGTATTTACATTTCGTATGCTAGTTTTAATATGGATGTTTATGTTATGTTTAAACCTTTTCATATGGGAATGCATTGGAGTTAGTAAGTGACGGGTGGAGCCCGCTATAGCTCCTCGATGCATCGGTAGGTCTCATGAGACAAACTAGTGTCTTGGCACAAGGACTTGACAAAATCTTATTTGTAGTATTGGCACGAGGCCTTGGTTATGTGGTTATGATAGTCTGGAATTATGCATTCCATCATTATGAAAGTGGTTATTGATTTTGCATGTGATTATTCGATTAGTAGAATATCCATGTGAATAAGTAAATGGCATTATTTCATTTTATTTATGCCATACCATGTTGAAAGTTCATGTTTGAAAGGCTTTTGTTTTAGTTATACATTGCCTTAAATGTTTATTCTTATTTATGAAAGTTTCCGCTATATTGTTATCCTTACTGGGCATTTGAGCTCACCCCTTTTCTATGTTTTATTTTTCCCAGGAAGTGAAGAAGTAAATTATGAATGACCTTTAGGGATATTATGTGGGGATATGAGTGTGGATTATGGAGACAATATGTTGTTGTATTAGTTTTTCATTTTATGATGTAATGTAAGACTTATGAATATATCTAGTGTTTCCAAGGCTACTAAACCAATCGGTCTTTCGATATTTGATCTTTCTTATGATCATGCCAATGTTATGTAATAATGCACCGACTCCGAGTTACTAGGGTCGGGGCGTTACATGAATGAGTAGAATAAATAGTTAATAGTTATCCACACCTTTTAGGTTTATTTTCCACTAGGTGAATCAGTTCTAAAGAAAGAATCCTATTTTTTTATCCAGGTAGTCATTCTAATTCTTTTAAACCACATAATATCAAAATTACCCAAAAAATCAGGATCTTTTCCTATAAATATTATCCAAATCATTTTCACCATTGTTATTTAATCATAATCACTAAAAATAACTAATCCCTAGTCTGATATCAATTTAAGGGACCTGAGCACTATGTAAATAAATATTACATCATTATAGATAGGTATTTAATAAATATCATAATTATATATGTTCCATAAGTATAATTTATTAATTTGTATTTATACTAGACACATTATGAACATATTTCAATAATGGTCTCCAATATATCCCACAGTGTTCCTTCCCTTCTTATATATACCCTATATAAGTAAATTCTACATAATTTGTGGAAAATGAATTATATGAAAGGTTGATTTTATATTACCAGTAATGTTAAATAATGTAGATATTAATCAATTAATACAAGTAAGAGTAATATGAGAATAAATTTTTTAGAATATTATCCTAACATTAAAAATCATACATAATGAGTTGAGGATCATAAATCACAAGTCAAGGAATAATGAATTTACATAACATATCTAATTGACTCTTCAATATAGTAGGATGTATAGTGTTGGTGGGATAGATGGCAGTACCATGGTAATTACGATCAACTGCTGGTGTCCTCGACGGGGGTATGGATGATGATTTGATGGGTCAAAAGGTGACAACACTGGTGAAGATGATGGGGAATGAGCTTGGGCACTACTTTCTCTAGAGAGGTTGGTCAATGGATGGAATACCATAGAGGGAACACACCTTGATGAGGTTTAGACAACAGATTTGTCATTGCAGAGGGTACATATGATTATGTAGGGCAGTACTGGCTAGTGGTGCTGTCATATCTGGGAAGATGGGAGTGTGTGGTGGTTCACCAACGTTATAAGGATATTCTCTCTATTTATCATTTGGTTTCACACACATTGGACCTACATGGCCTGTATCTGGATACTCTACCAAGAATAATAATGTGGTTTTATCTGATTTGGATAAATACATGGGAGGATCCCCCAATCTATAAAAAATAAGAAAATAAAATCATTTCTTTATTTAGGGATATCATCAAGGACTATCTTATTAGATAGATTCCCATAGTGGATTAAGATAACTCTTTATTCTATAATTTCCTTAGTCAAGGATCAATACCGAGATGGTCGTAATAGAAAAAACCATGTTACATAAATTGATTCACACCCCATTATATTATATATGATATAAGAAGATATAAATATAAACCAAATGCATTAGAGGTATATCTTTGTTCGTCCCCACCCATCACATAATGGATTCCATATAGAGAATTTTAACACAGTCATAATAATATTCCTCATTAAATCATATTATGACTAATGTAAAAGTAATTGTTTCATAATCATTTCATCATGACATATCCATATACATTTATATAATGTAATTTTATGGTATCCTAAAGTATTCCTTACTTAATCATATCATAACAAACTCATGGGAATATAATAGGTTTCATAAAATCATAATTAAGATTTCATCATCTTTAGTCATCCTGAAAAACAAATGAGATTGTATCATCATATCATATCCTCCATTAACCATACCAATCCTTAAATCATGTTGACATAATAAAAAATGTAAAAGAGAATTTGAACATTTCCTTGAAAATGGGTAAAATATATTTCTCATTCAATATCTTTGAAATATAAAAAATAAAATAATTTTTAGGACATTTTATATGAAATTAACCATAGAATAATTTAATATATTTTTTTACATTAAATAAAAAACATGGTAGTGGGAGAAATATTTCGTACTATATACTTTACAATAGAAAATGTTTTAACACATTTATATAAATTCATGAGCTAGTCGTTTGTAAAAAAATGAAAAAAATTTAATTTGAAAAGATTATAATGAATGTAAAATTTAATGAAAATAATCATTCTCAATAAATTATTTATAAATACAAACATCCACTAAACTTTTTTGAGAATGTTTTCATGGAAGAAAGTTTTCATCGACCAAAGAAGAAAATATTTCGACTTTTTTTAAAAACATTTTCACATGATATATTATTACATAATAGAAAAATGGTACTAATATACAAAAATTACAAGAATAACTATAGGAGGAGAAGTTATATGTGTTTTAAATGTTAAGTATCATATAATTTCCCTCAATTTAAATTTAACAAAAAAATTCATTAAATGAAATGATATTGTAATATAATACATTACCACTTTGGTAACATTTGAATCATTATCCCTATGAATGTAAAACAAAGTAATATTTCAATTTAATTTATATAAATAAAATAATGTTATATTATGTTGAAGAGAAAGAATACATATAATATGTAAACAGAAATATATTCCTATAATGAAACATGAATGAATAAAACAATATAGAGAGGAATGACATCTACCTTAAGTCCTAATATTCTTCATTGGAATTAAAACCACCTATATATTAAATATATATTTATTATGAATAAATTCTAGAAACCTAATCCTATATATATTATAATATATCATTGCCTACTAATTTATTATTATACATTTTTTATATATTCATTCATAAAATCATTTTTATCAAAATAGAGGTATATTTTAAAATATTGTTTTACTATGATAGTTTTAATCCTTACTCCTTGGTCACAGTTTCATCATCTCTAGAATCATAATCACGTCTTACGTAATATATTTTTTCTTCATTATATACAGTTTTAACACAATTCAAATAAAGTGGTGATGAAATATTAATTACAACACTCTGTGGAGATTGTAGTACACACATACATAAGGGCTGATGTTTTCACTTTTAGTTAGATAGAATGAAATATTGGTAAATAACGACTAATATTTTAAGATTAATAATAATATCATCAATATTATAAATATATTCATTGAAATTATAATTATTATAATTTATTTTAATATGAAATGGAAAATGAATAATATTTCTTTGTAGAGTTTGTAATAAACATGTACACATGAGTGATGTTAGTATTTTACAATACATCAGAATGAGATATTAAATAGAGATTTAATTAAAAAAATCCATGTGTATTAATGTCACTAATTCAATACTGTGATTATTTTTTTATAATATTTTTTGGAGTATTAAGTTGGATGAAATATGAGAAATTCCTATAAGAATCTATACCTGTTCTTTAGTTATCTTTCTTTTAAAAGAACCTTGAGGATTTTGGGATGAGTCTTTTGGGAAAACCATCACCTTAGGGTAATGCATAAAGATATTGGGAGAGTTTTTTCTTAGTTCTTAGTCCCAAATAATATATCATTAGGGGTGGATAATTGATATGTTTCGGATCCATTTTATTATATATTTGTATGGAAAACATGAAAATATTAGGATCTATAAAATAGAATATATTTCCTACTCATGTAATGTATATATATGTAAAAAGGAAGGATTGTGGGAGCGGCGGGTACCCTAGTGAGGCTCGTCTTCTTCAGTGATGATGGCGGTGGCCAAGCCAGTTCATCCCCACTCTACAGAGGAGGGATATTCATTTTCTTAAGGAATGAGGCGCCCCATTTTTGTCCCTTCTCAAACCATAAACATCTCCCATCATTCCCGAAAGATGAGTTAGGATTGTAGGTTCTAGAGCTCATCAATGACTATCTGAATCTCCAGATTTCAACTTCGGAGTTCACTGAAGCCTCCATGCTTCTAAAGTTCACCCTGATTGCAAGGGACAAACAGTGAATGCCATCAGTCAATTCCTTTTATAGGTTCATCTTTGACACTTGATATCTTCAGGAGCGAGAAACATTGGGGTTTCTTCGTAATCATCATATTATGATCCGATTTTCATTAGAGGAGGACCTCATCTGCACCTGGTCGATGGCACCCTAGCGCTGCAATGGCTATCATTTTTTCTTTTTCCTGTGGTCATTCAATTTCCACATTAATCGAGACTTTCCATCCGTAGAGATTTGGGTTAGTTTCCCTAACCTTCTGTTGTCATTTTAGAACCCCTCAATTATCCGAATTCTTAGCAATATACTCGGTAGGTATCTTTATTCAGATAGCAGAACAAAAGTGGTCTGTCACCCAATTTTTCTGAGGATATGTCTAGAGATGGATGTGTCTTGGGTTCCATTCGATTATTTTTGGATTACGATTGGCTAGGAATATAGGTGTAGTTAGAGGGTAATCTACGAGAGTTGGACGAAATTATGTTTATCATGTAAGCAGTTGGGGAACGCTTCTGATTTATTCTGGTGGAGACCTACATTATTGGTGGGTAGGGGATTTGGCTCTCAATGGAGGGAAAATTTCCATAGGGATTATCGGGTTACGAATCAGACAATGGTCAGTGGCAATGAAAAACTTCCACTAGGTTGTGGGATAAGGAGCTTGGGTCTGTATGCAGTGGGTGAAGAAGTTAGAGTTAGGGGAACTTTGATGTAGCCAGTGGAGGAGGTGCGACTAGTTAGTGAGGTAGAGGGCTGCATTGTAGCGGGTGTGGATGAACTTGGCACTGGTGTGGTAGCACACCATGATAACCCGACGATGGTGGATGTGTTCAGCGGGATGAAAGGGGATTTTGTGAGTTCTTCCAGCCGTGGTGCGTAGGATGAAGAATGATAATGCCAGCTTGAGGTGATTCGTGGAGAAGTCCAGAGGAAGGGGGGGACAATATTGGACCAGATGTCGAATGAAAGGAAGGTGGACCTCTCTTGTTCGGTGGCTGAGAGTACATGGTTGGGAAGTGTGGATATGAGCAAGGGGAGGCATGGGTCCGATATGGTTGAGGCTGTTCCAAACAGAGGTGGGAAGGAAAGGGGACCGTGTCAAATTTTCTTGAGCAACAGGTTCAAATGCCTTTTAAAGGATCATTTGAGTTCTAATTTTTATATTCCAGGGAAGGGAGACAAGGTCGGTGTGATTGTTCCAAAAGGGAGTGTACATAGCCACTCTTATAATGAGGCTCTAAGCACAAATATTACTAGGGGTTCTAGGAGGAGGAAGGGGGGGAATGACTCCTCCTCCCTACCTCCTCTTCTAAAGACCCGGCCAGCAAAGAAGATGTAACACCCCTAGATTTTATGAAAAATATTCTTTTTAATTTCATTAATGTATTGTGTTGTACGCTAAACCCAAAGGATCTTTCAAAAAACACATCCTTGACTTGCCTTTCATTACACGCAATCGCGACCTTCCTCGATAGCGCGTGTAGTATGCAATACCGAGTTTCACTAAACAACGATATGCTATTAAAATATTATTAAAACTAGTTGTTATGAATAGTAATAACCACTTTTTGAAATTTTGTAAATTTTATTTTTTAAAATGGACGTCTTTTTTGGATTCGAAATATCGAAATTAGCTTAGGGTGAAATTTTGGTACTTTTCAGATAACTTTAATTTTCTGATGAATAGTGAAAAATACTAAATTTTAATTAAAAACAACCTTTTTAATCAAAATAATTAATAGTGATAAATTATTAATTTGAGTGGTTTTAAATTATATTTAGAATATATTTTTATAATTTAATACAGTGTTGGTCATTGGATGTAATTTTACATTTAAACCAGACATAAACAAGTATCAATCTTTTGATAGTTATTATCTCTTAAGAACACGCTATTTGTTTTGACGAGGGGAATTAATTTTTAAATTAATTAATTCAAATGATATGTTTTGAATTTGGTAAAATAGACATCATTTTTGAGTTCATAATATCAAATATATCTTAGGCCTAATTTTTGGTATTTTTCTGGAAACTTTCATTTTTTTGATGAATAGTGAAACCACTAAGTGGTAGTTAAAAAAAATGAATTTTTCATAAAACTTAATTTTACCGCTTCTGTGAGTGGAATTTAAAAAATCTTAGAGACACAGTTGATGTCAGTATGTAAAATGTGGTTCAATGAGGCGAAAATAATTTTTGGTGAATAGTAACTTTTTACTTTTTTTTACCACGGTTAAAAGTAAATAGGGTGATTAAGGGTAAAAATGATATTATTATTTCCCTAACACATGTCATAATTCTATTGGATAAGTTTAATTCGACCAAAAACAACCTTAGGAATAACATATGACCATTTAGGCCCACTTGGATTAGATTAGGACATTTATTATTAATTTATTTAAAGAAGGGTTAAAATAGTTAATATCAATATTTAATAAGTATATAATTTTTAATATAGGGTTATACATAAGATAAATTCGAATATAAATATTCATTGGAAATATAAAAATATTTCCTACATAATTATATTTTATTTGTAATTTTTAGACTTTAAATAAGTTAATTTATTTATGACACAATGATGATGCAGTAATTATCTTATTACTGAAATATTGACATAATTGATGTTATAAATACCCAAATAAATGTAATTTGAGACTTTTTATGAATTAGACTAATTTTCTAGGTTAATATGACATTTTATTATTGATTTAATTAACCTTTTTTGAACTAATCATTCTGTTATGATTTTCAAAAAAATCAATTACTAAATAGTGTCAAAATTGACATAAAATAGTTTGTAAAACAAATATTATATTATTAATTGTTATTTTATTCCTAAAAATATAAGGTTCGGCCAAATGACTTATATAAGGTTATATATATTAATACTAAACAACTTGGGGTTCGTTTGGCTTGTTATTGTAAGTTTATTAACCTTATAGTGTAAGAACACAAAAAGACACGGTAAAAGTAAAATTATCTAACTTAAAGTTAAAACTAAAGGATAAGGTTAAAATAGTAATCTAAACTTGTCCAAATTATATTGGATGAGAGGATTGCGACCCATCCCCACCTTAGATTCGAAATACCTCAATTTGGTGCTATTTAAAACCAAATTTGGCTTTATAATAAAATACTATTTTTAGTTATTCCAAAGGTGCCCCTCGCCTCCCTTATAAAAGGGCACCTCCTCCCTCTCTTCCTCACACCACTTTGAGCCTTAAATCTCGGCCAAACCCTGAAAAATTATCTTCTCCACTTCCCTAACAACATCCTAGAGGTCCTGGTCTTCTTCAAAGACCAATTTTAGTAACCTAAGTGGAGGACTCAAAGAGGCGCTTCAAAGAAGAGGTAATGTCCGTTACCGATTCTTTCAACTTTATTTCTTCTTCCACTTCTTCTTCTTAGATTGTTTAATTATGAATTAATAACATCAGTATCAATCATATACTGATATGTTATTATAAGTATTAAACAACCGTATTTCACAATCTATCCATCCTATGGAAAACGAAATCACCGCGTGTGCGTACGTACGGAATATCGTCTCCATGCCGTGGTGTAATCTATTTTCCACCAACACCTTACTTGGATGGGTATAATGGTGTAAATAATAACTATATATGATTATTGTAAAGTGATATTGATTCTGAAATAGTATATATACACTCCAATACAATTCCACGATCATGAGAACGATATCATCGCTCGTGCGTACGTACGGACTACCGTCTCCACGACGCGATGAGATTCATTCTCCACGTTAACCATTCATGAATGATTATAAAGTATATATAATAAGTAATAATGAAATATATGACATAATAATGATACTGGATTTATTTGTATGTATATGTATGTCATCTACGTAATTCCATTCAACTCAATAAGGAAACGAAAACAGCGTTCATGCGTACGTACGACCTACCGTCTCCATGAACGGTGTATTTCTTTCCATTTACTGATCTATTATATATATGTATATTCTGAATATATATTATATATAAATCATTATTTATATTCTATAATTAAGTAATCATGATCTAAGTAATCATATGAATAATTACAAGTCAAAACACGGACGACAAATGAAACGATATTACCCAAAACGCTCTTTAACATGGAATTTACAAAAGAACAGGTAAAATAAAGTCATAAGTGAACCATATATGATATCATAACAATGATTATGATTCTGGAATAAGTCAATTACATTATATAAATCATTATACAGGAGGTTCAGACACTTACGAAGCAAATCGGACCTAAGGTAAGGTAAATATCACAATCTCATTTTTATCCAAGATTGTTTATACTTTGGAATCTACTGGGGTGTATTTTATCATCCACATACATGTTTCCTCAATATGTAATATTATTTCCATCAACCTAAAATTTTTTAAATCCAATTTTACCCTTCGATGAGTTTTTAGTAAAAGATATGAAAGGAATCTTTTGTCAAATTTTAATATAAGGTACTTTTTAACTTTTCCGACAAAAGTATGAGAAGAATGTTTTTTTAAACTTATACGGCATGAATGGATTTTAAAACAATATTTCCAAGAATATTCCTTTACAAGTTTTCAAGTTTATTTTTAATCAACTTATTTTAGTTTAAAATTGTATGACATTTTAAGAAAGGAAAAATGTTTTTGAAGTAGAAAAGATATTTTCCTCAAGAATGGAGTTAAAGAGTTTTATCAAAATTATTTTCCATCTAAGATAATATAGGGTTCTATTTTTATCCCTATTATTACATGGATTTGATTATGTTGTGATGGAAATATTTTTGTGAATTCATTTATCTTATATGAATTGTTTTATGATGTCACGATGTTTAAGATTCCCATTTTTATTACATGGGTTATTCTATGATGTATGTTTTATGATTTTGTGGGACACATAAGAATGGTATCATTATGAGATGGGTGGGACCTATATCTCCCTATAATGCATTGGGTGAAGATTTTATATCTCATGAGACAGACATGGCTGGAATAGCAGGTTAAACCGGTTCAGTGAAACAGGACTGAAACGAGGAGTGAACTCGGTTCAGAAATGGACTTTGTCCACTAAGATAGTCTTGGAAATGAGTCTTGACTAATAAGAAACGATTCTCTATGATTATGTGTGTATGCCACACAGTTTCATGTTTTAAGTTATGATTATTGGGATTACATTTCACTATGATGATTTATCCCATGTTATGAAATTATGATTTCTTTTTCATGTTAAGATTTCCAAAAGTTATGTTCTTATGTATATGATGTGATTGATATTTCTTTTGTTTACCCTTACTGAGCATTTGAGCTCACCCTTTTTTGTTTTCTTTTCCCCAGGATATAAAGAAAGGTTTTAGGTAAAAAAAAGGAAGATCTTTATGGGAAATGTTGAAGATCTTTCACCACGATTAGAAGATTGTATTCCGAGTTTCCAAAGACGCTAAACTATTACGTTTCTTGTGTGTGTCTTTTTGTTATGTACTAAGTATTCCGAAAAAGTAATGTAATGTCCATGTACGTTAAGCTTTGGGTTTCTACAGTTGGTATCAGAGGAAAGGTTTAGTCAACCTTTGGAAACTAGGATGTGAGAACTTTAGTGAGATCCTTATAGATATTTATAAGGTATGTATAGGGATGTCCCTAAGGTTAAGTATAAGTATAGGTTATAGTACTAGAATTATGGTAACCTAAGATGTTAGATATTGAAGGTACTCCCCCTTTATTATGTTGTTTTCCCTAGCGTGATTTTTTCCTCTCACACTATTCTTTTTGGGTTTTAGATGATGTTTGGAACCCGAAGGAACCGTGTTGATCAATGTATTGGACAATGAAATGATTGTCCTCCTGAACAAACAAATGTTATGGGAGATGAAGTACAATATCTTATTGCTATACTTACACAAGCTATGAATCATTCTGGACTTCCAAATAAGAAGAAAAGGGAATAATATTCTATTGAGTCCTTCATGAGGCAATGTCCACCTTCTTTCAGTGGGTCTTGTGATCCACTTGTTGCTGAACAATGGATCATTACCACTGAAAAGATATTTTCAGTTCTTCAATGTTCTGAACATGATAAAGTCATCTTAGTAGTATATCGTTTGGAAGGTGAAGCTGATCAAAGGTGGAATCTTATCAAGAATACAAGGCCAAGAGATGAAATTGAGTCCATGGAATGGGATGAGTTCAATAACTTATTTTTCAATAAGTACTTCCCTCGTATTCTTCAAAAAAAATGGAGAAGGAGTTTCTTGAACTAAAGAAAAAGGATGATGAATCTGTTGGTATATACGAAGCAAATTTTACAAGGCTTGCAAGGTATGCATCTGGATTTATCATCCAACCTGAAAGTAAAGTTAATCGATTCTTCAGTGGCTTAAAACCAAATCTTCAAAGGGAATTAGCTATAAGAGACTTCAGTAGCTATGAAGAAATTGTGCATTGTGCTATCAAGGTAGAAATGGAAGTTGGCGTTACTTATCCATCTCATAGTTTTGACAAGAAACGAAAGATGGAGTTCAAGGAGAAATCTCAGAATAATGGTGAAAAGAAGATGAATGTTTCCTTATGCTCAAAGTGTGGAAAGAAGCATGGTGGAGATTATCTTAAATGGACTAGAAAATGTTTTAAGTGTGGAAAAGAAGGTCATCGAGAAGCTGAGTGTCGAAGTAATGGAAAAAGGGTTTCTAATGATGTGAATAAAGAAAAGACTGCAGAGAACGCACCACCAACACTTAAATGCTTCAAGTGCAAGGAAATGGGGCATTATGCTAATAAATTCCCAAATCCAAGGGTTAGTGATGATTGACATGAGCAACCACTTAAGGAAAAGGACAAAGGGAAGTCATAGGCGATCACTATTGGCGTTGTTGAATATGACAATGATGTGGTGGAATGATTAAGTGTTTATGTAATGGGATTCCAAAATAATGTTGTATATAGTATCGTGGAATATTGGAATATTTATGTATTGGTATATTTTGGTTTTCAATAATTTTATGGTACCAGTAACCATGGAAAGTGATTGAGATATTTTTGGTAAGCAGATGATATGCGCATAATGAAGGGATAAGAAGATAATGAGATGTTTGATTGTATTCACGAGCTCATGATTGATATAAGGACTAAGTGATATCATGGTTTGAATATAAAGAATTTTGAGGATTGTGGTTTGTGGAAAGTGTTAACTTTTAACTGCATTCATGTTTTCACTTCGGTTCAATGGGTATTCATTCTTTAAGAGAATACATGATTAAGGTATTCACATGTTTGTAATTTGACCAACAAGATATATCTTATGATATATGGGGGATAAATGATGGCATTCACGTGATTGTTATGTGACATTTCAAGTAATCATTTTCTTTATACTATGAGCTTGAACCGAAGTATTTTAGATAAGCCTAAAGATTGGAATGGATTATGTTGGAAATAAGTTAGTATTGTTTAAGGATAAAACTTTTTGCGATATTATTGATGGGATGTTATAGTAATGTAGTTTTAGAAAAAGGACAATCTGCAGGACTGGCGACAACCCATCGCATCAGACAAGGTTGTGGGAATCTAACCCACAATCGAAGTGCGACTGGCCTTTATTTCCTACCACTAGCCTACAGGAAGTCCCTGTTTAGTAGAATCTAGTTTTATTATATTAAGCAGTATGATATATGAAGTATAAGTCCATTTTAGGAACCATATATGATTAATCTCACTATAGATGGACTTATGTAAGTTTTGATAACTTTTCTAACCTTTTGTTTGAGACAGATGGAATGACCCATCATTCTATCACATGATCTGCTAACACATCACAAATGACAAATTCAACTTCATTTATTTAATAGATGAAGTGGAAATTGTCCAAAGAACGACCAATGGTGAGACTATACCAAAATCACGAAAGTATTTCTTCTATTTCCAATTTTATCAACTTTAGGGAAATGATCTTGAAAAACAAAAAATTTTGTCCTAGTGCTCTTATATCTGATGAATCATATGGTACCTTTGATCGTCACAAATTTATGGCTTTCTGATTTTTGGATTTTCCATAGCCATGTTCTCTACCACTCCCCATCAGAACATGATGGTTAGGTTTCTCTTCCATATCCATATTTTCACATATGTGGAAACCCAGTGATTAGTTTATTTGGGTAACCGTTACGTTTCATACTTTTGTTTTTAAAGATTGGTTTTGGTATTCCTTTTTACGATGTGGGTTTCTATTAATGAAACTTTCGAGTAGTAAACCATTTATAACCCCGATGAATTTCGAGGGTGAAATTCATTTTAAGGGGGGTAGAATGTAACACCCCGAGATTTTATAAAAAATATTCTTTTTAATTTCATTAATGTCTTGTGTTGTACGCTACACCAAAAGGATCTTTCACAAAACACATCCTTGGCTTGCCTTGCATTACACTCAATCGAGACCTTCCTCGATAGTGTTGTGTAGTACGCAATACCGAGTTTCACTAAACAACTATATGCTATTAAAATATTATTAAAACTAGTCGTTATGAATAGTAATAACAAAATTTTGAAATTTTGTAAATTTTATTTTTCAAAATGGACTTCATTTTTGGATTTGGAATATCTAAATTATCTTAGGGTGAAATTTTGGTACTTTTCGGAAAACTTTCATTTTCTGATGAATAGTGAAAATTACTAAATTTTAATTAAAAACAACCTTTTTAATCGAAATAATTAATAGTGATCAATTATTAATTTGAGTGGTTTTAAAGTATATTTAGAATATATTTTTACAATTTAATACAATGTTGGTCATTTGATGTAATTTCACATTGAAACCAGACATAAACAAGTGTCAATCTTTTGATAGTTATTATCTCTTAAGAACACGCTATTTGTTTTGATGACAGGAATTAATTTTTAAATTAATTAATGAAACTGATAGGTTTTGAATTTGGTAAAATAGACATCATTTTGAGTTCATAATATCAAATATAGCTTAGGCCTAATTTTTGGTATTTTTCTGGAAACTTTTATTTTTTTGATGAATAGTGAAACCACTAAGTGGTAGTTAAAAAAAATGAATTTTTCATAAAACTTAATTTTACCGCTTCTGTGAGTAGAATTTCAAAAATCAAAGAGACACGGTTGATGTCAGTAAGTAAAATTTGGTTCAATGAGATGAAAATAATTTTTGGTGGATAATAACTTTTTACTTTTTTTTACCACGATTAAAAGTAAATAGGGTAATTAAGGGTAAAAATGATATTATTATTACCCTAACACATGTACTAATTCTATTGGATAAGTTTAATTCGACCAAAAACAACCTTAGGAATAAAATATGACCATTTAGTCCCACTTGGAATAGATTAGGACATTTATTATTAATTTATTTAAAGAAGGGTTAAAATAGTTAAAATCAAAGTTTAATAAGTATATCATTTTTAATATAGGGTTATACATAAGATAAATTCGACTATAAATATTAATTATAAACCTAAAAGGATTTACTACATAATGATATTTTATTTGTAATTTTTAGAATTTAAATAAGTTAATTTATTTATGACACAATGATGATGCAGTAATTATCTTATTGATGAAATATTGACATAATTGATGTTATAAATACCCAAATAAATGTAATTTGAGACTTTTTATGAGTTCAAAAACTTTTCTAGGTTAATATGACATGTTATTATTGAATTAATTAACTTTTTTAGAACTAATAATTCTGTTATGAGTTTCACAAAAATCAATTACTAAATAGTATCAAAATTGACATAAAATAGTTTTTAAAACAAATATTATATCATTAATTATTATTTTATTCCTAAAAATATAAGGTTCGGCCAAATGACTTAGATAAGGTTATATATATTAATAATAAACAACTTGGGGTTCGTTTTTCTTGTTATAGTAAGTTTATTAACCTTATATTGTAAGAACACAAAAAGACACGGTAAAAGTAAAATTATCTAACTTAAAGTTAAAACTAAATGATAAGGTTAAAATAGTAATATAAACTTGTCCAAATTATATTGGATTATAGGATTTAGACCCAGCCCCACCTTAGCTTCTAAATAACTCAATTTGGATCTATTTAAAACCGAATTTGGCTTTATAATAAAATAATATTTTTAGTTATTCCAAAGGTGCCCCTCTCCTCCCTTATAAAATGGCACCTCCTCCCTCTCTTCCTCACACCACTTTGAGCCTTCAAGCTCGGCCAAACCCTGAAAAATTATCTTCTCCACTTCCCTAACAACATCTTATAGGTCCTGGTATTCTTAAAAGACTAATTTTAGTACCCTAAGAGGATGACTCAAAGAGGCGCTTCAAAGAAGAGGTAATGTCCGTTACCGATTCTTTCAACTTTATTTCTTCTTCCACTTGTTTTTCTTAGATTTTTTTATTATGAATTAATAAAATCAGTATCAATCATATACTGATATGTTATTATAATTATGAAAAAACCCTATTTCACCATCTATCCATCCTATGGAAAATGAAATCACCGCGCGTGCGTACGTACGGAATACCGTCTCCATGCCGTGATGTAATGTATTTTACACCACCACCTTACTTGGATGGGTATAATGGTGTAAATAATAACTATATATTATTATTTTAAAGTGATATTGATTCTGAAATAGTATACATACACTCCAATACAATTCCACGATCATGAGAACAATATCATCGCTCGTGCGTACGTACGGACTACCGTCTCCACGACGCGATGAGATTCATTCTCCACGTTAACCATTCATGAGTGATTATAATGTATATATAATAAGTAATAATGAAATATATGACATAATAATGATACTGGATTTATGTGTATGTATATGTATCTCATCTAATTAATTCCATTCAACTAAATAAGGAAACGAAAACAACGTTCATGCGTACGTACGACCTACCGTCTCCATGAACAATGTATTTATTTCCACTTACTGATCTATTATATATATGTATATTATGAATATATATTATATATAAATCATGTTTTATATTTCAGAATTAATTAATCATGATCTAATTAATCATATTAATAATTACAAGTCAAAACACGGACGACAAATGAAACGATTTTACCCAAAACGCTCTTTAACATGGAATTTACAAAAGAACGGGTAAAATAAAGTCATAAGTGAACCGTATATGATATCATAACAATGATTATGATTCTGGAATAAGTCAATGACATTATTTAAATCATTATACAGTAGGTCTGGACACTTACGAAGCAAATCGGACCTAAGGTAAGAGAAATATCACAATCTCATTTTTATCCGAGATTATTTATACTTTGGAATCTAATGGGGTGTATTTTATCATCCACATCCATGTTTACTCAATATGTAATATTATTTCCATCCACCTACAAATGTTTAAATCCAATTTTACCCTTCGGTGAGTTTTTAATAGAAGATATGAAAGGAATATTTTGTCATTTTTCGTACACGGTACTTTTTGACTTTTCCGACAAAAGTACGAGAAGAATGTTTTTTTAAATTATACAGCATGAATGGATTTTAAAACAATATTTCCAAGAATCTTCCTTTACATTTTTTCAAGTTTATTTTTAATCAACTTCTTTTAGTTTAAAATTTTATGACATGTTAAGAAAGGAAAAATGTTTTTGAAGTATAAAGGATATTTTCCTCAAGAATGGAGTTCAAGAGTTTTATCAAAATTATTTTCCATCTAAGATAATATAGGGTTATGTTTTTATCCCTATTATTACATGGATTTGATTATGTTGTGATGAAAATATTTTTATGAATTCCTTTATCTTATATGAATTGTTTTATGATGTCACAATGTTTAATATTCCCATTTTTATTACATGGGTTATGCTATGATGTATGGTTTATGATTTTGTGGCACACATAAGAATGGTATCATTATGAGATGGGTGGGACCTATATCTCCCTCCAATTAATTGGGTAAAGATTTTATATCTCATGAGATAGACATGGCTGGAACGACATATTAAACCGGTTCAGTGAAACAGGACTGAAACGAGGAGTGAACTCGGTTCAGAAATGGACTTTGTCCACTAAGATAGTCTTGGCAATGAGTCTTGACTAATAAGAAATGATTCTCTATGATTATGTGTGTATTCCACAAAGTTTCATGTTTTAAGTTATGATTATTGGGATTAAATTTCTCTACGTTGATTTATCCCATGTTATGAAATTATGATTTCTTTTGCATTTTAAGATTTCCAAAAGTTATGTTCTTATGTATATGATGTGATTGATATTTCTTTTGTTTACCCTTACTGAGAATTTGAGCTCACCATTTTATGTTTTCTTTTCCCCAGGATATAAATAAAGGTTTTAGGTAAAAAAAGGAAGATCTTTATGGGAGATGTTGAAGATCTTTCACCACGATTAGAAGATTGTATTCCGAGTTTCCAAAGATACTAAACTATTACGGTCCTTGTGTGTGTGTTTTTGTTATGTACTAATTATTCCGTAAAAGTAATGTAATGTCCATGTATGTTAAGCTTCGGGTCTCTAAAGAAGATGAGTGATAAGAAGATGACTATGGAGTCTTTGATCCATCTAAGGCCATGAGAACAAGATTATCAGTCCTCAGTTCTGCTTCTAAGCTCCAAAGAAGAAGTGATAGAATATGTACTAATGCTCAACCCTACTGAGGAGGAGGCCTCTAAAATGATGGGGATGCCTCTATAGGTGTCCCTTAATGAGGAGAAATATTCTTGGATTGAAAAACAGGAATCAATTTTGTTAGGGGGTTTCAATCATGGAAATATTAGGGTTGAGGAGTATATTCAGTCTTGGGATCAACTAGTGTCTGTATTTGAGAAGCGGATATTGGAAGAAGCAGACTTAAAGTTATCATCCTTATCATGGAAATTGTTTAGGGAAACTGACTCGAGTAAAATTATGTTTCTTGTTAGCAACTTTCTTTAAGATGGTGGTTTTGGTTGGTTGGTGTGAGTGAATGGGTTATGTGAGCCATGGTTACTTCGGGTCACCTTTTTTTGGAATTTACAGTTATGTTTATTCTTGTCTATAGCACGCTACTTGGACCAACTATAGAAGTGGATTAGAGCATTAATTCTTCATCAGTAGTGGTCTCTTGGAATTGTATGCTTGAGAGGGTATGGATTCACCATCGGTTATGTGTCCGTGCTTCTGCATGGGACTATTACTGAGGGGTCCTGTGTTAGAGAAGGCTTGTTTTTGGCATACTTGTAGGGATGGGGTGGTCCGATAGTCTTCTTTGGTTATTTGTGGTTCCTCACTTTTCCCTTAAAAAGTGTTTTATAATAAAATAGTAATTTTCAGTTAGCCCTACTCATGTAATGTGGCTCTGAAATTTCTAATAATCAAATTTAAGAATGGGAAATAAAAAATACCATCCTAAAATTTAATTATGTAAAGGGTTTTGGATTATTTTAAACTATTTCTATAAGGTTGAACCCACTTTTAACCCTTTTAAACATTATCATGATCACAAGATTTTTCATGGTTAGTATTCTTTAGAAATGAAAATTGAGATAACATTATACCATAATATTTTTAATTTTTATTTAAAATAAGGACTATAATTTATATTATTCAATTCCTTGATGTAGGAAAAATTAATTATCATATCCATGAAAATAATACATACAACTATACATTAGATAAATAGTATTTCTAATAATAAAAATGATATTATACTCATTTCATGACTTGTAACTATAATTAAATTAATGTTAGAATATTTTAAGTAATATATTACGTATATATTATATTAAAATCAATCATTAAAAGTTATTAATTTTTTTACAATGAAAAAATTAAATGTGAAAATAAAATATTATGTTAGAAAATAACTCTTTTTTAACTTTAATTGAAAGTATCATAACTTCCAATGAAAAAATAATCAATGGATAAATAATCAATGTATTAATAAGTATTCATTTTTACAATCAATTATAATATATTGTTTCAAAAAAATATTTTATTATTTTAAAAAAGAATAAATATATAGAACAACACAATTCATTGAAAAATTGATCATTTAACATAAAATGATATCAATTTTGACATTAAAAAATGTGTAATTATTTCAAAGGAATGAACCAATATATTTCTATTCCTAAAAAATTTCTCTATTTATATTATTATTTTATAAGAAATATTTAGATCCTCTAATGAGACAATTGGGTGAAAATAGTTACATTTAATAATAATATTTGAATAGTATATCTGAGACTTCACAAGCTAAGTGTTTCATGTAAGGAAATAAATCAAAAAAAACAAATTTATTTAAATATAATATATCACAAAATAATTGGGTGTTATATGGAGACTTTGTAGATAGAAAATCCATGAGTGGAACAACCTTTTTCATTTGATCCAATTGTAATAGTTGTCTTCGAAATAGAGAATAAATCATAAATTTTATTATAGCTAAAATAGATTATACATCCTCAATAATGATTTGTATGAAACATGAATAGATGAAATAAAAATTGGAGGATATAAGAGGGTAGGTGAATCTATTAAAGGAATCCTATTGTTACAAAAAATTTGAGATAGAGTGGAAGATGAATCTACAAAATAAATCCCAAACAATCCATATTGAGATAAATTATTCCTTTTTAAAGATAAGGTTAAGAAATAAATTATATAACTGGAGCACCTATTCTAAAATAAACAAGTTATGGAAATATTTTAAAAATCCAAGGGAATTATCACTGTTGAAAATAATCATTTGAAACATTATGTTCAACTAGATCGTTTAACATGAAGAGTTTTATAATCTTCCTTCTATCTATTTTATATAATTCAATACATTGGGGTTTTATTTTTAGGGTGTATGAATATAGGGGGATATAATATCGATAGGGAATGAAAAAGAAAAACCTATGAGATATCTATTATTAAATATATTACTAAAAAATTATCATGTTATATTAATTTCTATAATGAGTTATGTGCACATATGATAAGTGGATATTTTAAGGACTATTTCATCAATAAAAAAACTAGAAACCATTACTAATTAGATCTATAATACAAGAAGCCTTGAATTTTGTTATCAAAATATGATAAGTATTAAAGATTTATATATATAGAATCTTTGAATTTAGGTAGAACCTGATAAGGCTAATTAAACATGTATAAGTGATGATAGACAACAAAATCCAAAAGGTAGTGAATAGTTTAACCATTGGTTTGTAATGTGTGATTTTATTTAAAATGGAATTAAATTTAAATTAAATTAAATGAGCCTGATTTATGTATATTTATTTAGTATTGAGTTATTTCTAAAAGTGGTAGAGGCAAAATCATGGTGTTAGTTAATGGTCCATTCCCTGAATAGAGTTGAATTTGGAAACTTGAAAATGAACACTTGAGAATGAAACTTTTTAATGGAATACATTTGGTCCATATATTCATGAGTAATATATAATACAATATCATATTGATTACAATTTTCTTTTTCAAAATGGTAATTAAGACAACACTATAATTATTAAATGTTAAATCGAGGCTATATGAAGAAAAAAATAGTAAAGTAAAAGGGTAACAAAATTCATATGTATAGTTCATTCTATTATTGGGTAAGTTTTCATACTTTTTTGAAGCTAGATGAGTTAAAAACAAGTCCTATAAATCATCATATGAATATTGGAAGAATAAATTTTAAGTATTGGTAACACTAAGGAAACCTACATCTCGGGTGACATGCATGCCCCAAAAAATGTTTTATATATTCCAATGGATTATAAAATTGATAGAGGATTAAAGAACATAAATTATTCTTGAAAAATAAATAAAAAAATTAGACCAGGGAAAAATATTTAGGTCCTGATGTGATGGAATATTACACAATTCTCATAGGTTATTTTTGATTGGGTATGTTCACACCATGGAAAAAGATTACACTAAATATCCGGAGGTAACCATGCTCTAATTTTATAAGGAGTAAAATATAAGACATGGATCAAGATTTTTGACCTATTAGAGCTACATGAAAAGTTATATAGTGTAGGAAATCATGATACAATAAAGGTTTTTCTAAGAAGACCACTCTATAATGAAGTCTGTCTCACTATAAAGATAGTTGGTTAAGTAAATCTAATTTGTTAATTTTTTTGAGAAATAATGTTTTTGATTGAAATAATATATAGTTAATGGATAGATTAAAAATTCATTTAATGGGTTACGTTAATGGGATTCATTTAGAAAAAAATAATAAAAATATTCCATAAATTAAATTAGAATCATTTAAAAAATGTGAAAAAGAGTGGGAATATAGATAATATAGAACAATTGAGAGTCAGTTAGAACAATAATGAATATTATGACTTCAGGATGGATATGAAGAACAATGACAACAACCTTTTCTATTCTATTGTTATTCTTTTTCTTTAATTGTTAGAACTGATATTGGCATCACATTATTTTATAATCCTTATCTAAAAGTTGTGTGGGACAAGATTAGAGGAGGAAGTTACCATTAAAATGACAATGTTACCATATTAAAATAATAGTAACATCTTCAGTGAAGAATCTTAATCCAATGAATGCCAACGAACCATCTATATATACTGCTTAGACTATACCATTATGGTAAATGAAGTAATATTATATATCTATATGTATAATTTATAATTATTGATGACATCCTTTCTTGAAATATTGATATGTTCATGTTTTTATTGACAACACAAGAATTATATCACTATAATAAAAGAAGAATTTAAAACTATAATCCACTCACCCCCATGCCCACCACCGTTAGGGGGTACTTCCCTTATGAGTGTAATGGATTCCCAACAAAAATGGAAATACATGCGATGTGGAAACATTAATGTTAGAATTTTAAAATAAACATTGATTAGATATTATGTTGATACATTAGTTTTTTCTGGGTTTTGTAAATCATTCAAAAACTATTTTTCTTCTAGAAGAAATTTTTCTAATATATATTAGTCATTGATTGAAAATTTTGGTGAATTTTTATAAATAATTTTGGCATTGAATCATCCACCAAATCATTTAAATTCATCTCATAAAATTATGCAATGTCATATAATTATGAATGAATTAATTTTTCACCTAGTAGTGACACTATATGTGTAACCATTCAACCCATAGTTTTTACTTTACAACCCAAAAATTTTCATTAATAAATGAGAAGAGGTAATGAACCTAGAATT
Source organism: Viscum album (assembly GCA_963277665.1). Taxonomy (NCBI): domain Eukaryota; kingdom Viridiplantae; phylum Streptophyta; class Magnoliopsida; order Santalales; family Viscaceae; genus Viscum; species Viscum album. The sequence goes on from OY728145.1 coordinate 398,496,821, forward strand.
TGAAATTTTATATTGAAACTAATTAACTCAAACTCTATAGTGATAGGATACTAATACAATTTTTTTTATGATTATTCATATTTGAAAAACTATGGTCTTTCCCTATTCATAATAAGAAAAACATAGAATAACCCTATTACTATACCAGGTAAGGTTAGGTTTGGGAAAATAATTCCTAACTACTGCATACACACTAGTTAATCCAAAAACCAGAAGAAAATGACGATCCTTGAAATATAAATCACATCACATAAAGAAAACTTCTTCTACCCATGGTCTCATAAATATTAATAATTCATTTATTTGCATGCATGATTCATGATAATTGAACCAAATATAGAAAGAATATACTTATTTAAACATTAAAAATTACTCATTTTTGGGTTAAATGATGAGGATCCAAATGAAATTCCATCTATTATAATGAGATATAATTCAAGACACCTAATTCTATATAGAAAAAAGTATTTATTTTTTAAAGATAATTATTTATCAAATTTCCCCTTAATAATTCCCATATAAAAATACCACTAAAACTCATACACTCGTAAGGGAATGTATTTATTTATAATAATTTTTGATAATGATAATGAAATTTAAAGGGGAAGTATAAACTAATGTGACTCCAAATTTCATTGGAAAATCCATATTTAACCACTATAGATAACCATATAAAAACAAAAAAAATCAACAAATCCATAGAGATTGTTTATAAGTATAATATTTTTGACATGGTATACTATATTAGTATCACCATAAAGATTATCTTTTGGAATATATAAAAGTGGAAATTTTGGGTTGTTTTTTAAGCTCTCTTTGTTTCAAACTAGGGTTGACCCGCTTCCTCTTTACATCAACAGTCTCTTAATTACCAAAATTGGGTATATATATAAATTAATTATTTCCCATAAGATACGGAATAATTTCATATATATTTAAATAATAATTCATTAACTCAATATTTTTGGTTTTATAAGAAAATATATCCTTGATTGAATATCATAATGGATACCAATTATAAGATATAGACTATTCAAGTTATTATCTGAGAACAAAAAATGAAAATGTGGTAGTACTCTGAAGAAAAGAATATTATAGACATTCACTAATTAATCAATCTAACTAAATAAAAATAACTCAATCATTGTTTCCTCCTTAGTGTCCTTTTTGTAAAACTATTGAATTATAAATTTCTTGAAACCACCATGTGACTAGTTCTTTAGAATTATTTCTCAAATATCAAATTTCCACCATTTATATCTAGGTCCTTCATTTGGGAATGCAGAATACATGATCAAATATCCATCAATAATCTAGAAAAAAATTATCCCAATATTTATCAACAAATCTTAGAGACCTAAAACCATACTATCCTCAGAAGATAGGTGGCAAATGGTCCTGGAATTCCTATGTCTAATCAATAGATTCAATTAAACAATAACCTACACCACAATCCATATCCTTACATCTTTGAATTACCAATGCAACAAAACTAAGATTGAATAAAGGGGTTTCTTTTAATGAATCATCTATTTGTTCCTCAAATAATACATTAAAGATTTCTTGGTGGGGGGATAATTATATAATAGAGAACAAAAAAAAACAAAAATAATTAGAAACCTAATATGAAAAAAGGTGAAAATTCAATTTATTGAAATAATACAGACATATTTTCAAATCATTGAGAAATTTAGAAAATAAAATATTTAATAGATACCCAAAAAAATTAAACAATTCATCAAGAAATAAAATTTATATGAAGCTAGGAAAATTTCATAACATTTTTCAAATTCTATATCACCATTAATACCCAGAAAAATAATATTTTGATTCCATCAAAACCAAGAATAAGAAAACATGAAAAATCTCTTAAAACCTTGAAATTCTCACATTAATATACCATTATTTCACAAAAAATTCATATAATTTTTTTACAACTTCTTAAAATGAATTACTCATTATTATAAAAATTTTAAAATAAACATGTCCCTCATATATATTAAATGTAATGCTTAAAGAAAATCATATCTCAGTGTTTTTCATTTTTAATGGACAATTAAAGTCTATTGAAAAAATGACCACATTACATTGAAAACAACATGAAAATTTCTAAAAAAATATATATATACATATAATTAAACCTCTTAAAATAAATAGAAATTAAAACCCTATAAAATGAACTAAAATCCATCCTCAAATAATACATACACACACACATATATATATTCGATGAAATAAATCTTCTTATGTATCTAAATGTCCTAGAAACCCAAGAAAATATTCCCTGAACAAGTGATAATCAATAAAAAAGTTGATATTAAAATATAAGAGAAAAATCAATCATAAAAGGAAAATAATTTCAATAGTGATTAGTGTGGCTACATACATCTCCATACCATGAACTATCAAGGAAAACTACCATTTAATATTTACATAACCAAATCCATAGTTACTTCATAGTTAACTAATGTATTATCATTATCTATGAACAAAAATAATTCTTTCTATTTCAACACAAAATCATATTTATTCTTAATATGACACATATAACATTAACATGAAACATATCACCATTTATTTAGATCAAAATAACTCAGTACCAATCCAAAATAAAATATCATAACCAATTTATATGTCCCAACTACCTAAGGATTCTCAAGGCTCGACACACAAAAGAGTTTTCTAGATACTCTCTCTAACATGCCTCGTAGGATATAGTTGTCTTATATTTTTACTAATATTTATAACAAAATAAAACACGTCTCTAATAATTTTTTTTGTAATAATGAAACTTAGTTGAAGTCATCATCTCACCAAAAAGTAGTCTACCATAAGGGTTGAATAATTTTTTGAATACCTTGGACTAGAAACATGTTTTTGTGCATCATAACTAATCATGAAAGGAATGAATTACAATTTTATTGAATGTAAATAACAAAACCTCCACCAATATGTCTGATATTAAAATTAAACACGGTCTCATGTCATTCCTAATAGATAATATGGATAAATAATATAAAATTACTAAAAAATTAGTAACTAAATAAACTAAAAACTCTCCAATCATAAAGTGTAATTATAAGCAAAACATAATCATCAACATGGGACATAATTAAGGAAAAATCCAAAACATAAATATTCTAAAGAATTATTTAATATTTAAAAGGATAAAATGGCACTATATATATATATTAATTTCTATAAAACAAAAATGTTATATATAAAAAATGAATACAACTAAATAGTTGTGTGTGTTGAGAAGAATATGCTTCACGTGCCATATCCACTGTGTATTAATCAAAAAATGACCCTCTATGGCTGTGAGGAAACATGTTAAGACATATATAAAATTAAAAGTATAGTATGTACATAAATATTGTGTATATATAGTCTTATAAACAAATTTAATATAGTATTCCACGAAATACTCATTTCAATTATTTTTGAGAAACAATTCATGTACACTACTTTCAAATACAACATATAAAAGTAATATTATTTTCCAATAAATAAAAAAATACTTTGTTATTTTTCCTTTACAAAACCATATTTCTTCCTAACATAAGAAAATATAATAAATAAAATATATAAGAGAATATATTTATGGTAAATGATGGAACACTTATTCAAAAAAATATTGTACTTTATTTTATTTCATATAAAATAGAAAATCAATCTTTTTAAGGACCAATTTTTTTGAATTATGATAAAATTTTACAAAATTACCAATTCTAGAATATCCCCAAAAAACATGATTTAAAAAAAATTACTTATACCATATAAATTTCTATTATAATATAAATAATAATTTATGTAACCATAAATATAAAAAAAACTATAAACATTAAGAAATACTAATAAACTATAAATGTAATAAAAAAGAATAACGTGAACCATAAAAAACTATAAGTAAAACAAAATTTTGCCTAAAATTAATAATATACACCAATAAAAACCTATTATATAAAATGAAAAAAATTATGACATATTAGTCCCCATAGCATAATGAACAAAGAACTAAAGGGGGTGTTGATAGACCTAACCCAATAAAAAAATTATCATTTTCTTTGATGATATTTGCTATTTTCATCCTTAGTTTTCATTCCCAACCTCCATATGTAGAAATAAACACCAATAAAGAGGGATTATAATATACTAATAGGGTGAAATATAGTTTGTAATCTCTAATTGTGAAATAAATATCACTTGAACTCTGAAATATCTACCATAGAATTTTTAATAAATATAAAATAGAGGTTAGAAATAAAGTATATATAAATATTGTGCCATAAAAAAACACAAACTCAAGCCTCACCTCTGATCACTATTCAAGTAATTATTCTCCTTCTATAATTATAATCAATCACACATTTCACATTATAACATTTCATATTAAAATAAAGAGTAGTACAAGGGGGTTGTCCCAACTAGTGTGAAAACCCAGTATTAATTCATTTATTATGTATTCCAAAATATAATTTTAGGATTAAATAATTATCAGTAAATCAAATTACAAACTCAATATAACTAAAAATAAATCATGTCATTCAAAATATGATAACCATAGTAAAAAATGATTACATAAAAAATTTATAAAAACATAATAAAATCAAATTTTAAAACATTAAAATATCTAAACATAGATTTATTTTTTAAGAGCACAACAAAATAAAACATATCCAAATATTATAGGTGATAATAAATTCATTTGTAAAAATTATATGATTATATCATATGAAAAAACAAAATATTTATTTTATAAAACACCTACATTATAAAATTAAACATGAAAAATAATTTCATACATTTAATGTTAAAAACATATTTATTCCAACCCATGTTTAATTAAAAATATTTTTATTCATCATGATATAATTATAGTTACATAATATTGTTTTTATAATAATGAAATCACTATTTGATAAAGGAACACATCCATGATTTCATAAAATGAAGGGATGGTAGAGTGTCACCTAAAATGAGACAATCAATCTATTAACAGGATACAATATCCCATAATTAGAAAAAGTGATAAAACCTTATCATACCAATATATTCTATATCACCGATAAACCCTATATATAATTTTTTCTTGAAAAAATAATATTTCTCTATTACCAATAATGGGAATAATGAAGAAATGTGATGGTGAAATAAGAGAGGATGAGATAAGCATTGTGAAATATCCTTGATGAGTCATTATATATTAGAATACAACATAAAAATGATATTAACTAGAAGGAAACCATGGGTCGTATAATACAATGATTTCAAGTAAAATTCCATGTTACTCCAATAAATTATTATACATTATACTCATTTGATATATATATATATATATTTATTTAATTTACATATATATACTTCATGAGAACATACATTATTATAGTTTTGAATATCTAAAATCACATATGATTATAAAAATTATATGACATAGAGATAGTGCATTTTATTTGAGTGTAATAATCATTGAATATGATAATGCACCTATATTAATTTATTGACATACAAAATATCCATCCATGAATATCATAGTGAGTTAGTTCCAAGGGTTTATCCACTGAAATCTCTACTATAATTTATTGATAATTTACGTTATTTTATTTATGACATGAATAATATATCAACTCCTTTTATATTCCTAACATACAAATATCTCAAACTCCCATTTCATAAGAAAACAAATTTATGATTCATTGGTAAATATAATATAATATTTCATCACAAAAATCTCTTTCATCATTAACCTTAATACAACCAATGATTTTAGATTATATAACAAAAGTTATTTTTCATCTATTTAATTATCACTTATTCATTTATAACCAACATTTAAATCGTTTAACAAGAAATAAAAAATTCTAAATATCATTTAAATTACATTTCAAAAATCTATAAATTAAAGTTTAAGTTATCAATAAATAATCAAAAAGTAAAGAATGATTTGATTTCAACGTATTTTTCCTAACCTAAATATATCCAAAACTTTTTTGGAACATCCATTATTTATAATTGTAATGAAAACATATTTTCCTACTTCTCAAAAGTCAAAATTCTTCATACCTATTTTCATGTGACATGAGAAGTGAATATTCAATATTTTAAGTTACATTTATTATTATTATCTTAGATAAAATTTAATAAACAATTATTTTTCTTTATCATTTTTGATTATTATAAAAACATTGGATTCATTTTTCAAATTTATTTATGTTTATAGGTTTTATAATAAAATCCTTCCCAGAATGAAACATTTGGTCATTAATTCAAAAAAGTCCATTTAAAAACCGAAATTAAATCACAAAATTTATTTGGAATGTTTTAGCCTACTTTTTAACATGTTTTCTTAAAGTGTGTTTCCTACTCATTCAAATCAAAATGTATATGACTTGAGTAATTGACCAGTCTTCTTCCATTGAATGAGAAAGTCTTTGACACATGACTAAAATTGTACAACACAAAAATATCCATAAATAAAACCCATTTCATACAATTTTTTCTTTGAAATAATAATTATTTATAGCTTCATTGTATATTATTGTTGATTTTGTTAATTTAATAATAATTATGATATTTTTTACACCTTTTACAATAATATGTTGACTCTTTAATGTATCATTATCCTTTAAATCATATTTTTAATTGAAATTGAACTTTCTAAAAGAATATTATTTAAATACTTTTTTATCATAACATAGTACATGTTATTTATCATTGGTTGATATCCAACCATATTCTCCTAAACATTAAGAACATGGGAAAAATATAATTTTTTTTAATATTGATTATAATTATCATTAGTGTTAATATATATATCACAAGTATTCTCAATACCATTTAAACATTCAAAAACATCTACAAATAATTTTCACAAATCAAATTATTTTTATAAAATTATTTTAACCATCCAATAACTTTTATTATTAAATTTTGTTTTCATTTTATATTTTTTTTATTTTCTTAATTATGGATTTATTAAACGTATTCTCCATGAATAGTGATACATTGAAACAATTATCTTCCTTCAACAAGGAAAGAATTATTTTTCCATTTCTTTTTTCAATAATATTTTATTTTTTAGTAAATTCACTAATATCATATTCACCTTCTCATGTTTATATATCATCACCAAACATTATATCATTTTTCGATTCTCTATGAATGAAATGTATTCTTATTTTTTCTCTCCATCACTACATAACTGTCATTAACTATCCACATCCTTAAGTAATTTCCCATTATTATCACTATGTTAATAACCAAATTAAATTTTATTTTCAGATATTATAGCATCATATATATTTTATAAAGTATTTATTCTTTTAATTCATTTGATATCGTTTATTTTCCATTAGAAGTGAACATCATTTTATAATACCATAATTTTTTCTTCCTTGAAAAATATAAATAACAAATCACAGTCATAATAATATTAATATTAATTTATCTTAAAATAATTATTAGAAATTTGAACATATTCTTTAAAATTGAAACAATTAAATAGATACTTACCAATATATTTTTACTTTTATTTTTTAACATTACTTTAGAAAAGTTACATGATATTATAAAACATAACTTCACTATATTTATCCTAAATAGAAATATCTACATATTCCTTGAAATAATTTTGAGACTTCCAATTATTCTTGTGTTATAAATAAATTTTACTCTCACTAATACTTATATTGAATAACAAATGTTATACCCTCATAATGTTTGTAATTTTTATGTTTTAAAAATCACCCATTGGAAGTGATTTCAAATCAAGATCATTAAGAGGTGAATAATTTGAATCAAAACTAATTTACATGATATGAAGTATCTTCTTGAAAATCATGAAATGTTTTAGTATTTATATAAGGCCACATGTATAGATAAAATTATAATTCAATATACTAAAGAAATAATTTGACATTTCTTATTAATTTTTTTATATATATTAAAATTAGGGTATCCAAATTTGAATCACAAAATATTTCACTTTAAAAATACATTCATGAATAATATATAACATCACTAATCCACAATTTATTATCTTATCCTATATAATATTATGATCTACATCTATGAAATTGATCATATGATAGTGTTTTACCAACACCATTCATTCCTAATGATTCTTCTGGAAACCATATTTATAACATTAACTTTTATAAAAGGAGTGAAATGGTTCATTAAAATATTAGATACATTTATAAACAATAATTTTTAATATAGAAACATTCACACCTTCTAGGTATAATAATGTTTACCATTAAATGAGGGAATAAATATATTGTTCCTTAAATTTATATGATCTTTTTTAAATCAAATTGAAAATATATATTTTTCCCAAATTTCATATGAAACTCCTTATATGTAGTGACACTACACCCAATAGAAACATGTGATTAACATATAATAATTGATAAATACTTAGATATATAGATAACACAATATTATCTATGAGGGGTTTTAGTTGATTTAAATTCTATTATACTATTTTACGAACCTCTATTCAAGATTCATAAACAGATTATATTAAATTTACACAATTGAACTGAACTAAATAGTTACTTTTTTATTATAAAGAAGAAAAACATCCAAAACAAGAAAAAAAGAAAAAAAAGATGAAAAATGTATAAGGGGGACTGAAATGGTGAAGGCCGAGGAAATCCCCTCTAATAAAATTAACCCCATCAGGTTTCAGAGAGAATATATCATGGAGACAGACAGGGTCATGGCCAAGGACTTCCAAAGATTCTAGGTAATCCACCACTTTGTTACCTTCATGCCAAGAATGTAGAAATTTGATGTGGTTTTTGATCATGCCTTTACACTTTGTGATTATATAGATGATCAACATGGAGGGGGGGAAATCATTTAGGGATTCATGGAGCATCTTTGAATTCGTTTACTCTTCATATAACATGATACCTTGCTGGTGATAAAGGTTGATACCCATGAGCAAAGCTTTGGCTTCGACCTGAAGAGAGGAACTATATCCCATGTAGGAATAGAATGCCAAGAGGACTTAACCCCTAGAGTATCAGACATACCCACCATCTCTTAAGACTCCCGTCCTATAAGAACAATCAATGTTGAGTTTAAGGCCCCTAGAGGGAGGATTCTATCGCACCGAGAGGCCGCAGGAGCTGCTGTCAGGTGTCTGTGCAATGTATGAAGCATGGATAATCCACCGCAAAGAGGGGGCAGCCCTCCAGTTTCCAGATAGACGAGCCAAATCAATAAGGGTGTTATTTTTCCTAAAGATGATAGAGTTGCTAGTGGGATAAACCCCCTCTTGTCTGAACTTATTTCTGGCTTGCCAGATAGACCAGCACCCTGCCAGAAGAATCATCGCGCGCTCCATCTTCTCCGGTCCTCTATCACCCAACCCATGGAACAACCTATCCAAGAATTGAATCTCTACCAGGTTAGAGTCCTAAAGTCCTGTGAACTCCCCTAAGGCACGACACACATCCCATGCCCAACCTCCCCGGAAAAAGGTGATAAGCACTTTCTTCCTTGAAGACTGTACATCATGAACACTGAGAAGCCAGAGGGATGCCAAAACATTTAATATTTTCGTCCATGGGTATCGCCTGATACCTGATCATCTATAAAAGAAAAGTGTATTTGGACAAGATCACCTTGGGCCGAAGTGTGTCATTCCAACTATCTTTCTCCTCTGCAGAGACCCGAGACCACCAATAATCCCGATTGGAGAAAGCGCCCGACGAAGAAAGGGTGAAGACACATCGATCAGGTTCCTACAACAAAGAAATGATATTGAAAACTGCCTGTTTCTCCTAATATAGAACAAAATTAATGAAGTCCGAGTGCAAATTGGCCTCCCTGAATGAAATGGTAGAGGCGGGAAACCCTGGGAATCTGAGCATAGTCCCAACCCAGTTGAGGTGCTAGAAAGAAAGGTCACCCCTCCCGATGATCCACTGAAATTGCAAAAGAAGCTCCGAAAATAGGTTAGCAATAGTGTGTAGTAAAGATGAAACCCAACCTTCAATCGGGGGATGGGTTCTCAATAGAGGATTCATAATTTTCCCCCATAGCGTACTCTATTCCAGTGCCTCCCAAGCCAGCCGTGCATGCATACAAATGAGAGTATCATTCAAGTTGCGGACATTAGTGCCTCCCTCCCTAGAAGACTTTGCAACCTTACCCCAAGAAGCCCAATGATTATTCATTTCCACCAGAGGATCCTAGAGAAATCTTGCCATGAGCTTCTCAATACAGGAAATGACACCCTTTGGCACCTTGACAGTAGAGAGAGATTGGACTGGAGTGGCTAAGAGAAAACTATTAATAAGAGAAATGTGTCCTCAAAAGGACAAAAACCTGTTTTTCTAGTTGTGAATGTGGTCCTCAATCTTGCTGAAAAAAAAGTTGAAATCCCAAATCTGTAATCTACCAGGGGTGATGGGAGCCCCAAGGTATTTCATTGGAAAACACCCCCTTTTCATGGAAAGAGTGAGCTGAATATTAGAATACCTTCTAGGGGAGAAGCTGTTTGGGATGAAGAAGAGACTCTCATCCTTATTGATAAGTTTTCCACTCCAGTGGCAGTAACCTTCCAAAATGTTGTTTAGGACTCTTATAGATTTTCCCCCCATTGAGAAAGACCAGGGTGTTATCTGCAAACATTAAGTGAGAGATGGTTGTAGCCCTCATGCTTCTCCTATAGGGAATAATCTCTCCATTATTGATGCTCCTATGAATGAGATGGCTGAGCACCTCTTGTGTTATGATGAAAATAGTTGGGGACAAAGGATCACCCTGCCTTAGTCCATGAATAGCTTTGAAGAAACTGAAGGACTTCCTCAAGAATGAGACTGCCATCCACTGAGAGCTGAAACATATGAAAACATAGTCAATAGTCTAGGAAGAGAAAACAATACATTCCATTACCTTTATAACGAATCCCCATTCCACTCGATCATAAGATTTATTCATGTCCATCTTGAGAGACACATTTTTCGCTCGGGTTTTGAAGTTCATATCTCCAATCATTTCTTGGGAAAGAGCTATAACACATTGTATGAACCTACCCCTCACAAAACCATGCTACTCCAAAGATATTCAACTTGGAAGATGTATGGAAAACCTGGAATTGATAACACTTACACGAACTTTATAATGAAATTTACACATAGACACTCCTCTATAGTGCATGATAGAAGATGGAATACTGTTCTTGGGAATGAGAATCATAGTAGCAGGGCATGCAATCCACAGAAAACTACCGCCCCTAAAGACGTACTGGATGGCCAAAATTATATCCCCATTAACCACATCCCATGTTTCTCTGTAGAAAGAGCCTAAAAATCCATCTGGCCTTGGGGCACTATCCGGGTGAAGATTCATCATGGCGTTATAAATCCCCTTTTCACCTGGAAGAGAGCTCAACCCTTCATTGTCCTGGCTTGAGACACAATAGGATATCACCTAAAAAATATCATTATCAAATCCTGTATATCCAGTGGTCATACAACTATTGGGACCAGCTATAAAATCTTGGAAATATGAGAGATCCATACCTCCAACAATATCCCTATCATCCGTGTAAGAGCCATCATTCAGAAGAAGGTTCAGTTTGATAGGTCTCTTCCTATCTTTAATATATGCATAAAAAAATCCTGTGCTTTTATCACCCTCACAGAGCTACTTGATTCTCACAGAATCCCTAGCCAAATGATTCTGAGCTAAGATCATAACAACAAGTTCTTGTTTTTTGGTAGCAAGCTTCTCAAAAGTATGGTCCTCCCATTCCTCTTCCAGCCGAGCTTCGAGCCTCTCAACCTCCTGCATGGTATAACTGATCTCACTATCAACCAGGGGGAAGTCTTTGTCCCACTAATGAATTCTAGATTTGTGTTTACGTAGTTTATTATGAAGGTAAAACCATGGGCCACTTTATCTAGGATAATTCTAAATACCATAAACCACGTCCTTGTATCCCGATTTACTGACCCATTGTTGGAGGAAATGGAACCTGTCCCGATGATCCCGCTCAGGAGAAAAAGAGACCAGCAGGGGGAGTGATCAAAAATGCCGCGAACAAGATGGATAAACTTAATATTGTAGAACTTAGAGATGGATTCCATATTGGCCAGACATTTGTCCAATCTGATCCAAGAACGGTGCAGGCCCCTTTGGTTATTGCACCATGTGAAGCAGTCTTCTGAGAACCCCAAATCAATAAGTCTACTCCTAGACATAAACTATGTAAACTCTCTACTGGACCTCCTCTAAAAAGGCCCACGACCTTTCTTTTCCTCCGTGTTGGCAATGATATTAAAATCTCCACTGACAAACCATTACTGATTTCCCAGGAGAAAAACACTAAGATCACTTCAAAGCTTGGTCTGTTGGAGGGGATCACATCTCCCATACATAACGGTCTGAAGTAGGAGATATTCAACCTACTCACTTTAGTAGTGATGAATTGTTCACCTACTTGTATAAGCTCTACATAGGTACTCTTATTCCAAAATATCCATTTATGACTGTTAGAAGGTTCACCAAGAAGATAACCATGTAGCTTAAACTTCCAAGAGAATTCCTGAATTCTGGAAGAGGAGAGCTTAGGATCAATGATGGATACAACAATAGCTTTATGTTTTCTTAAGATAGAGGAGGCAAAATCATATTTAACCTGGGTCCCAAGGCCATGGGCATTCCAGATGACTGTAGCATTCATTAGAAGGATAAGGCTCTGGCATTGGCCCTAGAGATAATAGCCACCTTGAAATGGGATATCGATCCCTCCTTACAATTCCTTGCTTTAGAGCGAGTACAAACACCCTCTCGAATATACACTTTTCTACCAGGTGAAGAAACAAACTCTACAGAATAGATATTAGATGATCCTTGATCCTTGAGAATAGGAGGGGGAGTGCTCTCTGAAACCAAGTGGATAGACCACTGGGGAACAATCTGTAGCACCTGGCAAAGACCAGATGGACCAGGCCTAGGGCGTACATCCAAGATGTGAAATTTTTTTATTATATATTTGGATTTCAATGGTATAATTTGGATTAAAATTAAGATAATATTGGAGTTTTTTTAGAAATGTAAAGGAAAAATGATTTCATAAAACAAATCCTACTCATAGCCAACATCCATTGGAGTATAAAAATTCCACGAGGTAACCAAATTTTCCCACTGTTATTTTATACCATAGAGATATATCAAGTAGAGATGGGTAATGTTATTCATGGTTTAATGTTGTTGAAATAACCCTAGAGGATCAATCATTGTTGCGTAGCTTTGGGTAGAAGAAACCGTACTAGGCTTGACTAGTACTTCAGATATTTTCAAACACTCCTATAGTCAATATAATGAAGATAACCTAGACAAAATTCCTATTAAATGTGGTGAAAGTTCACATTGGAAACTATTATAATATACATAAGAATTTATAGATAGAGAGAAATTATGTTTTCTAAATTATTTCTCCCCACCACTCCCAAAGGGTTTCTACATTCTTATGCTTTATCTAAATAACCTAGGTTATGGATCACTAATAATAACATGAAGGGACACCAATTGAGACTTACTCAAAAATAATATGTTTTAGAAAAGTCCATGAATCAATATGAAAAAGTAATTGGTAGTTGACTAAACTAGTATTTTCCATGAGACTACATCATATGAGTTTCATTTATACTATTGTTTAGTTTTACAAATAATATGGTTGATTTAAGTTGTATTTTTGATATATGGGAAAAGGGCCATCATAGATTTCAAAATAATATATTCGAGGACTTAAATATCACTTCTTACTAATTAATCTATGTCATAATAAATATTAATTATTCTATATCTTCTATAAATATAGTTAGTTTCAAACTTTAACAGAAAAAATTAACATTTTACAACTTGGCGGTGTTTAGTATGCATCATATTTATCCATGTTAGAAAATATCAAAATTACTCAAGCTCATATATTATTGGGGTATTTGAAAGGAAATATTTATATAATAATTGAGGGGTCATCGATGAGTTTCATGCATTAGAGTAAAGGTAAATAAAAAGAAAATTTTGTTTCAAAATAAGGTATTTAATGCATAGAGGATTGAGATGTAATGATAACTTCTACAACCAATAATCTATAGAGATATTTTTTCCTTTAATTTATAATTGTGTAATCATTGAACTTTTTTAATGATTATCAAATAAAAATCATATAGTCTATCCATTCTTAGTTAATTTGTTTTATTTAATTTATTATATCCCCCACTCTATGATAATTAATATATTCAATATTGAAAAACAGTCAACCAGGAGTGGATATTTTAATCACAGAGGGTGGAATCGATAGAGTTGATACATATAATTATTTCTTAAATTCATCACCACTCATGAATTCATTGTAATTTTTTTTTTCAATTACTCACAAAAGTAATTATATAATATAATTGATTTTTGATGGTGATAAATATTATAGGATGTACCTCAATTTGATAGAGGTGAGTGGGAAGAGGGATCCAACATAACTCTGACTTTTACTTAAATATACAACATAATAAATCTAGGTTATCATTGGATAACTCAACCAAATTAATTGGTTGACTTAGTTAGGTTTTTACACTAACCAATAGGAAAAAATATTTTTTGGTGGTCTTAGAGTTATTAATATGATAAAATTCCAAATTGGAGTTAAATTAAATTAAATAATAAAAACCCATATCTTTAATCTTTTCCGTTAAAATTTATCATTTCTCAAATATTTAACACATTAAGTTAGTTATATAGCTTAATTTATTTTATCTTAGATTATATTCACTTCAGTAGAACATTATTGAAGTTCAAACAAATTTATCTAAGATCACAATATTCACTCCTTATTATTCAATGGATTTGCGTAGTAATTTTACTTTACTACTCTTTTATTCTTAGATATTGTTAATGAAAGATATAAATTCTGAACACTAACCTCCTTAAGGAGTCAAAAACATACTGAGGCCAACCATTTTTGGCCTTGCTTCTTAGGAGTAATAGAATCGAGCAGAACTAAAAAATATTTCGGTTATATCCAAACATATGTCTCCTGCAACTTTGTTTCCAGATTTAAATTATTATTTTTTAAATATTTTTTTCATTTTTATTTTATTTAACATGTGTCATTTTTGTAGTATTATCTAAATAGGTATTACATAATATAGGGATATAACTCCCAACCATATGAGTAAACATACATTCAATAGGGTTCTATTTGTTAGGAGTCAAAAAATATAAACAGTGGAAATAACATGTATAAGGATGGAATGATTCATACCTATTTGGGTTTGATGAATTCTAATTGTAACTAAATTTTTAAACTTATTACAAATCTTCAGAAGTAATGCAAAAATTTTTTATCAACAAAGTAAGAAATTGTGATGAGAAGATAATTTATTTGAATTTTGAATTTTAGGTTCCTCAATGTTAAAATTAAAATCAAGGATTGAGGGAAATGATATAGATTTAATCAAATATATAGAAATTGAAAATTAAGACAATTTAATGAACCTTAAATAACATGAATATATTGTTGAAATAAGTAATAAAGCTAGTGATAAAATTTCTTTATGTTTAAAAATCATTATTTCATGTCTTGATAAAAGAAGACAGGTATCTATAGAGAAAGGGAAGCTAGAGGAAGCATACTTTATTGTAGTAAATAAATTGGATGGAAATAAAATTTATGATTACATTAACTATTAGTAAGAATTGATATACCTACCATATTGAGGGGAAAAGTAGGATCCAATCATGATGTAACCCATTGATGAAATGGTTAACAAGATAATGAGGTGATTTATTGATGAATAAAAAACCATAATCAAATAGTTTGTATGAGATATTTTGGATGAAGAGTTTTAATGTAATTAACACATTGAAATCTTTTTAAAGAAATACCACCACTCTAGAAAATATAAAAAAAATTATTCTAAAACATAATTATAAATTAAATAATGAAAATTTGAGAAGAATATTGAAGATGAGGATACTTATTTTAAGAATGTAGTAATTTTTGAGGAGAAAGGATTTCTGGTACTTGAATGAGAGACTAAAGAGAAAAGTAAAATTTAGAGTCTCATATTAAAATTCATGGAGTAAGAAGATGATAAATTTATGGGGGATGAATAATTTTTTTATATTTCTAAAATTTTAAATGATAAATTATCTCCATAAACTATAATAAAGTGAACTAATACTAAAAAACGAGTATCTATAATAAATTGATTAACAGAGGAATCATATGGGTAGAATAAAATAATTGAAATTGAAGAAAGAGCATAAAAAACATTATAAGAGTAATTGCTATTGGAATACAAAAGTATACCATACAATTTGAGTATATGAGTTAATAGAGTATAGTAGTGATATAAGATTTTTTGGAGAGTGTTAGATTTTTTTATGGAAAACCATTTCTGACACTATAAAGAGATATTAATGTTACCAAAATGAACATATTTACTATATAAATACTAGAATAAAATAAATAGTAAGTAATATTGTAATGATATATTATTATTCTAGATAAAATATTTTTTAAAGACAAACACCCCATCTCCTATAAAAGAGTAAATTCCTACCAAAAGCCAAAACATTATCACCAAATTCATGAATGATGAAGTGGTGGTGTATGCAAGATAAAAAAATTATAAATATTTTGAATTAATTATTGATTCATTAAAAAAACTACGAACCAAATTCCCCTAAAAATGGTGTTAATTTATAACTAGTTAACATGTGGGAAAAATAAATTTGGATGAGATGAATTTTACAATAGTTTTACAACTGGACTAGTTATATTTGAATTATTTTATGGTTATGTAAATCTCTTGGTATGGCCTAGCTTAAATACCTAATACAAAGCACATGTTGGAGGTAAAATTATTTTTCACATTTATCTTAGGAACTAGTATGGAATTTTTTTTGAATCTTTTTAGGATGTTTTTTATAGGTTGATCCCCCCACCCAACCATGATATTTTTCAGAGTTATTTTTAATTGACACCTACACTTCACATGGTTACTGTATTTTTATATGATAATATATATGAGATCCAGGATAAAAATAGAGAGAGAAAACCCAAATAAAATAAGCCACAATACCATTATAATAATTTAATGTTCAAATATATGAAGTTTCAGTAAATAGGATAGATTTGTATTTTCTTCATTATTTTTGGGCCATCCTTGTGCATCATATACATTACTAAGTGGAATGAATCCCCTCACCATTATTGAATATTTATGATACTATTCTATAATACTATTGAATATGAATCCTCAAAATCCCAAATTTTTGTTTATCTATTTAGCTAATATTAGAGGCATCAACATCTAAAAGATATATTTCTCCATCATAGATAAATTTGAAATCATCATGATAATAAATTTAACTGATATGGGTAAAAAATTGTAAAATTATAGTTCATTTTCAATTTTTTTTGTTTTCAAAATATAATTTTAAATATAATTTAAATTAATAACTTTGATATTTAGAATATTACATTTTATTGACTATTTATACGTGTTCATTACATAACTTTATTATTTGATATATTTTAATTCTCATTCACTATACGGTTATATACCATTATATAAAGACTTTATTATACCATATTACATGGGAGAACTTGGTATGTTCATAACTAACATAACATTAATAATTTTCTTATCAAATCACTATGATCCTTAATTGATTTAATTTTATTGATATCATTAATTGATATGGTATGAAGATATTTTTCCTTGAACCTTAAATTATATTTGATCATTAATGTATCAATTAATAACTATGGAATACCATGATATATAAAATTTCATGATTATTCTTTTCATTATTTGGATATAGAGTTGGGTGTTTCATGGTACTATTAGGTGATAGAGCAATGAATTTTGTGTGGTGGAGTCATCTCTTACTAATTTTTGAAATCTATTTAAAAAAAATCAAAAAAATTTCATATGAGGTTCCTAAATTATTTTAAAAATGAATAAAGGAAAAATAAAATAAAATAAACTAGAAAAAAGTGGAATGTATATTTAAAAGAGTAACTAAATTAAATAATTTTATTCAATTTTTTTTGAAAAAAAACTACCAAAAGGGACTATGTACAGTTTGGGTCATTAATATAAGGCGGGTTGATGGATGAATTCATTTTATTGTGAATTACCTAAGTTTCCTAGATTAATGTTTAAGAAAATATCCCCATTTATAATCCTCTGATTTTATTTTTATTTATGTTTGTTCCACAAATAAATACACTCAATTTCATTAAAAACTCAATTAAAAAGTTAATATGTTAATTATGGTTTGATTTATAATTTATAGATTTGGATAACATGAAAATATATGGGGAGAGTTCAAATAATTTATATTGATCAAAACTGAATATAATATGACATTAATTGATGGGTGAAGTGGAATTTTAGTTTGGTAACTAATAAATGGAATAATTATTTATAAATAATATAATGATATTATGGAATGAGAAGAAAATTTCATGAGTTGGTAAGTCACCATATTAGCTAGTGTTTGGAATGAGTTTTCACCTGCCTATTGATATTGAGCATTGGGCCTAATGGGCCATCAAACAATGAAATTATTATATTTCTGGTAGAGATGCTCAAAGGAAGTTGTATATTTAGTAGGTGGAGGAAATGGGAAGAGGTGCATATGATAACTACAAGATTTATAAGGATATAACCAAGGCTTCCCACGACTATCTTATCCTTTATTACCAGTTCCCCATTAGACAGAAGGTCCTCCTCTACAATGAAAGGCTGAAGCTGCATCCAGGTAATCTTCGTTCCCATTGATTTAGACCATACACTATTACTAGGGTCTCTCTATTCAGTGTTTTCCAGGTTCAAAATGAAGAAACCAAGAAAACCTTCACTATCATTGGGCAGCAAATAAATCACTTCCATGAATCTATTTTGGAGTCCCCGATGGAGGAACTCTATGTTCAAGAAGTAATATATCAATGACAATCATCAGGTTTTATCCTTCCTTCTCACATTCTCTTCTATTACAGTTAGGAAAATTCACACTTAAGGTGTGGGGGGATGGGTACATTCCTGGGTTAGTTAGGATTTTTCATTGTCTTTATTCTTTCTTCATTTTTTGCCTTCTTTATGGTTTTTCACTTTTCCATATCTTTTTTAGTTTATTTTAATATTCATCATCTTTTTTTCTTACCTATTTCACCATATTTAAGGTATATTTACTTCTTCCCCTCTTTTAGTCACAAAATCATGGAACTTACCAAAAATACATGTTGAATTTTTTATTCCATATTGATTTAACATTTGATGAAAACCTCATGCTATTATGGATTGACTGTTTTAATGAATTTAACATCATGAAGTGATTTATGGTGAATTGGGTTTCTATCAGTGATATAAATAGTTGTATCTCTGTAAAACCTCTGAGATGATTGATGCCCCTTGTGTGAGTAGTTTTTGGGACAACTTTGTCACTATTATCTCCACACATTTTTGCACCAAACCACAAAGTTTGAATATTTTTTACTTAATAGATGGTAAATATATGTTAGGTTAATATTTTTCATCTTAAATTTATATTTCCATACATTCGTTCCTTATCCGATCTGTTTCATTACTGCACCATATTGACCTATGCATGTGTAACTGATATCCGACTGTTATACGCCCTAAAAAAATAAAAAAATAAAATAAAAAAAGGATCCAAATCAAAAAAAATTGGTTTGTGTCATGGGCAGGTCAAAAACCACTCCTCCCCAACATTTTATCTTGTTATAATTATTATAATTAGTGTCATTAGGAGAGCTAACAAGGTTTAAGAGATGAGTGTGTGATTTTTTCCAAATGAAAATTCTAAAAAAAACAAAAATAATAAATGTGGGGAGTGATGAAATGTGAAAAATATGGGGATATCTAGATCAAGAGTTATAGTTTGGCTTTTGGGAATGTTTAAGTGAGTGGGTCTTGAAATATGATTGTAAAAGATGTAGGGTTGGTTTTGTGGACAAAATCTTTTAAGCTGAGAAATGTTAAAATAACCTATATTTATTTGACAAAACAAGGAAAGAATGGCATGGAAGGGTTTTCATACACACACATGTAGAGTTAGTGGCATGGTTGACTTATGAATTCCTTGATCAATTCGGTATCATGGATCACTTTGCATTTAATTGTGATATGATTTATGAGACATCTTTTTCCATTTTCAATAAAAATAACTCCTTTGTGTGGTTTGTGCATTAATCACATTACTTTAATTAATTAAAATTTACTCAGAAGTTAAATTTTCATGATGTTGGTAATATCTACATGCATAATTTATAAAAATGTAACTTTTCCCAAGAGTGAAAATGTTTAGGTGTGGGGGTGTGATCGTACCACGATTCAGTGTGTCATTTTCACCCTTACAGCATTGTATTAAACTGAATTTGTGTTGTAAATTAAAATTATAATAACCAAATGAATTTCATGTTTGATTAAGTTATTTTAAGTTTATCACTGTTAAATATGGCAATGTTTCTTGTTTTGATTATATCATTGAAGGTGGAGGTGATTTGGAGGACCCATGATGAAGTCCAAGAAATATGGGCCAAACTACATAGGATCCAAGCACACCAGTGGATTAAAGAAAAAACTGCTACTAGACCGGGCATTAAAATGTGTTGCAATTTAATGGGATAGTTCATATTTTAATAGGATACATTTCATATCGAGTAACCCAATCCCGATTCGGCTTCTATGGGGGACATCCGAACTGATCTGTCCAAGCCATCGAATATGCACAATGTTAAAAGTGACGTTTTTTAATATTTAAATATCTCGAGATTTGATTGTCCAAAAGACACCGAACATTCGGTGGTGTTAGTAAATATGTGGTTCTACAACATTCCAGTTTTGTCAAAAGGGATATTCGACTGTCTAGTAGCCAAAACCCATCCTTTAGGTGGATTATCAAAATCTAGGTACCCAACACCACTTCCCATTTTGGCTATAAAAAGGAACATTGGGAAAACCATTTGGATGTTCAATAAAGAAGTGAAGATATGCAATTTTGGTGTCCTAGAGGAGTCTCATACTCATCCTATATGTTCTGGAGGCCCCTATCCTCAAAGGGGGATCAAATATGATGGCGAAGGTCCACCTGAGCCTCCTCCTCCTCTCAATGGAGAGCTAAATGGTGGAAGATTATTTTGAGGGAGCTACACACACTTGGGAAAGAGTTTTGATACTATTTCTTCTACTGGTTTTCTATAATTTGTGTATTAAATATTTCACTTATTTTTATCTTGACATTCTTCTCCCCTGAATTCATTTCTTTTGATATAATTAAGTGAAACACTTTTTATTTTAACACTGATTGGGTTGAAATTTCATGTGGGAATCTTATGCTGCTCCGATTGGACAACACAAGCATCTTTTCTCTCTCACACATACATGCGATTTCAGTATTATTTTGTATCCCTTGTTCTATAATTGAGAACCAATCCTTTACAACATGATCATGGTGTTAAGGGTTGCTTCTTTGTGCATCGTTTTAAGGGGTAAAAGGGTAGTCTGACTCACAAGACTTAAAACTATCTTCGGAAAGTGACAAGAAACTTGTTAGGTTGAAAACCCACAAAGGAAACACTATGTAAAATTTGAGTTTTAGCTCGCGAGACCAACACATTCTATGGTCTAGGAAAAATAGCAAGTAATCAAAATATTAAGAGGCACAAATCTTGTTAGGTAAAAAACATGCAAAGGGCGGCCTAAGAAAAAGTCAAGTTATACCATCTAATTATATATCATAAAAAAATGACGAAAAAAATTGGATTATAATTGAAAAATACATAAATATTGTTGGGACTTTCATGTGACCTTATTAATTTTCAAGTCACTCTCACTAATTCCCATGGATAAAGAAAAAATTAGAGCATGATTCAATCATTTCAATTTAATTATTTCATTGGATTGTGATTTAGATTGACATATGGTTGAGATTATTATATAAAATATTTTTGAATATAATTTATAAAAATTATAGGAAAGGTTGAAGTAGAATCACTGGAGAGAAAAACATTTTCATTCCAACTAATGTAAATAGAAAGGGTATCCTTAATTGGTAGCCTCTCCATATGAGAAGAGCATGAAATTAAAAAAGATGTTCAACAGTTTTAAAAAATTGTATCAGTGTCTAGTTAAATTATTTTATAGCTCGGTGGATCTATAACAATGTTATAGTCTTGTATTTCACACCTTCCTTCAATTCCTCTACCTCCTTCAATGTGTCAAGACAAGCCTTTTCCCTTTCCTCCAATAATCATTGTCCCTCATAAATCACTATTGTGGAACATACCCATTCTTGATTAATCCAATCCTGTTCTTTCCTATGATTCTCCACTTCCTAGATAATATGATTTGATAATGACCATTGCTTCATGAGTTCTCCCTACTGCCTCTCATCTGCCCCAACATTCTCAAATTCTATATTCATAAATATTTTTCTAGTAGCGGCAATATGATCCATGGACTATACAATAGAAATATGAGATTCAAGTGCTCTAGTTTCTTCCCAGGATGTGAACACTTGCTTCACAATGTCAAAAATTTCATGATAATTGAACCCTAGAAACCCTAGGGTTGAAAATATACAATGTAGTCTGGGAAGATTCATGTAAATATAAACTATAGGTGTTTGAGAAATCAACCTACAAATTATTTTCCATACTTTTTGGTGACCGGGATACAGGCGGGATATGCCCTCTTCATCGGTTTCAGATTCTCTCCCTAATGGTAGATGATATTCAGGAAGGATATTTACCAGATAAGGTCTTGACCCAATAAAATCAGTATGACTTGACCCATCGGCGACCGCATCTCCGGCTGCATTGGTAGGAGGTAATGTTGGGGAATCAACCACAGTTTCAAGTACTTATGGTTTTGGTCCTGAAATCAATAGGGAGACAAGTAAATACTCCATATTATGGAAGGTAAATAACATAAAAAACAAACGCCAAAGTAGAATGATTGGAAGGGTTGAAAACTAACCTTTTCCCATCGAAGCATCAATGACTTCGACTTCTATTGTGGAATCACAAACCAGTAGAGGCAGAACAACATATTGTACATGAAATTTCATTTCAAGGTCATCTAAAGGCACCCATGGATCTAGGCCATGACCAACAGGGTTGGTAACCTCCAGAAGATTACTTAGAGAAATTATTCCCATAGGGATAACTGGTTTGGAAAAGATTCATGATGGACAGTTCCAAACCTCCTGGAACTAGAGTCACTAGCTCCCCTATGGTTATGTCCCCCAGAAGAGTGACCGTGCTGTCCTGACACATCTAAATGATTATGATTTTAAGGCTGATTTAAACTCTTAGGAATACCCTAGTTCGTCTCTCATGAAGCGTTGGTGGGTTTATAGTGTGTGTTTTTGAAAAGAAGTGCTAAAATACGAAGTCATTTTGCAAATAGTTTTAGGATGAAATGACTTGATTAAATGTTTAAAAGTTGAGAAACCATATGGATTTTAAAAAATACGAGATAAAAGGGTTAAATGTGATTCCACTATAGAAATTTAAATTTCATTGTTCATAGATATTCATTTAGGTTTGGAGTAATTCCTTGGATGAAATTAATTGGAATCCCGATTAATTCCTAAGATTTTATTTCAATGCTTAAAGAACCAAACCTTGACATAAAAATCATATTGTCAAGGTCCAGGACATATGAATAGAATAAGAGCTTCCAAATAATATTTAAATCTCATGAAGGTGGGTCTGAAAAGGATTCTTGTGCTGCCCAATCAGAACATCACAAGTCACGCACTCAAAACCTCATACAGACCGGTTAGAAATTAAGAGTATCTCAATCACATGCATCAAAACAAGAATTAAAATATGGAATTTTGTTATATAAATGGAACAAAATTTTTTCACACCCAAATTACTCCAAACTAGTAGTGAAAATAAGAATCGGAACTCCCTTAACATGTTCGTTGCTCCCTGACAACGAACGCCCATTATTTAGATCGACATTGGGAGGAGGAGGAAGCTCTGGTGGAACTCCTTCATTCATGATCCCTCTATGAGGATAGGGGCAGCTAGAATTTCAAGGATGAGGAGACATCTCCATGACTTCAGAATGGTAGAGTTTCACTTATAGTTCGAACTCCCAAATGGGGTTCCCAAGGTACCTTTTTATAGCCAAAATGTGAAGTGGTTTTGGGCACTCGGATTTTGAGAAACCACTTGGAGGATGGTTTTAGACTACTAGAAATTCTAATATCCCTTTTTAAAAAATTGGAAATTTGTATACCCATGTCTTGAATATCACCATAAAAAGTTTGGAATCATTTGGATAATCACTGCTTGAGATATTGATATATTATAGAATGCCACTTTTAACTTTGTGAATATTCGGTGTCTTGGATAGATCAGTTCGGATGGGCCCTATAATAGAAGAATCAGGATTGGATTCCTTGAGATGAAATATAGCCTATTAAATTCTGGAGCATCGAAAAAATTTTCATCACATTGGGATGCACAGTCTAGTAGTAGTGTGTCGATTAATCAACTGGTGTGCTTGGATCCTGGGCGGTTTGGCCCAAATTTCTTGGACTTCATCATGAGTTATCCAAATCACCTCCACCTTCAATGATATTATCAAAACAAGTAACATTTCCATTTGTAAAAGTGATAAAAATAAAATTACTTAATCAAACTTGAAGTCCATTTTATTATTATATTTGGAATTTACAATACAAATTCAGTTTAATACAATGGGTTAAGGGTGAAAATAATATATTTAATTGTGGTACGATCACACCCCCACCTAAACATTTGCACTCCTAGGAAAAGATACATTTTCATAAATTACGTATGTATATATTACCAATATAATGAAGATTTAACATCTGAGGAAATTTTATTTCATTAAAGTAATGTGATAAATGCACAAACCACACCTAGGAGTTCTTCCTAATGAAAATGGAAAACGATGACTCATAAATTATATCACAGTGAAATTCAAAGAGACTCATGATACCAAATTGGGGAAAGAATTTAGAAGTCTACCATGCCACTAACTTCCCAGGTGTGTGTGTGAAAACCATTCCATGCCATTCTTTCCACCTTTTATCCAATAAATATATGCAATTTTAACATTTTTCAGCTAAAAATATTTTGTTCACCGAACCTTCCCTACATCTTTTGTAATCATATTTCAACACCCACTCACATAAGCATTCCCAGAAGTCCAAACATAAGCTCCCGACCAAGATATCCCCATATGCTGCACATTTCATCACTCTAATCCTTTATTATTATTTTTTTTAGAAGTTGCAATTGTAAAAAATCTCAAACTCATCTCTCAACCCTAATTTGACCTTCTCACAACACTAATTGTAATAGTTATAACAAGATAAAAGGTTGAGGAGGAGTGGGTTTTGACCTGCCCAAGACACAACCCAATTTTGTTTTGATTTTGATCTTCTTATTTTTTTTATTTTTTTTGAGGGCGTACAACAGTTGGATATCTGGTACACATGCATAGGTCAATCTGGTATTGTAATGAAGCCGATCAGATAAGGAAAAAATGTATAAAAATATCAATTTAAGATGAAAAATATTAACCTAAAATATATTTACCTTTTATTAATTTAGAAATATTCACACTTTTTGGTTTGGTTCAAAAATATGTGGAGATACTAGTGACAAAGTTTTCCCCAAAACTACTAAAAAAGGGGAATAATTCATCTCAGAGGTTTCACAGAGATACAAATATTTATATTATTGAAAAAAAACAAATTCACTAAAAATCACTTCTTGATGTGAAATTCATACAAAAATTCATTCCATAATATCTTTAGGTTTTCATCAAATGTTAAATCAACATGGAATAAAAACTTTTAACAAGAATTTTCAGTAAGTTCCATGATTTTGTAACCAGAAGGGGGATTAAAAATACCATAAAGAAGGAGAAAAAGAGGAGAAAGAAGAAAGACGATGAAAAATCTAATGAAATAAAATATACGGGGAAAAGAGAAAATACCATAAAGAAGGAGAAAAAGATAATAAAGAAGAAATATGATGAAAAATCTTAACTAACCCAAGAATGTGACCATCCCCCCCACACCTAAATTGTGAAATGTCCTCACTGTAATACAAGAGAATGTGAGAAGGAAGGATAAAACCTGGTGAGTGTCATTCATATATTGCTTCTTGAACATGGAGTTCCTCCATTGGGGACTCCTAAATTGATTCATGGAATTTCTTTAGCTGCTACCCATTGACAATGAAGGTTTTCTTGGTTTCATTATTTTGAACCTGGACAACACCAAATGGAGAAACGTTAGTAATAGTGTGTGGTTCAAACCAATGCGAAAAAAGATTACCTATATGTAACTTCATCCTTTCATTGTAGAGGAGGACCATCTTCCCTATGTGGAAGTGACGACGATGGATGAGATGGTCATGGGAAGCCTTGGTTCACTTCTTATAAATCATAGAGTTCTCATATGCATCTCTTATCATTTCCTCCATCTCATTAATTTGCAACTTCCTTTGGGTACCCACACAAGAAATATTAGATTTGCATTGTTTGATGGACCAGTAGGCCCAATGCTCAATCTCAACAGGGAGGTGAAAACTCTTTCCAAACACAAGCTGATATGGTGACATGCCAATGGGGGTTTTGAAAGTAGTACAGTAATCCCGTAATGAAACATCGAGTCTAAGACACCAATATTTTCTGTTGGGTTGAACCATTTTTCCAGAATCTGTCTTACCTCCCTATTTAACACCTCAGCTTGACCATTGGTCTGTGGGTGATATTTATTAGACACTCTCTGACCGACCCCATACCGAAACCAAAGAGATTTCATTGTTCAGTTGCATAAATGATAACCCTGGTCACTAATGATGAACCTAGGTAAGTGAAATCTACAGAAGATTTGGGTTCTAAAAAATTATATAACTGCCTTAGATTCATCAGTCCTTGTAGTTCGTTCCTCTACCCATTTTGAAAAAAAATACACTACCAATATAATGTACATGTAACTAAATGAATTATGGAATGGTCCCGTAAAGTCAATTCCCCAAACATAGAAAATGTCAAGGAAGAGAAAGGTTTTTTGTGGAATCTCATTATTTTAGATACATTCACCATTCTTTGATAACAAGGACATGATTTATAGAAGTCATGGGTATCGTGAAACAATGTTGGCCAAAAGAGACCAGAACTGAGGACCTTGTGAGCAGTTCGATGAGGACCAAATTGGCTCTCACAAGAAAGAGTGTGGAAGAGCCTAATGATGGACTGTAACTCACTATGAGGAACAAAAATCCTGAGGACTTGATCACTACAGGTGCACCAAAGGTAGGGGTCATCCCAAATGTACCAACATGACTCGTGTTTTAGACGGTCGGCCTGGTTTTTATTTAAATCAGTTGGAATTCAAGATACTTCCAAATAATTTACAATTTTAGCATACCAAAGAATGACATCTTGCACTCAGTACAATTGATCATCAGGAAACATGTCATTTATGGGAATAAAGGGGGATGAGTCAATGTCTGAGGATGGGAGAATCTTACTGATATGGTCATCCACCACATTATCTTCTCCTTTTTATCTCTAATTTCTAGTTTGGATTTTTAAAGGAGGAGCATCCAGCGAATGAGACATGGTTTGGCTTCTGGTTTCTTAAAGAGTTACTGGAGGGCTACAGGGTCTAAGAATACAATGAATTTGGACCCAAAAAGATATGACCTGAATTTATCAAAGGAAAAAATATTGTCAAAGAATTAATTTTTAGTTGTGATGTAGTTTTCTTGGTCAGGGTCCAAATTACTTGAGGAATAGGTAATGACATTTGGATCTCAATTGTCCCTTTGTGACAAGACTGCTCCAACTGCATAGTTAAAGGCATTAAACATGAGCTCAAATGGTAAATCCCACCATAGTGGTTGGATTATCGGGGGTGAATTAATACTCCATTTTAACTTATTAAAAGCTTACTCACATTCTTTATAAAAAAAAATTATTTTTTGGAGTATTCTGGAGAGGGGAAGTGCAATTTTACTAAATTCATGAATGAAATGACTGCAAAAGCCCGTATGACCTAGGAAAGACCGCACATCCCGTATATTTTTGAGGAATGGTAGAGAATAAATGACATCCATTTTTGATTTATCTACTTGGATACCATCCCTAGAAATGACATGCCCCAAAACAATACCTTTTCACACCATGAAATGGCATTTCTCATAATTTAATACAAGATTATTTTCAATACAATGACGTAGGACTGAACCAAAACTACTTAAACATTCATCAAAATAGGATCCATAAATAGTGAAATCATCCATGAAAACTTCCATGCAATAAATTCTCAAGAGGGAGTGAACTAGAAATTATGACTGTTAACTTGTTTCCATTCTCAAGATACGAATAAGTTAAATCTTGAGGAAGTTGTTTTAGTTCTAGTTCTGGTGGATTTTGTATTTATGAGAGTTTGTTTAAAAGTGAGAGTTCACTGATCTCATCTAACTGCTCAATGGTATCATCCTCAGATGAGGAATGAGCTTTTACAAGCATAGAAGTAGCATCGATGGTCATTAGATCCTCTGTGTTCTAGAAATCATCAATCCATGAACATGCATGACACTTTTATAGACCACTGCAAAAATAAATGCATGAATAATTTCCTAGAATTTCTATCAATGAAGAAACATCAGAAAGGGGATCAAGGGAATGAAATAAATTTTTTTAAAGGGAAGGCAGTACATCTATAGAATTAATAAAGGGAGAGGAATTTTCTTCTAAGGGGTACTTTATGGAATCAAGGATATTGAAGTGAACAATGTAACCACCATACTCCCTAGATAGTGTTCCATTGTGGAAATTAATTATGGTTTTCGAGGTTTTCAAGAAAGATCTCCCCAATATAATTGGTTCATGTCCATTCATACTATCATCTTCCATTTTTAGCACATAAATATCTGTAGGAAAAATTAAAATTTTCACCCTCACAAGAACATCCTATAACAAACCTGAAGGGTGTGAGGTAGTCTGGTTGGCCAATTGAACAATAATTCTAGTGGGATTTAGTTCCCTGACTTGCAATGTATAGTAAATGGAGTGAGGCATCACATTTATAAAAGCACCTAAATGAAGCATGGCATTGGAAAATGAATACTTCTGTATGGTGCATGGAATCGAGAATGTCCCAGGATAGTTTCACTTGGTGGGAAGTGATGGATCTATCAATGCTGATACATCCCACCAAGCTCACCTTTTCATCTCCATGAAGTCTCCTTCGGTGTGTACACATCTCCTCCATAAACATTGCATATCTTGGAATTTGTTTCCCAACATCAATCAAGGGGAATTTTACCAGCACTTTTTTTAAAGTTCCCAATATTTCCTTATCTAGTTCAGTTTCGATTTGTTTCCTAGGTTGGGTGGCCCTTTGGGGAAATGGATGAGGAATGGTTTTTCTAGGAGACTCATTGACATACATGCACTTTTTCTGGGAAGGGCTTCTCTCAAGACATGGTTTTTCAAAATTTGGAACATTTTCAATGGTTGGGATGGAAGTTTCCTCAGGAAGGGATGAATCTAGTGGAAGATTCGTTTGGTTTTTAAGTTTTTTTCCATTTCTAAGGGTGATGGCACTAACATTTCCCTTATCCCTAGGGTTATCTATAGGTTAAGAAGGTAGTTTACCTGACCCGTGACTCTGAATTTCCCCCACCGAGTTAGCTAGTTGGCCTAATTGGGTTTTGAGGTCTTGTATGGATGCCTGAGTGGTTTTTTGGAATTGGATATTGTTGGAAGCCGTTTTTTTTCATCATATATTCTAGGATAGGCTCAGGTTTCGGAGGGGTTTGTTGGAAAGGCCTTTGGGGTGGTTGGGTATTTTTGGGTGGTGGGGTTGGATGACTACTCCGAACCTGTTGGTTCCATTATTGTTGAGGTTGGTTTGAATAACTCCTTGCCTATAGGCTTGGTTTTCTTTACACATAGGATTGGATGGATAGTATGGTTCTTGCGTAAAGGGTTGTTTATTAGGGAGACCTAGAAATAGTTTCTCACAAATCTCAGAAGTTTCCTTTAACTGAGTACATTGGTCAGAGTAGTGGGTGTGAGAAGAACATATACCAAAATGGATGGGAGAAGGAGATTGGGATTTCTCTTGGGAAAGATAAAGTTATCGAAGAAGGGTACTTACCTCTTCAAACTTTGTGTCCACCTTCCTCTTAAATTTGGTACTTTGCACTTCATGGACACCTCGAATGGGTACATTGGACATTGTACACAATTTTTGAGTATTTTGTTCCATGTTCTAAATCTGATTTCTTGCATAAATTGGGGTCTTATCAACTAGCACACCACCTGCAGCAGCATCAATCATATTTCGATCAATAGTAATTAAACCTTCATAAAAATAGTGAATTAAAAGTTGATAACTTATTTGGTGGTGTGGACAACTTGAAAATAACCATTTAAAGTGTTCCAAATACTCATGTAATGTTTCCCCTGGTGATTTCCCTATACCATAGATTTATTTCCTTATAGTTGCAGTTTGAGAGGCTGGGAAATATTTTTCAAGAAAAAGATGTTTCATGTCTACCCAACCTTTAATTAGTGAACTAACATAGTAAAGCCAATATATTGCATTTTCTTATAATGAGAAACGGAATGCCCATAGATTTACTTATTATTCATCTACATTTGCAGGTTTTAATATAAAACACACAGTATGAAATTTTTTTAAATGCTCGTGTGGATATTCTCCAGGAAGTCCATGGAATCTTGGTAATAAATGAATTAAACCCGATTTTAGTTCAAAATTGGGTGCCTCGTATTGAATTTGAATATAGGTGGGATGGATATCAACATCATGTGAGGTTAGTTATTTTAATGTCCAGTTATTTTCAGCTATTTTATGCAAGTTTATTTTAGTTTTGATTTTGGTTTTGGAAAAAGAAGAAGAAGGATCGATAATAGTGTCGATGTTTTGTATGTCCTCCTTCGTAGGGTTCTCTTATGTGTCTCGGTGTCGCTGAGGTAGGATCCTCTCTGGTTCGAGTTCAAAAGGAGGTAAGTCTCCTAGATTAAAATGCATCATGCAACAAACCAACACAACAAATAGATCAGAATACAAAAATATAGGTAGAGGTATAATATAAAACAGATAAATTTTCACAAAATTTACAAAAAACATATCAAAAACACGAACTAAAAATCAAAGCGCTCCTTGGAAACGACACAAAAATTTGAACGCGTTGTCATGATATGTCAAAATGAATATGATTTTAAGGTTTCTTTATAGTCTAGGAAAGACCCTAGGTCATATTTCAAGGAGCATTGGTGGGTTTAGAGTGTGCATTCTCGAAAAAAAGTGCTAAAATAGGGGGTGATTTTGCAAATAGTTTTAGGATGAAATGACTTAATTAAAAGTTTAAAAGTTGAAAACCAAATGGATTTTAAAAAATATGAGATAAAAGGGTTCATTTTTATTTCTCTACCAACATTTCAAGTTCATTGTTCACCGATATTCATTTAGGTTTTAGAGTAATTCCTTGGCTGAAATTAATTGGAATCCCGATGAATTCATAAGCTTTTATTTCAATGATTAAAGAACCAAAACTTGACATAAAATTCATATTGTCAAGGACCAGAAATTATACATGGAATAAGAGCATCCAAATAAAATTGAAATATCAAGAAGGTGGGTATGAAAAGGATTATTGTGCTGCCCAATCGGAACAACACAAGTCACGCACTCAAAACCTCACACCGATCGTTTAGAAATTAAGTGTATCTCAATTAAATGCATCAAAAAAGAATTAAAATATGGAATTATGTAAGATAATTTGAGTGAAATGTTTTTAAACCCAAATTAATCCAAAATAGTAGCTTAAATAAGAATCGTAACTCCATTCACATGTTCATATCTCCCTCACAACGAACGCCCACCGTTTAGCTCGACATCGGGAGGAGGAGGAAGCTCGGGTGGAACTTATTCTTCATTCTTGATCCCCCTATGAGGATAGGGGACTCGAGAACTTCAAGGATGAGAGGGGGAATCCTATAGGAATTAAAAATAGAAGATATTATCTTCTGGTTCGAACTCCCAAATGGGTTTCCCAAGGTGTCTTTTTATAGCTAAAATGGGAAGTGGTTTTGGGAACCTAGATTTTGATAAACCACTTGGAGGATGGTTTTATACCACAAGATAGTAGAATATATCTTTTGACAAAACTAGAAAGTTATAGACACCAGTCTTGGTTAGAATCACCAAATTAATGGAATCATTTGGACAATAACCTCTCTAGATATTGAAATATTACGGAATGACACTTTTGATTTTGTGCATATTTGGTGGCTTGAATAGATCAGTTCATATGGGCCCCTTAGAAGCCGAATCAGGATTGTGTTCCTTGAGATGAAATGTATCCTATTAATGTCTGGACCCTACTAAAAATGTCAATCGATTTTGATGCATGGTCTAGTAGAAGGGTCCAAATTAATCCATTGGTGTTCTTGGATCATTGGCAGTTTGTCCCGTATTTTTTGGACTTCATCTTGGGTCCTCCAAATCACCTCCACCATCAATGATATTATCAAAACAAGTAAAATTTACCTTTTTAAAAGTGGTAAAAATAAAATATCTGAATCAAACATGAAGTGGATTTTGTTTTTATAGTTTGAATTTACAATATAAATTCTGTTTAATACAACGGTGTAAGGGTGAAAATAATATAGTGAATCATGGTATGATCAAATATCTGGGTAAGAGTTCTCAATTAGGTAATTGACTTTAGATGAAACTCCCTTCACAAGAGTTTGGTTTAGTTGGTTTGGGGTAGTCAACTTCTCAAGAATGGGAACCCCTTTGATATCCTCTAACAATTGGGGCTCCCCACCCAGCTCATCTGCTGCTATCAATATTTCCCCGTATTTCTCCATAATAACGGGATCAACACACCCAGGTAAGGTTTCTACTTCTAAATATTCCCCCACAATTAGGGAAGGGACCATATGATATTGAAAAATCTCTCTCTTAGGGATAATAATGTCCCCAACATCCTTAGTTGGAATTACCTCCCTGCCTTGTTCAGTCATAGTTGCTGGCTGTACCTCCTCTACATGATAATAAGGAAGGACCATGGAATCCTGGGCAGCTATCGCTTGGTTTCTTATTGGGGCTGCATAAAAATATATGCATTATGATTATAAAAATGGAAATATTTAGAATGAAAACTGGTTAAAGGGTTCTGGGGATCACCTGTAATACCCAATTTTATATGTATCGACATATATTTCACCTATCAATACTTCACTGTGTGCCAGAGAGATGACTCTATGGTAAGGGTAGTAGGAAAAACCGGCGGTGGAAATACTCCAGTGGGACTCAAAATGACTACCTCCATATCATCTCTAGTTCCATGATATCCATCCACAATAGCCCCCATATCTAAAGGGGCATCTAACTCCTACAAAAGTAAGGAATATAATTTTAGTATCCTTATAACAAGAACGAGTAAGGTTGAGGTTATAAAATATCACTACCTATCTTTCGACATCAATCAACTATGAGACTATTTCCCTGCATGCCACTGAATTATACTAATAAGGTCTGTCTTTTGAAGAAATAAGGTTGGTGTCTATCTCATTCAGATACATGACTACTTCACCCAGATATTCCTTAGTAGAAATCCATGAGAGATAAATGGCTGCACAAAAAATTAGAAGATCATATCAATCTTTTTGAATTAGCTCCCATATGTCCTCATTGGAAGCGCTCAATATCAATTCATCCTATTCCCTCTAGGCCTCTGGGAATGTAGTAGTAGGGGGAATGGATAATGCTAGAGGATCGGTCTAGAGAATCATAACAGATGTCATAAACCACAATTTATTCCTAGGTACACTTGTGACCCTAGAACTCTTAGGGGATGGATTCTTGCAAGGCACTGGGAAAGGGAGAGGAATTTCCCCTGCTTCCATCACAGTAGGAAAATCATTAATATTTTCATCCAATGAAGAGTGACCATCATTATCGTCATCTTTTCCAACCTATGGCCTCATCATGGAAAGTAATCGATGATAGTATCTAAAAAGATTTTTCCAATCATGAATCAGAGTTTCAAGATCCTAAAGGTAACAATTCAACCTTTGAGGACCCTCATCGTAGTTAATGTATGCAGGTTCTAACATGTAACCAATATTGGTTAAAGAAACCTCCCTCTCTTGAAGAAACTGCAACAACGTATAGGGAGAATGACAAAGAAATGATTTACTACCCCTTAGAAAGTCCCATTGCTTCCAAGACATGGCAAACATAGGTGTTTGGCATTTATCAGTAGCACCAATAGACCAAGTCATCGAACCCAAAGCTTTCAAATATTTACTCTATGGTTCAAAAACAAGAGAATTCTATGGATATTTCCATAGTAGAAAATGATCGATGGTTTTATTTTTCTTCCATTCAGCTCCAAACACTTTAGGGGACATGAGAATGGGAACCAACTCTACTAGATGGCCATTTGGGTATGATCAAATCTAGATATCAGCATAACCTTCTTTGAGGTTGGGAAAAAAATGCTCAGGACCAGGAATCTTAATCCCAAACTATGTGTATTCTAAGGTAAACATTAGAAACAATTGTCAGGATATCAGGAAATGTTTTTCCTGGTGTCCACTACAGATAGCAGGAGGACACAAAATTTGGACATCGTTAAATTGATGACTAAATCTATAAGGAAGATATCTATTACATATAATTTCCCCATTAATACGGGAAACCAATACACCCTCTCTTAAAGAAAAGAGACATCCCTAGTAAATAACGACCTCTGATTCATCATTAACTAAAATACAGGTAGGGGAAGACTAAGGATTATAAATAAAGTTTTCATGACAGTTGATTCAGGCCATCAAATGTCATTCATTCCATTCATTCTGTTCTTTCTACTTATCCTATGTGGCACATCCAACCAATATGACCTCACTGGTACTCTGAATATATGACCAAAGAACATCATTCAAAATTAATAGGGAATTTATAAATACATAACCCCCATATGGGATCCTATCTAGAACCAAAGGATGTGGAAAGGCCCTACCACCTGGTGAGGCATATTCCCCTCACTGATCAGACACAACAAGAGATAAATTTTCACTAGTACTAGAATGGTATGTTTAATACATTTACTGATGGCCAACTAAGCCTCCATGATGAAGGTTGTAGCTTTGACCTTGGGACTGGAATCATATGTCGGTAAAAGCTAGCAACTCTGAAACCAAACTAAGAAAGCTTCCAATTGAAACAAATGGTCAATATCAGGAACAAGTTCCAATCCCTCTTTGTGGAACTGACCCTCCTCTAAGACAATATAGTAGGAACCCACTCGCCTTTAGTGTCCTTTGTTGGGTAGGATCTGGATTTGCATGCATGTGGTTCTTGACAACTTCACTTAGAAAAGGAAGTAATCCAATCATAAAATGGGACATCTTTCTTCAGGAAAGGGTTGGTATAATTAGAAAGGGTTTTGGATCTGTGTATAAGTTTCTTAGCTAGAGGAGGAATACCCTACTTATTATCCCATGTGAAGGAAGGTAGGAATTATTCATATATATCCCTGAGCATGGGAACCCCTGAAATTAATAGAATATCCCATAATCTCATACCGACCTCCCCATGGACAAGATGAAAGGTGTTGGTATCTGAGCACCATCAACTCAGAAACAATGAAATAAGGGTGCTGGTTCGATGAGTGTAGGTTTGTGATACCTAGATAGCCTCATATAACCCCGTGGTCTAAAATTCAACTCGAAATTCCTCACATCTTTGGAGGACCCAGAAAGGACACTCCCATTCCAAACCAAATGAACCTTTAAAACGAAGGTCCCATTTTGAGGACTAACCATGCTCCTAATTTTACGTGGCATTCTATTCAATATTGTGGTAGCAATAGGCCTTGTCATCTAGCACTTGTCTTGCATCCTCCAGTGATTGTGGGGTATAGTTAAATAAGGACCCAACAACAATTTATTTATGTATGAATCATCCTTTCAACAAAATGAGGGCCTTAGGAATTTTCCAAAATGATCCAAGCTACAGGTTGGTCAGTCTGACACAGTTTCAGAATCACCATGTCAGATTGTAGGCCAAATCCATAAATACTTAGCCTATATTAAGTGGGATATTCTTTTTGACCCACACTAAGGAGATGAGATAAAGAATAATGCAATGAAACAACTGGGATTGGATTTTCAATTGATTCAACCATTATTTTAACTTTTCATTAGTAGCTGAAAGGAAAGTGGAGGCAAGGAAAGATAGTTGTGAAGGGTTAGACTCCATATTTTCCATGTATTAAAATTACATGAATGAAAAAGTGTTATCCTACAAAAGAATTGAAATGAAGTGAAGAAAATTACGCATATCAAAGGCCCTACATAAGAATGGTCCATGGGGATTATTGTCTGTGAACCAAAAGTTCGCGAAAGGCACGCAGTGCAATGACCTATGAATAATTGGCCAAAAAACCATTAGTTCACAGGATGATCATCCCATGAATAGTGTACCAAAACCTCTATACACAGATATTCGAACTCACCATTCATAGATATTTAAATTCGGTTCATGGATTCAATGTTCAGTTCGCAAATGAAGATGGCCACAAAAGGTCTGTGGTATGT
This sequence comes from Viscum album, assembly GCA_963277665.1. Lineage (NCBI taxonomy): Eukaryota > Viridiplantae > Streptophyta > Magnoliopsida > Santalales > Viscaceae > Viscum > Viscum album. The sequence continues at coordinate 398,533,531 of OY728145.1, forward strand.
TTGAGTAAGAAAGAAAGAGTGTTCCTTCAGTTCATTTTGTTCACTGAGAAAAGTGGTATTAGAAAAATGACTTAGTCCCCCTATTTAAAGGTGTGGTCCCCTTCTATGGGTATTAAAACATACAAAAAACTGACTTATGTCAAGACCAATTTCTACATTGGAATAACCTTCTCTTCATCCAGATCGGAGCCCATTCTAAGAGTGGAATTTGTTTGGTCCAGAAAATTTGAAAAAGGAAGTAAAATAGTCTCATAATGTGGTAAAAGGAAGAAAGAAGAACCAAATGGTCATTTGAAGAAGAGTGTCAAAGAAGCCAGTAAATTTAGAAAAGGAACGACTGTACCATAAAGGGAAATATCCTTCATGGACTACTCCTTCACACGGTGGTCCACTTCGCAAAGCACCCATGAATTGACCAGTTCTTGGGATAGAGACTACGATGGTAGACCTCTACGAATTCTGTTTTTTCATGGAATGGAGGTATAGAAATTCACCCTGCATACTATTTTTTGCAGTCTTGGATAGTACGTGGGTGAGGTGCAACCGATGGTGTCCTATGAGCATTTTCATTCATGGGATTGAGGTGGTGATTTTTCCTCCACAAACACCAACCCCACAGGCCTCGATTGACAATGTCTTTGTGGGAAGAGGGTTTCTTCCTTGGTCTTCCACCAAAGATGTCGTGTGACCCACTGATCTAGCTCCCCTAGCCCTCTATAAAAAAACCCAAGGGGAGACATGGGACCAGATTGAGGAATTTTAGAGGATATTGATCGAAGAAACCATGAAAGAAGAAAGTTACACAAAAGAAGAACTTTTATGATGATTTCTTATAGGTATGAACCGATTCATAGCATCAAAGAATAAAATATAACAAAAATTGGTAGTCTACAAACCCAAATTCCATGGTGGATGAATTTCCATTGAAGTGAAAGACAAATTCCCTTTATTAAATTTGGAACCCCGCATAGAAAAACACTACGTGGGTGGAACCCTACAGCACATAGCACCACATTATATGGAAAAAACATGGTGCTGCGTTGAAAAATGCTAGGTAGATAGAGCTTGGTTCATGTAAAAAAATGCTACGTGGACTACATCTTGACTAATTTTAAATCTAGAAAATATCATTCAGTTTGAATTATTTTATTTTATTAATGTATCATGGTTTTCATTTTAGTTTGGTTTTAAATTTAATACATTCCACTAAACATGAATTTTAAATAATGAAAGGTATTTACAAACATCATGGGTTGTTACAGGTATTTAGCCAAATTTAGTCCCAAAAAATGGGAGATCATTTTATATGATTCATATGTAAGGGTAAATATGAAATCAAAATGGATATGTAGATGTCCTTCAGTTAACTGGTTAAAGGTATGTGGAAACCTATAGATGGAAAAATTCCAAATTCTAGGTAATTCACTTTAACATGATATTAATTTTGTTGGAAGATGAGAAACTCTCGGGGACTATTCTAGGATGTAAAAGAAGAAATGATTGTTAATAATATATATAAATGTGAATTATTATGGATATAGAAATATGATACATTTTATTTACATAACTCAATTTGAGTAGTGATATTTTATGTTTTAAATATATAAAAACTATTTTCTTGATATTCTTATGATAGGTTGAAGTAGTTTTATTGTGAGATTCACATGGTAGATGGAGTGACTATGTGATTCAAATGGTAGGTGGAGAAACAATGAGATTCACATTGTTGGGGTAGTGGCTATGAGTTTCTCATGGTGGGATGAATATTAATTATAAACAAACATAATTTTTAAAAGATCCATATAGATGAATAATAATAGATAATTTTTTTAATGGAAGTATGGATTCAAATGATGTGAATAATGAATAATAGTGGATAATTTGAGATAGTGTAACATGAATGAATAATATTGATTCACTTGAATATAGAGAAGGATATCCGCAAATGATAATTTATTGTATGTGAATTTCATATGTTAAGGTAGATGAATATAATTGTATGGAAATTCATTGTATTAATAATTTCTATATACATGATTTGAATATGATCAAAACAGGTAATTTTCTATGTATTGAAATTCAACATAGAAGTGATCCATTACATGTTCATAATTACTAATAGATATCAATGTGACCACAATGGACATAGTTGATGCACTTATCAAGATGTTTCAAGGGGTAGTTTAAATTACATAAATATAAATCATGATAATACTCATCATGATTTAGGAGGATTTATGTAGATTAAATAGGATTCATTTTTAGAATTATCCTATAACACAAATGGAGTTTAAATTACTATAGTACATGCACAAAATCATGCATGAAATCATAGGATTTTGACATGAAGTGAGTATTTTAGAGAGAATAGTAAATGGAGTTATTTGATATAATCTTTATTACCTGAATATGAATGTGTTATTTATGATACTTTAACTGTAAGGATAAATCCATGATTACAGTTAATGCATGCTTACATATATTCTTATATAGTTGAAATATATGCATTATAGAGGATTATATGTTCAAAGTTATAAATGAAAATGAATTGTAAGATTTATGAATAAAGAATAATCATAGACCATTATTCTATTAATTAAGATGTCACATCCACTTATATATAATTCATGTACAAATATTTATTTTAAGAAGATAATTTTATAGGGAAGTTTCAAAGAATAAAAAAACCAAGGACATTTATTTTACATGTGTTATAATTGTGATTTATGAAGTGATTTTATGTAAAGAATAAGTTACCATTTTTTTATATCTAGTAGAAGGTATTACTCATAGATCCATGAGGATTTCAATTATCATAAAATATTGTAATTTAAAACATGTGTTTATGTGGTTGATTGAACACAGATGGAGGAAGAAACTATTAGTGAAACTAACACTGTATCATTTTAGTATCATACAAGCAAATATATATATATATATATATATCTATGTTATTTAATAATATTGTTTTGAGATAATAAATATGATTCTAGAGAGGAAATGTTGGTGTCAACTGAGAAGACTTTATATGTTTCATCTTTTAAAAATTAATGTTAAGGTATTTGGTGTAAGTGATCAAAATATTAAACCATTTAATTTTTTAAAATCATTAAAAAAATAGTAGGCTAATGTATTTATATTTCATAGAATAATGGATATTTTCTCAAATGATATCCTTATATAAATCTATATAATAATATAAAATATGTATCACATGTATATTAGGATTTAGGGAAAACCTATTTTAGGTACAACCTTAAATAAACATTATATTCAATTTGAGAGGAGAAAACTGATGGGTTATTTTAATCAGGGATTCCACTATTTTTAGAATAAGAGATAAATTTTAGATTATATGATTGACAAGGGGAATACATAATACCAAGAAAGTTTTATATGATGGGGTTGGTTTTGGAAATTTCTCTATCTTAGTAAAACCTAGATGTTGGATAGTGTTCATGGGAGATTCCCCAAGTTTATAGGGCCTCAATTATCTAGGGGAATATAAGATAATTATTATCAATGTGTCCTCTCGTTGGTATTATATGATTTATTAGTACTATTGAGAATGTCTATTTAGATAATTAGATGTGGTGTGAAAATTTTAAGAAGGATAATTTTCATAATCGTCCCCCCTTCTGGGGTGACATCAAGCATGAAGACATTTCATATTTCTAAAATTTATTGTCCTAATAAGGGATCGGTGTGTTAAAACATGGAATCCCCTCAATGATGAATTATGATAAATGTATATTACTAAATACAATCAGTATAATTTTATGTGTAAACTAGGGAAATCATTATTAATGATTTTATATATCACAATGAGAAATTATGAACACACATATTGGATGTATTTTAATTATGTTTTTCATGATTCTTATTAGTAGAATAAAATCGGAAAAAACTTTCCAGAACATAATTATTGAATTTCAATTCATATATTCTTCAATAAATCCACTTTAATGGGTGAAATAGAATATGACCTTACTGGTGAAGGAGTTATCCATTGGAAAAGGGCATTGACCCAGATATTTCCCAAGTCTCTAAAATATAACATATTGAATTTATTAGATAAATATTTCGATATTCCCTTTATTTGCACATATAAAATATCTTCCACTTCTATTGGTATATTCTCTAGTGTTATTCATCCCACATTAATGAAAAATGAAATTAAAATTTCCTTCCTCTATGAACATTTTCACATGAAAATCTATAAAATTCTATTTTCTTATTATTCTACATGTTAGGAAACACATAAATGTTTATGTAGTTAATCATATATTATGATAACTAATTTTGAAAAATAAAAAGGTTTTTACTTCCAGTTCCCTTCTTATTTTAGTTTCTCGAGGGAACAATCATGTCATTTTCCATAATAATCATTTTCAAAACAATTCCTAATGTTTCCATCCATTGACTAAAACCCAAAATCATATTGTGGGAAGCAATAGTCATAATGAAAAATAATATTACAAAAAAATATTTTATAGTATGTTTAAATAATGGCATCATCTTTTCAATATATGACACAATAATTATAACCTAGGTAATACATGATCATCATCTATTCAAATCCTTCATAATGGTTCACAAATAAAATGTGAATTAACCAAGTAATATCTACAATGAGTGTGAAATAATATGTGCAGTAAGGGAACAATCACAGTTAAAAATAATGGTCATCTAGATTTACTAAACCAACTCTTTTTAGGGTTATTACCACTAGATGCATATATGCTATAACCATATCCACTTGTATTGTCCAAAAAAAGATATATTATATGAAAACCATATAATCTCTACCTTAACAAAACTTTTGGATGTCATACTATATGTACTCATATACTTAGGGTTTTCACTAAAGTATCCTCATCCTAGTTTTGGAAGATAACCAATCCTTAATCTGATACCAAATTTAGTGAACCGTATTTTTGTATATAATTACTACATATTATTAGCTAAATTTTCCTTACATATCATTATGATCCACACTAAAACCATAGAGGTTTAGTGTCTTTGAAAACAAGGGTAGACAAATAATTATTTTATAAAAACATTTAAATTATATCTCACTATGTTCTTCATGTCTAGTACCCTTCTAGGCCTAATATACATAAAGAAAATATTCTTATCACATGGAATAAAAAACATAAAAAATGGTGATCTTATATTATAATTAAGGGTATACAAGAGAGATATCAATGGATGTTTAATAATAATATGAGTATAACGGTATGAGATTGTGATCCTAACATTTCATGATCATACCAAGTAATTAATATAACATTATTACGATTCAGGGAATTATTCTTGGAAATTAATAAGATTTGAATAATAAGGAAATAAAAAAATATAATCCATGAAAAAATAACACTGGTTTAAGATCCGGTAAAGAAAGAGTATCATAAACCGTGGAAAAATCATTATCATTGAAATATTCTTTCAAATCTACCCACAAATAAATTCATCACATGTTATACTTGGGATAATAATCTATTTAACTACTTTAGGCTTCTAATAACCTCCTACGTACCCTGTTTTGGTCTTGGGATAACCTACTGTACACCCTCTTTAATTATTTTGATAACCTATTGTGTAATAATATTTCCCATAAATCATTAATCTTTACCAAATACAAATTATATTATTTCATGCACACCCATCACATAATCAAAATTCCATTAATATGCATTCAATAAGATAAAAAAACATTACCAATTTTATAATAACAAAACATAAATAAAATAATTTGTATTTTTAAACATCTCATTTTCATAATCATGAAACTTATAGAGAGTAAATAAGGATGGAATCAATGGATCATATCTTAAGTAAATCATGAAATTTAAATTTCACTGAAATATTTTCTGAGGATTTTTTTTTCATTTTTAGATGACATATTTAGAATATAAAAATTTCTCAAATATTAATTAAAAAATTATTATTAAAAAGAACCAAAGAATATTTTTAAGGATTATTCAATTAAAATAATGGTCATGATAATTGGAAAATTATTTCATGTCATATACAATTAAAGAAAAAATTACATTCATAGTATTTTAAAAATAAAAAATGACTTGTTCAAAATCCTTTAGATTTTTTTAAAACCATTATAAATAATGTAAAATTAATAAACAAAATTGACTTTATAAAACATTTAAATTATATGTAAGAACATTTATTCAAAATTTATTAATGTTATTGACATGGTATAAAAAATTCATCGATCAAAGATTAAATAGGGTCAGCTTTCATTAAAAGAATTATTGATAATTTTAAGTTCCAAAGGGATAAAAAATGGTTATAATACATGAAATATCTAGAAAAAATTATAGTATAAGAAAAAATTATTTTATTTATCATATAAGTATTATATAATTTCACTTAATTTAAATTCAATCATAATTAATCCAGATTAAAATATGACTGAAACATAAATCCCCTACCACTTTGGTAAATTTGGAAAAATAATCAGCATGATAAAATAACGTTAACATATAGTTAATATTAGGTGATTTATGATATAAAGGTTTAAAGTGTCTATATATAAACCTCCTAACATATGATAGGTTCATATCATTACATATGTCTTATAGAAGACAATTTGATAAATGCTTATAAATTTGGCAATATTAGATTAAAAATATAATAAATGAGAGAACCATAGTTAGAATTTTAAATCCTTACAATTTTATGAGAATCATCATAAAATAAAATTTTTGTTAGTATATTAACTAAAAGAAATAATCAAGAGTAGAATATTTCATGCATCTCACAGAAATAAAAGGGAAACAAGAATCCCTTACCTTAAGTCTGACTTGAGTTATATGTGCTCTATCCACCTATATAATAAATATTTATTTATGAAAATTGTATTAAAAAATCATATTAAAACTTATAATAGCATATATTGTCCCTTTATATCATTTCAATTAACATTAATTAATAATTTATTATTAAGTTCATCGTTTTTAGCTGTTAAATGTTTTATTTTTCATGGATGTCTTGGTTTTCAAGATATATTCCCTCTACTTATGTCATGTTTCCATAATATTTATAATCCTAATAAATATATAAGTATCATATTTATTAATTATATACACTTTTATTATAATTTATTAAAATTGGTGATGAAAAATTAATTACACCACTTCATAGAGACGACAGTTCGTACTTATGCACAAGTGATGTTTCCACTTTTTGACTATAGTTATGAAAGAAAGATAAATAATAATTCACTCTTCCATAATTATTAATATGTCATATATTATATATATGTATATTAAATTAATCTATACTTAGTACCATAAACTTAAATTGAAAATTAAAAATGAATCAAATCGATTCGTGGAGGTGATAGTCCACACGCATGAATGGACAACATTTTCCCTTTCCAATGGATGAAACGATATGATTATAGATAATATAATAAAATTATATATGAATAAATTAATCCTAAATATCATTTATAAATATAAAATACATCATATTATCCATCTATGATCTATATTTGTGGAAAATGAATCATATCGCTCTGTGGAGGTGGTAGTCCACATGTATGCATGGGTGATTATTTCGTTTCCCATTTGATCAAAATGAGGGTGGATAATGGTGGTTACATAATAATAAAAATAGTTAATTATTTAGAATATAATAAATTCATTATTTCTTAATGGATTAAAAATATTTACAGGATTAGAGGAAGAAATAAAATTGATAGTACATTGTTAAGAGTTACACCTCTTCGTAGCGAAACGTCCCATAAATTACACCTTAATACTTGAAAGTATGATATTATTAAAAGATCAAAATATCAAATATGCGGATAATGAATATAGTATTATATTAGGTTAGTTAATAACCATGATAGAGTGATATATCTTTTTTGAATATGGGAGGATAGTATGTGCCCTTTTATATGAGAGGGGAGGAGAAACCTTATATTATATAAATTATTAAATTAATTTAAATTAATTTTCATGTTCATGTAGAGAAAAATTGAAATATTTATAATAAAGGATGAGGATAATTCCATTACTATTATCTAATAATTTTTATATAGGTTTAGGTTATGTTTTAACCCTTATCTGCTAGTTTTAACTCCCTTACATTAACCATTTTGATAATGATCAGAATTTCAATGTTTTTTACTCTTTACAGGTTACAAATGATGCTATGAATGGAAAATTGACTCATAAGATTAAAAATAATGATATTTCAGACCCTATACCATTTAATTGGTTTAATATATGATTTGTATAAAATTTAATTTATTTAATAATTGATTATTTAACTGAAGATACTTTTAATTTCACACTTCGGAATATTCACTAAGTCTGACATTAAAGAATATAATATTTAAATGGAATTAAAATAAAAAAATTTGAAGCTTAAATATTTTATTATGTTTATATAAAACATTTTTTAATAAAATAATTCAACCAAATTATATTATTTTTAATGTTTTAAAATTATTTTGTTGAGTTTTCTATTACCTGAAAAATTATTACGACACTGTTGCATATGAATTTAAGGTAATTATTACATCACTATAAATAAAAAATATGTTACCTTGATTAAAATTATTCAATAATATTTAATGATATAGTTTATAACTAAACATAAGATCCTTTTAACCCTATGGTAAAATATTTGAGTTATTAATACAAAGAGAGTGACGTTTTGGATTTATTATTTCCATAAAATAATATAAAGATTATAATCAAAGATAAATGACTCTATGTTACAATATTTTAGAAACATGGATGATAATATGAAAAATATATTCATTTAATAGGATAAATTCATATGTATTTTAGTTTTATAGTCCATATCTCATAAATTTAACCTTATTTTAACTTTTTTACCTTAACTGAGGTGAAAAATATTTACCGCTATTGCAATTCATAATGACCACAAATAAAAGGAACATATTAATAAAATTTGATCTTCCTAATTAAAAATATGTAATACATTATTAAATGTGAAATTTTTATATATATTTGGATTAAATATTATTATAAATGCATAAAGCACAATGAATTTTGTTTCCAGAGAAATGCGTTTTTGTGATTAAAAATGAACTTATACCAAAACAATGAAGAATATGTATTACTATATAATTAATTAGATTATTTATATTTAAATAATAATTACTTTTCATTAGGATTAAATTTATAACATAATGGATCATTTAAAATAAAATATCCAATGAAAATAAATTATAGATTTTCAAAAACCGGTATTTTCATTATTCATGGAAAAATTAATCATTTTCGAAAAATCCCAAAATTCCACCATAAGATATTTTTTATTCTGATTTAAAAAATTATGTCCTTTTATGAAATACAATTAAAAAAAATTGAAGAAATTATTGATAATATTTTCTTACAAAAATCAATAAAACCCAATTTTAAAAAATATGTATTTTTTAAAATAAATTGAAATTATTAACAAATATGTACTTATTTCCAAATTAATTAAACAATAAATTTGAATTTATAAGACCATTATCCATATTTTTCAAATTATAGTGTCTCAAAATCATACTATCCAATTCAACAACAAGGATATGATATTCACATTTAAATAATTATATTTTTATCATATATCGTAGTTAGCTTATAGCTCAGTGTTGCATGTTAAGACAAAATTTGAGAATATTATTCTTTTGAAATGAATTTTTAAGGTGTTATATATATTTTAATGAAGAATTATCCATTTATGAGTTATATAATATTCTTCTATACTATGAGATGAGAAAGGATCACGTATTCATGAAGATAAAAAAGGAGGAAATATCATTCAAAGCTATGAAAAATATCTATATTAAAGAGGAGGAAGCATAGGCCTCCAGTGAATAAGAATATGAAAAGAAGTTTGATTAAGATAATAATAGAAAAATATAACTAATATCTAAAAAATAATAAGTGATAATAAAAATACCAATAATAAAACACTCAAATTCCATTAATGCGAGGATACTAGATATCTTATAGCTGATTTTCTATGAAAGAGAATTGGAAAATGTGAAGATAATGAACCTAATGAAATACCCCAATGAAATAGGGGCAATTTTCCTAGAAAGTTTATAAATTTGGTTGGAGTAAGTATGAATTTCAACAGATAAAACGGGTGACCTTATTATCACAGAATAACAATACTACTATACTAAAAGTCATTAATATAAAGATGATGTTCAGGAAAACATTATGAACTTTATTACTTATGTATAAAAATAAGTTGAAATCTCAAGTATAAAATAATAAGAGAAGAATCATATATTGAAAATAAGGTAATTTATGAACTTAAAGTATGTCATTAGAGGAAAATATAACACAAGAAGGAAGTAAAATATCGGAATAGAGTGGTTAAAAAGATGAAGAGATAAAAACATAAATTTCAAAAAAAACTTATCATATTTATGAAATTAAGATATATAAAGATAATATTTTTAGAAATAATGATTACTATAAAATACTAAAAGAACATTTATATTAAAAAACAAATGAAAATTACTTAATCTAGGTGTTTTAAGGTAAAGAATACACTAGGAAAATTACAAAATATTATGATAAAGCTATGAAAAAAGGCTGATTTATCTCATGATTATGATCATTTATGTACCAAACCATAGAAAAAAACATAACATATGAAACACATAGATGGAAAATCATTTTATCTAATAGTTTTGGTTCAAAATTACAATCTTGAGAATCCTGGGTTGATAAAAACTCTAAAAATATCATTAAAGTGTATAGGAAAAATAAAATAATAAAAATAAGGAACTATTCTTCTAAACCATAGTTATTGGAGTTAAAAAAATTACAATGTAATTAAAATTAAAATTATTGAAATACTAAAATGTTTTCATTAATAATTGGTTTTAAATTTTACTATTAGTGATATGGGGTATTTGAGAACACATTTTATGTATTTTGGTACAATATTAATCTCCCATAGAGTTATAAAAGGAATGAATCAAATGGAATCTATTTAGAAAATAGTGGAATAAAGACTTAAGAAAAGAAATTCATAAGTAGAAATTTATCAATGTTACTTATCCAAATAATGTTTGATTATTTAGAGCAGAAATATTGGAGGAGAAATCATTAAGTTATCTTTACTATGGGATGTAATACCACACTTTTAGGTTAAGCTCAATATGCTTTTGAGGTTAATATCTCTTAGAAATAAAAAAAATTAAAAGTCACTTATTATTGAAGTGTCTCTAAAATATAGTAATAGGAGAAATAAATGGATTGTTTATAGTGGATACCCATTATGCATGATTAGAGACATAAAAATATTGAATAATAGCTAATAGAATGATAGTGGTGTTTTTACCATATGGAATGATATTTCACTAACGATAAATTAAATTAATGCAGTTGAAACTAAAATGAAAAATATGAATTTAGAAGATGTAATATTTATTTATGGGGTTGAATATAGCATACAAATTGAGTTTAATATTTGTGATGAAATACATGAGATTATTTTGAAAAAAAATTCCACATCAATAGAAAAAAATTGAAAAGTTATTATTTGTGGTGAAAGAGTCAGTAATAAGCTTTATCAAATTAGAGACTCAACTAATTATTGTTATTTTAGTTCAAAAGATGAAAGAATATTTTTAAATATAATATTAGCGAACTGATATAATTCATTTATATGTAAGATTTAAAAATGTAGATGTGCTATAAATCAATCCTTATCTCATTAAAGAATGTTAAGATTTATATAAAACATCATAAAGGGAAATATAACTCAAAAATGTCATAAAAATAGGGAAATCCATCCTAATGAATAACATCAGTTAGTATATGGTTATTTGTGTGGGATATAGAGACACAAATTTACTCATGGTGATTATAATTTAATCTATATAACTAATTATTACAACATAATGACTAATGTTATGTTCATTAAATGTTAATCAGATCTCTAAGATATGATTAATACTTTTTAGAAAAATGTTTAGAATAAATTGGGAATATTTATCATGATGATTGAATTTGATAATGGTATGTATATTTCATGAAAATTAATTCAATCCTAATTTGGAAAATATAGAATAAAACATCAGTATATTACTATTTATATTCTTACAAAAATGAGTGGTAGAGAGGAATAATAGAAGCCTGGTTGAGATGATGGAGAACATGTTGAAATTTATATAATCTCAAAGTTATACTAAATATAGGTTTTATGGAATGATATGTATATTAAAATAGGTTATTTTTAAGTCTAAGTTATAATTTACCCATTTATGTGAATTTTATAAGAATATTTATAATATGGACTACATGAGACTAATTTGTAGTCCATGTTTAATGAATATAAAGATTAAATACATTGGAATTATTAATGATATATACATGGAAGGTATCATTTTGGGATATTTATCCAATGGTATTAGCTATAAGTAATGTAAAAATAAGCTTTATAATGTGGTATAATGTTATCAAGTAAAAAAATTGAGATTAAATTGCGTAAAAGTATTTCATATAAAGCTGATTTATAGGATTATGATGAAGAAATTGATCAAGATCCTAAGGATAATAGTGATGAACAAGCTATAAATGAACCAATTGTTGTCACTAATGGATTTTATTAGACCAATGACGAAGAAGAGGATTCTTTTATAGGAATTTTTTTTATTAAAAACTTTAAAAAGCATATGGAAGAATTGAACATAACAAGAGTTCATAGGGAACCAATTCTAACAAAAAAGAGATTGAGACATGAAAATAAATATAATCTTATCACATATATTGAGCCTTATTTAATGGTAAATGATCTTGAGAACAAACAATTTGTAGATGATATAAATTATTATCTACATAAAATTAAGGTAAAATTCACTTTGTAAATTTTCCATAGATATAAATGGAAAATGTAATTAGGATTAAGTTACTATTTAGATTTAATTATAATGATATTGGAAAATTCTCAAGGAACATAACCAGACAAGTATACATGGGATATTCATAGGTTGAAGGATTTTACATTGTAGAAACAATTGATCTTGTTTAAATACTAGATTACAAATGTATATTCCTTAAAGTTTCATCTCATAGGACATATAAAATATATCATATAGACGAAATTTCCTCCTTCTTGAATGGAGAGCTAAAAAAAGAAGTTGATATTGAGTATCCAGATGGTTCTATTATTAAAAATAATGGAACAAGGGTTTACAAACATATTATTTCACTCAATGGGATAAAATATGTCCCCAGAGCCAAATATTCAAAGTTAGATGGACACTTGAGAGAGATGAATTTGAACGAAATCTATGAATTATTGATGCATAAATAATTTTAATAAATAAGGTCATAAAATATTTAATCATAAATTATGTGATAGATGGCCATTTTGTTTTTTATTTAGATCTATGTTATTCCTTGATCTTTTTACTAATTAACTAATTACTAAACTCAAAATTTTTCATGGTCATGTTTAAATTTATTTGGCCCATCTGGCACAATAGTAACTGGAGTGGTGTGTCACATGTCCCTAGGGATAGCTACCTATATTCCAAATGAATATGAGTATCATTAAGGGCCTATATGGGGGTAATGGAGAGACTATACCCTTGGAAGATATATAATAAGAATAAAAACATAGAAAAACATAAAAAATTTAAAATACAGGAAAAGAATTCAAATCACTAAAATGGTAATAAAAATTAATATCTAATATATTATTTCATTAATAAAATACTCAACTGATCTCCAATTGGAAAATCACATATTTACATATAGAATAATTATAAAAACATACCATATTGGAACTGATGAAATACCCATACCATCAAAAAACAATTCCATCAACCCATGGACTAGATAAACTCCCTACTCCACTAGACATCCAAATACGATCCTTTAACATTTCCTATTATAATATCTATAAATAATTATGGTACCTAGAGAACCCATATATGATGTGATTATGAAATCATTAGGAAACCACCAGTGTGGTCCACAAATAATCACCATATTTATACTATGATATGAAAATATCACTAAAATCCAACCAAAATATATTAAACAACATTCCTAACTTATATTAAATTTACCTTGATTAAGAATTGTTGTGAATGTGGGTGCCTTAAAACCAAATTGAATAATACATTCAATTACTATATCATGTATACGAAGAGTTATGCGTGATGTATCCCTACCATAATAGTGATGATACTTTTGAGTCCACTATTTATATAAAAATTTCGTAAAAATATTTCTTCCATCAAAATGTTATTGTAGTTCCCAACTTTAATGTTCACCTCATGATACCATAGAATTAATTTGAGAAAATATTTATTATGTTTTAGATAAATCATACTGATGGTACACATATGATGTATGACTATCAGATGTTGTTAAATAATACACACTATAATTATTTTAAGTAAGATCTCACTTGTTGATCTTATGTTGAGTAGATTATGAGTAATGACCTGCCAATAGGATCAAAAAATATTTATGGTTTCAATGGGTGTTCCTACGTGGGAGCATGTGTATTGTTCTATCAACATGTACAATTTAATTGGGTATATTAATACGACATGCAAACCAAATCATTTATGTCATGGTGTTGTATCATGAGATTGATGAATAATTGGTGATACAATTTTGGTTGGATGATCAAGATAGTTTTTTATATCTAAAAGAAGAGATATTTGAGGCCTAGTTTATCTGAATGGAAGTCTAATTACATTATCTTTGTATATGGTAGAAGAAGGTGATACTATCTAGTAAGTTCATGAAATAGATAATGTATCAGAAGGATGATTTCACAAAGTGTGAATCCTATATTATGATATATATTTAGGTATAAAGAATATATTACCTTATGTTTGTTAATTGGAGGTATTCATAAATTTTAATTATCCATATCTCTATATGGGAAATATTTTCCTTCTAGATATTGAACTTAGTCTATGAGAATGATTTATTTTTAGGGAGATATGGTATTAGAGGGTCATACATAAAGAGTTTCCAAAAGTTATAAAAAAACACAGGATATAAAAGGCTTTAACACAAAAAATTTTCATAAGGAAATCATTAAATCTGAAAAATAATCACACAATCCCATGAATGGAAGGATTACTATCTTTTATAAATCTCTACATAAGCAACATATTTTAAAACAACTACAAAAATTTCTCCATAATTTATCCACACAAGATTCCCTCCTATATATATTATACTTTATACTAATCTTCACAACCTAAGGAAATGGAACCTTAATAATGGGGTGAGATTAGATGCTAAGTAAGTTTAAACATAATATATAACAATCATATATAATAAGATAAGATAATATGTGAATATTGGTATAATAATTATATATAAATAAAATAAATTTTCAACATAAAATAGATCTTAAATCAATATATATGACTTTGTATAACAAAATAAATAAATCAAAAGAGTGTAACAACATGAGTTAATAAAAACAAGTGATGATATATTATCACAGTCAAAAGAATAAGCCCAAAACTATGAAACATATTTCATATTTGGAAATATATTTAGTAATGTGATCATTATTTTTATGATCCACATGATCTATTCCAATATATAGAAGAAACTAAAATGTACTAGTGAATACTTATCTCATGTGATAGAAAAATTAAACCAATTCATTATGGGAGGATATAAGACCCCACTTTTCATCATCCATACTTATGGGCACTACATGAAATCAATCCCTTATATCATCATAAAGAACCATAGAAATAAAATGGGTTTCATTCAACACCTCATAAAGAACCCATGGATAAAAAATGGGTTTCATATAGACTCACATAAGGAAATCATTAAAGTGGTCATTGATTTGATTTAATAATAAATGATGCTTTGACCCCAACCTTTAAAAAAATAAGGAAATCATTAATAATTTCATTAATAATCATAACATGGTAAACCCATGGATAAAAATGAGCATCTAATGAAATCAACTAACTTTATTGATAAATTCCATTTGAAAAAGACAATAAATAATATGGAATTTACAAAATATTAGACACAAGGTATAAAATTAATTAAATAATTTATTAAATAAATTTTTGTTTTGAATCTAGGTGAATAATATTAATTTAAAAAAATAGGATATTCATAAAGGAAATTAATTGGGTGAAAAGATAGGATAATACATAGTTGATTATTAGAAAAAAAGGTAGTGATAGATTATTCCAAAAAAGTGAAATAGATTACATCATTCATCCAAAGAAAGAAGTTGGAGAGATAAATTATAATAATATCATTTATCATGCACCTTTTATTCCAATGGTTGTGGATCTAGATGAAACCCATTTTTAGAACCATTAAGAAACAATTGCTTTTGAAATACGAAACGTCTTAGATATTTTAATTTTTTTTATTGAAATATATTATAAATAAAATAGAGTAAGATTAAATTTTAGAACACAATTATATCTCATAAGGTATGTATCATATGAAATAAAATGATACCATAAAGAGGAATTAATGTATAAAATGTTAAAAAAAGCTTCTTTTGCACATTATTGAAAAAAACCCATATAAAAAATGCTAAAAATTTATTTATAAGTTTTTGAAGAAGATCATTTATTAAAAAATGAAATTAATAAAATATAAATGAATAGTATATGACATTTTAAAAATCATCTAATCAATTAATACATTGAAAAAGGTATATTCCGGATAGGAATGAAGAGACAGGGTCAGTTTCAATTTCAAGAAACATTTTGGGTAACAAATGAGTCGAGGGGAAATGACATATCAAGGGAATATATAGAACCCCATAAATACACCAAGGAAAATATGAGTGTTTTTATAATGAATCTATTTTCCCTAAGTGTATTATCATTTAAGAAAATTGTTTTAAAATTAGACCAGAAATGAAATCCTTCTGGGTTGAGTAACTTGTTGATCTAATAAAGTTTTCAGTATGGTGTCATTTAAATTTACAGAAGTTTAATTAAATTAAATGATGTTTAAATTTAAAAATAATGAATATTTTATATGAAATTTAATTTGTAGTCATAACACCATATTAGTGATACCAAGGTGCATATTAATAAATAATTCTCTAGAAATTAAGTTTGAGATAAAGAATCCTTTAACTTATTTCATGAAATATTCGAATGCACTATAATATATTGTATAAAAAAATATATTAATAAACTATTTAGGATTATATTTAAAATACATAACCTTTTATAAACATCATTTGTAACTATTACCTATATTTATATTAGTTATTTATTACCTATCTTCGATGTATGTTGTGGGTAATCATGACCATTTTGATCAGGTTTGGAAAGAACAATGTTCTTATTCATTCATATCCCAATTTTCAACATTAAAAGATCAATAATGTTTCAATAATTGATCTATTATAGAGAATTATAACATTAAAATTTTCTTTTCATTAGTACATTAGTCTTTACCCTAGAATATGAAATTGACAATGAACATTTTTTAGTGTTTTTTATCTTATGAATGTCATTTTCATAATTAATGATTTAAATTATGATTTACCTTTTACAGAACCCATAAAATAATTATTTAATTATTTATATCATATTATAATATTTTTTTTGTTTTTATAGTGATCCATGATTAAATTTCATAGTATTATTAAATTAGGTGGTCAAATAAACCCAAACATGAATATAACATGATTATTGATGATTGTGATGTGATTTAATAGTAACATCCTTACATCAGTAGAATAATTATATAATTAAGTGATTAATTGTGTGATATATCATAATACTAATGAAAATAAAATAATAATTTTTTGATATGAAAATATTTCATAATTTGAACCGAACATTTTTCTCTAAGTATATTTTTTTAAATGATTGAATTAATGATAATCATTTACTGATCATATCATTAATAGAATATAAAATATATAATAAAAAACATAATTATACCTTAAATTTAATATTTAAATATTAAATTAATTATCATGAAGATCCAATTATGGTGGTGATGAAAATAAAAAATGGAAATCAATCACCCCATAGAGGAAACAGTTCACACATACACATGGTTGATGATTTCATTTTCCATAGAAAAAGAGAAATGTATAAAATGGTTTATAATTTAAGAATATAAAATATATTATCAATAAAATAATTATATATGAAATTCAACATTATTACTTTCTGTGTAAGGAGGTCAATGAAAATAAAACCTGACATTTTGTGGGGGTGGTAGTCTGCACACACACAAAGGTCATTATTTCTTTTCGTATGGAATAAGGGAGATGTGGTTAAATATTGTACCATCATTATAATAAAAACCCATTACTATAACGAAACTTATTCTATTATTTTTATATAGTTAAAGGAAATTTTATATCAAATAAATGCACATAATGAAAGAAACGAGGATGACACAGTTAGAGACTTATATATCCCTAATAGGGTTATCACCTTTCTAAAGGGAATTAAACCACTTAGGGATGATGTTTAGAGAGAAAAAACATAATTATGTTGTTTTGGTAATTTTAAGAGATTTTAGGGTAGATTTTGGTCTTACCTATGTGGTTTTGGAGTTATGGGAAGTGAGGATTGAACTTCCCCATTTTAATGTAAAAATGTTTTTCATTTTTGTATATATACATATCATTTCAGTAATATAAAGTCACCATCAAAGAAATTGGTTCAAAAAATAGATAAATATTATATATTAAAAGGTATATGTCATATATAAATCTCAAAAAATCAATTAAAAGAGCGGCTTAAATTTTTTTCCACTTTACCTCTTAGTTTTCTAATTTTTACCATTTTGGTTATCACCAAGGTAACTGGTTATTGACTAGGTAATTTATCCTTTATACGCAAAAGTTTTTTTTATTCATATTTTATAATTTGGAACTAATGTTTCCAAATTTTTTTATCAATGTTATTATTAAATTTTTAAATAATAATAAAAATAAATTTTGAATTACTAAAAGTATAATGTATTAAAAATAATTTTTAGAAAAATATTACTTAAATTATAAAATTTAAATTATGGTGTAAAAAAATTGAAACAATGTTTTATAAATTATAAATTCAATTATAAGAAACACATATAGTCTTATAAAAAGGTTCCATAAATTTTAAATTTATACTGATATTCTAATAATTTTGTAAAATTCATATTACTTGGTAAAATGGAATTTTCACTATTAACCTAAAATAATTTTTTAGATTAATAAAAAAAATTAATTCTAAGATAATTTTGAAATTATAAATCCAGTAATGTAGCTATATTTATCAAATTGACATTATAAAAATTATAAATTGTGATTTTAATAGAAAACTCAAAATATAAAAATAAATAATTTTTATTGAAAAATGATATTTTTAAACATTGTGTGTTCTTACTATTATTTTATATCAATATATAATTTAAAAATATAAATATTTTAGTAAATATATAAATATATGTTAAAGAATTTAGATTTAATCTATTTTGATAAAATATTAAATACTTAACAAAATATTTCTTTGAAAAAAAAGAAACAATACTTTTATACTAAATATACTTAAAAACACACCGTTAAGATTATGTATGTATATTCTAAAATTTAATTTTGATAAACTATTGATATTAAAATATTTATCTTATTTTTTATATACATAACATCATGTTTTAATTATATTGACATTGATATTTATACATAACATATAAATAGAACTATATATTAATATATTTCATAATTTGGTTACTTCTATTCAACCCTACTAATAAGAAGACAATGTTTTAAAGATATAATAATACTTTTGTTTCATTTTAGATATGTTTTGTGTGTGTAATAATCTATTAAATGAATGATTTATTTAAGGATATCATAAAGTGAAATATCATTTCGCTATATTCGCCCCAATAAATAAATTGCATCCTCATAATTTTAATTATCATTTACCAATGGAAAATAGTTATGGAAATATAAATTATAAATACAACTTAAGATATAATTTCATAAGATATTTGAACCTCATAGGATGGTAAATAAATATCATTCTTCATAATAATATTATCTCTAATATTAATTTTTTCACACATATTTGGGCCAAGAGTCTACCATTATTAGGTATCAAGTAAAACATTAAATAATCTTTTTATTGAGTGCGATTATCATTATCCATTCAAATAATTTAATATAATAAAATGAAATGTTGTTTTCTTACATTAGATAAGTTTTTTTTAAGTTTAGGAAAATAATCCATCACTAAAATCCTGTTAAATTTATTTAATAAAAGGTTAAAAAATTTCCACAACACAAATTCTTATCAACAGAAACAAGGAATAAAAAAAATTTACCAGTAATACAATTCATTAATATTCAAATCATTTGGAAATAGATTTAATGATATTAGAAAACCTTTTAGTTATACTTTAGTTTATAGAATCAAATTTTAAAAAGGTAGCTACAACTATTAATTGGAGGTTACATGTATATTAAATAAAATGATCCACATTAATAGTTATTCTTTAATAAGAATTTAATTCTTTTATTGGTCATGGAGGTTGGTGATTATCATAAAATTGTTTAGTCATTACATTAGAGAATTATCTAGGATTATTACCAAGTTCCCCAAACATAAGAAATTGAAATATTAAGGTTTACTTAGTATGAACTATATTTAATTAAATCAATAAAAATAAATTCTTCATTTTTTAGGGTATCTTGATGCTAGATGACACAATATTCCAAAATTAAAGTGAGATTCATCCAACCTGATGAGATTTCTTGGGTTCATCCAACATTTTTGAAATATATAGGTAATTTATTTTTTTCCTTCATCATATTTGTCTCTTGATCTTTCATGAGACTCAATCATTCAATTCTTTGTTGGGTTTGATACTTCATCTATATTTTCATTTTTAATAGTATTTCATGATATCTTGTGCGGCCTTATCACAAGGTTTATAATTCCATCTCTCATTATAATGGGTTATCAGTTTAGGTGATCTTAGAATTCTCCCCAAATGTCATGGTACCTTCTAATTGTATCTATTAATAAAACAAAAACGGTTGTAATAAGTGAAAACCCATTAAAAATATGGTAAACTTATTATAACAAAAAATAATTTCAACCATGAAATTAATTGTTATTCCATATTATCACAATATCCTGTAGTATATTTAGTTAAATGAATATCAATTTTAATTTAACCTAGGTAAAATTAATTTGGTTTTGTTTACTTCTCAACCTAATCCATCAAATTAACTATGAAATATATCCTATATAGTGGTGTGTAATTAGAATTTGGTACTCAAATAATACCCCCATGAGTTTCTATTTGTATGTACAGTATTAGACTCACTCATCATGCATCACAGTGATGATAAAGTCGATGCTCAACAAAAACATTTTGGGGTTATTATCCTTAGTTTTACATTTTCCATAGTTTCATCCATTTTACATCATCTAGAAAGGTTTTTGTTTATATAATAACCAATTACTCAAATTGTTTTCAGTATTTCTAGGTAATATCCTATACTTAGACACATATTAAGGCTTTTTTCATAAAGGTTATCTCATTCTAATCCATATAATAAATAAAATAATATAGATAAATATCTAAAACTTTCTCTGATACTAACTATAGTAACATAGTATAAACATTATTTTATCTAACAATAATTAAATAAGTTAAATATTACATATAAAAAATTATCACACAATATCAAGACCATAATGTTTAGTGTATTTTAGGACCATCTATAGATAAAATTATTTTATAACAAATGTGAACATTTATATATAATGATCCATGATTCATTCCATTCAATAATTATTATATTTTATAATTATATCTGTAACCTAGGGAAATGGAATCATAATAAAGGGGTGAGATCAGATGCTCAATATGGGTAATCATAATAAATAACAAATGAATATCATAAGAAACATAATATGATAATATGGGTATAATAAATATACCTAAGAAATTCACATTGAAAAAAATCCTAGATCATAAATCATTTAATATGACTTGGCATACCATATGACACAAACCAAAAGAGTATATAAATATGATTCAATCCACAGGATCCATGAGAACGTAAAATTTTCATGATAATAAGCATAAAACTATAAAAAATCTTTCAAATTTAGAAAAAACATTAGTATAGTGAACACTACTTTCATAAGCCAGACCATCAATGCCAATTATTATGAGTAACTAAAATATTCTCATGGATACTTATCTCATGGGATAAAAACATTAATCCAATGCATTAGAGGGAGATATATGACCCCACATATAATTATCCAAAATTATTAGTTCTAATTGAAATCAATCACATATCACATAATAAGGAATAAATAGAAATATAAAATATTTTATTAAATACATTATAAATATCCCATTGAATGAAAATGGGTTTCATTTTAATTAACATAATGAAATCATTTATAATCCCATCAATAATCATTATAGAATAAAATAATGAAAAATAAATGGGTATCCAATGACATCAAGTAACTCTCTCGGTAAATACCATTTAATCAAGATATTAAATCGTATGGTTTTTAAAAATTACAGATAACATGTATTAGTTTAAGTCAATAATTTAACCAAATTAGTCAATGTATGGAATCAATGTGAACACCACTCAATCAAATTACTTAAAAACACTATGTTCATAAATGAAAGGTATTGAGTGAAAAGTTTGGATAATAAATAGTGGATTATTATAAAAGAAATTGGAAATGATGGGACATTTATATAAAAGAGATTTACATTACATATGTCATATAGAGAAATAATGGGTATGGTTAAATTAGATTAATATCATTTTCCAGAATAATTTATGTGAAAGGATATAGATTTAGATGAAAATGATATTTTTGAGAACTAGGAAACATGGACTTTGCAAATATAAAACATCCATAATCCTTGAATACACATTATCTAGATTTTTTTAAATAATTAAGAACAAGATTCTATTTTATAAAAACATTAAATCGTATAAGGGATGTTTAATAGAAAACAACAAAAAATACAAAAGGATGTGTTATCATGTAAAAAGTAAAAAATATATTCATTTTAAACATTGATAAAAACAAAAAATATAAAAAATGTGAAATATTTATTTAAAATATTTTTTAGAGGATAAATTAGTAAAAAATGAAATAAATAAATTATTAAATTATAACTAATGATATTTTAAAAATCATCTAATGAATTTGGCCATGGATAAAGGTAGGATCTCGACCAAATAGAAGAGACTAGGTTAGTTTCACATTCAAGAAACACTTTGGGTAAAATATAAGTCACAGGGAAATATAATTTGGAAGGAACATATAAAACCCCATGAATATAAAATGAAAATTATTATAGATTTTATAAAGAATAAAAATTACATATTTTTATTAACTTTCAAAAACAATATTTATTTGAAAATAACATTGTTAATTAAACCCTTATAGTTTGATTACAATATAGATTAAAATAATTTTCATGATGGGTTTCTTTTTAATTGATTGTCATTTAAATAAATTAAATGATATACACGTTTAAAATATATTAATATTGAAAAATAAATTCTTTATTTGATAATTATACCATATTAAATGTGTCATGGTGCACATTAAGAAATACATTAAAAGAACTTAAATTTAATACAAAGAACTCTTTATCTTGTTTGAATGCTTAGTCAAATGCACTCTTACTCAGGTATGAAAAACATAAATATTTTAATTTTATATTTAAGAAACTTTTTCATATAAATATACTTTTAACAATTTCATTTATAATTATTATGTTCATTTATATTATAATGTTATTAACTATTTTTGATGTTGGGTGTGAGTAATCTTGATTGTTTTCAACTTTATTCACACTATTTGTGTTGTTATTCATTCTTCTACAAATTTTTATTATTACATGTAAATTTAAGTTAAAATAATGGTTTAATTTTAATTATTTTTGAATTTTAAATTTCCTTTCATGAGTACATTCATCTTTATCCCAGAAGACGAAATCGATGACGAAAATGTTTTAGTGACTTTTAACCTACAAAGTGCGTTTTCATAATTAATTATTTAAATAGTCATGAATATTTTCCATAAATGAAACAATAGATATTTTTATATTATATCATATTATAATATTAATTATTATTTCATTATAATACATGATATAATAATTATAAAGTATTTAGATGAATATTTAATGGATTTGAAAATATTATGTAATTTTAATTAATTATTTTCTTCTTAGTATGATTTTTTAAATGATTCAATATATAATACTCATTTGTTGATCATGTCATTAATAGGTTGTCCAATTGTCATAATATAAACTTAATGATATCATAAAAATTATTTTATTCTCTTAAAATCACTCTAATTTCCATAATTTTAATGTGGTGATGAAAAGAAAAATAGAAATCAATAATTCCATTGTGGTGGTTTTCCACACACACACATGGTTGGTGATTTAATTTTCCAAAACAATGGAAAAATTATATAATATATTTTATTATTTAATAATTTAAAATATATTTTGAAATATCTTACTTATTTATCAAATTAATCATAATGTGTTACTGTTTAATCTCATTATGGAAAATGAAACATCATAGTTTTTGAAGGAGGTATCCCGAGCACATAGAAATTTCATTTTCACTTTTATTATGTAAAAAAAGAAGGGTTGATTAAGATTTTACCTTAATTATATTAACAAGAAATTATAAAAATTATATTTATTTTATCATTTTTAGATGGATAAAAAATAATTTGATAAAGATAAAATGCACATAAGGAAAAAATAAAATTGGAAGAAACAGTTAGAAACCTAAATCTCACTACTTGTGTTATCTCTTATGTGAAGGGGATTAAAACATTGAGAGATTTTATTTTTATAAAGAAAAGAAAACCTTATTAAGGTATTTAGAATAAATTAGGAGAGTTTTGGGAAGTTTTTCTTCCAAAATATGGGATATTGGGGCCAGGTTATGTAATGATAAGAGTGTACCTTTTATAAGTGAAAAGAAGTGTCATTTTTACAAATACCCAAAACATTTGAATAATGGAAAGTCATTATCTGGAAAAAATGTTCCCATATTGAGAAATAATATGCAGGATAAGATATATTTTCTATACAAACTTCATAAACTCAATTAAATCAAGATTATAACTTTTTTAGCTCTTTACCTATCAGGGTACCAATTCTTAAAATTTTAGTTTTACCACGGTAACTAGTTTATACCTGGGTAATTTTTCTATTATTCCAAAAAAATACACTTTTTAAATAATTTATACCTAATGATTCGGAATTCCAAATTCATTTTTAAATTATATTTTTACAATTTAAAAAATAATTTTCAAAATTAAAAAAATATAATGTTTTGATTTATTTTGAATATAATACATTAAATTATTAAATGTCAAATATGGGTTTATATATTGAAACTTAAATTTAAAAAATTAAAAAATATTTATAAATTTTCTCTTATAAAAAAGTTTATTAAATTTATAATTAATACTTATATACTAATAATTTCATAAAAGTTATGTTATTTTTAAAAATGTAATTTTTCAAAATTCATTTCAAAATATTTTTTTAAAAATATATAAATTTTTTGCTAAGCTAAATTATACATTATAAATAAAAAATTAAATTTATTTTTATCTAATTATTATTATAAAAACTGTAAATTTATTTTCTAAATAATAATTCAAAATATGAAGAAAAACTATTTTTATAGAAAAATATATTTTTTAAACATTATGTGTTCTTAAGATTATTTCATATAAAATTATAATTTAAAATAAGTTAATAATTTATTTCACATATAATAATATTTTTGAGTGTTCTATATAATTTATCAGGGTAAAATACTCAATACTTAATAGAATAATTATTTGAACAAAAGAAATATTACATTTATAATAAATATTCTAAAACAAATACCATTAAAATTAATTTTATAAATTTTACAATTTATTTTTACACTCTATAGTTATTAAAATATTTATTTTAATTATATATATAGATCATAAATTATTTTATTATAACTAATTATAATAATTATATGTGACATTTATATATATATATATTAACATGTTTTGTAACTTCGTTACTTCTATTCACATCTATATAATCAATGTCCATGTTTAAAAATTATAAAAATATCATAGTTTCATTTTTGTTTGGTGTTATGAGTGAAAAAATATATTGAGCACGTTTTTTATTTATGTAAATCATATAGTAAATTCTCAGGTTGTTACATGTTCTGCCTATTAAGATGAATAATATTTTTGAACAAAGTGTGCCCACCTCCAGGGTTGGTGAATGTCCTATTGTCAATGATTACAAGTAAAATAAATAAATTATATTATAAAAAAGAAGAGTAAAGATGATTTAGTTTTTTCAAAAAATATTTTATTATAACTTTTAATATTAGAAAATATCATTTTTTGAAGGAATGTCACACATTCAATGTTTTTTAAGAATTTTTAGACGGAAAAATTTGAGTTAATGGTTATTATTTCACCATATGAAATGTTAAAAATTTAAAATTCATTGATAAAATTTTCATGACATTTATGGTAAATTTAATAGGGAACTGGTGATTTTAATGGGGATTTTTTTTTGTTTATATTTCAGAAGTTACCTATGTCCAAACAATGAAAATTAAAACCTAACTATAAAAACCAATATTGAACCTACAAATTGTGACACTAGACCCTTTCTTGAATTTAGAGATATATTATTTCATCTCATACAACTCTCTAGCTATAGAGATTTAAATTGAGGGTTTAAAAATTCTATATCAATCTTGTTTATTAGTTAGAGCCTGCATTCTTCTAGTAGTCAAAGGGATATCATAATGATCATCGAGTTCCCCACTATCACCTATGAATTAAAGAATAATGATCTTAACTTTATGGTTAATGTTTGGAAGATTTATATAATACCTTACTTTAGTTTTACCTATGACTTATTAACAATGATAAAATCAAATCAGAGTAGAAAAACAAGGTACCATTTATGGTTTCATTCAATATTATTCCATGTCCTTAAATTAAATTGCATGTGAATCATATGTGAATCTGGGAAGTGGTAAACTGGATTTTGTTTCTACAGTAATCGTAGCAAGAAAATTTTAAAACACCAATTTCCATACTTTAGTTGCAACCCACTAAGATTTTTTGAAATATCTTTTTTCAAATAATTTTAATTCTTCTATTATTTATATTACATACAACACAATGTATATCTTTTATTACACACAATACCGATTTTAAACAAAATAAAACATATGATTAAAATATTATCATTTAATGTGATAGTTATCAAATAGACATTGGAATAACTAGTATGAATAAGATTAACTAAATTATAAAAATATATGGTTTACACATTTATATAAATTTAAATATTTATATACCAATTAATTAGAAATTAAAATAAAAACTATTTTAAAATAATGTAAATCTTTTTCCAAAAACTATATTTATGCACACAAACAAATTTTACCTCAATAAATTAAAATAACCACATTTTTTAATGAATTTAAATATACTTTATATATTATATATTCAATAAAGTTTTTAACATTCATCTTATGTTTTTTCTAGACATAAGAAATAATAAATCCAATTTTACGCTTAAAAATTGTATTTTTATAAAAAGTAATTTTGTATCCTTTTGAATAATTTTTTTTTACTTTTTTATCATTTGTAGTAAATATATTTGAAAAAATTAAATTTATTTTTTAAATAATAATTTCAAAATTATCATCTGGTTTATTTTTGATAATTTTATTGGTAGGTAATTGTTTTTGATGAATAATGAAAATACTAATTTTTATTAAGAATTTTAAATTATTTTAAAGTATTGATTAACTTAAATTATTTTCATATGGTTTTAAAAGTAAAATTAGTTAAATTATATATCTATAATTCCAATTTAGGTCTTTGGAATCAATTTTGTTTTGAATTTTGACAAAAAAATACTTTTTCAACTTTTGAACATTTTCCCTCTGAAAACCCTTGTTTTCATCACTTTAGCGAGTTTAAATTTTAATTAAATTATTCTACTTATGTGATATTTATTTATAAAAAATGATTCCATATTTTTATTAATAATAATTTATATTACCTAATTTTATGAAATTAAAATTTTCCATAATTAATATTAATTATGGTAAAATTTAATTATCACAGTTTGGGTAAAAATGGATTTATATGGGGGATAAAGTGAAAAGATAAGGGTTCAAAATGACTGAAACATTCCTAGAAACCATTTCATGGACTTATTTGAACTATATAACTTTTATTATATATAGTTATCCATTATAGATCCTTTTTTAATGTTAAAAATGCATGTACACCTTTTTCTTTTCATAACATTACAAGTGTGTCACCTACCACCATTATAAAAGGCTACCCCTTTTCCTCTCCTATTCACAGTTACAAAACCCACTGGTTAATCAATTAATGGACAACATTTTTTCTTTAGTTCCATATCGTCATAATATAATCAATATTATGTTTCATAAATAAATTATGTGAAGTGTAATGGTGTATACCAAAAGAAGTTGTCTAAAGAAGAGGTAACACCACTAACAGAGCGTTTAGTTTTATTTCCCCCCCACATCATTAAATTATTATCAAACCATGATAATATAATTAAATCATTATATTAAATATGATGAGTTGTTTTTATGTCAATTTAACTATCAATAAGTATATCCACTTATATCAAATGGGATATGAAATCCTCATTCATGCGTACAAGGGACAACTCCCTCACGAATCGATGTTATTTCTTTTCCATCACCATCCATCAAATAAAGATATAATAAAGAAATTATTATTTATATATAATATTAATGATATTATATTTCATATGAAATCATTATATCACATATTCCTTCTTACTTTTCATTTGGTGAGAATACAATAATCTCATTCGTGTATACGGTGGACTACCTCATCACAAAGCAATGTGATTAGTTCTTCTAATACAATTCACATGGAAGGTAATAAAGAGACGTTTAAGTAATAATAAGTGATATACATGAAATAAAAATTAATTTTTAATTGTAATATACTTTTTATCTTTCTTTCTTTCAATCCTTTGATAAAATGGAAACTGTTTTAATGCGTACACACGTCAAACCATTTCCATTAACGCTGTATTTTATTTTCCATTTCTATGTTTTATGGATTAAATTAAAAACATATATACTGAATATATATTGTATTCACATCACTTTTTAAATTATGGTTATTATTGAACCAGGATAAAATTAATATGAAAAAAAATTAAAAATAAAAACATACATGAAAAACAAAGTAATTATTTCCCAAAACACGACTTTAACATAGAATTATTAAAAAGAGGGTAGTAAATGGTCTTAATTATATCAAATATGATATTATATAAATATATATTTATTGTTATTTAATAAGATATATAAGAAAATTATATTTATTATACAGTAGTTTTGGACGTGTTTGAAGGAAGTTGAGACTTAAGGTATGAGATGTTTGTCTCAATTTTCCTTCATTGAGACGTATGTTTTGATATGCAACTATATCCATTTATGAGGTGTATATATAGACCATTTTATATGTAATATCATGAATATATTTATTCTCATGATATTATAATTTTCATTTAACACTATTCTTCATGGAGTATATGATTAAAAGTTACAAAAGTGGTAAGTGTTTTATGACACAATCTCATTGTTTATCGGGATTGCTCGTGATTGCGATTCCAATGATAAAATATTTTGATCTATCTCTCAAGAAAATAATTCCCTTTATATTTCAAAAGTTATTTGTGAAGAATACAATTTTTACCTTCAATTTCATCCCTTTATATACTCAAGAATTCAAAATGATATTTTTATGAAAAATCATCATTATTTCTTTCATCGGTTGAAAACACTTTTTCTTCAAAACCCATGTTTTCTAAATTTATGTATAGTATCCAAATGATTTATTAAAGAAATATTTACCAATATTTTACTTTTTTTACAATTTTTTAAAATAAAAATTCATATCATTTTCCAAAATAATTCCAGTTTAGATTTTACCAATAATGTGAAAGGAATCTATTTTTTTAATGTGTATGGCATGAGCTGGCTTTACCACCATCATGGTGATTATTAAATTTGAGGAATCCTTTTTATTTTTTCAATATTATTTTCAAAGAAAATAAGTTTCATTTTTTTATGTTTTCAAAAGTTTTTTTAATGTGTAAAGGATATTTTCTTCATGAAATGTTTAATTATTTTTTAAAAGAACCATTATAATTTTTATAGATTATTTATGAAAAAAATATATCTAAAAGATTTTATAATTTTTTTTGTTTTAAAAAATTATATTCAAAGAAAAAATACTTCCCCAAAAAAAGATTATAATAAATTTTAAAAGGATCCTTTATTTGTTTTTGAGGTAATTTTCAATGAAATCTAATTCAAAAATGTTTTACAAATTTTTACTTTTCAGAAGTGTTTTTCAAAGAAAAGTTATTTTATTTGGGAAATGTTCCAAGTGATCTTTATGTTTTCTTAATATATGATAAATCCTTTGAGGATACTTATAATTTAATGAATATTGATCCCAGGATAATGCTATTATTTTTTCTCTAGATAGTATATGTTTATAATGAAATAATGTTTACAAAACCTATTTCTCTTCCATGCCTTATACAATGATAAGATAATTACAAATCCCAATTATTTTTTCCATTAGTTATATTTTGATAAAAATGATGAAATGATTATGAAACATATTTCTTTTCTATAGGTTATATTGTGATTAAATATTTATGAAACCTAATCTTTTTCATGGTTTTGGATATAATGAAGGTTTTATGATCTTGTAAAACACATACGTTTGATTATCATTATGTGAATGTGGTTGTGTTATATCCAAGGAAATTTGTTACATTATAAACAAGGATAGTGGTTACCTTATAACCAAATATGGGTCAGACTTATATCTCCCCCAAATGAATTGTTTAAAGATTGATATATCACAAGATAAATAGGGTAGTAATGGGTCGTGAACATAGTTTAGCAAGGGCCTCTGTCTATTATATTTTTATTGGGAGTGAACCTTGACTAACATAATGTATTTGGGAGTGAACCAATTATACTATGATTATTTTTGAAATCACCATTGACTACTAAGGAAATGATTTTTTAGAATTACGTGTTTTCCACTATTCCCATTATAATATATATTTTATTCTCTCATGGGTTATGTTCCAAGATTCCATTATGATTCATGTCTTTTAAACATCCAATCACTATGACATAACTCAAGATTATAATATTTTATTTGTAGGGTACTATTTTTAAATGGTATGCTCATATTATAATATGCTTACATTAATTTTTTGATTATTTATCTCCCTTTTTACCTTTATCAAGCATTTGATCTCACCATTTATTTTGTTTCACTTCCCCATGTTATGAAGAAAGGTTTTATTTAGGGTTTGTATAAGAAGAGTATTATGTATAATGGACTTTATTTTATATGTTGTATATCATACAATAAATTATAATATTTATTGTCTAGTCTCTATATGCACTATACTTTTATGTTCTTTTGGTGTGTATTTATATAATGTTATGAATATTCATCTACAAATATGAAATATATTTGTATGAGAAGTCTGGGGCTCTTAAATTGGTATAAAAGGATAGGTATAATTAACCTTTGTAAATGAGGATGATAAAACATTAGTGATATCTCTAGGTATATTTATATAGAAATATCTAGGGATTTTTCTAATTATAAGTCCAAGTATGAGTCAAAGTATAGGAAAGTTCCATTAAATTTTGGTAAAGTATAGAGTAAGTGGTTTCCAAGAAATTATATCACTGTCTAGATACTATAAGTGGATGTATATTTGGAACATAGGTTCCATGGGGTAAAAAATACAAGAATAGGTCACTAATATGGACTTGATCTTGACCTGGTTAATGAAAAAGGGCATTACTGATAACCTTATTTGATACTATCAAGGGATATGCATTGTGAATTTATTAAATATTTATGAACCATAATAAAGAATTTAAATAATTAATATGAATGATCTGGGTTATGATTAAGTTTTCGTAGATTAAAAATATGGTTCCACAATTTATAAATCCTATTAGTTATTTTTCATGATAATTTGGTCCCCCACTATGATTATTATTGTTCATGCTATGGATTTTAGTTTTAGTCAATGGTGAAAACTAGAAGAAACTCCAACAATGTTAAATGTGATAGATAATGTATTGATGAGAAACCGAAAGGTATGATAACTAGAGTGAAGGATATTTTGATTATTCCTAATCAAATATCATGATATATTATTAGAAACATACACCTTAACAAACTATAAGACTCATGAAAGGGTATAAAGAAAGCTTTTTATGGGAGTTTGGGTGGTGGTTACTATTGAGGAACAGAAATTCATTTTCATATTTTTTAGGTACCTTGTTATGTTAGTTGTGACTAGAGAGGGGTGAGTAGTCATTTTTGAATTATTAAAAAAATATTATTATTTCAAAGTTAGTACAAAGTTAAAAATGGGGTGAATATAAAAACAGATAACACAGAATGTTTTCATAGGTGTTCAGATCACTATGATCCTAGTCCTCTCATTAATATCTGATACACTATAAGAAGACTAGTATTAACTATATCCTTACTTTAGAAAGGAAGTGATAACCCAATTGCATATAGATTAAACATACCTATTCACACCTGGTGGTGTAACCCCTAACTTTTGAAGGAGTCCCAACCTACCTTCCATTTTCATGGGAGGAAGAACCCAACTATCCTTTTAGATGGGTGGAATAACCCAATGAGTTAGCTTTTGGATGAGAAAAACTTTAAATAAACCATAGAGGAAAAATTGATGGTATAAATAATTACAATAGAGGAAAAAAACAATTTAAATTACAATTGATAAAATAATGTAGAAATTCGGTACATCTTGAGTTCATTAATCACTCAAGTGGTGGAAGATGAAAGCGATGAAGATTTTCAGTGACCATAGAAAAATAATAGAAGTTAAAAAAAGTATCTTGATTAATTCAGAGCATTATAAATTTTATCATCATATATCCATAGAATTATATCAACTGGTATATGTTATTTATCCTTTAAGAGATCTCTTGAATCATTAATGAAAAATCCTTTAGGAGCATTTCTAAATCCAATATCTTTACAACACTTGTTAGTTTATAATAATAGAGTAAAAATATCATTACCTTATTTTGTAAAAGTCACACTAAAAAAATATAGAACAAATGATCTTTTTATTCATTCATTAAATATTAATATATAATAATTAATATGTTAATTGTATCAATTGTAAACTATTCAGAATTGTAAAATAATTGAAATGGAAATATAATCTTCAAGAATGCAAAGACATCAAAATGTTATGAAAATAGAGAAAAAACTAAATATCAATATGCATGAACAAGTGTTCATAAAATAATACTAAAATTATTTTAATAAAATGTTATAATTATATTTCAACATAAAAATAATAAAACAATTAACAAAAGTTTTATTTTAAGCACATTATTTGGAATAATAAATAAAAATATAAGAAAGGAATTTAAATAATTATGGATTATTGGGATACCATTGAAACAAAGAATGGTGGCTCATGACCTACCACTGAAAGGATAGATTCGTGGATCTTGTACTATACTTTGAGGTGTCTTATAGTGACTCATGAATCACCATTGCATGAATTACATTGGTGAATCAAGAAAATAAAAACATGAAGAACCTTCTTAAAAACAAAAATATAAACATAAGATATATTTTTTTAAAAAATGATTCAAAACAAAAATAAAACATTACTACACTCGATAAAAGATAAAATTTATCCTGTTGGAGCATGAAGACACTTCTTCTAAGGATCTATACAAAAAAACTAGTAAAAATAAAATGGAGCACCATGGATGTCCAATGACGTGTAAATTGACTCATCATTGAAATCTCTCTGTGGCTCAAGAATCATCATTGAAAATGTATAATGGTGATTCACTAACTCAATATTGGGTTTCAACAGTGAATTGACTCACTGTTGGTGTTATAAGGTTACTCGACTCATAGTTTATTCAAATGGTTACTCGCGACTCACTGTCAAACAACCAATAAGGGAGAAAACTTCGAACTAGATGAAAAAAATGAACCTGTCAGTGCATGCCATAAAATATTAGTAGATAATATGAAACACTGAATAAGAAGAGGTGCTTATTATTCAAACTCAAATAAAGGTACAAAAATAGAAGCTGAGACCCAATGAGACATCTACAATATAGAATGAACTCAATTATTATCATATGAGATACTGTGAATATCTAAGGTGATCTAGAGGATGTGAGACATATGAAGAAGGTAAAAGAATTTGAAGAGTGGAGCACAAGGGTTCAGAAAGAATGTGTGGGAGAATTGAGATCAAACATCTCACAGAGTTAAGATTAGATGATTAAGAATATCATTGCTTTTGTCCAAGAATTGAAGGATCAATGAAAATAATTCTAAAAAACACATCCCACAATGAATTGAAGAAATCATAGGCAAGCGGTATATCAATCAAAAAGCACTGATCCTTAGTTTGAGATGGATACTAGATATTAACACCAGTTTAAACTTCACACACAGGCTTATGGACCAACGGGTGACCTATCCCACCCATGTTCCAACTGGGGCACACTGTGGGCCTTATACATGGTCCCAAATGTGATATGTGTTAACTATGCACATCAGCCTCCATGGCCTCCTCGTGGGATGATTTTGGTGGGCCTTTATATTGGGTTAACCCAATGGGTCCCCAAGGATTAGTTGAGGGTTAGCTATGGTGAATTAATAAGGATGGATTAAAAAGTTTTCTTTTTCTAAAGAAAACTAATACTTAAGTAAATTAAAAATATAATAACATGAAATGTTTTTTTAAAATAATTACATAAAAATTAACACTATTAAAATATGTAATTAAGAAGTGAATAACTTTTAGGAACACTTGAGAATTTTATAAACATGATAATTTTAAAAAATGATTATAGATAATAATTTATGAGAACAAATAATAGTGAAAAAGTATTAAATCACTTTAAAATACTAAAAAACCACCTTTTTTAAAATTACCAACCAAATGATTTATAAATTTTTAACACAAATCTCTTCCATTTTTAAATTTATCTAAAAGTAAATTAATATATAAATAATAACTCCTTTTAATAAAAATTAATATTTAATATATTGTTAATAGTGAGTAATTTATAAAAACAAATAACAGTGATAAATTATTAAATCCATTTAAAATACTGAAAAACTCCCCATTTTTGTAAATTACAAAATTGAAAAATTATTAAATTTTCAATAGAAATCTCCCCCCTTTTTAAATTTATAAAAAAGTACATTAATATATAAAAAATACTCCCTTTAAATAAATAAATAATTACTGTAAAAGTAAAAAATTAAAATATTTTCATTATAGTAAAAAGATACAATATTCAAAGAAAGAATAATTGAGAGAGTGTTGTAGTTTGAAAATGCATTTTTATACAGTATGATCTAATTATCATTTAAGAAGAGTATAAAATAATAGTGAAAAAATAACTCACATAAAATTTTATTTAAGGAAATTTATTATACTAACAAGGATTTTAAGATTCGAACATACCTGATTCAAATTTCATTTTCTCAAATTCAACAGAATATAAGGGTTTTGTGAAAATTACAGCTAATTATTTCTTAGTATGAGTAAATTCTAAATATACATCCCCTTTTTTTACATTATCCCCATGAAAATGAAATCTAACACCAATGTGTTTAGTTCTAGAGTGCTGAAGATAGTTTTTAGAAATTGAAATAAAACATTAGATATCACAGTAGATATGCATTTTATGACAACTAATATTAAAATCATAAAAAGTATGTTTTATCCAAATACTATGTGTAAAAAAACTATGAGCAGTAATATATTTAGCCTCATTAATTGAAAGTTCTACTCAATTTTTTTTCTTAGAACTACATGAGATAAAACTTTTTCCTAATAAGTGACACACAACTGATGTTCTCTTTACAATCATGTATAAAACCTCCAAAGTCAAGAATCATATTAAGGCATTAAATAGAAAAATTATCATTAGAATAGAATAGTTCTATACAAACAGTACCATTTATATATATAATTACTCTTTTAACATCATTAAGGTGACTTTATTTGGGGTTTGACTAATATTTATCACACATAAAAATATAAAACATAATATTGGTCATAAAAGAAATAAGATTTATAAGTATTCCTATCATGCCTCTATAAAACTTATCACTAAACAAAATTCTAGATTTATCCACATCCAGTTAATAATTTTTTCTCATAGGGGTTCTCATAGTTTTAAAAGGATTAAGTCCTAATTTTTTTACAATATTTTGGCATACATTACATGATTAAAAAAAATAATTTTTTTATTTTATTAATCTGTAAACCAATGAGAAAAATTTAATTCCACCATTAGGATCATATCAAATTCATTTGACATTAATTTTTAAAACTCATTACTGATTTTAACATTTGTAGAACCAAAAATAATATCATAAATATTTATAGTTAGTATATCATTTTAAACCCCTTTTATAAATGAGGTTGGATCAAACTTACATCTATCGGAATAATTTTTATTAAAAAATAAAGTTACTCTTTTATACCAAGATCGAGGATATTTATTAATACCATATAATGTTTTAGAAAGTTTGAAAAAATTATTTTGGAATTCATTATTTTCAAAACCAGGTGGTTTTTTAACATAAACCTCTTCTGAAATTACAACATTTAAAAAGAAACTTTTAAATACATTTGAAAATGTTTAAAATTTTTTAAACTTAATTTTTTTTATAAAATATGAATTTATTCTAATTTATAAACACGTTCCAATGAATATTCAAAATCAATTTTTTATTCTTGAAGATAAACATGGAAAACTAATCTTGACTTATTTTTAAATATATTACTATATTCATCCAATTTATTTCAAATAAATACATTTTGTTCCTATAGACATTATATCATTATGTAACTCAACTGATTCTAGACTTTATTTCTT
This sequence comes from Viscum album, assembly GCA_963277665.1. Classification (NCBI taxonomy): domain Eukaryota; kingdom Viridiplantae; phylum Streptophyta; class Magnoliopsida; order Santalales; family Viscaceae; genus Viscum; species Viscum album. The sequence continues at coordinate 398,570,641 of OY728145.1, forward strand.
TCCAACTGGTCAAATTCATCATGCATGGCATTAATCCAATTAGAGTATTTCAAAGATCCTTTAATATTAATAGGCACAAAATCTTCTATAAAGGCATAATTATTATAAATATTTAAATCAAATTTTTTAGTCCTAATTCCAAATTCAAGATTTCTTATAACATTTTATAAAGAGTGGTCTTTTTGAGTTTTCTAAATTAAATGACCATTATGAGATGAGATATGCTACCACTCAATTGGTACATTATTATTATTTAGTTTATATTCATTAACGTTGAATTAATTAAAATCTTAAGCAATATCAATAGAATCAATACTCATTTTTTAATTATTTTCAATGAACATAACATGTATAAATTATTCCATTTCCATAATTATCTTATTATATACCCTATAAACCTTACTATGGTTATATTATTTGAGAAATATAAATTCATAACTTTTAAAATAAATTTTTTAATTATATTTAGTAATTAAAATATAAAATATACATCAAAAAACATAAAAATATCCAATTTTGTGTTTCAAATTATTAAATAGTCTATAGGCAGTTTTATTTAAGAAGGTTCTAATGTAAAACTTATTTAATATATAACAATAAATTTTAATTTATTTATTACAAAAATATTTTCAAATGTTGAATTTGTTAAGAATTGTTGTTTACATTTCATGAATAGTTTTCTTTTTTCTACTCTACAAAACCATTCTATTATGGAATTCTAGGGGAGGAAATTTTTTAACAAGTTCATTAGTTTCATAGAATGTTTCAAATTAAATTTTAGCAAACTCTTATACTTTATCAATTCTAATTGAATAAATTAAATTACCTTTCTAATTTTTAATTTTCTTACATAATGTAACATACTTTTTTAAGGTTTAACTTTTATGATATAAGCATCTGATCTATGTAAATCTACTAAAATGACCAAAAATTACAAACAAATATCTTTTATCACCTAAAATAGAAGTTTTAATAGGTACAAAAGGATCAAGATGAATAAATTTTAATCATATAGAAGTATTAACCACATTAACATATCTAAATGAATATTTTTTTCTTCTTACCTTTTAGAGAAGAATCAAATACATAATACTTACATGTACTAAATATTAGAAGTTCTAGATCCTATTTATGTTTATCCATCTAGTAAAAATTTCAAAGATGAACATGTCCCAACATTCTGTTCCATAGAATGTGATTTATATCTACAACATTTAACAATTTTACATTCTATTGGGTTAGTTCTTAAAAATCAATAGAATATATATTTTCCTTAATATTAGCATAAAATAAAACAAATATTATCTTTAAAAACAAGTCAATTATTATCTTCAAGTTCTACACTCATACCATCATCAAAATGTTGTGATATGCTAATTAAATTGTGTTTTAATCCCTCAACAAAAAGTAATTTAGAAATTATATAATATGTTAATATACCAACATCTATATAACCTTTAACCAAACCTTTAGATTTATCCCTAAAAGTGAAAGTACCTCCATCAAAAGAGTTAAAAGATAAGAATTTTGGGATTTCACCAGTAATGTACCTTGGGGAACCACTATCCATATACCATGTGGAATTAGAACTCTCCAAGAAGGCTTCCTTTAAAACAAATCAAGAAGATGATTTTTTGTTTCCCATTATAGTTTGGGTCCTATTATATTTGAAGAATTTTTTTGTACCCATATAAATTTGAGGCATTTATTATAGGGTTATCTAGAATATAGTTTTTCAGAATTTAAATCCTTACTGTATCCAAAATACTAAGTAAAATTTAAAGAACATCCGTTTTTATAATTCCCTTTCAAGATATATCTAATACAAGTAACATTCAAAATATTTCAATTTGTTATTTTACCAAAAATATTTTTATATATGTGAGGAACCTGATTATTATAGACACAACCTATTCTATATTTTGGGGGGTTTTTATATCCATTATCTTTTCAAATTTATGTTGTACTTGAAAAAATAGATAAGGTATCCTTTAATCCATTAATTTTGTTTTTACGATTTTCGTTATCTTTTAAAATAACTTCTAGGTCATCAAAAATTTTAAAATTTGAACATGATCCAAACTTTTTTAGTATCTTATTTTCATTTTTAATAATCTTACATTACTTTTAATTTTTATCTAAATCATCAAAAACTAATTTAAATCCTCTATCTTGATCTTTATCAGTTTTTCATAAGAAATATTTTATTATCATATTCTCATCTTTAACTTTTAACAGTTCAGAGTCCATGAACTTTTTCTCTTCTATATTACATAAAATATAATCATTCATATTTTATTTTCTTATTTAATTTTTTTATTTTATATCTGCAATTCCATATATTTTTCAACAATTCTCAATATATCACAATGAAAATTATGATTTTGAATAGTTAATTATTTCAATTCATTTTCAATATCAGATTCATAACCAAAATTATAATTATAATTATAGTGTACCTCAATTATAGTATTATCTATAAAATATAGATTGTTATTTTCTTTTATGACTTTTAGAACCAACAATAGACTGACTCTTTTTTAAAACTCCATCTTTCATGATATTCATTTATTTTCTCTTTCTTGTATTGCTTATATTTTCCAGCATTTTTAAATTTTGGATAGTATGATTTTATATGCCCCTTTTTCCTTCACTTAGATAATATTAATTATGCAATACAATATTTACTAATTTTACCTCTTTTACTACCATTTTTGTCATACTTTTTATGACCTATTCTGGGGTTCTTCTTAAATCACTTCTTACACTTTATGTACTTGTAAACTCCTTTAGTGAAATGTTCAATTTCACCCTTATCACATTGAGTAAACTCAAAATCTAAAAAACTAGAATTTACATATATATTTTATTTAAATTCCATACCTTTCCTTTTATCATGGTAATCAAAATTTTCATTCTTTATTTCCATCTCATATTGAATAAGTGATCCAATAAACTCATCCATTAAATATTAAGTGATATCCTTACTTTCTTCAAAAGAAACATTCATTGAATTCCATCTCTGGGGTAGTGCTAAATGAAATATTTCTATAAAAGCTTTATTATTCATGGTCTCTTAGATTGAAATCACAGTATTTACAATTTTTGTGATTCTATTATATATTTATTTTATTCTTTCTTGATCAATCATTATGAATTATTGAAACTTGGATCTGTATATACATAGATTGGTTCTCTATAACTTATCAGTTCATTTATGAGTGACTATTAAAGTCCTCCAGATGTCAGAAGATTTTTTACAGGGGAAAATATGACAATACAAATTTATACTTAGAGATAAGTATAAGTAATTCATAACTTAGTAATTTAAAATTCATTTTACATCTTCATTACTATTGAGAGTTTCTAAATCTATATTAGGAAATTTAAATGGTTTTGAGATGATAACCAAATAATAAAGACCTATATTTTTATGAAATACCCCCATTCTATACTTCTAGTAAACATAGTCACTTCCATTTATGTGAGGTGTTCTGATGGGATTCAACATCTCAAAATCCAGAATTTTTATAACCAAGAAGTGGATATTTTCCTTATAATTTTTAGTCTTGGATAACCGTTAGTTTAGAAAATGATAATGAAAAAACTAAAACCAAATCCTTAAAAAGTAACCTCACTCTGATATTAATTATTCGATTCCCTGGTATGACAATAGTCCCTATAGAGGGGTGAATGAATAGTACTCTTTAAATTATTAAAAAATATATTATTTTGTTAGAGTTATAATAGTTTTGAAAATGTAGCATAAATAAAAACAGATAACACATGATGTTTTTATAGAGGTTCAAATCCCCAAAATCTGAGTCCTTTCATTAATACCCTATACTTTACAAGGAGAATGGTATTAACTAAATACTATATTTTTAAAGGGAGTGATAACCCAAACACATATAGATGAAGTGTATGTTTTTCATACCTAGTGGTATAACCCTTGAGGTTTGAAGGATTCAAATCTAACCTTCCTTTTTTCTGGGAGGAACATCCCAACCATCGTTTTAGATGGGAGGAATAACCCAATAAAACGGATTTTGTAAAGGAAAATATTAAACCAAACTCTAGAGGAAAAAAACATAGTACGAAGAGTTACAAAAGATAAATAACACAAAAAATTTAAATAATATATGAGAACATAATGTAGAAATTCAGTGTATCTTGAGTTCTTTGATCACTCCAATGGTGTAAGATGAAAGTGATGAGTATTTTAGTGATCACAGTAAGAGAATAGAAGTCAAATAAGTTTCTTGATAAATCTGGAAAAAAGAAAGTTGTATCATCATGTATCTGTGGAATGTTCTACACTAGTATATGTTATTTATCCTTGATGAGATCACCTGAGTCATTAAAGAATCATCCTTTAGGGTCATATCTGAATCCAATATATGCACATAAATTTTTAGTACATAACCATAGAATAATTTTTTTACCTTGGTTTTTTAAATACATGATGAAAAAATATAGAATAAACGAGATTTATATTTCTTCATTAAATATTAATATAAAAAATTAATATATTAAGTATATCAATTGTAAATAATTCAAATTTATAAATATTTGAAATAAAAATATAATTTTCTAGAATGTAAAGACATTAAAATGTTTTAAAAATAGAGCAACACATGAATATCAATATACATGAACAATAATTTATAAAATAATACTAAAATTATTTTAATAAACTGTTACAATTATATTACAACATAAAAAAACAATTAACAGAAATTTATTTTGATAACATTAATTGAAATAAGAAAAAAAAATAGAAATTGTTTGTTAACTAATAGTGGATTATTGAGATAATGTTGAAATAGATCTCAGTGGACAATGGCCTACAACTGAATAGAGAGAGAGAGAAGGCTCATAACCTACTATTTGAGGTGTCCAACGATGACTCAGGACTCACTTTGACATGAAGTCCAATGGTGAATCAAGAAAATAAAAACATGAAAAAACAAGATTAAAAATGTAAATATAAACAGAATATAGAATATATGAAAAAAAATAAAAAAAAGAAAACATAATTTCAGTTGATAAAAGAAGCAATTTCGCCTGTTGTATCTTGAAGAACTGTGTGCCAAGACTCTGTATAGAAAAAGAAAAAAGAACCATTGGGGACAAAATGACCCACTGTATATATCCAATGGTGAGTAAAATGTCTCACTATTGAAATTTGGTATTGGATCATGAATCACCACTAAAAATCTCCAATGGAGACTCAGTGACTCACCATTAGATTCGAAAGTTCAATCTAAACACTATTGGTGTCTTATGGTGACTCGAATCATAGTTGATTCAAACAGTGAGTTGTGACTGACTATCGAACAACTAAAAAGGTTCAAATCTTCAAACCACATGAACAAAGGATCCTATTGATGCATGTATGAAAATATTAGTAGATAATATGGAACACTAAATAATAATAGGTACTTATTGTTGAAACTCAAATGAAGATACAAAAAGATAAGCTGATACCGAAAAAGAAAATTAAAAGCTAGAAGAAACTCAGTTATGATCATACGAGATATTGTGAATATATCAAGATAAGTAGAGAATGTTGTACATATAAAATTGATGAAATAATTCAAGTACTAGAGCATGGGAGTTTAAAAATAACCCTTAGGATAAGTAAGAATATCAAACCGCTAATGAGGTTATGATCGGATGGCTGCGAATCACACTGCTTCTATTCATGAATTGAAGGAAAAACAAATAGTAAACTCAAAAAGGCATACCACATTGAATTAAAGAAATATATGGAATGAGGTATAAAAATAAATATGTGTTGATCCTCTGTTCAAGTTGGCTACAGTGGATCAACACCTATTTAGAATCCACACACACAGGCTTACGACCCAATGAGAGATCTAGCCCAACCATGAGCCTACAAGCGTGCATTGTGGGTCTTGTACATGACCCCATACACGATATGTGTGCACTATGCACACTAAACTCTATATCCTCATTATGAAGTGCCTTTGGATGGCCTTCCAATAGTGTTTACCCAATAGGTCCTCTAAGAATGGTAGAGGGTTAGCCGAGGTGCCTTACTAATGATTTCCTAAATTTTTTAATTTCTTAAAAACAAATATAACTTATGTAAATTAAAAATATGATAAATTGAAGTATAAATTTAAAAAATTTACAAAAATAATTAACAAAATTAAAATATTTATTTAAAAAGAGATCAAATTTTAAGAAGAATTGATAATTTAATAAACTTGAGAATTTAATAAAATTTTAAAAGAGAGTAATTTATCAAAACAAAGATTAATGAAACAATATTAACTCCCTTTCAAATAATAAAAATATATTCCACAAATGTGGGAATACGCACTCCATGGAAAGTATTAAAGGAATGAGATGGTGTTTTGAGTGTGTAAAATAAGGACACAGAAAAAGTTATTACAATGTAAAATGAATAGTTTGTATAACAAAATGGATAATAATAACGATATTTTTAATATTTGATCAATGATTGAATGTTTCAAATGTGGAATGTATGCACATTATTAAAATCTATGTAATAAAGGTAAATCTTGTGAATATAATCAACAGGTTTGTATGAATAATTGTTATAATGTTGATGATGAAGAGACTATAAATGAAATATTAAATTAAATAAGTGTTATGGAATAAGAGGATGAAGCCTGGTAAATGGTGTATGAATAAAGTGGAATGATTTATGTTTTTATGTATTGGTAGTCAAATAATTATATTTTTATTAGTGGTATTTTGGTTATTAGAATAATCAAACATCAATGGATTTTTCTATAGTAGTCTTACATTAACAATTTTCAAGAATAAGTGAAATGGTAATAATGGCCTAGAGATGTGATTTAGTAGCAAGGTGATATTTTTAATAAGGGAATATAACCCTGAATACATTTCTCATGCTGAGAAAATGGTGTTTAGTTGGGAAAAAGAGATTATTAATATGGATTAAGTAAATTATAAAGTATTGATTGTATTTTAATTGGTTAATTATTTGATAAGAAAGTGTTTTATGTTATCATTGATGGGGGTTAAAATATTATTGGATTTATGGAATATATTCAATAATCAATGGTTTTAGGTAAGGAATGAGAAATATTTTATGTTTTCATTAACGTTTCATGGTAATTATAGTTATTACCATTCATCAGAAGAATATATGAACAAGGTATTCACATATTTTAGATGTGGAATTAATAAATACTTCATGTTGTTTAGGGTATTAATGATATTGTAATTTTTTAAATTTTCTAAACTTATTTTTAAATTTTTCGATGTAAATTTTGGTTAGACATGGAAGAGCCTTAAGTTTAACTATTCATGGAATGAATTAAGTTGAACTTTGAATGTTATTGGATAACATGTACTAAAAATTCTATTTTTGATAATAACTAGACCATAAAGGAATGAATTATCCTTCTTTTATGGGTCTCATGATCCACTAGTTTCTCTAGAATAAAATAACTCCAGCATTATCTTTAATCTAATAGATGAATTGGAAATTAATCAATAAACAACCCAACAATGGGATTTTGATTACCAAATGGAATGAAATCAAGTAATTATATATTCTCATGAAAATACTTCAACATTAAGAAAAGTATCTTGAAATAAAATGTTATACATTTAAATTTATTTCCAATGAATGAATACTCTTTACACCTATCATAGAATTATAGATTTGTGGTTATTAACTTTCTCTTGGACATGTTTTATATCACCCTTTATCAGTTTTTGGGCGTTGGTTTCCCTTCTATTTCTATATTTTTACTGACTATCGATGTTATCCAATTTGGAAATATAGTATGTGTTATTCTAGATGACCTTATCACATATCTTTCTCTCTTTTCAATAAGTTTTTTTATTAAATCCTTTTATGATGTTGGTTCCCCACAAAGAGATTTTCAAATGTTAAACCTCTGTTTAGAGATAACAAGTTCAAATTGATAGAATAAAATTTATTTAGGTGGTTATATTGTAACACCTCAAATTTTTTGAAATTTTGTTTTATTTTTTTTAACATTTTACATTACACATGACACCGAGTTTAGTATTTTTTACACACAATTCCATTTTAAATGACTTGTGACATGCTATTAAAATATTATTATTTAATTTGGTAGTCATCAACTAGTCATTATAATGGAAGGTATGAATATTATTTACCAAATTATGAAAATATATGGTTTAAACATGTATATAAAATGAATTCTTCAGTTACCAATTAATTAGAAATGGAAATAAAAACAATTTTAAAATAAAGTATATCTTTTTATAGAAAACATTACACACATAAATGTGTTTTACATTAATTAGTTAAACAAATCACTATTAGTGGATGATTTTATTGAAGTTTATATGTCATATAGTCAATATAATGTTTACAATTCATCTTATGTTTTTATAGACAAGAGATAATTATAAATCATATTTTACGATTAATAACTATATTTTTCTAAAACCTATTTTTGTATCCTCTTTGTGAACTTATTTAAAAATTAATATTTTTATACAATTTTAGGAAACTTATTTGAAAAAATGATTTTTTTTAAATTATAATATTAAAATTATCTTAGGGTGAATTGTTTATAATTTCCTAAGAAAATATCTTTTTTGATGAATAGTGAAAATAAAGGTTTTTATTATGAATATAATTTATTTTAAACTATTTAAAAGAATAAAAATTATTTTAATATGGTTTTAATTGTAAAATTAGTTTAGTTATATATCTTTTAATCCAATTTAGCTTATTGGAAGCAAAATAATATTAAATTTGGATATAAAAACGTTTATTTTTTGATCATTTTCTATTTGAAAACCAACTTTCTCATCTAATCCGTGAGTTTAATTTTAAATTACATTATTCCTATTATATTAGTTGATTTTTTAAAATGGGATTCCATATTTATAATTAACATAATTTATATTATCTAATAAGGTAAACTTAATTTTTGACCATAGTGATTAGTAAAAATAGTAAAAAATAATTATCGTGAGAAGTGTAAAATTAGTTACATGGGGGTTAAAATGAAAATATAATGTTACTGGTTTTTCATCACCAATTATCACAGATGGATATAGTTATGGATTTATTGCCTCTATATAATATTTATGATATTATAATTCTTTAATAATCATGATATCATATATTCTTTATTAGGTTCCATTCTATGTGAATATGGTAACATAATTCGTATGTACGGTGGAATACCACCTCATGGAGTGATGTGATTCATCCTTAACATACACTTTATATAAAATTTAATAAGGATAAGTATATATAATCATATTTTATATATATTGAATAAATTTTTTATGTAATTTTAATATATTATTTACCTTTTTTATTTCAATCCATCAATAAAATGGAAATATCATTCATGCGTACATACACCCTACCATCTCTAAGAATGGTGTATTTAATTTTCTATATCTAAATTTATGGATTACATTAAATACATATATACTGAATATATATGATATTTATATCATAGTTAACATTTTGGAGATAATTTAAACATGATTAAAGTAAGAGGAAAAAAATATAAAATCAAAACATACACAAAAGACTATGTAGTTATTCATTGACATGTGACATTAACATGGAATTGTTAATAATCAGGTAATAAAAGGTTAAAATTAAATCATATATGGTAGGATATATATATATATATATGTACTATTCAATAATAATATGTATAATAAATGTATATTTATTATAAGAGTATTGAACATGTATGGAGGAAGTTGAGACATGAGGTAAGGTATTTGTGTCTCAATTTCCATTCTTTGAGACATATGTTATATTATGCACTAATATTATTTTATAAGGTGTATATATAGCCAATTTTCATGTAATATTATGAATATTTTTATTCTCAGGGTATTTTATATTTCATTTAACATTATTCTTCCATGGGCATTATTATTCAAAGTAACTTAATTGGTAATGGTTTTATGTTTCAATATAATCATTTATCGAGATTGCACATGATTATGATTCTAACGATGAAATATTATGATCTATATCTAATGAAACTCAATTATTTTACTCTCCTCTAGTAATATTTAGAGAATACATGTTTCCCTTCATTTTTATCTCTTTTTGTACTCAAGAGTTCAAAATAATTCTTTTAATAAAAATCATCTCTATTTCTATCTGCGGTTAAAAAACAATTCTCTTCAAAAACCCTGGTTTATAATTTTTTTATATTCTAAAAATGATACATTATAAAAAAAATTACCCGTATTTGAATTTTTTACAAAATATTTTAAAAATGAATCATCATGTCATTTAAAATAAATTCGGTTTGGATTTTAATGAAAATGTAGAAGGAATATTTGATTTAATGTGTACTAAATGAATGTAATTTCCTGCTATAATGACCATTATTTTTTTTGAATCATACATTAAAATTATATAGGGTTATTTTTAAAGAAGTGGATATTCAAAATATATTATGTTTTAAAAATTGTTTTTCAATGTTGGATTTAACATACTAGGTAATTATAGAGTAAGGAATTTTAATATCTATTAATATTTATGAATTAGAAATTAATTTTTCTTAAAAGGGGATGATATGTTGGATAGCATAGCTAACACAAAACTATGGGTTTCCCCAAAATATTTTGTTGCACAGAAGAGTGAGATATACCAAAAAATAATACATTATTAATATTATTATTTTAAATAGTAGGTATTTCCTAGCCATTGTATTGATGGGAATGAATAGAAAAAAATATATTATGTTTATACATGTTTATTAAATGTTTTTACTTTCTTCAAATAAAATTTAGAGGCTTAAAACAAAAATAAATACAATTTTAAGCATAAAATACTCTAATATTTTTAAGAGGTAGTTTTACCACCTTTTGATGGATTTTTTTTAAACATATTATTTTACTTTTATATTTACTAATAGAAAAAATAAACTTCTTCTTTGGAATAGGGACAGAAAAATTCAATTTGGTTTCATTTTTCTGATAAAATTTATATTTAAATGAATAATTATTTTTTTTGCATTTTAATTCAAAACTACCTTTTTAATAAATTATTTATATTTTTAGATTATACTTTTACATGGTATTAAGGTATAATTAGATTAATTTTTATTATTTATTCCAATTTAGTTCATTAAAATGAATTTCAAATTGAAATTGAATAGAAAAACTATGTGAATTTTTGAACGTTTTTCTTTAAAAACCCGTTTTCTCGACCCGTCAAATGGATTAATGTTAAACCTAATTTAACCACTATTGGGAATTGAATTTTCAAAACTGGACATAAAATATTGTAATCAGTATAAAAAAAGTGGTCCAATAGGATCAAAAAATTTTAGGTGAATAGTTACATTAGTATTTTATTTAACACAGATAAATGTAAATAGGGTAATTAAAGGTAAAAATAATATTATAATAATATTACAGTAGACTATTTTTTTGTAATCTTATTGGATGGGTTATTATCGACCAAAAAAAAACACTTGGACTGAAATTTTGAACCTCGGAAGCCACTCGGGTGTGATTATGACATTTATGACATTAAATTTAAAGTAGTTGCAAATATGTCATAATCATATCTCTTATTACTAAAACAATATTAACATGGGGTTATATAAGTGATATTTTCGACTATAAATAATCCTTATAAATCTAATAATATTATCTACATAATTTTTATTTATTTGAAATTTTAATACATTAAATAATGAAATTTAATTGCGACATAATGATGATGCTGTAATAGATTTATTAATGAATGAATCAAATAAATGATATTAATAATTTTAAAATAAATATAATTTGAAATATTTTCTTCCATACAATTTTTTTGATGATTAAGACATATTATAAGTCCTTAATATGGTTTTTTTGATGTTATATATTTTTTTTGATTTTATTTAAATTCAATGAAATGAATAGAATCAAAATTGGCACTATTAATATTTTATAAAAATAATATTTTATTAAATTATTTCAAAATAATTAAAATATTTAAAAATTTAAAAGTTACTTCTATAAGGTATACGTGTTCATTAAGTGTCCATTTATGGGAAAGTAAACCAATATATGTAAAATTTATAAGAAATTAATATTTAAAATGTTGTTACCACAATTAAAAACAAAAGAGAATAATTAAGGGTAAAATGAAATGATAATGTTTAAAATGAAATAAAAACATTCCTAAAAATTATTTCTTGTGAGGATTTGGAAATATAATCATATTATATTCTACATAACTCATGTTTGAGTCATTTTTATTTAAAAAATAATTTATATTAATTTCAAATTTTAAGAGTTTCAAAGGGTTCCCCTCCCTTCTCCTATAAAAAGGTGCCCACTCTTCTCTGTTAATCGCACTTCAAGAACCATTGGGTTTAATAAAGATCTATTAAAACCCTTAATAAAATCTCTCCTCATGTTCTTGAGGAATTATTTTAGGCAGAACAACCTCTTAATAGGTGTTAAGGTATTCCTCAAGGGTGATCCATCGAAGAAGAGGTATCATTTTCCTTAAGTATTTTTATTTTATTTTTTCTTCCACTTCCTTCAATTATCCTACAACCAGGATGAGATAATAAATCCAATATAAAAAATATAATTCGATTTAATTATTTTAATATTATCACCTAAATCCATCTTCACTTCCACTAAATTGGAATGGAATTAATCGTATGTGCGTACGTGTGAACTATCATTTCCACAAACTGATCTAATTTGTTTTTCATAACCATCTCTAGATACTGGTTATAATAACAGAATTAATGTTCATATGTGGTATTAATTACATTTTAATAACTCTATGATAATAATATATCAATTACATTCTTACCTTCCATGCACATAAAAATGATAATGTCGTTCATGTGTACGGGTGAACTCTCACCTCCACAAAGTGATGTGACTCATTTTTTTTCATTATATCACTAGTATAATATATATAAGTATATTTCAAATATTAATATTATATTAATTATGTTATGATAATTATGGAAAGATAAAATAATTCTTACCTTCTTTTTATAACTATCAATTAAAAATGGACAACGTTACTCATGCGTACGTACATCTTACAATCTCCTTGATTATAACATTGTTCATTTTTCATAAGCAAACTTCATGGTTTTATTTAAAGATATAATTTATGTATAAATAGCATAATTGTTTCATGAATATTATTATGGATATTATGGTATTATGACCATATGGACTATTGACATCATACCATGTTCATTTTTGACTCAAGTAATGGATATCAACAAAACATCCAATATGAACATGAATAATTATTTATTTTTATAACATGGTAATTAGTGATATAAAAGAAATTTGAAAATTGAAAAATGTTCTCAAGAAAATATAAATTAATACATGTTTATTATTCTGGAAAATAAATATTGTACATGGCTATTTAGATTCACGGTAAGGGACTTTGTCTCAATCTTCTTTCGTTGAGGCATGTTAAGATAATATACAACACCTTCTTTTATACAGGTTTTAATCAAACCATTTGACATTAAATTTCATTTAATGGTTTTCAAGAAGAATATTTGTTTGTATGAATCATTTTACTAAATGATAAATGGAACGTTTTGTAACATATATGGTGACACTGACTTTTCCACCGTTGTGACCATTATTTGATATTTGGCTTCCTCTATAAGCCATAATGTTTTTAAAAGTAAAATAAATATCATATTCCCTTTTCATGTTTTTAAAAAATAGTTTTTATAATGGATTTATTATATTAATATCTTTAATTTATGTCTTTCTATTGCAATGTGGTAATGTTATTTTTTTCTTTTATTCTTTTTATGTGTTAGGATTATGTTATGGTTCTTGGGAATTTTTTATGAATATAGGTGGTTTCATGATAAAATGAGGGTGGGTGAGCCCATGATATCTTTCCAATGAATTAGATAATGAGAAAGATATAAAGTATAATGTTTCATTTAATAGATTTATGAAATATACTATGATGAGTATTCCAAATGTAACCATGAAGGTTACTCCATATGTAGCTATGAAAGTTACACTGTAAATATGATATGCATGACACAAATTACCTTTATGATTTATGATTGATAAGAAATGTTTTAGGAATTTTATAATTTCAAGAGGAATAGTAGTGAACTTATGTTTTATGGATGAGAAGTACGATTTCGTGAAAATTCTTTCATGAGTTTAAAATATTCATGTACTAAGTGTTTCATTCCTTATTTTAAATCCCTTACTAATATTTTTATGCTCATCACAAGTTTATGATATGTTTTTTCAAAGGGTATAAGGATGGTTTAGAGAAAGGAATAAGTCAATATGAATGTTTTGAATATTTCTATAAATAAAAAAGAAATCATGTTTTATTTTAAAGTGTTTCATTTTGTAAAAAAAGGATAGTAAGTATAAGTGCCTACACTGTAATGTTTGAGTTATTATGTAATAGTTATGTCCTAATTCTATAAAACTTTAATCCTGAAATGACACTTGATGTTAATGAATGTATATTCTTGAAATAAATAAATATTTTGTAATTTTTAAGGATGGGGTATTATATAGAAAGTATATTTCCCTCAAGAGATTTAAATATTTTTAAAGCTTTTATATTCGTTTTTAAGGTTATTTATCAAGAAAACAATTTCCAAAACATTTTATGAATTTTTTATTTTAAAAAGATATTTTCATTGAAAATTTATTTTCCCCAAGAAATGTTTTATATGGTTTTAAGTAATTATTCATAAATTTTCATGTTTATTTTAAAAGAAAATAATTTCCAAAAATATTTTATGAATTTTTAGTTTTTAAAAGGGATTTTCAAATAATATTTATTTTCCCCATGAAATGTTACATGTGATATTTGAAAATTATTTTCCATCTAAGATGAAATCCTTTGATGTTTATTATTATTTAATTGGAATATAATTCAAGTATACAATTAATATTATTTCATTGGATGATTTTTATTTATGATGACTAGATGATTGTGAAACCTATTTCTCTTTAACAGGTTATACCATGATAAAATTATTATGAAACTCACTTCTTTTCTCTTGGTTTATGATTTGATAAATGATGAAATGGTTATTAAACATTTTTATTTCATATAGTTTATATTGTGATGAAATTTTTATGAAATCCATTTCATTTCATGGGATCTGACATGATGAATGTTTTTTGATCTTATGTCACAAATATTTATTATTTTCATTATGTTATGGTTGTTATGTTATGAACAAGGGTGTCTGTTAATTTATAACCAAGGATAATGGTTACGTTATAACTAAAGAAGAGTGAGAAATATATCTCCCTCTAATGTATTGGGTAAATATTGATTTCTCATGATATAAAAAGGGATACAATTATAACATACCAACTTTTCTCAAAGGTATTGAATAGTATTTTTATCTGTAATGTCTTGGTTCTTACCTAATAATGTTTTCTAGTGGATTTATTGAGGTATCAAAGGTTTCTAGGGATTGTTCAGATCTCGGAGCCCCAAAATTTGAGAAACAGACTGGATCACATGGTTAGGAGGAACTGTGCCACCCAGATAGCACAATTTCCCTACTCATGTAGGGAATAACAATGGGGTGTAGGGGGATGCATATTTTTTCTACAACCATGCAAGCCTAGGCACATGCCCGTGTAGAGTTTTAGTTCCTCTTTGATAGTGGAATTCCATATGGTTAGAGTATAGCTAGTGAAACTATGTTCATAGACCAAGAGGGGTCCTCATTAGGTAGTTCCATGGCACATGGTTGGTGCATGTTTTGTCCAACCATGCATCCAAACCATGTTCCCTTTTCAGGATAATTTATTTTACACTTTTTTCCTTAACTAATTAATAAAAATCTCTCTCCTTTATCCCTTATTCTCTAGTGTACTTGAGCTCTTCCTCCTCTCTCATGGGGTTCTCCTCTTATCCTTCAAGGTTCTTTGGTATCACATCTATCTAAACTCCAAATACTTCATTGATATGTATGTTGGAAATATTTTTGTATTTTCTACAGTCCTCTTCATTCCGTTATTAATTTATCTTCATCTCTATTTCACTATTTAGTTGTGAACTCATTTCCCCAATTTTTAGGTAATTTGATGATTTCATTGATAAATCTCATTCTAGATCAATTCAAGTGGAAAAAGAGGATTGGTAGAGTACACACCTATGTTAGGTGGTTGAGTTATTTCCTATAAGTTTCATCGCTTTCTATATGGTGCGTCATTGTTCCATGTTATAGAATCATCCGTTGAAACCTATAATTTGTTAAATAAATTAAATTGATTGGTTTTCCATGTCTTGTACGCGCCATATAGAAAGATATGAAACTTGCAGGAAAGAAATAAGCCACCTAACATAAGTTTGTACTATACCACTCAAATTTACTGGTTTTCCATGCATTTACTATTATTGGAACAATATTTATTTTATATTTCATGAACTATATTAATCTAAACACTATTGGAGGTGCCATACTGAGTATATCTCACACCTTGATTGTGCTGCCTTTGATACGAAATAATACTTCTTGGTTGTAGGTTTATATAAAGGTAAGAAGACAATGTTTGATGCTGGACTGACTTTTTATATGATGGAGTATTAGAGTAGAAGACCAAGCCTATGCTCATGATGATAGTTATATAATCTTTTTTTCCTTTTGTATTTTGATAGAATGTGGTATATGCATGTATCCCTTATTTTCTATGTACCCATTTTTGTATAGACACATGATCAACATAATCATTTTTTTGTTATTTATTATTCAGAATCTGCTAGTTTTTTATTTCTCTCGGGCGAGTTATTATTCTTCTTGTTATTATTCAAATATTGTTTGTCTTCTTCTAAGTCTTCCACTACGATGGGTTATTAGTCATGATGTTATTGTGTCAACTTCTACTGTATCTTATTTATATATATTGCTATGTACCACTATAATCTATGAAGGTATAGTCTCCCCATAGACAGAACCTAGTCCCTCACTGATTTTTGGTAGACACTAGAGTACAGGGAGGTGCACTTGAGGTATTGTGGCCCACTGTCTCATGGCATCGCTATGTGGCTTCCGGGGTGGGATGCTACTAAAATTATTAGAGCATTTTTTCAATTTTCTTACATTTTGGTTTTGGAAAGACGACTAGTAATAAATAGAATTTGGCGATGAGCCTATAATGGGAGTAGCTAACCCATATATAGGGTAAACACAAATTACATAGGAATGAGTAAATGATGTTTTATTTAGTACTTGTTATAGTTTCATAGACTTCAACTTTAGGTGGTTCACTTTTTTTCACTATTTCTATTATTAATATTATTTTTATGGGTCCTTCTACCTTGTCTTGATGATATGAGGGTGTATCAAAGAAATAATCATATTAGGAACCTTAGGACTTAATTTCCATGCATTATTCCATGCCATATATATATTCTTCATTCCTTGGAAGTAATTTCATGTAATGTTTTGGTGCCTAATCTATTAAGGGTTGAATTGTGCTAGTGTTTTTTAAGGATGACATAATTTCTTCAATTAAATTTCCAACTTCATTCTAAATTGTGTTTTCTCATAGGGATTGATGATGTATCTTTAATTAACCAATTATTCCATGATCAATCCATGATCCATTGGTTAAACATGATGAATATTAGTTGTTTTGATTAAGTTATTACCTCTATTAAATTAGGAATGGAGGTTCACTCTATCAAACCACTATGCATGACCTCTTACATCCTGATACTAGATGTACATGGAAAATCATAGTTACTTAATGTTATAAAATAACCTTATAAAAAGTATGGACCTTTATAAACATTTAATTTTTGATGACAACAACTAGATTGAGATATTAATATCTAAATAAATATGAATGGAATTTAATTAATTAAAATTTTAAAATAAAAAGGTTACCACTAAATGAAGATTCAAAATGCAATGTAAAGGGTTTTTTCCTATATACCTTTCCTTTGACACTCCATATAACAAAACCTCTACTATGATATAAGACCTTGACCCTAAACCAACCAGGTAGTGGGTATTAGGAAATGTCTCTTGATAATTTTGTGGATATTCACTATCACCTAGACCTGGATCCACGAGAAGAATGAGAGGTGTGACATTCTTATAGGAATGCCTTGTTCATGTTCCTTCCTTTATTTCTCTATCTATCTGTTATAAATCTTGTCAAAGGTATGCGTTTAGAAATTTTAGAGTTATTCCATGATGATGTCCTCACATCATGTGCCAAGAATGGTGTGATACGAATAATCCAAAGGTGGTGGGTTATGAGCCATCCATAGTACCTGCAATTCCACCAAAGGAAGATCATATTGATCTTCCACTGAGACATATTGCTAAGTTCCATGACATTTTGGTTCTGTTCTTGTATTCTGTTCTGGGTGCACCCTGACCTACCCCTACTATGGCATAACTGACTTTGGATTTATAGTAGCATCATCCTCCAACCTTAGTAAGTGATAGTGGATTTCAAGCTGCTGAGATGTGTTTAGAATCTATGGTATCGATCATTGACCATATTGAAATTCCTCTAGAGCATAGGGTCAAGATCACTACTAACATGTTACATGATTCCTACAAGGGTTGGTGGGACATCATTTCTCAAGATGAGTATCATTGGGGTACGATCTCGGAATACATAAAATAAGTCCTTTGTGATCACCTATTCCTGTAGACTCTGGGATTAGATCATGCTAGAGAGTTTATGAATATTTTTCTGATCAGTATAAATGTGCTAGAGTAATCTACTCTCTTCACTGAGCTCCACTATTTCCCTTTGAATCTGACTAGTGATGAGTTGAAGACAAATAGGTGATTTGATGATTTTATTCTCTATTTTTTATCTCAAGATGATGTATTCTTGTTAACATCCATTAAAGAGATAATGAACTAGGGCCCTATTAAATAATATATCCTCATAGATGCTGGAAGTGTGATCCATGGCCATTTAGTTATGTGGTAGGGTGATGGTTCATCTGGTAGTAGGAAGAACCATTTTTAGGGTTCACACGGGGGATGTTATTTCTAGGTGACACACACTAAAAACCATGTGGTGTTTCACCAGTGTCGTAGCCCAATCTATAAGAAGCCTCAGTGCATGAGGAACATGATCGAGAGACAAGATTATGGAAGGATGGGTCAACATTAGCACTTATTTTGATATTTTCCTCTATCATTGAGTGAGAGGGAATCCACACTGAAGTTTTTTTAGGTACATGATTCATTAATCCATGTGAAGATCAGAGTTAGTATTATACCACCAGATCTGGCCTAGCCGGTGGTCGTGGCAGAGGCAGTTAGGCCACAGAGGCTCAGCAACAACAGATTGAACCTGCTCATCTCAGTCAGACTATATCTCAAGGGAACGGTTCAGGATATATATATATACAGTGTGACATACATCTAATGATAATAGTAAGGGGTCTTATACTATTCTTTGTACTATTCTGGTATCCTCTAATTCAGTTTCTTCCTTTTTTATTTAGGTTCATCGCACACTTTTATATATGCTATAGTTATGAAATATATGGGCCTAGTGATATAGCACTATTGTGTAGAAAAAAATCTTGATACACTGCTAGGTGTCAGATCAGAGGGAATATGATAGTTAAAGGAGTTCCCCCTTGAGATAGACGGGTACCATTTACTATGTAATTTATTCATCCTTGAGATGACCAAATTTGACATCATTCTTGGTATGGAGTCGATTGTTATTTATTAGGACAATGTGGATTTCTATTATTGATGAGTATTGTTTATAGAACCCGAGGGAGGAACCTATACTCATAAGGAAGAATCAAATATCAAGGAAATTCAAGCTAGAACCAAGAATCCTGGGTTAGGTAATGTAGTAACCTAGATAGTGAGTCTCTTTATGAGTGACCATGGAATAAATCTTGAAGAATTTTATCCTATTATGTATTTTCTGAAAAACATATCCAGAGATAGAGGTTGAGTTCACCATTGAGCTAGTGATAGCTAAAACAACAGTTTCCATTCCCCCTATAGTATGACACCTATCGAGCTCCATGAAAACAAGAAGAAGATAAAAGATCTAGAGTAAATGTGTTTTATCTGATCCAGGACATCACTCTGGGGTTCACCAATCCTTTTCTCCAAGAATTCGAATGGTATCCTAAGATTGTGTGTGGATTACCATTGATTGAAACGACTTATGATAATGAACTGATATCCACTATCTCATATAGAAGTGATTTGACCATCTCCAATGAGTGACATTTTTATCCAATTTTTATTTGAGGTCAAGAAACCATTAGGTGTGTATGAAGCCATTATAAATACCATATATTGATTTCCAAAGTAGGTATGGATTACACGAGTATATGGTCATTCTATTTGGTCTTACAAATGCACCGACCATTTTTCATGTATTTGATGAATCAGGTTTTCCACCCATAGTCGGATTGATTTATGATGGTCTTCATAGATGTTATCTAAGTCTATTATCACACCAGAAATGACCATTCCAACCATCTAAAGATCATGCTGAGTACACTGAGAGAGAACCAACTATATGAAATGCTCAGTAAATGAAACATTTGGATATGTAATGTCCACTTCTTGGGTCATAACATTTTAGAGGTATGTTTATTTTTTTACCCATAGTAGGTGAGCACCATGGTTTTCTAGGAGCAACCCAAGAATGTGTTTGATCTACATAACTTCTTGAGGATATCTAGTCATTACATGCGATACATCCAAGATATTTCCCACAAAGTAGTGCCTATTATGGTGCTGACTTTGTGGGGTGAAAAGTTCCTCTAGTCTAAATCTTGTGAGATATACTTTCAGGGATTGAAAGAAACACTAACTTCAGCATCGATCCTGATTTTTCTTGAGCCAGTTAGAGGCTATAATATTTATTATGATGGTTTAAGAATTAGTCTAGGTGTAGTTTTAAAGCAGGGTAATCGAGTTTTTGGGTATGGTTCCTTATAGTTGAGACCTCATTAGAGGAATTACCCTATGAACAACTCATGTTAGTAGTCTTGGTTCAATCTCTACACTGTTAGAGGAATTATATTTTGGGTGAGTGGTTTTTTGTTTACATGGATCAATAAGTCTCAAATATATTTCCAAACAATTATATTTGAATCATAGGTAGTGTAGGTGGTTAGAATACCTATAATCATTTGAATTTGAGATTTCATAAACACCCAGAAAGGGTAATGGTGTAGCTAACACCCGAAGTTAGAAGACTCCGATACAAGATGTCCAAGAGGCCAACAATGAGTGGATGTTGATGGACATATTTTCTAGGATTCACCTAGAGGTTTATTAATCACATATTCAACCAATTTTAGAAGCTCTATCAGTGAAATCCTCCCTCTTGGACTAAGTCAGGATGATACAAATATTTGACTCTGAGGGCCTCATCCTGAGAAAAAATGTATTGGGTGAGAACCCACCTCCTAGTTGGGTTGTTGAGAAGAATCAGATCATGCTCTACTGTGGGAATATTTGGGTTACCTTCTGATATACAGGAAGTTATTATGCGGTAATATCATTCCTCTTTTTTGGAAGTTCATATTGGGCTTACTATAAATTATCAATACATATTCCTTCAATATTGGTGGAAATGGAATGAAATCACCATGGATTTATTTATAGGATTTTTGAGATCTTTTCGAGGCAGCGATGTAGCATGGGTGATCATCGAATGTTTGACCAATTATTAACACTTCTTACTGATCAAGGAGACCTTTTCTATTGATGATATATGATGAATCTATATCTAAGAGATAGCGATAATTCACAGTGTTCTCTATTATATAATGTTATAAAAAGACATCCCGTTTACTTCATGATTTTAGAAAGGGTTTTATAAGGCTCTATGTTCACAAGTTCTCTTGAATATAGAATATCACAATCAGACTGATGGGAAGTCTAAGTGAATAATAAAAATGTAAGGGGACATGTTCTAGACATGTATCCATGATTTTGGTGGTTCTTGTGAAAAGAACATACCTCTTATAGAGTTTTTCTACAATAATTGTTTTTAGTAAATGAGTCAGATGGTTTGGTATGAATCCCTTTTATGAAAAAACATTTTATTCACCTATATAATGGCTAGAGGTAGGTTAGACAACAATACTAGGTCCCCGTCTCATTTAGGAATCTTCAGGGAAAGCAAAACTAATTTAGAAGCATATGTTTATAGCTCAGCATAGGTATAAGATATATACCAATCATCACCATAGACCTCCGTAGTTTGAGGTGGGACATTGGGTCTTTTTTCAAGTTTCACCATGATTGGTTCACATAAGAATATAGAGATACAGAAAGATATCAACTTTATTTTTGGGGCCTTTTGAGTTAGTGGAGAGAGTCATTCTATTATCCTATCGGTTGTAGTTACCTTAGAGGTACCATGACCTAAATGATGTCTTCCATGTATTAAAAAGTTTTCAGTATCTTGCTAACCAGTCTCATTCATTTGACCCTGAGGATATTGATCTGGAGTTAGATGCATCCTTTGATGGGAATCCGATATGTATCATTGATCAAATCATGAAGGACCTATGAGGAAGGTCCATTATACTGGTCTGGGTGCTATTTAGTCAGGGATTTATAGAAGAAGATGCCTCATAGAGGTATGACAATGTACATGCGCTTTTTCCCGAACTTTTCTCAGATGACGTTTTGCCACCAAAAAAGGGAAACTTGGGGATGAGTTGTCTTAATATGGGGAGTTTGTAATGTCCCAACATTTCTCAAAGGTGTATAACACTATTTTTAGATTTAATTATTTAGTTAGGCCCTAGTAATATTTCCTAATGAAGTCATAGTGTCCATGATAGCGTCCAAGGATTATTCAGAGCTCAGAGACCTAAAACATGGAGAAGCTAATTGGGCTGCACATTTTGGAGGAATTATCCCTCCTAGCCCACATGGTTTTCATAACTGTGTGGGTCTTGATAGTAGGGTGCATGGGGGATGGTTTGTCTTCAATCGTGTAATCCCAACCACATTCTCATGTGGAGTTTCATGTCCACCTTGATAGTAGTGTTCCACACAATTAGTTCACTATTAGTAAAACTGTGAACCTAGCCCATACGGGGTCCTCCTTAGGTAGTTCCATGTCACACGACTTGTCCAATTATGTGGTCAAACAATGTGTCTATATTAGTATGGGTGATTTAACTCTTTTAACCATAATGAATTAATATTCAGCACTCTCATTTCTCCCTTCTTCTCTAGTGGACTTGAGCTCTTCATCCTCTCCCATGAGTTTCTACTCTTCTCTTTATAGGTTCTTTAGAATCTCCTCCATCCGATCATCATATAATTCTCCATCACATGTGTTGTAAATCTTGAGGTATTATCTACACTTCTATCAATTAAATTCTTCATTAATATTCATCTATATTGTTCTATTTAGGTGTGACTTCATTTTCCCCATTTTCAGGGCATTTGCAAATTTCATCGATAACCCTAATTATAGATCAATTCATGGGTAGAAAATGGATGAGTGGTATAATACACACCTATGGTATATTGTATAGTTATTTCCCATAGGTTTCATCACTTTATATATGGTGAACCATTTTTCCACACGTCTTTCCCTTCTAGCGATGCCTTTGATTTGTTAAATAAATTAAATTGATTGGTTTAGTGTGTCCTTTTTGACTGTAGTGAGTGGAGAATCATCCCTTCAATTGATCACATTGATGATGACAACCTTAATGGGTGATCCTTTCCCTTTAAGGCCTAATTACCTTTAACTCAAATTGTTTGAACATTTGTTTTGGATTTCACTTGTAATAAATTACTTATGTAATGAATTTAATTGGTTTGAATTAAAGGCTATGAGATAACCCCTTAAGATGGATTACTTATGCGACATAATTAATTTTTTATTATTTAAAATTTATGAATTCATTTACTACATTATTCTTATTTCCTTATGCAATGATTTTTGTTTTGAATAAAAATTATTTGATTATCTTTCTTATCTCATTTTACATGAAATGAATTTCTTATGATATGTGATCTTGGTGGCCATGTCTTACTAGCTTATAGTCTGGGATCGAACATAGGTCCTAAATTAAGGACACTAAGGATGGGATCACCATGACTCATTCTTGGACCAATTGGATGTTCTATGAGTGATACTTATATTTCCATATACACTCTCTTCAGGTGGTTTATTATACCCATGAGTGAAATTGGTTCCCTAGGGGAGGCACCATGCACCCGCTCATTGGAATGATGGTCATACCATTCCTCAGGTGAAACTTGTTCCCCTGTCTAAGATACCAGGGATGGGCTTAGTGGTTATGCTTACACCATGATGAGAATGATATGAGGAACAACATTCATGGGTCACCTTGGATGGGATCTTTATTATTGGATATTTTAGAGGCTCCTATAGTGACATCAAGATTCATTTATGGATCATCTTGGATGGGCCCAGGATTCCCACAATAGATTATATATATATATTTCCTTATTTTTATGTGATTACTTTTATTAAATTACATGAATGCCTATATGATGTCCTAGGGACACGTACACTAAGAAAAATCACACACCTGGGGTCAATCCACACTTGTTCCTTATTTACGATTTACCATGTACACTAATTATCATTTTCTTACAGGTTCCCTTGGTTCAAATATCCATCTTAGGTCGAAGATGGTAGTGGCAGTTGGGTATCATGGTGGAACACAGACTATCATGTTTAATTTATTTATTGCCTTGAATTTACAACTATTGTAACACTGTTGATTTTATATTTCATGAACTAGATTTATCTAGAAATTGTCGATGGTTCCCTACTAAGTATATATCACACCCTACTTGGGCCACCATTGGTACCCATAAAGTATTCATAGTTGCAGATTTAGATAAAGGGAAGCATCCAGCTTTTGATTCTTGATTGACTTTCTACGATATAGTATTGGAGAAGAGGACTGAGCTTGTGCTCTTTATGCTAGTGTTAGCTTTTTTTTTTGACTTTTCTTATTTTGATAGCATGTGGTATATTCATGTATCCTCTATTTCCCATGTGCCCATTTTTGTAATGTCACATGATCGACATCAGTATTTTTTATCTATTATTTATTTTTCAGCTTATACCAGTTTTTATTTCTCATGGATGATTTATTATTTTTATTTTAATTATTCTTCTGCAATATTTTTTCCCTATGCTTCCACTATGACATGTTATTGGTTCTATTGCGTTAGTGCCTTCTTATTCTGTCTAATATATATATATATATATGTAACATTGTGCTCCACTCTAATCTATGAGGGAATAGTCTTCCCATGAACACACTATTGGATCTAGAAATTGGTCAGAAACCTCTGGCATATGGAAAGGCACACTATATAACTTTTGGACCACCATCTCGGAGAACCACTATGTTGTTTCCCAAGAGGGATTCTACAAGAATAGTGAGTGAACTCATTTCAGTAAGGGACTATATCAACTCTGATAGTCTTGGGAGTGACCCTTGATTACTATTATGGTTTAGGGTGTAAACCCATTCCACTTTTATAATTTCGGAAGTAAGCCTTGAATACTTAGTAAATTATTTTCTATGCTTATGTGTATGAAAAATACCATGAATTATATTAATATTATGCTCTCATGGTTTATGTTCTTTGATTCAAATATGATTTATTTATTATAAACTGCAAATCTTTATGCCATGGATAAATATTACAATCTTTGATATATATGGTATGATTTTCTAATGTTATTCTCACATTCTCATACCCTTTCACTCAGGTTATGCTTACATATCTCCCTTGTTTACCCTTAATGAGTAATTGAGATCACCCTTTCTTATTTTTCTTTCCCCAGGTTAGGAATAATGATTTTAAGTGTAGCCTTTCTAAGTAGAGTACTACATGAAATTATCTTTATGGGAGACGTTAAATATCTTTTAATAGATTATAATATATTTTTTCAAATATCTAAAGGAACTATACCTTTATGATCCTAAGATGCATGAGTACTGTAATAAATATTCATTTAATAATATGAAATATAGATGTGTGAGAGGTTTGTGTCTCTACATCTATAAATCCCCATGTTCATTCATGTTTTATATAATCCATCATGTAATAATTTATATTGGAATTTAAATTAGATTTTATGGAATTTTTATATAGGTTTTCAATAGGGTTCTAATGAAAAGAATAACATTGCGACATGAGTTTAAATTCCCAACAAACAACCTATCAATAATTATTGAAAAAATAAATAAAATGAAAATAGTATATATGTTGGCCAAGGGATGTGATGTGGTCTAACCATGAAGATAAAATAAAAAATATAAATATATTTTTAAATGGGGGATATGTGGTCAAAAATAATGTTGAAACAAATTATTATATTTTTTATGGGTAGTGATAATTCCCACCTCAAGTTGAATCTAGAGGGGTTTTGTGATTACTGATAACCCACATTGGGTGTGTTTCATATATAGAAAAAACAATTTTTTGTGAAATTGTCATTTCCCATATAGTAGGCAGCCTTGCTTCACCCACATGTGAACCATGAATCAACCTTCAATTAGGCTCAATATAGGATATATTAGGTTAAAACCAAAACACCAAGCCCATATATCCCACTCCAACACTGTTTTGACTTCAGAGGCTTGTTTTGGTGCAGAGAGGCACATAAATTCCAACCAAAAAATTCAAAAAATATTTTTTTTGAAAATTAGTAAAACAATTCAGGTGACATTGGTTTTTTCAATAATAATTTATAAATATTTTAATTAAATATTAATTAATTAAAATTACCATAAAGTTTACATTTTACTTATTTAATTTTTTTAGAGTTGTTGTGGTTGAAATGATCATGATAAGAGACTGAACCATGCATGGTCAATTTGTTTTAATTTTTTTAATTATTTAAATAATTTTTTTGTGATATTTAGTGTTTCAAAATTATTTTTGAAGGTTTTTTCAATAATAAATCATCTTTAATGGCACGTGAGTATACATTTTGAGTGATTTAAATTTTTTTTTTAGTTTTGAGGATCCACTTAGTTGTGTGAGATTTTTCATTTTAAACATATAAGTGTTCCCAATGATGTATTTATACTCCAGAGTTAGTACGATTCCAGACAAAAATGATTCATGTGATTTGAATTGGTGATATAACTCATGTTAGGGTAATATTGATGGATTTATCCTTGGGTCTCGATGGATCCATATTCCATTCAATGCATCGACTAGTAGAACTATCTCATGATCTAGTCAATGATTTTTTTTCTTATTATATATTGTAATTTTTGTGTGGATGATATATCAAAACATTAGCGAGCATGTATAGATAAAATAAATGATCATGTTCAATTTTTTTCTATGATATGTTAAAATTGTGACTATTATCACAAAGAAAAAAGAATTTTTAATAGAACTATACTAATATCACAAAAAAAGTAAAAAACAGAAAAAACCATAAAGTAAATATTATTTCAATAACATAATCTATAAAGTAATCAAAAAAAATTACTTGTATGATGTCATCATCATCCCTAGTTGAGTGTACCTCTTATTATAGGCGTGTTATTCTAAAAATAGTGGGTATACCTAAATGAAATTGGAATCAAAGTAGTGGTTTTAGCTATCTTTGTGAAATTTTAGAGAAACAAATTTGAGTAAATCAATTTTATACTTTAAAAGATATGGGACTCTATTAATCATATCCTGGAGCCATGAGTAAAATTCATTGGCCATCCAAAACCCTATCTTAAGCACATGGAGTAATAAAAAATCCATAGATTGAGCTAAAAATACATGATTTAGGATCATTATCACTATAATACTCAACTGACAGAGTATTCCATTTTCAGTAGTTGAGCTCTACATGGTGTTGATAAAATAGCGGGCGTCATTTATTGGAATTTTAATTAAAAAATTATTATAATAAATAATGATGTAAAAAGTTAAAACCATCTAATTTTTCATTTTGTAGGAAATAGAATGTTATTCCAAAAATCCAAAATTATATATTTTGGAAATATAATACTTCTTAACCAACACTATTTTTTTATAGTTTTATAAGAGCTTTCATATAGTAGTATGACCGGAAATTATTTGTGTCATAGTTCCCACTAATATTTATGCCACATAATGAGAAATTCCTGGTGAGAACAATACTTACAGTAGACTTATAGATAATTCATTTAATGTTTACATCATGATAAAATCATCATTTCTAAGTGAGTTGAAAAAACAACATCAGGATAGATATATTTATAACATTTTATCTCATCTTCAAGCTGCTTGAAATAATAAATTGAAGAAAAGAATAAATGATATAATATTTACACATATAAAATTTAAATTGACATATGAGTCATGATCTTTTAAAAAATCGTATTCTTTAATCCTTGTTATCCAGTAACTATAGTTTAACTAAGAAGTAAAAGAAGAATAGTATAAGGAAAAACAAAAATTATTATTTGGGTATGGTTTTACAAGAAGATAAGAACTCAAATAATGTTAAATATGTAGGTCTAATGGGGAATAATAAGAAATATAATGAAAAACTTCCAATGAAAATCGTGACACCAAAGGAACCATCAAATTTTCCTTCTTAGAAATTGAATATTATGTGGGAGAGAAATGAATAGGAGGCTATTTACTTTGAATGTGGTAATAAAGGATGCATAAAAAGAAAATATAATTAATTTATGAAATAATAAGTCACTTCATCATCATACATATCTATCAAATAAAATTCATAATTTTTTCATAATTTATTGTTATTAAATATAACATACCAATGATATATGTCAATTTAAATATAGAAACCAAGCGAGTAAAGAAACATTACTAGTACTCAAGGGATATTCTCCAAGAGACTAAGAAAGGGTGATTCACATGTCAGTGTTGATAATCACATGATTTTTATTACATAATTGATTGATTCCTATTAAAATATAATTTTTATTGAAATTTAATAAAACATTTATAGTGTACATTAAGAAAAAATGAGGCATTATTGATCCACAAATTAATATTTCTTTTGATGTTTCATAATAAATTAATAGTTTAATAATACTAGAATAATCAATAATAAATGACACTTAGAAAATTTAAGACACAATAATAAATTGGTTTGTAAGATTAATTATTTTTCATTTAAAACAAAAGGTAGTTGTCATGGATAGACACAATATGTAATTAAATATATTTCAAGATCCTAATCATATGTATTATGACTAAAAGTTTAATTTTTATTGAAAACCTGACAAGTACAAGGCACCCACCTCATGGGGGGGGGTGTGAAAATGGTGGAGGACCAATGCATTACCTTTATTTATAAGAATAAAATCAATAGGTAATGAGCCCATATTGGTGAAAAAAATCAACCTCTCATTTGGAATACCTTTTCTGGTAAGATAATCAGCTGCACCATTCCCCTCCCTCCATGAATGTAAAATAGAAATAACTTGTCTCAGAGAACCCTATACTTTCTGATGATGTTAGTTAACTCCCATCGAATATTCCCCTCATTTTTTAAAATCCCTACAAGGACTATGGATTTTGACTCCATTTTAGTGGTCTGTAAATTATAGCTTCTGCAAATAGACATATCAGTATCCATGGATCTAGCTTTATATCCTAAAGACGTTAACTCCCCATAGAAAGAGCATAAATCAAGGATAATTGATCCCATGTTGTCCCTAATAAGGACACCCCTTCTCGTAACACCCCCCATAAAAGATCTATCCACATTCAGTATCAGCCTAGAATTAGGGGCCTTATAACAGATCCACTATCCCTGCTATCTACCCGCACCTCTATGCAAGAAATCCACTAGTATAAAACTTATCAAGGACTCTAAATCCAGACCCCCCCTTAATGAGAATTCCTAGTTCTATCACTAACAACATAACACACATTGGGATAAATATATGAGAGAAGCTGATACCTTCTGTCACCATGTTCCTTACTTCCCACAGAGTCCAACATGAAGCCTCAAAAACCATTCCTTGAATGTTGATCTTTCTCTCCACCTAGACAACACCCAGAAACCACTCCTACATGATGTTCTGAATTGAAACCCATCTTCCACTAATTTTCATGCGCTTTCTAAAGGTGTCCCATTAGACTATTGCCCAATCCCACAAAAAAACACATGCTTAATATATTCACATTGAATGTTTTTAAAACACTAACTGTGAGAATCCAAGGCCGCTCCTTGTTTTTGAATATTATCCTCCATCTATATGGCCAACTTCCTCAATATCCAAGATAGGAAATTAATTTGTCCAAGAATCAAATTACAACATAAAATTTTGACCCACTCATCACCACTTTCCCTCACATGAATCAACTTAATGAATTCCCACACATAGAACCAACATGACCTTGATCTGTCAAACACACATTGATTTGGTTCTTCAACCAGATTGATATAGTAAAATAACATCTATTTGGGATTAAGGATAGCATTCATAAAATCAATAATCTTGCTGGCCTATTTGAATGAGATACCCAGCACCAGATATCCTATAAAAAAGATCTCACCACCTGCCCAGTTAGGTGTCCAAATATTATTGTTAGCATATCCAACAATCCATCTCATGTGATCCCATAAAACCTCCAGATAAAAACTCATGCAAGGGCTAAGACATGAAAACATGCTGTTGCAAAAAACCATGCTTCTCTTGTCCTCCCCACATACGTTTTATTGAACTTTTCCCATAAATATTTCCCATCCATCACATCCCATGCCATTCTATCTTGCATAGTTTCAAATAGGCTCCTCAACCTGATACCACCCTCCTCAATTGGTTTGGCCATCAGATTCCATTCTTCCTAGTGACACCGACCTGATTGATTGGAATCCAAAAAAAAGAGTTCATGGTGTTCTCAGGATTAGTGATCATACCTTTGGGGGGTTTGATAAACAAGTTCACATGAATTGGAATGGACGTAAGAACAATGTCTATGAGCATGATTATCCTTATGATGGAATTAAATTTAATTTAGAATTTCAAATTCATCCGATGATCCTATTCAATAGGTTGTCTATGAGGACCTTTTTGACTATGTTGTTAGAAATTGGTGCAACAAGGTAAATCACTAGAAAATGATGTTGTTGCATGCCCTATCTTCCCAAAATAGTTCTGATGCGCCTTCCTATAAACTTATTTAAGATGAAAACATTTCTTTTCCAAAAATTGATCTACTATCAAATCAACCTCTCATATGATGAAATGATATTTGTAAAGCCATCTGCTAAACATTTCCTACTATTAATAAAAAAACATGTCATCCATAAACATGAGGTGAGATACCAAGATATCTCTCAACCAATTCCTGAAAGGAATGATCCTTCTATCCTCCAGTCCTTTATGAATGTTCATTGTTAGTGCCTCATGATCTAAAATGAAAGGGCTGGGAGACACGGGATCCCCTTGTCTTATGCCCCATACTTTTTTTTGAAGAAACTGAAATCCTTCCCCATCAAAGAAATTGTAATCCGTGGGGTTTCATAACACCTGAAACATAAGTCATAAAAACATTAATGAAAAAAATATCTCTTGATATCTTTCAAAAGAAATCTCCATTATTGTCTTTTATAAGCCTTATCCATATCAACTTTTAGCATCACACTGGATTCGAGAGTTTTTTATTCAAATCCAGCACCATTTCTCCCACAATTCCAATAGATCCTTGTATGCTTCTACCTTGCACAAATCCATGCCGTTCCTTAGAGACAATCCTGGGAATCACACATGTTTAGACGAAATTAGTGGCTTTTAGACCATGAGAAGAAGAATATCATAATTGAGAATTTATCAATCAATGGAATTTAGAGTGGATTTATTTCTACACTCATATTTCTTTATACACATAAAATATATGTTTTTTTAAAGGAGGATTAGGGATGATTCATATATTAATACACTGAACAATAAAATGTATATAGGATATATTAATAAACTCAAATTTTATTATACACATGAAAGCCACAATAAAATTATAAGGATGATCTGTAATCTGGATTCCATGTCATAGAATTTATTCCATTATATTTTAGAGACATATTTCACAAATATAATCATTAACTAATAACCATATTCCATCTATAATGAAACATTGATATCATATGAGTTATAGTTTTTTATAAATCCATTATGTCACAAAATATGTGTTTAGTTGCAATGAGTTTGTAAAGGCTATGCCAATAAAAACAATGAATCAAGGAAAAATAGAAAGTTCACGTCTAATAATTATCATAATTTTTATATATCATACAACATAAATTTTTGAAATACAAAAGTTATAGTTATGTGATTTACAATATTTTTATAAATGGGTGCACATATCTATTATAAATAATTGGAGACTTATTTTTTAGATAAATTAATTGATAGAATATCACAATGTGTTGGAATATAAATATGTTCTATAAGAGCCCATAAAAATATAATGTTATTGAGACACACACATTGTTGGATGATGGAAACCAATAGGTTGGGTTCATATTAAATATGGTGATATATATTAATTATTATTAATAATGAATAATCATTCAATAAGGATCTAGTAAATTGAATAATGTTATAACTGGTAAGTTCATATAAATTCTAAAAAATATATTCTATGTTCCAAAATCAAATACACATTTTTGTAGTAATTATAATTGATGTAAATCCATTTATAGATATTCAGTAGAATCTGTAAATAGGTGGTATAAATCTATTACCAATAATGAAAAATTTGATATATAAAATCATCTTGTTTAAATCCATATAAATTTTATGTGTCATAGAAAATTTCTATTATATTTATATCATGTATCGTATGTCAAGACCTTCTTTCTTAGAAGGTTTCTATATGATGAAACTAGAAAGGCCGGATGACCCCTTATAAAACCATTAAGTAATGACATGTATAAAGATCAATTTATAGATTACTGAAATGATTTTGATAATAGAATATTCACATTTAATGGATGTTTTCATTCTTCCAATAAGATATTAATAGGGATAAATATATTTTTTGATGTAAAATATATTTATAGCACCTAAAAATAGTTTTTTCCTATTTTTAGTTAAGAATATATTAAATGAAACACTCAAAGGAGTTACTTAAAGTAGTAATCCAAGTTATAGGTCATAAAATATAATATGTTAGGTATATGGGTTTCTTAGGCTAATTAAAAGAACATATATCAAAATGGTTTTGAAAAAAGTTAGAAGAATTCGAAATTTATTTATTTTTCAAATTTTACACTGCATAATGTTTTTCAAGACGATGAGTTTGAGAAAAATGAGGAGATTGGAATAGTGATAATAATTATATATGATTAACCCCTAGATCTATCACATATATCATTCTATGTAATAAATATCATTTTTCACAAAAATATATCACGGTGAAAAAATATCAGTTAAATCTAGTAGAACGATATTTATAGAAATCATCTTTATCAAGTAGAACATATGAAAGCACAAGGATATGTTTCTGGTACTTAGTGGGTAAGGAACACTAGTTATCAATGGGAACAAACTAGTCCTATTATGTATCAATAAATATTATATCCTAGCTAGGATATGGTGAGGAGAAATATAAACTCATTAAAGAATGTGGTAGCCATATATATAAATATGGAGAATGTTGTGGATTCTGATGCAATTAATGTACGAGTATAAAATATTCTTTGATTTATTCTAGTTCTAGAAATCATACCCAACAAGTTAAGTATTATAGAACTATTAAATACAACAAGATTAAGACACTGGTACTAGATAATAATTCTAGGTTATGATAGATGAAAAATAGCATATACTCAAGGATATCACCACTTGAAGAATTTAATTGATGGAAATGATGTCATAGACATAAAATTATCCATTTTGTAAATTATAGTAGGCCATGTGGTTAATAAAATTACTCAGTAAAAACATGATCATATCACGTGAGAGTGAATAATTCATTTTTTAACAAGTTAGATCTAGTATATGTGAGTGTGTTGTGAAAGTGGAAATCATAAACCCAAAATAAATACTAATTTCATTTACCATATATATATACAACGAGTTATATATGATGTATACATACCATAATAGTTCTGATACATCTTTGTTCACTATTTACATGGAAATTTCCTAAAATTACTTTTCATGTCAAAAGGTTGTAATAGTTTCCAGCAATAATGAGAAACTAAAGATACTGTGTGTAGAATTATAGAACATATATCCTATAGTCTAGATACATCATCATTTTTGGACATAAATGATTTATATCTATCAAGTGTTTAGGGATTATAATCATTCACAATTTTTCTCATGATGTTCTCACTTGGTAATCACATGTAAAGGAGACCATGATAAAAAACCAACTAATAATAACAACATATGTTAATGGCTTCCTTGGATTTTCATATTTATGACCATGTGTATTGGTCTCTAGAGTTGATATCATTATAAATGTGTACCATTTAATATCATAATATGGAATATGATTAAAACCATGGAATTTATGTCAGGGTGAGGGTGCTTTTATTGGGTGTATCATTGGTTATATAAAATTATTTGAATGGTCAAAATAATAATTATCGCTTCTAAAAAGAAGATATATTTAAGGCTAAGTTTACTAAGATGGATGTTTATTTCAATAATCCATGTCCATTATAGAAGTAGGTATGTCTATATAGTAAGTTCAAGAAATAAATAAAGTTGCAAAAGGTTGATGAGGTAATTTTTGTGTCTTTCTGTTTTAGATATCACGATACAAATAGATTATATTACATAGAGTGTGTTTGTAGGAGGTCTTCATAGCTATGAATTATCATTATATATATAGGGTCCATGATGTGTTGCTATATATTACTCTTGGTCTTTGAGTATAATCAATTCTATGGTGAAAATATCCTAGAGGGTTACACACAATGTGTTTCCACATGTTCCACCTATTCGAATGAATAAGTGTATAGAACAAAGAGGTCCCTCTGTATTAAGGTTAATGGATGTTCGTGTGTGAAAAATCAGAAGTGAAATAATTCAATTATATTATTCATGTTTAGAATAATTATTAATTAATTTTTTTCACTTTTTATTTAGTTATGAAATTAAATATAAGAAAATATTATTTTTCAGGTGAACGTTTTACATTCATTATTTGTACATAATAATGGGTGGAAGGATCAATGCAAATGCTTTATATTTTATTACATGACATGGTAATTAAGGAAATGTAAAACCTAAGTATAAAAACCAATGTTAAAAACTATAATTGAGTGGATATCCCCATGAAATAATTTAGATAGATATTATATCATATCTTATCCATATCATGTTTTAGAGAGAGGAACTGAGACAATAATGAAGCTAGTTATATCATGTATCCTCATATCCAGTCCTTATTCTACAGGGGATTGAAAGCACTTAAAATCCACACACTATCACAGAAAAATTGAAAAATAAATATCCATAAGTAGTGGTTCATGTGTTTAGTATCTATATGATTTCTCACTTTTCACCTTCTATCTACAACAAGAAAAAAAATAAGAATATCAAATTAGCATTAAAAAATAAACAACATACCATTTAATTTTTTTGCATTTTTGTTATTATTATTAAATTTAATTACTCACTATCCATTTAGTTGGTGTTTGGATTAGTGATAAGAACCCCATAATTCTATACAAAAAATGGGGGTTAAAAACCCATTGGACGTAGGTTACTGTAGCAGCGGAGATACTATAGCAATGACAGTATTGTAGCGGCAGTAGACACTACTGCAGGAACTGTAGTGGTGGCATTACTGTTGGATCTGAATCTACAGATTACACACAAGAGGGGGGTGAATTGTCTCTTTTGAAATTTTTCGGTAACTCTTTGATTGTATGAGTTATTTCCTCTATAAGTTATCATATTTGATCGTGCATCGGAATAAGTAAAAACAAGAACACAAAGATGTATAGTTGTTCGGGGAACAGAAGGCCCCTAGTCCACTCCACCAATGCTCAACTCCATGAGATTAGTGATTTTCACTATCTGGTCGTCGTTTCAACAGACCGGTCCACAACTGAGTACAGGTAGTTGACACCTTTACAATCTTCAGGCTAACAAATCCTTCTGGTTCAAACATGAACCAACACAGCTTAGAACGAGAAGCTTGTTACTCAAGAATAGAAATAATTTCAGAAAGAAGTTTTCTAGTAGATCTTCACAATTGCAACAAAATGCAATTGACATCAGATGGATCGTAGTCTCTAGAAATATTGATTTTCAAAACAAAGAAATTCTTAGTCGATCCGGTTGCAATAGATATAGAGATATAGTTCACAACTTCAGCAGTAGTAGATCCACAGTAGGGTTGATGACATAGTCTTCAAACGTAAGGTTGATGACGTGGCCTCAAAACGTAGGGTTGATGACATAGTCTTCAAATGTAAGGTTGACAACATAAGGTTGAACATAAACTTAGGGTTGATCATCAATACTTTTTCTACAACACTCAAAAGTACGACAAAAGATCCATACTTTTACTTGATCCATACTTTTCTAAGAATGTATGGGTTTTTTCAAAAGTAAGGCTGATGAACCATAGTTTTGAGAAACAAACGTAATGTTTAGTATTTACATACGGTTCTCCTTCCATACTTTACTGATAACCAAAATGTAAGGTTCCTTCCTAACGTAAGGTTCTTCTTCCATAATTTGCTAAAAACGTATGGTTGTTTAACCATACTTTATCTTATCTCAAAAAGTATACACGCTTTTCATCCTTACGCTACGTTTATCCATGTAGGGTATGGACATTGATTCCAAAACGAACTAAAGCAGATTCCACGCTATATTTATCCACGTAAGGTTTGAACAATGATTCCAGAACACGCTAAAGCATATTCCACATAAGTAATAATTTCTCGTTATTTCAAGAGTAAAATAAATTATTAAATTCCTGCAAAATACTAAATAAAATCATTAGAAAATAACTAAGGGTATTTGTGAGAATCAAAATTATTGTAAAGAGATAGAGTATTATATTCAATAATCTCCCCCTTTAAATAACATTTTTATGTATTATTGAAAACAATACTTTGCTCAACAATCTCCCCCTTTTTGATGATCAAAAAACCCATAAAATAATTAAAATTATTTAAATGAATGTAACTTTCAAAAATTAGTTACATAAAGTTTTAGAATTTTGAGAGGATGAAACAAAATTTAATTTTAGCACAATTTCTCCTTCTGAATAACCTTTATAATAAACAATAAATATACAGAAAACTATTGAAATAATGTTTTGTAAAATAAAATGTTGTGGTTATCCAAATTTCTCCTTTAATTCTCCCCCTAAATAAAATGTTGATGTTTATCCAAATTCTCCCCCTTTTTGTGATATCAAAAAGAATGAAAAATCATGGATTTTAACACATTTAATGTTGCACTGAACTGTAGGTAAATGCTTATTATTAACTGTTTATCAATAATTAAATCTAGAGTACTGGCATATCAAAAATAAATTCAGTAAAACAAATAGAGAAAGAAACAAATAAACAATGAAGGAAATATTCATTCAAAAACAGCAGTATATACATGATAATGATATACACAGGAATCAAGGGTTGGGTAAGATAGGCAACATGTTCTATCTCCTCTGGATTTCAGACTTGATTTCTGTAAACTATTCCTAAAGTCTCCTCATCATCCTATCACCAAGTTTGATAATGAGCTATCTATTCTCTTGAGCCATATGAATATCCTTGATTAAATTGACTCTGAAAAACTCATGCATCCTTTCCACTTTTTCGAAAAACACTGACATCTTCTCTGATAATTGATTTAATAGAATTCTGAACGATGGCTCACTAGATGTCAGTTTATCCACTAAGAACTTCTGATTGTCCAGAAACACTAACAAAGGAGCACTATTACATTGGAGATCTTGTAACCTGTCATTCATATTGCTCATCATAGTTGTGATAGCTTGAAACCTTCTGATTAAATCAGGTGAAGTACCTGATCCACTAACAACATTATTTGCAACTGATGCAAATTGGTTCTCCATAAACGACGTCAGATATGATAAATTTGACTTCATAACCATTTTAGATTTTAATTGTGCAACTAAAGTCAGCATATCCTCTTTAAACATTTCAACTTCTTGCCTTGAGACTATATAATCCTTCAGATTTTGAAACTTCAAATGTTCTAAGTCTAAGGCATTTCTCAGAATGACATTATCAGATTCCAACTGAAATACTTTTCTGTACAGTTCTTCAATTTCATCTTTCCTTGAATCAGATGAACCCTGTGCTTGATTCATATTCATATTCTCTGGTTGATGCAGAAGTACCAAAGGTAATGATTGAACATCAGATTTTTCTTTTTCTCTGTCCTGGGAAGGTTGGTCCACAGATTTTTCCTTAGAGTTTTAAAACTCCTCCACAGAAAAATCCTCTTGAAGTACCACTTTTAGAGCTTCAGAAGCATTCTCATCACATTCATATGCATATTTTTCTTCCACTGGAATTTCAAGAACAATATATTCAGTAGTTTCTTGAGGTCTGTCCACTTCTCCACTAGGCACTGCCTCCATCTCTTGTTCCCGTTGAAGTTCAACTTCAACATCATCTAGAATTTTTTGCTGAGTCTCCCTTTGAGATTCTTCTGGAACTCTTTATCCCTCTATTGGTGTTGTTCTTTATGTAACATCTTCCATGATCTTATCAAAAACAAACTATCTTACAAAATAATAAGAAAATAAATCTTCTGTTTTTGTTTCCAATATAGGGGAAGTAATTTCCTCATTGAAAGGCCTCTTTCTTTTTGATTGAATTACCTCCTGACTTCTATCTTCCTATACATCTTCCACTTCAAAGTGAATCCTTCTTACTACATTGCTGACTTTGGATTCAAGTTGTCCCTCCTTGGACTTAGTAGGTTGAGACTGAGCACTCTCTGAGTCTTCCTCAGCTCCTACTGGCAAAATATTTCCTTTAACTGTACTCCAGAAATATCCAACCTTCCTTAAAGTTCCATCATTAAACGTATTACTGTGATGATAGTTAACTCAGGCATCCACTAATCTCACCATGTCTTTCTTAAGCAGCAGTTTAGAAATAAACCAACCGAAAGGGTAGAAATTCATCCAGGCATCGCTTTGACAATAGTAATTGAGATACCTTACCATGTAACTTGGGAAGTTTAACTTAATATAGCTTAACAGAAGAAACATTATATACATATCAGTGTACAAAATCTTTTCCATTTCTGCCATTCTTGGAGATATTCCAATCTAAATAAATTTGACCAAAAGTTTCTGATCAGGCTCCAAATCCTTGATAAACATTTTCTTTATAGTTTTAGTTCCAAAAATAAAAGACATGATGTCTTCAAATTTATGCACATAATCTCCAAAATTTTTCAAATAGAAAGCAAAAACTCCCTCATGAGGGCAGTTGAGAATCTGACCAATCTCTACTGATGAGATTGAGAAATCCCTATCTTCTATCTTAGAAATAATACTATCCTCGGTATCTCCTAGACTAAAATGTACATATTTGAAGAATTATCTAAGTTCTACTTCATACAGAAATTCATTATTTTAACTGTTGAACATCTGTTCAAGATTCTGAAACGACAGCGCTTGCTTCAATAGCAGATT
Source organism: Viscum album (assembly GCA_963277665.1). Taxonomy (NCBI): domain Eukaryota; kingdom Viridiplantae; phylum Streptophyta; class Magnoliopsida; order Santalales; family Viscaceae; genus Viscum; species Viscum album. Next base: position 398,610,279 of record OY728145.1, read on the forward strand.
TTTCTGAAATAACCAGTCGAGATCGATTACCTTGCCCTGTAAGATGTTTCTTCCCTTAGAGCGTTGTCACTTAGCATTTCTTGGCTCTGCTTCACTGTCTCTTTTAGTTCTTACCATCTCTGCGAGAATCTCTAAAGGTCTGAAGGTTCAGGTTTCAGAGGTTCGAAGATTAGGGTTTAGGAGCAGAAGTGAAATTTTCATATTTTGAAAGGGTTTCGATAGAAGTGAAACAATTTAGAAGTCGAAAAGGCTATGACATCCTTGATTCCCATGTAATCACTAATCATTACATATGTTTAAAACAAATAAAATTTGCATATGGTGAAAGAAAAAATCTTAAACAGTATTAATTTTTTTTACAAAAGTAAATAAAGGTAAATAAAAATAAAAATTATTTAAAATTAAATAAACCTAGCTCCCCTTTAATAAAATCAAACCTTACAGTGGGAAGTGGTTTTGTAAAAATATCTGCTAATTGAATTTTAGTATTTATAAATTCTAAAAATATTTCTTTTTTAATAACATGGTCTCTTAAAAAGTGATGCCTTATATCAATGTTCTTAGTTCTAGAATCACTAATAGGATTTTTTGAAATATTAATTGCACTTGTATTATCACATAAAATAGGTTTATTATTAAAATTCAATCCAAAGTCCATAAGAGTGTTTTTGATTAACAACACTTGTGCATAGAAACTACTAGCAGAAACATATTCTGCCTCAATTGTTGACAGGGAAACTGAATGTTGTTTCATACTAGACCATGATACTAAAGACTTTCCTAAAAAGTGACATGTTCCTGATGTACTTTTCTATCTAATCTAAAACTTCCAAAGTCAGCATCTGAATATGAAATCAAATTGAAATCAGAAGTTTTAGGATAAAGAAGAGATTGAAAAATAGTTCCTTTTAAATATCTAAAAATTATTTTAACAACAGTCAAATGGTATTCTTTAGGATTTGATTAAAATCTAGCAGAAAGAAATACTGAATACATTATATCTGGCCTACTAGCAGTAAGATATAAAAAACTACCAATCATACCTCTATATAACTTGTTGTCAACGGATTTCCCAGTTTCATCCAAATCAAGTTTTATATTAGTACACATAGGAGTTGTAAATGACTTGTTGTTTTCCAGTCCAAATTTCTTAAGTAAATCAGTAATGTATTTTCTTTGATTTAAAACATTTCCAAAATCTTTTTGAAAAATTTGAAATCCCAAAAATAAATTTAATTCTCCCATCATACTCATTTCAAATTCTTCTTGAATTTATTTTGAAAATTCATGACAAAGAGTTTTATTAGTTGATCCAAATATTACATCATCAACATAAATTTGAACCAATAAAACCTTATTTTTCACAGTTTTCTTAAAGAGTGTTGGGTATTCCATTCCAACAGTAAAATAATTTTTCAAAAGAAAAGAACTTAATCTTTCATACCAAGCTCTAGATGATTGTTTAATTCCATAAAGAGATTTAGTAAGTTTAAAAATAGAATTAGGTTTTTGAGAGTTTTCAAAACCAGGAGGTTTCTCAACATAAACTTCCACCATTAAATAACCATTTAAAAAGGAAGATTTAACATCCATCTGAAATAATTTAAAATTCATATAAGATGCATAGGCTAAAAGGATTCTAATGGCTTCTAACCTAGCTACAGGTGAAAAAGTCTCATCATAATCTATTCCTTCTTCTTGATTATATCCTTTAGCTACTAATATTGCTTTATTTCTAGTTATTATGCCTTGGTCATCTTGTTTATTTCTAATAACCCATTTGGTTCCTATTACAGGATAATTCTTAGGTCTTTCCACTAATTCCCAAACTTCATTTCTTTTAAACTGATTTAGTTTATCTTGCATTGCTATTACCCAACTTGAATCATCTAAAGCTTCTTCTATAGTCTTGGGTTCTTGTTGAGATAGGAAGGAAGAGAATTCCACTATGTTTCCTAAGTTTCTTCTAGTTTGAACACCAGTTTCTAGGTCACCTATTACAGTTTCTAAAGGGAGATTCTTTAGGGTTCTAGACTGTCTAAGTAATATATTTAAAGGTTCTTTAGTATCATGTTCCTATGAACTGGACTGAATTTCTTTTATATCATTTTCAAAGACATTATTTAAGTTCTCAAGTCTCATGTTATCGTTAGAGTCAAGTTTATCCATTTGTTCTTTCCTTTCCTCAAAGGGATCAGATTCATCAAATTTCACATGAACTGATTGGTCAACAATCCTTGACTTCTTATTATAAACTCTATAAGCTTTTGAGGTAGCAGAATATCCTAAGAAAATAACTTTATCAGATTTTGGATCAAACTTACCAAGATTATCCTTGGTGTTTAATATGTAAACCTTGCATCCAAAAACTTTAATGTAGTTATCTTTAGGTTTTCTGTTATTCCAAAGTTCATAGGGTGTCTTTTTCAAAATAGGTATAATTAAAACTCTATTAATTATATAGAAAAATGTATTCACAACTTCTGCCCAGAAATATATAGGTAGGATATATTCATTTAACAAAGTTCTAGCCATTTATTGAATTGTTCTATTTATTCTTTCTACAATCCCATTCTGTTGAGGTGTTCTAGGTGTAGAAAAGGCATGTTTAATACCGATGTTTGAGAAAAAGGAATTAAATTCCAGATTCTCAAATTCTCCACCATGATCACTTCTTAATGAGATTATATTAAAACCTTTTTCATTTTGAACATATTTGCAAAAACTTTCAAATAAATTAAAAGCCTCATTTTTAAATTTCAAAACAAAATCCATGTAAATCTTGAATAGTCATCAACTAAAACATATACATATAATTTACTAGCTAATAATGATACTCTTGAGGGTCCAAACAAATATATATGAATAAGTTATAGAGGTTTAGATGTAGAAACCTTACTAACAGATTTTAAGGATGATTTGTGTTGCTTTCCAAGTTGACATGCATCACAAAATCTGTCACTTTAAAATTTGAGACAAGGAAAATCAAAAACTAAATGTTTCTTAGATAACTTATGTAAAACATATACATTACAATGTCCAAGTCTCTTATGCCAGATCTAGGATTCACATACTTTAGCAGTCAAGCAGTTTAGTTGTTGTTTTCAAAAGGAATTTAAATCCAAATTATAGATATTTTCAGTTCTTGGTGCTTTAAATTTAAACAGTTTATCTTTAGAAACAGTACAAAAATTGTTAGTAAAATCAACAGTATATCCATCATCACAAAGTTGAGAGATACTTATCAGATTGTGTTTTAGTCCTTGTACATAAAGTACTTTGTTGATTGAGACTATTTTTGGCTCTCCAACAGTTCCAATGCCAATGATTTTTCCTTTGGCATTGTCACCAAATGTGACAATTCCTCCTTCCTTTTGAGTGAGTGAAGAAAAATTGAATGAGTTTCCACTCATATGTCTTGAGCAGTCACTGTCCATATACCATATATCTTTTCTCCTCTAGTGGCCTGCTACCTGCAAATACAATCAAACAAATTTCTTTGGTACCCATATTTTGTTGGGTCCTGGGGTGTTAGCTATAAATGATCTGGGTAACTAGATTTTCATTGTTCTTTTAAAATTAGCTGAATAATATAAGTCTTTTGAAGCATAGGATTTCTTAATACCACAAATTTGAGGTTTTCTTAAGAAACAATTTTTAGCTATATGTCCCTTTGTCCCACAAAAATTACAATTAACCTTTTTAGAGTTAGGAACAAAAATTTTTTTTATATAGCTTAGGTTTTTCTCCTTTACTTCCAATTCTAAATCTCTCCTTTTTAATGACAGTTTTCCAAGAATTTCATTTAAGGAATTCTATCCTTTTGTCAAAACCAATGCAGCCTGTTTGTAAGATTCTACTTCATCCTATAGTGTTTTTATTATTGATTCAAAATTAATATAGTTAGTGTTAATCGAATTGTATTTATCAGTTAATTCCTTATATTGTTTCAGCATTGTATCTCTTTCATCTTAAATGAATTTATGTTTATTTTTTAGGGACTTATATTTCTTAAATAGTGAATCATATCTTTCTGCAAGCATATTGTAGTAGGCTGCATGTTTTTAATTTGTGTAGCTTGATTCAGAATTTGACTCAGAGGAGTAATATGAGTGTACCTCATCGGTTTCTGCCAAAAAACAAATGTTTGCTTTTAGATTGACTTCTTCTTTCTCTGAGCTTGATTCAAAAGAGCTACTGGAGTCTTAAGATACACTCCAAGTGGCTTTCATAACATTCTTGTCTTTCTGCTCATAGTCATTTCTTTTGATGAATTTCTTCTTCTTTGCATCCTTTAATTGTGGGAAATCTGGTCTGATATGCCCCATCTTCTTTCATTCATAACATATTATTTTCTTATTATCTCCCTTAAAGGATTTTTTAACCTCTTTTCTTGTTGTAGAATTTTCTAAATTTTCTGGCTAGCTGAGCCAGTTCTTCATCTGAGTTGGATGAGTTAGAGCTTTTTGATTTAGCTTTGACTTCATTGTTTTTCATTTTTCTATTCTTTTATTGTGAAGTTACCTTCAAGTCAGTATCTTCTCTTTTGATGTAGACCTTATGTTCATTTTCCTCATCTTGCATTTCAGCTTCATACATCATCAGTGTACCTATCATCTCTCTCATGGTTAGATCTTTGATAGGTGTTGATTGTCTGATTGCAGCAGAGATACCATTCCATCGAGTCAGAAGTGTCCTCAGTACTTTTAATGCTTGATCAGCCTGCTTGATAGGTTCTCCTAGAGCTGTTATATTATTAACAATTTTTGTCAATATCCAATTCATCTGGGTAATTCTTTCACCTTCAAACATTCTGAAAGTATCAAATTTCAATTTGGCAGTTTCATATCTCATTTGTCTCACATTATCTGTTCCTTCATATGCCATGGCTATTGGTTGCCACATCTCATATGCTATGGGGCACTGAGATACTCTATTAAATTTATCTAGTCCTAGACCATAGATAATTTCATTCATAGCCTTCGAGTTCATATTGTAATCTGCCTCTGTAGCAGTACTCCACGTCTCATGATTTTCAGGAATTTCATAAGGAGTCAGAATCTTTGAATAGACTTTATATCCGAGGTTTTTCATATATATTATCATGTGCGATTTCCAACAACCATAGTTGTCTCCATTAAAATATGGTGCTTTGACCATTTCCATCCCTTCTCTTGTATCAGTCATGATGCTCTGTTGTATAATCATTAAATGCTTCTAGCTTGCTAGGGCTCTATCAGAAGATCCATCTCTGATACCAATTGTTGGATCTGAATCTACAGATTATACAAAAGAGGGGGGTGAATTGTGTCTTTTGCAATTTTTCGGTAACTCTTTGACTGAATGTGTTCTGTCTTCTATACTTTATTAGATTTTATCATGTAGCAGAATAAGTAAAAACAAGAACACAAAGATGTATAGTGGTTCGGGGAACAGAAGGCCCCTAGTCCACTCCACCAATGCTCAACTCCTGGAGCTTGGTGATTTTCACTATCTGATCCTCATTTCAACAGACCGGTCCACAAATGAGTACAGGCAGTTGACACCTTTAAAATATTCAGGCTAACAAAGCCTTCTGGTTCAAATATAAACCAACACAGCTTAGTACGAGAAGCTGGTTACTCAAGAATAAAAACAATTTCAGAAAGAAGTTTTCCAATTTATCTTCACAATTGCAACAGAATGCAATTGACAGCAGATGGATCATAGTCTCTAGAAATATTGATTTTCAAAACAAAGAAATTCTGAGTCGATCCGGTTGTAATAGATAAAGAGATATAGTTCACAACTTCAGCAGTAGTAGATCCACAGTATATATTCAATGTAGAATAGATGAATCTTCTATCGAGTTCTTTCTTCTTAAATAAATAGAGCTTTGACACTTTTTTTTGAATCAGCAGATCAACGTGAATTTTTTCAGTCTCTGTTTTCCACCTTTTTCATAATAGATCGATCCCCATACACGCATATACCTACTATTTTTGAGAGAATATATATTATAAAGATGAGTATATCTCTTGAATATTTAGATCCATAAAAGTCGCCTTCTGATTCGCGATATTCAAAAATTTGAATTTACGGAGCAGTCATAAATTCCCTTAAGATTCGGCATAAAAATATCCATTTAATTCGATCTTAAATCCATCGATAAAATGTCTTTGAATTATTCAAAGTCGTACTTTAAAAATGACTTTAAATCCAGCTTGAAATCCGCCCAAAAATCAACTTGCTGACCTCTACATAAAAATATCGTCTTTCAAAATTTCCAACGCCAAACGTAAGCTTGATGACGTGGCCTCTAAACGTAGGGGTGATGACATAGTCTTCAAATGTAAGGTTGAAAACGTAAGTTTGAACATAAACTTAGGTTTGATCATCCATACTTTTTCTTCAATACTCAAACGTACGACAAAAGATCCATACTTTTACTTGATCTATACTTTTACAAGAACGTATGGTTGTTTACAAAAGTAAGTTTGATAAACCATACTTTTTAGAAACAAACATAACATTTAGTATTTATGTACAGTTCTCCTTCCATACTTTTCTGATTACCAAAAAAGAATTTTCTTTCCTAACGTAAGGTTCTTCTTCCATACTTTGCTGAAAACGTATGGTTGTTTAACCATACTTTTCTCTTATCTCAAAAAGTATACACTCTTTTCATCCTTACGCTACGTTTATCCACATAGGGTATGAACAATGATTTAAGAACGTGATAAAGAAGATTCCATGCTATATTTATCCACATAAGGTTTGAACAGTGATTCTAGAATGCGCTAAAGCAGATTCCACACAAGTAATAAATTCTCGTTATTTCAAGAGTAAAATAAATTAACAAATTCCTGCAAAATACTAAATAAAATCATTAGAAAATAACTAAGGGTATTTGTAGGCATCAAAATTATTATAAAGAGAAAGAGTATTATATTCAATAATATCCCCATTTAAATAACATTTTTATGTATTATTGAAAACAATACTTTGATCAACAGTCACTGTAGCAGACACTATAACAGCCCGGGTACTATAGCCGTACTATTCACCATTGGGCCTTTGGAAAAAAAAGTGTCTTTAAGGCCATGTAATGGGTTTTCATGTCTACTGGGCCTACGAGCCATGTTATGGGTCTCCACAACCTATAAAAAATAAGTCATTTCTTTAAATAAAAAATGAGGCTTCGACCCAAAACTTTTAAAAAAACTACTCATGATCCATGGGTAAATCAATTCAAAGTAATACTATATTTTATGTTTGGAAATGAATCCATACCCAAAATTTTTAAAATTCCCATTTTCATCATTTCCCTATACCCTAAGTTCCTTCACTACTTTATGTTCTTTAGTCAGTGTTGGAGCTGGACAATTCATCCACATTATATCATACCAAAAGTTACATCTTCCTTTAAATAAATTTTATATCCCATGAAATTACATGTCTTTTCTTATATTACATCCATTATAGGTCAAAAAAGTCTCTCTAATGGCACGTATATTAAATTTCCTAACATATATCATAGATATGGTTGGCCTCAATCTCCCATCTAGTGGTATCTCACATGTAATCATTTTCATATGTAGTGTAATTATCATTTATAGTAATGGAAAACACCATCTAGTTGATCAAACTCAATATATAGAGTGCACCAACTATAATGATTGGACTAAAAAACCTCATGGGACCTATCCTCTATGATATGGACCCAAAAAACCACATTATCCATGGTGAGTGAAAAGAACATTCATCCAAGGAAACACCATAAGAGAAAATCCACCACTACCACTTCTAGTGATCAAAACCATCCACAGTCTAATTGGTTTTTCCTAAAAAATTTCAAAGGAACCACATTAATAATCCCAACCCAATTATCACCATTAACAACACATGACTATAACCTCATATGAAAATGAAAAAACTATACTATAAAATCATTACATACTAGATCATATTAACCATTTCCCCCAGGTGACTATCTTTAGTATTTTATAATGAACTATATAAACCAAAAGTGTTTATATTCTTTACCACACACATATATATTTATCCCTAATTATTTATTATACATCACATAATAGACATATATCAATGGATATTGTTAGGAACCACCTTCTAACATTATACATGAGACCACTCGAAGAAAAACATTGGGAAATATATATTTAAAGGGAACATTCACAAAAATATAACAAAATCTACAAAATTAAACTATTCTAGAAAAAGAAAATGACACAACAAGAAATCTAAAATTTAGTCACAAATGAACTGTCATCCTTACCCTTAGAAAATTACTATTTAAAATATAATAAAGAACTAAAGATATCCTAATATATTGTCAATCAACGAAAAAGAGTATAATGAGAGTTAATTTTAGGTCGAATACACTATATTATGGTATATACATCTATAATTATTTTTTATAATATTTTTCTAACTAAAATAATAATTTCAATTATTTTTTTAAAATTCAGGAATAAATTTTTTTGTTGATAATTTTTCAAAACATGGATATCATACACAAAAGCAATGTATAACGACCTTCAAGATGCCTTATGTAACACATTCTATTAAAATATTATGCATCACGGTGTCTTGGAAATTTTACAATATTCACAATGAAAATATATATTATGTTAAAATATTTGTAATATATTTTTCTAACATGTAATATTTTAAGTCTGATATGTAATATATATTTAGTATGTATGATATTTTCTATGTGTAGTAGTTCATATATAACATCATTACCCTATACATAAAAAATTTTCCTTGAAAATAACATTTTGGAATTCACTAAAAAAAATATTTAATATATTTTCTCCCAAGATGTGAAATATATAGAACATAACAACTTTTATAATTCAAAACTCCAATATATTATGCATTATGAAATTTACCACTTTTATTCATTTAGAAAATTTCTTTAGCAGGGGTTATATATGTTTCTCCTCCCCTTTAATAAATACCATTATTTTTTTTAAAGTAAAACCCATTTTTCAAAAATCTACAACTAAAAATTCAAAATTAGCAAAATTATAAAAAATTTATGAAAATAATTATACCCCCTTCCAAACACATAAATATCCAAAAAACATAATGTTCATATTTTAAAATATTGATCACTCTATAATTTTATACCCAAGCCTGAGTATCTATTGAATCTCTCTTATTGACCTATACCAACACCCCAGACACCTCAAGTGGGACAAAAATCACATGTGAATATTTGATAGCTTGACCACTTGATCTATCCTTGGATATATGAGAAAAAATCACTATTATAACTCAATAATACCTCTCGTATCATACCAAAAATATCATGACATACCCAAACACATTTGTATCTCCACCATATACACAGACAACCCCATCTACCAACAATTTTTTTATTTCCTCCGTGGGAACCGACCACCATAGGAAACACTTAATTGACGTCATCTTAACCCATCCAACCAAGAAATGATTGTATATGATCCATTTATTCCATAGTCACCACCTATTCACACAAATGCATAAACCATCTGTTATTATTATTCTAGATTCTACTAACTCACATTAGTATCTCATATCAAAATACATCTTTATATTAATCCAGAATCATATTCAATTACCTATATTATAATTAAAGTTAAAGCATGCCTCATTTACTATGAATTACATCAGATTTCCACGTATAAATCAGAACCTAATTAATCCTTTCATCATAATAACCAATATTCACATTCTCATGGAATACCAATGATAGTCAAAAGCTCCCCAGAATACTTTGAATATTTTATTTCAATCATATATTAATCAAATGCGGAAAAATGAGTTGATATATATCCTCCCAGTGGTTCCTCACCCACTCCATCCATATCCCACATTTTCTGGTATCCCTCCCACCACAATGTACCACAAAATCAATCATATCCCAACTATTGGCTCCAGGTTACACTGTTAATCCAAAATTAGAACCATGATTTTTTCCTAGTTCATGACTCCTATATGACTATGAGGTCCTCTGAAGGTACCTCCACAAGTGCCACATTTGGATGCATGTCAGACACTCCTATATTCAATCACAATGATCCCAAACATATATTTTTTCCCATAATAAAAGCACACCATTGATGACACACTCCATTATTTAATCATTGAACCAATACTATAACTACCATGTTGAGTCTTCTCATGCCCCAACATTCATGTAACTATATCTCCACAATTTTACTTTCTCTCCAACACTATGTATACTAGTATTCCCTCATCTACCATGTTCCACTCTTCAATCGGTCAATGGTTCAGTACTTCAGAAAATTAATTCAACCTAAAACATTTGACCTGCACCTAATCCTCAAAATAACTCTCTATAGAGACCTCATATTCTTTTATCATTGGTTTAATCCATAAAATAATTTTGAATGTCATAACATACTCCATGATTGATGTCTCTCACATTATCTCTAGAAAAAGGTGGTTGAATTAAATATCCTTAAATACCTTCCACATGATCCCCTCATGTCGTCAAGAATAGATCTGTATATTATACAAAAATTTCAATCACTCTCTATGTATATAAAATTCATAAATTAATCTCTACCATAGTGGTGTCACGATCTCATGGAATATCATTTAGATGAAATAGATATAGTACTTTTCCACTTGTGTAAAACCTACTACATAGAAAAAAAGAGGATGTTATAATTGGAACTCACATGTAAACTACACTATAGATATATCATATCCTTATGTTCCATAATCAATTCACACAATGTCCTGCACTTGGCTCACAATGATAAACTTATAGAACAATTATCCCAACCGCCAAGCACACATGGCTACCCTTTCTTCCATAGAACCTACACTGTATCTCACAACTACCTACCCAATTAGGAATATAATCAAGTGAATAACACAATAAAACAATGCCACTACCCTACTAATGTGTCAATTTTGGTAGCCAAGGTGAATCTTTTGAAAAATCCAAACACCATGCTCAATACAGACCGAATAGTCTAAATACATTATATGGTGAATGTCATAATTAAAATTGTGATCCAATATCCATTAAACATCCCTATCATACCAATTTCACAAATCATCACACCTCATGACTGCACACACCCATATTAGGGCTAAGTACCACACTCATCATACACATGTAGGATCCCCATACTATTCACACTAAGAGTCACATACCCAGTCCAACTAAGTAGAATTCCTTTTAGATGATATATATGAAAATACCATATATTCAGTTGTTAATCATTATAATTCCAATTTTTTTCATTATAGGACCAATACTCATCCTAGGTGATCTGAGAAGAATGATACTAAGGCAATTCTCATAAAAAAACTTTTTTATCCTATTTTTGAAATTTTAATTACAAAAACCTTTATATATATTATAGGTTCCCTACATTCATCACAAGAAACACCCATATGTCATGTGAGCCCAACATATGTAATGTGAAGAATATATGATTCCACTAAAATATTGGGGTGAAGATATCAAAAATAGAAAATAGTAACTTCAAATACTAATTTACCCAAACCAAATAACCCAAACATAAATATGAACAAAAAAAAGTATCTTGAATACATTCAAAATTGTAGGTCCCTGTACAAAAGATAGATACATCCCTACATTGACTTATCTCCATGTCTCATCAATACAAAAACCCCATCTACCATTCCAAAATAGAAATACTCCTGTAATACCCCATTATTTTTTAATATCATTACCTAAATATAATTTCTTTGATTCTTTGTGTTACATACAATTGTGAATTTAAATGAACAACACCATAAAACAAAAATATTATTATTTCACTGTTATAGTTATATCCTATCAATTAAATTCATGGGTATGAATAATATTAACCAAATTATTAAATATTTATAAATTTCATACTCAATTAAAATGTATTGATTATTTCTTTGGAAATAACTACTTAATTATTAGTAAAGTAATTTTATTTAAAAAAAATATATTTTCTTGAGAAATTATTTCTATTTATTTTGTGTGTGAATATTACAATTAATTTCTAGAACTTTTATAATTTTTTTATCAATAAAATATCATTTTTAAATCAAAATATCAAGATTATATTATTGAATAATTTTAGAATTTTTCTAAAAAGATTGATTTTTCGGTGAATAGTGAAAATCCCAATTTTTGTAAACTCCCATATATTTTAATTTGAAAAACCCCATAGTGTTTTGAAATTTATACTAAATTAATAAATTTATTACTTTTTATAAATAATAAAATTAATTTCATTGTAATAAAAAATACTAGAATTTGGTATTTGTTGGTTTCTGTGCTAAAATAAGCATTTCTCTAAAAGCTATTTTTTGTTGTGATTTACAAATTATTTTTAAAAATTGTTTATTTTATTTTTTAGAATTGAATTTTATGAAATTGAAATTATATTTGGATTAATTAATTCATATTTATACAATTATTAATTTATGATATTTTTCTATTGAAGCTAGAATTTTGATGAATAGTAGATAATACAAGTTTTGTGAAATACGATATCATTTATGATATCTCCAAGATAGAGATATGAGAATAAATTATTCTAAACTAATGGAAAAAAAAATTCATGATAATGTAATTAAAATATAATATTAAAATAATTCATAACATAAAGATTATAATTTATTACATAATAAATATTAAAAACAATTTCAGTGTGGATGTAGTGATTGTGTATCACTAGTAAAGTCAAATATAGTGTTATAATGATAAAAATGGAGAAAGAAAAATTATTTATATATTTATTTTTTATAAATTTTTATATAAATTATGATTAGGATTTATAGTTTCAAATTTTTTATTTATATTACATGAACCTTATACAAATGGTTGTGCAATGCTTATGTAATGCTTGAAAAATCAAAATAACCTATTAAATAAGTTTTCATGATATTAATGTGACTAAATATACATATTGAATGAGCATAATTTTTTTTGTGATAATAATTAATTTATTTTTATAGTGGTAAGTTATTTTTATTTTGTGATTGAATAATCACCATAAATACGTATACAACAGCGACAAACTATTTACTTAATTAGTAGAAAAATAAAATTAATGATTTTACAAATATTACCAGACATACAATTAGGATTAATTATTATATTACCTTTTTAAGATATAATGGATCATATTCTCATATCTTCCTCACAAATTTTGATCATTTTAGCTCCAAAAATCCCTAAAATAATTCCTTATAGGGTATCTTTACCACAAACTATTGATTTTGGGCTTTCAAAAAGACCATCTATTCAAGGATTAAGGTGTATTCGCAAAGAGGATTCTAAACGAAGAGGTATAACACTTAATTGAGTATTTTCAATTTTATTTACACTTATACATCTAGAAAATAAGTGGTATACATTATAAAATATTTGATTCATTATCTTATGTATAATTAATTGTTATTATGATTATTTAAAACACATTATCCACCTTCTTTCTGTAGTACAGAAAGCGAAAACATCGCGTATACATGCGTAAGACTTACATTCTCCATGTAACAGTGTAATTCATTTTTCATCACCACGTTACATGGATGGTAATAAATATGAATTTAATAAATACATATTTTATTTAATATATTACCATGATTCTGGAAAATTTTATTATTTACCCTTCTTGAATTCCATCCCTCAAAAAATAGAATCATCGTTCACATGTGTGTATGACCTACCATCTCCATGAATGGTGTAATTATTTGTTATATCTACCTTTTAAGGAGGAATATATATATATATATTTAATTAATATATATATATATATTATATTTATACCAGGGTTAAAATTCTATATATTATTGAATAATTAGAAATATGAATGTAATGAAACTACAAAACAAAAACTTATATTAAAAATAAATCATTTATCACCTGGAACACTTATTTTGATAAATAATTATTAATAAATGGGTGATAAACTGTTATAATAAAATCATAAATGGAATATGACATATTATTAATTAAAATATATATGTAAAATATATCAATCATTATTATACATGACATTTGAACATGAATTAAGTAAGTAAGACCTGACATAAGAATTTCCTGTCTAACTTTTACTTTTGTGAGACATATGGCATATTCATTTCTTATTTCATTTGTTTGGTTTATGTACTGACATTTTGAAATGTTATATTTTGAATTTATTTATATTCATTTTATTTAATGTTTCATTTAATGTTATTTATTTCATAGGTGGTAAGATAAAAAATATACTACAATTGTAATGGTTTTTATCCAAATTTAACTTAATTGGGACTTCTGTTATATTATAGACATAATTTATTTTATATGGTGTATATACTACTAAATTCACATATTATATTATTAATAAATCATTATACAATTTAACTTATTTTTTTATTCAATCTTTTTGTTTTAAGGGGGTTTGATTGAAAATTTATTAAATCCAGAATTTTTTATATCACAACCTCATCATTATTTGTGATTATTTATGTTTAATTCCCTTTTGGGGGAATTATTTTATATTCTATATTCAAGATAATATATTTTCTTCTCCTCTTGACTTATCTTGTAATTACAAGTTTTATTTTCATTTTTCTCTCGTTTGGTAATCAATATACTGAAAAATGTTTTAAGGAAGACCAAATTTTTTTCTACTCAGTTGGGAATATTTTTCATCAATGTCTATATTTTACATAAAATGATTTAAAGAATGAATTTTATATTCTAAAATGATTTATTAATGTAATTTTAACCCATGTTTTTATTTTTTAACAAATTTTTAAAAGGGGTCATTTTTTTATATACTCAACATGAAGTGAATTTTATATCATCATGAACACTCAATGCTTGAACTCTTCCATTACATGTTTTCATGATTCTTTTCTATTAGGTTGGTATGGAGTATGAGTGGAGTAGGATATTATCCATTGATACTAATGTAAGATCTAAATGATACTGATTGTAGTATATAATGATGTTGATGCTCAATATATAAGGGGGGGGGGGGTGAATTGTATACTTTAAAAATTTTCTTTTGAACTTTTACAGATTTCAATGTTTAACAATGTTAAATAAGGTAATTCACAAAACCTATAGTTTTAAAAACTTGCTTGATTCCAGAAATATGATTTCGAGAATGTAATTCTGGAGATGTGGTTCTGTAAATAAAACTTAACAAAAGTTTACAAAGATAAAGACTCTACCTTAAAGCATATAGAATCTTACTAAATTATTTATACAAGTATAAGAAAGTATAAGATAGTTATACTTTCCTCAAAAACTAAAATTCATTGGAATACTTGAAACAATACAAGTAACAAGTAGTAAATCTTTTAACCCAAAGGGAAGGGTATCCAACTACCTTGGATAAAGGTCCCTTGATTTAAACTTTCAAGAAAGTCTATCTTACCCACACCAGGGTAAGCCCTCAATATGAAGATCAGATTCTGTCTTGCTATCCACTTAAACCCTCAAACATCAAGGTAGTTAGCACCTCTGTCTTCCTCACCAAGGAAGTCCTCTAACTTTAAGGTAGTCAGAACCTCTATCTTCATATCCTCGGCAGCCCTCGAATGTACTCAGCAACATTCAGAGTCGCACGAAGCAGCTCTGAACAGGATGTTTAGTACACACTAAGCATGAAAGTCTCTCTCTAGAAATCAATTCAGCATTATGTAATCTCTAGAGTCATAGAACAGTTCATCAATGTTATGAGCTCTTTTAAATGAGATCATATTTATAGACACAACTTCAACGGTCAGATCCCTCCTCCAATGGTCATATTTTTCCTTGAATTTCGGAGTGACAAGTACACATGTCACTCAAAAAATTGTTAGTTAGTAACTGAATGCATGAAATCGTTTTATAACAAACATGAGTAAGTAAAAATATGTTTACTTAACCAAATTAATTTTTTGGAGTGTAAGGAAAAATGAAAGTTCAGAGTCTAACCAAAAACCATTCAGTGTCTATAATACATGGATATTTAGATTTTGTATTCAAATGTATTTGAAACATGAATTATATTGAATTTCGGAGTCTAAATTTCAAGGAAATTAGAAGTTTGAATTCATAAGAATTCGGAGTCTGAACTCAGAATGTTCTGAGTCTTAATTCATTAGAATTCAGAGTTTGAATTCATTAGAATTTGGAATATGAACTTAGAAAGTTCATAATCTAAATTCATTAGAATTTAGAGTCTAAAATTAGAATTTTTGGAACCTGAATTCAAAAAATTCAGAGTCTGAATTCATATCCTGAAAATTGAATGCTCTATATCTAAGTTTTTATAAGATTCGTAGGTTTTAGATGTGAATCACAATTTTATGATTAGAAATAAAATGAACAATTAAAAAAATGGTAATGATAAATTTCCTTGGGGAAGGAAAATTTCTTTATGAATGAAAAACATAGGGAAAAGAAAATTTTCCTTAAGATAAGGTGTTTGTGATTTTCAAAACATGAAGGAATTGAAAAGTCATAAGGAAACTTTATTGACTCAACAATCTCCCCCTTTTTGGAAAGCACAAACATCCTTATGGAAAAGAAAATAAGGACTTAAGAAAATATTTTTTTGGACTTTGAAAATAAAACATATATCCCTTAATACATGGCCAAAGATGAATATGACTAACCCCCCCCCCCCCCCCCCCCCCCCCTAGGCTTTGGGCACACTAAGGATTTAATTCTATATTTTCGGATTGAGACTTAGCATATCATTGTATAAGAAAATATTCTTAAATAAGAACTCCCCCTTAGATGAACTCACCCTTAGGGAATTGGTTTCTTTACTTAGTATTAATTTTTTCTTTCTCCCCCTTTTTGATTTTCAAAAAAGTATTAAAGGGAATGGAAAAGAAAATATGGCACCTGAATGTTTAGTATTAAACAACAAAAAAACGAAAAACCAAAATTTTCATTACGATTGGAAAAATTTATACAAGGAAGAAATACAACAAAATATAATAATTGAATAAGATTATACTTAATTCTCCTTTGGAATCAACTTCTGTACTATGGTTTTGAGCTTCTTGAGATCCTTGTGATCTTCCTTTGCATATTTGAGAATCTGATCCTGATATTATATTTTCTTCTCTAAGACTTTGATTTTTCCATCCTGATCCTTAAGAGATTCTTTCTGACCCCTTAGAACTTATTATTTCTTGGAAAATTTTTCCTCAAGTTCGATTCTAAGATATATTTCCCTCTTCCAACTCTGAGCAACTGAATATTACTTCCCATTCATATCTTTCCATTCTTGCATCTGGGAATTCAGTTCCTGAGTTTTCTTCTCCTCAAAACTATTTGTGAGATCCTTGATATTTACATCTTTTGTGTTATATTTATCCTTGAAACTTTCTTGGAACTAATTAATAATTCTCATGTCTTCAAATATTTTCCTTGGCCATCTTTTCATCTTTTTACATGATCTTTTATGAGATTCATAGCTACTAAGAAATGTCTTGAAATCTGCCCCGAGTTTGACACACTTATCCATAACCATGAATACTAAATCTTATTTATTATTCAAGGTGTGTTGAATAATTTTTAATTTCGATTCTATACTGGGAAATATAGGAATAGTTCCAAAAAGATTCTTTAAAGACTAGACAACAAAATCATGTCCAAGAGAGGATGAATCTGAATCAGTGATTTTTCTTGGTGATGTTTCTTTTTATAACTCATCAGCTTTCCTCTTTTAAGAACCACCAACATCTTTTCTTTTTACCATATCCTTGGTAGGTGTATCAACAACTACCTATTTTCCCTTATCAACCTTTAGAATGGATTCCTCTTGATCAGGAGATTCATGTTCACTATCAGATAACTGAACAATTTTTTCTTCATCAAATTAGTCATTTTCAGCTCATGCCTCAACATCATTTGGTTGAATGAAATATTTTTTGATGCTTTATTCTTCAGATGGTTTGTCTAGTTCGTCTCCAGGATTCCCTTCATCCTTCCTAGGAGTAGCAAGTTTTGATGAATCATCTTGGGAGGTTTGGAATGACAATTTATTAGAAGGGATTTCCTTATCATGAAAGTCCTCAACTTGCTTCATCGGATCGTCAACATCACTAGTGACTTTTTGTTCTTATTCTACTTATTTTTCTTCTGCTTCTTTTGTTGGACTTTTTCCAGAGTCAAAAATTTCTTTACCTAAGTCTCTGGTGAAGATTCTATCATGAAGGATTCTGGTATCAGAATATTATCGGAATATTTCTCAGTAGCCTTCAGAAGGGATTGAACAATTTCAGCATTAGACAAATTCTCCTTCAACTTCTTCTCTTTCTCTTGTTTCCCAAGCTCATCAGCATCCTTTTCCTTCAAAGCCTTTTCCTCAGAAAGATCCAAACCAAACTTAGGCTCCCCTTCTTTCAGATTTTTCTTGTATTCTCTCCAATTTTCTACTACTTCATTAGGATAGGTTTTTTACTTTGTCTTCGGTGGTGCAGATTGGGTTTCCTTAGCCACTAGGGTTTTTTCCTTCTCTTCCACTTCCTTCAGCTTCCTCTTACTTCCACCCTTTTTAGAGGTCTCATCCACCTCCTGTTTCTTTGGAAAGGCTTCGGCCTCTTCCTCAGGAAAATCATAAAATTCCTCGAATTATTTAGAAAATACAACTTTCATAATTCTTAGAGTGTCATCACTTAATAACATAACTTTGAAATTCCTCGACAAAGATTTTCAGGGGATTTTGAAGGATTATAGACACTAAAAAATCATATTTGAATGAATTGATGGATACAAAATAATCTGAGCCTTCAGATTTCCATTCTTTTTGTTCTCAATCATAAACAAAATATTCTTATCCAAGTTTAACTTCCTTAGGTTTACTAAGAAATCTAGAATGTACATATCACTTTTCTTCATAGAATACTTGTCTATTTTTCTCGGTATGATGAATCCATGAACCCACAATTCAGGAATCTGATAATTTGTAGTCAGGTGAAGAATCTTTGAAGTCTTTACTTCTAAAATACCAAGACAATCCATTACTTTTTTCCTTAATTAAACTTCCTTGATCATGAGGAAACTTATGTGAGTCGAACTCTGCTTCTCCTTCATAAGGGATTCCAACCAAGATTGTAGCCTTGGTGTAAGATAGAGTATATGTCTTCCCATAACTATTGAATGAAAACTTTCTTCTTGCTTATTCCTTGAAGAAAGTTACTGACTCATAGAATTCTATTAACAATTCTGAATAAACCAAATCCTATGCTTTTGGTTTTGAAAGGAAAACACTTTCCCATCCATTCATCTGTATATTATTTGAGATAATAGCATCATACTTTGAAAAAAACTTCAGATCTACTAACCGTTCTCTGTATATCTACAATTCTGAGATTGGTTTGATAGTTGAAATATCTTTCTGAGATTAGACTTCTATAGACATTCAGAATTAAGAAAGATCTAAGAAGTTCGTAATGGGATTAAGTAGGGTGAAGAGCTTCATCACGTACGAGTTGAGTTTTGATGTGGGAAAACCATATGGGGTCCTTTATATTGGTGTTTGAGGCGACAATTCAACTTCCATACTCAATACAACAGTTGAAAAATCTTCTGATTAGATCTGACGATTGAGATGATAGCCTGAAGGAAACTTTTATAGAATCCAATATTTTAAGGTTTTTAATAAAAACATTCGGATTCAAAAAAAAAGAGAATAAAAAAATTTAAAAATGAATCAAAATAACAACATAAAAAAGATGATTATAAAAATTTAAAATAATGGAAACATACCTTTCAGATTGCAAGGAAGATTATTCTTATTGAGGAAAATTCTTCTTGAAGAAATTTATATTTTGAAACTTTTAATTACAAAAACATTGGAAAACATAACAAAAGAAATTTGACTATGAAAATTTTATTAAAAAAACTTTCATTACCAAAAAATAGAAAATATTCATTAAGAAAATTTATAAAATCTTCATTATGAAAATTTAGAAAATATTCATTATGAAAATTTAGAAAATATTCATTATGAAAATTTACAAAATCTTCATTAAGAAAATTTATAAAATCTTCAAAAAGAAAAATTTATAGACTAAAAAAAAATTTAGACTACGAAAAAAATATAGACTACAAATTTTTTTTGAAGTCTAACAAACAAATGTATTCCCCCTATGAAAAGGAATTTGTTACTGTAAAAAGATTGGTTTCAACAGGAAGTTAACATGGAAGATTACCTTACAGTTATCATTCCTAACTTCTATTTAATGTATTCAAATCTATCGAAGTGCAATGATTTTGTGAAAATATCAGCAAGTTGATCTTGTGTTTCGATAAATTGAAGAATGATATCTTATTTTTGCGTGTGGTCTCTAAGAAAGTGATGCCTAATTTCTATGTGTTTCTCATGAGAGTGATGTGTAGGGTTTTTACTTAAGGAAATGTCACTAGTATTATCAAACCAAATTTGTGTTTTGGTAAAACTCATACCATATTTAATAGTGTGTGTTGCATCCACAACACTTGAGCACAACAACTTCCAGCTGCTACATATTCAGCTTCAGCAGTGGAAAGTGCTACTGAGTGTTGCTTTTTTCATGACCAAGAAACTAATGAATCTCCTAAGAAATTACAAGTTCCAGATGTACTCTTCATATACATTCTACATCCACCAAAGTCAGCATCCGAAAAATATTTTAAAACAAAATCATTTCCAGAAGTGTAAAAGAGTCCAAGATCCATGCTTCCCTTTAAGTAGCGAAAAATTATTTTCCCTCTCTTTAAATGAGATTCCTTAGGATTGGATTGATATCTTGCACATAATCATACTGAAAACATTATGTCTAGATGAATACCTATCAAGTAATGTAGGCTTCCTATCATACCTCTAAAAAGATATTTGATTTACTGGTTTCCTAGCTTCATCTAGATCAAGTGAATTTGAGGTACCAATCAAAGTACTTATACTCTTTGTATTGTCCTGTCCATATTTTTTAAGAAGATATTTAATATACTTATGTTGGGATATATAGATCTCTTCTGGTTTTTGATAAATTTTAAAACCAAAGAAAAAAGTTAACTCACCCATCATACTCATTTCAAACTCAGATTTCATTAGATCTGCAAAGGAATTAGTTAAAGATTGTTGAGTTGAACCAAATTTAATGTCATCAACATAAATTTGAACAATAAAAACATTTTTCTTATGTTTCTTTATAAAAAGGGTTAGATCTGCATTTCCCTTAACAAAATTATTTTGAAGCAAAAATCCTATAAGGCTATCATACCTTGCTTGAGGGGCTTGATTATGTCCATAAAAAGCTTTGGTAAGTTTGTAAAAATGATCAGGATATTTTGAATCTTCAAAACCATGAGGTTGTTCAACACAGAATTCATCTTGAACATAACCATTAAAGAAAGCACATTTCATATCAATTTGAAAAATTTTGAAATTAAAGAATGCTGTAAAGGCCAGTAGAATACGAATAGATTCAAGTCTAGCTACTGGAGCACAGGTTTATTCATAGTCTATTCCTTCTTTATGATTATATAATTTTGAAACCAATATAACTTTATTTCTTACTATGATTCCATTTTCATCACACTTATTTCTAAAGACACATTTTACTCCAATAATAGAAGTTTTCTTAGGTCATTCAACCAAGGTCTAGACATTATTACTTTCAAATCCATTTAGCTCTTCTTGCATGGATTTTATCCAATCATCATGACCTAAAGCTTCATCTATGATTTTTGTTTCTAATTGGTAAAGGAATGCTAGATGTTATACTTCATTTATTAAGGAACTTCAAGTCATTACATGTTTACTTACATCACCAATGAAACTATCACTAGGATGATTCTTTAGAAACAAATGTTTTGGGTTTTGTAAAACCTGTTTATCAACATAGGGTAGGAAGTATTCTAGGGTAAATGATTCAGAAATATTTTCTTGAACATTTTCATTGTCAGAAAGATACTCTAACAAAGGTTGATAATTAGTTTTTGAAAACACATCCGAATATGTAGGTTGAGGTTGTTTAAAAACAAAAGGATCAGTTTCATCAAATTTTAGATGTACTTTTTCTTCAACAATACAAGTATATTTATTGAAAACTCTCTAAGGCTTAGAAGTTGTGAAGTAGCCTAAGAAAATTCCTTCATCATACATTAGTGAAAATTTGTGAATACTATCTTTAGTATTAATAATGAATACCTTGTGAACAAAAACCTTGATGTAGGAAAGTCTAGGTTTTCTACCATTCAATAACTCATAAAGAGTTTTATTAAGAAAAGGTCCAATCAAAACACGATTTATAGTATAAAAAGCAGTAATTACTGCATCAGACCAAAAATGTTTGGATTCCAAATATTCACTCAACATGGTTATTTTTATATCTTGAATAATTATATTTCTTCTTTCAACCACACCATTTTGTTGAGGTGTTCTAGGTGCTGAGAAGTTAGGAGTAATGACTCTTCTACTACAAAAAGTTTCAAATTTAGAATTTTGAAATTCTATTCCAGGATCACTATGAATAGTTATCAAAGGAAGAGTTTTCTCATTTTTATATTGGGCTCTAAAAGTTTTGAAATAAGAAAAAACTTCATATTTCTTTTCTTAAAAATAGACTAATTTAAATCTAGTGTAATCATCAACTAAGACAAATACATAATATTTTCCTCCAATGCTTCCAGTTTATGTTGGACCAAAAAGATCCATATGCACTAACTGTAACACATCAGTGGTTGAGACTTCACCAATTGATTTAAAACTTGATTTATGTTGCTTTCCATATTGACAAGGATCACAGTCTTTTGAAGAATCAAATCTAAGATCCAGTAGATCCTTAACTAGTCTTTTTTAGAGAGTTTTCATTGGTTCCTAAGGTTATAGTGTCTTAACCTCATATGCCACAACCAAGAATGATCTTCCATTGCACTAAGGCAAGGTAAGTATTGGCTCCTAAGGTTTTCTATGTTTTGTGTGTAAACATTCTCTTGCCTATTGGTAGCAAGAATAAAATCTTCCTTGGAATTGTGAACTAAGAACTTGTCATTCCTAAAATTAATAAGGTAACCTTAATCAAATATTTGAATTATGTTATTGAGGTTGTGCTTAATACCCATAACAAATAAAACATTTGAAATCAAAGTTTTTCCAAGAAGAACAATGTTATATATACAAATAATTTATCCCTTAGCATTATCTCTAAAAGATAATTTTCCTCCTTTCGTATTGATAATCTTTTCAAAGAAGTTTTTGTTCAAGTCATATGCCGGGAACATCCACTATCCATGTACCAAGTATTTCTTTTGGTATATTCTTTATTTTCTTGAAAATAATAGTGTTAGACATTCAGAATCCAAACTTTTCTGGATCCGGAAACTTCAGAAAGCAAAATTTTTGGAATCCACAATTTCTTTGAAAAATAAGCATTATGAAAACCTAAAGACTAAGTTTTGTTTTAAGGAATAATTTTTTTCCCAATACCCACCACACTGACACATAGTGCAGAATGAAGCACATTGAGGAACAAAATAATTGTTACTAAAAATCACTTTTGAACTAGTATAACCAAATCCAGAATTATTCCTTAGAGGTCGAATTTGAGAATACATCTTATCAAAGTTTTCCTTCCCTAAGGAAAATTCTGACAAACAATTCCTCAAGGAAAATTTCTTGGAATTTAGTATAATAACTAAGTTATTATTTTCCAAAACATTAGCATTAGCACTATAGTTAGGGTCAATTTTTTTTTTCATAAAAATCACTTTTTCTAGATCCTTAGAAAGTTTATCCTTCTCAGATTTTACTTCCTCAAGGATTTTTTAAATACTTTCAAGATCAAGGGGTTTTTAATTAATATCTTTAGAAAGATTTGATATTTTCTTAGTAAGAATAGAAATCCTATAATTTTTCGTATTAAGCATTTTATTGACTTTAGAATTTTCATTCTCACAAATCATAGTAAACCTAGAAACTTCTTCATTGTTAGATAAGGTATTATCTTCATTAGAAAAAGATTCTTCATCCGAGGATTCATAATATTTACTATCACTATAGTTATCATTCAAGGATTCATTGGTTATGGATTTAGTATTGTGTACTTTATCCATTAAACAATGATTTTCAATAGGTAGTCTGGCTATTAAACCAAGATTCTTCTGTCCAGAAGATTCATAATATAAGGATTCATTAGAAGAGTCTCCACCCATGTTACTCCAGCTGTCATTACCTTTCAAAAAATTCTTAGCTTTATCTTTGTAGTACTTATTTCTATTCCTCTCAGAATGATTTTCCTTTCTTTCTTTTCTCTTAATCATAGGGTAATCTGGCCTTATATGTCCAACTCTTTTTATCATTCATAACAAGTGACTTTAGAGTCTTTATTATCCTTTCTTTCTTTCTTCTTGTATCTATATTGAAAATATTTCTTCCCAACTATCTTGTTAATTATTCGAGCAAGATTAGCTATTTCATTCTCTAAATTTTGACTTTCACTTGATTCATATAAAACAATAACCTTCTTAGATTTAGATATTGTAACTCTCTTAGGAGTCTTGGATTTCATATTATTTGATGTAGTTATAAATGAAACACTTCCATTCCCATTCTTCTTCTTAACATTTTTAGCATCTCACTTCATTCTAGTTTCATGCTGAAGAAGAGTTCTAAAAATTTTATCAAGAGTAATATGTGAGACTTTCAAGAATGTATGTCTTACCCACACCAGGGTAAGCCCTATATACGAAGATCGGAGTCTATATTGGTATCCTCGCATGCCCTCAAACTTCATGGTAGTTTCCACCTCTGTCTTCCTCACCAAGGAAGTCCTCGAAATTTAAGGTAGTCAGAATCTCTATCTTTCTATCCCCAGAAGCCCTCGAATGTACTCAGCAACATTTGGAGTCACACAAAGTAATTATGAAAAATATGTTCAGTGTGCACTAAGAATGAAAGTATCTATCTATAAATCACTTCCGCAACATGTAATCTCTAGAGTCATAGAACAATTCATTAATGTTATGAGATATTTCAAATGAGATCTTATTTATAGGAACAAATTCAACAGTTGGCTCCCTCCTCCAACAATCATATTTTTCCTTGAATTTTGGAGGGACCTGTACATTTGTCACTCAAACAATAGTTGGTTAGTAACTAAATGAACAACATCGTTTTATAACCAAAACATGAGTAAGAAAAAATATGGTTACGTAACCAAATTCATTTTTTGGAGTTCAAGGAAAAATGAATGTTTGGAGTCTAATCAAAAAACATTCGTTGTTTATAATACATGGATATTCGGATTATGTATTCCAAGGAATTTGGAACATGAATTATATAGAATTATGGAGTCTGAATTTCAAGGAAATTCAGAGTCTAAATTCAGAGGAATTTTGTTTTTGAACTCAGAAAGTTTCGAGTCTGAATTCATTAGATTTTTCCATCTGAATTCATTAGAATTCAGAGACTAAACTTAGAAAGTTCGGATTCTACATTCATTATAATTCGGAGTCTGAATTCATTAGAATTCGGAGTCTGAACTCAGAGAGTTCTGAACCTAAATTCAGAAAATTCGGAGTTTGAATTCGGATCCTGAAAATAGAATTCTCTATATCTAAGTATTTATAATATTCCAAGGTTTTATATATGAAAACGAATTTTATGTTTATAAATAAATTGGAAAATAAAAAACATGGTAAGGATAAATTTCCTTGGAGAAGGAAAATTTCATTATGAATGAAAAACACAGTAAAAAGAAAATTTTCCTTAAGATAAGGTGTTTGTGAGTTTCAAAACATGAAGGAATGAAAAATTCATAAGGAAACCTTATTGACTCAACATTTTCAAATCAAATATTTTTCCTAGTATTCTATAAATTATTAGTTTTAAATGAGAACTTCCTAGTGAAAAGTGTATTTTTGTAAAGAATTTTTTTATTGATATTTTAATGGAATTTATATTCATCAATAACTATAGCCCTTTATTTTACAAAGGCCACAATGGGGATATTTTTTAATGCTAAAATAATTATTCTTTCTCTGGATGGTTTATTATCAATTTTCTTAGGGAATATATTGACATTCCATGTACTATATCTTCTTATGTAGATATTTTTTATTAACAAATCATGTTGATTAAGTTGTATTGTTTATTCATATATTTAGTGCATTGGATTTATTATGTGATGTGTGGGTCTCATAATTATATAACCCCAAGATGAATTGGTAGGTACCATGTGACAAACTAGATTAGATATTTTTAAGAGCATTTCCCAATTATGTAATATTTCTTGGAATGAGGCCATAATAGTATGTTTATGATATATTGGCATGAGGAATTGACATTAATTTTATGTTGTTTGAAATTATTCATTCATTGATTATGAAATCAGTTATTTATTTCCATGTTATTGTTTCAATAGTAATGATATCTATGGATACGTTTATATACACCAGGCTTGATAATATCGATAGATATTCTTTGTTTAATTCACATTTTCTTTATGAATTATTATGATAAATTAAATAATAGAACATATAAAAACATAATATATTCCATAGTTATATTGGGTAAATCTATAGTAGTTTTGATTGAAATTTCCAATGTTGATTATAGGTTTAAAGGAATAAATACATATTTTGAGGTGTTATATTATAACAGTCTAACAAGATTAATGATATTTTTTAGAAATTAATGGGAATAAAACCCATTGGTTTAGTATATATTTTTTGATAAGGATATTTAAGGAGTAATTATTTTATATTTTTTGGATATAATTTTAATGTTATTGATAAGATTTATGGTTAATAAGTTCAATTATATTAAGGTAATAATGGTTAATAATATTATTTTATTTTTTAGGAAAAAATAATCTATATAAAAAACATATTAGTTAAAAAATGTGTTGATTTTTAATGATAATTTTGATCATGTTCATAAAATTATTGATAATTTTATAAGAATTATATTAATATGGTTTAAAAAATAGTACAACCCACAGACTGGGTGACAACTATTGCATTATGCAATGCCATGTGGCTTGAACCCCCAACTGAAGGCCAGTAATTGTATTCTTCCTACCAAAATCCAACGTGATATATTCATTAGTATTAAATTATTTTAATTAAATTATATGATGTATAAAGAATATATTGATTTTTAAAAAATATTATTGGATCAACTATTTTTTTGATTTTTAGGTGATTAATGATATATCAGGATTTATTTTACTAGTTTAGTGTATCTATAACCATTAGGTTTAACATAGAATATTATTTGTGATGAATTCTATTATGTTTTTGGGGGTGTAATTTCAATGGTATGAGATAAACTCTGAGGTTAAATAATTTTTTAATGTTAAGGTTATTGAGATTATTTGGGATGCAAAATTATTTACTTAAGGAATGGACTATGATAAACCTTTGGTTTTATTATTGTATTTTGGACTATAATGTATTATTTCATTATATGAAGGTCTATTCATTTTGGGTATTATATTACATTGTGATAACCATTTTGGTTTTTGTAAATATAGGAGGAATTTCTTATTATCATTTTTAGGATTATATAATATATTAGATATCGATTTTAGTACTTTAGGCATAAAAAGATTCAACTAAAATACTTATTATTTAAATAAAAATATGAGACTATGGTGGAAATTGATTAAGGGATGAAATTATACTTGTAAATTAATTATATTTTATTATATTTTTCTTAAGATAGTTAATTAAATTTCTATACTCTAGGAAAAGGGTCTTGAAACAAATGTTTCCCCTATTATAGTCATTTCAGATGAATCAATAGTCTTTTATATACCTCATTCTTTTATATTTTTGTGGTCATTAAATTTTTAATGATCATTAACTTTATTATGATCAATATTTTATGTCACTATCCATCATTATTTGGAAACTAATTTTTAACTCCATGCATATATTTTGACATCTCAATAATTTTATAATATTTGGAAACTTATTTATGTGTTATTTTATATGACCATTGTATTTACCTATTCCATATTTTAAGAAGATGTTATATTATCCCTCTACACGATGTGGGTTTTCAAAAAATGTTAAACCATTTATGATCGAGTTAAGATTTTTAGGGTGTAATTTATTTAAGGGGTTGTAATGTAACACCCAAAAAGTTTTTGAATATATTTATCTTTAAATAAATTTAATTTCATTGATAGCTTTATTTATACCAGGATTCATCCCAGATGGTCCCGTGTCGTGACTAACCCAATACCACCTCTAATATACCACGGTCTGGTGACTAACACCATGTAGACATATCCCACAAATGTGATGAATTATCCTAAAGTACCTGTATACATGCACACACCTCTGAGACACACAATTCTGAAACATAAAAGAACTGAAAGGATGAATGCATACATCTAAGATCCCACAAAAAAGTATGAAATTGAAAGTACTAGAAAGTAAACAGGGCCAAAAACAAACCCACCACAAATAGGCTATAACTGAAAGTCCAAATAGAAAATAAAGGGTATTACGACTACTGTTTAAAAGCAGTAGAAACACACCTTAGTATTTATGGTCTCACTAACCACCATCTAGTCCTGGTCAGCCTAGAAATCCATAAAATAGTCGATCATCTGCACATAACATGACACGTGCGGGAAAATACCGTGAAAGGGTGAGTATAACAACACTCAATAGGACACCCCAAAACCATAAAGCAATATTACAGAGGAAAGTATAGTCAGATATACATAGGTATATATATACAACACATATAATATGAATACCCAAATATAATCAAGAGAGACACCACACCGTTAGGCATTCATAACCAACTACCAGCCATAATATTCCACTCTAAGCATGCTCATTATGGGAGAACTCACTTCTCAAGACATCATATCATCAGAGAAACTCAATGAAGAGGTCTAGCTCATTTGGGCCCCTCCCAAAGAGAACTAATTGATCAAGTAATACTATGATACACATAGAGGGTATCATGCCCAGAACCACTAGGGTATACCGCAAACTCAATATGGATCAACCCGCTACATGGGGTATCACATGAAAATGATTCCACAAAGCCTACCGATACGACCAGGAAGATGGAGGATCAACACACTTCTCATGGAGGTTACACCAATGCAACAAAATCCAATAAGGGTGATAGACGAACACACTCATGTCTAATTGAAGGATACCACAACTCTTTCTGATACTCGACCTCTAGTGGGGATTACAATATAGTGATGTGGATGTAAGGTCACACTAAACCCTTGAGGAAAGGACCAAGGGTACACTCTAAACCTATTCTGGCCGAAACCAAAAACCCACCATTGGTCTCAAAATGACAGTATCAACGTTAGGGTCTCATATCTGTTGACGACTCATTGATTGGACGATTTGTTTAGTAGTTATTATAGTTTGAATGAAGTAGCCCACAGACCTGCTAGGGTATGCTGTCAATCGACACTGTCATTTCACTCACAGAATCTCGAGGTGCTGCTGCCCCTTGGTTGGCCACAATCGGGATCTGCCCTTATTTCCTCGGATCCAACCTGGGTCCGACCCAACCCATCATCCTCACCCGACCCATCGTCCCAACCTGACCCGTGTACCTAACCCAGTCTATCTCACTTCACGTCGCTAATATCACTCCACATCCACTGATTCCCCCACTGTTGTCGCAGCCACATCCGCCACCACCATTCTCGACTACCTATGGCTCCACTGCTAGTCTCCACCGCCACATTGGTGGTCACTCCCACAGACCAAAGTGCCTCCTTAGATGCCCAAAAATCAAAATAGTCCTAGTTCTGAGCTCCTTGGGGCCCGATCAACATAGATCCATCCTCAGTTGTTGATTCACCTCGAATCAATGGGTCCGATCAAGTTTATAACCACATGACAACATTATGTCGAGAACCATACGGTTCCAAAGAAGAAAAACATGAGGAACAGAGGGGGGAAAGAACAATAAAATTGATATGAATGAACCAAAATCGATGTTCATGTCGATATTAGTTTGTCACCATTTGAAAGGTAAAATTAATATAAATAAATCTCAAGATTTAACTCCTAATATTCCATAAAAATAACCCATCCCACAGACATGTTAGATTCATGGGAAAATTTTTTCATGGATTAGTCCGCTTTCATCCTCGAAATCAATAATAGGCAAGAACAGATTGAATCAAAATCCCTAATTTGATTTGGATCGACCGCCAATGAAGAACGATCGATGTTTCCTCATTGTTGGTAAGATCTTCCAATATCAGTGTCCATCGACCTCTGATCTGAGATTCTGTCATAGTTTTGGAAAAGATTTCTAGATATTTCGACAACGATCATCCATAATTTCTAGAGTTATCCAGCTAACCCAATAATTTTGATATAAGGACACATTCAAGGAATATGAAAATTCACTATATCAAAATAATATTTATTAAATTATTTATCCCCATTACATCCCATGACATATTTTCCACAATTGACCTAAACCAACTATTGTTAGGATATACATAGGGTAAAACCACTAATTTGAACTCAAAAATTCCCTCACATTTCTGATATGGGCACCTATTTAAGTGTAAATTAACCTTTTTAGGAAAACTGTACACACGTTCTATTAAATATTTTAATATTTTTCAAACATTTGTTCCAGGAACACCAAGCCTTAGAATCACATGTTGTTTCAGTGCTTGGTATTGAAATAAATCGATATAATATCTAAAAATAGTACACGGAAAAATCTTAGAAGTTATACATTACATGAAACACTGATTTTAAACAAACCACATTATACTATTAAAATATGATTATTCAAATGGTAATGTAATAAGAGAGATATTAAATTAGGGGATATAAATATGACAAAACATATTATAATACACATATATAAATCTCATACTCAATAATTATTAGAGTATTTTTTAGGAAATAAGTACTCAATATTTAGTAAAATCATTATATTCATAAAATATTTTTTCTAAAAAAATTATTTTTATTTTTTTGTGAGTAAATATTACAAATATTTTTTGGATCTTTTATAAATTTTATTTGATCAAAAAATTATCATTTTTGAAATAATCATATCAAAATTATCTTAGGGTTAAATTTGGGGATTTTTCTAAAAAAAATTATATTTTATTTAATAGTTTAATAACCAATTTTTAAGTGTCATATCTTATTATGGAAGAATACCTATAGAATTTTTAAATTTTATTATAAATTAATATAAGTTTATATTTTTATTAATAATAGAATTAATTATATAGGAATATAAAATATACTCGATTTTTGTGTGAGTTAATTTTTGGGCTTAAAATTTCAAGTATCTAAAAACTGTTTTTCATTAATTTTTAATCATTTATATAAAAATAAATTTATTTAAATTAATGGAATTGAATTTTATAAAATATAATTTATTTATATTAATAAAATAAAATTTATCCTAGTATTAATTTTTACGATTTTTCTGAAGAAGTTAAATTTTTTACCAATAGTAAAAAGACGTGGTCTATAAGGGTGAATTATTCACCTTTATTTCATTCCATATATGAAAAAATAGAAACAATTGTAATGTGAACGTATGGTCTTCTATCTCCGGGAATGGTGTAATTTATTTTTTCTATCTCTATAGTTTATATATGACACCAAATATACTGAAAATTAATATATATATAATATTTATATCATGGTTAAAACACTTAATAGGACATAAAATTTAAAAATTTTCAATGACCGAAACTACCAATCCAAATAGTTTACCAAAAATGAACCATTAATCACCAGAAACTGAGATTTTAATAACGAATTGTTACTAAATGGGTTGTAAAACATTATAAGTAAATAATATATTGTTTAATATACATGAATAATGTTCTTAAATAAATTTATACTAAATACATATTCATTATATAAGATGTTAGTGGAAGTATAATGAAAGTCCAACCTAAGGTAAGGATTTCCCATATCACCTTTACTCTTGTGAGACATATTTCATATTCACCAAATGTTTATTTTTGGTGGTGTTTATACTGACCCTTTTACATAATATATATTTAATTTATTTATATTAATGGATTTTAGAGTTCCATTAAATTATATTTCTTTCATGGGTATAACGATTGAAAATCTACGTCAATAGCAAGGGTTTTTTCATTCCAATTTGACCTCATTGAGATATATGGTATATTATGCACATAATTAATTTATATGATGTATACACTACCCATTTGACACTTTATTTTTTATTACCTATTAATTCATGGTATTTGATGTTTCCAATAAGTATTTAACTTTTATTGGGTTTTGATTGATATGTTATTAAAGTCATAAGGGTTTTTTGACAAACTCGTCATTTTTGGCAATTGTTTTTGTTTAAGTCTCCACATGGGCCATTAATTTCATAATCTATCTTAAACATAGTTTACTTTATTTTCTTATGTGTATTTTTATATATTTCATGTTTTCACTTCATTTTAAACTCTTTTAGAAGTCAATATATTGAAATAATGTTTTGAAGGATGACCAATTTTTTTTAGACCGTTATGAAATTTTTTCTTCAATGTCAATATTGTCCATTTTTTTAAATAATGTTTTTACTATATTCAAGTAATTCATAAAATAAATTTTTACCCATGATTATATTTAAAAAAAATGGTTTAATATGGATTTTTGTTTTAACACACTTAACATTAATGGAATTTCATACCACTTTGAACACTCAATTATTTAAAGATTAATATATATATTTCACTAGTTCTTTTCGATTTTTTTCTTAATATTACAAAATTTTTAGTTTTTAAAAGTGAATATCAAAATAAAAAGGGTATTTTCCTCAAGAATGTATTTAATGGTATTCTTATGGTATTAATATTCATCAATTACAATAACTATTTATTTTACATATGATCGATGAAGTATATGTTGTAATGATACCTTCCAAATTCACTAGACTGTTTAGGATCAGTTTGACTAGGGAATGTATTGACATTACGTATTATTGTTTTTCATATATGGATAGTTTTTCATTATTAATTAATCTTGATTAAGTTTTATTGTTTATTAAAATGATTATTGCATTGCGACCTGAAGTTAATTATCCCCTCAATGCATCAATAGGTCTTATGAGTTAACTAGAGTAGGTATTTAGATAAATATGTACCCATATGTATAAGATGTATTAACAAAAGGACTTGATAGATTTTTTTATGATGTCTTGGAAATATTCCTAGAAGGTATGTTTACGTTGTATAACATTATGCATTCCATCATTATGTAATAAATTATTGAATTTCATGTGATTATTTAAAAAAATATGATATACATGGATATGATTCAATATTATGTTATTATTTATATGGAATTATTTGATCACCATTTAGTCCTGTCATATTATTCTTTATGATATAGTTATTGATTAAATGGAATGTCTTTTTTGTTATTTAATTTTCCATATTTATTAGACTTATTTACTCATGATAGATTCCATTGTACATTACACTTACTTAGCATTAGTGGTAACCATTATTTTTTCCTTTCCCCATGATATAGTGATGGAGTATTTGAATGATTTAAATGATAAATATTGTTTTCAACAACTATTTTTTATATATTACTTCTAATGTAATAGGAGATTCAATTTTTTCATCTATTTTACCATGACTATTAGACTATTTGGTCCTTCTGGGTATGGTCACTTATATCTAGTACCAATGTAATAAGGTGGAAGATGGCTCTAGTTTATAGGGGTCAGGGTTTCTAATGTTGGTATCATAGGATGTTTAGTAGAATCCTTGGTAATATGATTTATGAAAACATATACTGGGGAACATAAACTTGTGGTTGAATTTGAGGTTAAGACCATGTATATGGTAACATCCTAATGTTTTGGTAATGTTGATATTACATTGTTTTCCTAGAAATACATAACTATATGGAAATTAATATTGGAAGTGGTTTTGGAAAAAAATCATCTTGGGGTAATAAAATCAAAAAGAGTTGGTTGATTATACATCATCCATAATTCTAGTTCATGGTGAATCTATCTTCACTACACACCTATTTTTACACCCTCAATTAATATACTTAGTTTAATTATCATTTTCATCATGAACAATTATGATAAATTAGAGAATAAAACCTATTAAAAGTAATGATATACCATACTGATGTGAAATAAACATAATGTTTCTGAAATTGAAAATTCTATGGTTGATCATAATCTTAAAGGTATAAATAACCATTTTGAGGTTTTATGTGATGAGAGTTTAACATGAGAAAAGATATTTTATGAGAAATTTATGGGAATACTACCCTTTGGTTTAGTATATTATTTTTTTAGAATTATATTTAAGGAATATTTTTTTTATATTTTTTGGACATAATTTTAATGTTATTAATAACCTTTAGGGTAAATGTGATCATTGGTGTTAATATAATAATTGTTAATTAAGATTATTTCATTTGTGGATAGAAAATATGTATAAAAAACATTATATATTAAAAAGTGATTTGATTATTAATGTAATTTTTTATAGTTTTCATCATATTACTTGGAACATTATAGAAATTATGTTAATATTGTTTTAGAAAAATTAAAACCCATTGGATTAGGGACAATGTTCCACAACCATCAAGGACTTTGGGTCTTGAACCCACAATAGAATAGTGACAAGTGTCACATTAATACCACTAGCCTATATGATGTCCTTGTTAGTATGATATTTTTTTAATTGAAAAAATTGACATATAAATATTATGTTCATTTTGGTATGTATATTATAGGATCATATATTATTGATTTTTTTTTGATTTTGAGGTTACTGATGATACTTCTAGAGATGTTTTATAGGGTTAAGGTGTATATAAATATTAGTTTAGACATAAATGATTCATTTAGAATAATTATATTATATCTTAGGAGGTTTCATGTGAAGGGTATAAGATATCTTTTTAAGTTAAAATTATCTTTAATGTGAAGGCTATTTTTGGTTATTTGAGATATATGGATATTTATTTATGGAATCATCTATCTTAAACCAATAGTTTTATTGTTTAATTTTGTAGAGTAATGTATTATTTCATCATATAAAGGTTTTTTCATCTTGGGTATTATCATATATTGTTCCAACAATTTTTTATAGTAAAAATAGGAGGAATACCATGTTATCATTTATTGGATTATGTGATCCATTAGTAGTTTCTTTCAGTGCTTCATGTGTAAAACAATTCATCATGATTACACATATTTTAAAGAAAAATATGAAATGGCATTTGATAATGATTAAGGGATGAAACTATACTTTTCAATCTAGAATATTTCCTTATGTTCTTTTATATATACATGAAATTGAATTTTTCAACACTTAGAAATGGATCTTGAAACAAATTATCCTAATATATTATTGTTTCATGAATTGATGATATATTTCACACCTTATTAATTTATAGGTTTTGGTCAATAAATTTCTCATGATTATTCACTCTATTGTGATAAATTTTCTCTATCACTCTCTATCATTATATGAGAAATAAATTTTCCCCCATTTCTATATTTTATATATCCCAATATGATTCTCCAATTTGGAAACCTAGTTATGTGTTATTTCATATGAACTTCTAATTTCCATTTTATATCTTTTAAGATGATGTTTTATTATCCCTATGTATATTATTTTTTTTTCAAATAATTTTGATCTTTTATAAACAAGAGAATAATAAAAGGATGAAATTTATTTAAGGGGTACTATTAAACACATTGATGTTTTAGAAAATATTCTATTTACCTATAGTAAATTATTTAATAGATTGTGTTACATGCATGTTTTTGACTAAAATGTGACTTTGTTGAGATAAAAAATCACCATTTCTGAACAGTGTCCAATGGGTTTATTTTTGGAACTAGAAACACCCAACGGTTCTATATCCAAGGGGAAATATTTTCCAAAGGTAGGAGTTCATTTATATTATTTACCAATGATTCTTAATAGTTCACATTGGTCATGGGTAAGGGAGGTCAGGCTCGTCACACCCTTTTTAGGGGAATTATTTCTTACACTAGAACTATCTTATAGATTTAATATATGTTTTTGAATCCTTCATTAATGCCCATGTATTAAGTAGGTCATATAATGATTTGAAATCAATTATCATCATGTATGAAATTTAAAATTATCTGTATGTATATGAGGTTCTACATTAATGAATATATATGTATGTATCCAATGTTCTCCATCAATGTTATCCTCTTATATACCACTTAGATATTATTTCGTTTTTATTACCAAGATTCTAGTTTCTAAGCCACTCAGTGGGATACTATAGAGTTTATGGTCATCAATGTAGACAAATTTCACTTTGAAGTGTATTATCATCTAGGTTGATGAAGGAAAATCTAGATTTTATCATCATCCAGTGAGACATAAGTTGTTTTGATATTGGTATTGAACCCATAAATGGGATTTCTATGTATCATTGTGAAAGGAATCATAACCCATGTAGTTTGGTGCCACATAATGGGACACTTAATACCTTTTAAGTTCATGTGATAAGGACCTAACCATGCAGTTTAACATCATGTGGTAGAGACATATGGACATAATGTTCCTAGAAAAAGTTTTGTGTTGCACTCATACTAGGGTAGCCTAAGAAACATGGAAGGGGTATGATCTTCCATGTTGTATTAGACCACATTGGGAATTTTTTCTAGTGAGAAAGAGGTTGATTTAAAGTATTGGGTTTGAACCTCAGGGAGGCTGCCTACATATACCATTTGGATGGGAATCAAATCCCACATAGTTTGGTGCGTCTCATAAGGGAATACAGCCCTTCGAGAGGAATATCCTGGGGCTTACTCCTAAATAGGATTCCTTGTAAAAGTATCTATAAAGTATGTATCAACTCATGATGGGTTGGGGGATTAGTTTGGGTCTTAATACTAAGGAGGATTCCCAGATTAATAGAATTACTATTAGAGTTAAATCCTGAGGAAGACACCCTTTGAGATTAAGCCCAATATTTTATTCCCACGTAACCTTGTTAGAACATGAATCATTATTCTTGTAGTTAAATATTTCATATGTATTTTATGGATGTCATGATCATCACTAACCTTTGAGCTTGCATGAGTCATGATCGGTGTGAGAAACAAGAGGAAGTTTAAGATTTGACAAACCACATGATTTTCCTCATTCTCTGGTGGAAGAGGAGAATGACGATGGTGGAAGAGGCTAGGGTGACTGTGGAAGAGGCCAAGGACACAAATATTCTCTCTCTTCACATTAAATTATCCATGGAACCAAAGTGAGGAATGAATGATAAGGATGAAAAGGTAATAGGGGAGAGGGATCAAGTGCCCAAACACTCTATCACCTAGTGGTCACGAGGTAGAGAGCATCAAGCATGCAACCTCCCAAAAGAAAATCATGGGGCTTACACAAGGGTTGCTTCCCTAAAATCGGTTCTATGGACGGATAAGGATCTAATCTCATGTTCAAGGTAAAAGTAAATGTTATCCTTATCCTCCCAACTAGGAACCAGAGGCTCCGAGTCTCAAAGATGAGAAGGTATGGACATAGTACTATCACTAGAATATGAGACTGGGAATTCCTCAACACATTCCCTAGGGTAATGGTTCTCATGAACATTAGGATACATACTCAAACACACCCTGAGAACCCTGACTGACCAACTGGACAAGTGTGTTGAAACTTTTACCATAGGAATACATACCCAAATGGGGGACACCCTGGTGCCTCACTCTTCATGGTTGTGTATGTTCACAGTTCTTGGTGGAGGTTTCAAATTGGTCCCTTTCAGGAAAGGGATCCAAAGAAGGAGTGGAATTTCTATTGATTTCTTTGAAGAAGGATTCAAGTATGTCTCATTTAGGATTATGATTAGGGATAACCAAGGTAGCTCAGGCAAGGGGTGCTTTGCATGTAACACCCTTACCCTATAAGCCTCAATATGGTGCATTATTTTAATACATTATAAAGATTACAAGGAATAAAGTACCATAGAACTGATTAGTTTATCAGTATTCCAAATAATATATACAAAAATAAGTTTTATATTGCAACATGAAATGAAAAACAACATAATATCCCCTTTGAAATCTCTTATATCCCTTATACTGTCACTGCATGTAAAACATAATATACTTCTTCAAATCCTAGGGAAAAATTAAACATAAGAAAGGGGTGTTCTCAGATTCTCAATAAGGACAAACAATATAGTGGGAGCTATCATAAATAAGCATAAGCTTTTAAGTCAAGGTGTAAAACTGAAACACAAGCCTTATAAACCTAATATTCAGTACAATATTGAACGAATAAATCAAAAAATTCAATTTAAAATTTCACATGGATATTATTCTAGTATAATAATCTCCTAAAATATCAATAACTAATCTCATAATTAGGGAATGCATAATTCTATACATCTGATACATACCGTCGAGACCTCGGCCAAGACATCTAAAAATAAATTGTTAAGGCCTCAACAAAATCTAAATATAAAAATAGATTGGAAATTCCTAAACCAATTTCATATCTTGGTTGTATCATGAGGCCTATGGATTAATCAAGGGGTTATAGTAGGCCCCTCCCATCACTTACTATGTCCAATGCATACCTCTTAGGAAAACTGTGAAACATAAAATAAAAATTTGTATTGAAACTAAAATATGAATGTTAATAATTTAACCACAAACCATTAAGATTATAAACATAGCACATCCACAGTAAAATATATGATAAAAACTTCGATACAATATGAATTATTATATCATAATAATTAAACCTCAAATAATCATAAAATCCAACAAAGTACGTTGACATAGTTGAAAATAATTTAATAAATTCAATAATACACTTTAAGGAAAATATCCCCTTTTTTACTTTGAAATCATTTAGAAGCCACAAAATTATAAAAGAAAAAATACCTTTTGAAAATTACCTTATATTCAGGTAAGAAAATCTTAAAAATTTTAAGGAATCATTATGGTGGAAAATAACAACATGCTCTATATAAGTTTAAAACACATTCTTTCCTTAAATTTTACGAAAAGGTTATAAATTACCTCAAACAAAAAATGATGGAAAGATTCATTTCAATATTTTTTTTGTAAAAATTTAGACACGGGTTAAAACTAATTTAAACAATTTTTGATAATATTTTGAATTACGTTTTAAGAAACAAGTACATGGATGATAAGGATGTCCCAGTAGATACTTACATATAAGCAATCTCGGATAATAAAGAGATTGTGAAATTAACCCTTACCATGTACTTTCTGTTTGTCGATGGTGCTTTAACCTTATGTATAATGGTTATAGTATGTTATTAAATTACACAAGAACTATATATATATTTTTGATATCATATATGATGCTATTATATCATTTTGTTAATAGTGTTTCAATATTACCATTATTTTGGGTGTCAACTGCTTCGTTTTCCCATTCCCATTTGGCCATATAAGTGATGTTTATTATGATTATGATATATTTTATTTATGTATAGAATTATATTAAATACATAATTATTATTTTTACTCATCATATAAATTTTATAATTATTCTTGAATTGCTAACATGGAGAATGAATCTCACCGTGTCATCGAGATGGTAGGCCATACGTTTGCACGAGCAACCGTATTATTCACATGATGGTCAAATGGTATGGAATTGGATGTTATATTAGTTATGAACAGTAATAATCATGTTATATTAATTATTTATATCCATTATAATCATCTTTTTATCCATCCAATTAAATTATTATTTAATAACAAATTATTCCACGACGTAGAGACAGTAAGTCGTACGTATGCATGCATGGTGATATTGATATTCGTATGATAGATGCAATTTGGAATATGGTAGTACCATTACTATAATAACATCTCAGTATATGGATGATAATTATATTATTACATTGATATGGAAACAACATAGAAAGAGTAAGTATAATAAGAAAATAACTTTGAAAGAGGTGATAAAACAATTATCTCTATTCCGGGTATCTCCTTTTGGTATGCACAAAAGAACTCCCTAATATTGCTTTCCACCCAAAGTGTAGACTCTAGGATAAATTTATGAATGTTGGGAGATGAAATTATTAGGTTGTTTTGGAGTAAAATGGCTTTAGAGGTGTGATTTAAAGATAAGGATAGGTGCCATTTTATAAGAGAGGGGAGGGAACCTTTGGAAATACCAAAAACTACTAAGTTAATTTAAATTATTTTTTAAATTAAAATGGATACAAAGTGTATTATTTAAAATATAATATGAGGTTGAGTATGAATACTCTCAAACTATAAAATTTAGAAATATTTTTATTTTATTTTAATCTTTATCATTTTTATTTATCCTTATTTAATCTATTCAATTTTAATTTTGGTTATAATATACTAAATATTAAATGGTTATAAAAATTTACTTATATTGGGTAAATTTTCCATAATTGGATACTTTAGAAAATTTTAGAATTTATAATTTTAACTTTGTAATTTTTAAGTATTTTATGATTTTTATATAAATTTATAAACCGTTATTTTTATAAAATATCAATAGTGTTAGTTTTGACACTATTTGTTTATTTGAATTCAAATAAAAACCACACCAAAGATAACCTCAAACAAAATATTTAATATACTACTACCATGTCATAGTGACCTCTAAAATTCATGGATCACTTTAATTAGTTCTTATTACATTTCTTCTAATATTTTTAAAAAAATAATATTTGATATTTATTTTTATAAAATAATTTATGCATCACTATTGTTTCATCATTAATGGTAATTATTTAATATATAAAAATTATAAAAAATTTATATGAAGTATTTAATTATTTTATATTTTCTAATACTACCTATAGTAAATGTTATATTCTGGTAATAAATATATTAGAATTAACATACATATATAAAATGAGAGCGTGACATTTTGTCACATTCATTGATTTTCATAATATTAATGTAATATTCATGGGAAAGTGACCATTAAGTGATTCCCTTTAGAACCATAGATAATAATGGTATAATTTAGTCATCCAATAGGATTTTTATAGGTGTTAAGGTAATTAAATAATATTATTTTTACCTTTAATTACCTAATTTACCAAAAACCATGGTAATAAAAATAATTATTAATGTTACCACTCATAATGCCTAAAAATAAATGCATATTATTAATATAATTTTTTTCAACTGATTAAAAATATTGAATTAATTTTTCAATATTTAAAAGGCATAAGTTGATGTAATTAATTTAAAATTAATTCCCATTGTCAAAATGAAAAAAATACGTTTTTAAAAAATAAAAACCATCAAAAGATTGACATCTGTTTATATCTAATTTTAATGTGAAAATAACTCTAATGAACTAAATTACATTAAATGATAAAAATATAATATAATTATACTTTAAAACAATTCATATGTATAATTTATCATTATAAATTATTTCTATTAAAAATGTTTTTTTCAATTAAAATTTAGTAATTTTCACTATTCATCGAAATATGAAAGTTATCTAAAAAGTAAAAAAATTATCCAAACTAAATTTTGATGTCACACTTACAAAGACGAAGTTTATTTTCTCAAATTTAATATATAAATGTTTCAAATATTGGATTTAAAATGGTCTTTCCATCAAAAAGAGGTAAAACTGCATTTTCTAAAAATACTTATATTATCCAAAAAAATTGAATTTGTTCTTATATTATGTCTAAAAAACACATTAGATGAATGTTAAAATTATATGAAATAAAATTAGAAATATGGTTATTATTGTTCATGTAATAACCCATATTTCCCTGAGTGTCATCCTTTGTGAAAATCTAGTGTTTACGGTGTTCTGGGAGGTAATAGTGGCTCATTTCAAGACGTTGCAAAATTTTCATTATTTCCATCAGCATGCCAATGTGTTTTCATGTCAGTGCATTGGAATTTCAGTGCATCAGCATGTTAGTGCATTGTCATGTCAGTGCGTCAACATCGGTAGGTCAGGGCGTCGGTAGGTCATGGCATTGGTAGGGTAGGGCATCTGTATGTCAGGGCATCAGTAGGTTAGGGATTCAGTAGGTTAGGGAATCGGTAGGTTAGGGAATTGGTTGGTCAGGGAATCAGTGGGTTAGTGCGTTGGTGGGATAGGGTGTTTCTAGGCCGAGGCGTCAATAGGTCATTGTGTCGGTAGGCCATGACATCAGTATCTCGACGTCGATGGCTCAACGTTGGTAGGTTGTGTCAGTAGCTCACTTGTCGGTGGCTTATCATCAATGACTCACCCATCAATGACTCTTTTTATGTTTTTCCCATTTTTGTTTTTGGTTTTTCCACTACTACATGGTTCTCTCTATAAAATGGTAACCTATCAACTCACAATGGTGTTTTGGGATGTCTTCACTATTTTTGAGGGGAATTATTAAATCCCCCATATTTTGTAATGTTCCACTAGTCTTGTAATTTCCAAGATGTGTGGTCAAAGCACGGTCCAATTTTAAAGA
The DNA here is from genome assembly GCA_963277665.1 of Viscum album. Lineage (NCBI taxonomy): Eukaryota > Viridiplantae > Streptophyta > Magnoliopsida > Santalales > Viscaceae > Viscum > Viscum album. The sequence goes on from OY728145.1 coordinate 398,652,739, forward strand.
ACTTTTAAATCATCTCCCTGATTTTTAGGATCTATACCTTTCATAAATCAACATATCTTATTTCCTTATTCCTTTCAATTTACCATGGTTCACCTAGAGCCTTCCTCCCTAGACAAGTTGTGTGCCTCTGCTAGAGCCCCTCCTGCATAGTTTTCTTAGTGTCCCATGGTGCTTGCATGATCCCATGTTCTTAGCGTAAGTAAAATCTTTGATCCATTGATAATCTTGTTGGAATTTTCTTTTTTCTTATATTTAATTGTGCATCATGTGGGACGGGCATACAAAGGAATCCTCACGAGGAACAACTGAATAATTTTCTTAAAAATAAGAAATAACTAAGAAAATGATTTAATCAAGATACAAAACTGGAAAACAAAATAATAATCAGAGAGCAGGTTGATGTTGATTACTAGTTTTATCTATTATCCTTGATTATTTTATAAATTGTTGTGGCTGTAAAGTCTTCTAAAAATAATGGTCATTGGTACTCTTTTCTTGCACACTAGTGATGTTCTGTTTTGTTGAGATGGGTGAATAAATGACTGTAACATTAAATCTTCTTAATCACACACACCGGTTAATTAAATTGATGCCCCTAGGATAAAGAATATTATGTAATCACCCTAGTTATAATTAAGTTGAATTAATGAACCTATACTGGTAAAGTCTGAATATATACACATCTTGTTGATAGGTGTGGCTGAGTGCAATGTTCTGTGGAGTTTTGTAACCTTGTTTCAGTTGAGTGGTGATGCTATTGGGGGAATAGTTGTGGGTAAAAGGTTGCGAAAAGGAGTGTTATCTATGAGAAGGGTGTGGTATGAGTGTACAACAGGGCTGGGATGAATGGTAGTTACTATGGGATTTTCCTTGGGGGTGGTACAGGGGAGTTGTGATAGAATCTCAGTATGAGAGATTGATTGATTATGGAATGGATAAACTTGTAGGCATGAAGACTGCCTTTTTTTTGTGTTGTGTCTATGGAGTGACGTTGGGCAGTGTGACTGTGGTGTGGTTAAGAACTTGTGGTGCAGTGGGACTGCAGTTCGGATTTTCTGGTTGTTTTGGTATAGTTGTGGGTGGTATTTGCCTGGTAGTGTTGGAGTAACTTAAAGTGAATCCCTTAAATAAATTAATGGCATGTGGTTAAATAAAAAGGGGGTGGGGTTATACTTTGGCAATAGCTGTTTTTTTGGTTGTGCATATAGGGGTAGCATCAAAAGTGGTTCTGGTGGGATTCACTGGTTGTTTGATTGAAACCCATTGGTTGGGCTTAGTGTTTGATTAACTATATGTATAAATTTTATTTCACTGTGATTTATATACACACACCCAGTCTTATTGATAAATATGTTCCAAACACTCCCATATCAGGGGGAGGGTGCCTTTCCCAACATCCTAGTGGGAGGATAGATAAATGATTACTGACATTCTTCCTCGCACCCTCATCCGGGTTCTTACTACTCAAGTGTATCCAGGAAGGCTGTAATGGACTGAGTCTGACCATCACCCAAGATCCTTTGGGGAAGGGTTGGTTATGGATGAGAGGACTAGGTGTTTGAAGTCCATGATTTTTTTCCTAAGTGTATTGGGGTTGTCACCTGGGATTATTCAGGCGAGAGACGTGGTTGTTGTCGCCCAGGTGTCTGGGAGCATGATTATGCGTGGTTCGAGGCCTAGGTGTGTGCCGGCCAGTTGTGGAAGTGGGACTTTGTATGGGAAGAGTGGAAGCATCAAGATGTTGGCCATTAGGCATGAGCAGTTAACCAGTGGGAAAGTGGTGTAGGGTACCCATATATCGATGTGCCTAGACTATTACATTGCTTAACATGAATTATTTAGTGAGTGTTCCTTAGTGAGGCTAGGCTGGTTAGTATTCCTTGGTAGGTTCTTTGAGGTTCTAATGTTTTCTCATAGGGACATTAGTATGTTCCCCCACTTGTGCACGAGTAGCTTAAGTTTCCCTATTGAGTATACATTTACTCTCACCCAACGTATATAAAACTATTTTTATGTTTCTAGGAGGACTTCAAGGACCGTGCTGAACATTACTAGCTCAGGCATCAGGATCATTTGCTATTGATTCTTAGTATCTTTTCATTTGGAACATTATTTTGGGGTTTTTTCGTACATTGTATCATCTTTACTTATTGAACAAGTATGTGGTAAATGGGTTGTGGATTCATATTTACTTTTGGTGTTAAGATTTTTTTTGTATTTAAAATATTATCTCCAGATCTTATTCTATAAAAAATGGAGTTCCTTTCATTTTGTGTTGGATTTTATAACCTTGGTTCTAGTCACCACTCCGAGGACTATTGAAAGAGGATCTTAGGGATAATTATCTCTAAATCATCTTGAGGAATGAAGGGCATGAAACCATTTTTCTCTTACCACATATTGAAGAAGGCGAGTCATAAAAAAAGGTATCAGAAGTAGGTTTAGGAGTTGAGAGTTAAGATGGTGTGCAGAGTTAGGCATAGTGATGATTGCATGGGATGGTAGAGAAATGATGTTAGGAAATCATGGCTCATGAAATAGGGTAGTGAAGCCTGGCTAGGACATAGGATTTCAGCCACCCCGTTATACGATGCAAGGACTCTGGACCTACTGAACAAATATGTAGGGCTACACCGATTACATGGTAGAGTCCCAAGAAAAGTTACATACATCATAAGGACTTGTGTTATTGTGTGTCTAGGGTGTTTTGACAATTTAAAACAAATGAAGTGTTCAAAAAAAAATTAAAATTAATTTTCCAAGAAACTCGAGATTAGGAGTTCCTTGTTTACTTTTTCAGCTATGGAACTTGGACGTTGCCCCCGTCTGATACAAGCAGTTCAAGCATGACTGTTTGACCGAGTTGATCAGTGGACGGAAGACCATGAAGCGGAAAATGACCAGTGGTAGAAGATTCTTCGTGCCATCCAGCAGTAGACTCTGGGTATGTATGAGGTAAGCATCATAGACATGAAGATGGAAAGTTTGATTGAATAGCTAGTGATCACTTTCACCTTGATCGAGGCTCCGATAGAGTACTGGGTTCTTCTAGAAGTGAGTTAGGTACAAGGAGAAACACATCCTTGGGGAAAACATTACATCAGGGTGAGGAAGGAAACTGAGGTCTTGTGGGATAACTTTGAAAGGGAGTTCTGGTCAGAATTCATTTCTTCCATGAAGAAGGTATAGAAGAGGCAGGAGCTACTCTCCCACCAATATGGGAGTATGTCAGTGAGGGAAATGAGGATCATGTTCAAGGATCTCCTATTCTTCACATTGTATATCTTCCTGGATGAGGAGGCACTCTGAATTTCTCTTCAGTATGCTCTTACTCCTTTCACCCTACCTATGTACATAGAGGTTCAGAACAAGGTCGAGGTAATGGAAAGGATGAACTTGCTGGGAGGTGTACCCTAAGAGGGGATCCTGCTGAGTCAGTCAAAAGGGAACGTCGTCAGTAGCAGGGCTATGACGTCAGGGACCTCTATGTTTCGGCTGGCGGGAAGAAGTCCCCAGTAGTTCTAGTTTCAGTCTCCTGGTTATCTCACTTTCCTTATGAGCTCGAGACAAAGGTGATTTATATATGGAGGTAGTGGAAAACTTTGGAACCAATGAGCAGTTCGAGCACCGTATAGTGGGGGTGGGTATGTTCAACAACCACCTCAGCAACAACAGTTTCCAGTTTGGCCCTTCCAGCTGTAGGGGCAGAGAGCACCCTCTCCACCGAGGGCATACAATGTAGGGGGAGGCTTACAGAAGGGTAATCCTCAAGGACCTAGACTAGGGTGCAGTCTGGAAGGCGGTCAACAACAAAAAGATAGAGGATCTGGGAATGTGTAGTTTCATGCCACAGAGGTAGCAGTTTCAGCAAGTTCAGAGGTTGTTTGAGGAATGATTAGTCTTTTTAGTACCCTTGTGTATGCCTTGTTTGATTTAGGATCCTCTAACTCCTTTGTTTCACCTGGTCTAGCCCATTCTCTAGGACTATACATAGAGAGAATTCCCATGTCCTTGGTGCTGAGTATGATAGTTGGAGGTCATACTAGTCTATCAGATGTTTTTTGAGGATGTAGACTGATGTTGGAGCCAAATAAGTCTAGTGGGGATGTTCTTATGCTAAAGATTCCCCTATTCAATGTTATACTAGGAATAAAATGGTTTTTTTTATGAATGTGGTTATCAGATGCTTATGAAGAAGGGTTATGTTCTCATATATGGATGGCCAGTGTGTAGCATTCAATGGAAAGCATAGTTTTTAGGAGGGAAGTCGGTGAGTGGAGACTCTTATTTCATTATTAGCCGAGCTGTATATGCAATCAGCAGATACATAGATGGTGGAAGTTCTTGGGGTTGTTAGTGAATTCCTGGATGTATTCCCCAAATAGGTTGTGACTCTACCCCATTGACATGATGTTACATTTGTGATAGACTTTCAATGTGATGCCTGTCAGATTTTGATGGATCCCTATCAAATGAGGCCTTCTATGTTGCGGGAGTTTCAGATTCAGGTTGATGACCTGATGAAGAAGGGTTTTATCTGACCAGGTGTGTCATAGTGGGGTGCTCCTGTCATTTTAGTGAAGAAGTTGAAAGGTGTTCGGAGACTGGTCATAGAAAAATAGAGACTAAATCAGGTGACGATCAAGAACCATTACCTCATAAAAGGATCGAATATCTTTTTGACAAGTTAAAGGGTGTAGGCTGGTTATCTAAGATTTTTCTATGGTCTGGATATCAATAGTTTATGGTAATGGAGGGTGACATCTGAAATATTTCTTTTAGGTGAAATTATAGGAACTTTGAGTTCATGGTCGCGCTCTTCAGTGTCATGAATGAACCATCAATTTTCATGGGGCTCATAAACAATATTTTTTGTGAATACGTGGACTGATTCGTCATCGTGTTCATTGAGGATATCTTGATCTACTCAAGGTATGAGGAGGAGTATTCCATTAATATAAATACTATATTATAGGACCTATGACACCACCATCTCTATAGAATTTTGTCCAAGTGCAAGTTCCAAATGTGAAAGGCACACTTCCTTGGACATGTGGTGTCTCAGTAAGGGATACCAGTGGACCCATCAAAGGTTGAAGTGGTTGTTTCATGAGAAGCACCCAAGACTATGGCAGAGGTTCATAGTTTCCTGGGTTAGGAAGGCTATATTTGAGGTTTTTACCTGACTTATGTTGATTTGTAGCTCCATTGATGGATTTGACAAGAAAAGACTAGGCTTTCATGTGGAGAGTGGAGTGTCTGGTAGATTTCAACAATCTGGAGGGGAGACTCGTCAGTGCCCCAATGCTTAGGTTTCCGGATGAAGGGATGATGTTCAGAGTGTCCTATGATGCTTCCGGTTTAGGATTAGGGTGTGTGATAATGTATCAGAAGGGAGTAATCTCTTATGGGTCTAGGTAGTTACGTCCTCATGAAGGTAACTATTCCACCCATGATCTTGAGCTTGCAACGGTCATGTTTGCGCTGATGTTGTGGTGGCATTTTTAATCAGGGAGTGCTTTGGGGTCCTCATGAATCACAAGATCTTTAGATATACCTTCTCCCAATGAGACATGAACATGTGGAAGTGAAGGTGGATGTAGTTTCCCCTGGATTATGACTTCTTGATCTCTTACACACTAGGGAAGGAGAACGTGGTGGCCGATTCCTTTAGTAGGAACTCACAGAAGGAGGCGGTTCATGAATCTATTAATAAATGAAAGGTAATTGAAGAGTTTGCATCTTTATACCTAGATTTTGGGGAGGATAGTGTAAGATTCTATATATTTCAGATGATAGTGAAGTATTCCTTGGTGGTGCAGGTAGAGGTGTCCCATTGGGGAGACTCCGAGGTAGATGTTATGCGTGATCGCATAGCCCAGGGTGATGCTCCAGTTGGATTGTCAGAAGATAGTCAGAATCATATGTTGTTATGTGGGAGGATTTTTTCCCCAGTTTCATTGTATGAGGGAGTTCTTTATGAGTTACATAACTCACCCATAGCGGTGAATCCAAGAGTATCTATGATGTACCAAGGTCTGATGGAGCAATTTTGATGGCCTGAGGTGAAGAAGGTAGTGGTGGAGTTTGTGGCAAGGTGCCTAGTGTGTCAGCTGGTGAAGACTGAGAACTGTGTTCCCGATGGTCTATTGGATCCCTTAGATGTTCCTGAGTGGAAGTGAAATGAAATATTGATGGATTTTTCATTGTATTACTCAAGTATCAGGAAGGTTGCGATGCTCTGTGGGTAGTAGTGGATCGGTTGACAAAGTCAGCTCGGTTCTTGGCAATAAAGGATTCTAGCGTAGTAGATACCTTGGTAAAGAGGTATGTGGATGAGGTAGTGGAGCTACATGGAGTTCCGAGATCCAATGTCTTAGATCGGGATATATGTTTTACATCGTGGGTCTGGAGGGGATTGCAACATGATTTTGGCCACCAGTTACACCTTAGCACCACTTTCCACCCTCAGAGGGATGGACAGACAAAAAGGACCATCCTGACGTTGGAGGATATCCTGCGATCATGTGTTCTGGACATCGAAGGATCGTGGGTATGACACTTTCCCCTGGTATAGTTTGCTTACAACAATAGATATCACACTACCAATAGTATGGAATAGTTCGTATCCATGTATGGAAAACTGTGTCGTTCACCCATTCACTGGATAGAGGTAGGGGAAGCATACCTTCTTGGACAAGAATTTGTGAAGAGAACAATGGAGAAGGTTTAACTTGTGTGGGATAGGATGAAGGAAGCTCAGGATCGGCATAATTCATATGCTTATTACTGGAGGAGACGCTTGGATTTTGAGGTAGGGTACCATGGTTTCTTAAAGTATTCCCCTCAATAAAGATAGCGGAGGTTTGGTAAGGGAAGTAAGCTTTCTCCAAGGTTCATCGGACCTTTTGAGGGGTTGGGATGAGTTGGAAATGTGGCATATCACTTATCATTACCACCACGATTGGTGAATATCCATGAAGTATTCCATGTCTCTTAGCTTCATCAGTATCTATTTAATGAATCCCACGTCCTTGACTAGGGATATTTGGATATCGAGGATGAAGCGATGTTTATGGATCAACCTATATGAATAAAGGATTATGAGGAAAAGGTGTTGTGCTGACGTACCATTCCTTTGGTTCGTGTGTTATAGAGGCATGGTGGCCTCGGGGAGAGTAATTGGGAATGAGAGGCACATATGCGTTCTCAGTACCTAGATATTTTTTGAGTTTTTTCACTTGTGTTTTCTTTGTGCCTTGCTTATTATGTAATGTTTGACCTCTTTTGTTGTAGGATAATTAGTTTCCCTATTCTATGATTATTTTGTGAAAATTTATAACTATGGGGGGTGGGGGAGAACCTGAACCCTAATCAAGAAACATTAATGTGGACACGATTAAACCCATGTGGGTGAGTAAGTGTCTCCCAAATCAGACATTATCTTAACATAGACGAAGTATCTTCCGAATCCATTTGCCTAGAAAATGTGACTTTTGGTGTACGTGTGGTTGTTTGGGGGTAGTGTGGGGCCTTAGTGTTTGAATATTTGTACATGATATATATGTCGAGGAGGTATTCTGAGATGTTGAGGTTTTCACTCCAGCTATAAAAATAACACAAGGTGGTTTACTCCTGAGAGGTATCTTAAGGGATGGTTGTTTGGACCTCTTTTCTTCTAGGATAATTTTTAAATTCAGGGGGACAATAATAGTTTGAGAGGTATCTGATGTAATAACCCAGATTTCCCCCAGGCCATTCCTTTGTGAAAATACAGTGTTTTGGGTGTTCTAGGAGGTAGTGGTGGCTGATTTCAAGAGTTTTACAAATTTCTAGTTTTTTCATCGGCCTGTCAGTACATCAGCATGTCAGTGCATCAGAATGTCCATACGTCGACATGTCCGTATGTCAGCATCGGTAGGTTAGGGCATCAGTATATCATGGAATCAGTAGGTCAGGGCATCGGTAGGTCAGGGTGTCGGTAGATCAGGGCTTCAGTAGGTCAGGTCGTCAGAAGGTCATGGTGTTTGTAGGTCGAGGTGTCTATAGGTTATTTCATTTATTGGCCATAGAGTTAGTAGCTCAGAATCGTTTGATCAATGTCTGTAGGTCGCGTCGGTAGCTCACCCATCAGTGGATTAGTATCAGCGACTCACCCATCAATAACGCATTTCTAGTTTTTACCATTTTTTCCAGTTTCTCCCCTATTAGGTGTTTCTCTCTGTGAAATGGTAACCTATCAACTCACAATGGTGCGCTGGTATGTCTCCATCATTTCTGAGGGGAATTATTAAATTCCATGTATCTCATATAGTTCTACCAGCCGTGTAACCGCAAAGCCACGTGGTAAAACCACAATCTGATTTTCAAGAACTTTGAAATCATCTCCCTAATTTTTAGGATCTCTCGCTTTCATAAAGAGAGATCACTTTTTTCCTTATTCATTTTTGTTTCCCGTGGTGCACCTAGATCCTTCCTCCATAGAATATTTGTGCGCCTATGCTTGATCCCCTCCTACACAATTTTCTTTACGTCTCATAGTGCTTACATGATCCCATGTTCTTGGATCAAGGAAAAAATTTTATTCTTTGATCATATGGTAGGGAATTTATTTTTATTCCCTTTCATTATGCATTATACGGGTCATTTATAGAAATGAATACTTTGGAGTAATGGATGAATACTTTTCTTAAAAACATGTAATAGATAAGAACTGGATTTTATAAAGATAAAAAATGGTTAAAAAACAACAGGTAGAGAGTGGTTTGATGTTGATCTCCTATTTTATCTATTATCCTTGATTATTTTATGTATTTTTCTGTCTATACAGCCTTTTGAAAATCATGGATATTGGTTGTCCTTTCCTATGAACTTGCGATGTTCTGTTTTCTTAAGATGCTTGAATAAATGACCGTAACATTAAATCTATGTAATCACGTACACTATTTAAATAAAAGTATGCCCCCAAGATCAAGCCTATTCAGTGATCACCCTAGTTATAATTAAGTTGAATTAATTAACTTTTGTTGGTTACATATGAATATATCCACATATTTTTGATAGTTTTGGCTGAGTGCTGTGTTCTTTGGAGTTTTGTAACATTGTGTGAGTTGCGTGGTGATGCTAATTGGTTGTGGGTACAAGGTTGGGTAGAGGATTGGGATCCATGAGAAGAGTGTGGTATGAGTGTATAGAGAGTCTAGGGTTAATGGTAGTTACTCTGGGATTTGCTTGTGGTGTGGTACATGGGTGGTGTGATAGAATCTCAGTCTGAGAGATTGATTTATTTTGGAATGTATGAACTATTTGGAAGTAGGACTGCATTTGTTTGTGTTGTTTATGTGGAGGGACGTTGGGCAGTTGTACTGTGGTGTGGTTACGAACATGTGGTGCAGTGGGACTGCAGTTTGGTTTTTCTTGCTGTTTTGGTATTGTTGTGGGTGGTAGTTTTTTGATAGTTCTAGAGTAACATAAAGTGAATCCCTTAAATAAATTAATGTCATGTGGTTAAATAAAATGGAGTGTGTTATTATTTGGTATTAGATTTTTGTGGTGGTTCATATAGGGTTAGTATAAAAAGTAGTACTGTTGGGGCTCACTGGTCATTTTTTTGAATCCTATAGGTTGGGATAACTGTTTGATTACCTATATGTATAAATTATTGTTCCTTGTGATTTCTATACACACCCCACCTTTGTTGAGCACTATGTGCCGAACACCCCCATATCATGGGGGATGGTGGCTTTCCCAAAATCCCAATGGGAGGATGAATGGCTGCTACTAACTTACTTATTCACACCCTCTTATGGGTTCTTACCGCTCGAGTGTATTTGGGAAAGATGTAATGGATTGGGGATTTCCATTACCCAAGATCCATCGAGAAAGGGTTTGTTGTGGACGATAGGCCTATGAATTTGTGGGCCGATTCCCAAGTGTCTTTAAGATGAGTCCCATGTGTCTTTGGGCAGGAGACGTGGTTGTTGGGGCCCAAGTGTCTGCAGATGGGATTCTGTGTGGTTTGAGGCCCAGGTTTGTGAAGATTGATTGTGGCAGTGGGACTTCATATGAGAAGAGTGGTAGCATCAAGACGTTAGATGTTAAGGGTGAGAAATTTACCTGTGGGAAAGTGGTGCGAGGTACCCAAATATCGATGGTCACATACTACTACTTTACTTGACTTGAGGTATTTAGTGAGTGTGCATTGGTGAGGCTGGGATGGTTAGTATTCCATGGTAGGTGATTTGAGGTTCTACTATTTTCTCAAAGGTACATTTGTATATTCCCTCACTTTTTCATGGGTAGCTTTAATTTCACCTTGATTATACTTGTATTCTCACCCTATGTATATAAAATAATTTTCAGGTTTCTAAGAGGACTTAGAGGACTGTGCGGGAATTTACTATATTGGGTGTCAGGAGCAGTTGCTGCTACTTCTTAGTCAATTTTATTTTGGTACTTTACATTGGGGTTTTGTTTTACTTTGTATCAACTTTAATTATTGAACATGCATGTGGGAAATGGGTTTTGGATTCACTTTTACTTTTGGTATTCATTGTTGTTTGGGATTTACCATCTTATCTCCTGATCTTGTTCCATAAAATTGGGAGTGACTTCTATTTTGTGTGAGATTTTATACCCTTGGTTCTAGTTACCACTTTGAGGCCTATGGAAGGCGGGACTCGGGGGTCATTATCTCTATTTCATCTTGAGGAAGGAAGGGTGTGAAACTTTTCTATCCCTTCCCTCATTTTGAAGAAGACGGGTCGTGAAAAAATTATATTAGAGGAAGGTTTGGGAGTTGAGTGATAGGATGGTGTTCAGAGTTAGGAATTGTGAGGATTGCATGGGATAATAGGGAAACAATCTTAGGAAATCTTGGTATGTGAAATACAGAAAGGAAGACTGGGTAAGACACAAGAGTTTTGGGCCAGCTGTGATCCAATGCGAGGACTATGGACCTACTGAACGACCAAGTGAGGCTACACCAAATCTAGGGTAAAAACCCTAGTAGAGGTACATGCATCATAATGACTTTTTTTAGTGTGTGTCTTGTTTTTTTTTGTAAATTTCAATTAAATTAAGAGTTAAAACAAAATGAAAAATAATTTTCTGCAATACGAGGTCTTAAGAGTTCCTTGTTTAATTTTTCAGCTATGGAACCTGGACGTCGCCCCTATGTGATATGAGAAGTCGAGGTCTGACAGGTTGAGCTAGTTTATCAGTGGATGTATGATCAAGAAGAGGAAGATGGCCAGTGTTATAAGACTCTTCATTCCTTCCAGCGGTAGACTCTAGAGAAGTATGAGGGTGGTGTCTCATACATGGAGACATAAATATGGTTCAAAGAGCTAGTGATCACTTTCAGCTTATTCTAGGCTCTGAAAGAGTATTGGGTTCCTCTAGTAGTGAGCTAGGTATGAAGAGCATCATGTAAGTGGTGGAAGATTTACCTCAAGGAGAGGAAGGAAATTGAGGTCTCATGGGATGACTTTGACAAGGATTTCTGTGGAAAATTCATTTATTCCATGATAAAGGATGTGAAGCAGTAGGAGATAATCTCCCTCCATTAGGGGAGTAGTCGATGAGTCAACCATGGACTATGTTCAAGGATCTCCTATGACTATCACTAGATCTATTTCCAGATGAGGAGTCCCGAGTGAGACGCTTAGAGGAGACACTCTGACCTTCTCTTCAGTATACTATTATTTCTTTCATTGTACCGACATACTCAGAGGTTCCTAAGAAGACTGAGGAAGTGGAAAGTATACACTCACTGGGTGGTGTACCATTAGTGGGGAACCTTCCACGTTCTTCAAAATGGAAATCCATCAGTAGTAGGTCTCTAGTGTCATGGCCTTCCTAGTTTGGCTAGCGGGAAGTAGGCCCCCACAGTTCCGGTTCCAATCTCTACGTCCTCACCCTTTCCATATGGGCTTGCGGTCTAGGTGATTTATCTATGTAGGTCATGGAAATATTTATAAATGGTTCCTAGTTGGAGCACTATACAGTGGGGGTGGGCAGTTTCAGTGCCCACATAAGCAACAATAGTTCCCAGTCAGTCCCTTCTAGTAGCAGGGGAAGTGAGTTCTCGCTCCACCGAGGGTAGACAGTGTTGGGGGATGCTGACCACATGTCACTCTTTAGGGACCTCTACCAGGGTACGGTTGGGGAGGTGGTCGATAGGAGAGATGTAGAGGAGTTTGGAATGGGAAGTTGAACGCTGCAGAGGTAGCAGTTCTAGCAGGGCCAGAGGTTATTCAAGGTACGATCAGTCTGTTTAGTACCCTTGCATATGCCTTATTTGTTTTAATATACTCACTCTCCTTTGTTTCACTGAATATATCCCATTATTTGGAAATATATTTAGAGAGAATCCCCAGGCCCTTGGTGTTGAGTATGCTATTTTGAGGCCAGACTAGTCTATTTGATGTTTGTCAAGGATGTAGGCTAATGTTGGGGCCACATCAGTCCATTGGAGATCTTATTCTGCTATAGAATCTCCCATACAATATTATCCTAGGAATAGATTGGTAGTTTTCTATGAAAACTATTATCGACTGATTCCAGAGAATGTTCATGTTCTCAGATAAGGGTGGAAAACACATATCCTTCGTTGGTAAGAGGAGTTGTCAAGAGGGATGCTGGTGAATGGATCCTCTTCTTTATTTGTTAGTCGAGCTGTTAGCGGAATCAATAGATACACAGATAGTGGATTTTCTGGGGGTTTATAGTGAATTCTTTTCCCAAAGAGGTTGTGAATCTACCCCCTCAACCAGATGTCGTGTTCTGGATAGTCTTGAAACTTGGTTCCGGTCTGATTTTGATGGCTCCATATCTAATGATGCCTTCTGAGTTGTGGATTTAGGTTTATAACATGATGAAGAAGGTTTTTATCCATCCAAGTGTGTCATAGTGGTGTGCTCTAGTTGTGTTCATAAATAAGGTGGAAAGTGGTCTGAGACTATTCATAGAATACTAGAGACTGAATCAGGTGACGATCAAAAACCATTACCCCTTCCAAGGATCGATGATATTTTCAACTAGTTAAATGGGTTAGATTGGTTCTCAGAGATTGATCTACGGTCTATATATCAGCATTAGATGGTAAAGGAGGGTGAAATCCCAAATACTGCTTTCAGGTGTAGGTATGGGAACTTCGAGTTCATGGTCATGCCCTTCAGTGTCACGAATGCATCAGCTATGTTTATGGGGATCATGAAATCTATTTTCTTTGAGTACCTATACCGGTTCATTATTGTGTTCATCAATGATATCCTGATATACTCAAGGTCATAGGAGGAGCAGTCTGGGTTTCTGAGGACAATCTTGGATTTCCTCTAACACCACCATCCCTATGGAAAGTTGTCCATGTAAAAGTTCTTGATGCGAGAGGTTCACTTCGTTGAAAACATGGTGTCTCAAGAAGAGATATTAGTGGACTTATCAATGGTATATGCATTTGTTTCTTGGGAACCACCTATGAATGTGGTGGAGGTTCGTATTTTCCTAGGTATGGAAGGATATTATCAGTGGTTCATACCCGACTTCTCTCAAGTTGCAGCTCCATCGACTGTGTTGACCATAAAAGACCAGGGTTTCATGTGGAGTGAGTAGTTTCATGCAACTTTAATCTATTTTAAGGGGATGCTGGTTAGTTCCCCAGTGCATAGGTTTCCAGAGGAAGGGGTGATGTTTGAAGTGTTTTGTGATTATTTTGTCTTAGGCTTTGGGTGTGTGCTGATGCAATAGTAGGGAGTAATCTATTATGGGTCTAGGAAGTTATGCCCTCATGAAGTTAAATATTCCACCCATGATCTAGTTCATACAACAGTCTTGTTAATGTAGACGTTGTGGTGTAGTTACCTGATTAGGGAGAAATTTTTGGTCTTTATAGAGAATAAGATCTTGAGGTATACCTTTTCCCAACAATACCTGAACTTGTGGTAGCTAAGGTGGATGTAGTTTCTCCTGTATTAAGAATTATAGATCTCTTACACCTGAGGGAAGGGGAACATGGTGGATGATTCCTTGAGAAGGATGTTACATATGGAGGCTGTTCAAGAATCCAGAAATGCTTGGAAGGAAATGGAACAGTTGGATTCTTTGTGCATAGACACTAGGGAGGACAGTGGTAGATGATATATATTTCTGATGAAAGTGTAGTATTCCTTGGTATGATAGGTAGAGGAGTCTCAGTGGGGAGACTTAGAGGCCAAAGTGATGTGTGATCGCACCAACCATGGTGATTCTTTTGAGGGATGGTTGTAGGTTAGTTAACATCAGATGTTGTTCCATGGGAAGTTGTTTTTACTAGTGGAAATATGTGAGGGATTTCTATGTGAGTTTTATAGATCACCCTATGATGTGCATCCAAGAGTCTCTAAGATTTTTCAAGGCCTGAGGGAGAAGTTTTGGTAGCTCGGGGGGAAGCTGGTAGTGGAAGAGTTTGTGGCAAGGTGCTTAGTGTGTCAGCTGGTGAAGGCTAAGCACAATGTTCCTAATGTCCTGTTGTAGCACTTATATGTTTTTGAGTGGAAGTGGAATGAAATAATGATGGATTTTGTCATAGGATTACCTAGGGATTAGGGAGGATATGATGCTCTTTGGGTAGTAGTGGACTGGTTGACGATGTCGGGTCACTTCTTGGCTATTAATGGGTCGAGCATAGTAGATACCTTGGGAAAGAGGTATGTGGATGAGGTGGTGTGGATTCATGGAGTTCCAATATCCATTGTCCTAGATCAGGATACACATTTTACGTCATGATTCTGTAGGGGACTGGAGCATGTTTTTGGCTCCTAGTTACGCCTTATCACTTCTTTCCACCCTTAAATGAATGGGTACACAGAAAAGACCATCCAGACATTAGATTATATGCTACGAGCACGTGTTCTATACTTTAGAGGATCATGGGTATGGCACATTACCTGGGTAGAGTTTTCTTACAATAATAGCTATCACCCTACCATTAGCATGGAACCATTGGAATCCCTATATGGAAGACCATTTCATTCACCTGTGTACGAGATAGAGGTATGAGAATTAGCCCTTCTCAGACCGAAGGTAGTGAAGAGAACAACAGAGAAGGTTCATCTTGTTCGAGAGAGGATGAAGGTAGCTCTGGACCAGAAGAAGTTGTATTCTGATCATAGGAGTTGGCCCATGGATTTCATGGTAGGGGACCACGTTTTCTTAAAGTTTTCCCCTCGGTGTGGAAAGTAGTGGTTTGGTAATGGAAGAAATCTTTCTCTTAGGTTCATTGGACCTTTCATGGTGTTGGGACGAGTTGTCATGGTGGAATATCAGCTGGCATTACCACCACATTTAGAGAAGACACATGACTTCTTCAATGTCTCCCAGTTTCATCGGTATCTACATGATGACTCCCATGTCCTTGAATGGGGAGAGGTGGATATCGAGGATGATGGGATGTTCATGGAGTTACCGATAGGAATTGAGGATTGTGAGGAAAAGGTGTTGTGGGGATAGACCATTCCTTTGGTTAGTGTATTATGGAGGCATGATGGGCTCGAGGAGAGTACATGGGAATGAGATGCACAAATGTGTTCCTAGTACCCAGAACTATTCTATGTTTTTCTATTGTGTTTGTTTTGTTCCTTGATTATGATGTAATGTTTGACCTTTCTTGTTGTATGATATATTTTTTCCTTATCTGATTGTTGTGTGAAAAGTACTAACTATGGAGAGGGGATAACCTAATCTCTAATCAAGATTCATTACTGTGGATGCGATTAAACCCGTGCGGGATGAAGGTTCCGAGCGCAGCGAAAGCGCGTGGGTGGATGTTCCCACTTGGCTTTTTTTCATTAACAATGATCAATCCAGGATCAGTACGATGATAAATGCCAGTATCCACTGATCAAATCATAGAAATGGACAAAGAAAAGAAAAGTCTCGGAACCAAAAAGTAGGATCATTACAGGTTGATTATAATTAATTTAATCAGTTGAAAAGAAATTCCTTTTGGGTGTTCTTTCTTCATTGATGTTCATGATCATGTTCTGATGTGATTCATCGTTGCGTCGTAGAAGCCAAGTGTAGACTTCCTCTAGTGGTGATCCATACGTGTACCTCGTATCTCGGGACATCACCAAAGGAGTCTCCAGGTGCTAGTGTGGAGAAACCTTTGATTGCGTTGTCCGCATTAGATCATCTTGATCCGATGGAAGAGGATCTCTCTCAGTCTTGAGAGAGTTCTTGGAGGAAGAGGTTCTTTCAGGATTGAAAGAATTCTCCAGAATTGTTGTGCACAACGATTCTTTTGGGTTACGGAAAAGAGTTGGGTTGTGAGAATATTTATAATAGGGTTTGAAGTTGTAGAGTTATGATAATAAATAAAAGAGTTAAGCATTGTATTTATTTCATTGACACTTATTTAAAACCGCCATGTCAAATAATTAATTCCTTGACATGCGCCCATGCTGATTATAATAAATATCATTTAAAACAAAATTATATCCTCAAAATCCCGACCGGAAAAACTACACGGCGTGTATTAATAAATACACAGCATTTATATCTTGTTTTCATTTATTCATTTCCTTTCCATAATGAAAAAATACATGGCGTGTATATTTAATAATACACGACGTGTATATTTAATAATACACGGCGTCTAATTTTTCAAAATAAAACTACACGACGTGTAATCAATGATACATGACATGTACTTGTTTTATTTTATTCTTCCTCCAACATTAAAAAGATTTAGGCTTCCTTGAATAATTATTAAACCCCATACGGGAATAATATTTATTCTACTTGAGATAATTGAATACACTTAGTGTGTGACCCTCTAGGCCTCTTTCTCGTTGGCATTAGGCGGGCTTGCCTAAAGTCCAAGATTACTATCTAGCAACGGGTCAAGGAACCCAAGAGAAAGAAGTTGACGTCGCATTGATGCATCACCTCATACGAATGCTTACTATGTAATTTAATCCCTTTGTCTCGATGTATCATCAAGTAGGTTTCATGGCAGTGTCATAAACCTATATGCTTGATCCGTTCTTCTTTGACTTCCTGAAATAAACTCGTCATTTACATCATGGCCATGGAATTTAATGCGACAGTTCTATTTCAATAAAAGGGTGGAGATATCAATTTCCATAAATGGAAGGGACAAATCCTTCCTCAACTTATCCATTAACAACATGTCACTCGTGACGCAACCAACGTACCATACTTCCCACCAACTGTCTGCCTGATGGTTTTCGTCAGTAAATCCAAGTGCGCGAGTCATGACATGAGTTAATGATAATCTTCCAGTCTAAGTACCATTACACGCGCTTGTAGATAGCAGTGTCCAATGACCTCAAGACATGCAGAATTGCTACTGGTGGGTCTGTTCTCATAGTCTCCCATCTTGGAGATTACCAAGTGAGAACTCCATGAGAGAGAGTATCGTCTTCTTACGAGTACTCACACATGACGGTCTGTATACTATGTGTTTTATCATAGTATTTCATCCAATCTTAGAAATTTATTTAAGAATATTGTTATAGAATTTCAAGGTTCTCATCAAAGCGGGGATCTACCATGACCTTATCAATGCAAAAAATATTCCAGGACATGATTATATTATAGTCATGCAAAACAATGAACAATATATAATAAGTTAACATTCATGTAATCAAAGTACAAATTAGTTGGTTCTCAGGACACTAACCCTTACATGGGAAAGTCAGTGCCTCCCAAAGAGGATTGTATAATGACATGGAGGATGTAACTGCCTAATCCATATTCCTAGATAGTATGAACTTTGGGGTATGTGTGGATTTTTTGGGGAAGTGTAGGGAGTTAGCATTTTCATTGTTTTTCTAGAGATATATGTTGAGGAGTTATTATGGGATATTGATGTTTTCACTCTATATTTAAAAATAACACAAGGTGGTTTACACCTGAGAGGTATCTTAAGGGATGATTGTTCAAACCACTTTTATTCTGGGCTTGTTTTGAAATTTTTGGGGAAGAGAATAGTTTTGAGAGCTATCTGATGTAATAACCAAGATTCCCCCTAGGACCTCCCTTTTTGAAAATCCAAGTTTTAGGCTTTTATGGGAGGCAATGGTGGATCATTTCTAGAGTTTTACAAATTTCCTATTTTCCTATCCGCATGTCAGTGCGTCGGCATGTCAGTGCATCAGAATGTTAGTGCTTCGACATGTTAGTGCATTTTTATGTCAGTGAATCATCATGTCAGTGCATAGACATCATTATGTTAGGGTTTAGGTAGGTTGTAGTGTTGGTAGGTCAGGTCTTGGGTAGGTTACAACATTGGTAGATCAGGGCGTCGGTAGGTTAGGGCATTGGTAGCTCGAGGAATCGATAGGTCATTGCACTAGTAGTCTGTGACATCAGTAGATCAACATTGGTGGCTTAGCATTGATAAGTTGTGCTGGTAGCTTACCCTACAGTGTCTTAGAGTTAGTGAATCACCCATCCGCAACTCATTTTTAGTTTTTCCTAGTTTTTCCAGTTTCTCCCCTTTTATGTGTTTCTCTCCAAGAAATGGTATCCTATCAACTCACAGTGGTGCGCTAGGTTGATTCCACCATTTCTGAGGGGAATTATTAAATTCCCCATATCTCCCAATATTCTACTAACCTTGTAACCACCAATCCGTGTGGTCAAACCATGATCTTATTTTCAATAACTTTGAAATCGTCTCCCTAATTTTTTGGATATCGCCCTTCCATAAATTAAGATCTATTATTTCCTTCTTCCTTTTAATTTCCCATGGTGCACCTAGAGCCTTCCTTTCTAGATAAGTCGTGAGCCTATGCTAGAGGCCCTCTTGCACACTTTTCTTGGAGTCATGTGGTGATTTTGCAATCCCCTGTTCTTGGCATATGGAAGAACTTCAATCCATTGATCATCCGGTAGGGATTTTATTTTCCTTCTATTTAATTTTTCACCATGTGGACCAGGTATACAAATGAATTCTTGTGGGGAACAACTGAATAATTTTATGAAAAACAATTAATAGATAAGAACTTGATTAGATCAAGAGACAACATGGGTAAAAAATTAATAGACAGAGAGTGGGTTGATGTTGATCGCCTGTTTTATCTATTATCCTTAATATTTTTTGAATTGTTGCGGCTGTAAAGCCTTCTAAAAATCATGGACATTGGTGGTACTTTCTTGTGCACTAGTGATGTTATTTTTTATTGAGATTCTTGAATAAATGACTGTAAAATTAAATATTATTAATCCCATACATTGGTTAAATAAATGGATGCCCCTAGGATCAATCCTGTTATGTGATCACCCTAGTTATAATTAAGTAGAATTGAAGAACCTCTACTGGTTAAATCTGAATATATACACATCATATTGATAGGTGTGGGTGGGTGCTATTTTATGTGGAGTTTTTTAACCTTGTGTGAGTTTTTTGGTGAAAATGGTGTGAACATGGTTGTTGGTACAAAGCTGGGTAGAGGAGTGGGATCCATGAGAAGGGTGTGGTATGAGTGTATATCTGGATTGGGGTTAATGGTAGTTACTATGGGATTTGTTTGTGGGGTGGTACATGGGTGGTGTGATAGAATCCCAGTCCGAGTGATTGATTGATTATGGAATGAATAAAATTTTAGGTAGTAGAACTGTATTTGTTTGTGTTGTGTCCATGGAGAAATGTTGGGTAGTGAGACTGTGGTGTGGTTATGAACTTATGGTGCACTAGGACTGCAGTTTGGTTTTTCTTGTTGTTTTGGTATAGTTGTGGGTGGTAGTTTCTCGGTAGTGATAGGGTAACTTAATGTGAATTGAATAAATAAATTAATGGAATGTGGTTGAATAAAAAGGGGGATGGTTTATGCTTTGTCAGTAGCTATTGTGTGGTTGTGCATATAGGGGTAGCTACAAAAGTGGTACTGGTGGGATTGGTTGGTTGTTTGTTTGAAACTCATAGGTTGGGATTTGTGTTTGATTACTGATATGTATAATTTTTAGGTCCTCGTGATTTATATACGCACCCACCATTGTTGATCACTATGTCCCAAACACCCCCATATCATGGGGGATATTGTCTTTCCCAACATCCTGGTGGGAGGATGGATGGCTGGTTACTGACTTTCTTCTTTTCACCCTCTTCTGGGTTCCTACTAATCGAGTGTATCTGGGTAGGATATAATGTATTGAGTCTTATAATCACCCAAGATCCACCAGGTAACAGTATGTTGTGGATGAGAGTCCTAGGTGTTTGCAAGACAATTGTTTTCCCAAGTTTCTTTGGGATGAGGCCGAGGTGTCTTTAAGTGAGAGAGGTGGTTGTTGTAGCCCAGGGGTCTACGGGCGTGATTGTGTGTGGTTTGATACCCAAGTGTGTGCGAGAAGGTTGTGGTAGTGGGACTGCATAAAGGAAGAGTGGTAGCATCAAAAAATTATCCATTAGGGTTGAGCAGATAACCAGTGGAAAAGTGGTGCGGGGTACCCTAATATCGATGTGCCTATACCACTACTTTACATGACTGTTGATATTTGGTGAGTGTGTATTAGTGAGGATGATCTAGTTAGTATTCCTTTTTAGGTGATTTGAGGTTCTACTATTTTTTTATGGAGACATTAGTATGTTCCTCAACATGTGCATGGGTAGATTTAGTTTTCCTATGACGTAAACTTGTATGATCACCCAATGTTTATAAAACCATTTTTAGGTTTCCAGGAGTAATTTGAGGACCTTGTTGGACATTACTAGATTGGGCTTTAGGATCATTTGTTATTTCTTCTAAGTATCTTTTATTTTGGTACTTTACTTTGGTGTTTTGTTGTACTTTGTATTATCTTTACTTATTGAAGATTCTTGTGGGAAATGGGTTTTGGATTCACTTTTACTTTTGGTATTAGTAGTTTTTTGGTATTTTCCAACTTATCTCCCTGTCATGTTCCACAAAAGGGTTGTTCCTTTACTTAGGTGTGGGATTATATACACTTGGTTCTAGTTTCTAATCTTAGGCCTATTGATTTTGGGACTTGGGGGTCATTATCTCTCCTCTATCTTAAATAAGGACATGCATTCCACTTAGTTTTCCTTTCCCCCATCTTGAAGAAGGTGGGTCATGACCTTTCATAATGTCTAATTTAATGGCTAGGTTATATATTATATTAAATAATAATATTTTATTAATGTACTATTGTTTGGTAAAACTGGTCCTTTCATGTAACTCAAGCCAACTCATTGTTGTGTGTAGTGTATACTTAACATGGTGTTTCATAAAAAACAAACAAGAAAAAAAATTTATTTAGAAATGATAATATTATAATGTCTCGGGGTGTTACATTCTCCCATCCTTCAATAAATTCCATCCTCACAATTCCAACACAGTATTGAAAATTATGGGTTTGTCATTTTTAAATATTATTATGGAAATCCCAGCTTGTAAAATGGATTAATGAGACTTCTAATTTAAAATAACAAAATGTAAGTACGAAGGTCACTATAGATAAATCATACTAGGGTTCCATGTAGCAAAATATGGACATGAAGGAAAAATATAACCATCAATTTTTTATGGAGAGTGATAGGGAACATGACGAGGAGAAAGTTAACAATTACTAAACTATAAATATTTATTGATCCAAGGGATCATTTTATTCATTGGATAAAATACTAGGACAAAATTTTTGGTTTCAAGACCCTTTACCTAGGAAGAATTATTAGGAAATGATTTAATTGATTCCCTTCCATGTTATAAGAATAATCTCATCCTTTAGTTGGACTTCAATATATTTTCACATCATCCTTTACACCTATAATGAATGTTAAAAATGTTTTTTTTACACTTGAAGCACTTTTGATAAATCATAGGCCCGTAATTATTTCCATAATACTCCAAATGCTTATTGAAACAAATAAGGTTATCCCAATAAATCATACTTTAACCTCAAATAATAATATCCAAAGTTCAACTTACACTATTCCAACCATCATACATTTCCAAAATACTTTTTTCCAAATTCAAAGTCTAAAGAGTTCTTAAAATTTCAAAAATGAATCATAATATCAAATTCCCTAAATAACATAATGTATCTTTTATTTTAAAATACCCTTATAACCTCAAAATAATTAATAAAACAATTTATGATTTAAAATCCTCAAAGAAGTACTAGTGTAGTACAATGCTTATGTATCACATTATTATTATAACAAAAATATAAATACATGATTCTTGAATACAATATATATAAATTAATTATTCCAATATTATTATAGAAACAACATAAGTTTGAACTTGATCCATCATATTCTTTTGATCTATATTTCTTTGACGCTCTGGATAATCATTTTCATAATGTCCCATTTCTTTACAATTATATCATCGCACATTTACAACTTATTTCGTTCCCATACAATCATTATCATGATGGCCTTTTTCACCACACCTAAAGTAAACTAATTTTCAATTTATGAAGGTTTTAGGGTGTTTCCTTACACAATTTTCGCATGTGGGAAAATCATTCCTTCACTTCTCCCCATTATCTATCTCTTGATCCACCATTATATTCTTCTCTTTCATTCCCTTCAAGTCAAAAGACTTAGAAAATTATTTCTCTATCTTGACATAACATGAGACTATATATTCTTATGATAAGAAAGTTTTTGAGACCAATTCCCATTATAGGAATGGTTTTAACCCATCAAAGAATTGATCGATCATACTTTTTCGGTTACATATGTAGTCCGCAACATGCCTTGCAAACCATGTGAAGTCAGCTTTATACTTGGAAATATTCTCATCCTCCTTCTACCACAGACTCAGAAATTGACTCTCTATATATACTCATAGGTTATGAGGAAGGTATTTTTTAGGAAGAGTTCTTTAAATTCCCTCCATTTCATACTTTATACCTCTTCATCCTATGTTATGTTTTGAATTAATGACCATCATTGATCTACATATCCTAATAGGTGATAAACTTCCATAACATCCTTTTCCCTTTCATTACTATGCAAAGAAAGAAATATTTTCTCTTAGGAACTTATCCACTGTTAAGATACAAAAGGATTTTTAGTCCCATTTAATGTCAGGGTCCGTTTCCTCATGAAGCGTTCGAACATTGATCCTCTATGTTGTGGATCAGGGTTCTCCATATGGGTAATGTTATTATTAATAACCCGAGTCAGATATCCCAGTACGTTTATAAGTTGTTCAGCACTATTTGTATCCATAATAACCCTACTCTTTATTACACTCCAAAACCTTGTTTATTACATAAAATTAACTTGATAAAACATAGAAGATAAATAGGTCTAGTGTCTTTTGGGTTTAGAAACATTACATAACAAAATAGAGTATAAAACACAGAACATCTTTTTTCAAAACATCCTTTACATGACCCCTACATTCCCATGTACTTACCATTTCATGGGATAACCTAGGGACATGAATAAGAAAAAAGGTAATCTATAAAGCCCATTAAGGGAGTAAAAAAGTCATAACCTAAATAATAGAATACATGTAAGGAAATAGTAATATCAATGAAGCATAAGAGAAACATGAACATAAAGGCATGACAAAGCATGCTTATCACAACATGGAAATGTGGCAACAACACTTGACATGGTATTAGCATGAGCCGAGTCTCATTGGACGTGGAGAATGAGTAAACCATAATTACACTTGAATTAATATGAGTATATCCTCATTTCAATTGTAATATCATGATACTAATCTTTACCCAATGGATTGAAGCACAATCAGGGCACACCCTTCTTAGACATTTCGTTTCATGCATTAGTGTTCCATAAGATCATACAACATATATTCATTAAAAATCATCATTTATTCCATGATAAAGGAATACAGAACTCATATTTTAATCTCTTCCATAAATAAGTAAATTTTCATAAAGGGGAATACCCTGGATAGAGAAATGGGCATGGTATTCACTACATAATGATTTTGGCTTGGAAAATGGCTGTGCAATTTCGGCAACATAACAGCGTGAAAAAAGACTTGATAATAGAGTATCATAATATTTACATGAAATGGATAGTAAGGGGGTCATATAGATACATTTCACAACATATGTAATGGAATTTATATTCATAACAGAAAAGAATTGCTTGAATGTAAATTTGGAGAGAGAAATTCCTTACGGAATTTCGGCATCGAAACAGGTGTACCTAGGAGGAATTAATCAGAGAGAAAAGTGGTCTCTTATCATTAAAATATAAAAATATAAGTATGGGGGAGGTTCAAAATCATAACCCAAAATTTATAATTGAAAATAAAATGGCATAAAAATATTACGAAACTTTGATAAAATGATAAAGGAAGGAATCCCTTACGGAATTTTGGCATTGTAACGGGTATACATGGAAGGAATCGATGTGAGGGAAATGGTACTATAATCATTAAAAAATATATATGAAAATATATGGGAGGGGTGAAATCATACCCCACCATTTATAATTGAAAATAAAAGGGCATAAAAGTTTAAAAAAACTGGATAAAATGAGAAAGGAAGGAATCCCTTACATGGAAGTGTGATCCCAAAGGCTTGGGAGGGGCTTGAGAGAGGCTTATTGAGAGCTTGGGGAACCTTGGGAGGATTATAGAGAGAGGAGGTCAGGGGTTGGTCAAGATACAAAGGCTTTTAGTGAATAGGAAGTGGGATGTTGGGCAGGATTATATAGGAAAGGATAGGAAATTATTTATTATTTAGGGGTGGGTTACCACACATTAAACTAATCCAACCCACGAACCATCCCTCGGGGTTGCCCACTATTGTTTTGTAAAGGGGAGTGGAAAAAAATATTTTATAAGGAAAATGGCCAAAATTCATAAAATAATAGGGTTTTGAATGTGGAAGTGAGTCACAATCCCAAGGAAATCAATTTAAGAAGGTAAAATGTTTTATAAGTCTTGGAGGGTCCACTAAAGCTTTGTAAAATAAATAAAAAAATATAAAATTACATTATTTTAATGTTAAAACATATATTGGTAGATAATAATGTTTTTATTATTTTATAACATCACTATTAGGTCATTATTATTTCATAAAACACATTATATATTTAAACGATATATAATTTTTAACAAAAAATCCGACTGTCTTAGAAAATTTTGAAAAATTTACCATTGGATAATTTAGACATCCTGATTCCAAAAATAATATTAATTTTATCTAAATAATATTATAAATATGTGATTTTTTACTTTCAAAATAATAACCGATATTAATTGAAAATTCATGGGTTTTGACAAAAAAAGCTTTCAAACTTTAATAAAAATGCCAATTGTATTCATGATAATTATACAATCATTTATATTTAATAAAAATTAATTTAGTAATAATATTTAATTAAAATATTATTTTATTCAAAAATCTATTAATTAATCAAAATATATTTCTTAACTAAATATTAACTAAAAGTACTATTTGTGCTTTTAAAAAGTTTTTACAATGCAACAATAATAAAATGAAAGTATATTCTTTATTATATGCAAAAATAATATACATAATCATAGTGATAATGTTTTATTACATATCCCCTTATAACACCCGCATAATAACAAAGGTTTAGGTGTGCGATGATGACACACTCTTGGGGTGGCTCGGATAACATCACTCGGGTGGTAATCTCTATCAACTTCCAATTTTCCCATTGTTGGTTCTCCTCGGGTTTTACACGTTAAAGCTCAACTTGGGTTAGGTCAAGAGAGAAGACCAATGACACCACCACCTTTTCAAGATCTGACAAGTGGGATTCATACCGGTCAAGTCTACTGGATGAGGCCATCACATCATTTGTCTGAGTAAATTGGATTTGTTAAATTCCAATATTAATACCAATCTTGTGATCACTATTCAATAGATATATTAGCAAAGATAAAAATACTTTACAATATTTTTAAATCCAAAAACATAAAAAAAGGAAGAGAATATGTTTTACATAACCATTTTGAATAATAAGACATTTAATTAGATCAAGAATAATTTTCATTGATAGATGTTTAGGTCATTACAATCTCCCCCCCAGAAATTTCACCATCAAAATTTCTTTTTCCCAAACAAAAACAGATGTGAGTAACTATGCTTCATCACTTCCTCCGGTTCCCACATTTCCTCTTAAAACTTTTGGTTTCTCCACAGCACCTTGACAAGGGACATTGTCTTATTTTTTATAACATTTTCCCAACGATCTAAGATCATCACCATATGCTCCTCACATGAACTATCATCCTCTAATTATACTACCTCTGAAGAGAGTACATGTGAAGGGTCTGGTATGTACTTTATTAAGAGGGATACATGAAAGAGATCATGTACTTTGGCCATGGAAGGTGGAAGTGCTAGTCGATAGGCCACATCCTCAACATGATCAAGAATATCGAAGGGGATGATGTACCTAGGACTTAACTTCCCTTTATTTCCAAACCTCATGAACTTCTTCCATGGAGATATGCATTGAAATACCATGTCTCCAACTTTGAACTCAAGGTATCGTCAATGGTTATCTACATTAATATTCTCTCAACTTCGGGCTGCCTTGATATGTTGCTGAATGGTTTTCACCTTCTCCACAATTCCATCATCTATTTTAGGTCCTAGATGCTTAGGATCAACAAATTCATCCCAACACACTGGTGTTTTTCACCTTTTCCCATAAAGGGCTTCCTATGGGGACATTCAAATGATCGAGTGGAAACTGTTATTGTAGGATAATTCAACTAGAGGAATATGTTTGTCCCATCCTCCTTTGAATTTCATAGAACATGATATTAACATATCTTATAGTGTCTGAATAGTTCATTTAGATTAGCCATCAGTTTCAGGATGATTTGACATACTTAAGTTTAGTTTAGTTCTTAGAGTATATTGGTGACTTTTCCAGAACTACAAGATGAATCTAGAATCAAGATAAAATATAATAGTTATTGGTAATCCATGCATCCTTACCACTTATTTGATATAAATCTGTTCAAGTTGATCAAATAATATGTCCTCTCAAATCGTGATAATGTGAGCTATCATTGTAAGATGATCCACAATGATCCATATAGAATTGTTTCCTCTAGATGTCCTTGGAAGTCTAGTGAAAAAGTCAATGGTAATGTTATCCCACATCCATGTTTGTATGGGTAGTGGATGTGTCATCCCTTTATAACTTTTTATCTCATCCTTAACTTGCTGACATACCATGCACTTTGATGTATATTCAAAAATCTCCCTTTTCATATTGTCCCACCAAAAGTTTTCTCAGAGATCTCATTTCATCTTTGTGCTCCCCAGGTGAATAGAGAAGGTTAAGCTATTTGCGTTATTTAGAAGCTCCTTTTTTATCTATAGATCATAGGGTACATATAATCGTGACCTGAATCTCACAATTCCATCATTTCAACCATGAACTCTGAGGATTTACATTTTTGATAGCTTCCACCCTTTTAGAATTTCCACATCCTTTCTTTGAAAATCCATTATTTTCTCTATAAGGGACTGTTGAGCAATCATTTGAGAAAGGATTGATGATTTTCCTCACTTAATGATTCCCATGTCCATCCTCCACAAATCTAAGAATATTGGATGTTTTTCAATTCTCATCATTGATAAAGATGTAATATCCTTTGTACTTACAGCATCTGCCACCTTGTTTTCCTTACCGAGATGGTAGTGGATTGAGAAGTCATAATACTGGATGAGTTTTATCCATCTTCTTTGGCACATATTAAGCTATTTTTGTTTGAATATATATTTGAGGATCTTGTGATCAGTACATATCCCAAACTTCTCCCCATATATATAATGCCGCCCGATATTCAATCCAAATATCACCAGTGCCAACTCCAAATCATGTGTGGGATATTTTTTCTCATGAACTCTCAATTGTATTAAAGAAAATTCAATGACAATGTCATTTTATAGCAACAAAAAACCCATTCCATTCTTTGAAGAATCACTAAATACCACCAAAAGTTCCCCACTTGTGGTAATGTGAGAACAACCATAGTAACAAGACACCATTTCAAACCCTTGAATCTATCTTCACATTCATAACTCCAAGAAAACTTTACTCCCTTCTAAGTTAGTTTGGAAAGAGGGTTGGAAAATTGTGAGATATTCCTCACTAATCGGTGATAATATTCAGCTAGCCCTAGGAAGCTACAGATATCCATTACTGATGTTGGCCTCTACCATCCCTCAATTGCAGCTGTCATAGAGGGATCCAAAGATATCCCACTACTTGGGATGATATGACTCAAGAATGAGAGTTCCTTCAACCATAACTCACACTTTCTATACATCGCATACAACTTTGCTTTTCTTAAGGTATCTAGTAAAGTGATTAGATGCTCTTCAAGATCCTCCATGGTTTTAGTGTATATAATAATATTGTCTATAAATACTACCAAACATTTTTCTAGGTATTCTCTAAAGTATCCATTCAACAAGATCAGGATGATTTCAGGAGCATTTTTGAGCTCAAAAGGAATTACTATTAATTCATAGTTCCCTTAACATGTACGAAAAGAAGTCATGGGGATATTTTACTTCTTCACCCTAACTTGGTAATATCACAATAAAAAATCCACCTTTGAGAAGTATTGTGTTCCACGTAGCTGATCTAAAAATTTATCAATTCGAGGAAGAGGATACTTGTTATTTATTGTGATTTTTTTGATCTCATGATAATCAATGTAAATGCGCATTGACCCATCCTTCTTCATGAAGAAGAGGACTGAAGCACCCCATTCGAATCACTTGGGAATATAAACCCTATATCCATATTCTCTTGTAGTTGTTTCTTCAACTCCTCAAGCTCCATAATAGGCATTCTATATTGAGTCTTGGATATTGGGAATGCCCCGTGTATAAGGTCAATTGAGAATTCAATATCCCTACTAGGAGGAAGACTAGGAAATTCCTCGGAAAACACCCTATCTAATTCCCTCACAATAGTCATGTCTTCAAGGATGGATTCTTCCTTAGACTATATCATCTGAGCTAGATACACATTCTCATAGGTTAGTAATATACATGTTTGAGATGATGGTTCAAAGAAAGATTCATCTTCCTCCTTGCACTTGTATAGAATCAGGGGTCAATTCTCTATATAGATATTGATTTCCCTCTCACGGAAATTTATGTTGTCCCTCTATAAGGAAAGAAAATCAGTGCCAATATTTGCATAAAATTCCACCTGAGGGAGTATGGAGAGGTTTTCCTAGAAGTTCTATCCACCGATTATGACATGGGAGGAGTTATATTCTTGGGATGAAATGATTTCCCCATTTTTTATATTCACCTACATCTTTAATTCTATTTTTTGGTGGTGTTGGGATTGTTATATTAAACATTCATCATATAAGACAATGCATAGAACCAGAATAAAAAATTATGTTTGCTATTATTGAATGAATAAATAGAGTACCTATCACCATTTTGTTCTCGGGGTTCAATTCAGCGGTAGTTATGGAAAAATATCTCCCTTTCTGCCTTGGAGTTTGTTGGTTGCATATAAAAATCATTGGCATAGGGAAATTATTTTCTAGGTGGCCTTGTTCTTTGCAGTTGAAGCAATGAACAATGCGTTGAGGGTCTAATGGAGAGTTCCACACATCTGTCATAACTATGAGTTTTTATTGTCAGCGGTTAATATCTAGGTGCCCTTCTCTTACCTACCTAAAGCATTTCCTTGTCCCATTAATGAAATTTTTGGGGTACTTCTTTCCATACCTTTGGCAAGTGGGGTGATGGATTTTATTAGGACCAATGGATTTATCCATCAAACTTCCAGATTTGAAGTCCACCTTATTCTTCTTATCCCCATGATACCTCTGAGATTATTAGATCTCTATTTTGACCTTGAGGGCACATCGGACAAATTAATTATAGCTGTTGAAATCATGGATTTCCAGGGCTTTCTGCAGGCTAGGTTTCAGCCCAACAAAGAAGCATTAAACATTGCATTTCTGGGTAACGACAATGCCAGAGGCATATCGTGGATTCATTGTGAAGTTTCCTTCATATGCTCTGATGGATTCATCATCTTTTTGCATGAAATCAAGGAAGTCCCTTTCCATCTTAAGCTGTACTGTGTGAGGAAAGAATTTATCATAAAACATTTTTCAGAAATCCATCCATTCCAATGCCTCGATATCCTCCTCAGGCTTTTTATTTTTGATCAATGTCCAATATTGATCGTATTCACCCTCCATATGAAAATAATCCATAATAAACTTCTCTTTTTCGGAACATTGAAGGATGAAGAAGATCTTTTCAATAGAGTTGATCCATTGTTTGGAAATTGAGGGATCATATGATCCACTAAAAAGTATGAAGGATTTATCTCTTGGAGCTATCAATTGTGAATTTTTATTTCTTAGGGGGGGTTTAAATTTATTCTTGAACCATGTTTCTATTCAAATATAGTGTTAACTAAGAGATTACTATGATAAAGTTCGTGATTCCTGCTCTCAACTGATTGGGTATCTCATTAGAACAATCCTCACACTGATCTTCATATCGTTTTTTAGCCCGAGTCCTCCTATTACAATCCATTGGCTGGTATAAAATGATATTTAGCGGTAAAACTAAAGGGTAATCCAAGGTAAAAAATAGATGACTTATGAATAACTTTTATTTCCTCAACTTATGAATCTATAGGTTTCAATCTATTTTATTCATGATCTACATTCTAACTTATATTCTTAGTGGAATTTTTTTAATTAACTTAATAATGGTTCATACTAAGATTGTGAATTTACCAAAGAATATCCCCCAGAAGGGTCTTAACCATGAGTGTAACAAGGCCTATTGTCATAGACCATGATACCCCGGGTCATGCCCAAAACTCCTTGTTGTAGTTTTCACTCCTAGGTACATCTCTGCCAGAGCCACCTATACCTACTCATATCTAGAGAGGGATGTATTTTCTTGATAAACCACTTACTCAATACTCACCAAAATTTAGGGATTTTATTATTATACATATTATTATCCCTAAGGATTTCACTAGGGGTTTCTAATCCTAATAAAAAATATAACTAATCCTAACCTCTGATACAAACTATAACAACCATGATCTTTATTACACACTTAATACTGATTTATTACAAAAAATTCATATGATACAACATATAATATCAGTAGGTATAGTGTATTTGGGGCTTAGTAACATTACATAACAACTTAGAGCATAAAACACACAACATCTTTTTCAAAAACTTCCTTTAGATGACCACTATATTCCCTCATACTTAGCATTGCATGGGATAACTCGAGGACATGCACAAGAAAATGGTGAAATATAAAGGCCAATAAGGGATTAAACAAGGAATATCCTGTATAATACAATACATGTATGGAAATAGGAATGTCAATAGATAATTAGAGAAACACAAACATAAAGGAATGATAAAGCATGATTATGACAACATAGAAATGTGGAAACAACACTTAACATTATATTAGCCTGAGCCAAGGATCATTGCACATGAAGCATGAGTAAAACATCATTACACATGAATTAGAATGAGTAAATACTCGTTGCACTTGACCTATCATGATACAAATATTTACCTTATGCATTGGAACACTATCAGGAAACACCCTTCTTAAACATTTCATTTCATTCATAAGTATGCCTTAAGATCATACAACATAGATTCGTCAAAAAATCATTGTTTATTCAACGGTAAAGGAATTTTGAATTAATACATGAAAATATTTCATCAATATGTAAATGTGAATAAAGGTTAATACCCTTGATAGAGAAATGGGCATGGTATTTACTACACAATGATTTTGGCATGGAAAATGGCGGTGTAATTTCGACAGCATAAAAGCGTGACGTAAGACTTCATAAAAAGGGTTGATAAGATAGAAAAGGGTGTATAATCATATTTACTTGAAATTGACAGGATGGGGGTCATATAGATACATGTACCAACATATGTAATGGAATTTGGATTCATATCACAGAATAATTTCTTAAATGTAGATGAGGAGAGAGATATTCCATATGGAATTTCGTCATTGTAAAGGGTGTACATTGGAGGAATTAATGAGAGAGAAAAGGGGTCTATAATAATTAAAAAATAAAGGGGAAATATGGGGGAGGTTATAAATCATACCCAACATTTATAATTGAAAATAAAAGGGTATAACAATATTATGAATCTTGATTAAAATGAGAAAGGAAGGAATCCCTTATGGAATTTCAGAATGGTAACATGTATACATGGAAGGCATCGATGAAAGATAAACTTGTATAAAATCATTAGAATATATATAGGATAGTATAGGGGAGGTTTGAAATCATACCCTGACATTTATAATTGAAAATAAAAGGGTATAAAAATATTAAGAAACTTGGATAAAATTAGAAAGGAAGGAATCCCTTACTTTGAAGTGTGATCCCAATGGCTTGGGAGGGGCTTGAGAAAGGATTATTTAAAGATTGGGGCACCTTGGGATGATTATAGAGAGGGGAGGGAAGGGTTTTGTCGATCTACAAAGTCTTTTAGTGAAGAGGAAGTTGGATCTTTGGTGGGTTTATATATGAATGGAGGGGGAATTCTATATTATTTAGGTTTGGGTCACCCCACATTAAACTAATCCAAACCACAAACCAACCATGGTTCTAGCCCATGTTTTTTTGAAAAGGGTAGTGAAAAAAGTATTAGATAAGGCCAATGTTCTAACCTCTTCAAATAATAGGTTTGATTATGTGGAGGTGAGTGACACTATCAAGGAAATCAATTTAAAAAGGTAAAATGTTTTATAAGTCTTGGAGGGATCACTAAAGCTTTCTAAAATAAACAAAAAAATAAAATCACATTATTTTCATGGTGAAAAATATATTGGCTGAAAATAATGTTTATAGTATTTTATTACATCGCTATTGGGTCATTATGATGTCATAAAACACATTATATATTTAAATGGTATTTAATTTTTACCAAAAATCGACTGTCTCAAAGAATTATGAAAAATTTACCGTTGGATAATTTCGAGGACTCGATCCTAAAAATAATATTCATTTTATCGAACTTTTTTTCTAAATATGAAAATTTTTACATTCAAAATAAAAACCGACATTTATAAAAATTCATGGGTTTTGACCAGAATAACTTTGAAACCATAATAAAAATCACAATTATATTCATAATAATTATACAATCATTCATATTTAATAAAAAGAAATTTAGTAATAATATTTTATTAAATTGTTATTTAATTAAAAAATCCATTAATTCGTCAAAATAGATTTCTTAATTGAATATTAACTAAAAATACTATTTTTTCTTTAAAAACTATACACAACATTGAAATAATAATATGAATTTATATTATTTTTTATATACAAAAATAATTCCCACAATTATAGTTCTAAATTCTTGTTACCTACCCCCTTATAACACCCTCATATGATCGAAGGGTAAGGTGTGCGATTGTGAAAAAATCTTGGGCTAGCTCGGATAACAATGCTCGGGATGTAATCTCTATCAACATCCAATTTTCCTGTAGGCGGTTCCGCTCGTGCTTAACGTGTTGAATCTTGTCTTGGGATTGGTTAAGAGCAAAGCCTAATAACTCCCCTCCTTTACGAACTCCGAAAAATGGGATTTGTACGAGGCAAGTCTACTGGATGAGGCCATCACTTCCTTTGTCTGAGTAAATTGGATTTGTTAAAGCCCTATATTTATACTAATCACGTGATCACTGTTTGACGTCTATATTTGCAATGTTAAAAACCCTTAATGGTATTTTTAAATCCTAAAACATAAAACCAAGGAAGTGCATATATTTTTGTCCAAAATGTTTCATAATAAGACATTTAATTAGTCCATGAAGAATTTTCATTGATAGAAGTTTGGGTCGTTACAGTATCTCCAGCTCCACTATAATTATCTTGCATATGAGGGAAACCCCTATATGGATTGCAAGAATTGATATGGATTCCATTACTTCCAGTAGGTTCTATTTCTAAAAAGTTAAATACACTAGATTAGGTTATGAATCATAATGTATAATTCCAAACTATTAAAATTCTTATCATAAATTGATACATTTATGCATATCAAATCCATAATCATAAAAATGGTTTCCTTGGGGACATATTTACTCATTAATATTTCACAATAGTTTGTAAATAAAATATGAATTATCCTAAGAATATCCCCCGAGAGTATTAAACCTGATGTGTCATAATGCCAATTTTCATGTACCAAGTTACCCCGAGTCATGCTCAGAACACCTTGTCTGATTTTTCACCCCTATGTACCTCTGTTCCAGAACCACATCCACTTTTAGTATCCATAAAGGGATGTATTTTATAGGAATAAACACATAATATCAATTTAAAAAAAATTCTAGGATACTCTTCTATATTTATTCTGAAAGTATACCTTAGGGTTATGATCTCCAATCTAAGCCTTCAAGATCTAATTTAAAATGTTATTTCAAATCTCTCTCTAATACCAACTGTAATGCCCAACCCAAGAATCCCAGAGCTAGTGCATTATTTTAATGCATTGGCACTACTACAAGGAATAAATCCCCAAAGGATGAATTAGTTTAGTAGTATTATAAATACTAGTTATAAACACATGTTTTATATTATACCTTGAAATGGAAAAACATATTATACCCTCTAAAATCTCTTATGTCCCTATGAATCTCACTTCATGTCATACAAAATTTTCCTATTCACATTATGGGGAAAAATGAATCATATGAAATGGGTGATCTTAGCTTCTCAGTAAGGATAACCAATATAGCATAAGTAATCATAAATAAGCATAAAATTTTAAGTCAAGGTATAAAACTAAAACACAAGCCTTTTAAACATAATAATCAGCATAATATTATAAGAATAAATCAAATAATTCAATTAAATATTTCACTTGGATATTCTACTCATCGAATAATCACATGAAATATCAAGAACTAATATCATAATGATGGAATTCATAATGTTGGACATCTGAAACATATTGTTGAGGCCTTGGCCAAGACATCTAAAAATAAATGGTTAAGGCATCAACCAAATCTATATATGAACATAGATGGGAAATGACTTAGCCAAGTCCATATCTTTTTTGTCTCATGAGACCTACCAATACATCGAGGGGATATATTGGGCCCTACCCATCACTTACTAAGTCAAATGTATTCCTCTTATTAAAAGAGTGAAACATAACATAAACATTCGTATTAAAACTAGTATACAAAATTTTAATACTTCAACCGCAAACCATGAATGGTATAAACATAGAACATCCAAGTCAAATATATCATAAACCCTTCCATAAAATATGGAAGATTGTATCATAATAATTCAACCTCAAATAATCATAAAATCCAACAAAGGATTTTGACATAGATAAAAATAAATTAACAAATTCATAAAAAATCATTAAGGAAAATATCCCCTTTTTTCGATGAAATCATTTAGAATCCACAAAATTATAAACGAAAAAATTTCTATTGAAAATATCCTTTCAATATTATAAATAAATATTCTAAATTTTAAGGATTCATAATGGTGGAAAATTTCCACTTGGGCCATATAAGTAAAAAAAATTCTATCCATAAATTTTCTAAAGAGGTTATAAGGTACATTTTTTAGAAAACTACAAAAATATTCCATTAAAAAGGTTTCGTAAAAAGTAAAACATGGGTAAAAATGATTTTAAAAAATTTGAACAATATTTGGATTTAATTTTTAAGAAACATGGACATCGATGATAAGGATGTCCTAGTAGATACATACATTTATGCAATCTCTAATAATAAAGAGATTGTAAAATTAACCCTCACCTTGTACTTTTTATTCGTAAAGGGTGTGTTAGACTCTTGTATAATGGTTGATGTATGTTATTAAAAAAATACTAGAACCATATACAAATTTATGATATCCTATATGATCTTATTATATTAATTTTTTAATAGTGTTTCAATATTACAATTATTTCAAGTGTTAGCTACTTCATTTTCCCATTCTTATTTGGCCGTGTAAGTCATATTTATTTTGAATAGGATTTATTTTATTCATGTAATTAATGGAATTTATTTCATAATTATTATTTTTAATCATCATAAAAATTTTATAATCATTCAGGAATTTTCAACGTGGATAATGAATCTCACCGTGTCGTGGATATGGTAGGCCATACGTACACATGAACAACAATATCATTACCTTGATCGTTAAATGGTATGTAATTTGATATTATATTAGTCATGAAGAATAATTATCATATTATATTAATTATTTATATCCATCAAATTAAATTAGTGTTGAATAAAAAATCACACTACAACGTGGAGACGATATGTCGTACGCACGCACGCATGTTGATATTGTTATTCATATGACCGATGAAATGAAGAATATGGTAGTTCCATGATTATAATAACATCATAATATATGGAATATAATGTATTTATTACATAGATATGGAAACAATATAGAAAGTGGATGTATAATAAGAAAATAACTTTGAAAGAGGTGATAAAACAATTTCCACTTTTTTGGGTATCTCTTTTTGGTACGCACAAAAGGACTCCTTATGATGAATTTATTCATAGTGTGGGGACTCTAGGATGAAATGAGGGATGTTGGGAGAGGATATTAGTAGGTTTTGTCTGAGGAAAAGGGCTTTATAGGTGTGATTAATAGATAAGAAGAGGTTTCCTTTTATAAGAGAGGGGAGGGGCACCTTTGGAAGTTGCAAAAAATATTAATTTAATATAAATTAATTTTTAAATTAAAATGGATCAAAAGTGGATTATTTAGAAGAAAATATGAGTATGAGTTGAAATAATCTAAAACAATATAATTTATACATGTTTTGATTTTATTTTAATCCCTATCATTTTGATTTATCCTTATTTAATATATTTAATTTTAATTCGTGTAATAATATTATAAATATTAATTAATTATAAATATTTACTTATGCATGGTAACTTTTCCGTAATTGGATACTTTATGAAATTTTAGACTTTATAATTTTCACTTTGTAATTGTTAAAATTTTTAATGATTTTTAAATATTTTAATAAAATGTTATTTTTATAAAATATCCTGTGTCAATTTTGACACTATTCATTTATTTAAATTTTAATAAAAACTGCACAAGAAGAAAGATTCAAAAAAAAAATTGAATATACTATTAACATGTCATATTAACCTATAAAATTTGTGGAGAACCCTAATTAGTTCATATTATATTTTTTCTAATATTTTTAAAACCATTTATTTGATATTTCTATTAATAAAATAATTTATGCACCACTATTGTGTCATCATTAATGGTAATTATTTAATCTCTAAAAATTATAAGTAAATTTATCTGATGTAGGTAATTATATTAGATTTATATAGACTACATATATTAGATTTTATCTCTTGGTTATCAATATATTAAAATTAATATACTTTTATAAAACGAGAGTTTGACATTTTTTTCACATCCATTTATTTTAATAATATTAATGTCATATTAATGGTAAAGTGGCCATTAAGTAATTAAATTTCATAAAATATATTATAAGGGTATAATTTAGTCATCCAATTGGATTTTTATAGGTGTGAAGGTAATTTTATAATATTATGTTTACCTTTAATTACTTGATTTACCTTAAACCATGTTAATGAAAATAATTACTAATGTTACTATTCATAACACCAAAAATAAAAGTGCCCTATTTAAATAATTTAGACCCACTTATTCCAAATATTTAATCAATTTTTCATGATTTAAAATAAATAATTTTTAGTTATTAATTTATCATTACATCCCATTGTCAAAATGAGAAAACATGGTTTTTCAAAAGTAAAAACCATCAAAATATTGACATGTGTTTATATCTAATTTTAATGAGTAAATAATTTCATTGAACTAAATTATATTAAATGATAAAAATATAATAAAATTAACCATTAAAAACATTCATTTGTATAATTTATGTAACTCCCCAACCCCAGCTACCCAGAGTCGGTGCATTATTGTGTAACATTGGCATGATCACAAAAGATCAAGTCTCGAAAGACCGATTAGTTTAGTAGCCTTGGAAACACTAGATACTTTCATAAATGTTACATTACATCATAAATTGAAAAACTACAATAACATAGTCTCCATTTTCCACACTCATATCCCCTTCAGACTATCCCTGTAGGTCATTCCTAAAATACTTCTTCACATCCTGGAAAAATTAAAACACTGAAATGGGTGAGCTCAGATGCTCAGTAAGGATAACAATATAGTGGAAGCTTTTATAAATAAACATAAACATATAAGGAAATGTAAAACTAAAACAAAATTATTTTAAACTTGAACTTCAACATAATATGGCAAAAGTAAAATGAGATAATGCCATTTACTTATTCACATGGATATTATATTGGTTGAATAATCACATGAAATATCAATAACCACTTTCATATTGATGGAATACATAATTCCAGACTATCATAACCATGTAGCCAAGGCCTCGTGCCAAGACCACAAATAAGATTTTGTCAAGGCCTTGTGCCAAGACACTAGTTTGTCTCATGAGACCTGCCGATGCATCGAGGAGCTATAGAGGGATCCACCCGTCACTTATTAAGTCAAACACATTCCTCATATGAATAGGTTAAAACATATCATAAACCATAACAAAATAGTATGACATAAAACATGCATAAAGTAAACATAACATTTCCACATTTCAATCACATGATATCAATACAACACATTGATATAATAAAAATATTATCAAAACCATTTTCAATACCAAAATAAAAGAAAATTAAAAATTGGTATTTATTTTTCATTTAAAAAAATTTATGGCTTATAGAGGAAGCCAAAACTCAAATAATTGTCATGGCGGCGGAGAAGTCGTTGTTGACACATACGTAAGAAAAAACATTCCTTTTGTTGTTTAGTAAAAACGCTTCGTATAAAAAGATTCCTTTTGAATAAAAGTAAAAGTCAAAGGGGTTTATACACCGTATAAATGAAAGTTGTGTATAAATCCAAATATGCTTCAATGAAAGGAGATTGAGACGAAGTCCTTACAAAGATCATTTTTAAAATAAAATAGATCTATTATGTGTATCTACTATATGTACACATAAAGAAAGTACAAATACAAGATATGACATAATAATATCATGACATAATTTGAAAGTAGGCGATTAACCCAAAGAATGGAAATTGGGTTAAGAAATTCCCTTAAAAAGATAAATTTTTAAATAAAATAGATCTATTATGTGTATTCACTATAGGTACACATAATGTAAGTACAAATATAAGATAGACCATAATAATATCATGACATAATTTGAAAGTAGGAGATTAACCCAAAGAATAGAAATTGGGTTAGGAAGTTCCCTTACAAAGATAATTTTTTAAATAAAATAGATATATTATGTGTATTTACTATAGGTACACATAATGTAAGTACAAATATAAGATATACCATAATAATATCATGACATAATTTGAAAGTAGGACATTAACCCAAAGAATAGAAATTGGGTTAAGAAGTTCCCTTACCTCGTGTCCGACTTGACTCGACCGCTCTTTAACCTCCTGAATAATAAACTTGAGTTAATATCTACCATCTTAATAACCTTTTACAAGATCATTATTCCTTTTATATCACTTATTACCATGTTATGAACATTAAGTAATTATTTAAGTTAATAACGGTCGTTTTGTCGATCTTAGGTACTTGAGTCAAAAATAAACTTCTTATAATTACATTTTGTTCATGTGGTAAAATATACATTATATCCATAATTATATTCATGATGTAGATATTATATACATCATATATATATAGTATATACATTCATTCATAATATTACATAACATTTAGAGGTAATAAATGAAATGCACCGTTCATGGAGACAGTAAGCCGTACGTACGCATGAACGCTACTTTCATCTCTATTTAGAATTTAATGGAATGAAGTTATAATTATATAAAGGTATAATATAATTCCAGTATAATATAATGTATAATACCATTTACTCCATCCTTTATACATCCCACATATGGCATTAACGATTCAAATCACTTTGAGGGGGCGGTAGTCCGTACTTACTAAAATGAAAATATCGTGTTTACCCATAATGGAAATCTTAAAGGTATGCCATAAATGAGAAATACAGAATCATAAGGAAAAAATAAACATAATATATATATCATATATGAAAATAGTTTCATAAAAATGGCCACCATTAGAGGTGTTAAAAGAATATTGAACAATCATCGTTTCGTGAGGCAGTATTTCGCCACCCACAGAAACAATATATTCTTTAACCATTAGACAAAGGTGTGTGTAAGTGTAAATAAAATCCGTATCATAACAACATCCTAGTATATTTTAGATACTGGTGTTGTTATAAAGGAAAGGAATAAAAAGTGTTTAGGCCGTTGGAGAAGCAAAATTAAAGAAAAGAACATAAAAGAAGACATTACCTTAAAATCGGGTAACTCTTTTTGATTTGAGCCAAAGGCTTCCTTGGGAAGACTTCTGCCCAAAGTGAGGCTTCTAGGAGTAAGAGAGGGAAGTTAAGAGAGTATTTGGGGATAGTTTGGCCGAGCCAAAAGGCTTTGATGGTGTGAGTAAGGTGCTAGTGGTGGGGGCCTTTTATAAGAGGAGGGGAGGGGCACTCTTGGAAAGTCCTGAAATGTTACTTTATTATATAATGAGTTTAGGATTTTAAAGATACCATGATTATATATTTTGAGTATAAGGTGATAAATCATCCAATAGGTTTTTGACAAGTGTAAGTCTTAGATTTTACATTATCTTTTTATTTTATTTAAATCATTAATTAATGAGGTAATCGCTGCATCATCATGGT
The DNA here is from genome assembly GCA_963277665.1 of Viscum album. Taxonomy (NCBI): domain Eukaryota; kingdom Viridiplantae; phylum Streptophyta; class Magnoliopsida; order Santalales; family Viscaceae; genus Viscum; species Viscum album. The sequence goes on from OY728145.1 coordinate 398,693,581, forward strand.
GTCATAAATAATTTAATTTATTTAATATCTAAAAATTATAAAAAAATTATCATGATGTAGGAATTTTTTTTATCTTTCTAATGAATATTTATAGTAAAAAAATATGACTTGTATAACCCCATTTAAAAATTGTTTTAGTAAAACAACTCATTTTGTGACATTTTTATTTTAACATTAAATAAAAAGTTTTTAATGTCATTTTCCTACCAAAGTGGCTCCATGGGATCCCCAAGTTGACCCATGGATTTTCTGGGTTGTCCATGACTCATCCAATAGGGTTAGGACAAGTGTAAAGATATTTTCATTTTTTTATAATATCATTTTTACCTTAAATTTCACTAATTACCTTTAATCGCGATTAATTAATCTTAAAAGTTTCTATTCACAAAAAAATTATTTTACTCGCATTGAACAAAATTTTAAATCCTAATGACAACCATTTATGTCAGATTTTTTCAAATCAAATCACATAAGTGGTAATGTTTCATTTAAAAGAAAAATCAGTTTTTTAACTACCACTTAGTGGTTTCACTATTCATTAAAAATTGAAGTTTTCCAGAACAATGCCAAAATTTCACCCTAAGATATAATTGATATTCCGAATTCAAAAATGATTTTTATTTTATGAAATTACAAACATATAAGCTGAATTAATTAACTTTATAATTAATTCCCGTTGTCACAACAAAAAGCGTGTTTTTAAGAAACAATATATATCAAAAGATTGACAATTGTTTATGTCCAATTTCAAAGTGAAATTAATTCTAATGAAAACCATTGGATAAAATGGTAAAAATATATTCTAATTATACTTTAAAAACACTCAATAGTATAATTTATCACTATAAATTATTTTGTTTAAAAAAGTTGTTTTTAAGTATTTTTCACTATTCATAGAAAATTGGAAGTTCTCATAAAATTACAAAAAATTCAACTTAGGATAATTTCGATATTACGAATAAAAAAATGAAGTCCATTTTGAAATATAAAATCTATATAATTTCAAAAAGTAGTTATTACTATTCATAACAACTACTTTGATTGGTCGCGGTGTGTTAGAATCTCGAACTTGCATACAATTCATTATTAAAAAAGAAGCGTATCGTGGAAGCTCGGGGTGTTACATTCTGCCCTCCTTCAATAAATTGCATCCTCACAATTTGAAATTTTTCTTTGAAAATAAAAGGTTGAAAATAGAAAATACCTTTGTGGAAAACCCACATCGGAAATAAGGTTAATAAAATTTAGTCTTAATAAGAGGGAAAGGTAAATGAAAAAGTCACCACCAAATTATGATCTCGATAAGAAGAACATTGCTGGAAATTAGAGACATATAATTGGAGGAAAAATGTAAATATTTGTAGGGAGTGATTGAGGTCATCAATCACAAACAAGTGTAAAATTGAGGGCCTCAAAGCCTTCAATCTATGTTGATTTAAAATATTATCAGTTCAACAAGACATAAGGTATTAGGATAACACATTTTTTGTTTTAATATCCATTTAGTAAAGTTTAAGAATTAATTTATTCATAGAATAAGAGATAGGTATATATATATTTATACTTGACAAGTAGAGTTTCATCCTTCAACAAATTTCTACCAAAAACACATCTTTCACTCAAAAAGATAATATAACTCAAAAATATTATATTTATCATAATCGTACAAGGTTCCACATACCATTTAGATTAGGAAAACTATTTTGTAATAACCAGGGACTTCCTGTAGGCTAGTTGTAGGTAATAAAGGCCTGTCCCACTATGGTTGTGGGTTCGATTCCTACAGCTTTTTCCGACGTGACGGGTTATCCCCCAACCTGCATGTTATCCTTTTCCTAAAAGTATAGTACTATAATATTCCAAAAATAATCTTCACAAATGTTTTATCCTTAAACAATACTATCCAATGTTCAACTTAATTCATTCCAACCTTTATAGTTATCCAAAATACCTCTATCCATACTTTCTCTAAAAGGTCTCTAAATTCCAAAATCAATTGTAACATAATATTCCCCAAACAAAGTAAAATTTCTCTTATTATCACATAATAAAAATATGATCATATTAAATCCTTAATAAAAACAACAAGTACTTCAGTACAATACTTATATATATCACATTATCCTTATAACCAGAAAATAATTCTTGAGTCCAAAAGCACCAATACATTAATTATTCCGCTTCAACTATAGTAACATCATAAGATTGTCCTTGATCCCTTGGCCTTTTCTGAGGTAAGTTTCCCTACGCTTAGGACATTCATTTGCATAATGCCCCATTTACCTATAATTGTAGCATTCAACATTGATAGCCTCTTTCTTTCCCTTGAAATCACGAGCTTGGTGGCCTTTTTCTCCACATTTATAACAAACTACCATTTCTTTTAGGCAAGTACCAAGGTGATTCTTCCCAAAATTATCACATAATGGAAAATCCCTCTTTCCCTTTTTCCCTTTATCTGTCTGTTGTTCCATCGTTATCTTCTTCTCTTTCTTTACTTTATTGTCATAAGATTTAGAGAGTTCCTTTTCTGTCTTGATAGCACACGAGACTATATCTTCATACAATGAGAAGGTTTGTGAGACTAATGCTCGACGGAGAAATGGTTTTAACCCATAAAAGAAATGATCGATCTTACTTCTTGGGTTACGTATATAATCTGCAGCATGCCTCGCTAACCTTGTAAAGTTAGCCTCATACTTTGCGACATTCTCATCCTCCTTTTGTCTCAGACTCAGAAATTTCCTTTCCATATATGCTGGATGGTCACGAGGAAAGTATTTTTCTAAGAAAATCTCTTTGAACTCCCTACATTCCATATTTGATACTTTATCATCTTCCTTTGTGTTTTGAATCAGCAACCACCATTGATTGGCATCTCTTGTGAGGCGGTAAACTGCCATGACAACATTCTCCCTTTCACTACTACCCAAGGCGTGGAATATTTTCTCTAAGGAGTTTATCCATTGCTCAGCTACTAATGGATTTGTACCCCCATTAAATGTTGGTGGTTGTTGCCTCATGAAGCGATCTAACATTGATCCTCCACGTTGCAGATCAGGGTGTTCCTTACGAGTAAGGTTATTATTCATAACCTGAGTGAGTTGTCCCAGTATGATAATAAGTTGATCAGCACCAGTTATATCACCAACTCCATTATAATTATCTTGCGCAGGAGGGAAATCCCTATATGGAGTGCATGCATTTATACGGTTTCCATTCCTCCCACTAGGCGCCATTTCTAAACAATGGCATAAACTAGATTAGTTTATGAATCAAAATATATAATTACAAACATGAAAAACACTTAACATAAATGGAACTATTTATGGATATAATCCATAATCATAATAAATGTTTTCATTGTGGAAGTATATACTCATAACCCTTCATAGTGGTTTGTAAAGAAAACATGAATTATCATAAGCATATCCCCTGGGAGTGTCGTAACCAAGAGTGAAGCAAGACCCATTGTTGTGCACTAGTTCCTGCTCGAGTCTAGCTCAAAGCGGTGTTTTTAGGTTTTACCCCTAGGTACATCAATGCTAGAGCTACCTCTACCTGATCGTATCCAGACATGGATGTATTGCTTGAACAACCCACAAAATCTCTACAACAACAAAACTCTAGGAAGTTCTTCTATACTAATCCTCAAAGTCTATATTATGGCTATGTGCTCTAATCAGAGTTTATCTAAATATAGCTTCTAAGGTTAGTACTAAACTTCCTCTGATACCAACTATAATGCCCCGACCGTAGCTACCCAGGGTCAGTGCATTATTGCGTAACATTGGCATGATCACAAAAGATCAAGCCTCGAAAGACCGATTAGTTTAGTAGCCTTGGAAACACTAGATACTATCATAAATGTTACATTACATCATAAAGTGAAAAACTACAATAACATAGTCTCCATTTTCCACACTCATATCCCCTTCAGACTATCCCTACAGGCCATTCCTAAAATACTTCTTCACATCCTGGAAAAATTAAAACATTGAAAGGGGTGAGCTCAGATGCCCAGAAAGGATAACAATATAACGAAAGCTTTCATAAATTAACATAAACATATAAGGCAATGTAAAACTAAAACAAAAGCCTTTTAAACTTGAACTTCAACATAATATGGCAAAAGTAAAATGAGATAATTCCATTTACTTATTCACACGGATATTCTATTGGTCAAATAATCACATGCAATATCGATAACCACTTTCATAATGATGGAATGCATAATGCCAGACTATCATAACCACGTAGCAAAGGCCTCATGCCAAGACCACAAATAAGATTTTGTCAAGGCCTCGTTCCAAGACACTAGTTTGTCTCATGAGACCTGCCGATGCATCGAGGAGCTATAGCGGGCTCCACCCGTCACTTATTAAGTAAAATGCATTCCTCATATGAATAGGTTTAAACATATCATAAACCATAACATAATCATATCACATAAAACATGCATAAAGGAAACATAACATTTCCACATTTCAATCATAAGATATCAATACAACACATTGATATAATAAAAATATCATCAAAACCATTTTCAATACCAAAATAAAAGAAAATTAAAACTTGGTATTTATTTTTCATTTAAAAAAGTTATGGCTTATAGAGGAAGCCGAAACTCAAATAATAGTCACAGCGGCGGAGATGTCGTTGTTTCCGCATACGTAAGAAAAAACATTCCTTCTGTCGTTTAGTAAAAACGCTTCGTATAAAAAGATTCCTTTTGAATAAAAGTAAAAGTCAAAGGGGTTTATACACCGTATAAATGAAAGTTGTGTATAAATCCAAATATGCCTCAATGAAAGGAGATTGAGACGAAGTCCTTACAAAGATCATTTTTAAAATAAAATAGATCTATTATGTGTATTTACTATAAGTGCACATAAAGAAAGTACAAATACATGTTAGGACATAATAATATCATGACATAATTTGAAATTAGGAGATTAACCCAAAGAATGGAAATTGGGTTAAGAAATTCCCTTAGAAAGATAATTTTTCAAATAAAATAGATCTATTATGTGTATTCACTATAGGTACACATAATGTAAGTACAAATATAAGATAGACCATAATAATATCATGACATAATTTGAAATTAGGAGATTAACCCAAAGAATAGAAATTGGGTTAGAAAGTTCCCTTACAAAGATCATTTTTAAATAAAATAGATATATTATGTGTATTCACTATAGGTACACATAATGTAAGTACAAATATAAGATAGACCATAATAATATCATGACATAATTTGAAAGTAAGAGATTAACCCAAAGAATGGAAATTGGGTTAAGAAGTTCCCTTACCTCATGTACGACTTGACTCGACCGCTCTTTAACCTCCTGAATATTAAACTATTGTTAATCTCTACCTTCTTAAGAACCTTTTTCAAGTTAATTATACCTTTTATATCACTTATTACCATGTTATGAACATTATGTAATTATTTAAGTTAATAACGGTCATTTTGTCAATCTTAGGTACTTGAGTCAAAAATAAACTTCTTATAATTACAATTTGTTCATGTGGTAAAATATCCATTATATATATAATTATATTCATGATATATATATCATATAAATCATATATATCCATTATATACATTCATTTATAATATTACATAACATTTAGAGGTAATAAATGAAATGCACCGTTCATGGAGACGGTAAGCCGTACGTATGCATGAACGCTACTTTCATCTCTATTTCGAATTTAATGGAATGAAGTTATAATTATATAAAAGTATAATATAATTCCAGTATAATATAATGTATAATACCATTTAATCCTTCCTTTATACATCCCACATGTGGCATTAACGATTCAAATCACTTTGAGGGGGAGGTCGTCCGCACTTCCTAATATGAAAATATCATGTTTACCCAAAATAGAAATATTAAAGGTATTCCATAAATGAAAAATAAAGAATAATAAGGAAAACATAAAAATAATATATATATCATATATGAAAATAGTGTCCTAAAAATGGCCACCATTAGAGGTGTTAAAAGAATATTGAACAATCATCGTTTCGTGAGGCAGTATTTCGCCACACACAGAAATAATATGTTCTTTAACCATTAGACAGAGGTGTGTGTAAGTGTAAATAAAATACTTATCATAACAAAATACTAGTATATTTTATATACTGGTGTTGTTATAAAGTAAATGAAAAAAAGAGTTTAGGGGTTTGGAGAAGCAAAATAAAACAAAAGAACATAAAAGAAGACATTACCTTAAAATCAGGTAACTCTTTTTGATTTGAGACAAAGGCTTCCTTGGGAAGACTTCTACCCAAATTGAGGCTTCTAGGAGTAATATAGGGAAGTTGGGAGAGTATTTGGGTAGATTTTGGCCGATCCAAAAGGCTTTGATGGTGTGAGTAAAGTGCTAGTGGTGGGGGCCTTTTATAAGAGGAGTGGAGGGGCACTCTTGGAAAGTCATGAAATGTTACATTATTATATAATGAGTTTCAGATTTTAAAGGTCCCACGCTTATATATTTCTAGAATAAGGTGATAAGGGTTCTAAATATACTCATCCAATAGGTTTTTGACAAGTGTAAGTCTTAGATTTTAAATTATCTTTTTATTTTATTTAAATCGTTAATTAATGAGGTAATCACTGCATCATCATGGTGTCTTAAATAATTTAATTTATTTAATGTCTAAAAATTATAAAACAATTATCCTGATGTAGGAAATTGTTTTATCTTTCTAATGAACATTTATAGTAAAAAATATGACTTGTATAACCCCATTTAAAAATTGTTTTAGTAAAACAACTCATGTTTGTGACATTTTTATTTTAACATTAAATAAAAAGTTTTTAATGTCATTTTCCTACCAAAGTGGCTCCATGGGGTCCCCAAGTTGACCCATGGATTTTCGTGGTCGTCCATTACTCATCCAATAGAGGAAAAGTGTAAAGGTATTTTCATATTTTTATAATATCATTTTTACCTTAAATTTCACTAATTTCCTTTAATCGTGATTAATTAAACTTAAAAGTTACTATTCAAAAAAAATTATTTTAATCCCATTGAACCACATTTTAATTCCTAATTACAACCATTTTTGTCGGATTTTTGAAAATCAAATCACATAAGTGGTAATGTTTCATTTAAACGAAAAATCAGTTTTTTAACTACCACTTAGTGGTTTCACTATTCATCAAAAATTGAAGTTTTTCAGAACAATGCCAAAATTTCTCCCTAAGATATAATTGATATCCTGAATTGAAAAATGATGTCTATTTTATGAAATTACAAACATATTATTTGAATTAATTAATTTTATAATTAATTCCCGCTGTCACAACAAATAGCGTGTTTTTAAGAAATAACATATATCAAAAGATTAGCAATTTTTTATGTCCAATTTCAAAGTGAAATTAATTCTAATTAAAACCATTGGATAAAATAGTAAAAATAAATTTTAATTATACTTTAAAACCACTCAATAGTATAATTTATCACTATAAATTATTTTTATTAAAAAAGTTGTTTTTAAGTATTTTTCACTATTCATAGAAAATTGGATGTTCTCAGAAAATTACAAAAAAATTCAACTTAGGATAATTTCGATATTCTGAATACAAAAATGAAGTCCATTTTGAAATATAAAATTTATATAATTTCAAGAAGTAGGTATTACTATTCATAACTACTACTTTGATTGGTCGTGGTGTGTTAGAATCTCGAACTTGCGTACAATGCATTATTGATAGAGAAGCGTATCGTGGAAGCTCAGGGTGCTAAAATTTATCACTATAAATTATATCTATTTATAAAGTTGTTTTCAATTAAAATTTAGTAATTTCAACTATTTACCAAAATATGAATGTTATCAGAAAACCACAAAAATTTATCCAAACTAAAATTTGATGTCCCTATTCTAGATAAGAAGCTTATTTTTTCATATTAAATATATAAAAGTTTAAAATTTTGGATTTAAAAGGGTTGTTCCATCAAAAACCGGCAACACTGCATTTTTTGAAAAATACATATTTTATCCAAAATATAGAATTTGTTCTTATATTATGCCTAGGAAACACATAAGATGAATGCTAAACTTTTATGGAATAAAATTAAAAATATGGTTAATACTATTCATAACCTATAATTTAACACCTATGTTATATATTATATTAAATAATATTATTTTTTTAATATACCGTTGTTCGGTAAAACTGGGCCTTGTGTGTAACGCAAGCCAACTCATTATTGTGTGAAGTTTAAGTTTAACATGGTTTTGAATAAAAAAGAAATTTTTTTTATAAATGAAAATATAATAATGTCTCAGGATGTTACACTGCACAAGTAGGCTTGGGTGAATGAGAGAAGCTTGGGTGATGGAATACCATAGACACTATACATGGATGAGACTTTTCTCAAGCCTTAAAGGGTTTCCATCAGTGTTCCCTAAGGTAAGTCACACAGTTCCCTAGTTATGGATGGGATCCTCATGATAGGATTGTTTAATTAGGGGTTGGGAGAATACGTCATTCACGTTTTTTTTATTTTAATCAATGGGAGGAATTATTTTCTATTATACCCCTCTTATTCCTTCTTCTTTTGATGTTTGAAAACTACCTTGAGGGTTTTGTAAGAATTGAGAAAAGTAGTATGGTGATCAGAGAAGTATTTAGCCTTCGGAAAAAATAATCCATCCTATTGATGATACCAAGGGTTTATTTATAGGAAAATATTATATCTTAGGTGAGGGTGTTTATTTGTGAAAGTGGGCAATATGCAAGTGGGTGGCCAGTAGGTGCTTTCACACCGACACAACTTGTGGGTGCCTTGGGAGAAATACTCTTTGAGGCTTTGCAATTCTAAAATCTCTTCATCTATTTTCTAGTCCTTTTTCTAATGTATTTTATTTTTTGACTTTTCATCTAAGTGATAAAATGGAGTGATAAAAAAATCCCCCCATAGGATTAGATCTAATCGAGAAAGGAGGGTCTAATCTGGAGGTAAATGGATGACAATGATAATTGAGTCATGCACGCTTCCATGCTTGGGTGCTCACTCTCGAAAATTTGTTTGGAAATGAACAACTATATTCATTTATGGAAGGAGAGAGTTATGAGCTGCAATTTGGGGATTCTTGGATCTGAAGAGTGATATGAGAAAAAGGTAAGATGGAGTTAGAGGAGATCTCTTCTAAGAACAAAGTTACAACTTCTTGAAAAACCCGTCATGGGGGCTGTTTTATACAAGGACATCGTAGAAACATACTACATAGTCAAAATTGTTATTATTAAGTTAACATACCCATTAATTTGGAAAATTATGGAAGGTCAATTGGGGAACATACTTTATTGCCAAGAAAAGGATCTTTTGAGAATTCTGAAAGTCTATTGCTAAAAACAGATGAAAGTTTATGGAGATTCAGATATTCTAGAGCACAGTGTTTGGTTTGTAAAGAAAAGTGACTTAATAAATAAGGGGTATTTCAGGTGATGATTTCCAATGAATTAGGGGAATATTCTCTCAATGAAGGTTTGACCAAAGAACATCATGTTTGATGCCTTTAGATTTCGGTTATATAACTAGGACCATAATATTATGGAAATAATGGATGATATATGGTCAAATATTCCAGATTATTATGTTATTCTTTGAAAAAGTGTAGGGGAAAAGTGTAAACCACATTCTTCATGACATTTATGTTATGAAAGAGGATATGGGAAAAATATAAAATGGATGACCACTGATTTTTGGGTTCCAGTATACTATTGTCATTGTTTAAAGGGACAAAATAGGCTTCCCCCAAGAGAGAAGTTATCACTATTTGACAAAACCATTATGTGGGATGTTTTATTCAAGGCCAGTTAGGGCACATACTATATAGTCAAATAGTGGAATCCTCAGGCTTACATGCCTATTATGGGGGTTGTTTTATGCAAGACCAATTGGGGTACGCACTACATAGTTAGGTAAAAGAGCTCTTAGGTATCATAAATTCTTCCTCTAAAAGATGAGGAAGGATTTTGAAGATCTAAATGTATTCAAGATTTGGAGTATGACATGCCAAAGAGGCAATTCCCAATTCAAAATGGAATCACTCAGACCAATATTGGCGATGAGTGTGGAGTCCCTTCCATATATAAGACTCGAATATAGAATGGGAACTTCGCTTTTTTATTGGCAGGCTCTCTAAGAAGAGGCCCCAAAATAAAAGATCATGCATAAGAATTTTATTTGTATGTGGGAGAGGGTAAATGATTATTTACCCTGTGACTGGGACTAATATATAAGGCCTAGTCTTTACAAAATATCTCAATGGGATGAGAATAAATCCATCTGTAGTTCTCTAGGAACTGTGTAGTTTAATGTTATGCGGTAAGGATATATGGTGTTTCAACTTGAATAGAAAAAATACAATGTGATTGAACTAGGGTATAGGACCTAAGAGTCACTATGGATCTTGTAGGAGCAAGAATCAATCCTTATGTAGTTCTAAAAAATATGGGTTAATGTGTAAAATGAGAACTCATATTGGATCTCCTATTGTAGATCTAACTCATACATAGAAGTGTAGGGGTTTTTCTTGTTGTGATTCACCTGGTCCCATGATTGATGATCTAGATGTCACTGTGTATCTCATAAAAATTATAATCAATCCACACATAGTTCATAAAGAAATATCCCCCAACCTGATTTAATTAATAGGTGGAGATAATGGGGGTTTTATGGAATATGAAATCATACATAAGATGAGAACTCATATTGAATCTCCTCACGTAGATTTAACTCATACACGGAAGAAACGCGGAATTATTTGAATCATGTTGTAGCTAGTCCCAAGACTAAAAGTCTGGTAATCACTATGTATATCATATAAGGAAGAATAAATCCCCACATAGTTCTTAAAGAACTAATCTGTTTAACATAATTTGGTATGAATGATGGTGAATAGACATAATGTGATGGAAATATTGTAGTTGGGACCAAGAATAAAAGTTTTGTCATGACTATATATCTCATGAAAAAAATAATTTAACCACACTTAGTTGTGTAAATGTTCCCTATGTATGTTTGATTAATACACACAAGGGGTAAAAGGGGTTTTTTTAAATTGCAGTTGGAAACAAGATAGGAGATCTGGGAATCACTACGTATCTTGTTGGATCAAGAATCAAACCACATGTATTTTTTGGAATTCCAAGCTGTTAAATATCATATATTATGGATGAAGGTTAAAAAATGAGAAAACATGGATATTTTGTAGCTGGTCTTGGGTATGAGACCCAGGTGTCACTACGTATCCTGCTGAGGCACGAAGCCACAAATAGTTCTTGAAGAAAGGTTCCCTATGAAAGTTTGATCCATACAAACAGGGAATGAAGGGGGTTTTTGTTGTTTCGGTCAGGGATGGGCCAGAGATTAGATATCTAGATGTCACTACCTATCTCATTGGAATAAGAATTAAGCCACACTTAGTTCTTGAATATGGTTCCCCACACCAACTGAGTTTTGATTTGAGAAACAAAGGCTTTAATACTTTCCAGAATAATGGTTGGCCCCAAGATACAAGATTGTATGAGAATAAAGCCATATGTTCAAGAAGAGTTCCCAGTATAGAATGTTTCATACACAGGGAAAGGGGAAATTGTTTCCTTTATGGTCTTATCTGGGCCTCGGATTTGAGATATAGGCATCACTACATATATTATTTGAATGATAATCAAGACACACTTAGTTCATGAAAAACCATTCAGTTTATCATCATGTGTTGAGGATGTGGGTCACCTGACATGAATGAAACAATGCTTCTAGACTAGGGATATGACCCAAGTGTCACTATGTATATTATAGAAGAAAGAATCAAGCCACACATAGTTATAGATAGTTATTCCCCATGCAGGTCTGATCCATACACATGGAGGGATAGGGCACATGTTCTACTAGGGAGTGGCAATGATGTGAGTGATTCTTACACATAGAAGCTACTCATGTTTTAAGGGACCAAAAAATATATCTACTCATGTTATTATAGGGAATTTCTTAACGTCAAATAAGGGAGATGTTAACCTTATAGTTTAATGTCATCTGGTGAGAATAGATGGTGTTTTCAGTTACAGGTCATGATACTAGGACCACATATCTTTCAGTTTATCATCATGCATTAAGGATGATGATGATATACAGTTTAAAATCGTTCAAAATGGACATATATGATTCTATTTAGTTTATCTTACTATAACTATTAATAACTCTATATGAATAAAAAAATTATTTCATTAGGAACCTTGTATTGGTTGGAATGTTTGTGAGTTCTCTATCCATTGATATTAACGAATAAGATACATTAGAGTGGACCTTATGTATGGAGTAAAGTACCTCTCACTTTCGATCAAGCTTTGGAAGCCTCTTTCCTGGTATCATTGGAGTCCTAAGGAAAAAAACAACTATCCTTTAAGGAATGAATGAAGGAGAACCTTCTTGTTAAAGGCCCTTGTTATTCGAGTTTGATAGACTTCCATGTGACGCAACATGTTTAATATTTTTTCATCCAGTCAGTCCAACTCATCCAATCATTTATGAGATTGATCATAAGTGGATATATGATCATATATGGAAACTTAGAGTGATCATAATTAAACATCAATGGGGAGGACTACTTCTGTCCTTTATACCAATGAATATGGGGTTGCATGTGTTTCAGTATGGGTTGCAGTATTAATCCCATAAGTAATGAAAGTGATTATCATTCCAAGACATCTTGTCTTTATCCACTATCTTCTAGAGTATTTTGGACAAGGTATTTTCAAAAGCCTCTATTTTTCAATTGGCCACTTCATGATAGAAGGATGAATGGTTATATTTGACATTATATCCATGATATAGATGCTTTACATTATAAAAATAGAACTTGGTGTTGTTATCTATTAATATGGTGTGAGGGACACAAAATATGGTAATGATATTGGTTTTAATGAAGCCAACAATGATTTTGGCTCCAAATTATTTGATTGGTATTTACTCATCCCATTTATAGATAAAAACGGTAGTAGTAAGGATATACTTAAACTGCTTAGCCATATGTGGATGATAAGGCCCCACTTTATCCATTCCATATGTAGAAAATGTCCTGTAGTATTTAGCTATATGTATCATCTTTGAGGGTTGATTAATGAAGTTGGAATGCACTTAGAAAGGATGACACTTCTTAGTGAACTCTGTGCAATCCTATTTCATTGAAGGCAAAAAGTGTCCAAGCTTTGAAGTTTGATAAGAAAGCATATACCGAGACTGGTGGGAACCATATACTCCTACATGCACTTCTTGCATAATAGTTTTAGTCTCTTCCCCATCGATGAATCTGAGGAGGATTCCGTCGAAGCCTAATTTATAGAGGATCTTCTGGTGATTTGGTCCATCATAAAGGGTGAAATTGTTTGATTCTTGTTGAATTTTATCTCTCTAATCTATATCCGGTGGAAGTAATAAATCTTAGAGATATTCCATTATGGGTTTCATTCATCCAATGGTAGGACCACAAGGCTCGACAATGGGGAAGATTTCATTAATTTCATCTATTCTATTTTGAAAAAATGTTGAAACCACACAACATTGGGCAATGTTAATGGTTGTTTAATCCTAATATAGATCTTCCAAAGTAGTGTATACAATTTCAAATGCATCATATTGGGTGATTTGTGACTATGGGATGTAAGACAATGTTGTCTCTAAGGGAAATTCTTCCATTAAACCTCAAACAAAATTACATAGGAGAATTAACTCTTCTTTATTAATGGTGTAATCCCTATTAATAATCTTGATTGTTAATTCTGAATCACCCTTCACTTCCAGGTGGTTTAAAAATACTTTTAGTGCCAATTATAGGCCTACAATTAGAGATTGCCATTCTACCTCATTACTGGTACCACCTTTTGTTAACATTGAGTATGGAAGCACTTCTTTCTCTAGGGATATAAGTACCATTCCAATCCCAAATTAATTGATATTAGGGCATTCCATTCTCTTCCCCATTGGAATCCAAGAAGCACCGTCAATATACATTTCCTATGTTCATGGGATTTACTGAATAGAGAATCTTTATTCTTTAGGAAGCTCAATATTAAATTTTGTTTCTTCTACAGATGGGTACTCAGTAGGGAAATCTTCCAAGGTGTGGCCTTTTATTTCTTTCATAGGTAAAAAATGTATGTCAAACTGTAGCAGAATTACTTCCCACCATGCCATATGTCCTATCAGCATAAAAAAACTAAGGATAAAATTTAATGGGTTATTTCAAGATACCAATTGGACCTTGTGATGTTTCGTATAGTTCCTTAGCTTCTAAACTGCAAAGATTAATGTTATACAGTTCCTCTCAATATTCAATTATCGAGTCTCTACATCAAGCATGGTTAGACTAAGATAATAAAGGTTATTTCTTTCCCAAAATCATTATTTTGTGCAGTGAAGGAACCTAGTGTTCTCTCCAAGGCTATCACATAAATAATAAGTGGATTTCCTTAAATAGGTGGAATTAATACTGGTGGGATCAATCAGTATTTCTTAAGGGTATCAAATGTTTCTTGGCAGTCATTAGTCTATGGATATGTGACCCCCTTCTTCCCCAATTTGGTGAAGGGAAATCACTATCATACTAGATTGGCTATGAATCACTTGATGTAGGCCATGTTCCCTTGAATTCTTCTCAACACATTCATGTTTTGAGGAGGTGACATGCCAAGGATATCTTTAGTCTTCTTAGGATAAATTTATATTCCACGATGTCTTACGATGAAGTTGAGAAGTTTTCTTGAGGTCACCTTGAAAGATCATTTCAAGGGGTTCATCTTTAGATTATTCCATCAAATATTGATTAATATGGTTCTAGGTCATCCAGGTGGTCAGAAAATTGATGGGATTTGTCCACAATATCATCAATGTAGCATTCAAAAAAAATCCAAGAAGGTTTTGAAGATAGGATGCACTGCATGTTGGTATGTGACACCAACATTCTCAAATTGAAAGGGAATTACCAAATAGAAAAATATTCCATGAGGGGATATGAAGGATGTGTCTTCTTTATCATCTAGTGAATTCATATTTGGTTGTATCTAGAGTATCCTTCAATAAAAGAGAGGGCTTGGTAGCTAGCTGTTGCATCAATCAAGAGTTATGAAATTGGAACTGAGATGTCATCTTTGGGAAAATGACGATTGGGATCTCTATAATCAATACAGAATCTGATTTTACTATTCCTCTATTTCAATGGTAAAAATTTTCAAGCCATTTTGGGTATTACACCTCTCAGATGAAGTCAGTCTTGATGATCTTGTAGCAATTAGCCTCCATTTTAAGGTGTGAGTCGAGTGTTTTCTTCTTGATTTCTTCTTGTACCCTGATTCTCTTATAGAAAACCCAAATAATGTGTGTCCAACTCAGGGTCATGTCCTAGAATTTATATGTAATTCCAAGAAAAAACATTCTGATGTTTCTTTAGAATGGAATTTTATACTTCATATTCTTTAGGACTCATGGACATAGTAATCAGAGTGGGGCATGGATCTTCCTATGTTTTCAGATTTATCTCTCTGAGTTCATCCACATTAGTGGAGACTCCTTCCTCAAATGTTGGAGGGGAATCCCTGATATCTTCCTCTTCATACTCTACCTAATTCTTCAATAATTGTGATTCTTTCTAGTGAGGGTTTGATAAAAAAAATTCTCGAAAGGAAAAGGGGAGCCACCATTTGGACATTCATATAATGAGGAAAGCATTTCCGGCCCATCTAATAATGAAGGGTTTACTTGAATATATGAAGGGAAGGTGAAGGGTTGTGAATCAACATCCCTATCTTTTTTCCATTAGTGTGACAATTTCTTCCATCATGGATGATGAATCATAGATTTGATGAATCTTAGGTGATGAAATGAAGACATTTTTTCCCAAGATTTCATCACCTCTTGGGGAATTAAAAACTTCTCTTGTGCTGTTGGGTTCCGTTTTGGATCTAATTTCCACAACTATTATTATGGGATTCTACTTAACGAGTTCTTGGATTTAGACCTACCATTTCAATTTGATTAATGGATTTCACTTAATTTTCACTAGGATGATTAAATGGGTTAACTTAGATCTTATCTAGACCATTTGGGGGAATTAATTATAATAACATCATCTTCCATGGACCATTTACCCCTCCTTATAGAACTATGCATCAATACACTGAGATTTACATGATTTTAATGGGACCTTATCACCATGAAATGTCCCAATTTGTCTGTCGATGCAGTATTTGAGAAATTGGAGGTGTGATGAAGGAATGGATTCTTTCTAAAATCATTAAGAACAAAACTTGGTCTATATAGTCTCACTGAACACAGTCTGGTCTTGGTCTGCCTAGGAATCTATCAAATGGTCGATCGTCTGCACAGGACATGACACAAGCGAGCAAAGACCGTGGATGGGTGACTATAACAATACTCAGTAGGACACCCAAAAACACCAAGAAATAAAACAATTAAAAGTACATTCAGCTCTACATAGGTATATGACTACAATACATATAAAATAATATTCATATATACCCAAGAGAGACACCATGCAATCAGGTGATCATAACCAACTTCCAGCCACATGATTCCCCTCAAAGAATGCTCATTTAAGGAGAACTCACTACTCGAGCCATAATATCATCAGAGACACTCAATGAAGAGGTCTAGATCATTTGGGCCCCAACCAAAGAGAACACATTGGTCAAAGGAGACTATGATACACAGATAGGGGATCATGCTCAGAAACACTATGTGATACCTTGAACCCAATATAGATCAACCTTCAATGTAGGGAATCACATGCCAATGATTCCACAAACCCTAACGATGTGGACCACTAGCTGAAGGATCAAAACCACACTCATGTAAGTCACACCAATGCAACAAAATATACTAGGATTTGTAGAGGATTGCACTCTAGTCTCACGGAGGGATACCACAACTCTATCTAAGACTCAAACTCTTGAAAGGATTATAATTTAGTGGTGAGAATGTAATGATACAATGAACCCTTAAGGAAGGAACATAGAGAACACTCTCAACCTGTACTATTCAGAACTAAATACCCACCATTGGTCTCAATATTTCCATCAAAATGTTAGGGACTGATCGTTACAGATGGCTCATTGATTTGATTCTCCTTTTAGGAGTTATGCTCATTTGAACGAAGCAGCCCGCAGACCTACCGGGGCTTGCGGACCCACCACTGCAGTAACTTCACCTTCTTCACAGTTGACCACTGTGTTAGGTCTAACTATTGATGTGTTTGACCATTGTGTTCGGTCCACCTATCACATGATCACTGCACCCACGGTCAATTGTCGTAGTCTGTGCACCTGCGACATATCAAGTTTCTACAGCCAAGCGGTCGACCATCATGGTCGGCCATAATAGGGATCCACCCTGGTTTCCCCAGATTTGAGCTGGGTCTAACCAGGGCCCTACCCAACTTGATGGATGGACCCAACCTAGAAACTCGACACAACCCATCTACCTGACCTAGTCAGCCTGGCTCGACCCACTCTACATTGTCACTGCAGCTCTATGTCTGTTATCACCATCACCATCGCCACATACGCCACCACTATTCCAGGGCACCCACAGCACTGCCACCTGTATGTGCTCTGCTGCCGGCCACAAGTCACCACCACCCTGCCATTGGTCCCTTATGTAGACTACCACATCTCCTCTAATTCTCAAAAATAAAAATGGTCCTAGATCTAATCTCCTTGGGTCATGATCTACACATATCTAGACTCATTTGTTGATTCAACTCGAATATGAGGGTTCAATCGAGTTCAGAACCACATGAATACATTGGGATCAGAACCATGATATCCTAATGTTGAATAACATAAAGAACGGATGGAGGAAAGAAAAATCAAATTAAGATGGATGAACCTCGATCAATTTTTGTGTCGATCTTGGTTCGTCATCATTAAAATGATAAACTAAATCAAAACAAAAATGTTGTAACATTTCCCGATAATCCCAAAAAATAACCCATCCTACAAAAACAATTGATCAATTGGATAATGTGTTCATGTATTAGTCCGAATTCATCATGGAAATAAAGAACATAGAAGAATAAATTGAATAAAAATTCCTACATTGATTTGGATCGATCATTAAGGAAGAACAATCATTATTTCGCCATCATTGGTGAGATCTGACAAGATTGGTGTCTGTAGATCTCTGATTCGAGGTTCTATCATCATTCATCAGAATGGATTTCTAGATATATTTCCAACAATAATCAAGAATTCCCGGGGTTAAGCAGCTAACCCTAAAATTTAGATATAAGGATACATATAAGGAATTGAACAAGTCGTTATGTCAAAATAATTTTCATTAAATTATTTTATACTCTTTATGTCCCATGACCGATTTTTCCCAATAGACCCATACTGAACAATGTTAGGTCACACCTAGGGTAAATACTCTATTCTTAACTCAACTATTCTCTTTTAATTCTTATCCATCCACCCATTTAATAGTTATTCCACTTATTTAGGAAAACCATGCACATGCGTTGTTAAATATTTTAATATTTTTCAAAAAATTGTTCCTAACACACTGGGACATAGAATAGCCTGAATTATCAACAACTTGTATCAAAATAAATACATATAATATCTAAAAATTGTACAAAAAAATCCGATATGATACATTATCCCAACCTTGGGGATTTACGTCCACAAAAAATCCAAAACAAGGGCTACTCAAACAGATGAGGATACTAAGCATGAATCTGACCCTCCCACTCGCATGTACTCTCCTAGAGATTCCTATGCCGCCACTGGAAAAAACTGAAGGAATCAATCAACCAAAAAGGATCCTATCCTTATGATCCTCAATATCCACCAGGTATATAACAAAAATTGATCCATCATCAATGTGAAAATATCCCAAGTCAATGATCTACCATGGGTCATTCACATACCTCCTTAGCTATGGTATGTGGATGACGTCATGTACCCAATATCACTGCGATGGTAGATCCAAGTAGTATGCCACCTCGCCAACTTTACTCAGTATCAAGAAAGGGCAGATGAAACTTAAAGATAACTTGCCACCCTGGACAAATCTCCATAACCCTATCGAGGTGGAACCATATGGAACACATGGTCTGCTTCCTCAAACTCCAAAGCCTATATTTCTGGTAAGCATACATCTTCTAATAGTTAGGTAAAGTCTTCATCCACTTATGGATGATCTGCACCTTTTATTTAGTAGTTCACACCAACTCCAAGCCCATGAGTGTTGACTCTCATGGGTTAGTCCAGCAATATAGTGACCTGCATGGTCTCCCACACATGGCCTTGAATGGTTTCATACCAATGGTGGAATGGTAGATGTTTTTGTATGGAAACTCCACCAATGGTAGGTGATCCTCCCAACTATATACAAAGTATAACTTGCAAAAACGCAACATTCCCACCAGAACCTAAATGGTCTACTCCGTCTTACCATTATTCATTGGGTGAAACACTATGCTCAAGTGTAGCTGGGTCCCAAATTCCTCATGCAATCCCTTCCACAAATGGGATGTAATGTGAGAATCATGACCAGAAACTATCATCAATGGAACTCTATGGATTCAAACTATATCATTCACATAGAGGCGTCCCAAGATCTCTACCAAACTATGATATCAGATAGCTATAAATTTGGATAACTAGATAAGGTGGTCAAAAATCCCCCAAATAGCATGTTGTCCCCTAGAAGTACATGGTAAACCCATCAAAAAGTCTATCAATATCCCATACTACTTCCATTATGGATCTTCAATGGGTTGACCTAAACCCGCTGAAACCTGGTGCGCAGCCATTACTTGCTGACAAGTAAGGCATCGAGAGACAAACATTGAAACTTATTTATTCATCTTTGGTCACCAAAACTGGTGTTAGAGGTCTTGGTACGGCTTAGAAACACCCGGATGCACCACTAAATGGTATGTATGAAACTCCCTCAAAACCTCCACCTGCAATGCCACTGGTAATTCTATGCATCCTATGAAAAGAATGGCGTGCTCCCCACATTTTGAATATCCATCAGGAATATGCCCTTTGGAAAACTAAGCATGTAGGGTCTCAAAGTCAGTATCCCCAAGATGTGCCTCCATGAATGACTATAAAATTAGAGGGGTAAAAACCATAATCTGGAGATAAGATGTTTCATCTCCATCCATAATGTATATCTACAATGAGGCCAACTACTTTAATTCCTTGTTCAGAAACTGCGAATTAGATCTCCTAATGAGATAATATTCCACCATGTTCTCCTTACAAGGAGTATAAATAGTCTCAAAGTCATAGTACTTGAGAAACTCTAGTCATATACTCTACCTCATGTTTAGATACTTCTGAGAGATGACACACTTGATACTCTTGTGATCAGAGTAGATGATAAACTGATCACCCATCAGGTAGTGGGGCCATATTTGAGGACTACCAGAACTAACTCAATATCATGGGTCGCGTAATTCATCTCATGTGGTCCCAATTTTACTGAACCATAGACTACATACACATCTAGTACACAACCAAGACCATTCTATAATTCTTGATTTAACACCACACACTCAATGCATTCCTCTGGTAACCACAATATGAGAGCACTCATCAACCTCTACCTCAGCTCTTGAAAACACTGCTCACACTTTCTATCCACACAAAATGATGCCCCTTTACTGTCAAAGATATCAAGGGTGTCACCAATTTTCAAAATTTTTGTACAAACCTTTGTTATTACCCTTATAATCTAAAGAAAATCCTCACCTCAGAAACAAACTTGGGTGGATCCCAAGTAAGCACTTCCTCAACCTTCACTAGATTCATTGCAACACCAGCCTCTAAAATGACGTTTCCTTTTAAATGGTCCTCTCAAATATAAAACTGAAACTTTGAGAGATTTCCATAAATTTAGTGCTATCATAGTGTGTCTATAACCATCCTTACGTGTCTCAGAATCTCCTCCCCTAACACCGATCACACTAGGATTTCATCAATTAAGACCACTAGAAACTGGTCTAAGTAAGGATTAAAGATCGAGTTTAAGTTTCCCATGAACACTTATGAGGCATTGATCCTAAAAAATGGCATCACAAAGTACTAATTGAGATATTAATAACATCTTAATGTCATATTTGATATATCCTCATCCCGTACTCATAACTGGTGATATCCAGATCCAAACTCAATCTTTTATAATGATCAAAACCCTTTCAACTGATCAAAGTGGTCCTTGATCCTTAGTAGTGGATACTTGTTCATCATGGTCACCAGGTTTAATCACTTTTAATCCACATATAAACTCAATATCTTATCTACCATATTGGAAAACAAAAATGGGAATGCCTAGTGTGAATCAATGGGTCTCACGAAGCCCTTCCTCTACAAGTCCTCTAAATGTATCTTCACATCACGAAGCCCTACAAGAGCCATCTGATATGTAGGAATATATATTGGTGATGAACGAAGGTGTAAATAAATGCATAATTATATCTCCCTTGATGGAGTTAAAATTGGAACATATTCATGAAAGACATCCTCATACTCCACCACCACTGTTGGAAACTGATGGCTCATATCTTCCACTACACCGAGGGTGAGCTAGCCAACTGTTGAGTAATTAGCTAAAACCTCCTCTGTGTGGGTCCATCCAGCACTTCCAATGTTTCCATCTCATCAAAAAAGGAAAACCAGGTTACATCACTATAGATTCACAACACTCTTCACTCAAAATAGTCAATTTGAGTATGAACTATGGATAACTCTTCCATATCAAGAATGACGCCGTAAGGCCTCAACACCACTACCAAGAGATCCGAACTAAAAATATTGCCTCCAAGAGTCATGTATCACTACCGTCATTAGTGTTTTATCCTCGAGTATCCTCTAGTATGACTCTCCAAGTGTAAGGGTTGAGTAAATAGTTCAGCCGAAATATCTAAGTATCGAATGAGATTCATGGTAAGAAATAAATGAGAAGCATATGTTTCTATCAAAACTATAACTATGGAGGAAAAAACACTGATCATACCTTTTATCATCCCTAGACCCTGAAGTTTATAATCCTCAATTTCCTACAAGTATCTTCTTCCCTATCCACCATCTCTGGAAGCTTAGCATGGATTCCTGGAGGTGATGTTTGTAATAGGCCGAACCTACAACGACCTCTTGTTTCACTACTAGCCCCTCTGCCCTGTATTACGCATTACAGATCACCCTTCGCCTGTCTCTTTCTCTTCCTTGGCACTCTCTCGACCATATACCAATTTGATTTAAAGTGGGTCAGGAAATATTGTTCCATATGTTCCCGACTGCCACTTGAGTAACACTGTCTTTCCCTTGGCTAATTCAAGCCACCCAGAGAGCCCTTCCTGACCAACCCTATGTCTTGGGATTTCCCCCGAACCTCATAACCTTCTTGGATCCCAATGTATTCTATCAGCTACCTACTACCGAGGTCTTTGTTACTGGGTTCCCAATGCTAGCTCCCGCTATGGGTGTCTGCTCTGGTAGAAAAATATCCAAATGTAGGGCTTTCTCTAGTTCTCCAGAATAAGTTGAAATGCTAAGGGAGACCACCGATGACATGATGTCCCAATGTAAGCCCTGATTGAAGGTTTGATAACTAAAGAACTGAACTTGTACTATATATATGGAGTAGCATGAAATATCTGTAAACTTAACTAAACACTTCGCCACTATCCTATTGATATGCTTCAGAAGCAGTAGATCCTATATGCGTACTGATCAAAACGTGGTTGGATAGAACTCCTCTACGAAGAGATTCTCCATGTCTATATAGGATAGAGTTGTATCATCATATGACTAATTCACCAAGATCCACCATCTACCTACAGAGCCCTGAAGAAGACTCATGGAAAGGAATTAAATCTGGTTGATAGGCGTCCTTACAAGGAATAAAACATGAGTGAATACCTCTTTCCAATCCTCACCTATCTAGGGGTCTAACTCTCCCCGAAACCTAGTAGGTCACTGAATCTAAAACTCAAGAAACCCAATCAACATATTTGCATCCTCTGCTTGTTGTGATAGTTGTAGCTGCTGCTCGATTGGTGGTAGTATGGTTGGTAAACCACCCATAGGTTCCATCTCTGATATAGGCCCATTTACTGATTCCTCTTCGTTATGAATATCATCCTCATGATCACATGGTGGAATCCTGGTTGGCTATCTACATAGAGGAATCTTGAAATAAAACAAGGTTTACCACAATCAATAGATTATATCTGGGGAACCGACTCAAGAAGGACATAAAAGGCACAACCATTCATATATGATTTATGTAGAGACCCTAAGCTTGCCATTCATGGAAATTACATTACTTTTGCAGAATACTTAATACATAACAAAAGCAGACACACAAGGACCATAATAGTTTACTGTCTTTGGAAACATGGAACGTAATCTTCTAATCGTGGTGAAAGATCTTCAACATCTCCCATAAAGATCTTCCACTTTTTGTTTCCTGACCTAAAACCTTTCTTTTGATCCTGGGGGAAAATAAAACATAAAAAGGGTGAGCTCAAATGCTCAGTAAGGGTAATGATGGATAAAATAAAACATACCATATACATTGGAACTTAAAAACATGAACATAATGTTTAAGCATTAAAATCTTGAGCAACGACATAAAACATGGAAGTACATAAGGCATAGATCATAATGGAACATAAACCATGATAAAATATCATGGGAATAAAACATGTAATTGTGGAATCCATTAATCACATGTAATGATTTCCATAGTATCCAAGGCATTGCTGCCAAGACCATCTTAGTAGAAAAAGTCCCATTCTGAATCGAGTTCACTCCTCGTTTCAGTCCTGTAACACTGAACGGGATTAACTTACCGTTCCAGCCATGTCTATCTCATGAGATATAAAATCTTTACCCAATGCATTGGAGGGAGATATAGGTCCCACCCATCTCATAATGAAATCATTCTTACTTGTGCCACAAAATAAACATACATCATTCATAAAAAACCCAATAAATAAAATGGGTTTCATAAACATCATCCCATCATCACATAATACATATAAAATAAATGGATATCATTTCATAATAACAAAAGTGAAACCATGTAAATCATAGAGACATTATACTTGAAACATACACATATGAAATAATGTCATCTTAGATGGAAAATGGTTTTGATAAAACACTTGAAATGAATTCTTGAGGAAAATATCCTTTCTTCTTCAAAATCAATTTATTTTCACAAAACGTCATGAAATTTTAAAAGAGAAAGAATTTGTTTAAAATAGTCATGAAATCTTTTGGAGGAAGATTCATGAAAATAAGGCTTTATAAAACCGTAAAAATCCTTTCATGCCATATACGTTAAAAAAACATTCTTCTCACACTTTTTCCGGAAAAGTCAAAAAGTACCTCGTAAAAGAATGATTCCATACATACCATGTAGTAAAAGTAAAAAATGCATGAAAAGGACTTTCAACATACATGAATAAACTATTATAAAACATTTACATGGAAGATAGCAATAACCCCGGTAAATACTTACGAATAAGTAATTCTCGGATAAAAATGAGATTTGAAAAATTATCCCTTACCTTATGTCTGATATGCTTTGTATGTATCTGAACCTCCTGTATAATGATTTAAATAATGTCATTGACTTATTAAAGAATCATATTCATTGTTATGATATCATATATGGTTCCCTTATGACTTTATATTACCCTTTCTTTTGTAAATTCCATGTTAAAGAGTGTATTGGGTAAAATCGTTTCATTTGTCGTCCGTGTTTTGACTTGTAATTATTCATATGATTACTTAGATCACGATTACATAATTCCAGAATATAAAACATGATTTATATATAATATATATTCAGAATATACATATATATAATAGATCCAAAAATGGAAAGAAATACACCGTTCATGGAGACGGTAGGCCGTACGTACGCATGAACGCTGTTTTCATTTCCTTATTGAGTTGAATGGAATTACGTAGATGAAATACATATATAAATAAATCTAGTATATTTATAATGTCATGTATTTCATTATTATTTCTTATATATACTTTATAATCATTCTTAAATGGTTAAAATTGATAATGAATCTCATCGCGTCGTGGAGACGGTAGTCCGTACGTATGCACCAGCGATGATATCGTTTCCATAATTATTGAATTGAACTAGAGTGGATAATACATTATAACAGAATCAGTATGATGTTATAATAACTATGTATAGTTATTCTTTACACCATTATACCCATCCATGTAAGGTGTTGGTGGAAAAACAGATTACACCACGGCGTGGAGATGGTATTCCGTACGTACGCACGCGCGGTGATTTTGTTTTCCATGGGATGGATAGAAGGTGAAATGGGATTGTTTCATATTTATAATAAAAAATAAGTATATTAGTTATACTGATGTTATTACTTTATAATGAAAAAACTATAGAAGAAGAAGTTGAATAAGAAAGAAGCTTTAAAGAATCGGGAGAAGAAATTTCCTCTTCTTCGATACGCCTCTTTAAAACCTCCTCTTAGGGCACTAAGATTGGTCTTTAAAGTAGACCAGAACCTCTAGGATGTTTCTTGGGAAGTGTAGAAGATAAGTTTGCAGGGTTTGGCCGAGCTTGAAGGCTCAAATTGGTGTGAGGTGGAGAGGGAGGAGGTTCCCTTTTATAAGGGAGGAGAGGGGCACCTTTGGAATTCTTAAAAATATTAATTTATAATAAATATAACCCCACCTAAAAAACTCCAAAAAAGACTCATATTCTAATATTATATGATATAGGGTTGTAATATCATCAACCAAACAAATTTAGACATGTTTGGATCTTATTTTAAACCTTATCATTTTGATTTATCCTTATTTAATCTATTTAAGTTTATTTGTTGTAATAAAATTCTAAATTTTAAATTATAAAAAATAATTACTTATTTGTTGTGAATTTTCAATAATTGTTTACTTTATAACATTATAGACCATATCAATTTAAATTTATAATTTTTAAATATATTTGGGATTTTTAAAAAATTTTATAATAGGTTATTGTTATAAAATAACAATAGTGTCAATTTTGACACTACTCATTTATTTGAATTTAAATAAAATATATACAGAAGATATATTCAAAAAAAAAGCTTTAATAGATTCATAAAATGACATATGTATCTATAAAATTAGTGGATCACATTAAATAGTTCATATAATATTTATTTTATTATTTTTAAAACCATTTATTTGGTTTATCTCTTAATAAAATAATTACGACAACATTTTTGTATAATTATTTAATATACTTATTTGTTGCATAAAAATTTAAAATCAAATCCTATGATGACGATAAATCTATTACCTTTCACAATAATAATTTTACTCGAATTTATCATCTTAAAATCACAATATTTAAATTGTTATATTTATTAAATAATGAAGGTGACAACTTTGGCATCATTTAAAATAAAATAATATAAGTGTCATAATCACATTTATAAGGATCCAAACGGTTATATATTAGGTCATTGGATGATTAAGGTGTATATATACACTACCAATAAGTTTTGGTCAGGTTTGTGGGCCTTTTAATGGGTATTATTATTTCAATAAAAACTATATTACTTATTTTCCACTTAATAAATAATTTCTGTATCATTAATGTATCACCATTAATGAAAATTATTTAATCCCTAAAAATTATAAATAAATTATCATGATGTATATAATTTTATTAGATTTCTGTAGACTATTCATGTTTGAAGTTTTATGATGTTTATCACTAAATTAAAATTATTATACTTATAAGATTTAAGAGAGTGACATGTTGTCACTTTCTTTGGTTTTAATAATAATTAAATTATTTTCACGGTCAAAAGTCCATAAAATGAACCTAATCTGACCCTTAGTTGATATTGGTTTACTTTTAGAAATCCAATAGAATTTTTTCATGTGTTAGGGTAATTTTATAATATTATATTTACCCTTAATTACCTGATTTACCTTTAACTATGGTAAATAAAATTTACCGTAGTTATTATTCAGAATTCCCAAAAATAAAAAGTATCCTATTAACATAATTTGGACCCACTGATTCCAAATATGGAATCCATTTTTTCAAATTCAATACACAGAAGTTGCAGAAATTAAATTAAAATAAATTCTGTTGTCGAATGAAAATGGGTTTTTGATTAAAACATTGCAAAAGATTGAATTGATTTAACCTACGAATTCAATGTAAAATCAATGCTAATGACATAAATTATATTAAATGGTAAAAATATATTATATTTATACTTTAAAGCAATTAATTATTATAATTTAACCATATAAATTATTACGATGAAAAAAGTTGTTTTTCATTAATATATAGCGTGTTTTTACTATTCATCAAAATATAAAAGTTACCAGAATAATACAAAAAAATTATCCAAAGTAAATTTTTATTTCTTGATTCCAAATAAGAATTTTATTTTGTCAAATTGAAATTATAAACATGTCAAAAACTAGATTTAAAGTGGGTGCGCCATCAAAAGGCGGCAAAACTGCATTTTTTTGAAAAGTACTTATTTTACCCGAAAAATTTATTTTGTTCTTATACCATTTTCTAGAAAATGTGTAAGATGAATAATAATGTTATAAAATTCAAAATTTATTTAATACTATTCATAACGGCTAGTTCATAATAATATTATAATAATATATCGTTGTTTAGTAAAACCCGGTATTGTGTACAACACACGATATCGAGGAAGGTCGTGATTGCGTGTAATGCAAGCCAAGTCAGGGTTGCGTGTTGTGAAAGAATACTTCATTGTTTCGTATAACAGAATCCAACCATATTTCATTTATAAATTGAATATATATATATATATACTCAATGTTGCGTAGAATAACTATTATCAAAATTGTGTGTAATACGATCCAAAAATAGTGTTGTGTATACTGCAAGATAATACAGTGTTGCGTATAGCACAAGGTACTCTTGGTGTAGCATACAACACAAGACATTAATGAAATTAAAAGAATATTTTTCATAAAATCTCGGGGTGTTACATTCTACCCCCCTTAAAATGAATTTCTCCCTCGAAATTCGTCGGGGTTATAAATGGTTTACTACTCAAAAGTTTGTTTAATAGAAACCCACATCGTAAAAAGGAATACCAAAACATGGATTTAAAAACTAAAGTATGAAATGTAACTATTACCCAAATTAACTCATCACTGGGTTTCCACGTAGGAGAACATAGGTGAAAATATGGATATGGAAGAAAAATCTAACCATCAAGTTCTGATGGAGAGTGGTAGAGAACATCGCTATGAAAAATCCAACAATCACAAAGCTATTGATTTGTGATGATCTAAGGTACCATAGGATTCATCGGATATAAGGGAAATAGGATAACATTTTTGGTTTTCAAGATCATTTCCCTAAAGTTGATGAATTAAAAGAAATACTTGCATGATTTTGGTACAATCTCACTATTGTTTGTGAATTGAACAATTTCCACTTCATCCCTTAAAGAAATGAAGTTGAATTTGTTATTCGTGATGTGTTAGCAGATCATGTGATAGAATGATGGGTCATTCCATCTCTTTCAAACAAAAGGTTAGCAAAAGTTATAAGTCCTTCTTATGGTTAGATTAATCGTATATGGTTCCAAAAATGAACTTATACTTCATATATCATACCGCTTAATAAAATAAAACTAGTTTCTACTAACCAGGGACTTCATGTAGGCCAGTGGTAGGTGATAAATGACAGTCACACTTCGGTTGTGGGTTTGATTCCCACAGCCTTGTCCGACGCGATGGGTTGTCGCCCGTCCTGCAGGTTTTCCTTTTTCTAAAACTACATTACTATATCATCCCATCAATAATATAAGAAAAATGTTCTATACTTAAAAAATACTAACTTATGTCCAACATAATCCATTCCAATCTGTAGGCTTATCCATTATATTGCAGTCCATTGTCATATTATAGTGAAAATGATTACCAGAGATTTAATATAAGAAGCATGTTAATACAATCGTTGATCCCTATATATCATAAGATATGTCTTGTTGGTCACATTACAAACGTTCGAAGGCCTTAATCATGTATTCTCTTGAAAAATGAATACCCATTGAATCTTAGTGAAAACATGAATGCAGTCAAAAGTTAACACTTTCCACATACCAAAATCCTCAAAATTCTATATACACAAACCATTATATCACTTAGTCCTTATATCAATCATGAGCTCATGAATACAATCAAACATCTAATTATCTTCTTATTCCTTCATTATGCGCGTATCATATACTTTACAAAAATATCTGAATAACATTCCATGGTTACTGGTACCATTCAACATATACATTCAAATACTTTTAGGAAAAACAATAGTGTAACAATCCTTAGATGATTCTTTATTCCATTGTACCATTAACTATACAACATAACTCTCGATAAACATACAATCATTCCACTACCTTCTAAAACAACCGACTGAGCTTCAACACTTATTTCAGCTCATATATCATTTGTTGTCTCCTCATCAACATCCACATAAATACTACCCATATGACCATTCTGATTCTCTTCATGAGATTTTCCATTAGGGAATTTGTTTGCATAATGCCCGTAAATTCCACATTTAAAACATCTAATCATTGTTGATGTCGTAGAAATACCATTATCCTTGTTCATGGTGTTAACTGAACCTTTTCCTTTGAACTTACTAGCTTTGTGTCCTTCTTTTCCACACCCAAAGCATCTTCCAGTTCCTTTGAAACAATCTCCCTGATGCCTTTTCCCACATGATTTACATGAGCGAAATTGGACTTTCTTTCCTCTATGATCATCATGAAACTCCATCTTTCTCTTATTATCTAAGTCGGGAAACTTACCAAAGTTGAGATTATTGATCATATTATGATATTTCTGATTAGGCAAAATAACGATGTTTGGACTTCCAGATCCCGTTTCATTTGGTTTCTCATGAAGAAAATCATTCCATTGTCCGTCATATCCTCCATTATCATGAATCTTCCTGTTTCCAGCCATTTTCTAAAACCCAAAAAGAATAGTGTGAGAGGAAAAAATCATGCTAGGGAAAACAACATAGTAAAGGGGGATCACCCCCAATATCTAACATCTTAGGTTAAATTCTAATATCGTCACCATAGTTCTAGGACTATATCTTATACGTATTATTATCCTTAGGTACATCCCTAGACATACCTTAGAAATATCTCTAGGGATCTCACTAACGTTTTCACATCCTAGTTTCCAAAGGTTGACTAAACCTTTCCTCTGATACCAACTGTAGAGACCCTAAGCTTAACGTACATGGACATTAAATTACTTTTGCGGAATACTTAATACATAAAAAAAGAAGACACACAAGGACCGTAATACTTTAGTGTCTTTGGAAACTTGGAACGTAATATTCTAATCTTGGTGAAAGATCTTCAACATCTCCCATAAAGATCTTCCACTTTTTGTTTCCTGACCTAAAACCTTTCTTTTGATCCTGGGGGAAAATAAAACATATTAAGGGTGAGCTCAAATGCTCAGTAAGGGTAAGCATGGATAAAATAAAACATACCATACACATTGGAACTTAAAAACATGAACATAATGTTTAAACATTAAAATCTAGAGCAACGACATAAAACATGGAAGTACATAAGGCATAGATCATAATGGAACATAAACCATGATAAAATAGAAAGGGAATAAAACATGTAATTGTGGAATCCATTAAGCACATGTAATGATTTCCATAGTATCCAAGGCATTGCTACCAAGACCATTTTAGTGGACAAAGTCCCATTCTGAATCGTGTTCACTCCTCGTTTCAGTCCTGTAACACTGAACCAGATTAACTTACCATTCTGGCCATGTCTATCTCATGAGATATAAAATATTTACCCAATGCATTGGAGGAATATATAGTACCCACAAATCTCATAATGAAATCATTCTTACTTGTGCCACAAAATAAACATACATCATTCATAAAAAAACCAAATAAATAAAATGGGTTTCATAAACATCATCCCATCATCACATAATCCATATAAAAGAAATGGATATCATTCCATAATAAGAAAATTGAAACCATTTAAATCATAGAGACATTATACTTGAAACATACACATATGAAATAATGTCATCTTAGATGGAAAATGGTTTTGATAAAACACTTGAAATGAATTCTTGAGGAAAATATCCTTTCTTCTTCAAAATCAATTTCTTTTCACAAAACGTCAAGAAATTTTAAAAGAAAAAGAATTTGTTTAAAATAGTTATGAAATCTTTTTGAGGAATCTTCATGAAAATAATGCTTTATAAAACCGTAAAAATCCTTTCATGCCGTATACGTTAAAAAAAACATTCTTCTCGCACTTTTGCCGGAAAAGTCAAAAAGTACCTCATAAAAGAAAGATTCCATACATACCATGTAGTAAAAGTCAAAAATGGGAAAAAAGGACTTTAAAAATACTTGAATACACTGTTATAAAACATTTACATGGATGATAGCAATAACCCCAGTAAATACTTACGAATAAGCAATTCTCGGATAAAAATGATATTTGCAAAATTATCCCTTACCTTATATTTGATATGCTTTGTATGTATCCGAACCTCCTGTATAATGATTTAAATAATGTCATTGGCTTGTTACAGAATCATATTCATTGTTATGATATCATATATGGTTCCCTTATGACTTTATATTACCTGTTCTTTTGTAAATTCCATGTTAAAGAGTGTTTTGGGTAAAATCGTTTCATTTGTCGTCCATGTTTTGACTTGTAATTATTCATATGATTACTTAGATCACGATTACATAATTCCAGAATATAAAACATGATTTATATATAATATATATTCAGAATATACATATATATAATAGATCGATAAATGGAATGAAATACACCGTTCATGGAGACGGTAGGCCGCATGTACGCATGAACGCTGTTTTCATTTCCTTATTGAGTTGAATGGAATTAAGTAGATGACATACATATATAAATAAATCCAGTAGCTTTATAATGTCATATATTTCATTATTATTGCTTATATATACTTTATAATAATTCTTAAATGGTTAACATGGAGAATGAATCTCATCGCGTCGTGGAGACGGTAGTCTGTACGTACGCACGAGCGATGATATTGTTTCCATAATTATTGAATTGAATTGGAGTGGATGATACAATATATCAGAATCAGTATGATGTTATAATAACTATTTATTATTATTCTTTACACCATTATACCCATCCATGTAAGGTGTTGGTGGAAAAACAGATTACACCACGGCGTGGAGATGGTATTCCGTACGTACGAACGCGCGGTGATTTTGTTTTCCTTAGGATGGATAGAAGGTGAAATGGGGTTGTTTCATATTTATAATAACAAATAAGTATATTAGTGATATTTATGTTATTACTTTATAATGAAAAAACTAAAGAAGAAGAAGTTGAAGAGGAAAGAAGCTTGAAAGAATCGGGAGAAGAAATTACCTCTTCTTCGATACGCCTCTTTGAAACCTCCTCTTAGGGCACTAAGATTGGTCTTTAAAGTAGACCAGAACCTCTAGGATGTTTATAGGGAAGTGGAGAAGATAATTTTTCTGGTTTTGGACGATCTTTAAGGCTCAAATTGGTGTGAGGAGGAGAGGGAGGAGGTTCCCTTTTATAAGGGAGGAGAGGGGAACCTTTGGAATTCTTAAAAATATTAATTTATAATAAATCCAACCCCACTTAAAAACCTCAACAAATGACTCATATTTGAATATTAGATGATATAGGGTTGTAATATAATCAACCAATTAAATTTAGACATGTTTGGATCTTATTTTAAACCTTATCATTTTGATTTATCCTTATTTAATCTATTTAAGTTTATATGTGGTAATAAAATTCTAAATTTTAGATTATAACAAATAATTACTTATTTGTTGTGAATTTTCCATAATTTTTTACTTTATAACATTATAGACCATATAAATATAAATTTATAATTTTTAAATATTTTTGTGATTTTTAAACAATTTTATAATAGGTTATTTTTATAAAATAACAATAGTGTCAATTTTGACAGTATTCATTTATTTTAATTTAAATAAAATATATACCAAATATATGTTCGAACTAAAAGCTTTAATAGATTAATAAAAGGTCATATGTATCTATAAAATTAGTGGATCACATTAAATAGTTCATATAATATTTATTGTATTATTTTTAAAACCATTTATTTGGTTTATCTCTTAATAAAATAATTACTACAACATTTTTGTATAATTATTTAATATACAGATTTATTGCATAAAAATTTAAAACAAAATCCTATGATTAAGATACATCTATTACCTTTCACAATAATACTTTTACTCGAATTTAGCATCTTAAAATCACAATATTTAAATTGTTATATTTATTAAATTATGAAGGTGACAACTTTGGGATCATTTAAAATAAAATAATATAAGTGTCATAATCACTTTTATAAGGATCCAAACGGTTATATATTAGGTCATTGGATGATTTAGGTGTATATATACACTAACAATAAGTTTTGTTCAGGTTTTTGGTCCTTTTAATGGGTATTATTATTTCAATAAAAACTATATTACTTATTTTCCATTTAATAAATAATTTCTGTATCATTAATGTATCACCATTAATGACAATTATATAATCCCTAAAAATTCTAAATAAATTATAATGATGTAGATAATTTTATTATATTTCTGGAGACTATTCATGTATGAGGTTTTATGATGTTTATCACTAAATTAAAATTATTATACTTATAAGATTTAAGAGAGTGACATGTTGTCACTTTCTTTGGTTTTAATAATAATTAAATTATTTTCATGCTCAAAAGTCTATAAAATGAATCTAATCTGACCCTTAGTTGATATGAGTTTACTTTTATCCATCCAATAGAATTTTGTCATGTGTTAGGGTAATTTTATAATATTATAT
Organism: Viscum album; assembly: GCA_963277665.1. NCBI lineage: Eukaryota > Viridiplantae > Streptophyta > Magnoliopsida > Santalales > Viscaceae > Viscum > Viscum album. Next base: position 398,727,617 of record OY728145.1, read on the forward strand.
TTACCCTTAATTACCCGATTTACGTTTTACTATGGTAAATAAAATTTACCGTAGTTACTATTCATAATTCCCAAAAATAAAAAGTAGCTTATTAACATAATTTGGACCCACTGATTCCAAATATGGAATCCATTTTTTCAAATTCAATACACAGAAGTTTCAGAAATTAAATTAAAATTAATCCCATTGTCGAATGAAAACAAGTTTTTGTTTAAAACATTGCAAAAGATTGAATTGATTTAACATACGAATTCAATGTAAAATCAATGCTAATGATATACATTATATTAAATGGTAAAAATATATTCTATTTATACTTTAAAACAATTAAATATTATAATTTAACCATATAAATTATTACGATGAAAAAAGTTGTTTTTCATTAAAATATAGCGTGTTTTTACTATTCATCAAAATATGAAAGTTACCAGAATAATACGAAAAATTTATCCAAAGTAAATTTTTATTTCTTGATTCCAAAGAAGAATTTTATTTTGTCAAATTAAACTTATAAACATGTCAAAAACTAGATTTAAAGTGGGTGCGCCATCAAAAGGCGGCAAAACTGCATTTTTTGAAAAATAGTTATTTTACCCAAAAAAATTATTTTGTTCTTATACCATGTTCTAGAAAATGTGTAAGATGAATAATAATGTTATAAAATTCAAAATTTCGTTAATAATATTCATAACGGCTAGTTCATAAAAATATTATAATAATACATCATTGTTTAGTAAAACCCGGTATTGCGTACAACACATGCTATCGAGGAAGGTCGTGATTGCGTGTAATGCAAGCCAAGTCAAGGTTGCGTGTTGTGAAAGAATCCTTCGTTGTTTCATATAACAGAATCCAACAATATTTCATTTATACATTGAATATATATATATATATATATACTCAATGTTACCTAGAATAACTATTATCAAAATTGTGTGTAACACGATCCAAGAATAGTGTTGCGTATACTGAAAGCTAATACGGTGTTGCGTATAGCGCAAGGTAATCTTGGTGTAGCATACAACACAAGACATTAATGAAATTAAAAGAATATTTTTTATAAAATCTTGGGGTGTTACAATTTTTGTACCATTGTTTTTTCCTGCAACAAGTGTTTTCATGTACCAATTCAAAAATTAGAAAATTAGTGTCCTGATGTATGGATACATCGGTTGTGGAATCATCACTGGGGTCCCTCGCCAGAAAGACAAACTCGAAACATTTAAAATTGTTTCCTCAAACCAACCTCACAGACTCACGGTCCTAAATTAGAATTGATTTAGGAGTTACACTTGTTTTGTCAAAAGCGGTCCATAGACCTACTGTGGTCTGTATACCTACATCCATGGTCGGTAAACCTACATTAATGGTCAACCACCTTAGTCAGTCTACCAATTGTGTTGTAACTCCACCCATTTCCAACTATCATGGTCAACCACTGCTATCGGTTCACCCATGATCTCTTGAGTTTTCGCGGCACTGCGGTCGAGAATCATGGTTTGTTGCAACCGAGCTTCACCCCGGTTGCCCCAGATCTAACATGGGCTTAGGCCAACCCAACCTGCCAACCCAACCGAACACATCTAGCTATCCTGGACCACCTGTCTTAGCTCACTCTCTGTCACCACCACCGCTCTGCATCCACCTCTGCCGCTGCCGCCACATCCGCTGTCACCGTTCCCAGCTGCCCATGGCTTTACCACCCACATGCGCTACACCACCGCAGGCCTCCATCGGCCACCAGCCACCGCCGCCGTGCCAGTGGTCCCTTTAGGGGACCACCATGCCTCCTCCAATGCCCGTGAACCCAAAAATTCCTAGATCCGAGATCCTTGGGTCATAACCTTCTTAGATCCATCCTCAATTGTAGATTCACCTCGAATCCAGGGGTTCGATCAAGTTCGGAACCACCCGACGACGTCGAGCTGGGAACCATAGGGTTTCAATAGAGAATAATGTAATAAACAAAGGGAGGAAAGCATAATAAAATCAAGAGGTAGGAATCTTAGTCGATGTTCATGTCGATCTTGGTTGGTCACCATTAGACTGGTTAATGAAATCCAAACAAAAATAAAGAATTAATTCCCAATAATCTCACAAAAATAACCCATCACGCAAACACGATCGATCTGCGGGATAATATGTTTGTATTTTAAGTTAAATTAATCATGGAAATCAAGAATGGGGAATAAAAGATTGTATCAAAATTCCTAACTCGATTTGGATCAGTCGTCGATGAATAACGATCGTCATGTCATCATAATTGGAGAGATCTTCCATGATTAGTGTCCATCGACCTCTGATCTTAGGTTCCATAATCGTTCATCAGATAGGATTTCCAGAGCTTTCTACAATGATAATTTTGAAGATCTAGGGTTATGAGGCTAACCATAGAATTCTGACATAAGGACACCATTAAGCAATAAGACAAGTCACTGCATCAAAAATAATTTTTATTAAATTATTTTATCTCCTTTATGTTTCACATCAATTTTTTCAGAGTCAACCCATACTGACAAATGTTAGATTGATCATAGGGTAAAGTCTCTATTTTAATGCCAATAGATCCCTCTAATTTCTGATCCAGAAGCCTATTTAAGAGTTATTCCACTTTTTTTTAGGAAAAAACGCTCACGCGTTCTATTAAATATTTAAATAATTTTCAAACATTTTTTCCTAGCACACAAAGACTCAGAATCATACACCATCTCAGCACCTGGTTTCTAAATCAATCAATATAATATCTAAAAAAATTACATAGAAAAAATCTAATATTTTACACTTTACATGAAACAAAAAGTTTAAAAGAACCACATTATAATATTAAAATAATATTATTAAAATGGTAATGTAAGAAAATAGCTATTATATTTTGGGGGAATAAAGATGATTAAACACATTATAATAGATATATATATCCTATACTAAATTATTTTTTTGAGTATTTTTTAGGAAATAAGAAATATTTTTTAGGTAAATCTTTATATTCCTCAAAAAATATGCTTTCTAAATTTTTTTTTATTTTTTTGTGAGTGAATATTAAAAATATTTTCTTGAAATTTTCAAAATTTTATTTTCTCAAAATATTATCATTTTTTAAATAATCATATCAAAATTATATTAAGGTAAAACTTTAGGTTATTTCCAAAAAATTTATATTTTAGTTAATGGGGAAAAATGTCATTATTTAATACTGTCATATCTCATTATTGAAAATACCTATTTTGTATTTAAATGTTATTATAAATTAATATAAGTTGCATATTTTTATAAATAATATAATTAATTATATTGGAATAAAAAATATACGTGAATTTGGTTTCAATTTATTTTTGTGCTTAAAAATGAATGTTTTTAGAAACTTTTTTCATTATGTTTTACACATTTATATTAACATGAATTTATATTAATTATAGGAATTTAATTATATAAAATATAATTTATTTTTATTTATAAATTAAAATTTATCCTAGTATTAATTTTTGAGATTATTTTAATGATGTTAAATTTTTTTATGAATACTAATAAAATACAATTTTTTCAGAAATACCGCATCGTTTATGACATAGAGAAGACATAAATATGATATAAAAATTAAATAATCACATAAAAATAATAATTTAATATAATATATTTAAAATATAATATTAAAATAATTTAAAACATATAAATAATAATTTATTTTAGGATAAACATGAACATCATATCTAGTGATGACGTAGAGCTTGTACAACATAAGAAAAGTAAAATTTCATGTCCTAATGATACCAATGGAGAAGTAAAAAAGTTATTTAAAAACTATTTTGGACCATTTAACGTATAAATTTTTATTTTCACAGATATTTTCTAATTTTTGATTTATATAACTAAAATATTATGTAAATGCTTGTGCATTGCTTATATAAGGCTAAAAAAGTAAAAATAACATAGTAAATAATTTTTATGACATAATTTTGAGTAAATATTCATGTGTAATAAATATAACGGTTTATCATGATCTTAATTTTGTTATTGTAATTTATTTTTAAATTTTAGTGATTGAATAATTACCTTAAATTCTTTTGTAACACTAACACATTATTAATTCAATTAAAAGAAAAATTAGAAAAATAATTTTAAAAATATTAAAAGAAATTAGATTTGGGCTGAATTATTATTTTTCATGATTTTTTTATAAAAATATATCACATGAGCTATTTTTGAAATTTTTATATGTGAATTCAATATCTGTAATTTTTTTCAAATTCAAATAATTTGAATAGTTCATAAAATTACATAAATATTAATTTAGGTTTTATAAACATTATTTAATTATTATAAAATCATAAAAATATTGAAATAGGTAAATATGGATTTTAATTTTTTTAAAATACTTCTATTAGATATCTATACGACCATTGTTACCTTATATATAAAATTACAACCCTTTGACATTGAAAATGTCACAATAATTGATACTATTAAAATTGGTTAAACTTGGGGTTAAACAAAAATATAAAGTTTTAAATGATATTTAAACATATAAAAATTTGATTGTAGGATTATATTAAGACCAAAATATCATTATTTTCAAATAAATTTTGATTTGGAACCATTTTTCACGAGTTAGACACGAACTATATCAAATATTTCAAATATTTCAAAAACAGTCATTAATTATATTAAAAAAAATTATTAACTAATTTAAAATTCATAAATAATTATATATTCAGACCATTTTGTAGGATATAGAGGAAATTATCAATCATGGCCCATTTAAGGATACATTTTCTTTTCTTGTAAAATTTCTTGAACCCTAAATAGTAAAGAACATAGATATTCTGGAATTTGTCAAACGAGTTAATATGGGTTAAAAAAATAGATTTGGATAAAAAATCATCTAAACTTTTATTAATTTTATTTTATGGTATTAAATGGAATTATACTCATATTTTCATTTATTTACATCATTTTGGATCCATTTTTATAATAAAAATATTTTATATTAACAAAATACAATATGAAATTCCTTGAATTCTCACCCCCAACATTATAAAAGGGCACATATTATCCTCTCTTACTCATACATTATAAGCCTCATAGATCCACCAATACCTACTATAATTGTATTATATATTCCTTTAAAAACATATATATCTTATAGACTTTCTTAAAGACCATCCCTTCATCGCTTAAGCTATAATGAAAAAGGAGATTCCCAATTATGTGGTATAACTCTTAACTGAGAATTTTTATCGTTATTTCTTATTCTAAATCCTATAAATAATTTTTATGAATTATAAAATAATGAAAATAGTATAATTAATTTTATTAATTGTTATTATTAATATCTTACAACTATTATCATCCATCTTTCTATCCTTTGGAAAGAGAAACCATCAATCGTGTGTATGCATGACTTACCATCTCCACATAGCAATGTCATTCATTTTCATCACCACTTTACATGGATTTTTATAATGATGGATCTAAAAAATATATATGTTATTTATGATATTTAAAATATTATGTATAAGTGAATTATTTAAATTTCATTCATTGCATCCATTGAAATATGGAAACAATATTCATGCGTATATACAACCTACCATCTTCATAAATGGTGAAATTAAATTATCTATATCAAACATTTACAGATGAATCTAAATATATATATATATATTTAATTTATTTTATCTTTATATAATGGTTTTAATTCTTGAGATATGTAACCATGATAAATACTCAACGGTCGAAACTACCAAACTAAAACATATATGGAAAAAGTGTTTATCACCCGGAATTGTGATTTTAATAAAGAATTATTAATAAACATGCGGAAAATCATTATATCTAAATAATATTTATTATAATATATATTAATATGTTTTATTAATATATTTAAAATATATATATATAATAATCATTTTTTGAACATTTTTGAAGTAATCATACTTAAGGTAAGGATTTTACATCTCACTTATACTCATGTGAGAAATATTCCCTAACCACCACTCGTTTCTTTTATGTGATGTATATACATAGACTTTGATAGGTTATTTCATGAATTTAATTAAATTAATTTTTTATAGTTTCATTTAAGATTATTTCTTCCATGGGGGTTATGATTCCAATGTTACAACAATGGTAATGATCTTTTCATCTGATCTTGAATTAATTGGGACTAACATTATATTATACAACAGATTTAATTTATATGTTATATTTACTACAGCATAAAAATATTATATTATTAATACAAATTTAATAATTTTATTTTAAATTTCTATTCAAGATTTATCTTTTATAGGGTTTTATGGAATATTTATTAAAGATTTAAGTGTTTCTTTCACAATCTCATCATTGTTTGAGATTGTTTATGATTAAGTCTCAAATGGTGTAAATATTTTATCTTATATGATACACTAAATTTATTTTCTTTTAATTTGGTTATTTAAGGAAATTACTCGTTTTTATTTAATTTTATTATCTTTAAGAATTGAATATTGAAATTATGTTTCTATGGAAGGCTGATTTTGTGTTTTTAATCGATTTGGAATATTCTTCATCCATGTCAATATTCTCCTTATAATGTTTAAAAGAATGTTTTTAGTATTACCCAATGATTTATTAAAGAAAGTTTTACACATGTTTTAAATTTTACAAAATGGTATAAAATGAATCTTTTTTTGAACATACCAAACATGAAATAAATTTTCCACCATCATGATTGCCAAATGATTTAAAGCTTTCGTTAAAATTATTAATTGTTCTTTTCATAGGAAATAGTTTATGATATTATGGAAATTTTAATTTTTTAAAAAGTGAATTTCAATCTGAAAAAGACATTTTCCTCAAGAATTTATTTAATAATAATTTTAGGTAATTATTGTTCATCAATAACATTAACCACTTATTTTACATTTTATCCACTATGAACATGTTATGATTATATTGTCCTTATTATTTATATGGATGGTTTAGGATCAGTTGACTAGGGAAATTATTGAAATTCCATATGCCAGTTCTTTCTATGTTGATAGATTTTGATTGTTGAGTCATGATGAGTGTGTTTTATTTCTTATTATGATTAATTCATTCGAAATATTATTTGATGGTTGGGTTATGTAATTACATCGTCCCTAGATGCATCAGTATGTCTCATGAGACAAACAAGATTGGGTATTTAGAAGATTGTTTACCCATTTATATAAGATTATCTAAGATGAGGCCTTTATGTGATATTTACGATGCCATTGAATAATGGATTGATGGTAAGATTATGATATCCATCATTATTCACTTCATAATTATGAAATTAGTTATTAATGTACTTGTAATTTTTTTGAATATTTATAAAATCCAGGGTTAAATTTAAACCACATGTGATTATTTATAGGGAATTAATTGATCATCATTTATTCCTTTCATATTATTCATCATGGTCATGTTATTGATTAAATACAATGGTTTTTCAGTTATTTACCATTCCATATTGATTATGCCTTATTTATGAAATGTTTCTTCTACTGTACATAAATATTTTTGAGCGTTAGAGATCACTGTTTTTTTCGTTCCCCATGATATAAAGATGAAATATTTGAATTATTTCAGGGATTCAAATGGTTTACGATAACTATGTTATATATTTGAATTACAATGTAATGTCAGATTCAAGTAGGTATCTAGTTTAACAGAACTAATAAACTATTAAATCCATTTAGATGCGATTACTAGTATCTAATATATATGTGTTAATGTTACCACAAACTCTAGGTTACTGGGGCCAACTTCTGTAAAGTTTATATCATAGAAAGATTAGTATAATCACTGAAACAAGATTTAAGAAAACATAGATTAGAGATCCCAAGCTTATGTCTGACTTTGAGAAAAAGGTTTTCTATAGGATAAATTCATTAGTTTGTTAAGGTAGAGTTTAAGTCGTTTTATGAGATATATATCCATTCCTAGATACTATAGTTGGATGTTTTTTTAGCACACATGAATCTTGGGGTAATATCTAAAAAATGATTTTTGTTTTTATCTCGACAATAATTCTTGGGAATAGTGAATTTAACATATGATGCAACTAGTTCAACAGTATTAGGGGATATGATTGGTCTTATTAAAAATTTCTTTATGAACTATTCTGATAATTTAAAGAATAAAACGTATGAAAACATATGATATTCTATTATGATATTGGATAAAAAAAGTGCCTTGTATTTATATGTCTGTGGTAGAACATGAGTTTAAATTCATAAATACCCATTTTAATGTTTTATGTGATGGGAATTTTACAATATTAAAGTTATTTTTGGGGATATTTATGAGAATACATCCTTTTAGTTATGTATATTTTTTGTGAAAATGTTATTTGGGGAATAATTATTATTTTTATTTTTTAAAACAATTAAAAATATATTAATAAACCTTAGAGTTTAAAATATCATTGATTTTATGGTAAAAATATCTAATTAATATTTTTGGCTTTTTTGAAATAAATGACTTTTATAAAAAACCGTAGCAGTTAAAATATGATTTATTTATCAATGTTATTTTTTTGTTGTTCATCAAATTATTTTGAATCAAAGAGGAATTACATTAATATAGATTTATAAAAAGAACAACCTAAGGTATAAGTAATAACTCATCCCATCCCTAATGGTAGCGGGACTTGAACCCACAACCCAAGGGCGATAATGATACAACACCCCCGACTGGCCGATGTGATGTCTATGTTAGAATGAAAATATTTTAGATAAATTATATGACCTATAAATATTAAATTGTTATTTGGATAGATATTATAGGATCAAATCATTTTAAATTTTTTATATTTCGAGGTGATTCATGATACTTCATATAACACCTTGATATTTTATGAAATATATATTTTTTTCAATAACATTTACTCTCTTTGATATCTGGCATTATACAAAACAATGAGTTTTAACTAACCCTGACAACTATTAATATTATTATTTAGACACAAAAATTATTATATATCTATTTCACATTAAAACATGAACTGTATTGACTAAATTTTAAATATTATATATAATGGTTTTATATAAAAATTAAAAATGATAAAACAATTAATTATTTTTTGGTAAAATATTTATATGTTTTGAAAATATTATTTGCTAAAAAAAATATTTATTTTAGTAAAAAAATATTAAATGTAATTTTCTAAAATTTTAGAATATTTATTTCAAAAAATAAAGTTCATTTTTGAAATCTATATGCCAAAATTTTCTAAGGGTGAATGTTTTAGTTTTTTTGAAAATATTAATTTTTTGATGAATAGTGAGAAGTACATGTTATTATTGAAAACCACATTTTCATTTAAAGAATGTATAAGATTAATTTTTTAAAAAAATTAATGTAAAATTATTCAAATTATATATTTATTAACTTAATTTGGGTCATTTGAATAAATTTCATATTTAATTCTGATATAAAAATGTTTTATTCTTTTGAACATTATTCAATTTGGAAAACAACATTTTCATCGTGTATGGGGGTTTAATTATAAGTTAATGCTTTCTAATTATTTTAATAAAAAGTGAAAAAAAAATTAGTTTCATTTTATAAATAAGAATAATTTATATCATATAATAGGCTGATCTTAATTTTAGGTTAAAATTAATTGTAAAAATAGTAAAAATTAATTACCTGAGTGAAGGTTAAAATATTTTTACTAAGGATAAAAGAAAAATATAAGGTTCTAAATGACCAATAAACCTTTATAACATCCATTTTATTGATATATATATACCTTATAAAATCTATGGTTTGATAATGGCCCATTTTGGTGATTTTGTTTCATGAGAAACACATGGGTACACTTTATTGTTTTTTAACATTAAATGTGTATCCCCTCCCCCACTTATAAAAGGAAAGCCAATATACTATCCAATTTAAAAATAAGAAACAATTATTATCCCAATACCATCTTAAATTTCTTCCTTACTTCAATCACCACATCTTATAGGAAATTATGATATCATAAATGAAATATATGAAGGCTTTAAGTTAACCTAATGAGGTTGTTAGAATAACAGGTAATGTTTTTAACTATGCATCTTTGTTTTACTTCATCCTTTAACTCCTTAATTTTTTTTTAGAATATTTGAAAATAATAAAACCAATATCTCATATATATTGATATTTTATTATGTTAATTTAATAACCTATATTTATCTCTTCTTTAATCAAATTGGATATTAAATCATGACTTGTGTGTACACCTGAATACCACCTCACGGACCAATGTTATTCATTTTCCATCACCACCAGTCATGGCTAGAAATAATGATGTATTTAATATTTATATAATTTATTTATGATATAATTATACCTCTATAGTTATACTACCACAATTACCTTCTTACCTCCCATCCCATTGGAATGTAATAACGTTTCTCGTCTGTATGGTGGGATACCACCTCGTGAATGAATGTGAGGAGGTTTTCATTTATGTTTTACTTAGAAGGTAAAAGTTATATATTATAGTAATATATATATATATATATTAATATAATTAAACTTATATAATTATTAATAAAGATTAATTTAATTAATATATATGATATAAAATTAATCACTATGAATATCATATTGTGAATTATTATTTACCTTTCATTTGATCGATTCATCAAGATAATGGAAATAGTGTTCATGCATACGTACAGATTACCATATCCGTGAATAGTGTATTACATTTTCAATATATAACTTTAATGTATTATTATAAATATATATATATATATATACACAATGAATTTAAAATATATTTATATAATTTATAAAATTATAGAGATTATGGAACTATTATCAAAGTAAGAGGACCAAATAAATCCAAATATACACGAAAACAAAGCAATTATTATCCGAATTGGGATATAGAAATTGAATTATTAACAAGGTATTAATATGGAATAAGTAAATAATATATGGTTTATATATTAAATTATGGTCTTTTAATATATTTATAATTTACTTATATTATACAGGAGGTTCGGCTGTGTACAAAGGAAGTTGATACTTAAGGTAAGATATTTTTTTATCTCAAATTGCATTCTTTGGGTCATAAGTTATGTTATTCACCTATATTATTATATAAGGTTTATGTACTTCCCCATTAACATGTTATATTATTAATATAATTTTTTAATGATATCGGATATATCATTTTATGTTATTATTTAATGTTACCTACGATTAAAAAGAGTTCAAAGTGTTAAAGTTTTTATATTATAATCTAATTGTTTATCAAGATTTTTTTATTATTATTTCATTGATGAAATATAATAATATATTTATGAAAATAAAATAAAAATTTCCTATCCTCTTCTTATTTCATTATAATACCCATTTTACTTTCATTTCCCAATATTTATATATTGAGGAGTTGAAAATAATGTTTTTAATGAAAAATGACTTTATTTGTCATTTTTCTCAAAAACCTTTTTCTTCTAAATCCATGTTTTCTAAAAATGTTTTCAAATTTTTTAACATTATAAAAATGATTCATTAAATTCATCTTTACCCATGTCTAAATTTTCATAGAGTGTTTTAAAATGAATTTTCACGTCACTTTCTAAACAAGGCCCATTTGTCTTATAGTAAAAATGTTAACGAAATATTTGTCTTAAAGTGTACCTCATGAAAATATTTTCCACCATCATTACCAAATACTTTTATTAAATATTGAATCATATGATTCCATGGTTATCTTCAATGAAAAATATTTTGAATTTTTTTTAGGTTTTAAAATGTGATTTTCAAAGTGGATAAGCTATCTTACTCAAGAAATTTTCTATGTGATGACTGAAATTAATTTTCCCAATTAGATTATATCCTTTGTTATTTCTTATTATTTACTGAGAATATGATAAAGGGATTACATTATTTATTCTTCCATATGATGATTTATTTTTATGATCAATATATGTTTATGAATCCCATTTCATTTTAATGAGTTTTTCTGTGATGAAATGTTTTTAAATACAATTTCTTTTCATGGGTTATGATATGATGAATTATGTATGAATCCATTTCATTTCATGGGATTGATATGATGAATGTGTTATGAAGATCATTTCTATTCATGGGTTCTAATATGATGAGAATTTTATGGTCTTTTGGAACAAATATATATAGTTTTCATTATGTGATAGTGGTTAAATTATAACCAAGGATGATTATTATGTTATAAATAAAGACAGATGAGACCTATATATAATTTCAATTAATTGGGTAATGATTAATGATATATGAAATTAGGGGGAAAATTGAAGGTTATCTTATTTTTGAAGCATGAACATGTGTGGTTATCCCAAACATGTAATGAATTTCTTATTGGGTATCCATGAAAAAAGGTTTTTTATTCTTCTCTGTTTTCCCTAATTTTATGTCTTATGAAAATGTTATGATATCATAGATCATGTTTTTTATTCCCTTTTGGATTCATGTCTTATGAATAGCCATTATTTATTCAATGATTCATGTTTACAATATTTGATATGTCGGTTATTATTATTCAAATGATATTCTCATGTTCTCATACCATTATACTCAATTTATGTTTATATATATCCATTTTGTACCGATACTGAGTATCATATCTCACCCTACCTCATTCTTCCTTTCCACCAGTTATGAATAAAGGTTTTATGTAGGGTATGTTTAAGAAGAGTACTAAATTATAATATCTTTTTTGGAGACATTGAATATCTTTTATGAAATAATATTATTATTTATCTGGTATCTAAAGTCACTATACATAAATAATTATTATGCATAAAATTATGTCATATATTAAATATTCCACTGTGAAGATATATTATTTATGTATGATAAGATTGTGTAACTAATTTTGGAATTTTTTAAAAGGTTTGGTTAACATTTTTAAACTAGGATGTGAAAAATTTAGTGATATCTCTAAGTATATATCCACTTTTATTTTTAAGGACATCTTAATATTTAGAAAAATGTACTGTAATTTTTTGTGAGGGATGGAATGAGTGTTTTATAAGAAAATTCATTCTTTTATAAATTCTATAAGTGGATGTAGCTATAAAAAAGTTATACCTTGGTGTGGTAACTCTAATAGGACCCATAGAGTTGGACTTAATCATCACTTGGTGAAAGAAAATAGACCATGCTAAAAAAAGCTTTCATAGGATATGAATCATTATGAGTTTGTGAATGAGGATATAAGGGGACAACATTTCATTGATTCCATAATGAGGAAACATCATCCTTATTTTAGTGGTTCTACTAATACAATAGTTTACAATGAATATATCATTACCATTTAAAATAATTTTTTTCCACAAATTTTTGGAGCATAAAAAAATCAGGTTGTCCATATATCATCTGGAAGTTGATGTCGATTAATAGTGGGCTCAAATCAATAATACGAGACAAAAAGATGAAATTAACTTCATTAAATAGGTTAAGTTTATGTTCTTATCATTTAATAAGTGATTCTATTAAATTATTCTCACAAAAATGGAAAATAAATACATTAACATAAAACAAATAGACGATGAATCTATTGGATTAATATGAGGCAAATTTTCCATGACTTATGAGGTATTTTTCTCGTATTATCATCAAATCTGAAAGTAAGGTTGATCGAATCTTTAGTGGCTTAAAACCATTTCCTTGAAGGGAATTATCCATAAGGGACATCAGTAGTTATGAAGAAATTATTTTTTGTTCCATAATGGATGAAATTGATGTTGTATTTACTAATCAATCTCAAGGATTTGATATGAAAATAAATAAATAATTCAAGGGAAACTATAAAATCCTTATAAAAAAGAAGATGAACATTCATTTATTCTTAGAGTGTTGAAGGGAACACATATTAAATTGTTTTAAAGGGACTACTAAATGTTTTATGTGTGAAAAAGGATGTTAATTAAGTGGATGAATTCCAAAGTTACGGGAAGAAGATATCTAATGATACCAATAGAGATAAATATCCACAATATAAATCACTTACACTCGAGTGTATAAAATGTAAGTAGTATGTGAATTATTCAAATAATGTCCCCAATAAAAGGGAAAATGAGGATGATAAGACACAAAAAAACCTCATAAAAAAGGAAAATGGGAAATAATATGTAATAACAAAATTTAATGTGAATAATGATAATTAGGGAACACTTATCCTCCAATCCATAGTTAGGAATTTCATTTTTCATTTTGTATGAATAAGCCATATAAACATATTAATTGTCATATTATAGTGAAATTTCATGTGATTTTTATCATTCATTATCACCCTCTAAAAGGATTCTAGAATAATGAAATCACATTTTATATTCTACATTTATGAGGATAAACCCAAGATTCTAATAATTGTTTTTATAGAGGATAATATATTATTTAAGAAACTAAAGGTGAATTGTATTTTTTAAGCATATATATCTCCATGTAATATTAAATTAAGTGTTATAGATACCGTCATGGGTTTATGAGTTTAAGGATGATCATAAGTTCAAATTCATTGACACCCATTTTTAGTTTTTATGTGATGGGATTTTTTTATGATTAAAAATATTTTAAGAGACATTTATGGAAATAAAAAGTTTTGTTTTGTATATATTTATGCAATGATGTTATTTTAGGGGGAATTCCTCTACACTGTAGACATATGATTACTGTATTGGGAACTTTTAAGTTTTATCCTATCATTTATGTTGTGATAATTATGGCTTGTACTCTACCACCATAAATATTTGTGAAACTTTTTAACTGTCAAATAAATTATACATATGGATTATAATTCCATAATATATATTAGATACGTGGCAATGTTTTATGGAGTGCCACCTTCCATTGTATCTTATTGGTATCCATGATTTACCATGATATTTGGGAGAAGTATTCAGAATGCCAGGGATATGAAGATATATTTTAGAACTGCGTATCATCCCAAGATAGTTATACAGTTTGAGAAAATAATTCAAACCCTAGAGGATATTCTAATATTGTTTTATAGGCATTTCAAATATGGTTGTGATAAACCCCTTCTTTATATTTAGTTTTCCTAAAACAATTGCATTTAATCGAGATATTATAAGGATCATATTTGATATATTTATAGAAAGAAGGGAAGAACTAAAAAATATTATGATGAATTTGGAGAAATAAATCTATTAGGACTAGATCTGGATAAAGATATGGATGAGAATGTCAGATCCATTCGTAGCACATAAATGAAGCATAAATTCATTAAAAAGTTTCACAAATAATCATCAATGTGATGTAGAATTTGATGTTTGGGAGAAGGTTTTACAGAAACTTTTCCCTTGTAATAAAGTAATGGTATTTATAATGAAGGGAAAAATAATCCCTAGGAATATAGGTCCCTTTGAAATTATTCATCGTATGGGATTTTAGATTATTTATTAGAATTTACACCAAACCTCTCTCGGTTTCATAATATGTTCCATGTATATATCCTAAGGAAGTACATAATTGATCTATCATAAGTAATGAACTCAGATTTTACACCATGAGAGTATGATATTTCTTATATGAAACAATCATGAAGATTTTATATCATACATTTAATTTCTAACAAAACAAGACTACTCAATTGGTCAATGTTTTGTGGTGAAAAAACCAACTTAAGGAAGCTATGTGGAAACTTGAAGATGTAATGAGAAAACAAAAATCCTTAATTTCTTGTTAGAATGTGATTAATTTTGAAAGTGTAATTCATTTTAAGGTGGGTATAATATAATAACATGATCTTTTATTATTTGTTTTACAAATAAATCTAATTTCTATAAAATATTACATTACACACAACCCTGTTTTTTGAAGAACTGCTACAAAATATTAACAATATTATTTAAAAAATTAATTTTCAATTATCTGTTAAACATGGATGTAAGAACAGAAATAACTAAATTTTAAATATAATTAATATTTATATATATATATAAAACATATTTGATAAAAACATACAAATTTTTGGTAATGTATTTATATTTTTCAAAAATAACATTTACTCAAAAAAAATTCATTTCTTTTTGTGAAAAAATTAAAAGAAATATTTTAATATATTATAAAATTTATTTGAAAAAATAAACATCATTTTTTAAATCTACATTAAAAAAATATTTGGGTAATTTTTTTTATTTTTTTGAGAAGATTAACTTTTAGATTAGTTGTGAAAACACTGGTTCATGTTGGAAACAAATTTTAAATTTAAAGAATGTATAAGGTCAATTTTTTTAAATTTTTTTGAATAATTCTTTTCAATTATATATTTATTAACATAATATAGGTCATTGTAATAAATTTTATAATAATTTTTTATATAAAGACCTTTTAATGTTTTGAACATTTTTATCTTTGGAAAACCATTTTTTGATTTTGTCTACGACTATAAATTTGAATAAAAATTCCCCACTTATGTGAATTGAATTTTGAACAATTAATTCCATATTTTTAATGAGTAAAATTTTTATTATATAAAAATTTCAACTAAATTTACTGGTCAAAATTAATAGTAAAAAATGTAAAAATTATTTACCATGGTTAGTGATTAAACTTGTTCACTGGGGGTTGAAATATAAACTTAAGGTTTAAAATGCCCTAGAAACTACTAAAAAACTTATTGGATGGACATATTTAAACCTTATAGCCTATAAGGTTTGTTAATGGTACAGTTTTTAGTAATTGTTTTTGTGAAAAACATGGGTACACTTTATTCCCATAAAAAATTCCATTTGAATCCCCTCCCCCACTTATACAATGCCTCCCACTCTCTATCCTCTTCAAACATAAAAACCCATTTAGTTTATCCAAAACCAACAATATTGTATTTTTTAATTACATTCACACATCCTATAGGCCTTGGTGAGATTCTAAAGCCAATATTGGATATATTTAGTTCAAACCTAACATGGGTTTATAAAAAAGAGGTAATGTTTTTAATTATTCTTATTTGTTTTAATTCTTATTATTAATCATAAAATATATTCCAAATAAGATAAAATAATTTAAAAATTATATGACATTTATTGAAATGTTATTATTTTAATTTAATAACCTTAATTCAACTAATCTTCAATCAAATTGGATACAAAATCATCATTCGTCTATATGGAGGACTACCGCCTCACAAAACAATTTTTTTCCATAACCACTTTTCTTGATAGTATATAATTATGTATTAAATTTTTATAAATGATATTTATGGTATTATAATAACTATTTTATAATAATACAACATCTTCCTTTTAACCACCTAAAAAGTAGGAAAATAATAACGTCACTCATGTGTATAGCAGACTACCACCTCAAAAACTGATGTGATATGATTTTCATTTTTATTTTACATGGATGTTAGTAAAGATAGCTAAAATTAATATATAATATTTTTTAACATAATATACTTATATAATTTTAATATGAAAAATACCTTCTTACTTTCTATTCTATTGGGTAAACAAATTTTTGTGTGTGTGTATAGTGAACTACGTCCTCGTGAAATGATGTTATTCATTTTTAACTACCATTTTGAATACAAGGTAATAAGGATACAATTAATGAATATATGTAATATATATATTAAATCATGATATGTCTATAAGGTTGAATTATAATTTTCCATCCCTTCATTCCATTCATTGGAAAAATGTAAACAGTGTTCAGTAGTACATAAAATCTACCGTCACCAAGAATAGTGTATTTCATTTTATATCTATAAATTCTATTGATTTGTAAAAATAAATATATGATGAATATATATTATATTTATTTCATGTTAAAAAATCTAGAGATGTTGAAATTATGATCAATGTATGAAGACAAAAAGATGAAAACATACAAGAAAATAGTAATTATTACAAAAAATATGATTTTAAAATGGAATTGTTATTATTTATCTGGATAGTTTATGTTTATGATGAAGATATTTTTATGATACCAATTTCTTTTTCACATGTTATGATATGATGAAATGTTTTATGAATCCCATTTCTTTTCATGGTTTATGATATGATGAATGATTTTTAAAGACATTTAATTTATGAGTTATGATATGATAAGGGCGTTATGAATCCCATTTCATTTAATGGGTTCTTATATGATGATTTATTATAATATTTTGGTACAATTATGAATGGTTTTAACTATGTGAAGGTGGATATGTTATAACAAAAGATGTTTGATAAATTATAACCAAATAATGGTGGGACCTATATCTTCCTCTATTGTATTGGGTTATGATTAATGTTCAATAATATCATAGGGTACATAAGATGTTATCCCTAGCACAAATAATAGGGTACACATAAGTTTTTCCCATCCACAATGTAAGTACATGGGTGGTTATTCCAAGCCTAACATTTTATCTCACCCATTCTTGTTTTTCCTTTCCTAGGTTATGATGAACTATTTTATGTAGGGCATGTCTATTAAGAGTACCAAATGGGAAGATCTTCATGGAATATATTGAAGATATATCATGAAATAAGATGATAATGAATCTAGTCTGCAAAGTTATAAGACCTAATTGATTCTACCATGGAGTTTTTTATGTAATGAATATTCATTTATTAAGATTTAATATTTAGGTATGAAATTTTTGGGTCTCTACACATCGGGAGACATTTTACTGGGTTAAGGTATATATAACCATTATGATTAATAGAGAATATTATTTTGGAAGAATTAATTTGTTTTATAGGTGTATAATGATGGGTATGTGATAATATTTTAGGTTAAAGAATTATTTAAGGTTGATGTTGTTGAGGTTATTTGGGATATAGGTTTATTTTTTATGTAATAATATATGTTAATCCTTTGATTTTATTATTTAATTTTAGAGAATAATCAGTTATATATATATACGAAGGTTAATTAATTTTGGTTATTATCTTACTTTGTACCAAACATTTTGGTTTTATTATAGATAGGGAAAATATATTTTTAAACTTTTTTTGGTTGTGCGATCCATTCGGTGTTTAATTTTTTCCTCATATAAAAATAAATTCATCTTTAATAATCATCATTTGGGGAAAAAGAAGTGATTTTTCAAGAACATGATTAAGGGATGAAATTATTATTATATTATATATTTATTTCCTTATGTTCAATTTCTATATTGATAAAGAAGTTTCTCAACACTACAAAAAGGATCTTGAAACAAAAAATAGTAGCCTATTACATTAATTTCAAATGAATCGATGATATTTTTCAAACCTTATTAATTTATTATTTTTTGTTCAGTAACTTTATCAAGATCATTCGAATTATTTTTATCAATGTTCTTTATAACTCTCCATAATTATTTAGAGATTTCACATTTATTCTATGTATATATATTTAATTAAAAATAATGTTATCTTATTTAGAATCCTATTTATTATTTTTTCCAGATGACCTTCATATTTCCCTTTTCCTTTTTATGGGTATCTTTTATTGTCCCTCTGTATGATGTTGTTTTTCAATAAAAATTGAATGTTTGATGATCATGATAAAATTGTAATGGAGATATTCATTTAAGGGGGAATAATGTAACACACTAAGATATTCGAATATTTCCCTTGAGAAAAAATAATTTTTTTGATAGCTTGCGTTCCATGCTAAACTGAGATTAAACAAACATTATTATACTATTAAAATATTATTATTCAAGTGTTATAGTTATAACATAGCTGTTAAATTGGTGTGTATGAATAAGATTAAACACATTGTAAAATATTAATAAAGGTCATAATTAAAATAAATATATTTACTCTTTCAAATTAAATAATAACTCAGTTTTTAGTAAAGTCAATTTATCCTTCTAAAAATACATTTTTTTTCAAAAATGATTTTATTACTTTTTATGAGAAAATATTAATTTTTTAATGAAATTTTATAAAACATAATTCATAGTAACAATATCATTTTTCAAATTATCATATCAAAATTACCATATGATGTAATATTGGGACTTTTTTGAGAACATTGAATTTTCATTAAATAGGGAAAAATACTGATTTTTATACTACTATAATATAATTTAACTAAAAAATCCCAATAGTATTTTTTTATTTGATGATAAATTAATATATATGTAATTTATATTTAAATAATATAATTAATTACAATGAAATAAACAATAAAAATGATATTTTAAGTTCATTTTTTGGTTTAAGAACACATTTTTTCAAAAAATAGTTTTTCCTTTCATTTTATTGATTTATATTATAATTATTTTTTATAAATTATTTTAATATAATTTTATTAATTATAAATTATTTTTTATTCATATCTAAAAATTAATAATAGTTTTAATTTTTTCCATTTTTCTGAAGAAGTTGAATTTTTGGTGAATAGAATAAATTTCGTTTTTAAGAAATATCATATATTTTCTGATATCGTAAAGAAATAAATATGATATAAATATTTATTAAACTTATTTAATTTATAATCTATGATAATATAATAATAATATAACATTTGAATAATTAAAAATAGATAAATTATAATTTATTTTAGGATTAATATGAAAATCATTTTCAGTTCCAATACAGTGCTTGCATAAGACTAGAATAGTCAAATTTAATTTCCTAATGATAATAATGTAGATGTAAAAATTAAATGCATTATTTTTTTTGTAAATGTTATATATTAATTATTATTTTATTCATTTTTTCTAATTTTTGTGTTATATTGAAAAAATTGCATCCAAATTCTTATTCAATGCTTACGTGAGGCTAGAAAAGTCCGAATAACTTGCCAAATAAGTTGTCATGAATTATATGTATGTAAATATTCATATTAACTGAATTTAAAGGATTATATTAAACTTAATTTATTTATTTATATGATGAAAATAAAATTTTAATTTATATTAATTGTATAATTACCTTAAATGCTAATGAAACACCAACAAAATATTAATTAAATTAATAGAAAGATAAAATAAATGCTTTTAAAAATAGTAATATCAATAAAATTTGGATGAATTGTTATATTACATGGATTTTTTAGATAAATATTAAATATTATGATTTTTCTGAATGTTTTATATATGAAATCAAATACTATGAAGTTTTATTCAAATCCAAATTATTTGAATTGTTCTTCAGACGACAAAAAGAAAATTTTATGTTAAATATTATTTTAATAATTTATTTAATAATCAAAAAAATATTTTAATATTTCAATAGTTATGATAAATGGTTTAGAATTTCATTTTTGTTACCATTTATTATCCAATTGTTAACTTATATGTAATATTATATCCCTTTAATATTAAAAAATCTATTGTCATAGTTATGATTAAAATTGGTTAACCATAGGGTTAAAAAAAAGATATGGTTCAATATGATTTATAGTCATTTAAAATTTTTATTGTATTATTATATTAAAACTATATATTCTTTATGTTCAGAAAAATATAAATTTTTAATAGTTTCAAATGAGTTAGACAAATATTAAATTATAATATTTCACTTATTTCTAAAAATGTCTATATTGATATTTTATAATAAATAATATATTATTCAATGATTTAAATTTTCTAAAAAAACATAACTTCATTAACATTATTTATATGTAGTTGAAAATATAAAACATGGTTCATTTTTGTGTCATTTTTCTTTTTTATGATTACTTCCATGACCCTTAAATATGAAAAAACCTTGATATTGCAGTAAATGTCAAAAGGGTTAACGTGGGTTACAAAAAATAGAAAATGGAAACAAAATCATAAAACTATAAAAATTTTATTTTATGAGGTTATTTTCATTATAATCATAATATTTTCAATTAATATCAATTTAGATCCATTTTTTCATGAATATTAATTTACATTAATTAAATAATAAAAGAAATTTAAATAATTCTCCAACACTTACTTATAAAAGGGGAAATATTCTCCTCTACTCCTCAAATGTTTTTAGCCTTATATAATTAAAAATACCTAACATATTACATTTAAAAATTCATTAAATACATAAAATATATTTATGTCTTACCAATAGAACATCCATTCTTTTCTTTCCCTGTATGCCAAAATGGGATTCTCAATGAAGAGGTATAACTCTTAACCAGGCATTTTCAATTTTATTTATTATTATGAATCCACTAAATAAATGGTATATACATTATAAAATAATGAATTTAATATCTTAAATATAATTATTTATTATCATTAAGTGTTAACTACCATTATCCATCTTCTTTCCATTCCACAAAAAGGAATCAATTCTTCAGGTATACGTATGACATACAGTCTCCACTTATCAATGTAATTTGTTTTTCATCACCACATTACTTGTATGGTTCTTATAATAGAATTAATAAATACATATTTTATTTATGATTTTATTTTTATTTTTAAGGTTTAATTATTCACCTTTCTTTCATTCAATCTATCAAAAAATGTAAACAACATTCATGTGCACATACAGTCTTCCATCTACATGAATGGTGTAATTTATTTTTTCTCTATCTATAGTTTATAGATGACACCAAATATATGGAAAATTAATATATATAATATTTAAATCATGGTTAAAATTATTAAGAGGATAAATCATTTATAATTATTCATGGACTGAAACTACCAATCAAAATATTTTATGAAAAGTGAAGTATTAATCACCCGAAACTAGGATTTTAATAATGAATTATTAGTTTATGAGTGGTAAAATGTTATAAGTAAAGAATATACGGTTTAATATACATGATTAAGTTCCATTAATAAATTTATACTAAATTTATACTTAATATACAGGATGTTATAACAAGTGCAATGAATGTCAAACCTAGGGTATGGATTCCTCATATCACCTTTACTCATGTGAGACATATGTCATATTCACCAAATGTTACTTTTAAGTGGTGTATATACTGAACCTTTGATATATTATCTATTTAATTTATTTATATTCATTTATTCTAAAGTTCCATTAAATTGTATTTATTTCATGGGTGTGACTATTGAAAATCTACCTCAATGGTAAGTGTTTTTTATCTCAATTTGAATTCATTGAGATATTTGTTATATTTCACACATATTTTATTTTATATGATGTATACACTACCCCTTTAAAAACATATATTATGATTAACTATTTATACAAGTTATTTGAGGTTTACAACTAATATTTAACTTTTATAGTGGTTTTATTGAAGTGTTATTAAATTCATATGGGTTTATTTCACAAACTCATCATTTTTTGGGATAATTTTTCTTTAAGTCTCTACAAGGGGGGATTTATTTGATATTCTATCTTAAACATAGTTTATTTTTTTATTATGGGTATTCCTATATATTTCATGCGTTCATTTCATATTAAACTCTTTAGTAACTCAATATACTTTTATAATGTTTTTAAGGATAACCAAATGTTTTTTCAAGAAAGTTAGGAAAATTCTGTTTCCATGTAAATATTTTCATACATTTTTTTAAGATGTTGTTTTTACTATTCTCAAATGACTTATAAAATACATTTTTACCCATGATTATATTAAAAAAATAGTTTATAAGGGATAATTTTTTTAACTCACATAGTATGAATAGAACATCCTACCATTATGACCACTCAATGCTTTTATGGTTCCATTAAATGTTTCCTTGGTTCTTTTAAATTTTTTTCTTAATATTATGAAATTTTTAGTTTTTATACGTGAATATAGAAATAAAAGGGTATTTTATTCATGAATGTTTTTAAAAATAATTTTATGGTATTTATATTCATTAATTATAATAACCTTTTATTTTATATATGCGCAATGAAAGATATGTTGTAATGATACTATCTATATCCTTTAGATGGTTTATGATCTGTTTGACTAGGGAATGTATTGAAATTTCGTATTCATGGTTTTCATATGTGGATAGATTTTTATTATTAATTCATGTGGATTAAGTTGTATTGTTTATTAAAGTAATGAATTAATTGTGGCATGAAGTCATATATCCCCTCGATGCATCGATAGGTCTCATCATACAAACTGGATTTGGTAATCAGCCAAATCTTCAACCATTTATATAAAATGTATTATGAAAAGGCATTGATAGATTTTTTATGATTTATTGGAATGATGCCTATATGGTATGTTTAATATGCCCAAAATTATGAATTCTTTCATTATGTAATCATTTCTTGATTTCCATGTGATTATTTAAATAATTATGATATACATAGATATGATTCATGATTATGTGAGTATTTAAATGTAATTATTTGATCACTATTTTATAATGCCATATTATTATTCAAGATCAAGTAATTTATTAAATGGAATGTGTTTTTGGTTATTCAAATTTACATATTGATTATGCCTTATTTATTTATTATATCTTCCATTGTACATTACCCTTACTTAGAATTTATGGTCACCCTTATTTAGTTTTCCTTTCCCCATGATATAAAAATGGTATCATTGAACGATTTCAATGATGAATATTGTTTTCAATTGCTATGTTTTATATATTACTTCAAATGTAATAGGACATTCAATTTTTCATCTATTTTACCAAGACTATTTGACTATTCAGTCCTTCCATTTATGATCGCCTATATCTAGTACCAATGTAATAAGGTGGTTAATGGAACTAGGTTACTAGGGTTGGGGTATATATTGTTGGTATCATAGTATTTTTAGTATAACACATGGGAATATGATTTATGAAAAAATATATTAGGTAACATTACCTTATTACTAACTTTAAGGCTAAGACCAACTATAGGATAACATCCTAAAGTTTTGGTATGGTTGAGATTATAAGGTTTTCCTAGATATAAATCTCTACATGGATACAAAAATTAGATGTGTTTTGGTAAAAATTCATCTTGGGGTAATAAAATCAAAAATATTTTGTTGAGTATATATCATCAATCATTCGATGGCATGGTGAATCTAACTTTAATACACACCAAATTTGATATCCTCTATGAATTTTCTTAGTTCAAATCTCATTTTCATTATATTTTTTTTTTGATAAATTAGAGAATGAAACCTATGAAAACCAGTGATATACCATAATGATATGAAATAGACATATTGTTTATTTAATTAAAAATTCTAAGGTTGATCATAATCTTAAAGGAATAAATACCCCTTTTGAGGTTTTATGTAATTAGAGTTTAACATAATAGAAGATATTTTGAGAGAAATTAATGGGAATACAACCCTTTGGTTTAGTATATGTTTTTTGTTAAAATTTTATCTAAGTAATAATGATTTTAATTTTTATGGACATAAGGTCGATGTTATTAATAACTTTTAGGGTAAATGTGATCATTAGTGTTAAGATAATAATTGTTAATTAATATTATTTATTTTTGTATAAAAAAAGATGTATAGAAAACTTTAGTTGTTACAAAGATATTTGATGATTAATATAATTTTTGAGGGTGTTCATCATATTATTGGGAACAAAATAGATATTATATTAATTTAGTATCATAAAAATGAAAACCCATTCGACGAGAGATAGTTTTCCACATCCGTCAAAGCCTTGGAGCTTGAACCCAAAATTGAATAGTTACATGGGTGAAATTGCTACCACTATCGTACATGATGTTCTAATTAGTATGAAATTTTTGTAATTGAAAAATTTTACATATAAATATTATGTTCATTTTGTAAATTTTATTATAGGATCAAATATTACTGATGTTTTTGGATTTTGAGGTGACTGATGATACTTCGGGAGATGTTTTATTGGGTTAAGGTTTATATATACATTAGTTTAAACCTAAAGGATTCATTCGGGAATAATTATATGATGTTTAGTAAGTGTAATATAAAGGGCATAACATATCATTTTAAGATAAAAGTTAAATTAATTTTAAGGTTATTTGGGTTATTTTGGATATCAAAATACATACTTATTGAATGATCTATCATAAAACGTTATTTTTATTGTCGAATTTTAGAGAGTAATTTATTATTTCATCAAATAAAGGTTCTTTCATATTGGGTATTATGATATATTGATCCAAAAATTTTTTATAGTAAAAATAGGAGGAGTATCATGTTATCCTTTATTGTATTATGTGATCCAAAAGTTGCTGGTTTCAGTGATTCATGCGTAAAGAAATTCATTATGATTAAACATCATTTAGAGGAAAATATGAGATTGTACTGGATATTTATTAAGGGATGAAACTATATTTTTCAAGAAATCATATTTTCTTATTTTCAATTTATATATATCTAATGGTATTTCTAAACTCTTGAAAATTGATCTGGAAAAACATTATGTGATAATATATTATTTTTTGATAAATCAATGGTCTTTTTAACACCTTAGTAATTAATAGTTTTGTGGTGATTAACCTTATAATGATAATTCACTCTATTTTTATCAATGTTCTCTATCACAATCAATAATTAAATGAAAATTAAATTTTACCCCATGTACATATTTTCATATCCCACTATAATCCCCATATTTGGAAACCTAGTTAAGTGTTATTATAGATAATCTTTGAATTTACCATTTCTATCATTTAAGATGGAGTTTTATTATCTCTCTATTCATTTTTTATTTAAAAAAAATGTTTAACCTTTTATAATCAATAAAAGTGAAAAATGGAAATATTTATTAAGGGGTAAAACTAAACACATCTATATTTTAGATTTCTCATTACATAAATTAAATTATTTAATCACTTGTGTTACACACTTGTTTCTGAAATAAATGCAACTTTTTTGAGATACAAAATCACTCTTTCCTAATGGTGTCCAAAGGGTTTATTCATGGAACTAGAAACACCCAACGATTCTGTATCCAAAGGGGCCCTTTTTTAAAATTAAGCTTTCGTTAGGTTTGTTTACCTATGTTTCCTAAGTGTTCATATTGGTCAATAAGATGAGAGGTTGGGATCATCACACCCTTTTTAGGGGAATTATTGTCAACTCTAAGAATCTATTATAGATTTACGATATGTTCATGAATCCTTCATTAATACCCATGAAGGAAGTAGGTCATTCTATGATTGGAAATAAATTATGAACATGTATGAAATTCAAATTCATCTGTATGTATCTAAGGTTATTCATTAATGAATATATTTGTTGGTATATGAGGTTCTCCATCAATGGAATCCTCTTATATACTACGTAAATATTCTTTGGTCGTTATTACCATGATGCTAGTTTCTAAGACCCTCAGTTGGGAACTCTATATTTTATGGTAATCCAGGTAGAAAAAGACACTCTGAACTTTATTATCATCTAGGAATATGATGGTCACTATAGAGTTTATCACTATCTAGGGAGATGAAAGTTGTTTTTATATAGGGATGAAACCTATAAATGGGATTACAACATATCCTTGTGAAAGGAATCACAACCCACATTGTTCAGTTTTTCTTATATGGACACATCGAACATTTTAAGGTCACATGATATAGACCTAAACATATAGTTTAACATCTTGTGTCAAGAAAATCTAGGATAAAGGTTCCTAGTCAATGTTTGGTGTCGAACATATACCAGATTAGCCAAATGAACTAGGAAGGAAAATTATCTTCCATGTTGTATTAGACCCCGCTGGGAATATGGCCTTGAGAGAACATGTTTGATTTGGGGTGTTGGGTTTGAACCTCAGTTTTTCTTTCTACGTATCACATTTTTTTGGAATCAAAGCCCAAGTAGTTAGGCGAGTCTTGGAGGGGAGTATATTTCATTGAGAGGAGTATGTTTGGGCTTCTTCTTGAAGATGATACCCTATAAATGGAGCTGTAGGGGATGTATTAACTCATGATGGTTTGGGGGTTTAATTTAGGGATGAATCCTAAGGATAATGATTAGATTCAGGGAATTATGATTGGGGGTTTAATCTTAAGGATGTCACCCTTTTACCTTAGGACCTAAGTTCACTTCCAACCTATCCTAGTTAAAACTGGAATCAGTGTTCCCATAGTTCCATATTTCATTTGGATTGTATGGATTTCTTGATCACCACTAACCTTCAAGCCCACATTATTAATGATCAATGTGTGAAAAAAGGGGAAGTTAAAGATTTTAAAAACCACAATTTATCCTCCTTCGCTGGTGGAAGAGGAGAAGGAGGATGGTAGAAAAGGCTAGGGAGACCATGAAAGAGGCTAGGGATATGAAACTTCCCTCTCTTCACTTTACATTAGACATGGGTTCAAAGTAAGGAATGAAGGATAAAGACGTAGATGTGAGAGGGTATAGGGATCAGGTTCCCATCCACTATCTCACATAGTGGTTAGGAGGGAGATAGGAGCAAGAGTGTAACCTCCTAAAAGAAAAGATAGGAGATTACAGCAGGACGAATACCCTAATATTGGTTCTGCAGCTAGAGGAGGATCTAAAACCATTTTGGAGGGAAATGTATGTGTTATCCTCATCCTCCATACTGGAAACCATAGGTTCTAGGTCTCAGAGATGAGAATGGATGTACATAGTCCTATCCTCAGTATTTGATACTTGAAACTCCTAAAAACTATCCACAGGGTAAAGATTCTTGTGACCATGGTGATACATACTCACATGCACCCCAAGAATCCCAACTAACCCATAATAAATATTTAGGAAACCCTTGAAAATAGGAATACATGCCCAAATGGATGACACCCTAGTATTCTACTCTTCATGGTTGTTTAAGTATACAGGTCTTGGTGTAGGTTTTAACTTGGTCTCTTTTATGTACGGTAGAAAAAGAAGGAGAGGCCTTTCTATGGATAGCTTTGAATAATGCCTCAATGATGGCTCATGGAGGATGAAGATTAGGGTGAACCAAGGAGGCTCATGCAAGGGGTTCTCCATTGAAGTAGGCTTGGGTGCATGGGAGCATCTTGGGTGATTTAATACCTAAGAAAATATACTTGGGAAAGACATTGCACAAGCCATCAAGAGTCTCCATAGGTGTTCCCAGTGGAATGTCATGTAGGTCCCTAGTTAAGGAAGGTATTATCATGCTAGGATTTGTTAATAAGGGGTTGGGTGAATGCATCTTACATGTTTTGTATATTTTAAACACCATTAGGGCTTAATTTATACTATCACCCTCATATTCCCTCTTCTTTAGGTGTTAGAAACCCACCTAGAGGGTTTCATAGGACTTGAGAGAAGCAGTTGGGAGATCAGAATAACCATTAGCTTTCAAGAAAATTCATCCATCCAAATGAAGACCCCAAGGGTCTATTTATAGGAATATATTGGACCCTAGGAAAAAGTTTCTTGTTTACTAATTTGGGAAGTGAGCAAGTGGGTGGCATGCAGGTTATTGCATTCCGACGCTACCTAGGGGTTCCATAAGAGAACTTCACTTTGAGGCATTATGATTCTCGACATTATTTATAAATTTTCTCTAACTTTTTATAAATCATTTCCTTTTTTACCTTTTTATACAAGTGATAAAATTGATTTTCAAAAAAATTCCTCCTTCAGGATTGGATCTGATTGATGAAAGTGGGTCTAATCATGAGGAAAAGGGATGAATAGAATACATGAGTCATGCAAGATTCCTTTCTTGGTTGTTCACTCAAGAAAATTTGTCTCAAAATGCCACTACTATATTAATATATGTAAGGAGAGGATTTTATGTTGTTATTTGGGGAATCCCATATCCGAATAGTGATATGAGAAAAGGGGATGGTGGAATTAGAGGATGTATCTTCTAGGAACAAAGTTACCACTACATGAAAAACCCATTACGGGGGGTTGTTTTATACAAGGACAGCTAGGGAACATATTTCATAGTTAATAGTGGCATCCTTAGGCTCATAGACCCATTATGTTGGAAAATTATGCAACACCAACTAGAGAGCATACTGTATGGTTAGGAAGTGGAGATCTTAATAATTTTAACATTCTCTTTCTAATAGATGATGATAATTTATGGAGATTTTGATTTTTCTGAGCATAGAGTTTGGTTTTTAGAGAACAATTCCTGAATACAAAATTGGTATTTCAAGTCATGATTTCCAAATATTTGGGGGAATAAGATCTCTATAAACGTTTGACCCAACCACATGAAGTATGGTGCGTGTAGTTTTATGTCATATGACTAAGACCAAAATATTATGGACATAATGGATGATATATGGTAAAATAGTCCAAGTTTATTCCATTATGATTTGAAAAAGTGAACGGAAAAAGTGTAAGCCATGGAATTTGAGACTTTCTGGTTAGGGTAAAGGAAATGGGAAAAATATACAAGGGTTAACTACTAATTTGTGAGTTCTAGTATACCATCATAAAAGTTTAAAGAGATTGAAGAGGCTTCTCCAAATGGAGAAGTTCCTACTTTTTGGCAAACCCTTTATAGTTTATGTTTTATTTTAGGACAGCTAGGGAACATACTACATAGTCTAAACGTGCCATATTTAGGCTGAAAATACTGTTATGGGGGCTATTTTATGAATCGATAAC
Organism: Viscum album; assembly: GCA_963277665.1. Taxonomy (NCBI): domain Eukaryota; kingdom Viridiplantae; phylum Streptophyta; class Magnoliopsida; order Santalales; family Viscaceae; genus Viscum; species Viscum album. The sequence goes on from OY728145.1 coordinate 398,757,995, forward strand.
TAGGGAATGTATTGAAAAGAAAGGTAAAATATCTCTTAGGTATTATACATTATTCCATTAGAATCCGATGAAATATTGTTAAGATCTAAAATTATTCAATATTAGAAGTATGGCATGTGGAATATGAAATGTTCAATGGAAAAGGGAATCATTTGGACTGATATTTTCCTTGAGTTTAGAGTCCTTTCTATAAACCTGACTCATATGTATAATGACGACATCTATTATTTCCTTAGTAGGCTCTCTAAAGAGTGGACCCAAAATAAAATCTCACACATAGATTTTTAAGTTGTGTGCAGAAGATGGTAAATTTCTCTTTACCCCATACATGGGACTAAGATCTAAGGCCTATTCATTACTTTTTATCGCAATGATATGAGAATCAAGCCATAGAAAGGTTTCTGGGTACCATGTAGTTTAATGTCGTGTAGCAAGGATATATGGTGTTTCAACATGAAGGGAAACATAACAATGTGGATGAACTAGGGTATAAGAACCAAGTGTCAATATGTATCTAATCATAGCAAGAATCATGCCACATATAGTTCTAAAAAATATAGGTTGATTCACAAAATGAGAACTTGTATTAGATCTCCTCATCCATATCTAACTCATACACATGAGAGTAGATGTTATTTCATGTTGTGATGTTGTTGGGCCTAGTATTGAAGAACTAAACGTCACTACGCATATCATAGGAATGAGAATCAAGCCACACATAGATCTTAAATATTATCCCCCACCTTGATTGAATTTATAAGTGTATGATAATGGGGGTTTTCTTGAATATGGGTTCACATGTTATATGAGAACTATTTTTGAATCTCCTAACGTAGATCAGACTCATACATGAGAGAAATGTGGAATTATTTGAATAATGTTGTAGATGGTCCCAAGATTGAATGTCTTGGCATCACTACATATCTTATATAAGTGAGAGTAAAGCCACACATAGTTCTTAATGAACCATGCAGTTTAACATAATGTGGTAGGGATGAAGGTGAACTCACATGAAGTGATAGAAATATTTTGGTTGGACCTGAGAATGAATATATTGGGAACACTACATATTTCATGAAAATGAGAATCAAATCACACTTTGTTCTAGAAATGTTCCCTTTATTGGTTTGACTAATACACAGACGGGGTAAAAAGGGTTTTTTAAAATTTTGGATGTACCCAAGATAAAAGATTTGAGCATCAGTACATATCTTGAGGAAGTAAGAATCAAGCCACTTATAGTTCTTGGAATTCCCTTCAATTTAATGTCATGTAGTATGGAGGAAGGTAAACCGATGTGAAAAAATGGAAATATTGCATTTTGGGATAGGTTATTGTACCAAGGTGTCCCTATGTATCTTACTGAAGAATAAATGATGCAACACATAATTCTTGAAGAAAGGTTACCTATACAGGTTTGATCCATATAAATATGGAATGAAGGGTATTTTTTATTGTTGTGGTTGTAGATGGGCCCAGATTGGAGATCTAAGTGTTACTATGTGTCTCAAGGGAATGAGAATCAATCCATATATAGTTATTGAAGACTGTTCCCCACACTAACTGATTTTTGATGTGAGAAATAGGTTCTTTAATAATTTCTAATATAATGGTCGAGCCCAAGATAAAATATTGTATGAGAATAAATCCATATATTCAATACGAGTTTCTAGTATAAAATGTTTCATAGATAGGGGAAGGGTAAATTGTTTCTTTTATGGTTGTAGATCGGATCAAGATTGGATATCTAAGCATAACTACATATCTGATTGGAATGATAATCAAGAAACATGTAGTTATTAACAAACCATGAAGTTTATAATCATGTAGTGAGCACATGGGTCACCTGACGTGAAAGAAACAGTGTGGCTGGACTAGGGGATAAGACCCAAGTGTCAGTATATATCTTTATGAGGTAAGAATCTACCACACATAGCTCTAGAAAGTTATTCCCCATGCAGGTTTTATCCAAACACAAGTTGAAATGGTGGTCAAGTTCCACTAGGGAGTGGAAATTATGTGAGTTTTGGTTATGCCTCGAAGCTACTCATCTATTGAGGGACCAAAAGGAATATCTACTCCTGGTATTTTGGAGGATTCATTAATGTGAAATAAGGGAGATGTTAACCATATAGTTTAATGTCAGGTGGTGAGAAAAAATAGTTTTCTTAGTATCAAATCATGCAACTAGGACCTCATGTACTGCAGTTTATCATTGTGTGATAAGAATGATGATTCTATATAGTTTAACATCATGAAAAACAGACTTATATAATGCTATGTAGTTTAACATCATGTAGCTTAGATGAACTCTATATAATTTCACAATGTATTTCTTTAGAAACCCTACATTGGTTGGAGTTGTAGTGAGTTATCAATCCATTGATATTATGGAATAATCTCCATTAGATTAGACCAAATAGATGGAGTAAGGTCCCTCCCACATTGGATCATGATTGGGAGGCTTCTTTTATGGTATTATTGTTTTCCTAAGGACCAAAAACAACTCTACGTGAAGGAATGAATGAAGAAGAACCTTTTTGTCAGAGGACTATTTTATTTGGTTCTGATAGGCATCCAAGTGATGCAAGGTATTTAATCTTCTTTCATCCAGTTGCTCCAACTCATCCAATTGTTTCAAAGACTGATCATTTGTGGATAGCTGATCACATATGGAAACTCAATGATATGGATATTTAAATTCAATGAGAAGGACTGATTTTGTCTTGTATACTAATGATAATGGGTTTTCCCATGTTTTAGTATGAGTTGTAGTCTGGTAATTTCATAAGGCATGCAATATCTTATCATGCCGGTACTTATTATCTTTGTCCACCATCTTCTGGAGTATTTTGGATAGAGTCTTTTGGAATGCCTCTATTTTCCCATTGGCCACTGCATGATAGTGGGATGAATGGATGTATTTGATATTGTATCCATGATATAGATTATTTACCTCACTAGAATAGAAATTTGTTCCATTTTTTATCAATATGGTTTGAGGGACACCAAATATTATAATTATATTGGTTTTAATGAAGCTGAAAATGATTTTGGATCTAACATCCTTTATAGGTATTTCCTCATCCCATTTAAAGAAGAATTTAGCAGAAGTAAGGATATACTAAAACTACTTAGCTACAGTTAGAGGATAAGTACACACTATATCCATTCCCAGTGTAGGAAATGACTAATAGTATTTAGATGTATGTATCAACTATAAGGGTTTATGAATGAAGTTTGGATGCACTTTGAAAGGATGAAACATCTTAGTGAACTTTTTCAACTCTTATTTCATTATCTACTATAAGTATTTAAGCCTTCAAATTAGACTAGAAAGCATATACCAAGACTAGTGAGAACCATAGACTCGTGCATGTACTTCTTCAATAACATCTATAGTCTCTTCCCCATTAATTCATTTGATGAGGATTCCATTGAAGCCACATTTATAGAGGACATTCTGCTGATTTGGTCAATCATAAAGAATGAAATTGGTTTCTCGCCACTGAATTTTATCTCTTAATACTCTATTCATGGGACATACACAGTGTTGGAGATATTCCATGATGGGTTTCATCTATCTCATTGTAGGACTATACATCTTAGGAATGAAGACAATTTAATTAGTTTCCAATATTAGGATTTTAAAAAAAGGTGAAAGCACATGATGATGGGTAATTATAGTGATTGTTTCCTCTTAAATTGGATCCGCCAAAAATGTGACTTCATTTACCAATGCATTATCCATGGTGTTTTGTGACTTTGGGATGTAAGACAATGTTGGATCTGAAGTAAATTATTCCATTTAACCATAGAAAAAATTACACAGAGGTATTAACTCTTCTTTCTTAATGGTGTAATCCCTATTAATATTCTTGTTTATTAATTCTGAATCACCCATCACTTCCAAACAGTTTACTGGTACTTGGAGTGACAATTATATGATTTCAATGAGATCCTGATATTCTACCTCATTATTGGTACCACCTTCTGATAACAAGAAAGAGTATAGAAGCACTAGCTTCTATGGGGAGATAAGTACAATACCTAACCAATATTTTTGAGATTATATTCATCCATTATCTTCCCCATTATACTCATAGAAGCACTATAAAAATATATTTCCCATGTTCAGGGGCTGTATTGAATAGAGTATATTTCTTTATCAGGTAGTTTAGTATTAAATAGAATCTCCTATGAATATTGGGGCTTAACAAGGAAATATTCCAAGACATGGTCTTTTATTACATTCTGAGGAAAACATTGTATATTAACCTATTGTAGAATAAAAAACCACTATGCTAGATGTCCTGTTAGAATAGGACGATTGTGGATATACTTAATAAGGTTTTTGTGACAGAACAAGTGGAGATCATGATGGTGTAGATAATGCCTCAAAATATAAACTTAAAATTAATTTTTGAAATATCTTTTCAATATCTTAGCATCGAGTATCTACATCGAGCATGGTTTGAATGATGTCGTAAAAGAAGTTTTCATTCCCAATATCATTCTTTTGTGCAAGTCACCCAATGATCCATCCAAGGATATTACATAAAGAAATTGTTTCATTCATTCAACATGTGGAATTAATTTTTATGGGATAAAGAGGTATTTATTGAGGGTATCAAATGATTCTTGGTAGTCATTAGTCTATGGATATGTGACCCCATTCCCCCTCAATTGTTTAAGGGAAAACAATTTCCAGCAACAGTGGAAGAGGTCGAGGATATAGAACTTCCGTCTCTTCATTTTAAATTATACATGGGTCAAAATTAAGGAATGAAGGTTAAGGACATGAAGTTTATAGGGGAGAATGATCAGGTTCCCATATCCCATCTGACCTAGTGGTCATGAGGTAGGTAAAAGAAAGAGTGAAACCTCCTAAAAAATATAGGGTCTTACACTGGGATGGATTCGCTATAATTGGTTTTCTGGTGGGAGGAGGATCTAATTCCATATTTAAGGGAAAAGCAAGTGTTATAATCATCATCCTAGTTTGGAACTGGAGGCTTTGGGTATCCGATATGATAAGGGAATGAAAAATAAATATCCTCAGAATCTAAGACTTGGAACTCCTCAGCATTGTCATTAGGGTACGGGTTCTCATGATTCTGGGGATACGTACTCACATGCACCTAAGATACCTGACTGGACAAGAATGAAACTGTGGGGAACCTCTGACTATAGGAATACACACCCATATAGAGGACATGCTGGTGTTCCACTCATCATGGATTTCTAATTCCAGAGGTCTTGGTGGAGGTTTCAACATGGTAACTTTCTTGAAAGGAAGACAAATAAAGAGAGGCCTTTCCATGGATGGATTTAAATAAGGCCTCAAGGATGGATCATGCAATTTAGAGATTATAGTGAAACAAGGAGGCTCACACAATGGGTGTTCCATGCAAGTAGGGTTGGGCGAATGGGTGAAGGTGGACATGGAAGACCTAGGAAACTATACTTGGGAGAAACTTTGCTCAAGCCTTAAAGAGTTTCCATTGTTTTTCCCAGAGGTTAGTTGAGGAGGTCCCTAGTTAAAAAAGGTATCCTCATGATATTATTTGTTAACTAGTGATTTTGAGAATTCCTTTCAATGGTTTTATTTATTTTAAAATCTGGTAGGATGTAAGTTTTAATAAACACTCTGATTCCCTCTTATTTTGGAATTAGAAAACTACCTATAAGGTTTCTCAAGACTTGAATGAAGCAAATAGGCAGATCAGAGTAGCAATCGGCCTTCAGGAAAATTCATCCATCCTAATAAAGACCCTAAGGGTATATTTTTAAGAAAAAATGATAACTTGGGTTAAGGTGCTTGTTTGCGCAAGTTGGAAGCATTCAAGTTGGTGGCACACAGGTTGTTGCACACCGGCACTGCTTGGGGGTTCCTTGGATGAACCACTCTTTGAGGCATAATGATTCTTCAATTTCTTAATCTATTTTCTCCTCATTCTCTACAGTATTTCCTTTGTTCTTTTCACCCATGTGACAAAAAAATAATGTGAACAACGCAACACTGATATTAAATGAACTATGATATACTACTAAAATATTATTATTAAAATCATACATTTATAACCTGGACATTAAACTAGCTTATACGAATAATATAAGAAATATTATGAAATATATACAATGTTCATACACAAAGAAAATTTATTTATCATTTCTTAATAAATAAGCACTTAGTTTATAGTGAATTTATTTTATTCACCAAAAAATATTTTCTTTATAAAAAATTATTTTAAATGATTTTTATGATTGAATATTATAACTAAATTATATAAATATTTAAATTTTTATTCGTTAAAAATAATATTATCTTTGAAATAATTTTACCAAAATCTTCTTTAGGGAAAAATTGTATGTTATTTATGAGAAGATTGATTTTTCAGTAAACAATGAAAAAAAAATAATTTTTTGATACTTTCATAAAATTTAATTGAGAAAAACCCATAATGTTTTAAATTAGATAATAAATTAATTTACTTATACTTTAGTTACAAATATTCTATTTAATTACACAGGAATCAAATATATTCCTTATTTTTGTATAAGTTCATTTTTGGAAAGAAGAATAAATATCTATAAAAATTGTTTTTCATTGAGTTTTATGTGTTTATATTTAATGTAATTTATATCAATTAAAGGATTTTAATTTTATTAAATTGAAATTGTATTTTTTTCATAAATAAAAATTTATGGATGTAGGATTTTTTTTCTTCTGATTAATTCAAATTTTTAGTGAATAGAAAAAAAATAACGTTTTTTTAGGTAATATGACATCTTTCATGATATCATGAAGACATAAATATTGTTTAAAAAATTATTAAACTTATGTAAATAATAATTTATTATAAAATAATATAGATATAAAAAAAACTGATTCAATAAGTTTAAATTATAATTTATTTGATGATAAATATGAAAATCATTTTTAGTGTCGACGTAGTGCTTAGATAACATGAGAAAAGTGAAATTTATTTTATTAATGATAAAAATGAATAATTAAAAAGTATTTAAATCTTTTTATAACCATTATAAATGATTAATTTTATTTATATCTTCTAATTTTGGATTTATATAATAAGAGACTTATCCAAATGCTTTTGCAATGCTTGTGTAATGCCATAAAAGAAAAACTAACAGAGTAAATATGTCGTCATGACTTAGATATAAGTAAATATACATATTTTTTAAATATAATGGTTTAAATTGAACATTATTTTTTTATGGTAATTTATTTTTAATTATTAACGATTGAGTTGTTACCTTAAATGCTTATGTCGTGCCAACATAACCTTCACTCAATTAAAAAAAATAAAGTAAATGTTTTAAAAAATACAAAAAGTAATATATTTTGGTTGAATTATTGTGTTCGATGAATATTTTTGATAAATACATCATATTAGTGATGTGTAAAATGTTTATTTTCTTGTTCTTTTTTTGTCAGGTTTTTTTCAATTTTAAATAATTTAATCAGTTTTTAAAATTACATAAATAGTATTTTATGTTAAATATTAATTATTTAATTAGGTTAAAATAATTAAAATCATTCAATATGACCGAAGGGATGATCAATGTTTTAAAATTTCATCTTTTTCCCATTTATGAGTGAATATTTTATTTATATGTAAAATCATAACCCTTAAATTTTAGAAAAGTAATTACCAGGGTTAAGAATAAAATTGGATAACTAATGGTTTTAAACCAAAATATAAGGTTTAAAATTAAATTTAAATAAATAATAATTTGTTTGGATGATTATATGAAGACTATATAATCGTTATCTTCTATTCCAAGCATTTTGGTACAATTTTTCATGAGTTAGACACATATTATATTGTAATATTTTAGGTAGTTACAAAAATGAAATTAATAATATTTTATAATAATGTATATATTATTAAATTTTGTAAAATAATAAGAATAATATATTAAAAATTTTAATGGTCTATGGTTGAACATGTCAACCATGGTCCATTTATTAGACAATTTTCTTAATAAGTTTCCTTTCTTTACCCGAAAAGTGTAAAAATAGATATTGTGGTATTTTTCAAAAGGGTCAATGGGGGTCAAAACCAATAGATATAGGTGAAAAAAACAACATTTAAAAATTTATTTTATTTTATTATTTTAAAACATACTCCTTTAATTTAATAATTATATTAATTTTAAACCATTTTTTAGATAAAAATTAATTTTTATCAATTAAATACTTTTTTGAAATTCTAGGAATACCCCAACCCTGACATTTAAAAGGGAACATCTTATCCTTTCTTACTCACACCTTTTTATAATTTTATATCGACACATTACTTCCATAATACCATCCTATATTCCTTTGAAACATCATATATTTTTTGTTCTTTCAAAAAGACAAGACTGTTATGGCTTAAGATGTTTGAGAAAACGGGATTATCCACAAAGAGGTATACCTCTTAACTGATAATTTTAAATGTTTTACATATTATAAATCCTCTAAATCCATGCTATATATTATAAGATAATTGATTTTTTATATTAAATATAATATAGTTGTTACTATAATTATTTAAAAACAATTATACATCTTCATTCCATCATACAGAAAGTGAAAACATTTCTCGAGAATACCTATGTCTTACCCTCTCCACGTCTTGGAGTAATTTGTATTTCATAACCACTATACATGGGTGTTTATAATCAAGGATTTGATGAATTAAAAGTTTATTTATTATTTTAATATTATTTTAGAAATGTGAATCATTTAACTTCCATTTATTTCATCATTTGAAAAACGAAAATAATGTTCATGCATATGTATGACCAACTGTCTCCATGAATGTTTTAATTCATTTTTTAATATATACCTTTTACAGTTGAATATATATATTTATAAAAAATACATATACTATTTATATCATGATTAAAAGTATATATATTATTGAAGAATGATAAATACACAACGACCAAAACTACCAAATCAAAACTTATTTTAAAAAAACGAAGTGTCTATCAACCAGAGAAGTGTTTTTGTTGAATAATAGTTAATAATCAAGATATAAATGTTAAGTGTAAATAATATATGGCATAATAAATAATATTATGGTTCTATAATAGATTCATAATAAATATACAATTATTATAGAGGTTTTTTAAACATGTATGCAGTAAGATAAACCTGAGGTTATGATTTCTCATCTCACATTTTATCCTATGAGACATATTCCATATTCATCACTTGTTCATTTCAGGTGGTGGATATAATAATTCATTTTTATTTTAAATCATGAATTAATTTATATTCATGGTATTTGAAGTTTTATTTAATTATATATCTTCCATGGGGGTTATGATTCAAATGATACTATAATTGTATGGGATTTTCATCTCAATATAAATTCATTGGGAATTATGTTATATTATAAACCAATTTTTTTTATATAGAGTATATAATTACCTATTGATATATTATATTATTGATACATATTTATTGAAAATATTTTAATAATAAATTCAATATTTATATTTTAAGGGGTTTTTATTGAAAGGATATTAATTCTGTAAGGATTTATTTTATTATCTCAATATTATTTCTGAATGTTAATGTTTATGCCTCCAATAGGGGAATTATTTGATATTATATCTTCAACAGGATATATTTACTTATTCACAAGTTATTCCTATAAATTACAATGTTTTCTTTTATTTACCTCTCTTTAGGTATTGAGGAAACAAAAATAATGTTTTTTAGAAATACCAAATTTATTTTTCTAATCATATGGGAATAATTTTCTTCATTGTCTATATTTTCTTTAAGATGTTTAAAATATTGCTTTTACTATTCTCCAATGGGTTTTAATGAAATTATTACCCATTTTTTAATTTTTTTACACAATTTTTTAAATGTAATGTTGGATTTAACAAATTTTGTTTTAATGAAATATCTCACAATCATTACTACTTGATGCATTGAAGAATATATTACATGTTTCCATGGTTATTTTCCAAAACAATAATGTCCTTCATATTCTAGAAAAATTTAGATATAAAAGTTTAATTTCAATGTAAAAATGGTATTTTAATCAAGAATGTTTTTAATTATATTTTATAGTATTTTCAATCATTAATGACAATAACTCATTATTTTACACATACTCCACTAGGGATATGTTTTAATGATGCCATATTTATTTTTTGTTTTGATGAATTGTGATTAGTATGATTAGGTAATGTATTGATATTTTGTATTATTGTTCTTCCTATATTGATAGTTTTTACTGTTAAATAATGTTGATTAATTTGTATTTGTTATTCATATTATGAATGGATTAGACTTATTACATGACAAATGGGGCCTATAATTACATATCTACAATATGCATAAGTATGTCTCACGAGACAAACCAGTTTGAGTATTCAACCAAGCCCTTACTCATTTAAGTAAGATATCTTAGCATGAGGCCCTGACAATTTTTTCACTATGTCTTGACATGATTCCTCTAGGGTTTGTTTATAATGTCTAGAATTATTCATTCCATCATTTTGAAATTAGTTATTGATGTCCTTGTGATTATGTGAATAATTATGATATCTATGGATTAGCTTTAATCCAATGTAATTATTTATATATTATTCTTTGAACATTACATACTCCAACCATATTATTCTTCTCACTAAAGTTATTTATTAAATGGAATTTGATTTCAATTATTTACTTTTCCATATATATTATTCTTGATTTACTCATGATATCTTCTCCTATACATAACCCTTATTGAGTGTTTGAGATCACCCTTATTTTGTTTCCTTTACCAATGATACAAATTTTCAATCATTAAATGAGATGAAGGATTCATGTTTCTTAATATTAATTTTTTATATTTTATTTCTAATTTAATGTGATATTTATGTATTTTTATAGTTTACCAACACTACTAAGCTATTTACTCAATCGAGATGTGACATCTTGTATCTAGTTACATTAGAATAATGAAACCACCAACTTAGGGTTACTGGTGTTGGGGTCTTTAAAACTCCATTCTATAATTTTTTCTTCAGATAATTTGATATAAAATTTTAATATCCCCATCCTCATTCAATATATAGTAACTCAACTAGAGTTTTACATGACCTTGGGTATACCTTTAAATACATAAAATGTTACCGATTTTTCATGATGATCTATGGGGTGATATTTTAGAGACATATCATCTCTAGCTAAATAATTTGAATACCAATATGACACATTAGAAAAACATAAATAATAAGAAAAAACAAGACATAGTATACAAAAGGTTATAAAATATACTTTTTTGGAAGTCATTTCATTCAGAAAAGGCTCAACTGATTGCCTATAGGCTAATCATAGATATACATATACAAATATAATAAAAAAACAACCAACTTAATACTAAATAACCATGAGAACCATTTGTAAAACCATTCCATCATCTCAAACACCATCTATGTTTCTAACTCCATTAAAAAATTATTATAATTTACCCTTAAATATTTTAAAATCCATAAAGACTGTATATGACATAGAGTTCCCATGAATGGATTAAGTATAAAATAAGTTGGACACCACTATCTATGTCCATAATCAACATCCATATGTATACTATTATATGAATGTATAAAAAATAGAAACCATTTTATATTACACAACCTACTAAATTCATTCTCAACTATCTATGAGTGATCATCTACCTACTTAGAACAATGTCAAAGTATAAAGATACATCCATAGTCTATAATTATGAAGTAACCCTTATCATGTCAATCAATTCCTCTTCTCATGGAATTTCATGTTAGTCAATAACATAAAATAATTATAAGTAATCAATGATGTCACAAAATTACATTAAATCCATTTTAGAACATATATCATTCTGATGGTAAGCCTCATACTTTCATCTAATAGTATCAAACCACTAATAAGGACTTATATATTTACCCCCCCCCCTTCATAAAAAAACAATAACACCATCAACATAATGTTTTTAAATCTATGGAGGATATCTCCGAGAATGAGTGTAATGAACCCCATCATAGGACATGTCATATTTACACAAGAAAAAAATGGCTCAACCCCATGGTGAGATATAATCACTAACATCCAAGGCCACACCATTGGATAATCTATATTCCAATTTTTTTTGTGATATAGATCACCCAAAGTATCATGGGGTTCACTCATCATGTTTCCAAGGAACCACATCAACCATCACAACCCAACCACCACCACTTATGATACACAACAATATTAAAGTAATTAAGTGCATATGAAATATTTTCCGAGAATCAAATAAATCATAATATACACCATTACCCCTATTAAAATAGCACTAGGTATCTATACTGAATAATGAAAACTGAATTTGTTCTATTCTAGTACACACATAAATAACACTTCCCATACCTATTTATTATACACCAAATAACACTTGTATAAAACAAGAAATAGTAAGTCACAACCTACCTTGATTAAATAATAATCATATAAAATAACTCAAGAAAATATTTTTTTAAGAAAATGACTCACCAAAATTTGAAAAGTAAATGAGAAAAATTAGGGTCTTTTGAATAAGGAAAATAATCTATAAGATATAAAAAATATTTCCACACACAGATAAGTAACTATACCCACGGAAAATTAATACTTTATACTTCTTGAATAAATAAAAAGATTTAGGTAAATTCTCACTAATAAAATAAGGGGAAACATGAGATTCATTTTTGTCAAAGTCAATAAATTCTGCTGAAGCTATCCCTTATATCTTCTTTTATAACAATTTACCTACTTATGTAATCATTCTAAATTTTTTTTGAAAAATAATTACAAATAACTTTATAAAAACATAGAAAAAAACTTTAATTATCCAAGATAAAACATATGTATAACCCATCAGGGACTCATACGACATATATTGATTAAAATATTACATCTCATAGTGGTTCAACACTTCAACAATATGAAATTGAAATAATATAATACATATAACATTACATAATATATTTTTCTAATGTGAAATATTTTTAATCCCATAAATAATATATATTTCATACAAAAGTTGTTATACAAAGGTAGATGTTCACCTGGAATATTTATCCCCACACATAATATATTTCCCGAAACATTAGTTTTTTTATTAATTCATACACCATAAAAAATATTTTTTCTCTATTGATGCATAACATATTGGACTTAGGCATTTTGTGGATTTAAAAAAATAGTCATTCGATACAAAACCATTTTTCTTTATGTGCACCATTTTCCATTGTTAATATGTATTTCTCCTATCTAGTAATATATGATTAAAATTTTTCTAATACACAACCATTTTATGATAAATCTAAAAAAATAAAATTATTGTAAAATATTTCTATAATCATTTTAACCACTCCCAAAAAACATTTAAACACTTAGATAATACTAATTTCATTATTGAAATTAAACCACAACCTATAAATACATCGTCAACCTAGAGAATATCATGGGACTCACATCTCACCCTATACCTACACCATGAAAACTTCTAATGGGGCCAAATTCACTCAGGGACTCACACAAGTACTTTTATTCCTCTAACATTTTGGTAATCTATGTCCATGTTTAAGCATAACTAATATAATCTAAATAATTTAAATTCATGGGTAAAATAAAATTTTCAATGCACTGAAAGGAATATAAATCATCAACACACACAGGTCATGAATTATTAAATGATATAACTTATATAATAATTAACATGTGAAAAAACCATAAGAATTCTAGAAATAAAACTATAATACTTCAAATAATATATCCACATTTGTTTTAAGACATGGAACAAATGAACATCGCCCCTTATTAAAAAAATTATAGAGGTAAATAAACCAACATTAAATATAAAATATATCCTTCAAAAAACATTGATAGCCCTAATAATGATCCTCCCAAAAATATTGAATTACATTTATGTAGTTTCAACATACTTTTATAGTAAAAAGTAACTAGAATATATATATATATATATATATATATCTACTTATATCATATCTTATATTTTTTCTATAATAAATAAAATTCCAACACGTTAAAAATATCATATAAAATCATATCCCACTCACCATTATATCATCTAAAAACATATCTTCATTATCCTAAAAAATGGGCACTTATGGCATTAACATATGTGGAAGAGAAATATTATCCAGTATATAGATGTGTTCTTCACACCACTAGGATATGTATATTCTTTAATTCCTATAACTAACATTTAATGATCATGGTCATATGATTAGTAACTACATTATAGAATTATTCTCTATATCTATCCCAAAACATACATTGTTTATCTTTTAAGTCATATTTCCCCAACTTCCATCACATCAAATGTTTTTTAAAGAAAACCCATGAAATAATTCCATGACCACCTCTATGTAGGGAAACATCTTTTAATCATTATATATAGATGATTTAATAAACATATTTACCCCATATAGAGAATCATTTTCATCATCCTCATTCCATTCACTAGAAAATTATTTAAATCCTTATACACCATACCATACCAAAAGAATACCCCATAAATATTATAAATCATGCTATCTCCACCACCCCTTTATCAATTTTGTTTATGCTCATACAAAAACTTGTTACAGTTTCACGTAATCTTACAGTGTTCAAGATTGAATCACATCATGGTCTAATAGTACCATTCATAGAACAATAGTAAACTTTAACCACACTTTATCTTCCAAATAATTTATACTTGTGTGAATTTATTCATATATCTCTTTATTGTAACTAATGATTTCATTAGGATGAATTATAATAAAAGAACATGTTTTGAAACAATTCCTTGGGTGATAAATTGGATAATGGGATTGAGATTATTGATAGGTCCTTTTGTAAATAATTCAAAACATCCATGATATTACCCTTAGAAGAAAAATAATGTCTAGTACTCTTGGGATACCCTACCCACTAGAAGTTTGTCATGGTGTTTGGAAGGAAATTGTGAGATCATTTTCTATTATCCTTTATGTTATATTGTCATTCCTGATGATTTTATAGATTCCAAGGTTCTTAGAAGTGGTTTCCTCTGATTATGAACTCATTTCTTATTGGAAAAATAGTCCCATTAAAATTAAATTAATGTCTTAGAAATTATTCATGTATAGTGGACAAAGTGATGTCATAATCCAAGGATTGAATCTAGTGATGAAATATGAGATGAGCATTGACTCTTCTGTATAATTGATTTGAGATGTGATATTTCATTATTCTATTATTAATAAGAGGATTATATTATTCCATCCTAGGTGGTGTTTAATAATTCTAGTTTGAGTTAGAGTCACTAAGAATTTATTATAAGAAATGGAGAGACTCACATGATAAACCACTTGATTTAGATAGGATCCACATTTAAGGGGATGCATTGAATATCCTTAGGTTTGAAGACATAGATCGAGGATCATGGAAATTTTTATATATGATGTATCATATGATATTTTATTTTACTATTTAGGATAATACTCAACCGAAATTTACTCTTCAACTATGCATCTAGACACATGTGGATGGTTGGAAAGAATCTATTTAGTCATGTGGATGGCCTTGGTAGGATATTTTTGAAAGCATAAATGATATCTATTTGATTCTCTTTTATGGATCCACTTAATATTTCACAATATCCATGATACACATTTTGATTTTTGAAAATAATTTATGATATATTGGATTGATGTCCAGCCTAGTTTTGTTACATTATACATTGAATGACAACCCTCATTTGATCAAATTGAGATAATGGTGGTCTACAGTTAGTCTAATAGATGTCTCTAGGGAGGATTAATGTCTTTTTATGGGGTAGTGCATGAGGGTTATGATGTTACATTATGTGATTGGGATCCATATCTATTTTTCTAATTTAGTTTATCATCTGATTATTTTTATAACGTATTTTTTTCATCTAATTTCATTGACTACCCATTTATATTTTTTTTTCTTAATACAATTTTGATGGTTATGACCTCTTTGATTTATCATTGTTTTTATTCATAATAAAGTTATCCTTTCCCATTATATTTTAGGATTTGGGTTATTGATTTTAAATGAGATGATTAATAGGCCTTCTTTAGAATTTATGATTGATCCCTTTTAATTAATGTGAATTTATTAAATGAATATATCTGATGAGATAAGAGTGAATATGAGGAATTATTCATTGGTTCACAAGGGTAATCAATTCATTGATTATAGTTAGGTAGGATATTTTACGAGTTGGGTAGTATTAGTTGAGTCTTTAGGGTTAATGTTTCTTCTTTGTAGGATAATATGAATATATTACTTATTAGACAATGAATATGTTTCATTTTTAGTTGGGTGGGTCAAACATATCACCAATTTACACTCTATAAATATTTTCACGAATATCTACTCGATCACTAGAAATAAATGTGTCCAAGTGATTAGGTAAAACCTATAAGGTTGTTAAAATCACCTCTAATATAAAACACAACTTGGGTTATGATGAATATGGTTAAACTTCATGGTTAATTTTAAGTAATTGTTTCTCTAGATTGATAGAAACTTGGACTATGATTAGTATTGCACTAAATACCTATGGTTGGGTTTTTTATAGTTATGAGTTTCACTAGAAATCATTATATATATTTTAATATAATTCAAACAAAAATGTATTGGCTGAGGGGTCAACATTTGTTTATTATTTATAATGTTTATTATTTATATATTAGTTACAGATCTATTATAAATTAATTCATATCATGTGAAATAATATATATTTTATTATGGATTACATGAAACTCCCTTGGATTGTCATTTACTTTTATATATTTTTTTGGTAAAATAATTATATGGATAGGACATGTCAAAATTTTGATTGAATCAATACCAAAACAAATGATTTATATTGAAGGGAATAGTCTTACAATATTTTTATGAATCCCTTTCCGGTTATCGGTGTCATCTAGAATATGGAGAGGTATTTTTATGGGTATCTAGAAAAACTGGCTTAGAACAACTCAGGTGAACTATTCTAAAACAATATAGATTATCTGATATCAATAATAGTGGTCCAAATTATTTAGAAGAAAACTGATAATATTGTATAGGGACATTCTTATATCATTTCTAATGATTTATCATGAGAAACATCTATATATTTTTTGATATGATGAAATCCTCCAACATCGACATACCTGAATCACTATTAAAAAAATAATATTTATGTGAAAACATGAAAGGCATTAGATACTATATTCCCATATCACATTTATGATATTTGACATGAAATGAAAAACCTTGAAGGTATAATAGTAACATGGATATATCACTACCTATTGTAGATTATCACATAAATTATTTTAATATTGCTACATGAGATGGAATAACATGTTATATGATATAGATATCATAGAATGTGATATAAAAATCATTCAATAAAATTTTAGGATATCATAAATATGACATAACCATATAACCCAAATCTATCTTTAAAAGTACATGGTACTCTATGGTTTCATATTTTTAATAGTGTAATATATATATCATAATATATAGATATTATTTGAGATAATGGAAATATTGTACTGGATTGTTGGCTACAAATAGTGGATAGATTTGGTTGTGATAAACTAAAAGTGTTTATGATTTCTTATGATATATAACCAAAATGTACTCTGATAATTTAAAAAGTATGGAAAGTGTATATGGGAATATATTTTTCAATTATTTTCTGTATAATACTTACATGGTGATGTCTCCACCTTGGAAATGCTATTATCATTATCCATAACAATTGATTGAGCTTATATCCTCTATCATGATACTCAATAAAAAAGTGTTGTGTACTTCAACATAAAAACAATAGAAGTAACACAATTTAAATTCCCAATGATTATAAAAGACTATAACACAATATAACCTCAAGGAATAATTATCTTTATATTATTGAATGATAGAAGAAACATGGGGATTTATTGATGATGAAGCAATGATATGAATAGTATATATTTAAGGAGGAATCCTCTCAAATGATTTTTTATATGAATCAAGAAATTCCTAAATAAAGTATACATGTGGAAACAGTCCAAATAGATATATATTTTTTCATGGATAGTGGTACTTATAACAAAAAGTGATCTTTTTCAATAGAAATTATTTAGAATAATGAATGTAAATTGAAGAAATCTTCCTATAGAAATACAAATATAATCATCTTGCGAATAAGAAATCTTGATCATTGTGGAATTTAAATAAATGATGATATTAGGTAAATTGATGGGAGTTTAAAATGTTTTTATAGATATTTATTTTTGATACAAGGCTAGAAAAAGAAGTATGAGATATAGTTTCATGAGTGGAGAATTTTTCTTTGATCATTCAGTTTTCATATTTATCATGAGTGGAAAACTTTTTGTAGAGGGGGTGAAGGGAAATTAACTTTCTAAGAACTATATTTTGTAAAATAAAATATTTTGGTTATTTGATATCTTATTATTGGTTATATTATTTCATTATAAATAATTTCATAAATTTAAATTTAATGTGATGGAGTGAATTTGGAATGAAAAAATTACTATTAAAGTGTTAGAAATTGTTTTTTTATGGATTAAAATTTCAAAATATTCTGTTTAAATCAAAATCACATATCGAGTTTCAACCAAAACTCTTAGGTCATAAGAGAAACCACATTGAGACTCTTGACCATAGGAGTAAATTTTGGTTGAGTCATAGAGGACAATTCATCTCGTATGGGATTTTAGTAAAATATTTATAGTATTAATTTAGTTAATGTGAATTAAAATGAATTATTACTTCCAAGATTATATGTAGAGACCAGAAGCTTGACATACATTGAAATTACATTACATTTGCGGAATACTTAGTACATAACAAAAACACACACACAAGGATCGTAATAGTTTAGTGTCTTTGGAAACTCGGGATATAATCTTCTAATCCCGGTGAAATATCTTCAACATCTCCCATAAAGATCTTACTTTATTTAATACCTAAAACCTTTCTTTATATCCTGGGGAAAAGAATACATAGAAGGGTGAGCTCAAATGCTCAGTAAGGGTAAAAAAAATAAATATCAATCACATCATATACATAAGCACATAACTTTTGGAAATCTTAACCTGCAAAAGAGATCATAATTTCATAACATGGGATAAATCATGGCAGTGAAATGTAATCACAATAATCATAACATAAAACATGAAACATTGTGGCATACAAACATAATCATAGAGAATCATTTCTTGTTAGTCAATACTCATTTCCAAGACTATCTTAGTGGACAAAGTCCCTTTCTGAACCGAGTCACCCTCGTTTCAGTCCTGTTTCACTGAACCGGAATAACCTACCGTTCCAGCCATGTCTATCTCATGAGATATAAAATATTTACACAATGCATTGGAGGGAGATATAGGTCCCACCCATCTCATAATGATACCATTATTATGTGCTCCACAAAATCATAAATCATACATCATTACATAATCCATGTAATACAAATGGGAGTCTTAAACATCATGACATCATAAAACAATTCATATAAGATAAAAGAATTCATAAAAATAATTCCATCACAACATAATCAAATCAATGTAATAATAGGGATAAAAACAGAACCCTTTATTGTCTTATATGGAAAATAATTTTGATAAAACACTTGAACTCCATTCTTGAGGAAAATATCCTTTCTTCTTCAAAAAAACATTTTTCCTTTCTTAACATGTCATACAATTTTAAACTAAAAGAAGTTGATTAAAAATAAAATTTAAAACTTGTAAAGGAGGCTTCTTCGAAATAATGTTTTAAAAATCCATTCATGCCGTATAAGTTAAAAAAAACATTTTTCGTACTTTTGTCGGAAAATTCAAAAAGTACCTCGTATGAAAAACAACAAAAGATTCCTTTCAGATCTTTTACTAAAAACTCATTGAAGGGTAAAATTGGTTTTAAACAATTATAGGTGGATGGAAATAATATTACATATTGAGGAAACATGGATGTGGATGATAAAATACACCCCATTAAATTCCAAAGTATAAGCAATCTCGGATAAAAATGAGACTGTGATATTTCCCTTACCTTAGGTCCGATTTGCTTCGTAAGTGTCCGAACCTCCTCTTCTTTGAAGTGCTTCTTTGAGACCTCCTTTTAGGGCACTAAAATGGGTCTTTTATGAAGACCATAACCTTTAGGATGTTTCTAGGGAAGTGGAGAAGAGAATTTGGCAGGGGTTGGCCGAGCTTGAAGGCTCAAAGTTGTGTGAGGAAGAGAGGGAGGAGGTGCCCTTTTATAAGGGAGGAGAGGGGCACCTTTGGAATAACTAAAATTATTATTTTATTATAAAGTCAAGTTCGGTTTTAAATAGCTCCAAATTGATTTATTTTGAGGCTAAGGTGTGTATGGGTCAAATCCTCTCATCCAATAGAATTTAGACAAGTTTAGGTTTCTATTTTAACCTTATCATTTAGATTTAACATTAAGTTAAATAATTTTACTTTTACCATGTCTTCTTGTGTCCTTATACTATAAGGTTATTAAACTTACTATAAGAAGCCAAAATAACCCCAAATTGTTTATTATTAATATATATAACCATATCTAAGTAATTTGGCCGAACCTTAGATTTTTAGGAATAAAATAACAATTAATAATATAATATTTGTTTTAAAAACTATTTTATGTCAATTTTGACACTATTTAGTAATTGATTTTTGTGAAAATCATAACAGAATGATAAGTTCGAACAATGTTAATTAAATCAATACTAACATGTCATATTAACCTATAAAATTAGTGGAATTCATAAAAAGTCTTAAATTACATTTATTTTGGTATTTATAACATCAATTATGTCAATATTTCATTAATAAGATAATTACTTCATCATCATTGTGTCATAAATAAATTAAATTATTTGATGTCTAAAAATTACAAATAAACTACAATTATGTAGGAAATCGTTTTATCTTTCTAATGAATATTTACAATCGAATTTATCTTATGTATAACCCTATATTAAAAATTTTTTAGTAAATAAACTTTGATTTTAACTCTTTTAACTCTTCTTTGAATTAAATAATAATAAATGTCCTAATCTAATTCAAGTGGGCCTAAATAGTCATATTTTATTCCTAAGTTTTTTTTGGTCGAATTACACTTGTCCAATAGAATTAGGACATGTGTTAGGGTAATAATAATATCATTTCTACACTTAATTACCCTATTTACTTTTAACCATGGTAAAAAAAAGTAAAAGGTTACTATTCACCAAAAAATTATTTTCATCTCATTGAACCACATTTTACTTACTGACATCAACCGTGTCTCTAGGATTTTTGAAATTCCACTCACAGAAGCGGTAAAATTACGTTTTATGAAAAATTCAGTTTTTTTAACTACCACTTAGTGGTTTCACTATTCATCAAAAATTGAAAGTTTTTAGAAAAATGCCAGATATTAGGCCTAAGCTATATTTGATATTATGAACTCAAAAATGATATCTATTTTACCAAATTCAAAACATATCAGTTGCATTAATTAATTTAAAAATTAATTCCCGTCATCAAAACAAAAGGCGTGTTTTTAAGAGATAATAACTATGAAAAGATTGACACTTGTTTATAACTGGTTTAAATATGAAATTACATCCAATGACCAACATTGTATTAAATTGTGAAAATATATTCTAAATATACTTTAAAAACACTCAAATTAATAATTTATCACAATTAGTTATTTCGATTGAAAAAGTTGTTTTTAATTAAAATTTAGTAATTTTCACTATTCCTCAAAATATGAAAGTTATCCGAAAATCACCAAAATTTCACCCTAAGCTAATTTCGATATTCCGAATCCAAAAATGAAGTCCATTTTGAAAAATAAAATTTACAAAATTTCAAAAAGTGGTTATTAATATTCATAACGGCTAGTTTTAATAATATTTTAATAGCATATCGTTGTTTAGCGAAACTTGGTGTTGCGTACAACACACGCTATCGTGGAAGGTTTCGATTGCGTGTAATTCAAGCCAGGTCAGAGATGTGTGTTGTGAAATCTCCTTTTGGTGTAGCATATAACACAAGACATTAATGAAATTAAAAAGAATATTTTTCATAAAATCTCAGGGTGTTATATTCTACCCCCCTTAAAATGAATTTCGCCCTCGAAATTCGTCGGGGTTATAAATGGTTTACTATTCGAAATTTTCTTTAATCGAAACCCACATCGTAAAAAAGAATATCAAAACCAATTTTTAAAAACAAAAGTATGAAACGTAACGGTTACCCAAATAAACTAATCACTGGGTTTCCACATAAGTGAAAATATGGATATGGAAGAGAAATCTAACCATCATGTTCTGATGGAGAGTGGTAGAGAACATGGATATGGAAAATCTAGCAATCACAAAGCCATAAATTTGTGATGATCTAAGGTACCATCTAATTAATCAGATATAAGAGCACTTGGACAACATTTTTGGTTTTCAAGATCGTTTCCCTAAAGTTGAAGAATTTGAATTAGAATAAATACTTACTTTATTTTGGTACAATCTCATTGTTGTTTGTGCCTTGAACAATTTCCACTTCATCTCTTAAATAAATGAAGTTGAATTTGTTATTCGTGAAGTGTTAGCAGATCATGTGATAGAATGACGGGTCATTCCATCTGTCTCAAACAAAAGGTTAGCAAAAGTTATTAAATATACATAAGTCATTCTATAGTGAGATTAATCATATATGGTTCCTAAAATGGACTTATACTTCATATATCATACTAATTAATATAATAAAACTAGTTTCTACTAAACAGGTACTTCCTGTAGGCCAGTGGTAGGCGATAAAGGCTAGTCGCACTTCGGTTGTGGGTTCGATTCCCACAGCCTTGTCTGACGCGATGGGCTGTCGCCCATCCTGTAGGTTGTCCTTTTTCTAAAACTATATTACTATAACATCCCATCAATAATATAGAAAAAACTTCTATCCTTAAATAATACTAACTTATGTCCAACATAATCCATTCCAATCTTTAGGATTATCCATAATACTGCAGTCCACTCTCATAACATAATGAAAACGATTACCAGAGATTTAATACCATCGTTGATCCCCATATATCATAAGATATGTTTTGTTGGTCACATTCCAAACATTCAAAGTCCTTAATCTGTTATTCTCTTGAATACCCATTGAACCTTAGTGAAAAAATGAATGCAGTTAAAAGTTAACACCTTCCACATACCAAAATCCTCAAAATTCTATATACTCAAACCATGATATCACTTAGTCCTTATATCAATCATGAGCTCATGAATACTGTCAAATATTTCATTTTCTAGTTTTCCCTTCATTATGTGCATATCATTCTTTTTCCAAAAATATCTCAATCACTTTCCAGGGTTACTGGTACTATAAAATTAATGAAAACCACAATAGACCAATACATAAATATTCCAATATTCCACGATACTATATACATCACTATTTTGGAATCCCATTACATAAACTCTTAATCATTCCACCACATCGTTGTCATATTCAACATCACCAATAGTGATCGCATGTGACTTCCCTTTGTCCTTTGCCTTAAGTGGTTGCTCATGTTGATCATCACTAACCCTTGGATTAGGGAATTTATTAGCATAATGCCCCATTTCCTTGCACTTGTAGCATTGAAGTGTTGGTGGTGCGTTCTCTGCAGTGTTTGCTTTATTCACATCATTAGAAACCCCTTCTCCATTACTTCGACACTCAGCTGCTCGATGAACTTATTTTCCACACATAAAACATTTTCTAGTCCCTTTAAGACAATCTCCACCATGCTTCTTTCCACACATTGTGCATAAGGAAACATTCATCTTCTTTTCACCATTATTCTGAGATTTCTCCTTGAACTCCATCTTTCGTTTCTTGTCAAAACTATGAGATGGATAAGTAACACCAACTTCCATTTCTACCTTGATAGCACAACGCATAATTTCTTCATAGCTACTAAAGTCTCTTATAGCTAATTCTCTTCGAAGACTTGGTTTTAAGCCACTGAAAAACCGATCAACTTTACTTTCAGGTTGGATGATAATGCCAGATGCATACCTTGCAAGTCTTGTAAAATTCGCTTCGTATATACCAACAGATTCATCATCCTTTTTCTTTAGTTCAAGAAACTCATTCTCCATCTTTTTTCGAAGAACACGAGGGAAGTACTTATTGAAAATTAAGTTCTTGAACTCGTCCCATTCCATGGAATCAATTTCATCTCTTTGCCTCGTATTATTGATAAGATTCCACCATTGATCAGCTACAACTTCCAAACGATATACTGCTAAGATGAATTTATCATGTTCAGAACATTGAATAACTGAAAATATCTTTTCAGTAGTACTGATCCATTGTTCAGCGACAAGTGGATCAGAAGACCCACTGAAAGAAGGTGGGCGTTGCCTCATGAAGGACTCAATAGAATACTGTTCCCTTCTCTGCTCATTTGGAAGTCCAGAATGATTAATAGCTTGTGTAAGTATAGCAATAAGATTTTGCACTCCATCTCCCATAACATTTGTTTGATCATGAGGACAATCATTGCATTTTCCATTTCATTGATCAACACGGTTCCTTCGGGTTCTAGCCATCCTCTAAAACCCAAAAAGAATAGTGTGAGAGGAAAAATCATGCTAGGGAAAACAACATAATAAAGGAGGAGTACCTTCAATATCTAACATCTTAGGTTAAATTCTAAGATTGTTAGAGAAATTCTAGGACTATAACCTATACGTATACTTAACCTTAGAGACATCCCTAGACATACCTTAGAAATATCTCTAGAGATCTCACTAACATTTTCGCATCCTAGTTTCCAAAGGTTGACTAAACCTTTCCTCTGATACCAACTGTAGAGACCCGAAGCTTGACGTATATTGACATTACATTACATTTGCAGAATACTTAGTACATAACAAAAACACACACACAAGGATCGTAATAGTTTAGTGTCTTTGGAAACTCGGGATATAATCTTCTAATCCTGGTGAAAGATCTTCAACATCTCCCATAAAGATCTTCCTTTTTTTAATACCTAAAACCTTTCTTTATATCCTTGGGAAAAGAAAACCTAAAAGGGTGAGCTCAAATGATCATTAAGGGTAAACAAAATAAATATCAATCACATCATATACATAAGCACATAACTTTTGGAAATCTTAACCTGCAAAAGAGATCATAATTTCATAACATGAGATAAATCATGGCAGTGAAATGTAATCACAATAATCATAACTTAAAACATGAAACATTGTGGCATACACACATAATCATAGAGAATCATTTCTTGTTAGTCAAGACTCATTGCCAATACTATCTTAGTGGACAAAGTCCCTTTCTGAACCGAGTCACCCTCGTTTCAGTCCTGTTTCACTGAACCGGTATAACCTACCATTCCAGCCATGTCTATCTCATGAGATATAAAATCTTTACCCAATGTATTGGAGGGAGATATAGGTCCCACCCATCTCATAATGATACCATTCTTATGTGTTCCACAAAATCATAAATCATACATCATTACATAACCCATGTAATATAAATGGGAATCTTAAACATCATGACATCATAAAACAATTCATATAAGATAAAAGAATTCATAAAAATAATTCCATCACAACATAATCAAATCAATGTAATAATAGGGATAAAAACAGAACCCTTTATTGTCTTATATGGAAAATAATTTTGATAAAACACTTGAACTCCATTCTTGATGAAAATATCCTTTCTTCTTCAAAAAAACATTTTTCCTTTCTTAACATGTCATACAATTTTAAACTAAAAGAAGTTGATTAAAAATAAAATTTAAAACTTGTAAAGGAGGCTTCTTGGAAATAATGTTTTAAAAATACATTCATGCCATATAAGTTAAAAAAACATTCTTCGTACTTTTTTCAGAAAAGTCAAAAAGTACCTCGTATGAAAAACGACAAAAGGTTCCTTTCATATCTTTTACTAAAAACTCACTGAAGGGTAAAATTGGATTTAAACAATTGTAGGTGGATGGAAATAATATTAAATATTGAGGAAACATTGATGTTAATGATAAAATACACCCCAGTAAATTCCAAAGTATAAACAATCTCGGATAAAAATGAGATTGTGATATTTCCCTTACCTTAGGTCCGATTTGCTTCGTAAGTGTCCGAACCTCCTCTTCTTTGAAGTGCTTCTTTGAGACCTCCTTTTAGGGCACTAAAATGGGTCTTTGAAGAAGACCAGGACCTCTAGGATGTTTTTAGGGAAGTGGAGAAGAGAATTTGGTAGGGGTTGGCCGAGCTTGAAGGCTCAAAGTTGTGTGAGGAAGAGAGGGAGGAGGTGCCCTTTTATAAGGGAGGAGAGGGGCACCTTTGGAATAACTAAAAATATTATTTTATTATAAAGTCAAGTTCTGTTTTAAATAGCTCCAAATTGATTTATTTTTAGGATAAGGTGGGGATGGGTCAAATACTCTCATCCAATAGAATTTAGACAAGTTTAGGTTCCTATTTTAACCTTATCATTTAGATTTAACATTAAGTTAAATAATTTTACCTTTACCATGTCTTCTTGTGTTCTTATACTATAAGGTTAATAAACTTACTATAAGAAACCAAAAGAACCCCAAATTGTTTATTATTAATATATATAACCTTATCTAAGTCATTTGGCCGAACCTTAGATTTTAGGAATAAAATAACAATTAATAATATAATATTTGTTTTAAAAACTATTTTATGTCAATTTTGACACTATTTAGTAATTGATTTTTGTAAAAATCATAACAGAATGATAAGTTTGAAAAAAGTTAATTAAATCAATACTAACATGTCATATTAACCTATAAAATTAGTGGAATTAATAAAATGTCTTAAATTACATTTATTTTGGTATTTATAACATCAATTATGTCAATATTTCATTAATAAGATAATTACTGCATCATCTTTGTGTCATATATAAATTAAATTATTTGATGTCTAAAAATTACAAATAAAATACCATTATGTAGGAAATCGTTTTATATTTATAATGAATATTTACAATCGTATTTATCTTATGTATAACCCTATATTAAAAATGTTTTAGTAAATAAATGTTGATTTTAACTCTTTTAACTATTCTTTGAATTAAATAATAATAAATGTCCTAATCTAATTCAAGTGGGCCTAAATGGTCATATTTTATTCCTAAGTTTGTTTTTGGTCGAATTACACTTGTCCAATAGAATTAGGACATGTGTTAGGGTAATAATAATATCATTTCTACCCTTAATTACCCTATTTACTTTTAACCATGGTAAAAAAAAGTAAAAAGTTACTATTCACCAAAAAATTATTTTCATCTCATTGAACCACATTTTACTTACTGAAATCAACCGTGTCTCTCGGAGTTTTGAAATTCCACTCACAGAAGCGGTAAAATTACGTTTTATGAAAAATTCAATTTTTTTAACTACCACTTAGTGGTTTCACTATTCATCAAAAATTGAAAGTTTTCAGAAAAATGCCAGATATTAGGCCTAAGCTATATTTGATATTATGAACACAAAAATGATTTCTATTTTACCAAATTCAAAACATATCAGTTGCATTAATTAATTTAAAAATTAATTCCCGTCATCAAAACAAAAGGCGTGTTTTTAAGAGATAATAACTATCAAAAGATTGACACTTGTTTATAACTGGTTTAAATGTGAAATTATATTCAATGACCAACATTGTATTAAATTGTGAAAATATATTCTAAATATACTTTAAAACCACTAAAATTAATAATTTATCACTATTATTTATTTCGATTGAAAAAGTTGTTTTTAATTAAAATTTAGTAATTTTCACTATTCATCAAAATATGAAAGTTATCCGAAAATCACCAAAATTTCACCCGAAGCTAATTTCGATATTCCGAATCCAAAAATGAAGTCCATTTTGAAAAATAAAATTTACAAAATTTCAAAAAGTGGTTATTACTATTCATAACGGCTAGTTTTAATAATATTTTAATAGCATATCGTTTTTTAGCGAAACTTGGTGTTGCGTACAACACAGGCTATCGTGGAAGGTTGCGATTGCGTGTAATTCAAGCCAGGTCAGAGATGTGTGTTGTGAAAGATCCTTTTGGTGTAGCGTATAACACAGGATGTTAAGGAAATTAAAAAGAATATTTTTCATAAAATCTCGGGGCGTTACATTATAGTCAACAAAAATTAAAATAAAATAATATTGACACTTAGTAGATGAATATTTATTTCAAAACGTAATGACTCCCACGAAAATCATTTTGGTCTAGTGACTTTGTAAACATAGACACGTAAAAAATAGTCCATATGCTAGCTAGATCAGCTCCCTATATGTTCTTGATAAATATCACCCTTCTTATATATATCATTCATTGTAGCATCCTGAATCAATTTTCAACTTTATCTGTTATGTAGATTGGTTGGACACTAAACATTAGGTGGATATCCATATACGCAAACGGCTGCCGACTAGTTGTGAGGGCCTGATTGGGTGATAGTGGGGAGACTATACCCTATGATGATGATGATAATAATGGTAAAAATATAAATAACATAGAGGAAGAAAGACTATAACATAATAAGAAACAATAAACTCGGAATAATCATAACAGACAACAAATATAATCACAAGACCAAAGCTTAACACTATTTATAGATAAAGATACAACATTTTTGGTCATAAAAAATAGGCATGGTTTCCCATGGATGATATTATAAGTGAATATATATATATAATCAAAAATAATGTCTAGCTTGATGCAGAAGAGTAACCTAGTCCCTTTCCATCCATTACATGAAAAAGAGGTACATCCATGATCATTAAGGTCTATCTCCTGGGCCTAATCCCAAACCTTATTTCAAAGACATCGGTCTATACGTACCCTGAGGGGCCCATGTAGGATGTGTGTATGAACCAAATAGGCCCCAACTATTGTGTGTTTATATTAGATCCATAACTATATAAGTTCATGAAAAATATAATTAAAAAGGAAGTGTACACTCATTTAATATTAAACCCACTTCCCTTGTGATGAATAACTAGAAGGAAGCATTTAACTACTTTAGAAAATGATGGAATATCTAGGAAATTTTTTGTCCAAATATATATTCACATACAATACATGTATGAAAATATATATTTGTAGTGGTGAGGACCCATGTCTTAATGCCTAGGTGTCCCCTGACAAAAATAATACCATGTGAACCCTCAAGTTCTCTAACATCCTATCCCGGGTGCCACCCACCAGTGCACTAATCCGGTCGATTACATGACCTCAAGCACACCTCCCGATATGATAGAGGTTGTAGACTAGTAGTGAGGTTCATATATATAACATGAGGAGATTATAACCTATTTATAAAAGTAGCACAATAATATAAATAAATAATGATAACTAAATGATAATAACTATAAAAAGAATAATACTAGTATCACATGTCAACTAGAATGGGAATACATTATCGCAACTAAAATAGTAGATATGTCATTCCATACATGTGTCAAGTGTCTAAATAAAATGAAAAACATTTCACACTAACAAATCCCAAGTGGGTCCGGACATCATGTATAGTTCCCTCATCCATGTTCCACCACAAGTCATCCATCTAACATATGGACCATTCCATAATCAGGAGAATAATCCATGAAGACTATTTAGATACCAATTAGGAATCCTATATAGGGTGTGATTAAAACTCATTTGGCTACCACCAACGATTTCTCAAAAAATATCCAATCAATAATAGTGTATGATGTTTTATAATGAATAAATTAAAATTCATAAGGGAAAAATTATCACATTTCATTATTTTTTAATCAACCACATAAATCCCTAGGTTCACAATGATACCCATGCTATCAATACCTTCTTCGAATCATGACAGAGTCTAAACTATTCCCAAGGTATATAACATATCACAATACCATGGTTATTATTTATAATTTAATTTCAATTCAAATCACATCCATTTGGAACCATTTTCCAATTCCAATCTCATGGGTGTAGAATTTAATGTATAGTACCCCATGGGTGTTTGAAGCATTAGTCTATATCCCACACCCCATGGGTATTTGGAGCATCAGTCCATATCCAATACAATAATAATATCTTGCATGCATTTGGGTCTAGAAGGTCATTAATAGAAACCCGTGGGTATTCAGATCATCAGTCTGTATCCCACACCCCATTTCTCAATCATTCACATTTATCACATATATCACACTAAACAAGGTTAATCTACATTAACCCTCCCATCAACATTTCACAACATGGTATACCATTTCAACTATCCAATCCATCATAATTATTTACATTAATCACATGGAATAATATGAATAATTCAATATGAAACCATCTATCAACATTTCATCAAAACCCATTAACTCTCCCAGGCTAGTACAAAAATCCCTCAATTCCCATTATCGACCAATTCAATATTCCATAAATTAACCAGTCATACAATCCCATTAACCCATCAATTTCTTAATCACAATTTTTCAACTTTCATTTCTCCAAAGTTTAACCTAATTCATTATGACTTGGAAATTCAATTTAATCAATTAAATCTCCAATCACATTTCCTAATCATGAGAATTTCAATTTCACAATTACATACATGTAATTAAATAATGACTACGGGATTTCAATTTCATACCACCATCCTCAAATCATTAAAAGACGCTCACCAATGGAAATACACAAATTGAAATGGAATACTCAATTGCACAAAAATGAATGATATCTAGATGAAATACCTAGATCCAGAATTAAATAAATTAATATCTATCAAAACCTGTAACTAGATCCATTACCCATAGAAGGAAAAAAATATCTTCCAAATATGATATAAATATTGTAGAAAGAGAGTAAAAAAATTAGGGTGCGATCTCTTTTTGAGATTTAGAGATATATTAAACAAACCTTTCATTCGACAATAATGGAGTTCGTAAGCCCTTGGAATCCACATGGGAGCCTCAAAAAATGATAGAAATCCTTTAGGGTCTATTTAGTTCAAATAAAGTTGAGGTTTGGGGGTCTAAAAAATTTAAAATAAATTTTTTGGAGGATTAAATCCTGTGCACACAGGTTTCTAGGTTGGGTGGAAAGTTTTCCAAACTGTTCACATCTCTTATGGGGGTGCATGATTACTCCTAAGTGGTCACACTGTTTGAAAAACCATGCAAAAAATATGAAATACCTCTCTATCTGGGGTTGTACGGTCTACTGGGGTAGGGCACATGGTTTGGAAAAACCATTTACCAACTGTGAAATTCCAAAAACCCTTCCAAAAATATCAAAATTTAACCTAAACACACCCAAGAAATGCCTCAATCAAAATATTACCAAAACAAGGAAACATTGTACCCGTAAGAGAGATCGATATATAACTAAAAAATTTCAGGATCTTATAATCTTCCAACCTTATAATAGCTCATCCTCGAGTTGTACTCCCAACCATCTCTACGATTCTGTGGTCAAAAGATCCAACCATAGAGCCTGCACATCCGCTTCTCTCTCCAATGATTCCTCCAAAATACAACCATGTTTCCATAATATACAAACTATCAGTAAAGTATCTCCTTGCAAAAAATTCTCACTACGATCCAAAAAATGCATCATATCGGTCTCAAGATTAACATCATCAATATTGACCACATAATAAGGGTAGTGGTGATATTGCTGAAGCTGTGACACAAGGAAAATGTCATACATAGCACTATACGTTTGTGAAAGATCCAATTAGTACCCCCAAAACTCTATTCTACGTGTAAACTCAAATAGTCTAACAATCCCGGGAACCAACTTTCCCTAACTTTTAATCCTATAGTGACCCAATCTAGGAGATACCCGATGGAACACTTGATCTCCCACTATACACTCAAGGGGTCCTTGACATCTATCAACATATTAATCCTAATTTCTTGAATCCAAATCCATATGCTTCTGAAGCAACTAAACCTTCTTCGATGTATCTTATACGAGACTTAGTCCCAATTGTTTTGACTCACTTGACTCCATAAAACATAGATTTTATCTTAATATACTACCATATAGAGCCTTATATGGCTCCATATGTATAGTTTACTAATAAGTATTGTTATTGGGAAACTCCAAAAGGGCTATGTGCTTCTCCCATGAACCAATAAATTCAAGAAGCCATGCCTGAATAATATCCTCAAGTACATGTATAGTACGCTCTGACTACCCATCTCTTTGTGAGTGGAAATTCATATCAACAATACTTATGTACCAAGATCCTTGTGTAAGACTTTCTAGAATAATAAAGTTAAATGTGAGTCATGATCTGAAACTATACTCTATTGAATCCTATGTAGATGGATTATAACTCAAACATATATATCTCCTAACTGATCCACTGATAATATCTTCTGTATAGGAAATAAATATACTAAATTCATCAATCGATCCACAATCACACACATATATCATCATTCATTTACAACTTCATTAGGAGAACAACTAAGAAATCCATTATAACGTGTCACAGATTAATTCTAGAATAGGGAAAGACTATAGTAAACCACCTTTTCATTGATTCTTAGCCTTCTCTTATTGGAAATTATAGCATCATATAATGAACCATGAAATATACTTTTTCATAAATTGAAAAAAATACAATCAATATAGGTCATGTTATATTTTAGTCAAATCAAGATGCACGTCCCACCCCAAGGCATGAAATTCATGCATCATCTCCTCCCACAAACTTGTAGGTACAAGAACCAGATTACAAACATAGATGATATTATCATCATCTACGCTCCAATATGAAGGTGACTCTCCACCTTTAAGGATTTAAATCAAGGAAAAACATTTTGGATCTTCATAATGTCTATCCCTGATCTGGATAAAATGTGTAGACTCTAACGCAACTAATATAAGATTCATCTGCACTTTACCCTCCAGAACCAGAAAATGAATCTCAACAAGAAAAGTCATGATCTTCAACTTAGATCCAAACTCTTAAATAGCCCGAGTCATTGTTTTCATGTTTAGAGTGTTGGAAACATTGTTTCCCTTCCCAAGAATATATTTTATCTCAAACTAAAATGACTTTATATAATCAACACATCTCCACTACTGAATATTCTAGTCTCGTTGAAAAAAGATATATTTTAATCTATTATGATCGGTATACACCATACATTTTTGGCCCAATAGCAAATTCCACCAACAATTAAAAGCATAAACCAAAACAACTTACTTTGGGTCATGCAAAGGGTAAATTCATTCATGTGGCCTCAACATCCGTAACCAATACACCAAAAATCAATCTCTCTTCATCAACACTTATCTATGACCGATGCCTTGATGTGTTAAAGAACACTATGTACTCCTCCCCTGGATTGTCTTGGATAAAAATAGGTGTGTTATTCAAAATCTTCTTTAAATACAAGAAATATTTCTCACATGTTCTAGACAATTAAAAAATTACCCCCTTTTTGGTCAGGCCCAAAAGAGGTTCTACCAAGTGGGAAAAGATCTGGACTAAAATCTATTAACAGCCTTCAAACCCCAAAAATATATGATATCAAAAGTATTATTGGTATTCTCCCAAGAAACCACTACCTGAAAATTCTCTATCCCCACTTACACACCTTCCTCTAAGATGATATGACCCAAACAATGTACCTGATCAATCTAGAATTTGAACTTTGATATCATGGCATATAGAAGATGCAATCTTAGTATAATTAGGATGATATAAAGATATTGGGCATGATCATAATGTGTCTTGGAATACCCTAACATTTCATCTGCAAATACTACTTTAAGGGTGTATGATTCTATTTATCAAGGCCATAAACACTATCAGAGTATTTATTAGCACAAATAGCATTAATATGAACTTATAAAGGCTATACCTACTATTGAAAGAAGTTTGAGGTATGTTAGAAGCTTGAAATCTATGATGATAAAAACATGATCTTAAATAGATATTATATAAAACCAAATCCCCCATCAATTGGAGAAATAAGTCTTTGATACACAGAAGAGGATACCGAGTCCTCACTATCATCTGTTACAAATTTCAGTAATCAAGACACATGAACTAGGTCCCATCATCCTTCTTTGCAATCAATAATAGAGAACCCAAAGGAAACATACTCAGTTAGATAAATCACTTATCCATCAAATATTCCTATTGAGTTTTAAGATCTTGAATCTCTATTGGTTCCATTATGTATGGTGGAATATAAATTGGCTCAACTCAAGGAATGAGATCTATTATCAATTCTTCATCTCCCTCTGGTATAAGCCATAAAAAGTACATAGAAAACACATTCTGGAACATGTACAATATTAGTGGAAAGTCATCATGAATTTCACCCCCATAATCAAGCAACTGACTAGAAACCTAGGTGGTGAGCTTCCCCAGTTATTGATAAATTTGCCCTATATAGCCTTCCTGGATATCCTAATCTCCACGATGAACATAATTGTCACCCCTAAGAGATGTTAATGTCACTTTTCTATGGTAACAATTTATGTTTTCTCGTAATTCCACCAACTAATCCATACATATAATTTGTTTAAAACCTAACATGTAATTGATGAAAATATCCCATAAAAATAATACTCTCTAATCTCAAGAGAACATCACTTTCATAAATAGATTTTCCTCATCATTACTCCCAATGGTGTATCAATTGTCATCACCCTAATCATAAAATCCACTATCAGTTTCAAACAATTCACATGTTTTGCAGATACAACAGAATGTGAGGCACTTGTATCAAATAATTCACAAAAATGGATAGAAGATAAAATAATAGTACCACTAAATTTGAAGGGTCTATCCTCACTAAACACAAGTGTATGTTGAACTGTATGAACATGTCTTGACCCCTCTTCCCAATGATGTAGTCTGAGTCCCTTGTGATGCACCACTCTGGTGAAACAAGTTCTCATTACAAGAAGCACCAAATCCATTTCCTCAACCACCAAGACCAGTATACCTATAACTATCAAAATGAAATGGGATAGAATCCCCCCTTCCAGAACTCTGGTTATATCTATCTTTCTAATCACTACCTATCTATCATGGGATCCTGGTTAAATGTTACAGATGTCCCTTCTAATCGCAAGCATGGCACTCAACTGGTGGTTAAGGAAAATGTATATGAAAGTGAGATAGCCTACCACACTATGTGAAAATAAATCATGTCACATCTCTAGTAACAAATACTTCACCCCATTTACTATATTTTCCACAACTATGTTCAAAATTCTCATAGATATGCTTCATAATCTCAGAAGAAATACCTTATGATCATCCAGTAGAAACTAGTTATCCCCCATTGGAAGCTTCTTTCCGGTTCTCCTCAAATTTTAGAATTTGATCGACTACCTTAGAAAAATTCTTTAAATGAATGATTTTAACCTCTGATTTACTCACATATTTAATCCCATCCAGAAAAAATCATGTTGTGACTACCTCATCCCATTCCAAAATAAGAGAAATGCATTGAATATCAGTAATGTGACAAAAATAGTCCAGCAGAGACGTACTCCCCTAGGCCAGCCGAAAAAACGCTATCATCCTCTCCCATCTCAAAAATATTGGGTAAAACTGCTCCTGGAAATTCTCTTGGATGTCCTTTAATACCATGTTTTCTAGCTATCCATCCCATGTTTGGATGTCCCACCATTTATTTGCTGATGCTCACAACAAGTAAGATTCTAGCTTTACTCTCTTCTCTACAGGATTCTCTAAGTGGTCAAGTATCATCTATATAGACTCAATCCATAACTCAGCCTCTTAGGTCCACCCTCTCCATTAAAATTTGGAGGGTTCTATAATTAAAACTCCCATTTCAAATTAAACAAACTATTCACAACCCACCTTGGGTATATTTCCATTAAACTGCATAAAATTAGATATGTTATCATGAATCTTCCCTCCGACTTCCTCACCCAGAACTATGGTTGCCTCAGGTTCCACTACTGGATGATCATTTCTCATCATGTCATACTATTTTCCTATCAACAAGCATCATCATGGAGGCATATCTCTATAATTATTATCATATATTAGTAACACTACATTATAACATTTAACGATATGGATTCACATAAATCTGTATCAATTAACCACTTATATCCCACCACACTGTCAATACTGAGGCTTTATCACCTCCCTTAACCTTCCTAAATCTAAGACATTGTTAACAAAGGGTAAACACAATTTCACAACCTAGGTCTCTCATTAGACACCCATTTTACACATTTTTACTCATTTTAAAATTTTCAATTTCAAATTAGTCACTTTTTTATTTCAATTTCACAAGAAAGGGAGAAACATTTAAAAAAATCATACATATAACCTAATATTCATTCTATTCCTAAAAACAATTCATGTCACAATAAATCCCGATTTCTTATAATGATTAATTCATACTAAAATATTGTGCCACACTAGGGCACAAGTCAAATATCAGAAAATTTCCGAAACAATTATCACAACACACAAAAAGTGCATCACCCTAGGTGAAATAACATGAAACTATAATAGAAAGCACTAATAACAAAAATACCACCCTAGGTACTTGGTTTCTTGCACACATGATTTAGCTACTCCCATGCACGTGCTCAGGTCCAAGGCTTGAATATACATAGTCTCTTTTCTACCATTCCTAAATGCTAAGATAAAGGAAAACAAAGGAAAAACAACTTGATACCACCTTTTGACATCCTGACCTGGGTTCCAGACACTGGTGCACTAATCTGGTCAGTTACAAGACTTCAAGCATGCCTCCTGGTACACCAAAGGCTACCGACCAGTAGTGAGGGTCAAATATACAACATTTGAACACTATACTTTCTTTATTGAAGTAAAAAAATTATCAATACATAATAATAAACAAATTTTAATAACCATAACAAGAATAATACCAGTATCACATGACGATCAGAACATGAATAGAATATCCAAAGTAAAATAGAAGACATTCCATACCATACATGTGTCAAGTGTCTAAAAAACCCAAAAAAAAAGACACACTGGAAACTCTCCAAGTATTTCCAGACATCACGTATGGTTCCCTAATTCATGATCTATCCCAAATCATCCATATAACATAGGGATCTTTCCCTTATCCTATCATGAAAACATTAATTCTATTCGAGTATCGATCAGATGACCCGAGTTTGGTATAATTTCAACTCATTAGACCACCACCAATAGTGTCTAAAACAATATCCTGTCAGTAAAAGTGCATGCATTAGTATAAAGAATAAATTAAAATGAATAATATAATAGTTATAACATTTAATTATTCAATAATAAACCACATAAATCCCAAGGTTCATGATGAAAACCATACTATCAAATCCCACTTCAGCTCCTCTCAGAGTCTGAACTATCCCCATGGGATATAACATATCACAATATAATGGTTATTATTTATCATTTCATTTAATTTCATATCATGTCCATTTGTAACCATAATCCAATTCCAATATCATGGGTGTATAACATAATGTTTAGAACCCTATGGGTATTTGGAGCATCCTTCTGTGTCCCACACCCCCGGGGTATTTGGAGCATCATTCCCTATCCCATACAAATAATAATCACATCCACACCTTTGGGTCTAGAACATCATGGCTAGAAACAGGGGGTATTTGGAGCATAAATATGTGTCCCACACCACATTTCTCAATCATTCACATTTATCAAACATATAAAATTCAACATGGTTAATCAACATTACCCCTACCATCAACATTTTACCTCATGGTATACCATTTCAACTATTAAATTAATCATAATTATTTACATGAATCACATGGAATAATATGAGAAATTAACCATTCAACCAGATATCAACATTTAATCAAACCCATTTACCCCTAATGGTTATTCCAAAAATCCATCAATTCCCATTATCATACAATTCAATATTCGATGAATTTACCAATTACAAAATCACATTAACCCATCAATTTCGTGATCATAATTCAATAAATTTCAATTGCCCCATGTTTAACCCAATTCATTATCACATGAAAATTTTATTTAATTGATTTAGTCTCCAATGAAATTTCCCAATCAAGGAAATTTAAATTTAAAAATTAAATAACATAATTAAATAAATAATATTATATTATCAATTTATACCACCCACCTTATAACAAACCTACTCTTTATTACAAACATAAACAAGATTTATTACATAAACTATTCACTTGATACTACAAGGAATATATAGAGGTCTAGTGTCTTTGGGGCTTAGCATAATTATATAAAAATGTAACACATGAAATAAAACACCTTTACTGAAAACATCCTTTACATGAACACTATATTCATTCATACTTAGCATTGCTTAAGATAACCAAGGGACATGCATAAAAAAGGGTGAGGTATAAAGCCCAGTAATGGAATAAACATCGAGTAACATGAGGAATACAATAAATGTTAAACAATAGGCATATCAATGTAGAACAAGAGAAACATGAACATAAAGGCATAATAAATCATGATAATCATAACATGGAAATGTGGAAATAACACTTAACATGGAATTAGTAGGAGCCAAGGCTCATTGCACATGGGGAATGAGTAAACACTCATTTCACATGAATCATGAGTAAAAAAACATTTCACTTGAATTATAATGAGTCAAACCCCATTGTACAAGACGTATCATGGTACTATACTTTATCCAATGTATTGGAGTGCTATCAGGGCGTACCGTTCTAAAAACATTTGTTTCAGGCATAATTGTGCCACAAGAATCATATAACATGGAATAAATCAACATCATAGGTTATCCCATGATTAAGTAATGTGGAATAAATGCATGAAAGTGCCATTCAGTATGTATATATGCATAAAGGTGAATACCCTTGCTAGAGATATGGGAATGGTATTCACTACACAATGATCTTGGCTTGGGAAAACACGGTGCAATTTCAGCAGTATAACGGCGTGACATAAGGATTCATGAAAATGGTTGATGATAGAGAAATGGGTGTATCATCATATGTAAATGAAATGGATAGTGAGGGGGTCATATTGATACATGTCCCAACAAACATAATGTAATTTATATGCACAATACAAAATATTTACTTGGATATAAAAGAAGAGAGAGAAATCCCTCACGGAATTTCATCATGGTAATGAGTGTACATGGGATGCATTAATGAGAAAGAAAGAGGTATCCCATAATCCAAAGATAAATAGGAAAATATAGGCGAGGTGTGAAATCATACCCCAACATTTTTAATTGGAAAAAGGGCATACCAAATTAATGAAAATTGGACAAAAATGAGAAAGGAAGAAATCCCTTAATTGGTAGTGTGATCCCAAAAACATGGGAGAGGATTGAGAGAGGATTCTTGGGAGCATGGGGCACCTTGGGTGGATTCTAGAGATAGTAGGGCATAGGTTGGTCGAACTGCAAAGGCTTTGAGTGAAACAGAAGTGGGATCTTGGGTGGATTTATATAGGAAAGGAGATGGAATTCATTATTATTTAGGTTTGGGACACCTCACATTAAACTAATAAAAACCACAAACCAAACCATGTTTTTTGCCCATTGTTTTTTCCAAAGGGGAGTGGAAAAAATATTTTATAAGGAAAATGACCGAACTTCTTAAAATAGTAGGGTTTCTTATGTGGATGTGAGTCACACTCTCAAGGAAAACAATTAAAAAAAATGTTTTATAACACTTGAAGGGTCCACTAAAGATTTTTAAAATATATAAAAAAACTAAAATCACATTATATTAATTTTAAAACATATATTTTACAAACATAATGTTTATAGTATTTTATTACATCACTATTGGGTCATTATTATGTCATAAAACACATTATATATTTGAATAGTATTTAATTTTTACACAAGAATTCGATTGTCTCAGAAAATTATGAAAAATACAGTATTGGATAATTTTGACATCTTGATTGGAAAAATAATATTCATTTTATCTTAATAATTTTCTAAATATGTGAATTTTTACTTTTAAAATAAAAATCAACATTTATCGAAAATTAATGGGTTTGGACAAAAAGAGCTTTCAAACCTTAATAAAAATTACAATTACACTCATAAATTTATCAGATAATTTATTTTTAATTAAAAGTAATTTAGTAATAATAATAATTAATTAAAATAATATTTAATTAAAAATTCCATTAATTTATCAAAATAGATTTCTTAGTTGAATATTAACTAAAAATACTATTTGTGCTATAAAAACTATTTACATTGTAACAATAATATAATGAATGTTCATTATTTATAAAAAAATAATGTACCTAGTGATAGTGCTAAGGTCTTGTTACATACCCCTTATACCACCCACATAAGACCGAAAGGTAAGGTGTGTGATGGTGACAAACTATTGGGGTGGCTTGGATAACATCGCTCAGGTGGTAGTCTCTATTAACTTACACTTCTCCCGTAGTCGGTTCTGCTCAAGCTTAAGGCGTTCATGCTCAGATTTGGATTGGTTTATAGAAAACCCCAATTATGACACCTCTTTTCTAAGCTTTGAAAAATGAGATTTGTATGGGGAAAGTCTACTGGATGAGGCCATCTCTTTCCTTGTCTACGTAAATTGGATTTGTTAAAACCCTATATTTATACTAATCATGTGATCATTGTTTAATGGATATATTAGAAACAGTCACAATTCATAATGGCATTTTAAAATCAAAACATAAAACCAAATATTTGAATACATTTTACATAACCATAAGATGGAATTTAAATAGACCAAGAGGAATTTTCATTAATAATATTTTGGGTCATTACAATATTCCCCCCTTAAGAAATTTCAACCTCGAAATTTCCTTTTCCCTCTATAAAAATGATATTAACTTTGGTTCATCACTTCCTCCGATTCCCAAGTAGCTTCTTCAAATTTCTGGTTTTTCCAAAACACCTTGATGAGGGGAATTTCTTTAATTAGTAGAACATTTTCTCTAATATCTAAGATCTTCACCGTTTGCTCCTCATAAGAAAGATCATCATCTAGTTGTACTACCTCTGAAGATAGTACATTTGAAGGGTCTGGTATGTACTTTCTTAAGAGGGATACATGAAAGACATCATGTACTTTGTCTATGGTAGGTGGAAGTCATAGTCGATAGGCCACTACCCCAACACAATCAATAATCTCGAAGGGGCTGATGCATGAAAAGACCTGTAAATGCCTGGAATTTTTTTTATTTAAATGAGAATTTTACGAGTCTGCGAAAATTGATGGCGTGTGATTCTATGGACCAGAGTGCTCGAAGTGAATTTCTGAACTTTTATTTGGGTTTGTTCAATAAATGTGCTAAATAGTTTTTCTAACCTTTGAACTGGTGCTCAGAATTGAAATCTGAGGATACCGTTGAACCCGCAACACCGGTATTCACTCATGGAGACATTCACCTCGATGACAGTTGGTCGAGGGTGAAAGTTAGTATTTGGGTTTTCTATGGGAATAGAAATAAAATAAAATAATATTTTTTTTGTTGAAACCACCCATGTGGATGTTTTATAGGTGGGGACCACCTGAAACAAAACCTCCCACATGGGTAATGGTGGTGGGGACCACCCGAGATTAAAACCCCCAATTTTTGAATTCAATGGCGGGGACCACCCGACCCCTGAACCTCCCACTTAAATGTGGGGAAGTCTATTGAACTTCCCTCACTTTAATGGTGCCGCCCCCATTGATTAATTATACCAACTCAATTAATTAGTTAATTTAAGTTGAAATTATTCCAATAAACTAAATAGAAAAATATTCTATTACGTTGGCTATTCTTTTGCTGGGAAGAGGGTTGGAAAACCACTTGGGAGAGCATGGAGAAATTCATATCCAACATAGAACATTACCTCCCAATGAATAATGACAACCGGAGATCGAAGAACGAGGAAACCAACCTCGAGCTGGATCCGAAGCACTTTGCGGAGGCAACCAACATAGGACATCTTCAATCGACGGTCTTCCTTCCATCATCATCGTTGTCAACAAACGAAAAAGGTAGGGGTGTGTTTAAAATAGATCATTGTTAATTCGCTCTTACATTGAATCATTGTTTTCCTTCAGTCGTATGCTACCGCTCTAACATGAAGGGTGTGGGACAAACAAACATGGCCTGACCCCTCTGTCGTTCTTCATTATTTGTGTGTTCCTCACGATGGTGACAATGACCGGTGCCAAAGGTTGGAACAAGTGGAACTAGAGAACCGCTGTCGGCACCACACCCAACCATGACGAAGGTGATAAATGATCGGCGGCCGGTCAAGCCGGTCACTGGTGAAGGCACGGTGCCCATCCACCCCGCGGCGCTCCGCCACCCCTCGACATCCGCCGTTCACGACTCTACCATTCTGTGGCCTACCTCACAGCCTGGCAGCTCCGCCACCCATGGACTTTGTGCCTCGTGGTGCTTTGCCACCCCGTGGCCTACCATCATACCCCGCAGCCTCACAGACCCGCGTCCTGTCGCGCCGCCCAGTAGTCTCCCCGACCCGCGACCTGCCGCACCGCCATGCCGCCACCCGCGGCCCCCACGACCCCCTTGCGGCCTTCACGCCGTGCCATGACACCCAGGTCGGGCCACCCAGCATGGGCCGGACCTAGCGGGTTAGT
Organism: Viscum album; assembly: GCA_963277665.1. Taxonomy (NCBI): domain Eukaryota; kingdom Viridiplantae; phylum Streptophyta; class Magnoliopsida; order Santalales; family Viscaceae; genus Viscum; species Viscum album. Next base: position 398,800,688 of record OY728145.1, read on the forward strand.
CCGGGTCAACCCTAAACAGGTTGACCCAGGTCGGGATGGGCCGGGTCGGTCCGACTGGGTCTTACCGGACCCCGACCCACTTCGACCCATTTATACTCTTTTGGCCATAAATTTGGTACTAGGCGTCCGTTTGAAAAACAATTAACGTCACTGTAAACCTTGTAGAAATACGGTCTCTTTAGTATACCCCAATAGAGATTTTGATAAAGTTGGGGAATAGTTGGGTTGGATCGAGCACGAATCCAACCAGGCCCTTGGGACTAAAAGACTAATAACTCACAGACCGAGCGTCCGATTGATACACCTTCTACTGTGTTGAGACCCCTATGACATGGCAGCCCATTGGGATAATTTTTTGTGGGACTTCATGGAAGTTGGAGTATCGACTAGTGGCATGAGAAGCAGACTCTCCTGGAGACAATCTAGCTTAGTGTGGGAACCCTGTAGCTGGCTGTGACTTGAGGAAGAGATCCTTTATTGGTCTATGAGTGAGGGTCCCACTTGGGACCACTCTGGGATTATATGTAGTACTAACCGAGCGATCCTGTGTGGGTCATCACCTAGAGATCCTGTGTGGGTCAGAACCGAGCGATCCTATGTGGGTTAGCACCGAACAATCCTGTGTGGGTTAGCACCAAGAGATCCTATGTGGGTTAGCACCTAGAGTTTTTATATGGGTCTGATGATGATTAGATATCCTTCATGGGTCTTCCCCTTAACAGTGTAAGATGATTCAGTAGTTACATCTAACCATCTCTACTACTGTACATAAGTTATACCTGGTGTGAGCTGAGTCCGTACCTATGTGGTACTTTCCTTTGTGTAATACCTTGGTTGTATTCTTCAGTGTGACGTGCTTGTGTGGTACTTAACTTCTTGGTATTCATTCCTTTGTGGAATATTTGATCTTTGGGATTTGAGTTGGACTCTGTGTTTTCCTCAGGATTGAGATGGGTATACTTGATAACTTAGGTATATTTATGGGAATATACCTATGTAGGGTTGTTAGTTGATTATCATGCCTTGTGGTTTATCCTTGGTGGATTTTGTGAGAACTTGAGGGTCATGGGGTCCCTACTGAGTATCATTATACTCAGCCCTACATGGGATATTCCCGCAGCTTGTTGTGTTTGTTGTAGACAACTGAAAATGCTGATTGAGGCTGAGGGTACCAGGGATAGACGTGGCCCAGAGGTGGAACATAATACTTGAGGGTAAGAAGAGGAGACGGGTAGACATGGAGTGCCGAGGAGGTAATCTATACCTACCCTTCAGGTAGGAACCTCAAAGGAAGACCTGGTAGCTTCGTTTATTCCTCTTCAATTGTATTGTATTTCAGTTGTATTTGTACTATTACTATGGTGCTTGTATCCTGGTCCCTTTTTACTTTCATCACACTTTTTTCTATACAGTTGACTTTTGTTCGTATCTTACTGTGTGCTTGGTTGCATGTGTTTCAAGGTTATAAAGGAAATACCTTACCGGTTATAGGAAATACATCTTTCAGTGCTAGTCGACAGCCCCTAACCTATGGAAGGTAGGATTGGGGTAGTCACAACACGGGCCCCGAGGGACGAGTCATGACAAATTGGTATCAGAGGAGTCGGTTCTACTATAGAACATATGACTTGGATATTTCTTTTTAACAAAAATAGTGTTAAATGTAGTGAGTGTGGTTATCAGTTTGGGGAATCCAGTGTTAGTGCAACAGCCAATGTATCCATACACTAGGACCCTTACTTCTGATTTTTGACTCAGTGCATGATAACACTAATTGTGTGTGTGTTTTGAAGAGTTTTCTTTGTGATCTCTTTGAGTCAGCTCACCAGTTATAACTTATTGACCTTGGAACACCTATTTCTTTTCAGGAATCCGTCACACAGACAGCTAGCTAGGGTTCCGGATGTAGTACGCACTGACAGCCCACCGAGCGACGAGGCCTTGGTGTGGGGCCCTCTTATAGTAGAGGCACCAGTAGAGGAACCAGCATTACCATTACCCATTTGACATCGATGACACCAGCCCCTGCATCAGAGGGTACATGCCACATGAGCACGTTGCACGCGTTCCAGCACTAGAGGCCACCTAGTTTCATGGGAGAGATAGAACCACAGGCGGATGAGAATTTACTAGAGGCTGTGGTGAGAGTTTTTCGACTTGTAGGGATACCATCCGATCTCATGGTGATCATTGCCGCCATATTTCTATAGGAAGTAGCAGGAAAATGGTGGATCTTGATTCCCCTGGTTCACAATGAGGTGACACTTCTCTGGAAGACTTTGAGAGCGTGTTTTGGGCATAGTTTGTCCCAGTGACACTTCGCACAGTGCGCATACATGAGCTTCTTCATCTGTAGAAGTGTAGCATGATTGTGGCTCAGTACTCAGCGAGGTTTACTGAACTCACACGCTACTCCACAGATATGGTGCATGACCCATTATTCAGGTCCCAAACCTTCGATCAGTGACTAAGGTGAGATATCATGGCTTCAATGATCTCCCTCCACATCCCGAAGAAGGTGGGGGTGTTAGAGCATGCCCTTTTAGTGGCGATTTTCCTTGTTGAGCAGTCACGAGAAGTGAGAACCACTACCAGTCATCAAGTAGAAACGTCTTCTGCCGATGGCAGCAGACAGATGAAATAGAGGTCCTAAAGGACCAGACCTATAGGTGGATGACCGCAGGGTTCATGGTCGGTTGTGCGAGGCACCTGAGGTAGAGCCAATCATGCCAGGAGCAGGCAGTGTTATGTATGCGGTAGGTAGGGTCACATGGATCATGACTGTCTGACCTGTCTTACAGATGATCAGAAGACAGTCGAAGGACCTCCCAGGTAGAGATAGAGATTCAACCAAGGAGGTCCCCAGGGAGTAGGCGGAGTTGTAGATGAGCTGGCCATGCAACTGGCAGTGGGAGACGATTCGAGATGTTACTTCCACCACAACCAGGTGGTCCACCCGAACCATAGGGAGTAGAAGGACAGAGGTGAGCTCAGATCCAGGCACTTTAGGCTTACTATGACGACGCACCGGAGATTATACGAGGTATGATCTGTGTCTACTCTACCTTAGTTATAGTACTTATAGACACATGGTCCATTAATTATTTTATTACCACTACTGTCATTCAGAGATTAGAGATTCTGAAGGATCCATTGTCTCTATCCTTACGACTAGAGACTCCTAAGAGAGCATATTCGACGATTTCGAACTAGTGCCGGTAGTGCGAGCTTACTCTATGAGGTGAGAGCTTCGACTGTGATATCCTAGTAGCACCATTGAGTGCTTACGATGCCATCTTGGGTATGGAATGGTTATCTACAGTCCATGCTCAGATTGACTGTATTAGGCACAAAGTGCGGTGTGTCCGTATGGATGGGACAAGGTTTAACTTCACCATAGAGAAGAGATCCTTCACAACACATGATGGACTTACCCGAAGGAGAGTGTAACTGATCACTCATCAGTTTGCTAGCCTTACCCTCGGCGCAGTTGATGTGGAGAGTCTGACCTATCCTGTAGTGGTGGACCAGTACACAGATGTTTTCCTTGATGATGTTCTGGGTCTACCTCCACACAGAGAGGTGTAATTTTAAATTGACTTGTACCCCGAGACGACACCGATATCTACCCCAGCGTATCGGTTGGCTCCCGCGGAGCTTCGTGAGATGCAGGTACAACTAGCGGACTTGCAGGGGAAGTGATTCATATGACCCAATGTTTCCCCTTGGGAAGCACTGATTTTGTTCGCCAAGAATGTGGATAGGATATTGAGGATTTGTATTGACTATCGATTCCTGAACCATGTGACCTTGAAGAATAAGTACACACTTTCGAGGATTGAAGACCTCTTTGATCGATTTGTGTTGGTCTTCATTGATGACATTCTTATGTACTCGACTACTGAGGAGGATCATACCTATCATTTGTAGGTAGTAATGTACAAACTTTGAGAGAACCAGCTTTATGGTAAGCTCTCAAAGTTCCAGTTCTGGATACGAGAGGTTCACTTTCTGGGACATGTCGTATCGGAGGATGGAGTTGCAGTTGATCCAGTGACGATTGTGGTGGTACTTTATTGGGAGCCACCCAAGAGTGTGACATATGTATGGAGTTTCCTCGGTTTGGCTGGGTACTACCAGAGCTTTGTGCCAGATTTCTCTAGAGTTGCAGCACCTCTATCAGTGTTGACGAATAGGGGGAAACCCTTCGTGTGGTTAGAGAGATTTCAGCAAAGTTTTGAGGAGCTGATGTAGAGGCTGACTAGTTCACCCATATTGAGGCTACTGGAGGAGGGAGTAGGGTACATAGTATACAGCAATGCATCAAGGACCAGGCTCGGATTTCTCTAATGCAGGAGCAATCAATGATTTCTTATGGTTCTCGACAGATGAGACAACATGAGCAGAACTAAGCTACCCATGACCTGGAGTTAGCAGCAGTGGTATTCGCCTTAAATATTTGGCGACATTACTTTATGAGAGAATTTTTTACGGTGTACTCTTATCACAATATTCTCATGTATATCTTCTCTCAAAAGAACCTTAATCTAAGAAAATTACTTTGGCTTGAGTTTCTCCAAGATTATGACTTCGAGATAGTCGATACTCTTGGGAAGGGTAACACTCTAGCAGATGCACTCAGACAGAGATATGGTATACAACTGCGAGGTGAGGCAATGGAGCATTTGGACACTTTTCAGATATCCTTCCTGGATCGAGATGGAGTAGATTTTCTTTTAGTCTCTTACAGTCACTCCCCCATTCCTTCAGCGAGTCAGGGAGGCGCAGCTTGGGGACACAGACTGTGAGACTTGACTTGCTCAGATATCCACAGGACAGGCACCTGATGAATTTTATGAAGGTGGGGAGCATGTTATCCTCTTCATAGGATGTACCATGGTACCAGTGTCACTTTAAGAGGAAGTGGTGAGGGAGTTCCACACGTCCCCTCTAGTGGTACATCTTGGAGTGGAGAAAATGTACCATGATCTCCGACGACAACACTGGTGACTGGGAATGTAGAAAGAAGTTGCTGAGTTTGTCTCTCCATTCCTCACTTGTCAGCAAGTGAACACTACTGGAAATAAAGACATTTGTGACGGGTCATTGGCATCGGGATCCCGTCGCTAATAGGCTTTTGTGACAGGGTCCCGTCGCAAATAGCCCGTCGCGGAAAATGACATCGAAACAACAATTATTTGTGATGGGCCCGTCGCTAAAGGTATTATTTGCGACGGAGATTCTTCCCGTCGCAAATATTAGTCCGTATATTTGTGAAAACTTTTAAAAATCATAATTGCGACGGGCCGGTTGCAACTACTAATTGCGACGGGCCCGTCGCAATTAGGTTTTTTTAAAAAAAATTAAAAAAATAATAAATTATTTTAATCAATATAATAATAATACTATTTGCGACGAGCATAGTATCCCGTCGCAAATACTAAAGAAATTAAAAAAATAAATTATTAATAAATTATTTTAATTAATATAATAATAATCCAATTATAATTCAAAAATAAAAAAATATTAATAAATTATTTTAATTAATATAATAATAATAAAATTATAATTCAAAAATAAAAAATAATAGAATATTAATAAATGATTTTAAATAATATAATAATATTAGAATTATAATTCATAAATAAAAAAAATATTAACAAGTTATTTTAATTAATATAAAAATATTAGAATTATTTTACATTCAAATATTAAAATAATTATAATATTACAAAAAAATATAATTAAATTATAATATTATAAAATTTTAATATATATATATAATTTAATATTATAAAATATAAATAATATTATTATTTATATTAATATTTTTATTTCAAAATATAATATTATTAATATTTTATAATGAGACAGAAACTACGAATAGAAAAAAATCATATTTTGATTTAACAAACTTTATAACATAAAAAAAAACTCTAATCTGAAGAAGGGGGGGAGGGGGGGGGGGGATCTGTAGATGCTGGTGGAGGAAACTCCATCCCTAAAGCATGAGTGAGTTGGCGCATGTACTCCATCTGCTCCTGATGCTGTTGCTGCCACCGACTCATCTGCTCCTCGTATAGCTGCTGCTGGCATCGACACTCCTCCTCATGCTGCTACTACTGCTGACGCATCTGCTCCTGCTCCTGTCGAAGACTCTCTATCAGTGCAGTCTGAGATCGCAACTGATCCTCATACTGTGTAGCAGAAGAATATGCATGAGATCCTCTCGAGTTGGACACCGACATCACAACACTCCCATAATAATCTCCGGGAGTCAGTCGAGAGCTGATACCAACTATCCGGCCCTTCTCGAAGGCATATTGGGTGGCCTGCATCCATGCCGCCTCATCAAACTGACGACCAGTGGTCTGATCTGATGACTCGGCCTGATTCTCAGGCTGGGTCTGTGACGCTACGGCCTCATATGACTCCTGTAGTTGCAATTTAAAATTAAAATTGTGAATATTTTATATGCAGTTAATTTTTAAACTTGAATACAAATAATACTGACCACGATGTGATGCTGAAAATCACCTATGAGCTCCCCAGTAGCAGGATCACTATACATCCTCCGATATACGTCATACTCCATAATATCGGGGTGCTCTATAGCCTATAAGAATAAAAAATAAACCGTTAATATTTATAGATATATAAAATATTTATAAATAATGTACGTACCAGAAGCTGTCTATGAGTACTGAAAGTATGACTCCTAGCTTGATGAGTCACCTCCTGTCTCCCTTGATTCTGCCTCCCCACCGATGATCTCCTCTGAAAGGCATCACTCAACCAGTGCGCACATAATCCATCTCATACATGGGATGAAATGTACTCTGGTCGGTGTACTCTACATGACTTCGTCAAAAACTGACACTCCTACTTTCTTCATGGCAGCTTTTCTTAAATTGTGCAAAAACTGACGAAAGCGATCATGCATGGCCACCTCCCATGCCTCATGGATGGTGTCACGCATGGTATCCTCAATCGAATACCATAAACCCTACAAATAAATCAAAATATCAAGTTAGAAATGAAATAATTTTCAAAATAAAAATTATTTATTTACGTACGTACCAACCAATGGCCGAACATGGCCTGCTGCACATCAATGGGAATCTGCTCTCATGTGGTCCAAGGCTGAGAGAAATAGTTGCCCAAAATAGCGCTGCCCTGTCCGACTGCTATATTCGAAAAACCGTAAAAATAATAAACATTTATTATGTGAATAGATTAATGAAATCTTAGTCAAATCCACAAGTTATCGCACAGGTTATGACACCTCCGTGTGCGTGGATCAAACCCATGACGTGGACGTCACTCGGGGACAGGGTCAGGAATCATCAATCATGCAAGATCGCACCCCCTCCGCGTACTCCCTGGAGCGCCTGCAGGCTGAGGGTCATCTGCCAGCAACTCATCTGCATCGAAAGGCAGGTCAGCATCCGCCAACTCACGAAATGTGTCATTGTCCATCTAAAACAGAAAATTTTAATGTTCTTAGCAAATAATTGATAATTACTGTTATATATACATATATATTAGTTATGATTGTATATAACTACCATGAAATTCTATCAGTGTTCATCTTCATCATCATCTTCATATATTTCAATGTCATCTTCATATTCCTCCTCAACATCATCGATATCCATTCGAGTTCCAGTTTCTTTATCTCATACCATTTCAAATTCATATGTGACATCATTAACATCATCGTCATCACCGACTCTTAAATATGGGGTGTCGTCATCGATAATCATGTCTATTTGTAAAAAAGATTGATTTTGAGTACTCTCTTGAAAAACATCAATTCTTTGTACATCAGTGAAAGCACATTCACTTTGACAAAACTGATTGTCTCGAATTTTGATTTTTATTACACTCCACCAATCAGTCAACTATCTTGATGTAGCACAGTACTTTGCGTAATAAACATGATGTGCCTGTTGAGCCAATAAGAATGGTTCATTTACTGCGAGAACACTTTTACATTTAATATCGATGATTCCATGAGTCTGATGAACACGCACGCCTCTCTCTGTATCCAACCACCGATATTTGAACATGGTTATGTAATGTTGTACAAGATACCAGAGTTCAATGATTTCATCAAGTATGCCATAAAAGTCAACTTCATTTTCTCGATGATGAGATCCTCTCAAGCTAACTCCACTTTTCATTGTTTTTTTTTATTCCCCATATGCATGTGTGTGAAATCGAAATCCATTCACCACATATGTATTATAAGTTTTAACAAGTGTGGAAGGTGGGTTACTCAATATACATAGCCATTTTTCATTTTTATTAGCATGTCGAGACACCTGAAAATTTGTGAAATAATTATCAATATAGTAAACTATACATTGAATGAGTTGCTAAAAGATAAAGATTTTATGTTACTAGTTTTTGAAACCACTGAGAGAAATTTTTCTGTCGTCGTTCTTCGAGAGCAGCTGCTGTAATTTTTGGAATTTGTTTCTTGATATGATTACCATACAATCTATAAAAAACAAAGTTATTTACTATAACATAAATGATAGAATAAGTGATATAAACACTTATAGTACAACTGATGTCATCTCTTCACAGTTGAGCAGAACATACGTATGAGCTCTGTGATGTTCATCATCCGAAAGCCAGCGTTTATAAAATCCAACAAAACCAAGCTCTGGCTGGTTGAAAATAGATAATTGATTGTTGATTTCATCAATATTCCTCTCATTCTATCCCATTCAGTTGTGTTTTGAAGGATACTCAGATTCAAAATAATGGGAGCAGAAAAAAGATATTTCCTCTTGCAAATAAGCTTCTGCAATAGATCCTTCAACAGATGCTTTGTTACATACTTTTCTTTTCAATTTTTGCATGCATCTTTCAAATGGGTACATCCATCGAAACTATACTGGACCTCCACATTTGGCTTCATATGGAAAATGTAACATCAAATGTTCCATTGAGTCGAAGAAAGACGACGGAAATATTTTTTCCAGTTTACATATAATTACAACAACATCTTCTTCAAGTTTTCATAGAGCATCATAATCTGCTGTAGCCACACAAATTTCCAAAAAAAATGAGACATGTCTGTTATGGAATCCCAAATCACATAATTCAACAGATCTCTTAATCCAATGGGTAGAAGTCTTTCCATTATAACATGACAATCATGACTTTTTAATCTAGTAATATGACCATTCTTTACACATCTACCCAAATTGGAAGCACAACCATCTGGAAGTCTCAAATCTGCAATCCACTAAAAAAATAATAAACGGTTTTCTTTAGACAGTGTATAAGCTGCTTTTGGTTTCATTACCCTTTCTGTTCTGACATTCTCAAACAGTTCCAGTTCTAGATGCCTGCAAATTTGGGCAAGCTCTAAACGTGCATTTACATTGTCTTTTCTCTTTCCTGGCATATACAAAATTGTATGAAACAAATTATCAAAACAGTTCTTCTCAATATGCATGGCATCCAACATGTGGCGGACCAACTAATCAAAGCAATATGGAAAATACCAAAATATGCTACGTTTAATCCAATTGTGTTCTTTCCCAAAACCGTAAATTTTCTGTTGGTTTATTGTGGGACCAAAAGTGATGGGAGGTAATGAAAATACAACTGATTTTAACTCCGAACCTGATAGAATTTTTGGAGGTCCATCCCTTTTAATTGTTCCTTTTCTAAAATGAGATCTGATTCTGCGAAAAGGATGATCAACTGGTAGAAATCTGTGATGACAGTCAAAATAACAAGGTTTCTTTCCATGAATGAGCATAGATTCTTTGTTCTCTCCCATACAGTAAGGACATGATTTCTGACCATGTGTACTCCAGCCAGATAACATCCCATAAGCCGGGAAGTCACTAATTGTCCACATCAATTCTTCTCTCAGTATGAAATTCTGTTTCGTAGCAACATCATATGTAATGACACCATTGCTCCACAATAAACTTAATTCATCAATCAATGGTTTCAAATAAACATCAATATTTTTCTTCGGATGTCCTGGAATTAGTAAATTCAAAAAGGAATATGGCTCCTTCATCAACATCCATGGAGGAAAATTGTACGGAGTTAAAAAAACAGGTCAACATGAATATTGACTACCATAAGATCCGAACAGACAGAAACCATCAGTAGAAAGGCCCAGTAGAACATTTCTAGATTCTAAAGCAAAGGATGGATGCACTCTATCAAAATGTTTCCATGAATCACCATCGGCTGGATGATTCAAACTTTTATCGGTTGAAATATTCGCTTTATTCCATGACATCATTGTCGCTGTCTTCTTAGACATGAATAAACGCTGAAGTATGGATGTAAGTGGAAAATATCTCAACTATTTTATAGGAATCAAACCAGACTTCCCATGTTTCCCTTCTTTATATCTCAGTTGCCCACATGTGGGAAAACTATCCAACGACTCATTTTCCCCAAAATATAAAATGCAGTCATTTGATCATGCATGAATCTTCTGACAAGTAAGTCCCAAATTTCGAACCAGCCTTTTATTCTCATAGTAATTTGAGGCAAAATATTTCCTTCGGGAAACAATGTTTTAAGAAAATAAAATATCTGGTCAAAACAGGTGTTTGACATTCTGTTATCTGATTTGATAGCCATAAATTTTGCAACTGGTTCTAATTTGCTCATCTTACAGCCAGGATATAATGCATCCTCATCAGACCTCAACAACTCATAAAATTCAGATGGTACCAACTCAGGATTTGAATCTATATTAGCCGGTGTTTCTCTATATTGAACAGATGAACCTGCAACATCATGTACTAAATCTTGAAACTGGGATGGATCCAGAATCGAGTTGGTATCACCTACTCTAGAACTGCATTAACCGTGTTGATACCAAAAAAAATAATCTGGTTAAAAACCAAAACGCAAGAGATGTCCCCCCACTTTGACAAATGTGTCAAACGTTCTCAATGCACATTTTCTACAAGGGAATTTTATTTTTCCTTCTGAAACAAATTCTAGATTTGATGCCCCAATTGATAAAAAAGTCTCCACACCCTCTATATATACTAGATTTAAACCAGAACCATTTGGATTTCTATGTTGATTTATCCATATGCGGTCAACTAATAATGAATGTTGATGGCCTCATTGTTCCATATTTTTCTATAAAATATAAAAGCATTTCTGGTTTTGAATAATTTGTTAGAAAATACACTCAAGAAAAGATTGAATATATTGTGAATAAAGCAAAACATGTTACAAATATTGATAATTTTAAAATTATATTGATTTTTTATTATTTTAATAATACTAATATAATTTTTTCATAAATATTAATTATATAATAATAACATTATTACATTATTAGTATATTTTATTATTAATATTAAAATAATATAATTTTCTATATTATATACAATTCTCCTTTCATCTATGTGTTTAACATTCTGTCTCCACATGTAATATTTGCGTTCACTTTCACCTCTCCATTGGCGAGTAGGTTGATAATTTTGAAAAAGAATGCAAATATTACATGTGGAGACAGAAAACACACAGATGAAAAGAGAATTGTATATAATATAGAAAATTATATTATTTTAACATTAATAATAAAATATACAAATAATATAATAATGTTATTATTCCAAATTATTGGTAATTATTCCAAATTATTGGTAATTATTACTAATTATTGGTAATTATTACTAATTATTGCTAATTATTAGTAATTATTACTAATTATTGGTAATTATTACTAATTTTTGGTAATTATTACTAATTATTGGTAATTATTACTAATTATTGGTAATTATTCCTAATTATTGGTAATTATTCCTAATTATTGGTAATTATTCCTAATTATTGGTAATTATTACTAATTATTGATAATTATTACTAATTATTGGTAATTATTACTAATTATTGGTGATTATTACTAATTATTAGTAATTATTACTAATTATTATTAATTATTACTAATTATTACTAATTATTGGTAATTATTGGTAATTATTACTAATTATTGGTAATTATTACTAATTATTGGTAATTATTACTAATTATTGGTAATTATTACTAATTATTGGTAATTATTACTAATTATTACTTATTATTACTAATTATTGGAAATTGTTGGTAATTATTACTAATTATTGGTAATTGTTGGTAAATATTAGTAATTATTGGTAATTATGGTAATTATTGGTAATTATTGGTAATTATTACTAATTATTGGTAATTATTACTAATTATTGGTAATTATTCCTAATTATTGGTAATTATTCCTAATTATTGGTAATTATTACTAATTATTGGTAATTATTACTAATTATTGGTAATTATTACTAATTATTGGTAATTATTACTAATTATTGGTAATTATTCCTAATTATTGGTAATCATTCCTAATTATTGGTAATTATTACTAATTATTGCGAATTATTTGTAATTATTACTAATTATTGGTAATTATTACTAATTATTGTTAATTATTACTAATTATTGGTAATTATTACTATTTATTGGTAATTATTCCTAATTACTGGTAATTATTCCTAATTATTGGTAATTATTACTAATTATTGGTTATTATTACTAATTATTGGTAATAATTACTAATTATTGGTAATTATTACTAATTATTACTAATTATTACTAATTATTACTAATTATTGGTAATTATTGGTAATTATTACTAATTATTGGTAATTATTACTAATTATTGGTAATTATTACTAATTATTGGTAATTATTACGAATTATTGGTAATTATTACGAATTATTACCAAATATTACTAATTATTACTAATTATTGGTAATTATTGGTAATTATTACTTATTATTGGTAATTTTTCCTGATTATTGGTAATTATTTCTAATTATTTCTAATTATTGGTAATTATTACTAATTATTGGAAATTATTACTAATTATTGGTAATTATTACTAATTATTGGTAATTATTACTAATTATTGGTAATTATTACTAATTATTGGTAATTATTACAAATTATTGTTAATTATTACTAATTATTGGTAATTATTACAAATTATTGGTAATTATTACTAATTATTGGTAATTAGTACTAATTATTGGTAATTATTACTAATTATTGCTAATTATTACTAATTATTGGTAATTATTACAAATTATTGGTAATTATTACTAATTATTGGTAATTATTACGAATTATTTGTAATTATTACTAATTATTCCTAATTATTACTAATTATTACGAATTATTGGTAATTATTAAGAATTATTGGTAATTATGACTAATTATTGGTAATTATTACTAATTATTGGTAATTATTCCTAATTATTGGTAATTATTCCTAATTATTGGTAATTATTCCTAATTATTGGTAATTATTACTAATTATTGGTAATTATTACTAATTATTGGTAATTATTACTAATTATTGGTAATTATTACTAATTATTGGTAATTATTACTAATTATTGGTAATTATTGGTAATTATTCCTATTTATTCTTAATTATTCCTAATTATTGGTAATTATGACTAATTATTGGTAATTATTACTAATTATTGGTAATTATTACTAATTATTACTAATTATTGGTAATTATTACTAATTATTGGTAATTATTACTAATTATTGGTAATTATTACTAATTATTGGAAATTACTACTAATTATTGGTAATTATTACTAATTATTCGTAATTATTACTAATTATTTGTAATTATTACTAATTATTGGAAATTATTACTAATTATTGGTAATTATTACTAATTATTGATAATTATTACTAATTATTACTAATTATTACTAATTATTGGTAGTTATTACTAATTATTACTAATTATTGGTAATTATTACTAATTATTACTAATTAGGGGTAATTATTGGTAGTTATTTCGAATTATTACTAATTAGGGGTAATTATTGGTAGTTATTTCGAATTATTACTAATTATTGGTAATTATTGGTAATTATTGGTAAGTATTGGTAATTATTACTAATTATGGATAATTATTGATAATTATTATTAATTATGGATAATTATTGGTAATTAGTACTAATTATTGGTAATTATTTGTAATTATTACTAATTATTAGTAATTATTACTAATTATTCATAATTATTGGTAATTATTCATAATTATTGGTAATTATTCCTAATTATTGGTAATTATTACTCATTATTACTAATTATTGGTAATTATTGATAATTATTGGTAATTATTACTAATTATGGATAATTATTGGTAATTATTATTAATTATGGATAATTATTGGCAATTATTACTAATTATTAGTAATTATTTGTAATTATTACTAATTATTGGTAATTATTACTAATTATTGCTAATTATTGGTAATTATTATTAATTATTACTAATTATTGGTAATTATTGGTAATTATTACTAATTATTCTAATTATTGGTAATTATTACTCATTATTTCTATTTAGTACTTAATATTGGTAATTATTACTAATTATTGGGAATTATTGCTAATTATTAGTAATTATTACTAATTATTAATAATTATTGGTAATTATTGGAAATTATTACTAATTATTGGTAATTATTACCAATTATTAGTAATTATTACTAATTATTACTAATTATTGGTAATTATTGGTAATTATTACTAATTATTCCTAATTATTGGTATTTATTACTAATTATTAGTATTTATTCTTTATTATTGGTAATTATTACTAATTATTCCTAATTACCATTAACTATGAACAATGAATACTAATAATTTAAATTTGTTAAGTAACAAAATAATCTAAACATAATTAAATTAAAACTAATTAAGAATAATTGAAATTAATAAAAAATTTAAAATAAATATTAAATTAAAATGAACATAAATACCTTTAAAATTGATCTGTGGTTGATCTCTGATCGTTGTTGAAAACTTCAATATCAACTCCGGAAAAAAAAATTAAACTTAAGAAACGTTGAACTCTAAAAATAGAGTTTTGAGAGAAGTAGAAGATGGAGTTTGAGAATGAATGAAAGAAAAATGGATGGGGGGTATGTATAGGTTAGATTATTTGTGACGGGTGTATTTGCGACGGTACCCGTCGCAAATACCTTAGCCCGCATTTATTACGGTCAACGGTTAAATAGTTATTTGCGACGGGACCTGTCGCAAATAATAACCTGCCGACATACTATTTGCGACGGGGGGTATATTCCCGTCGCAAAAATCTTTTACTGCCGCCGGTTATTTGCGACGGGTGGTAACCGCCCGTCGCAAATAACTTTCCCGCGAATTCGCGCGCAAACCGTGTCAGTCCTTTTGCGACGGGGAAAGCTATCCCGTCGCAAATAACTACTTATTTGTGACGGGGTAATTCCCCCGTCGCAAATAAGTTTCTAACAGGGCTATTTGCGATGGGGAAAGCGTGTTTTGGGCATAGTTTGTCCCAGCGACACTTCGCACAGTGCGCATACATGAGCTTCTTCATATGTAGAAGTGTAGCATGACTGTGGCTCAGTACTCAGCGAGGTTTACTGAACACCAACGCTACTCCACAGATATGGTGCATGACCCATTATTCAGGTCCCGGACCTTCGAGCAGTGACTAAGGCGAGATATCAGGGCTTCAATGATCTCACTCCACATCCCGACTAAGGTGGGGGTGTTAGAGCATGCCTTTTTAGTGGAGATTTTCCTTGTTGAGCAGTCACGAGCAGCGAGAACCACTATGTCACGACCCGTCCTCGGGGCCCGTGCCGTGACTACCCCAAGCCCGCCTTCCATAGGCCAGGGGCTGGCGACTAGCACCAAAGGCGTAAAATCCCGATAACTGGGAAGGCATTGCCTTTATAAAAGAAAACAAGCACCACAGAGTACAAGCGGAAGTAAAACACTAAGTACAAAAAGAAGAGCTGAAAAGTAAAAAGGGGCCGGAAATACAAGCCCAACTGTAAAGTACAACTCTAAAGGGAAAACAGCGACTGAAAAGTAAAGCTGCTACGCTGAGATGTCCACTGGAAATCCCACCTGAAGGGTGGGTACAGATAGCTCCTCTGCTCCTCGGGTCCCGCCATCCGCTCCGAGTATGTCCCGCCCAGTGGTCCACCTCCGGGTACCGCCTCGTCGTATAGTCCACCTCCAGGTACCGTCCAGTCCTCGAACCTTCGGCTTCTGTCAGCACTGTCCGTCGTCTGCAACCAACACAACGAGGTGCGGGCATAGCCCGTGCAGGGGTGAGTATAACGATACTCAGTAGGGACCCCGAGACCCTCAAGGTCTCACTAAAACCAACAAGGATAAACACAAGAAGATCTCAACAGATAAACTCTACTTAGGTATATGCCCATACATATACCTAAGTTATCAAGTAACCCATC
Source organism: Viscum album (assembly GCA_963277665.1). Lineage (NCBI taxonomy): Eukaryota > Viridiplantae > Streptophyta > Magnoliopsida > Santalales > Viscaceae > Viscum > Viscum album. Next base: position 398,817,014 of record OY728145.1, read on the forward strand.
TCAATCATGAGGAAACACAAGGATTGTGAAAACGACGGATAACCACTACTCGGGTATATGCCCATACATATACCAAAGTTAGCAAGTGACCCATCTCAATCATGAGGTAAACACAAGGTCAAAAGTCTCAGCTCAAACCAGGATTTTCATTATCGAAACCGTAACTGCTGAAGAGCTCCGTCTCTAGAGTGTACAGTGGTCCTGTCACGACCCCGAGGTACTGCTCACTAACCTAAGACTGCTGAAGTACTCCTCCTGTCGAGTACTGCGGGCCAGCCACCCAAACACAGTAGTGCTTCCCGCCGAGGTATGTCACCCAAACACCGTAGTGCACACCCCCTAGTAGCCTGCTGAGGTACTCTCCGGACGAGCACCGCGGGTCTGCACTGTCACACAGGTAGTGCTCCGTCCGCCATGGGTCTGCACCTCAGAAAGTAGTGCTCCGTCCACTGGGCTAGTCGACTCACTCCAAGTCGAGTCGGTCAAGCAGTCGTCAGGTCTCAGCCAGCTACACGGTCTCCGTACTTCGCACGCTCGTCACTGGGAGGGTCCGCTCCACGAGCTACAGGTCGATACTCCAAGTATCTCAATGTCCCACGAAGAAGTGTCTCAAAGGTCCGTCTCGTCACAGGGGTCTCAACGCAACAGACGGCGCGTCGATCGGACGCCCGGTCTGTGAGTTATTGGCTTTTTCGTCTCCGGGGCCCGTTTGGTTTTTAAGGCAAAACCAACCCGACCGTACTCCACCTGCGTCCAAACCTCGGGCGGAGTATGCCAAAAGATCCGTTTCACTAAGAGGAACGCAACGCGACTGACGGCGCGTCAATCGGACGTTCGTGGCTCAAGATATGAGCGTTTCCGCTCCGAAGGCCCGGTTGGTTTCGTGAACGAACCAACCCGGCCGAACTCAAAGTAATCCAAAACCTTGAGTGCGATATACCGAAACGACCGTCTCGATCCAAGGATCGCGTTTCCGCAGACGGTTCGTCATTCGGAGGTCTGAGGCTCAAGTTATGGGCCAAAAACCAAATCAAGTTCGAAACGGGGGGGTCCGGGTCCGGGCCGACCCGGCCCGACCCCCCCTGGGCGACGCGGTGGCCGGCGGCGGCGGCGGCGGCGGCGGCGGCGGGCCGCGGCGGCGGCGCCTGGCGCCGCACGTGAGTGGCACGCGGGGGGCTACCCCCCGCTGATTTGGAGCGGCGCGGCACAAAGGCCGCGCCTTTGCAACAGACGGCCCCCCACGTGGGGGCCGGTTTTATTGAGCGAACCGGGGGGGCTGCTGCCCCCCCCCCTTCCATGGAACCGCCCCCCTCATTAAGAGGGGGGTTTTGCTGAACCGTCCGGGGAATTTATTCCCCCGGTTTTCTGCCATCCGGCCGGCCAGCTGGCCGGCCGGTTTTTACCAACGGGACCGGAAATTCCGGTCCCGCCTTCGACTTCCGACGCCGGCGGCCCGGCCGCCGGTCTTCTCTTTCACCGCGTCCCGGAACCGGCCGTGGTCTCCTCGTCTCGCCGCGGCCCGGAACCGGCCGCGGCGTTCGTCGTCCGGCGCGGTGCGACGGCACCGCGCCCCCTTCGCCGTGCTTTGGTATTCATTCAACGTGGCGCGACGGCGTCGCGTTCTTGTTGTTTCTTCCATGGTGCGCGCGATGGCATCGCGTAAGATATTTGCACGTTCATCCGCGTGGTGCGACGGCACCACGCCACTTGCTTCCACCCGCAAGAATAAGCAAGAACGATGGACGGGGGTTCGGCCGTGTTCGTGCGGTCCGGCCCCCCTCACGTTAAAATAATAATGCAACTTAAATAAATCAAGCCACACGTTAATCTTGCTAAAATCACGATCAAGAATAAAATGAGGAATCCGAAAGAAAAATCGACAACCCCTACCTTGGTATAAGGTTCTAAGATTGTTCTACGTTCCGTGGAAGACGACGTCGCGGAGGTCGGGCGACGCGGTCGTCGTTCGTCAAATTCAATGACGAAGAGGCGCGTCCGAAGAGGCACGTCGTTGGCGAATCCTTGTACGCCGACGAAGGTTGTCCGAGGAAGGTGCGGTGTTCTCTCTCGTTGACACCGAAGACGAAGAAGAGCGGAGCGGCGTTCTTCGTCGGAACTTGAGCGTTCTACGTCAAGTCTCGAGGAAAGTCAAATAAAAAGGAAACAACGAACTCAAGAACCCTTACCTTGATAGTCGCACGTTGACGGAGTCGTGGAATATCGGTGTCAATTCCTTTGACGTCGGATGAAGAGTCGTTGTCGATGGCGTTCGTCGCGGAAAAGATGATGCGGAAGAAGAACGTCACGTCGCGGATATGGCGTCGCGGAAAGACCGTGTTCTTCGGCGAAGAAGTTCTTCGTTGAAGAACGACGTTCTTCGTGTTCTTCGACAAGGTTGAAGAAGAAAGAAAAGCTCTCAACCACTTCAAGATGGCTAAGAGTTCTAACCCAACAAAATAAGACAGTCTTATTTTATTCACAAAAAGAATTTCAAAGGTTTGAAATTCAAAATGGCTAACTCCAAAAATTAACTCACTTATTTAATATACATGAGTTGTATAATTAAATAGAAGTTAAGATATCAAGCCATTAAGAGGGAGAGAGGGGAGTTGAAAAGGTGGGGGTTCGTGTGGGCCCCACCACACTTAATCCTCCCAAGGGAGGTTAAGTGGGTGTGGGTCCCACTTCCAACCTCCTTTGATAGGTTTTAAGAAGTTATAATAAAATTTGTTCTACACAAATTTTATTTAACTCAACTAAAAACCTCAAAAATTAACTTTCAACCCGCAACAAACGCAACTCCCGAAAATGTCTCTTTAAGCGAATATCGGCGCTGCGAGTTCATCGGTGCCCTCGGATTTCAATTCCGAGCACCGTATCAAAAGTTAGAAATACCCGCTCGTTCGTTCACTGAACGTACCCGAGCCAAACTTCAGAAATTAATTCCGGGCACTCCGGACCTCGGAATCAGGTACCGTCTGAAACCGCGCTCTTGTAAAATTCTAAAGAAAATTAAGAAAAAAATTCCCTTGAATTTTACGGTTCTTTACATTACTCCCACCTCAGGGCTTTACGTCCCCGTAAAGATACAACAAAAACTAGGAAAACAAAAGAGGGTACTGAGCACGCATCTGAGCCTCCCGCTCCCATGTGCTCTCCTGCAGATTCCCGTGCCGCCATCTGTTGCGCACAAGAGGAATCGATCGCCCATGTTGGACCCGCTCCTGTCGATCCTCTATCTCCACCAGGACCTCCGTAAAAGTCGCCCCATCATCAACGTCAAGCTCCACATGGTCAGGGATGTGCGTCGGGTCGTGCACGTATCTCCTCAGCTGAGATACGTGGAAGACGTCGTGCACCCGGTGCAACTGAGGTGGTAGAGCCAGGCGATAAGCCACCTCACCAACCCTGCTGAGGACCTGGAAGGGTCCGATGAAGCGCGGAGATAACTTGCCTCCTCGGCCAAATCTCCGAATACCACGTCGAGGTGAGACCCGCAAGAAGACGTGGTCACCATCCTCGAACTCTAGTGGCCTCCGCCTCCTGTCAGCGAATGACTTCTGCCGGCTCTGTGCTGTCCTCATCCGCTCTTGGATGACATGGACCTCCTCTGACGTGGCCCGGACCATCTCTGGTCCCACAAGAGCTGCAAGATTTCTTCTTTGCCGATAAGAGAAACCTGGTCTCATCCCCTGGATGAACCACATTCTTTGCCTAAAACAGTCAATCCTAACATGGATGATACTAATCCATACCAAGGATGACGTCGTAAGGCCTCGACGCTACTACTAAGAGATCCAACCGTTACTCTCGCCTCCAAGGGTTGAGTCACACTGTCGGCATCAGCGTGTGGTAACTGGTCTCCTCCAGTAGATGTCTCACAAGTGAGGGTCAAGTCAACAGTCAACTGGAACCTCTTAGTAACATCACAAAAGAGGACAGGAATGAAAACATCACAAAGGATGCGTCTTTTATTATTGCAGCTCATGTTACAAGACGCTACACAAAAGCAACATCAACATGGAACTAGAAGTACAAAAGACGTATCCACTAGTTCCTCCCCTGTCCACCTGCTCCCAGAGCTCCATGATCGTAAGCTTCAGCTGCCTGAAGCTGTGCTCTCGCATGTTCACCTACTCCCTGTGGTCGGGGTGGACCTCCTGGTGGTGGTGGTGGCAGAGCCTCAAAGCGTCGTCCACCACCTGCTGCTCGGCCAGCTCCTCTGCCTCGTCCGCCTCCTCCCTGCGGACCGCCACGGTCGAACCTCTGCCTCTGCCTAGGTGGTTCCTCAACCGTCTGCTGCTCCTCCGCATGGCGGGTCGGGCAGTCACGAGCCATGTGGCCTTGCCCGCCGCATGCAAAGCACTGTATTCCACTCAAAAGACTGACTCCGCGCTGTGTGTCCTGCACTGCTGAGCCAGTGCCCTGAGATCGTCTTCCTGAAGGTCTGGTCTGTCTGGACCCCTGAGTCATCTGTCGGCTACCTGCTACCGAAGACTCCGCTACGTGCCGCCCTGTGGTGGGTCGCTGCGCTGGTGAAGACTCAGCAAGGAAGCTCTCAATCAGAAGGGCCCGCTCCAGTACTCCTGTCTGAGTCGGTAAGCTGAGGGAGATCAGCGATGCCCTGATCTCGTGTCTCAAACCCTGCTCGAAGGTCCGGGCCCGGAAGAATGGGTCCCGTACCATGTCGGTCGAGTAGCGCGAGAGATCGGTAAATCTCGCCGAGTACTGAGCGACTGTCATGCTGCCCTGCCGCAGCTGCAGAAGCTCCTGGATACGCACCGCACGAAGGTTGGCTGGGACGAACTCCGAGCGGAAGAGGCTCTCAAAGTCCGTCCAAAGTAGAGATGCCTCATCGTGCACCTGGAGCATCAAGCTCCACCATCGTCCTGCTGCTGCGTGTAGTAGGCTCGCAGCGAGGATCACCATGAGGTCTGCCGGCGTCCTCACTAGCCTAAACACTCGTACTACTGCCTCCATCCAGTCCTCTGCAGCCTGGGGATCCGTCTCCCCACGAAACCTGGGCGGTCGCTGGCGCTGAAACTCATGCAGTGCGCTGAGGCGACGTGCATCGTCAGCGGCTGCTGCTGGAAGTATCGGGGGCTCGGCGGGTAGAGCTACCGCCGGTGCCACTGCTGACAAAGGGCCCTGCACCGAGGCCTCGTCGCTCAGTGGGCTGTCGTCACGTTCGATTCTCGGAACCCTAGCTGGCTGCCGTCGTGGGGCCATCCGGAAAGAAACAACGTAACACGATCAAACTATTATACCTGGTGAGCTGACCTGGTTTGAGCTGTTTTAAGGGGAAAAACTTTTGAAAACACACACACAATCAGTGTTTTCGTGCACAATGTCGGAAATCAGTTGTCAGGGTCCTAGTGTATGGATACGTCGGCCGCCCGCACCAACACTGGACTCCCTGAACTGAAAACCACACTCGGTACCCTTAACACTATTGCTTCACAGAAAGAAAGATCAGAGTTATAAGTTCTGCGGTAGAACCGAACTCCTCTGATACCAATTTGTCACGACCCGTCCTCGGGGCCCGTGCCGTGACTACCCCAAGCCCGCCTTCCATAGGCCAGGGGCTGGCGACTAGCACCAAAGGCGTAAAATCCCGATAACTGGGAAGGCATTGCCTTTATAAAAGAAAACAAGCACCACAGAGTACAAGAGGAAGTAAAACACTAAGTACAAAAAGAAGAGCTGAAAAGTAAAAAGGGGCCGGAAATACAAGCCCAACTGTAAAGTACAACTCGAAAGGGAAAACAACGACTAAAAAGTAAAGCTGCTACGCTGAGATGTCCACTGGAAATCCCACCTGAAGGGTGGGTACAGATAGCTCCTCTGCTCCTCGGGTCCCGCCATCCGCTCCGAGTATGTCCCGCCCAGTGGTCCACCTCCGGGTACCGCCTCGTCGTATAGTCCACCTCCAGGTACCGTCCAGTCCTCGAACCTTCGGCTTCTGTCAGCACTGTCCGTCGTCTGCAACCAACACAACGAGGTGCGGGCATAGCCCGTGCAGGGGTGAGTATAACGATACTCAGTAGGGACCCCGAGACCCTCAAGGTCTCACTAAAACCAACAAGGATAAACACAAGAAGATCTCAACAGATAAACTCTACTTAGGTATATGCCCATAAATATACCTAAGTTATCAAGTAACCCATCTCAATCATGAGGAAACACAAGGATTGTGAAAACGACGGATAACCACTACTCGGGTATATGCCCATACATATACCAAAGTTAGCAAGTGACCCATCTCAATCATGAGGTAAACACAAGGTCAAAAGTCTCACCTCAAACCAGGATTTTCATTATCGAAACTGTAACTGCTGAAGAGCTCCGTCTCTAGAGTGTACAGTGGTCCTGTCACGACCCCGAGGTACTGCTCACTAACCTAAGACTGCTGAAGTACTCCTCCTGTCGAGTACTGCGGGCCAGCCACCCAAACACAGTAGTGCTTCCCGCCGAGGTATGTCACCCAAACACCGTAGTGCACACCCCCTAGTAGCCTGCTGAGGTACTCTCCGGACGAGCACCGCGGGTCTGCACTGTCACACAGGTAGTGCTCCGTCCGCCATGGGTCTGCACCTCAGAAAGTAGTGCTCCGTCCACTGGGCTAGTCGACTCACTCCAAGTCGAGTCGGTCAAGCAGTCGTCAGGTCTCAGCCAGCTACACGGTCTCCGTACTTCGCACGCTCGTCACTGGGAGGGTCCGCTCCACGAGCTACAGGTCGATACTCCAAGTATCTCAAAGTCCCAAGAAGAAGTGTCTCAAAGGTCCGTCTCGTCACAGGGGTCTCAACGCAACAGACGGCGCGTCGATCGGACGCCCGGTCTGTGAGTTATTGGCTTTTTCGTCTCCGGGGCCCGGTTGGTTTTTAAGGCAAAACCAACCCGACCGTACTCCACCTGCGTCCAAACCTCGGGCGGAGTATGCCAAAAGATCCGTTTCACTAAGAGGAACGCAACGCGACTGACGGCGCGTCAATCGGACGTTCGTGGCTCAAGATATGAGCGTTTCCGCTCCGAAGGCCCGGTTGGTTTCGTGAACGAACCAACCCGGCCGAACTCAAAGTAATCCGAAACCTTGAGTGCGATATACCGAAACGACCGTCTCGATCCAAGGATCGCGTTGCCGCAGAAGGTTCGTCATTCGGAGGTCCGAGGCTCAAGTTATGGACCAAAAACCAAATCTAGTTCGAAATGGGGGGGTCCGGGTCCGGGCCGACCCGGCCCGACCCCCCCTGGGCGACGCGGCGGGCGGCGGCGGCCGCGCCCGCCGCGGCGGCGGCGCCTGGCGCCGCACGTGAGTGGCACGTGGGGGGCTACCCCCCGCTGATTTGGAGCGGCGCGGCACAAAGGCCGCGCCTTTGCAACAGACGGCCCCCCACGTGGGGGGCCGGTTTTATTGAGCGAACCGGGGGGGCTGCTGCCCCCCCCCCCCCCCTTCCATGGAACCGCCCCCCCTCATTAAGAGGGGGGTTTTGCTGAACCGTCCGGGGAATTTATTCCCCCGGTTTTCTGCCATCCGGCCGGCCAGCTGGCCGGCCGGTTTTTACCAACGGGACCGGAAATTCCGGTCCCGCCTTCGACTTCCGACGCCGGCGGCCCGGCCGCCAGTCTTCTCTTCCACCGCGGCCCGGAACCGGCCGCGGTCTCCTCGTCTCGCCGCGGCCCGGAACCGGCCGCGGCGTTCGTCGTCCGGCACGGTGCGACGGCACCGCGCCCCCTTCGCCGTGCTTTGATATTCATTCAACGCGGCGCGACGGCGTCGCGTTCTTGTTGTTTCTTCCATGGTGCGCGCGATGGCATCGCGTAAGATATTTGCACGTTCATCCGCGTGGTGCGACGGCACCACGCCACTTGCTTCCACCCACAAGAATAAGCAAGAACGATGGAGGGGGGTTCGGCCGTGTTCGTGCGGTCCGGCCCCCCTCACGTTAAAATAATAATGCAACTTAAATAAATCAGGCCACACGTTAATCTTGCTAAAATCACGATCAAGAATAAAATGAGGAATCCAAAAGAAAAATTGACAACCCCTACCTTGGTATAAGGTTCGAAGATTGTTCTACGTTCCGCGGAAGACGACGTCGCGGAGGTCGGGCGACGCGGTCGTCGTTCGTCAAATTCAACGACGAAGAGGCGCGTCCGAAGAGGCACGTCATTGGCGAATCCTTGTGCGCCGACGAAGGTTGTCCGAGGAAGGTGCGGTGTTCTCTCTCGTTGACACCGAAGACGAAGAAGAGCGGAGCGGCGTTCTTCGTCGGAACTTGAGCGTTCTACGTCAAGTCTCGAGGAAAGTCAAATAAAAAGGAAACAACGAACTCATGAACCCTTACCTTGATAGTCGCACGTTGACGGAGTCGTGGAATATCGGTGTCGATTCCTTTGACGTCGGAGGAAGAGTCGTTGTCGATGGCGTTCGTCGCGGAAAAGATGATGCGGAAGAAGAACGTCACGTCGCGGATATGGCGTCGCGGAAAGACCGTGTTCTTCGGCGAAGAAGTTCTTCGTTGAAGAACGGCGTTCTTCGTGTTCTTCGACAAGGTTGAAGAAGAAAGAAAAGCTCTCAACCACTTCAAGATGGCTAAGAGTTCTAACCCAACAAAATAAGACAAGGTCTTATTTTATTCACAAAAAGAATTTCAAAGGTTTGAAATTCAAAATGGCTAACTCCAAAAATTAACTCACTTATTTAATATACATGAGTTGTATAATTAAATAGAAGTTAAGATATCAAGCCATTAAGAGGGAGAGAGGGGAGTTGAAAAGGTGGGGGTTCGTGTGGGCCCCACCACACTTAATCCTCCCAAGGGAGGTTAAGTGGGTGTGGGTCCCACTTCCAACCTCCTTTGATAGGTTTTAAGAAGTTATAATAAAATTTGTTCTACACAAATTTTATTTAACTCAACTAAAAACCTCAAAAATTAACTTTCAACCCGCAACAAACGCAACTCCCGAAAAGGTCTCTTTAAGCGAATATCGGCGTTGCGAGTTCATCGGTGCCCTCAGATTTCAATTCCGAGCACCGTATCAAAAGTTATAAATACCCGCTCGTTCGTTCACTGAACGTACCCGAGCCAAACTTCAGAAATTAATTCCGGGCACTCCGGACCTCGGAATCAGGTGCCGTCTGAAACCGCGCTCTTGTAAAATTCTAAAGAAAATTAAGAAAAAAATTCCCTTGAATTTTACGGTTCTTTACACACTACCAGTCATCAAGTTGAAAAGTCTTCTGCCGATGGCAGCAGACATATGAAATAGAGGTCCTAAAGGACCAGACCTATAGGTGGACGACCGTAGGGTTCATGGTCGGTTGTGCGAGGCACCTGAGGTAGAGCCAATCATGCCCGGAGCAGGCAGTGTTATGCATGCGGCGGGTAGGGTCACATGGATCGTGACTGTCTGATCCGCCGTGCGGATGATCAGCAGACGGTCGAAGGACCTCCCAGGTAGAGACAGAGATTCGACCAAGGAGGTCCCCAGGGAGCAGGCGGTGTTGTAGAGGAGCTGGCCATGCAACTGGCGGTGGGAGACGATTCGAGATGTTACTGCCACCACAACCAGGTGGTCCACCCCAACCATAGGGAGTAGAAGTACAGAGGTGAGCTCAGATCCAGGCACTTGAGGCTTACGATGACGACGCTCCGGAGATGATACGAGGTACGATCTGTGTCTAATCCACCTTAGTTATAGTACTTATAAACACATGGTCCATTAATTCTTTTATTACCACTACTGTCATTCAGAGATCAGAGATTCTGAAGGAGCCGTTGTCTCTATCCTTACGAATAGAGACTCCTACAAGAGCAGATTCGACGATTTCGAACTGGTGCCGGTAGTGCGAGCTTACTCTAGGAGGCGAGAGCTTCGACTGTGATATGCTAGTAGAACCATCGAGTCCTTACGACACCATCTTGGGTATAGAATGGTTATCTACAGTCCAGGCTCAGATTGACTGTATTAGGCACAATGTGCGGTGTGTCTTTATGGATGGGACCAGGTTTACCTTCACCGTAGAGAAGAGATCCTTCACAGCACATGATGGACTTACCCAAAGGAGAGTGCAACTGATCACTCATCAGTTTGCTAGCCTTACCCTCGGCGCAGTTGATGTGGAGAGTCTGAGCTATCCTGTAGTGGTGGACCAGTACACAGATGTTTTCCTTGATGATGTTCTGGGTCTACCTCCACACAGAGAGGTGGAATTTTAAATTGACTTGTACCCCGAGACGACACCGATATCTACCCCAGCGTATCGGTTGGCTCCCTCAGAGCTTCGTGAGATGCAGGTACAACTAGCGGACTTGCAGGGGAAGTGATTCATATGACCCAATGTTTCCCCTTGGGAAGCACTGATTTTGTTCACCAAGAATGCGGATAGGAGCTTGAGGATTTGTGTTGACTATCGATGTCTGAACCAGGTGACCGTGAAGAACAAGTACCCACTTCCGAGGATTGAAGACCTCTTTGATCGATTTGTGTTGGTCTTCATTGATGACATTCTTATGTACTCGTCTACCGAGGATGATCATACCTATCATTTGTAGGCAGTACTGGACAAACTTTGAGAGAACCAGTATTATGGTAAGCTCTCAAAGTTCCAGTTCTGGATAAGAGAGGTTCACTTTCTAGGACATGTCGTATCGGAGGCTGGAGTTGCAGTTGATCCAGTGACGATTGAGGTGGTACTTTCGTGGGAGCCACCCAAGAGTGTGACAGATATATAGAGTTTCCTCGGTTTGGCTGGATACTACCAGAGCTTTGTGCCAGATTTCTCCAGAGTTGCAGCACCTCTATCAGTGTTGACGAATAAGGGGCAACCCTTCGTGTGGTCAGAGAGATTTCAGCAGAGTTTTGAGGAGCTGATGCAGAGGCTGACTAGTTCACCCATATTGAGGCTATTGGACGAGGGAGTAGGGTACATAGTATACAGCAATGCATCAAGGACCAGGCTCGGATTTCCCTAATGCAGGATCAATCAATGATTGATTATGGTTCTCGACAGCTGAGACAACATGAGAAGAACTATGCTACCCATGACCTGGAGTTAGCAGCAGTGCTCTTCACCTTAAATATTTGGCGACATTACTTTATGAGAGAGTGCTTTACGGTGTACTGTTATCACAAGATTCTCACGTATATCTTCTCTCAGAATAACCTTAATCTAAGAAAATGACTTTGGATTGAGTTCCTCCAGGATTATGACTTCGAGATAGTCGATTCTCTTGGGAAGGGTAACACTCTAGCAGATGCACTTAGATAGAGATATGTTATACAACTTCGAGGTGAGGCGATGGAGCATTTGGCCACTTTTCAGATATCCTTCATGGATCGAGATGGAGTAGATTTTCTTTCAGTCTCTTACAGTCACTCCCCTATTCCTTCAGTGAGTCAGGGAGGCGCAGCTTGGGGACACTGACTGTGAGACTTGACTTGCTCAGATATCCACAGGACAGGCACCTGATAAATTTTATAAAGGTGGGGAGAATGTCATCCTCTTCATAGGATGTACCATGGTACCAGTGTCACTTTAAGAGGAAGTGATGAGGGAGTTCCACACGTCCCCTCTAGTGGTACTTCTAGGAGTTGCGAAAATGTACCATGATCTCCGACGACAACACTGGTGACCGAAAATCTAGAAAGCAGTTGCTGAGTTTCTCTCTCCGTTCCTCACTTGTCAGCAAGTGAAGGAGGAGCATCACATACCATCAGGCTTGGTTCAGCCTTTGGAGGTCGTAGATTGGAAGTGGGATGGGATACCCATGGACTTTGTGACAGGACTTCCATGTACGTCCAGGTGTCAAGATTCAATTTTGGTGATCGTCGACCGACTCCCCATGTTAGCCCACTTACTAACTATCAAAGAGAAGGTTTCAGTAGAGATCTTGGGATGCCTCTATGTGCAGGAGATTGTGTGGATACATGTATTACCCTTGACGATTGTCTATAATCATGATACATGTTTTACTTCCTAAAAATGGAAGGAGTTGTAGGATGCATTCAGGACATAGCTTCATTTGAGCACCTCCTTCATCCTCAAACTGATGGTCGGACTGATCGGACCATTCAGACCCTCTAGGACATGTTGTGTGCTTGTGTCCTCGACTTCAGACGTACTTGGGAGGATCACTTGACTTTGGTGGAGTTTTCATACAACAACAGCTATCACTCCACCATTGGGAATACACCTTTTGAGGCGTTGTACGAGAGACCTTGAAGATCACCTTTGTTCTAGAATGACCCAAGGGAGTTAGCACTAGTGGGACCAGAGATGGTACAGGCTACCATAGAGAAGGTACATATCATCTAGGAATGGATGAATACTTCACAGAGTAGGAATAATTCATATGCTGATAGGAGGTGGGGACCTCTAGAGTTCGAAGAAGGAGACCATTTCTTTCAATGGGTCTCACCTCGACGTGGTTTGTAGAGATTTGGCCAAGGTGGAAAGTTATCTCCGAGGTTCATTGGACCCTTTCAGGTCCTTGGCAGAGTTGGCGAGGTGGATTACCACTTAGCTCTTCCACCTCAGTTGCACCGGGTGCACGACGTATTCCACGTATCCCAGATGAGGTGATACGTGCATGACCCTTCTCACATCATCAACCACATCGAGCAGGACGTTGAGAATGGGGTGACTTTTATGGAGGTTCCAGTAGAGATTGAGGATCGAAAGGAGCAAGTCCTTCATGGGTGGTCGATACTTCTGGTGTGCATTTGTTGGTAGCACGAGAACCTCCAGGAGAGAACATGGGAGCACAGGGCTCAGATTCGTTCTCAGTAACCCCACGTGTTCCCTTAGTTTGAGTTGTGGCTGACAGGGATGCAATTCCCGAAGGTGGGGAGAATTTAAAGACCCAAAATTTTCCTGATTTTATTAATTAAATGGGAATTTTACGAGTGCGAAAAAATTGATGGCACATGATTCTGAGGCTCGGAGTTCCTGGAGTGAATTTATGAACTTTTATTTGTGTACGTTCTGTAAACGTGCGAGAGGGTTTTTCTAAATTCTGAACCGGTGCTCGAAATTGAAATCTGAGGATACAGTGGAACTCATAGTGCCGATATTCTCTTAAGGATACTTTCACCTCGACGACAGTTGGTCCAGTGTGAAAGTTATTATTTGGGTTTTCCATGGTAATAAAAATAAATAAAATAATATTGTATTCTATTTTTGTTGAATCCTCCCATGTGGATGTTTCACAGGTGGGGACCATGGGAACTAAAACCTCCGATATGGGTTATGGTGTTGGGGACCACCCAAGATTAAAACCCCCAATTTTTTAATTCCAAGGCAGGGACCACCCGACCCTTGAACCTCCTACTTAAATGTGGGGAAGTATCTTGAACTTCCCCCACTTTAATGGTCCCACCCCTTTTGATTAATTATACCAACTCAATGAATTAATTAAGACAATTTAAAATTATTCCAACAAACTAAATAGACAATATATTCTACTGTGATGGCTATTCTTTTGTTGGGAAGAGGTTAGGCAAAGCACTTGGGAGAGCATGGAGAAATTCATCTCCAATGAAGAAAATTACCTCCCAACGAAGAATGACCACCGAAGATCTAAGAACGAGGAAACCGACCATGAGCCAGATCGGAAGCACCTTTCGGAGGAAACCAAGATAGGACGTCTTCAATCGACGACCGTTCTTCCCTCCTCATCGTCTTCAACAAACGAACGAGGTAGGGGTGCATTTAAAATTGATCAATGTTAATTCCATCTCAGATTGAATCATTTTGTTTCATTGAGCCGTATGCTACCGCTCTAACGCAGAGGGTGTAAGCAAAACAAACATGGACCAACCCCTCTGCTGTTCTTCATTATTTGTGAGTTCCTCATGATGGTGACGACGATCTGTTCTGGCAGTTGGCACCATTGGAAATCGTGAATGGAGGATGGCACCACGCCCGGTTATGACGAAGGCAACGAGCGAAGGGTGACCAGTCAAGCTGCCCTTCAGCGAAGGCATGACGCCCCGCTGCCCTACGGCCTCCGCCACCACGCAGACTCCACTGTCTCCAGCTCTACCACCCACGGCCTCTGTGCCTCGTGGCTCTTCATTGCCCCATGGCCTGTCCCGCTACCTCGTGGCACTTTTCCGCCCCATGGCCTACTGCGCCACCCAACGGCCTCACCGCCCAGTGTCCTCGTCGACCCGTGGCCCACCGAACTGCCCCATGGCCTCGCCGTCCCGCGGCCTACCATGCCGCCCCACAACCACCTGTGGCCCACACAGCCCTCCTCGTCGCCCCCTCAGCTCTCACGGCCTCCGCACGGCCCAGGCTGACCTGCCAGGCCAGCAGCCCAGAGCTGACTGGGCTGCACAATAGGCCCGGCCGGATACAGTGGGTCGGGCCGGGTTGACCCAAAATGGGTCGGCCTCGGCCGGGTCAAGCCGGGTCGGACCGGACCCAGACCCACATCGACCCATTTACACTCTTTTGGACATAACTTTGGCACCAGATGTCCATTTGAAAAACCGTCAATGGAACTATAAACCTTTGGAGTGAGAAAGTCCCTTTAGTATACCCCACTGGTGATTTGGATAATGTTGGGGAACCGTCGGGTTGGACCGACCACGAATCCAACTGGGCCCTTGGGACTAAAAGGCTAATAACTCACAGACCGAGCGTCTGATTGATGTACTGCCTATTGTGTTGAGACCCCTATGACTTGGCGGTCCTTTGGGATGCTTTCTTGTGGGACTTCATAGCAGTTGGAGTATCGACTAGTGGATTGAGGAGAAGACTCTCTTGGAGATGAGCATGCTTAGTGTGAGAACCCTGTAGTTGGATGTGACTTGAGGAAGAGATCCTTCATGGGTCTGTAATTGAGGGTCCCACATAGAACCACTCTGGGATTCCATGCAGGTCTACCCGAGTGATCCTGTGTGGGTCATAACCTAGTGATCTTATGTGGGCCAGCACCTAGCGATCTTGTGTGGTCCAGCACCGAGTGATCCTGTGTGGGTCAACACCGGGCAGTCCTCTGTGGGTCAGCACTGGGCAATCCTATGTGGGTCAGCACCTAGAGATCCTATGTGGGTCTAATTATGATTATAAATCCTTCATGG
Source organism: Viscum album (assembly GCA_963277665.1). Lineage (NCBI taxonomy): Eukaryota > Viridiplantae > Streptophyta > Magnoliopsida > Santalales > Viscaceae > Viscum > Viscum album. The sequence continues at coordinate 398,832,110 of OY728145.1, forward strand.
TTCTACCTCTTAACAGAGTAAGATGATTCAATAGTTAAATCTAATCATCTATACTATTTTACTTAAGTTATACCTTGTGTGAGCTAAGTCTGTACATTTGTGGTACTTTCTTTTGTGGTAATACCTTGGTGGTATTCTTCTATGTGACGTACCTGTACAGTACTTACCTTCGTGGTATTACTTCCTTTATGGAAGAGTTGAGATTTGGGCATTGTGTTGGACTCTGTGTTTTCTTCATGATCGAGATGAGTATACTTGATAACTTACGTATATGTACCAAAATATACCTCAGTTGGGTTGTCAGTTGATTTCATCCCTTTTGGTTTATCCTTGGTGGATTTTATGAGGCCTTGAGGGTCTCAAGGTCTCTACTGAGTATCATTATACTCACCCCTACATGGGATATGCCCACACCTTTTTGTGTTTGGTGCAGACAATGGACAATGCTGATCACGACTAAGGGTACCAGGGCTAGACGGGGTCCAGAGGTGGACCATATGGCCTAATGTTATACAGAAGATATGATCAGACATGGAGTGTTGAGCAGGCAGTCGACACCTATCCTTCAGGTAGTAACCTCATAAGACGACCCAATAGCTGCCTTTCTCCCCCTTCGGTTGTATTGTATTTCAGTTGTACTTGTACTATTACTATGGGGCTTGTATTCCGAACCCTTTTTTTACTTTCATCACCCTTTTCTCTATACAGTTGACTTGTGTTCGTATCTTGATGTTTACTTGGTTTCATGTGTTTCCAGGTTATAAAGGCAATGCCTTCCCGGTTATAGGGAATACGCCTTTTGGTGCTAGTGGCCAGCCCCTGGCCTATGGAAAGCGGGCTTAGGGTAGTTACGACACGTGACCTGGGGGACGGGTCATGAGAATGTAACTAGCACTTAATTTCTCTTTTATTACAAACCCCATGACCTTTTTCCATGGAGATATGTGTAAAAATACCATATCTCCAACATTAATATCATGGTTTAATCAACTGTTATCTGTATAACTCTTCTGTCAACTCTGGGCTTCCTTGATATGTTGCTGAATGGTTTTCACCTTCTCCACCATTTCTTTGACCATTTCTGGTCCTAGCATCTTACGCTCACTGACTTCATCCCAAAATTCCGGTGTTTCACACATCTTCCCATACATGGATTCACAAGGTTCCATTCGGATTCTCGGGTGGAAACTATTATGGTAGGAGAATTCAACCAGTGGAAGATATTGGTCTCACCCTCCTTTGAATTCCATAGAATTGGATCTTAGCATATCCTCCAGTTTCTAAATAGTTCACTCTGATTGGCCATCATATTGAGGATGATAGGTCGTACTGAAGTTCAGTTCAATATCTCGAGCATGTTGAAGACTCTTCCTAAACATAGAGGTGAATCTTAGATCTCAGTCAGATACATTAGATAGTGGTACTCCATTCAGCCTTACCACTTCCCTGATATATATCAATGCCAGTTGATCCAATGAGAAATACTCCTAAATTGCAATGAAGTGTGCCGACTTTGTAAGATGATCCACAACAACCAGATTTCATTGTTTCCTTTTTATGTGTTTGGAAGTCCGGTGACAAATTCCATAGTGATGTTCTCCCATTTCGATGCTGGTATAGGAAATGGTTGCATCATCCCCTTAGACATCTGCTTCTCTTCCATCACTTGCTGACACACCAGGTACTTTGATGTATACTCAATTATCTCCTTCTTCATATTATCCCACCAAAAATACTCTCAGAGATCTCAATACATCTCTGTATTTCCTGGGTGAATAGAGAAATTTGAACTATGTGCATCATCCAAAAGATCCTTCTTCAGCTCTAGACTTGATGGAACACATAGTCTTTTTCCAAATATCACAATTCCTTCTTCATAATGATTGAACTTTGTGGATTTCAATTTTCTGATAGCTTCCACTCTATTCTGAATTCCCACGTCATCCTTTTGAGCATCCATTAACCTTTCTAAAAGAGATGGTTGAGCAATCGTTTGTGAAAGGATTGATGATTTTCCCTTCATTATGATTCCCATGCATATCTTAATAAATTATAAGAATATTGGATCCTTCTCAATTCTCATCAATGATAGAATTGCTCAGTCCTTTCTACTTAGAGCATCTACCACCTTGTTCTCTTTCCTAGAGTGGTAATGGATTGATCAGTCATAGTCTTTGATCAGCTCTAACCAGCTTCATTGGAACATGTTCAACTCTTTCTATGTGAATATATACTTGAGGATTTTGTGGTCCGTATATATTTCGCACTTCTCCAAAAAGAGATAATGCTGCCAAAGTTTTAACGAGAATATCACCACATCCAACTCCAAATCATGTGTTGGATAATTCTGATCATAAAATTTCAATTGCATTGAAGCTAGGTAATGACTTTGTCATTTTACATGAACACACAACCCATGAACTTCTTCAAAGAATCATGGAATACCATAAAAATTTCTCCAATTGTGGGTAATGTGAGAATGAGTGTAGTGATAAGACTCTTTTTCAACTCCTTGAAGCATTTTTCGCGTTCATCACTTGAAGAAAACTTTATTCCCTTCTGAGTTATCTTGGTAACAGGGTTGGAAAATCATGAGAAATTTCTCACAAATCATCAATAATATCCAGCAATCCCCAAGAAACTATGGATATTTGTTACCGATGTTTCCCTATTCCATCCCTCAATTGTATCTATTTCGAAGGGATCCACATATATCTTGTTTCTTGTGATGATATGTCCCAAGAATGAGACCTTGTTCAACCAGAACTCACAGTTGTTGTACTTTTCATAGAGCTTATCCTTTTGCAATGTCTCTAGTACAGTTCTTATATGCTCCTCATGAGCCTCCTTGGTTTTGGAATATATCAGTATATCATCTAAAAAGGCTACCACAAATTTATCATGGTAATACATAAAGAATCTATTCATCATGTCCATGAATATTTATGGAGAATTGGTGAGTCCGAAAGGCATTACTATAAATTCATAGTGCTCGTATCTTGTACGAAAAGCAGTCTTGGGGATATCTTCCTTCACCACCCTTACTTGAAAATATCCTGGCCAAAAATCCACCTTGGAGAAGTATTTTTCTCCACGCAGCTGATCAAACAACTCATCAATTCATGGGAGAGGATACTTTTTCTTTATCGTGATTTTGTTAAGCACATGATAATCGATTCATAGGTGCATTGACCCATCTTTCTTCTTGATAAAGAGGACTGGTGCACCCTAAGGTGAAGCACTTGGGCGTATAATCCCTTTATCCCGATTCTTCAGTAGTTGTTTCTTCAGTTCCTCAAGCTCCACATCAGCCATTCTATATGGAGTCTTGGATATTGGAAATTCTCTAGGTATAATATCAATTGAGAATTCAACATCTCTTCTAAGAGGAAGACCATAAAATTCCTTGGGAAATAATGTAGTGAATTCCCACACAATAGGCATGTCTTCAAGGATGGTTTCTTCCTTAGACTCAATCCTCTTATCCAAATATGCGTGATCATAGGGAAGTAATATAAAAGCTTTACATGATGGAGAAAAATAATATTCATCCACTTCCTTTCACTTTTACTGAATCGGGGGTCGATTCACCACATGGAGAGTTATTTCCCTCTCACGACAATTTATATTGGCTCTATATAAGTAAAGCCAATAAATGATGAGAATTGCTTCAAATTCTAATAGAGGGAGTATTATGAGGTTCTCCGGGTAGTTCAATCCACACATTATTACAGGGGAGGAGTTATATTCATGGGAAGCAATGATTTCCCCATTTTCCATACTCACTAACATCTTTACTTCCATGATTTTTGGTGGTGTTGGTATTCTTCTACTAAACCTTTGGGATATAAAAGAATGCATAGAACCTAAATAAAAAATTATGTTCTCTATTCTTTAGTTAATAACTAGAATACCTATCACCAATTCGTTTTTCGAGTTTACTTTGGTAGTAGTGATGGACAAAGCTTGCCCTTGCTGCCTTGAAGGTTGTGGGCTGCCTCCGAAAACCCTTGTCTTATGGATCGAATTCCCAATATGCCCTGGTTATTTGCATTTGTAGCAATTAAAAATGCATTGAGGTTTGAACGGAGCGTTCCTCTCCTCTGTGGAAGCTATGGATTTTTCTTATTGGTAGTTAACAGCTAGGTTCCCTTCTCTTCCACACATAAAGCATTTCCTCATCCCCTTCAGGAAATTTCTGGGGTGCATTTTTCCCCACCTTTGGAAAGTGGGATACTGGATCTTCTTAGGATTATTGGATTTATCCATTGGACCACCATAATTGAAGTTCGCTTTACACTTTTTATCCCCATGATTCCCCTGAGATTCTCTAATCTCCACTTCGACCTTAAGGGAACATCCGACATTTTCCTCATAGCTGTCAAAGTCATGGATCACCAGGGATTTCTGTAGGATATGTTTCATCCCACTAAAGAAGTGTTAAACCTTGAATTCAGGGGAAACAACAAAGCTAGAAACATATAATTTAGGCCTTGTGATGTTTTCCTCATATGCTCCAATATATTATTTGTCTCTTTTTCTTGAGGGAAAGGAAGTCCCTTTCCATCTTTAGCCGGAGGGTGCGTAGAAAATATTTATCGAAAAAAATCTTCCAGAAATCCTTCAATTTCAATGCCTTAATCTCCTCCTTATGATTAATATTTTTGATCAACATCCACCAATTATCATCTTCACCCTCCATATGATAAGCATACAGTAGAACCTTATCTTTTTTAGAACATTGACGGATGGATAAGATATTTTCAATAGAGTTAATCCATTGTTTCGCGATTGAGGGATCAGATGATCCATTAAAAGTAGGAGGCCTTTGTCTAATGACTCTCTTGATAGAGACTTGTTCTTTCTTGGGGGGGGGGGGGGTTTGAACATTCCTCTTGACCCATGTTTCTATTCAATGCATGAGTTAACTAATAGAGAAGCATGACAAATTTTGTGATTCCTGCTCCCATCGGATTGGGCATCTCTTTAGCACAATCATCACATTGATCTTCACATCAGTTGTTAGCCTGAGTCCTCATATTACAATCCATTGGATGGAATAAAAGTAAAGTAATGGGTAACACATAAAGGGTAAACCGAGGACAAAACTTATGACTTATAAATAAATTTTATTTCCTTAACTTATGAATCCATAAGCTTCCATCATTGCTATTCATGATCTACTTTCTAACATATATTCATAGGGGTATTTATTTTAAATCACCTAATAAGAGTCCATAATATTCATGTGAATTTACCAGAGCATATACCTAAAGAGTTTCGTAACCATGAGTGTAGTGAGGCCCATTATCATGCACCATTTCTCGTTCAAGTCTATCTCAAAGCGGTGTTCTCAGGTTTTACCCCTTGGATACATTTGTGCCAGAGTCACCTCTAGCTTCTCGTATCCAAACTGGGATGTATTTTCTTGATAAACTACTTATTCAATACTCATCAATACTTAGGGATGTTTTTATTACACTTATTATTGTCTCTATTTATTTACTAGGGTTTTCTAATACTAATCCCAAAAACAACTAAACCTATCATCTGATACCAACTAAAACAACCCTACTTTTTATTAAAAACATAAACATGATTTATTAAAGATAATATTCAATAGATACAACATGGATGATCAATAGGTCTGGTGTATTTGGGGAATAGTATCATTAAATAACAACTTAAAACATGAAATACTACATCTTTATTAAAGACTTCCTTTACATGACCACTAAATTTTTTCGTACTTAGCATTGAATGGGATAACCTAAGGACATGCATAACAAAAGGGTGATCTATAAATCCCAGTAAGGAAATAAACATGGAATAACATGAGGAATACAATACATGTTAGAAAATAGACAAATTAATGTAGCACAAGAGAAAAATGAACATAAAGGCATAATAAAACATGATAATCATAACATGGAAATTTGGCAACAACACTTAACATGGAATTAGAATAAGACAACGCTCATTACACATAAAGAATGAGTAAAACCTCATTGCACATGAAGCATGAGTTAAAACTCAGTGAAATTGAATTATCATGGGTCAACACCCATTACACTTGATGTATCATGATACTATACTTTACCCAATGCATTGGAGTGCTATCAGGGCACACCTTTCTTAAACATTTTATTTAATGCATAAGTGTTCCACATGGATCATATAACATGGAATCAATCAACATCATAAGTTATTCCATGATTAAGTAATTTGTAATAAATAAATTAAATTACCATTCAACATGTATATGTTCATAAAGGTGAATACCCTTGATAGAGACATGGATATGGTATTCACTACACAATGATCTTGGTTTGGAAAAACGCGATGCAATTTCGGTAGCATGACGACGTGACATAAGGATTCATGAATATTGTTTATGAGAGAGAAATGGGTGTCTAATAATATTTAAATGAAATTAACTGTAAGGGGTTCATATAGATACATGTCCCAACAAATGTAATAGAATTTATATGTACAGTACAAAAGATGTATTTTGATGTAAAAGAGGGGAAATAAATCCCTCAAGGAATTTCAGCATGGTAACGAGTGTACATGGGAGGAATTAATGATTGATAAAGGGGCCTCCCATAATCCAAACATAAAGAGGGTAGTATGGGGGAGGTGAAAAATCATACCACACCATTTTTAATGGAAAACAAAAGGCATAACAACGTAATGAAAATTGAACAAAATGAGAAAGGAGGAAATCCCTTACTTGGAAGTGTGATCCCATAAACATGGGAGAGGCTTTAAAGAGGATTCTTAGGATATTGGGGCACCTTGGGAGGATTCTAGAGAGAGGAGGGAAATGGTTGGTCTAACTCGAAAATAATTTGAGTGAGGAGGAAGTGGGATATTGGGTGGGTTTATATAGGAAAGGAGAGAGAATTGTTTCTTATTTAAGTTTGGGACACCTCACATTAAACTAATGAAAACCACAAACCAGCCCATATTTTTAGCTGATGGTTTTCTCCAAAGGGGAGTGGGAAACAAAATTTATAAGGATAATGGATGAACATAATAAAATAATAGGGTTTCTTATAAGGAGGTGAGTCACGCACTCAAGGAAAAGAAATTAAAAAGACAAAATGTTTTATAAGCCTTGAAGGGTCCACTAAAGCTTTGTAAAATAAATCAAAAAAACCCAAAATCACATTATTTAAATGGTAAAACAGATATTGGATGAACATAATCTTTATTTTATTTTATTAAATCACTATTAGGTCATTAGGATGTCATAAAACACATTATATATTTAAACAGTATTTAATTTTTACCCAAAAATTCGATTGTCTCAGAAAATTATGAAAAATTCAGCATTGGATAATTTCGACATCATCATTAGAAAAATAATATTCATTTTATCTAAATAACTTTCTAAATATGTGATGTTTTACTTTTAAAATAAAAATAGACATTTATCGAAAATTCATTGGTTTTGACAAAAACAGCTTTCAAACCATAATAAAAACTACAATTTCACTCATAAAATTATTCAATCATTTATATATAATTAAAAGTATTTTAATAATAATAATATTTTATTTGAATATTATTTAATTCAAAAGTACATTAATTTATCAAAATAGATTTTTTAGTTGGATATTAACTAAAAATACTATTTCTGATTTAAAAAATATTTACGAAGTAACAATAATAAAATGAATGAAAATTATTTATAAAAAAAATAATGTACATAGTTATAGTGCTATGGTTTTGTTACATAACCCCTTATAACACAAGCATTAGACTGATGGTTAAGGTGTGCGATGATGACAGACTCTTGGGGTGGCTCGAATAACATCACTCGAGTGGTAACCTATATTAACTTCCACCTTTCCCATAGTCGGTTCCACTCAATATTAACATGTTCAAGCTCAGCATGGTCTTAGTAAGTAGTGAATCCCAATAAAGCCACCTCCATTCCAAGCTCCGACAAATGGGCTTCGTATGGGGAAAGTCTACTAGATGAGGCCATCACTTCCTTTTTAAGAGTAAATTGGACTTGCAAAAGCCATATATTTATACTAATCATATGATCACTGTTCAATGACTATATTAGCAACGGTCACAATTCATAAAGGTATTTTAAAATCCCAAACATAAAACCAAATATCTGCCTATGTTTTACATAACCATAAGAATACATTTAAATATACCTAGAGGAATTTTCATTAATAAATTTTTGAGTCATTACAATCTTCCCCCTTAAGTAATTTCGCCCTCAAAATTTATTTTTCCAACTCTAAAACAAATGTGGGTAACTTTGATTCATTACTTCCTATGATTCCCACGTCGCTTCTTCAAACATCTTTTTTTCCACAACACCTTGATGAGGGGCATTGGACTCCTTCATAGAATGTTTCTCTATGATATAAGATCTTCACTAGTTTCTCCTCGTAAGAAAGATCATCCTCTAGTTGTACTACCTCTGAAGAGAGTACATGTGAAGGGTTTAGAATGTACTTCCTTAAAAGGTATACATGAAAGACATCATGTACTTTGGCCATGGTAGGTGGAAGTGCTAGTCGATAGGCCACAACCACAACACGATCAAGAATCTCGAAGGGGCTGATGTACCTAGGACTTAACATCCATTTATTTCCAATACTCATGACCTTATTCCATGAAGATAGGTGTAGAAATATCGTGTATCCAATTTTAAACAAAATGTCTCATCGATGGTTATTTGTATAACCCTTTTGTCGACTCTGGGCTACCTTGATATGATTCTAAATGGTTTTCACCTTCTCCACCATTTCTTCAACCATTTCTGGTCCTAGTAGCTTAAGCTCACCGACTTCAACCCAATATTACAGTGTTCTTCACTTCTTCCCATTCATGGCTTCATAAGTTTCCATTCAGATGCTCGAGTGGAAACTATTATTGTAGGAGAATTAAACCAGTGTAAGATGTTGGTCCCACCCTTCTTTAAAGTCCATAGAACATGATCTTAACATATCCTCCAGATTCTGAATAGTTTTCTCAGATTGTCCATCAGTTTGAGGATGATAGGTTTTACTGAAGTTCAGTTCAGTATCCAGATCATGTTGAAGACTCTTCCAAAACATAGAGGTGAATCTTGGATCTCGATCAGATACAATAGATAATGGTACTCCATGTAGCATTACCACTTCCATGATATATATATTTGTGCCAGTTGATCCAATGAGAAATCCTCTCGAATTGCAATGAAGTGTGCAGACATTGTAAGAAGATCCACAACAACCAAGATCGCATTGTTTCCTTTGGATGTCTTCGGATGTCTGGTGACAAAGTCCATGGTGATGTTCTTCTATTTCCGTGCTAGTATGAGCAATGGTCACATCATCCCCTTATATTTCTGCCTCTTTGCCTTAACTTACTGAAACACCAGGCACATTGATGTATACTTAGTGATCTCCTTATTCATATTATCCCACTAGTAATGCTCTCGGAGATCTCGATACATCATTCTGTTTCCTGGGTGAATAGAGAAATTTGAAATATGTGCATCATTAAAAAGTTTCTTCTTCAGCTTTGGACATGATGGAACACATAGTCTTTGTAACGACCCGAAATTTTTAAATAAATTTTGTTTCCTAATTTTATGTGTTATTGTTATACTCAACAAAAATGTTTGATTTGATAAACATGATTATAATTAAAATGAGATCAGTGGGTTTTGACTATTATATAACCATCGGTCAACATGACCGCTGTGAACAAAATGTTTTGATTATTGTCTCTAAATATAAGTAATCTTGGTTAATTATTATAGAAAGAAGAATCGATGGCCTCACCTAGTAGTCTTGGACCGATCGAAGCCCATCTAACAGAGCTTGGGAAGGAGGTAGCACCACTGGGCTTTGCTCTGGATCAAATCCAAGCCGAACTTCATCATGTGAAGCTGGAACGAAATCGCCTTCGTGAGAAGTTCAAACTGATAGAAATTACTACTCGGGCAATGTTGACTGAGCCGCCCCAAGCTTCTATCACCCTAGCACACCTTACTCTTAGGTCCTATGCTGGTATTATAAGGGGTTATGTAACGAGACCATAACTACCTTGTGTAATCCTTCTTTTAAATAAAAATTGGGATTTCTTCTTATGATGATGTTTATGAATTTTGAAATGACCGGATAAATATAGTATGCATATTTTTGCTGAATTTTAGAAAAAGGATATTTTAAATATGTTTATGTAAACCCTAAATAATTAAAAATGTGTAATGATTTTCAAAAAATGGTCTTCTGCAATTATGTTCAGTACTAAATTTAGAGTCTAATAAGATCAACTTGATTTTTGATGAATAGTAAATTATGAATAGTGATTTTATGATTAGGATTAGTAATATGACCAAATGGATTAGTAATCTCACTTAAAGAAAGTTTTAAAATAATCTAGGCACCTTGATTAAGTAATGTGATTCAACAAAATAGTTAAATAACGGTTTCATTAATTATTATTCAAGTATTAGTTTTTTTCGGGTGAATAGTGTTTTTTAATTAAGAATCTAATTAAAAATAATTAGAAAATTATTTTTATCAAAATGACTTTATTTTTGAACTCAGAGCATCGATATTATGTTATGGTAATTTTTGGGGTTTTTTCTGAAAAAATGAATTTTCGATGAATAGTGTTTTTATTTAAAAATTAAATTAAAAATATTTAGAAAAATATTTTTATAAAATGGATTTCATTTTTGAAATCAGAGCATTGGTATTTGGTTAATGTTAAATTTTGGTATTTTTCTGAGAAAGTTGAATTTTCAGTGAATAGTAAAAATACAGTTTTAGGGTTTCGGTATGTTTAATGACATCATAACGGTGTCATGATGATGTCATGAGATCATTTGAGGGTTGGCCGGCCAAGGGTGATGAATTATTGTTTTGGGGGCCCCATGTGGCCTAACTCCATGATAAATGACAAGAGAGAGCACATGGGTTTGAGAAAAGCACATGTGAGGTGTCCCTTGGCCATTAATGCCTTGTCCCCTCACTTTCCCTATAAATACCAAGCCCTCCTCTCATCCATTCGACTACCCACTCATTCCAAACGAATTTCTGGTCTCATTACCTCCTAAGGAGTCCTCCCAAGGTGCCCCCAAGCCCTCAAGGTCCCACCCTTTGAGGTTTAAGAGTTACATTTTACGGTAAGGGATCCGACCTCTCTCTTTCTTTTCAAGTAATCTCTTTTATGTCTTTTCTTTTATACTCCATGTTCTTATGTTGGAGGATGTTATTTTATATTCATCTTAATTCCTATTTCATGTTCATATGATGAGAGACCCCCCTTGCTCTCATCAATTCGTTTTAAGAATGTTTAAGTGGCGCCGTTAGGCTGCCGAATTTTTAAGGGATTCTTCCACCTTCCTCGTTTTCAAGTTCTATTTTCATTCAAGTCTTTAATGTTCCTTTTTGTTATATTGGGGTATGATCTCTATATATATCATACTGGACTCTTATGTTCATATGATGAGAGACCCCATTTTATCTCTTCAATTCAGTATTTTGATGTTTTAAGTGGCGCCGTTAGGCTGCCGAATTTTTAAGTGGTTCTTCACCCTTCTCGTTTTGAAGTTCTACTTTAATGTCAATTATTTCAAGTTCCTTTTTGTTATATTGGGGTATGATCTCTATATATATCATACTGGACTCTTATGTTCATATGATGAGAGACCCAATTTGATCTCTTCAATTCAGTATTTTGATGTTTTAAGTGGCGCCGTTAGGCTGCCGAATTTTTAAGTGGTTCTTCACCCTTCTCGTTTTGAAGTTCTACTTTCATGTCAATTATTTCATGTTCCTTTTTATTATATTGGGGTATGATCTCTATATATATCATACTTTACTCTTATTTTCATATGATGAGAGACCCAATTTGATCTCTTCAATTCAGTATTTTGATGTTTTAAGTGGCGCCGTTAGGCTGCCGAATTTTTAAGTGGTTCTTCACCCTTCTCGTTTTGAAGTTCTACTTTCATGTCAATTATTTCAAGTTCCTTTTTGTTATATTGGGGTATGATCTCTATATATATCATACTGGACTCTTATGTTCATATGATGAGAGACCCCATTTGATCTCTTCAATTCAGTATTTTGATGTTTTAAGTGGCGCCGTTAGGCTGCCGAATTTTTAAGTGGTTCTTCACCCTTCTCGTTTTGAAGTTCTACTTTCATGTCAATTCTTTCAAGTTCCTTTTGTTATGTTGGGGAATTATCTCTATATCTATCATACTGAACTCTTATGTTCACATGATGAGAGATCCTATTTGATCTTTTCAAATCATTGTTTGTTGAAGTTTAAGTAATGCCGTTAGGCTGCCGAAGTTTCATAAGAGAAATCTAATTTTTTTTCTTCCTTCCATGTTTTTCATTTCAAATGGTATGTCCTTGAAATCTCATTACCATGATCACGTATCCTTCTTATTCTGTCCATGTACTATTTTATGGGTCATTTATGAATGTTTGACCCATTTTACCTCTCTTTTAATGTCTTCTAAAACCTCGGAACATTGCCGTTATGCTGCAAAATTTCTGCCCCAAAATGTCTATCTCTTTTTCTAAAGTCCTTTTATTTTATTAAGTGAATACTCAAAGCTCTTTCTTCTAAAGGGGTATTCACATATATATCAAAATGTTCTATTTTAAATTCTGGGATTTACATACATGAGACCCACCTTCCTTTTCTGTGGGTTTTAAAGTGACGTAAAGATCGTGTCTTTAAAGTAGTTTTTAAAACGTTATGATTATGAAATGAAACCCATTTATTTTATGCTATATGGGTTATTTATGAAATGTTTGATGATGATATATGTGGATCACATGATAATAAAGGCAAATTTAAGGGTGCGCCCTGATAGCGCTCCAATGCATTGGGTAAAGACTTAATCTCTAGAGATGACCATTTTAACGACGCCTTGGTGAATAACCTTGGTAATTTTTAACGACACCTTGGGGATGGACCTTGGAGAAACGAAACGATTGTCAATATTAATTGTTGCAGCCACATCTTCATGTTATGAAAAAGTTTTATTTTTATTATGATATGCCTCATGATTTCATTTTCATGCATTGAAGTTCTTTTCATGACTTTATTGATGTATCTCAAGTTCATATGTAAAATGTTTCACTTGTTTCCCTTGCTGGGCCTTATGCTCACCCTTCCTTTTGATGTATGTCCCCAGGTTATGAGATGCAGTAATGAGCCTAGGGTGAACATGAGGAGAAGCCTTTCAAGTGTTTAAGAAGAATGTTTTTTTTTGTTTCATGTTTTATGTTCCTTATTTCCAAGACACTAAACCTTAAAGATCCTCAGTTCCATGTAATGGAATGAAAAGTTATGTTATAAAAAGACGGGATGCTATAGTTGGTATCAAAGGATGGTTTAGTTATTTGTGGAAATTAGGATATGAAAACTCTAGGAGGAACCCTATAGAAAAGTTTAATATAGGAAATCTTCCTGGTATTTTGGTGAGTATTGAGTAAGGGGTTGCCAAGCAAATACATCCCTGTCTGAATACGAGCAGGTAGAGGTGGCTCTGGCACAGATGTACATAGGGGTAAAACCCGAAAACACCGCTTTGAGATAGACTCGAACGGGAACTGGTACACGACAACGGGCCTTGCTGCACTCTTGGTTACGACACTCCCAGGGGATATGCTTTGGTAAATTCATAATCTTGGTATGAACCATTGTTAAAGGAACAAAGATAAAATAAAATAAAGGTTCACATAATAATATATGATCATTCATAACCTAGATGGGAACCTAGGATATCACAACTTAGGGTACACCTTTCATATACAAGTTATCCTTATATGATTTCAGTTCCTTTTCATGATTATTAGATAAGTACTTAATCCCCTAATTATGCTTTCTCTTCTTAGTTAATGGTGGGAAATGGAAGAACATGTTCCGACAACCAATGTGATAGGAAATGCGACGATTTTCGTATTAATATGACAGGGATGATTAGGGGATTAAAATATGATTATTATTTTGGAAGACGTTCATTATTTTGGGAACCATATTTGATCGAGGTAAATAGATTACTAAGATATTTTCATTGAGGAGTAAGGTTGACTTATATTTTGAAGAATCGATGAATTTAAGGTGAACTTATAGTAATTTAGGTTACTTATGGGAATGACTAACCTATCTTGGGTAAAATATGTTTAGGTTAGCTACTTTTTTATAAGATGTTAGGAGTGGTTGATGTTGTCTGGAGATGAACAATGAAGTTGTTTTGGAAGACTATGTTATCAAATCCTTATTGTATTTGGGTTTCAATCTTAGTTTGGTTTGTTTTGAGGAATTTTAAGGACCGTTATTTATGGAATGGTCTATGATGAACTTTGGGTAGTACCATGGAACTTTGATGATTTAAAAGTAGTTTCCATTCCTATGGGTTTCTTTCTTTTTGAAGAGTTGTTTTACCTTAACCTTTCTGTTTTTGGGATAATGTTTAAAGATAGAAGAAATAGATAGTTTATCTTTTGTAGATTATGTGATTCTATAGAAGATGATTCTTGTGCTTTTATGAGACCAAGTGTTTTTGAATTCTCATCATTTGGAGAAAAGATTACTGTTGGTAGGGACTTGTTAAAGGATGAAAATCTACTTGAAGGTAGGTATATTTTATTATGTTTTTGTTCTATGTAGTAAATGAAATCCTCAAAATTATGAAAAGAAACGTAAAACAAAAATGTTGTTGGTTTACGTTTCCTACTAGGTAATCAAAGACCGTTTACACACATCATAAGTTTGGGTTTTTCTCATGGTTAACTTTCTCCTAATCATGTTCTCTATCACTCTCCCTCAGAACTTGACCCTTTGTTTTTTCCTCCATGTCCATGTTTTCCTACATGGAACCCTAGTGTGGGTTAACTCGGGTGACCATTGTACTTCCCTTTCTTTATTTTAAAGTAATAGTTTTACTGACTCCTTTTCCGATGTGGGACTTTCAATGAAATTTCAAAACCCAGTTTTAAAATTGCGAGGACGCAATTTCTTAAGGGGGGAAGATTGTAACGACCCGAAATTTTTAAATAAATTTTGTTTCCTAATTTTATGTGTTATTGTTATACTCAACAAAAATGTTTGATTTGATAAACATGATTATAATTAAAATGAGATCAGTGGGTTTTGACTATTATATAACCATCGGTCAACATGACCGCTGCGAACAAAATGTTTTGATTATTGTCTCTAAATATAAGTAATCTTGGTTAATTATTATAGAAAGAAGAATCGATGGCCTCACCTTGTAGTCTTGGACCGATCGAAGCCCATCTAACAGAGCTTGGGAAGGAGGTAGCACCACTGGGCTTTGCTCTGGATCAAATCCAAGCCGAACTTCATCATGTGAAGTTGGAACGAAATCGCCTTCGTGAGAAGTTCAAACTGATAGAAATTACTACTCGGGCAATGTTGACTGAGCCGCCCCAAGCTTCTATCACACTAGCACACCTTACTCTTAGGTCTGATGCTGGTATTATAAGGGGTTATGTAACGAGACCATAACCACCTTGTGTAATCCTTCTTTTAAATAACAATTGGGATTTCTTCTTATGATGAAGTTTATGAATTTTGAAATGACCGGATAAATATAGTATGCATATTTTTGATGAATTTTAGAAAAAGGATATTTTAAATATGTTTATGTAAACCCTAAATAATTAAAAATGTGTAATGATTTTAAAAAAATGGTCTTCTGCAATTATGTTCAGTACTAAATTTAGAGTCTAATAAGATCAACTTGATTTTTGATGAATAGTAAATTATGAATAGTGATTTTATGATTAGGATTAGTAATATGACCAAATGGATTAGTAATCTCACTTAAAGAAAGTTTTAAAATAATCTAGGCACCTTGATTAAGTAATGTGATTCAACAAAATAGTTAAATAACAGTTTCATTAATTATTATTCAAGTATTAGTTTTTTTCGGGTGAATAGTGTTTTTTAATTAAAAATTTAATTAAAAATAATTAGAAAATTATTTTTATCAAAATGACTTTATTTTTGAACTCAGAGCATCGATATTATGTTATGGTAATTTTTGGGGTTTTTTCTGAAAAAAATGAATTTTCGATGAATAGTGTTTTTATTTAAAAATTAAATTAAAAATATTTAGAAAAATATTTTTATAAAATGGATTTCATTTTTGAAATCAGAGCATTTATATTTGGTTAATGTTAAATTTTGGGATTTTTCTGAGAAAGTTGAATTTTCAGTGAATAGTAAAAATACAGTTTTAGGGTTTCAGTATGTTTAATGACATCATAACGGTGTCATGATGATGTCATGAGATCAGTTGAGGGTTGTCCGGCCAAGGGTGATGAATTATTGTTTTGGGGGCCCCATGTGGCCTAACTCCATGATAAATGACAAAGGAGAGCACATGGGTTTGAGAAAAGCACATGTGAGGTGTCCCTTGGCCATTAATGCCTTGTCCCCTCACTTTCCCTATAAATACCAAGCCCTCCTCTCATCCATTCGACTCCCCACTCATTCCCAACGAATTTCTGGTCTCATTACCTCCTAAGGAGTCCTCCCAAGGTGCCCCCAAGCCCTCAAGGTCCCACCCTTTGAGGTTTAAGAGTTACATTTTACGGTAAGGGATCCGACCTCTCTCTTTCTTTTCAAGTAATCTCTTTTATGTCTTTTCTTTTATACTCCATGTTCTTATGTTGGAGGATGTTATTTTATATTCATCCTACTTCCTATTTCATGTTCATATGATGAGAGACCCCCCTTGCTCTCATCAATTCGTTTTAAGAATGTTTAAGTGGCGCCGTTAGGCTGCCGAATTTTTAAGGGATTCTTTCACCTTCCTCGTTTTCAAGTTCTATTTTCATTCAAGTCTTTAATGTTACTTTTTGTTATATTGGGTTATGATCTCTATATATATCATACTGGACTCTTATGTTCATATGATGAGAGACCCCATTTGATCTCTTCAATTCAGTATTTTGATGTTTTAAGTGGCGCCGTTAGGCTGCCGAATTTTTAAGTGGTTCTTCACCCTTCTCGTTTTGAAGTTCTACTTTCATGTCAATTATTTCAAGTTACTTTTTGTTATATTGGGGTATGATCTCTATATATATCATACTGGACTCTTATGTTCATATGATGAGAGACCCAATTTGATCTCTTCAATTCAGTATTTTGATGTTTTAAGTGGCGCCGTTAGGCTGCCGAATTTTTAAGTGGTTCTTCACCCTTCTCGTTTTGAAGTTCTACTTTCATGTCAATTATTTCAAGTTCCTTTTTATTATATTGGGGTATGATCTCTATATATATCATACTGGACTCTTATGTTCATATGATGAGAGACCCAATTTGATCTCTTCAATTCAGTATTTTGATGTTTTAAGTGGCGCCGTTAGGCTGCCGAATTTTTAAGTGGTTCTTCACCCTTCTCGTTTTGAAGTTCTACTTTCATGTCAATTATTTCAAGTTCCTTTTTGTTATATTGGGGTATGATCTCTATATATATCATACTGGACTCTTATGTTAATATGATGAGAGACCCCATTTGATCTCTTCAATTCAGTATTTTGATGTTTTAAGTGGCGCCGTTAGGCTGCCAAATTTTTAAGTGGTTCTTCACCCTTCTCGTTTTGAAGTTCTACTTTCATGTCAATTCTTTCAAGTTCCTTTTGTTATGTTGGGGAATTATATCTATATCTATCATACTGAACTCTTATGTTCACATGATGAGAGATCCTATTTGATCTTTTCAAATCATTTTTGTTGAAGTTTAAGTAACGCCGTTAGGCTGCCGAACTTTCATAAGAGAAATCTAATTTTTTTTTCTTCCTTCCATGTTTTTCATTTCAAATGGTATGTCCTTGAAATCTCATTACCATGATCACGTATCCTTCTTATTCTGTCCATGTACTATTTTATGGGTCATTTATGAATGTTTGACCCATTTTACCTCTCTTTTAATGTCTTCTAAAACCTCGGAACATTGCCGTTATGCTGCAGAATTTCTATCTCAAAATGTCTATCTCTTTTTCTAAAGTCCTTTTATTTTATTAAGTGAATACTCAAAGCTCTTTCTTCTAAAGGGGTATTTACATATATACCAAAATGTTCTATTTTAAATTCTGGGATTTACATACATGAGACCCACCATCCTTTTCTGTGGGTTTTAAAGTGACGTAAAGATCATGTCTTTAAAGTAGTTTTTAAAACGTTATGATTATGAAATGAAACCCATTTATTTTATGCTATATGGGTTATTTATGAAATGTTTGATGATGATATATGTGGCTCACATGATAATAAAGGCAAATTTAAGGGTGCGCCCTGATAGCGCTCCAATGCATTGGGTAAAGACTTAATCTCTAGAGATGACCATTTTAACAACGCCTTGGTGAATAACCTTGGTAATTTTTAACGACACCTTGGGGATGGACCTTGGTGAAACGAAACGATTGTCAATATTAAATGTTGCAGCCACATCTTCATGTTATGAAAAAGTTTTATTTTTATTATGATATGCCTCATGATTTCATTTTCATGCATTAAAGTTCTTTTCATGACTTTATTGATGTATCTCAAGTTCATATGTAAAATGTTTCACTTGTTTCCCTTGCTGGGCCTTATGCTCACCCTTCCTTTTGATGTATGTCCCCAGGTTATGAGATGCAGTAATGAGCCTAGGGTGAACATGAGGAGAAGCCTTTCAAGTGTTTAAGAAGAATGTTTTTTTGTTTCATGTTTTATGTTCCTTATTTCCAAGACACTAAACCTTAAAGATCCTCAGTTCCATGTAATGGAATGAAAAGTTATGTTATAAAAAGACGGGATGCTATAGTCTTGTCCCAAATCTCACAATTCCATCTTCATTAACATTGAACTCTGAGGATTTCCCTTTTTTGATAGCTTCCACTCCCTTCTAAATTCCCACGTCATCCTTTTGATAATCCTTTATCCTTTCCACAAGATATGGTTGAGAAATCATTTGTGAAAGGATTAATGATGTTCTCTTCTTTATGATTCCCATGTCCATCTTCATCATGTCTAAGAATATTGTATCCTTCTAAATTCTCATCAATGATTGAATTGGTGGTTCCTTTATACTTAGAGTATCCACCACCTTGTTCACTTTCACAGGATGGTAATTGATTGAGCAGTCATAGTCTTTGATCAGCTCTTACCATCTTTAGTGGCACATGTTCAACTCTTTCGGTGTGAATATATACTTGATCCTTTTTTGGTCCGTATATATTTCACACTTCTCCCCAAAGGGATAATGCTGCCAAAATCATGAAGCGAATATCACCGCTACTAACTCCCAATCATGTGTTGGATAATTATGCTCATGGACTTTCAATTTAATTGAAGCATAGGCAATGACTTTGTCATTTTACATCAACACACAGCCCATGAACTTCTTCGAAGCATCCCTGAATACCACAAAAAGTTCTCCACTTGTAGGTAATGTGAGTACCGACACAGTGATAAGCCTCCTTTTCAACTCCTTGAAGCATTCTTCAGATTCATTACTCGATGAAAAATTTACTCTCTTCCATGTTAGCATGGTAAGAGGGTTGAAAAATCATGAGAAATTTCTCACAAATAGTCAATAATATCTAGCTAACCCCAAGAATCTATCGATATCCATTACCGATGTTGGCCTTTTCCATCCCTCAATTGATTCTGTTTTGGAGGGATCCACAGATATCCTATTGCTTGTGAATATATGGCCCAAGAATGAGACCTCCTTCCACCAGAACTCACACTTGTTGTACTTTTCATAGAGCTTCTCCATCCGCAAGGTCTCTAATACCGTTCTTATATGCTCCGCCTGATCCTCCTTGGTGTTGGAGTATATCAAAATATCATCTATAAATACTACCAAATATTTGTCAATGTAATGTCTAAAGAATCTATTCATAAAGTCCAAGAATATTTCTGGAGCATTGGTGAGTCTGAAAGGTATTATTATAAATTCATAGTGCACATATCTTGTATAAAAATAAGTCTCAGGGATATATTCATTATTCAAACTTACTTAATAAAATCCCGACTAAAAATACACCATGGAGAAGTATTATGCTCCACGTAGATGATCTAAAAAGTCATCAATTCATTGTAGAGGATAATTGTTCTTTATCGTCATTTCTTAAGCTCACGATAATCGATGCATATGAACATTAACCCATATCTCTTCTTGATGAAGAGAACTGGTGCACCCCCAGGTGAATCACATGGTCGTATAAACCCTTTATCTAGATTATAATGTAGTTGTTTCTTTAGCTCCTCAATATCTATAACAACCAGTCTATATGGAGTCTTGGATATTGGAAAAACTTCAGGTATAAGATTAATTGAGAATTCAACATCTCTTCTAGGAGGAAGACCAGACAATTCATCGGGAAACACTATCGTGAATTCTCTCACAATAGCCATGTCTTCAAGGATGGTTGCTTCATTGGACTCAATCATCTGAGCCAGATATGCATGATCACTGGGCAGTAATATCCTTTCTTGAGATGGTGGAGCTAAAAAATATTCATCTTCCTCCTTGCACTTGTATAGAATCGGGGTTTGATTCTCCACATGGAGAGTTATTTCCCTCTCACGGAAATTTATGTTGGATCTATATAAGGAATTCTAATCCATGCTGAGAATTGCATCAAATTCCACCATAGGGAGAATGACGAAGTTCTCCGAGAATTTCAATCCATAAATTATGACAGGGGAGGTGTTATATTCATGGGATGCAATGATTTTCCCATTTTCTGTACTCACCGACATCTTTACATCAAAGATTTGTTGTGGTGTTGAGATTGTTCGACAAAACTTTTGGGATATAAAAGAATGTGTAGAACCTGAATCAAGAAGTATGTTCGCTATTATTGAATTAATAACTAGCATACCTATCACCAATTCGTTGTTGGTGTTCAATTCGGTAGTAGTGATAGAAAAAGCTCCCCCTTGCTGACTAGGAGGTTGTTGGTTTCCTCTGAAAACCCCTAGAATAGGGCCCTGATTCACAAGATTCCATGGTTCATTGAAGGTGTAGCAATGAACAACGTGTTGAGGTTCTAAGAGAGCATTTCTCTCCTCTGTTGCATCTGTGGGTTTTTCTTTTCGGAAGTTAACAACTAGGTTCCCTTCTCTTCCACACCTAAAGCATTTCCTTGTCCCCTTCAAGAAATTTCTGGGGTGCTTTTTCCCGCACCTTTGGAAAGTGGGGTATTGGATCTTCTTACCACCATTGGATTTATCCATCAGACTTCCAGTATTGAAGTCTACCTTAATCTTTCTATCCCCATGATACCCCTGAGATTTTTCGATCTCCATTTCAACCTCGAGGGCACATCGGACAATTTCCTCATAGATGTCAAATTCGCGGATCATTTGGGATTCTGCAGGATATGTTTCAGCCCACTAGAGAAGTGGTCAACCTTGCATTTGGGGGTGACGACAAAGCTGGAAGTGTATCATGCAAGACTTGTTAAGTTTTCTTCATACTCTCCTACAGATTTGTAATCTTTTTTCATTAGGGAAAGGAAGTCCCATTCCTTCTTAAGACATAGGGTGTGCGGAAAATATTTATTGAAAAACATCTTTCAGAAATCCTTTAATTCCAATGCCTCATTATCCTCCTCAGGATTAGTATTTTTGATCTACATCCACCTTTGATCAGCTTCACCCACCATACGATAAGCAGCTAGTGGAACCTTCTCTTATTCCGAACATTGAAGGATATGAAATATCTTTTCAATGTAGTTAATCCATTGTTTGGAGATTAAGGGATCAAATGATCCATTAAAAGTAGGAGGCCTTAGTCTCATGAAGTTCTCAATATTGACTTGTTCTTTCTTGGGGGGGGGGGTGAACGTTCCTCCTGACCCATATTTCTTTTCAAATCTTGAGTTAACTGAGAGATAAGAATTAAAAAGTTCCCAATTCCATCTCCCATTAGATTCGACATCTCATTAGCACAGTCATCACATTTATCTTCACATCAGTTGTTTTTCCGAGTCCTCCTATTACCGTCCATTGGCTTGAATAAAAGAAAAGTTAGGGGTAACACATAAAGGGTAATCCAAGGACAAAACTGGTGACTTATAAATAAAGTTTATTTCCAAAACTTATGAATCCATAGGCTTCAATCTATGTTATTCATGATCTACTTTATAACATATATTCTTAGGGGAATTTTTTTAATTCCCTTAATAAGGGTTGATAGTAATCTTGTGGATTTACCAAAGCATATCCACTAGGAGTGTCATAAACAAGATTACAACAAGTCCCATTATCGTGCACCTGTTCTCGTTTGAGTCTAGCTCAAAGCGGTGTTTTCAGGTTTTACCCCTAGGATACATCTATGCCAGTGCCGCCTCAACCTACTCGTATCCAAACAGGGATGTATTTTCTTGTTAAACCACTTACACAATACTCACGAATATTAAGGTATGTTTTTCTTATACTTATTCTTTTCTCTAAGTCTTCACTAGGGTTTTCTAATCCTAATCCCAAAAATAAATAAACCTCTCCTCTATTACCAACTATAACAACCCTGCTTTTTATTACAAACTTATACAAGATTTATTACATAAACTCTTCAATTGATAAAACATAGAATATCGATAGGTATAGTGTCATTGGGGATTAATATCATTACATAATAACTTAAAACATTAAATTCAACATCTTCATTGAAAATTTCCTTTACATGACCACTACATTCCTTCGTACTTAGCATTGCATCAGATAACATGAGGGCATGCATAAAAATGGTGAGCTATAAAGCCCAGTAAGGGAATAAACATGGAATAAAATGTGGAATAAAATACATATTAGACAATAGTAATATCAATGTATCACAAGAGAAACATGAACATAAAGTCATAATAAATCATGATAATCATAACATGGAAATGTTGCAACAATAGTTAACATGAAATTAGCATGAGCCAAGGATCATTTCACATGTATCATGAGTAAACCCTCATTGAACATGAAGCATGAGTAAAACCTCATTTCAATTGAACTAGAATGAGTCAACACCCATTTCACATGACATATCATGATACTATACTTACCCAACACATTGGAGCTCTATCAGGGTCCACAATTCGTAATAATTTTATTTAATTCATAAGTGTGCCACATGAATCATATAACATGGAATCAATCAACATAATAAGTTATTCCACGATTAATTAATGTGGAATAAATAAATTAAATTACCATTAAATATGTATATGTTCATAAAGGTGAATACCATTGATAGAGACATGGGTATGGTATTCACTACACAATGATCTTGGATTGGAAAAACGGGGTGCAATTTATGCAGGATAATGATGTGACATAAGGATTAGTGAAAAAGGTTGATCAGAGAGAACTGGGTGTCTCATAATTCATAAATGAAATGGACAATAAGGGGATCATATAGATACATGTCCCAACAAACGTAATGGAATTTAGATGCACAATACAAAATATTTACTTGGATGTTGAAGAGGAGAGAGAAACCCCTCACAAGATTTCAGCATGGTAACAAGTTTACATGGGAGGCATTACTGAGAGATAAAAGTGTCTCCAATCATCCAAACATAAAGAGGGAAGTATGGTGGATGTGAGAAATCATACCCCAACATTTTTAATTGAAAACAAAAGGGAATAATATCTTAATGAAAATTGGAAAAAAATGAGAAATGAAGAAATCCCTTACTTGGAAGTGTGATCTGAAAAACTTGGGAGAGGATCGAGAGAGGCTTCTTGGGAGCTTGGAGAACCATGGGACGATTATAGATAGAGGAGGTCAGGGGTTGGTCGAACTCTAAATGCTTTTACTGAAGAGGAATTGAGAGAAAAAAAGTGGAATTGAGAGTTTGGGTGGGTTTATATAGGAAAGGAGAGGGAATTCTGTATTATTTCAGTTTGGGACACCTAACATTAAACTAACCAAACCAAAAACCATACCATGGATTTTTCCCATAGAGTTTTCCAAAGGGTATTGGAAAAAAATATTTTATAAGTCCAATGGCCGAACTTTTTAAAATAATAGGGTTGCTTATGTGGAGATGAGTCACACTCTCAAGGAAAACAATTTAAATAGACAAAATGTTTTATAAACCTAGAAGGGTCCACTAACGATTTGTAAAATAAATTAAACAAACCCAAAATCACATTATATTAATGGTAAATCATCTATTTGCCAAACATTATCTTTTTAGTATTTTATTACATCACTATTAGGTCATTATGATGTCATAAAACACATTATATATTTAAACGGTAATTAATTTTTACCAAAAAATTTGACTATATCATAAAATTGTGAAAAATTAACCGTTAGATAATTTCAATGTCCTGATTCAAAAAATAATATTTATTTTACCTAAATAATTTTATATATATGTTAATTTTTACTTTTAAAATAAATAATGACATTTATAAAAAATTCATGGGTTTTGACAAAAACAACATTCAAACTTTAAGAAAAATTACAATTTCACTCATAAAATTATATGATAATTTATATTAAATAAAAATTAATTTTATAACAATAATAATATTTTATTAAAATATTATTTAATTCAAAAGTAAATTAATTGATCAAAATATATTTCTTAGTTTAATATTATCAAAAAATATTATTTGTGCTTTAAAAACTATATACAAAGTTACAATAATAAAATGAATGCACATTCATTATAAAAAAATAATGTACATAGTCATAGTGCTAGGGACCTATTACATAACCCCTTATAACACCAACATAAAATTTAAGGGTAAGGTGTGTGATGGTGAAAAACTCTTGGGGTGGCTCGGATAACATCGCTCGTGTGGTAATTTCTAGTAACTTCCACTTCTCCCGTAGTCGCTTCTGCTCAAGATTAACATGTTCAAGATTGACTTGGTCTTGGTCAAGAGAAAATCCCAATGGCACCACCTCCTTTCCGAGCTCCAAAAAATGGGATTCATATGGGGAAAGTCTACTGGATGTGTCCATCTCTTCCTTTTTCTAAGTAAATTGGATTTGTTAAAGCCCTATATTTATAATAATTAGGTTATCACAGTTCAATGGCTATATTAGCAACAGTCACAATTCTTAATGGTATTTTAAAAACCAAAACATAAAAAAATAAGTGCATGGGTTTTACATAACCATAACAAATAACTTAAATAGACCAAGAGGATTTTTCATTAATAAGTTTTTGGGTCATTACATACCTCAAGAACATTGAAGAATTATAGCTAATGGAAATCCCCAAATTGAAATGGGACATTCAATTTCACTATGATGAATGAGATCTAGATAAAACAACTTGATCCAAAATTGAACAGATTAAGATCTATTAAAACCTAGATCTAGATCCATTAGCAATGGAGGAAAAAAATCCTTTAAATTGATGAGTTAAAGATATGATAGAGGGAGGAAACTAATCAAATGAGATATCTTACTGATAGAGGTGATGATATGTTAAAAAAACATTCGATTATCCTAGAATGGAGTTCAAAATCATTTAGAATGCATAATGGAGCATAAAAAATGAGATAAATCAATTAAGGTCGAGTTGGGTCGAATGATGGTGGAGTTCCATGGGGGTCAATAATTTTAAAATCAACTTTATGGAGGATTAAATCCAACAGTCATGGTTTCCTAGGTTGGGTGCACAGTTTGCTAAATCATTTCCTCTCTTATGGGGGTGAACAGTTACTCCTAAGAGGGAACCCAGTTCAAAAAACATGTACAAACCATGATATCCCTCTCTATATAGTGTTTCACAGTTTTCGGAGGTAGGGTGTATGGTTTTCCCAAACTTTTCACTGCTTAAAACCCCTCCAAAAACATCCAAAATTTCACCCAAATGCAACAAAAAAATGCATCAAAAAAAGTATAACCAAAACAAGTAAAGATAATACCTATAAATGAGCATGATACATCACCAGGAAAGGTTGGTATCATATAGGTTCCACCAATAAACATGTTACCCAACATCTTATTCCATTTGATACCACCTGTATCATATTTCGAGAAAGTACCGATATCCTATCAACATGCCCAATATTATTTTTGAGTCCCTCATACCTTAATTCAAAAAATCACCATCAGTTCAACATCCCAACATCCCAAGGCATGATGATATATGTCCTCCAATATATAATAAATCACCATATGCTAAAAATCCCAACATCCCGAGGTAAGGTGATATCTATCCTCTAATAATCCCATATGATCAAACTCAAGTATTACAATGAGCCTCATCCCCCAGTCGATGGTCTCAAGAAAATCTTCTAATGGTCTATCACAATCAACCATCGATATCAACAGTGAGAACCTCCAACACACCTGATGGTCAACACCATCCCCTAAGCTGCAATATCTATGGAGGCTTCCACCCACAATTAGTGGTTAACACCACTTCAAATGGGTGTTATCTATATGCACATACCTCCAACGACACATCATCAAACAACAGTGAGTGTAAATCACCAACAATACCTAAAACCAAACATCTGACACAGCCATTTCCTTATGACCATGTTGCTGTGTTCTAATGTGCTACCACATCCAATTTCCAATGGGTCATACCCTCAACCTGAAAACCCTGTACCCCAATCCTGACCACCAAGTCACCTAAAACTGGTGATCATCCTCACCCCATATATCTCTGTCCAAGACCAACCTGATGAACCATGTCTCCTTTGTTCCAGTGATCACCATCACCTCAAATTTTGGACCATGCCTGTCATGTTCCCATGGAACCATTTCATACACATTGGATTTAATTTAAATTAAATTATACAACTAACCAAACCTGTCTAGTTGGCCAAAATCCCCTTACTCAACTTAGCATGTATATAAGTAGTCTAGGGAATACCCAACGACATACCAAAACATTTAATAATTAATACAAAGGCACGAATTACTTTATTTAGGGTCTCACTGCTTAGCCCAATGTGAGTAGTAAATCATGCACCCCAAAACACCTATAAAATTAATGATAATTCTAGGAACCACATACCTAATTCTCATAAGAAATAACACATCTAATATCGTCCCCCAACTCGAACCAAAATTAGATTAATCATTTTTTAAAGAAAAACCCTAAAAATAGGGAAAAATAGTTTGCATAGATTTAGTATACCATTTTATGAGAAACCAAAAGAGAAGCAAGGGGGATGAAGGCCTCACTACTATGCTTCCAAATAGAAAGATAGAGCTCATTTTTGATATTATATGGAGAAAAGAGGCCAAATCCTTGAGTAGGGAAGGTTGATATCTCCATGCTGCTATAGGGACAAAAACACATGGGGGATGGAATGTGGAAGGTTCCTCTTAAATAACTAAATTATGTAAAAAAGGTAATCATGGAGTCTTTTAAAAGATGCTTGTTTACCACATGGTTTGGAAAACCGTGTGCCAACCGTGTGGTGATCACTATCAAAAGGGGAACCAATTTGCAACAGGTCACAAGTTTGGTCAAGTGTAACATATATAATTTTTTAGGTTGTCCTCATTCATAGTTCTGATCGAACATTGGTTGGGGATTTTTTTAGTTTGTTTCTGGTGAAATTTGGTGATTTATTAAGGCTTTCTCGGCTATTCATGGTTGGTGCATGGTTTCCCAAACTATGAAACCCAGTAGTGAAAAACATTCATGCCCTATAAAGCGTCAAATACATGGTTGGTGTATGGTTTCCCAAAACATACTCCCACATATGATAAACCATGCACCCCAAATAGTAGGGGTTCACAACTTGGGAACACAATTATCCTAACCGTGCAACCCTATCAATAAAATCACAAGTTATATATTAAATTTCCTTGAAAATTTATTATAAAATGACAAACCCCATTTTTTAACCTTTGGACGACCCCCACTCAACCCTATAATAATTCCATGGATTTGAAGGCTCACTAGAAGTTATTTTGGCTACTTAAAACCCTTTGTTTCGCTGAATCAATGTGCTGATGGATTATTTGATCCCTTTATGATAAGTCAAACTTTTATTGTATAGTTTCTTTTGATATCTCTTTCCCTCCTTATATTTTGATGGGTCATCACATATTGAATGGATGAAAACTCTTTTTAATATAATATTGATCCTCATACTTATTTTTAGATATCATTCTTGTTCAATCTATGGTGGCATGCCTTCTATAGGTGTTGATTCTTGAACATTGATTAAAGGTAGGTGGAACTATTTTATATTTTTCATGTAATTGAAAAAAAAATTCATGATTGGTTTGAAATGGATTTAAATTTATTTATAAAACAGTCATTTAAAGTTATTTTAATATGGAATTTTAAATTTCATGGATTTTTGATAAAAACACCAATTACAATTGAATTTGAATTGTCAGGTGAATTTTGAAAATGATGGAATTGATGAAATTATTTAAGAATTGTTCTAAGAAAATGAATTAAATTGAAATGGTGAAAAAAAGTAATTGGTTTTATATTAAAAAGGCATGAATTGTTAAAAACCCAATGTTTTGGTTTGAAAATTAAATTGGCATATTGAAACCTAAAATTGGAAAGTTGAAATTTAAATAATGATATATTTGAAATTTAATTATTTTCCCATTGTTTATAGATTGATTTATCAAAAGTGAGTCTGAGTAGTAAGTGGATTATTTGGGACAAAAACTCTAGGATCACGATACCCTAGAAATAAAATGATTATTAATATTCTAAAATAAAACCAAGTTCTCCATGATTATCCTCGATGTGATGTTGATAAGTCTTATTTGGCCTAATCTTGAGGGATGTGTGCACACATGTTTAGTTGTTATCATTGATTTAAGAAGTTTGGGGGTCCTATATTGAGAAACTAATGTATGTTAGTGTAGATGACCTCAATACATGTTGTGTATGATTTTATTACATGAACCATTGATTATAGAACCATTTTACTAATGAAAAATTATTTATATGAATTCTTTTATATAAAATTTTTATTTAATACATGATTGAAATGTTTTCAATAAATTTGAAATAAAACATGTTTTTTAATTATGAAAATGATATGTCATTCCATGAAATATTTTATTTAAATTTAAAGCATGATTTGGTATATTATTATAAAATATATTATGGAAGACATGGTGAGACCCTATTAGGATTTATAGCTCACACCCAACCAGTTCCTTCAGGCATGTGTCGATCTTCTTACCAGTTATGAGAAATGGGAAATAACCACTTGTAGGTAGTGGAAGGTCATGATCATTTAGACTATGGAGTGGGGTTGTGACTACTGGATCCATTGAAATCATGGAATGATGTTACATTTGGTATGCATGAGTTTATCTTACTAGTTTTTGAGTAATTTAATGATGTACTTCTTTGGGTTTTCTTTTACTTGTTTGGTTTCTCTTACTTTCCCTTTGAAGTATTGATCATACTGAATATCAAATATTTTCTCTTAAATTATTTTTGAAAAAAATCATTTTCTATAAATCTTTTATGTTTCTAGGTGTTAGTCTCTAACCCATGGGGATCAGAAACATCCTTCGGGTCATGATAGAGCTGGCCTGGGTATCAAGGTACCATTGTATCTTGGATGACTGGTAATAAAGTGTTATCAAATGTCTATACAAATTATATACCCTTGATGTAAGTATGCAGTTTGGGATGTATTTTTTGGACTTAAGAGGTTGTTATGAGCGACTATATTTCTATATCTCATCCTATGGAGCCTTATGTCACCATAGGTCATCTTGGAAAAGTAACTTGAGGAATAATTTGATTTGATTCTAGTCATTTCCATGATTTGGATTTGGATATGTTGAAATAAAAATATTGATACATTATATGATGGGATTGATATTTCTGTTACTCTTATTTATGTTATTAATATGGTTAATATTTTTATGTCTTCATTGGGGTTCATGGATGTTGTGTAGCATTATTTCTCTAAGAGGATTTTTTAATAGGTTCTAGGAGGAATCAACTGGTGAACCATAGTGTGTGAATCCTTATATGAAACTAAATCTTAGTAAGGTTTTTGTGTGTGTTTTCTATGCTTTCGTATAGTTACCTGCACACATTCATGTTCTGGCTCTAGTTGTGGAACCTTAGATGGATGAATCATAGAATTTTTCTCAAGAGTTTATTCGCCAGAAACCACTAGAGTCCCAAGGATCCAATGATTCTCAAGAGGCTAAGGATTAGTTGATAAAGAAAGTGTTTCTTTTTTATTTATTGGAAATTCCGTATTCAATTACAGTGAAATGATCCACCTTCAGGGTGGAGAAACCTAGAAGGATATGGAAGGATTTGATGGTGATGGAGAAGAAGCATGAGGTTTTAGAGTAGAAGGAATTTAGATTTCTTTTTAATGATTAGTTCTAAGCATAATATTTGGCATCAGCTAAGGATTTAGAGTGTTACATTTCCCATAAAGCTTATAGGAACATGATAGATTATGAAAATATCTTTTCTAGGTTTTTTTAGTTTCCAGCTAAAATTGTATAAAATGAGAAGTGAAATACTTGATGGTTTGCGATGGGTCTTGGATCTGACATACCATTATAGGTATTCTTACTAATAATCAATTTATATGCTTACATTATGGACATGAATTTGATGATAGAGCTTGACCTGGCTTATAAGTCAAGGTTGATGGTAGTTCCTTCTTCTCATAGGGGTATTTTTATGAGTTACGTTAATGAACAGATGAAGCATAATGATATACATGGTGAATCATGATATTAGGGTTCTTCCAAATATCTAAAAGTTTCAAGAAGATTCTATATAACTTGGTTCTAGTGTGGAAATATGAGGAATTTAAAATGGTTTTTCACTAAGGTAACCAAGATCTTCAGTTCCTATGGATGCTCTAGTAACTTGAAGAAATTATTTTATATCTTTTCTACCCCATATAGTGGAACTATTTCATCATCATATAAAAGTAATGTTGTGTAATCATATTCTCCACAAAAAAGGGATTCTAACTACATACATCCAGAATGAACCTTCTTCATACAGTGGAAGATTCTATAATAGAATTTGAAACAGGTCCAGTGACCACGAGAGGTACCATCACTATAGATTCATCTGTAGTGACTACTTTCTTTGATAAAGAATCATCTCACACATTTATATCAACTCTTATTTTGGACCTTCTAAATCATCCTATGTTGATTTTGTCTTATGTGATGAATATTTCTATGCCCCTCAGAATGAAGAGAGATAAGGGTATCTGATGTCCTACTTGTGTCTCCTTTTTATCATACATAGAGATTACCGAGGATTTTATGGTTCTCTATATGAAACCTTTTGATGACATTTTTGTGATGGATTGCCTCATTTATAATAAGGCATGAATTGATTGCTATCTTCAATGGGTCTCCTTTAGTATGCTTGATAGAGTGTTTAGTATCTTTCAAAGAGAATGGGTCATGAGGATTAGTAGAGATGGAACTTCTTATCTGGAGTTGGGGAAAGTAATATAAATGATTTATTTTGTTGTTGAGTGGGAATATTTGATTGATGGCCTCCCTCTAGTTATTTTCAAGTGTCCTGATATTATTCCTTCTGATTTATCGAGTTTTCCCTAGTAAGATAGGTAGAGTTTTCTATTGATGTTTTTCCAGATACTCCAAAGGTATCTATATCCTCTTACCATACAGAACTAGATGAAATGAAAGAGTTTAAGACTTGACTAGTTGATCTTTTGGAAAAGGATTCATAATCATGAGTGTTTCACCACGGATGGTGACTATTATTTTTGAAATTAAAACTGATGGATTATTTTTCTTATGTATTGATTATTGGAAACTCAACTGATTTAAAATGTATAAAATGAATATATTTCCACATATTGATGATCCATTTAACCTATTGATAGCGTAAAAGTGGTTCTCGATAATTGATCTAGATCTGGTTGTCACAAGTTGAGAATAAAATAATATGACATTCTGAAAACCTCCTTCTAGAGTAGGTATGTCCACTAATAGTATTTTTTCATTCCATTTAATCTAACCTATTCTCCTACAATCATTATGAATTTCATGAATAATATTTTCCATGAGTATCATGATACATTGGTGGTGGTATTTTGGGATGACATCGTAGTTTACTCTCATTCTAAGGAGGATCATGTGCTTTATTTAAGAATAGTTATAAAATTTTTGAGAAATCAAAACATTATGCCCAGATATCAAAAAGTGAATTATAGATTCGGGGAGTGATGATCAAGGGATATGTGGTCTCAAAACATGGTATCTTAGTTTATCCTAAAATGGTGGTAGTTTTTATGACATGGTAGAAACCACATAATGTTTTCATGATTAGGAGATTATTTGTTATAGTAGGATATTATCGCTCATTATTAAAGGATTTCTCTATGTTAGATTCTCCAATGACCATGCTCACTATGAAGGGAGTAATGTCTGTTTAGGATGAAAATTTTCAGAGTTTTTTTATTGAGATGAAACTTCTTTTGAATTATATAATAGTGTTGAATATTCTAGAGGAGGGATGAGGCTATGAGGTATTTTATGAATCTAAAGGCTAGTGTTTTGTATGTGTTATTATATAATTTGATTATTTCATAGCCTATATTTATCAAAATTTTATTCCAAATGAGAATAATTATCCGACTCATGACCTTGAACTCACAAACATAAAACATGCACATAAGATTTGGCTACATTACCTATTCAATGAAATATTTACCATATATTTTGAATGTAGGATCTTGAGTTATATATTCTCTCAAATATATTTTAATCTTCTATAGAGTCATTGGGTGGAGAACTAACAATATTTTTGTTTTTATGTTTCCTATACCTTAGGGAAGGAGAATGTCATTTCTGATTCTTTGAGAAAGATTCTTCTAACCTAGTTCAGGAAGGAATGAATTAAAGAGTGTAATTTGATGGATATTTTTACATGTTTTCATTTAAAAATAAGATAGGATGACATAAAGTTTGTCTTTGAATGTGTTTATTTGACCCGTTCTATTCTCAAGATGATTCTTTAAGAGTAGCAGTTTGATAATGAATTCCATAGCATTAGGGAATCTATTTAAGGATGGGAGACTATTGATGAGTGTTTGTTATCCATGGAGGGAATTATTTGTTTTTAGAATCAGTTTTTTTTCACCTTAATTCATGAGAAATGATGTGACTTGGGACGAAAATAATTCCTAGTTAGTTATGAACCCAGTAACCAAAAAGACATTTCATGATATTCAGTGATGATTCTAGTGGCAGGGTATGAGATTTAACATCATGGAATTTGTTCCTAATTATTATACCTATTAGTAGGTCATTCTCAAGAAGAAAATACCATTGGTTTTCCATTAGCAACATCTAGTATTGAATTGGAAGTGGTTTGAGATTTATATGGACTTTGTGGTTGTTTCATCACATTTCCCTTGATGAAAGAATGTGATATGGGTTGTGATATACTAGATGACCAAATCAACTCACTTATTACCCATTTAGGATACATCCAATACTGTGGAGTTGGGAAATATCTTTTTAAAATATATTTTCCAGTTTCCAAGAGTTCCATATAATATTGTTTCTGATAATGATCCCTGTTTTACAAATCATTTCACTTCTACAAAACAACCATTAAAAACGCTTTAATAGGCCATTATTAATGCTAAAAAAAAACTGATAATTTGAGAATGATTAATGTACAAAAAATTTTACAAAAAAAGGACTGTTAAATAGGTTATTTAACAATGCTTTTTTAGCTCTGTTAAGGTCCCCTATTATAAACTCTTTTTATCTCTACTTTAATAGTGCAAAAAAAGAACTGATAAAGGGCCTGATGATAAAGTGTGTAGTTTTTTCCATGCCCACACAACCCCTTTTGTCAGAACTTCCTACCCCCACCCCTTTATCAGAACATCTCCCAGCCCTTTATTAGCAATTTACATAATCCAACCCTCCCGCGCGCACACCTCATCCCCTGAGTTTTGAACCCTAGAACTCCACCATATACATCAATGCCTTTTCCACTCCCCTATATTGTTTTGTTTCACATTTTATGATATATTTTTATAGTTATATATATTTTGTTACATTTTTTATTCATATATATATATTAATAAATATATTTTATAAGTAATTTTTTTAATTATTTATTTATAAAATTAAATTTTAATCTGTGAATATATAAAATATATCTATATATTGTTATATATTTGATTATAAATAAATTTAAATTATGAAAAAAGATAAAATTTTAGAACTATAATTTCAATATGAATGTATGTCATGGGAATAAATTCAGTCCCCACCAAAAAATGGAAAAAAGACCCTGATAAACAAGACTAAAAATCCATATAATGTTAAAAAATAGGGGTATGCCAACTAAAAACTCAATTTTTTAGGCATTACAATGCTTTTTGGCTTTGAAAAATTTGGAAAAGGTATAATTATTTTACACTGGTTTTAGATCTCATCACATTATTCGATTTGATATGTGGTAGAGACCAAATAGACATCCAGATCAAAAGTTTTGGCTGTTTGAAGTTCGAGTTACATTTTCAACTTATTTTAGATCCTTTAATAATTTTTTAATTTTATTAATCTTCAAATTGATATTGAATGACTCTTACATGGTAATAATAAAAAAAATTATTAATTAAAAATATTTTTTTTATTTATTTTACAAGTTATTTCCACTAATATCTCATATATTAAGTGTAAATGCCAATTTACTGCATCAAAAAAATATTTTTAAAAATATATAAAATATTTATATAAATATAAATATAGATATATTTGTTTATATTATTCTTAAGGAAATATAATTTTTTTAAGTATAATGTTTTCAGTGCTTGTAAAAAATCATTAATAGGGGGGCTTTTATTAGAACTTCTAAAAAAGTGATGATAAAACCCCTCCTTTATTAGCACATTTTTTCAGGAAATGATAAAAGATCACATTTATGAACTATTTTATAAAAGAACTAATAATAGGTGAGGAATTATCAGTTATTATAAAAAGGTGATGATAAAGGCCCCCCATTAACTGTGCATTTTTTAGCACTGTTAAAGATCCCCTTTAAAAGAGCTACAAAACTGCTATTAAAGACCCCCTTTAACATCACTTTTTTAGCAGTGACATAAGTGGTATTTAATATAATTTTTATCCAGAACTATTAAAGACCCAACGTACGATAAACCTAGTTTGTTAGTAGTGTTTTTGGGGAGGCCTTCAAGAGGTGATGGTATCTCAGGATCATTTGAGTATGAAAAACTAGTAACATCCCATCACTGTTATGACAAGTATGTCTTAAACCTTATCATGGTATTTCATTTTTTTGTTTGGGTAAGGGTTGATTTTGGATTAGGAGGAAATCTATAATTGTAAATTCCAACACTTTTTTGGAATTTTGAACTTTAAATAGGGTGTTTTGTGAACTTATATGATATTATATGCTATGTAACTAAGATTCACGTCGTGTAACTACTTCTAGGTGAAATCCATGAAGTGTGGTTCAATCTGTGATGGGTACATGCCATGAATTCACTTTAGATGAAATGTAGTATTTTAAAGTCTATTTTCAAAATGTAACAATGTGGTTTTCATTAATGACAAATATTAGGAATTAAAAAAAATTAATAGGGATAAAAGATGTCTAATACCCCAACATTAAGGTGCTTTTACAAATTCAACGTGACTTCACCGTTACAAAAATTACATACTTCACAGGGTATAATTGGATTAAAAACCATGTAATCCCCTGATAGAAGCCTATAAAAGGAGTCAGCGAACTTAGTTATTTTTCATTCAATCCTGTCCAATTCCTCTTCCATCAACCCGAATCCTTCCCCATTTATTGTTGGATCCTTCCAACCCTTCCAGTTGCATTCCTTAAGCAATCAATCATCATTTCATTGGTGGGTGATACCTAGGTAAGCATTCTTTATCATTATTTATCTATCTCTATTTATAATCTTTTGCTATTTCTATGGACCATCCTAATGTTGAGGGATCTTCTCTCCATGACGTTTGGTCTCTCTTCTAGGTTGAGTTTTGAGAACATCCATGTCATCTTTCTCGTTGACGGGTGACGTTGCGAGGGTCGGGTTTTGGAGAAAAGGAAGGTGGTTCCATCCTAAATTGAAAAATTGATTATTCATAAATTTCTTTATTTTTATAAATTATTTATTTAAACTCAATTTCTCAAACTATATTTCATTTAAATTGAT
The DNA here is from genome assembly GCA_963277665.1 of Viscum album. Classification (NCBI taxonomy): domain Eukaryota; kingdom Viridiplantae; phylum Streptophyta; class Magnoliopsida; order Santalales; family Viscaceae; genus Viscum; species Viscum album. The sequence continues at coordinate 398,868,281 of OY728145.1, forward strand.
AAAAAAATGATTCCAGTGGATCATGAGATTTGAAATGGTTTTGGAATAAAAATTTGAAATACCTCCCATTCCATTGGATTGAGGCGTGTTTATAGGAATTGGATGATTTAAATTGTTTAATTTAAATTTTGGATTTTATGGAAATTATTTCAATTAAAATTTTGAATTTAATTATGGATATAAATTGTGAAAATAATGGTATTGTATTTGAATGAATTTTAAACTTTTTTTTGAGGAAAAAAATATTATATTAATGGCTAATATTAGTAGTCGTAGATAAGCAGAGCCATGAAAGGAAATTTTCCAGCCACAGTTGGTAGACATTGAAGGGGCTTGAGGCCACCACCTAATGGGACACATTTTTTTAGTTCCCTTTTGGTAAAGGAGAAGGTGCAGCAAGAGAAGCCTTGGCGTAGCGAGCAGATCCTTCTAAAAATAAAGACAAAGGCCCAGAGTCTGGCGTCATCATGGTTAATAACATTGATAACTGAAAGGTAGTCAGACTCAATGATGATATCATCCCATCCACATTCCACAACGAGCATTATTCCTGCCTGAATTTCATAGGCCTCAGCAACTGCAGATTCCCAGAAGGCCTGATGTGGTTCATATTTTGCTGAAATGATCTGACCCAGATGATTTTGAGCCAGGAGGCTGAGAGCAACATGCCCATCCTTGGAGAAAGAAGCGTTCACGATAAGCTAATGACTCCCCTCTTTTGGGGGGGGGGGGTCCAGTGAGGGGAACATGAGGGGGAAACTCCTGGAATAAAATGTCCTTAACGGTCCTTCCATCCCTAAATCCATGAAGTGGCTCATTTAATCCATAACTTGGGTGGATGATGAACATGGTGGAAAACCAAATCGTTACGCCAAACCCAAATGATCCAGGACAGGGTGAAACAGGATCTTGCATCAGCCTATGAAAGAGAGGAACACCAGTGCATCAGAAGATCATAGAGGTTAGAGGTAATGTTCAGTGAAGCATCCGAAGCTGAGTCCCATTTATTCCAAATTTCCTTGGCTCCTGGGCAGTGAAAGATGGTGTGCCAAGGGGTTTTAGGAATATTCGGGAAAAAAGGACAAGATTCAGTACTTTCCATATGTCGGTAAACAGGGAGGCTCATGGTAGGGAGGGTGCCCGTGCACACCTCCCACCAAAACTAGCGAATTTTTAGGAGGACATTGAGCTTCCAAAGTGCTTTCCATGGTCCCTCATCTCGGTCGCGAGAGTGAATTACAAGAGCCAGTTTTTACCTAGATCTCACCGTGAACTCACCTGAAGAACAATTGGTCCAATAAATATGGTCAGGGCCAGCATCAGATACCCAGGGGATGCTCAGAATAATTCTTTTGTCTCTTGAGTGAATTTTAAACTTGTGAAAATGGATTAAAAATATTTTGATAAAAACCCAGTGGGTTTATCTTGTGAAAATGAATGATTTTTTAAAAACTTTTTTGGTAATAAATAGAAATAAATTGGAATCATTGAAATGGTGGAATGAGGTTTATTTTATTTTAAGAAGTCTCAAAACAAATTGACCATATTGTAAGAGTGCTTTGGAACCTTAGGTAGTTGGTGATTTATTTGGATACACTCTATGGTATTACAATGTTCAAAAACATACCAGTAGAGGGTCACATCCCTACTGGGAGGGTGATGAGTTTCCTCTAGATAGTGTTAGGGGGGCCTGAGTATAATCATTTTTTATGATCTCTTAGAGAGTGAGGAATCCCTGAGTTGGTTATTACTATCGTACCTACTTGGCAGATGACCATGTTTCTCGGTTGTTTATTTATATATGAGATATAAATGTATGAAAAAGTTGTAAAACATATTTACATACCTCTTTCATATTTACAAAAACTATTTTATGTAAGTTTCTTATTTAAGACATTATTTTAAATATTATATCACTTATTAAGTAAAATCTTGTTTTTTAAAAGCATTTTCCATCATTTTGGAAATGTATTTCATGTTTTGTTTAAATATGATTTTGAATTTCCAAACATGTATATTTGAAAAATGAAATCTTCTAATTGGATAATCTATATTTGGAAGTTATAATAGAGTCTTCGGTAGTTTCTTACATGGAGTAGGCTCATACCATACTTTTTCATTCAAGTGTTTGTTGACTCTCTCCTTCCAAGTTCAAGAAAAAGGAAGGGATCTCTTGGAGGTGGAACCAACTGTTGAGATTTTCAATTAGTGAGTTGTATCCTTAAAGACCATGGATATATTTTCAATATTTTTAGTACAATGGTTATAATACTTTTTCTTTTTATGCCTCCATATACTCTGGTACATTAATGCCAGTGGAGATTCCTTGGTAGGCATACTTACTTGTTTATTTTTCTTCCATTATGTTTTGTATCAAATTCATTATCACTTGCATGTTGTAAGATTCCAGGTTGTAGTCACCAACCTGTGGGGATTGGGAAGTCCCTTCGGGCTATGTTAGGGAAGGTTCAGTTATTTGGTTACCAGGGTACCTAAGATTTTTCATGACAAAGTGATATCAAAGGGAGGTTAAGAATCTTGCCTTTATGACAGTATGAATTTGGGTATTCTTATCGGGTCTTAGGAGGTAGTTGTGATTGATTTCCTATCTATCACTCACCGCAATGAACCTTAAGTCAGTAGAGGTTGGTAGGGAAATATTTCTTGATGACTAGTTCTAGTATTTCCCCTAGTTTTTATTTTTGATTAAGTGAAATCCAAATCATATTTTCTTATATTTTAGGATTTAACTTTTCCTCTTTGCTCTGTTTGTGCATTCTATAGTAACATCAAGGTTATCTACTATTGTTGTGTAACATCATTCCCAAAAAATTTAAATAATGTCCTAGGAGGAGGCTGCTGCTAAACCATAGTAATAGAATCATCCAGTGAACCAAAATCATGAGGAGGTGATCGTGCGCAATGTCCATGCTTTAAGACAAACACCACTTCCAGTCCCTGTTCAAGCTAAAACTGTGGATCTGTAGGGTAATTTTCTTTGGAATCATTATATAGAGTTATTTCACTAGAAACAACCATATTTCAAAAGATCCAATGATCCTCAACATGCTGAGGAATGGCTAGGGAATATAGAACATCATTTTGAATTCTTGGAGATAGCTGACATGATCAGGGTGAAGTTTTCCATCTTTATGCTGGAAGGAATGAGTACAATATGGTGGGATACAATGGTGACGGTAAGTAAAACATGAGGGATTATGGTGGAAATACATCAAGGTTGTTTTCACCAACTATTTCTATCCATAGATAATGTTTTTCCTATGTTTTTAGACTTTTTAATGCTTGATCCAAAAGATAGAATCATGAATGAGTATTCGAATCACTTTGCTGAGCAGGTGTAGTTTTCACATGAGATAGGGTCTAATGAATGGATGAAGGCCCAATAATTCTATTTGGGGATTTGATTAGATATATTTTCTAAGATTTTATAACTAAGGATTCCTACTTATACTAATGTTCTTGATAAGACGATGATGGTTGAGATGGACCTGCATAGAATGTCAGGATGACGGAAGTTCCTTTTCCCCCACATGGCATCATTGGTTCCCTCAAAGGAAAACAGATGCATGGTAATTATCTTGGTAGGTCTCAACGGAAGATTCATTCTAGAAATCCTAAATCCATTGGTGGATGCTATTTTATTTTTTATCAGTTTTGAAATCTAGGAAATTATAAGAGGGCTTGCACTTAGGAACCCAAAAACTATAGCTCTTGAAGATGTTTAGGGAACATACAAAGATTCTTCCATCACTTATCTACTATGTATAGTGAAACATGATCATCAGCTCCTTATAAAACTATGGGGAAATAAGATGGTTCATGTATAAAAGGGAACAAGTGATAGGAATCTGGGATACATACACTTCACGCAGTAGAAGAGTCTCTAGATGAAGTAGACACGAGTCCACTGACTGTGAGAGGTACCATTATTATAACATTGTCATTAGTGACTTCTATTTTTGATATTAGTTCATATCAATCATTTATTTCAAATAGTATTGATAATATTCTTAATATTCCTATGGTTCTTTTATATGGTGTAATGGATATTACTATACCCCTTGTCACAAAGAGAGAGCAGGGACTTCATAGTCATACATGTGTCCTTTTTCTGTCATCTGTCGAGCAGTCATGGAGTTTTCTGGTCCTCAACATTAAATCCATTAATTTAATTTTTAGTATGGATTGGTTTATTGACAATTAATCACATATTTATTTTTATATTTGAAATTTATTCCTTTCTACACCTAGTGGAGCTTCTCCTTTCTTTCCAGGATATTGGGACCCAAGGTCAAGCAGAGTCAGACCTTATTATCTGGAGTTGGGGAAAGTGATAGCAATGTTTTATTTTGATCTAGAGCATGATTTAAAGAGTGGTGATCTCCATCTTGTCTTAATTGAGTTTCCTGATGTGTTTATTTTAGATTTATATGTTCTAAAACTGATGAGATAGTTTTAGTTTTCTGTTGACTTAATGTCCCGTACTCAACCGGTCTCTATTACCTCTTACCAAATGCCTCCAGCTGAACAGAAAGAGATGAAGTCCTAGCTAGATGATCTTGTTGAGAAAGGCTTTATACACACTTGAGTGTCACCTTGGATGGTACCAGTTCTCTTCACCATGAAGGCTGTCGGTTCTCTTCACCTATTTATTGACTATTGAAATCTCAATCATGTTATGATAATGAAAAAGTATCCATTACACAGAATTGATGATATATTTGATCAGTTAAAAGGTGTGAAGTGGTTTTAAAAGATTAACCATCGGTCTATTTACCATAAATTGAGAATAAAAGAATCAGAAATTATGAAAACATTCTTTCTGAGAAGGTATGACCATTACAAGTACCTTAGTATGTCAATTGGTCCAAAATATTCTCTTGTAGTTTTCATGGTTTTGTTGACTAGGATTTTCCATGAATATGTCTATACAATTGTGGTAGTCTTTGTGGATAACATACTCATTTACTTTAAATATAAGAAGGATCATAATCATTATCTGAGAACATTTCTAAGTCTGCTGAGAAATCATAGAATTTATTCAAAGATTTCAAAGTGTGATTTCAGGATTCGGGAAGTGGAATTATTGGGAAACATCGTGTCTGAACATGGTATATCAATTGACCCAAAAAAGGTGAAGGTTGTTATGAATTGGGAGAAACCACAAACCATATTTGAGATTTATAGATTCTTGGGATTATCTAGATATTAATCCATGTTTTTGAAGACTTCTCAAAGATGGCTACTTCAATGATTTCTCTAACTCAGAAGGGGTGACATTTGTGTGGAATGATAAATGTTAGACTTATTTTATTGATTTGAAAAATCTTTTGGCTACTATCCTGGTGTGGACTCTTTTAGAATTCGGACAGGGTTATGTGGTCTTTCATGATGCATCTAGTTTAGACCTAGGTAGCATTCTTATATAGGGTTATCATGTGGTAGATTATGGATCTCGTCAACTTAGGCCACTGGTCTCACTTGTCATTTATTGAAGTTATATGCGTCCCAAATTAATTACCCATTCTTAGAATTTTAGTATAGCATAAGTTCAGGGTCGATCCACAGGGAACCGTGGCATGCATGAATTCAATTGAGTTAATACTTAATTCGGTGAAGTATGCATAATTTAGAATCGATGGGGTTGATTTTGGGTTTTGATTGAAACTAAATTGATTTACTTTGAAGAAATGGATACAGTTTGAAAGCAAACAACGGGTAAATTTAAAGAGTTTTTAAAATGGAAAGAAAAGACATATCGGGGTTGTGGTAAATAAGGATTTCTTTTGCAGATTGTTTAAATGGTTGTGTTGTTCATAATAATTCAATCATTCTAGATTTCATTTTTGTTACAAGATTTCCTTGGTCCGGTTCCTCTAGTTTGGAATTAGAGCAGCTGACTCCTTGGTCCGGTAGTTAGTGTTCTTAATTATTTATTACGTCCAGTCCATTATTTGAATTGGTGAAAACCTTCAATTGGTCATGGATGTATTCACCGTTACTTTTCTTTTGTATCTCCGAGAATCCTTCCCTTGGTCCGGCTAAGAATTCTCAGTTATATTAGACTGTGGTTTAAGAAGAGTAAGATGAATTAAAACGATTCAAACACAACTATATAAAACAACATACAAATTATGATCCCATCATCCACATACCCAAGAAGAGGGGTTTAGTTACACTTATAATGTGGGAGAGAAATGACACACGTGATACCTGACGGATTCATCGTGTAGGCGTTGAGGTAGAGTGTCGGAAGGTGGAATGGCGGAGTGACGACACCTTGGTAACTTCGGGAATGGTGATAGAAGAGTTTCTCTTTCCTCTCAATGGTTCTGAACTCCCAAATCCATAGGCCAAGGCTTCTTTTTATAGAAAAATAAAGTACACGGCATGTTTAGAAAGTACACGCCGTGTACTTTTCGTCATTGCGTTTTGGCGCCAATTTCTCCACGGGTAGGCGGCCTAACACACCGTCTTTGAATTTTGAACATGGCGCCGCCTGGTGGTTGGTTGTACACGGCGTGTAGAACCGCTATACATGGCATGTAGTGTCATAAGTTTGGCCGCCAACCCCTTCTATAATAGCAGACATGGCATGTAAAAGTTCAAACAGGCCGTGTCTTCACCAATGGCCACATGGGCGTGTGGACTTTTCTTCAGCAACTACTGCTTCTAGAAAGTAGTACACGACATGTAGCACCGCCACACACGGCGTGTATCTTCTTCTTGGTGACATGGGCATGTACTCCCGTCTTCGGTCCGTGTCCCTTCCTGGATGTACACGACGTGTATAAAAGTACACGTCGTGTAATTTCAAAATTTTCACATGCATCCCTTGATTCGTGTATTTAGCCAGAAAGATCCTGAAAGTAAACAGAATCACCAAAATCAAAGAATATGTTCATAAAACAACACATATTTTTTGAAAACATGTTTTTATGATCAATTATATATATGGAAATGTATACACAAATTGGGTGCATCAAATTATCCCACACTTAGTCTTTTGCTTGCCCCCAAGCAAAATATCAACATCTAATTAAGAGAGCTTATACTTTAAAAGGAAGGCATTTAATTAATCAAACGTATTACTGATAAATTTATTGAGGAAAAATTCTAAAAGTAATAAACAAATTCAATTCATAAGATATTAAAATCATGCCTCATATATAATTTAACAACTACTCTCATCCTCTTTCAACACATTTTTCAACCTTTCAAAAATAAGCATTCCACTTGATGATTTACCTTACCAGTTAAAATCACACTCCACACTCAATATGTTTTTAATCAAAGGTATGCTGAATCCAAGGTATATACACTCTATCCATAGGTTTTCAAGATATCTTGTTCTCTTCTTCAGAAAAAATTGAATTATAGAAAACATGTGGGATTTATCAATAAGGTTCAGATGTTTCTGTGGCTATGGGTTGGTAATTTCAGATGTGAAAATAAATTCTGAGGCTTGAAAAAGGATGGCTAATTACATTAAAAAACATTGCATGATATTCAAAGTAAATCTCACTAAAAATACATCCTTCAAAATCTCAGTCAAATTCTTTTGTAATCGTCACCATCTTCCTTAGTCAAGTAGGGTTCATGGGAAAATAAGAATAAGGTTCCCTTGTTGTTTGTTTGTTGTTTTTTTAAACTAAAAAACACAAGGGCAACACTTATGAATATAATGAGTAGATATTTGGAATCCATTATACCCCAAATAATCAATAGGCACTCCCCAACACTTTATTTCATTGTTGTACACAAAAATATGCCATGTATTTCCAACTCCCTCTTTAAAGCTTAAATGAATAATCATGCAATGTTTAAAAAGAAATAGGGTAGGAAGAGAAATAGGCTTGTAATGTGGCTTCCTATAAAGGCTATTCATGGCTTGTATGGGCTTAACGAAGATTAAATGTTGGGTAGGTCTCAAGATAAAGGGGTTGAAACAATCTAATGCCTCAATCATGTTAAAGTAATTCAAAAATTTCTTTATGCTTCGAAAATAAAAACCTGCAAATTATGGTAGTGATGCATATCCTAAGAATCTTTCAAGAAAGAGGGTATTAGAAAAGAAATATGAAAAAGGGTTTAGAATACCTCTCAGTATTGGAAAAATAATAAAAAAATAATCAGGTCCTGACATGCATATAAATGATTAGCCTAATTAATGTAATTTAATCAAGGATGAAGGGTTGCAATTGAAACTATATCAACAATCATTTTAAAATACTTAAAAAATAAAATAAGCATGTAACCTTTCCAAAAGTTCCTACTAATAACTCTAGAATTTATAATATTGATTAACCAAAATTGCTTTAAATTTTCAAATATAGAGTCTAATAATGATATCTCCTAGGGTAGTTTAAGGGAAAAGACTAAGGTGAAAGATAAAGATTCTCCCCGACACTTAATACTGCACATGGTCCACCAAGTGCAATACGAAGGTAAAGGGTGGGAAAGGGGGCGATATGGGGGACAATACGAGGGAAAGCAGTGGAAGAAGTAAATTCAAAAAGAAAGAAAATAAAAATGAAAAAATACTCCCCTCGTGAAAAGTGATGCCCAAGGCGCTCCATGCCCGTACCTGTGACTGTTGAGAAAAAGGAAAACTGCAAATATGCGTAACATCACAGCACAGAAAATGACAAAAGAGATATATAAGATAAAGAGAAATGTCACTATCATGGTGTTTCCTCAGGGGAGGCATCATCCTGTACAGAATTGGTCGGTAGAGATGGCATAGGAGGCGTGGAAGGGTGAGGCTCTGACTCGGCATCAGAAAGGGTAGATGAAGAAGTCAGAGCCGTAGGTGCTAGACTCGGGATCAGAAGTGTAGCAGCATGCCCTGGCCCGACAAAAGTGGTTGTAGCAGAGCTCACCATAGTCATCAGAATGGAATCTGTGGCAGGCGCAGGAGATGGCGGTGGGGCAGCAGCAGAAGGGCCAGGAACGGAGGCAGAGGATGGTGGCTGATGTAGTGGAACACCAAGATGCTGAGCAATATGCACCAATAGATGCTCCATCCGGTCCCGGCGGCCGTCCAGGAAAATCAAATGGCATGAAATGGTGTCCTGACGGCTGATGATACAAGCTAACGTCTACTCCATCGTGGCAAGGAGGAGGGAAAATGTCGGATTGACCGAGGGTGCGGGGGTAGGTGGTATGAGGGGTGGGACAGAAGAAGGAAGGTCAGAAGAAGTGGGGTCAGTAGGAGGTGGGTGAGGTGGAGAAGCTGGAGGGGGTGGGGAAGGAGGAGTGGGGTCAGTAGATTGGGCAGGGTCAGCAGCTAGGGAAGGGGGGTTAGCAGGTGGCGGGGCTTGAGCTTGAGCAAGGATGTAGGAATCCCCTGCTTCCAGACCAGTCCCATGCGAATGAGCATGAGGAAGTGCATCCTCTGGGGTGAACCTATCAAGTCATGAGGAAATGAGGGCTCGAGTACCCCCAAGTGGTGGGCAAGACAGGTGGTGTAAAACCCTCCGTTCAGGTTTCCCTAACGGCCGGTAAACATGGAGTGGAAATAGGAGGTGGAAAGATAGGGGAGGTCCGTGTAGGCATTCCAGATGACACAGGTAAGAAGCTCCATGTCACAGCCAGTCACGACCCCCATATCCTTATGGCGGGGAAAAAGGATGGCGCTGAAGCACCGGTGGGTGAAGTGAAGGACATGGTCGGCTATAAGAGTGCTCTTCTGGGAAGTGGGGGAGTACCGGTGGTCCGGCCTAGTGATCTCCCACCACATGGAAATAAGGATAGAGCGCTCGGGCTGAGTCAAGTCAGAAACGGGGGGTGGTGTAATAGGATGGGGGTAGAAGCCGCACCCTCGGCCAAACTCTGTCATAGTAAGAGAGAAAATTCGTCTGCCTAGCCAAAATCAGACTATAGGTACTGCATATCCAGGTGTCTCCCGGTACTCCGCTCCATCGAACATAAAGGAGGCCGCAAACTCCAAAAATAAATATCGGAACACAGGAGTGCTGACCTGGAAAATCTCGAGGAGTGCGGTGTGACCGAGAAGTACCTCCAACTCCTACCAAATACCGAGCCGCTGCGGAATGCTGCTGTCAAGGTATCGGCCGCTCAATGGTATCGGCCGACAAGAGAAGTGTTGGATCCTGTCATATGCGAGGTCGGTGACCGGGAATACCGTGCAGGGATAGGGAGCACCTGCAGGTCCCGTCCCATGTTCCAGTGCATCAGTAACATCTGGCTCTGGAGGTGGATCCACCGAAGAAGAAGGTGGCTCGGTGGAAGGTGTGCTCGGAGAGGGACCAACTACTGAAAATGAGGGTACATGGAAAGTGGTAGCTGGTGCAGCAGAAGTAGGCCCAGCCTCATCTGAGGGAGTGAGTGGTGGCAGAATGACCAATAGAGGGAGCTCAAATATCGGAGCATCGGGGTCCAGCTGTGTAGGTGGTCGGAGTCGGATCCGACGATAGCTGGGCCTCTCTCCCTCGATGGCGGAGGCAGGCCACTTCCCGCGGGAAGGATCAGGATCTTCCATATCCTGAAATAGAAAGAAAAAGAAAACAAAAAAAAAAGAAGAATAAAAAGGACGAAAATAAAACAAAGAAAATGTGAGAAAACTAGAAAATAAAAGTACACGGCGTGTAGTTAAAATATAGAGTATCCCGTGTTCTCTGGAAAGACACGCCGAGGGTGGAAATAGACCATGTAACAGTACACTGTGTGTACCGAACATACAAGCCGTGTTTTCTCAAAGTGCATGTGGTCGTGTATTATAAATGACACAGACATGTTGTTATCAGTTCAAAGAAAACAATACCTGCCGTGTAGGTATAGTCCACGGCGTGTACTGCACATGAAGAACATGGCCGTGTAGAGGGTGAGACACGGGCCAGCTACAGATACAAAGGCCACGACGTGTACCAAACATACACGACGTGTTTTGGAACATGGGGTGACAGTCCGTGTTATGCGCCACACATGAAGGGCCCAAGGGAAATGGTCTACACGGTGTGTACCGAACACACACGCCATGTATGAAAAAAAGGTGTGTGAGGCCGTGTGAAAATGAGTATTCGGGAACGACGGAAATAAACAAGAACACGCTGTGTACAGAACATACACACCGTGTTTATTCAAATTTCGAAATATTTTTTGTGTGGCTGTGTACAAATGTACACGACGTGTGTTCTTCATGTTGTGGCCGTGTACAGGCGGAAGCCGAATGGTCGGCCGATCCGATAAACACCCTAACGATTATAAAAACTTGAAATAGTGGGTGCAGAATGACGTACCTGAACTGAGGATCACAATGTGATAAGAATCAGAACTTGAAACGCCTTAAATTGATAGATCTGGCAAAGGGGATTCAGATGGCGTTCGAGAGAAGAAACCGGAAGAAGGGGAAGAATGGGGCGGCCATGCGACACAGCCTCAAGCCGGGTAGCCCGCTGCTTATATAGCCGCGGTACACAGTGTGTATCTTTGGTACATGCCATGTATCCTGATTTTTTAATTAATTATATAAATAAATATAATTATTATAGTAAACTATATAATAATTATTATTAATAATTAAAAATAGATATATCTACAAATTTTATTATACATAAACCCATACACGACGTATATCGGGAAATACACACCGTGTATTGTAAAATGGGAAAAAGAGTAGTAAAACCTTTGGTCTGGTGCTTGGGGCGGGATTCGAACTGGCGATCGACCGTTTCGAATGGACTCCCTCAACCACTGGAGAAAAGGTTGTTCTTCTGTTCATATTTATTTTATATATATATTTATTCTATACAGCCTATACACACGGAAAGAAAGAAAAGCACGGCATGTGGTTTTTATTTAGGAAAGGATGGGGGTGAAGCTGGGAGATTAGAGTGATTCAAAACCGGGTCTTATGAACCTGGTGCCGAGACTTTTCCAATCCACCAACTTCACATGCATGTAATTTCTTATTTTTAAAACATTTTTAATTTATATTTGAAAAATCATGGTGCACACGGCGTATATCAGAGTACACGTCATGTGGTTTTATTAAAAGAACAAATGATGGAAATGGGACGGTTGTCTGGATTCGAACTCGGGTCTTTTGAAACTGGATTACGATTCTAGCCAACCGGTCCATCCCCACCATGGGTTTTATTAAACACACACACACACATATTGTAACAGCCCAAGATTTTATAAAAAATATTCTTTTTAATTTTATTAATGTCTTGTGTTGTACGCTACACCAAAAGGAGCTTGCACAACACGAATCCTTGACTTGCCTTGCATTACACGCAATCGCGACCTTCCTCGATAGCGTGTGTAATACGCAATACCGAGTTTCACTAAACAACGATATGCTATAAAAATATTATTAAAACTAGCCGTTATGAATAGTAATAACCACTTTTTGAAATCCAGTAAATCTTATTTTTCAAAATGAACTTTATTTTTGGATTCGGAGTATCGAATTTAGCCTAAGGTGAAATTTTGGTACTTTTCGGATAACTTTCATATTCTGATGAATAGTGAAAATTACTAAATTATAATTAAAAACAACTTTTTTAATCGAAATAATTAATAGTGATAAATCATTAATTTGAGTGGTTTTAAAGTATATTTAGAATATATTTTTACAATTTAATACAATGTTGTTCATTGGATGTAGTTTCACATTTAAACTAGACATAAACAAGTGTCAATCTTTTGATAGATATTGTTTCTTAAAAACACGCTATTTGTTTTAACAACGGGATTTAATTATAAAATTAATTAATGCAACTTTTATGTTATGAATTTGGTAAAATAGACTTCATTTTTGAATTCGGAATATGAAATATAGCTTGGGATGAAATTTTGGCATTGTTCTGAAAAACATCAATTTTTGATGAATAGTGAAACTACTAAGTGGTAGGTTAAAAACTGAATTTTGCATAAAACTTAATTTTACCGCTTCTGTGAATGGAATTTCGAAAATCCGAGAGACACGGTTAATATCAAGGACTAAAATGTGGTTCAATGAGATGAAAATAATTTTTTGGTGAATAGTAACTTTTTACTTTTTTTACCACGGTTAATAGTAAATAAGGTAACTAAGGGTAAATATGATATTAATATTACCCTAACACATGTCCTAATTCTATTGGACAAGTGTAATTCGACCAAAAACAAACTTAGGAATAAAATATGACCATTTAGGCCCACTTGGATTAGATTAGGACATTTATTATTAATTTATTTAAAGAAGGGTTAAAATAGTTAAAATCAAAGTTTAATAAGTAAATCATTTTTAATATGGGGTTATACATAAGATAAATTCGACTATAAATATTAATTAGAAAGATAAAAAGATTTCCTACATGATGGTATTTTATTTTTAATTTTTAGACATCAAATAATATAATTTATTTATGACACAAAAATGATGCAGTAATTATCTTATTAATGAAATATTGACATAATTGATAATATAAATACCAAAATAAATGTAATTTAAGACTTTTTATGAATTCCACTAATTTTCTAGGTTACTATGATATATTAGTGTTGATTTAATCAACTTGGTTCGAACATATAATTCTGTTATGACTTTCACAAAAATCATATATCAAATAGTGTCAAAATTGACACAAAATAGTTTTTAAATCAAATATTATATTATTAATTGTTATTTTATTCCTAAAAATCTAAGGTTCGGCCAAATGACTTAGATAAGGATATATGTATTAATAATATACAATTTGGGGTTCGTTTGACATGTTATAGTAAGTTTATTAACCATATAGTGAAAGAAAACAAAAAGACACGGTAAAAGTTAAATTATTTAACTTAGAGTTAAATTTAATTGATAAGGTTAAAATAATACCCTAAACTTGTCTAAATCCTATTGGTTGATAGGATTTCGACCCATCCCCACTTTAGCTTCGAAATAAGACCCTTTGGAACCATTATAAACCGATTTTTACTTTAATATAAAATAATATTTTGAGATATTCCTAAGGTGCCCCTCTCCTCCCCTATAAAAGGACACCTCCTCCCCCTCCTCCTCACACCAATTTGAGCACTCAAGCTCGGCCAACCCCTGCCAAAATCTCTTCTACACTTCCCTAGCAACATCCTAGAGGTTCTGGTCTTCCTCAAAGACCAATTCTAGTGCCCTAAGAGGAGGTCTCAAAGAGGCACTTCAAAGAAGAGGTAATTACCGTTACCAATTCTTTCATCTTTATTTCTTCTTCCACTTCTTCTTCTTAGGTTGTTTCATTATGAAGTAATAACATCAGTATCACTCATATACTGATATGTTATTATAAGTATGAAACAACCCTATTTCACCATCTATCCATCCTACGGAAAAAGAAATCACCGCGCGTGCGTACGTACGGAATACCGTCTCCACGCCGTGGTGTAATCTATTTTCCACCACCACCTTACATGGATGGGTATAATGGTGTAAAGAATAACTATACATAGTTATTACAACATCATATTGATTCTGATATATTGTATAATACACTCCAATTCAATTCAATATTTATATAAATGATATCATCGATCGTGCGTACGTACGGAATACCGTCTCCACGACGCGATGAGATTCATTCTCCATGTTAACCATTTAAGAATGATTATAATGTATATATAAGAAATAATAATGAAATAAATGACATTATAAAGCTACTGGATTTATGTATATATATACATATGTATGTCATCTACTTACTTCCATTTTAAGACAATAAGGAAAGGAAAACAACGTTCATGCGTACGTACGGACTACCGTCTCCATGAACGGTGTTTTTCATTTTATTTATCTATCTATTATATATATATATACTGAATATATATGATATATAAATCATATTTTATATTCTGGAAGTAAGTAAATCATGATATAAGTAATAATGATGTCAAGAACAACAAGTCAAAACACCTACGATAAATGAAACCATTTTACCCAAAACACTTCTTTAACATGGAATTTACAAAAGAACGGGTAATATAATGTCATAAGTGAACCATATATGATATCATAACAATGAATATGATTCTGTAATAAGTCAATGACATTATTTAAATCATTATACAGGAGGTTCGGACACATACGAAGCAAATTGGACCTAAGGTAAGGGAAATATCACAATCTCATTTTTATCCGAGATTGTTTATTCGTAAGTATTTACTGGGGTGTATTTTATCATCCACATCCATGTTCCTTCAATATGTAATATTGTTTCCATCCACTTACAAAAGTTTAAATCCAATTTTACTCTTCGGTGAGTTTTTAGTAAAGAATATGAAAGGAATCTTTTGTCGCTTTTTCATACGAGGTACTTTTTGACTTTTCCGACAAAAGTACGAAGAATGTTTTTTTTAAACTTAAACGGCATGAACGGATTTTTACGGTTTTATAAAGCCTTATTTTCATGAAGTTTCCTCCAAAATATTTCATGACTATTTTTAATAAAATCTCTTTCTTTTAAAATTGCATGATGTTTTGTGAAAAGAAATTGATTTTGAAGAAGAAAGGATATTTTCCTCAAAAATTCATTTCAAGTGTTTTATCAAAATTATTTTCCATCTAAGATAATAAAGGGTTCTGTTTCTATCCATATTTTTACATTGATTTGACTATGTTGTGATGGAATTATGTTTATGAATTCCTTTATCTTATATGAATGGTTTTATGATGTCATGTTGTTTTAAGAATCCCATTTTTATTACATGGGTTATGCAATGATTTATGATTTATGATTTTGTGGCACACATAAGAAAGGATTCATTAAGAGATGGGTGGGACCTATATCTCCCTCCAATGCATTGGGTAAAGATTTTATATCTCATGAGATAGACATGGCTGGAATGGTAGGTTATACCGGTTCAGTGAAACAGGACTGAAACGAGGATTACTCGATTCAGAAAGGGACTTTGTCCACTAAGATAGTCTTGGCAATGAGTCTTGACTAACAAGAAATGATTCTCTATGATTATGTGTGTATGGCACAATGAGTAATGTTTTAAGTTATGATTTCATTTCACTACTATTATTTATCCCATGTTATGAAATTATGCTCTCTTTTGCAGGTTAAGATTTCCAAAAATGTTATGTTCTTATGAATATGATGTGATTGATATTTCTTTTGTTTACCCTTACTGAGCATTTGAGCTCACCCTTTTATGTTTTCTTTTCCCCAGGATATAAAGAAAGGTTTTAGGTAAAAAAAAAGGAAGATCTTTATGGGAGATGTTGAAGATCTTTCACCACGATTAGAAGATTATAGTCCGAGTTTCCAAAGACACTAAACTATTACGATCCTTTAGTGTGTGTTTTTGTTATGTACTAAGTATTCCGCAAATGTAATGTAATGTCCATGTACGTCAAGCTACGGGTCTCTACAGTTGGTATCAGAGGAAAGGTTTAGTCAACCTTTGGAAACTAGGATGCGAGAACTTTAGTGAGATCCCTAGAGATATTTTTAAGGTATGTCCAGGGATGTCCCTAAGGATAAGTATACGTATAGGATATAGTCCTAGAACTATGGTAACGATCTTAGAATTTAACCAAAGATGTTAGATATTGAGGGTGCTCCCCCTTTACTATGTTGTTTTCCCTAGCATGATTTTTGCCTCTCACACTATTCTTTTGGGGTTTTAGACGATGGCTGGAACCTGAAGGAACCGTGTTAATGCAGAATGTGATTGGCAATGCAATGATTGTCCCCCTGAGCAACCAAACGATATAGGAGCTGGAATGAAAAATCTTGTAGCCATGCTCACACAACTTTCTCAAGCTATGAATCATGCAGGACTTCCAAACGAGCAAAGGAAGGAGCAACATTCTGTTGAATCCTTCATGAGGCAGCGTCCACCTTCTTTCAGTGGGTCTACTGATCCATTAGTTGCTGAACAATGGATTAGTACTACTGAAAAGATATTTTCAGTTCTTCAATGTTCTGAACATGATAAAGTCATCCTAGCAGTGTATCGTTTGGAAGGTGAAGCTGATCAATGGTGGAATCTTATCAAGAATACGAGGCCAAGAGATGAAATTGAGTCCATGGAATGGGACGAGTTCAAGAACTTGTTTTTCAGTAAGTACGTCCCTCGTATTCTTCGAACGAAGATGGAAAAGGAGTTTCTTGAGCTGAAACAGAAGGATGATGAATCTGTTGGTATATACGAAGCGAATTTTACAAGACTTGCAAGGTATGCATCTGGCATTATCATCCAACCTGAAAGTAAAGTTGATCGATTTTTCAGTGGCTTAAAAACAAGTCTTCGAAGGGCATTAGCTATAAGAGACTTCAGTAGCTATGAAGAAATTGTGCGTTGTGCTATCAAGGTAGAAATGGAAGTTGGTGTTACATATCCATCTCATGGTTTTGACAAGAAACGAAAGATGGAGTTCAAGGAGAAATCTCAGAATAATGGTGAAAAGAAGATGAATGTTTCCTTATGCACAAAGTGTGGAAAGAAGCATGGTGGAGATTGTCTTAAAGGGACTAGAAAATGTTTTAAGTGTGGAAAAGAAGGTCATAGAGCAGCTGAGTGTCGAAGTAATGGAAAAAGGGTTTCTAATGATGTGAATAAAGTAAACACTGCAGAGAACGCACCACCAACACTTCAATGCTTTAAGTGCAAGGAAATGGGGCATTATACTAATAATTGCCCTAATCCAAGGGTTATTGATGATCAACATGAGCAACCACTGAAGGCAAAGGACAAAGGGAAATCACATGCGATCACTATTGGCAATGTTGAATATGACAACGATGTGGTGGAATGATTAAGTGTTTATGTAATGGGATTCCAAAATAATGTTGTATCATTGAGTATTGCAATATTTACTGATGTGGTATTCAAAGTGATTGAGATATTTTTTGGAAATAAGATGATATGCGAGAAAATGAAATGTTTAATAGTATTCATGAGCTCATGATTGATATAAGGACTAAGTGATATCATGGTTTGAGTATATAGAATTTTGAGGATTTTGGTATGTGGAAAGTGTTAACTTTTAACTGCACTCATGTTTTCACTAAGGTATTCAAGAGAGTACAAGATTAAGGCCTTTGAATGTTTGGAATGTGACCAACAAGATATATCTTATGATATATGGGGATCAACGATGGTATTAAATCTCTGGTAATCGTTTTCACTATGTTATGAGAATGGACTGTAGTATTATGGATAAGCCTAAAGATTGGAATGGATTATGTTGGACATAAGTTAGTATTGTTTAAGGATAGAAGTTTTTTTTCGATATTATGGGATGTTATAGTAATATAGTTTTAGAAAAAGGACAACCTGCAGGACGGGCGACAGCCCATCGCTTCGGACAAGGCTGTGGGAATCGAACCCACAACCGAAGTGCGACTGGCCTTTATCGCCTACCACTGACCTACAGGAAGTCCCTGTTTAGTAGAAACTAGTTTTATTATATTAAGGAGTATGATATATGAAGTATAAGTCCATTTTAGGAACCATATATGATTAATCTCACTACAGATCGATTTATGAATATAATTTTTGCTAACCTTTTGTTTGAGACAGATGGAATGACCCGTCATTCTATCACATGATCTGCTAACACTTCATGAATAACAAATTCAACTTCATTTATTTAAGAGATGAAGTGGAAATTGTTCAAGGCACGAACAACAGTGATATTGTATCAAAATAAAGTAAGTATTTATTCTAATTCAAATTTTCAACTTTAGGGAAATGATCTTGAAAACCAAAAATGTTGTCCTAGTGATCTTATACCTGATGAATCAGATGGTACCTTAGATCGTCACAAATTTATGGATATGTGATTACTGGCTTTTCCATAGCCATGTTCTCTACCACTCTCCATCAGAACATGATGGTTAGATTTCTCTTCCATATCCATATTTTCACCTATGTGGAAACCCAGTGATTAGTTTATTTGGGTAATCGTTACATTTCATACCTTAGTTTTTAAAGCCAAGTTTTGGTATTCCCTTTTACGATGTGGGTTTCTATTAAAGAAACTTTCAAATAGTAAACCATTTATAACCCCGACGAATTTCGAGGGAGAAATTCATTTTAAGGGGGGTAGAATGTAACAGCCCAAGATTTTATAAAAAATATTCTTTTTAATTTTATTAATGTCTTGTGTTGTACGCTACACCAAAAGGAACTTGCACAACACGCATCCTTGACTTGCCTTGCATTACACGCAATCGCGACCTTCCTCGATAGCGTGTGTAATACGCAATACCGAGTTTCACTAAACAACGATATGCTATAAAAATATTATTAAAACTAGCCGTTATGAATAGTAATAACCACTTTTTGAAATCCAGTAAATCTTATTTTTCAAAATGAACTTTATTTTTGGATTCGGAGTATCGAATTTAGCCTAAGGTGAAATTTTGGTACTTTTCGGATAACTTTCATATTCTGATGAATAGTGAAAATTACTAAATTATAATTAAAAACAACTTTTTTAATCGAAATAATTAATAGTGATAAATCATTAATTTGAGTGGTTTTAAAGTATATTTAGAATATATTTTTACAATTTAATACAATGTTGTTCATTGGATGTAGTTTCACATTTAAACTAGACATAAACAAGTGTCAATCTTTTGATAGATATTGTTTCTTAAAAACACGCTATTTGTTTTAACAACGGGATTTAATTATAAAATTAATTAATGCAACTTTTATGTTATGAATTTGGTAAAATAGACTTCATTTTTGAATTCGGAATATGAAATATAGCTTGGGATGAAATTTTGGCATTGTTCTGAAAAACATCAATTTTTGATGAATAGTGAAACTACTAAGTGGTAGGTTAAAAACTGAATTTTGCATAAAACTTAATTTTACCGCTTCTGTGAATGGAATTTCGAAAATCCGAGAGACACGGTTAATATCAAGGACTAAAATGTGGTTCAATGAGATGAAAATAATTTTTTGGTGAATAGTAACTTTTTACTTTTTTTACCACGGTTAATAGTAAATAAGGTAACTAAGGGTAAATATGATATTAATATTACCCTAACACATGTCCTAATTCTATTGGACAAGTGTAATTCGACCAAAAACAAACTTATGAATAAAATATGACCATTTAGGCCCACTTGGATTAGATTAGGACATTTATTATTAATTTATTTAAAGAAGGGTTAAAATAGTTAAAATCAAAGTTTAATAAGTAAATCATTTTTAATATGGGGTTATACATAAGATAAATTCGACTATAAATATTCATTAGAAAGCTAAAAAGATTTCCTACATGATGGTATTTTATTTTTAATTTTTAGACATCAAATAAGATAATTTATTTATGACACAAAAATGATGCAGTAATTATCTTATTAATGAAATATTGACATAATTGATAATATAAATACCAAAATAAATGTAATTTAAGCCTTTTTATGAATTCCACTAATTTTCTAGGTTACTATGATATATTAGTGTTGAGTTAATCAACTTGGTTCGAACATATAATTCTGTTATGACTTTCACAAAAATCATATATCAAATAGTGTCAAAATTGACACAAAATAGTTTTTAAATCAAATATTATATTATTAATTGTTATTTTATTCCTAAAAATCTAAGGTTCGGCCAAATGACTTAGCTAAGGATATATGTATTAATAATATACAATTTGGGGTTCGTTGGACATGTTATAGTAAGTTTATTAACCATATAATGAAAGAAAACAAAAAGACACGGTAAAAGTTAAATTATTTAACTTAGAGTTAAATCTAATTGATAAGGTTAAAATAATACCCTAAACTTGTCTAAATCCTATTTGTTGATAGGATTTCGACCCATACCCACTTTAGCTTCGAAATAAGACCCTTTGGAACCATTATAAACCGATTTTGACTTTAATATAAAATAATATTTTGAGATATTCCTAAGGTGCCCCTCTCCTCCCCTATAAAAGGACACCTCCTCCCCCTCCTCCTCACACCAATTTGAGCACTCAAGCTCGGCCAACCCCTGCCAAAATCTCTTCTCCACTTCCCTAGCAACATCCTAGAGGTTCTGGTCTTCCTCAAAGACCAATTCTAGTGCCCTAAGAGGAGGTCTCAAAGAGGCACTTCAAAGAAGAGGTAATTACCGTTACCAATTCTTTCATCTTTATTTCTTCTTCCACTTCTTCTTCTTAGGTTGTTTCATTATGAAGTAATAACATCAGTATCACTCATATACTGATATGTTATTATAAGTATGAAACAACCCTATTTCACCATCTATCCATCCTACGGAAAAAGAAATCACCGCGCGTGCGTACGTACGGAATACCGTCTCCACGCCGTGGTGTAATCTATTTTCCACCACCACCTTACATGGATGGGTATAATGGTGTAAAGAATAACTATACATAGTTATTACAACATAATATTGATTCTGATATATTTTATAATACACTCCAATTCAATTCAATATTTATAGAAATGATATCATCGATCGTGCGTACGTACGGAATACCGTCTCCACGACGCGATGAGATTCATTCTCCATGTTAACCATTTAAGAATGATTATAATGTATATATAAGAAATAATAATGAAATAAATGACATTATAAAGCTACTGGATTTATGTATATATATACATATGTATGTCATCTACTTACTTCCATTTTAAGACAATAAGGAAAGGAAAACAGCGTTCATGCGTACGTACGGACTACCGTCTCCATGAACGGTGTTTTTCATTTTATTTATCTATCTATTATATATATATATACTGAATATATATGATATATAAATCATATTTTATATTCTGGAAGTAAGTAAATCATGATATAAGTAATAATGATGTCAAGAACAACAAGTCAAAACACCTACGATAAATGAAACGATTTTACCCAAAACACTTCTTTAACATGGAATTTACAAAAGAACGGGTAATATAATGTCATAAGTGAACCATATATGATATCATAACAATGAATATGATTCTGTAATAAGTCAATGACATTATTTAAATCATTATACAGGAGGTTCGGACACATACGAAGTAAATTGGACCTAAGGTAAGGGAAATATCACAATCTCATTTTTATCCGAGATTGTTTATTCGTAAGTATTTACTGGGGTGTATTTTATCATCCACATCCATGTTCCTTCAATATGTAATATTGTTTCCATCCACTTACAAAAGTTTAAATCCAATTTTACTCTTCGGTGAGTTTTTAGTAAAGAATATGAAAGGAATCTTTTGTCGCTTTTTCATACGAGGTACTTTTTGACTTTTCCGACAAAAGTACGAAGAATGTTTTTTTTAAACTTAAACGGCATGAACGGATTTTTACGGTTTTATAAAGCCTTATTTTCATGAAGTTTCCTCCAAAAGATTTCATGACTATTTTTAATAAAATCTCTTTCTTTTAAAATTGCATGATGTTTTGTGAAAAGAAATTGATTTTGAAGAAGAAAGGATATTTTCCTCAAAAATTCATTTCAAGTGTTTTATCAAAATTATTTTCCATCTAAGATAATAAAGGGTTATGTTTCTATCCATATTTTTACATTGATTTGACTATGTTGTGATGGAATTATGTTTATGAATTCCTTTATCTTATATGAATGGTTTTATGATGTCATGTTGTTTTAAGAATCCCATTTTTATTACATGGGTTATGCAATGATTTATGATTTATGATTTTGTGGCACACATAAGAAAGGATTCATTAAGAGATGGGTGGGACCTATATCTCCCTCCAATGCATTGGGTAAAGATTTTATATCTCATGAGATAGACATGGCTGGAATGGTAGGTTATACCGGTTCAGTGAAACAGGACTGAAACGAGGATTACTCGATTCAGAAAGGGACTTTGTCCACTAAGATAGTCTTGGCAATGAGTCTTGACTAACAAGAAATGATTCTCTATGATTATGTGTGTATGCCACAATGAGTAATGTTTTAAGTTATGATTTCATTTCACTACTATGATTTATCCCATGTTATGAAATTATGCTCTCTTTTGCAGGTTAAGATTTCCAAAAATGTTATGTTCTTATGAATATGATGTGATTGATATTTCTTTTGTTTACCCTTACTGAGCATTTGAGCTCACCCTTTTATGTTTTCTTTTCCCCAGGATATAAAGAAAGGTTTTAGGTAAAAAAAAAGGAAGATCTTTATGGGAGATGTTGAAGATCTTTCACCACGATTAGAAGATTATAGTCCGAGTTTCCAAAGACACTAAACTATTACGATCCTTTAGTGTGTGTTTTTGTTATGTACTAAGTATTCCGCAAATGTAATGTAATGTCCATGTACGTCAAGCTACGGGTCTCTACACATATATATATATATATAGATTGAAAATACCACACACGTCGTGTAATTAAAAGGATGAACCCTGTGCCGAAGGTAGGTCAGGAGGATTCAAACCGAGGATGGCTCAAATAAACTCCAGTGACTTTGCCATCGGCACCAGCATCATCCCTGGTTATTTATTTGTTATTATATATATTTTTACTATTAATTTTATAAATTAAAAATAATTAGTACACACCGTGTATATAAGTGGGACACAGCATGTAACCTCTGGGTTACCTCCCAGGAAGCTGTGGATGGCACGGACAGAAGTCAGTATTGGTAGTCATGAAATTACTTCAATCTTTACAGGGTCCACCTGTACCCCCTTCTCTGAAATTCTATGGCCAAGGACTATGCCACTTTGCACCATGAAATGAAACGTTTCCCAGTTCAAGACTAGGTTAGTGTGCTCACATCATTCCAAAACTAGTTCTAGCTACCGTAAACAAATAGTAAATGATTTTCCATAAACGGAAAAATCCTCCATGAATACCACCAGGATTCGTTCCACCATATCATGGAAGATGGCCAACATACAGCACTGGAAGGTTGTGGGGGGATTACACATGCCAAAAGACATCCTTCGATAAGAAAATGTGCTGTAGGGGCAAGTTAATGTGCTCTTTTCTTGAACCTCTTGAGCAATGGAGATTTGGTTGTAACCCGAAAAACCGTCGAGGAAGAAATAGAAGTCATGCCCTGCTAGCCTCTCTACCATTTGATCCATGAATGGTAATGGGGAGTGATCCTTTCTTGTGGAATCGTTTAACTTTCGGTAATCCACACAGACTCTCCAGCCCGTGATAGTGCGTGTAGGGATGATCTCGTTCTTTTCATTTTAAATCATAGTGATCCCCCCTTTTTGGGTACCACTTGGAGAGGACTCACCCACTGACTATCCGAGATGGGATAGATGATGCCTAAATCCAATGATTTGATCACCTACTTATTTAGAACTTCCTTCATGGGAGGATTCAAGAGCTATTGTGGTTGCCAAGATTGATTGGCACCCTCTTCAAGTAGCACCTTGTGAGTGCAACTGGTAGGGCTGATGCCCTCCAGATCAGCGACTGTCCACCCAATAGCATGCTTCCGCTGTTTGAGAACCTGCAGAAGTGCATCTTCTTGCTCCTGTGATAGTTTTGCATTAAGTATAACAGAAAAAGTTTGATTGGGTCCTAAATAACCATAATTGAGAGAATATGGAAGAGGCTTTAGTTCGAGTTCATGCACCTTTAATATCGAAGGCACAAGTGGCTGCACCTTGTCCCGCTCCAAACTATTAGGAACAACTGCATGCTGCGAATAGTGGCCACCCTGGCCTTCTATGAATTGCAAGTCTTCTGGCACTTCTTCTAATAGAATATCTGGATCAGTTAAATTATTCGAAATAAAAGAACATACCAGATCATCCCCTTTTTCACTAAAATGATTGACCATGGTGGACACTGCATAACAGTCCTCATGCTCTGACAAAGAAGAAAGTTTGATGGCTTTGAGGACGTTATAGGAAACTCTTTCATCACCCACCCGAAAAATAAGCTCCCCTTGGTGCACATCAATCAGTACCTTCCCAGTTTCCAAGAAAGGTCTTCCAAGTATAAGTGGTGCTTCCTGGTCATCCCCCATGTTGAGGATGATGAAATAACCAGGAAGGATTAGCCAACCCACCTTGACCAGTATGTCCTCTAGTAGTCCTTTTGGGTGCTTGATGGATCAATCAGCAAGTTGAAGGGCTACGCGGGTAGGCTTGAGCTCGTGGAGTCCCAGCTTCTTGAAAACTCTGAGGGGAATGAGGTTCACGCTTGCCCCTAAGTCGTAGGGGGCCTTCCCAAACTCGAAGGATCCAATAGTACAAGGAATGGTGAAACTTCTTGGATCTCGAATTTTGATAGGAATGAAATATTGAACCACCGCGGAGCACTCATTCGTTAATGCAATAACGCCCAAATCCTCCATCTTCCTCTTATTCGAGAAGATTTCCTTCATGAATTTGGCGTATGTTGGCATTTGTGCCAGGGCCTCCGCAAATGGTATGTTGATATGTAGCTTCTTGAAAACATCCATGAATTTGCTAAACTGGTGGTCCAGCTTCCTCTGCTTCAATATTTCTAGAAACGGTAAGGCAGACTTGAAGGGATGGATTACATTGTTTTCTTTATTTTGTAAAGCGTCCTTCTACCGGATTTTGGATGAGGAGGGGTCGGTATTGGTAACTTTTTCATCAACAGTGGGTGCGGATGCACCTTGCTGTGCTGATTGGTTCTGGTGGATCTCTTTTCCACTCTAGAGCATGATAGCATTAGCCTCCTCCATTAGGTTCTTTTCGGTGTTCCCCGGTAGTGTATCGGGCTGCCTCTCTGAGAGTTGATTTGTCAGCTAGCCAATCTGATTCTCCAATCCTCGAATTGAAGCTTCCTGATTCTAGAACCGAGTCTCCGTAATAGATATAAATTTAGTCATCAGATACTCTAACCTTGAGGTGTTCTCCTGCTGAGGTGGTTGTTGAGCCGGTGGAGTAGGTGACTGCTGTGGAAGAGGGTTTTGATACCCTTGTTGCTGATAAGGACCCTACTGGGGTTGTTGCAGACTTTGGTATTGGTTCTGATATGGAGGCTGGTTGTAGTTGGGTGGTCGCTGGGGCGGAGGATTCTGCTGTTGTTGGCCCCGGCCTGTGTTCTGTTGATCTCACTATGCCGGGTTCTAGTACTGCTGGTACTGGTTGGGCCCTTGATTTTGGGCAATATAACTCAACTCGCTTGTCGAGGGGCCTCCAGCGGAACCCATGCATTCTCCCATGATGTGGTTATCACCACAGTCACCACATGCTGGATGGTTCGCCGCATGAACTTGAGATGCTCCTTTGAGGTTCAATGCATCGATTTTCTTGGACACAACATCCAACTAAGCAGCTAACATAGTGGTAGTGTCAATGTCGTGCATACCTCGATTTTGAGTCCCCTGCTTGGAGTGCCACTGGAAGCTATTAGATGACATGTCTTCCAGTAGTTCGAATAGTTCTTCGGGGGATTTCTGCATCACCGTACCTCCAGCAGCAACGTCCACCACGGACTTGGTATTTGTGGTAATCCTCCGTAGAAGGTCTGGACTTGCATCCAGAGTGGGGGTCCGTGATGGGGGCATTTTCGTAACAACTCTTTGAAGCATTCCCAAGACTCATACAATGACTCAGAGTCATGCTACTAGATGTTATGGATCTCATTCCGGAGTGTCACTGTCTTGGATGGTGGGAAGTACTTAGAAAGGAACGCCTGGGATAGCTCCTCCCAGGTGAGGATAGATCGTTGTAGCAGCCCATTGATCCAGTACTTCACCTTGTCCCGTAGAGAAAAGGGGAATAGGCGAAGATAGATGGCGTCCTCAGACACACCATGGAACCGAAAGGTGTCGCAGATCTCCAGAAAGTTGGAGAGATGGGCGTTCGGGTCCTCACTGGCCAGGCCTCCAAATTGGACTGTGTTCTGGATCAGCTACATGATAGTAGGCTTGATATCAAAGTGCTAAGCCTGGACCGGAGGACGAACGATGCCCGTATCAGCTCCGTGAATCGATGGAAGTCCGTACTCCATAAGGGTATGTCTTGGAGGTTGTTGTTGATGGGGTGGAGCTTGCATAAACTGCTTTTGAGGGGAAATGTATGGCCGTGGTAAGAGTTGTTGTGGTGGCCATTGGTAATCCCTTGGGAGGAATTCCATGAAGGCTCCAGGAGGTTGCTCCGGTAGACCAGCAGTGAGAGGCTTCTGATCCTGGTACTAATGCTCAGTCGCAGCATCTATGGCCAGTGCTCCCTCTTCCTTGTTCCCTATGGGTTGTGGTTGATGGTTGTGAGTTTCTGTCTGTGTACGCCGACGATGAAGCAAGGTCCGTTCAATTTTCGGGTCAAGCGGAACTAATTCCGAAGACTCGGCACTTCTGGATCGTGTAAAACATCTAAACATACACATTATGCTCTGTACAACACAAAAACGAAAACCATGTGTAAAAGGGAAAAATAAAAAAAGAAAATTTGAAAGGGGATTAGAAAAGAGATTTTTGATAATTTTTATGATTTTTATTTTCACTTAAATCAATTATTAACACAATTTAAATCTTAATACTAAAACCAAATTGTATCCCCAGAAACAGTGCCAAAATTTGGTCTCGCTTGTCTTTGATTAAAGTTATATGCGTCCCAAATTAATTACCCATTCTTAGAATTTTAGTATAGCATAAGTTCGGGGTCGATCCATAGGGAACCGTGGCGTGCATGAATTCAATTGAGTTAATACTTAATAAGGTTAAGTATGCAGAATTTAGAATCGATTGGGATGATTTTGGGTTTTGATTGAAACTAAATGGATTTACTTTGAATAAATGGATACAGTTTGAAAGAAAACAATGGGTAAATTTTAAGAGTTTTTTAAATGGAAAGAAAAGACGTATAGGGGCTGTGGTGAATAAGGAGTTCTTATGCGTATTGTTTTAATTGTTGTGTTGTTCATAATAATTCAATCATTCTGGATTTCATTTTTGTTACAAGATTTCTTTGGTACGGTTTCTCTTGTTTGGAATTAGAGAAGCTGAATCCTTGGTCCAGTAGTCAGTGTTCTTAATTCCTTATTACGTCCAGTCCATTATTTGAATCGGTGAAAACCTTCTAATGGTCATGGATGTTTTCACCGTTACTTTTCTTTTGTATCGCCGAGAATCTTTCCCTTGGTCCGGCTAAGAATTCTCAGTTATATTAGACAGTGGTTTAAGAAGAGTAAGATGAATTAAAAAGATTCAAACACAACTATATAAAACAACATACAAATTATGATCCCATCATCCACGACCCTAACATGATGGGTTTAGTTACACATAGAAAGTGGGAGAGAAACGACACACGTGATACCTGACGGATTCATCGTGTAGGCGTTGAGGTAGAGTGTTAGAAGGTGGAATGGCGGAGTGACGGCACCTTGGTAGCTTCGGGAATGGTGATAGAAGAGTTTCTCTTTCCTATCAATGGTTCTGAACTCCCAAATCCATAGGCCAAGGCTTCTTTTTATAGAAAAATAAAGTACACGGCGTGTATAGAAAGTACATGCCGTGTACTTTTTGTCAAATCATTTTGGAGCCAATTTCTCCACGGGTAGGCGGCCTAACACGCCGTCTTTGACTTTTGAACACGGTTCCACCTTGTGGCGGGGTGTAAACGGTGTGTAGCGCTGCCATACATGGCGTGTAGTGTCATATGTTTGGCCACCAGCCCCTTCTAGAATAGCAGAAATGACATGTAAAAGTTCAAACACGTCGTGTCTTCACCAACGGTCACATGGGCGTGTGGACTTTTCTTTGGCAACTACCACTTCTAGAAAGTAGTACACGGTGTGTAGTACCACCACACACGACGTGTATCCTCTGCCTGGTGACATGGGAATATACTTCCTTCTTCGGTCCATATCCCTACCTGGATGTACATGGCGTGTATAAAAGTACACACCGTGTAGTTTCAAAATTTTCTCATGCATCCCTTGATTGGTGTATTTATCCAGAAAGATCTTGAAAGTAAACAAAATCACCAAAATCAAAAAACATGTTCATAAAAAAGATATTTGTTTAAAACATGTTTTTATCTTCAATTATATATATGGAAATGTATACACAAATTTGGTGCATCAGCCACCTGAAAAGAATTTCCCTACCCATGAACTTTAACATCCAACGGTTATGAACATGATTATGATTTGGCATCATTACCTCCATAGAGAATGGTTTACCATATTTTAAGACCACAAAATATAGAGTTATAACATATCTAAAAAATATATAAATCTTCTCCAGAGGCATTGGGTTCATAGCCTAAAATATTTAGTGATAAACATCACCTATAACATGGGGAAAGGGAATGTCATTACTGATTTTTTTAGCATGAAAATTCCAACCTTGGCTGTGAAAGAATCTTTGGAATAGTGGATTTGATGGATCTATATTCAAAGTTTCATATTATAGTTTAGGAGATAGGGGATGAAGTTTCTTTGGCCAATATTTAGTTGACATATGCTCTTCTCGAGTTTATTCTTTAGGATAAAGAGATTGATGATGAATTCATTATCATTAGAGACTCTCTTTATGATAGGGACATAGTTTCCTAGTGGCCATTCTCTAAAGAGGGTGTTCAATGTTATGAGAAGCATTTTGTTATTCTGTTAGCAGCAAGGAAGGATTTGATATGGTATTTCCATAGTTGCTATTGGGTTGTTCACCCAAGAAATACTATGATTTTCTATGACATGAGATGACAGTTTTGGTGGCCAGGTATAATACAAGACATTGCTGAGTTCGTTTCCCATTGCTATATGTTTTAAATAGTGAATACCAAGCACCAAAAACCTTCATGTTTTTTATCAACCACTTCTTATTCTTACATGTAAGTGGGATGAAATCACTATGGAGATTGAGGTGGGGTTTTCTCATACCCATATAAAAAATAATGCAATATGGTTTGTGATCGATAGGCCGATGAAGTCATCCCACATTATACCCATTCGAGATACAACCAAAGAAGAGGAGTTGGGGAATATCTATTTATAAAAGTTTGTTTACACAGAGTTCTGTATGATTTAGTCTATGAGAGGAATCCTCAGTTTACTTTTCTATTTTGGAGAGGCCTTTAGAAGGAACTTTGATCTCAGGTTTATTTGAGCATGTCCTACCATCCGTAGTCAGATGGACAAATAGAATTTTTTTTAGATTCTGGAGAATACGATTTATGTTTGTGTTCTTGACATTAGCAGGGATTGTGGTGATCACATGAGGATGATTGTGTTTTTTTAAAACAATCATTACCAGTATGTGAATAAAACATCACCTTTTGAGGCATTTTATGGAAAACATTGTGAATATCCATTGTGTTAGTCAGAGTTTGGTAAAAGTTCCTCAGTTGGATATGGTATGGTTCTAGAGATGACAACAAAGATTCAACTAATTATTTAAAGGATGTTGACAACATAGAGCTAATATAAGTCTTATGCTTATCATCACCATAGAACTTTGGTGTTTTCAGTTGGTCACCATTTTTTCATGAAATTTTACCACAGTTGGGCCATTGATGGCTTTGGAGGCATGGGAAGCTTGCTCCTCATTTTGTGGGACCTTTCGAGGTTGTTGAGTAGATGGGGAATGTTGCATACAATTTATCACTTAATCCATATTTGACATAGATACATAACTTATTCTATGTATAATAGCTAAGGAAGTATATCTTTAATCCAAATCTAATTTTAAACTTTAGTAATCTAGAGGTTGATCATGATTTATCTTTGACTGAGTGGCCAATCACAATAGTTGATTCTGAAACCAAGGTACTTCATTGGAAGAAAATACATTTGGTTCATTATCTATGGAAGCATGGTTATAATAATTATGAGACATGGGAATGCGAGACACTGATAAGAGAGATGTGGCCTAAACATTTTGTCGTGGAAGCTTATTCATAGGATTTATGGGGACATAAATTTCAAATGGTTGGGAGTTTTTAACATCTAGTTACCATTCTAACAAGTACATCTTAATCCTCATTATGGGTTTCAATTTTGTTGTTTGGGTAATGGTTGAGTTTTTATTAGGAGGGTACCTATTATGGTAATTTAATACACTTCTTGGAGTTTTCGAGTTTAAATAGGGTTTCTTTGTAAACCCCCAGGGTATGACACACCACGTAACTACTACTAGGTGCAATTTGTGAATCATGGTTCATAATGTGATGGGTACACATCGTGAATTCCCTTTACACATCATGAATTTTTTTCAAGTCAGTTTTTAATGCCTAATGATGGGGGGTTTAATTTGTTATGAATCTCAAGAATTACACAATGTAAATATGGTTTACATGACATGTAATACCCGGAATTTAAAGGGGTGATAAAAATTTGAAGCGTCTTCACTTTTAGGAAAATTAAATCTTTCATGGCATGTCGATGGATTAGACACCGTGTATTCCCCTAAAAACAACCTATAAAAGGAGGCAGTGTGCTTGGTTACTTTTCATTCCCTCCTCTGCAATTCCTCTTCCATTGACCCAAATCCTTCCTTACTTGGTCATGGATACTTCCAACCCTTCTGAATCCATTCCTTTAGAGATAAATTGTCATTTCTTTGTTTGGTGATATCTAGGTAAGCACTCTTCATAATTCTTCATCTATATCTCTTTATCCTCTTTTGGGATTTCTATAGATCATCCTAAAAGTGATGGATCTAGTATCCATGATGTTGCATCTCTCTTATAGTTGTAGTTTGGTGATCTTATATTCCTTCTATCTCATTGACAATTGTCATTGAAAGTGTTGTGTTTTGGGAAAAAGGTATGTGGTTCTGTCCTGAATTTCCAAATTTATTATTTCAAATTTTCTAGATTTATTTGATTTTTTATTTAAATTTAATTTCTAAAATATTCATTAAATTAAATTGATAAAAACCCAATTCCAATGAATTATCAGATTTGAAATGGTTTTAGCACGAAAATTTGGAAAATTGTTTTTTATTAAAACCCATTTTGGTTTTAAATGGAAATAAATTGGAATTTTTAAAATGGAATAATATGATTTATAGTATTTTAAGAATTCTTAAAATAAGTTTCCCACCATGTAAGAGTGCATGCCAACATAATTTAGTTGGTGAGTTTTTTGGATACACTCTACACTATTATAACATTCTCAAACATACTTGTGGTGGGTCATAACCCCAATGGGAGGGTGATGAGTTGCCTCTAGACAGTGTCATGTGGATGTGAGTATACTCATTTTTTTGTGATAACTTAGAGCCTGCGAAATCCTACAATTGGTTAATATCATCGTACCTACATGGTAAATGGCCATGTTGATCACTTGTTTATTTATATATTGGATATAAATGTATACCAATGTTGTAAAACTACATTACATTCCTTTAATATAGTTACAAAAAACTATTTTGTTTAACTATTTTATTTATGCCACCGTTTTAAATATATCATCTGTTGTGATGTAAAATCCAGTTCATTAAAATAATTTTCCATCATTTTGAAAATGTATATATTTTTTTTAAATACGATTTTGAATTTACAAACCTATTTATTTGAAAATTAAAATATTTTATTTAAATGTTATATATTTTAAATATATAATGAAATCATTGGTGGTATCCTATTAGGATTAGTCTCACACAATACATTTTCCTTTGGGTGATTGTAGACTTTCTCCCTTTAGGTTCGAGCAAAGGGAAGAGATCTTTTAGCGGTGGATCAAGAAGTTGATCTTTGGAAACAGTGAGTTCTGTCCTTAGGGTCCTTTGGGAAATTTTCCCTATTTTAAGTAATTGAGTTACAATACTATGTGATCTTTATGCCTCCTTGTATTCTAGTACATTACTCCCAGTGAAGCTTCCTTAGTATGTATACTACCTCGTTTCTTCTTCTTCATCTATGTTTTGTATAAAATTTGTTCCCACTTCAATGTTATACAATGGAAAGTGCTAGTAACCGACCTATAGGAATTGGGAAGGATCTTCAGGCTTTGTCAGGGCCGTTTCATTTATTGGGTTACCAGGGTACCTAAGCTGGTTTGTGAAAGTACCATCCATAGACGGATGGAAAAACAAAGAGGGCTATATAGATTCATGAGGATATACTACCTGAATATATTTTATAATTTTGTGGAGATTGAGATGAAAATTTGGGATTGGTTGAATAATTTATAATAATACTTATAATTCCATGTTTATAATGGATCATTTTTAGGCCTTGTATGAAAGGCCATGTAAATATAGGTTGTGTGGGTCTAAGATTGGTGAAACATCCATGGTTGGACCAAGTTTCTTCTAGGAGACAATGATAAAGACTTATTTGATTCATAAGAGAATGTTGATGATGCATAACTGGTATAAGTCCTATAATGATCATTATCATAGGTCATTGTAGTACTTAATTGGTGATAATGTGTTCTTGAGTGTTTCAACCTGATTGGTTCATCGAAATCATACAAGGAAAGGGAATTTTGATCATTGTTTTGAGGGACCTTTTGAGTATTTTGATCAAGTGGGGAATGTGTCTTATATTTTAGTACTTCCACCAAAGCCAACATTGATACATAATGTGTTCTATGTATCATAGATCCCAAAGTATATTTCTTCCCCATATCATTTCTTGATATGGGAGGATCATGATGTTGATCCGTATTTATCAATGACTGAGAATACAGTCAAGATTTTTGATTCTAATACAATGGAACTTTTTATGGTAATTATACCATTGGTCCATGTGCTATGGCAGCATGGTTCTGATTCTCATGAGTTTTTGGTGGGGATGAACTGATGAGAGAGTTGTTGCATCATCTCTTTGATATGGATCTTTCTTGACAAACATTATGGGGATAGAATGATTTTATGGTGGTTATATGTAACATCCCATAAAAAGTTATTAGGTACTCTTAAACCCTATTTTTTATTGTAATATTTTTGGGGCTTGTTTTAGGTAAAATTTTGGGAATGTTTTGGAGGATTTCTAGGATGTACATGGTTGGCACAGGGTTTCCCAAACCGTGACCCCCCAGTGAAAACCATGAACCCTACGGATAGTAGTTAATTAATGGTTGGAATTTTTTTCCAAAAACAATGATCCCACATAAGAGAAAACATTCACCCCAAATAATATAAGTGCATGAATAGGGTGCACAATTAGTCTGACTCTGAGACCCTACCTAGAAAACCATGCGTATGGGATTTAATCCACATAAAAATTTATTTTAAAATCCCAAAACCCCCAATTTAATTCTAGGTTGACCCCCACTGAACCCTAAATGATTTCATTAGCTATTAAAAATCCCTATAATTGATTTTGGATCCTCTAAAACTATTCCTCTGGAAAATTGAAGTGCTGGATGAAGATCTGACCCCTCTCTATTAAGTGGATATTATCTCGTATAGTTTCTTATGATATATCCTTCCTTCATCCTTATGTTATGATGGATCATTGAATATTTGTTGGTTCTAAACTCCATTTTATTGGATCATGATTATATTATTTTCTATATCTCCTTCACCTTCGATCTACGATGAAGTTCCCATCGTGGGTGTTGATTCTTGATCTCTGATTAAAGGAAGGTGGTTTTGTTTGATATTGTATAGGTAATTGAATCCTTTAATTTCCTATTTTTTTTGAAATGGATTTCAATTGATTAATAAAACCTTGATTTGATGTTATTTGACTATGGAAGTTGATATATCATGGATTTATGAGAGAAACCCCAATTCGAATGGAATTAGAATTGTGGGGGGAATTTAAAAATATTGGAGTTGAGGAAATGATTTGAGACTTGTTTTTTTGAGAAAATGGATTTAATTGATATTAATAAATACAATTATTAGTTTTTATTGAAAATTCATTAATTGATAAAAAAAATTTGTTTGAAAATTGAATTGGTATATTGAAACTGGAAACTATGCAATTGAATTATAAATGATGATTAAAATGAAATAAAATAATCTTCCAATTTTTTATTGATTGATTTAGCACATGAAAGTATAGGTAGTTAGTGGGTTATTTGGGACAATCATGACAGGATATTGATCCCCTAGAAATGGATTGATGATGAAAAAACTAAACAAACCTAGTTCATCTTGATTATCCCGGATGAGATATTGTTGAGTCCTATTCTGGCTGAGCATGAGGGACGTGTGCATGCTTTTTTATCCATGATCAATTATTTGAGATGTTTGAGGAACCTATATCAAGAAACTAAAGTACAGTAGGGTATATGACCATAGTTCTTTTTGAACATGATTTCATTATTTATTTCTTTGATTATATAATTCTTTCACTCATTCCAAATGATTTATATAAATGATATTTTATAAAAGTTTATTTAAGACATATTTGAAATGTTTTCTATCAATTTAAATGAAATATTTTTTTTGTTTAAAATATTCAATTGATATGAAATTCCATGCCCTATTTTATTTAAACTGAAAGAATGATTTTTTTTAATATTATAGAATCTATTATGGAACACATGGTGAGACCCTAATGGACTTCATATATCACAACCTACCTTTTCCTTCTTGATTTCCTAGATTTTCTTATGCTTGGTCTAAGAAACGGGAAATAACGACTTTGAGGGGATGGAATTTATTCATCCTTTGGAGAGTGGATCTGGGTTGTGACTGGTGGATCAATTTACATAATGGGATGGTGTTTCTTTTGGGATGTTTGAGTTTTTCCTTACTAGTTGTTGAGTAAATTGATGATGTACTACTTTGGATTTTGTTTTACATGTTTGGTTTTTACTACATTCTCCCATTGGACTATTGAGAATGATGACTATTAAATATTTTATTACCCACTTTTTTGTGGAAAATTATTTCCTTCCTGATCTTGTCTGATGTCAGGTTCTAGTGACTATCCCATGTGGATCGGGAATTCTTTAGGCTATATCAGACCTAGCTCAAGTATCATGGTACTAGGGTCTGGGCTGGTTCTTGGTATCCAAACCACACAACACCCATGCACACCCTTTAATATTACCTTAAGACACCTTCACTCATGACTATAACGGGTCTGATAGTTAAAATAAATAATTACCCTTTGAAAACATGCAGGATGTTTTAGGCTGCATTATTAGACAAACCATGCGCCAATCATACACCATGCCCTACCTTTCCTGAACCTTGGTTTTTAGAGCGAGATTCTTTTGAGACCCATTCAAACTATATAGGAACATGATGAGCCATAAAATACAACTAAAAACAATGAATTGAGGTTTTTATACTCTCATAATTAAGTGATAAATCCTAAATGAAAGGTTGACCCATCTACCAAAAATACAAATTCCAAAAGATTGGGTATTTTGACTCACTAAAAAACAAAATATATTATTGTATCCCCACCTTAAGAGAGATTGTACCTAAGAAATTTGGTCTCATACTGAGATGGTACCAAACATATCTCTTAAATAGAAACCGACTCTACCCTCATTATTAGTCAAGGTCAATTCATATTATGTCACACACAACTATTGGAATTACCTATCCAGTCACTTCTCGACCAAAAAAAATATTTAGTGGTCCCACCAACCATACATAGATATACATGTCCTACAATGACATACCATCATACCATCCCTCTATCAGGTACTCCATATATTTCCATTTCATAGATGACAACCATCAAGTAATTAATCTTATCAGTTCCCCATTATCCTTTATCACATCACATCATCCTCAGCACTAGTGTCATACATGACATATATGAGTCCTTCGCCTCACTAGATTCCTATATGTACTCATGTCATACATGAAACTAATCAAAACACACATCTCACAAGATGCACACAAGTACTTCATCACAACTAATACACAAAAGTAACCTTGTATTATATATATATATATATATATAAATACCCATCATAATCCTGATTCCTATGAACAATATACATACCATTCACAATTAATGATTCCAACATACTAACAAACACCTAGTTAGTCTAAAAACAACACATGTTCACATCTTGATACAAAACTAGAAATTCCAAAATAAAAGGTCACACCACGATCAATGAAATTAATCTATCCATCATCAGCTCACTAGACTAATATGAACAAGATAGATCAACAAAATTCACCTATCCTAAAGCCTAACTACCCACAACCTTTCCTACATTCAGATATTCACCAGCTACTGGACACTAAAGACACTATTACGACTCTCTATATACGACATGAATTCCACATGATGTTGAATCCTAGCTACTAGATCCTTGTACTACTGTCGATCCAACCTCAGATCCCTATGTCCATCCCAATCCCTGGCTCTTGGATTTCTGAGAGGGATGCCAAGAGAACCTCTCTAGATTCCTAATCTGACCATATCACGTTCACTAAAAATGAGTGAGAACTTGACATGGAAGCCTACACATGAAACACACCATCAATGAACTACTCCTCAGTAGCCTACCTGAGTATATATCTTGAATTACCTACTGAGACTCCTCATAGTCACACTTTCAGCTACCTGCAGCACCACCACTAAGATCACATGTCATATTCACTCATATAAAATTAGACAAGTCTGTCAAATTTATCTCAGCTATCAGTGCCTAATTTATGACCTCAATGATTGATTCCAGCTATAAGATATTCAACGAAATCTTGATAACACCCGATGATCCATCCTCAAAATTATGC
This sequence comes from Viscum album, assembly GCA_963277665.1. Taxonomy (NCBI): domain Eukaryota; kingdom Viridiplantae; phylum Streptophyta; class Magnoliopsida; order Santalales; family Viscaceae; genus Viscum; species Viscum album. The sequence goes on from OY728145.1 coordinate 398,905,788, forward strand.
ACCTAATGGATGACCCCACCCATCATAGAAGTCAAAAATTGAGACATGTTTATTAAATTCACCACATAATCCATGATAGATGTATTACCCTACTAGAGAATCATTAATACATGGGATATTTCCTCCATCGAAGTATCCCGGAAGAAGGAATTAGAGAATTGATTCTTGAAATCCTTCAAAGTGAGTCCCTCATGTTTTCCTACCTGAACCTACAATTCCCACAAGTGCTTTTTATATCCTCAGAGCATATAGGATTCCAATTTCAACCTATGACCAGGGGGCGTGTGAAGATGATAGAAAATAATCTTCATCGGTTCAAAAAAATTCTCTATTATATGTGGTCTGAACTCACACTAAAATAATGGTGGGTGTTGAGATTGGAACTCTCGATTTAAATATATTATAGATTGAGAAAATCCTTGATCTCTCAGTTTAATTATATGTATGAATTGCACCAATATCTCCCTAAAATATCATCAAACCATTGCACAAAATATTCCATCTAATGTGGATACCCCACCTATACTGGAGCCTGTACCGATGGATCATAATCATCCCAAACCCTCAGGGACCTCATCCTGATCCTTAGTGGTCTCATATCATACATGCTCATGTGATAACATATCTCCCACTCTTAATTCTCCTATAGAATCTGTCTACGTGGAATCACATTGAAGACAAAACAACATGGACAAATATCCATAATAGTCATATATATATATATATATCACATATAGGAAAATATGTTACAAAAACACATCTCAGCACCCTTACACTCTCCAACAACACCCATGACCCTTGACATCGACCCTAATGGACCCTTAACTACTCATATTAGAGTCATATATCACATATCATCCAGCCTTATAGCCCCTTTCCCACCCAAAATAGAGTGAGGAATCACATATCATGTATAAGAAAATATCATAAATCTTGGGTAGTTGTGTATAATTCCACCAAAAATATATACAAGAAAAAACTATTTACCTTTTTTGTAATATTAAATATCTCAACCACTTCCATTATTATATCCTATCAATATTATATTTAGGACCATACATACTATATACACATATCATCACATACTGATCTCATCAGGAACCACATACTTGGGTTATCTAAGTATAATTCCACCAAAGAAGGTATGCATGAAAAACCTATTTACTTATTTTTCACACTTTAAATAGCCCAACCCCTATTAGCACTTTATAGGCTCCTAATGAAAATCACAAAAAACACACACATCATATGATCATAAATACCAATCATGATGCATAAACAATCCTCCCTTACCATACCAGGACAAGGGTTAAACCACATAATCGAATAATATCACACCAAAGTCTGCCACTTAAGGTTAAAATCAATCTTATGTAAATGCTCAAAACAATACATCAATTTACAACCCACAGTAACCTGGTCTTTTCCCTGAGCATGGTGCTGTAGGAATCCAAACTAAATCTCCTTAATCAGTTATGACAACATAATAGTCTATGGTCTACCATATCTCAAATAGTAATACTAAAAGGGTAAGAAACTCATATGATACCATGCTTAGTATCCAAAACCAGTTTTCCACATTATATATGCTCTGGGGTGGTTAGACACTAGGGATCATAAATTTCTTTCCATACATCAAGGTCTACAAAGTAGTAGTGAGTGTCTAATTAGGTGATAGTGGGGATAATATTACCACATACGATGATAATAATAATGATCCATATATATATATATAACACAGTGTAAGAAGAACCATAAAATAGAAGCAATAATCAATTCAGTAGAAGTATAATAAACAACAACTGTTATCACAATCCGAAAGCATAACACCATTTGAAGAGAAAGTCATAACAAGTCAGGTAATATACAAAAACAAGAAAGGTTTCTCATGGAAAACCACACACACACACACACGCACACATATATATATATATATAACCACAAATAAGTTCCATCTTGATGTAGAGGAAACACCTAGTCCCCTTCCATCCATCTCGTGAAAAAGTTGTACATCCATGATCACTAGGGCCTAACTCTTGATCTGGATCACTTAACAAATTTAAAAGACCTAATATCTATATGAATTTCAAGGGGACTATGTAGGGTGTGATTACGAACATAGTAGTCCACCACAAAATTGTTCTTATTTACATCCATAAAAATGCAAGTGTATGAAAAAAATAATTAAAAAGGAATCACACACACAATTAATATTTAACCGACTTTTAATGTTCTCAATAGCCACAAGAAAGAGTTTACCTTCTTCATCCAATGTTGATATATCATTGAACATGTTCCCCAAAATATATATGTGGCATAAAATAAATGTTTGGAATAATTTATTTTTCTTGGAGAGGACACATGGATTAATACCCAGACAATCCCTGAAGAAACAATACTAAGTGAACCCTCAAGCTCCACCCATAAACTTGTCAACTAGCACCACGTTCCATTCGATACCAATAGTATCATATATCTAGAGAGATAAAAAATCATATTATAATTCCAAAAAATATGTCCCATATCCCCCATACATCCATTAAAAAAATCATAATTGCTTCAATAGACCATCATCTTGAGGAACGATGATATCTTTCCTCCAATATATAATAAATCACTTTTTCTAAAATAACATGACATCATGAGGCTCAGTGATATATGTTATATAATAATCCTGGCCCATAATCCACAGGTATATCATTGAGCCTCATCCCCCAACCGATGTCTTAAACACCATCTCCCATTGGCCTACTTCTATTAAACAAAGATATCTATGTTGAGAACCTCCAACAAAACTGATGGTTAACACCAACCACTAAGATAGAATATCTATAGAGGCCTCCACAAAAAACATGTGGAAAAAGCCACCTCATATGAGTCTTATATGTTTCTAAATGAATCCAATGGAATTTTTTCCAATAATGATGAGAACAAATCACAAAAATACCTAAGACACATCATCCAGTACATCGTTCCCTTGCGACAATTTTTCTGTTCCCTGATGGTCTACAATACTCAATGTCCACCGGGCCATGCCCTCAACCCGATGACCTAATAACCTCAATCCTAATGATATTGTCACCTTAACTTTGGGATCATCATCTCCCCATGTATCATAGGATAATTACAACTTAAATAACCATGTCATCTCAATAATTTTGATCATCATCATGTCAAATCCTCAGACCACTCCCATCGCATTCCCATGGAACCATTGGAAATAGATTAGAATTCATTTAAATTAAAATATGAAAACAACCCATCCATACCAGTTGGTAAAAACCCCCTTACCCATAAAATCATGTATATAAGTTGAATATGGATTTCCCAATGACATCCCATGACATTCATTAATCAATAAAATGAAATAAATAATTTATTTAGGGTATTACTTAGTCAACCCAATGTGTGTATTGAATCACACACAGTAAAAAACCCATAAAATTTAATAGAAATATAGGAACAACATACCTTATACTTGTAGGTAATATCTCATTTGATATCATCCTATAAGTAGAGTCAAAATAAGGGAAATAATTATTTTAGAAAAAACAAATTAAAAATAAAGAAATATTTCTTACATATATTTGGTATATTTTATAGCAAGAAAATATAATAATAAAATTATATTGAAGGCCCTACTATTATGAATCTAATGAGACCAATGAATCTTGGATCATATAATAGGCTGATAAGGGAGACAAAATCCAAGAAGAGGGAAGGAATAGAGTTCCAAACTATAGTAGGGTGAATGCCACACACAGGGGAGGAAAAGAGGTGGGCTCAGATTAAATAAAAAAGGGAAATTTTTTACTCTTGGCATCTTTTTAAATCCACATGATTGCTGCACGGTTTTAAAAACTGTGCACTAACGATGTGGTCCTCACTATCCAAAGGTTCACTCTATTGAAACAAGTCACTTGATTTGGCTAGACCATGAAACAACCGTAAACACCTTTTGGAAGACCTTAAAACACCCGAATGCTTGATTGGAAGGAATATCATGGTTAAAAAACCATGCCCCTTTGAAAATAGGGCACATGGTTGAGGTCACATTGTTATAAAAACCATCCACCAACCATGCACCTTGTTCTACATTGTTCAAAACAATGTTTTTGGATACTAAGACTTCCCAAACTGATAAATACCCTCTAGGCACTTGATTAGACTTAAAACCCATCTAAAAAATCATTGAGGCACTCAAACTCTTGAGATTAGGTTCTAAAGTCCAATAAAATGATTTCACTATCCAGAAAACATAAAAATTTAAAAAATATGGGAATTTCAACCCAATCAAAAACCCAATACATGACATACATGATAATATTATTCATATCCTAGGGAAATTAAATATAATAAAGAGTGAGATCATATTCTTATTAAGGGTAAAAAAGGGATATCAATATAACTAGAGCATTTGGTTATTAGAATAAGAAAATAACAATTGATAACCATACCCTTCATATGATATATCATAATCATGTTTTATGGTACAAATTACGTTAGTTCATAATACATGACTCATAATAAAATCACAGAACTTGATTTATGAGGGCATATCATTGGAATAAGACATAGATTTGTGTGATACACATAATAATTAAAAATATAATTTCATTGATATCCACCAAGGCATTAGTAAGATGTTAGGTTTGGTATAAATAGTTATGTACCTACATTATTCATGGGATAACTTCTCGTGTACCTTATTTTTATCTTGGGATAATAACCCATGTAACCTCTTTTTGTATTCGGGTAACAGCCTATGTACCATATTCTTGGCTTGTGATAACCTCATTTGTACTCTCTTTTGGAATTTCGATGACCTATTAGGTACCATTTGATCTCCAATAGCATTAATCATTACCCAATTCCTTAGAGGGGGATATGTGTAGAAACCTTCACAAAATTAAAATAATACTTAAGTATTCCATATGATCATAAAACATTCATCAAATTAGAACCCATAATTTTTTTAAAACATAAGATAATTGTAAAATTATTTTATTTGAAAATATCCTTGGAAACATATAAATTAATATTTTATAGTCATTTACAACATTTCTTTAGGAAAAAATATTTTCAATATGAAAAAAATACTTAAAATTAAATTTTTTTGCAAGTATAAAGGAAAAATATTTCATTGAAAATAATCTTTAAAACCTATAAGGGAAACATGAAATCATTTATTAGTCATGGAAATGAGAAATACTTTTCATTACATGTATGTTAAAACAATCATTCCTTTGACATTTTCAATAAAATACAAAAATGTCTTATTTGAAAAAATATGAACATTAATTTTAAAAATAAAATTCAAAAAAGTTTAAAATAAATTTTATCATTTATATAAGAAAATTAAAAAATTATTGAAAATATTTTTAGAAAAGATGAGTATGAAAGAAAAAGGGGTTTTGTCCAAAGGTAGACATGATGTCAGTTTTCGTTAATTCTTTTTGGAATATTGAGTAGATAAAGATTGAAAAATAAAGGGAAAAATTGTATTATCTAGAAATAAAAAAAGGATAATAAAATTATTTTTATTATTTAGATATTTATCATAATATTTCATCATCAAAATCATAATAATACACTATCCTGATAAAATTTAGATTCTAACATCAAACCCATACCACATTGGTAACATTTCAATCATAAGAAAAAAAGTATACATCTTTTGAAAAATTAAATTTTATAAATATAAAGATATTAATGATATAGAAAGTAAAAGTGGAATTATATAAACCTATTAAAAGAATATAGTTTCATAAAATAACATATTTCTCAAAGTAGAAAAATTGAGAAAAAACACCCTTTCAACATTAGTAACCTTTAAACCATAAACACCATGAATGTCAGATCTTAAAATGTATATTTAAATTACTATAATTTTAAGTATAATCTTAATAAAATAATTTCATGGGATGAATATAGACCACATAAAACAAAGACATGGGGAATATGACATGTGTCCCATAGAAAATAAAAGTGACATGGAATTCCATAACCTTTGGTGTTGGAATTCATTTTAAACATTTGATCCTCATGGATAATAAATAATGGTTTTTAATACAACGATAATGGAAGAATATTTATAGATATCATACCATATATGATTTATTTATGAATTTTTATTATCCATTTATTGATAAATCCCTTTTAAAATCATGTTTCACATAATAACTACTTAATTTTTTACGTATGTTTTGAATTGATATTTTTATTCCTACTACATTAATAAAGGTTTTGTAATCCAAAAATGTTAATAATGAAATAAGTATCATATATATTCAGTAAATATGTATTTATATCAATACATTAATTAAAGAGATATAAAATGAAGTACACCGTTCTTGGTGAGGTCTATTCGTACGTATGAAAGAACATTATTTCTGTATTTTCAATTGATGTAACAAAAGAAAGGTAAATAAAAATTCAAATTTATTATTAATTGTGATTTAATATTTATTATATATATTTAATTACTTTATCCTTATTACCTTCTATATAAAATGTTTCTGAAAAATTAATCATATCACTCCTTGAGGCGGTGGTTCACTGTACACAGTAGCGCCATTATCGTATCACCCTATAGAATGGAAAGTAAGAAGGTATATGTGGTATATTAATTATAGAGGTATAAATATGTTAAAAATATCTTATATATAAATATATATTACTTTATTCAATCTAACCTTATTATTATATATGTAAAATGTAAATGGAAAACACATCACATCGGTTTTTGAGGCGGTAGTCTCCTATACAGAGGGTAAACATTATTGTTTTTCGATAGGATAGAAGGTAAGAAGGTAAGTGTTATATTGTAATTTAAAAAGTAAAATAATATAATATATATATTATATAAAAATTAAATCTATCACTATAACCTTTCATGATAAGTGATGATTGAAAATGAATAACATTAGTTCATTAGGTGGTAGTCCCCCAAACACATAATCATTGGTTTTGTTTCCCATTTAATGGTAATGGAGATGGATATAAGTTCTCTGATTAACATAATAATATCATTTTATATTGTAGATACTGGTTTTATTAAATAATTATTGTTTAATAAGATATATTTATGTGGAAGTAGAAATAAAACAAAATTGCGGGTTTAAGAGTTTTACCACTTGTTTAGAGAGCCTGCTTATGCCAACACATAAAGTTTTCATAGGAAGGATTAAAAAAAAATAAGGACCAAAATATGAGTTTATGGAATTTCGTAATGTATTTGGTTTGTTATTTTTTGAACTAAGGGGTTTTGGATGTGTGAAGATGAGATTAGAGGAGATGGGGTGGCCTTTTATATGTGGGAGAGAAGACACACATGATGTTTTTGAAATTAATAAAGGGTATCCATGTTTTCCACATTCCAAAAGAATTCAAAATGGGACATTATAAAACATCAGATTCTATATGGTAAAAAAAGGTCCCGATAATGGGTGTTGTATGTGTTTATAGGCACTTTTAAACCATATCATTTTTGATTAACCACTGATAAACTTGTTTTATCCTTAACCATGGTAGTTAATTTTTATTGTATTTAATATTTATTTTGTTAAAAATTTAATTTGAACTAATTTTAAAATATTAATTATGAATATTCCATATATAGAATCTGATTTTAGAAATAATATTCAGAGATCTAGAAAATGTTAATTGAAAAAAATCCCACAAATGGGATGGAACAATTATTTTTCCAAAGAGAAAATTTTCACAAGTTTACATGTTTTTAAAATGAAATTTCAATATATTATTGATTACAATGATATAAATTTAATTAAAAAAATATATCACTTAACTTATGTTACTTTTTAAACCATTTTAATTTTTTTGTTTTTATATTCTTTGAATGAAATGAAAATTCTTAATAAAAACTTGAATTTTCTATTATTCATAAACGAATTAATATTTTCTAAATATTTCCAAAAATTAATCCTAAATGAAGTTTGAAATTTTCCTCTAAAAATGTAGATAATTTTATCAAATATGTTTCATAAAAGTTTTATAAATTAGTTTTGTTATTTTTTTAAAAAAATCTATAAAAATAATTTTTGGAGAAAAAGGCATTTTCAAAGCATATATTACCTTTACTAAAAATTAAATACTTATTTATAAATATTTTTTCATTATATAAAACCATTATAATTTATATTTAGATATGATTATTCCTACCAATAATAATATTTTTAACAACTATGTTATAATGGATGAGTTTAGGTAATATTATAAAAAATATATTGTGGTTCGTTAAAGCTCGGTGTTGAGTGCATCGTAAGATATCAAAGAAATTAAATTATTTGAAAAAAATATTTCATAAAATATATGAGTGTTACATTATAGTCCACTTAAAATTAATTTCACCTTCTAACGTTTTCACTCCAATAAAAAAATTGAGGACACTTCTTCCTAATTATGTCATTAGGTTCCCACATAGCTTCCTCTAGCAAGTGGTTTCACGAAAAAACATTGACAAGTTGAGTGTTCTTATTTTGTAAACAATTCTCCATATGATCCAAAATATCTATATGTTATTACTCATATGAAATATCCTACTCTAATCATCTAACCTCTGAGTTCAATATATGTGAAGTGACAGGTACGTACTTCCTTAGAAGTGATGCATAGAACACGTCATGGAAATGAGAGAGGTTTGGTGGAAGCAAAGAATTATAAGATATTACCTTAATATGATCAAGAATATTAAATAGACCAATATATATATAACTTGAATTTACTTTATATCTTATTAACAATACTATCATTCAGTTGTTCTTCAATCAATTTCCCTTTCGTCTATTTTTTCATGAAATGGATGATTATTTTTCCATGATTTAAGTAATAAAATAAACTTATACTAAATTATAATAATAATTATTAAATCATTAAATCTCTATTTATCTTTATATCCAAAAAATTTAGCACACCTTATCCAATAATATCCAATGGTAATGTTATTCCATCCAAATAGAGTCAAACTTAAGGCTCCTCCAAAATATTGAAACCTATAAATTTAAAAACAAGGTCAGTAAATTGATAAAATGAACTTATCATTAGTTATCCATAAAACATGAAGTATCTATTAATGTCACATAACAAATATGTGAATACCTCATTCATATATTCTCCCGAAACATGGTAATTATTCTAATTACAATAAAACCTCAATGAAAACTCACAAGATTCCAAAAACTAACTCTTTAATAATTTATTAAATAAAATCAAAACTATAGAATATATTCCATAAATCTAAAAATGCCGAAACTCTATAAAAGAACACATAAACCACATTTTCATCAAATATATAATCTGTTCTAAGTTCATTAATACTATCCAATTTTATTTATCCATTTCAATGATCTATTTTTTTCTAACTAAACATTATTATATAAACATCAGGAACAAATCAAGAGTTATCATTCCATTTATCATATGTTTTGCATAAAATATCAACTTTTTATTAAAGAAATTTTCAAGTTCATTTATAACATTCAACATATTCTTCAAAATCCTTAACAGAAAACTTATACAGGATAATCCTTATATATTTCAAAATTCATATAAAATAATTCTTGAATTCTCATACATAAACACTTTAATCATTCCACTTCATTATTAAAACATTAACTAGGCTTCATCCACTTCTTCCTTAATAACTTTATCCATTAATAGGAAATATTAATCATTCTTTATCATTCATAAACCACATTTTAATCATTATTATAATGTTTAACCTAAACAATAAGGTTATAACATATCATACCTTTCATATTTCATTCATGGTCTCTTCATCGTCATTATTTTAACCATTTCATGTACTAACAGAATAACTTAATGATCATCCCCCATAGGAAATCATTTTTATAATTCCCATACATTCCCAATTTATAACATTAAACCATTGATGATTTCTTAGGGAAATCATTATTCTCATCCATTTATTTTAACAAAACATTTGTTTTTTACATAGAATTTACATTCTTTGTGCCCTTGTTTTCCACACTAAAAATTTATTCTCATCCCTTTGAGACATTCTTGTGGGTTATTATTCCCACATTCTCAACATATAGGAAACTATATCTTCTTTACTCCATGTTTTATATCACATGAGCTCTCAATAAACTATATCCTTTCTATAATTTGTTTAGTCAAAGAGTTAGTCAAGGTTCATGTTGTTAATCATATATCGTGATAATAGATTAGGCATAATTAGAATATATTTCTCGCTAGTCATTATCCTATTTTTTTCTCATCTACACATTTTTTATCAAACCTAATGTTCATCATTCTTTTTATAGTTTATTCCATTGAGAAAAAAAATGAAATATTGTGGCTAATAATAATAATTATGGTAAAACTCATAATTATGAAACAACTTGTACAAGATGTCTAAATCATGAAACCTTCATTTCATTCTATACCACCTTAGGTTTGAAAAAGTTTATAAGTGATTTTCATATATTTAAATCCTTCAGGTTGGATTATAAATAAAACAAGAACTTAGTAAATCATATTACCAAATAGTGTTAAACAACATGTGGTGAAAGGACCATTGTAATGAACCAGGTGATGAGTTAGTCTATCTCAATTCACCCTTTTTAGAGATATCACCCCTAGGTAAAATGATGAGAAGGTCACATCCACTTGTTGTATGTGGACATGGATGTAATTTATTATAAAACTATACTCTTTCCTTTTCCCTATTTTTGGATGTTATACTAAACATAGGATTATCCTAAGGGTTCTCAATAAAGACCTCTTATCCTAATTTCTAAAGGTCAATTAATCATTTCTTTAATACTAATCATAGATACAAAAATTTCTCATACATAAATATTAACTCACAGTAGATTAATATTTGTTACATAATATAATGATCTATATCAAAATCATTATTGTATAGTTCCTTTAGAAACATGGATACATAAACAACTGGTCCATAAGATATCTACATAATCCCCCACTAAGGTCTTGATAACTAACAACCATCTTAGACATATCATACAAAATACCATTATCCACATCCAAAGAAAATGAAATAAAAGAAAGGGTGATATTAAATTCTCAGTTAGGTTAAATAAGGGAGATATCAATAAAACATTATCATATGGTTATGAGAACATGAGATTTTTTTGAAACCTATTCCTTGCATATGCTAGATAATAAGAGATAGTCAAGCAAAAAAATATTGGATATTCATAAGACATGATTCATAATGGAATAAAACAACATTATCCATGAGTGAATAAAATTGGAATGAGACATAGATTTCTGGAATACACATAACCATAGAAAACATTATGTTAGGTACATCCACCAAGACATTAAAAATGTTTGTCTTTGGATAACCACCCATATACCTACTTCGAGCATGGGATATCATCCTATTTACACTCTTTTGGTCTGTGGATAAATACCTGTGTACCCTCTTTGGGGCTTGGAATAACCAACCATGCTCCCTGTTTGTGGATTGGTATAACCTCTTGTATAACCTATTTCAAGCATGGTATAACCTCCATTATAACCTTTTAGCATATATAATATTAATAAAATTTCATTACTTTTAAGGGATGTATAGTTCTCAACCTTCACATAATGAAAATAATACATATGTGCACTGTAAGATTATAAAACATTCATCATATTATAACCCATTGTCATAAATGGGTTTAAAAAAATTTTCAACCTAACATAACCTATGGAAATGAGTAGGTTTCATAATAATTTAGTCATTTCATCAAACCCCCTGGAAAAAGAATCATTTTCATAAGAATTTTATCATTGTATAACACGTCAAAAAGAAATGAGTTTCATAAATATTTTTCCATTGTAAATAAAATCCATCTAGGGAAATAATAAAGATGGTATCATGCGATAATATCCTTAGTAAAGCTTATGTAACATCAACAGATTAAATCTATGATGGAAAATGATTTTTAAAGATAAATTCGATCATTTATTGAGGTAAATACCCTTTCCACATTGAAAAATAGTTTTTAAAATATCAAAAAATTAAAATCCCTTTTTTATGAACATAAACTTTAAAAAATATAATGAAATAATTGAAGATCATTTTAAACATTTTAGGACGAAAAAAAATTTCCACTTTGGTAATAACTATTTAAAACATAAAACATTTTCAAAATACTTATCTTTTTAAATATTCATCTAAACATATAATTGAGTCTTTAGAAATCATTTAAAAAATTCTTGAGGAAACCAAGCTTTCCAATTTGAAAAAGTCATATTTAAAATTTAATATTTTTCTAAATAATAAATAGACAATTTCTTTGAAATTAACCTTGAAAACATGTAAGGTATTCTTGAAATAATTTAGTAGTCATGATAGCTATAAATACTATTCATTTCATATATGTTAAAATTAGGATTCCATTCACATTTTTGATATAATCCAAATGAGACTTATTTTAAAAAACACTTGAATATTTCTGAAATTTGTTTTCAAAAAATAACACAAGGATAAAAATGACATTAAAAAATCATATAGGAAAATTAAAACATTCTCGAATACATTTTAAAATATAAGGACATATAAGAAAAAAAGTTTTCGATTATTGTGACAAATAAATTTCATTTAAAAAAAATTATTTTGGAATCCTATGTACATAAATATAGGAAAAAGAAATGAAAACATGTATTAATTTGAAATAATCATAGGAGAAGGGAATTCATGTGATTATTGAGAAATATATTTCTATATTGCATCATAAAAAATATAATCATAAACAATCCCAATAAACAACGAGATTCTAACATCAAAACAATATCACATTGATAACTTTTCAATATTAATCCCCAATAAAGAATAAAATCAAATGAAATTTTAAATATCAGGAATATAAGTATATTAAAGATATAACATTTCAATTTTTTTTAGTATAAACACCTCATAAAAGAATATAGGTTTATAACAAAACATATGTTACCAAGAATAAAAATTTAGAAAAAAATACCTGACCACTTTTGTATCTTTTAAACTATGAACCCAATGAAAGATCGATCCTAAAATGGATATTCAAATCCTAATTATTATTAGTATAATAATTATAAAATAAATTAATGGGTACTATATACCCCACATAAAAGAAAGATAAGGTGAATATGAAATGTGTCTCACATAGACTAAAAGTGAGACAAAAACCTCTTACATTAAGTATCGAATTTCATAATACAGATTAAAAAATATTGTATAATAAAGTTTGGTTTATTAAAAATCTATTATATAATCATAATTATTCATAACATACCATATATTAATTACTTATGTTCTTTTAGTTCCCCTGTATAAACAATTGGTTGTTAAAATCATGTTTTGGGAAATATGTTCTTTGTATTTTTATGTATGTTTTGTTTTGATATTTATAAACACATTACATTACTCATGGTTCAATAATATTAATAATGTTAAAAATTATACAAATATCATACATATTCATTACATATTTATTTATGGTAATCAATAAAAATTAGTCAGGAAAATGAAATACATCATTCATTGAGGTTGTAGGTCATATGTACGCATGAACACAATTAACATTATTTTAAAAGATGAAATAAATGAAAATAATAATTATACTTTATAATATCATTATTATTTCATAAATAACATATATATTTATTAACTTTATCTTTATTACCTTCTATTATAAGCGTTTGTCATAAATGATTCACATCACCTCACGTGGTGGTAGTCCTCTGTACAAATGAGTGATGTTATCATATCCCCAAAAAAATGAGTTGAAGAGGGTATATGTGATATATTAATTATAGATGTATAATTATGTTAAAAATATTATACACATTCATTCAATATAATGGTATTACAATCGATGTAAAATGGAAATGAAAAAATACACCACATCGGTTCACGAGGTGATAGTCTACCGTACAAACGAGTGATGTTATTGTTTTCCAATGCGTTGGAAGGTTAAAAGTTAGGAGTGATATTTTAATTAAATTTGAATAATAATATAACATATATATTATATTGAAATTAAATACATCATTATATCCAGTCGAGAGAGGTGGTAATGGAAAACAAATAACTTTGGTTGGTGAGGTGGTAGTCCGCCGTATAAAAGATTGATGGTTTATTTTCCCATTTGATTGAAGTGGAAACAGATATATGTTATTAAATTAACATAATAAAATCTCAGTATATGGTAAATATTGATTTTATTATATTAACTATTTTAATAATATTAAAATAGGTGAACGAAGAAATAAATCAAAAACGCAATTAGAATAATTTAACCTATTCTTTGGAGAGACTGTTTTGGTTTACATATAATGACATATTAAGATGGATTTAAGGAATAAATTTGGGTTATTATTTTCTAAAAAAATTATTTTATTAATTTTTATTTGGAGAGTATAGGGGTGACCTTTTATCAATGGGGTAGAATAATAACATGAATTTTTTTAAAATAATAAAGTTTAACCATGTTTTCACAAGACACAAGGATACTAAATGGGCCATTATATTGAATTAGAAGAAATAACGTTGACATATGGCCATAAATAGTTTTCGGTAACGTTTCTATGTAATTTTAAACCCTATAATTTTAGTTTAACCCCTGATAAAACAATTTTATTATTAGATGCAGAAATTATGTTTTATTATTTTTACTATTTATCATAGTAAAAAATTAGTTTAAAGTCCTTAGATAATATTAATTATACTGATTAAAAATATGGAATAAAATTTTATAAATTATATTCACTTAATTAGTAAAATTTAATTTTAATTAAACCGAAATACGCAACCAAAAGGTTGTTTTCAAAAGGGAACCGTTTCATTAGTTTAAAACGTTTTTACATCACAATTCATCATGAAATTGATTGAAATGATAAAAATTGGATTAATAAATAAATAATTTAATTAAATTTACTATTTAAACAATCTTAAAATAATTTTAATGGTTTTAAATTCTTTAAATAAATTAAAATACTTTATAAAAACAAGTACTTCCACTATTCAATAAAAAATAAATCTTTTCTATAAATTCACCCTAAAATTATTTTGACATGTGGATAGAAAAATTGATGATAATTTTATCAATTAAATCTTATAAAATTTACCAAAATTATTTTTATTATTTGTTAAAAAAAATAAAAAAAATCAATTTTTGAGGAAAAGAAAATTTCAAAACATATAAAGACTTTACGCAAAAAAAAAAGTAATAAATTATAAACATGATTTATTTATTTATAAAAGTTATAATCACTAATTAGAGATGATTATTCATATTCATACCTATATTTTTATTTCTATTTTATAATGGACAGTTTTAACTAATAATATAAATAATATATTATGGTTTATTAAAATGAGGTTTTGTGTACAACACAAACTATGAAATGAATTAAAATATTTGAAAAAAATACTTCATAAAATTTTGGGGAGTTACCAAGATTTCCCCACTCTCATCCCCAATTAGATAATATTTAGTAACCCATTTCAACACCCATTGTTAAACACCCACTCAATCAATTATATAATGATAATAAAACATTTATATTCCACTCATAATACATTTATAAACCCTATTCCATCATATTTTCATTTTTATATATAAATAAATCCTAGATTGAACATTCACATATCCCTTTAGAGATGACATGATATTATAGTAGTGATGTAATTCAATGACCATGTTATGTGGAAGATTATTTTATATCCCATACTATATAATTACATCGAGAAATATACATGAAATGAAATGATTCAAGTGTTAGATATAGTAACGATTTAAACAAAAAAATTAATTGATGTTTGTTTATTAATAATTTCTTATTTACTGAGGTACAACTAAACCTTGATGACTCTAAGCATGCTTATAAAGTTTTTCTCCTCTTATTACTTTACTACTCTTTATCTAGATTAGATCATCACCCTCACTTTCTCACCAACAAAATTAATCTAAAAATACCTAACATTGGAAATTCAGTCTCTATTTAGAAAAAGAAAATATTTATATCTTAAGAATAAAAACAAGTTTCCTATCATCATTCATAGTTATATCCCTCTATGTCATGCATTATAATTTCTTGACCATTTTGGAAATTATAAACCATAATTTGGATGAATACATTCTAATATTCATGGTATTATATTTTCAATTTACCTGCATCATATATTATTATATAATTTAGATAAACCAATGAGGCAGGCCTATTTATAAATGACGTGAAACGTCCTTCATGTCATTATAAAAAATGAAATAAAACTTTTATCTCTGAGAACTATTTCTTCTATAATTTATGGATAATGGGTATGTCCGTTTTAGGTTGTTCATAATAAAACGAGTCTCCAAATTATAAAAAATGAAAATTATCAATTGATACTTCCAATATTACTTAATAGATGGAATATTTTTACAAAATAATCACCAAACAAAACTAACAAACATGCTATTCTTAACCAGATACTAGATTGTTTTGTGTGAAAGTCCGACTATTATCTTATCAGTGGGTATTTTGTATATTACTAAATGAAAATTTCTCTTCAGAAATATCTTAACATTGACTTCA
This sequence comes from Viscum album, assembly GCA_963277665.1. Lineage (NCBI taxonomy): Eukaryota > Viridiplantae > Streptophyta > Magnoliopsida > Santalales > Viscaceae > Viscum > Viscum album. The sequence continues at coordinate 398,922,348 of OY728145.1, forward strand.
TATTCATCTTTTCCACAATTGTATATATAATGATGTTATGTTCTCTATATAATTCTCCATGTACCTTCCATTAATTCATGGCCTCTATATTTTTAGTTTATCTAGAAAATTTTATAGAATTTGACATATATGATTTAATTATTTATGGTTCTTCATTTGATGAGAGTAGTATAAGTGTTTTTCTTTTCCTTATATATTAAAATGAATCTGGAATTAAGTTTTATGAAATTCTAGTTAATGGTAATCTAAAATATTATAAGGAAATTTTAGTTCCTCAGATAATATCTATATAGATAAATCAATAGTGGATTCAAATTCATCCCTAAAATTCATTGGAAATAAATGAGATGTGTGTTATTTAAATGTTCATGTGGAAATTTATTAGAGTTTCACTCATGAATTTTGAAATATTTCATTTCCCTTCCCTGGATTATTCCCAAATGCGAATTAATATTTTAATAAAAATATTTAGTATTTTTTTCATAAAATATAATAACGACTCACATAACCTTCAATAATACAACCACCTTATTGAGACATTACATTTTAGGTCACATGTTGTTACAAACAAACCTGGGTCAACCCTGAACCTGACACCTGAGCCAGCCCACGACATGGCTTGAATGACATTCCCAATCCCCACGGGCTGGAAACTAGTGTTGAACATCAAAATTAAATAGTTTGGACGGATTGGGACCATAAATGAAAGAAATATAAATAAATAGAAAGTGAGAAATAAAATATAATACTATAAAAAGTGAGGAAATAAAATTTTATATACATCCATGTGACCCTACGAGTCACCACCAACCTCAAACCAACTTCACACTATAGTGACCAAATCCGAGCAGGAACCACCATCTGAAGTTAAAAACAAAGATAAACCATAGGCATGAGTATTAAAACTCAAATGGATAGACTGATAAACTATTCCCAGCACACTTCCTTTAAAATAAAAGAAACATCAATTTTCATGTTTGAACTACAATAAATCAATGTATACATTTCTACTCATGTTACTCATAACAAAATACAGATCATTTCTCTTATTCAATTCAAAAACCAAGTTCATTCTATTAGCACTATTTTAGCATTTTCTAAACAGGGGAAGTGATATGTTTATTTTTTATGGAAATAAATATTATAAAACACTTTTACATTTAAACCATATTCACAAGATATTAGAGACCAAAACATCACATACAAGTAAACACTACACAAGCAAGCACCGCGATATTCATATAATAAGGGTAATGAAAATAAACATACAAGTATAACATTAATTAATGCAAGAAACTATGAGATAATAGACATAGGTGAACCCAGGAGATCAAGAATAATCTAGAACATACTAATACATGTGACTCCATCCCCGATAGCATACCACACATGATGAAATAAAAACTCCGAAATTTATACCCACCCTAAATCAGGATAGACTGAGTGTCCCATCCCCATAGCAATAAACCCAGGTATAACCACCTAATTAGGGAAAATAGTCATTATGTCAACTACAAGTGCATCAAACGTTCTAAGATAATTCTCTCAATATGTCGGGTTTCCATGTATCATATACATAATAGGGGTGATCCCACCATTTCCATCCAAGCATCCAATAAAAAATATATATTAATAATAATAATTCACAACATGCCTCACCCTAACTCTCCCCATGGAAAAATATCAAGCCTTAAAACAAATAGATTACCAAGGGTTCCAATCGAGGAACCCTGATAATGGATCCCAGGGATTCCACACTGAGGACATCCCATAAATTATTCGAGACACGACATGAGAACATCCAACAAAGGTTTTCAGAACATTTTTTTCATCATTATCACAAAGTGGCTAAACCGGCCATTAAACATTTCACAAAACCAAACTTTACCAAAAATTAAATCCATCCATCAAGAAGATGCATTTAAAAAACCATTTCCATATAAATACATTTATATAAATCCTTCATAATATTTCTACATCACTTTCAAACCAAAACCATTTCTTATGAAGGTGACATCTGGGCCATAATTCATAATCACATATCCAACCAATTTCAAAAGCTAAATACACACTTATTTTAACTTAAATCCATTTCAAAAAATCTTTCTTGAAACCCCAAATCATCATTTCACATTTTAAATAGTTATTAACAAATCCAAACCACACTTTACATACCATAAGCTACTAATAAAAACCAAATGGGCATTTCATCGAACATTTTAGTGTGCACTAATATAGCAAAACAAGTATAACACTAACAAAAAAGGATTAAAACTACCATTTTAATACCAATTATTTTACCAAGAATATGATTTCAATATTTATTTGTCATAGATGGTTTGAAAAGAACGAAACTAAAGATTCTTAAATAAAAAATGAATGATAATGAGAAAACATACCTCAAATAATAGAAAAGACAACGCTCTCTAACTCATGCAGTAGGCCTCTCTCATGCACACACTTCTATATATACACATATACATACACACACACACACACAAACACACACACACAAACACATATATATATCTTTGAACCAATTCACATGTTCCCTGCACCATGAGGGAACATACACATATATGATATATATATATTTACATATCCATACCTTAGAATATGTTTCCGCGCCTTCGAAACCGACTGAAACTCCCAACAATAAATCACCAGGACTCAAAAGCACCTTATATTTCTAAAATAAAATTAATCCAAACAATGTAATCAAGATACAATTCCATAACCAATGAAACAGTTAAAAAAACAATTTTAAAGGAACACAATATTTTTAAATCCCCATCTTTGTTTGAATGACCATCCATGTGTGCAATACGTGTACCCACAGATATTCCAACATCCACTGGTAATTTCCAAAAGTCCATTAAAACACTAAAAAACCATTTTCACAGAAACACTATTTAAAATAATCCAACCTAATAACTCAATTTAATTTCAAAAACAAACAATCCATTTCAAAACAAAGAGTATCATTTCAAAAACATAACTTGCCCAATACTTAAGCCTTTAATGATACACAATTCACACATTAGTTCTAATTTAATAAAACATGTCAAGGGAAAATGATACAACAAGAATTTTTTTCACTTTTAAGGAACACAAGTTTTTTACCAAATACAAAGGGTGCATAAACACATATGTATAAACCAAGAATTGCCTCAAAATATATATTTAACAAAATAAATCTATTCTAAAAAATTGTAATTGGCCAAGAAAGGGTCTCATAAACACATGATTCATATTAAAAAAAATATTCAAATGAATTCAAGAACAATTGGAATGAAGAAGTGGGGAAAAATGAATTCACCTACCTCAATGGTGTCTGAACGTGACGAAATCCTTGGAGGAGGAAGTGTACAACAAAAGGAATAATGTAGATCCCATAGCATCGAATAAATACAAAAGAACACAAAAAATATCATTAGGGATCATCCAAGTTGGAAAACCCCAAAGTGGAACCCCCAATAAAATGAATGAAAAACTTTTGGAGGGGAATGAAGAGAGGTGTAGCCAGAGGTGGAGGGAATCAGAGAGGGAGGCGCAACCGGAGATGATACTGTCAATTAGAGGAAGGTATATATGGAGGGGTCACACTGAACAAAGGGGTGGTGCGAGGAGGAGCGGTGGGCTGGGGGAGGCGCTCACTGAAGAGGGACCACTAGTGGTGGAAATGCTTTCTGGAAGGAAGGGTGCTGACGGGTCGCATGCTGAATAAGTGGAAGGCATGGCTCAGGGGCTGGGGTGTGTGCTTAGCGAGGATCATGGGGGGGATTCATGTGGTATGGTGAAGGGGGATTATGATTTTATTTTATCAAAACCATAATAATAGAAATTCGTGATGATGATAATAATAATACTAATTATCAAATTAATAATATTCATTTCATTTTTAATAATAATATTATTAACAATAGTTTAATAATAATATTATTAATGAAAATTTAATAATAATATTATTACTAACATTTTAATAATAATATTAATAAAATTTAATAATAATAACATTAATAACAATTTTAGTAATAATAATAATATTATCTGTAATAATAATAATAATAATAATAATAATATAGTTTAAACTTTTACTCTATTTTAGTTTCATAAAATGTATTTATTGTTATTATTGGGAATCCGCACAGTCACCTGTACTGACCTCATGGTTATTGCCAACCATATGGTGCTTGTGCACTGGTACTAAACACACCAAAATTTGAATACTTCAAAAACATTTAAACTAGAACTCAACCTGAACCTCAATGAAATGGACCATGAACAATAGGATCCTTATATCCTTGAACAAAAAATCATCACACTAATTTCCAATAAATTAAACGATTCCTAATGTGTAACTTCTCTTAATGAAGTATTCTATTCAATGTTATTAAAATATTGTAAATTATTTAGTATCATATTACATTACAATTTTTTTAATAAAAACAAAGCACAATATATTAAAACTAAAGCATGTAAGTATTTTTGAGATATAAATTACCTTTGGAACACATATTGTAATCAAATTATTAGTATATATATTCCTTTTATTTATTTTATTCTTATACATGGGATATGTTACACTTTTTTATGGGGTCCAGGTCAGTCCCCAATGAACTAAACATATGGAAATTGATTGTTGATGATTGTGACCAACCTTATATTATGATATTGTTGTTTTTTAATATATTTTCCTCATTTTCAAAGGATATGAAATGTCTCTGAAATAAGGGAAATTCTTCATCAGCTTTTGTTTCCAATATTTTTTTTAACTTTGGGAATTTATTTATAGTGATATTTATAAATTAGTTTGGTAACATTTATATTAATCTTGTAGTAGATAATATTTATAAATGTGTAGAATCATGAGTTATAAGAATTGATTACTCTAAGTTAGTTTTTTGAATTATTTAAAACCAACATCATTTATATGTTTTTATTTTCTAGATCAATCATTGGTTACCAGGTTTATCAGATATCTAAACACATTGCTAAAGAACATTTTTAATAGTATAGGATCAAGAATCATGTTTCCATAACATATCATACCAAACAAATAGAAAAAATTATTTTTCTACAATAGCAGTACAAAAACCATTGATTAATTAGTCTAATGTAATATTAAATATTGGATTTGTAATCTCAATGAAACTTTTGGGGATTATCATATATATTTTAAAACACCATTGTACTTTTCACATTATAATATTATGTTTTTAAATAATTTCACTTACCCATTGACATAGATAGAAAATATTATTAGGTCATAAAATAATTAAATTCAAATAATTTAGGTGAATGTTATCAAAGGAAACTAAAGATTCATGAATTATAGGAAATGTGATGGGGTGTATATGAGAACGCATTAATCTATAAAAATAAAACCAAGTATTCCTGTGACTGCCTTCGACTTCATGGTCATTTTCACGATATAGATATGTTTCATTTATGTAGTGAAATGATAAAGTTTTACATGTGTATGCTTCATTACCACTTGTGCCCCCTATAAATTGTTACCAAGGTATATCATTTTAGGTTATGGATGTTAATAATAAATAAATCTAATAGAAATTCACTCTTAATGGGTGGTACTAAAAAAATTATATAAATCACTTATAGAGTACCCTATAGTGGAACTGTAATGACCCATCCCTCTAAATATACCTCAATGATGGGGGTAGATAATGACCCCCCAAGTCCTACCTTTAGTAGGACCTGGGATGGTTACGACACCGAGGGTATAAAAATATCCTGTATGGGAGGAATTCCCCTATACAATAATATAAGATCAGGAGAGAATATGAATCATAGAAGAATAAACTCCAAGAAAAATAATGAAAAAACCATCCCACATGTATTATTAAATAAAACTGATACTTAAAAAATAAATTCTTCAAAGTAAATTCCAAAAGAGTAAAGCTACATTGGGGACACAACAACTATCCAATGGTCTATTCTATAAATGTCCAACATTACCTGCATTGTCCTCCTGGAAACCCAAAAGTAGTTTTATATACATAGGGTGAGCATAAATGTATACTTTGTAAGAGAAATTCAAATAACTTGTGCACATGTGAAGGAAGCATACTAATTCACCTGTGAGAAAGTAGTATACCCAAACAAAACCTTTAAAGGTATACTAACCTTCCCAACCTCACCAAGGAATGCTTATCAAATAACGCAAACCAAATAATATAATATAATTGGAAAAAAATTGATAAGGTTACCCCAAACCACTTTACCACTGTTATTTGACTCTAACTCCTACCATTGTACATTATAGAGCTCCCACATCTTCCATATACCATATCTCCCTAGAAGTTCATTTACCACACACTTTTCACATAGACACCTCAGATCATCACCCCAAAAGCATGACCAAAACACATCTATCCTGAAAACAGAAGGGCCACAAAACAACCACTACAAAAACCAGAGTATTAGGGTATCGTGAAAATGTAGGATATCAACCTCATGCCCTAGTCGTACCTTTCATGACCCCACCAGAAGTCTCCCCACAAGCATAGTCATATCACATCCTGCCTGAAAAAACCAAGGCCATCACACCTCACACACAGACACCTACGATATCACAACCACCATCTAATGCACTAATAGACCTCCAACCATAATAACATATGGAATACATACCTCATCTGGAAGAGATAATAGGAATGAGGGGGTACCCATCCATATGTACTCCTTAACAGATATTGGAAAAAATGCCCCCCTGGACTATACTGGTGTCGGAACAAAGTGATCGACATGGGTGGGGTGTGTATAGAAATTACAAGAATATACAGATATATATATATATATAAAATAAAACACTGATGCCAAACCTATAGGTTCAAATACAATCCAACCAACTCACAACACTATAACCTTTACTGCCACGTCTAAATGTATAACTCCACAGAACCAGCCACAACCCCATTCCACATTTCCAACCAATTAATAGTAATAAATACATACTTTTTATTATTTAAAATCAACCAAATTTAACCACGCATCCCATCATTTAATTATTTCATTAACCACTTTCATCTCATCAACCAAACCAACACAAACAATTAAAACCTTTTTAATCATTTATTTATTCCATTGCTATTCGAGAATCTAGCATAAAGAAACCACCACCTCGCCACACCAAAAATACGTCCAAACTAACCACCTCTTCACTACCCCAAAAGCAAGAAAAAAAAACCACCTCCTCACTATTCCAAAAGCACGACCAAACAAACCACCACCATTCCACCCCAAAGGCAAAAAAAAAAACATCACCCCACACCCCTATTGAAACCACACATTTCCATCCCAAAAGTATGAACTCACATAAAAAACATCATGATCATTTTTAGAGGTTTACAAAGGGGATATTATCTTGTATTACATAAATTTAGTGGTGTTATCACACAAACTAAAAATCCCTTGGTGACCATTTCATTATCCAAGTACATGTAATTATCTTTTTTTCGTTTTGGGTGATATCACAATGATCAAAATATTCACAACAACCAAAATAAATATATCTAGAATAAATAAATCCCATAATTACCACAATTATTAGTAGGGAATAAATCCCATACAAACCATAGTATCACACATAACATCAAGAATGTAAAAGCTTGTGAATCAAACCCCATTTACCCATATAAATTCAATCAACCAATTAATTATCCTTAATTTTCCAGGACAACCATTATCCATTGATAAAAAAACTAAACCCCTTTTGCATGATACCCAATAAAGAGAAATGAGGGAAACCCTACCTCAAATAATATTTTCCGACTTGTTTGGAACTGTAGGGCGAAGAAAAAATCCTACAAAACACAAACTAACTACAAGAAAACACGAATTAACCTACACCACAACTAAAGACCATACAAAAATGATCTAAAACAGACCCCAAACCATTACAATGTAACCAAAATGATTGCTTTAGAGAATGACAGAACACAACCTATAATGAAAAAGAATGGTCTTACCACAAATTTCCAACAAACAACCACTGGGACCAATAGACCATTGAGAGAGGATGGGGGCTTGAGGAACTCTTCAGGGCACCCAGGTTCTCCCCAAACGAGAGGTAGAATAATCCAAGACCAAATGAATGAAAATTATTTCAGAATATAAATATTAAACTGTAATGTATCAGGGGTTTACATGATGTGTAATCTTCTTTCACATTGTATAATCCTTGGGGTCTAGTTTCACCAAAAAACGTGTCACCTTTTAATTATTCAACCCTGAAATTAAACACATCATGAAAACACCTTGGAAAATATGGGAATCCATCTTTATCATCGTCTAATACACTTAAACGACATATATTTCATTCAACAACTCTACTACACCTCCAACTCCCACAAAAACACCTGAAACCTCTCCTGAATACGTCCAGCAACCAAAATTGGATGTGTAATGGACCGGGAGGGAACATATAAAAACATCAAATAACTCTCTAATGATTATCTACATTAAGAATCCAGACCATGACTTTTAGAAAAGGGGTCCAAAAAACCATCCCCTAAGATACCTCTCAGGGATATCTTCACACCTCAAACACTACCACTAGCCAAACACATCAACCCAAATGGCCACAAAACACACTCCACAACCACATGCCACCTCCTCTCACACAACCAGACAACCACATCACCAATTAAAAACCATATCAAACTCTATGAATCCCAAACCAATGAACTCCACGACCAATGAACTACACAATCCTGAACAAAGGAATCCATGAATTCCATCCTCCATGGAATGATACTATGTGATATAGGGGACACTGTCTCACCCACATGAGTTTAATTACATTGATGTTAATGTATCTCGATTAGGAATCTGGTCCTCTTATTTTCATATTTCTTGATTTTATCAAAAAACACACGAGATACATCAAAAATCAAGGAAAAAATCTCACATTAGAAAACAAAAAAGATCAAAAAATCACAACATTAGAAAGAAAAAGTTCAAAAAAAATCAAAACAAATATAGGTACTAGGAACACATATTAATTTATCACTCAAATATATTCTTCTCTAGGCCACCATACTTCCACAACACATGAACTAAAGGAATTTTCCATCCACATAGTGTCTTATCTTGAAGATCTTGGATCTCTACTGGCTCTCCCAAAAATATTGTGTCATACTCAATATCCAAATCTCCCTAATAAATGACATGGGATTCATTGTAAAGATATCGATGATGTTGAGAGACATGGAAGATGTTGTGGATCCTCTCCAAATGTGATGAAAACTCAAACTGATATGCCACCTCGAAAACTGTCCCCAATACATCAGAGGTCCCAAAAAACATGGGGGAAAACATAATACCCCTACCAAACCTCCACTACCCTTATTGAGGAGAAAAATTCAAGAACATGCATTCCCCAACCTTTATATCCAAAGGACTCCTCATGAGATTGGTATAAGTCTTCTTCTGGTCCATCATTTCTTTCATCCTCTCATGAACAAGAAAATTTTATTTGTTAAACTCTGCACCACTTACGGACTAAGAAAGGCTACCTCCCCAACCTCTATCCTACATAACGGATTAAAACATGGTCTCATGTTCAAACCCTCAAATTCAGTCATTCCAATAGAAGAGTGATATCTATTATTATTAGAAAACTCTGCCAAGGGAAATTTTTGTTCCCATGATCCACCAAATTCCAAGACACATGATTGCAACATATCCTCTAATACATGGATAGTACATTATGATTACCCATATGTCTGAGGCTTGAATGTAGTACTATTGAATAAATGAGTTCCAAAAGAAAGTTTCAATCCCCTAAAAACTCATGAGGTTAAATGTGATTCCCGATATAAGATAATGAACCTAGAAACTAACTGAAACTACACTACCTCATAAAGATACCTCTTAGCCAGGGCATCCAATGTGCCCAACTCCTTGATCACTAATATGTGAGATAATTTCATCAACAAATACACTACAACCCGGATAGCATTACAACCACTCTGATATTTGGACAACCCCATGAACAAATCCATAATGATTTCATCCCATTTCCACTCAAGAATATATGAGGGATGTATCAAACCACCAGGAACATGATGCATGACCTTTACCTTCCAAAAAACCCATCACTTTTCCATGAACTTCTACAGTACATGTCACATCTCTGGCCACAAAAACATCATCTTTAAGCCACAATAAATCATGTAAAATCCCGGGTGTACCACCAATGGTGATTTATGGAACACATAAGGAAATCCGTTTTACATTATAGCAATAATTAAAAACCTAACAGAAAAAACATATAGTTTAGACAATCCTCCACCCATCCCACTAGAGCATAACCATGACCAAAACTATCTTGGAACAAATATGCCTCTGAGTCTCCCCAATGAAAATCCTCCACCCACTACATCAGGGATGTCTGTACCATCATTTTAATCAAGAAACATTTTCCATCCACCTCCTTTGAATATAATATCAAGGCTTCTATCTCCTTCATTACTCTACAAGCATCCATATATACTAAAAAAAATATTCCAAGACTTTTTTCTAAAATCGTCATCCACAAAATTCACTTTTCTCTAGATATAAGAGATCTCAAAATACTAATCAAGAAGAAACTTCATCAACCATCATTGCTGATAGTTCAAATCATGTTTGTAAAAGATATAACTTGATCTCTTGTGATATGTAAAGAACAAAAAGTTCTCCCCAATGAGGTAATGTGAAAAATAAGTCAACAAAAACACAACCAATGCTTTCTCTAGACTGTGGGTGTCATAGTTACTCTCATGGGGATACAACTTCCAAATCCCATAAGAGGTCACCCCCACTATGGTATTAGAATGCATCCCAATACCAAAAAGGAATCATCACAAAACACCTCAGACATTAACCCTTACATAGGAAAAATGATCAATAGAGCACTAACCAAAACCTCCATTAGGTAACAAAATGCAGCCTAACATTGATCACTCAACTCAAAAACATGGTATTTCTTAGTCAAGTCTATTAACAGGGCTGAATGTTAAGAAAAATCGGGGATAGAACATTGAAAATATCCTGCAACACCTAGAACAAAATGAACCTCTGTCTCATTATTGGGTGATTCTCAAACAACAATTGCTTCATCAATTTATGGGTTTACTACCACATCATAATGAAACACTAAACTCCCAAGGAAATGCACATATCATGTTCAGAACTTATACTTGGAAAACTTTCCATAGAGATGGTGTCATCGATGAACATGAAAGACAGTTCTGAGATGCTCATCATGCTCTTCCTGTAACTTTGAGTAGATTCATATGTTATCAATAAATATGATGAATAAATGATCAAGGAACTCGTGAAACATAAAGTTTATTTTCCCCATGAACAAGTCTGGTGCATTCTCAACACCAATTGGAATGACTAAAAATTTTAAATGTCTACACCTGTATTTAAAGGCAGTCTTTTGGTTATCTCCCTCCAACATTAGAAACTGATAATATTCAGAACACATATTGATCATTGAAAACCAAATCAACCCTCTACATTGGTCAAAAATATTATATATCCTCAGAAGAGGGAAAAAGTTTTTGAACATCAACCGATATAACCTCCACTAGTCCATGAAAATCCTCAGACCACTATCTTCCTTCTTTGTGAACAACATTGTAGCACCATACTATGACACACTAGGTTGGATAAAGTCATTATTCATCAGATCATCTATATGAATCCTCAACTACTATAACATAGAAGGTTCCACTTGATAAGGATCCATTGAAATCAGAGAATATTGGGCTACATGTCTATCCTAATCTCAACAACCTGTTGAGGGTGTAACATCACAACCTCTTTGGAAAAAATATGGATGGACTCCCCAATAACCATAGGACCCTCTACCATATTAGAATTTATTTATTCTACTATGAACATAGCTAATAAGAAAATAATGGGCTCCACACACTGACTGCCCACCTGACAACTCCTCTCCCCAACCAAATCACATGTTGGCCATCTACATTTGAAAACATGACTCTCCTCCAAAAGAAGTCGATAACATCACGTATGGAATAATACCATTTTATGTTAATCATGACATCATATGGATCCACCGATATCAAAAAAGGATCCCCATGGGACTGATGTGGCCCCATCATCAATCTACATCACTAACACACATCAAACATTTAACACCCCGTGTTTTTATGAACCTATTTTTTTGAATAAATTTAAATTTTCATTTATATATTGCAATTCACTAAGTCAAATAATCTTTTCACATGCAACACTGACTTTGTGTACATTACAGACAACACTGGATTGGAGTACGATGCCCTTAACACATATGTCATGACCCGTCCCCCAGGGCTCGTTCCATGACTACCCCAAGACTGCCTTCCATTGGCTAGGGGCTGGTGACTAGCACCATGTAGTCATATCCCAAAAGTGAGGGAATTTTCCTTAAAAACTGTACACATTCACAAAGATCAAACTGTGAAAAGTAAACACAATGTAAACCACAAATGTAACTAAGACAACTAGTGAGAGTACAATGCAAACTGAAAGTAAAAAGGGTCCAAAATAAAATCCCAAAATTACAAAGGAAAGTACAATTACCAATGTCTCTCCGATCGAGAATCCACATAAAAGGTAGGTGAAGGGTAGTTACCTATAGTTGTATAAGTAATCCCATCCGTCTCATCTCACAGAGCACCACCTAGTCCTGGAACAACCCGATCTCTATTGAATTATCAATCACCTACACGGGACACGAAACACGCGGGCGAAGCCCATATAGGGTGAGTAACACAATACATAGTAGGGACCCATATAATGGTGGGCCAGTTCTCTTCCATCTTGGGCCGCCCAACGATCTAGTTCGCTGCTCCGGCCAAGACGCTTGAGCGACCGACTTTTCTCTAGCCGAGAAGATGTAGTTGGTGACTGCATCTTCCCCTCCCAGTTAACATGGATTAAATTTACATTTACCCGATCCTCATAGCCAGCTGCAACGGGGGTCACTCGTTAGAAAAATGTAATCAATCCATGGGAACAACACCAATCTACAATGTCGTCATAGGTCACCCATCCACCATGGCTTCCTGCCATGAACTTTCGCTGCCTCCCATGGCCTAGGTGTCGTGTATTCATCCTCCACTGAAGTCTCCTGGATACCGCCACCCCGTGGCTGGGTGCTGTGGGGACTTCCACCGTCGGTCATTGATATAGAGACTTCCACCACTGCCACGACCAAGTGTTGTGGTATCCTACTGCCACCACAGCCTTGTTACATGACCATTCCCACCTAATGTCGCTATCTCCCACAACCTCCTACTATGGGATAATATACTGATGCGCCACTGTGGTCCCATCTGGACTGTAGATACCATTTCCACCATATTCATTGTGCCATAAAGAATGAGAAGAACGAAGGAAGAGGAGAGGGGAATGATTCACACATTAAAACAACCAATAAATGATCCGGGTCTTTGTTCGTGTTGACCTGGGTGTGTTCTTGTTAGCAGGATAAAAAAGAACTAAAATAAGGTGGAATAATTACAAAGAAAGATATCCCTTTTTTTATCATGCATCATTAAACCTACTATATGAATGATTGATCTGTGGGATGACTTGTTCTTGAGTTAAACTGAGTTCATTATTTAAAATAAAGAACAAGGAAAATAAATTCACAAAGAAAAGTGTCAAACCCACACCTAGTGAATAGTTTTAATCAGAGGAAGGCTTTGTTGCTAAAGGCGATCCACCTACGAAATCCCTTGATCTGTCATCGAGGGGAGATCTCTCAAAGTGGAGGGGGAGTTCTCAAAGTTGTTGGCGATCGTTGTTCTTCATTTTTCATGGATCAACAGTGATCCTTCATATATTCAATGTGATTTGAATGCTCTATCTCTCATTTTCAATTCCTATTATCCCATTAAATGGAGAAAACACCTCACAATGTTTCTATTATCCAAAGTCATCTCTCTTACACTATTTCATTTAGGAAACAACATTTCTGTTACATTGTGTTGCAGCGTCATTCCACAGTTTAATTTATAAAATGAAACAATGTGCTTGTTGTTGTGTTGCTGCAATATAATTTTGAATAAAATAAACATCTTATGTATATATTATTTCCCCTTAAAACATATGTAAAATAACATTATCCCTCGACCCACACCAGTCGATGTTAGGCCCCTCTTAATGAGAATATTTCATTATAAACTCAAAAGTGGTCTCAGAATTTTAATCTGAGTTAACGTTTGTATGTTATGAGGATTTGAAAATAAAATAATTTTTTTTTAATTTTTTTTTATTTACGGGTTTGTCCCAAAAACAAAATTTCACAGTCGGCCCGTACCGAGAAATATTAGGCTCCGCATAAGGGAAACACACACTCACGTGCTCAATAGTATTCTATGATTTTTTATCTGATTGACCATTCGTGAGTTTTAAGGATTTGGAAATAAAATAATCATTATTCAATTATTTTATTAATTTTGAAAAACTACATTCCACTGTTGGCATGTGCTAGTGATTTCTAGGCTCTACCTATGGAATGCACACAATCATATGCTCAATGGTGGTCTCAAATGTTCAATCTCAGTCACCATTCAAGAGTTATAAGGATTCAAAAAATAAAATAATGTTGTTTAATTATTTTATTTATAGTTATGTCATTTTTGAGTTTTCTTACTGGAGGCCTGGACCGACTAAACTTAAGTCACGCCTTGGGTAAACCTACCATAGTAAACCTAACAGTGCCTTCAGATTTTTGATCTGGGCACCCATTTAAGAGTGATTCTACATTTTTAGGAAATGTTATAAAGAATTCAATTTAAAATATATCATTTTTTACGGACCATTCCAGGCACACTGGGCTTCGGAATTTCACATCGTCTCAGAAACAAGTCTCGAAATAATCCCATATAATTAAAAATAATAAATGGAATTCTAAGAAATTACATTAATCCTCCCATTAGGGATTTACATCCTCAAATTCCCAAACTAGGGAGAATCAAAAAAATGGGGGTACTAAGCATAATGCTAAGTCTCTCACTCCCATGTGATCTCATAGAGATTTTCATGATGCCAACGAATATGCACTAGAGGAATCAATTATCCATGAAGGATCCTCTCTTATCGATCCTCTATCTCTATTGGGTACTCCATGAATGTTTCCGCATTGTCAATATCCATCTTGTTGTTTTCAATGATGTGGGAAGGTTCATGCACATATCTGTTTAGCTGGGATACGTGGAAGATGTCATGAACCCTCTCAAACTTTAGTGGTTGATCCAAGTGGTACACCATCTAAATCACTATATACAGTATTAGGAAAGGTATGATGACCCTTGAAGATAACTTTCTCCTTCTACCAAATCATCATACACCTCATCAAGGAGAGACCTATTGGTATATGTGGTCCACCTCCATGAAATCCAAGGGTCTCCATCGAATATCAGCATATGACTTCTTCTAAATATGTGCAGTCTTCATCCACTCTCGGATGACATGCACCCTTTGAGTGGTAGCATATACCATCTGTAGACCCATCAGTGATGACTCACCTTAGTCTATCTAGCACAACGGTGACCTACATGGTTGTCCATACAGTGCCTCAAATGGTATCATACCGATGGTGGATTGGTAGATGTTGTTGTACACGAACTCCACTAGTGGTAGGTGGTCCTCCCAACTATGACCAAAAAACATGAACACAAGCACAAAGCAAGTCTTCCAAGGTTTGTGTGGTCCTCTCTATCTAACTATCCATATGTGGGTGAAAGGATGTGCTCAAGCACATTTGATTCCCAAACGCCCCCTGAAATCTGTTCTAAAACATGGATGTAATGTGTACATCTTGATCTTATACTAGAATATATGGGACTCTATGGAGTAAAAATATCTACTACATATGGAAGCTTCCCAAGATCTCTACTAAATCCTACTCTCAAATGGGAAGGAAGTGGGTCGACTTGGTGAATCAGTCTATGATCACCAAGATGGTTTTGTGTCCCTTGGATGTACATGGTAACACCGTCACAAAGTACATTGATATCCCATCCAACTTCTACTCTGGTACCTCAAGGGGTTGTGTAAAATATGAGGGAATCTGGTGTTCATCCTTCACTTGCTGTCAAGTGACGCATTTCGAGAAAAAAAACTACTACTTCCTTCTTCATCCCTGACCACCATTACTGATGTTAGAGGTCCTGGTGTATCTTCACCAAACATAGATGTACCACAAAATGGGAATTATAGAACTCCATCAAAAAATCCTTCTGAAATGCCATTGGTACTACGGTGCGTCCCCTAAAAAGGATGATGTGCTCCCCAACCTTTTGAGTTTCCATCAGTGTCATGCCATATGGATATCATTTCACGTGCAGTATCGCAGCTAGAATCTATGACTTGTGAATCCTTGACATGGAAAAATAGTGGATAAGAAAAAAAATAAATTGAAGAAAATTTGTATCCTCACTATCCACGAAAGATATTTGATTTGAGGCCACCTGCTCCAAGGCCTCATTAAGGATTTTTGAACTCGATCTTCTGCTGAGAGAATCTACCACCACATTACCCTTCCCAAGATTATAGACTATCTAAAAGTCAATGTCTTGGAGGATGTCCTGCCATCATCGCTATCTCAAATTCAGATCCTTATGAGAAAACATATACTTGAGACTCTTGTAGTCATATTAGATGATATATCATTCACCCATAAGGTAGTGTCACCACATATTCATTGTGAATACTACCACAACGAACTCAAGTTCAGGGCGCTCGTTAAACTCTGTATTAACTACTGAAAATCCCATGAGCACCTTTCCATCCACACAAAAGTCTACCTGTCTCAACTAATCGATTTGTTTCATCGTGTCTTTGGTAGTGGGTACTTTTTCTCCAAGAAATTTTAGTTAAAGGGGCTCGTAATCCACACATGACTTTGAACATTAGGTCTTACTAAGACTTTCCTCTGTAAGTATCCCACCTGCACAATCAGCTCATGAATCTTTGTGAAATCCATATGATATACTGTTACTGATATTAGTGTCATATCAAGGTGCATAATGATGTAGAAGTCCATCTCCATGTAGGGAATTATTCCTAGAAACATATTCTAGAAAGAGGTCCCCATACATACCACTATAACTGGAAACTGAATACTCAAAAGATCCATTACCACGTGGGTAAGGATGGGCTCAAGCAATTACCCCTTTCCCTATTCCACAGCTCCTATAGCCTAGTGGGGACCTCATTGGGTTGGTGGTTGTAACATTACAAAATGTATACCTCCTCCTGCTGCTTTACCAGCTCCCCTTCCATGTCTGCTGCCCTGCATATTAATCTGTTTCAATCACTATCTCAACCCCGGTGGCCCATCCATCGTTTCACTGTCAGCATGACGGGATAAACATTCTCTAGCTATATGTCCCCTACTATCTATTGAAAATAATTACTTATATCTAGGATTTATGGACTCACCATATAATCCTTGAGATGTAGATCCCCTATCTTGAAACCTCTTCTTGGAACGTCTCACATATCCAAGTCTCTGAGACTTACGTCAGCTTCCCGCATTCCCACAACTGACATCCACTGGCTCTATCTGCTTAGCCAAAAGACATTAAAAAACCATGGTTCTCTCAATCACCCTTCTATAAATAGGAATTCACATAGGAATAGTGATTCCTCAGATGTCACTAAACACATATCGCTCAGAGGAATGATCCTACACCTTGATGAATTTTTAGCTACTGACATGTCATCCTGCTGAAGCTGCAGAAGCTCATGGGAACACATAGCCCTTAGCATTTATGGAAAGTGACCTTTCTCTGAGAAAGTTTCTCAATATATGACCATTGAAATTTCACCTCATTATAAGATCGAGTAATCTAAATCACACTATCCCCCAGAAGATCCACGTAAGAAGACTCACATCCAGGACCGACATCTGATCAATGGTGACCTGAATAGATGGAAAAGTCGGTCACCACCTCAAGCTAGTCCTTAAAATCCTATTATTTGGGCTCACCTTAAAACCGAAGGGGTCACTATCACCGAAACTAGTAAAGCATTCATCCAACATGCATCATATACCAGTAGCTCTGGTTGTAACTACTGACCAACAGGTGGTGGTATTGCTGTGACACTACCCAAAGGTACCATCTTTGGAAACAATCCTTGTATTTGAGACTCATCACTCTATGTACCATCCTCATGGTCAAACAATGACATACTAGTTGGCTATTTACAAGGAAGAATCTAGAAGGGTATCAAGATGAATCATGATTAACAGATTATACCAGGTGAGCTGACTCAGACTCAAAGAGATCATGAGAAAACATTCAAAGAGGCATAAAACCAGTGTTTTCATGTACCATGCCGGAAACCAGAATTCAGGGTCCTGGTGAATGGATAGTTTTATCACCACAATAACACTAGACCCCATGGAATAAAAGCTGAACCTAAAAAACTTAACACTATTGCCCCATTAAAAAATTTATAGACTCTTAGTTCATCAGGTTGAGCCAATCTCCTCTGAAACCACTTTTTCACAACCCACCCCTAGGGCCCATGCTGCGACTACCCCAAGACCGTCTTCCATAGGCCAAGGGATAAAAACTGCAACTGAGTAGGAATATCCACAAAGGGAAGGAATTTTCATTTAAACATGTACACACACACAAAGCATTATCTATGGGAATTATTCACAAAGTATACAAAAATGTTACTGAGACAACTTTAGAGAGTATAATACAAAATAAAAGTTAAAAGGGTCTAGAATAAAAGATTAAAACCAAAAAGGAAGGTACAACTTCCACAGTCCATCTTCTCAAGTACCCACCTGAAGGGTAGGTGAAGGGTAGCTGCATGTAGCTATATAAGTACACTTTTCCATCCCATCTCACTGAGGACCACATAGTCCAAGACCTCAAAGGTCTCTTTCGAAGTGTCAATCACCTGTACAGGACACAGAACATGAGGGTGAAGCCCGTATAGAGGTGTGTAACAGAATACTCAGTAGGGACCCCAAACCACAAAAGAAAAATCACAAAGTGAGATAACACAGTAAGACCAAACAACAAAGACATCTCACAGTATGTATAACTCAATGTATAGAAAGTAAGATTTTCAATCGTAAAGCTGAAACAACTCCTACTACCGAGGAACTCATATGTGAAGAGAAACTGAGGTCTACTCGGATACGGGACCACTAAAGTAGATTAATCTAATGGACAACTTAGGTCCACTCACCAGTTGGACCACTGAGGTCCGATTGTCTACTGAATCACTAAGGTATTCTCATATGCTGGACCACTGATGTCCGCTCGTCTGCTGGACCACTAAGGTTCGATTGTCTGCTAGGACACTGAGGTCCACTCTTCTACTGAACCACTAAGGTATGCTATTATTATGAACTAATTAGGTACTATCATCTTCTAGACCACTATGGTCTACTTGTGTACTGAACCACAAGGGTACGCTCGTCTGCTGATCCACTGCAGTCCACTCATCTGGTGAACCACAGAGGTACACTCATCTACTGAACCACTAAGGTACGCCTGTCTTCTATTACAATTATGTTTGCTCATCTACTTCACCACTATGGTATGCTCATCTACTAAACCAATGAGGTACGCTCATCTGTTGGACTATTGATGTCTTCGCTTATATGGAACCACAAAGGTCCGCTCTTCTTCTGGACCATTGAGGTCCGCTCCTCTCCTGAACCACAGATGCACAGTCGTCTGCTGCACCAGGAAGGTACAATCGTCTGATGGACCATTGATGTATACTCGTCTACTACACCATTGAAGTACGATCATCTGCTGAACCACTGAGGTATTCTCATCTGCTAGACCACTGAGGTCCATTCGTCATATCCTTTGTGTCACATCCTGTCGTAGGATTCCAGATTTCTAGTACACTAGATTCTAGGATAATATAATCCTAAAGCCATTATTATTATCTCAATTATCACAAAATCTAACTTAGAGTATTTCCAAATGACCAACTCATTTCAAGGGTCCCAACACCGCAGATGGTGTGTCAATCAGACACCCGATCTGAATGATATTAGCATTTTAGTAAAAAGGGGTCAGTTGCGTCTCAGCCCGGTCCGACTTGGTTGAACCGACATGAAAAACCTAGCCTCGAGGTCCAGCATGAATCGAACCAATTTAGCTAACCTGACCAGACCCTGTTGTTTTTGGGCTGACTTGGTCGGGTCTCGCCCATTGGGGTTTTCCTGGACCCGGCCCGGTTCGACCGTGGGTCCAGCCTGCCATGTTTTCCAGTGACCCAGTCCATATTTTCTAGCCCGGTCTTACATGGTTGGAACGGTACTAACCCACCAGGGTACCTAGCGGCACAATTTTCCATCTGGCCTGGCCTACAATGGTGGGTCGGTTCTCTTCCAGCCTGGGCCGCCCAACATACCGATTCGCTACACCGGCCTAGTCACTTGAGCGGCCGACTTTCCTCCAGCGAGGCAGACATCGTCGGTGACCACATCGCTGACTCTCTGTTCATGCGGCTTAATACCACATTGAACTACTTCTCAAAAACCAGTTTCCATGAGGGTTCTCCCACCAGGAAATCACAGCCGGCCCATGTTCCACACAACCGATCCTCATGGCCACCATTGACCTGCAACGCCACTATGGGTCCCCCATCCACCACGGCTTCGCTCCACGATCTGGGTACCACATGCCCCTCCACCGCCACCACAACTTGGATGTCACAACCCTTTCTGGCTGCTATCTAGTAGCCAGTTTTTGCATAAACATCCACCACAATCCTTCGAGACAGCAGCCTCCACCGCCACTACGACCATGTGCTGCAGTATCCTGTTGTTGCTGCAATCTCTTACCACCTCCATAGTGTCTTGTCATCGTTGTGGCCTTATGTCATGGCCTATTGTTGATGTCGCAGCATTCCTAGAGGCCAGACATCCTACCTGCCACCATCTCCTGCAGACTCTTGTCGTGGACCGATGCGCCACTGCTATCCTGTCTAGACCATAGATACCATCACCTCTAAATTTCTTGCACCACGAAGAACGGGAAGAACAAAATAAGAAGACAGGGGAAGGATTCGCACATACAAACAAACAAATAATGATCATGGTCATTGTACATGTTAAACTGGAAGCGTTCTTGTTAGCAGGATCACAAAGAACCAATATAAGGCAGAATAATCACTAAGATAGATATCCCCGTTTTATCCAGCATCATTAACAATCCCGTACGAATGATCGATCGGTGGGTTTACTAATTTTTTAATTAACCCACATTATTTATTAAAAAGAAATAATGGGGAAAATAAATTCACATAGGACAGAATCAAACCCCTACATAGAGAATTGGTTCCATCACAGGAATGCTTGGTCGGTGAAGGTGATCCATATGCGAAATTCCTTGATCTATCTATGAGGGTGAGACCTCTCGAATAGGACGGGGAGTGTTCAAAGTTGTTGGTGATCATCATTCCACATTATTCATTCGTCAACTAATAACCTCTAGAGATTAAGAGTTATTTTCAAGTTCCCGATCTCATCTCCTATTCCTATTATCCCTCTAAATGGAGAAAAGGAATCGTAGAATTAATGTTATGCAGAGTCGCCACCGTAACACTGTTTCTATTTAGGAATCAACTTTTATGTTACTTTTAATTGAAACATGGTTGTGAAGTTTCATTTATGGAATGAAGTAGCTAGCTTGTCACTAAGTTGCAAAGAATCAATTTCAAATAAAATAAGTTTTTATGTTTATTTTATTTTTCATTAAAGCATCCAAAAAATAAATTTTTCTCTCAACCCACACCAGTCAAGGTTTGGCCCCACATAATGAGAAAACCTTTTTACGAACTCAATGGTGGTATCATATTTTTTAATATCAGTTACTATTTGTATGTTAAGAGGATTTGAAAATAAAATAATTCTTTTAATTTAATTTTTTTATGATTACATCTGAAAAATCACCTTTCACAGCTGGCCCATGCTTTCTAATCTTAGGCTCCGCCTAAGGAAAGAACGCCCTCACGAGCTCAATGGTACTCTCAGATTTTCTATTCAAGTATACTTTTGTGAGTTTAAATGATTTGAAAATAAAGTGGTCTTTCTTAAATAATGTTATTTATGGAAAAAATTTCATTCCACTATTGACTAGCACCAACCAATGTTAAGCTCTTCATAAGAAAAACACACCCTCAAAATCTAAACGATTGTGTCAGATTTTTAATATTTATCACTGTTCTTGAGTTATAAGGACTAAAATAATTAAATATTCATGTTTAATTATTTTATTTACGGTTATACTATTTTTTCGTTTTCTCACTAGAGGCCTGTGCAGACTAAACTTATGTTTCGCCAAGGGTAAAACCGCTATTCTTAATGCAACGATGCCCTCATATTTCTGATCCATTCAACTGTTTAAGAGTTATTCCCCTTTTTACAGAATACCACACATGCACACCAATTGAAACATTACATTTTTTGATAGACCATTCTAGGCACACTAAACCTCAGAATAACACATAATATCAGCTCTTAGTCTCAAAATAATCCCATATAATTTGAAAACAATTATATGGAATTCTAGGACATTACATGGGATTTATTGTACAATACACGCAACACTAAGTTTATATGAAGCATCTCTTTTTATTATTTTAATTATTGAAATAAGATAATTATATCCAATCCATTAAACATAGTAATATGAATTGTAATAACTACATTCCAATTTTTTTATAATTATTTTATACAAATAAATCATTTTGATATTGAAAGATATGATTTTTGGTAAAATTGTTCTATATTTAGAAATATCATTTTCACGAATATACTAATTATAATAATGAAAGTAATTTTAGACACATTTAGAAATTGTATTTGATAAAATAAGCTCCATTTTTGTATTTATGTTTTTGAAATTAGCTTAGGGTGAGTTTTAGATTTTTTTGAGAAACCCCAATTTTTTATGAATAGTGAAAAGACTTCTTTTGAGTTAAAAACTACTTTTTTAGAATTAATTATTAATCCTAAATTATATTATAAATTTGGTTTAAGGTGAAATCAGAAAAATATTATATCTACTAATAAAATTAAATTCATTAGAATAAATTTCACTTTGAAACTAAATATAAAATCGTAACAATATTTTGACATTTTTTCTATTTTAAAACCACTTTATTTCATCCCGTCTAAGGGATGATCACTAATGTTATATTTTCCAATTCATTGAAGTGAATTTAAAAGATACAATATACACCATTGTATTCAGTCTAATATTTAAAGTCTTATAGGACCATGTTAATGTTTTACGAAAATTATTATTAAAAGTGATTAAAATTTATCACTGTAGTTAAGGCCAAATTAATCTTAATAAATGACTAAACCATAAAATTAACGCCCAAAATGACCTATAAAATTGTCCAAAAACCATTGGATATCCATAGTTAGTCAATAAAAATTCCATTCTTGAGTTTGGTTTGTTTGGAAAGACCTTATTTAGGTAATAACATTTTCCCACAAAACTTGTTTCTAAACATTCCCACAGAGTCCTTTTCCTTCCCTATAAAAGACCACCACATATAACCATTCCCAACACATGTAAAACCTTTTATACTAGTCCATGCTCTACCCAGGTAGCATCCCAATAATTATACCTTCTTACTTTAATCCTCCCTTTGGTTAAAATCCTCTCATGAAATCCTTTTGGAACCAACCAAAAGGAGTTACACAATTTAGAGGTAACATCTTCTCTCAAGATATTTTTCTTTTTTCCCTTCCTCACCAATTAAACACTATTTATTAAATTATTATGTGAAAAATAGTATCCTACATATAATAGTTTTTTTCAAATGTTCTGACCTACACTTATACACACCTCCATCTAATGGTTGTTGAACATATTAAATTTGTTTACGAAGAACTATTTCCTCACAAAATGATGATTGTTAATTTCTGCTTTACCACTAATCATGGAGGCCATTATGATAGAATATATATATATATATATTATATTTATTAATTATTTAATACTTTTTATTACTTTTACAACATACATATTTGTATCTTCCATTTTGTGTTAATATGATAATCTCATTTGAAGAAGTGTGGACTACCACCCGCTCACAGCGATGTGATTCATTCACAAACCCCATGGAATGTATTAATGTGGGTTTAGTAAAATTATATGATATATATAATATAGTCATGATACTAGAATAATGATATATATATATATATAAATACATGCATTCATATATATATATATATATGTCATTTACGTATATTCTTTCAATATGATAATAAAAATGAAAAACAACATTAATGCATATGTACGACTTACCGTCTACATGAATTGAGTATCCCATTACATACTTAATTATGATATAGATTATTATAATATAAATATACTAGATATAACTAATATGTTTATCGTGTTATATATTCTGGAATCATGATATAAATATTAGGATCAACGATATAACAAATTAAGACACATGTGACGAACAAAACGAATATTACCTGAAGTGAAACCTCGACACAAGACCATCAAAAAGAGGGTAATATAAGGAAAAAATAAAATTATATATGATATTATGTATAATAATATTATTATTTAAAATATGTATAATAGAATTATATTTATTATGCACAAATCTTGTATGATTATTGAGAGATTTAAGACACAATGTCAGAGGATTTTCATCTCACTTTTAATTTCTGTGTGAAACATGTTATGATCACCACTCTTTCCTTTTGGGTGATATAGATACTACCCATGATTTTATTATAGGTATCTTATAATTAAATTTATGGTTATTAACCTACCCATTTGATAATCCTTCTTTCATGGGTTTTAACTTTCAAATATTACCAAATCAGTAAAATAGTTTTGTCTCAATTTTTTTTCTTTGAGAATATTATTTTTTTATGAACCTAAAAACTTTTTTTGGTATATATAATTCCATATTGTGAATATAATTATTTTCATGATATCTTAAGCTTAATTTAATTTCCTTTTCTTATATGGTGAGTATGATCCAATGTCACCAGGTTATAAGATTTTATTGAGAAAATATTCTTATTTTTTCGATATTGTTTAGGCTTATGATTACTTTGATGAAATATTATGATACATCATTAAATAATTTTTATTAGTTTTATATCCTCTATATATTCAATATATTCTCATATTAAGTATCATTTTCCACTCTTTGGTACTTAAGATAATGTTTTTTGTAAAATCTGACCACCTCTATATTTGGTAGAAAATATATCCTATACAATAACCATGTTTTCGAAAAATCATTGAAGATAATTCTCAAGGATAAATGGATTTTAAAAATGTTTTATTGTTTTAAATTATTACATTATATGTTTTAAAATATATTTTCAATGAAAAATGTTTTCAAAAGGTTTTATGTAAAAAAAATAATTTATCAAAGAAGTGAGGATATTTTCCTCAATATGTGTTTTTAAAATAACTCTAAAAATTATTACCATCTAAGATAACATCTATTTGTGTTAATAAAGACTTAATGGGGAATTATTCAGTTTCTCTATTAACATTCTTTCTTCGAATGGATTATGATTTTCTGGAATGATGTTATGAAACCCATTTCACTAAAACGGGTTATATGATTTTGAAACCCGATTATTTTCATCTGTTACTTTTATGATGAAATTATTGTGAAACCTATCTATTTCCACATTTTATGATACGTTTACATGTTTGTGATACCCATGTCATTTAATAGGTTATGATATTCTCATTTATGATATTTTGTAACATGTGTGTATAATTTAATTATGTGATGAGTATGACATATATATCCTTCTAATGCATTGGGAAAATATTAATATCTCATGAGATAGACATGGATGGAATGAGAGATTACTCAGTTCAGTAATACAGGGATGGAATGAGGGTTTATTTGTTTTAGTAATACAGGTCTTGAATGAGGGTTTACTCGGTATTGTAATATAGGGATGGAACAGGGGTTCACCCGATTCAGTAAACGACCTTGTCCACTAAGATGGTCTTGGATGTGATGACATGGATACTATGGAAATCTTTATATGCTTATGTATTTCCACAATTCCCTTTATTTTTCCTTTTTTATTCTTTCATGGATTATGCTCTTTATTTCATTATGATTCATTTCTTATGAACTTATAATCTTTATTCCATGATATCTATTATGATATTTGAAGTGGAGGGTATGATCTTATATATTCATAACTATGTTCTTATACCCATATTATCATGATTAGGCTTACATGTCTCCCTTGATTACCCTAACTGATCATTTTAGCTCACCACTTTTCTTGTTTACTTCCCTCGGTTGTGACGATATGTATTATGTTTTAGGAGTCTAACAATGGTACTAGTCAGGAAGAACCTAGTGGGAGATAATGTAGCTAACTTATGTACTAGTGTTTATGTATCCATGTTACCAAAGGCACTAGACTAATATGGTCTTCTTGTGTATGTTTGTATAATATTTTTGTATTTTACAAACATAATGTAATGTTAATGTTTGAAAATCATGGGTTCATATAGTTGGTATCAGAGGAAAATTTTATTTATCCTTTGGAAACTAGGATAATAAAACCTTAGTGAGAATACTAAGGAAATGTATGAGGATAAGTATTGGGTTTACTCAATGTTTAGGAAAATGCCCTGAAATTTTGGTGAAGGGTAGAGTGAGTGGTTTCCTATAAATACATCGATTTCTAGAAAAAACAAGTGGATGTGGCTCTAGTATATATATACCTATGTGTAAAAATCCGAAAGGATGTTTCAGGCTTGACTCAGGGTAATCTGATACATGATAACGGGCCCTGCTGTACACCTAGTTTGACACTCCTGAGGGATAATATTTGTGAAATAAAAAACTCTTCACGAACCATTATGAAGGACTTAATAAAAAGTTGAATATTTATATCCTATTATATACGAAAGGTGCCATAGACTATGTAAGGTGTCATAAGTTAGACATCCTATATGTTATTTTTCATTATTATGTAGTTCCTCGTTATGATAACTATATATTTTGTCTATGATTTTGGTTTTAGTCAATGGTTTGAACCTCAAGGAACCTTATTAATAGATATTTTGAGGTAAAATGCAATGATTGTGCTCTAGATCAACCAAATTCTATGGTTCCTAGAATTCAAAACCTTATTGCTATGATCACAAAGCTTTCTCAGACTATGAATCACAATGGACTTCCAAATGAGAAAAGGAGGGAACCACATTCTCTTCAGTCTTTCATGAGTCAATTCCCACCTTCTTTCAGAGGGTATCCTGATACACTTGTTACTGAACAATGGATTAATACTACTGAAATTATATTATCCATTCTTCAATGTTCAAATTATAATAAATTCATTCTCGATGTTTATCACCTAGAAGGTGAATTAGATCAGTGGTGGAATCTAATCAAGAATATAAGGTAACATGATGAGATTGAATCCATGGTTTGGGATGTGTTCAAGAACTTAATTTTCAAGTAGTTAATTCTTTGAATTCTTAAAACCTAGATGGGGAATGATTTCCACGAGTTTAAGAAAAGGGATGATGAGTCTATTGGAACCTATGAGGCTAATTTCTTGTGACTTGTGAGGTACACTTCAGGAATTATCATCCAACCTAAATGTAATGTCAATAAGTTATTTGTTAGATTAATGCCAAGTTTTAGTAGGGAGTTTTCCATAAGAGACTTTAGTAGCTATGAAGATAATGTGCACTGTGAAATCAAGTATAAAATGGATGTTGGATTCACGTATCAATATCATGGATTTAGGAAGATTAAGAAGATTTAGTTTAAAGGAAACTCAACAAACCATGGATAAAAGAAGAAGAAATTTCACTTATTCTCTATGTGTGGGAAGAAGTATGGTGAAAATTTACTTAAGGGGTCTAAATTGTTTTTAAGTGTGTAAGGTAAGGAAATCAATAATTTTATTACTAAGGTGATCATAAATTTTTTTCTCAAAATACTAATCTAGAAAAAGCTACACAGAATGAACCTCCCACGATTTAGTTCTACAAGTGTAGGGATAATTTGATCTATGCTAATAGCTTCCCAAACCCAAGGGTTAATCACAATGATCTATTTTAGTATCCTCTTAAGCCATGGGATAAGGGGAAATATCATTCAATTTGTATGTCTGATGAGTGGTGTGATAACAACATCATGAGTGGTACATTTACCATCCACTATAGAACTGCTAATGTGATATTTGATTCGGGATCTTTCCACTATTTCATATCTAATGAAATTTATAAGGGTGTTAATATTCATCCAAAATAATTAGAGGTGGAATAAGTAGTCTGAACCCCTAATGGTATGATTATGAATCGAATCTATTATTCCTCTCGGGTAGATGTTTGGGGGAATGTGCTTCCTGCAGTATCTTGTCATTCTTCTTTTGGTCAAATTTGATGTAATACTAGGCATGGATTGACTTTTCTTCATAAATCTCACATCAATTATCAAGGAATGGAAGTTATGTTTGACATTTAAAACCCTCCTATGATCATTCATCAATGTGATGATAAGTATGAAATTCATGTGGAGATTACATCAAGTGTATACATCTCAATTCCCTTTAAAATGGGTGTAAATATCAAATGGTTGGGTAGATGATCGACATTGATTATATGCCTATTGTTCTAGATTTTTCAGACGTATTTCTCAAATAGTTGCCTAGTATTCTGCAAAAACATGAAGTTGTGCTGTCGATAGAACTTATACATGGTTCCACACAAATTTTCAAAGACTCCTTATAGAATGGCCCGTATTGAGTTTCTGGAATTGAAGAAAAAACTCCATGAAAACATTGTTAAGGGATTCATTCAGCCAAGTGTGTCACCTTGGGGTGCACCAGTTATTTTTGTGAACAAGTATGATGGATCAATGCGACTCTTGATTGATTATTGGAAGTTGAACAAGATCACATTCAAGAACAATTATCCTCTTACACCTATAGATGGTTTGTTTTATCAACTGTGTAGAGCTCAATACATTTCCATGACTGACCTCCATTATGGATATCATCAATTGTGTTTTAAGGAGGATATACCTAGTACATCATTCCATACAAGGTATAGTCTCTATGAATATATAGTGATTCCTTTTGGTCTTACAAATACCCCTTATATCTTAATGTATTTAATGAAGTCTTTAGAGATTACATCGACCAATTTGTGGTAGTCTTTGTAGATGATATTCTTATCTATTAAAAGAATAAGTAAGAACACAAATATCATTTGATAATTCTAATAAAGACCCTAAAGAAGTATATGTTATATGAAAAATTTAAAAGATGTGAATTTTGGCGTCAAAAGGATTTATTATAGGGTCACATAATCTCAAGATAATGTATAGAAATTGACCGATCAATGAAGGAGGAAATTGAAAACTGGCCTAGACCAACCATTGTGACTGAGATCCGTACCATTCTTGGTTTGAATGGATATTATCGATGATTTAAGGAGAATTTTTCATGACTATATAATCATTTGACCAAGATAACTCTAAAGTGTGTAAAGTTACTCTGGACAGATTAATGGAAGGAAAATTTCAAGGAACATAAGAGAAGGTGGGTCAGTGCACCTATTCTTACACTACCCTATAGTGGAGAAGAGTTTTTAATCTATGGAGTTGACTCTATGAAGGTATTGAGATGTGTTATTATGAAAAATATCATTTTTATAACCTTTGCCTCATGAAATTTGAATATTCATTACTCAAATCATGATTTGGAGTTAGCAGCGGTAATAGTTTCAATAAAGATATAAAGTAATAATCAATATGGGGAACAATGTGATATATATTCCAATCATAAATGTCTGAAATATATATTCACACAGAAAGAGTTGAACATGAGCTAGAGAATATGGATAGATTTGATAAAGGATTATGACTTCTTGATACATTACCACCCTTGGAAATAAAATAAGGTGGTCAATGATTTGAGTCAAAAAGATAGACTATCCATGATGAGGATCACAAAAGATCCAATATTTATGGATTTGAAAAGGATAGATATGGAAATCCCAATTTAAGGATAAAACATTATCTTTCTCAAATGAATGATCAGACCTTTATCAAAGTAAAGATTAACAAGGTGCAAAAGGAAGATGAAGAGATGTAAAAGAAGGTCAGAAATGTTCTTGAGTTTAAAATTTATCGGGTTGGAATGATAAGGTTCAAGAACCATGTATATGTTCCTCCCATGATAGATTTACAGAAGGTCATATTAGAGTAATCTCATAGTTCTTCATTCTCTATTGATCATTGAAGTATGAAGATTTATAGATACTTGAAAGTATACTTCTGGTGGGATGGAATAAAGAGAGATATCGCAGAGTTTTTATCATGGTGATTGGTATGATAGCATGTTAAGGCTCAAAGACAAAATTCTAAAGGGATTTTTCATCCATTACCTAAACTATAATGGAAATGGGAGAACATTACTACGTATTTTTTTGTTGGCTACCCAAAAAATATAATGGGTTTAATGCTATATGGGTGGTACTTGACCAACATACTAAGTCAACACACATCATTACTACCAGAGAAGATTTCTCTCCCGATAATCATTTGAGAATATACATGAATTATTTAAAAAGGTGGCATGGAGTACCACATTCTATTGTATTAGATTAGGATCCAAGGTTTACCACAATGTTATGGTGAAGTATTCAGAAAGTGCTTGATAGAGAATTGAGTTTCAGCATTGCATATCATCCTTAGATAGATGGTCAGTATGAATGAATAATTCAAACCCTAAAGGATATGGGGAGATATTTTTATTTGGATTTCAAATGTGATTGGTATCAACAACTTACTCTTGTTGAGTTTTCTTACAATAATAGCTTTCACTCGAGCATTCAGGTGGCACCATATGAAGCCCTCTATAGGAAGAAATGTAGATCTTCATCAAGTTGGGATGAGGTTGAAGAAAGAAAGATATTGGGACATAAGATCACTAATGAAATGATATATAATGTTAGAACCATTCAGTATCACATCAAGGTAGATCAATGTCAGAAGAAATGTTATGATAATAACTGTTGATGTGATCTAGGGATTGAAGTTGGTGAAAAGGTGTTTATATAAATCTCACCCCAGAAGAAAATTAAGAGATTTGGGAAGAAAGGGAATCTAATACCAAGGTATATCGACCCCTTTGAAATTCTTGATCTTATCAGAATGGTAGCCTACCGCTTAGAACATACTCCAAATCACTCTCAAGTCCATGATGTGTTCCATCTATCACCCCTGGTGAATTACATAACAGACCCCTACCATGTACCAAACATAGAGGTCATACCATTGGTGCAATATCTTTCTTACGAGGAACAAATTGTTAAAATTATAGACTGAACAGAGAGATTTCAATGAAAGAATACCACTCGTCTGGTCAAAGTTATGTGAAGAAATTGCAGGTTAGATGAATCTCCATGGGAACATGGGGATATGATGAAGTAGAAGAATCCTCAATTGTTTTAACCCAAGTGGCGAATTTCTAGGGTGGAATTCATTTTAAGCGGGGTGGAATTTCACAACCTGATTTTTTACAGAATTTGTTTTTTGAATATATTTAAATTATCATTTATGTCATGAAATTCACTTAGTCAAAGATTAAATTCACATGAAACAAAAATTTGGTGTTTGTAACATGAAACATCAACATGGAATATGATGTACACCACACAGACTTGGCGTATGATGCATGCAACACTGAGTTTCCATACGATACACACAACACTCAGTTTAAAAAAAACATCTATTTTTATTTTTTTAGTTATTGAAATAAGATAATTATAAACTAGAAGTTAAAAATAGTAATATTAATGGTAATAAATACTTTCCAAATATTGTTTATACTTGTTTTATATAAATAAAACATATTGATATGGAGAGATATGATTTTTGGTAAAGTACTTCTATGT
The DNA here is from genome assembly GCA_963277665.1 of Viscum album. Classification (NCBI taxonomy): domain Eukaryota; kingdom Viridiplantae; phylum Streptophyta; class Magnoliopsida; order Santalales; family Viscaceae; genus Viscum; species Viscum album. Next base: position 398,954,324 of record OY728145.1, read on the forward strand.
TTAAAAACATGATTTTCCGGAATGAACTAATTTTAAAAGGGAAAGTAATTTTAGACACATTTATAAATATAATTTTTTAAAATAAATTTTTTTCTTTAATTCATAATTTCAAAATTATCTAAGGGAGATTTTTATTTATTTTACTGAGAAACCTCATTTTTTGATGAACAGTGAAAATAACATCTTTTTAGTTAAAAAAAAACTTTTTATAATTAATTATTAGTGCTAAATTAGATTATAAAATTTTTAAGGAAAAATTATAAAAACATTATATCTACTAATAAAATAGAATTCATTACAATCAATTTCACTTTGAAACTGAATATAAAATCTTAACAAACTTTTGAAATTTTTATACTTTAAACCCCCGTTATTTCTTCTAATCTATGGGATTATCAGTAATCATAATTTTTTAACTTCTGTTAAGTGAATTTCAAAAATCTGACATACAACATTGCATTCAGTGTAATATTTAGAGTCTAATAGTACCATGTTAATTTTTGAGCAAAATTAATAACAAAAGTGATAAAAATTGTTCACAGCAGTTAATGCCAAATTAATCTTAATTAGGGACTTATCGTTAAAATTAAGGGCCCAAATGACCTATACACTTTTAAAACACCAATTTTATGTCCATAGTTCACCCATACACCTTCCATTCTTTTGTTTGGTGGGTTTTGTAAATCTTTTCTTTGGTAAGAACATGTTCCCACCTAACTTCTTTCAAAAAATTCCAAGTGAGTCCTTTTTCTTCCCTAAAAAAGTCCACCACCACAACCCATTCCTCAGATATTTAAAACCTTTTATGTTAATTCATGATCTAACCAAGTATCCTTCCAAAAATCCTACATTTTGGATGAAAGTGTCTCAAGGAAGCCTTTTGGAACAAACCAAAAGTAGTTACCCAATTTAGAGGTAATGATTTCTCTCAATCCACTTTCCTTTATTTCCCTTCTTCACCCCTTAAACTATATTTATTACTTTCTTGCATGACAACACCCGTATCCTTCATATACTAAAATTTTTTAATGTAAAGTGTATCAACTACAATTACACACTCCTCCATCTAATAAAGGTTGAACATACTGTTTCTGTTTATGGCGAACTACTTCCTCACAAATTAATGATAGTTCATTTCTCTTTTACCACCAATTATGGTTGTCAATAAGATGGAAATTACAGCTATATATAATATTTTATATTTATTATGTATTTGTGCTACTCTAATTATTTTACAACCGACATTTTTTACCAACTATTTGGTGTTAATATGAAAATCTCTTTTAAAGAAGTGATGACTATCGCCCCCTCAAGGTGATGTGTTTCATTCACACACCACATGTAATATATTATTGATGGGTTTAGTTAAATTATATGATATATATAATATATTCATGATACTAGAATAATTATATATATATATACATAAATATATATATACTTCATTAATATATATATTATTATAGTATACTTATACTAGCTATACCTGAAATTTATATCTTGTTCTATATTTTAGAATCATAATATAAATATAAGGATCAATGATATAACAAGTTAAGACATATGGTAAGAACAAAACACATATTACCCGACATGAAACCTTAAAATAGGATCGTTAACAAGTGGGTAATATAAGGTCATAATTAAACCATATATGGTATTATATATAAAAATATTCTTCTATAAAATATGTATAATAATCATATATTTATTATACAGGAATCTTGAATAAGTATAGAGAGTCTCAAGACACAAGGTAAGGGTATTTTCATCTCAATTTTAATTTCCATGAGATACATGTTATGTTCTCCACTATTTCCTTTTGTGTGGATTGTGTTATGCCCATGATTATATTCTATGTATATTATAATTCAATTAATGGTTATTCACATATTCATTTTTTTATCATTATTTCAGGTGGTTATCTTTCAAAAATTACCAAATCAGTAAAAAAATTGTTTCACTATTTTCATTCTTTGAGGCTCTTACATTGATATGTACCTAAAATATTTTTTCTAGGTGTATATAATTCTATATCATGAATCAAATTATTTTTATCATATCTTAATCTTCATGTAATATCCTTTTCTTACATGGATATTATGATTCCATGTCACCAAGTTATAGGATTTCATTGAGGGAATCTCCTCATTTTTTCTGCGATTGTTTACGTTTATGCTTCCTTTGATGAAATATTATGATCCATCAATCAGGAATATTCATGAGCTTCCTTATCCTTTATTTATTCATGATATTCTCTTTTTTAGTACCATTTCCCACTCTTTGGTACTTAAGATAATGTTTTTAGTAAAATATGAGCACCTCTCTCTTTGGTTGGAAATCTATTGTATTCAAAAAGCATGTTTTAAACAATGTTTTGAAAATATACATGAAGACAATTCTAAAGGAAAAATTGATTTTAAAAATGTTTTTACTAAAATATTCATTTATAAATTTTCAAAACTATTTTATAAGAAAAATTTCTTCAAAAGGTTTTATATAATAAAAATAATTTTTCAAAGAATACAGATATTTTCCACAAGAAGTGTTTTTAAAAGATATCTCAAAATTATTTCCCATCTAAGATAACCTATATTTTTCTTAATAATTTCTTTTAGGGGAAATTATTTAATGTCTCCATTCATATTCTTTGTCTGAATGGATTATGTTTTGATGGCATGATATTATGAAACCGGTTTCTCTTTCATGTGTTATATTATTTCGAATCCTTGTTCTTTTCATGGGTTATTTTTATTGTGAAATGATTACGAAACCTATATCTTTCCATAGGTTATGATATGTTTACTAGTTTATGATACCCATTTCATTTCATGGGTTATTATATTTTCATTTATGATCTTGTGGAACATTTATGTATGATTTAATTATGTGATAGGTGGGACATATATCTCCTTCCAATACATTGGGTAAAGATTGATATCTTATGAGATAGATAGGTCTGAAACAAGGCTTTACTTGATTTAGTAATACAAGGATTGAATGAGGGTTTACTTGGTTCAGAAATATAGGTTTGGAATGAGGATTTACAAATTTCATTAATACATGGCTAGAATGGGAGTTCACTCAGTTTAGTAGAGGATGTTCTCTACTAATATGGTCTTGGTAGTGATTCATTGGCTACCATAGAAATAATTATATTCCTATTTTTTGCAACAATTCCATGTATTATTAAAATTTTATACTTTCATGGCCTATTCTCTTTATTTCATTATGATTCAGTCATATGATGTGTCAATATTTATTCCATGATCTCTGTTATGATTTTTGATATATAGGGTATGATATTTTATCTTCATGATAATGTTCCCATAAGATTATGCTCATGATTATGGCAACCTGTATCTCTTTTTCACCCTGAATGAGTATTTTAGATCACCCCTCTTTATGTTTACTTCCCTAGGTTGTGAATATATATATATATATATATATATATGTTTTGAGGTTTATAAGAAAGGTGATAGTCAAGAAGAATATACTGTCGATAATGAAGCTCGCTTATACACTAGTGTTTATGTATCCATGTTTCAAAAGGCACAAGGCTAGTACGTACTTCTTGCGTCTGTTTGTATAATGTTTAAGTATTAGGAAAAAGTTATTTAATGTAAATGTTTGTAATGTGTAGGTCACTATAAAATAATAATGTTTGACCTCTAACTAGCGTAGCCAAAACTAGGGGCTTGATAATCCTCTCTACATCTAGTACTAGCACTTGGGCTAGAGTAGGAGAAACAAAGGAGTGTGATGTTCTTGAATCAAACAAGGCACAAACAAGGGTAATAAACAAACTGATCATACCTATGATGATCTCTGGCCTCTTGGGAATAAGTTTCTCCAATGAATGCAGTGGACCACCCCAACTCCACTACATCTCTACTGATGACCACCTCCATAACCATGCTCAGGTCACAGTCCCTGAACATGAGGAGCATGCTGGGGTCGACCTCTACCTACTCCATCTCTCCTTGGAGTAGAAAAAACCTATTGCCCCTAATGTTGAAATGATCTTAATAGAAACCTCTAATGAGGTTGGAATTGAACCTTTTCACCTCCACCAGAAAACTCTCGGGGAACCAATGGGCACTGGTTCTAGAAATGGCCATAAACCTAACTAATATAACACACTAGAACAAATATCCCTAAAAATTCATGGAAACCACTAGACCTAGTAGGCCAGAAAATAAGCTGAAGAGGATGAATCCACCCTAGTTGAAACCTCAATGGTCCTGGTGCTTGATATCTACCACAAAGAACTATGCTCCTTAAGGAACCCTACTGGTTTCTACACTGTGGAAAACCTCCTTGTTAGTGCATCCGCCTCACCCTTCTTCTGAACCTCCCAATTGGTTGAAAACATAAAATTAGTATCTAGGTACTATATAGAATGATATAGGGCCTCTTTAAGACATCTCACATGAGACTCCTCATCCAGAAAAATATCTGGGAAAAAATTGAGAAGGTCTTTAACACAATGCATAGATCGTCCATTGAAATGCTCCCCTGCTGAAGGGAGAGAAGCTACTGCCTCATTACTGCGTTCATGGTTGTTGAAAGGAACTATTCCCAAAACTTCTTGTAGAAGTCAAGCCACAAAACATCTACCTCATTATGATCTCCTAGATATAGAATCCACCACTAACGCGTAACTTCCTCTTATATTACTAACTTCCAAATGGACCCAGTACTTCATTGGGGCTTAGAACATACTAATAGTGATCACAATAACCTCCAACCAACCCTCTATATCCCTGTCCAAAAAAATTCCCTTGTATGTTCCCAAATCCTACCATGGGAAAGCACACAGATTCCTCTACCACTCATCATCCTCACAAACTAGACCAACCCTACAATGATCAACTGGATCATCATACTGAATCTCCACCGTCGAAGCCACACGTTAAAAGAAAAAAAGATCTATAAAGGATTAGAAAATAAGTAATTTCCTAATATTGGAAGTGTGAAATGTTTTCTATTAAAATTCCTTTTAACTCATTTAATTGGTTTTTTATCCATTACAACCTTTTGAAAACAACCCAATTCAATCAAGAACACAATTTATTATGATTCATGTAGCTTTCCTAGTTCTCTACCTTGCAAAAAATACCATAGAAATTAGAAATCCAATAAGCTATGATTATGTGAAATGGATTATGGGGGGCCCTAAAATCCCATGTCCTAGCCGGTCTCCCGGGACTATGTCATGCACCGAGGCCAACTAGCATGGTTTCCAAACCACCACATGATATTCCTATTGTGACTAACTCCAAAATCCTTTCTATCTCTCAACCATAACTTTTAATAAAACTCTATCAAGACTCCCTCCCTCCAAAGATACCTAAACGAAGGGAGAGATAAAATGACACCTAAGACCTTTTTTTAGTAGGCTTGGGTTGGAGACTAGAACCAAGGGTATAAAAATCTCATGTATGGTAGGCATTAAACAATATAATTATAGAGGGTTGGGAGATAATATTAAATTCCCATAAACAACTCCAAGAAATAATATAAAAGGAAATCAAAAAAACCATCCCAAATGCATGTATAAATAGAAATAATATTGAAAAAAGTCTCCAAAGTAAATATCCAAATGTAAATATAAATAAACTTCATAAAATCTATCCAAAAGTCAGAGCTAGAAATGTCGACTATAGTAAACATAGTCTTCATGGAAACATGAATTTTTTTATATACATAGTGTGAGAATACAATTATACTCAGTAAAAAAACTCATTTCTCTCATGAACATGTGAAAGAAGTATACTAATGAACCTATGAGAAAAGAGAAGAACCAATCAGAACCTATAAAGGTATATTAACCATCCCAACCTCACAATGAAATTCTCAATAAATTACGCAAACCAAGTAATATAGTATAATAGAAATCACATCGATAAGGGTACTCCACAGTGCTTTCCCACTAGTATGATGATCTCACTCCCAATTTCATACATCCTGGTGTTCATATCTCTTCTGTAAACCATATCTCCCCACATGCACTATCACAACATATCTCGCTTGTATCTACTAGGGAACACTGCCCCACAAGCATGACCATAACACATATCACTCAAAATCACCTAGAATACAACACAAACACTTCCAACCCCAGAGTAGTAGGTATTGTTAACATGTAGGAAATCAACATTGTGTCCTCCTCCTACCATGCATGACCCCCGCAAGAAGCTTCCCCACATGAACAATCATATCACATCCTGCCCAAATACACCTAGGGCATCAAACCTCTCCCACATACAACTAGGCCTTTACAACCACCATATAATTCCATAACATACCTCAGTCCATCACAATCTATTGAATACCTACCTCACATAGAAGAGAGGCCAAGAAAGAGTTGGTACCCAACCATCCGTACTCCTCACCAAATATTGGGGAAAAAACCCTGCGTAACTATTCATGTGTCCTCACAAAGTGCTCAATGTGGGTGGAGTACATATAGAAATGAATATAATACATAAGTATATATATAATATCAAACACTCAAGCACAACCCATAGGTTCACAAATAAACCAACCAGCTCACAACACTATCAATTTTTACGCCAACTCTAAATGATAAACAACACACAACATGCCATAACCCCATTACACATTTCATTCCAATTCCACTCAATCATTACATCCTTTTCATTATTTAACATCAATAACATTTAACCATACAACCCACTATTTAATTATTTCATTAACTAGTTTCATCTCATTAACCTTACGAAACCATTAAATTTAAAATATTTTTAATCATATATTTATTCCATCACTAATCAAGAACATAGAACAACGAAACCACCACTTCAACTCCCAAAATAACAATAAAAAAACTACTTCCTCACCACTCCAAAAGTAACCATACAACCCATCATTTAATTATTTCATTAACTAGTTTCATCTCATTAACCAAACCAAACCATTTCATTTCAAATATTTTTAATCATATATTTATTCCATCACTAATCAAGCATATAGAACAAAGCAACCACCACTTCACATCCCTAAAGAACGTCTAAACAAACTACTTCCTCTCCACCCCAAAAGTACATCCAAACAATGCACCTTCTTACCACCCTAATAGCACAACCCAACAAACCACACATCGCCCACACCCCCAATACAACTAAACATCACTGTCCCATAAGCAAGACCACACATCAAAATACATCAATATCCTTTTTACAGGTTTACCAAGGGAATTTTATCACATCCCATTTTAGTCTAGTGGTGTTATCACACAAACTAAAATCCAGAGGATACTATTTCATTATCCTAGTATAAGTAATTAATCATTTTCCATTTAGGGTGATATCAAAACAATAAAAACAATAAAAAATTCCATAATACATATATACATCACAAAGAAATCCCCCAAAGACCACAATTGTTAGTAAAGAATCAAGCCCAACCAAACCACAATATCAAAAAATAAAATTAAATATATAAAATCATGAGAATAGAACCCCATTTACCCCTATAAATTCAATTTTATATTTATTCATCTTTAACTAAGCTGGAGAAACCATAATCGATAGATATTCAAATGTAAAACCCTCCCTCGTGATACTAAATAATGTGAAATGAGGGAAACCCTACTGTAAAAAAACTTCACGGACTCACTGCATACCACAGGGCAAAGAAGACAGCCTGCCAACCCCAACCGAAACGTGAGAAAACAAAGATCAACCTATACTAAAACCAATGACAATAAAAATTCAACATAACATAGAACCAAATCCATAAAAACATTTCCATAGTGAATCCATTGGAGGAAAACAGATTAAAACCAAACAAGAACAGAAAAGGATTACCATAGATTGAAAACAAACTACCACTAGGAACAATATATCAAAGAGGGTGGAAGAGTGTTTGAAGAAATCCTCTCCGAAACCAGCGTTCTCCTAAAACGAGATAAAGAATAATCCACTACTGAATGAATGAATGTTCTGGCAGAAAATACATTTAAACTCCACTGCATGTATGATTTACTTGACATGTAATCCCCTTTCTTGTCCTGTAATTCTCAAGGGTTAGTTTAGTTGAAAAGCATGTTTCCATTTCATTATTTAATGGAAAAAATACACAATTCATGAACCAACCCTATAAAAGTCATGAAACCAAATTTCACGTTGTGTAATTAACTAACACGGTGTATATGTACTACAAAAACACTACTACAACTCCAACTCTGACAAAAACAATCCAAACCTACCCCGAACTCCTCCAACAACCAAAATAGGATATGTAATAGACCAGGAGGGAACATAAAAATACAAGAACTCTACCAATATTAATCCATATATCTTTGATACCCACATAGAAAATTATTTCATTTTCATATTTTATATATTTTTTATAATGAGGATAACAAAATGTTTTTATTGGGGGGTGGATACATAAAAAACTTATATATATATATTATATTCATTTTTATTATACCTTACATATTTCTTATTTTCCACTATCTTCGGATCCATGTTCATGTTTTTATAGATTCCATCCATGATCATCTATTTTCATTTTTTGGGATTGTTTCATTTTTTCATTAATATTTCTCTTATCTATTTATTTTTTGTATTGTTTCATGTTTTTATGTCTAATTTATAATTTATCAATTTTTTAGTCCATTTTATGCCAAAATAACCATATTATGATTATAATTCATCTTCAAAATAGTAGAAAATTCATGTTTTTCTACATCCAAAAGGGGCCTTTGATACCGTAGGGGGTATTAGGGTATGAATATTATTTCTGACATTACTCATGGCCCTATGTATTCATAACTCTTTTTTATAAGGTTCACATTGTTTTCTATTTACTATTTACATTTCTATTGTCCTTCCTATCTTTAAATGATAATTATGTAGAGAATGTCAAGAATGAAAGCAATCATAATAACACAAAAAGTTTTACTTACTTCACTCTCCCTCGGTACATCTAAAAAGCATACAAAAATAGTGCATTGATGTACCAAATTCACTAAGTCTCACTACCAATACATGGTTTGGGATATATTACATCTATTCCTAGGTTCACTACCATTAAAATGATTAGGGATAACTCACTGCTTTAAAAGGATCACTCACAAATCTCCATTTCAATGTCTCATTACTGGTGGAAAGGATCACCTTCTTCCTATTAAATTTCTCATTGATCTCAAAAGGATTCACCAACAGTTTATGTACATATAGGTCCCATCACTGTCAATAATGAATGTTTCCTCAGTTATTGGAAGTTACTATGTTCAAGTTATCCATTCATAAAATTGATGAATATCCACTTTTAAGTGTACTGTTAGTTTGTAGAAATTACTTTCTCAAACAGTTTTAGTCCCTTCATGAACATCCTTGCACCCACTGCGAATTATCTCGAATCCTTAATGAACTGTTTTCCACCACATGGTGTGAGTGATTCAAATATGGTTTCTTCTCCAAAACTAAGTGATGCTTTGAAAACCCATGGTTCATTGATGAACAACAATACTTCAAAATCCCTTGTTTATTTGCAAGCTACAAATCCATGCAAACCACTTCTGTGAACTATTTCCTCCTTTACATAATCTTCAATCACGAAACTCTTCTCCTTCAAAGAATCCTCTCTAATGAAATACATCAAATTTTCTCAAATTATTCCAGTAGATAAAATATTCTCTAATAAAATTATATCTTCTTATGATGTGAATAGATTCCTTTATATAGGAAAATAAATCTCGAAAAACTCTCTAATGAAAAATACCCAAAACTCTGATGTGGTACAACCTTCATCCTAAACATACTATGTGGTCCACATAATACCTTTAACCTTTCTGGTAGCCATTCCTATCTGAAAAAACAATTTTCAGCTCCTTAAATCACCACCTCAATAAAAAAATGATGAGCCTCCCAAGAATGATGACCTTCCCAGGAATGACAAGCCTCCCACAAAATTATTTCACAACAAGGTTCATATAGAATACATCACAGTTCACACACCACCTTTTCGTTCTGTTTAGAAATGCAGTACAATAATGCAGTCTGTGAACTCCATACTTCATAGCCCAAAAATTGTTGAATTTAAAATATTTTATAGAAACCCTTACATTTCCAAAAAACAAACTCCCTTTTAGGGCCTAAAATGTTGTAAAACACTAAAACACAAGGCCACCATAAACATCTGACTCGAAATAAACAACCATACAGAAACATGGTCATATGGATTTTTCAAAAAACAAAAGCACCCCAAAAACACTAAGATGACATCTTGAGAGATTATTTATTAAGAATCTCCCCCATTGGGTTTTTGGAAAACACTTCACATTTTGATACCCTAATAAAGATTCTTCAATCTTCCCCCCAAACTCACTTCTTGCAATTATGATATTGATCAAATATTTTCTCAACACTCACTCTAATATTTAATGATCCATGATCAGTATGAGAAACAAAAGTTGTATAAAAAATTCATCAATTAATCACTTCACTCCAGAACCACCCATCTTCTTTTATCATGAACCCCATCTATCGTGATATATAACCATTAACTGATCATCTATAGTATATTCATATTTAAAACTCCCCCTACTTCATTGCTCCTCCCATCATCATCAACCTATATTCATTAATCCATTTTGTCCCATTTTATAGATCACATTTATCCCCTATTTTCAATGAATCTTAGGGTCACATCAACTGTAACACCCCAAGATTCCAGAGTACGCTTTTCTTTGAATAATACAGTAGCGTGTGTTGTACGCAACTTCGTGTTCTATCACACACCACAACCAATCAAACTAGTAGTTATGAATAGTAATACCCACTTTTTGAATTTTTTTAAATATTTAAATTCAAAATTGACTTCATTTTTGGATTCGGAATATCGAAATTATATTAGGGTGAATTTTTGGTATTTTTCTGAAAACATTCAATTTTTGATGAATAGTAAAAAACACTAAGTTATAGTTTAAAAACGAATTTTTATTTAAAAAATTATTTATTTTATATAAATTTATTTTAGGTCAAAATACATACATAATACCTATATAAGTTCAATTTAATTCATTGGAGTCAGTTTATAATAATTTTAGATATATAAAAATTTTATTGAACTTTTCACCGTCTTTTACCCATCTCTTAAGAGAATTTTCATATTCACATAAAACATAATTTTACCGCTTCTGTGAGTGGAATTTAAAAAATCCAAGAGACACGGTTAATATCATGGAGTAAAATGTGGTTAAATAAGAGAAAAATAATTTTTGGTGAATAGTAACTTTTTAGTTTTATTTATGACGGTTAAATGTAAATAGGTTAATTAAGGGTAAAAATGATATTATTATTACCCTAAAACATGTCCTAATTCTATTGGATAAGTATAATTAGACCAAAAACAACCTTAGGAATAAAGATGAACCTCTTTGGTCCACTTGGATTAGATTAGGACATTTATTATTATTTAATTCAAAGAAGAGTTAAAAGAGTTAAATCAAAGTTTAATAACTAACACATTTTTAATACAGGGTTATACATAAGATAAATTTTATTATCAATATTAATTATAAAGATAAAAATATTTCCTACATAATGGTATTTTATTTCTTATTTTTAGATATTATATAAGTAAATTTATTTATGACACAATGGTGATGCAGTAATTACCTAACTAGTGAAATATTAAAATAATTGATATTATAAATTCCCAAATAAATATATTTTAAGACTTTTAATGAATTTCAAGAATTTTATAGGATAATAGGAAATTTTAGTTTTGATTAAATTAATTAGGTTCAAAGTAATAATGCTATTTTAAATTTCAGCAAAAACAAAATACCAAATAGTTTCAAAATTGACAAAAAAGAGTTAAACAAATATTATATTATTAATTGATATTCAATTCCTAAAAATATAAGGTTTAGAAAAAGGACTTATATAATGATAGGTGAATCATTAATGAACCACTTGTGGTTTTCTTGGATGTATATAGTATGTTTATTAACCATATAATATAAAAATACAAAGAGACATGGTAAATGTCAAACTATTTTACTAAGAGTTAAATATAAATGATAAGGTAAATTTAGTGACCCAAACCTATCTAAAATCTATTGGTGAAAAGGATTTCAACCCATCCCCACCTTATACTAGAAATAAGTCACTTTGGAGCCATTATAAACCGAATATGAATTTATTATAAAATAATATTTTAAGTTTTTCCTAAGGTGCCCCTCACCCCTCTTATAAAAGGGCACCACCTTCTCTCAAATTAATTCCTTCAAAGCCTTTTGGCTCGGCCAACCCCTACCCAAATATTCTCTCCAATTCCATAACTTCTACCTAGATGCATTAGTTTGATCATAAATCCAACCCAAGGAGACCTTTTGATCAAGTAAAAAGGAAGAACCTGATGAAGAGGTAATGTTTTCACCATCCTCTTTCAAGTTCCTTTCTTCTTACACTTCTTATTTCTTTGTTATTTAAATTATAAAATAATAAATCCAGTGTATTATATATACTGTGATGTTATTATAAATATGGTACATCCCTATTCAGTATTCTATCCATCCCTTGGATGGCAGGTCACCATACGTGCGTATGTATGGCTTACCGTCTCCACGTCATGGTGTAATTATTATTCAATACATTATTATTTGGATGGGTATAATAATGATGTGTAATTAATATAAATAATAAATATAACATTATAATTATTCTGTATATATGGCACACCATCCAATTATATATTATTTTAATATCAAAATAATGTTACTGTCGCTCGTGCGTACGTACGGATCACCGTCTCCACGAACGCGATGAGATTCATTCCCCCATCATATCCATTTAAGAATAATATTTATTTGATTATTAAAAATAATGTTTAAAGACTTTATATAATTTTGAATATGAATAAGATACAACCTATGGATAACAAACACATCTTATTTAACAAAACATATAAAATAAAACGAGTAAGTGAACATCCGAAACAACAATAATACTAAAATATTATTAACAAACCAATATTAAAAGTTCATATATGATATAATATTTATCTATATGATTCTTGTATAACTTAATTACAATTATTTAACAATTATACAGTAGGTTAACATACCCTTGGACAAGGAAAAGTACAAGGTAAGGGTTAATTCTACAATCTCTTCATCATCCAAGGTTGTTTATACCTAATTATCTACTGGGATCTCTTTATCATCCACATCCATATTTCTTAAAAATGTATTTCAAAAAATTCTTACTATTTTATAGACTATGAGTTAAAGTCATTTATACCCTTGTTTTACTTTTTATAAGATGTTTATAAAGTTATCTTTCCGCCATTTTCCAAACAAGGTCCTTTTTAACCTTTTCGACAGAATTAAGGTAAGAATGTATTTTTTTAACTTATACGGAGGTTGCGACTATTTTCCACCATTATAAAATAGTTGAATCTTCCCTTACAAGATTATAAGAATATTTTGAAATTAAATGTTTTATTTTATAATTATGTGACTTTTAAATGATTTAAAAAAAGGAGATATTTATCTCAAATAGTTTTGATTTCATCTACGTCAACATCCATTGATGGATTTTAAGCTTATTTGAAGTTCATTTATTATGATACAAAACATACATATAGTATTGAAGGTTTTGTGATATGTTTGACTGAGGATGTGTTATTTTTATACCATTCATGGTTTATGGAGAATGTATTGACATTTCCTATGCTAGTTTTAATACGAATATTTATTTTATGTTTAAACATGTTCATATGAGGAATGCATTTGACTTAATATATGAAGGGTGGAGCCCACTATAGCTCCTTGATGCATCAGAAGGTCTCAAGATACAAACTAGTGTCTTGGCACAAGGCCTTGACAAAATCTTATTTGTTTTCTTGGCACAAGGCCTTTACTATGTGGTTATGATAGTCTGGCATTATGCATTCCATCATTATGAAAGTGGTTATTGATATTTCATGTGATTATTAGACTATTAGAATATCCATGTGAATAAGTAAATGGAATTATTTCATTTTATCTTTTCCATATTATGCTGATGTTCAAGTTTAAAAGGATTTTGTTTTAGTTATACATTGCCTTAAATGTTTATGTTTATTTATGAAAGTTTCCGCTATATTTTTATCCTTAATGAGCATCTGATATCACCCCTTTCATTGTTTTAATTTTTCCCAGGATGTGAAGAAGTATTTTATGAATGAATTGTGGGGAATGTATCAGTGCATATGAAGACAAGATGTTGTTTTAGTTTTTTTCACATTATAAAGTAATGTAAGACTTATGAATATATCTAGTGTTTCCAAGGCTACTAAACTAATCAGTATTTAGAAACTTGATATTTTATGATCATGCCAATGTTATGTAATAATGCACCGAATATGGGTAACTGGGGTCGGGGCATTATAGTTGGTACAGGATGAATTTTAGTACAAACTATTAAAGCTAGATTTAGATAAACTCTGATTAGAGCACATAACCCTAAGATAAAATTTGAGGATTAGTATAGAAGAATTTCATAGAATTTTGGTATTGTAGAGATTTTGTGAGTTTTCCGAGAAATACATCCCTGTCTGGATACGAGCAGGTAGTGGTGGCTCTAGCATAGATGTACCTAGAGGTAAAACCCGAAAACACTTCTTTGAGCTAGACTCGAACGAGAATTGGTACACGACAACGAGACTTGCTTCACTCATGGTTATGACACTCTCAGGGGATATGTTTAAGATAATTCTAATTTTCTTTACAAACCATTATGAAGGGTTTATGAGTATATACTTTCTCAAAGAATTTTTTTATGATTATGGATTATATCTATAAACTGTTCAATTCATGTTAATTGTTTTACAAGTTTGGATTTACGTATTGCGATTCATAAACTAATCTAGTGTATGCAATTGTTTAGAAATGGAGCCTAGTAGAAGAAATGGAAACTGTATCAATGAACGCACTCCATGTAGGGATTTTCCTCCTGCTCAAGATAATTATAGTGTAGCTGGAAATGCAATAGGTACTGATCAACTAATCACCATTCTGGGAAAACTCCCTCAATTTTTGAATAATAACCTTACCCGTATGGAGCACTCAGATCCACAACGTGGAGTATCAATGTTAGATCTCTTCATGAGGAAACAACCACCAATATTCAATGGGGGTACAAATCCACTAGTAACTGAGCAATGGATAAATTTCATAGAGAAAATAGTCCACGACTTAGGGAATAGTGAAAGAGAAAAGGTTATCATGGTAGTTTACCGCCTCACTGGAGATGCAGATCAGTGGTGGTCATTGATTCAAAATACAAAGGAAGATGATGAAATATCAAATATGGAATGGAGGGGGTTAAAAGAGATTTTATTAGAAAAATACATTCCTCATGACCATCGAGTAGATATGGAAAGTCAATTTCTGAGAACGAGGCAAAAGGAGGATGATAATGTCGCAAAGTATGAGGCTTACTTTACAAGGTTAGCAAGGCATGCTGCAGATTATATACGTAACCCAAGAATTAAGATTGATCATTTCTTTGATGGGTTAAAACTGTTTCTCCATTGAGCATTTGTCTCACAATCCTTCTCATCATATGAAGATATTGTCTCATGTGCTATGAAGACAAAAAAATAATTCTCTAAGTCTTATGACTTTAAAGTAAATCAAGAGAAGAAGAGATCTGTTGATCAATCTAGAAATGGAAATAAGGGGAAGAAGGGAAAAGTTAAATATCCATCCTGTAGTAAATGTGGTAAGAAACACCCAAGTACTTGCTTAAAAGGAATTGGAGTCTATTACAAGTGTGGTGAAAAACGTCCACCAAGCTTGTGATTGCAATGGGAAGAAAGAAGCTACCGCTGTTCAATGCTACAATTGTATGGATATGGGACATTATGAAAATTAATTTCCTAAGAGTCAGGGAAACTTACCTAAGATAAGGCCAAGGGATCAAGGCCAAGCTTATGCTATCAGTACTGCTGAGGTAGAAGCTCTGAAAGACGTTATGGAAGGTAATTTAATGGTTTCCTCAAATTTAGAAAATGATTTATTTGATTCTGGATCATCGTATTGTTTCATATCTTCCCAGTTTTCTAAGAAAATTAGATATTTTCAATTTGATTTAACAAGGATGTTGTCAGTAAAAACTCCTAAGGGAAGCATCTTTGCTACAAAGTTCTGTGAATCAGTTCCCATTAGAGCATATAAACGTTCTTTATCTGTTGATATCATCTTCATACCTATGATTGTGTTTTATATAATCCTTGGTATGGATTGGAATTCAGACCGAGATGCAAATATTTATTTTAAGAAGAATGAGGTTATGATTTTTGATGATGATGATAAGGAACACATTATGTTTAGAGCAGAGTCGTCACTACCTGATTCTTATCTAGATCCACCCTCAGTAGCTCATCTAAATTGAATTATCGGGGAGGAAGAGAATGAAATAACTATGGGTGAGAAAATGAATGTTTAATTATAGGATGTAACTATTGTGAAAGAATATATAGATGTGTTTCTGGAAGATTTACCTTGACATCTTCTAGAACGAGAAGTTGAGTTTTCCATTGATTTAATTCCTGGTTCAAGGCCTATATCAAAGACCCCTTATAGAATAGCCGCTATGGATTTAGTTGACCTAAAGAAACAACTAGAGGAATTAAGTAATATGGGATTTATCCACCCTAGTGTTTCTCCATGGGGAGTCCCTGCCCTTTTTGTTAAGAAGAAATACAGATCTATGAGGTTATGT
This sequence comes from Viscum album, assembly GCA_963277665.1. Classification (NCBI taxonomy): domain Eukaryota; kingdom Viridiplantae; phylum Streptophyta; class Magnoliopsida; order Santalales; family Viscaceae; genus Viscum; species Viscum album. The sequence goes on from OY728145.1 coordinate 398,971,078, forward strand.
ATCGAGTACAAGGAAATCAATGCTATAACAATAAAGAACAAGTATCCCCTACCTCGCATTGATGATTTATTTGTCCAAATGCATGGAGATCAATACTTTTCAATGGTTGAACTTCAATCTTGATACCATCAGTTGTGTGTGAAGAAGGAAGACTTTCTGAATACTGCATTTTGAACCAGGTACGAGCATTACAAGTTTACAGTAATGCCTTTTGGATGGAATAATGCACCCTCCGTATTCATTGATCTAATGAACAAAGTTTTCAAGGTATATCTTGATGATTTTGTAGTGGTATTTATTGATGATATCATGGTATACTCCAAAAGATATGGAGATCATGAAAATCACTTGCGCATTATCCTAAAGACTCTTAGAGGACATGAATTATATGTGAAGTTTAGCAGATGTGAATTCTTGTTTCAAGAGATTTTTTTCTTGGACATATTGTCTCTAAGGATGGAATATCTTTTGATCCTTCTAAGACGAGATCAATCCAAGAATAGCCATCACCAATGATTATAACCTATGTATGAAGTTTTATTGGTTTAGCAGGTTATTATCGGTGTTTCGTCCAGCAGTTTGCCCGATTGGCTAACCCATTAATGAAGCTCACACGAAAAAGGGTTAAATTTGTTTGGACAAAAGAGTGTGAAGAATGATTTGAAGAACTAAAGAGAATATCAGTCAATGATCATATATGGACTCTACCATCAGGAAATGAGGGGTTCTTTGTTTATAGTGATGCATCGAAGAAAGGAATTGGTTGTGCCCTTATACAGAATGATAGGGTTATTGCCTATGCATCACGAAAACTGAAAATTCATGAGCAAAACTATCATACTCATGATATTGAGTTAGAAGCTATAATCTTTGCTTTGAATATTTGGAGACACTATCTCTATGGTAAAATATGTGAGATTTATACTGATCCCAAGATTTTAAAGTATATTTTATCACAAAAAGAACTCAACATGAGGCAAAGGAGATGGCTTGATCTATTCAAGGATTATTATTTCACGATACACTACCACCCAAGGAAGGAAAATAAGGTGACATATGCTTTGAGAAGAAAGGATCATGGAGTTTTGAACAAGATGAGAATTGAAAGGGATCCTATTATTGTGGATCCTGTGAAGATGGATATAAGAATAACCATGGAAGGTGAAACATCAATGCTTTTTCAAATGATTTCCATACCATTATTACTAGAAAGGATAAAGAGTTCGAAAAACCGATGATGAAGAGTTTCAAAAGAATATTAAAGCTTTGAATGATGGGAGATTGGGTGACGTTGAGTATGAATATGGAATTTTGAAATTTAAGAAGAGACTTTGTGTTCCCGATATACCAGATTTAAAAACGAAATTGTTAGATGATGCTCATAGCTCAAACTTCTCTATACACCATGGGAGCACCAAAATGTATAGATATTTGAAGGAATATTTTTGGTGGGATAACATGAAGAGGGATATTTCTAATTTTTTGTCAAAATGTATGGTTTTTCAACAAGTGAAAGCTGGAAGGAAACAGCCTGGAAGAGTCATGCAAACTCTCCCCATACCTGAGTGGAAATGAGATAATATCACGATGGACTTTGTCATGGGACTACCAAAGACTCCAAGAAGGAACGATGCAATATGGGTCATTTTTGATTGTCTGACCAAGTCAGCACATTTTCATGCTATAAGAGAGGATCTACCACTTGAAATTCTAGCAAGACTATATAAAAATAAAGTTGTGAGACTTCATGGAGTACCCCTATCGATTGTTTTTGATCGTGATCCCCGTTTTACTTCAAGATTCTGGAAAAGTCTTTAGAAGGCCCTGGATAATAAACTTCGTTTGAGCACTGCCTACCACCCTCAAACAGATGGGCAATCAGAACAAACTATTCAAACCTTATAAGACATGCTAAGATCTTACTCACATGACTTTTAGGGTATGGGGGATCAATATTTACCTTTGGTAGAATTTTCCTATAACAATAGATTCCATTCGAGTATTTAGATGGAACCATATGTATCATTATACGGAAAGAGATGTCACACACCAACCTATTGGGATGACGTTGGTGAAAGAAAACTCGTAGTCCCAGAACTGGTGGAGGAAACGATGGAAAAGGTGAAGGTAATCCAAAACCACATCAAAGCAGGTCAAAGTAGGAAGAAGAGCTATGCCGACAACAGAAGGATGGATTTGAAATTTCAGGTTGGAGATCTTGTTTTCTTGAAGGTATCTCCATGGAAGGGAGTTATACGTTTCAGTAAGAAAGGTAAATTGAGTCCCAGGTACATCGGACCTTTCGAAATTCTAGAACGAATTGGGGTTGTAGCATACCGTTTGGCAATGCCGCCAAATCACTCCAAAGTTCACGATGTGTTCCACGTATCACTATTGAGAAAATACATGCCTTACCCAACGCATGTACTCACCTATGAGGAATTAGATCTGGAACCCGAACTGTCTTATTGCGAAGAGCCCGTTAGGATTCTTGGTACAAGAGAACAAGTTCTGAGAAATCAGACGACTCATCTAGTAAAAGTTTTATGGAGAAACCATAAGATGGAAGAGGAAATGTGGGAACCCAAGTGACTTGTGATGAAGAGCCATCCGAGTATTTTTATGTAGAAATATTCTAGAAATTTTGAGTACGAAATTATATAAAGGAGGGGAGAGTGTAACACCCAAAGCTTCTACGGAACGCTTTTCTTTGAATAACACAGTAGCGTGTGTTGTACTCAACTTCGAGTTCCAACACACACCACAACCAATCAAACTAGCAATTATGAATAGTAATACCCACTTTTTGAAATTTTATAAATATTATCTTTCATAATGGACTTCATTTTTAGATTCAGAATATCAAAATTTGCTTAGTGTAAATTTTGGTATTTTTCTGAAAACTTTCAATTTTTGAAGAATAGTGAAAACATTGAGTTATAGTTTAAAACCAAATTCTTATTTAAATAATTATTTATTTTATTTAAATTTATTTTAGGTCAAAATAGATATATAATACCTATACATGTTCAATGTAATTCAGTGGAGTCAGTTTATAATAATTTTAGATATATAAAAATTTTATTGAACTTTTAACCGTCTTTTACCCGTCTCCTAGGATAATTTTCAAATTCACATAAAATGTAATTTTACCGCTTCTGTGAGTGGAATTTTGAAAATCCGAGAGACACGGTTAATATGAAGGTGTAAAATGTGGTTCAATAAGATAAAAATAATTTTTGGTGAAAAGTATCTTTTTTCTTTTATTTACCATGGTTAAATGTAAATAGGGTAATTAAAGGTAAAAATGATATTATTATTACCCTAACACATGTCCTAATTCTATTGGATAAGTATAATTCAACCAAAAACAACCTTAATAATAAAATATGAACCTCTTTGGTCCACTTGGATTAGATTAGGACATTTATTATTATTTAATTCAAAGAAGATTTAAAAGAGTTAAAATGAATGTTTAATAATTAAAACATTTTTAATATAGGGTTATACATAAGATAAATTAGATTATAAATATTAATTATAAATCTAAAAATATTTTCTAAGTCATGGCATTTTATTTATAATATTTAGACATTAAATAATTTAATTTATTTATGACACAATGGTGATGCAACAATTACCTAATTAGTGAAATATTAAAATAATTGATATTATAAACACCCAAATAAATGTAATTTGAGACTTTTAATTAATTACACAAATTTTATAGGATAATATGACATGTTAGGGTTGATTAAATGAATTAGGTTTGAAGGAATAATGTTGTTATAATTTTTAGCAAAAAAAACCAAATAGTGTCAAAATTGATATAAAAGAGTTTTTAAAAAATATATTATATTATTAATTGATATTCAATTTCTAAAAATTTAAGGTTTGGTCAAAGAACTTATATAATTATAGGTCAATCATTAATGAACCACTTTGGGTTCACTTGGATGTACATAGTATGTTTATTAACCATTTAATATAAAAATACAAAGAGACATGGTAAATGTCAAATTATTTATTTGAGAGTTAAATATAAATGATAAGTTAAATTTAGTGACCCAAACCTGTCCAAAATATATTGGTTGAAAGGATTTCAACCCATACCCACCTTATCCTCTAAATAAGTCACTTTGGATCCATTATAAACTAAATATGAATTTATTATAAAATAATATTTAATGTTTTTCGAAAGGTGCCCCTAACCCCTCTTATAAAAGGACACTCCCCCTTCTCTAAATTCATACCATCAATGCATTTTGGCTCGGCCAACCCCTTCCCAAATATTCTCTCAACTTCCCTAACTTCTACCTAGAGGCCTTAGTTTGATCAGAAATCCAACCTAAGGAGCCCTTTTGATCAAGTCAAAAGGAAGAACCTGAAGAAGTGGTAATGTTTTCACCATCCTCTTTCAAGTTTCATTCTTCTTACACTCCTTCTTTCTTTTTTATTTCCATTATAAAATAATAACTCAAGTATCTTATATATACTATGATGTTATTATAAATATGGTGCAACCTTATTCAGTATTATATCCATCCCTTGGATGACAAGTCACCATACGTGCGTATGTACGACTTACCGTCTCCACGTCGTGGTGTAATTGTTATTCAATACATTATTATTTGAATGGGTATAATAATGATGTTTAATTAATGTAAATAATAAATATAAAATTATAATTATTCTTTATATATGATACACCATCCAATTATATATTATTTTAATATCAAAAGAATGATTTTGTCGCTCGTGCGTACGTACGGAATACCGTCTCCACGAACGCGATGAGATTCATTCCCCATCATATCCATTCAAGACTAATTTTCATTTTATGATTAAAAATAATTTTTAAGGACTTGATATAATTATGGATATGAATAAGATACAACCTATGGATAACAAACACAGCTTATGTATCAAAACATATAAAAGAAAACTACTAAGTGAACTCCTGAAATGACGATAATACTAAAATATTATTAGCAAAGCAATATTAAAAGATCATATATGATATCATATATATGTATATTATTCTTGTATAATTTAATAAAAATGATTTAACTATTATAAATGAGGTTAACCTACCCTTGACCAAGGAAATGTACAGGGTAAGGGTTAATTATACAATCTCTTCATTATCCGAGATTGTTTATACGTAATTATCTACTGGGATCTCTTTATCATCCACATCCAGGTTTCTTATAAATGTATTTCAAAAAATTCTTACTATTTTTATGGAATATGGGTTAAAGTAATTTATACCCTTGTTTTACATTTTATAAGATGTTTATAAAGGAATATTTCTGTCGTTTTCCAAACAAGTTCCTTTTTAACCTTTTCGACAGAATTAAGGCAAGAATGTCTTTTTTTAACTTATACGGCGGGTGCAGCTATTTTATGCCGTTATAAAATCGTCGAATCTTCCCTACAAGCTTATAAGAATATTTTAAAATTAAATGTTTTAGTTTATAATTATGTTACTTCTAAATGATATAAAAAAGAGATATTTATCTCAAATAGTTTTGATTTCATCTATGTCAACATCCTTTGATGGATTTTGAGCTTATTTGAATTTGATTTATTATGATACAAAACATCCATATAGTATTGAAGGATTTGTGTTATTTTTGACTGAGGATGTGTTATTTTTATACCATTCATGGTTTATGGAGAAAGTATTGACATTTCGTATGCTAGTTTTAATAAGAAAATTTAGTTTATGTTTCAACCTGTTCATATGAGGAATGCATTGGACCTAATAAGTGACAAGTGGATCCCACCATAGCTCCTCAATGCATCGGTAGGTCTCAAGAGACAAACTAGTGTCTTGGAACAAGGCCTTGAAAAAATATTATTTGTAGTCTTGGCACATGGCCTTAACTATGTGGTTATTATAGTCTAACATTATGCATTCCATCATTATGAAAGTGGTTATTGATATTGCATGTGATTATTCGACTAGTAGAATATCAATGTGATAAATTAAATTGAATTAATTCATTTTATCTTTTCCATATTATTCCAAAGTTTAGTTTAAAAGGCTTTTGTTTTTGTAATACATTGCCTTAAATGTTTATGTTTATTTATGAAAGTTTCCGATATATTTTTATCCTTACTGAGCATCTAAGCTCACCCATTTCAATTTTTTAATTTTTCCCAGGATGTGAAGAAGTATTTTATGAATGACCTATAGGGAATGTAAGAGGGGATATGAGGAAAAGTTTTTGTTTTAGTGTTTTTTCACATTATGATGTGATGTAAGACTTATGAATATATGTTGTTTTTCCAAGGATACTAAACTAATCGGTCTTTCCAGACTTGATCTTTTGTGATCATGCCAATGTTATGTAATAATAAACCAACTCTAGGTAACTGGGGTTGGGGAGTTACATCAATGTGGTCTGTAGTTGGGTAAAGAACATAGATATAAAAATTATGAAAAAACAAATCATACCTCAGTGAGAGGGGGTCCCACATCCACACTTTATTCTTGAGCATTGGATTGGATTTTTTCTAATATTCATAAATCTTGAATTGTAAAAATGGATTCAGATCAGAGACATTAATTAAACTCCAATATCGTGAAGCAACTGCTTCATCCACAATAACTGTGTGGATTCTTGGGTGGCCACAATATACTCATCTTCTACGGTTCTCAATGAAATGAAATATTTTTTCTTTTTTATCCAATAAATACAAAATCTTCCAAGATAAAATGCACAACCTGACATTGATTTTTTATCATCGACTGAACCGACCCAGTATGTACCAATATAGCCCAATAACATTTACTGAGATTTGTCATTGTACAACGAACAAAAATCCACTGTTACCTTGATATTCTAAATTATTATTTTTACTACAATCAAGTGTGATTATTTGTGATTGCCTTGATATCATAATACTTGGAATGAGGAAAAAACAATGTTTGTTATTTTGAATATAAAGTACAATATAATTCCAACGATTTTCCAGTATTCTATGACATTTAATATATTTCCTTCATCATTTAAAGATAGCTTCATCTGAGTATCCATAGGTGTCATCAAATCCTTGTAATTATCCATTAAAAATATTTTCAAAACCTCCTCAACATATTTGGATTGAAAAATGAATGTGTCATTATTTCATTGTGTCACCTGTAATCTAAATAAAAACATTAGTTCATAAATCATTAACATTTTGAATTCACATTTTTGAATTCAATGAGTTGATTTCACTGTGATTTATCTGATCCACCATGTATTATGTCATCGACATTCAATATCACCATAATCCTTTGATTACTATCAGTATTAACATAGAGGTTGTAATAAACTCCACCACATTGAAAAAATATCTTCTTAAAAAAACAGATCCCATCTTGAATACCATGATCTTTGTACTTACATCAACCCATATAGGGCATTCTTCTCCTGAAAAAACCCTGTTTTCATCTTCAATAATAGGAAAACCATCTGGATGATCAATATAAAACTCATTTTAAATAACCCCATAAAACATGATGACTTGACATCCATTTAGAAAAAATGATCCTTCTTTGCATTGCTATGATGAAGAATAATATGAGTATCTCTAGACATGAAACAAGTGAAAATATTCCATAAATATACATACCCTCTATTTGGAGTGCCATTTTCAAAATAATCATTCTTCGTTTCGAATCATTTTCCCATATTCATTCATCTTGTTGTGAAATAGCCATTGGGTCCCAATGAAATTATTTTCTATTAGTCACAAAACAATCTCCCATGTCTGATTCTTCTCAATTTGACTAAACTTTTCATTCATAGCCTAAAATCAGTTCTCATATCCAGCCACTTCATCCAAAAATTTGGGCTCTACATGAGATAAGAAGGATACCTAGTGTAAGGAATTCATTATTAATATTTGTACGGGTGTTTCCTAATCACCAATGATGCTCTACTTTCCAATTTAATTTTGACATTTTAGTTTTTTGTAGATATATATTTTAGTTCCTCTTTCTCAATAACATTTTCTATTTGTAGATTACTTCAATAAGATTTTCAGTCTCAGAATTTACAACTTAGAAATGAGCCACTAGCACAACCACTAATCCTACTGCGTCATAACTCAGTGTTGTAAATAAGATATATTGTTAATAAAACCATCGCTATTCAGTACACTCAATTACCGGCATACATCTCATGAATCCATAGAAAATTAAATCCCTTCAATGAATTATTATAGATTTTTTCTTCAAATCTGGTAAAAGATTTGAATTAGTTGACATTCTAAAGCACATCACATCACCATTTTGCATCTATTTATTCAACTTTTAATTGGAAAGTATCTCCCCTAAAACCTGAAGCACTTGAACATCATTTAATCCCACCTAAACACATAGAGAGTGAGGTTCCATTAAAATTATCAAGAAGAGGAATGTTGTCAATCTAGATGGATCAACCCTTTGATACTTTTTTAAAAACAATTATACTATTTTGATGCCTGTTATATTTTACCAGATAACATCCACTATTATGGTCATATTACTAGACATTAGTTACCCAGGTATTGAGTCTTCTACTAATATATAGATTGTATGGTCTTGTAATTTTTTATAATTTGGGTTTTTAACCCAGTAGTAAAAATTTCCTTCTTTGAATCCCTATTCTTATTACATTATTCATGATTCTTTATTTGAGTAGGAATATTTACATCGGCAATCTTCTCTTTCTTCATTATTTATTGGAGTAATATTTCTATTTCCATCAATTCTCTCCATGTTTCATGATATTGGAATTTATCAAGGAATTAGTTGTTCATTTTTATTTTATAAATTATCCAATTCACACCAACCTTTCTTGTTGGGGTTGTTTATTTCACTAAATTTACATTCTTCTTAATCAAAAAAAGATAATCTCCTCTATTTTTCTTCCAAGTGTTTTTACATTAATTCCAAGAGAGATTTTGTGAGTGTAATATAGGAAGTGATTAATAAACATTTCGTTGAGGTCCTTCTAATTCCCCTGAGGACATAAAGTTATTTATCAACTTATCATGTTTTCTTCCAATATAGGATTTTTCATTATACACCGCAAATGTTAGGGATTTAATTCTAGGTTCCTTTCCCTTACCATCTTTCTTCATGTTGAAATTTCTTTCCAAATTCCCCTGATTAGCACATATAAAGAATCTTATATTAATGAAATACCTCAATTCATCAGTTCTAAACTGATAGGTTGAGGCAACTAGAGTTTGTATTCTAATAATTATCCCCCAAGATTCTTTAAACATACATATGGTGTGTCCCTATATTCCAAAATAATAGCATTTTACAACTAATTTCGTCAGAGATACTTTTCTCTTAGACTTTTAATGATGCTTCTACTTATTTTAGGATTTAAGAAATATTTCTATCATCACAGTGTGAAGTATATTCCAATGCTTCAAATAAAAATTCCAAATATGACCATGCATCCAATACAAAATAGCACATGTTTTCATTACTTTATATAAAATTAATTTTAGGTTTTTTCTTATATCTTTGGGATTTTTCCTATTTATGGAACTATTCATGGCTCTCTTCCTCTAATACATTGGAGTTGATTCCTCATATAAAATAACATATTTCTAAAAACTAAATGTCCTTTTGGAAGATACATTTATTTCATGTTTTTCCTATATAGTAGAATATTTTATTTTCATTCTAGTGTCACCTATTGAAGGATAATTAAATAGTATGTGAAAAACATCCTCCAATTTGGGATTTCCTTCAGTATTAGATTTCTTTACATCGTTCTTGAATGATTCTAGCTCTTCTCTAAATTGTTGAATCTTCTTATCCCTTTATTTAAGTAAAGAATTAAGTTCTCTCTAGAGATTCATTCTTCTAATCATCCCATCTTCCAATTCTGGGAGAGATTATCCCCCATGTCTTATTTCTCCCTTATTTTAGAATTCATCAGAGAAATAGAATAATTACAGCATGCATTCTAATGTTATAGACATGGATTTGTTTTGAAAAAGTTTAGATATGTGTGTAGTAAGATCATTTTTGTTGGATTTCAAATTTTGAACACAATATGAGTATAGATTCTTTCCCATTTCCACATATTTCAGTTACTTCACTTCATCATCATGGGAATCATTTTTCTCTCGTAGATATATGTTCACTTCAACATGACATTTGTTTAATACTTTTAGATCGTTGAATTAAATTTACTACACTTGCATCCATATATCTTTAGATTTAATTTCATGATCCAATTTCTAATCCAATTACTTTGTTTCATTGAGAAATTCATGTTTTTCACATCTTGTAGTTTCTTCATTATTAATAGTTTCAATATAAGTTGGAATATATAGTTCTTTACTCATCCTTATTGCATCATTGAGTGAGTATATATTTTTACTATCTAATTAATACAAATATTTATTCAGTATATTATTGGTTTCTTTAAACAAAATAACATTTTTTATGTATACACATCCATATTGAGCAATACCACATGAATTCTTATTCTTCTTTGTAGTTCATCATTTTTTTCATTGAACAGTGAGATAAGAGAAAACCGAAACAATAATTCCAATCGTTGAGTAAACTTTATTAGGTCAAAAAAATAAAAACTAAAAAAAGTAACCAAAACTATGATACCAATTTTTGATCCCAAAGCACCTTTTAATACCCTGGGGGTGTGGATAATCAGGGTATGTATGTTATTTCTAAAACTAATCCTTCTCTACTAGATCTGAATAACTTTATAATAAGGATCACGTTGTTTTCCCTTTAATTTATATATTTTTCTTATCCTTTCCAACATTATCTAATGATGATTCGAATAATGTAATTCATGAAAGAAAGCATACAGAAACAAATATTTTTACTTGGTTTACTATCATTGGGATACTTCCCTGTAGTATACAATGAAAATGTGTTATATAAAAAATATACATTGGATAAAATTCAAAAAATGGTCCATGATTGATCACAACTATGACCAAGAAAATTTCCTTTACAATATTTAGGGATATGTCATTACTTCCCAAGGGTCACTCCAATGATCTATCATTCGAAAGCTCAACACAAGTGGAATATTACCACCTTCTTCCTGTTCCTTTTCCCACTACTCGGGGAGGGAATCACCCATAGTTAATGGGCATGTAGACCCCTTCATTATCAATAATTAATTCATCTTTTGTTATAGGTAGATAATTTGTTGAAGTTATTATTTCATCAACATGGAGAATTTCCACTTTTCTTTATACTATTATTGTTCAGAAATTGATTTCAAAAGCTATTTTAGTCTCTTTATGAACATCCTTTCACCCACTACGAACTGTCTTTCATCATCTGCAGACTAACTTCCAACATGTCACATGAGTGCTTTATGGAAAAACTATACATTATGACCCACTAATGACTTTTAAACCCATAGAGATTCCCATACCACATATACTTCACAAAACCCTTACCTATTTTAGTTATAGATCCACACAAACCACTTCTGTGCACTAATTCTTCCGTAGATTCATCCATCATGAAAATCATAAAATTTTCTGAATCCTCTCCCAGAAACGACTTTAGAAATTACCAAATTATTCCAACTATGATGACATTTTATAATAATTTTCTACCTTAATAATGATTGTATTAGGTTCATTTATATAGGAAAATAAATACCACAAAATACGCTAATTATAAACACCCAAAAATCTGATGCAGTACATCCTTCACAATGAATTTTCGATACGACCATCATAGATCCTTTAATCATTGTGGAGGCTGATGTCATCCAAAAAACCACTTTGTTGATCCTTAAATTACCACCTCAATACCAAATTGAAAATCCTCATAAGAACAATGATCCTCTCGTGAATGATGAGCCTCTCCCATACTGATTTCATTATGTGATTCGTATAGCATTCTTCCGGGTTCTTATACATTTTTTAGCCTGCATAGTGCTACTACACTACTATTTGGTCCGTGAAATTCGGTCCACAAAATTACTTACAGAAAACATTAGTTTTCCATAAAACAAACTCCCAACTCTGATACCTAAAATTTGGAAAACACTAGAAAACTGAGCCACCTTAAACATATTCTTCGAAAACACCATCAATATTGAAATGTGGTCATGTTTCATTTTCAACAAACATGATCGTCTAAAAAAACTGCGATGAAACCATGAGATATTTTTCTGAAAATATTTAATTTACCTATTTTAATTTGTTTTAACATTAAAAAAATTATCTCAATAATGTAATTTGAGTATGATAAATAATTTGACATTGATATGTGAATTAATTAAAATTGGTTGTTTTTAAATGATATTATTGTTTCTATCATTATGAAACATTTAATATATTGATTCCATTAATGTAATATTTTCATACAAATATTTTTATTTTATATCAAAAAATGTAGTTGAAATTAGTTGGGTAATATGAATATTTCATACAAAATTCATGGTATATGTAATCCATGTTAATTTTAGTTATCATTCCATAAATATTTTCCCATATTTAATTTTAATATTTTTTTAATTTCATATCTACAATGAATTAACCCACTGTAGATACTGAATGTTTTTATATGAAAAATAAATAATTATATATATATATATATAATCACAAAAGGAATGATATCTATGAATTTATAAGTGGTTTGGTTTTTGAATTTAATTGACAATGTTATGTTAAATTTCAATGAAAAAGAACTACATAACCAAAAAAATGAAAATTAACTATATTTACCTAGTATAAATAGAAAATATAAAAATGAAATAGTTTCCAAACACACACATATAGGAATAATGGATCCTAATTTCAATTTTTATCATGAAATAGATTCCTTTTTGTATGATGCAATTTTGGAGGCCCTTATTTCTACTTTTAATAGGATTACCCCTATGGTGAAATTCATTATTTTCTCACATTACTACTATGAATATAGTTCCATCTAGATGTTTAATATTCTTGGTTATTGGGAAATATTTATGTATATATATGATTTTTTAGGAATGTGACTTTTCCCTTAATTGAAAAGATTCTTTTGTAAATGTGTTAAACCATCATGAATCATATTTACATCCCTATATACTTATTTTATAGAATTAATTCTTTTCTAGTTTCCCTATAAGTGATTAATTTTTTTAAATTTATTTATTATAATTAATGAAAAATACTACTATAAAGGGATATTTCACTTGTGAGTTTTTTAAAATTTTATAAATATGTGATTTGGGAAAAGATATGAAATTAGTGAAAATCATGGAAAACATTAAAAATTTCTTTAGTTCAATAGTTGAGTAAAATTTATATTTCAAATGTTATAACATACAATTTTTCTATAATTAATTTTTAAATCTTGGACTATATGGGATACAACAAAATATAATACCGTTTATATTTTTGAATCTATTCTGATGGATAAATGGTAAAATATTTATACAAAATATGAAATTATTTACAATCAAGTGTATATCATGGAACTTTAAAAATAACTCATATTTATAAAAATAATGACCCCCAAAATTTATTTATTGATAGTTTGGATAATGAAAATATCCGATAATTTAGTATAAACATCATATAATTATAATTTCTAATACTAAATTGTTTCTAAATATGTATTATGACATCTATGTAAAAAACTAATGATCTATAATATATTATAAAACATATATTGGGTACCTCATTTGAATATGAAACAAAAGAAATGATACTCTATCATTGTTTTACTCAATGAGTTTATCATATAACAAAAAATGTCTAGGATCTCACTACTCAAGCCCCCTCCCACTCATGAGGGTGATCTAAAAGATGGGATAAAATTTTTAGGTAGACACCTGATATGAAAAGGATTTATGAAACCAAAATTAGATACCAGTATCCTATGGTTTTTTATTTGAAACATTTTTTTGGTTTTGTGTTATTTTTTAAATAGACCAATTCATATTGAAATATTAATGCAAATCAGTTCTACTAATTTGTGAGTCGATGCTATGATTTTAATTTAGGGAAGTTTGTTATTTATATATAACAAAAAAAGAGTTTCTTTAATTCCATTACCTATGGGATATTAATTTATCTCATAATAATATTCACTATAGATAAGATATATAACTTGTATAAATTATAAATAAACAAATATATATATATATATATGAATAATTTTAATGGGTTCGAGGAAAATCATTACATAAATTAAAAAAATTACGGTTTTTCACCACCCCAAATAAATTTATAAGTATAATAAACCATTAAACATGTATGAAAAACATCAATTTATCACATTAATAAATTTCTTTAGAACTCAAATTTATTTTTTATTTTAGTGTTTTTAATTAAAGTTAATATATTTCTTTTTTAATTAGATTTTCAAACCATTTAATGTATATTTTTTAAAAAAACTTTTCAAGAGATATAATCTCTATACCTTAAATGATCTTCCAGATATACCCTATAGACCACAATATTGTATATTTCAAAATTTTAAACATAATCACATTCCCACATCCTAATAGCGAGTTTATTTTTAATTATTAATCATTTCAAAATCTTTTAAAAAATTAAACCATGAGAAATTATATTATAATTCAATTCCATTCATCTTGTAATCTTTTTGATGCTTCAAGATAGGTTTTTTTACTATGATACATAATGTTGTTCTCTATTATATTATAATTATATTTTGGGTAAATTAGATTTCATAAAGGGTAGTCATGTTTGTGTCAAAAATGTTTATGGTCTGTCCATTATGGAATTACGTAAACAATTACACCATATTATTCTTTATGGTTATGAAAATTTAATTGACATTAAACATGATTTATATAGAATATCTTATGGTTTTATTCCACTTATTTAGAGTACTATTTTACCAACTCTCATCACATTGTAATGTGGGGTGTTACACTATATGATTGTTGATGTTTCCTTTTTAATTATAAATTTGATTAGTTTTTCTAATTCCTCTCAATTTCACATTATTTTTCCTGAAAATTGGTAATAATATTATTTCTCTAGATAATTGGTAACCATTTTGGTTTTTTGATAGGCTATAATTTTTTTTATTTTTTATTTCTTTATATATGAGAGGCTATATTATGATTATATAAGGATTCATGAAGGATCATTTTGAGTTTCATTTCTTTTGATATTGATTTTTCTATAATCTTATAATTATAGACTCTCAATTATCAATTAATGGTAGATGATTAAGATTTGATATTATTTAATTACAATGTTACTTTTGATTACAATTAAATTTTTTATTTTTAGTGAAGAGGGGAAATTACCCAAATTATATATATGAAAGTGAGTTTAAATTAAAATATATGTGAGTTGAAATATGATATACCTTAATTCATTGTAATTCCATATGTTATAATTTACTGATTATAGAGTTAACATGATTTTAGGGTTAATAATTTTGTTATTAGTAAGAGAAGAATTTTTAGGATTGATAGTTTAGAGTTGTTGATGAATTAATGAGAATTGAAATCAATATTTGTTTGTTTTTTATTAATTTATTATGCATGAATTGGTAGTTTGATGAGTTTGATTTAAATAAATAAATTAAATTATGATTTATGTCATTGATAAATTTCTATGGTAATTTTGGTGGTGAATTGTAAGCTATTAATGGTTGTTAAATATGATGGTGTGATGAGGTTCATTTGGTTACTACATTTTAGTTTCTCTAGAAATAGTAAAATGATATCATTATATAAAGACATATTATATTAATTTAATAAAACAAATAATCGGTAATGGGAATAGGGTTTGTAGGGTAAATGAAGCGTCGAACATTATAGGTTAATATATGGGAAAATTTACATGTTAAATGAGATTTAAATGGTGTAAAATTAGATGAATGGGTTTTGTAACCAATATTGATAGTGAACATAAAAATACTATAAAATAACTAAAGTGGAATTGGTATCAAAATATTTTTTGTGTGAAATTATGTCGTTTCTCTAGGTTTATTTCCTGGTATGTTTCTATTTTGTGTATGTCTAGAGGTGTAAATAGTTTTTATTATATAGCAGTATTGATGTGTCTTTAGGTTGTGACAAGAAAATATTATTTATCTTTTTATATAAGAAGTTTATTGAATATAATGCTGTAATATGTTATAAAATGGGGAAAATCATATTTTCATTTTATATGCATATTATAGAGATTATTTATAAAAAAGACAAAAAATATTATTATAATTAGTTCCTTAATTTTGTTTGATAACATTATATAGGCATCCATTGAGGTTGTATGTTGATAATGTGTAGGTGATGAGCAATTGATGTTACCCAAGGAAAATATTGTAAATTTTTTTTGAAGAAGAAAACATGACAGACATAAATAGTGGAAATATTATACCACTAACAACATGTTTTTATAGAAATAACATGTTATAACAACCTATGAAATATCCCATGATAGTGATCGATTGAAGATATTTCTTGTGTCTGAGTGTCATGATATGAAAACTACATTTTCATGCTTGAACTTACTTATAAGTAGGGTGGTAATCGAATAACACTTCCTATTGTCATAATATAGTTGGGGATACTCCACGAATCATTCTATTTTTTTGATGTAGAATAAGAATTCCATTTGAAATATGGAACACCACTATGAAATATTTTTATAATTGATCTAATGTATCCAATATACATAGTAATTTAATTATTTCTCATATTTTGAATCCATAATAAAGTCTTCACATATAAGAACGCATCATTTTCTAAAAATTAATGATTTAATAGGACCTTAATTATATATGTGATGAAAATACCAACAACAAAAAACTATATCACTTCCTATAAACCCAATACTGAGGTATATACTTATACATTATAATCTATATCAACATATAATAGTAATATTGAGCTATAAGTAATTGATGTAAAATGGTATCTATATGGAGTATATTCAAAGAAACTAGATATACAAAATTTTATAATACATATTGTAGTACAATATCTAGTAATAGTTAAGCACAAAATTTAGGTGGATATTGATCGAGGAAAAAGAAGAAGATTGAATATAGTGGAAATAAAATCAAAGGAACATATTTAAAATGATAAATATATAATTATCCCTCAATTAATTAAATAATAGGGATCAAAATTTGGTTTTAGAATGTTTTTATATATTTTTACAATATTTTCCTTGTTAATTTTTAGTTGTGTTCTTCCCCTTTGAAAAACTCATTTTATGGAATAGTATCCTTTAGAGTTGTTCTAAAAGGAAAAAATTATCCATGTATATCTTTTTATTATGAAATAAATTTGCATCCTTTCCCCTTATGTATTAGTAATATTATAGTTTAAAGTTTAGTTAACGAAAGTATAAATTTTAATTTTGTAACACTTTATTGAACTTTATTATCCTCCCTCTGTTGTACTAATAACATTCATGTATTTGGTTATATACAATATGAATGATCTTGGTGATTACAGATAGAGTTATTAGAGATGTTTGTCCATTTATAATAGAATTCACTTTATTCATCTGATCAAATGAATGATAGATTCAATTTTTTATCTTATAATATTGGATATGACTCTATCTATTAGACATAAGAAGATAACATGTCCAACGATCTTGTGGTTAAAATTTATCTATTTTTAGTATAATAAAACAAAGAGGTGAAATCAAATGAAAGATATTGAGTTTGATCATTAATTATTATATAAAATAGTGTTATAACTATAAGAATAATGATAAAACATATAAATTTATTTGGCTATAGATAACACCCTCATCATAATGAATTTTTTATATCCATTTGTTATATTTATTTTCAAATGAAACCCTACCATATTACCTAATTTTAAGTATTAATAAAAAAATACAGAAAGTAAATTATGGTATATAATGAATACAATTAAGGGATTTCTCTATTTTAGTTAGATAACCTATTTTTTCACAATATTGAAGTATTTTGGAGATTATGTATTTTAGTTTGATTGTCAAATGAATGTCTTTATATAAAAATATTATATCATTGGTGGGGAGCAACGTAATAATTTCACTAATTTTAATACATCTATAAATGCAATCAATATTTATATATATATATAGATAGATTAGACTATGAAATATGTCTCAATATTAACAAGCTACTAAGGAAACAAAAAAATGTGCAATGGAATAACATTACACATTTTACAATGAACACAACACATGAACACTATTACAAGACTAAGTAGAATAAAACATGGAGGAATAATTGTTTTAATAACCAATAATACAATAATAAAAAAATATAATATTTTTTATGGAAAAATATCCAAGGATAAAAACATATATTTATATTCTCCATAAATCTAACAACCAATTTCCATAATTAAGGTACATTTGAAAGATTGGATATTTATATTTCATCAAAATAAAATTCAAATGATGGAAATTAAAGAATAAAATAATCATTCCACTCTATAATATATGTGTATAAAAGGATCATAGCAATCATCTGTTTAAGAATAACATAATGTTAATACATTTCTCTTTGAAATAATGGATGTGGAGTCTATGATAGAATAATTTTACGTACCAGCGTCCCAAAAAATAAGTCTATTCCTAGATTAATTTTAGGAGTAAAAATAGTTTCATTGTTATAAATATAATGGGGATGTAAATTATTTGAATTATATTTTAAATTTTACTAAATATTAATTATAAAATATTTTCATTTTCTCATCGCTTTAGAATTAAAAATTATTATACATACATTTGATGATCTTCAAGAAAGGGACACACATAAGGTGGTCATGTTTGAAGAAAGAAGATCAGTACCTATGGGATTATCACTTTAGTTTCATTACCTCGATAAAATAGAGATTGGTACATATAGAAATAATTTATTAATGCATAAGTAGACGACTAACCCATTATTTGATATATAATAGTTAGTGTATATAATTGATCAATAAGTAGAGAAAAATGGCCATGCATATATCTTCCTTAAACCATAAATTCTTCATAATGTTCTCATGAGAAAAGGTGAGGACAAATAATAAATGACATAAGGGGACATACCGAAGTATTTTATATGGAGTTGTGGAACCATTTGAATGTGATGATTCAAATAAAATATAATCAATCCCTATTTAGATGATGGATTAAATATAAATATTTATAGTTATTAACTGATGAAATCGAAACCCATTGATCGGTTAACAAAAATTTCATTTTGGTTTAATTTTATTATCATTATTTTTATGTAATATATTACTTTCAAAGTAATCTATCATTATATTTTTTTAGGGAGGGTATTATTTATGTATATAATATACATCATTTTCAGTATTTCTAAAGTTATACATCATAATATTCTAGGTTATAACCCTTAATTAGTTACCTTTTATATCTTCTATCATAATAATATTAGAATATAGAAAATATTTTTGTAATGAAAATGATGATAATGCATAAGTCAAGTGTGGGGGAGAGTGTATAGCCTATCGATTAGAGTAGTTTTTTATTTCATTCCATTTACATTTTATATGAGTATTTATATGAATTGTACCACACTTCCATTTTAAATTATTAATCACTTATGGATTTTTATTTGAATCTTATTCCTATATTTCAATTATTATAGATTAAATTCAGTTACCTATCAATTATTTTTATTATATTTTTAATTTTAATAATATATAAATCCCATATTATGATAAATATCCAATGATATATTACTTTTCTTCAGAATATTTCTTTGATTTTATTTTAAATTCATCTAAACACACTTAATACGTGAGGGAAGTTGGATCATGTTTGAAAATATAGAATTTAGAAAACATTTTATTCTAAATCTAAAAATGTTGAGGAGGGTGTAAAATTAACAAATGTATTATTTATCAAAAACAATTAATGAATTATATTCATATACCTTGATAATTTTACTCTATTTAATCCTTATTATCTATGTGTGGCCTTTATTAGAGACACATTGAAATGAATTCCATTAGAGGTTGGTATTCAATGAAATCTATATAAATAGTAAAATCCACGGGTGGGGATGAAAATTTTTCATCGATCGATGGAAGTATAAAGTTTCAATAAAGACTAAAATATTTTATTATATATAATGGGGTAGTGTAATTACTGTTGTTATTAATATAATTTGTTCCCTTAACATTTTTAAATATTAATTCTAAAAAACTATGAAAATAACGAAAATTTATTTAACAGATAATCTATTTGTTGTGTACAATTATTATCAGTGAACTATTGTATAAATTAATATAAAATTATTGGAGATTTATTAAAGAAGATTAAGGAAAATATTTTTGTGGTCTCGAACTATCATAATTTATATTTCTATTTGTCCAATATTATGAATTTTATTGAAAGGTTGAAAAGTTTGAAGGATCCCAATACTAGTCACGAGATTTGGAAGTAGTGCAGTTCCAAAGAATCATGCCATACAAGATAAAAACACATAGGTGAAGGGATCCTATACTGCTTAAAAATACATGGATTAGAAGGTGAATCCAAGTATTCTATAAAGCTGGAAACCTTGTTTCCTTCTCTCTAAGTGCGTGTAAGACTCTTTCTATTAATAATAAGGCTCCTGTATTTTTGACATAAATACGTGATATCTTACGGAATAATTGAAACACCTTGGATTAAGATAAGGATAATTGTGGAATTTGTTTCCACATAGTGACGTATGATACCATGGGATTGGAATAATTCCAAACCTTTGAGCATGGTATAAGACTATTCAATGAAGGATTCACCTTGGACAAATTAAACACAAATAATATATATTTTTATATATGATCATATCCTCCACTTTTTATCTATTGTAATTAAATGTTAACCCATTAACCATAAGATCCAAATCAACCCAAGAAAATAAATTTTTATTTTTATTTTTATTTTCTCATATGATTTGAGGAATGATAATTGTAACATGCCTATATAGATATTTCTTATCATAGTAATGGGAAAAAAATGGAAAAAAACTTTTCTTTGAGTGTGAGAGAATAATTTATAGGAAGGAACATGTGAAATAGTAATTTGTTCAATATCGTATTAAAATAAATTTATTTTAACAATAACTGAAAATGGAAGGGATCATATATGAGACAAGATGAATTGATTACTCATATGAATATTACATAAACACTCAGGATTTTATGAATTATAGTTGGTCTTTGTGGCTATTTTTCTTAAGTGAGAAAAATATTATTTTGGCTATTTAAGATACACTATTATACAAAATTGTATACCCAAAAAGTTTTAAATATATCATTTACACTATGTTAAAAAATTATAAGTAATCACATTTTATATATATTATTATATTTTTAGCTTATTTAAAAGAAAACCAAAATAGTTATGTTATGGAATTAATTATGTTTATGGGATAAAATTTTATTTCCATACATTGCTGATATGGGTTGATGAGGTATAGGTAATGTGTAGATGAGACATTTTATAGAAAAATTGAAAATAATTTGGGTTTCTAAAGAAAACATGGCCATATGGATTGTTAGAAGACAATATTTTTGGCAATGATATAACCTGAGAGAGATTTAACAAGGGATCAATTCCTATTTCCTTAACTAAGATGATACCAATGTATATTTGTCTATTTTATTAGGAAAACCCATTGAAAAAATCAGTTCCATTAATGAATAACGGTTTCCACCAATTGAGACATTCATGGAAATGAGAGATAAAAATATTTACCCCACACAAAGTCTAAATAAATTATGAACAAACTCATCAAACATTACACAAAGAGATTGTTCTATGAATGTGATGATGGAATATAGTGGTGGGTGAAACTCAAGTCATAGATTGTCACATTATAACACTCTTCACTATTGGAATAGTAACTAGACCAGTTGGAAACAATGAATCTTGTGCACCTCCTCATATTCTAGAGAATACTAATTAGTAAAGATGGTCAAAGGAGGGTATTGTGGGGAGACTATATCCTCTAGATTAGTTCACAATATAGTGGAAGTATAAATTAATGAATAAATGTGGAAGATCATAATAAATGATAACCATTAAATTACTAAATAAATAACCATGATTGAACATTATATAGTATAAATACAAGACGTAAACATACAATATATGATTTAAAAAACACGAATAGACTGGAAAAATAATAATTTACAAAAGAACTAACTTTTTCAGGAAACCCGAGTACAATCTAGGTCTACAGCTCCATTTTCATGTCCTAGTTCATAATGTGTAACATAAAAAAGTACAAGATAATTACCTAACCTATAGTTAGGAGATCTATCTGAGTACCAAATGTTGACCCAAAAGGGTGTGAGTAAAATTAAATGGGCCACTATCAACAGTGTCCAATGAAAATTTAGTCTTTGATTATAAAATAAATCATTATAAGAGTTTGTTAAAGGTAAAGTTTAAATGTAAATGAAATTAATTATAAGATCAAGATCTTCATGGGGAACCATGTCGAATATATTTAATTAGAACAGGACCTGATGCCTCTAATAATTGGAATAGTGTAGTAGAAAAGAAATAGGATCCATGGATATAATCTCTAGTGTCCATGTTTTACACTAATCATGGGGACCCAAGGTTATCCAAGGAATCCATATATAATGATGATCATATAAGGTTATATATGCTTTAGGATATTAAATATTCATAAACCAATCACAATATAACACCATATTACCTCTCATCTGGTCAAATAAAATCTATACCAGGAATCCATGTATCTCTGTAGTCATATCGTAATTAAATTTGACCTATAATCCTATCAAAAGAATTACACATCAGGAATAAAAGTATTGTTCAAGGTGTAAAATAATCTCTTTCTTCCTATAATAAAATACAAGGAATTTATTATTAGGAATCTAAATGTAACACAAGGTGCAACATAATTTCATTCTACCAATTAACCATTCAAGTCATTTCGTATCTGGTATCTAGGTATCGTTCAAGGTGTAAATAATATTTTATCCTATGATCCCACACCAAAATAAATATTTATATTTTATTTAGAAAAATAACTTTTAAGGAAAAAGTTGGAAACCATTCTAGACATAATAAGACAATCAACCGAGTTCATATTTCATGGTAGTTCACAATTCAAGGAAAATGACTACAATCAGGACATTTATCAAATAGTATTATATAATAAGACTATTTTATTTATAACAAAAAGGAGGCCATGGTAAGAATCCATGGTAATTAAATCTCAAAAATATTTAATTGATTAATAATATTACATAAAATTGATCTAAAGGGGCATTAAGTATACATGCCATATTAGAATTCAATTATTTCATTTATGGAGGTCCATCAAAATTGTCAATAATTACATATAATAATATGGATAAGACCAAGTATAATTCGATTCCATTTTTCAATCTCAAACATACATTTTAAATTCACTATTATGACATAATAGTACACGTAAGTATATTCACCCTTGAAATTTAATCAATTAATTTATTATCATTTAATCAATTCTATTTTTAAAAGTCAAACCAAACACAAATAAAATTTTTCCAAGTCAAAAATTATCAATTGATAATGATGGTAAACATTTGGACAAAACCAAAGGGGTGATCTATGTGGAAGTCATAGTTACCCAACAGTTTCAACAGGTCTAAATATTTTTCTAATTCATGCTATTTACAATTAATTAAAAGAATTACCCATTTTAGGAGCAATGAATGGAAAAAATTGGGCACAAAACATGATGATACATTTTATAAACCACTAAGATCTAATTGAAAATAAGTAGATCACATACCTTATAATGGGGAATATACACTCATCCATTATCAATATTTTATTTAATCTGAAAAAAGAGGAAATAAAGAATTGAAATAATTACCTAAAAATAGGTACTATTAGATTTCAAAATGATCGCACACAAAAGTAGAATCAAAAGTGATATAAGAGGTAAGATGATTAATATACTGACCAAGGCTGAAAAAAATAACTGACAGAGAGGAAATTGGGATAATAATGAAGGGTATTCACTCCATTGAAGAGGAGGGGGAGAAGGGAACACACATGGGCCTCTGTGAATGAATGGGGGATGAAATGTGGTTTAAACCCTTTTAAGGTCATAATGATAAAAATAGTAATTTTCCCATTTTAATGAGGTGCACGACTAGGATGAATGGTTCAGAAAACCAAGAACCAATCATGTAGCTCCCACTATATAAGAAAAACACCCCCACAAAGTCCATGCACATGGATAAGGAAACCGTGTGCCAACTATTCATTTGGAACTACACACACCCACACCCCACATAGGCTAGGTTCATGATTAGCTAATCCATGAAAAACACTTTCATTTCACCATTATAATTTACTGAAGTTTTTTTCATGGTCATGAAGCGTTAGGTCTATGGGTTTTCAAACCATATGACTCCCATTAAAGGCTATATATTATAGAAGCACGGTTATCAATAACCATGTTCTAACTGCACAGCTCCCTTTTTTTACAGAATCTATGCTCTCGAAGTTTGATGCTTCTGAAACTCATCTGATCTTCCAATACACTTGTCAAACCTTAAACAATATATAAAAACTGCACTTTCAAATGTAAAAACTCTTGTAATTTAATTCTGAGGCCCAATTTATTATCTAGAACTTCCACCAATTGAAAGGATAAAACTCCAATAGAAATTTTCAAGTGGTTCAAAGCAAAGGATCTTACTACTTCCTTACCATAGAACTTCTCATCCTCAATAATTATTGGGTGATATCAAAATTAACTACCCAACCTACATGGGTTAAGAATTCATGTTTAATGACTGCATTTTATTTCTAAATTCCATAAGTGCCTCCATATACAACTTTAAACATATGGAACTTAAGTCATTAAAACATGAGGAAATGCTCATAACAACCCACAAAACATCCAGAAAATAATGACCTAAGATTATCTAACCCAATACATGATCATATCATTATATCTTTCATTAATGATCCTATATCACTTCCCACTGTAGGTTCTAGCATTAAATTTCCCATTAAAATCCATGGTACTCACACTATGAGAATTTCTTATAGAAGCATGTCCATAGAATCTTAGAGACACTATCAGTGTGATTATTAAGTGGATTGAATTTTTTTATTTTCAATTAAGAACATTGTTTTACAATCATATCAAATTTTCCATGAAAATAAATTTCTAACCATTATATAGCACCCACCTCACCACATGGTGTGCATGATGTCATTCATCACATAATGTATTCAAAAAAAAAACAATATAATTCACGTTGAGGAACTTCAAGATAAATATTTCAAAAAATTAAAATATTTAATAAATGGCACATCTAATACCTGATCCTGACACCTCTAATCCAAGGCACCCTATGATTTATTTTTTAATGTTATTTAAATCCTTTAACAACTTCTAGTAACATATCCATCCTAAATGTTTATTTTTAACACCATGCCACAATAAAAAATCTATTGATTTCTTGATCTAGAACCCATGGATTTTCATAATATAAAATGGGCTTGGAACTTACACTCGACCTTCCCCATTTCCATATTTAACCCTATATCTAGAATTTACTACGTAATACAGTTGTATTTGATTACACATATTCAATGTCAACTAGAAAACCAAAATGATTTTGCAATGATAGATCTCACGTTCCCTTGATCATTCTTACATGAGGGCCATTTACCAGTAAAATACTTCTTACTCCACTCACTAAGACCATCCCTGACATCACACCAAAATAACAATTTCAAAAACCTCACATCCCATGACACATACATTTTCATAAATAAATACTGGAATTATTTGGAAACAGATCATTACATATCATTAAAATAAACTTAATCTTTCATCTAAGACCACTTTCATGAATGGTTTTGATAGAATTATTTGAGTTTCAAAATATAATAATATGGCCAGCACCCACAAATTTCTAATGGAGGAATCCCCCATTAATGATTTCCTTGAACTTATCCTTGATCTAGACTCCCAAAGACTCCCTCCATTAAACTAGGAAATATATTTTGGTAACTAGGAATATTTTGGATTCTTTCTCGACATACCTATGAAAATGTCAACATACTAGGCATGCTCACCTATAAACTAGAATTACACTTTTATTTCTCCAACTGGTGTGCATCTCTCTCTATTATCTATGATTACATATACTAGGCTGTAATTTCCTTTTACTAACTCCTAAAACCACATCTATAGACAATGTGTGTTAGGTCCAAGCACATGTCAAAAATCTCATAGAACTCAAATTAAATCCAAATTATCCCACCACATAAGGGTAATTCTATTAATTTATCCAAATATTTAGGTAATTGGGAACATAATCATTAAATTATGAACCATCAATTATCATCCCATTCACAAACACTCATTGATGTTGCATATCAACCATTTACAATTATAATTTTATGTGAACTAAACTCTTTATAAATTCTGGGTGTAAAATCTAGTACCACTTGGTTCAAATCCAATCTCATGCCCTAGTGAGTCATATATCAATGTGTATAAGCTAACCATGATACACAAGAAATTAGTTTATAACATACTAGGAGCTCCCCTTGACCTTCATTTCGAAGGATGTTCCTCACATATTCCATGATTTATCAAATGACCTTCGACCTTAGAATATTGTTTCTAAAACATAAGCATTCACCTCATAACCACTGGTCAGCTGGGCTAGGAATCAGAATAGTCATACCCATCGATCTTTTTTTTGACACCCAAACACCATTTGCGCTTTCTCGAAAAACCCAAACATCACTCTGACTATATTGAAAAACCAAAAAACTTCCATTAAATAGAATAAATATGAGCACAATCAAGATCATCTCCTCTAATGAATCCGTAATAAAGGGAAAGCCTATATCACATATTTCTCTTTATAAAAACTAAATAAGTTGAGTCACTAGGTTCTAAATTAAAGACATTATCCTCTAAGTATTTCACCCAACTCTACAAATCAAGAGTCAATGAAGTGCCACTAGGTCTATCCACCTAAACCTAAGGTCTTTGGAATGAGACCCATATAATAATTAATGTACTTTATTACATGAAATCCATCACACCAAGAAACTATATCTAAAGTAGTAAAACTAATGGTAGTTAGACAGATATCCACCTTCCAGGTTCAAAACCTATCAATATAGGTGTAAAAACATCCCCATCCTAAAAATAGTCTACCAAGCCTTGATCCTTTCCAAGAATCCATGTAAGGAACTTCCCCCTCATGGGTCATGATATGAACCTAAAAAGGGAAAAGGAATGACACTAACGCAATATCAACATATGGTAATAACCCATTGAGGTTCAACATATCAGCAAACCACTCACCTACCCATGGGGTGTTTTCATTATCTAAGAGTCCTACTTGAATCAAGCAAAACATGAAAAATACCTATCATTTATGAAACTCAACATAATCATTTAACAATACCATAACCACCAAGGGTACTACCATAAACAAGATAACCACTCACTTACAGAAGGAATTGATTTTGAATCTAGATTCATTCCAAAAAGGTCATTAGGGTTTACCACCTACCCTTTACGTTCAATGGACTATATAATGAAGAAAACTAATACTTGTGGGAAGAACCCATGTTTTGGTTTAAGACACCTCTCAATAAAACATTAGTACTAAACCAAACATGAAGGTACAAGATATTCACAACACATAAAGGTTTTATTTGTGCCATTACATCAATTCAAATCTATTATATCAATTATAGAGACATAGATATTTGAAAAGTAATGTAATAGTTAAAAAGAGAACTATAATAGACACATTAATTATCTAACACCTCAACAAACTATTTGAATTTTTTCAGATAATTTCCTTTAAAACAATTTCAATAATAAAGATGTTTTCAAAAAAGGGATTCATTTAAAGAAAAATTCACTCAATATATATAGAGAAAAGAACTATTTGTATTGTACCGGGAATTTTTATTAACTAACAACACATATTAATAAAGTTCAAAAGTATTCTAAAGACCTTTGATAACTTTTAGGGGGGCGGTCAGATTAGTAAAAAAACCATTCATTTATGTGAATCATCATATAAGTGGATGTCGAGACTTTAAATAACCATCTGAATTTACAACAATCAAACCCCATGGGTTTTAGTACCAAGTAATATAGAGATAAATGTTGATTATGATGGTCTCGTCAACTCCACCTAGGTTATGTTATGTGAGAATCAATTCCCTGTTGTTAGATTTGGTGCTCTATATATTACAATTAGAATCAAATTTATGCGAATCCCATTAATTGTCACATAACCATAAATTTAAGCCCCCCCCCCCTAATTAGGGTTATATCACATGAATATTAATCATAAATTCACAAAAAAGGTCTGTGTGAATTATATAAGGATATAGTTGTACGGGTCATCATTCCAATGATATAAAGGTATAAGCCTTTATTAGTAGCAATTAACAAACCATTTAATTGAAATCTGTATTCAATAACTTGAATTTTAAAAAACCACAGTTTAAATTCCATTTAATGATTAAAGTTTCAAAAAATATAATCTTATTAATTAGTCACATGTTAATTAAAGTGAATTCCACCATTAATCTATACAGGAAAATGCATTCTGGGTTTATTTTGACACATTATTTAATGAACATTACACAATAACCATAACCAAGGAAGTTATCAAATCAGTAGAGGATATAATTAGAAATGGTAATAAGAACTAAATCATGGTATATAAATAAGTATTCTAAATTATCCCATGATCATTGTGTACTAATAAAAATAACACATAATCACACAAGCATGGTATACTACAAATAATTCTAATGATATGTGAATCCAATGCGCGTGAAATGATTCACGAAAATAACTCAACACCTTCTATCATAGGAAAGGAGGTAAATCTCATAAATTTGTAACCATCACAAATACATAAATAACCCATGTTGAAATAATAATCAACTGTAACAAAAAACAACCCAAATTCTAGTCCCATCCCAAGAAACCTTATCATTACCACATACGTGGGTTGGGAATTCCAAGACATGAGCTAGTTACCAAGTTTCAGAACATTCATAGTCTCTTATATAACATCCCAAAATAGTAATACAAGACAATAATACCTTATAATACAACTTTATCATGTCCTAACCTAGATCAATTTATGATTAATAACCAGACTAGTTAGGGAAAAGGCCTCAACAATTCCTCATCGTATGATATAGGGTTTCAACTAGAAATGAGGGGAAAAATATGGTTTGGTGGTGATACTATAACCTATGGATATACACTAAATACTATAGAATCATAAATAAATTAAAGGCAGCTAATGATAATAATAGTAGATAACTTCACCAGAATAGATTAAATAGCCATTCATGAACATTCAATGGTATAAATACGGGAAGTCAATATACAAAAGATTATACATAAAACATGACTAGACTGAAAAGGAACAATGAATAAAATACTGATCTCCTACTTGTATCCCATGTAAATTCTTGATCCCCATCTCCAATTTCATGTCCTAGTCCCTAGTGATTAACTGAAAAAAACTCTATCCAAATCCCTAACATGTAGTTAGGATATTTGTTGAGTACCAAACGACAGACCGAACATAGTGTGTGTGAAGATTAGTAAGCCACAAAAAATGATGTATAAGGAAAATATAGTCTGAGAATATTATATAATTTTGTTTGAAGGTATATCAAAAGTAAAATTGTAAAGTAAATATAATTCATTTCAGGATCAAGCTCCTTACGGGACGCATAGATATCTCATCCTTTTTAGACTTCGTCCAGATGCCTCTAGCCATGGGAATAGTGAAGTGTAAATGAAATATGTGCAATTACTATAATACCATATTTCCATGTGTAACACTACCCATAAAGATCCAAGGTGAACCAAGGAATCTATATATAATGATATTGATATATGGTTCTACTTGTTTTATAATATTTAACATTTGGAAATCAGGAAAAAATAATACCATTTTCACTATCAGCCCTTCAAAGAAATTCCTTACAAGGAATCCATGTATATCTCATAGATTTTTATAATTTCATTTATCCCACAAACACTTCTAAGGAATTATGTATAATGAATATTGGTATCAGTCAACATGTAACAAAATCATATTCATCCTATGATCCCTTCCAAGTCATTCCAAACCAAGAATCTATATATCTTTCAAAAAGTAATATAATATCATTCAACCTATGATCACATCTATGGTATTCTATATTAAGAATATAGGTATCATTCATGGTGCACATAATATCATTTAACCTAAGAACTCAACCCAAGAATTCTATATCAGAAATATCTATATTAATAAATATTTGACATAATATATAGGAATATTTTATTTAATTAAAAAACGTAATACGTAGGAATATCCATGTGAGTATATTTTTCATGTGCATGGAGTACAATAAAATCCATTTTTAAATCGAATTATTTGATTAGCCCATTTCAGTTAAAACAACAAGGAGGACAAGGATTGAATCTATGCTAATTTCATTTCCTGATGTTTTAATTCCATAATCTTATAACATAAATGTGATATAAGTTCAATTTAAGTATAAATTCCATATTAAAATTCAATTGACTCATTTAAGATGTCCATAAATAAATAATCATTATATTTAATAATTTTGAAATGACCAAGTGTAATTACTTCGTATATGACAATCCAGCAAACCAATTTTTCAATTAACTCTTAGGCGATAAAGTAAAATGTAAGTTTAAACTCCATAGTAATTCAATTAATTCATTTATTATAAATTAATAATTTCCCTTATTATAATTCCAACCTAATTCACTTAAATGTGTTCTTAGTAAAAAAATATCAAAATAGGGTAAATAATTGGACACACCCAAAGTGGTTATCCATGTTGAGATCAAAATTCTCTAACAATTTCAACAAGTTTAACATGTGGTATAAGTCGTGGTCTAGAAAATAATTAAAATTAATTACATATTTTATTAGAGAAACATAGAAAACATTTGGTGCATAGAAAATGGTGCATTTTATAAATAACAATCCATTAATGAAAACACATGCAGATCAGATAAATTATTTCAAGGAAGTACCACTAGTGCATTATTAAGCATTGATACGAGCTAAAATGAGAGGAAAAAAAGAAGCATACTAATTACCTAAAAATAGTTCATAATCATGGATAATGATAATACCAAAAATTAGATGAGAAACAAAAAAAAGAGCTAAGTGGAGTTATATAACAAATGAGGGTGATACAACACAACTGATAGTGATGAAATTAGAAAAACAATGAGAGATATCCACTACATAGAAGAGGAGGAGGAGGTGAAGTGTAACGCCCCAACACCAGTTACCCAGAGTCGGTGCATTATTACATAACATTTTCATGATCATAAAAGATCATTTCTTGAAAGACTAATTATTTTAGTATCCTTGGAAACACTAGATACAGTCATAAGTCTTACATTATATTATAAAGTGAAAAACTAAAACAACATAGTATCTATAGTCCACACTCATATCCCTTTAGACTATCCCTACAGGTCAGTCATAAAATACATCTTCTAATCCTAAAAAATATAAAACATAGAAAGGGGTGATCTCAGATACTCAGTAAGGATAATAATATAGTGGAAAATTTCATAAATAAGAATAAAAATTTAAGTCAATGTATAACTAAAACAAATGTAGGACCTCAGGACACTCTGAGATGGGAGGGGTGAATCAGGGAGACTGTTTCGGTGCGGATGTGCGTCTGGTTTCTGTTCCGACGCTATTCCGCCAGGACGCGTTCGCGCGTGCGCCCGTCGACCCGAGGGGATGGGAGCGCGGCTTGTGGCCCCGCAGTCCCACTTTCCAAAGGCGGGCGGCAACTGTCCCTTATTCAGGGACGTCTGCTCCTTGATCGAAACCGGGATGATGGGACGTCGGCTCCTCCTTCCGTGGACGTCTCCTCGGAACTCGTCGCCTAATCTGGGTCTCCCTCATAGATTTAAGAAGGTTCGTGAATCTCGTTCCCGGCGCCATATCTTCATGGACACTGGTTAATTACGCTGCTTCCGCCTAGACGCTCCAAGGAGTCTGGTCGGGGCAGCAACCTGCGGTGAGGAGACCGGGTAGCTCTGGGTGTTGGGGGCGTGTCTTAACACTGCGGCTCTGCATGTCTGCCTTCCGTCCCTAATAGGGCTTCTCGAAGGCATGATGGCCTGAGGCATCCCGCACTGGGTGCGGGGAACTGCGTTACCTGAGGTTTTCCTCAGCTTCCCATGTTTAACACGGGGTATGCCGCGAGTTTAACGTCCTGCGGGGACGGCATCAAACTGATCAACATGAGGAGTGGATCAGATGACAGAACCCCTTGCGGGGAACCTACGACGCTGGGGCCAGCACATGGGCGGCTTCCCGAGTGAAGTGGAGTGGAATGAAATGGCATGACCCCACCGGGATGTGGCGGCCCGGGTAAGGATCAGGATGGATGATGGAGTGAAGAGCTTGGACCCCGTAGAGGCTTCCTACGTACCGCGCGTTAGCGCGGATCAAAGTCAACGTAGTTCAGATATACAGTTTAACGTCATGTCGGACGATGGAAAGCCGACTCACGAGGAGGTCGAGGCTGCCGGGCAGAGGATTGAACCGAACCACCTCACACAGAGGGGGATGGAACGGCCGGGTGGATCACAGTTTCACGTCATGCTGGACGCTGGTGTTTAGGGCTTACACTCTAAGGAGGCCCATATGCGGAAAAGCTCAGTTGGAGAGGGACTTGGGCCGAAGGTGAGAGACCTCGATCCCTGTCACGCCCTCTACTGGATTTGGTAGTGGGGAAGCACAATGGAGATACACATGTGCAGTCCCCCACAAGGGCGGATTCATAGGTGAATCGACGCGAATGTGAACCCAGGAGGGGTCCACTGAAGGACGAACCGACGTGAATACGACCGGGACGACCAGGTGGTGGGCTTGAACCTCATGGAGGCTTCCTACGTACCCTGTTTAGGAGACAGGGATCAAAGTCCACGTAGTTCATTCTGTCAGGACTTACGCACTGAGGCAACCTGAGTGCGGCAAAGATCAGTTGAAGAGGGACTTGGGCCGAAGCTGAGAGACCTCGATCCCTGTCACGCCCTCTACTGGCTTCGGCAGTGGGGAAACACAATGGAGATACACATGTACAGTCCCCCACAAGAAACTAGGGGTTTGTAATACCCTACCCCCGTGGGCGAAGGCAACTCCAATAAATCGTCCCTAAAGAGGGGCAATCCCTACATCCCTACAGAGACGAGCGGGTGGGGACCACATCCAAACTGGGGGGGACCCTACGTGCGAGGCACGAGATCGGGTGATGCGGACAGTTTAACGTCTTTCCGGACGAAGTACAGTTTAACGTCATGTTGGACGATGGGGTTTGGGGCTTACACCTTGAGGAGGCCCACATGCTAGGCAGTTTAACGTCGTGCAGCTTGGACGAATGCAGTTTAACGTCGTGCGGGACGAAGGATGCTTGGCAGTTTAACGTCCTACAGCGCGGATGAGGTACAGTTTAACGTCATGTTGGACGAAGATGCTTGGCAGTTTAACGTCTTGCAGCGCGGACGTGGTGCAGTTTAGCGTCATGCAGGATGATGGATGCCTGGCAGTTTAACGTCATGCTGCGCGGACGAGGTGTAGTTTAGCATCCTGCAGGACGATGGATGTCTGGCAGTTTAACGTCCTGCTGCACAGACGAGGTACAGTTTAACATCCTGCAGGACGAGTAGTTGCCGCCGATGGGTCCGTGTCACTTCGCGCGAGCCTGGAGGGCCGCACGGGAAGACAACGCACGGTGCAGGCACCCGGGATGAAGATCATTGGGCACCACGCAGGCGGGTACCTTCAGGGGGTCAAAGGGGGCGACCCTGGCTGTTTGCGCGCAAAAGAGGATCTTGGCGCGCAATACTGCGGGTCGGCGCGCAATTGGGCCAGCGCTTTGCGCGCGGAAGATGAAGATTGCGCGCACCGGGCCTTTGATAGCGCACGGGGGCAACAGTCCATTCTTTAACAAATGGCCACTTAGTAAGGGGGGGTGTGCGCAATCGGGCTGGATTGCGCGCACCCGGGGGGCAATTGCGCGCAAGAGGCTTCTTTTGCGTGCGAAGGCCTTCGGGTGAGGGATTGGTCAAAGGAAAGAAGCCAAAGGGGTTGCGCGCAAAGGCGAACCCTGAGGCTTGCTTGCGCGAAATAAGGATGGTTACCTGAAGATCGGCATTGCGCGCGGAGGGGGTGGGATTGCGCGCACGAGCGACCCTTCGAATTCTGGCAACCTTCAAAACGTCGGGGGTCGCCTTGTATTTATAGGCAACCCCGGGCGCGCAATTCGGCTCACGGGTGCGCAATTCGGCGCGCGGGCGCGCAATTAGGATCGGGCTTGGAATAGGGGCCCGGCGCGCAAGAGCTTTGCGCCCGGGCGTCAGGCGCGGAAACTTCCGCGCCGACTCGGCCCATTGCGCGGATCCCGGAAGGATTGCGCGCGCATAGCCAATATTGCGCGCGGGCCTCCTAAATTTCGCGCAAGGTCTTCGGGCCTTCTGAAACATGCTTCTGACGCCAAATATGACCTCACTTTTCTCATCCGGAACGTCGTTGGAGGAGCAACGGACTTTTCCGACGTCTACAAAATCCCCCCCTCGGAATCTGATCGGTGAGAGGTCGCAACGATCGGGTTCCGAGGGAGACGCCGGAATGCCGAAGTCCTGGGTGGCGCGGGACTTTGGCATGCAAAAAGGGCGTCGGGCGCGAAATTCGCATCCTTGGTCGCGCAAAGCGCTTCCCGCGCGACGCGGAATCCCGGCCTTGCCTATAAATAGGGGCCCTGGGTCTCGTGTGCCGTACACATGCTTTCCGCGCGATAGGCTTCCAAGCTCTCGTGCGCGAAATTGCCATTGACGGCGCGAAATTCGCCCGTTCGGCGCGCAAACCCATCTAGATTTCGGCTTGTTTTTTGCGCGAACGCCCGGAGTTTTACGCGACAGACTTCCCAATTGCGCGTCGTCCACTAGGATTGCGCGCCAACTCCCAAATTTCTCTACCAGCCTCCTCCGATTCCGCACGCCTCATCCCTTAACCCACACGACTCCTGGAGCTTTTGAGATGGCCGCGAATCAAGTGAATGAGGGGGATGCCGCCATTCGCAGAGCTGAGATGGAAGCGAACGAGGAGGTCTACGGAGCCAAGGAGATTGTTTCCAACAATCAATCCTTGTTCGATTTGCTGATGCCGGCCCAGAAGACGTATCCGCTGTCGGAAAACCTGCCACTCTGGAACTACGGCATCCTGGATGAGGTTCCAGTGCCAGGGTTCGAGGTTGATGTGCCACGGACCTGGGTGACTCGGGAGGATGAGCTTCCCCTCTATAACATCACCAACAACGGGCATCCGGGAGTGAGCCTACTGCGGAGAACTCTCCAGCCCTCTACTCGAGCATGTATCGCCAGAGTGTCACCGACGACACCAGGGGCTGGCTGAAGGACTGAGACTTGCGGTCTGGGGGAAATTTCACCAGTGAGTGGGCCTGGGCATTCTGGTTATTCCACACCTGCGATAACTTCGCGGAGGAACTATGGTACATCGGCCTGTTTGAGGCGGTGTGGACGTCGCAGTTCCACTTCTACCAGCAGTCTGAGCTCGGGCCGGAGCTGTTCACCTGCTGGCCCCCGGATACCAACACCTTCCATCTTCACCATGGGGAGGTCAGCATCGGTCTCTGGGACATCCACTGCATTGGATGTATCCCGCTGGAGGGTTACCAATATGATGAGTTCCTGCCTCCGAGGAACACCTGGGGCGACAGGTCACGAACTCCCATCCTGACATGGCATCTACTGGACTTGGCTACGCAGTGGCTCGGGGTCAAGGACTTCCGCAAGGACATAGCCTACAAGGAGTGGTTCGGCCAGTTCTTGGAGCATGACCCAGCGGTCAAGATGCCAGGCAGGGGGAAGCGGTGCCCGACCGCGGCTCAGAGGAGCCGGAAAGGGTCGTACTGGCGGGTCCTGGAGACGGGAGACTACCGCTCATGGGGGTACCGCGTCATCGAGGCCCGGGACCCAAATGTCCGGTACGCGGCGTTCCTGGCCGCCTTTCTGAGTGGGTGGCTCCTGCCAGTGCGGGACGCGAGGATGGGCATCCGCCCGACGACACTGGTGATGGCGGGCACCATGGCCGCCAACAAAAGATTCAACCTCGGGGTCCCAGTGCTGGCTAAGCTGTACGCCATCCTGGGATGCATCTCGCGAGGGGGGTCGCCACGAAGGGACTCTGGGCCCTTTCAATTATTCCACGGCTGGGTGGCTGCTCACCTCTGTGGGTACACGTTTCCAAACGCCGTCATTCCTCCGGGCAACGACCTGCGACCCTCCCTGCTGAACATCGCGGGGGTCGCTCCGATGACCCTGAATGAGGAGGGTGTGAGGATTCGGATTGGCAATCACGCCAATTTCAACTTCAGCATGTTCCCCACTCCCGTTGGCCAGATGATCGACAATGGGCAGGGTCTGCTGGAGCAACACGAATACTTCCTGAGCATGCGGGGCGGGGTGCTCGTGGCTCGGATCGACGGGAAGGTGATCTGCGAGCCCTACGTGCCAACCCGGTTTGCCAGGCAGTTTGGATGCCTTCAACGAATGCCAAAGAGGGTATTCGCTGCTGTCCGGGAGGAGACGAACCCTTGCATCCTTCGCCAGATGTGGCTAATGTTCGCCGCTTTCGGCTCTGGCGATGTCATCACTCTCCCTCCTACCGGGGTCGACGCAGGCTTGGCAACCGAGTACATCGAACACTGGGCCATCGCGTACCCCGAGGGGCTTCTACGGAAGCCAGTTCAGCGGCTCGAGGTCACCCGTGCGGAGACCGGGCGTCAAGGAAGGAGGCGAGGCGCCGTTACGCAGGAGAGAACGGAGGCGCGCCAAGCAGCGGAGCCGGCGCGGGCAGGGACTTCGGCGGCAGGCACATCGCAGACTGCCGCCACGGCTTCAGCGCCCAGAGAGGGGGCACATGCGGTGGTCGGGGAGCGGCCCCGGAAGCAGATAACACGTCTGCTCGAACCCTCCCACGATGCAGTCTTCCCAGCGCTGTGGTCGGCCTGGATGACCCTGCGACAGTCGCTGGGGACCGAAACCATCTGGCAGAAGATAACCAGAGAAGGAATCCATCTGCTAGAGGTCGGGCGCCTTCAGGTCGCCGATAGGGTGAACTTCCACCGGCGGTATGCGTATCTGACGGCCATGGGCGAGTACGCACGCCAACGTCGTCAGCGTGCGGAGCCGTCCCTTCTGGTGAAGGTGATGCTCGGTCTAGAGCCTGCTCCAGAACAGATGTCGCCGGAGGAAGATGATAGTAACGATGACTCCGAGGAAGAGGAGGAGACGGGGGAGGATGAAGGCTCTGAGGGAAGGTCCCATCCGGGGAGCTCGCGGGAGAGCGGCGAGGTGGCCGGCTCTGACAATATCGATATCACCGAGCTCCTCGAGGTCCGCTTCTCACCCTACTCAACCTGCTTCGTCCATTCTCTTATGCAGCTTCTAACCCATTTCTTCGTCTTCCTCAAGAGTGCACGGATGTTGGTCAGGTATCCTCAGTAGGAGTAGGAGAGGCGCCAGCAGGACAGGGCGGGAGCCAGACACCCATCATTGAATTGACAAGCGCTGAGGGGTCCCCTGCTGAAATTGCTCCTGCAGTGGCCGGGACAGCGGAAGGTGATGCTCTGGATTCCCGTAAGTCTTCTTACTTTTCTGTTGGTGCTTGTCGTTGATGATCTGTGACTAACCACGGCATGCCTTGCGCAGTGATCTCAATACTGGAGGCTCGTCGGGCTGTCGAACCCAGGCCATCCACAAGTGGACCAGTGGCAGACATGCCGGCTTCTCCGGAATAGACTTCTCACACCAAGCCGGCCCCACCAACTGCTGATTAGGGGGCAACGGACGCCGGCGGTGCTGCCATCGGAGAGAGGTCGGGGGCTGACGAGGGTGTCAACGCCGCTGGGGCGAGAGAAGAAGGTCGCCCAGATGTTAGGGAACCTATCCCTTTTGAGGACATCCCGGGGGGCGGACCATGCAGCAGACCTACTGGCTACCTTCCTTGCCTACCGGCCTGCCGACCCCGAGGATATGGACGACTAGGACTCGGAGGCGGTCGAGGAGAGCCGGATAACGTGCCGCAGGGGGTGGAAGTGCATCCAGCGCTTCCTCAAGCGACCCCCATCAGAGTGGCTGGGGCGCATGGGATCGCTTCAAACCTGGATGTGCTTCCTGTGTGCCGGGGGAGCTGATTCTCGACGCCTTCATCTGACGGTCCATGATTTCATGGCCGAAAAGATGCGCGAGAGCCGCCGGCGTGCCGACGTCGCAGAATGTCGGGACATGTTGGAGAACACGCGGGCGCTCCTCGTGGCGGTGCAGGAAGTCCGGCGTCTCGAAGGGCAGGCGGCAGAGAAGGAGGCCTTTGTCGCAGCGTGCCCTGAGCTTGTGGAGAAATTGATGGCCCAGCTGGACGACGCCCAGGAACAGCTGACGGAGGTGGGCCACCAGATGGTCACACTTCAAGTCGAGCGGGAGCGTGCACAAGCTAGGATCGGCGAGCTGCGCACTGCGACCGCCGACGAAGAGAGGGCATGAAGAGAGCGAGAAGCAGCTCTGGAGGCCGCCAACCAAAGGGTAGCGGCGTTGGAATGATCCATTCAGCACGCTAATCCCTAGGGGCTTTGTTTTTCCCATTCCCAGAACATTTTGCTTCCGCTACTCAATACTTCGATCCATTTATATGAATCAACATATTTATCTGCATCTTTTGGCTTAACGTGCTCAACTACAATTCATTGTCTTGAGGGGGTGTTAACCAAGCTTCAGGCATCCACAATTGGGCCTGGATTTCTAAGGAAAAGAGGGAGGTCATTCCTAGGAAAGGAGACCTCAGACCTAATCAATGTACCATCACCCCAACTTGTTCCGACACACGAGCGGGACAACGCTAGGGGCGTTAAGATTTTATCCGAACATAGGGAAATGAAAAAGGGTGAATCGCGTGTCCCGAATTCAGAAATCCACGACGGTCAGTCTTCCAGGAAATGCCCAAGACGGCAAGCAGACAATGGATCAATCGACCATACTACTGCAATAGACGGACCGAAGGTCATCATTCATATTGCAGGAGGCGGATCACATGTCATCATCAATACCGCTTTGGGGGTTCCTTCATACACAAGGGTGGAAATCCGGATCAAAAGAGCATGCGAGGCGTGGGGCGAAGTGATGATTTGTTCGGACAGAATCTAACACTCCCAAAATTGCGCCGATGTGGGGAAAGCGTATTAGGCGGATGCACCAATCTGGCCGTGAATCACCCCAATTCTCAGACAGAACCTCTTTGACGAGGAAACTGTCGCTTCCCATCATTGCAATGGGGCATCCCGAGCTGAATCAGGGATAATATCACAACTGCACCACTCTACCAGAAGCCAGGCTAGACGGCCAGCGACGAGGAGGGGCGGGACTCAGTGATCCCTGAGGCTGGACCCGAGTTGAGATGCCCGGGCGTTCCTACGTACTCCATCAGGCTGGAGATCAAGCCACACGTAATTCTGAGAGTGCAGTTTTAACGTCATGCGGGACGTAGAACCCTGATTAGGGAGATCTTAGTTTAAGGTCGTAGAGCTCGGACCATAGGGGCAGATGTTAGTTTAAGGTCTTAGAGCTCGGACCATAAGAACCTTAAAGTACGCCACATCGTGGTCCTATCCCCTGGATATGCGCAGATGCACTGAGGGATAGTGTCAAGAGTGCCGAGATTTCGCCTGGTCAGAATGGGAGGTGGAAAACGTAATGTGAATCATGCGGCCATTCACTCAAGGACTGGGGGCACCGGCGTAACGATACGGGAGTACTGCCGACCGTGGCGGAAAAGAAGCATCAATATCGCACTGACCGTTGATGGAATGAGGCAGAAAACGAGCATCAACCACTCAAGCGCAGGATTCATATCGATTTGCTTCCTAAGGCCCTTGGGGGCACCAGCCCGGATCAGTGGGAGAGCATTGAGGCATTGCATCCAGACCGCTCACGGGGGGTTCCACCCAGGGCGTAAGTGATGGGTCCGAATGAAGGGGAGCATGAAGCCTGAAAAGTGGATGGAACCTGACCAAGCTGAACCTGACCCTCTTGGCAATAGACCAGAGTCCTCTTGACACCGGTGGACCACTGCAAGGGGTCAAGGGACACTCCTTGAGGGTGACCCGAAGGCGGCGGATTCCCAAGAGAAGGGGGAATCTTTAAGAGGTGGGGGCTGGACCCGAAGTTTCAAACATCCGGGTGTTCCTACGTATCCCATAAGGATAGGAATCAAGCCACACATAGTTCTTGAAGCGCGGCGCAACACAATCGGGCACCAGCGCGGGGAGGGGTGCGGGTCTGGGCCTCGCACCCAAAAGAAGCGGTATTTGATATTTCTTGTTTGTCCTTAAAGGTGGATGGTTTTTATTTGTGCAGCGACATGCCTGTGATTAAGAAATCCCTGGCGTCGCTACAATAATAAAGCCATGAAAGGCATTGATAAATGGCGTGGTTATTAACCAGCGCCCAATGTGAGTGTCCCCTGAGGAGAACATCACGATGCAGTGTCGTTTCTCTTCAGGCGGCCAAGACGATCACAGTTTACGGTTGTGTGGTAAGACTAGGCAACACAGTTTAAGGTCGTGTGGCTCGGACCAGGCAACACAGTTTAAGGTCGTGCGGCTCAGACCATGGAGGAATCCTCTTATTGAGATACGGCGGACCCAGCGGAGGTGGGGACACATCCCAGCCCTGCGGTCACGCACAATTCCAGGAGAAGGATCCTGGGATAGGGGCCTGCATATGTCTATCAACCGAGGGGTAGAGATGCTAGCCTCCAGCCATGCTGGGCCCAGAACGCGATTGTTCGGGCGACTCCTTCCTCCTCATGGGGACGAGGGTCTAGCTACACATGGCCCTTAGGGAGGACATTAGCATATATCAATGGTTCTCATATCGTGGGAGCCTCGAATGGCACCATTACCCTGGTTGGCCTGCCTAACGTGTAGAGGCGTACTGAGGGTCAGTATGAAGAGAGAGTGTCGAGTTCCTACTACAACGCACTGAGGCGGAGTGTGACAAGGACTGCTCAACCAATGTTCAGAGCCTGAAAGAGTTGACATGGCGATCAAGGATGTTGCTGACCCTATTCGCAACACAACATCCGATCGCGTCAGCCTAGGATGAGGCAAACAAACGAGCATCAACCGCTCAAGCGCAGGATTCATATCGATTTGCTGCCCAGGAAGGCCCAAACAAGAGGAAGCACGAGGCCCGACAAGTAACACAGGACTTGTCGGGATTGAATCAGACACTACAGGTCATAGACCGGATTACCCCAAAACATGCTAACAGATCACCGGAAAGGGTAGGAGGACTCACCTTGAGAGAAACCAAAGGACGAAAGATCCCCGTGATCAACCAAGAGACGGGGCTGGACCTGGAACACAAGCGTCCAGGCGGTCCTACGTATCCCATAAGGATGGGAATCAATCCATACGTAGTTCTTGAGAGGCAGTTTAACGTCTTGCGGGACGAAGTGCAGTTTAACGTCATGCGGGACAAAGTGCAGTTTAACGTCATGCGGGACGAACTGCAGTTTAACGTCATGCGGGACGAAGTGTAGTTTAACGTCATGCGGGACGAAGTGCAGTTTAACGTCATGCAGGACGAAGTGCAGTTTAACGTCATGCGGGACGAAGTGCAGTTTAACGTCATGCGGGACGAAGTGCAGTTTAACGTCATGCGGGACGGAGTGCAGTTTAACGTCATGCGGGACGCAGTGCAGTTTAACGT
Organism: Viscum album; assembly: GCA_963277665.1. Lineage (NCBI taxonomy): Eukaryota > Viridiplantae > Streptophyta > Magnoliopsida > Santalales > Viscaceae > Viscum > Viscum album. The sequence goes on from OY728145.1 coordinate 399,012,911, forward strand.
CATGCGGGACGAAGTGCAGTTTAACGTCATGCGGGACGGAGTGCAGTTTAACGTCATGCGGGACGAAGTGCAGTTTAACGTCATGCGGGACGAAGTGCAGTTTAACGTCATGCGGGACGGAGTGCAGTTTAACGTCATGCGGGATGAAGTGCAGTTTAACGTCATGCGGTACGGAGTGCAGTTTAACGTCATGCGGGATGAAGTGCAGTTTAACGTCATGCGGGACGAATGGACACTCAGGCAAAGTACTTCTTGAGGAACCTAGCGTTGGTGGGAGGAGTGACACGCTCACCATCCATAGTCCCTAGGGAGTACGCGCCATTGGGATAGACCTTGTGGACGACAAAAGGTCCCTCCCACTTGGCCTCCAACTTGGGCGGCTTCCTGCCAGGGATCATTAGTGCTCTTAGGGCCAGTACTAGGTCACCCTGCAGGAAGGAGCAGAGGCGAACCTTCTTATTGAAAGCTCGAGCCATTCTGCTTTGATGCTTCTCCAAGTTGTGCAAAGCGCGAAGCCTATTCTCATCCAGTGCTTCCAACTCGACTAGACAGGCTTCAGCAGCTCTGTCCGGCGCTTGCTGGTCGTAGACCGCAGTGCGCAAGGACGGTAACTGGATCTCGATGGGCAGGACGGCCTCAGCTCCATACACCAGGGAATAAGGGGTAATCTGGGTGGAATTGCAAGTCGTCGTCCGATAAGCCCAGAGGGCGTTGGGGAGCTTGTCCGGCTAACTCTTCTTGTTCTGACCAACCATATTTTGCAGAATGTTAGAGAGGGTTTTGTTAAACGCCTCAATCTGTCCATTCGCCTGTGCATGATAGCGAGATTTATGGTTCGAGCGAATGTTGTACTTGGCGTACAACTTCTTCAACTCGGCTGCTCGGAAATTGGCTCCGTTATCCGTGAGGATAGCGTGAGGCACCCCAAATCGATAAATGATGTTGGAGGTCACGAAGCCAGCGATAGAACAGGATTTGACCTCTCTGAGCGGAATCGCCTCTGCCCATTTGAAGAAGAAGTCTGTGGCGGTTAGAATGAACCGGCACTGGCGAGCCGTCGCCGGCGGGTAAGGTCCCACAACGTCCAGCCCCCAGATTGCAAAGGGCCAAGAATACCTGGTGGTATGGAGAGGCTCCGGCGGCCGATGCACAAAGTTCGCATGAATCTGGAACGCATGGCACTTCCTGGCATACTCGATGCAGTCATGGATCATGGAGGGTCATAAGTATCCCAACCTCCGAATCTGGTGGGACAGCTTCGGCCTAGTCTGGTGGGCACCACATGAACCAGCATGAACCTCTTGCATGACTCGTGGGATCTAAACTCCCTGAAGTCAACGGAGGAGAACACCATCAAATCCACGTCTATAGAGGATCTGCTCCAGGTCGGGACTGCTCTGGAGGACAAACTGCGATGCGCGGCGTCGAACTCGCTCGCACTCGGCCCGATCCGACGGGAGAATTCCCTGTTGGAGGTACTCAACCAAATGCGTCCTCCAATTAGGGGCTGGTTCGACTGCCATATCTGTGGTACTCGGGGCTCCAGGAACAGGGGCAACCGTGGTGAGATTACTTACCGATGGGCCGTGATCTCCCTCCGGGATAACGGGAGCGATGAGCCTGCGGTGCGTCACACGGATGATCAGATTGTCCTGTTCAGGCTCTGCGAGTGATGCAGCAAGGCTGGCCAAATCATCTGCTTGACCGTTCTGCGACCGGGGAATATGGACAATTTCTGGCCGAGAAGGGAACTGGGCCATCAGGAGGAGGGTGCACTCCAGCAATGGCACAAGTTCCGGCTTCCTGACAACATAGTCGCCATTGATATGCTTAACGACCAGCTCGGAGTCCCCTTTCACACACAGATGGGGCACGTCGATCTCGAGAGCTAACTCGAGGCCAGTGATGAGGGCATGGTATTCCGCCTCATTGTTGGTACAACCCTCTGACAACAGGAAAGAGTATGGTAGCACGAATTGCTCCGGGGTAATGAAGACGATACCCAAGCCCACTCTGTTGAGCTTAGGATTATCGAGTCTTCTACCGGTGGGGCTCCGGGAGGTACCGTCAAAGTGCATCTTCCAGCATGGATCGACACGATCGACCGAGAGAACGGCCTCATCAGGAAAGCCTAGATCCAGCGGCTGATCCGCGGAGGTTGGGTGAGCAGCCAGAAAGTCCGCCAATGCTTGCCCTTTGATGGCCTTCTGAGACAGATACCTGATGTCGAACTGCTGGAGAATCACATCCCACCGCGCTAGACGGCCAGTCAACATAGGCCGGCTCAGGATATAATTCAACGGGTCTACCCGAGAAACCAACTGTACCTCGTGGTGCTGCAAGTAGTGCCGTAATTTCTGTATGGCAAAAACGAGCGCCAGGCAGCTCTTCTCGATGGGGGAATACCTAATTTCCGCATCGAGGAGCATGCGACTGAGGTAATAGAGGCTATTCTCTATTCCGTCGTTGTTCTTCTGGGCGAGAAGGGAACCAAGGGACCATTCCAGGGCAGTCACATAAAGGACCAGCGGCTTCCCGGATACAGGCGGCATCAGAACCGGAGGTTGAAGCAGGTACTGCTTGATTTCCTCAAAAGCGGTCTGACACTCCTTATCCCATACATAGGTGGCACCTATCTTCATGAGCCGAGAAAAGGGCTTACACTTTCCGGCCAGATTCGCGATGAATCATCGTATATAGGCTAAGTGGCCTTGGAACCCTTGTAGTTCCCGAATGTTACCTGGGGGAGGCATCTGGCTAATCACCCTGATCTTCTCTGGGTCGATCTCAATACCCTGGTATCTTACCACAAAGCCAAGAAACTTCCCAGAGGTGACCCCGAAGGCACACTTCAATGGGTTAATCTTCAGGCGGTGAGACCGGAAGAAGCCGAACAATTTCTCAAGATCTTTGAGATGGTCCTGATGCTGCCGTGATTTGACCACCAAGTCGTCGACGTAGCATTCCACCAGTGTGCCAAGGATTGGATTGAATATGCGGTGCATCGCCCGTTGATAGGTGGCACCTGCATTCTTCAGGCTGAATGGAATGACCTGGTAACAAAATATACCTTGGGGGGCCCTGAAGGCAGTGAACTCCTCATCCTCAGGGGCCATCCCGATTTGGTTGTATCTGGAGTATCCATCCATGAAGGAGAGGGCTTGGAACCCTGCCGTGGCATCAATCAACAGCTTTGTCACCGGAAGGGGAAAATCATCCTTCGGACAGTGGCGGTTGAGATCGCGGAATTCGATACAGACTCTGATCTGCCCGTTCTTCTTCCTGACCAGCACAATGTTGGCCAGCCATCTGGGGTACTGAACTTCCCTCACGAAGTTGGCTTTGATAAGCTTGTCAACTTCGGCCTGAACCATGGCACCGTGGAATGGGTGCATCTTCCTGGGAGGCTGCTTGAACCCGCGATGGTTCGCCGGGAGACCAAGGCGGTGGACGACTACCTGAGGATCTAGCCCCGACATCTCGTCATAGCCCCAAGCGAATACATCACGGTGCTGTCTGAGGAAGTCCACGTACTGCTGCCGCTCCTCAGAGGGCATGGAGGCACTGACCAATGTGGATCTTGGATCTGCCTCGGTTCCAAGGTTCACCTGTACTAACTCATCGACCGTGGCGGAGACACCCTCCTCAAAGGCTGTGGGTGCATCTTCCACGTCCTCTCCACTCCGGGAGGGATCGTCCACAGGAGAGACTGCGTTGGAAACTGCATTGGGGCTACCAGATCCTGCTGGGCCGCTGGTGCTGGCATGGGTGGTCGCGGTCATCTCATCAGGAGACTCACAGGCCGTCGAGACCATGGCTACGTCCAACCGATGGATCGGGAGGACGTAAGCGTCATCCAAACTTTCCCAGGGATCACTTGCAACAGCGACAGGCTCAACCTCACCCGTCAGGATCTGCTTATCCTTGCTCTTGTAATAGTCCGCGTCCAGATAGCGGGCTTCACATGAGGCAAAAGGAGAGGCATCTCCCTGAAGCACGCCTACTCGACCATTGAGGGAGTATTTAAGGCATTGGTGGTATGACGAGGGAACCACCGCATGAAGGTGGAGCCATGGCCTGCCCATCAATGCGTTATACACAGTGTTCTGAGAGACTACCATGAATTCGGTGTTGGCAACCAGGTAACCGAACTGGGTCTTCAAACGTATCTTTCCTACCGGAGTTTGCTCGGTGCGGTCGTACCCCTGGATCCTGAGGTCGGAGGGGATCAAGTCATCCTCAGACAACCCCAATCTCCGGAGCGTCCGAGTTGGAATCAGGTTAATCCCAGACCCCGTGTCGACAAGACAACGCCGGACTTCAAGGCCATTGAACTGGCCAGTGACATACAACGGACGAATGTGCCCCTGTATAGGAGGGTCTTCATCCTTACCAGAGAACGAGATGACTGCCTAACATTCGGTGTTCTCAATCGCTTCAGCGTGACATGCCTCTGCAGCCGCGACCTCCGTCTCAAACTGGAGGGGGCTTTTCAGGGCTTCAGCGAGTGCCTCGCGCATCTCAGGTGACAGGCGCAGAGCCTCAAGGATGGAGAGCCTTGCTGGGATGTCGGCCAAGTGCTTCAGGACATCATACTTTCTTTCCAAGCGCGAGCCCCTGGTTGCAGGAGGTTGCTCTACGGTTGGATGCATGACGGGCCTCGCCGGTTAGACCGAAGGCCGACTGGTGCTTGGCGCATCTCTCTGTTCACTGGTTGCAGCCCGGGAAGTGGTCACCGTACTGGGGCCAGGAGGCCGGGATGGACTCGTGGCAGGACGGAGCTGGTCGCGGCGCGGCTGAGGCGGTTCTGCCTGGTCCCACACCACAAACGGTGGCGGAGGCGAATCCGTCATCCCCGGATGGGGGGGTTGTGCGCGCTGAGCTCGGTTTTGAGCCCGCTGCCTAGTCTCAGTGGCGTGCACGGCCTGGCTGGAGGTACCAACTGTCGTGCCCCAGCGACTCCTGTTGCTGCGGTTCCTCCGACGGTGGCGACGACCGGGGACACTAGGGAGGTCCACCTGGTGTTCTTCAACGTCGGGAACCGAAAAAAGATTTACCAGCTCGACGGTATTAACCGAAGCATACCCAACACTGTCATCGGACGAATCATTCATCACCGGGCGGATCCGAGGAGGGACCCCCATCTCCGGGGGCATAAAATTGCCGAGAGTGCGGGATAGTGGTGGAACTGGAGGGGCGCGCTCTTCCTTCTTGCGCCGCCGCCGTTTGCTCTTCTCGGAAAAGGCAGGCTGGGACGACGATGCCGAAGCAGCACCCGCAGATTCTGGGGGCTCAGGCTGATTCAAGCACGCACGGATGATTCCATGGGCGCGAAAGATCGTCTTGCATGCCATCCAGTTATTATACTTCTGGGATCCGCGGTCGGAGACCAGCTGCCATTCGTCCTTGTCGCCACTATCGTCATTTGATCCCACGAACACACTCGCCAGTTGTGCTGAAGCTGGGCCCAACCTGATTAAATTGTTGTTAATCTGGTCTAGGAGCCAGTCCTTAAACACGTAGCACCACCGGATGGTGTGCCCCAGGGCCCGATGGTAAGGGCAGTAGCGGGGGTTATCCGTGAGATGTGCCTCCTCTGGCCTCCAACACTCGGGCAGTCGCACGATCCTCTGCTCTGGGGTGCTCCGGAAATAACCGGGGACCTAATCCTCATGAAATGAGTAAGTCAGGTATCGCGGGGCCCTGGGAGCGTGGTCTTGACGAGGGGCTGGAGGGGCCTGCCAAGGAGGTGGACCCCGATTATCTCTCCTGGGTTGTGGCGGTACATTACGCGGAGGGGCCGGCCGGTTCTAGGGCTGCCGCTGCTGGGCCGGGAACTGAGCCTGTGGAGGCGGATTCCTGTGAGGCTGTGGAGCTGGCCTCACCGGCAGCAACTCCAACTACCTGGGGGCCTCTACCTGGGCAACAGCAGTGGGCTCAGCTCTGCTGACTCTCCTTGCAGGGATCATAGGAAGCAGCGGGTGTGCCTGACTGGCCTGTTTTAGGGCTTCCTCAAGACGTTGAGCTTTGTTTGAGAAGTCCCTGAACCCTCCAGGGTAATTCTGAGTGATCAAGGAAGGGACCAGCTCGGTCTTGACGTTCCCGATGCACATTGTCAGCAACTGCTCTTGAGTCAATGGCATGTCAAGGGAATACGTGAGACCCTTCCATCGGGCGACGAAATCCGCAACTCGCTCATCAGTCCATTGATTTCACTTAGAGAGGTCTAAGATACTCGTCTTCTGGGTCGTGTAACTGAACTGGTAGAGGAACTGTCTACGAAAGTCCTCCCAGCTAGTTATCGACCCGACGGGGAGCTGGCTGTACCAGACAAATGCTGGCCCTTCCAGTGTGTGGATAAAGCAGCGAAGCTTAGAGGCCTCCTGCTGCGCCGGAGTTCCCAACATAGGACCGCACCTCGAGTTGAAATGGGCCAAATGCTGTGGCGGATCTCCAGTCCCGTTGAAGGGGGCGAAAGTGGGGTTCCCGAATCCCGGAGGTGCCGGCATGTCGTCCACCCATGCTGGGTATGGCTTGCCGTCCGGTGGGATCGCCACTTGCCGAGTCTCCAAGGCTTCCAAGCGGGCGATGAGTGCCACCATCGGATCGTCCGGACATGGGTTCCAGTCCTGGCGAGGATCTCTAACCACGAGCGCATTGCATGGCTCTTCAATCGGGTCGTCGACCGGGTCGTCGAACTCGGCAGCTCGTGGGATGGCGGGCGGAGCGGCCCTTGGGGCAGCGGGAGGAATCCGAGCAAGGTCTCTCAGGTAGTCACGCCGCTCGGGAGGGTGTGGTGAGACATACTGCGCCCTCTTGTCATAGGCAATGGCCTATCCCCTGTCGGCAAACACAACATAATCACGGTTTCCCAGGAGAGTCTCGTCGAGGAGTGGTTGTTCCTGTCCCTGCTGTCCTGGCCTAGGATCACCGTAGTCAAGCCGCCGCTCTGCAGCGCGCTCGGCGAGGAGCTGGTCAACTAGATTCTTCTGCTCGGTGAGCTGTTGACGTAGCGTGGCCTTTTCGGGATCCTCCTCTGCCCTCTACATGGAGGCAGATGGGTTAGCGGGCTTTATAGCCCCGCCGTGCTCTTTAACTTTGCTGACGTTTCGTCTCAACGTCAGCGCTTCAGTGGGTGTGGGGAGACCCAGGAGGTTCCTCTGGTGATGAGTAACTCTCACCGATGGATCCAACAACGACTTTTCTTTGGGGGGAGATCCCCCGTCGAGAAGTTCCAAGCCGTTCCCCTCTCCCGACAGGTCAGCCATATTGACCGTTTCTGTCCCTGGGGATGTACCCTCAGGGCCACCCAGCGAGTCGGGCTATCGGCGAATCGCACTGAAGCGTAGGGCAGCGTACTGCCCCCATCCACGGATATACACGTGGGGGTGGCTTCCTCGATAACCTTGCGGAGCACTTCAAAACACTCAATGCATCATTGTTGGAGGGCCTCGTGGTGCCCAAATGACCCGGGGTGCCGAACCGCGGGGAGCGTGGCCAGGTCAATCTGACGGCACTGCTCACCAATATCATCCAGGTGTGCTCGACTCCAGGGATATGGCATTTGTAGGTGGTGAAGACGGGAGTGAGTCTCCCGGAGAGTCCGACGGAAGCATTCGAACTCATCCGGGGTGAGCGATTCTGGTGCATCAAAGTCCGGTCCTGCGACTGGCCAAAACTTCTCAGGGAAGTGACCCTCTACAAGGACGGTCCAGAAGCTCCACAAATCAAACTCGGGACCCAGGTATTCTTGGTCCCCTTCAGCGACTGGGAATGGACGGGGAACTGGTAGTGGTGCTGAGGCGGGCCACTGGGCCGGCGGGCTGGCCGGCGGTGAATACGGCGAGCAGGCCGATTGGCCTCCATGTCCCGGGCCGCCCTCTGAGGGTTGCGGTGCCCCAGCTACCACATCACGGTAGGACGGGCTGGCGAGCGAACATCCTGTCGTAGCGTCGGTGCTCGCCGAGGGTGCACTAGATCGTGGCTCGACCGTCGGTCCCCAGAAAAGGTCTTCGGCTTCTCCGATCGAGGCAGAAGGCGCTTCCGGAGGGGCCGGTACCAACCGCAAGCTTGATCCTTGGGGGTCTACCAGGCCCTATCTACTCCGGATATACCTTCGGAGAGAAGCGGAGATCACATCGATCTCTCTCTCGGGGAGTAAGAGGCTGACGTGCCGCATTCCTACCCCTGCCCTTGACTGGCAGGATCGGGGGGAGGGCTCTGTCGCCGAATCTTACTCCGCCTCTATATCAGAGAAACGAACCGGTCGGATCTCTGTCCGGAATTCCCTAACATTCTTCCTTCTACGTCGACGCCTCGCCTTCCTGCCCCTGGGTGGTTCTTCGGGGCATGGATGATCTCTGTCCTGGCGTCCTCTGGCCGCACTGGTGCTGGGGCCAAGAGGACTGGAAACAAAGGTGCGAGGAGCACCGGGACAGATATCAAAGGGGCCGCGGGGAGAGATGCTTCCGGGCAGGCCTCCGGGCCGGGATCGGAAGGTGGGATCACCCATGCCTCTTAGATCGGCCACACGGAGTAGACCCTGCTGGTGAATAGCGCTACCACGAGGTGGTCCGCGGTGGCTATTGCCTGTACCAGCAACCGGGAGAGTCAACCCAACCTGCCTTTGGGGCGGTCGGGGCCTCGATCTAGGTCGGGCATAGAAGTGCCCCTGCTCAGGATGCGCAGGGGCCTGGTGACTGGAGCCAGCAGTGGCTTGGGCCAACACGGCCGCTGTTGCTAGGGCCACAAGGTGGGAATCCTCTTCCGCTCGTGCCCGACGTTGGCGTCGGGACAGACGAGTCGGGATTAGCGGCACAGGCAGGTGGAGAGCCCGTTCTTCAACTTGAGAAGCCTGGCGGCGGTGTCGACGTGGCCTGGAAGGAGCCCTTATCTTGGATCCCTGGAGCGAATCTCAGATAGGGTGGTCCCGGACATCCTCCACCTCATCCACATAGGGGAGGGAGCTGTCGGAGCGTTCCGGGGATAAACTCCCGAAGCGGTTGGACGAAAAGGTAGGCAGCGGTGCCTCCCTGCGCGGCCCTTGGGGGCGGTGTTGGTGGCGAGGTGCAACTTCCTCGAGGTCTAGGCGAGCCATGTCCCTGGTGGGGATGACTCCCTCTTCCTCATATCTCCGCACCAAGTTGTTGATCACCCTTCTCTGGATGACCTCCGAGGGGGAGAGAGGGCGTGGTCGCCCCGCAGTTGCGGCTGCTGGGACGGCTGTGGAACGGGCGGGACCGCGCGGAGTAGCCGCGTCAGTGCTTCTCCTACCCCTGCGCCAGTGGGCGGGTGGCGATCGGGCACTGGAATGGGAGACCTGATTCCTGAAGACAGGGAGAAGAACCCATTAATAATGACAGGAAAAAAAATCGACAACCAATCATCCAGTGCCACCACGCCTTCCGTGTGGGGAACCCAGGCCATCGACGTCATGAGACGGAGTGCCCGATTTCCCTTCCCCAGCCCCTGGCGGGTTCCGTGCCCCGGTGCTGAATGCTCGGCCGGGCAACATGCTAGTCTTCCAACACCTCTGAAAGCTATCGGTCTTCGTATTAAGGAGAAGAGATTCACGTCGGGTTCACCATTTTCTGTTTCGGTGCGGATGTGCGTCGGGTTTCTGTTCCGACGCTATTCCGCCAGGACACGTTCGCGCGTGCGCCCGTCGACCCGAGGGGATGGGAGCGCGGCTTTTGGCCCCGGAGTCCCGCTTTCCAAAGGCGGGCGGCATCCGTCCCTTATTCAGGGACGTCTGCTCCTTGATCGAAACCGGGATGATGGGATGTCGGCTCCTCCTTCTGTGAACGTCTCCTCGGAACTCGTCGCCTAATCCGGGTCTCCCTCATAGATTTAAGAATGTTCGTGAATCTCGTTCCCGGCGCCATATCTTCATGGACACCAGTTAATTACGCTGCTTCTGCCCAGACGCTCCAAGGAGTCTGGTCGGGGCAGCAACCTGCGGTGAGGAGACCGGGTAGCTCTTGGTGTTGGGGGCGTGTCTTAACACTGCGGCTCTGCATGTCTGCCTTCCGTCCCTAATAGGGCTTCTCGAAGGCGTGATGGCCTGAGGCATCCCGCGCTGGGTGCGGGGAACTATGTTACCTGAGGTTTTTCTCAGCTTCCCATGTTTAACACGGGGTATGTCGCGAGTTTAACGTCCAGCGGGGACGGCATCAGACTGATCAACACGAGGAGTGGATCAGATGACAGAACCCCTTGCGGGGAACCTCCGATGCTGGGGCCAGCACATGGGCGGCTTCCCGAGTGAAGTGGAGTGGAATGAAATGGCATGACCCCACCGGGATGTGGCGGACCGGGTAAGGATCAGGATGGATGATGGAGTGAAGAGCTTGGACCCCGTAGAGGCTTCCTACGTACCGCGCATTAGCGCGGATCAAAGTCAACGTAGTTCGGATATACAGTTTAACGTCATGTCGGACGATGGCAAGCTGACTCACGAGGAGGTCGAGGCTGCCAGGCGGAGGATTGAACCGAACCACCTCACACAGAGGGGGATGGAACGGCCAGGTGGATCACAGTTTCACGTCATGATGGACGCTGGTGTTTGGGGCTTACACTCCAAGGAGGCCCATATGCGGAAAAGCTCAGTTGGAGAGGGACTTGGGCCGAAGGTGAGAGACCTCGATCCCTATCACGCCCTCTACTGGCTTCGGCAGTGGGGAAGCACAATGGAGATACACATGTGCAGTCCCCCACAAGGGCGGATTCATAGGTGAATCGACGCGAATGTGAACCCGGGAGGGGTCCACTGATGGACGAACCGACGTGAATACGACCGGGACGACCAGGTGGTGGGCTTGAACCTTAGGGAGGCTTCCTACGTACCTTGTTTAGGAGACATGGATCAAAGTCCACGTAGTTCATTCTGTCAGGACTTACGCACTGAGGCAACCTGAGTGCGACAAAGCTTAGTTGAAGAGGGACTTGGGCCGAAGGTGAGAGACCTCGATCCCTGTCACGCCCTCTACTGGCTTCGGGAGTGGGGAAGCACAATGGAGATACACATGTGCAGTCCCCCACAAGAAACTAGGGGTTTGTAATACCCTACCCTCGTGGGCGAAGGCCACTCCAATAAATCGTCCCTAAAGAGGGACAATCCCGACATCCCTACAGAGACGAGCGGGTGGGAGCCACATCCAAACTGGGGGGGGACCCTGCGTGCGAGGCACGGGATCGGGTGATGTGGACGGTTTAACGTCTTGCCGGACGAAGTACAGTTTAACGTCATGTTGGACGATGGGGTTTGGGGCTTACACCTTGAGGAGGACCATATGCTAGGCAGTTTAACGTCGTGCAGCTTGGACGAATGCAGTTTAACGTCGTGCGGGACGAAGGATGCTTGGAAGTTTAACATCCTGCAGCACAGACGAGGTACAGTTTAACGTCATGTTGGACGAAGATGCTTGGCAGTTTAACGTCTTGCAGCGCAGACGTGGTGCAGTTTAGCGTCCTGTAGGACGATGGATGCCTGGCAGTTTAACGTCCTACTGCGCGGACGAGGTGCAGTTTAGCGTCCTGCAGGACGATGGATGCCTGGAAGTTTAACGTCCTGCTGCGCGGACGAGGTACAGTTTAACGTCCTGCAGGACGAGTAGTTGCCGCCGATGGGTCCGTGCCACTTCGCGCGAGCCTGGAGGGCCGCACGGGAAGACAACGCACGGTGCGGGCACCCGGGATGAAGATCATCGGGCACCACGTAGGCGGGTACCCTCAGGGGGTCAAAGGGGGCGACCCTAGCGGTTTGCACGCAAAAGAGGAGCTTGGCGCGCAATACCACGGGTCGGCGCGCAATTGGGCGGGCTGGAGCGCAATTGGGCTAGCGCTTTGCGCGCGGAAGACGAATATTGCGCGCACCGGGCCTCTGATAGCGCGCGGGGGCAACGACCCATTCTTTAACGAATGACCACTTAGTAAGGGGGGGGGGGGGTGCGCGCAATCGGGATGGATTGCGCGCACCTCCGGGGGGAAATTGTGCGCAAGAGGCTTCTTTTGCGCGCGAAGGCCTGCGGGTGAGGAATTGGTCAAAGTAAAGAAGCCAAAGGGGTTGCGCGCGAAGGCGAACCCCGAGGATTGCTTGCGCGAAATAAGGGAGGTTACCTGAAGATCGGCATTGCGCGCGGAGGGGGTGGGATTGCGCGCACGAGCGACCCTTCGAATTCTGGCAACCTTCAAAACGTCGGGGGTCGCCTTGTATTTATAGGCAACCCTGGGCGTGCAATTCGGCTCACGGGGGCGCAATTCGGTGCGCGGGCGCGCAATTAGGATCGGGCGCGGAATAGGGGCCCGGCATGGAAGAGGTTCGCGCCCGGGCGTCGGGCGCGGAAAATTCCGCGCCGACTCGGCCCATTGCGCGGATCCCGGAAGGATTGCGCGCGCATAGCCAATATTGAGCGCGGGCCTCCGAAATTTCGCACAAGGTCTTCGGGCCTTCCGAAACATGCTTCTGACGCCAAATATGACCTCGCTTTCCTCATCCGGAACTTCGTTGGAGGAGAAACGGACTTTTCCGGCGTCTATAGAGAAAACATTTTCTTTTAATGCGATGGATCTTTTTCCCACGTTGGTAGGGACTTGTTGAACCTATACGATGAAAAAGATCATAAAGCCAACATGCACAAGTAGAGAGATGACACAACACTTTTTACTTGGTTCACCACTAAGGGCTACATCCAAGGAGCATACGCCAACTGGTTGTCGGTCATACCAAATTACACTAAACTTCACTAGCAGTGTATTACAGAGGTTTGGGCACAATCACTCTGTCCCAGGTTCACTTCTTTTACAAAGGTTTAGGGATAGCTGACTACATCCCTCGGGGCACTCCTGTTGACTCCCCCTGGTTCACTGCCTTCGGTGAAGTCCCACTAAGTTTATAGACATGAAGGTCTCTTCATCGTTGGAAAAGAATGCATCCTCTATTGTATGTAGATGCTCTGTTGAAGTCCAACTCTAACCAGTAGACGAATCTCACTTTGCACCAAGGGTACCGGGAAATCTCCTAGATTTCATGCAGCTTCAAAAAGACAGTCGTACTTCAACAACACCTGACACGCTTCCCCAAGCCGGCGTTCAAGTTTCAAAGATGGCACACAAGTTATAACTGGCATGCAAGTCCACCTCAATGACTTGTGCGACACTCAATTCTACAACTTCAAACTTGTGCGACCCACATTCCTTTTCACCCAAACCGGTTTTGGCTCACAAAAGAAAACTGTCGTGAAACTTATACTTGCACGACCCACCACCACTTGCGTGACCACTTCACCTGCGCGACGGGAGCACTGGACTTTTCTAAGTCTCAAACTTTTTTTTTCAAATTAGGAGGGGTGGTCTTATATTTATTAGAAAAATGGACACCCTGCGCGGTGGCGTGTAAGCCTCCTCTCAGTGCACAAGTTCCGACATGTAACTCCAACCTCCCTAGCCTCTGTCGCGCTACTCACTTGTGCGACCACACCAATACTTTCGAGACCCTATTTCCTTTGCCATATTTTGAAGTTCTAATCTTGAAAAACATATGGCGTGCAACTTTTCAATCCTCCTAGGCACCGGTGTGCAAGTCTTTTCTCAGCGCGCAAGTCACTTGTGCGACACATGTCTGGCACGCAAGTCCCTTTATGAAAAAACATTGTTGTCCCCTTTTGTAAAATTTGATGTCTAGAAATTTTGCAAACACTAGAAAATGATTCCATCATCAATGTAGTTATCTTGTTGACCTATATGAGAACTTTTCTGGAGCACATTCTGACCTTTCTCTGAGGATTTACAAAAAACAAAAACCATTCTCTAATTGATGAATAAATTACCATGGTTCCAACAATCTCCCCCTTTGGGTCTGTTGTCAATCAGGAAATAAATTCAATAGATCACCATCCACATGCAGACCGAAAATAGAAGAATCAACTCAACCAATACTCTAAGTCTACGTGAGCAATGCTCAGTGTAGAAAATAAGAGAGAAATATTGAATTGGGATCCCATCCATTGAAATCCTTCTAATCCTATCACCTACATGCCTGAATTACATGCCTAAATTTATTCCTTTCTCCCCCATTGACAATAAACCCAAAGATCAGTAATTGTTCATTATTTTGCTCAAACCACACTCCCCTAGATAGTATCTCCCCCACAAACCTGCATCGCATCCATAAACAGATTAAAAACAATTAACATAATAGGGGATAAAGGATTTTTGTAACCTACCTATGCACTGGGAGGTGGCCGAACACCGAGGTTCAACCGATGCTTCTAAAACATAGCTCCTAACAGTGGATTGGTTCGGATATCAGCCACTTTCTCATCAGTTCCCTCATGATCCATTCTAATCACTCCTTGCTCAACTTTTTCTTTGCAAAAGTGAGATGTTATTTCAATATGTTTTGTATGAGAATACTGAACAGGGTTATTCGTATGATCAATTGCTCTCTTGTAATCAATATAAATAACCATTGGTTGCTTCACCTCATCACCAATATCTGTTAGTTGTTGCTTCATCCATAGCAGTTGAGTGCATGCCTTTGTTATAGAGATATATTCATCTTCAGCAGTACTAAGAGAAGTACTTTCTTGTTTCTTTCTCAACTAGAAAACACATTAATTCCCAATGTAGAATGATTCACCACTGGTGGAATTTTTTTCCACTACATCACCAGCCCGGTCAGCATAAGAACATGCTGATAATTCATTGTCTCTTCCTGCATTAAAGTATAACCCACAATTGTGAGTACCTTGAATATACCTCATGATTCTTTTTACTGTTGTCATATGTTCCTCCTTTGGATTACTCTAAAAGCGGGCTGCTAGACAGTTTGCAAACAAAATATCTGTCCGTGTCACTGTCAGGTACAGTAGGCTCCCAATTATCCTCCTTTACATAGTGGGGTATACATCTGCCCCATCCTCATGCTTTCCATGTCTGGTTCCAACTGTAATTGGAGTTTCTATTGGTTTGAATTCTTGCATATTAAACTTCTTTAGCAGCTCTCTTGCATACTTTTCTTGAGAAATCAAAGTGTAATCCTTATTTTGAATCACCTACAGCCCCAAGAAATATGTGAGCTCCCCAATCATAGACATTTTAAATTCTGATTTCATTTGATTGGAAAATTCATCCACTGATTTCTTCCTGCTGCCACCAAATATGATATCATCAACCTAGACTAGAACCATGAATTGATCTTTTGGAGAATTCTTCACATATAAATTGTTATCTACTCCTACTCTTTTGAATTCTAGATTCTTGAGATAAGAGTCCACCCAATAATACCATGCTCATGGTGCCTGCTTCAAACCATGTAGATTATTCTTCAGTTTGCAGACCTTTGTTTCATCAGTAACAAGAACAATACCCACTGGTTGTTCGATGTAGACTTCTTCTTCGTGAACACCATTCAAGAATACTATCTTGACATCCATTTGATATACTTTATATCCTCTTTGGAGTGCCATGGTAAAGAAAAGCATGATTGAATCCAGTCTAGCCACTGGAGAACAGGTTTCTTCAACATCAAATCCTTCAATCTCGGAATATCCATTACATACCAGTCGAGCATTGTTTCTAATAACACTTCCATGCTCATCAAACTTGTTCTTGAAGATCCATTTTGTACCAATCACATTGTGAACTTTGGATATCTAGACAAGATCCCCTGTTTGATTCTTGTCAATCTGATCTAACTCTTCATTCATGGCTTTCACACAAGATTCATCCTTTGTAGCTTCTTTGAATGAGGATGGCTCCACAACTGACAGAAATGTAGATTGTGTGTTATTTCTCATCCTCCTTGTTTGAGTGGGTGTACTACTATTCCCAATTATGTTAAATGAATCAATCTCAACTCTATGATTTATCCTATGTGGTTCAGTTGTATTCTCTCCAGCCATAGATTATTTTTCAGATTCTTCTTCTGAGTCAACATAATGACGTGACTGTTGAGTGTTTTGTACAGCTTCTTCTATTTCTGTATTTGTATTTTCTCCACTTTCACATTCATCCTTACTTTCTATCACATCAGTATATTATGTACTTGAATCATTTTTAGTTTTCTATTCAATTATCTTAACATAACTGCTTTCCACAATCCTTCCTAATCGTCTGTTGAAACACTTGTATGCTTTGCTGTTCATTGAGTATCCAAGAAAAATTCATTCATCTGTATGGTCCCCAAACTTCCATTGATTTCATTCTTTGTTCTTGAGGAAGCATTCACTTCCAAAAACATGAAAATATTTCAACGAGGGATTACTTCCAAGACACAATTCATATGGTGTTTTTGTCTCACCCATATAAAGTCATGTTCAGTCTTGAATATAAACTAAAGCTTGAACAATAACTTTCAAGTAATGTCATGGAATACGACTCTCAATCAGTATAGTTCGTGACATGTTGTTCACTTGTCGATTCCTACGTTCAACAACTCCATTTTGTTGTGGAGTTCTCACAAAAACTACCTCATGTTGTATCCCATACTTCTCTAGGTAATTTTCAAATTCAATGGATGTGTATTCCCCTCCATTGTCAAATCACAACACTTTGATTGTTTGTCTAGCATCATTCTTGGAGATTCACTGATATGTTTTCATGCAATCAAGAACTTGTCGTTTCCTTTGAATGACCATAACACATTCCATTATACTATAATCATCTATGAAGAGGAAAAAGTACATTTCTCTATGATTTACGACAACATTTATCGGCCGACATACATCTGTATGAATTAGATCAATAATATGAGATTACCTTTTTGTCTTTGGCCATTATGAACTGCAGACCAAATTTCCACGAATGCCAGCATCACAAGACTTTTCATGCTCACGCTTAAGGTTGAGAATTTCCATGACAATCCTAAGTTTTGATATTTTCTCTGTGTCTTTTTGATTGATATGTCTCAGTCTCTAATGCCACAAATTGTTTTCTTCTTCAACAGTCATGTAGCAAACATTTTCTTTACTATCAACCTGATACATTTTGCCTTCTGTTCTGTATCCCATCATTATTGAATTTCCTATCTTTCCCTTGATAGTACAACCTTTCTAATTAAAAAAAATATAAGTACCGAGTCACATAGTTGACTCACGCTAAGTAGATTATGACGTACGCCATCTACATAAAGGACTTCAGTCTTCTTTAGCTCTCCATTAGCTAATTCAGTACTTCCACTGCCTTTGATTTTCAGAGATCCATCATTCCAAAATCGTACTGTACCATCAACCTTACTTTTGATATCTGTTAATAGGCCAGCATTACCTGTCATATTTGATGAACAACTGCTATCCAGAATCCATGTACTGTTGCTTTTTGTAGTTTTGAGGGCCACCTCTGCAAGGTTGGATTTCTTGATCTTCCTCTTTTCTTTCCAAGAGATATTGGATTGAGTATAATATATTGATTACCTTCTAATTATTTCTTCCACATAATCAGAGTCTTCATACCCATAATATTCTTCTAGAGTAGAAAACCTATTTGTGAAGAAACACCATCAGGAGAGTGGATATTAACCTATCTATGAGAGTTGTATGAATCTATTCTATCAAATCTATGCATGCAATACATAGATTTATGGACAAAGATAAAAGAATGAAAAAAGTATCCATAGATACTATTTCTTCTATAAGGTGGGTGATATGATGTCGGTCTCCCTTGTTGATGTCCTAGATCTTCCCCATTCAAGTAGCACTATT
The DNA here is from genome assembly GCA_963277665.1 of Viscum album. Taxonomy (NCBI): domain Eukaryota; kingdom Viridiplantae; phylum Streptophyta; class Magnoliopsida; order Santalales; family Viscaceae; genus Viscum; species Viscum album. Next base: position 399,030,610 of record OY728145.1, read on the forward strand.
CCTCTTTGTAATATGACATGGTATGGCCCAGATAGCCACAAAACTGACACTTCATGAGAGGGAATGTCTTATCTCTTGAATTTCTCCATATGAATTCTACCTTGGGAGAATAATTGGACTGCCTGTCATTTCTGAAAGTTTGAGGATAATTTTCAGTTCCTCTTTTAGTTTGGATTGAGGGTTTCTTTTTCAGCACATCAGTAAATGTTTCAATATGCCCAACTTTTATCTTGTATTTATTTTGGCTCTCTCAACTTCCAGCAGTTGAAGTCTCTACTTCACATCCAATTTCACTCTTTCACATGCAAGTGGGTCTTTGATCGTTCAAGATTTTTCCAACCCCATCTAAACCACACTTGGCTCTTGCCAGTAATTCTGCATATGATAATCTTCCAAAATGAATTTTCTTCTTACCCTCATTTGTGGTTGATTTTCATTCTATTTTACTCTTAAGAGCATTAACTTCTTCCTCAAGACTCTCAATTGTCTTGGACTTCTCTTCTAGTTTGGATGAATGTTAATTTATTACCTTTTCTTGTTCATCAATTCTAATCTTTAGTTCCACAACGTCATCTGGGTTTTAAGGATAGAAGACTAAACTATCACTAGTTCTTCTAATCGTTCAATTTCCTCTTTAAGCTCATCAACAGATTTTGATGATTCATCCACCATTTCCTTTCTCTTATTTCATCTCTTAAATTTGATCTCAATCTTTGAAAATTCATCCTTAATTTTAATCTTTTGATCACCATTAGGTGTAATATGATAATATCTGCCTTTATTGATTGAGGGTTAAAACCTTTCAATGGTAGTCATCATGGAAGCATGGTTTCCTGTTTTAAATTCTGGTTCTTATTCTTTACAAAATTCAATATCCTCATTTTCTTCTTCACAGAAAACACTCTTCTTCTGTATTTTCTTTCTAGATTTGAAGTCTCCCTTTTTGAAAAACCGTTTTCAAGGCTTCTCAATGTCTTCAGCTACGCTAACATCATCATCAAGCTTTCTTTGGAACTGAGAGGCAATGTTCCCTACTCTTCCATAGAAAAACCATGTTAGGGGTAGCATACCTTTAAATTTACCTTTTCTTTTCTTCAGCTTCTTGGTGATGAGAAAAATAATTTCTTTTTTCTCATCATCTTCTCCATTACTATCTTCTGAAATTTTAATTTTGTCCATGGATTTGAATTCCATTTCCTTGATTACATGTGTCGTAGCATCATTAGGTTTTACTCTCATGTCATATGCCACTATACTACTTAACAGATCATCCAGAGATAGATTAGAAAGATCACTTTCTTCAAGGGCTAACACATTTTCATTTAACATTGAAGGAAGTCTTATCAAGATTTTCTTAACAATATCAATGTCTTTGATTTCCACTCCAGGACGTCGAATTGCTCCTACAACTTTAGTAATTAGATTGAAGAATGAATCTGCATTCTCATTAATATGCATCTTTAGATCATCAAACCTGCTGTGTAAGACTTGAAGTTTCTCCTCCTTCACTTTATTGTCTCCTTCATAAATTTTTTCAAGTTTATCCAACATAGACATTTCTGAGGTGCAACTCATCACCTTCAGGTTGATCTGATCTAAAAGAGCTGTAGTGATATAATTTTGAGCTTTAGCATCTGTGTCGTAAACGTTCCTGTCTGTATTAGTCATAAAAAGCATAGTTGGATCGGTACCTTTTATTCCTTGCATGGTAGAAAATAGAACTTCCATTACGAGGGATCTTAAATGAGATTTCATTATATTATTCCAAATCTAAAAATTAATTACATTGAAGAGTGGTACACCCCTAGTATTGACTGCATTCTCCATGATGACAAAGGACAGATCTAACACCAATAACCTTTACACATTTATACCACTTGTAGGACCCCGAGACACCCTGAGAGCGGAGGGGGGAACCATGGTGACAAATTTTTCTTTTAATGTGATGGATCTTATTCCCACATTGGTAGGAATTTGTTAAACTTATAAGATTCAAAAGATCAAAAATCCAACATTCACAAGAAGAGAGATGACACATCACTTTTTACTTGGTTCACCACTAAGGGCTACATCCAAGAAGAATACATCGACTGGTTTTCAGTCGTACCAAATTCCACTAAACTTCACTAGCTATGTATTACAGAGGTTCGGGCACAGTTACTTAGTCCTAGGCTCACTTTCTTTACAAAGGTTCAGGGATAGATCACTAAGTCCCTCGGGTCACTCCTGTTGACTCCCCCTAGCTCACTGCCTTTGGTGAAGTATCACTCAGTATATAGACGTGAAGGTATCTTCATCATTAAAAAATAATGTATCCTCTATTGTATGTAGATTATCTGTTGATGTCCAACTCTCCCCAGTAGATTAATCTCACTTTTCACCGAGGGTACCGGGAAATCTCCTAGCTTTCGTGCAGGTTCAAAAAGACGAGCATACTTAAACAACACCAGGCGCACTTCCCCAATCTGGCACGCAAGTTTCAAAGATGGTGCACAAGTTATAAATAGCACACAAGTCCACCTCAATGAATTGCGTGACACTCACTTCTACAACTTCGAAATTGTGCGACCCACATTCCTTTTCACACAAACTAATTTTGGTTCGCAAGGGACAACTGTCGCACAACTTATTATTGTGTGACCCACCACCACTTGCGTGACCACTTCACCTGCCCAACGGGAGCACTGAACTTCTATAAGTCTCGAACATATATTTCCAAATGAGGAGGGGTGGTCCTCGATTTATAGGAAAACTGGACACCCTACCCGGTGGCATGAAAGACTCCTCTCGGCGCGCCTGTTCCAGCGTTCAAATCCAACCTCCATAGCCTTTGTCGTGCTACTCACTTGCACGACCATACCAATACTTGCGGAAACCTCTTTCCTTTGCCATATTTTGATGTTCTGATCTTGAAAAACATATGGTGCACAACTTTTCAATTCTCCTAGGCACCGACGCGCAAGTCCTTTCTTAGCGTGAAATTCTCTTGCGCGACACATGTCTGGTGCGCAAGCCCCTTTACCAAAAAACATTATTTTCCACTTTTTTCAAATTTTAGCACAAGAAATTTTGAAAACACTAGAAAACGATGCCATCTTCAATGATCTTATCTTCTTGACATGTATGAGTACTTTGCTAGCACACATTCTGAACTTCTTATGAGGATTAACAGAAAACACAAAACATTCTCCAATTCATGCATAGATCACCATGGTTCCAATAAAAAAAGCCTTTTAAACTTGAACTTTAGTATAATATGGAAAAAAATAAAATGAAATAATGCCATTTACTTATTCACATGGATATTCTACAAGTCGAATAATCACATGAATTATCAATAACCACATTCATAATGATGGAATGCATAATTGGAGACTATCATAACCACATAGTCAAAGCATTGTGCCAAGAATAAAAATAAGATTTTTTCAAGGCCCTGTGCCAAGACAGTAGTTTCCCTCACCAGACCTACCGATGCATCGAGGAGCTATAGAGGGCTCCACCCGTCACTTACTAAGTCCAAATCATTCCTCATATGAATAGGTTTAAACATAACATAAAAATTTGTATTAAAACTAGCATATATAATGTCAATACTTTATCCATAAACCCTGAATGGTATAAAATAACACATCCACAGTCAAACATATCACAAAACTATCAATACAGTATGGATGTTTTGTATCATAATATATCAACTTCAAAAAAACTTAAAATCCATCAAAGGATGTTGACATAGATGAAATGAAAACCTTTTTAGAGAAATATCTCTTTCTATTTTGAAATCATATTAATGTCATGACATTAGAAAAGAAAACATTTATATGTGAAAATATTTTTTGAAGATTTTAAGGGAAGCTTCGAGGATGCTATAATGACATAAAATAGCCACACTTTCCGTATAAGTTAAGAACACATTCTTACCTTAAATTTGTCGAAAATGTTAAAAACTGACTTGTTTGGAAAATAATGGAAAGATTCCATTAAAAACATCAAAGGTCAAACAAGGGAATAAATTTCCTTAACCCATAGTCTCAGAAATAGTAAAAAAAATTTGAAATACATTTTTAAGAAACATGGATGTGGATGATGAAGAGGTCCCAGAAGATAATTACGTATAAAAAACCTCATATAATAAAAAAAGATTGTAGAATTAACCCTTACCTTGTACTTTTCCTTGTTCGAGGGTAGTTCAACCCCTATATAATGGTGAAATAATTCTTATTTATTTATACGAGAATAATATACATTAATATGATATCATATATGATCTTTTAACATTTCTTTGTTAATAATATCTTTGTATTATCTTTGTTTCGGTTATTAACGGATTCATTTTCCTTTATATTATTTGTTATGTGAGTCATATTTTTTATGGATTGGATGTATATTATTCATATCCAAAATTATATCAAGTCTTTAAACATTATTTTTAATCATCTAATGAAAATTACTCTTAAATGGATACGAAGGGGAATGAATCTCATCGCGTTCGTGGAGACAATAATCCGTATGTACGCACGAGTGACAATATCATTCTTTTGATATTAAAATAATATAAAATTGGATGGTATATCATATAAATAATCATTATCATGTTATATTTATTATTTACATCAATTACACATCATTATTATACCCATCCAAGTAATAATGTATTGAATAACAATTACACCACAACATGGAGACGGTAAGCCTTACGTACGCACGTATGGTGACATGTCATTCAAAGGATGGATAGAATAATGAATTTGGTTGTAACATATTTATAATAACATCATAGTATATATAATATACCATAGTTTTTATTTTAGAATGGAAACAATAGAGAAAAATGAAGTGGAAGAAGAATGGAACTTGAAAGAGGTGGTGAGATATTTACCTCTTCTTCAGGTTCTTACTTTTGATTTGATAAAAAGGGATTTTTATGATGGAATTATGACTAAATTAAGGCCTCTAGGATGAAGTGAGGGATGTTGAGAGGATATTTGGGCATATGTTGGCTGAGAAAAATGGCTTTGAAGGTGTGAATTAGAGAGAAGGTGGAGTTCCCTTTTATAAGAGGGGTGAGGGGCACCTTAGGAAAAGCTAGAAATAGTATTTTATAATAAAATAATTTTCGGTTTATAGTGGCTCAAAATGGATTATTTAAATTCAAAGGTGGGTATGGGTTGAAAAACACTCAATAAATAGGTTTTATAAAGGTTTGGGTCACTCTATTAACTTTATCATTTAGATTTAACTCTTAGTTTAATAGTTTGTCATTTACCATGTCTCTTTGTATTTTATATTATATGGATACTAAACTTACAATATAATTCCAAGAGAACCCCAAGTGGTTCATTAATTATAATCCTAAAATTATATAAGTCATTTTTCCAATCCTTAGATTTTTAGCAATATAATATCAATTAATAATATAATATTTGTTTTAAAAAATCTTTTAGGTCAATTTTGACACTATTGGGTATTTGGTTTTTTTGTAAATTCATAACAACATTATTACTTTGAGAAAAATTTATCTAACCAATCATAATATGTCATATTAACCTATAAAATCAGTGGAATTCATAAAAAGTCTCAAATTACATTTATTTGGATATTTATAATATCAATTATTTTAATATTTCATTTATTAGGTAATTACTGCATAATCACTGTGTCAAAACTAAATTGAATTATTTAATGTCTAAGAAATATAAATAAAATATCATTATGTTGTAAATATTTCTATCTTTCTAATGAATATTTATAATCGAATTTATCTTATGTATAACCCAATATTAAAAATATTTTTGTTATTAAACTTTGATTTTAACGCTTTTTACTCTTCATTGAATTAAATAATTATAAGTGTCCTAATATAATCCAAGTAGACCAAAGAGGTTCATATTTTATTCCTAAGGTTTTTTTGGTCTAACTATACTGATCCAATAGAATTAGGATATGTGTTAGGGTAATAATAATATCATTTTTACCCTTCATTTCCCTATTTACTTTTAATCGTGGCAAATAAAAGTAAAAATTTACTATTCACCAAAAATTATTTTTATCTTATTGAACCACATTTTATTCCTTGATTTTAACTGCGTCTCTCAGAATTTTGAAATTCAACTCACAGAAGTGGTAAACTTAAGTTTTATGTGATTTTGCAAATTCTCCTAGGAGGTGGGTAAAAGACGACGAAAAGATCAATAAATTTTTTATATATGTAAAATTATTATAAACTGACTCCAATGAATTACATTGAACATATATAGGATTTATGTATCAATTTGGACCTAAAATAAAATTAAATAATTTTTTTTAAACTATAACTAAGTGCTTTTCGCTGTTAATCAAAAATTGAATGTTTTCAGAAAAATAAAAAAATTCGCCCTAAGCTAATTTTGATATTCCGAATCCAAAAATGAAGTCTATTTTGAAAGATAAAATTTATAAAATTTCAAAAAGTGGTTATTACTATTCATAATGGATAGTTTTATTTGTTGTGGTGTGTTAGAACTTGAAGTTGCATACAACACATGATACAATGTTATTCAAGGAGAAGTGTACTGTAGAAGCTTGGGGTGTTATATTTTCCCCTCCTTAAAATAATTTCATCTGCAAAATTTCTTGAATATAACTGCATAAAAAAACTCAGGTGGTTCTTCATCATAAGTTCTTCGGGTACCCATGTTTCCTCTTTCATCTTATGGTTTCTCTATAGAACTTTTACTAGATGAGTCGTCTGGTTTCTAAGCACTCGTTCTCTTTTATCAAGAACCTTGACAGGCTCTTTGCAAAAAGATAAATCAGGTTCCGGTTCTAATTATTCATAGGTGAGTACATGCATTGGGCCAGGCATGTATTTTCTCAATAGTGATACGTGGAACACATCGTGGACTTTGCAGAGACTTGGAGGCATTGCAAAAAGTTAAGCTACATCCCCAATTCGTTCTAGAATATAGAATGTTCTGATGTACCTAGGACTCAATTTTCCCTTCTTACCAAAACCTATAACACACTTCCATGGAGATACCTTCAAGAAAACTTGGTCTCCTACCTAAAATTCCAAATCCTTCCTTCGGTAATCAGCATATCTCTTCTTCTCACTTTGTGCTGCTTTGATGTGGTTTTGGATTACCTTAACCTTTTCCATCATTTCCTCCACCAGTTCTGGGACTACATGTTTTCTTTCACCAACATCATCCCAACAGGTTGGAGTGCGACATATCTTTCCATATAATGCTTCATATGGTGCCATCCGAATACTTGAATGGAAGCTATTGTTATAGAAAAATTAAACCAGAGGTAAATATTGATCCCGCATTCCTTGAAAGTCAAGTAAGCATGATCTCAACATGTCTTCTAAGGTTTGAATAGTCCGTTCTGATTTTCCATCAGTTTGAGGGTGGTAGGCAGTGCCCAAACAAAGTTCTATATCCAGGGATTTCTGAAGACTTTTCCAGAATTGTGATGTAAAATGTGGATCACGATCAGAAAAAATTGATATGGGTACTCCATGAAGTCTCACTACTTCATTAATATATAGTCTTGCCAGACGTTCAAGTGGTAGATCATCTCTTATAGCCGGAAAATGTGCTGATTTGGTAAGACGATCAACAATGACCCATATTGCATTGTTCCTTCTAAGAGTCTTTGGTAGTCCCATGACAAAGTCCATCATGATATTATCCAATTTCCACTCAGGTATGGGAAAAGGTTGCAATACTCCTCTAGGCTGTTTCCTTCCAGCTTTCACTTGTTGACAAACCACACATCTTGACAAAAAATCAGCAATCTCCCTCTTCATGTTGTCCCACCAAAAATTTTCCTTCAAATCTCTATACATCTTAGTGCTATCAGGGTGTATAGTGAAATTAGAACTATGAGCATTATCCAACAATTCCTATTTTAGATCAGGTATATCGGGGACACAAAGTCTCTTTCCAAATTTCAAAATTCCATCTTCATATACGAAGTTACTCAACCTCCCATTATTCAGAACTTTAATCTTCTTTTGAAACTCTTCATCACCTATCTCATAACTCTTTATCCTTTCTAGTAAAGATGGTTTGGCAACCATTTGAAAAAGTATTGATGTTTCACCTTTCATGGTGATTCCCATATACATATTTACTAGATCCATATATATAGGATCCATTTAAACTCTCATCTTGTTAAAAAATCCATTATCCTTTCTGCTCAAAGCATTTTCCACCTTTTTTCCTTCCCCGTGCCTCATGTTGAGTTCTTTCTGTGAGATAAGATATTTCAAAATCTTGCGATTGGTATATATCTCAAATTTTTCACCATAGAGATAGTGTCTTCAAATCTTAAAAGTAATGATTACAGCTGCTATATCAGGATCAAGAGTAGGATAGTTTTTCTCATTAATTTTCAGCAGTTGTGATGCATATGCAATAACCCTATCATTCTGCATCAAGACACAACCAAGTCCTTTCTTCGATGCATCTCTTTAAATAACGAACCCATCATTCCCCGATGGTAGAGTCAATATAAGAGAATTGAATAATCTTATCTTCAGTTCTTCAAAACAATCTTCACACTCTTTTGTCCAAAAAAATTTAACCCCTTTTCGTGTGAGCTTTGTTAATGGGTTAGCCAATCGGGCAAAATTCTGGACAAAATGTTCATAATAACCTGCTAAACCAATAAAACCGCATACCTCAGTTATAATTGTATGTTTTTTACATTTATGGATTGATATTTTCTTAGAAGGATCAATGGAGATTCCATCCTTAGCGACAATATGGCCAAGAAAAAAAATCTCCAGAAGCTAGAATTCACACTTGCTAAACATCCCATATAATTCATGTCTTCTAAGCGTCTTCAGGATAATGCGCAATTGATTTTCATGATCTTCATAGATTTTTTATTGTAACAAGATATCATCAATAAATACCACTATAAATTCATCAAGATATTCCTTGAAAACAATATTCATTAGATCCTTGAAGACAAAGGGTGCGTTAGTCAATCCAAAAGGCATTACAGTAAACTCGTAATGCCCGTACCTAGTTCAAAATGCTATCTTCAGAATGTCTTCCTTCTTCACACACAACTGATGGTATCCAGATCGAAGGTCAATCTTTGAAAAGTATTGAGTTCCATGTAGTTGGTCAAATAAATCATCAATTCGGGGTAGGGGATAGTTGTTCTTCATTGTTATAGCATTGATCTCCATGTAGTCGATACATAACCTCATAGATCCATATTTTTTCTTAACAAAAAGGACAGTGGCTCCCCATGGAGAAACACTAGGGTGAATAAATCCATTATTACTCAATCCCTCTAGTTGCTTCTTTAGTTCCAATAATTCCACAGTGTCCATTCTATATGTGTCTTTGATATGGGACTTCAACCGAGAATTAAGTAAATTGAAAACTCAATTTCTCGTTCTTGAGGATGTCCAGGTAAATATTCTGAAATCACATCAACATATTCTTTCACAATAATTAAATCCTATATTTGAACATTCCTTTCCTCACCCATAGTTATTTAATTCTCTTCCTCCACAATAATTGAATTTAGTTGAGCTACTGGGGGTGTATCTTGATAAGAATCAGGTGGTGACTATTATACTCTAAAGATAAGGTGTTCTTTATCATCATCATCAAAAATAGTAACCTCATTCTTCTTACAATAAATTTTCACATCATGGTCCGAAATCCAATCTATACCAAGGATTATATAAAATTCAATCATGGGTATGACGATGAGATCATCTAATAAAGGACATTTATATGCTTTAAAGGGAACAGATTCACAAAACTTTATTGCGACGATACTTTCCTTAGGAGTTTTAACTAAAAACTCCCTTGTTAAATAAAATTGGAAATATCTAATTTTCCTATCAAACTGGGAAGATATGAAATAATGAGATGATCCGGAATCAAATAAATCATTTTCTAAACATGAAGAAACCATTAAATTACCTGCCACCATGTCTTTCAGGGATTCTACCTCAGCAGTAGTGATAACAGAATCCTGGCATTGATCCCTTGGCCTTTTCCGAGGTATGTTATCTTTATGCTTAGGACATTAATTATCAAAATGTCCCATCTCCCTGCAATTGTAGCACTGAACATCAGTAGCTTCTTTCTTCCCCTTGCAATCAAGAGCTTAGTGGCCCTTTTCACCCCAATTGTAATATACTCCCATTCCCTTCATGAAAGTACAGTGATGTTTCTTCCCACATTTACTACCGGATGGATATTCAAATTTTCACTTCTTCCCCTTATTTCCATTTTGGGAGTGATGAACATATCTCTTCTTCTCTTTCTTTTCTTTAATGTCATTAGACTTAGAAAATTTCTTTTCTGTCTTGATAGAAAATGAGACAATATCTCTGTATGACGAGAAGGATTGTGAGACTAATTATCGATAAAGAAATGGTTTTAACACATCAAAGAAATGATAAATATTACTTCTTGGGTTACGTATATAATCTGCAGTATGCCTCGCTAACCTTTTAAAGTTAGCTTCATACTTTGCAACATTCTCATCCTCCTTTTTACTCAGACTCATAAATTTCCATTCCATATCAGCTCGATGGTAATGGGGAAAGTATTTTTCAAATAAAATCTCTTTAAACTCCATCCATTCCATATTTTATACTTCATCCTCTTCCTTTGTGTTTTGAATCAATTACCAACATTGTTCAGCATCTCCAGTGAAGCGATAAACTGCCATGACATCACTACTTCCCAAGGCATGTAATATTTTATCTAAGGAATTTATAAATTGCTCAACTACTAATGGATTTGTACCCCCATTGAATGTTGGTGGTTATTGCCTTATTAAGCGATCTAACGTTGATCATCCATGCTGTGGATCAGGGTGCTCCATACGGGTAAGGTTATTATTCATAACCTGAGTCAGTTGTCCCAGTAGGGTGATAAGATGATCAAAAATAGTTGTATCACCAGCTCCACTATAATTATCTTGACCAGGAGGAAAATCCCTACATATAGTGCGTCCATTGATATGGTTTCCATTACTTCCACTAGGAGCCATTTCTAAACAATGGCATAAACTAGATCATTTTATGAATTGAAATACATAATTCCAAAATTGTAAAACACTTAACATAAATTGAACAGTTTATGGATATAATCCATAATCATAAAAAATGTTTTCTTTGAGGATGAATATACTCATAAACCATTCATAATGGTTTGTAAAGAAAATAAGAATTATCCTAATCATATCCCTCGGGAGTGTTGGAACCATGTGTGCAGCAAGGCCCGTTGTTATACAGCAGTTCCCATTCGAGTCTAGCTCAATGCGGTGTTTTCGGGTTTTACCCCTAGGTACATCTATGCTAGAGCCACCTCTACCTGCTCATATCCAGATAGAGATGTATTTCTTGGAAAACTCAAAAAATCTCTACAATACCAAAATTATAGGAAGTTTTTCTATACTAATCCTCAAATTATATCTTAGGGCTATGTGTTCTAATCAGAGTTTATCAAAATCTAGCTTCCAAGGTTCGTACTAAACTTCCTCTGATACCAACTCTAACTCTGTTAGGTCCACTAGGCTGGATACCCTGAGAGGGGGGTTGAATCAGGGTATGACTAATTAAAAATTAATGCCCGTTCTGATCTTGTTTCGCTGTCAAGCAATACACTCTTCTCTCTTTTTCCTGCTGCATGATATAAACAGAATGTAAAGCAAGCAGAGGACACAGCAATTTTACTTGGTTCACCGCTAAGGGCTACGTCCAAGGAGCATACGCCGACAGGTTGCCGGTCGTACCAAATTCCACTAATCTTCTCTAGCTGTGGATTACTAGATTCGGGCTAGATCACTTCTATGCCCAGGCTCACTGCCTTTACAATGTTTAGGGTCAGCTCACTGCTTTCCAAAGGGTCACTCCCTGTTTCTCTCTCTCTGGCTCACTGCCGGTGGAGAGGATCACCTTCTTCCTCTTCCTAAGCTCACTGCTCCTGGAAGGAATCCACTCACAGTTTATAGACCTGTAGGTCTCTTCATTTTCATGAATGAATGTATCTTCCTCTGTGTGTAGATGCTCTGTTGAAGTACATATTTCACCCGTAGATGAATATCTATTTGCACCGAAGGTATCAGGCAAAGTTCCAGCTTCCACGCAGCCCGAAAAACACTGCTGGAACAGACCTTACTTGGCGCGCAAGTAAACCTCGGCGCGCAAGTATCGGCGCGCAAGTCACAACGAGCGCGCAAGTCCTCCTTAGACACTTGCGTGACTCAAGCTTCCTCAACTCCAAACTTGCGCAACTCTCTTCCTTTTACGCACAATCCAATATTGGCGCGTAACTGCCAACCGGTGCGCAAATTCTAACACCGACGCACAACTTCAACCACTGGAGCGCAAGTCCCATCTGCGCGACCACACACACCACTTGCGCGACCACCACACCTGCGCGATGGGAGCTCTCGTTTTGAACTCCGGTGAAAAATGAGGAGGGGTGGTCCAGTATTTATAGGCAATCTGACCACCCTGCGTGACGGCGCGTAAGTCACCTGCGTGACCCAATCTCGGCGCGCAAGTCTTCTCTCCTTTTAGACACTTGCGCGACCAACTCCCAAACTTGCGCAAACCTATTTCCTTAGCTATATTTTGATCTTATGATCTTGAAAAACATATGGCGCGCAAGTTTCCTATACTCCAAGTCCACGGCGCGCAAGTCCCTTTGCCAAAAACACTTTTCTTCATTTACCGATTTTAAGGCCTAAAAATTTGGCAAACACTGGAAAACGGCGCCACCTTGTATCTGTTCTTTTGTACCGCCTCCAGATCATCCATTCCTTTTATCGACGTTCTTGAATCAAACATGGATCGTTGACCTCATCTCTTGAACTCGACATTCCACCATGAAATCCTCTTTGTCAACAATCACAACTCAGATGTCCACTTTGTCAACAAACACAATCACCTCAAAAAGGCTTCAATGATACCTTGAGGGATTTTTTCCCAACAATCTTCCCCTTTGGGTTTGTTGACAACTCTTCCAAACAAAGATACGTCATTGATTCTTCAGCCTCCATTCGCCTCATTGCGATTCTGATAGCGACCAAGGATTTACTCAACACATACTCTAAGCCCACATGAGCAATGCTCGGCATGAGAAACAAGAGTAAATGAAAAGTTCATCAATGAATCACTTTGTCTCTGACATCCACTGTTGACACCAAACACTGTCCAACACCACTCTTCTGCTTTTATCACGATCCTCAGCTGTCGTGATATCTATTCTTTGATCGATCACTTCTAGAATCCTCAGATTTAATATGCTCCCCCGTTCTGCTCACAGCTTCAACACCTCTTTAGCCATACTTCCTATGTTGTCCAAGCTAAGCTCTGGCTAAGAACGTTCAATTGGCTTCAACTCCCCCTATCTGGCTGCTCCACCTGTCAGATTCTCCCCATATCATTCAAAATTTATCAACTCTCCACATTGTCTCCCCCGTGAACAATCACTTATTTTCTCCCCCTTTGTCAACGAACCCAAAGGACAGTCCTTTGTAGTCTGTAACATAGTAGAGAACACATATCAGCATATGAGGGAAAAACACATCATACCTCGGGGAGAGGGGGGGGGGGTGTCCCGCATCCACACTATTTCAAGTGCGGGGAATCGACTGAACTCCCAGAGCTAGTCGATGCCTCTCAAAAGCTTCCTTGGGTAAGGCCTTTGTTAGAATGTCTGCAACCTGTAGCTCTGTAGGCACATACTCCAACTTCACGATGCCCTGCTCAACCTTCTCCTTGATGAAATGATACTTGATCTCAATGTGCTTTGTCCTGGAATGATGGACATGATTTTTGCTAAGATTTATAGCACTTGAGTTGTCACACTGGATTCCGATCGGAGACTTCACTTCAACTCCCATATCTTCAAGCTGCTGCTTCATCCACAATAACTGTGTGCATGCTTGAGTGGCCGCAATATACTCAGCTTCTGCGGTGCTCAATGAAATGCAATCTTTTTTCTTGCTTAGCCAAGAAATACACAATCCACCAAATTAGAATGAACCACCTGACGTTGATTTTCTATCATCTGCTGAACCGGCCCAGTCTGCATCAGTATATCCCAATAACTCTGTCTGAGATTTGTCGTTGTATGTCAAGCCGAAGTCCACCGTGCCCTTGATATACCGAAGTATTCTTTTCACTGCAAGCATGTGAATTTCCTTGGGATTACTCTGATATCTCGCTGCTTGGCATGTGGCGAAAACAATATCAGGCCTTGTTGCGGTTAAGTACAACAGACTTCCAATGATTTGCTTGTATTCTGTGATATTAACTGCCTTGCCATCCTCATCTTTTGATAATTTCATCCGGGTAGCAACCAGAGTCTTCATTTCCTTGGAATTATCCATTCCAAACCTTCTTAGAACCTCCTTGGAATATTTGGATTGAGAAATGAATGTTCCATTCCTTCCTTGTGTCACCTGTAGACCAAGGAAAAACGTTAGCTCTCCAATAATTGACATTTCAAACTCATTTTTCATGAATTCGGAAAACTGTCTGCACTGAGCTTCATCTGATCCGCCAAAAATTATGTCATCGACATACACTAGAACAATCATCCTTTGATTACTGTCATTGCTGAAATAGAGGTTGTAGGAAACTCCTCCACGCTGGAAACCAAGCTTCTTCAAGTACTGATCAAGCCTTGAGTACCATGCCCTTGGTGCTTGTTTCAGCCCATACAACGCCTTCTTCAGCCTGCAAACTTTGTTCTCATCCTCATGAATGAGAAAACCATCTGGCTGCTCAATATACACCTCTTCTTCCAGAACCCCATTCAAGAATGCGGATTTGACATCCATCTGGAACACTTTGAACTTTATTTGCACTGCTATGGCAAAAAATAATCTGATTTTCTCCAGCCTTGCAACCGGTGCAAATGTCTCATCAACATCTATTCCATCTATCTGGGAGTATCCCTTGCACACTAGTCGTGCTTTGTTCCGAATCACTATGCCATCTTCATTAATCTTGTTGTGATAGACCCATTTAGTCCCGATGACATTCTTGTCTGCTGGCCTCGAAACAATCTCCCATGTTTGGTTCTTCTCAATCTGATCAAGCTCTTCGTTCATGGCCTGAACCGAGTTTTCATCTTCAGCTGCATCAGAAAAACATTTCGGCTCCACTTGAGACAAAAACGATGCTTGCTGTGATGATTTCATTCCTCGAGTCTGAACTGGAGCTGTTTGATCACCAATGATATTCTGCCTATCAATTTAAGCTCGACTCTTTTGCTTTCTCACAGACACTGACATGACACTTTCCTCTTCATCATCAGTATCTTCTTCTGAGTCAGCTTCTGCCACTTCTGCTCCCCCTGGGCTGCTTACCTCATCATCACATTCATCCAGGAACTGTTCACTGAATCGTTGAGTATTCAGCTCATTTTCAACTATAGTGACATCATTGCTTTCAATGATTTTTCCCAGCCTTTTATTGAAACATTTATATGCTTTGCTTTTCCCGGAATAGCCAAGGAATATCCCTTCATCTCCTCGTGCCTCAAACTTCCTATGATGTTCTTTGTTGAGAATGAAACACTTACTTCCAAAGATTCGAAAGTACTTCAACGTTGGCTTCTTTCCGTACCACAGTTCATACGGAGTCTTCCCTTGCTTCGGACATAACAGGGACCTGTTTGAAACATAGACCGATGTCAAAACTGCTTCCTTCCAAAATTTCTCTAGCAGGTCCTTATCAATAAGCATTGTTCTAGAAAAATTGTTGATGATCCGATTTCTCCTTTCAACTACTCCATTCTGTTAGGGAGTTATTACTGATGAAACATGATGCCTTATCCCATGTTTCTCGAGATAGTTTTCAACCTGACTGTTTGTAAATTCCGTACCGTTATCAGTACGAAACTTCAGAATTTTCTGCCACATCATCTTTTCTGATTCCCTCCTGTACTGCTTTATGAAACTGAACACCTCTATCTTATGGGTTATGATGAATACCCAGGCCAATTTGCTATAGTCATCAATGAAAAGAACATAGTACCTTTGCCCATTTATAGATCGTGGTGAGATAGGTCCAGATACATCAGCATGCACCAATTCGAGCACTCTAGTTGATTTCTGTTCCTTTGGCCTGTATGTCTTTCTGATGATTTTCCCTTGTTGACAAGCATCACACGTATGAGTGAGATCACATGATAGTTTGGGAAGGTCTCTAGCAGCATCACATTTAACGAGATCCTCCATAGATGGTTGGCATAGATGACCAAGTCGCTTATGCCACAGCTGGTTTTCTTCCTCTCTGGATAAAAGACAAGTATCTTCTTCCCCACCTACAAGATAGAGATTTCCCTTTGACCTTTTTCCCTGCAGAACAGCTGCTCCATCTTTTCCTTTCACAACACACATCTTCTTGGTAAATTGGATAGAGCGCCCAGAGTCACATAGTTGACTGACACTGAGTAGGTTATGACTAAGACCCTCTACTACCAAGACATCAGCATGTCTCATCTCTTTGCCCCCAAACTTGGATTTCCCTGAGGCAAAAATCTTCAGGCCTTCATCATTTCCAAATTTGACAACTCCTTCTTTGTCATATTTGATGCCTGTAACAAGATCCTTATTACCTGTCATGTGGGATGTGCAACCATTATCATGGATCCAAACACCAGATCGATCTGATGCTTTAAGGGCAATCTGCGCCACCACAGCCTTCTCATTTTTCTTCTTCTTGGTCCATACTTTTTCTTTCACACTCGGCATGGATTGAGGCTTCTGTTCTCTCTCAGAGTGTGATGGACCACCCTCATCTTGCAGAGCTGCCAATCTGTTATGAAATTTTAACTCACTTGTTGGTTTATTGATCTGCTGCTTGCGAACATTTTTATTATTCTTCGACACATTTCTCTGAATGGTTGAAGTGCAATACCTAGCCATATGTCCAAATCCTCCGCACAAAAAACAGTGTCCTTCAAAATGTGTTCTGGAAAACCGTTCTCTGTTTGGATGCCATCTCTGTTCATGTTCCCTTATGTATCTCTTGGCTATGGAACACACATACTGTGAATGTCCCATTTTCCCACAGCAATAACACCTGATATAGGATGCATTCCCTCGTGATATTTCAGCACTATGATTTCCCCTTTGGGATCTCTGAATATTCTGATTCTGTTTTGTTCCCAAATCAACCTTCACTTTCGGGATGAGTGCTTGCGGTATGACTGCAATTGTCGCAAATTTTTGTTCTTGACTAAGCCCAGAAACGACCTTAACATCTGAGCTCAATTGCTGTTTCTTCCCTACTGAACTGCTAGGCTCCGCTTTCATCTTCTTTGTCTTCTGAATAGCCTTTTTTTCGGATATCACATTGGGGGTCAAGAGTTTATCTTGATTCTTAAGTTTTTGTCGCAGACTGACCACTTCTTCTTCAAGCTCTTTGATACATCTAACCTGCTCCTTTCCTGTGTTAGTAAAACAATCAATTTCCTTCTTTTGTTCCTCAATTTTAAGCTTATACTCAACAATATTTTCTGAGCTCTCTGGTGTTGAGGATTTTATTCCTTCAATTTCTTCTAACAGTTCAGACTTTTCTTCATCCTGTTGTTGCATATAGAGTTTGGCATCACGAACCACTTTATTGGCTTTCTTCGTTTTGGCTCTCCAAACATCTATCTCCTCAAGAGCTGCTTCCAATTTGGCTTACATATCAATTCTCCCTTCAATTTCTTCTTCTTCTTTAGCATCAGCTTCTTCTCCCTTTTGAGAACTACCAACAATTGCCACCAAGGCATTTACCCCACGATCTCTGCAATTTTCTATTTCCTCAACTTCTTCATCCTCAGACTCATCTGAACTTTAAAATTCTTGTGAAAGAAGATTCTTTTTCTTGAAGAAATTTCTCTTGAATTGTTTCTTCCCTTTTACAAAAGCTGAAGTCTTCTTTTTGGGAATTTCAACGTCATCATCATCATCATCATCTTGAAACTTCTTGGGGCATCTTGCCGCAAGATGACCAACCTTTCCACATCTAAAGCATGCTAGTGGAAGTTTACCTTTAAACATTCCTCTTCCTCTTTGTATATTTGAAGAAAGGAATGACATCACCTCATTTGTCTCTTCTTCTTTATTAGAATCTTCAATGGTGAGCTTCTTCATGGCCTTAAATTCCACCTCTTTAGACTTCCCCTTTTCCACAGCCTCATTATCATCGTTCCTCATTTCATATGCAACCAAGGTACTGTGCAAATTGTCCAATGTCAGCTCTTTTGGATCTTTATCTTCTAGTACTGAAACTTTCGGATTGAACCGAGGTGGAAGTTTCCTCAATATGCGCTTTACAATCTTTATGTCTTCAATGACTTCTCCAAGACCTCACATATCTTCCCCAACAATGTTTACCCTATCAAAGAATGCGTCAACAGACTCATTCGGGTTCATTTTCAGATCATCATATTTGTTCCACAACACCTGCAGCTTTGCCTCTCTGACTTTTGTGTCCCCTTCATATATATTCAAAAGCTTTTCCCACATGGAATGTGACGTTTTGCATGACATCACCTTTGTGTAGATGGGATTGGAAAGGGATCCCCCTAAGGCATTGATTGCTTTGGAATCAACATCCAAATCTCTATGTTCAGCCTCTGATAAGGCACCACTATTAATATCAGCTGTGATACCATGCATAGCTACTGAAAACACATCCATTCCCAAGGATCGGAAATAGTGTTGCATCTGATTCTTCCATATCTGAAAATTATATCCGTCGAAGATCGGAATCCCTTTATGATTGGTTACCTCCATTGAGAGAAGAACAACTTTCAACCTTCGCTCTGATACCACTTGTTAGGTCTACTAGGCTGGATACCCTGAGAGGGGGGGTGAATCAGGGTATGAATAATTAAAAATTAATGCCCGTTCTGATCTTGTTTCGCTGTCAAGAAAAACACTATTCTCTCTTTTTCCTGCTGCACGATATAAATAGAATGTAAAGCAAGCACATGACACAACAATTTTACTTGGTTCACCGCTAAGGGCTACGTCCAAGGAGCATATGCCAATAGGTTGCCGGTCGTACCAAATTCCACTAATCTTCACTAGCTGTGGATTACAAGATTCAGGCTAGAACAATTCTTTGCCCAGGCTCACTGCCTTTACAATGTTTATGGTCAGCTCACTGCTTTCCCAAGGGTCACTCCCTATTTCTCTCTCTCTGGCTCATTGCCGGTGGAGAGGATCACCTTCTTCCTCTTCCTAAGATCACTACTCTTGGAAGGAATCCACTCACAGTTTATAGACCTGTAGGTCTCTTCATTTGCATGAATGAATGCATCTTCCTCTGTGTGTAGATGCTCTGTTGAAGTACAACTTTCACCCGTAGATGAATATCTCTTTGCACCGAAGGTATCGGGAAAACTTCCAGCTTCCACGCAGCCCGAAAAACACTGCTGGAACAGACCTTACTTGGCGCGCAAGTAAACCTCGGCGCGCATGTATCGGCGCGCACGTCACAACGGGCGCGCAAGTCCTCCTCAGACACTTGCGCGACTCAAGCTTCCTCAACTCCAAACATGCACAACTCTCTTCCTTTTACGCCCAAACCAATATTGGCGCGTAACTACCAACCAGCGCGCAACTTCTAACACCGGCGCACAACTTCAACCATTGGCGCGCAAGTCCCACCTACGCGACTACACACACCACTTGCGCGACGGGAGCTCTCGTTTTGAACTCCGGCGAAAAATGAGGAGGGGTGGTCCAGTATTTATAGGCAATCTGACCACCCTGCGTGACGGCGCGCAAGTCACCTGCGTGACCCAATCTCGGCGCGCAAGTCTTCTCCCCTTTTAGACACTTGCGCGACCAACTCCCAAACTTGCGCGAACCTATTTCCGTAGCCATATTTTGATCTTCTGATCTTGAAAAACATATGGCGCGCAAGTTTCCTATACTACAAGTCCACGGCGCGCAAGTCCCTTTGCCAAAAACACTTTTCTTCATTTGCCGATTTTAAGGCCCAAAAATTTGGCAAACACTGGAAAACGGCGCCACCTTGTATCTGTTCTTTTGTACCACCTCCAGATCATCCATTCCTTTTATCGAAGTTCTTGAATCAAACATGGATCGTTGACCTCAGCTCTTGAACTCGACATTCCACCATGAAATCCTCTTTGTCAACAATCAAAACTCAGATGTCCACTTTGTCAATAAACACAATCACCTCAAAAAGGATTCAATGATACCTTGAGGGATTTTTTCCCAACAATCTCCCCCTTTGGGTTTGTTGACAACTCTTCCAAACAAAGATACGTCATTGATTCTTCAGCCTCCATTCACCTCATTGCGATTCTGATAGCGACCAAGGATTTACTCAACACATACTCTAAGCCCACATGAGCAATGCTCGGCGTGAGAAACAAGAGTAGATGAAAAGTTCATCAATGAATCACTTTGTCTCTGACATCCACTGTTGACACCAAACACTGTCCAACACCACTCTTCTGCTTTTATCACGATCCTCAGCTGTCGTGATATCTATTCTTTGATCGATCACTTCTAGCATCCTCAGATTTAATATGCTCCCCCTTTCTGCTCACAGCTTCAACACCTCTTTAGCCATACTTCCTGTGTTGTCCAAGCTAAGCTCTGGCTAAGCACGTTCAATTGGCTTCAACTCCCCCTATCTGGCTGCTCCACCTGTCAGCTTCTCCCCATATCATTCAAAATTTATCAACTGTCCACATTGTCTCCCCCGTGAACAATCACTTATTTTCTCCCCCTTTGTCAACGAACCCAAAGGACAGTCCTTTGTAGTCTGTAACATAGTAGAGAACACATATCAGCATATGAGGGAAAAACACATCATACCTCGGGGAGAGGGGGGGGGGGGGGGGTGTCCCGCATCCACACTATTTCAAGTGCGGGGAATCGACTGAACTCCCAGAGCTAGTCGATGCCTCTCAAAAGCTTCCTTGGGTAAGGCCTTTGTCAGAATGTCTGCAACCTGTAGCTCTGTAGGAACATACTCCAACTTCACGATGTCCTGGTCAACCTTCTCCTTGATGAAATGATACTTGATCTCAATGTGCTTTGTCCTGGAATGATGGACAGGATTTTTGCTAAGATTTATAGCACTTGAGTTGTCACACTGGATTCCGATCAGAGACTTCACTTCAACTCCCATATCTTCAAGCTGCTGCTTCATCCACAATAACTGTGTGCATGCTTGAGTGGCCGCAATATACTCAGCTTCTGCGGTGCTCAATGAAATGCAATCTTGTTTCTTTCTTAGCCAAGAAATACACAATCCACCAAGATAGAATGCACCACCTAACGTTGATTTTCTATCATCTGCTGAACCGGCCCAGTCTGCATCAGTATATCCCAATAACTCTGTCTGAGATTTGTCGTTGTATGTCAAGCTGAAGTCCACCGTGCCCTTGATATACCGAAGTATTCTTTTCACTGCAATCATGTGACTTTCCTTGGGATTACTCTGATATCTCGCTGCTTGGAATGTGGCGAAAACAATATCAGGCCTTGTTGCGGTTAAGTACAACAGACTTCCAATGATTTGCCTGTATTCTGTGATATTAACTGCCTTGCCATCCTCATCTTTTGATAATTTCATCCGGGTAGCAACCAGAGTCTTCATTTCCTTGGAATTATCCATTCCAAACCCTCTTAGAACCTCCTTGGCATATTTGGATTGAGAAATGAATGTTCCATTCCTTCCTTGTGTCACCTGTAGACCAAGGAAAAACGTTAGCTCTCCAATCATTGACATTTCAAACTCATTTTTCATGAATTCGGAAAACTGTCTGCACTGAGCTTCATCTGATCCGCCAAAAATTATGTCATCGACATACACTAGCACCATCATCCTTTGATTACTGTCATTGCTGAAATAGTGGTTGTAGTCAACTCCTCCACGCTGGAAACCAAGCTTCTTCAAGTACTGATCAAGCCTTGAGTACCATGCCCTTGGTGCTTGTTTCAGCCCATACAACGCCTTCTTCAGCCTACAAACTTTGTTCTCATCCTCATGAATGAGAAAACCATCTGGCTGCTCAATATACACCTCTTCTTCCAGAACCCCATTCAAGAATGCGGATTTGACATCCATCTGGAACACTTTGAACTTTCTTTGCACTGCTATTGCCAAAAATAATCTGATTGTCTCCATCCTTGCAACCGGTGCAAATGTCTCATCAACATCTATTCCCTCTATCTGGGAGTATCCCTTGCACACTAGTCATGCTTTGTTACGAATCACTATGCCATATTCATTCATCTTGTTGTGATAGACCCATTTAGTCCCGATGACATTCTTGTCTGCTGGCCTCGAAACAATCTCCCATGTTTGGTTCTTCTCAATCTGATCAAGCTCTTCGTTCATGGCCTGAACCCAGTTTTCATCTTCAGCTGCATGAGAAAAACATTTCGGCTCCACTTGAGACAAAAACGATGCTTGCTGTGATGATTTCATTCCTCGAGTCTGAACTGGAGCTGTTTGATCACCAATGATATTCTGCCTATCAATTTCAGCTCGACTCTTTGGCTTTCTCACAGACACCGACTTGACACTTTCCTCTTCATCATCAGTATCTTCTTCTGAGTCAGCTTCTGCCACTTCTGCTCCCCCTGGGTTGCTTAACTCATCATCACTTTCATCCAGGAACTGTTCACTGGATCGTTGAGTATTCTGCTCATTTTCAACTATAGTGACATCATTGCTTTCAATGATTTTTCCCAGCCTTTTATTGAAACATTTATATGCTTTGATTTTCCCGGAATAGCCAAGGAATATCCCTTCATCTCCTCGTGCCTCAAACTTCCTATGATGTTATTTGTTGAGAATGAAACACTTACTTCCAAAGATTCGAAAGTACTTCAACGTTGGCTTCTTTCCGTACCACAGTTCATACGGAGTCTTCCCTTGCTTTGGACATAACAGGGACCTGTTTGAAACATAGACCGATGTCAAAACTGCTTCCTTCCAAAATTTCTCTAGCAGGTCCTTATCAATAAGCATTGTTCTAGCCATATTGTTGATGATCCGATTTCTCCTTTCAACTACTCCATTCTATTAGGGAGTTCTTAATGATGAAACTTGATGCCTTATCCCATGTTTCTCGAGATAGTTTTCAACCTGACTGTTTGTAAATTCCGTACCGTTATCAGTACGAAACTTCATAATTTTCTGCCCCAGCATCTTTTCTGATTCCCTCCTGTACTGCTTTATGCAACTGAACACCTATGTCTTATGGGTTATGATGAATACCCAGGCCATTCTGCTATAGTCATCAATGAAAAGAACATAGTACCTTTTCCCATTTATAGCTCGTGGTGAGATAGGTCCACATACATCAGCATGCACCAATTCGAGCACTCTAGTTGATTTCTGTTCCTTTGGCCTGTATGTCTTTCTGATGATTTTCCCTTGTTGACAAGCATCACACGTATGAGTGAGATCACGTGATAGTTTGGGAAGGTCTCTAGCAGCATCACATTTAACGAGATCCTCAATAGATTGTTGGCATAGATGACCAAGTCGCTTATGCCACAGCTGGTTTTCTTCCTCTCTGGATAAAAGACAAGTATCTTCTTCCCCACCTACAAGATAGAGATTTCTCTTTGACCTTTTTGCCTGCAGAACAGCTGCTCCATCTTTTCCTTTCACAACACACATCTTCTTGGTAAATTGGATAGAGCGCCCAGAGTCACATAGTTGACTGACACTGAGTAGGTTATGACTGAGACCCTCCACTACCAAGACATCAGCACGTCTCATCTCTTTGCCCCCAAACTTGGCTTTCCCTGAGCCAACAATCTTCAAGCCTTCATCATTTCCAAATTTGAAAACTCCTTCTTTGTCATATTTGATGCCTGTAAAAAGATCCTTATTACCCGTCATGTGGGATGTGCAACCACTATCATGGATCCAAATACCAGATCGATCTGATGCTTTAAGGGCAATCTGCGCCACCACAGCCTTCTCATTTTTCTTCTTCTTGGTCCATACTTTTTCTTTCAAACTCGGCATGGATTGAGTCTTCTGTTCTCTCTCAGAGTATGATGGACCACCCTCATCTTGCAGAGCTGCAAATATGTTCTGAACTTTTAACTCACTTGTTGGTTTATTGATCTGCTGCTTGTGAACATTTTGATTATTCTTTGACACATTTCTCTGAATGGTTGAAGTGCAATACCTAGCCATGTGTCCAAATCCTCCGCAACAAAAACAGTGTCCTTCAAAATGTGTTCTAGAAAACCGTTCTCTGTTTGGCTGCCATCTCTGTTCATGTTCCCTTCTGTATCTCTTGGCTATGGAACACACATACTGTGAATGTCCCATTTTCCCACAACAATAACACCTGATATAGGATGCATTCCCTCATGATATTTCAGCACTATGATTTCCCATTTGGGATCTCTGAATATTCTGATTCTGTTTTGTTCCCAAATCAACCTTCACTTTCGGGATGAGTGCTTGCGGTCTGACTGCAATTGTCGCAAATTTTTGTTCTTGACTAAGCCCAGAAACGACCTTAACATCTGAGCTCAATTGTTGTTTCTTCCCTACTGAACTGCTAGGCTCCGCTTTCATCTTCTCTGTCTTCTGAATAGCCTTTTTTTCGGATATCACATTGGGGATCAAGAGTTTATCTTGATTTGTAAGTTTTTGTCGCAGACTGATCACTTCTTCTTCAAGATCTTTGATACATCTAACCTGCTCCTTTCCTGTGTTAGTCAAACAATCAATTTCCTTCTTTTGTTCCTCAATTTTAAGCTTATACTCAACAATATTTTCTGAGCTCTCTGGTGTTGAGGATTTTAGTCCTTCAATTTCTTCTAACAGGTCAGACTTTTCTTCATCCTGTTGTTGCATATAGAGTTTGGAATCACAAACTACTTTATTGGATTTCTTCGTTTTGGCTCTCCAAACATCTATCTCCTCAAGAGCTGCTTCCAATTTGGCTTCCATATCAATTCTCCCTTCAACTTCTTCTTCTTCTTTAGCATCAGCTTCTTCTCCCTTTTGAAAACTACCAACAATTTCCACCAAGGCATTTACCCCACGATCTCTACAATTTTCTATTTCCTCAACTTCTTCATCCTCAGATTCATCTGAACTTTCAAATTCTTGTGAAAGAAGATTCTTTTTCTTGAAGAAATTTCTCTTGAATTGTTTCTTCCCTTTTACAAAAGCTGAAGTCTTCTTTTTGGGAATTTCAACGTCATCATCATCATCATCATCTTGAAACTTCTTGGGGCATCTTGCCGCAAGATGACCAACCTTTCCACATCTAAAGCATGCTAGTGGAAGTTTACCTTTAAACTTTCCTCTTCCTCTTTGTATATTTGAATAAAGGAATGACATCACCTCATCTGTCTCTTCTTCTTTATTAGAATCTTCAATGGTGAGATTCTTCATGGCCTTAAATGCCACCTCTTTAGACTTCCCCTTTTCCACAGCCTCATTATCATCGTTCCTCATTTCATATGCAACCAAGGTACTGTGCAAATTGTCCAATGTCAGCTCTTTTGGATCTTTATCTTCTAGTACTGAAACTTTCGGATTGAACCGAGGTGGAAGTTTCCTCAATATGCGCTTTACAATATTTATGTCTTCAATGACTTATCCAAGACCTCGCATATCTTCCCCAACAATGTTTACCCTATCAAAGAATGCGTCAACAGACTCTTTCGGGTTCATTTTCAGATCTTCATATTTGTTCCACAACACCTGCAGCTTTGCCTCTCTGAATTTTGTGTCCCCTTCATATATATTCAAAAGCTTTTCCCACATGGAATGTGACGTTTTGCATGACATCACCTTTGTGTATATGGGATTGGAAAGGGCTCCCCCTAAGGCATTGATTGCTTTGGAATCAGCATCCAACTCTCTATGTTCAGCCTCTGATAAGGCACCGCTATTAATATCAGCTGTGATACCATGCATAGCTACTGAAAACACATCCATTCCCAAGGATCGGAAATAGTGTTGCATCCGATTCTTCCATATCTGAAAATTATATCTGTCGAAGATCGGAATCCCTTAATGATTGGTTACCTCCATTGAGAGAAGAACAACTTTCAACCTTCGCTCTGATACCACTTGTTAGGTCCACTAGGCTGGATACCCTGAGAGGGGGGGTGAATCAGGGTATGACTAATTAAAAATTAATGCCCGTTCTGATCTTGTTTCGCTGTCAAGCAAAACACTCTTCTCTCTTTTTCCTGCTACATGATATAAATAAAATGTAAAGCAAGCACATGACACAGTAATTTTACTTGGTTCACCGCTAAGGGCTACGTCCAAGGAGCATACGCCAATAGGTTTCCGGTCGTACCAAATTCCACTAATCTTCACTAGCTGTGGATTACAAGATTCAGGCTAGATCACTTCTATGCCCAGGCTCACTGCCTTTACAATGTTTAGGGTCAGCTCACTACTTTCCCAAGGGTCACTCCCTGTTTCTCTCTCTCTGGCTCACTACCGGTGGAGAGGATCACCTTCTTCCTCTTCCTAAGCTCACTGCTCTTGGAAGGAATCCACTCACAGTTTATAGACCTGTAGGTCTCTTCATTTGCATGAATGAATGCATCTTCCTCTGTGTGTAGATGCTCTGTTTAAGTACAACTTTCACCCGTAGATGAATATCTCTTTGCACTGAAGGTATCGGGCAAACTTCCAGCTTCCACGCAGCCCGAAAAACACTGCTGGAACAGACCTTACTTGGCGCTCAAGTAAACCTCGGCGTGCAAGTATCGGCGCGCAAGTCACAACGGGCGCGCAAGTCCTCCTCAGACACTTGCGCGACTCAAGCTTCCTCAACTCCAAACATGCACAACTCTCTTCCTTTTACGCCCAAACCAATATTGGCGCGCAACTGCCAACCAGCGCGCAACTTCTAACACCGGCGCACAACTTCAACCACTCGCGCGCAAGTCCCACCTGCGCGACCACACACACCACTTGCGCGACGGGAGCTCTCGTTTTGAACTCCGGCGAAAAATGAGGAGGGGTGGTCTAGTATTTATAGGCAATCTGACCACCCTGCGTGACGGCGCGCAAGTCACCTGCGTGACCCAATCTCGGCGCGCAAGTCTTCTCTCCTTTTAGACACTTGCGCGACCAACTCCCAAACTTGCGCGAACCTATTTCCTTAGCCATATTTTGATCTTCTGATCTTGAAAAACATATGGCGCGCAAACATGGATCGTTGACCTCAGCTCTTGAATTCGACATTCCACCATGAAATCCTCTTTGTCAACAATCACAACTCAGATATCCACTTTTTCAACAAACACAATCACCTCAAAAAGGCTTCAATGATACCTTGAGGGATTTTTTCCCAACAAACTCCCCAACCCCAGTTAGCCAGAGTTGGTTCATTATTATATAACATTGGCATGATCACAAATGATCAAGTCTCAAATGAACGATTAGTTTAGTAGCATTAGAAACACTAGATACATTCATAAGTCTTACATTATATCATAAATTAAAAAATAAACCAAAATAGTCTCCATAGTTCACACTCATATCCCTTAAGACTATCCCTGCAGTTCAGTCATAAAATAATTCTTCACATCCTGGGAAAAATAAATCATAGAAATGGGTGAGCTCAGATGCTCAGTAAGGATAAAAATATAGTGGAAACTTTCATAAATAATCATAAACATTTAAGGCAATGTATAACTAAAACAAAATCCTTTTAAACATGAACTTCAACATAATATGGAAAAAATAAAATGAAATAATTCCATTTACTTATTCACATGGATATTCTACTAGTCAAATAATCACATGCAATATCAATAACAACTTTCATAGTGATGGGATGCATAATTTTAGACTATCATAACCACATAGTCAAGGCCTTTTACCAAGACTAAAAACAATATTTTGTCAAGGCCTTGTGCCGAGACACTAGTTTTTCTCATGAGACCTACCGATGCATCGATGAGCTATAACGGGCTCCACCCTTCACCTAATAAGTCCAATGCATTCCTCATATGAAGAGGTTTAAACATAACATAAACATTTGTATTGAAACTAGCCTACGAAATGTCAATATGTTATCCATAAACCATGAATGGTATGAAATAAAACATCCATATATAAACATATCACAAAACCTTCAATACAATATGGATGTTTTGTGTCATAATAAATCAGCATCAAACAAACTTAAAATCCATCAAAGGATGTTGACAGAGATGAAATCAAAACCTTTTTAGAGAAATATCTCTTTCTATTTTAAAATAATTTAAAATCCACTTAATTATAAAAGAAAACATTTATATTTGAAAATATTTTTATAATCTTGTAAGGGAAGCTTAAATGATGTTATAATGGCAGAAAATAGTCGCACTCGCCGTATAAGTTAAAAAACATTTTTACCAAAAATTTGTCGAAAAGGTCAAAAAGTACCTTGTTTGGAAAACGATGAAAAATTCATTTCAAAACATCGAGGGACAAACAATGGAATAAATTTATCTAACCCATAGTCTGGGAAATAGTAAAAATGTTTTGAAATAAATTTTTAAGAAACATGGATTTGGATGATGAAGTGGTCCAAGAAGATAATTACGTATAAACAACCTCAGAAAATAAAGAGATTGTAGAATTAACCCTTAACTTGTACTTTTCATTGGTCGAGGGTAGGTTAAACACCTGAATAATGGTGAAATAATTTTTATTAGAATATAGAATAATAATATACATTAATATTATATCATATATGATCTTTTAACATTTCTTTGTTAATAATATCTTAGTATTATTGTTGTTTCGCGTGTTAACAGATTCATTTTCATTTATATTCTTTGTTATGTGAGTCATATTTTTTATTGATGGGATGTATCATATTCATATATATAATTATATCAAATCTTTAAACATTATTTTAATATTCTAAGGAAAATTAGTCTTAAATGGATACGATGGGGAATGAATATCATCGCGTTCATGCAGACGGTAATCCTACGTACGCACGAGCGACAATATCATTTTTTTGTAATTAAAATAAACTTTAATTGGATGGTATATCACATAAGGAGTCAATATCATGTTATATTTATTACTTACATCAATTACACATCATTATTATACCCATCCAAATAATAATGTCTAGAATAACAATTACACCACGACGTGGAGACGGTAAGATGTACGTACGCACGTATGGTGACATGTCATTCAAAGGATAGATAGAATAATGAATTTTCATGTAACATATTTATAACAAAATCATAGTATATAAAATATACTGGAGTTATTATTTTCTAATGTAAACAACAAAGAAAAATTAAGTGGAAGAAGAAAGGAACTTGAAAGAGGTGGTGAGATATTTACCTCTTCTTCGGTTTCTTTCTTTTAATTTGATCAAAAGGGATCCATAAGTTGGATTTATGACTAAAGGAAGGCCTCTAGGATGAAGTGAGGGAAGTTGAGAGGATATTGTGACAGAGGTTGGATGATTCAAATGGCATTGAAGGTGTGAATTAGGGAGAAGGGTGAGTTCCCTTTTATAAGAGGGGTGAGGGGCACCATAGGAAAAGCTATAAATATTATTTTATAATAAACTCATTTTCAGTTTCTAAAGGCCCCAAAATAGATTATTTAAAGAATAAGGTGGGGATGGGTCAAAAAACACTCAACCAACAGGTTTTAGATAGGTTTGTGTCACTATAGTATCTTTATCATTTAGATTTAACTATTGGTTAAATAGTTTGACATTTACCTTGTCTCTTTGAATTTTTATATTATAAGGTTAATAATATTACTATAAACTTCCAAGAGAACCCCAAGTGGTTCATTAATGATTCAAATATTATTATATAAGTTCTTTGGCTTATGGTTATATTTTTAGGAAAATATTATCAATTAATAATATAATATTTGTTTTAAAAACTCTTTATGTCAATTTCGACACTATTTGGTATTTTGTTTTTTCTAAATTCATAAAAGAATTATTAATTTGAAAAGAATTTATCTAACAAATCATAATATGTCATATTAACCTCTAAAATTAGTTTAATTCATAAAAATTCTAAAATTACAATTATTTGGATATTTATAATATCAATTATTTTAATATTTTATTAATTAAGTAATTACTGCATCATCATTATGTCAAAAATAAAATAAAATATTTAATTTCTAATAAATATAAATAAATAAAAATTTTGTATTAAAGCTTTTTATCTTTATAATTAATATTTATAGTCGAATATATCTTATGTATATCAAAATATTAAAATTTTTTTGTTATTAAACATTGATTTTAACTCTTTTAACTCTTCTTTGAATTAAATAATAATAACTGTCCTAATCTAATCCAAGTGGACCAAAGAGGATAATATTTTATTCCTAAGGTTGTTTTCAGTCTAAATATACTTATCCAATAGAATTAGGATATGTGTTAGGGTAATTATAATATCATTTTTACCCTTAATTATCAAATTTACTTTTAACCGTGGTAAATAAAATAAAATTTTTACTATTCACCAAACATTGTTTTTATCTTATTGAACCACATTTTACTCCTTGATATTAATCATGTCTCTCAGATTTTTAAAATTCAACTCACAGAAGCTGTAAAATAATGTTTTATGTGAACTGACAAATTCTTCTAGGAGGTGGGTAAAGGACGGTGAAAAGTTTAATAAAATTTTTATATATCTAAAATTATTATAAACAGACTCCAATGAATTAAATTGAACTTATATAGATATTATATATTTATTTTGACCTAAAATAAATTTAAATAAAAATTTGGTTTTAAACTATAACTCAGTGTTTTTCACTATTTATCAAAAATTGAATGTTTTCAGAAAAATTCCAAAGCTTTACCCGAAGTTAATTTCGATATTCCTAATCCAAAAATGATGTCCATTTTGAAAGATACAATTTATAAAATTTCAAAAAGTGGGTATTACTATTCATAATGGCTAGTTTGATTGGTTGTGGTGTGTTAGAACTTGAAGTTGCGTACAACACACACAACTGTATTATTCAAAGAGCAACATATAGTGGAATATTGGGGTGTTACAAGAAGGATGATTGGGGGTAGCTATAAATTAATGGGGGAAGAAAATTGGTTAAACCCATTTTATGTAATTATGGAAAATTCTATTTGTCTCCCTTTCAATGAGGTTTATGGCTAGGCTGCTTGATTAGGAAAACTATACAACAATCATGTGGCTCCCACTACATAAGAGACACACCCCACCAATATCCATGCACATGGTAAAGGAAACAATTCCTTTGGAACTGTCTCACTCCCACACCCCGCATAGGCTATGCACAAGGTTTTAAAAAGCATGTAAAACCCCTTAATTTCACAATTGAAATTTACTATTGTTTTTTTCATAATTGTACGCCCTTAGTAATAATTTTTATCAAATTGTGTGACACCCATGGAGGGTTTTATATTTGTAGGGCATGGTTACCACTAACTGTGTGCCTCCCTTTTTGTTTCAAAAAATTGTCTCTTGGAGCCTAATTCTCTTAAAATACATATATTCTTTCAAGACACACCCCAAGACCTAAAACCTATCCAACAAAAACACTTTCAACTATTCTAACTCTTGAAATTCTATTTTTATGATCATTTTATTATTTATCCAATTCAGTAATTGAAAAGATGAAATTACTTTTAAAATTATCATTTTTTTAAAATATTGGATATTTTATAAATGGTAGCTGGTAAATTGAGCAATACCCCTTGGTGAATAATAATCATTGTTCCATAGATTACATAGAGTTTAATTTTAAATATCATTACAGTATTTTCCTTTTTTTATTAGTATTGTTTCTCCCTAGTGAGTTGTTTAATTTATAGGGGGACAATTGTTGATGTTGATATGAGGGTGGGAGATCTGTCTATATAATTATAGAGGTTTTGAAATACATTTCCATACATGTTTCATTTATAATAACTATAATTATAATGTGAACCTTTTGTGAAGGAGGTAGCGATTTTCAATCTATAACTATTTCAATCCACTATATTTTCTTCTAACAGATATACCATAAATCTTATCCATATATTGTTATGTAGTATATAATAGAGATAAGTTAACATGTAGGGAGTGATTTGTTTTTATTGTCCATTTATACTTTGATTCTATTTATTCATCTTGATAGATGAATGATGGATTTATGAGTCAATATACATAACCAAGGAATTCCCCTGCAATTAGTCTTAGGATGATAAAATGTATAATGTACATGTGATTTTAGTTTAATAGTTACATCCAAGAGGAAACTAGAGAGGGGTAATCAAATGAATGATGTTGAGTGAGATCACTATGTAGAGACTAAACATAAATGAACAATAATAAAATAATTAAACAATACATATAAAGATTCAATTAAGTTTCTTACTATCTTCATGATAAATTTTTTGTATTTTTTTATAATTTAATTATTATTCAATGCATACCCTCACATTTAATTATTTAAAATATGAATACTAATGGCACATAAAGCCACAATAACTTACATAAGGAGTAAAATGAGGGAGTATCTTTATTCCATGGAGATGACTTAGTGGTTTCACTATACTATAACACATTAGAGTTTATAAATATTTTGTGAAAGTATAATACTAATAAATGTATCCAAATGGTGTGTCAATACCATGGAGTGAATTAATCATATCACTATTTATCATTATTTAGTAAATACATATTATATTTTTATTTAAAATAAAAAATATAATAATTTCACATTGAATTTATTTCTCCAGAATAAAATGAAACAGGGAGTAACATAAAATTTATAGAAGAGTAACTTACAGAAAAATGTTACAGCCAAATATTATACACATATTTGTTGGAATGGAAATAATATACCTCTAGAGAAAACTATTGGGAGAGAAAATCCCCATAATAACAACATTTACTATAACACCTTGATATTTAAATATTTGTTTCACATTTAAATAATTCTATGTTTGGTATCTTATGTTAAATGTAACACCAAACTAAAATGTTTCATTACATAATACAATAAATATTTAGTATATAAAAATATAAAAATCAGTGATGACACTTCATTATATTATTCTATTTTAACTAATAATATTTAATTATTATAAAATAAATGATTAATGTGACACCATTAAAATAATTCAATGTTAAAATGGGTATTTTTCAATGATTGTTTTTAATTTTTATGGTCAAATTTAAAATAATTCAATATATAAACTAATTAATAAACATTCAATTAATAAAAAAATAAAATGAAATAATATTAAGAATGCTTGGTGTTTAAAAATGTAATTATTATATAAAACATATTTTTTAGTATATTTAATATTTTCATTAAAAAGATAAATTTTAAAAATTTATATTTTTAAATTTTAAAAATAACTTCATTTTTTAATTCATAATATCAAAAGTATCATAGGGTGATTTTTTTGGTATATTTAAAAAAAAGATGACTATTAAGTGAATTGTGAAAGTACAAAATTTTACAAATACAACCACTATTAAGACATCATCATGATAAGAGGATGAATTAAAAGATTATAAAATAGTTTTTAAATATGTATTAAAATGAGTGACATAAACTATTCAAAAATTTTATTTTGGTTTTAAAAATCAATTATTAATAACATAAAACATTAGTTTATTTTAATAAATAAACTATTTATGATCATTTTCATTAATAATGTATTTATAAGGATACATTAACTTTTAAATTAGTTTTAAATTAAAATTAAAATATTTAATTATTCATAAACCAATAAGTTTCATCAAAATCAACTTCATACATTATTTTTTGGTCAAATAATTATTATGCCTAAAGAGAAATATTGCAACGAAAATTGTTTTTCTTTGTGTTTTGTATACTTATTTTAAATTTATTTTTTCAAATATAGGTATTAAACAATGTAAAATTGTATAAATAATTTTAATCAAAATAATAAACTATATTTAAAAATGTATACATTATTTCATGATTCAAAAAATATTGTCCATTAATGGACTTCTTCGACCACCAGATTTTTCGATTATGGGGTTTATAGGGGAAAGCAATTGTAGGAATGATTGAAGCCAAGAATATCAGGATACAATTTACATCATTATAAGAATTTTTCCTAGCCTAGTTGAATGCACCTCATACATGTAATGGATCCCATTTTCTTCTCTTAAAATGGTCATATGATTTTCAAATGAAGTATGATTCACCATCCAGGTTAATATGGGTAATGTTTCTAGAAAATCCAATCCCCTTTTAGAATCCATCGATTATCTGTACACATGAAATCTTGGTAGGGAGTTATCTCTATTTGAATAATAGAAATTGGGTGGTGTGCCAACAAATTTCACCATAAATATGTGTGGAATTTGATGTGTTTATGTCAAATGTTGTGTCCTTCTAAATTGCTCTTGGAGAATATTTTCAATATAAAAAATGATTATTTTTTTATCATAGTGTGATTTTTGTTTACTATGCATGAAACTTGAGCACATCATAGCGGTTTCCAGGAATAATATATTGATGTAAAAGGGGTTTTTTTAGGTGAACAGATGAATCATACCTTATGTGGTGATTCTACTAATTGTGGAAAGAAACCGGATGTGGACTGTGATGAACCAATTGATAGTGAAGAGTTGTCATGTTATATTCAACTTGTGGGAAAGAATTCTGGTCCTATGAGTTTAGTTGAAGTGTTCAAGTAGATACAGAAATAATAAAATGATCTTCCTCTTAATCTGAATGTCATTTAAATTTTTGGTAGGTTGAAATGTGACCTGAAGGTGGTAATCTATCTAGGAGAAATGGTAAACCAGGGAAATATGGGGGGATTTATGTTAGCGTCTTGAAGGAGAAGATGATACCAACACAAATTTATTTCTCTCAGTTTAGAATGAGGGTATAAGGGACGAATATATTAGTGAAATGATAGATTCTAATATGGATATGAAGAGGGGTTTATTTAATAAACCCAGGGATGCTGAAGTGAATAAAGAAGTATCTGCTGGACAAATTGTTTGTGATGAAACTCAGTGTGTGATTTAGGATGACATTAACAAAAAACCTCACTTTATGGGGTGAGGATTTATACAACAGAGAGACTCTAATATGTTGGGACATGCGACAAAAAAGGTTGATTTCATCACTGATAAAAAAATAATTTTAAAGAAGAGAATTGTGATGTTTATAACTTTTTGGAAATGTCTGATGAGTGGGAGATGGTCTTTTATTATTAAATAAATATGGAAAGAACTCATCTTTAAGTGTTGAGTTGTGATTAAGCCTCATTCAAAGATGTCACGACCTGTCCTCGGGGCCTGTGCTATGACTACCCCAAGCCCGCCTTCTATAGGCAAGGAGATGACGACTAGTACCAAATGTGTAAATCCAGGTAATAGGGAAGGAATTGCCTTTATAAAAGTAAAAAAACACAACAGAGTACGCAAGTGAAGTAAGAAAGAAGTAAAAATAAGTACAAAAGTAAGTACTGTAAAGTAAATGGGCCAGTATACAAACCCAACTAAAAGTAAAATACAACTGAAAGGAAAGTACAACAACAGCAATGTAAAACAGCAACAAAGAGTCATCCTCCGGATATCCCACCTGAAGGGTGGGTACAGATGGTCTCCTCAGCACCTTGGGTCCTGCCGTCCGATCTATGAATGTCCCGCCAAGTGGTCCACCTCTAGGTACCATCCAACTCCTCAAGCTTCCACCCTGATCCGTGATGTCTATCATCTGCATCCAACACAATGTAGTGTGGGCATAGCCCATGCAGTGGTGATTATACGATACTCAGTAGGGACCTCGAGACCCCCTGAAGGTCTCCCAGAATCCACGAAGGATAAACCACAATGGAAAAATAAAAACACGAGGTATCAACCAACTCTACTTAGGTATATGACTATAAATATACTTAATAAATCAATCTCAATTCGGCTCTAACTTTTGAGCCCAAACACAATCCAGTCCACATAAGAAGGAAGTCAATCACATCAATGATAATGATTGAACGACAAGACTCAGCTCACACATGTATATTACTCATGAAGAGGGGTGGATATGATTAGATGTAGCCTCTGAATCATCTCCTCTGCCGAACCCATGTATAAATCAAGTATATAAGTCGTCGCTGCTGAACCCATGAAGGATCCAAGTACAATAAACATCGCTGCTGAACCCATGTAGGATCCAAGTACAGTCGTCATCACTGCCAACCCATGGAGGTTCCACGTACATTCATCATTGCTGCCAAACCCACGTAGTATCCAAGTACAATCATCATCGTCGTCGAAACCACGGAGGATCCCAGCACAGTAGTCGTCACAGTTGCAGCCAGCTCTTGGGTTCCCAGACACAACGTGCTTGATTCCAGGAGGGTCCGCTACTCGAGTAAAGGGGGTCGATACATCAACTGTCAAGAAGTATAGAGTAGATGTATCCCAAAGTTCTATATCGTAAAAATGAACTCAACGTGATAGACGACGAGTCAATCGCACCCTCGGTCTAGGAGATATTGATTTTTTCATTATAGGGGCCCGGTTAGAAATATGCTCGGTCAAAACCTGGCTCTTTACCATGGTTCTACAAAACCCACTTAGAGTATCGCAAATGGACCACCTCGTCGAAAGGATCCCATTTCCGCAGATGGAGCGTCGATCAGACGCGCGGTATTTAAGTTATTCACGTTTAAGTGAATAACGGGCCCGACCCTTTAAGCCCAATGGGCTGGCGGGTCGGGTCACCCAGTTTTGGCAGGTCCGAACCGGTAGGGGTGTCGGACCGGACCAAATATTTGCGCTACCCAACTTAAGGGTTGCGGCCCAGCCTGAAGAGGGCGTGGCCTGAACTGATGTGGCCCGGCCCGACCCGAAGCGGTGCAGCCCGGCCCGGCCTGGTGCAGCCTGGTGCGGCCCGTCCTGGCTGGCTGGGCCAGCTGGCCAAGCGGCTGGGCCCGAATGCCAAGTGGACGATGGGGGGGGGGGCTTCCCAAACCGGCAGCACTGCCCTCCCAAACTGGCCGACTAGGCCGGTTGGCCTTCTGGCGCAAGAGGCCCACTCGGGTGGGCCGTGGGTTCCCCAGGGCGGCGCCCTCCCGGCGCCGCGGATCCCCACCGCCCGGCCGGCTGGCGGGACGGCCGATTCTTCTGCCGAAGTGGCCCACTCGGGTGGGTCGTGGTGTTCCGTAGCGCAACACCATGGTTTACCGCAGTTTCTCCCTTCTACCCAGCCCGTTATGACCGGCCAGTTCTTCCTCGGTCGAGCGGCCCTCGGTTGTGGGCCACAGTTGTTCCACATGCGGTCGGCACACGACCACCGCCTTCGACCGTCGTCGCTTCCTGATTCCAAAAAATACAAGGAACGACGGAGTGTCATTAAGCCATGTTTTTTCAGCCCACACCCTCCACATTAGGTGGTATCAATCGACCAAAGATGTTCACTTGAGTACAACAATAATGGAGGAGTAATTTATTTAAAATAAAATAAGCAAACCCCCTACCTCGAAAAAGGTTCACGGTTGACAAGCTTCATGGATGACTGTGTTGTTTCCATTGTCGTCGGAGTGTACTCAAAAAAGAATTGGTGTATCCTTTCTTATCGTGGAGAAGAGAAAATAAGTCACATCGTTCTTTGTCGGAGGATTAGTGTTCTTCAATAAAGGACAAACTCTCCTCTTCTCTCACAAGATATGTCTCTCAAATATTTCCCCCAACACAACAAGTACCATCCCAATTAAAATATGGTTTTCCCTTATTTTAATTAAACATTCCAAGCATTCAAAATTCAAAATTTAAAACACTTAATTAATAAATTTGAAGATTCCATTTATTAATTAAGGAATTGGGCTGAATTAATGGGAGAGGAGAAGGTGAGGAGATCTCATAAATATGGGAGAGTTTTCAACATTAAAAAAGGGAGTTTAATGGGGGTTTATGAGAGTTATGGGAAGTTCAAGGGTTTAGGTCATGTGTGGGCCCCACCCCACAAATATCCTTTCATGGGAGGTTATGTGGGTGTGGGACCCACCTCTATCTCCCTCTGGGAGGATATAACCACCAACCATAAAATAGAATTGTGCTACACCAATTTTATTTATTTTAATCTATATCCCCAAATATTAATTATCAACCCGATTAAAACACAAATGCAGTAAAAGTCCCCTTAAGAAATTACCGGTGCTACGAGTTCATTGGTGCCCTCAGATTTCAATTCCGAGCATCGGTTCAAGAGATATAAAAACCCACTTGTTCGTTTAGTGAATGTACCTGAGCTAAACTTTGGAAATTGATTCCGGGCACAACGGGCCTTAGAATCACTTTCCATCAGAAGCCACTGACTTGTAAAATTCCAAAGAATTTAAGACAAAAAATTTCTTTGATATATCTAGGTATTTACATTACTACCACCTCAGGGATTTATGTCCCCGTAAAGCTACAACATAAACTGCAGAAACAAATGAGGGTACTAAGCACACATCTGAGCTTCCCGCTCCCATGTGCTCTCCTAGAGGTTCCCGTGTTATCAAAGAATGTGCACCAGTGGAATCGACCATCCACGTAGGACACACTCCTATCGATCCTTGATCTCCACTAGAACCTCCATGAATGTAGCCCCGTCATCGATGTCTAGCTCCCCATGATCAATGATGTGGGTCGGGTCGTGCACGTATCTCCTCAGCTGAGATACGTGGAAGACGTCATGCACCCGGTGCGACTGAGGTTGAAGGGCCAGGTGGTAAACTGCCTCACCTTCTCTGCTGGGGACCTAGAAGGGACCGATGAAGCATAGAGATAACTTGATGCCCCAGCCAAATCTCCGTAATCCATGTAGAGGTGAGACCCGTAAGAAAATGTGGTCACCATCCTCGAACTCCGATGGTCTCCGTCTCCTATCAGCATAGGAATTATGCCTGCTCTGTGCAGTCCTCTTCCACTCCTAGATGATCTCAACCTTCTTCGTAGTAGCATAAACCATATCTGGTCCTACTAGTGCTTACTCCCCAGGGTCAGTCTGGCACATAGGTGATCTTCAAGGTCGACCGTACATTGCCTCGTATGGTGCCATTCCGATGGTGGAGTGGTAGATGTTGTTGTACGCAAACTCCCCCAAGGGTAAGTGATCCTCCCAGCTATGACCAAAGTCAAGGACATATGCACGGAGCACGTCCTTGAGAGTATGTATGGTCCTCTCTGTATGGCCATCCATTTGAGGATGACAGGTGGTGCTCAGGTGTATCTGCGTCCCAAATGCCTCCTACCACCCCTTTGAACGATGGGAAGTAAAATGAGCGTCTCGATCGGAGACGATAGACGATGGCACACCAGGAAGCCGTATGATCTCCTGAATGTAGAGGCATCCCGAGCTCTCTACTGAGCCCTTCTCTCTAATCAGAAGGAAGTGGGCTAACTTGGTGAGTTGGTCTACGATCACCCAGATGGAGTCGTGTCGTCTGGAAGTACGTGGCAACCCCGTCAAAAAATCCATGGATATCCTGTCCCACTTCCACTCCAGAACCTATAAGGGATGTACCAAGCCTGCTGGTTCCTGGTGATCCGCCTTCACTTTCTGGAAAATGAGGAATCATGAAACAAAATATGCTACAACCTTTTTTCTACCCAGCCAATAGTGCTGTCGTCTGAGGTCCTGGTACATCTTTTCCACTCCAGGATGTACCGCTTGAGGGGAAGTGTGAAACTCCCTCAGTACTTCCTCCTGCAGTGAAACTGGTACCATGGTACATCCCCTGAAGAGGATGACTTGTTCTCCTCCTTCTGAAAAAACATCTGGTACCTGCCCTGTGGAAATATGAGCATGTCGCGTCTCACAGTCAATATCCCCACGCTGTGCCCCTCTGACCTGCTGAAGTAGTAGAGGAGTAACTGTGAGGGACTGTAGAAAACTTCCCTATCTCTATCCATGAAGGATATCTGCAATGCGGTTAACTGCTCCGTCGCCTCTCCAAGTAGCTGAATGACCAATCTCTTGCT
This sequence comes from Viscum album, assembly GCA_963277665.1. Lineage (NCBI taxonomy): Eukaryota > Viridiplantae > Streptophyta > Magnoliopsida > Santalales > Viscaceae > Viscum > Viscum album. The sequence continues at coordinate 399,070,582 of OY728145.1, forward strand.
GAGAGAATCAGCTACTACGTTCCCCTTCCCATGATTATAGACTGTCTCAAAGTCATAGTCCTGGAGGAACTCGATCCATTTCCACTGTCTCAGGTTTAGGTCCTTCTATGAGAAAATGTACCTGAGACTCTGGTGGTTAGAGTATACTATAAAGCACTCACCCATCAAATGTTTCCACCACATGTTCAGGGTAAGGACCACTACTGCTAACTCCAGGTCATGGGTAGCGTAGTTCTGCTCATGCTATCTCAACTACCATGATCCGTAAGCGATCACTTCTCGCTCCTTCATCAGGACACAATTGAGTCTGGTCCCTGATGCGTCGCAGTAAACTACGTTCCCTACACCCTCCTCTGGTAGCCTCAATATGGGCGCACTGGTCAATCTCTGTCTCAGATCTTGAAATCTCTAATGACATATATCTGACAACACGAAGTGTTTTCCCTTCTTCGTAAAAGCTAAAAGTGCTGCTGCAACTCTAGAAAAGTCCGGCACAAATCTCCGATAGTACCTATCTAGACCTAGGAAACTCCACACCTCCATCACGCTCCTGGGTGGCTCCCAAGCATGTACTGCCTCGATCTTCACAGGATCCACTACAACTCCCGCCTACGAGATGACGTGCCCCAAGAAGTGAACCACTCGAATCCAGAACTGGAGCTTCGAGACCTTACCATAAATCAGGAGCTCTCGGAGTGTGTCCAGTACAACCCGCAAGTGGTAGACGTGCTCCTCCTCAGTAGTTGAGTAAATCAGTATGTCTTCGATGAGGACTATGACAAAACAATCGAGGTAAGGCTAGAAGATCATATTAATGAGACTCATGAACACTAATGGTGTGTTGGTTATGCCGAAGGGCATAACCACAAACTCATAGTGGCCATACCGACACCCAAAGGCTGTCTTCTGCACATCCTCATCTCAAGCTCTGAGCTGATGATAGCCTGACCTAAGGTCTATCTTTGAGAATCATCATGATCTCTTGAGCTGATTAAAGAGGTCCTCAATCCTCGAGAGTGGGTACTTGTTCCTTACGGTTACCTGATTCTGGAAACGGTAGTCGACACACAGTCGTAAGCTCCCATCTTCCTTCTTGGTGAATAAAATCGTTGAAGCCTAGGGTGAAACACTGGGTCAGATGAATCCCTTTCCATGCAAGTCCTCCAACTGTACTCGCAGCTCACAAAGCTCAGCGGGAGCCATCCGATATGCTGGAGTAGATATCGGTGCTATCCCGCGGTATATGTCAATGTAGAAATATACCTCTCTATGAGGAGGTAGTCTTGGAACGTCGTCAGGAAAAACGTCCGCATACTGATCCACCACAACATGAAAACTTAGACTCCACACATCAAACACTCCTAGGATGAGACTGGCTAACTGATGTGTGATCGGATGCCCTCTCCTCAGCGTAAGTCCATCCTACACTGCAAAGGCTACCTTCTCGCCAGTGAAGGTGAACCTGCTCCCATCTTTATAGACACACCGCACTTTGCACCTAATGCAGTCAATATGAGCATGAACTATAGACAACCAGTCCATAACCAAGATGACGTCGTTAGACCTCGACACCGCTACAAAAAGATCCCAACCGAAGCTCTCGCCTCCTAGAGTAATCTCACACTGCCAGAACCAGTGCGTAATTGTCGAGTTTTCTTCCGTAGGAGTCTCTAGCTGTAAGGATCGTGCCAACGACTCTGTCGGAATCTCTGAGCTTTGAACAAGGGCAACAACAATAAAATAATGACTCAATCCTGTGTCTATTAGTACTGTAGTAAGGGTGGAGTAGACACAGATAGTACCTAGAATCATCTCAGGTGCGTCGTGGTCGTAGGCCTTAACTTCCTGGAGCTAAGATTTCCCCTGTTTTCCAACTCTCTATAGTAGGGGTGGTCCTCCTGGTGGTGGTGGTGGTAGAGCCTCGAAGTGTCGTCAACCATGCACTCCTCGGCCAACTCCTCTGCCTCGTCTTCCTGCCCCCTGCCGACCACCACGGTCAAGCCTCTTCCTCTGACTGGGATGTCCCTCTATTGTCTACTTATCATCTTCATGGCGTGTTGGGCAGTCACGAGCCATGTGGCCCTGGCCGCCGCATGCATAGAACTGCCTTCCTCTTGTATGGATGGCTCTGCTTCGTGTTCCCCGCACATCCAAACCATTATCCAGATGTTGGCCACCTGATAACATGGTCCTCTTGGACCTCTGTGACATCTGTGTATTGACGACTATAGAAGACTCCGCTACGTGTCGCCCTGCGGTGGGTCTCGCTGCCGGCGTCAGCTTAGCAAAAATCTCTCTACAAGAAGGGCTCACTTGAGAACTGCTGGCTGTATCAGAATGTGGATGGAGATCATCGAAGCCCTGATATCATGCCTCAATCCATGCTCAAAGGTCCAGGCCTGAAAGAATGGGTCCTGTACGATGTCCGTGGAGTAGCGCGAGGGGTCAGTAAATCTCGCCGAGTACTGGGCTACTGTCATGCTGACCTGCTGCAGATGTAGTAACTCTTGGATGCACACCACATAGAGGGTGGATGGAACCAACTACGAGTGGGAGAGGCTCTCGAAGTCTGTCCAATGTAGTGATGCCACTTCATGCACCTAGAGCACTAGGCTCCACCATCTACCTGCTGCTACGTGCAGTAGACTAGCAGCAAGGATCACCATATGGTCTGTTGGTGTTCCGACGAATCTGAAGACTCTGACGATAGCCTCCAGCTAATCCTTGGCACCCTTAGGGTCCGTCTCTCCACAAAACCTGGGAGGCCTCTGTCGCTGAAACTCGAGCAACACACTCAGGTGGTGTGCACTCTCTTCTGTTGGGGTGGGTGGCATCGGTGGCTCAGTCGGTAGTGGTACCGCTTGTGCCTCCACTGTAATGGGGCCTTTCACCAAGGCCTCATCGCTCGGTGTGCTGCCATCTCACACGTAGCTCATAACCCTAGCTGGATGCCTTCGTGGGGCCATCTTGAAAAGAAATAGGTGCGCCATGGTCAAATATTATACCTGGTGAGCTGACACAAAGTAATCACAAAGACAACTTTTGAAACACACATGCAATAATTGTTTTCGAGCATTGTGTCGGAAATCAGAAGTCATGGTCCTGGTGTATGGATAGGTCGGCCGATGCGCCAACACTGGACTCCCTAGACTGAAAACCACACTCAATACTCTTAACACCATTTCTTCACAGAGAGGAAATTATCAAAGTCCTGATTTCTGCGGTAGAACCGACTCCTCTGATACCAATTTGTCACGACCTGTCCTCGGGGCCTGTCTTGTGACTACCCTAAGCCCGCCTTCCGTAGGCACGGTGCTGGTGACTAGCAAAAAAGGCGTAAATCCCGGTAAAAGGGAAGCAATTGACTTTATAAAATAAAAAAACACAATAGAGTACGGATGTGAAGTAATCACTAAGAAAAACTGAGTACAAAAGTAAGTACTGAAAAGTAAATGGGCCAGTATAAAAACCCAACTAAAAGTACAATACAACTGAAAGGAAAGTACAACAGATCTAAATTAAAACAGCAACCACCAAGTCTTCCTATGGATATCACACCTGAAGGGTGGGTACAGATGGTCTCCTCAGCTCCTCGGGTCAAGCCGTCCGATCCGTGAATGTCCCACCAAGTGGTCCACCTCCAGGTACCGTCCAGATCCTAAAGCATCCACCTCAACAAGAGATGTCCATTGTTTGCATCCAACACAACATAGTGCGGGCATAGCCCATGTAGGGGTGATTATATGATACTCAGTAGGGACCCCGAGACCCCTGATGGTCTCCCATGAACCAACGAAGGATAAACAAAAAAGGAAAAATACAAACACAAGGTATCAATAAACTCTACTTAGGTATATTCCCATACATATACCTAAGTCACCAATCTCAGTTCGGCTCCAACTTCTGAGCCCAAGAAAAATCCAGTCTGCACAGGAATGAAGTAAACCACATCAATTATAATGATTGAAATTCAAGACTCAGCTCACACAGATATACTACTCATGAAGAGGGGTGGAGATGATTTGATGTAGCCTCTGAATAATCTCCTCTGCCGAACCCAGGTAGGATCCAAGTACAGAAGTCATCGCTGCTGAAACCACATAGGATACACATACAATAACCATCACTGCTAAACCCATGTAGGATCCATGTATAGTCGTCATCGCTGCCGAACCCATGGAGGATCCAAGTAGAGTCATCCTCGCTACCGAACCCACGTAGGATCCAAGTACAGTCGTCATCGTCGTTGAACCCCTGGGGGATCCCATCATAGTAGTCATCACAGTCGCAACCAGCTCTAGGGTTCCCGCACACAATGTGCTCGATTCCGGGAGGGTCTACTCCTCGAGTAAAGGGGGACGATACATCAACTTTCACGAAGTCCATAGTTGATTTATCCCGAAGTTACATCTCGTCAAAAGGAACTCAATATGACAGACAATGCGTCAATCGGACGCCCGGTCTGAGAGATATCGGCCTTTACGTTCTAGGGGCCCAGTTGGAAATATGCTCGTTCCAAACCCGGCTGTTTACCAAGGTTTTCCAAAACTCAGTTACAGTATCGCAAAAGTAACACCTCGTCGAAGGGATCCCAGTACCGTAGACGGCGCATCGATCGGACGCGCGATTATCATGTTATTCACGTTTAAGTGAATAACGGGTCCGACCCTTTAAGCCCAGTGGACTGGCGGGTAGGGTCACCCAGTTTTGGCAGGTCCAACCCGGTAGGGGTGTCAGACCAGCCCGAAGATTCACACGGCCCAGCCTGAAGAGGGCACAGACTGGCCTGATGTGGCGCGGCCCAGCCCAGCGGGGCGCGGCCATGCCCTGCAGGGCGCGGCCCAACCCCGCCTGACGTGGCCTGGCCCAGCGCAGCTCGACTAGGCGCGGCCTGGCTGGGTGTGGCCCGGTTGTCTTGGCACGAATGTCGAGTGGTCTGGGGGGGGGGGACCTGCCTGAATCGATGGCACCACCCTCCCAAACCGGTCGACTTTCTGGCACAAGCGGCCCACTCGGGTGGGATGTAGGTTCTCCAGCGTGGCGCCTTCCTGGAACCGCGGTTCTACTCTGCCCGACCGGCCGGCACTCTAGCGTGGTGCCCTCCTGTCACCGCGACTCCCCTCTGCACGGCTTCCTAACGGGCCGACCGATTCTTCCGCTGAAGCGGCCCACTCGGGCCGGCCACAGTCTTCCGCCACGCGGTTCCGTGGGGGCACCACAGTTTCTCCCTTCAGCCCGGCCCGCTATGACTGGCCGGTTCTTCCTTGGACGAGCGGCCCACGGTTTCCGACCGCCGTTCCTCCACATGCGGCTGACGTGCGGCCAAAGCCTTCGACCATCTCCGATTATTGATTCCAAACAAGACAAGGAGCGAAGGATGGTCGTCGGGACGTGTTTGTTCAGCCCGCGCTTTCCATGTTAGTTGGTAACAATCGGCCAAAGATGTTCACTTGAGTACACCAAGAACGGAGGAATAATTTATTTAAAATAAATTATGCGAAACCCCTACCTCGAAAAAGGTTCATGGTTGACAAGCGTTGTGGATGACCGTGTCATTTCCATCATTGTCCAAGTGTACACGAAGAATAATTGGTGTCTCCTCTCTTGTCTTGGAGAAGAGAAAAGAAGGCGTTCATTCTTTGTCATAGGATTGGTGTTCTTCAAAAATGGAGAAACTCTCCTCTTCTTTCATAAGAGCTCTCTCTCAAATATTTTCCCCAACACAACAAGTGACAACCCGATCGAGACTGCCATTTTACTTTTCGGCTTTGGAAGGGGTTGCAGGAGGCATTTGGGACACAGCTACACCTGAGCACCGCCTTTCATCCTCAGACGGATGGACAGATGGAGAAATCCATTCAGACTCTCGAGGACATGATCCGTGCATGTCTCATTGACTTTTTCCGCAGCTGGGAGGATCACCTAACCTTGGTAGAGTTTGTGTCAACAACAACTACCACTCCACCATCAGGATGGCACCATATGAGGCATTGTACGACCAAACATGCAGATCACCTCTGTTCTAGACTGACCCTAGGGAGTCAGCACTTGTAGGACCAAAGATGATGCAGGATATGACGTAGAAGGTGCAGATCATCCAGGAGTGGATGAGGACTACAAAAAGCAGATAGAATTCCTATGCTGATAGGAGACGGATACCACTGGAGTTCGAGGATGGTGACCACATTTTCATACGAGTCTTACCTCGATGTGGATTACGTAGATTTGGCTAGGGCGACAAGTTATCTTCGTGCTTCATCAGGCCTTTCCAGGTCCTCAGCAGAGTTGGAGAGGTGTCTTACCACCTGACCCTTCCACCTCAGTTCCACCGGGTGCATGACGTCTTCCACGTATCTTAGTTGAGGTGATACATACATGACTCAACCCAAATCATTGTTCATGGGGAGCTGGAAATCTTTTACGGGGATACATTTACAGGGGTCTCGATAGAGATCGAGGGTCGACAGGAGCAGGTCCAACGTGGACAGTCGATTCCTCTGGTGTGCATTCACTGGTAGCACGGGAACCTCCAGGAGAGCACATGGGAGTGGGAGGCTCAGATGCATGCTCAGTACCCTCACTTGTTCCCTAGTTTATGTTGTAGCTTTACGGGGATGTAAATACCTAAGGTGGGAGTAATGTAAAGACACAAAAATATCATGGAAATTTTTTTCTTAAATACTTTTGAATTTTACGAGTTTATGGATTCTGACGACACTTGATTCCGAGGCCCGGTGTTCCTAGATTCAATTTCCTAAGTTTAGATCGGGTACGTTCAGTAAAGGAACGAGCGGGTTTTTCTACCTTTTGAACTGGTGCTCAGAATTGAAATCTGAGGGCACCAATGAACTTGCAGTGCCGATAATTTTATTAAGGGGACCTTTACCGTAGTTTCATTTTAAGTGGGTTGGGAATTAACATTTGGGAATTAGATTTAAACAAATTAATTGGTGAAGCACAATTTTATATTATGGTTGGTGGTTATTTTTCTCCCAAGGGTAGTTAGAGGTGGGGACCACACCCATACAAGGTCCCATGGGAGGATATTTGTGGGGTGGGGCCCACATGTGACCTAAACCCTTGAACGTCCCATAACTTTCATTAACCCCCATTAAAATCCCTTGTTTAATGCTGACAACTCTCCCATATTTATCAGGTCTCATCACCTTCTCCTCTCCCATCAATTCATGCCAACACCTTAATTAATAAATTGAATCCTCCAATTTTTTAATTAAGTGTTTGAATGTTTTAATTTTAAATGGATTGTGTTAATAAAATAATAAGAGTAGCTTATTATTTTATTTTGGGGAGGTGGCTTTCGTTGTGTTACGGGAGATGGATCTTGAGAGAATAGTTTTCTACTCCGACGAAGAACAACGAACTCTTCGATGAAGAATGTCGGTTCCACGAAGAATGATGATGCACCTTACTTTCTCTTCTCCACGAAAAGTGAGGAGATGCCACTTCTTCCTCGGACGCACTCCGACATCATCTACGAATCCTCTCCCCACGACGCCATCTTTCGCGATGCCAGACGTGCGACATCAATTATTGAGGTAGGGAATTATGTTTAATTTTAATGGATTAAAATTGTGCCCAATTTTTCGTTGAACATCGATGTTTTTCCAACCTATTTCTATATCTTAACACATAGGGCATGGACAGAATGAATACGGCCTGACGAATTTTCGTTTGATCTTCTTTATTTTCATTGGAATCGGAAACCGAAGTCGAAATGAGGAAGAGGCCGGCGGCGCAAGGGCTGCCGTTTCACACGCATTGAAAATCCGCGGCCAAGAAGGCCGCTTCGGCGGAAGGACCGGCCGATCGGGTGTAGCAAAGACGCAGTGCTAGGAGAGCACCACGCCGGATGAGCCGCAACCCGCTCGTACGGGCCGCTTGCGACAGAAGGACGGCTGACTCCAGCCGGCCGAGTAGGGAGGGCGGCGCCGCATGGCACCACTGGTTCAGGCAGCCAGGGGGCCGTGACCCATCGGGATTGGCCGCGGCCCACCGGGCTGGGCCATGGCACTCGAGCCGGCCCACACCATTCGGGCCGAGCCACATGAATCTTTAGGCCGGACAGCTTTGAACAGCCGGTTCTTCCTCGGTCGAGCGGCCCGCGGTTGCGGGCCGCGGTTCCTCCATATGCAATCGGCATGCGGCCGCCTCCTTCGACCATTGCCACTTCTAAATTCCAAACAAGACAAGGAACGACAGAGGGTCTTCGGGCCGTGTTTGTTTGGCCCGCGCCCTCCACGTTAGGCGGTAACAATCGGTCAAATATTTCCACTTGAGTAAAACCTGAATGGAGGAGTAATTTATTTAAAATAAATTAAACAAACGTCCTACCTCAAAAAAGGTTCATGGTTGACAAGCGTTGTGGATGACGGTGTTGTTCCCATCGTCATCAGAGTGTACCCGAAGAAGAATTGGTCTATCTTATCTTGTCATGAGGAAGAGAAAAGAAGGCGCGTCGTTCTTCGTTGGAGGATTGGTGTTCTTCAACAAAGGAGAAACTCTCCTCTTCTTTCACAAGAGCTCTCTCTCAAATATTTCGCCCAACACAACAAGGGCCAACCCAATTAAAATAAGGCATCCTATTATTTTAATTAAACTTTCCAAGAATTTGTAATTCAAAATTCAAAACACTTAATTAATAAATTGAAGGATTCCATTTATTAATTAAGGTGTTGGCATGAATTAATGGGAGAGGAGAAGGTGAGGAGATCTCATAAATATGGGAGATTTGTCCACATTAAACAAGGGCATTTAATGGTGGTTTATGAGAGTTATGGGATGTTCAAGGGTTTAGGTCATGTGTGGGCCCCACCCCACAAATATCCTCTCATGGGAGGTTATGTGGGTGTAGGCCCTACCTCTAACTCCCATTGGGAGGATATAACCACCAACCATAAAATAGAATTGTGCTACACCAATTTTATTTATTTTAATCTAAATCCCAAAATACTAACTCATAACCCGCTTAAAATGAAACTGCAGTAAAGGTCCCCTTAAGCAATTACCAGCGCTGCGAGTTCATCGGTGCTCCCAGATTTCAATTCCGAGAACCGGTTCAATAGATAGAAAAACCCGCTCGTTTGTTTACTGAACGTACCCGAGCTAAACTTCAAAAATTGATTCCGAGCACACCGGGCCTCAGAATCAAGTGATTTCAAAAGCCACAAACTTGTAAAATTAAAAAGTAGTTAAGAAAACAAAATCCCTTGAAATTTATTGGTCTTTACAAAAGATTTGTTTACCCATGGAAGGAAAAAACTGCCTGATATTGAGGGCTTCTTGTCTTCCCCCCAAAGAGAAGGATAAAGAAGGAGTAGTTCAGAATTCTAAAGAATTTTTCTACCAAATATCACTCTATTTTTTCATGGAGGTTCAACATAGATATTCTCAATATTTTTAATCAAGTTAATTCTCAATCTGAATGGGAAACTATAGATGAGTGCACTTATAGAAATGAATTTTCATATTATGTTTTTTAGATTCACATTTTCTGGATGTGGGTAATTGCTGTCTACCCCATCTTCTCTCCTTGTTGACTTTTTTCCTTTTATATTATTTACAGTAAACTATTTCTTCCCCAGACATGAATTTCCTAGTAATTTGAAATGAATGTGTCTTCCTTGCATACTTGCGATCTACCACACAAATGGAGTGATAATTATCATTTTTCATCACCATATCTCTAGGATGGAAATATATATATATTAAATTTATATATATTATATTGGGTATATAATTATGAATCTGTAAAGATAAATTATTATCTAACTTTCTTTTTTCAATTAATTCAAAAATGAAACCACCATCATTCATATGTGCAGACTGATGCCTCTACCAAGTGATACAATTAATCATTCATAACAAACTTCCATGGATGGTTCAAAAAAATATTTTGAGAAATATTTATGATATTGAAAATTAATATTTTACACGAATACCATTTTGGAAGGATAACACTCGAGTTAATGGTCATCATAATATAACTAACTGATATTGATAAATTATATGAAACAATCCCATCACTAAAATAATATTGATGAATCTTAACAAAAAATTATGTGGAATGATATTAAAAAATTATTAAAATATTGGAAATTCTATTTGAATATCATAAATAATTTGGTAATGATGGACTTTGTATCCATGAATAGTGTTTGGCATCACCATTATGAAAGATGTGCCTAATAATAGAAATTAGATACATCTCATAATGAGAAAAACATTAACAAGATAATGGATGATTATAATTAAAGAGTATTTATATATATATATATATCAATAACCATATAAAATAGTTTATTAAAATAGTTAGTTTTATTATAATGATTCATAAAATAGTATCCCGAATGTCATGAGTAAATGTATTGGGTTACTCATCTTAATTTCAAATCATTGATATATGTTCTGTATTGGCCAACTTTTTTCATTTTCGTGGTGTATATACTACCCATGAAATACATTAAAGATATTTTTCATGAAAATTATTTTTATTTACTAATATATGTATATGTTTAGCTCTTTCTTGAGGATTAAATTCAATGGATACTAAAGTTGTAGGGGTTCATGTTACAATATCACTTTTATCGGGATTTTTTATGTTTCAATGTCCGTTATAAAAAATTATATGTTCCTTATTTCCTAAAAACAATATAATTCTTTTCATCTTTTTATTTCTAGTGTTTTCATGAACTAATTCAATATTTCCTCTCTTTGGTACTCAAAAAGGCCAAAATAATGGTTTTAAAAAACACAAAACTCATATATCCTTTTTGACCAGAAATATTTTTCATTGATGTACATGTTTGTTTAAAATTTTCATGGATTTTATTTTATAGAGATATTTTTTTAATGTTAGTTTCAAATATATTTTTTCTTTATTTTCAATTTTTTAGAAGGTATAATTATAATTTTTTCGTTATGGTTTATAATTGATTTTTTACATAACTTTGAAAATATTCCTTTTTTATATTTACCAAATGAATGTATTTTCATAATATAATGTATTTTTTGATACAAATATTAATTTACATGTTTACATGGATTTTATAATTGTAATACTATCACCAACATATGAGGAATATTTTTTCAAAAGTTACAAATAACATTTATTTTCATATTTGTTTCAAAGATTATGTATAAGGATATTATATGATTATTTTAATATGGAATCATCACTTAAGGATTATTGTAAACCTCAAGGTATCTAATCCTTCAATACCGTACACATAATTTCTCTTTATTTTTTTATGAGGATTATGTTTAATGAATGATAACTTGAAACCCATTTATTTCCCAGGGGTTGATTAATATATGATGAATTATTAATGTTTTTATCATAAAAATACACACATTTGTATGGTTTTCATTATGTATATGGTGGTCCAAAAATTATATAGCCATCCAAATCATTGGGTACATCTTGATATCTCATTAGATAATAATAAATGGAATGGGGAGTGAACCTAATCAAGTATGGGACTTGTCCAATATGATAGTATTTATAATGATCCTGTACTAATATAATGATTTTCTATGATTATATGTATTCTAAAAACAAATTTCATACAATTCATATATGATCTCAGGGTTCATGATTGATTTTTGATAATTTTTCACTCTTATGACTCATGTATTTTTTGATCGATCCTTGTTATATAACTGATACATTATGGTCTATTACTTGTTAGGTATGGTTTCAAAAGTTATGATCAAATTCTCATATCATTATACTTATATTATGATCATTTATTATCTTCAATCGATATCTCTCATGGGTACCCTTACTGATCATCTTATCACATCCTTTATTATTTTTTAGTATCTCGATGTAATGATGAATTTATTCATGTTGGATATATCTATGAAGGGTACTATGTTAGAAGAATGTTGTGGTATAACTTTCAGATATATCATAAAATATATAGATTAGAAACATAATCTCATAAACCTATAATAATTTATTTTTCCCATGCATGTAATACTATGAGATGTATTTAATATTTATATAATATTATCTATTATTTCAGTAAGTGATTTTCATGTCGTTATAGTTCATATTGAAGAATATTATATCTATTTGTGGAGATTAGGATTATTAAAAATCTGTGAAATCCCTAGGCAAAATATAAGTTTTACATTGCATTAGGAAATTTTATTAAATATGAGATTATTATATTTTCAATCAAAAACGTATATTTGTAGATAAAATCAAGGGTTTATATGATCTATCAAAAAGACACTTGGGTTATTAATCCCAAAAATGGGTGTTTGATATTAACTATAATTGAATAAAGGGATAAAACATTTCATTGAAATGTAGAATGTCCTATGATGATAAGATGGTTTTATAAATTTTGATATATTGTGAATGATTTAAATTATTATTTTTGTATTAAGTTTGATTATTAATTCTTAGTGATCATAAAACGATGTGTTTAGTCAATGGTTGGAACCAGATAGAATCATACGAAAAATGAAGGTAAAATTCAATGAAATGAACACCCTTCTGTAAAACCAAATTGGATGTGATATGGGGTGAAAAAATCTTTGAAATATTATCCCAACTAACTCAATATATGAATAATAATGCGAACCATGTTGATATATGGATTACCTCATTGAAGAGAATTTTGTTATCAATGTTTAATATGAAAACACCCACCTTCCTTTATTGGGTCCTATGATCAAATAATTATTGAGAAATAGATCAATGTAATAGAATGAATTTTTCCTGTTCTCTAGTTCTTAGAACATGAAATGATTTTTTAGGTTTTTATAATTTCGAATGTGAATTTGATCAATTGTGGAGTCTAATAAATAATATGTGGTAAGAGGGAGAAATTGATTCCATGAAATGGGAAGAGTTTAATAAATGAATTATTTAATACGTATTTCCCCAGAATTATTTCACTAAAAAAGAAATTGAATTACTAGAATTGAAGTTGGAGGATGTTGAATCCATTATCACATATACAGAAGATTTCACTAGACTTTCAATGTATGTTTTTGGATAGATCATGGAATATGGAAGTAAAATTAATCGATTATTTAGTGTCTTAAGGACATGTCTTAGAAAGGGATTTGTAAAAGAGACATTTATTACTATAAATTAATTATTTTTTTCATTTATGGTAGGAATTGAAGTGGGAAACTCCAATTATTCTCATGGTTTTGTGGGTAGGAATATCGAGTTTTAATTTTTAGGAAATTTTTATAACAAAACCCACAAAAGAAATAATATTATTCATCCTTCATGTCCAAATTTTTGAAAGTGGCGTGGATGAAATTTCATTATGTGGAAGGAAAATAGTTCAATTATAAATAATAAGGTCACTGAGAATAAGAATATTGTAGATAATTAAAGATGATGATAAACAATTAAAATAATGTTCAACCAAAGTTACTACCCACACTAAAATGAAATAATTTCATACAGTATCTAAATTGCACCAACTAGTGCATGAATATAGTGGTTAATGATATCAATCTATTTTATAAACTTCCATGACCAAGAGAACCAGTTAGATCGTACCAAATTAATACCAATGATTTGATTCATGAAAATGAAGTGGAGTAAGTTAAAAACTTAATATAATCATAAATATTAATTATCCTATAGAATAAAGGTTTTACACACAATATTATACCTTTAATGTTTTCTATTAATGTCAATGATTTTTGGATTATTAGAATGGAATACTAGTAGAATAATGGTTTCAACGCAAGACTATAATTATATTTGATAGATATTTATATGTGATTATTAATCTTATTATTATTTCATTAGTGGAAGTTGATTTTCGACAGTGATGAGATCTTTCTACATATATCCTATATCAATTTACTAGGTATGGAAGTCGAATTTAATATCCAAAGTCATCAAATTATCTGCTATCATTGTAAGGCTAATTATAAACTCATTATCGAGATTACTTACATTATATGGGTCTTAACACTCAATTATGGGAGGATTTTCAAAGAATTAACCATGTTATTATGGTTAACATTTTATTAGTAATTATATATTAAATAAAGTATATATTAATAATACTATCATTATTGAGAGAAAATAAAATTATAAGAAATATTTAATTTAAGGGGGTACAATGTTACACCCTGATATTTTAATATGTAATTCACCTATAAATGAAGTTATGATCAATATCGTTCATTATAAGAAAAATAAATCTAAAATCAGTGAAAACACATTATAATAAATTATTGGTAAATATAAAGATAATAATCAATTATGATAGTTATATTGTATTTTTTTAATGTATGAAATTTAATGGATAGAACATAGATGATCAATTTGATTTGATTAAAATACATCAGGGAAAAATGGGTATTTTTCAAGTGTGTTGATGACTTGTAAAATAATTCATTATATAAATTAATAAGTTTACACTATATTAATTATGGATTCACTTTAAATATGATCAAGAACACTTAATATTTAAAAAGGATATTTTTCTATAAAATCCGGTATTCTTTATATTTAATATTTTATTATAAAAGATTAATTCCAAAATTTTATAATTTTAAAAAGTTTAAATGAACATCATTTTTCAATTCATCATATAAAAATTTGATTAGTTTGAATATTTAGGATTTTTTTCGAAAGGTTGATATCTTATGAGTATTGAAAATAGTTTTTTTTATAAATACTATCACTTTTAAGAAATCTTCAAGATATCATAATGACCCAATTTATTTAAATAACATTGTATTAAATGTAGTTTTCAATAGAGTGAAATAAAATTTAAATTTAATATTATTTTGATTTTATAAATCTATGGTTATCACTATTATATATAATTTGAATTTTATTTTAATAAATTAGTTTTTTTATAATTTTCATTATTTATGTAATTTAATGATTAAATTATGTTTTTTATTATTTTTAAATTCAATTAACTGTCAATTTTTATAATAACCCAATGAGCGTCACAAAAAAATTTCGTTTTCGTTTTTTGAAATTATTCTTATAGTTAAAATTGAATATTTTACAATAAACCAGTTTTCATTCTGTTTTACAAAAAAATTTAATTTAATTATTAATAACTATTGTATTAAAATACTATAAAATAGATTCAATATTTTTTGTAATTTTAATAAATATTAGGTAACAAGTTGATTTTCTTTGTAAATTGAAATACATCACCATGGTAATGGTTTTTCAGCATTATAAACTATAAAACGGTAAACGGGAAGTCAACTGAAGAAATAACGAAATACATATCCATAAATCATAACTAAATCTAATATTTTTAGAGTTTTATGTCATTATATATTTTTATATTAAAATAGTTTCCCATTCAGTTAAATTTTGTCATGAAAATGACTATAATATTTTAGTGTTTCGTGTATTTATATTGGTTCTACTACCCTAACTTATTAAATGGATCCACCTCCTATAACTTATCCAAAAGAAATAAGAAAATTATCCCAAAAAATAACTACCAAAATACATTTCCATAACCTTTATCCATTACATAGATGTTCTGGTCTTCCCAAAAGACTCATCCATGAAAATTTATGTTTTTAGGGAGATTATCAAAGGGAGAGAAAGATGTTCTGACCCATTTTTTAATTTCATTCTACTAAAAAATCCCCCAAATATTCCACAACTATGATAAGATATTAAAATCAGTATCATTAATATTTTTTTATTTTTATATTAATTTCAAAATATTTTTCTATATCATTTCCATCTAATGGAAAATAAAAGAGTATATTAGGCATACATACAAACTACCACATCCATGAACCAATATTATTAATTTTTCATAACCACATATCATGGATGGAAGTATTGACGGAATTAATGAATATACAAGATCTTTCTTATATAATCGTGATTTTATAAATATAAATTATTATTTACCATTTATTCTTATATTCATGAAAGCATCACCCATGGTTACCGATGAACTACGTCCTCCATGAAGTATTTTAATTTATGTTTCCTCAATAATTCATCTCGATGGCTATAAAAATTAATTTTATAAATATATATGATACTAAGGATTAATATATTTCATGTATATTATTCTATAAGGATAATATAAGAAGTAAGGATCATTATAAAGTAACTCATTGATATTAGTAAATTATATAAAAAAACTCATCATGCTGAAAAGTTTATCCTAGAAATGGGTCCAACATTACCATTAGAAAACATATGTAGAACACTAGATATTACTAACATATGATGGTGAAAATTAACATTGACTACATAAGAAATGTATAATTAATGATTATAAATAAAGATTATAAAATGTAATAGATATTATTAGGGTTATGAAATATGTTATTATGATATTTATGTCTCTGATACACTATTTTAAATCACATTCATGGATGCCAATAATAAATAAGGGAGTTTCCTTATATCAGTTTCCCTCTGTTGAGATGTGTTTTATTTTACCAAAATTCATTCTTTTATATGGTTTTAATACTTCCCTAGAATTAATTTGAGAATAAATTTCATGAAATTTATAAGGATTACTAATACATCTATTTTCTCTCATTTATAAGTTCTTAATTTTATTATTACCAATTTTTTAGGGGTTTATGCAATAATATCACTTTTATTAGCATTTTTATGTTACAATTTTCCGTAGAAAAATTCAATGATATTAATTCCATAAATTTTATTTATATTTTTATCCCTTTGATACTTATATTGATTTCATGTTTTTTACATATTTATCTATTTTGAAATTCAATAATATTGAAAAAACGTTTTTAAGAAATGTAGAACTTATTTATCCTTTTTGGTTGAGAATCAATATATTCCATGTCGATGACCTTGGAAATGTATGAAAAATGTTTTTTTATACTATAATCTTTTTATAATGTCATTTTAAACTTTATTTGACTATATTGTAAATTTATTAAAATTTAATCTATATAATATTTTCCATACATGTTAAATTAGAATTCTTACATAATTTTGAAAATATTCATTTTTTAATATTTAATAAATGATATATTTTTTATTAGTGTAATATAATTGATTTTTTAAATAAAATACTTTACAAGTTTCAATGAGTTTAAAAAAAATTATATTCCCAATATTCTTTGAATCTTTAGTTTGTAAAAGTTACAAAATAAAAAAAATTATATTATTTTTTTTGTAATATTTTTAATTATTCTATTTAAGTATATTTTATCTATGAGAAATTTCTTTAAAGACTATAATGATATACTAAATATGTGATATTATGATAAAATAAAAATTATTTATCTAAATGGATTATGATGATGAAGTTTTAAGCATGTTTTCAAGAAATCATTTTCCTTACTAGGTGTTAATTTAACTATGATGAAATATGAATATTTTTATGATCTTCTAGAAGACATATATTTTATTTTCATTATATTTTTGGTGGTACTAGAAATATATATAATTTTTATGTAAAAAATAAATAATGATATATCAGGAGATATTATGAAAGATAATGGGGATTGAACCCAATCAAAAATGGGAATCTTTCTAATATATTTTTTAGAATTTGGAGTGAATTAAATATTATATGGGACTATATACACTATGATAATATTTTGATTGATACATGACTATGGATATTAATTTATATTCTAATGTGATTTACAAAAACTTAGGTCTTTTTATTATGGGTTTCTATCTTGTATCATGATGGATTATTTATGTTTCTATAATCATTGAACGTGCTTCATTTAGTTTGAAAAATCCCTATACCATGAACCATAATTTATATTCGATGACATCTTGGGTATTTTTTTCATAGGTTATGATCATGATATTAAACCATTATTCTTATATTACACTCACATATGTTCATCGATTTATATTTCATATTTTTACCCTTACTAGGCATCTCAACTCACACTTTATTATAATTCAACTTACCTAGTTTATGATGAATGATTTTAAGAAGGATTTTCATAAGATGGGTATTTTAAGGGAAGAAATATTTTGTAAAATTTTAAAACCATTCATGACATAAGTTTATTATGAATATATTATTCAAATACAATATAAAATTTCTATTTGGAACATGATGTTTTATAAGAAGTGTTTATTTGTCATCTAAATTGATTTAAAATTTATATAAGGGATGATATGGTATATATATATATATATGTGAAATTATATATGTGCAGATAAATAATTATATAAAAATTGATATTCATATTACCCATATAATTAATTTTTTTCTCACTAATGAATAACTAACAGCGTTTGAAGGGAAACTCTTGAAAAGTGATCATAATGAATTGAAATAGATGGAAACACACACTGATTATGTTCTCCAAGAGATAAAAGGAGAGTATAACATTAATCATAAATATATGTATAACCTAATGTGGGGACGTATATATTAACCACAAATGAAGTGTATAAAAAGCCTTATGTTTTACCCTATGTTAGCCTAAATAAAAATTATGTTCTAGGTGTCAATGTAAGACATGAAATGGATTAAATTAAGAAATAATTAATGAGATATTAATCCAATTAATACATTTTAGAATATTCTAAAATATAAATTGTATATTTATTTCTATTATTTGAAAATTTTATAATTTTCACAAATTTTTGTTCCTTGAATGTTCTGGATGAATGAGCCTCATAAGATTTGGTCATCTTTAAAGAAGGAATTTTAAGGTTTGTAGTATTGTAAATTTAATATTATGAGGGTAATGATACAGATATATAATAACTATATGAACAAATTACTAAAGAAGACATATATAATCCAAAATTAAAATTTATAGAGAACACATATATAGAGACCCAAATTTTTCAAACATTACTGTTACATCATTTGAAAGAAAAACTACATAAAATAATTACACAATTAGGATAAAAAGGTTTAGTGTCTTAGTAAAATTAGGACCATACATAAAATTTAAAAAATAAAACATAAAAATTTATTTAATTCCTTCTTTTCTAGTTTCGTATTGGCCTTTGATTTATCTTTAGTACATATAATCACTTGAGGATATACATCAAAGAAAGAAAGAGATAAAAGCCTAGTAAGAGGATTGATAATAATATTAAGAAATATAAAATGGGGTCAGAATAATAATAACATGATAATCATAATCACAATAGTTTGAAATAGATAACATAATTTAATATCACAATGGATAAAAATGAAACATCTTGTTCTAGCGGTGAACTACCACACATAGTTGTGAACAATTATAGAATCATGATCATGCATATCTCACAATACTCATGAGATACATCACATTACCTAGTTCATTAGAGTGAAATCTAATTTTGGGAACACCCATCACATCATAGTATTTACATTTACCTATATAATTCCGGGAACACACATCACATAATATCATTTATATTATCATGCTTACCATATAGAGAATATACCAATATTGAACCAAAAATAACCCAGGGAAATGACTGAGTTTCATTTTAAAAATAATACATTCAAAATATTCTGGTTCCCAAATTAAATAGTGAATACCATACTTTATTTAAGAATCATCAACTTGGACAGATGAAGAAAAAAAATTGGGAAGTAAAATGTGTGTTTTTTTGAAAGAAGAGTTCTTTTGGAAACAAATGTGTTTATCATAAAATCATGGAGGAAAAATTTATATCCCATAAAAGGTAGGTTAATTATGATGAAATTATATTTATGGATTATCCATACTAACAGTGGTGTGAATGAGGGAAAACCAAAAGAAAGAGAGTTGTGTTCAAGAATTCCCCTTATCATGTTTTTGAAAGATTCCTTCACATTAATGTCCTATATAATCACATTAGATTGATTAATTAACAATTAAAAAACCTTTTATACTAGGTATTATTCATTATGGTTTTATTATTTTATTTTACGAGCCATTTGATGAGTTATAGAGTTTAATTTCATAATTTTAGGATGTACGTTTTCTTCATTTTTAGGACCAATTCTTTGTATACATGAATGGAAGTTCATGTAAAATGTAGATAAATATCTAGAATTTAAATTATATTTTTTTAATATTATTAATTAATTTTAAATGTATTTTTAAATATCTTTCTAAATACCATGAGTAAGAATCAATAGTTTAAATTTAATGATGATCGTTTTAGGTTAATTTTGTAGGTTTTTCGATCACAACGAACTCGTTTTGTTTAATCATAAATATTATGTATAATTGTTAGTTCTAGAAAATAAATATGCTTATAAAATATTATTTATAATATTTTTTAGAGTATTTATTGGTTTTATTAACATCCATTATTGTGTTAAATAAAAATTAAAGTGCATCTCCCCAGATTTCTGTAAATTGACACATCACTGACAACAATTTAATTTTTTAAAAATAAGAGAGAGTGGGTGGATTATAATGATAAATATTACATAAACATGATATAATTACATTATATAAAATATAATAGTGTATTAATTACTTTTAGATAAAATACGGTGAGGTGAATAGAAAAAAGAAATGATATTTGAAATGAATTAAAACAATGAAGAAGAGTAATTTACCTATTGAATTTATCCTCCTTGAGAACCTCCTTAAGTAAAATTTCTTGGTATTTGGATGTGACTAAGAACTCTTGCACATGGAGGAGATATGTTAGAGTTTTGGGTATAATTTTGGGAAGGCTCAAAGCTTGAGAAGCATGAGGATAATAGGGGGTGAAAGGTGGTTATTATAGTGGCAAAGAGCGGTATTTTCTCAATATTTTAATAAATAGTTTATTATTTTTGGCCAAGAATATGAATATTTTAATAATTATATCTAAATATTTTAAAATAAAGGATAGTTTTAGATTTTTGGATTTCATCAGCCTTATATCATCTATGTCTCTATAATTCATGTATTTAGCTTTTATTGAAAAATATCGTATTTTACAATTCATAAAAATTCATATATTTAAGTGAAATCTGAATAATTCTCCCTTAACATTTATGGAAATATATAATTAAAAAATTAACTCCAATTTATGAAAATAATTTTTTAATTTTCAGTAATTTAATTTTTAATTAAAATCATCATTTACCAGGTAAATATAGTTTTTAAAATGATGACTAAATTTATAAAATGTCGAAAAATTATTTAAGGTCACATAAAATTATATTAAAATCAAGAGACAAAAAAATATTAATTTATGAATATATTTTTGGAAAAATAAATTTCTTTTAAATTATTAAATTAATTATAAAATTATAATTAGATGATCCTGACTTACAAAAATATAATCACTTAATTAATGATTTTTAAAAAAATTATTCACTTATACCATAATATAATTAGACCATAAATTCATTTATATGATTCCTCAACTTTATTTATACTTTCATGGGTTAATTTACTATTCATTTTTCCTATTTACTATTCATAAGAATCATATTACTATTTCTAAGGTCATTTTACTATTTCATCAGTATTGGTTCTTCAAATTCTAGAAATTATTCTTATGTCATTAATTATTCATTTATTAAGTTTTTGTTATGGTCTCTAAGTGATTTTATGTGATTTATTCTATAATATATTAATATTTTAAGTGATAAAATCCATTGATCAATGTTTGTGTTGTTACATTCTTCCCCCTTTTTGAAATGTCACCCTCGAAATTTCATTCTACATAAACAGGTGAGGGTACTTCTACATCATCACCTCCTATTGTTACTAAGTTGTTTCATCATACTTATGGTTCCTCCAAACCACTTTGACAAGGTGGTCTATGTTTTTTCAAAGAAATTTATTTCTTTGATCTAAAACATTTAATAGGTTGTACTCATATAAGAGATCATCTCTTAGTTGTACCACCTATGAGTTTAGTACATTTGAGGGATTAGGAATGTACATTCATATATGTGATCTTCAGAACACATCATGAACTTGAGGCATATTAGGTGGAAGTGAAAGATGATATGATACATATCCTATGAGATTAAGGACATCAAAGGGAATAATGTACATTGGGATTAGATACCCTTTATTTCTAAACATCATGAATATCTTCCACGATGATATATGATGGAAGACTTTATCTTCAACAATGAACTCCAAGTCACTTGAACAGTTTCCAACATAGCTCTTTTTTTTGACAATTATCAGCTTTATATGGTGCTAGATGGATTGAACCTTTTATATCATCTCTTTTACAATATCATATCCATGTAACATTCTTTCACCAAATTCATCCCAATGGGTTTGATTTCTACACTTCTTAGCATTCAGAGCTTCATATGGAGCCATCAGAATGCTTGAGTTGGTGTTATTATTTAATGAGAGATCAACTAGTGGGAGATTCTAATCCCATCAACCATTAAATTAAAATGGGTAGGATCTAATCACATCTTCAATCATCTGAATAGTCATTTGAGATAGTGCATAATTTTTGGGGTGATTGGCCATGATGAAATTTAATTCAGTACTTAATGAATGTTGAAGTCTCCTAAACAATTTATATGTGAACATGGGATAATGATCAACGAAAATTGAAGGTTGAACCCCATGAACTTTATCCACTTCTTTCACATATATATTTGTATGTTTTCAAGTGAGAGATCTTCCAGAATAGTGATTCTGTGGTTAGTCTTGGTGAGTCAGTCCACCACCACCCATATTGTATTATTTTCCTTTGATGTCTTTGGTAGACATGTGACAAAGTCCATAATTACATTCTCACAATTCTACATGGAAGTAGGTAATGGTTTCTTCATCCATTTGGACTTTTATCACTTTTCTTTAACTTTCTATTATATCAATCACCTTCAGATATAATTCACAATCACTTTGTTTGTGTTATCCCACTATAAGTGTTATTATAAATCATAGTACATCTTGGTACTCCCAGGATAGATAGATAATGTTTTCTTATGTGAATTTTCCAATATATCATTATTTATCCCAGGTTATTAGGGAACACATAGCCTCATTCCCAACTAAATCACACCGTCAGCATCAATATGGAACTCTTGCAGCTTCCCTTACTTTACTACATTCTCCTTATTTTGTAACTTCAGATCATCCCTTTGTGCCACTTTAATCTTATCTTGGATATATGGTTGGGAAATTATTTGGGAATGGTAGGATTTTTTCCATGTCTAATGATTTATAATCCCATCCTCTATCTATCCAAAAAGTTTGTGGTCAATCTCAATCTAAAACATGAGCAAAGTTGTAGGTTTTTTCTACTAAGGGCATCAACTTCCTTGTTTGCCTTGCCAGGATGACAGTGAAAGAGAAATCATATTCCTTTATTATCTGTAACAATCAAATTTTATTCTTCTTGAGATCCTTTTTAATTAATATATACATTAGGCTCTTATGGTCGGAATATATGTCACACATTTCAACATAGAGGTAGTGATGCCATATTTTCAAGGTAAAAATCACAACTACTAGCTCTAGATCATGAATCAGTTAGTTTAGCTCATGGATCTTCAACTATTGTGAGGTTCAGGTTATCACATTTTCATTTTGTATGAGTATAGAACCCAGTAAATTCTTGGAAGATTCACTACATATCAAAAAAAATTCTCAATTTTGTGAGTACTGGTGTAGTGATCATCCTCCTCTTTATCTCATTGAATATTTCATCACATTATTCCATCTAGATATACTTTAATTTTTTCCTTGTTAACTTAGTTATTAGGCTTGAAAATCAGGATAAATTTCTCAAAAATCATCAATAATACCCCAATAAAACATGAAAATTTTAGATTTCTGTGAAACTAGTGGGTCTGGGAAAATCATCAATTACCTTTGTTTATAAAGGGTTTATAGAAATTCACTCACTTGAGATCACATGTCCCAAGAATTTCACATGCTAGTTCTAAAAGTAACACTAACTAAACCAGGCATACAAATTATACTTCCTCAATGTCACCAATACAAGCCTTATATATTTTTTCATGTTCCTCCTTTATCTTGCAGTAGATGAGAATATCATTACTAAACAATAATAAAATTTTTTCAATGTAATGTCTAAATACTCTATTAATAAAATCTATAAAAATTTTAGTGGTATTATTAAGTCCAAAAGGAGTCACCAAAAACACATAGTGACCATTCCTTGTTTGGTAGGTAGTCTTCTGAATATCTTTTTAATTCACCTCTAGTTGATGATATCCAGAACGAAAATCACCCTTTGACAAGTATTGTGATCCTCACAACTGATAGAACAAGTCATCAATACTTGGAAGATGATACTTGTTATTTTTTATTAACTTGTTGAGTTTCCAATAATCAATACAAAACCGTATTCTTCTATCCTTATTCTTGAAAAAGATAACTAACCCACCCCAAGGAGATGGACTAGGGAGTATGAACCCTTTGTCAAAATCCTCTATTAGATGATTCTTTAACTCCTACAATTTAATAGGAGCCATCCTACAGGGAAATTTTGAGATTGGAGTATCTCTAGGTATGTTATCTATTGAGAACTATACCTAATGATCTAGTGGATTTCTGAGAAAATCTATAGGAAATACAAATATTTATTCCCTCACAATGGTAATTTCCCCTAGTTTGATACCTTCCATTGACTAAACCATTTGAGTGAATTGTTCTTCTTTATAGGGAATCAACACCCACACCATTGATGTATTTTCCAAAGATGATTCATGAAATTCTTTGAATTTTTAGAAGATCATGTGATGGTTTAGAATATGAAAATATAATTCTTTTTTCTGATAGTTAATGTGTACTATATATAATTAGATCCAATAAGTTCCCATTATTTAATTGAATCCCACTAGGGGATGTATTACTAGATAATCTGGAAGAATATTCCCACATACATCAATAGGAGAAGAGTCTAACACTTGGGTTGAAATTATTTCACCACTTGGTGTTTTCATAGATATCTCCAATTTATGGTTTCAGGGCTTCGAATAAATAGTTATAGAATACATGAATGATATATAGTAAATTGTATAACTAGAATCAAATAAGACCTTTTCCATTCTGAAGTGAATAGGATGTGTACATTGTACAACATCATTTTCTTGTTCCACTTCCGCAATAGTGATGCAATATGCCTTCCCATACTCCTCTGGATTAAGTGGATGATGGTGCTGGTTACCTTAGAGATCTCGATGTTTAGTGCACTGGATTATATAGTTCCCTTTCTCCCTATAGTTGCAGCATTAGACTATGGGTGGTGCTCTCCTTTCCTCCCCCAAATTTTCATTCGTCCTCATGTATTTTCAACATTCATGAGTTTGGTGGCCTTATCTCACACACATGAAGCATTTCCCCATCCATTTGAGTGGTTCTAATGATGTTTCTTTCCACATTTTTGACATGTGGGTGGTTGAATTTTCTTTCAACCTTTGTCCTTTGATCCTCCATCTTGAAAATTCATCCTTCATTTTCTAACACAATAGTGGTGGGACCATTCTCTACACTATTTCTCCACTTTGAGAACACATCAATAAACTTCTTAAAAACTCTCAAAGTCTCAAATTGTAAGATCCTTTTGAAGGTGTGGTTTTAAACCACTAATGAATCTATCAATTTTTCTATCATTGTTAATAATAAAACCCATAGTGTACCATGATGTCGTTGTGAATTTTGCTTCATAGGATGTGATATATTCTCTTTCCTTTTTGTTTAGCTCCATGAATTCCCTCTCCATATTTATTATAATATTTTGAGGGAAATAATTTCTAAGAAACATTATCTTAATGTATTCCCACTCCATCTCTTCAATTTCTTCCCTCGGCTTTGTGTTTTTAATAAAATCCCACCATTGGTAGGCCTCTCCATCTAGATGATAAATTTGAACAACCAACTTATCTATCTAAAAAAAGTGAATCAAATAGAAGAGGATATCTATTGAGTTAAACCACTATTTTGTAACAAGTCGATCAAAAGATCCACTAAACATCAATGGTCATTAACATATAAAACACTCAACAGCCAGTTGTTCCCTATTATGATAAGGTAGATGTTGCACATTATTTTAGTTACTATTCAATACCTGTAACAACTAGGTAATAATAACCAAGAAATTTTGAACTCTACCTCCCAAAGAAATTGGTTTTTCATTCAGATAATCAATATATTGTCCCCCACATGGGTTGTTAGCATGATTTCCCCTGGTTCCCACCATTTTCTAAAATAGGAATGGTTTGAACAAAAAATAATTCACCAATTCACGAATAAATATTTTATTCCACTATGAAATTAAGTCTAAAGGCATTTATAGTGAGATCCATAAGATTATAATCTTCTAAAACAATGATTCTTGGATCCTAACATATACATAGTATCATAGAAAGGGTTTTCACTTAGGCTCTCAAATACTAATTTCCAAATTAACTAAACCATCCACTGATACCATCTATAATAAACCTATTGATTATTTCATTACAATTACATCATTTTAAAAGAAAACAACATAAAATCATTATTAAATGAGTATATAAAGGTTTAGTGTCTTGGGAAATGTAAGACCATAAATAAAATTTAAAAAATAAAACATAAAAATTTATTTAATTCCTTCTTCTACAACTTCTTATTAGCCCTTGATTTCTCTTTAGTACATGTAATCACCGGAGGATATACATCAAAAAAGGGTTGAGATAAAATCCTACTATGAGTATATATAAGAATATAAATCAATATAACATGGGGTGAACATAATAATAACATCAACATCATAATCATGGGATGAAACAGCAGATGATGGCATGAAATGTGGCAATGTATAAAAATGAAACATAATGTCTTAGTGATGGAATAACGCACAAATTTGTGAAAAAATCTAGCATTATGTTCATGAATATATCAATATCCTCATGAGATAAATCATGTTAACCAATTATTTTTAGCACTTTATAATTCTATTGTTACACCCCGAGATTTTATGAAAAATGTTATTTTAATTTCATTAATGTCTTATGTTGTATGCTACACCCAGATTACCTTGGGCTATATGCAACACCGTATTAGCTTGCAGTATACGCAACACTATTCTTGGATCATGTTACACATAATTTTGATAATAGTTATTCTACACAACATTGAGTATATATATATATATATTCAATGTATAAATGAAATATGGTTGGATTATGATATACGAAACAACGAAGGATTCTTGCACAGCACGCAACCCTGACTTGGCTTGCATTACACGCAATCATGACCTTCCTCGTTAGCGTGTGTTGTACGCAATACCGAGTTTTACTAAACAACGATATATTATTATAATATTGTTATGAACTAGCCATTATGAATATTGTTAACTAAATTTTTAATTTTATAACATTAATATTCATCTTACACATTTCGAGAACATGTTATAAGAACAAAATAAATTTTTCGGGTAAAATAAGTATTTTTCAAAAAAATGCTGTTTTTCCACCTTTTGATGGCGCACCCACTTTAAATCTAGTTTTTGACTTGTTTATAAGTTCAAATTGACAAAATAAAATTCTTCTTTTGAATCATGATATAAAAATTTACAATATATAATGTTTTGATAACTTTCATATTTTAATGAATAGTAAAAGCACGCTATATTTTAATTAAAAACAACTTTTTTCATCGTAATATCTTATGTGGTTAAATTATAATATTGAATGGTTTTAAAGTATAAATAGAATATATTTTTACCATTTAATATAATGTATGTCATTAGCATTGATTTTACCTTGAATTCGTAGGTTAAATCAATTCAATCTTTTGCAATGTTTTAAAGAAAAACCCGTTTTCTTTCGACAACGGGATTAATTTTAATTTAATTTCTGCAACTTTTGTGTATTGAATTTGGAAAAATGGATTCCATATTTGGAATCAGTGGATTCAAATTAT
This sequence comes from Viscum album, assembly GCA_963277665.1. Taxonomy (NCBI): domain Eukaryota; kingdom Viridiplantae; phylum Streptophyta; class Magnoliopsida; order Santalales; family Viscaceae; genus Viscum; species Viscum album. The sequence continues at coordinate 399,098,386 of OY728145.1, forward strand.
GTTAATAAGCTACATTTTATTTTTGGGAATTATGAATAGTAACTACGGTAAATTTTATTTACCATAGTTAAAGGTAAATCGGGTAATTAAGGGTAAATATAATATTTTAAAATTACCCTAACAAATTTCAAAATCCTATTGGATGACTAAAAGTCGACCCATATCACCTAAGGGTCGGATTAGATATATTTAATTAAATTTTTTCAATTTAAATAATTTAATTATTATTAAAACCAAAGAATGTGACAACATGTCACTTTCTTAAATCTTATAAGCATAATAATTTTAATTTAGTGTTACACTTCATGAAACTTCAAACATGAATAGTCTCCAGAAATATAATACAATTATCTACATCATATGAAATTATTTAGAATTTTTAGGGATTAAATAATTATCATTTATTATGACACAATGATGATGTAGTAATTGTCTTATTAATGAAATATTGACATAATTGTTGTTATAAATGCCCAAATAAATGTAATTTGAGACTTTTTATGACTTAAATTAATTTTATAGGTTAATATGACATGTTATTGTAGATATAATTAACTCTTTTCTAACTTATCATTCTGTTATGAATTTCATAAAAATCATGTACCAAATAGTGTCAAAATTGACATAAATTAGTTTTTAAAACAAATATTTTATTATTAATTGTTATTTAATTCCTAAAAATCTATGGTTCAGCCAAATGACTTAGATAATAATAGATATATTAATAATAAACAACTTGGGGTTCTTTTTTCTTGTTATGGTAAGTTTATTAACCATATAGTGTAAGAAAACAAAAAAAGACACGGTAAAAGGTAAATTATATAACTTAGAGTTAAATCTAATAGATAAGGTTAAAATAATAACCTAAACTTGTATAAATACTATTGGATGAGAGTATTTCGAACCATCCCCACATTATCTTCGAAATAAATCAATTTGGAGCTATTTAAAACAGAATTTGACTTTATAATGAAATAATATGTTTAGTTTTTCCAAAGGTACCCCTCTCCTCCTTAATAAAAGGGCACCTCCTCCCTCTCTTCCACACACAACTTTGAGCCTTCAAGCTCGGCCAAACTCTGCCCAATTCTCTTCTCCACTTCCCTAGAAACATCCTAGAGGTTCTGGTCTTCCTCAAAGACTAATTTTAGTTCCCTAAAAGGAGGTCTCAAAGAGGAGCTTCAAAGAAGAGGAGGTTCGGATACGTACAAAGCATATCAGAAATAAGGTAAGGGAAATATCACAATCTCATTTTTATCCGAGCTTGTTTATACTTTGGTATTTACTAGGGTGTATTTTATCATCCATATCAATGTTTCTTCAATATGTAAAATTATTTCCATCCACCTAAAATTGTTTAAATCCAATTTTACCCTTCGGCGAGTTTTTAGTAAAAGATATGAAAGGAATCTTTTGTCGTTTTTCATACGAGGTACTTTTAGACTTTTGCGGCAAAAGTACGAGAAGGATTTTTTTTAACTTATACGGCATGAATGGATTTTTAAAACATTTTTTCCAAGAAGCTTCCTTTAAAAATTTTCAAGTTTATATTTAATCAACTTCTTTTATTTTAAAGTTGTATGAAATGTTAAGAAAGGAAAAATGTTTTTGAAGCATAAAGGATATTTTCCTCAAGAATGGAGTTCAAGTGTTTTATCAAAATTATTTTCCATCTAAGAAAATAAAGGGTTTTGTTTTTATCCCTATTATTAAATTTATTTGATTATGTTGTGATGGAATTATATTTTTATGAATTCCTTTATCTTATATGAATTGTTTTATGATGTTTAAGATTCCCATTTTTATTACGTGGGTTATGAAATGATGTATGATTTATGATTTTATGGCACACATAAGAATGGTATCATTATGAGATGGGTGGGACCTATATCTCCCTCCAATTCATTGGGTAAAGATTTTATATCTCATGAGATAGACATGGCTGGAATGGTAGGTTATACCGGTTCAGTGAAACAGGACTGAAACGAGGGTGACTCGGTTTAGAAATGGACTTTATCCACTAAGATAGTCTTGGAAATGAGTCTTGACTAATAAGATATGATTCTCTATGATTATGTGTGTATGCCACAAAGTTTCATGTTTTAAGTTATGATTATTGGGATTTCATTTCACTACTATGATTTATCCCATGTTATGAAATTATGCTCTCTTTTGCAGGTTAAGATTTCCAAAATGTTATGTTCTTATGAATATGATGTGATTGATATTTCTTTTATTTACCCTTACTGAGAATTTGAGCTCACCCTTTTATGTTTTCTTTTCCCCAGGATATAAATAATGGTTTTAGGTAAAAAAAGGGGGAAGATCTTTATGGGAGATGTTGAAGATCTTTCACCACGTTTAGAAGATTATATTCCGAGTTTCCAAAGAAACTAAACTATTACGATCCTTGTGTGTGTGTTTTTGTTATGTACTAAGTATTCCGAAAAAGTAATATAATGTCCATATAAGTCAACCTTGGGTCTCTACAGTTGGTATCAGAGGAAAGGTTTAGTCAACCTTTGGAAAGTAGGACGTGTGAACGTTAGTGAGATCTCTAGAGATATTTCTAAGGTATGTCTAGGGATGTCCCTAAGGATAAGTATACATTTAAGATATAGTCCTAGAACTATGGTAACGATCTTAGAATTTAACCTAAGATGTTAGATATTGAAGTTACTCCCCCTTTATTATGATTTTTGCCTCTAAAACTATTCTTTTTGGGTTTTAGAAAAGGGCTGGAAACAAGATGATTCACGATAAGGGAGGATATTATGGACAATGGAATGATATTATTCATGAGAAACCAAATGAAAGGGGATTTTGAAGTCCAAACATCATTATTATGCCGAATCAAAAATCTCATAATATGATCAATAAAGTAAAATTTGGTAAGTTTCTTGACTCGGCTAATAAGAGAAAGATGGAGTTTCATGATGATCATAGAGGAAAGAAAGTTCAATTTCCCCTATGCAAATCATGTGGGAAGAGGCATCAAAGAGAATTTTTCAAAGGAACTGGAAGATGCTTTGGGTGTGGAAAAGAAGGACACAAATCCAGTAAGTGCAAAGGAAAAGGTTCAGTTAACACCAGGGATGAGGATAATGGTATTGCTAAGACATCAACAATGGTTAAATGTTTTAAATTTGGAATGTACGAGCATTATTCAAACCAATGCCCTAAGGGAAAGTCTTTTGATGAGAATCAGTATAGTCGTATGGGTGATATTTATGTTAATGATGATGAAGAGACTACAAATGACATGTGAGACGAAAGAATTGTTGAAGCTCAGTCAATGGTTTAAGAATGTAGTGGAATGATTACATGTTAATCATGTGTAATGTTGTATAAGTAATCTCATGGTACTATGGAATAAAGAGACATCTAAGGATTGTTACACTGTTGTATTTCCTTGAGTTTTTAAAGTGTATGATTAATGGTACCAGTATCCATGAAAGGTTATACAGATATTTTTGGAATATAGATGATATGTGCATAATGAAGGGATAAGGAGAAAATTAAATGTTTAATAGTATTCATGAGCTCATGACTAATATAAGGAGAAGGTTATATCATGGTTTGAGTATATAGAATTTTTGGATCTTGGTATGTGGAAAGAGTTAACTTTTGACAGCATTCATGTTTTAACTAATGTTCAATGGGTATTCATTTTTCAAGAGAATACATGATTAAAGACTTTGAATGTTTGGAATGTGACCAACAAGACATATCTTATGATATATGGGGATCAACGATGGTATTAAATCTCTGGTAATTATTTTCACTATATTATGAGATTGGACTGCAGTATTATGGATAAGCCTAAAGATTGGAATGGATTATGTTGGACATAAGTTAGTATTGTTTAAGGATAGAAGTTTTTTCGATATTATTGATGGGATGTTATAGTAATATAGTTTTAGAAAAAGGACAACCTGCAGGACGGGTGATAGCCCATCGCGTCGGACAAGGCCGTGGGAATCGAACCCACAACCAAAGTGCGACTGGCCTTTATCGCCTACCACTGGCCTACAGGAAGACCTTGTTTAGTAGAAACTAGTTTTATTATATTAACCAGTATGATATATGAAGTATAAGTCCATTTTGGGAACCATATATCATTAATCTCACTATAGATGGACTTATGTATTTTTTGATAACTTTTCTAACCTTTTTTTTGAGACAGATGGAATGGCCCATCATTCTATCACATGATCTTCTAACACATCACAAATGACAAATTCAACTTCATTTCCTTAATAGATGAAGTGGAAATTGTTCAATGAACGACCAATGGTGAGACTATACCAAAATATCGAAAGTATATATTCTAATCCCAATTTCATCAACTTTAGGGAAATGATATTGAAAACCAAAAATGTTGTCCTAGTGCTCTTATATCTGATGAATCAGATGGTACCTTAGATCATCACAAATTTATGGCTTTGTGATTGCTGGCTCTTCCATAGCCATGTTCTCTACCACTCTCCATCAGAACATGATGGTTAGATTTCTCTTCCATATCCATTTATTCACCTATGTGGAAACCCACTAATTAGTTTATTTGGGTAACCATTACATTTCATACTTTTGTTTTTAACGATTTGTTTTGGTATTCCTTTTTACGATGTGGGTTTCTATTAAAGAAACTTTTTAATAGTGAACCATTTATAACCCCGATGAATTTCTAGGGTGAAATTCATTTTAAGGGGGGTAGAATGTAACACCCCGAGATTTTATGAAAAATATTATTTTAATTTCATTAATGTCTTGTGTTGTATGCTACACCAAGATTACCTTGCGCTATATGCAACACTGTATTAGCTTGCAGTATACACAACACTATTCTTGGATCGTGTTACACACAATTTTGATAATAGTTATTCTACACAACATTGAGTATATATATATATATATATATTCAATGTATAAATGAAATATGGTTGGATTATGATATACGAAACAATGAAGGATTCTTGCACAGCACGCAACCCTGACTTGGCTTGCATTACACGCAATCGCAACCTTCCTCGTTAGCATGTGTTGTACGCAATACCGGGTTTTACTAAACAACGATATATTATTATAATATTGTTATGAACTAGCCGTTATGAATAGTGTTAAATAAATTTTGAATTTTATAACATTATTATTCATATTACACATTTTGAGAACATGTTATAAGAACAAAATAAATTGTTCCGGTAAAATAAGTATTTTTCAAAAAAATGCTGTTTTGCCGCCTTTTGATGGCGTACCCACTTTAAATCTAGTTTTTGACATGTTTATAAGTTCAATTTGACAAAATAAAATTCTTCTTTTGAATCAGGATATAAAAATTTACATTATATAAAGTTTTGATAACTTTCATATTTTAATGAATAGTAAAAGCACGCTATATTTTAATTAAAAACAACTTTTTTCATCGTAATATCTTATGTGGTTAAATTATAATATTGAATGGTTTTAAATTATAAATAGAATATATTTTTACCATTTAATATAATTTATGTCATTATCATTGATTTTACCTTGAATTCATAGGTTAAATAAATTCAATCTTTTGCAATGTTTTAAAGAAAAACCCGTTTTATTTCGACAACGGGATTAATTTTAATTTAATTTGTGCAACTTTTGTGTAATGAATTTGGAAAAATGGATTCCATATTTGGAATCAGTTGATTCAAATTATGTTAATATGCTACTTTTTATTTTTGGGAATTATGAATAGTAACTACGGTAAATTTTATTTACCATAGTTAAAGGTAAATCGGGTAATTAAGGGTAAATATAATATTTTAAAATTACCCTAACAAATTTCAAAATCCTATTGGATGACTAAAAGTCGACACATATCACCTAAGGGTCGGATTAGATTCATTTAATTAAATTTTTTCAATTTAAATAATTTAATTATTATTAAAACCAAAGAATGTGACAACATGTCACTTTCTTAAATCTTATAATTATAATAATTTTAATTTAGTGTTACACTTCATGAAACTTCGAACATGAATAGTCTCCAGAAATCTAATACAATTATCTACATCATATGAAATTATTTAGAATTTTTAGGGATTAAATAATTATCATTTATTGTGACACAAATATGATGCAGTAATTGTCTTATTAATGAAATATTGACATAATTGTTGTTATAAATGCCCAAATAAATGTAATTTGAGACTTTTTATGACTTAAATTAATTTTATAGGTTAATATGACATGTTATTGTTGATATAAGTAACTTTTTTCGAACTTATCATTCAGTTATGAATTTCATAAAAATCATGTACCAAATAGTGTCAAAATTGACATAAATTAGTTTTCAAAACAAATATTATATTATTAATTGTTATTTAATTCCTAAAAATCTAAGGTTCGGCAAAATGACATATATAATGATAGATATATTAATAATAAACAACTTGGGGTTCGTTTGGCTTGTTATAGTAAGTTTATTAACCATATAGTGTAAGAAAACAAAAAAAGACACGGTAAAAGTTAAATTATATAACTTAGAGTTAAATCTAATAGATAAGGTTAAAATAATAACATAAACTTTTCTAAATTCTATTGGATGAGAGTATTTAAACCAATCCCCACATTATCTTCGAAATAAATCAATTTAGAGCTATTTAAAATCAAATTTTACTTTATAATGAAATAATATTTTTAGTTATTCCAAAGGTACCCCTCTCCTCCCTTATAAAAGGGTACCTCCTCCCTCTCTTCCACACACAAATTTGAGCCTTCAAGCTCGGTCAAACTCTGCCCAATTCTCTTCTCCACTTCCCTAGAAACATCCTAGAGGTTCTGGTCTTCCTCAAAGACCAATTTTAGTGCCTTAAAAGGAGGTCTCAAAGAGGCGCTTCAAAGAAGAGGAGGTTCGGATACGTACAAAGCATATCAGATATAAGGTAAGGGAAATATCACAATCTCATTTTTATCCGAAATTGTTTATACTTTGGTATTTAATAGGGTTTATTTTATCATCCACATCCATTTTTCCTCAATATGTAATATTATTTCCATCCACCTAAAATTGTTTAAATCCAATTTTACCCTTCGGTGAGTTTTTGGTAAAAGATATGAAAGGAATCTTTTGTCGTTTTTCGTACGAGGTACTTTTTGACTTTTTCGGCAAAAGTACGAGAAGGATGTTTTTTTTAACTTATACGACATGAATGGATTTTTAAAATTTTTTTCCATGAAGCTTCCTTTAAAAATTTTCAAGTTTATTTTTAATCAACTTCTTTTAGTTTAAAGTTGTATGAAATGTTAAGAAAGAAAAAATGTTTTTGAAGCAGAAATGATATTTTCCTCAAGAATGGAGTTCAGGTGTTTTATCAAAATTATTTTCCATCTAAGATAATAAAGGGTTATGTTTTTATCCCTATTATTACATTTATTTGATTAAGTTGTGATGGCATTATATTTTTATGAATTCCATTATCTTATATGAATTGTTTTATTATGTTTAAGATTCCCATTTTTATTACATGGGTTATGAAATGATGTATGATTTATGATTTTGTGGCACACATAAGAATGGTATCATTATGAGATGTGTGGGACCTATATCTCCCTCCAATGCATTGGGTAAATATTTTATATCTCATGAGATAGACATGGCTGGAATGGTAGGTTATACCGGTTCAGTGAAACAGGACTGAAACGAGGGTGACTCGGTTCAGAAATGGACTTTGTCCACTATGATAGTCTTGGCAATGAGTCTTGACTAATAAGATATGAATATATCTGATTATGTGTGTATGCCACAATGTTTCATGTTTTATGTTATGATTATTTGGATTTCATTTCACTACTATGATTTATCACATGTTATGAAATTATGCTCTCTTTTGCAGGTTAAGATTTCCAAAATGTTATGTTCTTATGAATATGATGTGATTGATACTTCTTTTGTTTACCCTTACTGAGCATTTGAGCTCACCCTTTTATGTTTTCTTTTCCCCAGGATATAAAGAAATGTTTTATGTAAAAAAAGGGGGAAGATCTTTATGGGATATGTTTAAGATCTTTCACCACGTTTAGAAGATTATATTCTGAGTTTCCAAAGACACTAAACTATTACGATCCTTGTGTGTGTGTTTTTGTTATGTACTAAGTATTCCACAAAAGTAATGTAATGTCCATGTACGTAAAGCTTTCGGTCTCTACAACTATACTCACCTGTCACATCATAAAATTTACATTGTGTAATATAATTTCACGTTCACCCATCACATCATAGCATTTACATTATCATGAATGACACATAAAATATATACCAATATTAAACATAAAATAGACATTGGAAAGGAATCAGTTTAATTTCATAAAGAATAATTTCAAAAAAATTGTTCTTTCAAATTATAGAGGAAATAACATACTTTATTTAAGAATCATCAACCTTGAGTGAAGAATAAATAATATCGAGAAGTAAAATGTGTGTTTTCTTAAAAAGAGTTCATTTTGAAAACATCATGTTTATCATAAACTCAAGTAGGAAAATGTATATACATGAAAAGGAAAGAAAATTATGAAAAAATTATATATATATATATATATATATGGAATATCCATAACGAAAATGTTGCTGACGAGGGAAAACCCAATGAATGAGGGTTGGGTTCGAGAATTCCCATTTCCTTATGTCTGAATGCTTCCTTCACTTTAATATACTATATAATTATATTAGATTCATTCAGTAACAACTAAAAAAACTTTTATAGATTTATATGATTAATTTTACTTTTATTAAGTTATTTTATGGTCCTTTGTATGCGTTATAGAGTTTAATTTCATCATTTGAGAGTGTTCACTTTTATAGTTTTCATGATCAGTTCATTTGTTTACATGAATGGATGTTCGTGTAAATATGGATAAATATATATTTTTTTCTTTATATTTTATAATTTATATTCCATAATTTATAATGATATTATAAAGAGTTTTTAATATACCCTGAGGATGAATAATTAGTTAAAATTTAATGAATATCATTTTAGGTTAATTATGCCGGTTTTTTGATCCCAGCGAACACATTTTTTTTGTAATTTATTATTATGTAGAATTTTTTGTGACAGAACATTTAGATGGTTAGAACATAAAATTTAAATTTTATTTTAAAAAATTTAATAGTTTTATTAATACACTTGAAGGTTTTAAATGAAAATGATAGTCCATCTCCCATGATATTGGTAAATTGAAAAATTAGGCGCAATGATTTCATTTTTAAAATAAAAGAGAGAGAGGGTAGTTTTTAATGATGAATGTTCCATTAACATGATATAATTATAGTATATAAAACATACTAGTGTTACCATTATATTTTGATAAGATAAGGTGAGCATAAAATAATAAAATAAATGAAATTTTAATGGAATTAAAATAATGAAGATGAGTATTTTACCTCTTGAATTTATCCTCTTTGAGAACCCCCTTAGGGAAAAGGTTTTAATATTTTAATGAGACAAATAGATCCAAAATGTTAGGAAGGGGATATGGATTAATATTGGGAAGAATTTAGGATAGGATAAAATCTTAATATGTGTGAGGAGAAGTGGTGGTGAGGGCTACTATATATAGTGGAGGATAAGGGTGGTTTCTCAATATTTTAATCAATAGTTAATTATTTTGGCGCATGACTATTAATAGTTTGAGAATTATATCTAAATATATTTAAATATTGAATTATATTTCTAGATTTTGGGATTAATTATTCCTTACATAATTTATGGCCACAAAATTCATGCTTTTATCTTTTATTAAAAATTATCGTATTTTACTATTCATCAAAATTTCAAGTATTTTTTAAAAATTAAAAAAATGCACGAAGACCATTTTTTGACATACAGAATAAAAAATTAACTCTATATTAATGAAAATAATTTCCTAAATATTATTAATTTAATATTTAATTAGAATTATTATTTACTTTCAAAATATAGATTTTGAAATTATAGTTGATTTTATAACACTTTAAAAAATTACTGAAGGACTCACAATATTATCATAAAATAGAAAGACATAATATTATTAATTTATGAATTCTTTTTTATGAAAAATAATTTTCTTTAAAATTATTAAACTAATTATAAAATTCTAAATATGTAATAATGACTTCCAAAAATACCAATACTTAATTAATAATTTTTAAAACATTTATGTACTTAGAGTATGATATAATTATGACATAAATTATTTTAAAAGATTCCTTAATTTAATTTACATTTTCAGGGGTGAGGTTACTATTCATTTAGTCAATTTATAGTTCATAAGGGTAATATTACTATTTCTAAGTCCAAGTCACTATTTTATTAGTATTGGTTCCCTAACTATTGTAAATAATTATTATTTCCTTAATTATTCATTAATAAGGTTTTTTATAAAGGTATCTATGTGATTTTATGTTATTTATACTACCATAAATTACAATATGAAGGAATAAGTTCCATTGATAAAAGTTTGGGTCATTACAAAGATAGTGTAACACCACGTGTTTTTATGATATTTTTTTGTCGAACAATATAATTTATTCGATAGCTTGGATTACACAATACATCAAGTTTTAACGAACCACGATACAAAGTTAATATTATTCTTTAAACATGACCATTATAAAATGGATGTTAAATTAGTTGGTATAAAGAGTAATAATAATATTTTTTTAAAAATGCATAAAGAGATTTAATAAGAAAATATATTTATAAAAAAAATACTAAGTTCATAGTAAAGTCATTATATGTTTCAAAAATACTTTTTTCTAAAAATATGAATTTTTTATTTTATTAAAATGTAATAAGATTAATTATGGAATATGATATATTATTTATTTGAAACAATTAACTTTATTTTGGGAATCAACATGATTGAATTGGCCTAGGGTGAATTTTAAGTAATTTATAGAAAAATATTAATTTATTAGTGAATTCTGAAAATACAAATTTTTATTAAAAACTTTCTTTTCATTTAAATAATTTAACCATTTACACAATATTTAAAAATGTTTTAAAAGTATAATTAGTTCAAATTTGTTATTTATGAAGAAATTAAGGTCATTTTAATAAAATTCACATTGAGTAATGATATTAAAACATTCTATACATATGAAACTTTTCCGAGTGAGAAAACATTTTCCACTGCATATGGAGGATTAATTATAATTTAAAATTCACCAATTCAAGGAATATAATTTAGAAAAATGGAATATATACTTGAAAAATAAATACTTTATATTATATAACAAGTTCAAGAAAATATTTGTTCAAATTTAATAGAAAAACACAACAAAAGGTAATCACTGAGGTTAAGCATAAAATAGGTTTACCAGGGGTTAGAAAAAATAATAAAGGCTAAAATTAACTATTTGTTTTTTAAATTCCTATTTCCTAGCTATATTTCTACATTATATCATATAAGTGTCACAAAAGAACCATTTTGGATCTTTTTATCACTATTAAAACGAGTGTGCACCTTTTTCTTTTCAAAAATTCCATGTTTGTCCTCTCCCTACTTATAAAAGGCCACCCACCCCATCCCATTTTCACAAATCCTATACCCTTTGGTTTGGCTAATCCCTACCCAAATATCTTCCTTAATTCCCTCCCTACATCCAAGGGGCCTTATTTTGATTAGGAAACCCTCCTTTAAAGGATTTAGGAGTGAACATCAAGGGGTTGAAAACCAATTAATACCATAACATTGATATTTATTTTATAATTAGATGTTATTATGTTTATTGAATGAACTACATATATCTCATATTTGATCTTATGTGAAATAAAACCGTTAATCATGGGTATTCCATACTACCACCTCGTGAAACAATGTAATTCATTTTTCATCACTACCTATCATGACCAGATGTAATGATGGATTTAACATATTTATATGATTTTTATGAAATAATTATAAATATTTAATTATAAGATCACATATACCTTATTAAATTCTAGTCTATGGTAATATGATAATTTTTATCATGTGTAAGTAGGACTACCTCTTCATGAAATGATGTGATTCATTTTTCAACTAATATTTATATGGAAGGTAATAATGAAACATTTAGTGAATATAAATGAAATATATGAATTCATAATGAAACTAAAAAGGTGATATTTTTCATACATTCCTTTCATTCAATCCATTGAGAAAATGTAAAATGCATTGATGCATATATACAGATTGTCGTCTATAAAAACAATGTAATTCATTTTCTTTCTTTAATTTTGTTTAGATTAATCTAAATAAATATAATAAATATTTATGATAATTATATCATTGTTAATATTATATAGATTATGGATCCATGATCAATGTAAATGGTCCGAAACTAGAAAGTCAAAACATACATGAAAAATGAAAAAATTATTATCCAAAACAAGATTTTAAAATATTATTGTTAATTAATGAGTATTAAATGGTTATAGGTAAATAAAATATGGTATGATATATATGAGTATGGTTATGTAATATATTTATAATAAAAATTTAATTATTATATTCTAGGTTGGAATGTGTGTGAATGATGTCGAGACATAACGTAATGGATTTTCGTCTCTCTTTTATCTCGGTGAGGTACATTCAATATCCACCGCTTTATTATTTTGCATTATTTATAAACTACGCAAGAATTTATTTGAAAATTATTCTTATAAATTTTATGGGGATTTAAATATTAACAAATGGTTTATTCATTTAGGAGGATTATGTTTTAAATGTTAGCAATCTGGAAAAGGATTTTCTTATATAATTTTAGTTTTGTATGGATTATTTATGATTTTGCTTATAATGATGAAATATTGTGGTAAAAATCCAAGAAAATCATTAAATTTCTTCTCAACTGGTTAGATCATTAAAGTAAATGTATTTCTTTCATATTTATCCCTTTGTGAGGTCAAACTTTCCTAAGAAATATTTTAAGAAAAAGAATCATTATTTCTCTCTATAGTCGAAAATCCTTTCTCTTCGATGTATATGTGCTATAAAATTTTTAATTGATGGTTTATAATATTACACAAAGTTCATATAAATAAATTTTTTTACATGTTTTACTTTTGATGATTTTTTTAATATACTATTATTATCATTTTTTATGATATAATTTTGAATTTTTTAAAAAAAATGTGGAAGGAATCATTATTTCTAATGTGTATGAAAAGAATGTTATTTTATACCATCATGAAAAAAATCATAAAAATATCAGTTTATAATTTATAAATATTATTTACAAATAAAAAAATTTCCAATTTTTTTGAATTTTGTCTTTTAAAAATATTTATTTTCAAATTGAAAAGTTTATTTTCCTTCAGAAATGTTACATCATTTGATGTTAAATAATATTTACAAGGGATATGATCCTTGTGAATCATCCATTTTTATTCTATAGATGGTTTATTATATTAATTAATAAATGTATATAATACCCATTCATTTTTCCATGGGAAATACTATGATGAATTAATTAGATTATTATGAAACTCATTTACTTTCTATTTGTTATGTTTTGATGAGGACTTTTATAAGACCCAACTACAATCTATGGGTTATGATATGATTAATGTTATATGATCCCTTCGAACAAAAATTTATATATTATGTGACTGGTGAAACCTATATCTCACCCCAATTCCATGGGTAAATATTGATATCTCAATAGGTAAACATGACTATAATGTGTTGTAAACCTAGTTCTTTTCAGTACTTTGTCTACTATTACAGTTTTTGGAGTGATCCTTAATAACTATGATGATTTGGGGAGTGAATCCACTCTACAATGATAGTTTTTTATAAGCCTTGACTACTAATGAAATTATTTTCTATGCTTATGTGTATTCAATAAATCTATATATTATTCCAATTTTATTCCCTCATGGATTATGTTCCTGGATTCCATTTGTACTTATGTAGTATGAACCACCAATATTTATTCCACGACTCATTTTTGTAACCTATGATATACCGATAATGGTTTTCAAATTTTATTATCTTGTTCTAATACCCTTATACTCACGTTTTGTTAATATCACCCTTATTTACCCTTATTGTGCATCTCACCTCATCCTTTTTTATGTTTGGTTTCCCTAGGATATAATAAATTTATTTTGTATGAAAAGTCTATGAGGGTAAAAATTGTTATGAACAATGTGGGATATGACATATTTCACCTATGAACCATTTCTTTATGCATCCAATTTCGCAAAGGCACTATAACTCTATGATTTTGGAATGGATTTTTATTTTATGTAATAAATATTCATATATTTAGAGATAATATAAATTTATGAGTAGATTAGGTTTGTAAAGTTTGTGTGAATTTAATGTTTTGGTAAAACTTTGGAAAAAAATATGATAAAAATTTAGTGATAACCATAAGGATAAGTCTATGTATTAGAAAATATCTTGGAATTTTGGAGAAGGAAAGAGAAACATGATTTTGAGCCATTATATCCATGTCTGTATAAGACAATTGGATGCATACCACACTCAGTTTTACCTAGGGGTAATAACTCTCCAAATGGAACATAGATATGGACATGATCATTACTTGGTGAATGATAATTTTCATAGGGATACACCTAGTTTGACTCTCTTAGGGGATATGTTGTAGAAATTTAAAAAATCATTAAAAACCTACATAATGGATTTTAATATAGAACATTAATGACCTAGGTAAATACTAAGGTTTCATAGATTGAAAATAATGTTCCATGATTTAGACATCCTATACGTGATTTTTTATGATTATGTGATTTCCCACAATGATTACTTTTTTTTAAACAATAATATTTTTTCCAATATTAAGACCTAAAGGAAATGTGTAAATACTAAGAGAGGTGGAAAATACAATGAATTTACTCCTATGAAAAAAATGACATGGGAGTTGGAATAAAAAATCCCATTATGAAGATTGCACATCTATCTGAAGATATTATTGAAAATGAAATTTCAAACTGGAAATGGAGGGAAAACATTCTATTAATTCCTTGGTGAGGAAACCTATGCATTTTTAACTGGTTCTATCAATTCACTTATTTTTAAGTAATGGATCAATATCAATAAAATGATATTCAAATTCTATAGTGTATGGACCATGAAAAATTCATTTTTAGTTACAATATATTAGATGGTCGATAAGATCTACGGAAGAATTTTATAAAAAATATGAGTAAAAAATGAAATTGACTCTATGTAATGGGATGAACTAAATATTTTCTAACATGTATATTCCTATTATTGTTCCCAAAATAACAGAGATGGAATTTCTTGAGTTAAGGCATGTGTGAGGAAAATTATACAAGACATTTGAGGTAATCTTATGGTATTATTTTCCAACATGATTATATATTGGTTGAGTTCTCAGTGGATTAAAACCAAATATCTTAAGGAAGTTATCCACAAAGGACTTTAGTAGATATAAATAATTCATTAATTTTTATATAAATATAGAAATAGATATTTTAGTTACCTATATATCACTAGTTTTTGAAAGGAAATATGGAATTCCAAGGAGACACTAAGATCTGTGGTGAGATAAAGATGAACATTCTTTCATACTTGATATGTGGAAGGAAAAATGGAATAAATTGTTTAAGGAAATGGTAAATATTTTTTTATAGTGTAATGCCATCATAAAATCAATTTACATAGTTATAGGATAAAGTTGAATAAAAATAAAAATATAGAGAAAACTTTACATAATGCACTAACCACACTCCAATTCGATGATAGATATGGAAACTGTGTGGTTAGTGCATTCAAGGAATCCCTAGAGAATGTTCCGGATTTATTTGTATAAATTGAAGAAGAAAATCCAAGATAATCATGACAATGGATTAATTTAGGAAACTGTGTCACCATAGTGTGAACCTCTTATTTTTGTTAATAATA
This sequence comes from Viscum album, assembly GCA_963277665.1. Classification (NCBI taxonomy): domain Eukaryota; kingdom Viridiplantae; phylum Streptophyta; class Magnoliopsida; order Santalales; family Viscaceae; genus Viscum; species Viscum album. Next base: position 399,114,283 of record OY728145.1, read on the forward strand.
ATTATGGATTTATGTGAATATATAATATCAAACATTAACTTAATAATAAAAAAATTAGGAACAAGTATCATTTACACCATATAGATGATTTTTTTGATCATCTTTATGGATCTCAATACTTTTCAGATATTGACCTTATTTATGGATATCATCAATTGAGTATAGGGAAGGATGATATATCTAAGTAAGTTATTTGTACATGGTATCGTAAATATTAATATATAATGATTCCATTTGGCCTTACTATTGGCCCCACTATCCTCAGGGGTTTAATTAATAGAGTATTTACAGATTATCGTGATCTATTTGTGGTATTTTTTATAGAGGATATTCATAAATATTCAAAGTGTAGAGAAGAACATGAAGATAAATTTATATTTATATTCAATACCCTTTAGAAAGGGAAAATGTATAGAAAAATTAAAGACATTGAATTTTGGATATTGAAGGTATCATTATCGGTTCATTTAATATCATAAGATGGTATATCGGTAGATTCATTAAAGAGTGAGGATATTGAGTGTATGATCAAAGCATACCCGGTAATTATGATTCCATGATTTTCGGGTTTTCCTAGATATTATCATTGGTTTTTGGAAAATGTATTATGATAATCTAATCCACTCAAGAATTCAACTTGGAATAGAGCCATGTTTTTATAAACAGATAAATAGGATATAAATTTTATGTAACTAAATATAAGATTAGTTAGTTCACTTCCAATTTCATTAAAATGTAGTACATCAGGGTTTGTAATCCATATTGATGTATCCATGAAGGGGTTAAGATTTGTTCTTTTGCAAAATGACATGGTTATAGATTATTTCTCTTTAAACATAAAGTATAATGAGAAAATTTACCCAAAATATAATTTGGATTTAGCTGCAATAATTTTTATATTAAATATATTGGTGCATTATCTATATGGAGAAAGCTATGATAAAATAATGATAATTTTTTAAAGTATATATTGAAATAAAAGGAGTTGAATATGTGATAGAAAAGATAGATAGATCTAATTAACAATTATGAATTTTCAATACCTTATTACCATAAGAGAGAGAACAAGGTGGCCAATGCTTTGAGTCAAAAGGATCATGCAATCTCACCAATAATAAGGATCACAATAGATCCAATATTTCAAGATTAATAAAGTATGTATTTAAAAATACTAAATCTTGGGGAAACATATTATATTTATCAAATTAGTGTTTAACTAACTATAATAGTTCAGATTAAAGAGGTTCAAAAGAAAGATATAGAGCGTCAAAAGAGCAGGGGAAAATTTTTATGGAGTTTAACTATGAATGTGATGGAATGATATGGTTTAAGAATCATGTATTTTTTCCATTGATTCCATATTAAGAGAAGGATCAATTAGAGGAATTTGACAGATCTTCATTCTATATTAATCCCAGAAGTATGAATATGTATATATATTTAAAGAAGTACTTCGTGGGCGGTGGACTAGAGAGAGAAATTTTAGAGATTGAATCTCAATTTTTGTTATGTTAGAAAGTTAAGTCTAGGAGAAAAAAGTCAAAGGGTATGTTTAAACCATTACACATATAAAAATTGAAATTAGAAAATGTAACAACCCATGTATTTATGAAATAATAATAATTTTTGTTTATATTAATTTTTTTGAATAAGATATTATTTTGACATGAAATGGGATGCTTTTTCTGATAGTGTACTCAACACACAACAAATGGTTTTTTTGAAATCATATGTTGCACACAACTTTGTGTTATACCAAAAAAATAATATAATAATATTAATATTTTAAGTGGTAGTTTACACCTAGCCATTGTATTGGAAGGAATAAACAGAAGTAACTAAGTTATTATTATTATTATATGTCTTTACATTTATCCAATAAATTTTAGAGGCTTAATATAAGAATTAATCTGATTGTAAGCATCAAATACTCAAATATTTTTAGAAGTTTTTTTTACCGCCATTTTATGGAGAACCATTTTAAATATATATTTTTTTCAACATTACATATTATATTTGTCAAAATAAAATTCTTATTTATAATTAGGACATGAAAATTTACATTGGATGAAATTTTAGTATTTTTCTGATAAAGTTCATTTTTAATGAAGAGTGAAAAATACTGCATTTTAATTCAAAACATCATTTTCATATAATTTATTTATATAGTTGTATTTATCATTAAATTGGTTTTAAAGTATAATTGGATTAAATTTTTATAATTTAATCCAATTATGGTCATTTTATGTAATTTCACAATTTAATTAGACATAAACACATGTCAATCTTCTAATAGTTATTACTTCTCAAAAACACGCCTTTTGGTTTTGAAAACCAGAATCAATTTTAAATTAATTACAGCAACATCTGTATTTTGAATTTGAAAAAAATGGATTCAATATTCGGAATCATAAGGTTCAAATTTTGTAAATAGATACCTTTTATTTTTTGACATTATGAATAGTAACTCCAGTAACTATTTTATTTACCATGGTTAAAGGTTAAATCTGGTAAATAAGGGTTAAACTGTAACATTATAATAATATAAAACTACCTTAAAACATATTATAATCCAATTGATGATATATTTCTGAAAATGGGAATCCTTGAGTTGATTTTGGGACCCTATGGAGCCACTTTGATGTGAAAATGGCATTTTTATATATATTAATTTAATGTATTGAAAAATATAACATAAACAAGACTTTTTCTAATTATTTAATGAGGTAATATATGTGATCTATTAGACTCTAAATATTCATTATAAATAAAATAACATTTCATATATAATGGTATTTTATTTATAATATTTATACATCATATAATAAAATTTATTTATGACATAATGACGATGTGGTGATTTTCTAATTAATGAATGATTTAAATAAGTGAGATTATAAATATTAAAATAATCTTATTTAGAAACTTTTTATTCCATAAACGAGTTTAATAGATTATTATGACTTTTTATATTTGTATTAATGATGTTTTTTCAAAATAATCAAGGTGTTATGGATTTATTTAAAAGTTATGATATGAATAGTATAAAAATCAACATAAATGAGTTTTAAAAAAAAATAATTTATTAAATGATATAATAGTCCTAAAAATAAATTAATCGGCCAGATGATATAGATAATTTCTGAAATGACATTAATGAACCAAATTAGGTTCTATTGGAATTTTATACTAAATATATTAACCATATAGTATTAATATACAAGAAGACATGGTAATAGTTAAATTAGTGAACTAAGTGTTAATGCTAAACAATAAGGTTAAATTTGAGACCATGAATTGTCTAAACCTATTAGTTGAGCGTTGTTCGACTAGAAAACATATTAGATTTTAAATAAATGACTTTTGGTCCTTTTGTAACCGAAAATCATTTTATAATAAAATAAAACATCAAAACTTTCCTAATGTACCCCTCCACCCTCTTATTAAACAACATCACCCCAACCCATTTAATCACATCTCTCAAGCCCCTTTTATTGTCAAAAAGCATCCCAAATAAGCTACCAATATCAATATATTCCTCCTAAAATCCTTAATATAGGCATAGGAAAATTCAAGAAAGACATTTGGCTCAAATCATAAGGGGTTACACATTTTAAGAGGTATCATCTTCTCTAAAGTAAATTTCCATTATTTTAATTATTCAATCCATATTATAATAGTATTATTTGATTAAATAAAAAACCATAATCCTAAATATACTAGGATGTTTTTAATGACAATTATTTTTACTACACATACACACACCTCCATTTAATGGATTTGAAATTACTTTTTTTTGTAGACGGTGAACCACTACCTCACAAAAAGATGATTGTTCAATTTTCCACTACCACCTATAATGGTGGCCATTATGATGGAACTATATTTATATATGACATATATTATATTTTTATTGTTTTTTTCTTATGTTTTTTTATTTAAATCATACCGTTATGCTTTCCATAGTATATAGATATGATAATTTCATTTAAGGAAGGGTGAATAACTGCCCCATCAAAGAGATATGACTAGTTCATTCCTTTCGTGGAAGGTATAATGGATGGAATCAATTAAATTATGTAACATATATAAAATATTATATTATAATATAATTATAATATACCTATATAACATTTATTCTTCATTATTTTAAATATGAAAAAGAAATGAATGTAACCTCTATCCGTACGTACGACTTGCCATCTCCATGAACGGTGCATTTCATTTATTATCTCCAAATGTTATGGATTATTATAAATACATATATATACTAGATATATAATTTATTTAAATAATGAATAATATTATGGATATAATGGAATTTTTACCACAAGGAAAACTTGTAACTATATCAAGTTCATTTTCGACTCACGTACCGAATATCGACAAAGAACTCATATGATCTTAAATAATTATATAATTTTAATAACATGATGATAAGTAAAATAAAAATAATAATAAAATATAATAAGGTTCTGAAGAAAGAATAAATTAACCTATGTTTATTATACGTGAATATAAATAATGAAAGAGACTAGTTAGACTCATGGTAATTGAACATTTCACCTTCATCTTTTAGTCCAAGACTTCTTTTATGTTATTCCGTTTAAATTTCATTTTATTTTGTTGTTATATGTTATTATATATCCTTTTTTCTATAATTTTTATTTCCAAGTGATGAGAGACCATTTTCTCTCTCATTAACTCGTTTTCTTAATTTTTATGTGACGCCGTTAGGCAGCAAAATATTCATAAGGGAATATTTAACTCAATTTCGTCTCATTGGGTTTTGCACAGAATTCATTGATTATATTATGAAAATTATATGTGTGGAATAAATAAATATTTATTTATGATAAAATTTACACTTCCCCTTTTTATGGATATACTATTGCAACACATTGTCATTCCATTGATAAATTCATACATCATTTATAATAACTTTGTAAGGGAATTCTTAGCCCAATCTCCATTTATTGAGTTAAATATACATGATAATGGTTTTTTCCAAGAATATACGTGAATGAACTCTGATTATTTTACACTTAATATGCACTTATATAGTGTGTATTTATATTTTTCACACATAATTATGTCATTTATTTATCCTTACTTTAATGATATGATCTTTGTAAGAGATTTTATCTCAATTTAAATTTCATTGAGACATATTTGTTATTATACAACAATTAACTTTATATGTTGTATATAATGTCCTTTGACATATTATATCATGAATCTCTTTATTATCATAATATTATTATAACTTTTTAATGTTATCATGTAATTATTTTTATTTATGTATTTTCTCATGTGGTAAAGGTCTCTTTATCTAAAACATTGTTTTAAATTTTTGAATGGTTTATTATTCTAAATCATTCTCATTAATGTCCATGTTTTCAAAAATGTTTTTAAGATTTATTTACACAGCCATTAATGATTTAAAATTTCAATTCCTTTATAATATTCATGGTTTTTTGGGAGACTTTAATTCAAAAATATCTTTATTAAATGTTTTAAATGGTTTTGGGAATGGATTTAATATTTAAACACCTTTAATCAATTCATTAGGGTTTATGAATGAAATTATGATAATTTCAATCTTTTATATGTTATGGTTATGTAATGGTACTTGGACATTTGATTGGTGGTGACATGATAAACCAGTTATGGGTGGTTCCATGATAAACCTAGGGTAGGTGAGCCCGATATATCTCTCTAATGCATTATGTTACGTGACAGAGGTAAAAATTAATTTTTTTCCTTAGATATCTAGGGAATATACTATGATTGGTATTCAAAACATAACTCCCTATGTATTAGTGAAATATACAGTGTAATTATGTTATGGATGCCACATGATACCTTTATGATTTATGATTTCTATGTGTTATTAATAAACCTTATGATTTCATGAGGTATGTTAAAGAGCATATGTTTTACGATTTCATGCTACGATTTATTGATTTGAAAGTATTCAAGTAATAATGTTTTCATCCATTATTTTATATCCTTTACTGATCTTTTTATACTCATCCCATGTTTTTGAAATATTTTTCACAGGGTATAAGGAAGGGTAAGAGAAAGGAAGAATTCAATAATTTTTTAATCAATAAAAAATGTTGTTTTATTTAATGACCTTTATTGTTTTCAAACAAATTGGTCAGAGTAGATGTATCTACTTTGTAATATTTGAGATTGTTTTGTAATATTCATAGCCAAATTATCTAAAAATATATACTTGAAAATATCCTCAATTGGAATTCTTGACAGATCTCAAGATTATGTGATGTTAAATGCTGGGGCCTTTTTATTGGTATCAATGGTCAATTTAGATAACATTGGAGGTTAGGGTGTTATCTGGGTGTAGTTAAAGGATCCCATATAACCAAGATAGTTATTATTGCATAGAAACTTTTGGTGGGTAACTTTAAAATATGTTGTTTGGACAAAAACCGAAATAATGGAAATATTAGGAGGATGATGGATTAGAAAAATATAAAAGTTTTTATGTCATCTTTACCCTATAGAGGTTTATTTTTTCTTAAATATTTTGTTTCATGTTTAAGTGCTGAATCTTTTTAGTAGATTAATGATCATTTATCAATTTGGAAGTAAAGAGATCTTTCACGACCTTCTTATCCCTCCCCAACAATTTTATCATCACTATTATGGAAAAATCTTATTTGAATGATTTTGACAGCTTCATAATTATTCAAATCACATGCAAGAAATTTTTTGAGTTATACAACACCTACTCATTTCTAAAACAATTTAATGGGTCATGGTATCTTTTTCATATGATTTAAAGAATTAATTTTTTTTAACTCTATACAAATGTGAAATTATAGAATGGGAGCGGACATTTAATTTATGAAATTATGAAAACATCTCGAAAGGGACAGAGAACATCCTGATGATCATGATATCTAGATCCAAGGTATGATTTGTTTTCTTATCAATAAATAATGAATCATCTTTGGTTTGATATTTATAAATAATTAGGATATTTGACCTACAATATTGATGTATTAATAAACAAGGTGTAAATGAATAGATAATTGATCATGGTGAATTTTTATGAGTAATAAGTCTATATTTAAGGGATTTAAGAGTTATAGTAGATTGTAAGATGAAGAAATTATTAAATGTTTTAAGGATCTATTTATGATGGGATTACTTTGGAATAATTTTTCTAGTATGTGTAACTCTAAAGTTTGATATGTGAAAATTTTATTCAAGAAAGAATTATCTTTTCTCATGTATTGATAATAGATAACCTTTTGGGTTCATATGATATTTTGTTTTTGGGGTGATAAATCGTTATAATATTTTGTGATGAAAAATGAAAGGTATTAGATAAAAATTGATGATAAAGTAGGTTATGGTAATTTTTGAGGGAATTATATTATTTTTTTAGAATTATATAATAATGATATAGTTTTAGAAAAAGGAAATTCCATAAAAGGATGAAAACCCATAACTGCAGGCAATACTGCCATAATTGAATCCACAACCAAAAGGTAACAAGGGTACATCACCTACCACTGGCCTACGTGAAGTCCCTGGTTAGTATGGATTATTATTTTTAGTTAAATTATTTTATAAATCAAGAATAATTTGATTTTGAAACTTATTTTTTTATCAAATAGATTACTTTAGTATAAGAAAATGTTTTTGTGATTAAGTGATAAATGTTATTTTGGAGGACGTTCACTTTTTTTGTAACACTATATCCTAAGGAAAATAGAATACTCTAGGATTTAATTTGTAGAGTAATGGTTGAAATATTATTTTGGAATAATCTATGTTTTATTGTGAACATATGTCTATTTGTTTTGTATGGAAATTATTCATGTATAATAGAGAATATTTGATTAGGTTAATTACTTTTCAGAATGAGACATTAAGAGTAGTCGATGTTACTCAGAGATAAATGTTAAGATTTATCATGGATGATTGTGTGATAAAATCCTTATGAGTTTTGGTTTTCGATATTAGTTGGATTATTTTGAATAATTTTAAGGAAAAATGTGTCTTAAATTTTCATTTTTGACCTTTGGGTATTGTTAGTTAAAATTTGGAGATTAAGAGTATTTTTTATTTTTATAAGGGATTATACTTTTTGGGGACTATCTGTTCTCGTACTAACCATTTTTGTATTGGTTAATGTTGAAACATAGGGGAAATATATAGATTATAGTTTTTGTATTATGTGATTCTCTACAAGTTTATTCTAGTTATTCAGGTGTGACCAAGTCATCTTGATGACTCATTGTTTGAAGAAAAGATGAGTTTGTAGTGTAAATTTATGAATGGATGAATATCTTCTTGAGAAATAAGTATATGTCCTTATTTTCTCAAAAAATTTCTTAAATAAATTCTAAAACAATATGAAAAGGAAAATAAAACAAAAAATTTCACCTGATTAATTTTCCTTATGGGGAATAAAAGATCGTTTAACCTATCACAAGTTTGTGTTTTTCTGGTGGTTAACATTCACCTAATCATGTTTTCTATCACTCTCCATAATAACTTGATGGTCAGTTTCTCTTCCAGAACAATTTTTTCCTATATGGAATCATATTATGTGTTATCAGGGGTGACCTTTGTAATTCCTTTTCTTTTTTAATGTGATAGTTTTATTGACTCTTTTTCTAATGTGGGACTTTCAATGACGTTTCCAATACCAATTTTAAAATTTCAAGGATGCAATTTCCAATAGGTGGTAAGGCTGTAACGACTGAGGTATTTATAGAATTTTTTTTAAAATTTACATTCATTTTTTTAATAAGATATTATTTTTATGTTAAATAGGATTCATTTTCGAATATCATACTCAACCAGCAACAATAGGTTTCACAGAAATCTGATGTTGCACACAACTTTCAGTTATACCAAAAAAAATAATATAATAATATCAATTTCTTCAATGGTAGTTAATTCATTGGTGTTATATTATTAGTAATGAATATAAATAACTAAAATATGATTATTATATGTATTTAAATTTATTCAATAAATTTTAGAGGCATAAAATAACTATGAATCCGATTTTAATAATGAAATACTCTAATATTTTTAAAAGGTCGTTTTACCGCCGTTTAATGGGGAACCATTTTTAAATATAATTATTTTAACTTTTATATTTTCTATTTGAAAAAAAAAATTCCTATTTATAATAGGGTTATCATAATTTACTTTGGATGACATTTTTTTTGATAAAGATCATTTTTTAAGGATGATTGAAAAATATTGCATTTTAATTCAAAAATTCCATTTCATATAATTTATTTATATAGTTATATTGTCCATTGACTTTGTCATAAAGTATAATTGAATTGTAGTTTTATAATTTAATCCAATTATTGTCATTTTATGTAAGTTCACATTTTAATTAGACATAAACACATGTCAATTGTTTGATAGTTATTTCTTCTTAAAACATGCATTTTGGTTTTAACAACATGAATTAATTCTGAATTTATAACTAAAACATCTTTATTTTGAATTTAGAAAAATATATTCCATTTTTTAATCATAAGGATAAAAAATTTTAAATAGGTACCATTTAGTTTTAGACATTATTAATAGTAATTTCAGTAATTAGTTTATTTACAATGGTTAAATTGTAAATCTGGTAAATAAGGGTAAACAATAATATTATAATAATATAAAACTACCTTAAAACTTATCCTAATACTATTGGTTAATATATATACGACCATGTAAATCTTGGGGTAGATTTGGGGACCCCATAGAGTATCTTTGATGTGAAAATGACATTTTATATGAAATAATTTAAAGTAAAGAAAAATATAACATAATCATGTATTTGTTTCTAAAATAATTTTTATATGGGGTTATATAAGTGATATATTAGACTCTAAATAGTAATTAGAAAGATAATAAGATCTACCACCTCATGGAATTTTATTTTTAATTTTTATAAGTCAAATAAATAAATTTATTTATGACACAATGATGATGTTGTGTTTTCTTTATTCATGAATGATTTAAATAAATGAAATTATAAATATTAAAATAAATATATTTTGAAACTTTTCATACTATACACGAATTTTAAGGATGCTTATTACTTGTAATATTTGTATGAAATAAGTATTTTTCTAAGGAATCAAGTTTTTATGGATTGTTTAAAAAGTCTTGATATGAATAATATAAAAATGGTCATAAATGAGTTTTAAAAAAACTATTTTATTAAATAATATAGTAGTCATAAAAATATAATATTATGAAAAATGAATTATAAAATGTTTAAAATGTCATTAATGAACGTCTTTAGGTTCTATTGGAAATTTATTGTAACTATATTGACCATATAGTATGAATATACATGAAGACATGGTAAGAGTAAAATTAGTTATCTAAGTGTTAAAGCTAAAAGATAAGGTTAAATTTGTAACCAAGACATGTCTAAAACCTATTGGTTGAGAGGGTTTCGACCCAAAGGCATCATATATTTAAAAAAATTACTTTGGGACCTTTTGAAAACGAAAATCATTTTTTAATAAAATAAAAATTCAAAACACTCATAAAGTGCACCTCCTCCCTCTTATAAAAGGACATCACCCCTACCCATTTAATCACACCTCTAATTCCCATTAGATCATCCAAAATCTTCCAAAATAATCCCCCAATATACCTTTATCTCTCCTAGAAGCATTAAATTAGGTATAATGAAATTAAATAAAGCCTTTTGGCTCAAATCAAAGGGAGTTACACGTTTTAAGAGGCCGTGTCTTCTCTAAAGTACCTTTCCATTATATTACTTCTTCACCGCTATTCTATTATTATTATTTGAAATAATAAAAACACCAGTATTATCAATATACTCATATTTTATTTAAAACAAATTATTTTAACTACACACACAAATACTACCATCTAATGGATATGAACATACTGTCTTGTGGACTGCGAACTAACGCCTTATAAAAAGATGATTGTTCCATTTTACCATACTACCTCCCATAGTGGACATTATGATGGAACTATATTTTTATATGATATATATTATATTTATATTTTCTCTACTATTATGACTTTTATTTAAATTATAGATTTATTCTTTCCATAATGTGTAAATATGATAACATCATTTTAGGATGTGCGGACTACAACCCCCTCAGAGTTATAAGACTTGTTCATTCCATAAATGGAATGTATAAAGGATGGAGTAATTGAAATTATTTACAATATTGAAAATATTATATTATATTGGAATTATAAAATACCTATGTATCATTATGTTTTCATTCCTTCAAATATGAAAAAGAAATGGAAGTAGCATTCATGCGTATGTACGAATTACCGTATACATGAACAATGTAATTCATTTATTATATCCAAATGTTATTGAATATTATAAATACATATATATACTAGATATATAATATATTTAAATCATGAATAATATTCTGGATATAATTGAATTTTTACCACATGGACAATTTGTAATTATATCATGTTCATTTTTTACTCAAGTACCAAATATCGACAAATTTACTATGATGAACGTAAATAATTATGTAATTTTGATAACATTATGATAAGTAAAATAAAATGAATAATAAATTTGAAAAAGTCTCTGAATAAACTATAAGTTAACCTATTTTTTTTAATCTGGAATAAAATGTTCAAATGAGACAAGTCAAACTCAAGGTAAGGGAACCTTTCACCATCGTCATTTAGTTAAAGAATTCATTTATGATCTTTCTTTTAGTTTCCATTTTTTATTGTTAGGATGTGTTATTCTATATCATTTTTACTATATATATTATTTAAAAGTGATGAGATACCCTTTTCCCTCTCATAAATGCATTTTATAAATTATTAAGTAACGCCGTTTGGCTGCTGAATTTTCATAAGGGAATTTCTAAACCCAATTTCGTTTCAATGGGTTTTACGCATAATTCATTGATTATATTATGCCAAGATTATGTGTGGAATCAATGTTTATTTATTAAGGTTATAATTTCCACTTCCCCTTTGTGTGGATGTACAATTTCTACAAACATACACTCCATTGATAAATTCTTACATCATTTAGACGAACATTATAAGGTAAATCATAGCTAAATCTCTATTTATTGAGTTAAATAATGATGTCAATGGTTTTGTTTTTTTCTAAATATTTGTGAATAAACTATGATTGTTTTAAACATAATATCCAATTATATTATGTTTATTTATATTTGTCACACATAATTATGTCATTGATTTATCTTTAATCTTAGGATAAAATATTGGTAAGGGATTTTGTATCAATTAAAATTCCATTGAGAATTATTTTTTTATACAAAAATTCACTCAATATGTTGTATATATATCCCTTTTAAATTTTATATCATCAAACATTTTATTCTTGTTATATTATAATATTTTCTTATAGTTATTCTGTAATTATCTTTATTCAAGTCTTTTCTCAAGTGGTAAGGGACGCTTTAACTAAAAGATTGTTTTATATATTTTCAAGATTTATTCTTTTAAATATTTGTCATTAATTTACATGTTTTCAAAATGGTTATTATGATTTATTTACATGGAAATTAATTTTTTAAAATTTTAATTCCAATAAAAGTTTCAATTTGGTATGACACACTTTGATTAAAAAATTTCATTATTAAATGTTTTAAATGTTTTTGGAAATGTATTGAATATTTCAATATCCTGAATTGATTCATTGTGGTTGATAAGTTAAATTTTGATAATTTTAATCTTTTATGTTTTATAATTATGTAATGGTACTTGGATATATGGTGGGTGGTCACGTGATAAACCAAATATGGGTGGTTATGTGATAAACCATGGGTGGGTGAGCCCGAGATGGCTTTCTAATGCATTAGGTAATGAGATGGAGGTAAACATTAATGTTTACTCTAAGAGATTTTGGGAATATATTGTGATGGTTATTAAAAAATAACTCCCTATGTAGTTGTGAATGATATAATGTAAGTATGTTATGGATTCCACAAGTTACCTTTATGATTTATAATTTTTGTGTGTTATTCATAAATCTTATGATTTCATGAGGTATGTTAAAGAGAATATGTTTTATGATTGAATAATATTATTTATTGATTTATATGTATTCAGGGAATAATTTTTTCTTCCATTATTTATATCAATTACTGAGCTTTTTATGCTCATCCCATGTTTTGAAACAAAATTCACTGGGTGTAAGGAAGGTTAAGAGAAAAGATGATTTAAAGAAGATTTTTATCAATAAATGAAATTTTGTTTTATTTAATGAGCTTTATTATTCTGAATACAATTAGTTATAGTAGAAGATTCTACATTATAATATTTGAGATTTAATGTAATAGTTATAGAATAATTCTCTAAAGCACTATACTTGATAAGATATTCAATGTGAATTCTTTACTTAACTCAAGATTATGTGATGTTCAAGGATGAGGCCTTATAGAACAAAACATAGAGTTTTTTATCAGACTCCCCAAAACATCTGAACGAATAATTATATATAGGTTACAGTCTATCACCTTACAAATTCAGCACACACCATCACAATTAGAGATGATTCATAATAATATCTTCTCTCCAAGATAAAAATTAAATTAGTGTTATGGGTTCATGGAGTACCACATTCCATTGTATGTGATCATGATATAAGGTTTTCCTCAAAGTTGTATCAAAGTATTCAACAATATATTGATACAAAGTTGAGTTTAAACATATTGTATCTTCCATATACAAATGGTCATTATGAGAGAATAATTAAAACTCTAGGTGATATATTGATATCTTATTCTATGTATTTTAAATATGGTTGGGATCAACACATTATTCTTGTAGAGTTTTCATAGAATAATATATTTGACATGAGCACTCAAATGGATCCTTACAAATCCATATATGAAAAGAAGTATAGAACTCCAATGTTCTAGGATGACATTTCAGAATGAATGATATTGGTACATGAGGTAGCAGATGAAATATAAGATAAGGTTAGAGCCCTTGAAAAATACATAAATGAAGCCCATTTTCAATAGAAAACTAATACTAATAATCATCGATGTGATATTGAATTTGATATTGGTGAGAAAGTGTTTCTGTAAATTTATCTATGGAATTAGTTAACTATACTTATAAGGCAGGGAACAATATCCTCTAGGTATATTAGCCCCATTGAAATTATTTATTTTATAAAGATGACTTCTTATCAATTCAACCTTCCAATGAACTTATATCAAGTCAATGTTGTGTTCCATGTATCTTTTATGAAGAAGTACATAATTGGTCTATCACATGTATTGAACTATAATGGTGTATCTCTAGAGCATTATATTTCTTATTAGGAACTGATGGTCGATATTTCTTATAGTATAGATAATATACTATTAAACAAAACAAATCAAGTGGTAAATGTTTTATAGATAAACAACCATGTTGAGTAATCATTGTGGGAACCAATGGATGTAATGATCCAGAAGTATCCTATGTTTGTTTCTACAAAAGTTACATAATTTTATTAGAGAAAATAAATTTATTTTTTGTAGAATGTAACCCAATAGGTTTTAGAAAATATTTTTTGAAATATTTAATTACATTTATTTATTTTGTTACACACAACATAATGTTTTAGAAAACCACAATATTCTATTAAAATTATTAATGAAACATGACTGTCATAACATATCTATTACAATTTCCTGTATGAATAGGAATAATTAAAATTTTAAAATACATTATAAATAATTTATATAAATAAAATATATTTAAAAATAGGATCTCATGTTCCTAAAAATCCATAATATGCTTGAAAAATATTGATTAATATTTTTACTTCTTTAAAAAAAATAAAAATAATGTCATAAAATTTTAGAATATTTCCTTGAAAAATTTAACTTCAGTTTTCAGATAAATATTCTAGAATTATCTTGGGATGTATTGTTTATAACATTCTAATAAATCTTCATTTTTTCAGTAGTAATGAAAAATAATGATTTTCATTAAAAACATCTGATTCATTTGATGATTTTTTAGACATAAATATTGATTAAGAATGTTATAAATTAAATTATATCAATTATTTCTTTAGTAAACAAATTTATGTATTTTTAATTAAAATAACATTTTATATTTGAACAGTCTATACTTATAAAAATATTCTCCTTGGAAAACCAATATTCCCCACCACTACAGGTTTAATTTTAAATTTAAAATTACAATTTCATTGAATTGAAATGTTAAAAAATTATTCCATATTTTTAATCCTAATAATTAATATTATATAATAAATTTATCATAATTTTTAGTCAAAATGAATAATAAAATTTAAAAAAATTAATTCCTGAGGTTAAAGATAAAACCTGTTCACCAGGGGTTAAACTAAAATAATAAGTGTATGAATGACATAAGATTTTAAAATTTATTTTTTTGGACAAATTTAAAACATATATCATATAATTTTCTACAATAAAATATTCTGGATCCTTTTTTCTTGTTTACAACATTGTACACATTTTCTTTTTAAAAATTTCAAGTGTGACCTCTCCCCCACAAATAAAAGGCCACCCCTCTCCTCCCCTATTGACATTCACAAAATTCTTTAGTTCATCCACAACATACAAAATTATATTCCATATTTTCATTTCTACATACTAGTGGAAATAGGTTTTTAGGAAACCCTCCAAATAATTCTTAAGGTTTAAACCTAATGTGGTTCTCCAAAGAAGTGGTATAGTTCTTATCTATGCGATTTCTTTAAATTTATTCCTTTAACCAATTAAAATATTATATGAAAATGATTATATAATAATATATATATATATCAAATATAGTTAGAATTTTTATGATAATTTAATGACCTATATTTATCTCCCCTTCTATTAAGTGGAAAATAAAACCATCGATCGTGTGTACGGTAGACTATTTCCATGCAAACCATTGTAATTAATTTTCCATCACCACCTCTCACAGATGGATATAATGATATATTAAATTTATTTATTTCATATATATGACATAATTATAATTCTTTAATTATAACATCACATATACTTAATTATTTTATATTCTATGGGAATATGTAACATCAATCGTGCATACGACAGACTACCTCCTCATGAAGTAATGTGATTTTTTACGTTTGATTTACATGGAGGGTAATAATCGTAGATTTAATTTATTCATCTGATATATATAACATGATCATGAATTTTTAATGGTGGGTTATTATTTACCTTCATTTCATTCAATCTGTCGATAAAATGGAAATAACATTCAAGAGTACAAACAACATTCAATCTCCATGAACAATGTAATTCATTTGTTGTCTCTATGATTTATTGATTACTCTAAATATATATATAATTAATATATATTAGAATAATAATAGGGTAAACATTCTAGATATTATATAAACATGATAAATGAATATGCTCTAAAACAAACAAACCAAAATATGATAGAAAAACAAAGTAATTATTACCAAAAATGTGATTTTATCAAGGAATTATAGATAAACATGTAATGAATGTTTATTAGTAAATAATATATACTATGATAAATATGAGTACGGTTATATAATATTTTTATAATAAACCTATATTTATTATACTGATGGTTCAAATGCTTTTGATGGAGGTTGAGACTTAGGGTAATGGATTTCCTTCTAACTTTTATCTTTGTGAGGAAAAAGCCATATTCACCAAGTGTTTCTTTTTTGTGGTGTATATACTACCCATGAATGTATTTTTTTCTTAATATGAATTTTATGTGGATTTACATATCAATATAGATTTATTTATTTCATGTATCTTATGATTCAAAGGTTACCAGCGCGGTAATAGTTTTTATGTTATAATCCCCTTATTTATAAGGATTGTTAATTATTATGATTTCAATGATGAAATATACTAATAAAACTCTCATGAAAATAATGTTTTTCATGCTCCCCTATTAATGTTGGGAAAATCTATGTGTTATTTTCATTTTCCTCATATAATGGATCCAATATTTAAAATTAATATTTTTAAGAAAAATTGAAAATCATTCAATCATCGACCAAAATTCCTTTTTTACAATGTCCATGTTTTTTAAATCTACTTATAATAATGTTTATAATATTATAAAATGTATTTTAAATAGATTTTTACCCATCTTTGAAATTTTTCAAAATGGTTCATTTGGAATCTTCTATTTTACATTATGCATGATGAAA
Source organism: Viscum album (assembly GCA_963277665.1). NCBI lineage: Eukaryota > Viridiplantae > Streptophyta > Magnoliopsida > Santalales > Viscaceae > Viscum > Viscum album. Next base: position 399,131,492 of record OY728145.1, read on the forward strand.
ATTTTAATTTATATTAAAAATGTGAAAGGACTCTTTGGTTTTAACATATAAGACATAAATGATATTTTAAACCATCACGAACACTCAATGTAATAATGAATAATTTATAATATAAAAATTTAATTTTAAAATAAAAGGGTTTCATTAATGTTTTGTAATTTTTTTAAGAAAGGTAATTTTCAAATTGAAAATGATATTTTCCCTAAAAAATGTTCCAACTGACCATTGAAAATATTTTTCTATATAATTTGATATCCTTTTATGTTAATTAATATTTACATGGTATATGACATAAATATACCATCCTTATTCATTTTCTATATTGTTTATGATTATGTAGAAGATATTATTGCAAAAGATATTTCTTTTTCCATGACTTAGGATATGATGAATTGATGAGATGATTATAAAACCCATTTTATTTATATGTGTTATGGTATGATTCATTGTTTTTGAGACACATTTTCTTTCTATGGGTTATGATATGATGAATTTTTATGATCTTTTGGATCAAAAGTGTATGGATTCGGTGATGGGTGGGACCTTCATCTCCCTCTAATGCTTTGCATAATGATTTATATCTCAAGTAATTAATAGGACTATAATGGAGAGTGAATCCATTTTTTAAGTGAATTTTTCCAATATAATGGAATTGTGATTGAACCTTTACTACTATAATGGTTTGGAGAGTTAACATACTTCACTATAATAGATATGATGATGAGCCTTGAATCATATGGAAATGGTTTTCTATAATTTTGTGTATACCAAAATTAAATGTCTTATTCAATTTTATGATCTCAAGAATCATGTTGTTTGGATCCATGATTATTCATGTCTTATGAAATTACATAATTTATAACATGAAACAAATTTAATATCACTGATAATCTGGGTATAGTTCTCAAATTATATAATATTATTATCACAATCATATGCTCATGTAATATTAATATATATCTTGTTAAACCTTACTCAAAATCATTTATCATAATTTCTTATGTTTACTTTACACATGTTATGAAGAAATTTATTTTTTATTATATTTTCAGGATGGGTGATAGTTATGGAAAACAGAGAGGGAGACGATGTAGTCCACATATAAACCAGTTTTTCATGTATCAATTTTTTTGAAGGTAGTAGACATATACAATTATTTTTTGAATTTATATGTTATGTAATAAATATTTATCTATTAATATCTAATATCATGGATGAGATTTTGAGGTCTTTAAACTTAGTGGGTTTCACATCTCCTCAATCATTTTTAAATTATACCCTTAATATTATTATTCCACCCCACATGGAAACAATGTTTTTATATGATTATGGGTATAAAATGAATGCCTTGAAAAGGTAAATTTGTAAGAAATTGGGGTGGTTATTGGAATCAATTGAATATTAATTATTTTTTAATGAATATCAAGCCACCTTACTACCATAAATGATAACTAGACATACCTTATTATAGATTGAAAAAAACTTTCACACATTGGTGGTTAACCCGAATTTATGTTCCCTTATCATTAATTTTCCTTTTTTCCTTTAATAAATTACCTATTTTGTTTTTAGTAACTATAGTATTTAAGTTATAAAAACATTTTTGGATACATTGGTTATCTTTTTTAGACTTAAGGACTCTTTTGAGTGACTAAATTTGGATTGAACTCATGAATTCAAAAAAAAAAAAATTTGAGTTAATGTTAATTGATAATTGGTCAATTTTGAATTTATCATAGATCAAGGAATATAATTCTCTCATAATAATTATTATATCCAATGGTGATGGTTTCATATAATATTTTCATTTGATTCATTCTATGAATTGTTTCATAAGAAAATTCATTCATGGGTTTGGGATGTTTTGTATTATAACTACTAATGACATTATCATGTATTAGTTGGAAGCCATTTATAGATTGATTGATGTTTCAGAAGAATAAATGTATTATTATTCAACTCTGAAGGGATAAATCAAGGAATCAAGGGTACTGACAATTCTCTACAAATACTTGATTAATATTCAATAAGATTTAGTATAATATAACATGAAATGGTTCACACTAAAGTTTCTTAGTCTCATCATCATGAGAATGGTAGTAAGATGTTTTAATATTATACATACTGATTTCATTAATATGTTCATCTAACCAGAATATAATCATGAATTTTTTTTATTAATTATGTTGTGAATGATTATTGAAGGTATTAAGTAAAAATTGACTTCACCATGAAGCATACCTAGGTATAATTTAGTATAAAACTAAATTTCTTTACCATGTGTTCTCACAATATGATGTAATAATTCACATTGAAATATAATGGATTTTTCCAGAGTCAATATTTTATAAATATTTATGTCTCTCTAGAATAACTTTTCTAATCCCCCTTGTAGTGATGTGTTGTGGACATGACATAAGATTATGAGAAGTAAGAGTATTATATTAACATATGAGAAATGATATTTCTACATGCTAGTACATATAGTGTTAAATAATTATTGGTTATAGATATTTTATGGAAACCATTCCATGATATATTATCCATGATTCAATGAGTATGAAAATAAAATTCTTATAGATGGTTTTTTCTAGAAAAATAAAATAAATAATTCTAAAAATCAAATTTTCATGATGTAATGAAATTCAAACATATTCTATGATACTCCAATATCATTGGGACTTATTCTTATATACCTCATGTATCTGAAGGTTATACAAAAACTATAAGAACCAAAAAATCACATAGATTAGATATATAAAAATATTGTGACACTATATAAGATATTACTATGATGAATTTTTTTAAGAAAATTATCTTGCTTCTAAATTGGGATTGGAGTGGTACTTCAGAGAATAAAAAGGCTCCAAAAAAAGATAAAATTCTAAATGAAATTGATGTTTTTTAATCAATTATTTTTCTATTTTTCAATTCTTATCATTCATCATGTAATAGGAGTTGAATGAAATCCATATTCTCTATTCCTTATTCCACAGACAGTAAATTAGAACACCTGTAGATGGATTGATACTATTGAAGACCATGTATTGACCACATGATAATAATATTGGGGTAACCCTATAAAATATATTTTTCTATAGGTTTTTCTCTTAACACACTCTCGTGTAAAAGTTCCATCACTATAGATATATATTCCTACTAACAATGAAAGTAATGAAATAGTTTGATAGTTTGTTATTTTTAATCAATTGATTCACCTTCCCACTTAGTGGGGTTATACAATCTATTATACATTATATTATAAATACGAAAAATTCTAGAAATGGTTCTAGGATTAATTATCACAAATATTTGTTTTAATTCCAAATATTGGATCATTTCTTGATGATGGTATTACAGTTTAAAAATTTTATAAACACTAAGGAATTCCCCATATTCTATTGTAAGGTATTCCATTTTATGAGAGAGTGTGTATGTTCTGATCTTTTATAACTCAACACAAAAAAATGTTATCGTCAATAATGGTTTTAGTCTTCCAATAAATGGGATAATGTAAACTATACTAGATTTGAATAATATAGATATCGTTGGGAGAGTGCACAATGAGATACTCCTTACACCCTCTGAGAAATTTTATCATGAGATATGGGAATACAAAATGTAAATAAAATAATGAAAAAATACATTATATTTATGAAAGAAAAAAGAAAAAAAATATTCATGGATATAAACCCATCATTAAAAACATAAAGATATAATATTGGGAGGAGATGAACTATAGAATGATTTCATCATTTGTGTGAATGAAAAAAATTATTGGTTCAAATATATTGTTAAATTAATGAAATTTTTGATATCATTAATATTATAACTAGAATAATCTTTAATGAATTCTGTTTCGTGATATCATCTCTTAAGGTTGAAGACATGGACAAGTAGACCATCAATAAAATAATTTTTTTGAATGGATATGAGATATGAAGAGGACCTACCTTATGAAGAAAAATTTAAACAAATAAATATAATATATCAAATTACATTAAAAGAACAAACTATCATAATCATAAATTTTAAATTGAAAAAGAAACTAATTTGAAAGATAATTCGATATATTTTTTAGAATTTATATTTTAATTCAAAAAATACATTTAGAAACATAATTTTAAACATGGAGGAATTATACAAATTAAAATTTTCAATTATGTAAATATTTTCCATTTGTAATGTAGAGACCCTAAGCTTGACGTACATGGAAATTACATTAATTTTGAGGAATACTTAGTACATAACAAAAACACACACACAAGGATCGTAATAGTTTAGTGTCTTTGGAAACTCGGAATCTAATCTTCTAATAGTGGTGAAAGATCTTCAACATCTCCCATAAAGATCATACTTTTTTAACCTAAAACCTTTCTTTATATCCTGGAGAAAAGAAAACATAAAAGGGTGATCTCAAATGCTCAGTAAGGGTAAATAAAAGAAATATCAATCACATCATTTTCATAAGAACATAACATTTTTGGAAATCTTAACCTGCAAAAGAGAGCATAATTTCATAACATGGGATAAATCATAGTAGTGAAATGAAATTCCAATAATCATAACTTAAAACATGAAACTTTGTGGCATACACACATAATCATAGAGAATCATATCTTATTAGTCAAGACTCATTGCCAAGACTATCTTAGTGGACAAAGTCCATTTCTGAACCGAGTCACCCTCGTTTCAGTCCTGTTTCACTGAACCGGTATAACCTACCATTCCATCCATGTCTCTCTCATGAGATATAAAATCTTTACCCAATGAATTGGATGTAGATATAGGTCCCACCCATCTCATAATGATACCATTCCTATGTGTGCCACAAAATCATAAATCATACATCATTGCATAACCCATGTAATAAAAATGGGAATCTTAAACATCGTGACATCATCAAACAATTCATATAAGATAAATGAATTCATAAAAATAATTTCATCACAACATAATCAAATCAATGTAATAATATGGATATAAATAGAACCCTATATTATCTTAGATGGAAAATAATTTTGATAAAACACTGGAACTCCATTCTTGAAGAAAATATCCTTTCTACTTCAAAAACACTTTTCATTTCTTAACATTTCATAAACTTATAACTAAAAGATGTTGATTAAAAATAAACTTGAAAACTTGTAAAGTAAGCTTCTTGGAAATAATGTTTTAAAAATCCATTCATGCTGTATAAGTTAAAAAAACATTCATCGTACTTTTGTCGAAAAAGTCAAAAAGTACCTCGTAAGAAAAAAGACAAAAGATTCCTTTCATATCTTTTACTAAAAACTCAATGAAGGGTAAAATTAGATTTAAAAAATTATAGGCGGATGGAAATAATATTACATATTGAGGAAACATGGATGTGGATGATAAAATACACCCAAGTAAATTTCAAAGTATAAACAATATCAGATAAAAATGAGATTGTGATATTTTCCCTTACCTTTAGTCCGATATGATTTGTACGTGTCCGAACCTCATGTATAATGATTTAAATAATGTTATTGACTTTTTACAGAATCATACATATTTTTATGATATCATATATGGTCATATTCTTATCTTATTAATAGTAATATTTCAGTACTACTTGTTATTCGGGTGTTTATTACTTTTTGTTCTTATGCGTGTTTTGTCGAATAAATTCTTATTATTCTCTTTAGGTTATAGATACCTCATTTACAGAATGGTATTAGTGTAATATATATCATATTAATTCATTCAATTCATTTATATAATCATTATGAAATGAAGATCATGTAGAACGAGTCGCATCACATCGTGGAGACGGTATTCCGTACGTACGCACGAGTGATGATATCATTCCTATGATCGTGGGACTGTATTGGAGTGTATGTATACTATTTCAGAATCAATATCACTTTAAAATAATCATATATTGTTATTATTTACACCATTATACCCATCCAAGTAAAGTGGTGGTGGAAAATAGATTTCACCACGGTGTGGAGACGGTATTCCGTACGTACGCACGCGTGGTGATTTCGTTTTCCGTAGGATGGATAGATGGTGAAATAGGGTTGTTTCATACTTATAATATCATATCAGTATATGAGTGATACTGATGTTATTACTTCATAATGAAAAAACCTAAGAAGATAAAGTGGAAGAAGAAATAAAGTTGAAAGAATCGGTAACGGAAATTAACTCTTCTTTGAAGCGCCTCTTTGAGATCTCCATTTAGGGCACTAAAATTGGTCTTTGAGGAAGACCAAAACCTCTAGGATATTTCTAGGGATGTATATAAGAGAATTTGTCAGGGTTTTTCCGAGCTTGAAGGCTCAAAGTTGTGTGAGGAAGAGAGGGAGTAGGTTCCCTTTTATAAGGGAGGAGAGGGGTACCTTTGGAATAATTAAAACTATTATTTTATTATAAAGACAAATTCGGTTTTAAATAGCTCCAAATTGATTTATTTATAATATAAGGTGGGTATGGGTCGAAATAATCTCATCCAATATAATTTAGGCAAGTTTATGTACCTATTTCAACCTTATCATTTAGATTTAACATTAAGTTAAATAATTTTACTTTTATCGTGTCTTCTTGTGTTCTTATACTATAAGGTTAATAAACTTAATATATCAAGCCAAAAGAACCCAAAGTTGTTTATTATTAATATATATAACCTTATCTAAGTCATTTGGCCAAACATTAGATTTTTAGGAATAAAATAACAATTAATAATATAATATTGTTTTAAAAACTATTTTATGTCAATTTTGACACTATTTAGTAATTGATTTTTGTGAAACTCATAACAGAATGGTAAGTTTGAAAAAAGTTAATTAAATCAATAAAAACATGTCATATTAACCTAGAAAATTAGTGGAATTCATAAAAAGTCTCAAATTAGATTTATTTGGGTATTTATAACATCAATTATGTCAATATTTCATTAATGAGATAATTATTGCATCATCGTTGTGTCAGACATAAATTAAATTATTTAATGTCTAAAAATTACAAATAAAATACAATTATGTAGGAAATATTTTTATCTTTATAATGAATATTTATAGTCGAATTTATCTTATTTATAACCCCATATTAAAAATTATTTAGTTATTAAACTTTGATTTTAACTATTTTAACCCTTATTTAAATAAATTAATAATAAATGTCCTAATCTAATCCAAGTGGGACTAAATGGTCATATTTTATTCCTAAAGTTGTTTTTGGTCGAATTACACTTGTCCAATAGAATTAGTACATGTTTTAGGGTAATAATAATATCATTTTTACCCTTAATTACCGTATTTACTTTTAACCGTGGTAAACAAAAGTAAAAAGTTACTATTCACCAAAAATTATTTTTATCTCATTGAACCACATTTTAGTCCTTGATATTAACCGTGTCTCTAGTATTTTCGAAATTCCACTCACAAAAGTGGTAAAATTAAGGTTTATGAAAAATTCAGTTTTTTAACTACCACTTAGTGGTTTCACTATTCATCAAAAAATGAAAGTTTCCAGAAAAATACCAAAAATTAGGCCTAAGATATTTTTGATATTAATAATTAAAAAATGATGTCTATTTTACCAAACTGAGAACATATCAGTTGCATTAATTAATTTAAAAATTAGTTCCTGTCGTCAAAACAAATAGCGTGTTTTTAAGAGATAACAACTATCAAAAGATTGACACTTGTTTATAACTAGTTTAAATGTGAAATTACATCCAATGACCAACATTGTATTAAATTGTAAAAATATATTCTAAATATACTTTAAAACCACTCAAATTAATAGTTTATCACTATTAATTATTTCGATTAAAAAAGTTTTTTTTAATTATAATTTAGTAATTTTCACTATTCATCAGAATATGAAAGTTATCCGAAAAGTACCAAAATTTCACCTTAGGCTAAATTCGATACTCCGAATCCAAAAATAAAGTCCATTTTGAGAGCTAAAATTTATAAAATTTTAAAAGGTGGTTGTTACTATTCATAATGGCTAGTTTTAATAATATTTTAATAGTATATCGTTGTTTAGTGAAACTCGGTATTGCATACTACACACGCTATCGAGGAAGTTCGTGATTGCGTGTAATTCAAGGCAAGTCAGGGTTGCGTGTTGTGCAAGAATCCTTCATTGTTTCATAATCCAACCATATTTCATTTATACATTGAATATACATACATATATATATATACTCAATGTTGCATAGAATAACTATTATCAAAATTGTGTGTAACACGATCCAAGAATAGTGTTGCGTATACTGCAAGCTAATACGGTGTTGCGTATAGTGAAAGGTAATCTTGGTGTAGCATACAACACAAGAAATTAATGAAATTAAAAGAATATTTTTCATAAAATCTCAGGGTGTTACATTCTACCCCCTTAAAATGAATTTCGCCCTCGAAATTTGTCGGGGTTATGAATGGTTTACTATTCAAAAGATTCTTTAATAGAAACCCACATCATAAAAAGGAATACCAAACCCAATCTCTAAAATCAAAAGTATGAAACGTAATGGTTACCCAAATAAACTAATCACTGGGTTTCCACATAGGTGAAAATATGGATATGGAAGAGAAATCTAACAATCATGTTCTGATAGAGAGTGGTAGAGAACATGGCTATGGAAAAGCCAGCAATCACAAAGCCATAAATTTGTGATGATCTAAGGTACCATCTGATTCATCATATATAAGAGCACTAGGACAACATTTTTGGTTTTCAAGATCATTTCCCTAAAGTTGATGAAATTGGTATTTGAAGAAATACTTTCGTGATTTCGGTATAGTCTCACCGTTGATCGTTCTTTGGACAATTTCCACTTCATCTCTTAAATAAATGAAGTTGAATTTGTCATTTGTGATGTGTTAACATATCATGTGATAGAATGATGGGTCATTCCATCTGTCTCAAACAAAAGGTTAGAAAAAAAATACATAAGATTATCTATAGTGAGATTAATGATATATGGTTCCTAAAATGGACTTATACTTCATATATCATACTGATTAATATAATAAAACTAGTTTCTACTAAACAGGGACTTTTTGTAGGCCAGTGGTAGGCGATAAAGGCCAGTCGCACTTCAGTTGTGGGTTCGATTCCCACAGCCTTGTCTGACGTGATGGGCTGTCGCCCGTCCTTCAGGTTGTCCTTTTTTCTAAAACTATATTACTATAACATCCCATCAATAATATCAAAAAAAAACTTCTATCCTTAAAAAATACTAACTTATGTCCAACATAATCCATTCTAGTCTTTAGGCTTATCCATAATACTACAGTCCATTCTCATATTATAGTGAAAACAATTACCAAAGAGTTCATATAACAAGTATGTTAATACCATCGTTGATCCCCATATATCATGAGATATGTCTTGTTGGTCACATTCCAAACATTCAAAGGCCTTAATCATGTATTCTCTTGAAAAATTAATACTCATTGAACCTTAGGGAAAACATTAATGCAGTTAAATGTTAACACTTTCCACATACCAAAATCCTCAAAATTCTATATCCTCAAACCTTGATATCACTTAGTCCTTATATCAATCATGATCTCATGAATACTATCAAACATATTAGATTCTCTTTATCACTTAATTATGTACAAATCATCTGCTTTCCAAAAATATTTCAATCACTTTTAATGGTTACCGATGCCATAAAATTATTGAAAACCACAATAGACCAAAACATAAATATTCCAATATTCCAAGATACTATATACAACATTATTCTAGAATCCCATTACATAAACACTTAATCATTCCACTACATCGTTATCATATTCAACATCGCCAATGTTGATCGCATGTGACTTCCCTTTGTCCTTTTCCTTAAGTGGTTGCTTACGTCGATCATCACTAACTCTTGGATTAGGGCATTTATTAGCATAATGCCCCATTTCCTTGCACTTGAAGCATTGAAGTGTTGTTGGTTCATTCTGTGCATCCATTCCTTTGTTTGCATCATTAGACATCTTCTTCCCATCATTGTGGAATTCAAATGCCCGATGACCTTCGTTTCCAGATTTGAAACATTTACTTGTTCCTTTAAGACAATCTCCACCATGCTTCTTTCCACACTTTGAGCATAAGGAAACATTCATACTCTTTTCACCATTATTCTGAGATTTCTCCTTGAACTCCATCTTTCGTTTCTTGTCAAAACCATGAGATGGATAAGTAATACCAACTTCCATTTCTACCTTGATAGCACAATGCACAATTTCTTCATAGCTACTGAAGTCTCTTATAGCTAATGCCCTTCGAAGATTTGGTTTTAAGCCACTGAAGAATCGATCAACTTTACTTTCAGGTTGGTTGATAAATCTAGATGCATACCTTGCGAGCCTTGTAAAATTCGCTTCGTATATACCAACAGATTCATCATCCTTTTGCTTTCGTTCAAGAAACTCCTTCTCCATCTTTGTTCGAAGAATACGAGGGAAGTACTTATTGAAAAATAAGTTCTTTTACTCGTCCCATTCCATGGACTCAATTTCATCTCTTTGCCTCATATTCTTGATAAGATTCCACCATTGATCAGATTCACCTTCCAAATGATATAATGCTAAGATGAATTTATCATGTTCAGAACATTGAAGAACTGAAAATATCTTTTCAGTAGTACTGATCCATTGTTCAGCAACAAGTGGATTATAAGACCCACTAAAAGAAGGTGGACGTTGCCTCATGAAGGACTCAATAGAATATTGTTCCCTTCTCAGCTCATTTGGAAGTCCAGAATGATTCATAGCTTGTGTAAGTATATCAATAAGATTTTTCACCCCATCTCCCATAACATTTGTTTGTTCAGGAGGACTATCATTGCATTGTCCATTGCATTGATCAACACGGTTCCTTCGGGTTCCATCCATCTTCCAAAACCCAAAAAGAATAGTGTGATAGGCAAAAATCATGCTATGGAAAAAAACATAACAATGGGGGAGTATCCACAATATCTAACATCTTAGGTTAAATTCTATGATCGTTACCGTAGTTCTAGGACAGTATCCTATACGTATACTTATCCTTCGGGACATCCCTAGACATACCTTAGAAATATCTCTAGGGATCTCACTAAAATTTTCGCATCCTAGTTTCCAAAGGTTGACTAAACCTTTCCTCTGATACCAACTATAGATACCCTAAGCTTGACGTACATGGACATTACATTACTTTTTCGGAATACTTAATACATAACAAAAACACACACACAAGGATCGTAATAGTTTAGTGTCTTTGGAAACTCAGAATATAATCTTCTAATCGTGGTGAAAGATCTTCAACATCTCCCATAAAGATCTTCCTTTTTTTACCTAAAACCTTTCTTTATATCCTGGGGAAAAGAAAACATAAAAGGGTGAGCTCAAATGCTCAGTAAGGATAAACAAGAGAAATATCAATCACATCATTTTCATAAGAACATAACATTTTGGAAATCTTAACCTGCAAAAGAGAGCATAATTTCATAACATGGGATAAATCATAGTAGTGAAATGAAATCCCAATAATCATAAATTAAAACATGAAAATTTGTGGCATACACACATAATCATAGAGAATCATATCTTATTAGTCAAGACTCATTGCCAAGACTATCATAGTGGACAAAGTCCATTTCTGAACCGAGTCACCCTCGTTTCAGTCCTATTTCACTAAACCGGTATAACCTACCATTCCAGCCATGTCTATCTCATGAGATATAAAATCATTACCCAATGCATTAGAGGGAGATATAGGTCCCACCCATCTCATAATGATACCATTCTTTTGTGTGCCACAAAATCATAAATCATACATCATTGCATAACCCATGTAATAAAAATGGGAATCTTAAACATCGTGACATCATCAAACAATTCATATAAGATAAAGGAATTCATAAAAATAATTCCATAATAACATAATCAAATCAATGTAATAATAGGGATATAAGCAGAACCCTATATTATCGTATATGGAAAATAATTTTGATAAAACACTTGAACACCATTCTTGAGGAAAATATCCTTTATACTTCAAAAACACTTTCATTTATTAACATGTCATAAAATTATAACCAAAATATGTTGATTAAAAATAAACTTTAAAACTTGTAAAGGAATCTTCTTGGAAATAATGTTTTGAAAATCCATTCATGCTGTATAAGTTAAAAAAACATTCTTCGTACTTTTGTCGGAAAAGTCAAAAAGTACCTCGTACGAAAAACGACAAAATATTCCTTTCATATCTTTTAATAAAAACTCACCTAAGGGTAAAATTAGATTTACACAATTGTAGGCGGAAGGAAATAATATTACATATTGAGGAAACATGGATGTGGATGATAAAATACACCCAAGTAAATTTCAAAGTATAAACAATCTCGGATAAAAATGAAATTGTGATATTTTCCATTACCTTTGGTCCGATATGATTTGTACGTGTCCGAACCTCATGTATAATGATTTAAATAATGTTATTGACTTATTACAGAATCATACATATTTTCATGATATCATATATGGTCATATTCTTAGCTTATTATTATTAATATTTCATTACTACTTGTTATTCGGGTGTTTATTACTTTTTGTTCTTATGCGTGTTTCGTCGAATAAATTATTATTATTCACTTTAGGTTATAGATACCAAATTTCCAGAATGTTATTAGTGTAATATATATCATATTCATTCATTCAATTCATTTATATAATCATTATGAAATGAGGATCATGTAGAACGAGTCGCATCACATCGTGGAGACGGTATTCCGTACGTACGCATGAGTGATGATATCGTTCCTATGATCGTGGGACTTTATTGGAGTGTATGTATACTATTTCATAATCAATATCACCTTAAAATAATCATATGTAGTTATTATTTACACCATTATACCCATCCAAGTAAGGTGGTGGTGGAAAATAGATTTCACCACGGCGTGGAGGCGATATTCCGTACGTACGCACGTGCGGTGATTTCATTTTCTGTAGGATGGATAGATGGTGAAATAGGGTTGTTTCATACTTATAATAACATATCAGTATACGAGTGATACTGATGTTATTACTTCATAATGAAACAACCTAAGATGAAGAAGTGGAAGAAGAAATAAAGTTGAAATAATCGGTAACGGAAATTACCTCTTCTTTGAAGCGCCTCTTTGAGATCTCCTTTTAGGGCACTCAAATTGGTCTTTGAGGAAGACCAGAACCTCTAGGATATTCATAGGGAAGAGGAGAAGAGAATTTTTCTGGGTTTGGCCGAGCTTGAAGGCTCAAAGTTGAGTGAGGAAGAGAGGGAGGAGGTTCCCTTTTATAAGGGAGGAGAGGGGTACCTTTGGAATAACTAAAACTATTATTTTATTATAAAGTCAAATTAGGTTTTAAATAGCTCCAAATTGATTTATTTCAAAGCTAAGGTAGGGACGGGTCGAAATAATCTCATCCAATAGAATTTAGGCCAGTTTATGTAACTATTTTAACCTTATCATTTAGATTTAACATTAAGTTAAATAATTTTACTTTTACCCTGTCTTCTTGTGTTCTTATACTATATGGCTAATAAACTTACTATATCAAGCCAAACGAACCCCACGTTGTTTAATATTAATATATATAACCTTATCTAAGTCCTTTGGCCGAACATTTGATTTTTAGGAATAAAATAACAATTAATAATATAATATTTGTTTTCAAAACTATTTAAGTCAATTTTGACACTATTTAGTAATTGATTTTTGTGAAAATCATAACAGAATGATAAGTTTGAAAAACGTTAATTAAATCAATAATAACATGTTATAGTAACCTATAAAATTAGTGTAATTCAGAAAAATTCTCAAATTATATTTATTTGGGTATTTATAACATCAATTATGTCAATATTTCATTAATAAGATAATTACTGCATCATCGTTGTGTCATAAATAAATTAAATTATTTAATGTCTAAAAATTAAAAATAAACTACCATTATGTAGGAAATATTTTTATCTTTCTAATTAATATTTATAGTCGAATTTATCTTATTTATAACCCCATATTAAAAATGATTTAGTTATTAAACTTTGATTTTAACTATTTTAACCCTTCTTTAAATAAATCAATAATAAATGTCCTAATCTAATCCAAGTGGGCCTAAATGGTCATATGTTATTCCTAAGGTTGTTTTTGGTCGAATTTCACTTGTCAAATAGAATTAGGACATGTTTTAGGGTAATAATAATATCATTTTTGCCCTTAATTACCCTATTTACTTTTAACCGTGGTAAAAAAAAGTAAAAAGTTACTATTCACCAAAAATTATTTTCATCTCATTGAACAACATTTTAGTCGTTGATATTAACCGTGTCTCTCGTATTTTTGAAATTCCACTAACAGAAGCGGTAAAATTAAGTTTTATGAAAAATTCAGTTTTTCAACTACCACTTAGTGGTTTCACTATTCATCAAAAAATGAAAGTTTCCAGAAAAATACCAAAAATTAGGCCTAAGATATTTTTGATATTAAGAATTCAAAAATGATGTCTATTTTACCAAATTCAGAACATATCGGTTGCATTAATTAATTTAAAAATTAGTTCCTCTCGTCAAAACAAATAGCGTGTTTTTCAGAGATAACAACTATCAAAAGATTGACACTTTTTTATAACTGGTTTAAATGCGAAATTACATCCAATGACCAACATTGTATTAAATTGTAAAAATATATTCTAAATATACTTTAAAACCACTCAAATTAATAATTTATCACTATTAATTATTTCGATTCAAAAAGTTGTTTTTAATTATAATTTTGCAAATTTCACTATTCATCAGAATATGAAAGTTATCCGAAAAGTACCAAAATTTCACTTTAGGCTAAATTAGATACTCCGAATCCAAAAATTAAGTCCATTTTGAGAGATAAAATTTCTAAAATTGTAAAAGGAGGTTATTACTATTCATAACGGCTAGTTTTAATAATATTTTTATAGCATATCGTTGTTTAGTGAAACTCGATATTGCATACTACACACACTATCGAGGAAGGTCGTGATTGCGTGTAATGCAAGGAAAGTCAGGGTTTCGTGTTGTGCAATAATCCTTCATTGTTTCATAATCCAACCATATTTCATTTATACATTGAATATATATATATACACTCAATGTTGCGTAGAATAACTATTATCAAAATTGTGTGTAACACGATCCAAGAATAGTGTTGCGTATACTACAAGCTAATACGGTGTTGCTTATAGTGAAAGGTAATCTTGGTGTATCATACAACACAAGACATTAATGAAATTAAAAGAATATTTTTCATAAAATCTTGTGGTGTTACATGTAACATGTTTTACATAGAATAATGAATATGATAAGATGGATGATCATCCCAAAAGATCATCTATAAAAAAAAGATGCCCAACATTCGAAGAAGATGTCGATTATTTGACATAAAAGAACAATCCAAAAAAAATAATGAGTTTTTTTCTCATAATATGATGTAGCATCTTGTGATGATGAATGTGAAATATAATAATAAAAATTATAGTTTGAAGGGAAAAATATCATAATGGAAAAAGAAAATAATCCCCAAAAATATTTTAATAAATAAAATAACTAGGTATTAGTGAAGAACAAATTATTGATAAGGGATACTTGATTCATTTAAATTTATATCTTATCTAATTTAACACTTGAAAGAAAATAAAAATTTTAATAGATAAGTTAATGCATTAATTGAAAAAACTAATTCACTAAGAAATTCCATTGAAAAATTAATGGATAATGTAATTATGGTGATGTATATTGAGCCTAAAAGAAATATGGGAACTCTAAATACAATTTTTTAATGTAGGAGAAATAATTAATGAGATTATCACATAAAATAAAATTTAAAAAAATAATGATGTGAAGGTGATTAAGGAAAATCCAGCATAATAATCCTTGGGAAAAATAAAAGTTGTAGAGTTCAAAATATTATTGAATGATTTTACTAAAATCACTAATAGCATTGATAAAGTTTCAAATCACACTATGAAGCTTGATGATTGTTCTAATATTAAAAGGAAAACTATTTTGTACATTCAGTTTTTTTATTCCTGTGGTGGAATCAATGAAAATGGAATGATAAGGGTTATTACCTACCCTAAAAATGAAAGTGAAACATTTTTAAATTTAGCGATGTTTCAAAATTTAATATGAAAATTTTTTATGGAGAGTGTAAAATATTGAAGGGAATCTTGATGGAAATCCTTTGGTAATGGAGAAGGATTATAATCAAAAGAATATCAAAAAATAATTGTGATGATCAAATTGTATGTAAAAAATATTATAAAATATTAAAGAACATAATTTTAACTTTTTATATTTATTCTTTAAGTAATATGTTGGTGGGATCAATTTTTTATACACAATTAATATGTCTATTTGTAAAATATCTCCCTTCAAAAATCAAAATCCATGGCCAAATCAAGGGGTAGACAATTTAGAATTTAAAAAAACAATATGACACTACATAAAAAAGAAAATGATCAATTTAAAATTTCTTTGATACTTATGAGGTGAAATTTTGGATTTATAATCAATCTAGGCACACTTGCGAAAATGGGTGTTAATTATACTAGAATAAAAGAATAAAAAATAATGTTTGTTTTATTTTAATAGGAGGAATCATTATGAGCATGTAATGGTTTTTAAGGATTCCTTAAAGGATGAAATATGAGAGAATACATGGATACTTAGTGTATTATCATAACACATGACCTGTAAAAAAACATTTCTTGAAAGATATCCAATTGTGTGATGTGGGATCTATAAATATTTTAAATGTTGGAGTACTTGATGTGAAATAAGTTAATTCAATAAGATTGGAACGAGAATATTTATTGATGTTATCTTTGTTTATATGTTGAGGAAAAATCAACTAAGCGTTTCATTTATTTTTAATAATGTATTGAGGTGGCATAAACATCTAATTAATATGTCAGGAATATTTTGAATGATTAAACAATTATATTAAATGGTAAGATAATAATATTCAATACATTCTAGATTATTAATTACAAAAAGTCTTGTTAAAATATAGTTATAGTTAAAAACTTGAATTTACATAGAATACCTGGAAAATTAGAATAGAATAAATTGGAAATGATGTATAAGAAATGAATCTATGTGAGATCTATACTGTGTGAGACTCAACACATTTTTTACATGTCATAATAGAAATAT
Source organism: Viscum album (assembly GCA_963277665.1). Classification (NCBI taxonomy): domain Eukaryota; kingdom Viridiplantae; phylum Streptophyta; class Magnoliopsida; order Santalales; family Viscaceae; genus Viscum; species Viscum album. Next base: position 399,148,688 of record OY728145.1, read on the forward strand.
ACTTAATAGGTTTTAAATAAATTGGAAATAGAAATAAAGAAATATATTGAGCTAGTACACATAGATGTGTATGACAGATAATGTATAATTAAATCAATAGTTTTAATTATTTAATTCCTTGTTTCTATGATTTTACACATGTAAATTATTCCAATTTTATAATTATTAGATCACATGTTCTTGAGAAACATAAAAAAATTTGAAGGATTATTGAGAATCAAGAGTAATATGTCACCAAAATATTATATCCAGATAATAGATCCACATAAAATAGATAATAAATCCTATAAAATCATTTAATTAATAGGATATGGAATGAACATAAAACTCCATACACACCCAAAAAAATAATTTTATTAGGATGAAGAGTTGGATCTTAGTATAAATAGAAATAACAATGATATCAGATCATGAGACCAGAACATTTTTCAACATAAATTAAATAATATTGGCTATATAAATTTTAAATTGATACCTATTACAACCTATCTCAGTAAATATACCATAAAATTATGGTTTAAGATGAAATCTGGCAGGATTAATTTAAATTTGTTCAATAGAACATGTTATATAAATATATATGGAAATTATTTGGTATAGTTCGATGAAATATTTGAAGAATGTATATTTATTGTGTATATATCTACTAAAAAAAGGTATATGTTATTCTGGATATAGGTGAGTATGATTCTTAATTACTATGAGGAAATTTCATTGGAAAATCACAATTATCTAAAAACCAATTATTGTTGATATTATTGATAATTTTTTATATATTGAACAATAAGATATTAATTAAAAGGAATGATCATAGTTTCATAAATCTTATTTATATTATGAACATTTTTCCAATTGGGTGTAGTTTGGGAGAGAAAGTTCTCGGTTCCAAAGACATTGAAAACATATTGAACTAAAGCATTTTATTAGAGATAGAAGAAATGGTGTTCAAACTCAATGAATCCTAGGAATTTATTATCATACTAATTAGCTTCTTTGGATAAACCTAAAATTATAGATGAATTTTTATGAAAGGAGAGTTAGGTCAAAAAATGAAAGATGGCCTTACAAATATAGACAACAATAACACATTGGAATTAGTGTCATGTCCAAAAGTAAAAAAAATTATTTTGGAAATTTTATTTTGGTAATAAACATTATTAGTGACGTGATGTAGGATAGAACACTTGTTATCATTTTTTTAAAATATACTCTTTAATTTAATTTATTTAATTTTATTAGTCTTTTTCACTACTCATAAGTATTGAAATGATTTGAATCATTATTTGGAGTTATTCTAAATAATAAAATAAGGTTTTCTTGATGATTGTGTTATATAAATTCATTAATAGGGATCTTGAGAAATAATCCACAAATAAATAATTAGAAATATTTAAGTTTCATGTTGATAATTCTTAAATTTAAATTAAAGAATACATTATATAACCTCAAACACGTTATATTATCATGGTATCCTGTGGTGTATAGTAGAACAAAATTAACTTAATTCGATAAAGGAAAAATGGATTCAAATATCTATGTTAATGTAGACTACACAAACTTGCTTATTGTGATAATGTATATCGATAAAATACCTTTTTCAAGATATAAATAAGGTATCCTTTGAGAATATTATATCCAAATTAAGAAACATTTTGGTCTATCAATTATTGGTGAAATTAAATTCATCTTGAGTTTCCATGTCACTAATAAAATTGGTTTAATCTAACTATCACATGAAAAGTATCCTCATGAGTTACATAAAACGATTGCATTTGGGGATTCATGGGAAGTTTCTACTCCTATAGCACCCAATACCAAGTTTTACTTCCATGAAAAAGGAAGGAGTTCAATCAAACAGATTTATAATGGCCCATTAATATTAAATATTATTCATAAACATCAATACTAGATATTGTGCTTGTAGTTACACTATGTTCATGGTTCTAATGAAACCTAATGAAGTTTCAAATTTTGGTATAAAAAACATTTACTATATTGGAAGAATAATTATTTTGGAACGAGGTTTGAAAAAAGGAATTATTATATAATTTTAGATATAATAATGTATATTATAAAATAAGTGATATAGATTTTTTTCCATTATATCACAATATCATATCACTTACACTGTGATTTATTTGAACAAAACATTGACACGAATCACATATTTGGAGTATTGGTGTTTCCAAAAACCACTAATTCTAAAAGTCCCTATCATTAAAACATTACCTCATTGAGTTTATTTATATTGAAATTCACTTTCCTACATTTCAAAGTACCTCTATAGTTTAAATTTTTATATAATTAGTACAAACACCTATATAAGAATATTCATTTTTTTATGTATGTATTTTACCAACTCCTCTAATATTTTATTTTCCCCTATTTAGTCTTCTTAATTTTTAGTACTCGTCCTTAATCACTATGAATAACATATAAACATTTTCTATGAGACAAAATTGCATGAAGGGATATTAAAAAATGAAATTTGTTATTCTAGTGAAAAACATGAAAACCAATAATTTTTTTACCTTTTCTACATTATTATTTATGTGTATAAAATAAATAATATGAACTATTAAAGGAGAAATTTTGAGAAAATAAATCAGTTAAAACTCATAAAAATAAAATATAAACCCCGATAGGATGCACATAGAATTATATTTATAACCTATCATCAATTGTGTCATAAATAACTAGATCCCAGTTATATACATAGGAGAAACCTTCCCGGTTTACTCCATCATTCATCACCTTGAAGATAAAGAACATTTCCCAATACATTTGAGAGATATATTGGGCTCAACCATCATATAACATATATCGGGATCACCCATCATATAATATTTATAGGGCTCACTAATTGTATAAGTTGTAATAGGGTCACCCTTCATATAAGTTGTATCATGATCACAATCCATACAAGTTTTATTGGGATCACTTTTCATATAAGATGTATCCTTATCATCAATCATTGTATATAATTATTCGGTACCATATCTTAACATCCCAAACTACGATCCCCTAAATCGATGCCTTGAGATGGTTTATTATGATGCCTCATGTGAACCTCTCCATATTCAAGAGGATGTTGACTGGTAGTGAGCTCATAGGATACTATGACCTCATTTCATAGTTATAAAAAAATTATAAATATTGTATGTATTATATATATAAGATAATAAATAATATTTGGAAACTAAAAATAAAATAAAATAAAAAATACTGTAATAAAAAATGTAATTCTATTAAATTTTGAAAAACAATTTCATACATTAAACACTACACACCAACTGAGTCAACCATACACATATAAGAAGAAAAATAGAAATTGAAATAAAATCACATGTTTCTACTACTAACTTCGATGAAAACTGTATAACCAATATCCAAGCACTGTTGAATTATGCTTGGCTGATCATAAGAACCCACACGAGTTTCCCTGCATGATCATGAAACTCTGGGCCTTAAACCCAATCAAAATGAATATGTGATAAACCTAAAATTAATACATTAGTTATGTATGTACTAAGAGGTGCACACACAAGGGTGATAAAATAATAATATTAGTGCACCCCAATGACAAACATATAAATCTTACTTCATATGTGCATGCTTATGAAATATTCTCAGCATAGCTTAGACTAAAATGAAAAGAAAAGTAATAAAAATAAACAAGAAAGCATAGTTGAACCTTTGGTTTGTAATCCGAGTGAATTGGGAAAGGTTAAATCATGTATATTTATATTTAAATTCATACATATGTATAGTACCATACCTATACATATATATATATAAATACGAATAAACCATATTTTGGGAAATAAAATAACATAAAAAAATAATAGGCGATCCTTGGGTATATAATCTGATTCACCTGCACATCTTGTGCAATTGAATTGAGTTGGATATCAAGACACTCAATTCGTGTATCATTAAGTGGGTCTCTTGGTCTATAATATAAATTTAAAAATACATGCTTCATCTAGAACCACAAATGTCTCTTAGAAAGATACATCACCATATGGGGTTACTCATCCTAACCTGGAGTTCACTCGTACTTTCCTCCTCTCACTGTAAAGAAGGATTCCAGGGATGTATATTTCAACATTCTACAAATGGTTACTGATCTAGATGCCATGGAACTCATGAAATGTTGATCTAGTTAAATTTCTAAGACATAGGTCCCGGTCCATAGGATATGATGACATTATGACTCAAATAATTTTTAAGGGTAACACCGATATATGATCTATAAAAGGAATAACCTTTGGATCGATGTTCATGCTCAAAATCTTCTCATTAGAATAATATCACTGGTGCATCCTCAAAAACATAGTGGGAAACCTATGCATTGCTCAAGGACTGCATAACCATCCATCAAGTACATTTCACATCAATGACGAGGAGCGTCATGTCCACTATCATGATCTAGTAGTCAACTAGGGATAACATAATCGTCCACGTCAGCCAGGATACTGTAATAATCAATGAGTATACATTAATTATGTGAAACAACACTCCCAACATCATGATCATGTAATTTATCATAGAGAGTGTAGTCACCCCTATACCTTAGGAGAGAACAACCATCTGCGAGTATAATCATTTCAAGGGGACTATAATCATCCTCATCACACATCGACCAAAGAGAATGAATGAATAATTTCATAAGGATCAATAGCCACCAACCAGGAAGCACTTATAGTAATTAAAACTACATCAGTAATGAACATGTGATTGTTAAAATAAATGGGTGAGGGTGGACAAATTCCTATCATACCACTACTAACACATCCTCTAAGTCCTAAAAGTATGGAACATGTTCTAAGGTGATACATGCTACAATCTCTTCCCATACCTGATGTACTATCTCAAGGTAATACCAACATCATGGAACCCGCTTGATCCCTCATGTAAAACCACTTAAGGGACAACCTAATGGAGATCCTCAAGGTCTACACAAAAGACAAGGAATCTAACTAATGATCTAAAACTATGAAAGTAAAATGAGGAATTATATAAGGGTTACTGTAATGGTATATCAATGGAGGAATCATACAAGATATCTTCAAAATAATATAGATGTAAAGGGATCCTTCTAGAAATTCCCAAGGTCCTAATTTAAGAAAATTCATCCTATAGGGGAAACATATTAATAGGAAGATACGAAGGAATCAGTCCGGAGAGATAGCTCATGGTCCATATCAGATAAAGGTATCAAACTAGGTTGATCCAAATACTTAACCTATCATTCTCATTTCATGTCTATCATTCAAGATATGAATTAATTAAATTACTAGAGAAAGAACTTCTCTAATTAGGAAAAAGCATAAAATTACTACTAGAAGTCCTCAAACCACCTCAAGGGATTCACCATTATGATCTATGAGGAAAGATACTCAAAAGGAACTACTCATGAGTCAAATTTGGCCTCCTAAAAAATGACATTAAAAACCATTAGAAATTATCAGGGGAGGAGTACATAGCATGTGTATCCAAGTACATGGAATGTACCCTCAAGGCCCCACCTAGGCGTGTACTTCCACCAGACATGGCCTATAAGAGCCCATGCACATGACATGTTTTCCTATACATGACATGTACCTTAGATGGTGTAGGGGATAGTGTAAATAGGATGGCATGACCTTGAATATATCCAGGCCATGTAAGTTTACATGGCGTGAAACCCAGACGGGTTATGTCCATCTAATTTACACTGCATGTTCCCGTGACATGGGAAGCCTAGTGGTGGACTTTATGACACGAATGAGTCTTAATACATGGAATGTATACACCTTACATTACATGTACTTATGAAAAGTCATATTCTCCAAATATAAATAACACACCATGTGTGTTTGTTGAACCACATGATTTGTAGATCAGTTTTCTTGAACAAAAATCCCCCAAATCACTCTGAACCCCCTGATTTTCACCCCGAATGGAGTAGATTGAGCTGTAAGGGGTTCTAAGAAACTATAAATGGGTATTAAAACATTTAAACGACTAATATATAGGGATATATGGTAAAAAAATTAAAATGGACTACCTATGGGATAAATCAGCTAATGATTTTCCCATTTCAGTGCTCCATAGTTGCCACACAACGATCCAACATGTCCCGAGCTCTGTAATCGTACCCTTTTTAATCACCCTCTCTATCTCTCTCGGTATTTAATTTTATCTCTCATGAGTATGAAAGAGGGGATCCACTGGGGTGTTGAAGAAATTCCATAGTGGAAGAATGAAAAAGAAAGAAGAAAAAGGAAAGAAAAGAAAAAGAATAGGAAAAGAAAAGGGGACATCGGCTCGCCCCAACACCTGACCTATGTTTAAGCCCCTCCTAAGAAAATCTCCCCACTACTGACTCAATGGTAGAGATAAAATCAGAATCTTATTCTCCATTCAAAAGATAATGTTTAATGATCCTATGGGAATAAATTAATATTTATTTAATTAAATATTAAATTTTAATTATTCAGCTAAATATGAATAGATTCGAAAACCAAATAACATTTATCCTAGGGTAAAACTATATTCATGGACCAACAAAGTTGTCAATGAAATTATCCAAGGTCACCTGATATGGGTAAAAAACAATTGTACCCCTAATAAGAATCTGATAGCAGAAATTTGGATGTAGGGTCAAAAATACAATACAGAAAAACCTAAGACCTTATAATCTTCCAAACATACACCTTGTGGTCCCCATTAATCCTAGTGGTAAGAATAACAACCATTCTCTCAACCTAACAATCTATAAAAAAATTATCTTGAATATCGAACGACCAATATCCTTGAATGAAAAAAATCTCTTATATAGGAGATGATAAACTACGACCAATTTGGTACTCCCCACCATATGATTACCCTTATCATCATCTCTAATCCAATACCTGAGATAAAACGGCACATGGAAAATATATAATTTAATCTAAAAACAAGGTCCCCCACCCTCAAATGTGAAATGGTGTTCTCGACACCATATGGATGACCATATACTACTCTACAAGTCAGACCTCAATAAGTCTCCATCACTAAACTAGGGAAAAAATTTAAAACAAAAGGATGTTTGTATCTGTACAACACTCTCTCAGCATAATGTGGCTGATTTCAAGATAGATCATGATCATCTCTAACCAAAAGTACACTAATATTTAATTGAATTTCCTTTATATCTCCCATTGAGTCACTCTTAAATTAGAACATACTACACATACCTTTTACCAGCACCTAAAACCACATCACCCGATAATATGTGTCCAGGTCTACCCATGGGTCACCCATCTGCCAGTACCTAATTTATTCCATATGTCACCTATACAATAGAATGAAATTATGACTTGAACAACAACTCCCAAAAAACCATTCACATGTACTGTATTGAAAATTTCTATCCTTGGATAACACATCCATTCACTGATCAATGATTTAAATGTTAAAATTTATTACAAGTGTATACAATTATCACTGAAATCGTACTTCAATAAGTCATCAAACACAAGGATATGTTGACCGTGATAAAATAATCATTAGTCCCATTCTGATATAATATCATTTGGAAATCTACTTCAAAATCGGGAACTCCACCTATACAATGATTTATTCAACAACTCCCCATAACCAAACATTGCTACAGTCACGAGTGTCTACTAGAGCTCCAACTAACTAAGCATAGAATAAATAGTAGTTGACCAAGAGAGGAACCTGAATTGTCCTACCTATTGAAGGCAATATTGATATGTAATCACCCTAGGCATTTCATGAAAATCTAAAGGCATCAACATTCCTATATAACAAAACATGAGAACCTACCCTGTCTTGATCTAAAAATAAGTTTATAACCAAGATCAATACCTAAAATGACATTCATATACCTAGGCCAACCTATCATATGTAGGATTTAATTCAAAAAACTAGACATCAAACCATAATGGTTTGAACCCCTAGGTATCTAACCCATCCTTAAATATCAAGGTCTCACAATTGGGTCATAAGGTCTAACCACTTAACCCCAAAACTTCAAACCTATCTGAAGAATATAAATATCACAACGAACTACAGGGTTAAAAACTAACAACAAGACCTGAAATGGCCAGATCCTCATTGAGAATCCTCATAGGGAACTTCTCCTTAAAGGTCACATTACTGATTCAGAAGTGGCATTGAACAAAAACTCACTGAGAATCTGTATACGGTAATACCCCCATCGAGGTATAGTTTATGAGAAACGTCTTGGTACCCATCGACATTGTTCACAATGATACGACTAGATAACCATGATCATGGGTCAGTTACGTGATATATAATTCCATTATATTCTAGAAAACAATATATATTTTGTTATTTAATCCTTAAATAACCATACCTGAGAAACAACACCGTACAAAGGGTATAACATTTTGGAATCCTATTTTCAATTGACCTCCTAGGGGCGTTCCACCTTCCATGCAAGAGTACTATGTCATTAGCCTAACCAGAAAATGCCTTAGTATGGATCCCATTACCTAACATCAGAAGGAAATATATATGCAAGGAGGAAAAATTGTGCAGAATTCCACCAAAACCCTATACGGGAAAACCCCATTATGGTTTTGGTTGACATTTGAAACAATTAGACTTTATGATCTGTAATAATAATATAGTAGAAGGGAAATTTGATGTGGATACTATGTTCCAAATAAGATGCATGAGATTCCACTTTAATTTTTCGGCCAAGATTCAAAATCGACCTCTAACCACTTTCCATTGGGAAAATAGAAATAAATACATTGTACATCATAAAATCCACACAACATGTTCATCTCTCAAAGACAAAATCATATACAACTTTGACATCAAAATTCTTAACAATAATACCATAACCATAGAGACCAGGAATTATAATCAATATAAGTGTACTTGATAGAATATTCCTATATACATAACATTTTTCAACAAATTATTAATAATCCTGTCTTCCATATCCCGAATAGAAATGTCGGGGAAAAGGATAGCTTTGGTACCCATTTTTAGTGTCCCGACCTAGGTTCCACTAAACTGGAGCCCCAAGACAGATCATTATGAGGCCGAAAGCATGGATCCCAATTCCACAGAGGCAGTATATTACAATAAAGGGACCACCGTGTGAAAATGTGGATACTATATGCTTATATTAGAGTATAAAAAGAAAAGAAATAACTAATTAACATACATAATGTTAAATACAAAGCGTATAAAATCATAAAATAAATAGAAATAGAATATGAAGTAACAATAAATGCAATTATATAAAATACAGAATAGTTATTTCATATATACAACAATGTTTACCCACTAATCCAGCCATACAAATACAGTAGTACAAAATTGAACTGAAACAAAAGAACATGGCTCTACTACTAACTTTGAGCTAAATAATATACTCGGTCATAAGGCATCGTCAAGCTACACCATCCTAATCAAAAGAACCCAAACGAGTGGATCCACTCAATCCTGAGACTCCAGGCCTCAGCCCATCCAACCATGCATCTGGGATCATCTTTAAAAACATACAGAAGGTCTCTAAGTACACTACGGTTCATGGACATGGGTGAGAAATATTATTTTAGGCTACCCCAATGATTAACCAATAAATCTTTTATCATTACTATCTGATTAGACTAACCCAAACTGAACTAAAATGATATGTAAATCCAATAAACAAGAAACAACAACTAAGCCCAGAGTCTCTAATCCCAGCCAACTAGGAAAGGTGTTATCAATTGTATTTTTATTTATATGTGTTTATATGTATAGTCCCATACCTATAAATATATATATAAATAAAAAAATACCTGAGGAAGGTGAATGAAATAACATAAAAACAATAGCAGTCAATCCATGGGTCTACAATCCTAATCGCCTATAATTCTTGAGCAATGGAATTAAGCCGGATGTCTTGCCACTCAACTTGTGTATCATTTGGTTGATCATTGGATCTATAATCCCAATAAGAAAATTACTTCTATTTCTAGAACAAAAATTTATTTGAATAAGCTATGTCACCAATGGGGGATACTCATCCTAACCACGGGTTTTGTTGTACTCCCCTCCAATCACTGTAAAGAAGGATTCCATGGAAGTACATCTAGACATACTGTAAATGATCACTGACCCAGCCATGCTGCTCATCCCATGTAATACATGTCCAATCTCTAAACCCTAGGCCCCAATTTATAGGTGGTCACAAAAATGTGACCTGGATAATCCCTAATTGTCTCACAATTAAGCGATCTATAAAAGGTATTCCCTCTAGATACAAAAAATGAACGAAATCCATTCACAAGAATATTAACACTAGTGCATCCATTTGACCCTAGGGGGAATCCAAGGAGTCTTGTGAGGAGATAGTTATCATCTACTGAGTACAAGTCCCATCAACAATGAGGAGTTCCATGTACTCCACTGCGATTTAGTAATCAATCATGGAGAGGCCATTCATTGACATCTATCTAGTGTATGTAATAATCCATGAGTCTATATGAACAATGTGGAACACCATTACCAACACCAAAATCATTTAACTTATCAGGGAGAGTGTAATCATCCATATCCCTTGAGACATATTAATCACCCATGAGTATAATATGTTTGAGGAGAAACAAATCCTCATTATCACATATCAAATAGATGATAGAGTAATGATCCTCATCGCTCGAGAGAGTCGAGTAATCCGTGATTATTTTTACTCGGAATTCGATTCCCCTATACAATAATCTTAGGGTAAATAGCTAAATACAAGAAAAAACCTTTGGAAACACCAATAATATAACAACAAGAAATAAATATATATTATCATCATTCAGAAACTAGGTAGTACATATGGGTATACAAATAAATATCAAAATAACATGGCTCAAAATCCAAATCCTAAAAAAGCACTTCTCGGCATCCCAAAGAGAACAAAAGACACCACAGGGTCAGGCTCAACAACCACCAACTAAGAAAAACCTATGGTAATAATAAATATATCATTAATAAATATGTGAATTTATAAATAAAATAGTCAGGGTGGCTGAACACTTATGAAAACTCTACAAACACATCTTCTCAGGCGAACAATTTCATCACATGTTCTATGGTGACACCCACTACCACATCAACCCAATCCTAACATACTATCTCAAGGATAAAAGAAAATTAGGCCACCCACTAGGTCCCCATGTAAAAACACTAGAGAGGTATCCTACATTGGATCTTGAAGGTCCACACATAAGAAAAGTCATATTACTTTGGATCCTCAGATAAGAATTAGAAGGGAGGAATCCTACAAGGGATCCTATAACGGTAAGTCAACATAGGTATCCTACATGGGATCCCTAAAAAGGTACAAAGGTAATGTATTAACATTAGGAATTAACCTGGTTATATTTTTAAAAACATCATCCGATATGGTACCCCCGCTAAGATACAAAACATATAGGCATCCTACATGGGATACTCTAGGTAGAAATGTAAGAAGAGAAATCCTACAGGGGATCCACGAAAATAACTAGTCTCACAGCCTCTTGGGCAAGATGGGAATATCTCACATGGGAGACATCATCAAGGGAAAAGATAAAAATTCATCAGTAAGTAGATATTTATCATGGAACATATCAGATCAAGGAATCATAATAGTACATAGTGTGTACCCTCAAGGCCCCACCTGTGTGTGTACTCCCACCAGACATGGAATATAAAATCCCATGCACAGGGCGTGCTGGTTTTGTACTGGACATGAACCCTACACAGGGTGCCTTCCCATGTACCTATTATAGTTTTAACATTAATATATCATGTTAATATACCTTTACAAAATTTTCAACCGACATGGGTTCTAGCTATGCACGTTGCATGTCATGTACCCCATACATAGGTAGCATGGATGGGTACATAGTTACACGACTGAGTAATTGTACACGGTATCTATAAAACATAAACAACATTTAATTACAAGAATTAAGCTTCCCTAAATAAGAATAATATACCACATGTGTTCCCAAAACCACCTACTCTGTTGACAGGTTTTCCCGAACCAAAATCCCCCTAATCACATTGAAACCTCTGTTTTCACCCTGAAAGTAGTAGATCGACCCCAAGGGGTGTTATGAAAATATATAAGGGTAATAAAATATTAAAATGATTAATATATTTGTATTTATGAAAATAATAATAATTTCCTACCAGTGGGTGGAATACGTAGATGCTTCTTCAGTTTACATGCTCTATGGTTTCCACATGATGATCTGGCACATCTTGATCTCAACAAAGGTAAACTTATTCCTCTCCCTATCCCTCTCCATATATCTCCCCCTATCTCAATTTATATATCTATAAAATGAAAATGGAGAGCCACTGGGTCATGCACAATAAAAAAAAGTGTAAGGAAAAAATAATAGAGAAAAATGTAGAGAAAACATAAAAAACGAAAAAGAAAAAAAAAAGGGCCCCCGACCGGATCTAGCTCCCGACCTAAGTTTACACCCCACATAGTAACAAGTTCCCATTATGGAATTGATAGTGGAGATATAATCTAAATATGGAACTCCATTCAAAATATAATTCTGAATGATCCTAAACAAATAAATTAATATTTCATTAAATAAATATTAAATATCAATTATTTTTCTAAAATTCAATCAACTCAAAAAACCACAGAAATCATATCCTAGGGTAAGATCCATATTCTAGGACCAATGTAATGGAAATTCAAATTATCTGAGTTCACCTTATAAGGGAAAATAAAATTTTACCCCTTAAAATCATATAATAAAAAATTAAAATTTCTTCTAAAAATTCTAGTCCCAAAAAACATGGGACCTTGCACATATATAGAAAAAAATTTCAAATGTTTCACCATTTCAACATAAATCCAATGAATTATTTTTGACCCCATTAATAAAGAAACTTCCATTTTCATATAAAAAAACTGGGGAATATTCTTTCATTTTAATATATATTTTAAAAGAAAAATTTACAAAATAATTCTGAAATGATTATATTTTTTAACACACAAGAAATATTTTATGGAAGATTTATGTTAATGAATATTCATAATTATTTTTAATTATGTCCAAAATATAAAATTTAAAACAATTGTTTTCCTTCCCTCCTTGGGTAATAATACATCATTCATATAGGGACAATAAATATAATTTTCAAAACATTAAAATAAATTTAAATATTAATGAAAATTAATTTTACCAGCCTATGAAGAATAATATTTTTTAAATTTTTTAATAAACATGGATATTAATGGAAAATATTTAAAATTTAAAATTTAAAAATTATTTTTATAATAATGTCCCAAAAGACATGATAAACTTTGAATCCAGAAAATGATGATGTAAAGATAATTGAATAGATTTGGAAACACATTAATTTTTAGATAGTAATGATGAAATAAATCCACAAAGTTTTTTATACACCACACAAATAAAAAAATTCTAGGAAAATAGATTACGTTTAAAATAAAGGAAATTGAGACCAGAAATCTATCACCTTAAATACCTTCTTGCATAGTGTATTCTGTAACTCCTAAAAAATAAAATTATATTAGTTATTTAATTTTATAAGAACCCATTTCAATATTATTACTGTGTAAGTTTCTCTTTTATGTCATTTTTACCAAGTTTTTTATATAAGAAATTAGTTGAGTATATGTCATGTGTTTGGAGGATGTTCAGTTCATAATTCTTAAATGGAATCGTTATGAGGAACATTGTAAAAGGTTTTCTTGTTAAATCATAACCATAATGATAATAAGGTAATAATTATAATTTTTTATTTTATATAATTTTTTAGAACAATCCATTAATAATGTATGAGTGAAAAAAATCTCATCATTTTCTGGTGGTGGTAATCCACAAACACACACACGAATGATGTTTTTAATTTTCCCTAGATGGAAGAAAATATAAATAGATTATATATTATATTTTTAGAATTATAATTATGTAATTAATATTAGATATATAAATTAAATAAAAAATTATAAACATTCAATAGAGTTCGTGATTGAAAATGAAACACATTGCTTCTTGGAGGCAGTAATCCAAACGTACACAGAAGTAATGTTTTCATTTCCTATAGGATAAGAAAATAAGTTAAAACGATTTTTAACATAATAAGAATAAAATATATGTGTATGAAATATATATATGTTATAATTTCATTCTAGTTAAAGAACATTTCAAGGTGGTGGAAGAATAATTAAACTAGAAATATGTCCTTCTTAACGTATACATTGTCATCATATATCCTTTTAATCTTAGAAATTAATCCTTTTAGATTTTTTATTTTATGAGAATACAGAAGATAGGAATTGTGAAAGAATTTTTCATATATAATTTGGAAGATATTGGTATGATTACAATAAAACAATGTTTAAGGAATCTAGGAGCAGATGTTCCCTTTTATAAGTGAGGGGTGGGGAACTCTTGGAATTATATAAAGTATTAAATTAATAAAAATTAAAATTCTAGTAAAATAGGAAACAAATTTATATATTTACAATGTTGTTGGATTATTAGTCTAAATAATCTCATTCAATAAAACTTTGAAAAGTTTATATGAGGTTTTCACCCTTATACCATAGTTTTAACCCTATTAACCCTTTTGCTGATTATAATGATGCAAATGTTTTTTGCTATTTTTGTGCCATGAAATATACAATTAAAAGAAATGAGACACATAAATTTAAAATGGATGAAATTATAGATCATATCCCATTCAATATTTTCAATATAATATTTTTTAAATTTTAAATTGTTAAGTAAAAAAATTATTTTGCATAATTGAACATTATAGTCATTTTAGGGCTATTCACATAGATTGAAATTAATGAAATAAATATTATAATAAAATTCACATATGAAATTCCAAAACAACCCTTATATGTTTTATTTATCTAAAATTTAATTTTTACACTATAAATCATGAAAAAATATGTATTTTATTGTTTTTAATATTTTTTCATTACTTTTATACTCTTTTCACAAGCCATATATCGATGTTAAATTAATATTTAAGGAAATTATTCCATCACTAAAAATAATGAATAAATTATACTGATGAAATAAATTCATTATTCCTTTAAATAAAAATTTATAAAAAAAAATATTTTTATCACTATGAAAAAATATCAATGATATTTAAACAACGAGAGCGACATAATTTTATTATTACTTATTTAAAAACATATTATGGTCACTATCAAAAGAGAGTGGAACAAAATAATGATATTATAAAATATTTTATGGTCATGGTCGAAACTATCATATAAAATAACATGTAATCAAGATTTAGGGATATTTTTAGGCCTTATCACATTATTTTTAATGTCAATTACTTGAATTACCCTTACTAGGGTGGAAAATACTTATTATGGTAAATACTAAAAATGACGAAAAATAAATGTAAAATATTTAAAAAATTTATAACCCTTATTCCAAATATTGAATCTATTTTCCAATATTGAATTTCTATAAGAGTAAAAAATAAAATTTATTATAAATGCGTAAATCGCAATAAAAATCAGTTCTTTAAAAAAATGTATTTTTAAGCATAAAAAAGAACTTATACGAAAATCAGGTACACTAAATATTCCTATGTAGTTAATTATATTAAATCGTATTAAGGTAGAAATATTTTACTTCAATGATAAATGAGTATTTTATATTACATTATTTATTGATAATGACAATTTTATAAAGATCTATATTTCTCGTACTTTATCAAAATTACTATCTTTTTTATAAAAATCCGAAAATTTACCAAATCCCAATTCTTGTATTATTATATATAAAACAAATCTACCTTTTTTAAATTCATATTTTCTAATTAATAAATTAATTTTTCAAATTATACCTTATAATACTTGATGATTAATTTAATAAGAATAAAACTATTTCTTACTTGATTGAAAATTTACATATTATTTTTATAATGAATATAATAATGTAGAATCTAATTATTGAATTTTAATAAGAAATAAGATTTACATATCATTACCTGGTTTGTAAAATTCATTTTTCATTTTTTAAATTGCATCCTCGCAATTTTATATTTTGTCTAATAAAAATTTCAATATGAAATTATAAATTAATCCAAAATATTTTTAAGATCAATTTCAAAGGGTAAAATAAGTCATCAAAAGTGATAATATTCTTTTTAATTTTCATTAAGATCATGGTAAAAATATATAAAAGTGATGAGAGGAATATAAAAGAGTCAAGAAATACCTTTTATGATTTTTAAATGGTTTTATGGAACCCCACATTTGAAAAGAAACACATATACATATGAATATATATTAAGACATTGGCCCCTAATGAAAAATAAAGGTGAATATACAGAAAATAAAAAAGAATATAGTATAAGTATAATTTTGGGTTAATTAGACATATAAGATTAAATTCATGGAATAGATTTCACGACTTAATTAATGGAATTTTTGAAAACATGGTGAGTAAAATATAAATCCATACAAGAATATAAGAGACTACAAATTACTCAGAACTAATTATACTAGAATATAAATTAATTATTATGGATAGGTGAGTGAATATAATTCATAGCTTAAATCCAGATGTTATGTTCTTCATTTACACATTTATTACCCAATTATCATTCATTATGATTTCCACTTCTCCAGAAAAGGAAAAATCATGTCCTTGGGGATATTTTCTATATAAAATGAGATGGATGAGTTGAGAATGTGAAATCAAATAAAATAGGCACCATGATCTGTATAATGTTTGGAGGAATTAATTTTTTTATGTAGGTCACATAATTTCTTTCAATTGATTTTGACATTCAAATATCATTAATAAATCAATTTAATAATAATTATACATGATGGTGATGATTACATCTTCAAGAAGGGATAGAAGTTTTATATAAAATTCTTTTCCTTACATATTGATATATGATAATCTGTTGAAAATTACTTCATTTAAACTTGAAATTAATTATTTCATGTTAAAATGAAAATGGTCCATCTGAGAAAAGAAAACATCAAAATATATTCTATATTACTTTACCCTTAAAATCGTTTATCCCTATGTATTTTATCATAAAAAATAAATTCTCTAAAAATAAAAATATTAATGGATAACATGATAATACCTATGTTTATTTGTGAATTCTGACTTATGATCCAAAAAAAACACATTAATCCCAAATGTGTTATGAATCATTTAATTAGTGACTTATAAAACCATTTGATCCTTTAAAGTTATCTAAAAGTTTTCTCTATTACAAAATATAAAAACCAAAACATAAAAAATAAAAAATATATTTTCTATAGACTAAAATTAATTATATAATATTGCTGTAGTCCTTTTATGATTTTTTATAGAATTATGACAAAATCGTACATTAAAATACCCATTAATTTAAATGAGAATATTTTTTCCACTATTACCAGCTAATCATTATGCATATTAAATATTCAAAATTTTTTGTAATCATCCATAAACCTTGAAAAATAATTTGAAAACATTGAATGACCACAAAAATATCAGTAATAGATATAAAAGAAATATATCTATTAGTCCAATGAAAAACATAAAAAACTATAAAATGGTTTCTATTTCCACAATATCTTTTGAGTGTACAAAATAACTCATATCTACATGAGAAAGAAAATGTTTTATCAAATTAAAAATTTAAGCATAATGAAATAAAATAGTGAAAATTTTAGGCAACTAGTGGATTTTTTTTATAAAATATGTTTACTCATGGAAGAGATCAGTGGATACCAATTAAATATATACAAGAAACCTCCTAGGTTAACTCTATCTTTATTTACATTGGAGGGAAAGAACATTATGCAGAAATATAAGTGAACTATATGAAGCACCCCAATCATATATGATATATTTGTATTACCCATCATATAAGCTTTATTATGCTCACCCATCATGTAAGATGTATTAAGATTTCATTTTGTATAATCTATAAAGGGACCACCCATCTTATAAGTCATAAGAAGTTCAATCATCGTATAAACTATATCGTTATCAGTTTAAATCATCAATAGTGATCAATTACCAGACTATAAACAAACAATTTTGAATCTTTCATTTTTTTATTATAAATCCCTTGAAAAATACTTTCGAACCCCTAAACAAAGAACATTCCATTTTCCTATAAACTTATCAATAAATATCACATTCTTATGAAAATATTTAAATTGATTTTTTTTAATAATAGAGCTATTTCATTTGAAAATAAATATATATATATGTAAATAAAATATTAAATCAAGGAATATTCATAGCTAAGAATGTTCAGGTAGAGCCCTTTTATTGAAACACAAAGTATAGAAAAGAAAGTCCCTTATTTATTAAAAGTACATTGTTCAGAAAATGAAAAGAAGTTTATTTTTTTGAACACAGTAAAGAATGTCCAATGCTGTTGAATATTTAATTTAATATCCTTTAAATTATATCAATTTCTGAATATTTTAATGATCATGGACATGGATAAAAGATATTTGTTAGGGAAATATTAAATGAGGATTTCTAAAAGAAAGTCCCTTATGAATTCACAAGTTTTCAACCAATTAAACATTGAGATAATGATTATTGAATGTATTTGTAAAAATTTTATTTTGTAGAAAATAATGATATCATACGTCCATAACATAGTTTATACACCACATAAATGAAAATATATTGTTAAAATATCTTAAGTAAGAAATGAAATTGAGACTACAAATCCCACACCTTAATTACCCTATTGCATCATCTGTTCTTTAACTCATTGATAAAATTTTTTTATTTATTTATTTAAATTCATAATAAAAATATTCATGGTCATTATATTTTTTTATTCATTTAATTTTATTTATAAAAATGTATTATTTAGTTTCTTATTCATTGAAATTTACATTATATATTTGGTGTACTTTCAATTAATAATTCTAAAAAAATAGTAAGACAAACATAGTTAAAGGGGAAATTATTACATCATAAAAACAATGATAATAATTACATAAATATAGGTTTAAAAAATTAGAAGAAATTGTAACCGTAGATTAAAGGCTTATGTGAAAAATAAATTAAATCTCTTTATGGAGGTGGTAACTCACAAGTATACAAAAATCACATTAACATTTTCCAAAAGATGGAAGGGTATTAAAATAAATTATTCTTTAAATTTATTGAATTATAATAATGTCATTAATATAATATATATATATATATATATATATATATGTGTATAATCTTTAAATACGTCATTATAAACATCCATGAGAGGCGGTGAAGGGAAACAAAACACATCACATTATTGAGGTGATAATCCAGACATATACATGAGTGATTGTTTATCTCACATATGATGGAAAAGTTATTGAAAACATTTTTTACCATAATAATAATAAAATTTAACTATACAGAAGACATTATTATTATTATTATTATTTTAGTATGGTTAAATAATATTTTATTGAGTTTGAATAAGAAAAAAAACATTAAATAGGTTGGAAACGACTTATACCTTGTCCTTTGATATCCTCTTTGGATTACACCATAAGAATTTTTGGTTTGGTATTTTGGGGGGGAATTTATATAGGACATGGGAATTTAATTTTGGAAGATATTTTATCTTGTATTTCTTAAACTAGAGCACTCAAAAGTTTTAGGTAATAGAGAAGGGGATGATTAATTTTATTGGTGAGGAGAGGTGTATCCGTGGAATTTCATCAAGTATTATAATAATATAAATTAAATTTCATTATAATGTGTTAGTAGAATGATATATTAATAATATTATATGATAATGAGTTTAAA
The DNA here is from genome assembly GCA_963277665.1 of Viscum album. Lineage (NCBI taxonomy): Eukaryota > Viridiplantae > Streptophyta > Magnoliopsida > Santalales > Viscaceae > Viscum > Viscum album. The sequence goes on from OY728145.1 coordinate 399,168,493, forward strand.
TAATCTCATAAAATAAATCATAAACATGTTTATGTTCTTCTTTCTCCCATTTTCTCTTTTATTTCATTCCCATGTTATCCATTTTCACCATTATGGTGATGTCAATGTTTTGAACACTTTAAAGGTAAATAAAGATTATCTAAAATGAAAAGTGAAACATAAATGGGAATTTTTTGATATTAACAAACATAGATCCTTAACTTGGATGAAGATAAATTTTTTATGAAATTTCAATCACTAAATAAAATATTACTTAACATAATATACATTTATAGTATTTTCAATACTATTCACATAGTTTGAAATTAATGACATACAAAATAGTAATATAAATTTAATATATTGTCTTAACACATCCCTAATATGATATATTAATAAAAAAATCTACGGATACTGTTACTCAGCCAAAAAATATTACTTTTAATGTTCATAAAATTATTTACTTGATATTTCTAATGATTTCATAAGAACTAAGTAGGCATTGAGTAAACCTTAAAATTAATTATTACATCACCAAAAGGTTTATGAAATATAGAATTAATGAAAAATTAATCCATATTTTAAATTAACATTTAACCAATAATATGAAATATTTTTATATAAATAAAAAAATATTAAATTTATTAATATTAAGAGAGTGACATAATGTTAATATTATTTATTTAAAATCACATTAAGGTCATCATCAATGTAATGTGGTTATAAATTTTATTGTTTTAAAATATTTATTATCATAGTCGAAAAACACTTAACAAAAAAATAAATACATGTTTTAGAGGGATTTTAGGGCCTTATCAGAATATTTTAAACATTAATTACATGATTTACCCTTTTAATGTTGGAAACAATTACTAGGTTTCTATTCAAAATGATAAAAAATAAAATTCAAATATTTAAATATTTAAACCTAATAATTAAAATTATTGAATATACAATTAATTATTTAAATTATAGAAGTGTAAGAAATTGTTTTTAAAAAACATTTTATGAGGTAATGAAGAATTTATTTTTTTTAAAATTTTTTTGATCTAAAAAATAAATTTATCCCCAAATCCTCATTAATAATGATTCATAAGTAATTAATTAGTCTAATTCTATATAATGGATAATTATTTTACTTTCGAATCAAATCGGACATTGAAATTACTTAATTCAACAAAATGGATTGACACACTTAATAAAATTGGTGTTTTCACTGTATATGGTTAAATATAACCTTTTAGAGAAATATATAAATTTCACCATAATATAATTTGGATATGATAATTTCAAAAAGAATTAATTTTTTAAAATAAAAATTATAAAATAAATAAATTAATAATTCACATATATCCTTTTAGTATATAAAAATTAATTTTAGAAGAATACAACTATATCATTTTTTGTTATAAAATTACCTAATATTTTCTATTAATATAACTATATAAAATATAATTCAAGAATATTAATAAGGCATTATTTTTTTTACTATTACCCAGGTTTTAAAAACATCACCCCACTCCCCTTAGTGGTATACACACTCCAAAGCCTCACATGCATATTCGAAACATTGAATTCCAGTTATCCATGTGGTATCTTTTAATTCATTACCATATTGGTTTGATACCATAGTATGAATGAAATATAAAAAACATAAATGACTAAAAATGAGTAAAATGAATAAGATAAATGTGGAGAACCATGTTTCATTTTGTTTAGTGTATTGGTTTTTTAAATTTCATTGTTTTTTCTTCTAATGTGAATATTGATCCGCCCAAAAATCTCATTTAGGTCTCTTTTATAGGTTTGAGCCACTAAATAGACCATTTTTTATATGGGTTCCTAGTAAATAAATAAAAGTGTATTTTATATCATAAAAACCAAAAAAGTGATTATATGTTGAGAAATGTTAATAAAATTTGATTTCAAGGTCTATGATAACATTGTTTTTCTATATTCATTTTCCATGTGGGGATTCTATAACTTTATTTAATGTATTTTAAAATTTAGTTACATCTTGAGTGAACTGGGACATATATGCTAATCATGATCATGCTATAATATTTTCATAAAACAAGAAGAGTTTTTATGGTATTACTGCAGTAAAGTTATGTCAAAATCAAATAAAATTATCAACTAAAAAACATTGATATATGAAAATCAAATAAGCCTTATAAGAAATAAATTTCCTTGCTTATATGCACATTTCAAAACTTATCTCATCCCAACACTAATCCTATAAGAATTCATTTACTAATAATAGCTGATTTTGGGGAGATAAAATATTTCATTGATCTTGTGAAGCAACACACTCCTAGGATGAAATAATATGTCAATTATATACAAATAGGAAACATGTTTACTCTATTTTTTGAAATTAATTATTTCCTAAAGGACATTAAAAAATGAATTGGAATGAAAATGGTGAAAATAAATAAAATATAGTTTAGGAAAAATTAATTTCCAATAAAATCTTTCTTATTTAAACTATCAAAAATATAGGTACAGTGTATTGAATAATTAATAAGGGAGACTGAGAAAAAATTTATAATGTGCTTAAAATATCAGAAGAATAATATTACATTGAAATCCCATCATCATCAATAAATCATTGGTATTTAAATTTAACCAACCAATAATAAGATTGAAAAAACCCATACAAAAAACATTTTTATTTTCAATGCTCTTTCCTCATGTTCATGGATAAATGAGATATATTGAAATCCTATAATGAGTTTACATTTTCCATGAATGAGAAAAACACAAAAAATACAATTTTCCTTTACTGTGAGAGAACTATATATCCTAATGTAAGTTCCCTATACTTATTGGTAGAATAAGATATCTAAATGAATTTATTTTACAACATATTAAAAAGGGAAGAGATCATATATAAGGTATGATGAATTATATATGGTGATAAAAATGAACTAAAAATCTTGATTTGATTTATTTTATTTGATCATGGTGTTGAATTTTCCAATTGAGGAAATGATAAGTTTGGGGGAGTGATGATATGAAATTATTCTACATTTTGTACTACTCTTCTATTAAATATAACCCTCAAAATATATTTTAAAATAGAAAATAATCACATTTTCAATATTTAAGGATATATTTTATCTTATTGAAAATTTAGTAATTTTTTTTATATTGTTGACTCAATTATATTTTTTCACAAATGTAGAAAAGGGTTTAGCATTGTTTTTTGGTTTTTTATTGTTGGTTACTGTATTAAATTTTTATTAGAGATGTAATAAATATTTTTTTCACATTATTATTTTTTAAACCAAGTTAATAAATGTATTTTAGGTCATTTTTTGTATAACTTATTCGGAAAAAACCTTAAAAATATATTATTTGCAAGTTTTTCACATTAGTTTTTTCTATAAACGACATTAAAAGTATTTATCACATTTGATCTTTTAAATTACAGACAAGATAAATAGTTTTTCAAATCAATTATATAATAACAGATATAAAAACATTTTTTAAATATTTATGATGGTTATTAAATAACAAATGTGGAAAATACATTTTTTTAAAAAAATTAAAAAATAACTCCCATAATTGTAGAATAAAAATAAAAACAATAAAAAATAAAGAGAACCAGAAAAATAATAATATATTAGAATTATTTTAACATCAACATTTATAATTTAAACATTATAATTTACATTGTAAATAAATGAAAACCCAATCAATGATGGAAAATATTACACAAAACCACTTTTTATGTGATTCAACTATTGTGTAGTACAAGTGTCAGGGTCATAAAAATGATAAAATGTAAAGAATTTATCATAAATTCTCAATATGATTATCAGATAAATTAGAGGAATATTTATAATAAATTCAATTCATATAGAATTTTTTAACTATTTTTATTGAAATAATTTGAATCAAAAATCTTAAAATAAAATATCAACAATCTGTAACACTTTATTGGGGATGAATTTTTTTTCTAAATAATATTTCAATCCAAAAGTATCATCTGTATGTACTTATAGCTAAAATGTATTAATTATAAATTATAATTCCCTTTGTGTTTTATGTATTTGATCTTTAATCTCCTCATTCTTGTAATCTATCTATTATAAATCTCTTACCTGTAGGAAAATTATTTGTATGAAATAAATTTAAAACTCAATATAATATACCTGTAATCAAATAATAAAACATGTGTTTTTAACACATTGATTACATTTTCTCACATGTATCCATGTATAATGAATAACTAGTAAGATGTCATCTCTCTTGAAAAAAATACGAATACAATCTCCAGTAATTTACAAAAATAAAATGTGAGTAGTTATTTTGTATAGAGAAAACAATTAAAAAATATATGTTTCAAACCATCATGATAAAGATGTATCGAGAACTAAATTTCACTATTTGGATATATTTCAACAATATATACTATTATCTTGGCATCATTAGAAGTCCTCACAATTTATAAAATACATTTTGATTCCAATATTCCAAAAATGTATCCACCATACTCCATAAATTATTCGTAATGATAACCAATTAAAAACCAATAGAATCATTTAGTTTTAATTAATTAAAAATACCAGAGAATATAATATAATCTACTTACAAGGAAAATACATACATCATACTGATTCAAAAGAAATATAAAGTTACAAGTTCTATGATATATGTTTTTAAATAATCATAGTTAGTTCCCACCCAAAAATATTTTTATTCATTATATCCTTATAAAAATCCATCAATATAGATGCATATGTTGATAATCATTCATGTCCAAAAGTATAAGTATCTAAAGTCATATCAGCTTTTAATTTTTGTTGTATATACAACATGTCATTACATTGAATGTATTCTAGTAAAAAATATATTAATATATAAATTTTAGAATGTTAAAACAAATTTAATACCACTATGAAATAAACGATATAATATATTCACACCACATTTATAATTTTTTAGAGACGTCATGATGGAAAAACTAAAAAATTGAAAATAATTTATCCAAATGTAGTTTCCTCATTTATTGTAAATGGAACTTATGATGATCTATCAATAATATCTTGTACAGTGACCTAAAGCTTCAATACATTTATCTAAATATGTTGAATAATATCCCCAATATTGGGTTTAATACAATATAAAATAATATTATTTTTAGAATCTTCAATATTAAACTAACATTTAATTGGAAGCTATAAAGTAGGAGGCGAGGAGTCTGATTAGAAGGTTGAGGTGGGGGATTAGGATTTTCTGGCAGTGGTAGAGGAGATGGATCAATAAGATGTGGTGGTTGATTAAAATTTATAACCTGAAACTATTTATTTATGTTCTAAAATATCAATTATATCAAAGATATGTTCTTATCATCTATTATCTCACTTATATCACAAAATTCTGATTCCAAAACATCTATTTTCCTTTTATATACATATTCCTTTGATGATTCTATATATTGAACTTATTTTTTTATTAATACACCTATCATGTATCCTGATATCTGACCCAGGTGTTTAGACTTTTTAAATTAAATTCTCCAAATACCTTCTGTACCATCATCTATGAAGGTATTTTATGTGCTCTACTCCTCAATGGATTATTTTATAGAATATTTGAAAATTTCAATTTTGAATCATAATATATCATGATTTTTATTAACATAAATAACATAAATTAATTTGAAAACAACTTTTAATCCTCTTAACTATATTCCTTGACTTTTTATTAAGATATTGACTCTTTTTTCTCTTTTGGGACCTCTTCCATTTTTCATGTCTTACCAAGGGGGATAACCACTATGAAGCATGAAGACTTCACTCTATGTTTTTGAGATTTTTTAAAATTCATTTGTTTTTACAATAACAAATACATTCCTTAAAATTATGTATGAGGATATATGTTTCATGATTTGATCTCATTATGAGATAACATTATAAGCCGCAAATTTTGAATAAATTATCATTAATATAAATCACACATCAAAAATCTTATATAACACTATACACAATTTTTTTTTAATCTACTATCAAAAATATATTTCGATGTATCTTCATCCAAATAAGGATATTTATAACATGTTTTTTTTAATTTTCATTACCCAAAAATGAAATCTCTTTTGAGGGTTGATTTAAAATCCGTCCATATCAGGGTTGGTAAATTGAAAAAATTATTCATGACATCTCATGTATAAGTTATACCATATTTTATCTGATAATAAGAGAATATAATTTCTATTAGTACAATAATTTAATTTTTTTTTAAAATAATAACAAATGATAATAAAAAACAATATCTTATAAAATAGATATTGTCTCTATATAAATGCTTTTCAAATCACAAATTGAAACACTATCATCAGCCCAAGATTTCATTAGAACAAATTCCATTAATTGTTTTTTATTTTAAACACATAGGAGAATAATTATCGTCAAACTCAACTGATATAATAAAGTCTCAGCAATACATACCAAATAATTTTTATAAAACATTATAGCCTCATTTTCCAACCATAGACGTCTTCACTACCACCATAGTAGTATATGGATCATGTTCAAAAGTATGAGGAGGATCCTAAGTATATGTATGTGTATGCCCCCAAAATCTTGAGGTGACACATATGATTGATTAGAAATTATCCGACATATAAATGTAATAAAAAATTAGTAACCATATAAAAAAATCCAACTATTAAATATAAATTTAAATATAAAAAAAAATCCAACAAATAGTTCTCTAAAAGAAACACATTTTTATTAATCGTTGATAAATTAGTTAATGAAAATGCTAAAAAATTTAATGAAAATTTTATGGAATGACATAAATGAAATAAAAAATATAGCTATTAAATATAAATTTGAGTAGTTTTTTTAAAAAGAGTCCAACAAAGAAAAATAATATTACACCAAAGAAAATAAAGATTATGTAAAAATTAATAAAAATCCATTAATGAAATATAATGTTAAAAAATTGAAAGATAAAACATTCAAAACATAATTATATTAATAGGTGATTTAACATATTAGGTATAATATGTTTTTTATTTCAACTAAACAAATATATCGATCCTTTCATGAAATATAGTAAGGTAAAAATGTGATAAATATTTTTTACCTATAATTTTATTAAATCGCTAAAGGATTGTATCCCATATCCATTCCTCATGATCATTTTGTATGAAAAAAACCATGTTAATAGTATGATCACTAATAATCTATGCTAATACTTCAAAGTATGTGATAATATCTTATAAATCATCATAATTATCATGTTTTCCATCACATATATATTATTTTTCCTTTTAAAATTACAAAAGTTTGCATATATGATGGATCCAGAACATAGAATTTGTTTCACGTATTCACCTGATAAAAGGATCAGTTGGGTATTCCAATATTTTAAAATTAACTATTTCCATACCAAATTTATTATGTATGATATTTTTGTCACTGAAAATCCATTTTTAATTAATCGCTAGATCCAAAAAATTTATGTGATCAAAATCCCCTGTTTCTTAAATGACTCTGTAATAATAACATGATATGGAGACCAGGTTTTTGTATTTTGAACTAAAATATGTATTTATTTTATAAAAACCAATTCACTGCTATTTTGAATTGCACTTTTTTGTCCTCATCATTCATATAAACTTATTTTAATTAATATTATACTCATACCATGTTATCTAATTAAAACACAGGCCTCCCAATAAAAATATTAATTTTTGTAATGCATATGATCTACCATGAATTGACTATTTTAACTAAGAAAAAATTGTTTTTATACTCATTCAAAATTCACACATCCCTCCTATTATATAATTTTTTTTATAAAAAATTAATATGAAATTTTATATATAGATGAGAATAATATATTTTATTCAATATTTATAAATGTAAAAACCTTATCCATTCCCTTGTTAATGATTTTACATTTAAACCATACATTCCATTTCCCCTCTAATTGACTCATTGATGGGAAGGTGTGGAAAAAGTGATGTGCTTCACTTGAGAGAAGTGACTTTTACAAAACTCTATAACCTTCTAATAATTATACTTATCATCATTGTAATCTACAGGTCAATATTGGTTCATAAAATATAAATTCAACATAATTATATACCTTTCAAAAGGTTACATCCAATGGAAACAGAATAGTCTTAAAAGCATTACCTCTCTAACTAAAATAATCCATTAAATAAAAGACGATATCAAAAAAATAAAGAGGAAAATACATTTATAGTTCACAATATATAAGAACATCATCATTCTAAAAGGATTTCAACTAATTCAAATCAATCACATCGCTAAAAATAAAATAGAATAATTCACACACCCACATGATAATAATTTTGATAGGGATGGTTCATATTACACACAATGAAACTTGTATTAGATTTTTCATCATGACATGATAATATTGAGAATTCATACCTATCAACCTAATATCATTTATTGAAATTAATGTTTTTATATTCTAACAATAACCATCTGACACATTAATATCATACAGATACTGACGAGGAATAATTTTTCCGTCTTGGATAATGTATGAAAATATAGAGGCATGACTGTTCATCTTCCATTTGTAGTGGGAGATGACTCCAAAAATAATCCCATTGAATGTTTGTATAATATTTCATTCAAACCATTATTATTCATTATTTTAATATCAAACAATGTTCAAATCTAATGATCATATATATTATTCACCATGTACATAAAATCAATGTTATATTTAACTTCCTGATATATCCAATATGGAATATCAAAATATATTTATTGTTACTTACTTTTTTTTGTAATTAAAATAAAATTCATTTAGAATGTATCATTATTTTTATCACTATTTGAAAATATAGACTGTTGGACCAAGGTTTTGGGAAATATGAAATTATTATGAATTAATGAAAGTTTTTTAAATTTTTTAATAAGATTGATCCATATAAAAAATCTATGATGAACCATGTAAATTATTTTTATCGCATTTTATATTTGATAATATTGAATATTTTATTAACAAATTTGACAAAATTTATTCCCTTTAAAACAGTATCAATAAAAATTTCCATATTCTATGATGTCATTTATAGGTAAACCTTTCATTTAATGAATTTGAAAAGTATTCATTTTATAAGAATTATACAATCAAATACCTTTGTCCAGGAAAAATTTCAAGTCATCAATTTAGGATGAAAAGAAAAAATCAATATCAATTATAGGATGTCTTAGTCCAAATATCATTAAACTGAACATAATATATTTTTTCTTCATATAATATTAAGTATCTTAGTAATAGATTAAAAATATGAAAACCATGAGATATTTTTTCTATTAAGTATTTAATATTTATTCATTCAATCCATGAAAATTACAAGTTTGAGATTTATAACTTTATTTTCAAATGTTGAAAACTGTTGATCAATATTCTTCTATTGTGAAAAAACAGTAGGATGAAATTTTTTTCCATTAGATATCCACTCCTATTCATGACATCGTATCCTTTTTGGATCTCCTAAATTGTCAGATAAATGTTTCACATAAGGAATTATAAGAGGATATAATATTACCATGGAATATGTCTCTATAATTGATATATCTACCTTCTATTTTTATTTTATCTTATACCATGATGTCTCATATTTAGAAGACTCTAACTAAATTTTTTATTTCATCATATAAATCACACATTCCTTTAGGAAGGCATGTATCTTCTTTTACCCAAACCCATCATGGATAATATTTTCTACACATTATAATATGAATTTTGAAGATCAATATATGTATGACTCTCAACATCAATATAAACTCTAAAAACATTTTTCACATTAAATAACCACTCAATCAAGTTAATGAATCATTACCCTATTGATAAAACCATAAATTCTAGAAAATGTAGATAAAATCTTTATCCACATAACCATATAAATATTAAATTGCAAGATAGTTCTGAAGTGAATCAACATTAATATCATGATTAATCTCTTTAATTTTGTTACTAATATCATCTTGAAAATCATCACAATAAATAGATCTTGAATTCATCAATTGTCCCAACTCGCCTTCACCAAAAGGAGGGAAGGGTCAACAGATTGCCAGGCCCTTCTTTTTTAAGTTGAAGGAGAGATAATGACCCTAGAGACCCACCTTCAATAGGTCCCAGAGTGACGACTAGCACCAAGGGTATAGATGTTACACACAAATGGAAGGAATTACCCCTTTTTGTTTTATAGGATCGAGAGATAAGATAATGAAACAAAACAACACCAAAACTAAATGAAAAGTAAATCCAAAATTAAACCATTCCCACAGGCATGTTCTAAAATGTAAAATCCACAAGGTAAAAAAGGTGACTACAAAGGTAAGTACCAAATAATGAAAAACAGCAACTGCAATGGCCCCCAAGGACCTAGCTAATATGGTCCTACGTGATCCCTAAAGTCCTCCTAGAATCTTGAATGAAGTTTTATTTACGTAGGGTGAGCATACCAGTACACTCAGTAGGGAAAACCAATGACTATTGTGCACAAGTGGGGTAATGTACTAAAGTCTCGTGAGAAGTAGACAACCATTACTATGAAAGAGTTCACCCATCCCACTCACCGACCACACTCACCAAGTAATGAAAACAAAGTAATATACAATAATAGCACATCGATGTTTGGGTACCCCGTGCAACATTCCCACTGGTTATTGAAACATCCTACGGATCGAACCAATCCCGCCATTCTCACCGCAGTCCCACTGCCACACCCGCCCGCACACACCTGGGCCACAACCGCACACAGTCCCACTGCCAAATCCCGCATGCAAACACCTGGACCACAACTGTCATATGTACCACGCCTGCAAACCCCTAGGCTAGAAAAACCACCACCACACCCGAGGACACCTGGGCTAGAAGATCCACTACCATGCCCGAAGACACTTGGGCCTCATCCCAAAGATACGTGGGAAACTACCTGCCCGCACACACCTGGGCCATAACCACCACACTACCCCGCCTAAAGATTCTTGGGCTAATAATGGACCTCAGGCCATCACCCCCTGCTCGAAGGTACTTGGGCTATCTGAGAAAGGGAGCAGAAATGGAGCTAATAACCAGCCACTAAGAATAATGTTGGGAAAACACACTCCCCCCTGAAATGGGGGTGTTCGGAACTAAGTTCTCAACATGGGTGGGGCGTGAATAAGAAACACAAAACTACAAGTATATATATAGGTAACAAGCACTCACCCAAAGTTAGGTTTTTCCTCAGACAACCTACATATCACAACAATACTCATGTCTGAGTCACGACTCTCACCGAAAAAACTCATTTGTACCATTCTTGTTTTCATGTTTAGTAATAATGTTTACATAAGTTCACGCACCTACGTGGGAAACTAACACCATAAGAATAACCGAGGAAAGAATCCAGCCAAACGTCAATTTAAATATTCACACCCGATTCTCTTGTAATGTTACAACAACAATGGGATAAGTGAGATCCCTCGAAGTACTAGAACCAAATAAACCCTCAAGAAACTTCCCCATGTCCCCCAAAATGGTTTCTCATCAATAGAGGATCCCACCCCAATTCTTGATATAAACAGTGTAACCACCCGATCTTAAAACTCACAACCACCGAATCCATATCAACAGGGGATCCCATCCCCTCCCACGTCTCTAGCAATCGACCTATAAAAAACAACCAAACCACTACCACCAACACAAATCAAGGCCATGCCGGTATTTTCAGATTTATAAGATTTAACACACTCCATGATTTCAATTTTCGTGTGACTTAACCGTGGGTTAACACAGAAGGGTTGATCCCGGTTCTTTGAATTCATTTAGCCAGGTTTACATGATTAACCATTTTCCCTTTTTATAGCAGGAGTTCACAACTACAAACAAGTCATTTCAAACATCCACAACTGTTCATTAGTGCACAGAGAAAGACCACCAACGACCATGATTTTCAGTAGGCGTAAGCCCGCACAATTCAAAAAGATGATCATAACATAAAGCAGCATCAACGATCACAACCCCCTTCTTTCTTCATATAATCAGTTCATTATCATTATTTAGGTCTGGTTTAATCAATTCTACAGAACCAAAAGCATGCCCACCCCACATGATACACAAAAGCGAGAGACGATGAAATTCCCTACATGTTGATCAATGATCGACGCTAAGGCCAGGGGCGGAACTTCACGGATAGCAATGCGGTTTGCCTGAACGAAAAGCTGCTCGTCCGGATGAAGGGTACACTTAACAGAGGGTGATCGAGGAAAGAAGAAACCATGGATAACCCTTAATTAATAAGAGCAGTAGACAGTTGAGATAAGAATAGCAAACCACGTAAGGAGAGGGGGTCGTGGGTTGACCATGCAGCCCCACACGTTATCAAAGGGGTCGTGTGGTTTAAACCAATGCACACACTAGGTTAATTTATTTTATATTTAATTATAACATTTATGGGTGCTATCGGGCTTTAAAAGAATCTTAAAGGGGGTCAAAGAAGGGTTTAAAACTCAATTTGCGCACGTCACTGGAAAAACCCCGACAAAGTCGGGTGACGCTGATCGGTCTCACCAATCAGTCGCACCGACCGGTCTCACCGATCGGTCCCCCCGATTGGTCTCACCGATCAGTCGCACTGATCATTCTCATGAATTGGTCGCGCCGATTGGTCGCGCCGATCATTCTCACTAATCTTTCATGCCGATTGGTCTCATCGATCGGTCTCCCCGATCGGTCGTGCCAATTGATCTCGGTCGCGTCGATCGGTCTCACCGATCGGTCGCGCCGAGACTTTACCCCATTTGGATCCGGATTTTTGGAAAAGGAAAGGACCAAGAAAGTCTGGGTCATCACATCAGATACCTCTCAAACTATTCTCGCCCTCAAGAATTTAAACATCCTAGAAGTAAAGAGAGGGTCCAAACAACCACCTCGAAAGATACCTCTCAAGAGTGATCCACATTGTTAACTAAGAACACCGTCCTGTCACGAACCAAGAAACATATCATGTCAAACTGCCCAGGCATGCGGGGGTCGTGGAGTCTCCTTCCCCAGGTCAAGATATTATCCGCTTTGGGCAGAACTGACTCACCCGCACATGTTTAATCGCATCCACCGTAATGCGTCTTGATAAGGGGTTGGGTTCTCTCTTCCCTCATAGCCAAGACTTTTCACACACATTCAGAGGAAAAAAACTGTCATTTAATAGTCAACAACATAAACCATCCTACCACAATATCTATAAAAACAGAACAAAAATCAAAAAAAACTCTGGATACTGGGTACACATCTGTGCTTCCCTCTCCCACGTAATCTCCTCAAGCCTACCATGTCTCCACAACACACGAACCAAGGGAATGGTTCACCCACAAAGAACCTTTTCATTGTGATCCTCAATCATCACTAGTATCTCCACAAAAGTCACGTCATCCTTGATGTACAGTTCTCCCCAGTAGAGGACATGTGAATCATCGTGCACATACTGATGGAGCTAGGACACGTGGAATACATCATGTATCCTCAGTAGCGGTGGCGGTAACGCTAGCTGATAGGCCACTTCTCTGACACACCGTAACACTTCGAAGGGCCCGATGAACTTGGGTGAAAGCTTACTCCCCATGCTGAACCTCTGTTGTCCTAGCTGAGGGGAGACCCTTAAGAATACGTGGTCTCTAGCCTCAAATTCCAAGGGCCTCCTCCTGGTATCAGCAAATGACTTCTGCCGGTCCTGGGCCGCCTTCAACCTTTCCCGTATGAGCTGAACCTTCTACGTCGTGCTCTGCACCACTTCCGGGCCAAGGATTCCTGCCTCTCACACTTCATCCCAACACACAGGTGAATGACATGGCCTCCCGTACAAGGATTCAAATGGGGCCGTACCGATGGTAGAGTGATAGATATTATTGTAGGAGAACTCTACCAGGGGAAAGTGTCGCACCCATGATCCTCCTGAGTCTAGAACACATGCCCGCAACATATCCACCAAGGTCTGGATGGTGCGCTCCATTTGTACATCTGTCTGGGGATGGAAAGAAGTGCTAATTCTTAACTGTGTGCTGAAAGCATGGTGCAATCCTTTACAGACCCGCGAGGTAAACCGTGCATCCCTATTCGAGACTATAGACCTTGGAACTCCATGAAACCGCACCACCTCATCCACGTACTTTCGTGCCAAATCATCCACAGTACTTGACTCCTTGATCGCCAAAAAGTGGGATGATTTCGTCAACCGTTCCACTACCACCCAAATGGCGTCATATGCCTCTTGGACCTTGGGAAATCTTGTGACGAAATCCATCGAGATGTCATCCCACTTCCACTCAGGGACATCTAGGGATTGCAGTAGGCTGCCTGGAACTTGGTGTTCAGCCTTCACTTGCTAACACACTAAGCACTTGGCCACAAACTATGCCACTGCTTGCTTCACTCCAGGCCACCAATACTATCTCTTCAGTCCCTGGTACATCTTGGAAACTCTTTTGTGTACCGCAAGTGGTGAGTTGTGGAACTCACTGAGAACCATGCCGCACATCCCTCCTGGAACAAACAACCTTCCCTGGAAAAGAATCCAGTTCTGACCATCCTCTGTCCATCCTTCCAGTGCATTGCCCTGGTCAACTCGGTTAGGCATTAATTCACACTCTGGGTCTCCCCACTGAGACTCCTCCACTTTCTGCAACAGAGACAACTGCACTTCCATCTGATATAGGCAACCTCTACTACCATCCATCCTTGCATCCAGGTGTAAGGATTGCAACTCCTCCATCGCCTTCCAGACGTTCATCGACTCTCAGACCGCATCCTTATGCATATTCTTGCTCATGGAATCGTCCACTATATTGACCTTGCCCTCAGTATAAGAGATCTCAAAGTCGTAGTCCTGGAGGAACTCCACCCATCTCCGCTGTCGCAAGTTTAGGACCCGCTAGGAGAAGATATACCTCGAGATTTTGTGATCTGTGAAGACCACAAAGCGTTCTCTGATGAGATAGTGTCGCCATAACTTTAGCGCAAAACAACCGCTGCATGCTCCAGGTCGTGTGTGGCATAATTAAGATCATGAGGGAATAGCTACCTAGACCCATAGGAGATCACCCCTTGTTGCTGCATCAACACACATCCCAGGCCCTGTTTTGAAGCATCGCAGAACACCTCATACACCACCAATTCTTCTGGAAATCTCAGCACTAGGGTACTGACCAACTTCTCCTTCAGATAGCTGAAGGCTGACTCACACTGGTCACTCCACACGAAAACCTGGTCTTTCTTGGTCATGGCTATCAAAGGGGCTTCAACTCGAAAGAAGTTGGGTACGAAACTCTGATAGTAACCCACCAGCCCGATGAAACTACGGACCTCTGCCACATTCTTGGGTGCTGCCCAAGAAACAACTGCCTCAACCATTGATGGGTCCACCGCTACCCCCTGCTCGGACACCACGTGCCCGATGAAGTGCACTTCTCATGTCCCGAACGTTCATTTTGACAACTTCCCATAGAGATAATGATGTCGGAGGACCTCTAGAACCGTCTTCAGGTGCTCTACATGGTCATCCTCTGATCTTGAATAGACCAGGATGTCGTCGAAGAACACAAATACGAACCGATCTGGGTAGTCCCGAAAGATGGAGTTCATAAGCCCCATGAACACAGCCAGGGAATTCATAACACCAATGGCAATGACTAAGAACACTAAGTGTCCATATCTGCACCAGAACGCTGTATTCGGGATGTTTCCCTATTGTAGTCTATGCACAACCTGAGAGCACCATCTGCCTTCTTTGCGAACAAGACTAGAGCACCCCACGTTGACACACTCGTCAGAACATAAACCCTATTCATTAGATCATCAATCTGGATCCACAACTCTCGTAGCTCTGAAGGTGCCATCCGGTAAAAAGCCATCGAGATCAGACGAGCACCGGGCTGCAGGTCTATCCAGAACTCAATATCCCCTCGAGGGGGTAGAGTCATTACCTCCTTAGGAAAGAAGTCCATAAATCCACATACAACCTATGGCACCTCCACCATACCAGCATCTACTAATTCCACTGACAGCTCAACTAACAAGGAGAGGATGTGTTCCTCTTGCCTGCTACCCTTCTGACTGCTCCACTCGTTGGTGAAGGTAACACGCCGGTCGCCCAAGTCCCAGAACACAAACCTTCCTTGGAAACAGTCGATGACGAAACACACAGAAAATATGCAGTTGATGCCTAGGATGACATTGTATGGCTGTATCTGTAGCAGAATAAGATCCCTAATCGACTGATGTGGCCCTATCATCAGTCTGCATCCCCGAAACACAAACAACAAGTCGGTCTGACCTCTGACTGGTGTGCTCAACACCAGGGGAACTGGAAGACTCTTGGCATCTAGGCCCAAGGCACGGGCTAGACTGGGTGCAAAAAAGGAGTGTGAAGCTCCGGTATCGAACAAGGCATAATCAAGAGTGCTAATCAAACTGATCGTACTTCGAAAAACCTCCGACCCTGCTAGAACTACTACATTCGTGGAATGTAGCTATCCATGACCGGATTTTCTTCCCCTTGGTTTTCTTCCACCTCCCCGACCACGCCCTGGTCGATGTCCCTAAGGAGCGCCCTGAGGTCGACCCCCTCCTCTTACGTCTATCCCTGGAGGAGCGGGAGATCATTGTCCCTGCTGCTGCTGCTGGAAAGGCCTGGCTGGAAGCTGCTGCTGGGGCGGGTGCTGGGGATGTCCGACACCACCGTACTGTACCCCGTCTGGGCACTGACTCCGGAGATGTCCATGGCTCACATAGACGAAGCATCATGGTCCCAGGCCTGAAGGAATAGGTAATGGACCAAGGGATCAAAACTGATACTGCTGTGGCCTGCTCCCTGCAGGTCGGAACCTGGAGGGTCTTGACACTGGAGGCCTGGTGCTGATGACCTTCTCCTTCGATGGTCCCAGCTAGATCCCCTCTTGAAACACACCTCCAAGAGCGTGCATCCTCCCCACCACATCGGCCTTCTTTTGGAACTCCAAGTATGTCAGCAGGGTAAAGGGGGTAACAACATTCTGGAGGGAGGGTCGGAGAGCCTCCTCCAGACGTCTTTCCTAAGACTCCGTGTCGGGAAAGTGGTCTGGAGCAAAACTTAGGAGGTCTTTGAACTTGATTTCTAGCTCCCTTACTGACATACTCCCCTGTTGAAGGGAGAGTAGCTCCTGTCTCTTTTCCACCTACATCATCAAGGAGAGGGATTCCACCCAGAACTCCTTCTCGAAATTAGCCCATGGCACCTCAGCCTCTCTCCTCTCTCCCAGATAAAGAGTCCACCACTGACCTTCCGCTCCCCACATCTGGCTGATGGCCAGAGGAACCCAGTACTCGGTCGGGGACTGAATCAGGCCGATGGCTATCACTAGCTCCTCTAGCCAGCCTTCCGTCTTCTTTTCAGAGGTACTGCCCTCATACTTCTCAAGGGTCTATCACTGGAAGGCCCGAAGAGTCATCTTCCACTGGTCGTCCTCTTCCTCTCGATCAGCTCTCTGCCGATCGGCCAAAGTAGTCTCTGGGGCCTCGATCGCCTGTACCACACGTGGTCGCCTCCCTGGTGCCTTGGCTGCAAGGTAAACAAGGAATCCCTAAGCCCAAGTATTGTAGAATATTGTTCTTAAATTTTCATAAACATTTAATTTATTCTTAAATCCCAAGACATCCCAGAAACACGAGAACACAAGTCATTATTATGCATGTTCCTTTCCTAGGGTCTTTACCCTGTAATCCGCGTGGCCTCACTTGGTCGTTCGGTAGGTCCAGAGGCCTTTCATCGGATCACGAGGGGCCCTAAAATCCCGTGTCCTAGCCGGTCTTCCCTGGCATAATTCACAAACCAAGGTCACCCAACACCATTGCCTTACTATCCCATGAAATCCTCACAGTTCCTCACTCCAGACTCTATCTTATCTCTCAACCTGCCTCTGATACCATTCTGTCATGACCTGCCTTCACCAAAAGGAGGTAAGGGTCAACAGATTTCCAGGCCCTTCCTTCTTTAAGTTGAAGGAGAGATAATGACCCCTGAGACTCGCCTTCAATAGGTCCTGGAGTGGCAACTAGCACCAAGTGTATATAAATTACACACAAATGGAAGGCATTACTCCTTTTTGTTTTATAGGATCGGGAGATAAGATAATGAAACCCAACATAACCAAAACTAAAAGAAAATTAAATCCAAAAGTAAACCATTCCCACATGCATGTTCCAAAAAGTAAAATACACAAGGTACAAAAGGTGACTATAAAGGTAAGCCCCAAAGCAAGAAAAATAGCAACTCCAACGGCCCCAAAGGTCCGAGCTAGTATGGTCCTGCGTGATCCCCGAAGTCCTCCTGGAATCCTGAATGAAGTTTTATATACGTAGGGTGAGCATACATGTACAATCAATTGGGAACACCAAAGACTCTTGTTCACAAGTGGGGGAATGTACTAAAGTCCCGTGAGAAGCAGAAAACCATTACTATGAAGGAGTTCACCCATCCCACTCACCGGCTACACTCACCAAGAAACACAAAACAAGTAATATATAATAAGATCACATCGATGTTTGGGTACCCTACGCCACATAACCACTAGTTATTGAGACATCCTACGTATCTAACCAATCCCACCATTCTCACTACAGTCCCACTGCCACACCCGTCCGCACACACCTGGGCCAGAACCGCACACAGTTCCACTACCGAATCCCACCCATAAACACCAGGGCCACAACTGTCACACGTACCACGCCTGTAAAAACCTAGGCCAGAACAACCACCACCATGCCCGTAGACACCTGGGAAAGAAGATCCACTACCACGACCAAAGACACCTGGGCCTCATCCTGATTATACTTGGTAAACTACCTGCACGCATGCACCTGAGCCATAACCACCACACTACCCTGCCCGAAGATTCTTGGGCTAATAATGGACCTGAGGCCATCATAGCCTGCCCGAAGGTACTTGGGCTATCCAGGAAAGGGAGCAGAAAAGGAGCTAATAACCAGCCACTAAGAATAGTGTTGGGGAAAACACCCTCCCCCATGAAATGGGGGTGTTCGGCACTAATTTCTCAACATGGGTGGGGCACAAATAAGAAACACAAAACTACAATTATATACATAGGTAACAAGAACTCACCCAAAGTTAGGATTTTCTTTAAACACCCTACAGATCGCAACAACACTCAAGTCCGATTCATGACTCTCACCAACAAACCTCGTTTGTCCCATTCTTGTTTTCATGTTCAGTAATAATGTTTGAATAAGTTCATGCACCTAGTTGGGAAACTAACACCATAATCATAACCAAGGAAAGAATCCATCCAAACATCAATTTAAACATTCACACCCGGTTCTGTTGTAATGTTACAACAATAAAGGGATAATTGAGATACCTCGAAGTACTAGAACCAAAGAAACCCTCGAGACACTACCCCATGTCCCCCAAAATGGTTTCTCATCAACAGATGATCCCACCCCAATTCGTGATATAAACAAGGTGACCACCCAGTCTTAAAACTCACAACCACCTAATCCATATCAACAGGGGATCCCCTCGCCTCCCACATCTCCAGAAATCATCCCATAAATGAACAAAACCGAACCACTACGACCAACACAAAGTTGGGCCATGCTGGTATTTTCAGATTTATAAGATTTAACACACTCCATGATTTCAATTTTTGTGTGCTTTAATAGGGGGTTAATACAGAAGGGTTGATCCTAGTGCTTTCAATTCATTTAGCGAGGTGTATATGATTAACCAATTTCCCTTTTTACAGCAGGAGTTCACAACTACAGAAAAGCCTTTTCAAACATCCCCAGGGGTTCATTAGTGCACATAGAAAGACCACAAATGACCATGATTTTCATTAGGCATAAGACCGCACAATTCAGAAAGATGATCATAAAATAAAACAACATCAATGATCACACCCCCCTTCTTTCTTCATATAATCAGTTTATTAACTTTATTTAGGTTTGGTTTAACAAATTCTACATAACCAAAAGCATGGCCACCCCACATGATACACAAAATCAAGAGACGAAGAAATTCCCTACTTGTGGATCAACGATCGACGCTAAGGCCGGGGGCGGAACTTCACAGATAGAAATGTGGTTCGCCTGAATGAAAAGTTTCTCGTCTTGATGAAGGGTACTCTTAACATAGGGTGATCGAGAAAAGAAGAAACCACAGATAACCCTTAGTTTATAAGAGTAGCAGACGGTTGAGATAATAACGCCAAAACGCATAAGGAGCGGGGGTTGTTGGTTGGCCACGCAGCCCCACACGTTATCAAATGGGTAGGGTGGTTTAAACAAACACACACACTAGGTTAATTTATTGAATATTTAATTATAAAATTTATGGGCGCTACTGGGCTTTAAAACAATCTTAAAGGGGGTCAAAGAAGGGTTTATAACTTAATATATTCACGTCACTTGAAAAAGCCCAACAAAGCCAGGTGACGCCGATCGGTCTCACCGACCGGTCGTGTCGATCGGTCTCACCGATCGGTCACGCCGTTCGGTCTCTGTTGTGGTGATCGGTCTCACCGATTGGTCACGCCGAGACGCTACCCCTTTAGGATCTGGATTTTTGGCAAAGGAAAGGACCAAGAGAGTATGTGTCATCACATCAATGTTTCAATATGCTAAATGAAACGGTTGTAACTATTACTAAAACCATTGAAAACTAAATAAAATTTGAATTATATATATTTCAATTACATTGTACTTTATTATTTCATGATTGGATAAAAACATGTTGTTGTTTTGAAAAATCCATTTACAAAATTCTAAAATAAAATCAACACCTTCTACATATTCAACACTTATTCATAGTGTATTAATCTAGATTCGAGTCATTATTATCTATAACAAATATCAAGAATTAAAAATAGTTCATTATATTATGAAATTTAATTTTAAATTTACATTTATTAATAAAAAAAATGAAATAAAATATTTCAATAAAATGTAAATACATCATATTTTACGAAAAAATGTATCACTTTGATCATATTTAATTATCATTTTTTCCTAAAAATATTAAAAATATCATTCAATCAGCATGATAAACTAGTTATATATTACAAATAATCCATTTTAAAACTCTATAATCAAATACCCCTTCAAAAAAATAATTCAAAATAAAAAAAATCACAACTTGGACACACATTAATCAGTATGACAAAATTATTTATGACACAGATTCGTCAAATAAAAATTTAATTAAAACATAACCTCAAAATAATCATTCTCAAATTAAAATGTATCTTATATATGTGAATAATCAGAATTGTAATACAAATAGAAAATATTTGATAAATAATATCATATACAGTTATCATTCCAGAAAATAGGCCTAAAAACCATTCATTTGTTAAATCATACCATTGATGAATGAAAAATAAAAAAAACATAAAATGAAAAAATATTCTTAAAGGGGGATGAATTAGATATTGACGATATTAGAAATAAAACATATAGAGAGTGTGAGAAGTAGATGATGGTGGATGACATTCGAAAATGACAACTGAAAATGATTCGAGGCCACAAGATTGATGAAAAAAGTGTTTTGGTTTCCCAGGTGATATATAATAGATGGTAGGTAGGAGAAATTATTAACAGAAAAGGAGTAGACCATATAATTCATAATAAATTTAATAATTTTTCATTTTTTTTATCAAATAATTGAAGTGATAATGCATTTTTCATTTCTGTTCTAAAATAAAAGACATTGAAAACAATATTTTCAAATTTTTTTATCAAATAGGAAAAGATGAAAAGAAAATCCTTGTGTTTTTCGTATTAGTTATTTTGTAACTGATATGAAAAATGTGATGAGATAAATTTATTTTGAACAATTGAGTGTTATATTTCCAGGACCGTACATTGATATAATGGGATGCTTGTAAAGACCCGCAAATTTCAAGGAAATTTTTTTCTTAATTTTCTTTGGAATTTTACAAGAGCGCAGCTTCAGACGGCACCTGATTCCGAGGCCCGGTGTGCCCGGAATCAATTTCCGAAGTTTGGCTCGGGTACGTTCAGTGAACGGACGAGCGGGTTTTTCTATCTTTTGAACCGGTGCCCGGAATCGAATTCTGAGGGCACCGATGAAATCGCAGCGCCGGTATTTGCTTAGAAACGCCTCTTCCGGAGTTGCGTTTGCTCAGACGTGGTTTTTAAATTTTACGGCTTTAAGTCAGAAATAAAATAAAGTTTGTGCGACAACTTTATTTTATTTCACTTAAGCTGCTTGGAAGCCACTTGAAGTCACTTAAAGGCGGCTTGAACTGAGTTGAACTGGATAGGATGCTATCCAGAAATATCCTACCCCTTGGTAGGATATTTGTGCGGTGGGACCCGCACGAGCCCCGCCGTTTCTTTCGCTAAGTAACGCACCCGCGAAAACCCGTCAAAGAAACTGAAAAGTCAACCGACGCGTTTCTTTAATTCTTAACAGACCATTTAATTGGGCTGTTTCTTTCGTGAATTAAATAGGCTGTTTTATTCGTTGAATTAATTCAACGAATTAAGTGGGTCGTTACTTACGCGTTTTGCGTTTGTTGGCAAAATAATAAAATAGACAAACTCGTCTATTTTGGAGGATTGCTATTCCTCTGAGCCTCCACCCTCTCCGCGAAGAACGCGAAGAACGCGAAGAACGCGAGGAACGCCGGCGACCGGAATTCGACGACGCACACCAAGATCTGCGACGTCGACGAGATCTACCCGCGACATTCTTCGGCGACGCCTCTTCTTCCGCGGCCGACCCTCATTCGGCAACAAAGGTGAGAATCCGATCTTTCCTTCTCCCTTTTTAATTTCAATATCAACGGATTTAAACTAATTAAATCCGTTTGATCTTGATCCGGAGATTGGCGACGCGACGCCGGATACCGCGACGACGCGACGATCTCCTTCCTCCGCGACGAGCGATTCCGCGACGACCTCTCGTCCGACGACGACGACAAGGTAAGGGTTGATTGGAATATTTTTCCTTCCCGTGATTTATTTCTTTTAAAGTAAAGAACTTGATCTTCGAAAAATTTTAACATTTAAAATTGTTGTTGATCGTTTTATTGTTCCTCCCGTGGATTATGACTAACGCGGAGGGTGCGGGTCTAACGAACAAGACCCGGCAACCCTCCGCCGATCTATTTTGTTGTGCGGATTTGGCGGACGTCGACAAACCGTGCGGCAAGGGCAATTTGTTGTTTCCGCAGTGAAGATCGTCCCCCGGGAGGAGCATCGGCGCAGACGGGAAAGAAATCGGGCCACCGGAGCATCCCCGGCGGCCCGCAGAAGGCGGCGGCGGCGCGGCGGCGCCGGCGACCGGAGGCGGCGGCGGCCGGCGCGCCGCCGTGGAGGAAGCCCGCCGCGGCTGAAGCCGCGGCGGCAACGGCGGCCGGTTCCGCGGCCGCGCGGAACCGGGACGGACGCGGCGGCCCGGCCGCGTCCGCGTGACAGGCGGCCCCCCGCGGGGGCCGCGTCTCCTTCAAAGCCGCGGGTCAACCCCGCGGTGGCGGCTCTTCGGCCGTTCGGCCGAAGACCGAGCCGGCCGGTCCGGTCGGCCGGGCCGCGCCCAGGCCGGACCGGACCCGGCCGAGCCGGTTCGGGCCGGTTCGGGTCGGCCCGGTTCGGGCCGACCCGGTTCGGCCGACCCCAGGGGGGGTTCGGGCCGGGTCGCCCCGGGCCCAGTACCCCCGTTTCGGGCCCTCTGCGGTCTTTCGCCCATATCTTGGGCCTGGGACCTCCGATTGACGAACCGTCAGCGGCTACGCGATCCTTGGATCGAGACGGTCGTTTCGGTATATTATACTCAAGGTTTCGGAAGACTTTGGGTTCGGCCGGGTTGGTTCGTACACGAAACCAACCGGGCCCTCGGAGCGGAAACGCTCATAACTTGGGCTACGGACGTCCGAACGACGTACCGTCAGCTGTGGTAGTTTTCTCTAAGTGAGACGGAACTTTTGGCATACTCCGCCCGAGGATCGGATACAGGCGGAGTACGGTCGGGTTGGTTTTGCCCTAAAAACCAACCGGGCCCCTGGGACGAAAATGCCAATAACTCTCAGACCGGGCGTCCGATTGACGCGCCGTCTGTCGCGTTGAGATCCTGTTGTCGATACAGAACTTTTGGATACATCAACTTCGGACTACGTGTCAGTTGATGTATCAGCCCCTCGGCTCGTGGAGCGGACCCTCCTAAACGAGCTCGCTACGTGCGGGAACCCTAGCGCTGGCTGTGACCTCGACGACAGAGCAGAGATCCTCCGTGGACTGCGACGACGACAGAGCAGAGATCCTCCGTGGACTGCGACGACGGCAGAGCAGAGATCCTTCGTGGACTGCGGCGACGACTGTGCAGGGACCTCAGTGGACTGCGTCGACTACTGCACTCAGCGATCCTACGCGGATCAGTGCCCGATCCTATGTGGGTCCTACTACCGGTTCTGTGTGAGCCACTGCCTACCGGTTCTGTGTGAGCCACTGCCTACAGGTTCTGTGTGAGCCCGATCCTGTGTGGGTCTTCTGCGGGGGTTAGTACCTATCGATCCTTCGTGGGTCCGACGACTTAGACGGATCAGTGATCGTCTTTGACGTCACCTGAAAAAGTATACCTGGTTGAGCTGAATCTTATGTTACTCTCCTTTGTGGATTGTGTTGAACTATCCTATGTGGATTTACTATTTACTCTCCTTTGTGGATTGTGTTGAACTATCCTTTGTGGATTTACTGTTTACTCTCCTTGTGGATTTGAGTCTTGCTTTCCTTCGTGGATTGAGTTGTTCTTGAGCTCGTGAGCAGAGCTAGAATTGGGGACTTAGGTATATGTATGGGCATATACCTAAGTCGAGTCAGATGTTACTTCGTGATTGCATCTTTCTTTTGTGCTATATCCTTTGTGGATTTCGGGAGACCTTCGGGGGTCTCGGGGTCCTTACTGAGTAGTTGTACTCACCCCTGCACGGGCTATGCCCGCACCTTGTTGTGTTGGTTGCAGACGACGGACAGCGCTGATCACGGTTGGGGCGTGGAGCAGGACGGTACCTGGAGGTGGACCACTGGTCGGGACGTACTCGGAGCGGACGTGGGACCCGAGGAGCCTGGAGGCTATCTGTACCCACCCTTCAGGTGGGATTGCCAGTGGACGACACGAGACCGCCGTCTTTTCTTCAGTTGCTGTACTTTACTTTTCAGTTGTACTTTACAGTTGGGCTTGTATTTCCGGCCCCTTTTCATTTCTGCACTTTACTTTCCGCTTGCTGACTCTGTGTGGTTGTTACTTATAAAGGCAATGCCTTCCCTGTTTACTGGGATTTTACGCCTTGGTGCTAGTCGCCAGCCCCTGGCCTATGGAAGGCGGGCTTGGGGTAGTCACGGCACGGGCCCCGAGGACGGGTCGTGACAAATTGGTATCAGAGGCGGTCGGTTCTACCGCAGACTCTGATCGTCCTTTGTTTCTATGTGAAGCAATAGTGTTTAGTGTATTGAGTGTGGTTATCAGTTCAGGGAGCCCAGTGTTGGTGCGGCGGTCGACGTATCCGTACACCAGGACCCTGACTCCTGATTTCCGACTTAATGCATGAAAACATTGATTGCGTGTATGTTTCAAGTTTTCTTTGTGATTGCTTGTGTCAGCTCACCGGGTATACTGATCTGCTTTATGAAAGTCTCAAGTTTTCCTTGTGATTACTTGTGCCAGCTCACCAGGTATACTGTTCTGACTGTAGTGCTCTTGTTCTCCTTTTCAGGATGGCCCCGCGACGACTGCCAGCTAGGGTTCCGAGTGTAGGGCGCGGCGGCAGCCCACCGAGCGACGAGGCCTCGGTGCAGGGCCCTTTGCCAGCAGTGGCACCGGCGGTAGCTTTACCCGCCGGGCCACCGATGCTGCCAGTACCAGACGCTGACGATGCACGTCGCCTCAGGGCACTGCATGAGTTTCAGAGCCAGCGACCGCCCAGGTTTCGCGGTGAGGCGGACCCCCAGGCCGCCGAGGACTGGCTAGAGGCGGTGGTACGGATCTTCAGGCTAGTGAGGACACCAGCGGATCCCATGGTGATTCTCGCAGCGAGCCTCCTGCAGGCGGCGGCAGGACGATGGTGGAGCCTGATGCTCCAGGTTCACGATGAGGCATCCCTGCTCTGGGCGGACTTTGAGAGCCTCTTCTGCTCTGAGTTCGTCCCGGCCACCCTCCGAGCGGTGCGCATCCAGGAGCTTCTCCAGCTGCGCCAGGGCAGCATGACGGTCGCTCAGTACGCGGCGAGGTTCACAGACCTATCTCGCTACTCGACCGACATGGTTCGGGACCCCTTCTTCCGGGCCCGGACCTTCGAGCAGGGCTTGCGACAGGAGATTCGGGCGTCGCTGATCTCTCTCAGCATTCCGACCCAGGCGGGAGTGCTGGAGCGAGCCCTCCTGATCGAGAGCTTCCTGGCAGAGCCTTCTTCAGCGGCGAGACCTAGCGCAGGGCGGCAGGTAGCTGAGTCTTCGGCAGCAGGTAGCCGACGGATGACTCACGGGTCCAGGCAGACCAGACCCCCTCGCAGACGGCCTCAGGACACCGGCTCAGCAGTACGAGGCACACAGCGGAGTGCCAGCCTTTCGAGAGGCAGGCTGTGCTACTCTTGCGGCGGGCAGGGTCACATGGCTCGTGACTGCCCGACTCGCCGACCAGAGGAGCAGCAGACGGTGGAGGGGCCACCCAGGCAGAGGCAGAGGGTCGACCGTGGCGGTCCGCAGGGAGGAGGCGGACGAGGCAGAGGAGCTGGCCGAGCAGCGGGTGGTGGGCGACGCTTCCAGGCTCTACCCCCACCACCACCAGGAGGGCCACCTCGACCACAGGGAGCTGGTGGGCAGGGGCAGGCCCAGCTCTAGGCAGTGGAGGCCTACGACCCCGACATGCCAGAGATGATTCGAGGTACGATCTGTGTCTATTCCACCCTTGCTGCAGTGCTTATAGACACAGGAGCGAGTCACTCTTTCATAGCCTCTGCCCTTGTTCGGAGCTCGGAGATTCCGACTGAGCCGTTGGCTCGATCCTTACGGCTAGAGACTCCTACGGGAGCAGACTCGACGATTACGCACTGGTGCCGGCAGTGTGAGCTTACTCTAGGAGGCGAGAGCTTCGGCTGGGATCTCCTTGTAGCGGCGTCGAGGCCTTACGACGTCATCTTGGGCATGGATTGGCTATCCACGGTTCATGCCCAGATCGACTGTTTTAGGCGCAAGGTGCGATGTGTTCGTACCGACGGGAGCAGGTTTACCTTCACCGGCGAGAAGGGAACCTTTGCAGCACAGGATGGACTTCCGCGGAGGAGAGTGCAGCCCATCTCTCATCAGTTGGCTAGCCTCATCCTAGGAGCAGTGGACGTGCGGAGTCCGACTTTTCCTGCAGTGGTGGACCAGTACATGGACGTCTTTCCCGACGACGTTCCAGGGCTACCTCCTCGTAGAGAGGTAGACTTTTACATCGACTTGTACCCCGGGACAGCCCCGATATCTACTCCAGCATATCGGATGGCCCCCGCCGAGCTTCGAGAGCTGCGGGTACAGTTGGAGGACTTGCAGAGCAAGGGGTTTATCCGACCCAGTGTTTCACCCTGGGCTTCCCCGATTTTGTTCGCCAAGAAGGCGGACGGGAGCTTGCGACTATGTGTCGACTATCGTCGCCTGAACCAGGTGACAGTGAGGAACAAGTATCCGCTGCCACGGATTGATGACCTCTTCGATCAGCTCAAGGGAGCGCGGTGGTTCTCGAAGATAGACCTCCGGTCAGGCTATCATCAGCTCAGAGTTCGAGACGAGGACGTGCAGAAGACGGCCTTCAGGTGTCGGTATGGCCATTATGAGTTCTTGGTTATGCCGTTCGGCGTAACCAATGCTCCAGCAGTGTTCATGAGCCTCATGAACATGATCTTCCAGCCACACCTCGACCGATTTGTCGTTGTCTTCATTGACGACATTTTGGTATACTCGATGACTGAGGAGGAGCATGCCTACCACCTGCGAGTTGTGCTAGACATACTCCGAGAGCACCAGCTTTATGGCAAGCTCTCAAAATGCCAGTTCTGGTTACGTGAGGTCCATTTCTTGGGGCACGTCATTTCCGAGGCGGGAGTTGCAGTGGATCTCGCGAAGATCGAGGCAGTGCTAGCTTGGGAGCCACCCAGGAGCGTGACAGAGGTGCGGAGCTTCTTGGGCCTAGCGGGATACTATCGGAGATTCGTGCCAGACTTCTCCAGAGTTGCGGCACCACTCTCAGTGTTGACGAAGAAGGGGAAACCCTTCGTGTGGTCAGACAGATGTCAGCAGAGCTTCCAGGAGCTGAGACAGAGGTTGACCAACGCACCTATCTTGAGGTTGCCTGAGGAGGGAGTTGGGTACGTAGTTTACTGCGATGCATCAGGGACTGGACTCGGGTGCGTCCTGATGCAGGAGCGGGCCATGATCGCCTACGGATCACGTCAGTTGAGGCCGCATGAGCAGAACTATGCCACTCATGACCTGGAGTTAGCAGCAGTGGTCTTCGCTCTGAAGACTTGGCGGCACTATCTGATGGGCGAGCGCTTCACAGTCTTTTCTGACCACCAGAGTCTCAGGTATATCTTCTCTCAGAAGGACCTGAACCTGAGACAGCGGAGATGGCTTGAGTTCCTCCAGGACTATGACTTTGAGATAGTCTATACTCCTGGGAAGGGGAACGTGGTAGCCGATGCCCTCAGCAGGAGGACGGGCATTCAGCTACTTGAGGAGGCGACGGAGCAGCTAGCCTCCTTGCAGATATCCTTCGTGGATAGAGACGGAGCAGCCTTTCTTCAGTCTCTCACAGTCTCTCCTCCACTTCTACACCGGGTCAGAGAGGCTCAGCGTGGGGACGCTGACTGTGAGACCCGGCGTGCACTGATATCCTCAGGTCAGGCGCCTGATGGTTTCTCCCTTGGAGCAGAGCATGACATCCTTTTCAGAGGACGTACCTTCGTACCAGTTGCTTTACGAGAGGAGGTGCTGAGAGAGTTTCACACTCCTCCCTTGGCGGTACATCCTGGAGTGGCGAAGATGTACCAGGATCTCAGGCGACAGCACTGGTGGCCGGGCATGAAGAAAGCTGTGGCAGAGTTCGTTTCGCGATGCCTCACCTGCCAGCAGGTGAAGGCAGAGCACCAGGTACCAGCAGGCTTGGTACAGCCCTTGGAGGTCCCGGAGTGGAAGTGGGACGACATATCTATGGACTTCGTGACTGGACTTCCACGTACTTCCAGAGGTCACGACTCCATTTGGGTGATTGTCGACCGACTCACCAAGTCGGCACACTTCTTACCCATCAGAGAGCAGGGCTCAGTAGAGAGCTTGGGACGTCTTTACGTCCAGGAGATCGTACGGCTTCACGGTGTGCCATCGTCTATCGTCTCCGATCGAGATGCTCGTTTTACTTCCCGGCTTTGGAAGGGGTTGCAGGAGGCGTTCGGGACGCGGCTCCATCTGAGCACAGCCTTCCACCCTCAGACGGATGGTCAGACGGAGAGGACCATACAGACACTCGAGGACATGCTCCGTGCATGTGTCCTCGACTTTGGTCGCAGCTGGGAGGACCACCTACCCTTGGTGGAGTTTGCGTACAACAACAGCTACCACTCCACCATCGGGATGGCACCATACGAGGCGTTGTACGGCAGACCCTGCAGATCACCGTTGTGCTGGACAGACCCTGGGGAGTCAGCACTCGTGGGACCAGAGATGGTCCGAGCCACGACAGAGAAGGTCCAGATCATCCAGGAGAGGATGAGGACAGCTCAGAGCCGGCAGAAGTCATATGCTGACAGGAGGCGGAGGCCACTAGAGTTCGAGGATGGCGACCACGTCTTTTTGCGTGTCTCACCTCGACGTGGTTTACGGAGATTTGGCCGAGGCGGCAAGTTGTCTCCACGCTTCATCGGGCCTTTCCAGGTCCTCAGCAGGATAGGAGAGGTGGCTTATCGCCTGGCTCTACCACCTCAGTTGCACCGGGTGCACGACGTCTTCCACGTGTCTCAGCTGAGGAGATACGTGCACGACCCGACGCACATCATCGACTTTGGGGAGCTGGACGTGGACGATGGGGCGACTTTTGCGGAGGTCCCAGTGGAGATCGAGGATCGACAGGAGCGGGTCCTACGTGGGCGGTCGATTCCTCTTGTGCGCGTCAGATGGCAGCACGGGAACCTCCAGGAGAGCACTTGGGAGCGGGAGGCTCAGATGCGTGCTCAGTACCCCCATTTGTTCCCCTAGTTTTTGATGTATCTTTACGGGGACGTAAAGCCCTGAGGTGGGAGTAATGTAAAGACCCGCAAATTTCAAGGAAATTTTTTTCTTAATTTTCTTTGGAATTTTACAAGAGCGCAGCTTCAGACGGCACCTGATTCCGAGGCCCGGTGTGCCCGGAATCAATTTCCGAAGTTTGGCTCGGGTACGTTCAGTGAACGGACGAGCGGGTTTTTCTATCTTTTGAACCGGTGCCCGGAATCGAATTCTGAGGGCACCGATGAAATCGCAGCGCCGGTATTTGCTTAGAAACGCCTCTTCCGGAGTTGCGTTTGCTCAGACGTGGTTTTTAAATTTTACGGCTTTAAGTCAGAAATAAAATAAAGTTTGTGCGACAACTTTATTTTATTTCACTTAAGCTGCTTGGAAGCCACTTGAAGTCACTTAAAGGCGGCTTGAACTGAGTTGAACTGGATAGGATGCTATCCAGAAATATCCTACCCCTTGGTAGGATATTTGTGCGGTGGGACCCGCACGAGCCCCGCCGTTTCTTTCGCTAAGTAACGCACCCACGAAAACCCGTCAAAGAAACTGAAAAGTCAACCGACGCGTTTCTTTAATTCTTAACAGACCATTTAATTGGGCTATTTCTTTCGTGAATTAAATAGGCTGTTTTATTCGTTGAATTAATTCAACGAATTAAGTGGGTCGTTACTTACGCGTTTTGCGTTTGTTGGCAAAATAATAAAATAGACAAACTCGTCTATTTTGGAGGATTGCTATTCCTCTGAGCCTCCACCCTCTCCGCGAAGAACGCGAAGAACGCGAAGAACGCGAAGAACGCCGGCGACCAGAATTCGACGACGCACACCAAGATCTGCGACGTCGACGAGATCTACCCGCGACATTCTTCGGCGACGCCTCTTCTTCCGCGGCCGACCCTCGTTCGGCAACAAAGGTGAGAATCCGATCTTTCCTTCTCCCTTTTTAATTTCAATATCAACGGATTTAAACTAATTAAATCCGTTTGATCTTGATCCGGAGATTGGCGACGCGACGCCGGATACCGCGACGACGCGACGATCTCCTTCCTCCGCGACGAGCGATTCCGCGACGACCTCTCGTCCGACGACGACGACAAGGTAAGGGTTGATTGGAATATTTTTCCTTCCCGTGATTTATTTCTTTTAAAGTAAAGAACTTGATCTTCGAACAATTTTAACATTTAAAATTGTTGTTGATCGTTTTATTGTTCCTCCCGTGGATTATGACTAACGCGGAGGGTGCGGGTCTAACGAACAAGACCCGGCAACCCTCCGCCGATCTATTTTGTTGTGCGGATTTGGCGGACGTCGACAAACCGTGCGGCAAGGGCGATTTGTTGTTTCCGCAGTGAAGATCGTCCCCCGGGAGGAGCATCGGCGCAGACGGGAAAGAAATCGGGCCACCGGAGCATCCCCGGCGGCCCGCAGAAGGCGGCGACGGCGCGGGTCGCCGGCGCGGCGGCGCCGGCGACCGGAGGCGGCGGCGGCCGGCGCGCCGCCGTGGAGGAAGCCCGCCGCGGCTGAAGCCGCGGCGGCAACGGCGGCCGGTTCCGCGGCCGCGCGGAACCGGGACGGACGCGGCGGCCCGGCCGCGTCCGCGTGACAGGCGGCCCCCCGCGGGGGCCGCGTCTCCTTCAAAGCCGCGGGTCAACCCCGCGGTGGCGGCTCTTCGGCCGTTCGGCCGAAGACCGAGCCGGCCGGTCCGGTCGGCCGGGCCGCGCCCAGGCCGGACCGGACCCGGCCGAGCCGGTTCGGGCCGACCCGGTTCGGCCGACCCCAGGGGGGGTTCGGGCCGGGTCGCCCCGGGCCCAGTACCCCCGTTTCGGGCCCTCTACGGTCTTTCGCCCATATCTTGGGCCTGGGACCTCCGATTGACGAACCGTCAGCGGCTACGCGATCCTTGGATCGAGACGGTCGTTTCGGTATATTATACTCAAGGTTTCGGAAGACTTTGGGTTCGGCCGGGTTGGTTCGTACACGAAACCAACCGGGCCCTCGGAGCGGAAACGCTCATAACTTGGGCTACGGACGTCCGAACGACGTACCGTCAGCTGTGGTAGTTTTCTCTAAGTGAGACGGAACTTTTGGCATACTCCGCCCGAGGATCGGATACAGGCGGAGTACGGTCGGGTTGGTTTTGCCCTAAAAACCAACCGGGCCCCTGGGACGAAAATGCCAATAACTCTCAGACCGGGCGTCCGATTGACGCGCCGTCTGTCGCGTTGAGATCCTGTTGTCGATACAGAACTTTTGGATACATCAACTTCGGACTACGTGTCAGTTGATGTATCAGCCCCTCGGCTCGTGGAGCGGACCCTCCTAAACGAGCTCGCTACGTGCGGGAACCCTAGCGCTGGCTGTGACCTCGACGACAGAGCAGAGATCCTCCGTGGACTGCGACGACGGCAGAGCAGAGATCCTCCGTGGACTGCGACGACGGCAGAGCAGAGATCCTTCGTGGACTGCGGCGACGACTGTGCAGGGACCTCCGTGGACTGCGTCGACTACTGCACTCAGCGATCCTACGCGGATCAGTGCCCGATCCTATGTGGGTCCTACTACCGGTTCTGTGTGAGCCACTGCCTACCGGTTCTGTGTGAGCCACTGCCTACAGGTTCTGTGTGAGCCCGATCCTGTGTGGGTCTTCTGCGGGGGTTAGTACCTATCGATCCTTCGTGGGTCCGACGACTTAGACGGATTAGTGATCGTCTTTGACGTCACCTGAAAAAGTATACCTGGTTGAGCTGAATCTTATGTTACTCTCCTTTGTGGATTGTGTTGAACTATCCTATGTGGATTTACTATTTACTCTCCTTTGTGGATTGTGTTGAACTATCCTTTGTGGATTTACTGTTTACTCTCCTTGTGGATTTGAGTCTTGCTTTCCTTCGTGGATTGAGTTGTTCTTGAGCTCGTGAGCAGAGCTAGAATTGGGGACTTAGGTATATGTATGGGCATATACCTAAGTCGAGTCAGATGTTACTTCGTGATTGAATCTTTCTTTTGTGCTATATCCTTTGTGGATTTCGGGAGACCTTCGGGGGTCTCGGGGTCCTTACTGAGTAGTTGTACTCACCCCTGCACGGGCTATGCCCGCACCTTGTTGTGTTGGTTGCAGACGACGGACAGCGCTGATCACGGTTGGGGCGTGGAGCAGGACGGTACCTGGAGGTGGACCACTGGTCGGGACGTACTCGGAGCGGACGTGGGACCCGAGGAGCCTGGAGGCTATCTGTACCCACCCTTCAGGTGGGATTGCCAGTGGACGACACGAGACCGCCGTCTTTTCTTCAGTTGCTGTACTTTACTTTTCAGTTGTACTTTACAGTTGGGCTTGTATTTCCGGCCCCTTTTCTTTTCTGCACTTTACTTTCCGCTTGCTGACTCTGTGTGGTTGTTACTTATAAAGGCAATGCCTTCCCTGTTTACTGGGATTTTACGCCTTGGTGCTAGTCGCCAGCCCCTGGCCTATGGAAGGCGGGCTTGGGGTAGTCACGGCACGGGCCCCGAGGACGAGTCGTGACAATGCTGATGTAATGGTGAATATAAATTTAGGAACATCTGAAAGAAATAAGAAATTGCATGGATTGAATAATAAAATATGGCTGATAGTAATATAAATTAAACTATACTCTAGAGAACATCATAACATAAGAGAGAGAGAGAGAGAGAGAGATCATAAAATGACTACCTATGACATAACCTAAGTTGATGAATGATTGACAATAATTCTCAAACACTAGTTTCAAATTATGATACCCACATTTCACTTCTTGTCTTAATATCCTTGGTGAATGAAAATTAAAGATCCCTAGTGATGTTAATAAAGCAGGTATTGGTCCTATATAATACCATTTGGTTCATCAATGAATAAATAGAAGACAATTTGACCTTTAGAGCATCATGATCCTTTATTTTGGTCATTGGTTGATTGACATAACATAGATAGTTTTTGATGTATTTCACAGCTCACAAAGTCAATAGAGACTTTATACACTGAAGAATAAATCATATTCCCCATATATAAGAAACATTATTCATCTAATGTAATCTATGAATCTAATGTTGAATGTTAAAAAACCCCTAAAATATTCAGCCATCCCTTATTTATGTGAGATACATTTTCAATGTTTTCTAGGTTATCAGTGAAATTAAATGACAAGATAAAATCCTTTGATGAAGAAAGATATCGATTTGATTACCTAGATAGACTCAACATTGACGAATATTCATCAGACACATTTTTAAAATAAATAGGGTGATAAATTTATAAATATTCCAAACAAATCATAATCATGGAAAGAGAAGAAGAAGGAAGATATTTGGAACTGAAACAAGAAAACAATTGTACCTGATTTATCTAGGATTATCTCTCAAAGAATAACATTCATTAACTATCAAATTATCTTTAGATTACATTTTAAAATATTAATTATATTTTCCTCATCTATATTAATCATGTACTTCCTTTTTGAAAACCTCCATTCATGTAGAGTAATGTTTTTTAGATACAATGGGGGAGAATCAAATATCTAATTCAATAGATTATAAAATACATGTTCATCTATATCTCATTTGAATTTTTTTTATTATAGTGCCATATTTTATTTAAGGTGGAATTAATTATCACTCTGAAAATTTTTATTGACTATGATTTCTCCCCCACATTTTACCATAATTATTTCCCTTTATTATTTTTTTATAACCCCAACCCCAACTAGTAACCCTAAAACATTGGAAATGGAGAGGGGGAGTGACTGAAAAAATCCCACCTCAAATAGACCATAGTTTATAGACTAGACTCCAGGGTCTGAAATACAGAACAAGAGGCATTTACAATTTAAAAATAATTCAATGAGAATATTTAAGAGGACATAAAAAATAAAAAATGAAATAATTTTTATTCCACAAATAATTTTCCATAATCCAAATGATAATAAAATTTTAAATATAAAACATAAAGAAAATATATTAATGTGTCCCTAGACTCAAATCCATATATGAACTCCATCCACATTATCTGGATAGTAGTTCTAAAATTTGTGATATATATATCAAAACCACCTAAAACTATGGTAAGGAGACAACTTGGGAATTATCATTAGGATCATCATCCTAAAAAATTAAAAAAATAAAATAAATTAAAATATATATTTAAGAGTATACATTAGTGAAAATACCTTGTAAGGATATCCAAATATAATCATAAAAAAGAAGGATGAAAAATCATCTATATAAAATAAGGAGCCAAAATTCCATTTCCACTTTTGAAACATATTTGTCGAAGCCCCTAAATCAAGGAAATAATCCAAATCCATCACGATCAACAAATAAAAACATATATTCTATATCCCTCACCATCCCACATATTATTATTGGACCAGTAATTTCCAACCCTCCGACATGTCAGTTCATGAGTTACCCCAACTCAAAATGAGAGGGATTTGATAGGAAAATCACACAATAACTTATCATGTATATGGGAAAGAAATGACATCAAATTATTCCATAAACCACCACCTCATTGAAGAACCAAATACAAATCACATCCTAATAAGACAACATATAATTACTCTACATTCATTTTCCACGTCACTGCATAGACCACACAACACCATCATATATATCCATAATTCCACATCTTATTACCATCTATATTTCCCAAACTTCCTAACAATGAGTTGTTTGGGTAATGAACAGAAGAAAGAGATCAACCTTTTTCCCACCTCTTTCCATATACATGTCCCACATAAACACAATTAACTCAATTTATTGATAAAAACTAAATATTTTCATCAGTAATTATCACCATCTGTGACATAATCATCATATCATAACCATCGTAGTTGGGTATTATGAACATGTGGAGAATCATCCACAATCGCTTCTCATACCATGATCAACTCCCAATATGCGATATCATCATCAATCAATAATTACAAACCAAATTCCATCCACAATATAAAATGAAAATATCAAGAAGAATATTTCACAGTAAAGCCACAATATCAATAGTATAACCAATGATTTTGAAAAATAAACCACACAAAAAATGTTTACATTTTTCAAATTACATTCAACCCCAAAATTTACTATTTCCCATCATCATTGGATTTATTATCCATTAATTTAATCAAATAATATTCATAAATAATTAAAAACTAATGGATAGTTTATATTCAAAACATTAATCGTTATATTTCTTCTACACACTATTATTTTGAAACCTATATTTATTTTAAATGTTATGAGAAACCCAAAAAATCAACCATTTACCTTTCTAAATTCAACTAACCATCATTGTTTCCCATATAGGTTATAAAAATTTAATTATTATCCCACTATCCATACACATCATTAAAAATACCAAACAAGTTCTATTTTTTGACAACTATGAAAAACTTTCTAATAGACTATAAAACTCATCTTATATAAATATTATCTTTATATAATATGATATTAACCGTAATTCTAGAAACAAATGCTCAATTTTTTTCAACATACCAATTTCTATACCATTTTAATTTTATTCCTCCACAAATGTTTTACACATATTCAATTCCAATTCAACCCAGTTTCAAATTTATTATTTACTTTTTATCCTAAACCATAACCATTTCTATGTGGTTACCAATAGTTTAAATAAAATCATCAAAAAATTCAGATCCAAATTATAAAAGATGAAGATTAATTGATTGGATTAATAATTATTATCTTATATTTAATGATTTCTATTAATAGTAAATAAAAACCACAAAGTAAAAGGCATCATGTATAATAACAATCAAGGGGCTCCCTTAATCTGTAAAAAAGCACACATTCACTAAAATTTATAAAGCATTAAAAACATAGATTTTTTGGCTCACCTACCATTTCAATCTCATAAACATCTCCTATACATTAACATCATATATTCCTTGAATTAAATATTCAAAATTATATTATAAGGTTGTAGAGATAACAAAACAAGATGAAATCACAAATGACAAACAAAAATAAATAAATAGATAATTAAATATAATCATGTGAAACACATCCCCTTTTATATGGTTATTATCTGTATTTATTCAATATTATTTTGGAGATTTCACAAAATTTTAACAAAGTATATATTATTACAGAGGATAGGATAAAATATTATAAATACCTTACATGGATGAATCTTTAAATGTACTACACCAAAAAAATTGGGAGAGAGAAATATATGTGAAGGTCATGAAATCATAGGGAGGGATAAAGTCAGCCTCAATAGAACACTAACTAAACATTGAGGCTAATATTTTCAATATCCTTGCTCAATAGAAAACACGAGACTGTAGTGAATGGGTAGAATCTATTTTTTTGAAATAATTGATAGTTTTTCTCAAACATTTCACTAATAATCCATTAAATAGTCATTTTTAACTCACATTAATTTTAGTTTTGATTTATTTCCCAAACATACACACTTAAATCATTTAATATTTATGAAATAATTATTTAATTCTTAGTCTATATTTAATCACTTTGTAATAGATATAAAATAAATTATTTTCAATAAATATTTCCTTATGTTTTATTAAACATGGCATAGAAATGATTAGGGGAATTATGGAATTTCATCCATATAAATTGGTAACCCATACATAGATGTGGTACTCCGTTAAAGGGTAGTTGGAATAAACATAAAACACACTAGGTTCCCACACATGAGACTCAAAATTATAATTATTTTAGGATGAGTTTACCTGAATGAAGGATCAGGTCACGCTTTAAAATGTTTTAGAATCATTCATGTACACTAGTGTTAGGGTCTAGTCACACTTACGTTACTGATGTTATCTAACCTTATTTGATAGAGTAAACCATAATCTGAGTATAATCGTAACCTGAAAATCCCTACGATGATGTCTTTCCTTAATGTGATGATTCTTATATGAAATACTCACATTAGAAAATCTCATCTTACATTGTCAATCATTAGGGAGGACCATTACGTGACACTTAACACAGGATGACCTACATGAATGTTGGAATCCAATATCATGAAGCTGACCTTGAAAATACGTTGAACATAACTTTTTTTGGAATCTAATTTCCATTATGTGAGTATAATGACCACTTAAAAACCTCTGAAAAACTATAATTTTCTATATGCTACTATCAAATTAGATTTATATAGGACAAATGATCCTTACCTTCAAATAGGCATCATATTTTATATAAGGGTAAAAACACTAAAAGGAATTGAATAGAAAATAAGATTTTAAAAAATTTAAATCCATATTATTAAAAAGAACATTAAAAAATATAAATTAATTGTATAAAAAACCATTTTAAAATACAAATTTAAAATGACTAATTCTCCACAAAACCTGCAAATCACATTGAGAAAATTTCCTTTACTCAAATATCTATGATTGATAATGAAAAAGAGAACATTGGAAATTCAAGCTATTAAATTAGATAACTCTCAATCAAATGTCATCCTAAAAAATTAAAATAATATTATATGAAAGAGATGATTTATCTTAATCAACATAGACATACGACTGACCCCTTTATAATAGGTAAAATATTTCTCCTCCAATGATGACAATACAAAAAGGGCCAATAAAACCGATGGATATGAATCTCAAATGATTAAAAACAACTAGTAATGTTTGTTAGATAGGATTTATATAATAAATACATCTCTCTTTAAATCAATCCATCTATATAAAAACATGGTAGATGGTTTTAATGAAATAAATACTTGGTGTAGTCATCCAATACATTTATATTTAAGAACTATATTTTAATTTCTATTTAATTTCTTTTCTTTTATTTTTAGTATGTTACATCAAACCACACAACCAATTATAATAGCATCCATTATAAAAAATCATCAATAAAAGAAGAAAAATTTTAGTGTTTCACTATATCCAACAATTTAGGATATCCCAAATTGGTAAATAACAAATCTAAATAAACTAAATCTAATTATTAAAGAGAAAATACAACATTATTATAAGATTTCATTTATTTTTAATTTAATACCTTCATTATCTATAATTAAGAATTATTGATACAATAGGAAATTCACATGTACAACTAATCAATCCATGGTATAAAAACTATAAAATAGTTTTAGGATACATTTCATGGATGTTTTTAGTAGATAATTACATGTTTAAATCACACATAATTCCAAAAAACTCATAAAATTCACCTCATTAACTTTAAGATGTTGTTTTTCACAAAATTCTTATTTTTTTTAAATCATCACTTTATTATAACATGTTTATCATCTGTGATTTATGCTTGTACAAATAATACCATAATAAACTATATAACAAGTTTAAATCATGTAATAAAAATAAAACCCATCATGATTAGCATGACTTATTCAATACTTAGTAAGGTACATACTTTAAAATTATTATATTATAAATTTTCTAGGCACTCAAATATAATTTTTCACTTGATGTTTACAACAACAAGTTCTTCGATAACACGACTTAATAAATTTATCCAAGAAAAAAAATTAAATATCCATAGTTAATTCTCATATATATTTTTTGTTGACATATTATATTTAAAATCATATAATGAAAATTCATATTTAGAAATTAAAATATGAAATCACATTCAAGAACCCATTTAAGAAATATTTGATTAATTATTATTTTTTAAATGAAAAACCATTTTTCTTAAAAAATATTCAAATGAACATCTAGTATTTCATTAAAATAACTATAAAAATAATCTATTTGTATAAAAGTATTCATTTTTTTATAAAAAATATCCTACTATCAAATTACATCAATACCATAACGAGCAATAACAATTCAAACAAACAAACCAATCCATAATTGGAAACCCATCAAGGATAACACCACACTGTACAAATAACATTTTAGACCTTCTTAATCATTATATAAAATCCAATAATAGCCTCATTTCCCATTATATAACAATATATTAACGCTCCATATCTTCTACCAACCATGACCATGAAATTAAAACAATATTAACAAATTAAATCAGAAAAACCCATCATTATTTTAAAATAATCATTCACCATAATAGTATTTTCAATTTATAAAAGACCACAGTGTCTAAAAATAAAATCACTACAAAACTGAAGGAATTTTAATCAATATTTTACATCACCAACATTAAATTATTATATATTGTGGAATGATATTAAAAAATTAATCCAAAAAAAACAATAACTACTAATATATAACAATATATTACTTTAGAACATTGTGTGGGTTATTTTATGAACTATGTGTTGAGACGACATGAGAATTGAAGGCCTTGAGAGTATGAAATTACTTATTTAAATATATTAAATATTTTTAAATATCAAACCTACATTTTTTTTCCTGAAAAATTGGAAAAACAATTAAATGAAGGATCAAATAAGAAAATTTGGCCACTATTGAGTTTAACGCATGGGTTTTACCCTATGCACGACTTATCCTTGGAGCATATCATAAATTTTGGTTGATTTCAGGTGTCGATTGATTGTTAAATAAATAAAATAAGTTATTTATTTTATTTCATTTATTCACCAAGACCTAGAATGGTTTATAAATACATAGTTACGATCAATTTCTAGGGTTATCCACATAAGACAAAAAATTGGGAGATATAATTGGAGGAGAGTGTTCTTAGCATACGACATCATATCAAGTCTGGATCAAACATCCTAGCACATCAGTATTTAAGGATCTAGCTAATAAAAATGATTTTGAATTTTTTTTTCATCAGTGATCTATCCATATGAAGGTGAGATTTTTTTATATGGATTTATAAAAATTTTCTTATCTTGTGAAAAATAAAAATTAAGAGAATAAAATATTTATTTGTGGATCAATCTTATTTGGGGTACATGTTTATTTGTGTGGAATTTGGGAGAAACTGTATATTTGTTTTGGGTCAAAATTCATCATTATAACATTAAAAAATTGAGGTTAACCCAAACATTTCTGTGTTTCATTCCAATTTTCATTTCATTTTTTAACCCACTTCTCTTCATGTGACCATCACCAGGGTTTTTTTGGACATGTTTCTTAGTGCAACAGATTGATACCACAGATCTAGGAGTATATTGATGATGGGAAGAAGAAAAAAATGGCGGATTAGAACTTGATAAGATATTTTCATGGGATTGTTTATGTGTGGATATTAGGAGATTAGATAGTGGGTTTTTCCATGCTATTTTATGGCCATATTCTTTTGACCAATGGTGGGATTTCCTAGTCAGACCAGTTCCTTTCTTGTCAAAATGAGATATGTTTAGATCAAATGGAATAGGCATGGACAAAAATATGAAAAGTAGATATAGTATTCTAGATAATTCCAAGTTACACAGTGTGTAATATAGGAATACACATAGTGTGGGTCCCCCTCTGCATTACATAGTTTTTGTGCAGAGATAAGCATCACATTCCATGTAAATGGGCCTAGACACACTATGTACTCAAACACAGACAAAAGAGTAGTATATGTTTTAAGGGTAGAAACTAGTTCTTAATTGAAAAACCATGTATGTATAGTACATGTCATGTACTCCTTCAAATAAGGTATGTATCCCTCATAATATACTTCATGGAAATGTCTCATTAGGTATATTCCCTTGATCAAGCCTCTAAGGGATTGGAAAAAAGTCGCATCATATACATAGGATGGTGATCCCCTCTATGGATCTTCTGTCTTGGGTAATATTATCAAAATAATTACATTAGGCCAGGA
This sequence comes from Viscum album, assembly GCA_963277665.1. NCBI lineage: Eukaryota > Viridiplantae > Streptophyta > Magnoliopsida > Santalales > Viscaceae > Viscum > Viscum album. The sequence goes on from OY728145.1 coordinate 399,210,498, forward strand.
TTAGGATCCTCTATCATCATTATTTCCCCTGGTGGGTTTCATGGTATCATCATGACCAACACTACATGGAAATCCAACCCCTACTTAGTGGTTTAAATCATACTAGGTTGTTGGTATACCACATGGACTTGGGTGAGATTCCCATATGTATATCAATATCTTCATACTTATAACATGTATTTCATATAGTGAGACCCAACGATCATGAATTCATAGATAGATTCCATCAATTCTATTTGAACATTGGAGTTTTTTTCTGTCAGATGAGTTTTACAAGTATCCTTCAAACATGAATCCTAGTACAACATTACGATTGTGATATTACCTTGAGACTAGTTATCTACTATGATAATATCTGGATTTTCATGTTATATATGTTAATTTCGTATACCTATGAAGAGATAACTGTTATTCTTGTTGTTATATTCAGGTGATTTTGGGTTTTAATATTGGTTGTTATTATAATCACCAATGTATGGGATTATCCTACACATGTAATGTCTTATACATACGAATGAAATTTTTATAGAGTTCTAGATGGACCAGGTATTAGTGGATCTTCGTGAGAAAGATTAGCTAAGAAGTGGTCTAGTGGTTAAATTGAAAATAGTTCACTCATACTACATAGGATTAACTTGTTAATAGTTTTATTTTTGGGATTGTATTTGAACATTCTACTTTCCAATAATTGTTGTCGTGTTATGACTGTGGGATTTAAGATATATGCATTCATGGTTATTTGTATCTTTTACATTTCAACCTTTTATGGGAATGGAGACATGAGCGTGTGTACTGGAACATCATGATAAGGTATCACATGTGTGTGATATGAAAACTTGTCGTAGGATTCCCGGTCATGGCCAATTGGATGTGGGATTGGGTTAGTTGTGGTTCAGTCCCTACTAGTTCGGGTTGATATAGATTGGTATTAGATGAGTTATTTCTACTATGTGACTAGTGTCTATGAGATTGATTTTGGGGAAATAATGATATGTGGTCCGAGTTCATCTTTCAGGATGGGGACTCTGATGTTAGTTTGGTATTCGACGTATTCATTCAATTGTACATTGACTACCTACCATTCGAATTAGAACATATTTACACTAGTTGTAGGAAAAAAATAATAATAAATACATCATATAGGAATAGTATGTGGATTCTATGTCATTTTATTTTCATCTCTCATGATATACCCATTGACCATGGTCATCTTGTATACTTCAAAAAATTCCTCCATGATGTTTTCCAGCAACGATTATAAAGTAAGACCATGAGGTTGATCCCCTCAAAGGTAATGAATTTATGTAGGGAAATAATCAAGTGGCTTTAACTTCAAGCGGTGGACAAGTTTCACCACCAACATTCGAGATGAAAATTGTATCAACAGTACTAAAATATGAGGTGTGTTGGATGAGCACACTCTATGATTTCTAGCTACAACAACCCCTAATGTTCCGATTCAAGTTTTTCCCCTAGTGATGTGATAATTTCATCATTTTATGACACATGTAGATAATATGGTGGTCTTGATAGTGATCATTCTCCATGGATCTAAAAAAAATGATGGGGCTTAGTGAACTACCCAAACAATGAGGTAACATATTCATGGTAAGAGTTTGAAAACATGTTCATAGAGGTATTTCATCCAGGTACATTGAGGGTTATTCAAATCCAAAATGTTCTACAACTTCAATAGGGTAGTATGATTGTGGATGGGTATTCACCGATGTTCACCAACCTCTCTCATAACTCGCTGGATATGGTGTATGGTCAGTTATTTCCAAATATAACCATTGAGTGAGACTAATTTTAGGCATTTGAGACAATATGAAGGATCTATCCATTTATATCTATAATCGAGTTCTATATAATTCTCTGGTTGTCTATAGTTTCTTGGATGATCAGATTCCAATAGTTTGTGATGATAATATAAACCTAGGGGTAGAGACTATAGCTAGAGGAATCCAATAATAGATGCTAGGACCCAAACATGTGATATGTTTTAGGAGGTGGTCACAAGATATATGGTATATGGTTCAGGTCTCATAGGATGTATCTAGTTAGCATAGGGAGAGTAGGTGCAACTCTAGTGATAGTAGGGAACATATCACATGGTATTATCAGACCCACCATATGGCTAATAAAGAGATAGTGGATGGGCCATCTACGTAGATGCTGCACAGGGAACTGGTAGGACCCTAGGGCCACAAACATGGATGAGGTTATGGGAGAGTAATTGGAGGTGACCAATGTTATGACTTTTTACCAGCACCACCCCAGGATAGTCCATGCTAAGTTTTGGGAGATTGGGGAGACGGGTGAGGATAGCTACAATAGGTCAAGTATTATGGCCAAGAAGCACTAGGGATGATGCAAGGTATGACTAGTGTCTTTTCCACTATTTTAATAGTATTAATAGAGCTATGTGTGAGTCATTACTTTATTACAACATTTATGGTTTTAGAATTAGATTTTATAGTTGAGACTTTGTCTCACCCCTTGAATGTGGGGGGAAAGAGTGTATTTTAGGATCTATTTATATAATCAATGATTATTTATGATGTTATAATAGGTATGAACTATTTTTATATAGTTCATGACCAGATAGACTATTGTTGGAAGTGGATGTAGTGTGTCCAAACTAATGGGATTAGTTTTCCTTTACGGGTCAAAAGGAAACCCATGTTGATCAGTATTTACTCATGTATATGAGGGTTTAGCTGATTACACACTAGTTGGATAGCATGAACCTAGGTGTATTGGATACTAAAATATTTTCGTTTATTTTAGTGGTGGCAGTGTACAGGTATGTATTTCTGGAGTAAATTTGAAGATTACCTCCCCACCGAGAGAGAGAATTCTCTTTAAATATAAACAATAGGAAGAACCTCATTTATATGAGAAAATATCAGATAGCTCCAGAAGTGATTTACCAGTTGAGGGTGTAGTTGGTGAACTTGTAAGAAAATTTATTTGTAATACCAAGTGTTTCACACTAGGAAGCCTTAGTGGTGTCACTAAGAAGTATGATTGGATCACGAGGTTTTGTATGGATTACAGTCACCTGATCCAGGGGACCATAAAGAATATGAATCCACTACCACATATCGATGTCCTCATTGATCATTTGTGAGGGTCATGGTGGTTGTTAATGATTGAAATCAAATCATGATATCATCCATTGTGAGTATGGGATGAGGATATACTGAATATGAAAATCAAATGTCTATACAGTCACTATGAGTACTTGGTGGTTCCCTTTTGCATGGAGAATTCACAAAAAGTGATCATGGGACTCATGAACCCGATCTTTCATCCGTCCTTATATTGTTTTATAGACAAGTTGATTAATGATATCCTAGTGTACTTGGAATCTGAGGATGATCCTAGATATACACTGATAACACCAACATTAAAAGAATAATTTTAGGTATCAATTCTTGATTCCGGAGGCCCATATTTTTAAACATGTTATCTCAACATAAAGTGTTGTAGTGGACCTATTTAAGGTCGATGTAGTGTGTGTTCGGGAGCCACACAAGTGCGTGATTGAGGTGAAGAGAATACATTGGTTGGTAGGATACTATCAAGTATTTATACCCAATTTATCTTGTGTATCATCTAAATGGATGCTTTGACCTAAAATGGGAAGCATTTCATGTGGATGATGAGTTATTAATGGGATTTTCTAGAGTTGAGCATGATATTGATGCGTACTCCCATCTTGAGTTTTATATAGGAGGGTATTGAGTATGTAGTGTTTTATGATGCAGCAATAACTGGAATTGGTTGTGTTATGATATAGAGACAGGTAGTGATTGCCTATGGTTCATGTCAATTAAGACCACATGAATATCACTAAGCAACCCATGATCCTATATAAGTAGTGAAAATAATCGCACTAAAGGTGTGGCAACACTACATGATGGGTAAGTCATTTAACATCTATCTGACATTAAGAGTCTCAAGTATATGTTATCTCAGAAGGATATTTACATAACATATACTCAATTACTATATTCCCTATTGGATTATGACTTTTATATTTTCTATATCCTTTCAAAGGATAATGTTTAAGTACACTCTCTCAGTTAGAGATCTTATTCACTGATACCGAGAGAGGAATAAGACTAGTTATCTTTATTCAAGTTATCTTTTGTGGATAAGGATGGTGTTGTTTACTGCTAATAAATGGTTGTTACCCCTTCAATCTTATAGTATGTTTAGGCGGCTGAAATTTAGGATATCGACTGTGAGATTGTACATACTCAAATACTAACTAGACATGATCCTCATAGATTTTATGATGGTGCATAGCTTTGCATTATTTTTATAGGAAAAATGATGGTACCTGTTGTTCTTAGAGGGGATGTGCTGAGGGAGTTTTATAATTCACCATTAGAGGTACATATAGGTGTGGAAAATATTTACCATGAACATTGACATCAATTATTGTTTCCAGGGATGAAGAAATGAGTTCTAGAGTATTTCTATCAATTCTTTAATTTTCAGCATGTTATGATTGAACACCAGGTTCCAGTGACTTATGCTCAAACACTTATGGTGCCAAAGTGGAAGTGGGATGGAATATCCAAGTACATTTTTATGGGGATTCCACATATGTTTAGAGGAAAGAATTCCATTTAGGAAATCATATAGTAACTCATCATTTCAACCCATTTATTAGATATTCAAGAGTAGAGTTAAATAGTGATTTTGGGGATCCTTTATGTGTATAATATAGTTCGAATCCATTTAGATATATTGAAGATCATTTATGACTGTAATGATCACTTAACATCTCATATATATATGTAATGGAAATATTCTTTTAATGAGATAAATATTATTCTTGGTTCTATATGCTTTGTGATTTCAGGTTGTCTAACTAGGTATTCTGAAACACACCTCTTCATGGGAATTTCCTACACATGTCATGTATTATGCAGATGATATACCTTTTAAAGGAGACCTAATGGGAAAAATACCAGACAGAGATGAGTAATCTAGATAGAATGTTGTGTGATCTATTAGTTACACTGACAGAAATTTACCAATAAATCATAGGTTGTACATGTCTTAGTTTCAATTTGTGGGTAATTATTTTCCCCTCTTACTTTAAAATATTTTTTTTCATACTCTGATTGTGGGATTTTAGATGTATGCATGCATGGTTATTAGTTTGTATTTCATCATTTTATAGGCATGGGTATAGGTGTGTGTGTGTGTGTTTATGTACATTAAGATAAGGCCACCCATATTTGTGATATTCCTACTCCGTGTTGGTTGCCAGCCCAAATACTATTGGATGCAGGTTTGGGGTAGTTTCAGTTCAGGCCCTGTTGGGTAGGATCATTACAACAATTGTATAAAAATAGAAATGTAAAGAACAATAGAAATTTATCACTAAAACAATATAGAAATTACCATCCTAAATTTTATTAGGGGAACACTATAATTCAAAGAAAATCATATAAATTAATAGTTCTAGAATATATTCTTAGAAAAATTTATCTACACCTCAATGTGATCCATCATCAAGTGGTATTTTAGAAGGAAATTGTATTTCTAAAATTTATATTATAGTATTTTTATCATTATTTGATCTTTAATAATATCTCCTTGAAATGATTTCTGACATGGATTCAAAAATCAACACAAGTTAACTTTTAATTCCTTATGTTTCACATATTGAATTAATTATTTACCAGAAAAATTTACCTCATGAATAACATGAATTGAAATTAAAAAAGTTATTCAAATTTGTACTCATTTCATTCATCATTACTTTCATTCTAAAATAAAAAGTAATTAATAATTTTATTATCAATAAGTACTTCTATTAGGGTACATGAGCAACAACATGAAATTAATTCAATAATTAATTATGACATGATCATTATACAAAATAATTATGTAAATAAAAACTGTGGGAACTATAATAAATTACACAAACATATTAATATTAGTTATTATTTGTGTAGTTAAATTATCTATTTTTGTAACATTAAAAATTCTCATTTATTTTTCAATAACACATAATGGTATGTAAACATTGTTTAACCTATCACACCTAAATAATTTAGTAACGTAAAACATTATCCATAATTAAAATTGAAGAGGAGTGTTGTATTCATTCACTTGTTATAAAAGTGATTATAAATAAAAGATAATTATGTTTTAATAAATAATAAACAAATAACAATATTCCTACATGATAATAAATTCCCATCATATGTATAATATTTATCATGAGTGGAAGGTAACACATTTCATAGAACCTTCTAAAATATTTTAAAATATTATATGATTTGATGCCGAATAATACATTTCCACATATCAATATTGAATATAAAAATAGAAACATATTTTAAAAAATTATATTAAATTTCAGTAATTACATATAACTATAACACTCAGAGAATTCTTTACTAGTAATTTTAAACGTCATAGAAGTTGATCAAAATGTTTCCCACATCAATAATAAAAAATGAATTCCTTTAAAAAATTTGTTATAGAAATAATGGTGATAACAAATCATGGTTCCAATAAAATTTTAATTGGATAGAATATTATTTTTTTCACTATTTTAATATCCCCTTTAAGGTCAAGAAATAAAATTATATGGATAAAGAAAATTTATTATGAAATATAGTATGGTAATATAATCATTGAAACACATGTATGATATAAAATGAAAATTCCAATGGAGATATTCACTATGATTACTGTATGTCCATATGATATATTATCTAAAGTGATTATACAGTCACCCATTAATTTAAACATGTTTTTAAATCCCATGAATCAGTCAATAAGGGCCCCTAAATATTTTTTTTCTATCCACACTCTTTAGACTATGTCTGATGTTATGGTTGTGTATCATGAATTCCCTACCAATAAAATGAACCACTTGTTATTAAAACTAATATCAATCATATCTCTCATCTATCCACTATCATACCATTCACTCACCAACCTCTAAATAGTACCACTTCTTGTATGGTAATGAAGAGATGTTGTGATCTCCAAATCCTTCCTCTAGTAGGCCATTGTATAACAACTGGCATCATGGGTATAAAAAAATGGGAGGCATTACACTCTAAAAAAATTTATGAACAATATATAAAAGTATATCTACCTATAAACAGGAACAAATTTCTTCTATAAAAACTAAATTATATATTTCAAAATTTTACAACATGTAAAATGCATAAAATTAGTAAGAAACATTCGAGGAGGGACTTAAACTCCATCTAAACTACCAAATCTATCAATGTTACCTAAAAAAAGCTCTAACTCTAGGGATTAATCTTGAAAACCCTTAATAAATGGTGGTTGGGGGGGATTTGTTTACTATGTAGGATACTCCTTCAAAAAAATCACTATTCATGTGAAATTAATATATTATTATAATTAGTAAAAACAACCATGAATAGAAATATAAACATAATCATGATGAAAATAAGGCATACAAAGAAAAAAAAATAACATTATAGGCCATAAATCCCTTTCCTATTTCATAAAATCCTCAACCAACCCCCCAATATCATTAGAATAATAAAACCCAAAGTCATAAACCCAAAAGAATCCATTACAATAACCACCCCTCTTCCTCCTCTAGGATTAGTAATTTCTTATAGATCCAAACTCTCAGTTCATGGGTTAATGTAAATAACAATGAGGGAAATTATATTGGAAAACCTTACTATGACTAATTAAGTATGTTAAAAATATAATGAATTTATTCACAAACCTCAACCACGTTCCAGTTCCAACTACAAGATACATCTGAATACTATTACATCCCCCCAATCGTCTATCACATACTACATCACCTAATGGACACTATCACCCAATAATATATATCAAAAATTTACTTTACAACCACATAGAAATTTCAAAAACATAATAAACACAATTTATTATGGTAATTTAGACATAATGTAAATCATTATCATGCCCTCCACATTCCATGTATACCCCCCACAAATCCACCATTAATTACCTTTACCATCACCATCAGTATACCACCATTGAGAAATTCCACCAGTCAAGCCATTATCACCATATTATAACTATTTTATTATGTTATCATGAACATATTGTGGTTCAAACTCATTTTTTACCCCTACCGTTCATGACCCACACCCTGAAACATTACAATATTCCCATAAATTACTCACATAATATCATTGAAAATAAGAAACAATATATCAGGAGGGAAATTTCACTACAAAATAACAACATAAATAGGATAACCATGTCATTAGGAAAAAATACCAATATAACCCCACCTTTCCACATTACATTTATCCCCAATATTTTTGAATTCTTATCCTCATTTGATTTATAATTCTTTAATTGATGAAAAAATAATTCTGAAATCATTAACTCCCCATGGATCATTTTAATTGCATCCTTTAATATTTACATTATAGTTGTATAATACTCTTATACAAACCATATTTATATTAATATAATTGGGATACCCATAAATGAAATATTTGATTTTCCAAAAAAATTATTCATCATTATTTCAAATTCAGGGAACTAATAAATCATTATAATCTCACCATCTATTCAAATTGTTTATCATGCCAACTAAAATCTATTTATTTCAAAATAATATACAATTTAATAATAATCCATTAAACACTTCATCCCTTTATTTATTATTTATTTAAAAAATCATTAAACATAATTCTATAAATAAGTTTCATTTAGATTTTAGCTTACCCATTACCTTCTCAGTTTTGCAGCATCCCACAATTAAGAAAATACAATTATTTAATTTCTTCTCACAACCAAGTTTCATATTACATCTTTTCTTCTTATCCCAAACGATTGCATTTAGAGTCTACTTATCAACGTTTGAAATCAACTCATCAAAATGTTTCATCCAATTTGTTTAAGTTGCATATTAATTCATGAATTTTATTGTTAACAATTTATGTGGATTGATTCCATCATTTAATTACAATAATAATTCACAATTTCACTTGAAAGAAGTATAATAACAGTCAAGGGTCTCTATCAAATTTGATAAACATTAAAAAATTGGATTTTAAAATTTAGAAGTCCTTAAAAACAAAGTCATGTTAGGGTTTCTATGCAACTTTGATCATATCGTTATTAAATATACATTACTATAATATTATTCATGAACATGGTTAGATATGTATTGATCATCCAGTCTTGAGAGAATACATGAAATTTTAAATAATCATAAGTCTCTAATTTAAAAAAATAACAGATTACATTTCATGGATATTTCCCAAAAATATGAAAACTATCCTTTATTAATTAATATTAGTTTTATTTTTTATTGACTTCACATGCATGAACATTTACATATTCTATAATTTATGAGAGAATTATGCATGTAATGAATTATATTAATTATCTTCATAATAAATATGAGAACCGTAATTTTCAATTAACATTTCCTTATTTTTCATAAAATCTAGCTATAGGATCAATCTATAAGAATTATGGAATTTTATAAAAATTAAAGGATTACTCATTTATAGAAGGCATACTTTTTGAAAGTAATATTTTAATGAACTTCATGTGTTCTATATAACCTCATTATGTTGTAATAACTTTCCCTAATGTATGGTTAGGCTTACCCAAATTATGGATGGGGTTACCTTGATGTGAGTTTTAGAATCTATCTTGTACACTGATGTGAGGTTCGAGTAAACCTTTTGAGACTTATGGGATATACCATTACATGAAAGAGAATATCCTTAGATGAGAATTACCATTACATGAAAATTCCGATGGTACTAGTTATATATGACATGAGGACACTAATGTAAACCCCCCATATGATAGAACTGAATTACTATGATTTTTGATGGGGAAGACTATCATGGAATACAAAACACATGGTAATCTATGTGCATGTTTTACTCTACCCTCACATAGATAACACTAACATAAGTCTGATCATATATTTACATATAGAGTTAATTAAATTACATGATCTTAATGGACTTTATGTCATATAATATAAACATGAATTCCCTTTACATGAATCCTGATTGACAAATAAGTTGGTTGGATGGGTTTTACCATCATGAATATAAGGAATTCTTCGTAGGGGTAAACAAAAATGATCCTGAGATTCCAAAAAAAAATTCAATGTATCAATATATTTAACATAAAACCATCTTTTCAAAATTAACATTTAAAATAAAAAATTTTCATTTATAAATTGTAAAACCATTTTTAAAACAACATTTAAAATGAACAAAATTCCCCAAACCTCTGAATCATTGGGGAAACACCCTCAGACACACCAATTTATAAGAATGCTAATTGAATGTGGGGAATGTAAAATGTGTAAAATTATAATAGATATCTATCATATTTAAAAAATCTATTTCTTTTCAAAATATATTTTTTAAAATAAATTAATTTCATTGATAAAATAATTTACACTCAACATAGAGGTTTTACGAACCATGATATACTATTAATATTATTATTAAAACATTACTGTTATAACATATCTACTAAATTTTGAATTATGAAAAATAATAAACCCATTTTGAAAATTATGTATAAAGGTTTTGAATAATCAATATATATTTTTCAATAATTACTAAATTTTTAGTAATTCATTTTTATTCAACAATTTTTTTCCAAAAAGTTATTCTTATTTCATTTTATGAAAAAATAATAAAATTATTATTTTTTAATATTTTTGAAAACATATTTCAAAAAAATAAATTTATTTTTTCAATCAACATTTCAAAATTATTCTACTGTTATTTTATATTATAATTTTCTAAAAATTATTTTTACGAAAATTTGAAAATAATGATTTTTATTAAAAATTAGTTTTTCATTTCATGCATTTAAAAAGTAAAATATTTCTTTAATTTTTTTAAAGTAAAATTATTTAAAATGTGTTGTTTTTAAACCAATATAAATAAATTTAATAAAATTCATATTGATTTTTGATATTAAAACACTCTCTACCAACATATATAAGGCCATCCATTCTCCTCCCACAATCACTCATCCAAACCCCTTTTGTTCGACCAGTACATATCCAAATATCTTACATAATTCCCTTCCCACATTATAGAGGCCATAGTTTTATTAGAAAACCCTCCAATAAATGATTTTGTAGTTAAACTAAAGAGGTAATAATAATAATGATATAATAACATTATTATCTCCCATATTCTTAGATAATATTATTTTAATTAAATGACCTACATGTATAACTTATTACATCTTGTTTGAAATGAAACAATTGATTGTTTGTATGGTGGACTACCATCTCACGAACCATTGTAATTAATTTTCCATCACCTCCCATTATAGATAAATATAATAAAGGATTTAACATTAGTATATTATATTTATGAAAGAATATAATTCTATAATTGTAATATAAGATATAACTTATTAATTTCCATTCTGTGAGAATATGTTAATGTCACTCATGTGTACTAGGCACTACCACCTCATGAAGTGATATGATTTGTTTTTTAATTATGCTATATATTAAAGGTAATAAGGGTAAATTTAGTGAATATATGTGATATAAATGACTTAATAATTAATCTAGAAATGTAATATAATATTTATCTTATTTTTACATAACCTGTTGAGAAAATGGATAAATCAATGATTTTAACGTATGGATTAACATCTCCGTGAATGGTGTAATCCATTTTCAATCTCTAAATTTTATTGATTACTATATATATATGTAGTATAATTACATAATTGTTAATATTCTATATTTTCTGTATCTATTACCAATAGTTAAGGTCTGAAACTACCAAACCAAAACATATATGAAAAATGAGGTAATCATTACACGAAACATGATTTTAACATGGTATTTTTAATAAAATGTTTATAAATGGTTATAGGTAAATTAAACATGGTATGATAAATTTTATTATGGTTTTGTAATATATATATTTATATAATAAACCTATAATTATTATATAGGAGGATTGAATGTGTATGAATTAAGTCAAGACATAATGTAAGGGATTACATATCCCATTTCTCTTGGGGAGGAACATGCGATATCCACCACTTGTTTATTTTTTGTGGTGTATATACTACCCTAGAATGTATTTTATGATTATAATTATGAATTTTATTGGTATTTACATATAATAATGTTTTTTATTTAATGGTTAATACATTTTAAATGTTACCAATATGGTAAAGCTTTGTTTGTTATAATCACATTGTTTATAAGGATTGTCTTTTTATTATTATTCCAAGGATGAATTTTTTTGATCCACATCCTAATAATATAAAGAAATTTATTATCCTCTTGTAATTTCATGAAAATAAATTTTCTCTTTTCATTTACCTCTTTTTATGAACTCACAATTTGAAATGAATGTTTTTAAGAAAAACTAACTTTATTTATCTATTCATTTATGTATCATTTCTTTTCCATGTTAATCATTTCTAAATTTTTAATAGAATTATTATAATATTGTCATATGATTTTTTAATTAAATTTTCACCAATGATTAAATTTTGAAAAATGTTTGCAAAGGAATATTATTTTCGTTTTTTGATGAGATACTTTTGAAATTTTTCCAAAATTATGGATGGAATATTTTTTCAATGTGTACGAAATGATGGGTATTTTCCACTCCCAGTAACACACCATATTCTATAGCTTAATTTTTAATTTTCAAATATTATTTTAAAATAAAATTATTTCAAATTATTTATGAACATTTGGTTTTAGAAAAAGTTATTTCCAAAGTGAAAAGGATATTTTCCTCATGAAATGTTCCAAATGATCATTTAGAATAGTTTTATATCTGTGATTACATTATTTTACATTACATAATATCTACCAGGTTTATTATTGAAAGATAACATCCATATGAATTATATGGACTCTTTATGATTATGATAAAGTCGTCTTCATCTAAACCATTCCTATTTTTCATGGGCAATTATATGATTAATTTTTGATATTATTTTGAAACCCATTTCTTTTCTATGGGTTTTTATATTACTAAATTTTTATAAGTCCCATTTTATATCTTTAGGTTATGATATGATGAATTTTTTATGATCTTTTGGAAAAACAAATTATGTATTATATTATGTATGGGTCCTATATATCCATCTAATACATTTGGAAATGATTTTAATCTCATGAGATAAACTATATTGGAATGTGGGGTGAACCTTGCTCATTAACGAACATTGTATAATATGATATTTTGGAGAGTGAACCTTGAATGCTATGATTATTTGGAGAGTTAAACCATTCCAATGTGATGGTTTTAGAAACGATCCTTTACTACTAAGGAAATGATTTTCTATTTTTATTTGTATGCCAAAAATCTATGTGTTATTCCAATGTTATTATATCATGGCTTCTGTATGTTTATTTCATTATTATTTATGCATTTTTGACTTCCGTGATTTATGATATAACTCATGCTAATGATCTATGATATTAAAGTCATGGATTTCAAATAATATTCTATTATTATCATACCCTTATACTCAAGTTATGTTGAAATATGCCTTGTTTACCCTTAATGAGGATATATCCTCACCCTTTATTATGTTTATTTTCCTCAAGTTATAAATAATGGTACTTTTTATGGAATTTATATGAATAATGGAGATAATGTATCACTCATATGAATAATTTGTTTATGTATCCATGATTCAAAAGGAACTATACCTATAAGATTTTGGTGTAGACAATTTATTTTGTAATTTATACCCATATATTAATATGTATTATATATATATATGAAAGTTTGGATCTATACTGTTGGAATTATAGTAATGTTTAATTAATCATTTGGAAACTAGTATGTGAAAAACAAATTAAGAACCATATTTATAATTATAATTATTGGAACATATCTGGGAATTTTTGTGATGGATAGAGTGATTTGTTTATATGAAATTATATCTCTATATGGATACTACAAGTGGATGTGGCTCCGATAGAGCTTTTCGTAAGGGTAATAACTCTAAAAATGGTGCATTGAGGTAGAATGGATCATCACCTGGGGCATGATAATGGACCTCTCTGCACAAATGGATTTATAATCCTAGGGGATATGTATTAGAAATATGTAATCAAATTATGTACTATCATTATGTATTTGAATAATAACCATGAATAACATAGGTGAAGTATACAATGTCATTTATTGAAAATTGGGTGTCATGATTTAGAAATACTATAAGTAATTTTCCATTATTATGTTGTACCCCACTATGATTATTATTTCTTACACAATTATCTCTAGTTTTATTCAATGGATAGAACCTAAAGGAAATATTTCCATCCTAGATCAAAATTTTATTTCAAAAGAGAAGACATCAAGACCCAAACTAAGGGGGCAGAAAATAATGTAGGCCAAGGGAATCCCCTATGACCAGGTTCAGACCCTCAGAATTGAAACAATTTAAGGAGGTAAAATGATTAATAATGGAACACTGATCCGCCCCAGTGGCAAATGATATGAAGCCTTCTTGCCCTCAGGCCATGTATGGGAAACTCAAATGTTGGATCCAAGAAGTACTCTGCATTTACGAACAATGTTGGAAATAGACCAAGGTGGTGAACCTTCCCCACTTAGAGAATTATGAAGGACAGTGGAATCAGTTTCCACCTCGGATACGACCAGGTTCTCTTAATTGAAAATGGTCAGCCCGGTGAGCAGTGATTTGGCCTCAGCCTGAAGAGAGGTTCCATTACCATAGAATGAAGAATAGGCCATAACCACAGTACCCCGGGAACCTTGAACCACACCCCAACTATCATTGTACCCATAACATAAGACCCATCCAAATTTAAGTTTAATCTAGTACCAGGAGGGTTCCAGCAAACCCAATTCCCCGTAGGCTTGTCAAATCAAGGGAAAGGTTGGGTCATAACTTGAAGAAACTGCAAAGAGGGAGCACCCTGACAACTGGAGATGAGAGAGACCATGTATGCCAAAAAAAGAGAGTCCTTATAATGGTGGAGCTCTCCAAAGAGCCTTATCCATCGAATCTAGCCATATTTCTAGACTACCAAAGACTCCAACACCCGACATTATAGATCACCACCTGATCCATATGATCCTTACCATCCTCCAATGCACAATGGAACCATCTTTCAAGGAAAGGGGCATCCATGAGGTCTATAGAGGATAGGGCTATTTGGTCTCCAAAGGCAGACCATATGGTATGAGTCCATTCCCCTTCATGAAATAGATGCTGAGAACTCTCTTCCAGCATATTACTACAACAATGGCATCGGGAGGCCATCCTGATTCTAAGCCTCTGGATATTCTTGTCGGTGGTTGTTTATTGATTCCGGATGCGCCAGGAAAAAAAATTAAACTTGGCAGGGATCTTTTTACACCACATAACCTCATTCTATCTCCCATGGGATGCCTGTTCAGAAGACATCCTATAAGAATCTCTGGTTGTGAAGACACCCTAAGAAGAGGGATTAAACACACATTTATTCGGTTCAACATTGATGATGATGGCCTCAAGAAGATCATGTTGCTCCCCATCCAGAACCGCTTTCATAATCCTCAGATGGAGGCTTGCTTCCCTTACTGAGATCAGAGGCACATGGCACGCGGGGAATCCAAGAACAAAGCCTACCAAGTTACAGCTCCAAAAGGAGATGTCCCATGCACCTACTAACCAATGGGAGCATTGAAGAAGCGACTAAACTAGAGGATAGATAATCGAACAGATGGGAGAGACTTGGTCCTTCACCGCCTCCATTTTGCCGCAAATTAATGACATGGGACTTCCACAAAGCATTTGATCCTCAATAATTTTCCACGTGAGTTTCGCATGCATGCAATGAAGCATGCACTGTATACTCCTCACATTGAACCCTCAGCTGTGAAAGGGTCTGGCCAACCTATCCCACGAAGCCCAATGACTCATTATTTGTCCTTAGAAGCCCAAGACATTAGATGTATCATGACAATATTATACATAATGAAATTAATATTGATCAATTCTTTAGAGTCTTGAAACCAACTATTTAGTGGGAATTGTCTATAATGGACTCTAGTAGCTATAAATAAATCTCTCATTGTTCTATCACAGTAAAAATAAATATTGCATTTACTCATAAAAAACATAGTTTTCATAAGAAATAAATAATGTGATTTCAATGAAAATATAAAACTAATATAGAAAATAATATGATCCTTAGATTATTCTAATTGTGTGGAATAAAACATGGGAGAGATTTTATTATTGGGGATGATAAATGTTTTAATTGGGGAAAGGAAGGTCATTTGAAAATTGAATGCCAATGTGATGGGAGTAAGTTATCTAATGATGAAAATAGAGATAAATATCCATTGAATAAACCACCCACACTATAGTGTTTCTAATTTAATGATCACGGAAATTATGCTAAAATGTTCATAAATATGAAGGTTAATGATGATGATTAATGTCATCAACCTCTTATGTTTAGAGATAATGTTTAATCTCATGTGATCAATATTTATAATAAGGGATATAGTAATGATGTGGCTAAATGTACACATTCTATGCACCATAAAACTACTACTGTATTATTTAAATATTTATATACCAACTCTTTTATATTTGATGAATTTTTTAAGGGTGTCAATACGACACTAAAATTATTAGATATATAATTAATAGTTAAAAACTAAAAGGTATGATGATATAAACTTATGTAGAGGATTCATATTTGGTATGAGTTTATTGGATTGAGATTCATGTAAATATTATCATTCTTCGTTTGGTTGTATTTGAAGATATCATAGGCATAGATTGGATTCCACTACATAAATAAGACATCAATATCTGAGGAGGGGAAGTCACATTTCATATATGAAACCAACCTATGGTCATATATCAGTGCGATTATAGATATAAAAATCATATTGTGATCATAAATATTGTATGGGTTTTTATTACCATTAAAATGGTCATTATCTTATATGATTGGGGAAATATCAACATCAATGATATTCCTATTGTATGAGAGTTTGTTGATTTATTTCCAAGAGTGTTTCATAGTATTCCATCGAAATTTGATGTTGAGATATCAATAGAACAAATACCTAATTCTAAAACTATTTCAATGACTCACTGTAGAATGGACCTGATTGATTTTCATAAATTAAAGTAGTACTCCAAGAGTATATTTATAAGGGATTTATTCATCCATGTCATCCACCATAGAGTGAAATATTTCTTTTTATTGAAAATAAATATGTATTGATGTGACTCTTCGTTGTTTATAGTTAACTAAACAATGTCAATAATGGATAACAAGTATCTTATACCTCATAATGATGAGTTGTTTGATCAACTTCACAGAACTCAATAAATTCCCATGATTGAAATTCATTGTGGATATCGTCAATTGAGGGTCAATAAAAAGGATATAACCAATAATGTATTACAAAAAGGGTATAGACACTATGAATATGTTTTTATTCAATCTAGTCTTACTAATTCCCATTTTATATTCATTTATTTAATGAAATAAATCTTTAGATATTACCTTCATCTGTTTGTGGTAGTATTTAAATACAATATTATTATATATTTAAAGTTCAAGGAAGAGAATGTATATTAATTTAGAATGGTACTAAATACTCAACAAAAGGAGAAAATATATGAAACATTTAAAAAATTGAATTTTGCAACCAAAAGGTTGATTTTTTGAGTCATATAATCTCAATAGATGGTACATCGGTAAATCCATCAAAGATAGAGGCTATTGATAATCAGACCATACCAACCACGGTAAGTGAGATCCAATGTTTGCCTAGTTGTTCTAGATATTATCTTGTCTTTTTGAATAATTTCTCATTATTATGTAATCCACTCACCGTGTTTACTCGTTAGAAAGTTAAGATCCTTTGGAATGATGAAGGTGAGGGAAATTTCATGGAATTAAATATAATATTATTCAGTGAATCTGTGCTTACATTACCCTATAGTGGTGAATGGTTTGTAATCTATAGCGATTCATCTAAGAAGGTATATGGATGTTTCCTCATTAATAATGAAATGGTTATAATATATGCCCCAAAAAATTGATGGTTCATTAGAAATATTACCCAACCCAAAATTTATAGTTAGTAATGGAATATTTTTCATTAATTATATTTATGAATTATTTTTATAGATAAAGAGGTGATATATATACTAATAAAATATTATAAAGTATATATTTACAAATAAAGGGTTTAATATGAACTAGAGACGATGGTTAAAGATGAAAAAAGATTATAACATCTCAATATTTGATTACTCTTGGAATGTAAAATGGTGGTTGATTCTTAGAGTCGAAAGGAACATGCTAGAATATCCATGATGAGGATCACAAGGGAAAAAATATTTTTATATTTTTAAAGGATTGATCCTAAAATCCAAAAGGAATGAGAAAAATCTTATATTTTTCAATTAAGTGTACAACTATTTATACAAGTGGAGATTAAGGAGATGAAGAAGGAAAATATAGTGCTCAATAATAATTTGTGCAATATTCATTAGTTTTGAATTTATTGTGATGGAATTATTAAGTTTAGGAACCATATATGTGTTTAATCCATACCAGATTTGAAGAAAGAGTTTTTAGAGGAATCTCATTGATCTCAATTTTCTATTCATCCCTAATGTACAAAGCTGTATAGAGGTTTAAAGGAGGTATTTTGGTAGGATGATATGAATATTGAAATAATAGATTTTATATCTTGGTTCTTGGTATGTATTAAAGTTGAATATAATAAAGAATATTCTAAGGGGATGTTATTACCAATACCCATATGAGAATGGAAATGGGGAAACACCACCAGGGATTCTGTTTTCAGACTCTCAAAAACAACTACATGGAATAATTCTATATGGGTTGTAGTCAATCAAATTATAAATACATCACACATCATCACTATGAAATAATATTTTTTTATGTATTTGGTGCCTAGGATATACATAATAGAAGTGGTACTTTTGAATGGAGTAAACAATTCCACAGTATCTGATCGAGATCTAAGGATTACCTCTATCTTTTGGGAATGTATTTATTATTCTCTTGATAATTTGTTGAATTTTAGTATAGTGTATCATACTATAACAAATTTATGATCTCAGATAACAATTCAAATCGTAGAGGATAGTCTGAGATCTTATACTATAGATTTTAAAGGAGTTTGGGATCAAAAAAACCTTCTAGTTTATTTCTTTTAATTCTTTTTAACTACATAAAGTATTAAGATGGATCCTAATGATTCAATATATGGAAATAAGTTTATAAATACAACTTATGGGGATTAAGTTGGAGAAATAATTCTATTTGAACCAAATAATGCTGAAAAAATGGAATAGAAAGTTACTAGACAACACATAGTGGAAGCAGAATGTTTTTAGAAAAGTAATGATAATAATCATCAGTGTGATTGGAATTTCAAAATTGTGAGAATTTGTTTTGGGGAATTTGTTTATTGAATATGGAAGTGAGATATAGAAGTATTGGAAAAAATATGCCCCAGGTTTATCAATCCCTTTGAAAATTTTGATCATATTGGGGTTGTAGGTTATCAATTGGTGCTTCCACAAAACCTATGTCATGTTTGTGATTTTTTACATGTATCCCTTAAATTTAAGTACATAAATAATCCATAATATCTACTAAAATGAGATGTCAAACCTCCATTGCATGATCTTTCATATGATGAACAATCAGTGGAGATTCTGGATCATATATAAGGGAACATGTGTATATAATGAGGCAGAAGTATCCTCGCTTTTTGTACCAAAGTGATATAATTTAAATGAAAAGATCTATTTGGGGGGGGGGGTATAATGAAACACCTTGAGTTTTTATGAATATATATTTTCAAAATAATTTAATTTCTTTAGGAGCTTGCATTACATCCAACATCAAGTTTTGACGAACTGTGATATACTATTAATATTATTATGTAAACATTTAAATTATAACCAATGAATTAAATATAAGGATTTTAATAGGAATAATCACATTATAAAAATTACGTATAAATTTTTTAGATAATAAAAATAATTTTATAAATAGGTACATAATTTTTTGAAAATGCTTTATATGCTTTGAAAATACATTTATTTTAAAAAAATTTCTTTTTATGAAAAAATAATAAAATTATATTCTGAAACTTTTAGATAATGTATTTGAAAAAATTAAATAGAATTTTTAAATAAATCTTTTAATAAAATTTTATGTTTAATTTTTTATAAATTTCTTGAGAAGTTAATTTTTTTGATGAATAGTAGAAAATACTAATTTTTATTAAAAATTGCATATTTGATCAATAAATTTACAATTTTCCAACTTTTTTAAAAAATTTAAAGGTAATATTATTAAAATTAAGTATTTAATAATATAATTTAGTACATTTTAATCAAATTAATATAAAATTTGGGTATTAATAAATTCTATAATTAAGAAAATGTTATCTTTGAAAGATATTTTTTCATCTTGTCTTTCAGATTAAATTATAAATTATGGATTTCCACATATGTGAATGGAATTTTGAAAAATAGATTTCATATTTGTAATCATTATAATAAATGTTATATAATTAGGTAAACATAATTTTTTTATTAAAATGAATAGTAAACATAATTTAAATCATTTGCTGAGGATAAGGATAAAATGTCTTTACAAGGGGGTAAACTAAAACGATATGGATCAAATAAAATAAAATCATGTAAAAATAATTTTTGATTAATTTATTTAGACCTTTTGTCATATATAATTCAATAAGATTATATTTTCAATCATTTTTCATTTTTAAAATGTTGGCAGACATTTTCATTTAAAAAATTCCAACTACGTCATCTCCTCCAATTACAAATAGCTACCATCTCATCAATTATTGACACTTCTAAAACCATTTGGTTCTGCCAATACATAACTAAATATATCCCTTAATTGAACCCCCACATCATTGAGTAATTATTTTTATTAAGAAACCTTATTAATAAGGCTTTAGGTGTATGTGTAAAGGTTTTCTCTAATGAAGAATAGGTATGACTGTGTACGAAGGAAGCTGAGACTTAAGGTATGTGATTTACATCTCAAATTTATCTCTCTGAGGTAGTTTAAATAGTCACCACATTTTTCTATTGGTTCATGTATATAATAACCCTGAATTTATTGAATTATTCTTATATAAAATTTTATGGGTTTTTACAAATCTATATATGGTTCTTTCTTTCACAGGGTTTATGATTCAAATGTTAAAAATACCAAAACAGTTTTTATTTTATAATAAAATTATTTGTCAGTATTTTATATGACTACACTTTAAATGATAAACTATTTTTATCCACATATTAATATTTTCATTAATTTTCGTCTCCTCTGGTTAGTTCCTTAAAATACATATGTTCCATTCATTTTCATCTCTTTATGTACTCATGACATAAAAATATATTTTAAGGAAAATTAAACATTAGTTCTCTCTTTTGTTAAAAATACTTTTTCTCCCATGCCCATGTTTTCTAAAAAAATGTAAACATATTTTTAAATATTTTAAAATTATATTTTGAAGGCATTTTTACCCACATTTAACATTTCAAAAAAAATGATTTTAAAACAATCTTATAATTTTTTGAATGAGGTAATTTTTTATTTTTTATAAAAAGTAAATATAATATGTTTTTAAACATGTCATGAATTTTATATTCCACTATCATGGGAACTGAATATTTTAAATATTACATCATAATTTTCAAATAATATTTTCAAATAAAAGGATTTTCACAATGTTTTTGGAATTTTTATTATTAAAAATGTGTTTTCAAATTGAAAAAAAAAATTCATCAATAAATTTCCCAAGTGATTTTTTAAAATAATTTTCCATATAATATAAAATAATTTGATATTAATTAAACTTTATTGGGGATATCATCCATGTATACCATCCATATTCTTCTTTTTATTGATTAGGATTTTGATAATGATATGTTTATGAAACCTATTCCCTTTTCCACATGTTATTCTATAATGAATTGTTGTGATTATTTTGAAACCAATTTATTTTATTTGTATTATTATATAATGAATTGTTTATAATATACATTTAGATTCTATGGGTTATGATAGGATTAATGTTTTATAATACTTTTTAATAAAAATGTATTTATTATGTGATTGGTGGAACCAATATATCCCTCAAAATATTGTGGGTATTTTTTGATATCTTGTGAGATGAACCCGAATTGAATGGGGAGTAAACACAGTTCAATTTGGAACTCAGTCCACTATGACAGTCTTGATATTGAACCCAGACTACTATGATGGTTTGGGGAGTTATATCATTCCACTATGATTGTTTTGGAAATGATCCTATATTACCAAGTAAATTATTTTCTATGATTATGGATATTTCAAAAATCTATGTCTTATGGCAATGTTATGAACTCATCACTCAATTTTATTGACTCCATTATTATTCATGAATTTTAAACTACTAATATTTATTCCAAGACTCATATTTACGATGTATTATATGTAGGTTATGGTTTTCAATTGTTATTCTCTTATTATCACACCATTATGCATATGTAATGTTTATATCTCCCATATTTTCCCTTACTAGTCATACGAGTTGACCTTTTATTTATTTACCTTCACCTAGGTCATAAATAATGTTATTTTGAATTATATGTGTATGAATTGTGAAATTTATGAGGAACAAAGTGCTCGATTTTGTTGTTCACTAATGATTACCTTTTTTATGCATCAGTGTTTCCTAAGGAACTATACCTATACAATTATGGTGATGATTATTAAATTTTGTAATTAAAATTAATTTATAATGATGTAATATATATATATATATATGAGTTTCTTTTATTATGACACATTTTATTGAGAATGAAGAAAATTTAGTAATTTTTTAGAGATGAATGTCTATTTACAATGAGACTCCCACCTATACATCAGTTAGATGAATTAAAGTATCATGGTTACTTCTAATTCAGGAAGGGATATATTATGTCATTATATTTACAAAAATATAAGGATTATTTCACAAGTTTTAATCATAATTTGATTGGTTTAATGAGGAAAATAGTTTGGTATAATAACATGAATAATATTTAGTTTTACCACTATGTAGATATTAAAATTTAATGAAATTTTAGAGAATAATAAAGGAATGAATCAAAGGATTTACCTAAGGATCAAACTCACTTTTTGTGTATTTTTTTAATTTCATTATCAATCACCACCCCAACCATAGTTCCCTATTTCCTAAATTTGTATCATAAAACAATAGAAAAATATGTTACATAAAGTGGATAGTATGTCACTAGTTTGGTTCCTTAGAGATGGCCCATATGTTATCATATACTAAACTAATTTGGATATTGTGAATTCTATTTTCATATGATAATGAAATTAATTTTATATAATTGGGATATTAGAAGATTTTTTATTAAATTTAGACCCTAGGTTGTTATTTTTTTATTATATATTAGTTTTACATTATTATATTTCTTGTAGAACAACATAAAAGTTTTGTAAATTTAAACATACACATTAGAAGTTTTTCATTCCAGGTGTACCCTCAAATATATAATAGTACTGATATGGTTTTTTGTATTATCCCCCATTACCACTCTCATATTCAATAGTTATTTGGTGATGTGTTTATGTGCCAGTGATGTGGTGTGTGGTTTTAGATATTTTGGTTGTATTTATAAGATATGTATATGTTGTTATATTTTTTTATTTAGATACTGATGTTGTTTTTTAGTTATTCTCATAATATTCTTATTTTGTTTTTGTATTTAGATATACAAGGGATGAAATTTTTTGAATGTATTTTTTTATATGTGAGAGAAACTAGATCAATGAGAATTTTGGCGTGCGTTAAATTTTTATTATAATGATCAATACTATTATGTAATTCTACTATATTATATTTTTTATGAGTGGGACTTATTATCCTTGGTATAGTAATTAATATGTTATATGTAATGGGTTTATCTCATAATTTATTCCCTGATGATTTACTATGCTTAACCCACTTTGATTCAAGAGTTTCAAGAGAGAAACCTAGAGACTACACTTATATTCTAACCCATTATTCAATATAGTATTTTTAAAATATATATAATATATTTAATGATTTTAATCTTATATAATTTTTCATATCATGTAAATCATTTGACAAAATAATTTATAATGTAAGTATATTTTATAATGTATTTTAACAAATATATTTATTTCAAAAACATTAAATAACATCAATTAACAAATTCTTATAACCACTGACCTAGGTGACTATGGATATTGAGAGGTATAAAACTAATATCAATTATAAACCATATTTATAGTTCTATTAGGGTCTCTCCATTAACATGGTGTATTTTTTTCCTTTGTCAATAGTTCTTTTGGGGATAATCTATTGACACTGGATGTTGTAATTCTCTCTGTCGGAACAAAACTATCATGGTTTTTATTTCCCGTGACAATATTTTAAATAATTTTTATCTTGAATTTTAATAATCACAATCTATAATATATATCATTATAAAACAGTAATACTATTTCATCTATAGTGAGTTTTTGAAAAATTTTAAGCCAATAGTGGTGTTTCATATGTGTTTCATCAAGTAATACATCCTTAATCAGTCACTATCATTCAAATTATCCCCCATAAAATTGTCTAACCTAATGATCTCCCAACAAGAAATGACATGTAAACCTTTCTATTACATCTATATATCTTCTCCCAAGAGTATCTTATTTAATCATATGTAATAATTTTCTTAGGGATGTAATTATATATATATATATATATTATTCAATAATTTATATTATTCAGCTTCAATTTATGAGGCATATTTTAAATTATAACCAAATTTGGGTGTATTGTTAAGGGATTTACAATGTATTTTGGTATATTAATAAATGAGGACTGTAATATGAATATATTAATTATTTAAAAAATGTAAAATTAAAAACGTTTATTTGATATTTTTTAAGAACATGACTTCAGTTTTATGGGTTCTGAAAATTTTCAATGTTTAGGTTGTTTTATTTTTATTTAATGATTAATGATAGTTGGCTGGTTTGTTTAATCTTTTTAAAAATAAACTACTCATGTTTTGAATATGTTTTATCACATTATTTGTATCATAATATATTGAAGTGTTTTAAAGTGTTTTATTGGATGATACTATTTAAATGTGGTTTTTATCATATTTTGGAAAATTAATTTTTTAAAAGTAATATGTTGGAAACACATTTTTAATTTAACTATTCAGAAAAAAATAATTATTGTCGTTTTTTAACAAATTTTTTTTTCACATATTGTATTTTGAAATTATTTTTGAAACCCATTTCTATATTACACGATGATTGAAACTATGTTTTTGATAGGGTTTTTCTGTTCTTTCATGTGTGTATCAAACACTAGAATTATTTTCAGTATTTTAGTCGAATAAATTTATTATTCATCTATTTATAAATATAATAGAGCATATATTTATTTAATATTACAAACATTATATCTGTTGTTTTAGTGGGTTTAAGGGATTTTTTGAGGATTTATTGTGGATTTACTAACATATGCTTCCATGTATTGTTTTTAAAACTACTTTGATTTTTATTATATATATTTTCATTTTTTATCTTCGAGTTTGGTTAACATATAAATTTTTTATATGGTTTAAAAACCATTTATATGTTTTAAATTGGTGTTAATTATGTAGATTTGAAATATCTTTTAAAAAATAGGTATTTTTTTTGTATGTTACTCATTATTTATTTAGCCAGGTCTATGTATGGTATTATATCCACATGTAATGGTTGAATGTTGATTTGAATATAAGATATTAGAAACCTTTTGGTTTAGATAGAAATAATTTTTTTTCGATTTAACTTATTTATGTTGATCTATTGTTTATCCATTGATATTATCTTTATTTATATAAATATATTTAAAATCAGGTTTTAATAACTATAAATTAAATTTCATAATTAAAATATGATTTCCTTTTGTTATTATTACATTAACATGATAATAAGAATATACTAAAACATTAGTGATTATGAAATATTTGATATATTTTATAGTTATACTTGAGAATGATAGTTTTTCTGAAGGGAGAATATATTCCCTAAATTAAATGGTCCATGTAATTTGAATATCTATACAATTATATTTATTAATTTATATATATTACATGTAAAGAAAAAATTAATATTTTCCAAATTATTTAAATATTTCTAAGTAAAATTAATTCTATGTCTTATAAAATGTGTAATTAAATATATAATAAAAAATGATAAATTACATTAACAATTAATATAATATTTAGAACAACTATAAATTTTATCGTTAGAAATAAATTACATTAAATGTGATTTTGAAATTATATTTAAAAAATTCACAATATTTGTTATTATTTTGATATGTCACATTAATACAAAATGTATTATATATTATAATAGATATAATATAAATTTACAAATTTTAAAAGATAACATAACTATTTCACAATTCATTTTAACATTATTTTTGAATTTTCTTTCATGAATGGTTTTCTTATTATACTAATTTGATCCATATGTTTTTGATTTATTGGAATAATATTGTTAAATCAGAAAGAATTATATTACCGTAACCCTAATTTTTTTCCAAAATAATATTCATGTGTAGTACAACAATAGAAAAAATATTCCAGTGTAAAATGATGTTGAATCAACTAAAATGGATTTACATCGAGAATTATATTTATCATCAACATCCATTTGATTCAAATGGTGACACTTTATGTAGATCAATGTAGGAAGAATTTAATAGGGGTATAAATTTTCCTATTTTTACCCGAATGATTATGTATAGACTATAAGAATTATATGGGAACATGAAGGTACCCTAGCATACCAAGTATAATGAAAAATTACAAGATTCAAATTTCTATTTTGATTAATTCATGGGACAATTAAATATATATTAACTACAACTATGATTGATTTTATCCTGATATTATAGAGGACACACTACTAAGTGATTCATTTATTATAGAAAAATAATACATCAAAACAATGATAATTGGAAAGTTTCGACTTCCATATATTAATATACATGTATGACCAAAATAATTATATTTTTTAGAATAAAAATGAAGTGTAAAATAATTGAAAAAAATATGGTACATCAATATGGAATTATAATTATTATTGAACCCAATCCACTGTAACAAAAAAAGTAATATCTCATATTCCATTGATTTTAATCCTTTAAAAACATTTTATATGAGAAAAAATGAAAAGAAATATGAGATGGAATAAATATGAATGAAATAAGAAGAATAAAAAATTAATGTACCCTGTAGATTGATATTCACGGTAGATTTTTTAAGAAACATAATGTCATTTAATACACCCAAAAAATGTTATATTGGGATTGCCATCTGATATATTTAACCTATTTCACTAGATAAATACTCAACTAAATATGTGGAAAACATCAATTGACATTTATAAAATTTTCCATAAATGTTTATAAATAAAACATATTCAATAATGGTTAAATTAATATTTATTCACAATGATCACGTAAATGATTTTAAAATATAAATAAAATTAATAAATAATGTGTTTAAGGAGTTTCAAATCATCACTATGAAAGTATTTGACAGAATTATAAAGGATTATTTTATGATTTATTATGTATTTCATTGATTTAAATTGGGATCGCTAACATCATACAATGACTTGGATAGTCATTACTTTATTTTCCCACATTCACACTTTCCAATAGTTGGTGGACAAAAACCACTAGGGTTGATGTTGTATACTCAATGACTAAAACAAATGAAGGGATATTGCCCCTTCCATACTTATATTTTTCTATGTATTTTGTTTCCTATGTGTCTCCCATAGATATTAAAAACTTCTTCTTGAATATGGTCCATAGATTCATATTTATTTGGACACTGATTAAATAATTCACGGGATTCCTTACCATGGTAACCACATTTTGATTGAGTGGACGAGTTTGACATGAATTGATGAGGACATTGGGAATCAATATATATATTCCCCTCGAAGATCCATGAGGTTATCTGATGTTTTTATAAATATAATTTTATGTTCAACATCAAAGTAATTCTTTTATCATACTATAAGAAATATTATTCTCCTCAGATCATGAATATGGGGATATTTTCCTATAGAAGCCTAGGATTGTCTAGGAGGAAATTCTATTTACATCAAATGCTGGATTCAATGATCATCACATAAGTAAGAGTGAGAAATTAGCCTCACCACCTAAGGAAAGGGAGTAGAGATTATATGCTAATAACATATTCTTCTTATGGTTATACTTAAAGTCATTTATGCTCATTGCCTATTCCTCCTTAGGTTCTTCACCTAGTTTATGGATTTTTTTACAATGGGAAAAGGGTTACCTTTATTTCATCCCAAAGAATGCCCCTTTCTCCCCACTTGATGAAAGAAACCACATAATCTCATCACTTAAGGTATGACATAGGTTAACATCCACTATGTATGGATCCATATAAAATCATCATATAAGGGAAGAAACATGTTTTACATGAAAATGAGTCTCTATATAGTTTTATATTCAATATAGTATAAGTATATGTTTGGTGATATTTTTGGTATTCCCTATAGAAATGATCATACATTTATCATACCAGATCCCAAGGGGGTATTGAATGATTATGATTACAATATTGAACCTCAACTATGCATTTGATGTATGTTACTATAAATAGGAATAAAAACCCATATAGAGTGTGGTTTGTATTTTTATTTTATATGGTCATAATATTATAGATAGTTTACCATCATGTTGTATGTTTGTTTATTTCATGAAATTGGAGAAAACAAGGGATAATGTATGGATTATACATTGTTTGGGATAATTGAAAGCATGTCTCATTTAGCTTACTGTCGAATATAACATCAATTAAAATATCATATGATCCTATACCTAAGAGTGATATCAGTTTAACACTTAGAAGTGGGGTCAGTGTGAGAGGTGCTTATATATGACTATGTTATACATATCTTTTAATTAGGATCCATAGTATTATATGATTCATATTCTATTATTTATATAAGTGTTGTGGGGAAGAGGGTTTATTCAACTTGTTGTGTGTATGCAATTATCGTGGATGATACAGATTTAGATATATTGGAGGACCATGAAACATTAACTATCAAGGAAGTCTGCTATGAAAATATATGACATTTAATAAATTACCATGATATGTACACAGAAGTTGGGGATTTTATGAATCCATGACCCATGAAATAGTTTCTAACAACATATAATGTTGGATCATTATGTATGAGAGTTATGTGAGAATATCTTAATCCAAGATAATGCATTTAATGAATTGTTTGTGGAAATTAATGTATCCTCCTACTGGTAGGACCGTAGATATGTGTTTGAGTTTTCATAAATCAATAAATATTTCTTTTCAAGGGATGAGAGCTTTGGTGCTTGATCCCAAAGGTTATATCCTCAAAATTTAAATTCAAGATGAATTTACTGGCTTCCATCTTTTAGTAAGTGAATGGTTCAAGAAAAACCGATGTGATAACACAACTTTTATTTTCTAAATACATCAATATAATTATTATAAATGCATGACTTCCTTGATTATCATTCATTTTCACATGAAGTATATATTTTATCTATGTTTTTCACCTCGAATAATTAATTTAGGAATATTTCCATTCTATTACATTCCCCACTCTGAATAGAGTCTAGTAGGGAACCGAAAGATATAATTTTATGAAAAAATTTGAATTTAATAAATAATATGATCTAGTTTTATAAAACTCAATTCCAGAACTTTTAATATAAGTAGCATATTCCCCATCAGGGTATAATATACTTTTTATAAGAATTTATTTCTTTCTCACTTTTCATGGAACACATCGTTGCACAAGAGTGATATAATTTAAATCCCTTGACTTCATGTTGTTCAAACTTGTATGGACCACTCAAATCTAAACTAGATTCCATGAAACATGGTTCCCAAATAAATTGTTGTGAATATGAATTATTTATTTATAAATATAATACATAATAGAGGGAATACATAGTAATGGAACAAATTTATACCAACTATACTTGGATTTTTTTTCCATGTCTCGTCCAATGGATTCTAAATGTGAAAAATCTATTGAGTATTAGTGGAGGGATATAGATAGGAAATATGATATTGAACCATGTTTTTAAATTAAAATGGAAGTGGAATTTCTAGGCATGAATATAATTCATCTCCAAAAAGAATACCCATTGTGAAAAAAGACACCATTTTAATTATTTTTTTCAAGCTAGTATCAGTATTCCAAAAACCTTTTTTGTCACCCATAGATATTTTTTTGGAGGTCACTACATTATATGTGGTGGAATAGAGATTTTTCTATCCCATTCAGAAGAAATATAACCCAATGGTGGTGCAAAAAATATGTATCATAATGTGGATAACAATTAATGAATGAAATACCATTTATACAAGTATACTATTGTATTCAACTATGTTCATTATGGTCTTAAAGGATAACCATTAAGGACAGAGAGAGGGTTGTAGACTATGATTAAGGAGAAACATAAAAAATGTGAAGATATGGGGCAACTATGTTCATCAAAACTATGAATAATTTGGAGAATACCATTATTGAGTTCTGATGTATGAATAATTATAGGTTTCATGAATCCACGAATTATATGAATATGAATTCAAACTATATCTAGTAATTTTCTGGTTAGATGACATAAACACAATCCATTCCACCATATAGATGTGGGGATCAACCTTTGGAACACCACCATATTAGAGTGATCCTCTTTCAAGGAGTTATGTATGATGAGTTCTATAATGATACAAATACATTTTAGGATATGTCTCTTATGTGGCCCAATGAATAGAGGAACATTATGAAATTATACACCTATTTGTTATCTGTCCAGGTGAGGGAATAAGTACATTCATCATTAGATAGTGAACGTGGGGATGAATGTGGTCAACTATAACACCCATAATGTATTAGATCAAGATTACCTTAAAGTGAGAGATCTTCTAGAGTGGGGACACATTAATTATTCCTATTATGAATCAATATCTTATGTAGACACATTTGTATATGTTTCAAAAAAATATCTATTTATTGGAATAGGACGAGTGTTAGTAGTATGAAATCATCTCAAATTGAAAAGACGAAACCAAACACAAGGAGACATAACTTGTGATTTTCAATGGCTGAGACTACGCAAGAAACATCTAGATAAGTGGAGTACAATGATTAAAAATGTAGTGTTAATGTTCCGGTATCTATGATCCATCCAAAAGTATTGGTGAAAATGGAATTGCTAACGAGGTAGTAAAAAACTATTTAAATATCATAGAAATGAATATATTATTTGGAACAATCGATCAAACTTGAAAATCCACAGGGGCTATTTTTTAAAAAAGAAGGTGCAGTGATATATGGATGAATATCAAAATTTTCTTCATTAAATTAATATATCAATTTTTTTCTACTTATATATGATTTCATCATCATGATAAGCTTCATATAAAAAAAATTTAAAAACACTTATGCCCACCTGAGGGATATTTAGTGAGAAAAAACAAACAAATATAAGACCATTAAATTTCATAAGAGTTTATATATATAGGATAATAGTGTAAGAATAGAATTTCCTTTCTATAACCATGAGAAACCCATGAGTGTATGGAAACTGTTATGAAAAAATTATATGAGTTTAACTCCCCATAGACATGAAATATTCATGAGGGAACCACACCAATTGATTTATAAATCTACTTGCTAGAGGGAAAATTTTATTGATCGTAAATTGTGACTCCAAGAGTATGAACACATATATTAAAGGAGGATGACATGTTAAGGACCATAAATGTTTTCATTTAAATAAAAAATTCCACAACTCTCGTATTGAAAATGTTTCTTCCTACTCAAATAGATTGGGTTACAAGATTACCTTTTGAGTTTTTTACCAATGTCATAGGGGATTTTATTCAATGATAATGAAAGAACATTTCTTTGGGGAATGTACACTAGACATGACGTGGGAATTTTGTGGGTCGTTCACTCACTATAGGGAATCCCATTTGAGGAAAAAAGGATATAGAACCAAATTAAGAACAAAAAAGTATGCATGTTATAGTGAGGGGATGCTCATAATAGTTCAAATACATTTGGAATTATGAATTCTATCATTAAGTATATAAATATTTAATAATATATAGTTGAAAATAATGTTTTTTTGTTGAAATAAATTCATATTCCACTAGTGAGAGACATTAAACAAGGATCTTGATTTGAGGAGGTAGAAAATAGTCCCAATTGATTATTATTTTGATGCCACAAAACTTTAACCCACAATATTTATTTTAAGATGTTATATACAAGTAAATAGTTTTACGTAAATTTTTATGGATGTAGTTCTTTGACTGGGTGGTGCACCTTCTTATGTCATTTTTTAGGACCGCAGGGTGAGATAACCTTCATAGAAATATGATAAAGGATAATTTATAATTATTCATTTTATGTAACTGTAGGACCACTATTAGGAGTGGGAGTAACCAGATTAAGGTATTGGGTCATAAAAACAAGTGTCTCTATAGTTAATGAAATAATGATTTGGACATAAGGGATAAAAATCTACTATTTTTTAGTAGGGAATATCTCATTTGATATAGATATTATCTTAGTCAAATATAGGTAAAAATAGAAACTAGATAGATACATTGAGAAACAAAATAATTGAGAAGTGTATAGGTGGTCTATGGTGGGGTATGTGATAGGATATTCAAACATTACAACATATACTATAAATTTTTAATTAAGCCACACATTTTTCCGTATTGTAAAATCGCTACGTATAGATATTGATCATGCATAGGGGAAATGGAAAATTCACCAGTTAAGAATGTAAAATAGTCGATGTAAATTAATAATGGCCTCATCGCTCTATAAAAATCAAGAACCACTTCCCATGATTAACAAACTCATATGGATAGAAAATGTAACAACATATGAGCTGACAAAAGAAAGGGGCCATTTGAATCAAAATAGAAGAAAATTCTCCGTGATAGAATGAGTTGGAACTTGTTGTTGGGTAAATTAAAATGGGTTTCAAATAATTATATATCCCATAGATAAGTAATAAATCCACACATAATTCTTTATATGATGCATTGGATGACTATCATCGATGGTGATGAGTGATTGATGACCAAAAACACAATGTGCGTGTCCCCTCACATGAGGACCAAGATTTCACATATTTTTTAGTTACTAATTGTGGTTGATAAAATGTTGTTTAACATAATATGTAAAATATATAAAACACACAGGTTAATCTCATATGTTGAGGATTGTAGTGGAATTATAATCATGATATCAAGGAAACTAACCCAAAACTCCATGTCCAAAATGAGTCATGCTCAAGGGGAGAAAAAGTTATCAATGGAAGGATAAATATTCGATATAATAGCTCATTATAAGGATATAATGGTTTGGGTTTAAATGAAATATTTAAAACCTATGGAACCCATGAAAAGGATTACTAGTTTGTCATTCTTTCATAGGGCTGGTTTACCCTCACCAAATATCAAAATATATTAGGGTAAACACAAATTTTGTTAAAATTATATACAATAAAAGTGTTATAGATGGAGGAAACTTCTTACATATATAATTACAATTATGAATACAACAACAAATAGGATGATGGTGAACAATATAAAAATTTCAAACATAGATCTCACTGTAAAATTTTCAAAAAAAGAGGCCCAAAATAGGGTCAACATTAGATAATAAATTCAATAAAAAGGTCCCATTATGTTGTTTCCATGATTAATCCATAACATGTACCATAGATGGTAAGTAGATAATTGGAGTATTGTGTCACCACTATAATGGATTCCAATTAGACATGAAATATTGTTGAGGTAAAAAATTATGAATACGAGGGAAAATAATCAAGGAGAATTTTGAGCACCCTTGAACCACATCATCATGCATTAGACATATGGATATTTTATACCCACATAATTGAATTGACGAATCCACAAGATACATGTGAATGATTGTTTCATGTCTTCAGAAGTACTGGGTTATTTCTCAATTATTTATACTTCCATATAATCTAGAATGGACCATGGAATGGTATTAGATTGGGTTTGTGGATATTGAACTAATAATAATATATTTTGCATAGAAATGGATGATGGAAACATTTAAATGAGTCTTTAAGCATTAATTTAATGTAAAGAACCTCACTGGAAATAGGTCGTAGTTTATGGTATAGAGTTCATACTAGGGGTTTCTACTAGTTCATGGTGATACTCATTGGACCATGTAATTTTATGTAGAATAAAAAGTAACGGGTAAAGAATAAAATTAACATGAAGAAAAAGTTATAGTTCCAATATATACAATCTCAGTGGAAACGTCACGTAGTTTGACGTCAAGATGCATAGATTGGGGTTATCATTTAATGTTCATAGAGCATATAATGTAACTCCATGATATTTTTTATATATATTTTAAAAATAAATTTAATTTGTTATATATTGTCTATAAAACCTCAACTAGTTTATATTTCATTACCAGAAACACTATGTTTATCTTGCATTTCATGCAACACTAAGTATAGTTTTCATTACACAAAACATTGATTTTAAACGAAATGTGTCATAAAATTAAAATATTATTATTTAATAGTTATCAACCAACTGTTTAAAATTATTATTATTTTTTTTACTAAATTATCAAAATATATTTTTTATACATATATTTATAATTAATTAATTAGTTAAAAACTAATTAGAAGTTAAAATAAAGACAATTTGAAAACAATAGAAATATTTTTCTTGAAAAATATTTCTTTGCCCCCAAATATGTTTACCTCATTAAATTAAAAAACCTTTTATGAATTATTTTAATGATATATATATATTATATGTAAAATAAAATTCTTAAATTCTATCTTATTTTCATTCTATACAACATATATGAATAAACCAATTTTAAGTTGAAAACATTTTTTAAAAGTACTATTGTCACATTTTGAGCACTTATTTGCAAAATTATTTTTTCCACGTAAAAAAATTTATCTAATAAAATAATATTAATTTTGGAAATCATTATTAAACTTTTACCTTATAGTTATGTTTTTTTATAATTTTTTGAAAATATGGACATTTTGACGTGTAATGGAAAATACTAGTTTTTATTAAGAATTGTCATTTATTTTAAAGAATTTAAAAAAATATTTATTTATTTTAATATTGTTTTAAAAGTAAAATTATTTCAATTATATGTATATTAATAAAATTTGGGACATTGGAATCAGTTTTATATTAAATGTTGGAATAAAATCATTTTAATTTTATGAAACATCTCTATTTGGAAACCTGATTTTTCATCATGTTTTCTTGAATAATTTTAACATAACTTTTTAAACATCAGTGAATGGTATTTGGAAAAATGGATTCCATATTTATTATTATAATAATAATTTATATTATTAAATAATTTCAACTTATTTATCTTTTATAATATATTTTAAATAAAATAAAAAAATTAATGCATTTACGGTTAAAACTGCTTTATCGGGGGATAAAATAAATTGATAAGGCATATAATGACCTGAAGACCTATCCAACACCCCTTGTCTAGAAATATTTATTACATATAACATCAATGGTTTTTAATTTACCATGTTTACCATTTTTATGTGAAATACATGTGTACACATTTTTTTTCAAATATTAAAATTCCACCACTTACCTCGCTTATAAAAGACCACCCACTCTTCACCTTACTTTACACCTTAAAAAATATTTGGTTTATAAAATAACTTTTCCAAATGATGTCCAAAAATCAAAACCCTCATATTATAGACATTATATTCCATCAAATGGGATGAGAAATCATTATTCATGTGTACGATGAACCACTTCCTCATGAACCATTGTTATTCATTTTCCAACACCAACTCTCACTAATGAATATAATGATTTATTTAATGTTAATATATGATAAATATGATATTGTTATACTTTAGTATTTATAAAACTACATATACATTCTTACATTCAAACCGGTTGAAAAAATAACTTTTCTCATGTGTACGGCAGACAACCACCTCGCAAATCGATGTGAGGTATTTTTCATTTATATTTTTATTAGGTGGTGGAAATGATATATAAATTAAATTTTTATATATTATATTTGTAGAATATTTATAATTCTGAAATTATTGTATCACATATACCTCCTTACATTCCATTCTGTTGAAATATAATAATATCCTTCTTTTGTATATCAAACTAACACCTGGTAAAGCGATGTAATTTGTTCTTCATATATGCTATTCATAGAAGGAAGTAATTAGTTTTTTAAATAAAAAGATTTTATATATACATGACCAAAATGTATTATTTAGTTGTAACATATTATTTATCATTCTTTATTTCAATCTATTGGAAAAAAAAGAAACAATATTATTGCATACGTATGGCCCATAGTGTCCCTGAATAGTGTATTTCTTCTTCCGTATCTAACATTTATGGATTTATGTAAATATATATATAAATAAAAAATATTATATATATATATATATAATGTTTTCAAAAAATTAAATGATTTAACCGTGATAAATTTTGATGACTGAAAATGAAAAATCTAAACATTCCTGAAATTCAAAGTGGTTATTATAAAAAATGTGTTTCTAACAAGGAATTTTTAATAAAAACATAACAAGAAGTCCTCATAAAAATATATATTTTATGATAATTATAGTTATTTATTTATAATATATTTATAATTATATATTATTTATTATATAGGAGGTTCAAATTTGTATTAAAGAAGTCAAAACTTAAGGTAACAAATTTCTGGTCTCTCTTTTATTTCTAGGAGTTATATGACAATTCACCACTAGTTTATTTTGTGCGGTGTATATACTGAACATTTGAAAATTTATATCATTAATATAATTACATTTATGATATTTAATTCTTAATTTTATTTTATTATTTATACATATTTTGATACAAAAAATTAGAAAAACATAAATTCATTTAAAGTCACTCCGATATTTTTGGGAGGAAAATTTTAATTCAGTAATAATTTGTTTTTTGTGGTGTATATATATCCCCATTGAAATTTTAATTATTTTATTGAATTATTATTTTTATATTTAAATTTTAATTTGAGTTTTTCTTTATTGTGACATTTTATTCAAAAGATTACCAATGTGTGAAGGGATTTATAGTCTCTCATTTATTACTCGACGACATATGCCAATTCACTACTCATTTCTCTTTTGTGGTGTATATAATTACCCACTAAGATGATATGTAATCCATAGCCATATATTAATTATATTTATTCCTTTATTTTATTATATTTTTTACTGGTATTTATATTCAAAATATTACAAAGCAGTAATGGATTTTTTCTCAAGTTGTCTTCATGAGGTCATATGTTATCTCATGCATCTGTCTTCATATATGAAGTGTATATATATACCATATGAGTTTTAATATAATGAATTTATTTATTATAATTGTAATTTAAGATTAATTTAATTTTATTTATTCATTGGTACTACAAATCCATGTAATTAATGATTATGTTTCTTACAATACACTTTCATCATATGTCATAATTGTTTATGTTTATGTTCATAATGATGAAATACTATAATCTATTAATCCAAAAACTCAAAAAAATTTATATCATCTGGTTATTTAGGAATAAAATAATTTCTCATAATTTTACTCTCTTTTTACACTCATGATACCAAAAAAATGTTTTTATTGAAAATACACATTATTTCACTATTAGGTCTGAAACCCTTTTTTCTGTTATATCATTGTTTCCTAAAAAGGTTTAAATTTTTAATGATGTTTCTCAAGGATTTTTAAAATTCATTTATTCCCTTGTTTTAAAATTTTAGAGATTTATTGAAAATTAATCATCATTTCAATTTCTATAAATTTTGTGTTTGGAATTTTCTGAAAATTTTAAAATAATATTTGTTTTAATGTGTAAAAATATCCCCTCATCAGGATCACTAATTGTTTTAAATATTCATTTATACGTTTCATTTTTTATTTTTTCATATTTCATTATGAATTTTATTTATTTATTTATTTTCAATGTGAAAATTGTATTTTTCATATGTAATTTTACAAGTGACATTTCAAAATCAATTCACATAATAGATGAAATATTATGATTTTACATAATCCTTAATGGGGATATTATCCAATGATACCAAATTTATTATTTCTCTAGATGAATTATGTTTATGGTGACATGATTTTTTTGAACCCTATTTCTCAATCATGGGTTATACCATGATAAAAGTATTATGATACCTGCATCATTTTCTATAGGTTATACCATGATAAAATTTTTATGAAACCAATTTCTTTTTTCCAGTAGTTATTATTTTATGTAATGAACAAGCTATTATGAAGTATATTACTTTTACATTGGTTAATTTATGATTATATATTTATGAACCCCAATTTTTTTCATGGGTTCTATTAGGATAAAATATATTTGATCTTGTGGTAGACACATGTGTGATTTTAGTTATATGATGGGTGGGAACTATATCACCCTCATATGCATTGAGTAATGATTGAGATAACCTAAGATAAATAGAAATAGGAATGGGAGTGAACCTAGTTCAGTGTAGTAATTTTTAAACAATGATTGTCATGAGAGTAAACCATTACTACTACGATGGTTTGGGGAATGCACCAAATCCAATATGATAGTGTTGAGATTTAATATTGACTACTATAATGGTTTGTGGACTTAACCCAATCCCCCATGATAGTCTTGGAAATGTGTCCTGACTAATAAAAAAATAATTTTCTATAATTTTGTGTATTCCAAAAATTTATGTATTAAGCCAATGTAATGTTCTCATGGATCATTTTCCTTGATTCCATTATGATTCAGGTATTATGAATTCATAAAATTTATTCTAGGACTCATCTTTATAAAATATAATATGTATGATATGATATTTAAATATAATTGTCATGTTATAATACCCATATACTGATGATATATTATTATCTCCCTTATTTACACATATTTATTATATGATATCTCCATTTAATAAGTTTCATATCCTCAGGTTATGATGAAAGGTATTATTTATGATATGACTAATATGGGTTCTAATTATTTTGAATATAGTTGATTATTATTTAGATCACTTATGGACTAGTGGTTTATGTGTCTCCACTTTCATAGGCACTATTACATGTTATGGCATGGAGATTTATGTTATGTATTGAATATTCATCTATTTAGATGTAATATTTATGTATGAGATGTTTGGGTCATTGGAGTTGGTGTCAATGAATGATTTTGTTGACCTTTGGAAACTATGATGTTCAATATTTATTGAAATCCATAAGAATATATCGGAGGATAATTTTAAGGATATTTAAAATCCTAGGAAAATGCTTTGGAATTTTTTGAATGACAGAATGAGGGGATTTTATGTAATTACATCCCTATGTAGTTACTATATGTGGATTTCACTATGTTACCGAGCTACCTAGAGGTAATAACCACAAAAGGGTATAATGATATGGACTCTATCATCACTTGGTTTCTGAAAATGTTCCTTTCTAAATAAAAAATTTGACACTATAAGGGGATGACATTTTAAAATTCCGAAACTCTTTAGGACTATCATGTAGAATTTAAATAATGACCATGATTGGCCTAGGATAATCCAAAGGTGTCTTAGTTTGAAAATAATATGTCATCATTTAGGTATCATGTATGATATTTTTCATTCTTACGTGGTATTATATTATGAATATTGTTACACACAATATGATTTTTGGGTTTAATAAGTAGAAATAACTAAAAGGAATATGATTAATATTGAATGTGATAATAAATGAGATGATGAAAAATCAAATTGGATGACGGCCAGAGTGAAGGATATTAGGATTATTCATAATCATTTATCACGATATATAATTGACAATAATCACATTAATATACTCGTGAACTAACAAGAGAAGAGAATGACAGTGATTATTGAGAGCTCAAGTGATGGAGATCATTGAGTAAATAAGATTCAGTTTCTTATATATTGTGAATGTGGAAAGTGGTACTCTAGGGAATGTGTCACTAAAATGATAATATGTTTTAAATGTGAAGAAGAATGGCATAGAGTAACCGATTAGTGAGGAAAAATGAAAATATTAGTAAACACAATGGATGATAAAAATTGATTCCCTAAGGAATCATAAAAGTTCTAATGTTATTAATGTGAATATTATGGGAATTATAAAAATAAATCTCCATAGAATAATTATTGTGAGTTGAATCAGTCAGGTTGTAAGAGTAATGGTTATACAACTAATGACTAATAGACCACGAATGACATATGAAATGGAATAGGTATAAAGGAATGAGATGATGAACCCATGTTAATGGTTTAAGAATAAAGTGGATTTATTTATGGGTTTATGTATGGTAATTCATGAATTATGTTATCTGAATTATTATATGTGTAAATATATTTCTGGAGAAATATATAATTATATATTTTAATGAATATGTCGAATGATACTAATGACCTATAAGAGTGATTTAATATCAAGGTGATATTTTATAGAAAATAGTTGATTTTTGTAATATAACCCTTAATATGTTCTTGATATTGAGAAAATGGTGTTTAGTTTAGATAAATAGATCGATGATATGGATAAACTAAACTGGATAGTATTTACGACCTCATAATTGGGTAATAAATTGTTAATAAAGTGGTATATATTATCAATGGTGGAGTTTATAACATTTTTAGATTTATGTGATATATTCCATAATCTAATGTTTTATTTAAATAATTAAAAATAATGTATTGTTTCGTTGAGGTTTAATGTTATTTATGGTTATTAACATGCTTCAGGAGAATATATGATCTAGGTATTCACATATTTGTTATTTATCCATTAAGAGGTACATATTTATATGTTGGGGATTAATTTTATATTGATTTTCGAATGTTTAGTGAATATAGTAAACTTTTTTTGGATTTCAATTTTGGACATACATGGGGGAGCCTTAAATTTAACTATTCATGAAGTTGATTATGTTGAATATTAGAATTTATTGGATAGAAATTTCTAGAAATTATATTTTTGATAATAAATTGAGGATAATGGAATAAATTATCATTATTTTTTGATCTTATGATCCAATTGTACATTAGTCATAAAAAATCATATTAATTTATTAATGTAAGATATAATATGGAAATAGATCGAAGAATAACCAATGGATAAGATTGTTCTTATGAAATTGAATGAAATATAGTAAGTATATATTATCATGAAAAATCCAAAACAATAGGAAAAATATATTGATTTAAAAGTTTCTCATATTAATATCATTTCTGATGATATCAAGGAAATGTTTCACATCTCTTTGGTTTATGGATTTTTTGTTGTTGATTTTAACATTATCATTCACTTTATTATCATCAAGGATATCTATCATTCTCCATCGTTATTTGGACTTTACGCTTTCATTACATGTCTAAATATTCCATCCCACCTATGTTCTCAAATTTTGAGACCTAGCATATGTTATTATTGATAAATATTACACATTCTATTCCCTCTTGTCAAGAGGAAGTTTTATTAGTAATGTTTCTGATTTCTGTTTCCCATAAATGGATTCTCAAATTTTTAACCCCTTGTTTACTTTGAAACAATTCAAATTTTATTACCACAATTTATTAATGGGAGGTAGAATGAAACCCCCAGAGATTTTGTGATATATATTTTTAATAAATATAATATTTTTTATATTTTGTGGTATATACAATTATAAGTTTATATTATATTATATAAAACACTAAGTTTATTTTTTGATAAACCCAAAACTGAGTCTATCTTACATTACATGCAACACTATGTTTAAAAGAAACATAAAATAAAAACAAAATAAGGTTTTTAATGGTTCTAACCTAGCTATTGTAATGGAAGGTATGAATAATAATAACTAAATTATGAAAACTTATGTTTTCACCAATTATTTTTAATTATTTGTTTGGTAAAAAATTAATTTAAAATGAAAAAACCATTTTAAAATAAGGGAAATCATTTTCTAAAAAGGTAATTTTTTAGAACAATTGTTTTTTAACTTAATAATTTTAAAAATTAAATTTATGAGAATTATATTAATGAAATTGTGAAATTATAAATTAAATATATTTTTTTAAGATTCTTATTATAAGTTTCCTATAAATTATATATAAATAAAAACAATTTTATTATTAAAAATTATATTTTTTTAAAACCCATTTTTTCAACTTTCGTGCTCTTATTTTTCAAATTAATTTTTTTTTCATTTTTTGTGAATTTATTATGAAAAATAAAATTTATTATTAAAATCATAATTTTAAAATTATATTGGAAATAATGTTTGAGAATATTTGGAAATTAAATATTTGTCGATGAATAGTGAAAACTAATTTTTTTTATTAAGAATTGAAATTTTGTATTAATGAATATAAAAACATCAAAATTATTTTTAAAAGATTTTAAAATGAATTTATATAAATATATTTATTTATCCAATTTTGTTAATTTAAATGAATTTATAATTATATTTTTATTTAAAATAATTTAATGCTTTTGAAAATTTTCTCTTTGTAAAATTGTTTTTTCAACATGTTTGTGGGATTTATTTTACATTAAAAATTTTACATATTTATAATTTTATTTTGAAACAAATTATTTAAAAATTTGGAATTAAAATAATTTATATTATATAATAATTCCAAATTAATTTTTGAATACAATAAATATTAAGAATAGTAAAAAATAATTACCCCAACTAATGTTAAAACATGTTTATCTAGGGGTTAAACTTAAACAATAACAAGTAAAATAAAATAGATACCAATCCATAACCCATTTTAAGGGATTATTTCAATCTTATTACCTCTGAGAATTCATAATGGCCCATTTTGGAGCCTTTTTATAGGACAAAAACGTTATTACCTAATTTTATTTTAAAAAATTAAAAGGATGCCGCTCACCCAACATATAAAATGATACCCCACATACACTCCTCATAACACCTAAAAACCCACTTGGTTTATACTTTCACTACCAAAATCATTTATTTAATTACCTCATCTCATCCTATAGGACTTATTTGGGTTATTAAGCCCCCTAATAAGGATTTAAAAGTAAATATAAATAGTCTCTCTCAAGAAGAGGTAAAATTCATAAACATCTGTTTATATTTTATTTTTCTCTTCCACCGACATTAATATTCAAAAAATATGAAAAAATAATAACACCATTATATACCATATAATGAAATATTGTTGTTTTAATGGAATAAACTAAATATTTCTTATCTTTCATCAAATGGGATATTAAATCATCATTCATGTGCATAGAGGACTAGTGCCTCACAAACTGATGTTATTCATTTTCTATCACCACATCTCACTTTGATATATAATTAATGAATTCATTTATATATACATATATAATATAATATTTTTATGCCTCTTTAATTATAATAACATGTCTACCTTCTTACCTCTAAACATGTTGGAAAATAATAATGTCACACATGTGTACATCAGACCACTCCCTCACGAACTGAGGTGATGGATTTTTCATTTATATTTTAATTATAAGGTAATAATTATATATTAAATAAATATATATGATAATGTTAACATATTTATACTTATGGAATTATGATATCACATATACCTATTTACATTATTTTCAACAAGAATACACTATTGTCACTCGTGTGTACGACAGACTACCGCTTCACAAAGCGATGTGATTTGTTCCTCACAAAATCATTATGTCGAAGGTAATAAGTATCAGTTTCTGTACACCTATTTAATTTATATATGATTTAAAAAAGGATTTATAATTATAATATATTTTTTATCTTTCATTCCACAAATCCATCATGAAAATTGAAACAATGTTCATGGTTACGTACATCCTATCTTCTCCATGAATGGTGTATTTCATATCAAATTTTTAACATTTATAGATTAATATAAATACATATATACTATATATATATATGTTATTTACATCATTGTTAAAATTCTGGAAATTATGTAACCATGTTCTATGTATGAGGAAAAAAATAACAAATCCAAACATACATTAAAAAGTGGTTATTATCTAAAATGTGATTTTGAAGAGGAATTGGTAGTATATAGTAAATAAAATGAAATAATTAAATAATATATTGTATGATATATATAAGTATTGGTTTTTATTATATTTATAATGAACTTATATTTATTTCATAGTAGAATCAAACATGTATAAAAAAATTTGAGACTTAAGGTATGGGATTTATAATCACCCTTTCATTTCAGGAAGACATTTGTCATCTCATAGCTCATTTATTTTTTGCAGTGTATAAACATCCCATTTTACATGTTATATCATGTATATCCCTCATTTAATTATATTTAATCTTTTTTTATATTTTATTATTTATTTGGGTTGTTAATTTTAAATATTACCAATGTGTTAGTGGATCTGTAGTCTCTCTTTTATTTTTGGGAGACATATTCCAATACACCACTTGTTTCATTTGAGTGGGGTATATAATTATACGTTTGAATTGATATATCATGGATTGTAATTTAATAAAATA
The DNA here is from genome assembly GCA_963277665.1 of Viscum album. Taxonomy (NCBI): domain Eukaryota; kingdom Viridiplantae; phylum Streptophyta; class Magnoliopsida; order Santalales; family Viscaceae; genus Viscum; species Viscum album. The sequence continues at coordinate 399,255,280 of OY728145.1, forward strand.
AGTTCATCATGCTAGTTCCCCGAGATGTATCGCTACATGACCTCAAGTGTGACTCCCCGTATGCTTGAGGCTGCCAACTAGTAGCGATGATCTAATATATATATCATGGGGAGAATATACACTCTTTATCAAAGTGGACCAATAGTGGAAATAATTAAATAAATAAAAAGTGGGTAGTTGATAGCCAGATGTCATACCATAATAGTAAATACCAACATCAAATGATGATTCAAAAGAAAAATAATATCCAATCAAAAACTGTAAATAACTCATGCCTTATAAGTTTTAAGGGTCAAAATAAAATCCTAAAATTAAGACACTAATAACTCTTAAGAGGTTATTGAAAACATTTACGGATCCCTCATTCTTGATCCATCCCAACATATCCATCTAAAAAATGGATATTTGTTCATATCATGTCCTGCAAACATGAAATATATCAGATTATTGTTCAAGCTGGTCACGTTGGGTGGGAGTACAACTCAGTAGGCCACCACCAACAGTGTCTAAAATAATATCATGTTTAAAAATGATTTTTTATTTGTATAATAATTTATGTTTAATAAAACAAGTATAAAAATTCCATAATTTATTATTCAATAATTAACCACTTAATTACTTAGGTTCATAATGACACCTAAACCATCAATACATGCTTCAACCCATGGTGTAGTCTGATTCGTAACATATATGACGTCTTGATAAATTGTGAAATGTGATTCTATTATCCATTTACTTTCAATTCAAATCATGGATACATGGAACCATAATCCAATTCCAACATTTTGTTCCTGGAACAAAATTTCTAGAACTCTGTGGGGTTTTAAAGCATCAGTATGTGACCCACACCACTTTTTTTACCACATAAGGGATTTTGATGCATCAATCCATGTCCCACACTAGTAGTTATCATATATGGGATTATGAAGCATCAGTCTATGTCCCACACAAGTTAATAGATATATTAGAATATCTTATATATTAAATATTTTACATATCCCGCATTTGTAAATACTAATCATCATTAATCCTTAACAATTATTCATATAAGGGTTCAAGACCTCAAGTCATAAATAAATAATTTTTAATCACATTAATCACTTGGAATAATATAAACAATTCACTATTATACCATTTAATGAATATTTGATCATATAAAACATTAACCATTCATTTTTAATCCCATCATACCTTTATTCACATTATAAATCAATTCATAAACCAATCAATTGACCAATTCATAATCCCCTGTTTCTCCAATTCCATATTCCAAATAATCTAAAAATTTTATAATTCGATTAATTAATATACCAAATAATTAATCCAATTAATGAATCAATTTCCAATCATAGAATTTGAAATTCAAAAACTAAATACACACAAAATAATTCAAGACTATATTAGCTGAAATTTATACCACCTACCTAAATTTCATTGATTAACGATCACCCAACAAAAAACATAAATTAATATAGAACGTTTGGATTAATAGAGGGAGAAGAGATTTAGTACCAAAAACCTATGATCAAGATCCTCCCCCAAATCCACAACTGTAAAAAAGGTTCCACCTCTTGATCAGAAGGAGGAATATAAGGAAACTAAATAAAAAATCCTTCGTTGGAATCATACAATAATTTGGGATGATTGCTGATATAGAAATCACTCCAAAGTCACTAAGAGTGGCCCTAAATCCATGAGAATAAATGATGCACCACTACTAAAAATCTGATCTATACCAAAGCATCTATACCAATGGTTTTTAAAAACTATTTGTAAAAGACCACTTTGAGACCATGTTTCCCAATGTTTTGGAAAAACCTTTTGAATAGATCACTTTGAGGTACCATTTCCCAATGGTTTTCCAAAACCATTGGGAAAGGGTGTGGATTTCCTAATGGTTTGTCCAATCCATTGGGAAAATCCCACTTTCAAGACACTTTTTCCAACGGTTTGTCCAAACCATTGGGAAAATACCACATTGAGGCAACTTTTCCAAATGGTATTTCCAAACCATGGGAAAAATGGGTGCCTATTTCAATGGTTCTCAAAACTATTGGGTAGGCCAATCCAAATGGTTTTGAGAAGTGTTGGGATAGGTACCCTTATTTTTATTAGTACATTTATCAAATATAATCAAATAAAACAATATAAAAATTACATATATATATACCCAAATATATTCACAAAGGATACTCTATGATAGTGGTAAACTCATTGATATATAACTTGGAGGTTGTGGTTTCAAACCTCCACTGGAACATTTATATATATATATATATACTTATCACAATGGTTTCCCAAAACCATTGGGAAAGACCTATCCTAATTGTTTGGAAAACCATTGGGAAATCCCTATACCAACGGTTTCAAAACCATTGGTCAGGTATTGCCCCACACCAAATCACCCTATGTCTTTCCAAACCATTGGTATAAGCTATACCAATAGTTTTAGGACCTATAAAAACGGTTTTAAAATGTTGTTATATGTAATTTTTCTATTAGTTCATGATGTAATGAAAAAACAATTAACTGCACAACACCTTTTAATAATCTTAACTAGAAATTTAATGATGTGTAATTCTATTTCATGTCATGTAATTATTTTTAATGGTTTAATCTGAAAAACCCATAGCCTCATATTATTTTATACCAATTGAACATTACATAGTATGTAATAGTATTACACAATGTGTATATTTTCTAGATACTTTTTCCCACGAATTATACCTAAAATATCCACCCACCTCAAAATCCATCCAAACCAAAATAAAATCCTCATCGACACTAGAAAAAAAAGTGAACACTAAAAAGGGGATGTACCATGAAAAGAATAGGATCTTTCAATCTCCTCTCCTTATAACATCTCATCCTCAATATTTAATCCAAATAAAATCTTTTATATCGATGAAAAATATTGGGCCACTGAGAACTCATATCTTCTAAGCTCGCCCATGTTTCCTCCTAAACATGGCCATGTATCCATAATACTCGAACTATCAACACAATCACTGAAACAGTTTCTCAATGAGATCCATAACACGTCTCAGATTCCCCTTAAAGGAACCATCATTATAATGATCACCATCACTAATATTGATCACATCATACGGGTCAGGGTGATACCGCCAAATTTAAGACTAATGAAAATAATCCTGCACAACACTATACCTCAGTGGATGATCTAATTGATATTCCACCAGTCTGATTCTCTCTGAAATATCAAAATATATTTCAAAAATAGGTTCCAACTTTCCATGCCTCTGAATCCAATGGTGGACCAATCTTGGTGAAACCCTAAGGAGCACACTATCTTTCATTGTAAACTCTATGGGTCATCAATTTCCTTTATCATATGACTTCTTATTAGTCTGATTTGTAAACATACATTTCCAAATTAGCAGAACCAAATCTGATATCTCCTAATTGATACTCAGTCCTATCAACTCCAACTCTCCTACCTTTATCTAACATATAGGTGAACTGCATGGCCAACCATAAAGAGCCTCATATGGTGCCATCTGAATAGTATTTTGATTGCTATTGTTATAGGATAACTCAATGAGCACTAAGTGATTCTCCTATATCCCACTAAAGTCTAAAATGCATTCCCATAGTTATCATCCAATACCTATATAGTATGTTTTGATCTCCTATTTTTTCTATGTATATAATTCTATACAAAGAAATACCTATATACATAATGCAGTCAATAATTCTTTCTATAATAATTAATAAAAATTTTATTCATGGTATAAAACTATAATATGAGGCAACTTGTAGAGATGTACTATCTCGTGAGCATAAATGTCTCCCAGTTGATGAAATTATAATGTTTCATGAGTAATAAATAGTTGTGTTAATTTTATCAGTCATTCTGAAATCTCCCAAATAACATCATTCTTTTGAAGAAAATTTGGGAGAAATATCAAACAATCTATGGAAACTTCATCCCACTTCTATTCTAGAATGTGAAATGATTTCAGTAAATAACTAGGTCATTGATTCTAGTCCATAAACTATTTATAGGTGTAGAATCATGTCACAATCCCAAAAATCACATTATTTATGATGAAATATGAATACTATCGATGTAGGTTATGGTACATTTTGATCAAACCCAATTGTGCCTCCCACATTGAGGAATGAAACTCATAAATTAGATCCTCTCATATACTAGAAGGCACAGCTAAGTGGTTCCTAACATAGATGATATGATCTTTATCTATGGTCTAGACTAAAGGTTACTCCCAGACATCAAGGCTATCCTTCAAGGGAAAACACTCCAGATCCTGATACTGAATCTCCCTGATCTAGCACGGATGTTTAGATTACACAAATAATGACATAGGGGTTATCTTCTCCTGGACCTCCTGAAGCATAACATGCATCTGAGAAATAAAATTAACAATCTTCTAATAATAACTATAATATTTAACTTCTAATGTCTAAGCCATTCTTCTAAAAGTAGAAGGAACACTATTTCCTTACTTGGGTGTATATTCAAACTCAAATTAAAGGAATAAATATGATCAACCTATTTCATATGTTGAATATTTACATCATTCAGTGAAAATATATACCTTATTATTTTCTGATTAGTATACAAAGTAAAATTCTTTCCACTAACTCTAACACTTCAAAGCACACAAAAATGTAGCTAAGTTGAGTGCGTGTTTAGGGTGATTCTGTTCATTTGGCCTCAAATTTCATGAACCATATTCCACAACGTAATCCCTCAACATCACCACTCCTCCATTCCCAATCCATGATGAGTCACAAAACACTGTATACTCCTCACCCAGCTCGGGTTGGATCAAAACAGTTGCGGAATTCAACCACATCATCAACTCCTAGAAGGAACTATCACATGGTTCAGAAAATTAAATATTAACACCCTTCTTGGTCATTCCCTAAAGTTTTTCATCCATGTGGGATAATTGTAGGATGAACCTCCAATATTATCTCGCTGAAACCAAAAAACAATGGATATCAAAAACATTTATGTGCTTCTATAAATAAATAATTGCATGTACATTATCAGGGTCCACAGACACAACTTCCTTTGATATTATGTGACCCAATAAATGTATGTAATACATATTGAATTATCAATATATATATTTGTGTAATACCAATTATCTCTTAATATACCCTGGATAATGTTGAGATTTTGGGTATGATTTTCACGAGTCATAGAGTACACCAATATTTCATCCATAACCACAATGACAAACTTATCTAGGTATGGGTTGTAGATTGATTTTAGCTAGTACATAAACACCATTGGAGCATTTATATGCCCAAATGGGATCATAAAAAACTTATATATTCCATACCGACTTCTGAAAGTAGTCTGTATTATAACTGAAGGCCTAACTCTCAACTAATGATAGCCCGAACTCAATTCAATCTTATATAAAACTTACGATCCTCTCAACTAGTCAAAAGGAATATCAATACACATATGAGAAATTGGCCCAATCATAATCTCCACATTTGTATTTGCAAGAAAACATGAGAAGTCAACAAGAAACACTTCTTGGAACCAATCTACTATGGGTTGAAAGACATCATGCTTCACAACCTTTTTATCCACTATATGACATGAAACCTAGGTGATGATCTCCCCAGATTACAGATTAATTGGACCAACATGAGCCGCGTTGACATCCCACACTCCATGATGAACATAATTATGAACATCAAGATATGTAAAGGTTACTATCCTTTAATAACATTCAATGTGGGATCAGTACACTACTAGAATATCCATTCCCAATATACAAACAAAACCTTGAATATCACGTATGTAAAGATAAAAATAGAAATAATAAGCCCCAATATAAATAGAATACGCATTTCATGAATAGATTTATCCTGATCGTAAGCCCAATGGTGTATTGATCATCATAACGCTGCTTACAAACTCCACTACCAACATCAAACCATTCACAATTTGTGTTTATATAAAAGAATGAGAAAAAACTGTATCAAATAAGTCACTGAAAACATAAATTTTAAATGAAAAGTACCTCTAACGGTTGATGGCCGAACCTCAATATCCAAACATATAGGATAAATAGCAAGCAAATGTATTCCCCACTTCATTGTGTTGTAGTCTGATTTCCCTAAGCTATACTACTCTGCTGACATGGTTTATCTCTCCTAGAAAGAGAATTTACATTGTTCTAACAAACACATCAATTATAACTCCAATTCCTTGAGTGACATGTGGTAGATTACCCCCTTCTAGAATCTTGAGTATACATATATCCTCCCTAATTACCCACCATCCACGGTTTTCAGAAGAACTAGTGTAGGTGTCCCATCCATCAACAAGCTTGGAACTATACCCGTGTCTATGGAAATATCTAGGTAAGTGACTTGTCCCACTACATAGGTTTTAGAGTTGTCTAGTCATATCCTGAGTAACTGAACATCCCCTGGACAATATATTTCCCACTTATCTAGATAAAATAATAACAACGATGCTTATTACTCATGGAATACATATGTATTTTTGGTCTTGAAGAGACCCACAGTATCTCACTGGGCGCATTCTTTAGATTCCACAAAGATATGAGGACCTAAATCACCACTACCGAAAACTTTTCAACTGAATGATGTTAACCTGGGAATTTATCTCACATTTAATACCATCCTAAAATTGTTTTTCTATATTCTCCTCAAATCCTTATAATGATGGGACAAAGGACTATGAATTATTAAAGAGACAAATATAGTCCATCATAGACATACACCCATTGGTCAACCTCTTGAATGTAGTTTCCCACACTTTCTTGTGTGTATCAGTGTAAAAGTGATCATAATACTACCCCCTAATTTGATTCCACTCCATATTATCCTACTTTCCATACCATGTTTGGTTTTCCCACCAAAGCCTCTATTGACCATGTAACATATATGAGTCCATTATTACTCTCATTTTAGTATGTGTCTTCATGTGGTCAATAATCCCTTGTATAGACTCTTTCTAGAACACAATTGTCTTTTGTCCACCCTTTTTGAAAAATGATAGAGGGTATAACAAATAGAACTCACATGTTGAGTATGAAATACACCCCATAACCCTACTAGTGTTTCTTTCCATAAATTGCATAAATTGAGAAATGTTCTCATGGAACATGTCTTTAGATTCCTCACATGGAACTATTAGATCCTCTAGTCCTGGTCCGGGAGGCACATTTGTACACATGTCCTCCTATCATCCTATCATATGGAATCATCATGGATGCATATTTCTACATTTCCAAACACATCTATTATGACTTATAATAAAACATTTTTACTGTTAAATGAGTGGAAAATAATAAAATCCCTAACTTGTCACCCCCAAAACCCACCACATGGTCAAAATCGAGGCAATATCACTACCCTCAACAATCACTCATATATATAACATATCACAAAAGGCAAAATATTTTTCCACGTTCGAAGTTCACTTTAAAAACCCATTTATCCGTTTATTTACCACATTTATCATAATTTAACCATTTTAAATTTCATATTATGTCCTATTCTATTTAAATTAACTAATTAAAGAAAATAATTTTCATTTAAAAAACTCACCCAAAACAAGAATTTCCATGCGCGTAAAAAAATGATGCATGTCACAATAATTACTGAGTGCCTATAATGATTCTTGTATGCCTAACCTTCATTCCATAATATGACATAAATAAATTTTTATAAGAATATAACATCACACAACAAGTGAATAACCCAAGTAGAAATTACATCTATCTATAATAATAAACATCATTATCAACAATACCACCCTGGGAAATTGTGTTTCGACATTATTTTGGTAAGATACTCCCCTGAATGAGCTCATGAACAAGGTACAAATATTCAGTCTCCTATATACCATTACCAAATAGTAAGAACAATGAAATGTATGAAACCCTCATCTGATACCATTTTGTAACATCCCACCCCGAATACCACATACCAGTTCCCTGAGACGGTTCATTACATCACCTAAGAAACACCACCATGTATGTAAGAGGCTAATAAATATCAACTACGGTCTAATATATATATAAAATGGGAAGACTATAACTTCTTTATCAGATTATAAAATGAATGAAATTATTAAAAAATAACCAATAGACAAAAAATGATAACCATATATCATACCACAATACTAAATACCAACATCAAATGATGAACCAAAATTGAACAAATAACCGAACAAATATTTAAAAATGTCATGCTATATAAGAGACATGTGTCAGAAGAAAAACCTAAAATAATGACACAGAAAAATCCTTGGTGGGTCCCAACACCATGAATGGATCCCTCATCCATGATACATCCAAAACCATCCATCAAACATAGGTATGTCCCCCTATCCTAACATATAAACATGGAATAAATTCATATACCAATCAGGTAGCCTGAGTTGGGTGTGAGTACAACTCAGTAGGCCCCCACCAATTGTGTTAAAAAAATATACAGTCTATTACAATGTATGTAGTTTTATAAAGAATTATGTAATGTAAAATAAGTAAACAGTTTATATAAATTATTGTTCTATAACTAATCACTAAATTACTCAAGTTCATGATGACAACTAAAACCATCAATACCTACATCAACCAATTCCATTTTTTGATCCATATCACACAAGGGGTCAGAATTCATTTCAACATAGGTTTCTATTATACATTTAAGTTCAATTCATATCATGACTACTAGGAAATATAGTCCAAGGACAACATTGCAGGGATAGAAATTCAAGTTTACAACCTCATGGGATTTAAAGAATAAACCCATCTCCCACTAAAAAGTATTATCAGATATGGGCTTTTGAAGCATTAGTCTGTGTCCAACACATGTGTTTATTAGATAAGGGGTATTGAAGAATTTTTCCATCTCCCACACACATCATCACATATATTGCAATATCTCATATATTACATACTTCACATATATAAAATTTACCAAAATTAATCTTCATAAATCCATTCCAATTATTCACATTACAGTTAAATACTTCAATTAATCAAAACATTAATGGTTCAACACTTTAATCACATCTAATAATAAAAAAAATTCACCATTAAACCATTAACTGTACACGATTAATCAACCCATACCTTAATTAATATTATCAATTAATATATAAAACCATCAATTGACCAATTCATAGTTCCCTATTTCACCAATTATATATTCCCAATAACCCATCAATTTTATAATTTAATTCATTAATCTTGCTATTAATTAATCTAACTAACGATTCAATTTCAAAACATGGAAATTTATATTCAAGAATTGAATACAAATCAAATTAATTCAATCCTAATTGAATTGAACCATATACCACCTCCATTGACATAGTTGATGAATTATTTCCCATGAAAAACTATCAATAGGTGTAGAATGGTCATATTAACAACAACATAAGAGATCTAGGAACAAAACTGTAGACCAAGATCAACCCTAAAATCGACATCTATCAAAAAGGATCCATCAATTGGTGGGAAGAAAGAATGAAATGAATCTAATGAAAAAGTACTATAGATAAATAAACACCAATATTTAAGTATAATAAATGAATAAATCACTCAAAAACCACTGACAGCCTCCCTAGGGTTGATAGAAGAAAGGCAACATAATGGAATGAATAAAAAATGTACAGCATGACACCTTTTAAATGGATGCTTTGGTAATTAAAAAGTGTGTAATTTAATTACATTCCATGAAATTCGTTTTAAGGGTTTATGATGAAAAAAATACCTCATCAATTAATTTTATCACAATTAAATTCTATATGATATGAAATTGTATTAAACAACATGTAAATTTTATATATATTATTTTTCACCAAAAAAATATGTTTAAATGATCAATACACCACCAAATCCATCGAAACCATAATAAAACCATAAATAACCATCAAAAATAGAAAACTAAAAAGGGAAGTTTCCTTTTAAATAATTTAATATAAAATATATATCCTTCTATTCATGATATTTAATGTTTAACTTGAAATTTTGATTTATGTTGGATTTTGATTCAAAATATTACCATAGCGGTAAAGGATTTCTATTTTATCTTTTATTTCTAGGACACATATGACAATTCACCTATCAATTATTTTTTTGGTGTGCATACTACCCCATCGAGATGTTATTTCCTGAATTCTCTTCTACTAATTATATTAAGACATTAATTCCATATTATTTTTTATTGGGGAATTTGATTCAAATGATTTTCAAAGTGTTAAGTTATTTTTGAACAAATCTATTTTATTTTGGACATAAATTATTTCATGCACCTATCTTATTTAATGAGTTTCATATACATCCCATTTTACTTGAAATATAATGATTTTTAAATTATAATTTATTTTTAATTCTTCATAGGGATTATGACTAAAATTTAAAAAATAGGTAAGGGTTTTATGATATAATCTAATCGTTTATAGTGATTATTTATATATATGTGTCAAATGATGAAGTATTACGATCTGTCTCTCATGAAACTCATAATGTTTTTCTACTATTCTTATTTCATGAGAATACATATTCATTTTATTCAATTTATGTACTTTTGATTATGAAATGTTTTTTAATGAAAACTTTCTTTATTTCTCTCTTCGGTCGAAAACCCATTTTCCCCTCCATATCCATATTTACTAAACATTTTTTATTAATATTTTAATGTTACTATAGAATTATTTAAATAAATTTTTAGCCTTCTTTTACATTTTTAAAAAATTCATTAAAAGAAATATCCAGGTCTTTTTCAAAAAAAATACTATTTGTATTTTACTAAAATTGTGAAAGGAATATTTATTATATAATGTACATAATTTACCACCATCATGACCACTAAATGATTCATTGATTACTTTATATGTTTAAAATTTTGTTTAAAAATAATTTTGATATATTTTTATCTTATAAAATGTGTATTATGTGAAAAGTGTATTTTCCTAAATAAATTTTAAAAGTGATCTTTCAAAATCATTTTTCATCTAAAATGGTATCCTTTGATGATACTTAATATTTAATTAGGATATGATCCAATGATACTATATTTATTCTTTCTCTTGATGTAATATATTTATGATGGATTTTTTTATAAAACCCATTTCTCACCCGTGGGTTATACAATTAAAAAATTTTATATAACCCATGGGTGAACATGCATGAAACTCTAATACTACTGATCAAAATGGAATATTGGATGCTAGGTCATTCACGAAAGTTGTTGTGGGTTGTGAAACTATCGATGAATGAAATACCTCCCAAAGTATTACTTTTAAAAAATATTAGAATCGTGGTCTATCGATGATTTCTTTCTCTAATGATGTGGCACACATCTCTCTTCGGATTATTATTCTGATCTTGTTGGTAAATTTTGTCTAGCATCGTCATTCACTAATGTTTATCCACCAAACCTTAGAAGTTATATTTTTTACAAATTTTCATATTGGTTTAATGAATTTGTGGAATGATCTCTTTTTTTTTTCCTCAGAGAATGAGTATTACCGATTCTAGACCTGTGGTTATTGTTCTTTTGGGTGATCATTAATGTACGTTTTCATATGTTCTCTAAACATTGATGTTGGTTCAAAACCCCCATCTTTCATATATGGATTGGTTTCTTGGGTTTACCTCTCCATATCTTCAAGTAGTGTACTTTATTATCTATTTCTGAACTCTTTGGACATCCAATCAGGCTAGACTCTTCTACTATGAACCTGTCAATAACATTAGTTTCTAGGATTTTTAAAAAATTTGTCATCTGTCAGGAACTTCCATCATGGTCTTGGATATAAAATGAAGATAACAGGTTTATACATGATGTTTTCTTTCAAAACATACCATACTATTGTAAAAAATATTCCAGAATTAGATATCTTATGATATAATGTGGGACTCAAAGGGATGTTCCTCCACCCCCCAACATTTCATGTCAATATGGGTGGAAATTGAAGCTTCAAGGAAGAAAAATACTATTCAGGTAGATAAATATATTGATTGAATCAATGTATTAAAATTCATAGATGTTATTTATCTTATTCCTGAGCCATCAATTCCTGAATAAAATAAAAATTTTATTGGGGGTAATGAGGTTATTACTATTGAGTAGGTAGAACCCTCTAATGATATTGATTCAGTGATTTCTTTATTTTTCCCGAACGCATTCCCAACACAGCTTCAGTGCACATCCTCACGGGTGGCTGATAAGAAAGCCACTCAAATTGACGGAGATTTATTAAAATCAGGCTTTAGAAAAGGGAAAAAACAAATTGTGTATGTTGATAGATTCAATACTCTCAATCCTTAAATAAATGAGGAAATGTATGGACTATTCTCAAAATGAATGAACAATGTTTAAGATATAACATGATGCTTCTAAAAAGACAACTCTAAAACTAAAACATTAACAAGTGTGGTTGATCTAAATGTGAAATTTTTTGAAGCATCCAGAAATATGGATACAGTTTTTCCTCGATAACAAAGCGTTTATTATTCTATTACACCTCTTGATGATAACTTAGACGGTGTATCTCACTGGTTGTGAAGTATACATACCAATATATCGAGGGTGTGATTGAAGATTTGGAATCTCTAACGGAGCAACGTGATAAAATAGCTTATCAAAGGAATTGAAATGGTAAAATTTTTGCAGAGACTTATCTTGATATTAATGCAAAATTTTCAATAGGAGGATTATGTAGGAGTCTTAAAAATATCCCTACTCTTTTATGACCAGTGCTTCTTTCTTGTCGGAGCAGACATACCTACACGTCTCCTTTTTTAAATGTTTCCACTCCATTAAAACATCCATTTTGTTTCATAGAGTAGAATATTCATATGACTTCGGGCTGAATGTTTCATGGACTGAACCCAATGATCTTAAGGCCTTGGAGCTTTCTCAGACATGATACAAATTTAGCTTGATGTGATTACTTTTGTGAAGGCATGATGTCTCAGACATTTTGAGTGAGTTATTTTTTGATATACTTCTATATATCTTCATGTATCACTATGACATTAGTGTCAGTGTATTCTCATTACCCCATAGACATGTATTTTAAAACATTTGATTTAATAAATTTATTTGGGGTATTAATTGGGTAACCAATTCATGTCTCTGTTTTATTACAAAAAATAAATGATGAAATTATTAGGAAAACTGTCTCTTTTCTATATTTTATGTTTTGTTGAAATGCTTATAATACAAATTTCTTTCCATGGGTTTCCATTTATTGAATTTTTTATGATCTAATGTCACAAAAATTTATGAATTTTTATTTAGTGATGGGTGGGGCCTATATATCCTTTCAAAGAATTGGGTAGATATTGAGATCCCATGAGATAAATAAGACTGTAATGGTGAGGAGAACCGAGATTATTATTGATATTTATACTGTATGATAGTCATGGGAGTAATCTATGGATACTATAATGGTCTAGGGAGTTAAAAAATCTAGTATGATAGTCTTATGAGTGATCTTTTACTAATATAATGGTGTAGGGAGGTAAATGAATCCACTATTACAGTTTTGAAATTGAGTATCTACTACTATGGAAATGATTGTCTATGATTTTGTTTATTACAAAAATCAAAGTCTAGTTCCAATTTTCAATCATTAAAGATCAGTGTATTTGATTACATTATGATTCATGTCTTAAAAACTAAAAAAATTTAATCCTGGAATTTTTTCTAGGATATATTATATGCAAGGTATAGTTTTTAAATGTTATTATCATTTTATCATTCCCTTAATCCCATTATATATATCTATCATCCTTTTATACCAATATTGAGCATATGTGGTCACCATTTATCATTTTTACTGTCTGAGGTCATGATAAAATGTATTGGGTATGATATTTCTATGAAGGGTTCTAGTAATGAATAACATCGTGGGAGATTACATAGCTCACTTATGGACTAGTTATTGATTGAACATGTTTCCAAAGTTAGTAGATATAAATGATTCTAGGTTGGATAATTATGTTTTGTATTGAAAAATCAATTATTAAGATGAAATGTTTATTTATGAGATATTTTAACATTTATTTTTTTGTATCATAGTAATGTTTATTTATCCCATGGAATCTAGGATAAGAAAAATTTAGTGATATCCCTAAGGATATATTTAAGTATATATTTAAGGATAATTCAAATCATTGGAAAATGTACTAGAATGATGATGAATGATAGAATGACTAGTTTAAACAAATACCCTACATAAATATTACAGTTGTATATAGATTTGGAGAAATGGTACATTGGTTCAATAACTCCATAAAGGGAACATTGATATGGATTGATCTTCACTTGGTGCATGAAAATGGGACTTGCTGAACACATTGTTTGACACTCCTTTTCGATACACTTTTGAAATTCATATACTCTTTATAAACTTTCATTCAAGATTTAAATTATGACCACAAATTTTATATGTTAAGCCTAAGGTTTAATATTTTGGATAGAGGGTGTCATGATTTAGGAATCCAGTAAGTGATTTTACATGATTACATTGTTCCCCACTATGACTATTTTTACTCACATTAGGTTTTTTGAATCTAGTAAATTTATGGAACCTGAGGAAAACGTAATAACATTTATTGTTATAGAAAATTTATTTATGAACAACCAAATGATATAAATACTAGAGTGAAGGATATTCTAATTATGCCTAATCAGTTATCATAATATATAATAAAAACATGAACCTTAACCTACTGTCAGACTAACTAACGAAGAGAAGTATAGATTTCATTTAGGGTTTGGGTAGTTGAGACCATGGGGGAAAGAAAATTCATATTTATTTTCATTGATAATGTAGGAAATATCACTCTATGAAATGCCTAAAAGGAAAGAGAAGATGTTTTATGTGTAGAGAAGAGGGGCCCATAGTAAGAGACTTGTGAGGAAAAATGGAATGTTTAGTTATCCCAATGAATAATAATAGTGGTTTCCCTATAGATATTCAATGGTTGAAAGTTATAAATTTGTAATGTATAGGGATTACATAAATGGATTTCCTGAAGTGAATTCCCTTGACAAGAATCAAAATGGTGGTATGAGTATTGATTATACTACTGATGACGAATAGACCATGAAAGAAATATAAAATTAATTAGTTATCAAGGAATATGTTGTTGAAACCTCATTAATGGTTTAAGAATACTGTTGAATAACTATAGTGTTTGTTTATGATAATTCAATAATTATGTTATAATAATCATGAAATATATAAGTATTGTTATGTAGATGTTTTTTATTTTGGATTTTTAAGAATATATTGAGCGGTACTAATGACATAAAAATAGAATTAATAGAAATGTTATATTCTATTGAAAAATATTATAAAGGGAATATAAATGTTAATATGATCTAGATTTTGAGAAAATGGTGTTTTTTAGATAAAGTAAGGATTGATATGGATAATGTAAATCTGATAGTATTGATGGCCCAAAAATTGATTTTTTTTAAAAAGTGGTTTATTTATCGATGATGGAGTATTCAAAAAATTTTAATTTATTGAATGTATTCAATAATATTTTATTTTTTTAAATAATGAGGATGCATGTATTTTTTCATTAACGTTTTCTGTTAATTCTAGTTATTACCATGATATAGTAGAATATATGATCAATGTACTCACATATTTGGTATATGATCATTAAACATTACATATGGATATGTGGGTGATTAATGATAAATTTAATTTTGGGAATTCAGGGTCCTATGTTTTAAATGTTTGGATTTTAATTTTGTTATGGCATAGGGGAGCATTAAGGATAACTATTCATGAATTGTATTAATTGAAAAATTTGATGTTATTTGATAACTTATGCTATCAACTATATTTTTTATAATAATTAATGAAATAATGAATAAATTATCGTTATTTTATAGATCTTATAATCCATTAGTGCATCAGGCATTAAACATTCATCTATATTTCCTAATATAGGAGATAATGCATAATTTATTGAAGTACAACCAAACGATAATAGTGTTCTTATGAAATGAAATAAAATAAATTAAGTATATATTCTCATGATATTTTTCCAACAATATGGCAAGGATATTGAAATAAAGTTTTGTCATATTACTATAATTTTTAATGATATCAATTTTATTTTTCACATATTTTGGTTTATGGTTACATGGTTATTGATTTTGACATGATCATTAACCTTATTGTGATTAATGATCTCTGTCACTCTCAATCAATATTTTTACATTAAAATTTTCTTCCATGTCAGAATATTTAAATCCAACTGATGTTCCCCAATTTGGAAACCTCATATGTGTAATTCTATATGACCTTTATATATACCTTTCAATTTTTTGTATTAGATTTTTTATTAAACCTATTTATTATGTGGGTATCACAGAATGGTATTTTTTTAACAAAAATATCTTATTTACTAAGAACAAATTAAAAATATGAGTACACAATTTTTTTAAGGGGTAGAATGTAACGCCTTGAGATTTTGTAAAATATTTTTTCAACTAAATTTCACACATCCAATATATTTTGTAACATTAAATTTCAAAATTAAATTTCATTAAATGAAAAATAGATTCTATCTTGGGATACACACAACACTCATTTTATCTTGCGTTAGTTGCCACACTGAGATTAAATGAAACATAAAATACAATTAAAATATTATTATTTAATCGTTACTAATTAGAAATTAGAATAGTGTGTATGAATTGGATTAAAAAAATTAGGAAAAATATGGTTCAAATATTTATAAATAATTAATTATTTGGTGAAATTTTAATTATAGATGAAAATAAAAACCATTTTAAAACAAACGAATTGTTTTTATGAAAAACTATTTCAATGAGACAAAATATGTTTTAGCTAAAAAATTAAAATAATCACATTGGGATAATTGATAAATAAAATTTATATATTATATAATGAATAAAATGTTTAAAATTCTTCTTATGTGTTTTCTAGATATAAGGTAAAAATAAACCCTATTTAATGTCGAAAAACTCTATTTTTCTAAAAAGTAGTTTTGTCACCAATTTTGAAATTGATTTTACAAATAATTTTTAGCGCCTATAGAAAATTTATATTAATAAATAAATTGTTTTAGTCATAATACTAATATTATCTTAGACTTAATTTTTTATAATTTTTTTAATTATAATTTTTTCGATGAATGGGGTAAAATAATGGATTTTTATACAAATTATCATTTTCTAAAAGCATTTTACGAAATAAATATTAATTTAATATTATTTTAAAAATATAATTATTTTAGATTTATAAATATTAATCCAATTTAGTTCGTTGGAATGAATTTATTATTGAATTGTTGTAGAAAAGTGTTTTAATCTACTAAAACGTTTCTCTTTTGAAAACCACTTTTTTGTTGGGTCTACAAGATTAATTTCAAATTAAAGTGATTTAAATTTTTAAAATTTATTCTGATTTTGGATAATTTATATTAAATAATATGTTATAGTAAATATTTTACAAAAAATAATATTCAAAATAAAAAAAAATTAATTAGAGCAGTTGAGGTTAAAAAATGGTTTACTGGGGGTTAAACTATAATGATAAGGGATAAAATATCATATAATAATATAAAACACCATTTATATATATATTTTGAAATTATAACATTCAATTTATTCTTATTTCCCAATTTTTATCATTTTTTAAGAGAACAATCTTGGTCCACCATTTTCATTTCAGACATTAAAAGTGGGCCACTCACCTCTCTTATAAAAGGAAACCCCCTATCCACTCCACTTAACACCTCCATAACCCTTTGTATCATCTCATAACATCCAAAATAATTTTATAAAATCCACAAACTCATTATAGATTCCTTATTGTTTATAGTAATCTCTATTAAGAATTTTTTATCTATAAACCAAAAAGTATATCCAAAGAAGAGGTAAAACAATTTAATAATCCTTTTTTATTTATTCATCCACCTCCTTTAATCATTTAAAAATATGTTAAAATTATTATAAATGTATCCAAAATATATTGATATGTTATTGCAATAATGTAATAACTCAAATCCGTCTCCACATCCATCAAATGTGACATGAAATCATCCTTCACGTGTATGATGTACTATCACCTCACAGACTGATGTCATTCATTTTCCATCACCATCTCTCAAGGATTGATATCATTATGGATTTATTTTATATATATATATATATAAATATATATGAAATTATATATATATTATTATACCTATTTAATTATAATACCACATATTCCTTATCACCCCCAAAACCATTGGACAACATTAATGCTGCTCATGTTTACAATAGACGGCAGCCATGTGAACTGATGCATTGTGTTTTTCATTTCAATTAATTATAATGGTAATGAAGATATATGATAACAATATATATGATATTTGTAAAATAATTTCACTTATATAATTATGATATCACATAAACCTCCTAAAATTCCATTCTATGGGAATACAAGGACGTCCCTCGTGCATACGGCAGACTACCACCTTGGGAAGCGATGTGATTCATTTTCATGTACACAATACATGAAATATAATAGGGAAATGTATCAATAAAAAAATTTGAGATATATATATATATAATGATTTTTTGGAATGGTATTATATTATTTACCATTATTTCTTTCAATATGTCAAGAAAATGTAAACCACATTCAAGAATACATACGACTTACCATCTCAACAATTAGTGTATTTCATTTTTTATATATAATATTTATGGATTATTAAAAAATATATATGGTGAAAATATATATAAAATTTTTAATATAATTTAAATTAGGTAACAATTATCAATTTAATGATATAAAAAATATAAAATGAAAACACACATGAAAAACAAAGTGGTTATTATCCGAAACAAGATTTAAACCAGGAATTATTAATTTATTTGTTTTAAAATATCATAAGAAAATAACATATGGTGGGATATATATATCTATTTTAATGCAATAAATTTATAAAAAAAAGTTATTATATACGAGGTTTTAATTTGCATAAAGAAAGTTGAGATTTAATGTAAGTGATTTCAAGTCTTACTTTTATTACTGGGAGACATATGACAATTTGTCAGATGTTTCATGTGTGTTGTGTATATAAATACCATATGTAATGAAATATCATAAATATATTTATTTTAATGATATATAATGATTCATTTGATTTTATTATTTGTTGGGTAATTTTATTTAAAACATTTCCAAAGTGGTAATAGATTTCTAGTCTATCTTTTATTTAAAAGAGACGTATGAAAATTCGACACTCATATAGTTTTTCTGGGATATATAATTCCCATTTAATTTTTTATATTAGAAATATATTTATTTACCTAATATTTGATGTTTTGTTTTATTTTATTCTTTATTATGTCTTTTTATTCAAAATATTACCTGAGCTGTAAGGGATATCTAGTCTATAATTTTTTATTTTTAGGAGACATATGCCAATTCTTATATTTTTTCTTTTGTTTGGTGTATATACATAACGAAAAGTAAATCTTGTTCAGTAATACTGGGCTAGAACAGAATGTAAACCTGGTTCAGTAATAGTCTTTTTATAGTATGATGGTCTTTGATGAAATGCCTTGGATACTATGGAAATCATAATATGTTCTTATCAGTTTACCTCAGTTACATGTTTTATATCAACGATATTATATCATGGAAAATGTTCCATTATTATTGATTCCTTACGAACTTCCATGATTTATGTCATTGCACAATATTATTATGTTTAAATATCATGTTCATTATTTTACGTTCAAATTTTTATGGTTTATTGTATGTTATCGAGGTTTACCCTTACCAAGAATTTGATATCACCCTTTCTATGTTTTTAGTTCCCATGACATAAATAAAGGTTTTAGGAATGTAAATAAGTGGATGATCATCATGGGAGATGTTAATGATCATTCACCTTGACTAAAATATTATGTTTTGTGTTTCAAAAGACACTAAACTAATTCAATATTTGGGAATTTTTTTGTAATGTATTAAGTATTCTACAAAAGAAATGTAATTTTCATTTACTTCAAGATTGGGTCTCTGAAATTTGTATCAGGGAGAATTTTTAGTCAACCATTGGAAACTAGGATGTGAAAAATTTAGTGATATCCCAAGAGATATTTCTATGTTATGCATAGGGATGTAAGGAAGGTTATGTAAAACTATAGGTTACTGTCTGAAAATTATCATAACAGTCATAAATAACCTAGAATTAAACCATAGATGTTAGATATTGAGGGTACTTCCCCTGGACTATGTTGTTTTCCTCGTATGATATTTTTCTCTCACACTATTCTTTTTAGGTTTTAGATGATGGCTAGAACCTGAATGAACAATGATAATGATCAATGAACAGAGAAATGTAATGATTTTCGTCTTAAAAAACCAAATGTTAGGGTATATGGAATGAAAAATCTTATTTATATAATTACACAAGCTATGAATCATTTTGGACACCCAAATGAGAAGAGAATAGAATAACATTATATTGAGTCATTCATGAAGCAACGTCCAACTTATTCTAGTGGGTGATCTGATCCACTTGTCGTTGAACAATGGATAAGTATCATTGAAAAGTCATTTTACAACCTTCTCTATTCAAAACATGAAAAGGTCATTTTTTATGTCTATCATTTAGAAGGTGAGGCAGACCAGTGGTTTACTATAATAAAGAATAAAATGTTGTATGATTAATTTGAATACATAGAATGGGATGAGTCTAAGAACTTATTTTTAAATAAGTACTTCCCTCGCATTCTTTGAACAATGATGGAAAATGTGTTCCTTGATCTTAAGAAAAAGGATGATGAATCTGTTGGTACATATTAGGTGAATATTACAAAACATGCATGGTATGCTTCTGGCTTTATCATCCAACACAAAAGTAAAGTTTATTGATTCTTTAGTGTCTTAATACCATGTATTCTATTATCATTAGCTATTATAGACTTTAGTATTTATGAAGATATTGTGTGTTATGCTATTAAGGTAGAACAGGAAGTTGGTGTTACATATCCATCACATGTCATTGACAAGAAATGAATGCTGGAGTTCAAAGGAAAATCTCAAAATAATTATAAAAATAAGATAAATGTTTCTTTATGCCCAATGTGTAGAACTAAGAATGGTGGAGATTGTTTTAAAGGGACTATAAAATTATTCTAGTTTTTAAAAGAAGGTCATCGAGTAGTTGAGTTCCAATGTAATGGAATTTTTTTTTCAAATGATGTGAATAGAGAATAGAATACAGATAACGAACCAATAACACATAAATGATATAAGTGCAAGGAAATGGGGAGTTATTTTAACCAATTCCTTAATCCAAGGGTTAATGATGATCGAAATAAACAACATTTTAAGGAAAAATACAAAGGGTAGTCTCATGCGATCACTATTTGTGATGTTGAGTATAAAAATGAAGTTGTGTAATGATTAAGTATTTAGGTAATGGGATTTAAAAATAGTGTTGTGGAATCTCATTTATAGTATTATGGAATATTGGAATATCTAAGTGTTAGTCTATTATGGTTTTCCATAATTATATGGGACCAATGACCATGAAAAGTGATTGAAATATTTTTAGAAAGCTCATGATATGTGCATAATGAAGGGATAATGAGAAAATAATAAGTTTGATAGTTTAAATGAGCTAATGACTGATAAAAGTAAAATGTGATATCATGGTTTGAGTATATAGAATTTTTTGGAATATTTGGTGTGTGTAAAGAGTTAATTCTGATATAATGCATGTTGATACTATGGTTCTATGGTATTTTTTTAATATCTATTTTAAGAGAATACCTGATTAAGGTATTCAGATGTTTGGAATGTAACAAACTAGAACTTCCAAATGATATATGGGAGAAAATTCTTAAGTCGGTTTAGTTCAATTCTCTATAAAGTTTAGTATTTTTAGTTTTTTAATGTTTTCCATTTAAGGTTAGTATAATTTATATTCTTGTTTATGTTTGTTAGATTAATATATCATCCCACTATAGGTATAATTTTTCATATTTAATAACCTGTTCCAACATTTTTTGTTGAGACAGATGGAATGACCTATAATTCTATCATACGATCTTCTAAAACATCATAAAAGACAAAATAAACATCATTTCATTAAATACGAGATGAAGTGGAAATTGTTCATGGAACGACCAATGGTGATATAACCCTGAAATGAAGTAAGTATTTATCCTTATGAAAAAATTCATCAACTTTAAGGAAATGATCATGAAAACCAAAAATGTTATCCTAGTACCCTATTATCCAATAAATCAGATGGTCCCTTAAATCATCCTAGATTTATGGCTTTCGGGTAGTTAACTTTTCCAAAAATTATTCTCTATCGCTATCCATTAGAACATAATGGTCAGATTTCTCTTCGATATCCATGTTTTAACATCCCAAATATTTTCTCCTATGTGAAAACCCAGTGATGAGTTAATTTGGTCTACCATTAAATTTTCATTTTTACAAAAATGTCTTATTATCTCTTTTTAGGATATGGGTTTCCCTGAAATAAAAATTCAAGTAGAAAACCATTTACAACCCCGAAAATGTTCGAGGGAGAGATTCATTTTAATGTGGTATAAAGTAACACCCTGAGATATTATGAGATATATTATTTTTAATTTAATTGATCTTTAATGTTGTACTCTACACCATGATTTTCTTGCGCACTATGAAGCATCGTGTTAGCTTGAATTATACAAAACAATTTACTTGTCTTGTGTTGCAGAGAGGTTCAACTTATTTTGATAGAATTCAATAACAGGTTATATTTTTTCAGGTAAAAATGAAATATGTTTGGATTATGTTATAGGAAACACTAAATGAAGCTTCCACTACATGAACCACTAACATGGCTTGCGTTACATGCATGAGAGACCTTCCTCAAATATCTTGCGTGGTACGCAGTACCAAGTTTCACTAAACAACGATATATTATTAAAATATTATATAAACTAGAAGGTATGAATATTATTAACCACATTTTTAATTTTATATAACCTTATCATTCATCTTACACACGATATGAGAACAAAATCAGTTCTTTTGATAAAAGAAGTATTTTTCCAAAAACATGCAATTTTACAGCCTTTTGATGGTGAAACCATTTAAAATATAGTTTTGACACTCTTATAAGTTATATTTGATAATATATACATATTATTTGTTATAGAATCAGAAAATTTTACTTTGGATAAATTTGTGATATTTTTTTGATAACTTTCAAGGTTTAATGAACAGTGAAAATACGCTAAATTTTAATTGAATTTTTTTCCCATCGAAATAATTTATATGATTAAAATATATTTTTGAATGATTATAAATTATAAATACAATTTATTTTTATAATTTATTTCAATTTAATTTACTTTCATTAATTTTACATTGAATTCATTTGTAAAAACATTTCAATCTATTGAAGTTTTTTAAACAAAAACCCATTTTTTCCGACAATGAAATTAATTTAAATTTAATTATTGCATCTTCTGTGTTTTGAATTTGGAAAAATAGATTCTATATTTGGAATCATAGTGTTCAAATTGTGTAGATAACTATTTTTATTTTTTTATATTTTGAATTTTAACTTCAGAAATTATTTTATTTACCATGGTTAAAGGGTAAATATGATAAATAAGTGTAAAAAATTATTATAATAATATTACACTATCCTAACACATGCCTCAATCCTATTGTATGATATATGTGTGACTATGGGAATCCTTGGGTCTATTTGGGGACCCCATGGATTCACTTGGATGTGAAATTAAAAATTTATAAGAATTAATTTACAGTAATGATAATTATAATCTAAACATATATCTTTTACTAAATCTATTTTAATATGAGGTGATATAATAGATATCAATTCCTATAAATAGTAATTGGAAATATAAAATTATTTCCTACATCATGGTATTTTATTTTTAATTTTTATATAGTAGATAAATATATTTATTTATGACACAATTATGATGTACTGATTACCTCATTAATGAAATATTCAAATAATTGAATTTATAAATTTTAAAATATGTTTATTTTTAATATTTTGATGCCAGCCACGAATTTGTTGGATGAAATTGAAATATTCGGGATGAGTTAATTCTTTTGGATCGAAGTGATAATGTTTTTATGAATTTGTAAAAAAAATAAAGTTTGAATAATATCTAAAAATGACATAATTTATAACATAAAACAAAAAATATTTTATGAAAATATATTAAATTTATAAAAATATATGATTAGGAAAAATGGTTAATATAATTCGTAAAATGTCAAAAATAACTTATTTTGAGTTGTTTGAAATGATATGGTAATTACGTTAACCCGTAATGCCTAAATAACAAGATATCACGGTAAGATTAAAAAGTGTAAAATCAGGGTAAAACCAAAAAGAGAGGGATAAATAAAATATTCAAACCCTATCAAAGAATTATTGGATGATGGGTATTCAAACCAAATTCATCTTATATTTTAATTAAATATGTTTTGGACAATTTTAAATAGAAATTTAGTTTAAATAAATTAATACTTTGGAGAATTTCTATATTTCCCCTCTTAACTCTAGTGCCCTAAGAGGAATTTAAATGAGGCACATCAAGGAATATGTAATCTATTCTACTGATTCTTTCAAAACTCATTCTATTTATAAATATTATTATTTGGTTGTTTCATTAACAATTAATATCATTAGTATAAATAATATATTGATAATTTGTTATGAATATGAAACAACCCAATTTCATATTCGATCCATCCTATGAAAAATGAAACCACCACGTGTGCAAACGTATGGCTTACCATCTCCACACTGTGGTCTAATCTGTTTTTCACCTCCAACTTACATGGATGGATATAATGGTTGAAATAATATCTATAAATGATTATTATAACATGATACTAATTCTGAGATAGTATACACCATCCACTTCAATACCATTCAATAATTATGGGAACAATATCATCACCTGTGCATAAGAATGACTTTCCGTATACAAAACACAATGAGATTTATTCTCCATGTTATCCATTCCAGAATGACGATAATATATATATATAATAAATAATCATGAAATATATTAAATAATAATGTGCTACATTTATTTATTTATTTATATATCTGTCATTTACTTACTTCTATCCAATTCAATAAGGAAACGAAAACAACGTTCATGCGTACATATGGCCTACCGTCTCTTTGAACGGTGTATTCCATTTCATTTATCTATCTATTATATTTGTAATTATATAATTAATATATAAGATATATTTAAATCATTTTTTACATTCTTGAAGTAATTTAATCATGATCTTTGTGATCATATGAGTAATAACAAGTCCAAACACGTACGATTATTACCCTAAGCATTTCTTTAACACGGAATTGAAAAATGAATGGGTAATATAAAGTCATAAGTGAATAATATGTTATATGAAAAATACTATTATGGTTTTGTTACAAGTTAATAATATGTTTAAACCAACTATACAATAGTTTTGGATACATACAAAATAAATCAGACCTAAGGTAAGGGATAATTTTGAAATATTAATTTTATCAGAGATTGTTAATAAACAAGTATTTTTTGGGGATATATTTATCATCAATTATCATGTTTTAAAACAAATTTTTTCATAAAATATTTTTTATTTCTCTATGTAGGTTTAAATTCATTTTTACCCATTTGTGAGTTTTACTACATGGTATGGAAGGAATCTTTCTTTTGTTTACCATACAAGGTACATTTTGACTTTTCTGGTAAAAGTAAAAGGAGAATGTTTTTTATGTTATATGAAATGAACCTATGTTTACATCTTCTTAATACCTTATTTCCATGAAGAATCCTCTACAATATTTTATGTTTATTTTCGACTAAATTAATTTCTTCTAAAATTTCACGAAATTATGATAAAAGAAAATATTTTTAATGAAGATAGTGTATTTTCCTCTGGAATTATGTTCATGTATTTTACCAAAATTATATTCCGTCTAATATTGAATAAGGTTATTTTACTATCCCAATTATTACTTTAATTTTATTATTTTTATGATGTAATTATTTTTTAATGTTCATTTATCTTATATTGATTATGTTATGATGAAATGATGTTTGAGAATCCCGTTTTATATCATGGGTTATACTATGATGAATGATATATGTTTTTGTGGCCATGTAAGAATGATTTAATTATGATATGGGTGGGACCTATATCTCCATATAATGCATTGGGTAAAAAATTATATCTCCTGAGATAGAAATTGATAGAACAACAAGTAAATCTGGTTCAATAATACATGGATAAAATGGAAAGTAAACCCAATTCAATTATGGATGTTTTCCACTATGATGTTATTGGAAGCTATGCCTTGGATAATATGGAAATAATAATATGTGCTTATTAGTTTTAATTAATTACTTGTTTTATTCCAATGTTATTATATCATCGTAAATGTTCCTTTATGATCCATGCCTTATGTACTGCGAAGATTTATGTCATTGCTCAAGAATTTTATGTTCAAACATTATGTTTATGTTTTTACATACAATTTTTTTTATGTTTAATGTTATACATATTTACCCTTACTAAGTATTTTATCTGAACATTTCTATGTTTTCTTTTATCCATGATATAAAGAAAGTTATATCCTTGACACCAATTATAACTTATTTCAATTTATTAGTTAATTTAATTTATAAAAGAAATATCCTCAAGGCTAATCAATTTCTATATAAAAAAGAAAATTAATTTACCGAGGTAGGGAAATTATATTTAATGGTAATCTAATCATATAACAGGCTCTTCGGAAAATAAAAATAAATTGAGAGGTTGTGAAAATCCATTTCTAACCCAAGACGAACACTTAAATTGTGTTTCGATAATTTAGTAAACTAAATATGATAAGCCATTTCCAGATGGAACACCCAAGGGGAGACCATGATCATGGTTTGCGTCCTCTAAACACATATCCAAGATCCTTAGGTGTATAAAAACATACGTATTACAATATATAATCAATCAAAAATTTATTGAAATTTACAGCAATGGAAGGTTTGCCAAACAATATCAGAGTAATGAAAAAATAAAACAATTGAGAAAAATCTAGACCACCTACCTTAGAGATGTATATGACTCCTCATCTAATATAGGTTTTAGATTTGATATAGATTGGAAGAAATAAAAATACAAGTCCAACTCCCTAAAAATAGGTCATATGATCTTCCCAATAAATAGTTAAAATGATGGGAATGGCAAACAAGAAAACAACATGAGTATTGGATAATATACCTCTAACTCATGAACTATTCTGTTAACTATTTGATTGGATTACAGATGGAGGAGTAACAGAGATCCATATTTTGAGGAGAAAAGAGATCCTATATGCTATAAATTGGAAAAAAAATATTTCCTTAGAATTTAAATTCATAAAGGAAGAAATATTAGTTTCACCCAAATAGATAGGGCATGGTTTGGCAATATGTTTTCCCAAACCATGCGACAACTGTGCACACCACATTGTCTAAGGAGGGACACTACACTATATTGGTGATGAGTTTGGATAATTATGTGAAATCAAAGTTAATATCACTATCCCAAAATCCTATACAACCCATATGAGTGTTGTCTTTGGGTATTAGGGTTTTAGATAACCTGTACATCCCCATACACCCTTAAAAGGTGCTAATAATAGTTAGGAAAATTGGTGGTTTGAGCAACACTATTTCTCCAAACCATATGGTCCAGTATTATTCTCTATATGTTGGGGTTCTGATATCTGAACAGTCCTTAGACACCTCTCATGACCTCTATTACTCCATTAGGTAAAATTATAAGATCCAAATTAAAGAATAAAAAATAAAAGAAAGTGATTCACACCATAGATAAAAGTCATCCAAAATATATTTTCATGCTTTGAACATTGTAGAATGGGAAATAATGTTTTAGTGTTACTGATCCATTTCTCAGTGACTAGTGTATAAGTGGAATATCTAAAAGTGCATATTATTTACCTCATTAATGACTCAAATCAATGGTTTCCCTACTTTTTGTTCCATTTGGATGTTCAACATTATTCATATATTGATAAAGCTGTGTGAGTGTAGTAAAATAATTTTCAATTCCATCTCCCATAATGTTTTTTTATTTGGGAGCAAATCATTAATGTTTCCATCACACTCATTATTAACATGGTTCCTTTGGTTTTTGGCCATCAAATATGAAAAAACATAATGTAAGAAATACTACATAGAGTGTGACACCACATAATCTTGTAAAATTACATATTTTAATTCTAAATCATGAAACATTATTTTCAATCTATGATACATTAGTTTTTTCATATCTCATTCATAATGGTGGTCTATTTAAATC
Source organism: Viscum album (assembly GCA_963277665.1). Lineage (NCBI taxonomy): Eukaryota > Viridiplantae > Streptophyta > Magnoliopsida > Santalales > Viscaceae > Viscum > Viscum album. The sequence continues at coordinate 399,283,697 of OY728145.1, forward strand.
CTCTATAATTGTTCATGGGGAGTTTGTGAATTTACAATGAATATACCCTAGGAATATCAAACCAGGTGTGTATCAAGGCCCATTTACATGCACCATGTGATGTTCAAGTATAGGTTGATGTTGAATATTAAAATTAATTACACCTAGGTTCTTATATGCCAAAACCACATCCTTTTTAGTATCCTGTTAATTTCTAGGAACCCACTTGCTTTATCACTTATGAAAATTAAAGGAAATTTCCCTACACATTGACTCATCCTTAGAATTATCATTAGAGACATAATGTAAATATCTTTATAAATATCCCTAGGGATCACATTAATGTTTTACCATGCTAGTTTCCAAAGGATAACTAAATATTTCCACTTATACCAACTATAGAGACCCAGAATTCCCATACATGGGTTTTATATGTTTTTAGATTAATATTCATTAAATTATAGAAACACTCACCCAAGTATCATAATATTTTAATGCAGTTTGAAACATGGTAGTAAATCTTCTAAATTGCAGAAATATCTTCAATGAATCTTATAAAGATCTTGATTTTCATTACACATACTTAAAAAAAATTATTCTTTACCTGGATAAAAGAAACATAAAAAAGTGTGAGATTAGATACTCAATAAGGGTATACAAGGAAGATACATAATAATAATTTGAGCATAAGGGTACGAGAAAAAGATCATAAAATCTTTAAAACATTTCATACATTTCAATGATCTAATCATGAGGAAGGTTATAATTTTTTGTAGTTAATAAGGCATGAATCATAAGAAAAACAATGAAATTTATCCCCCAGGAAATAAAACTTTCATAAGACATTTAATTTTTGAACATTCATTAAAATATAAAATATAATGTTATGATACCCTCTGTGACACTAATAACTTGTTAGGCTTGTGTAAGCCACCCACAGATTTGCTTTAATAATGGGATAACCACCCTAGTACCCTATTTTTTGGGTTTTAACTAACCACTCATAAACCATTTATTTGGGAATTAGACTAGTCACCAATGTACCCTCTGAGCACAATGATTATTTTTTATTACCAAATGCATTAGATAATGATATAGGTCCCACCCTTCACATAATTAAAATCATATATAAGTGAGAAACATGATTAAAATAAGTTCATAATATCATAAACCATGATATGAAATGGGTTTCATAAACATTTCATCATTTCATTACTTATAGAAAAGATATAGCTTAAATAAATATTTCATTATAGAATAATCCATTGAAAAAAGAGGGTTTCATAATAATTTTATCATGTCATAAGAAATGGAGGAGATTTTCATTTCATAAACATATTTTCATTATAAAAATAAATCATATATAGAATGAATAATAATTGTATCATTAGAACAAAAACCTAGTATAAAAATTAACATCAATGTATATAATCTTAGATGGAAAGTAATTTTAAAATATCATTTGGAAATATTATTTGAAGAAAATTTTATTTTCATTTAAAATCATATTTTAGAACGTATTTTTTTTTTACAAAAATTATTTTCATTTAAAATAAAATTGCAACTATATTAAGGAAGCTTTAAAATATTTTAAAAACATTCTCAAAAAAATTATATTTAACACTTTGAAAAAAAAAACAATTTAAAACATATAACATTTTTAAAATTCATTTCTTTTAAAATTACCTTTAAAATTTATAAATAAAATTTCAAAAAAAATAATGGCCATGATGGGGGAAAATTCAATTCATTCGATACATGTCAAAAGAGTGATTCATTTCATATTTTCGGTGGAATACAAATGTAAATTTTATTAAAAACTGAAATGAAAATTCCATTATTTTTTTCAAAAAATTAAATCATGGGTAAAAATTGTTTTAATGAATCATTATAATGTTTTTAAAAACATTTTTTCCAACATTTTTAGAAAACATGTATTTGTAAGAAAAAGAGTTTTTAATTTAAAAGATAATTTTTCTTTCACACATTCTTTTGAACTCTTGGGTACATAAAGGTAGGACAATAAATGGAAGACATGTATCATCACGTAATAACCAAAGTAGAAAAAAATTATTGAGTGTCATGAGAGATAGATCATAATATATCATTATAGGAAACATAATTATACTCAATCTTGATGATTGATAAGATTTTAATATAAAAATATTACAACTTGGGTAGCATTTAATCATATGCCCCAAGAAATAATAATATAAAATTAAACATAATATATCATAAAAATATGTATATTTAAAATATATTATTTTAATGGGGTAGTATATACACCTAATAGAAAATGAAATGTGTATACCATAGTTTATATGTTATAGAAGAAAAATTGGGACATAAATCCCTTACATATTTTGTAAATTTTAATCCATAAAACCATAGAAGTAGAGATTATAAATTGGATTTTTAAATACAATAAAATTTATAGATAATAATAATAATATAAATACAAGGGAATTATAAACTCCATATTAAATAAATAGGCGGTGAATATGGCATGTGCCTTAACAGGGTAAAAAGTGAGCTGGAAATCACTTATCTTAAGTCTCAACATCTTTCATACACATTGAAACGTATTTTATAATAAGTAGAAGTTTATTATACATATATTTCAGAACCATAATTATATATATTATTCCATATATTATACCATTATTATCTTTTCATACCAATTTATTATCAATTTTATGTTAATGTCACATTTCAGGCAATAACAACTTTGTTTTGATTTGTAATTTTTTGTCTTCTAAAATTGATCATGGTTCCATAATAACCCAAATTTTAACCATGATATAAATATATTATATATTCACTATATTTTTATTTATGTAAATCTATAAATTATATATATAAAACATGAAATACATCATTCAAGGAGACGGTAGATCATACATACACATGAATGTAGTTTATATTTTCTCGATGTTTTGAAATAATTAAAGGTAAATTATATATTATTATTACATAACTTTTTTATGTTATATATATATTTAACATGTTCATTAAAATAATAATTATTAACTTCCATGTAATTCTTGAATGAACCCCACTTCTTTGTGAGGCGAAAGTCCACGGTACAAATGAGGGATGTTATCATATTCCAAAAATGGAAATCATGAAGGTACGTGTGATATAATAATTAAAGTAGAATAATAACATCATAAATATCATATAAAAACAGTAAATCCATCATTATTTCCCATATTTAGTGGTGGTAATGGAAAACTAATGACATTGGTTCATGATGCGGTAGTCCACCGTACACATGAAAGATAATTTTGTAACCCATTTGATGGAAGGAAAGATGATTGTAGGTTGTTACCTTAATAGAAACATGTATAAATATATGTAATATTCTAATGTTTTTATATTATCATGTTATAATAATATTTGATATAGGTGTGGGAATAAATAAAATAAAATCTATCATTGTTGAATGTTACCTCTTTTTTCGGTATCCTTAGGATTGCACCAAAGTCCTTCATAGGTTGAATTTCTATCCAAAATTTGGCTACTAGGACGACGGGCACGAAGTTGTGAAGTTGTTTGAGTAGTTATTGACAAAACCAAATGGGTTTGAAGGTGTGGAGGTGAGAGGATAAGGGGTATTCTTTTATATGTAACGTGAGTTGCACACTTGAACTATTTTGAGTGAATGAATTTCACCCATGTTGTTTCCATGTCACAAGGACCCCATAATGGACCATTGAAATCCATAGAAGGAATAAGATAGAAATGTGGAACAAAAATGATAGTTGGAAATGTTTTGGGTTATTTTAAACCCTTATATTTTTAATTTACATAGGATATAAACCTGTTTTTTCAAATTCCTCCCACAAAAATAAAAAACTATAAATTTAAATTAATGCAGTAGGAGAGATGAGAAAACATGTTTTTAAATAGAGAATTTTGAAAATATTATTGTGTTTTTAAATAAAAAGTCAAATGAAATTTATTACAATAATTTAAATTGGATTAATGGATATATAATATAAGTAAGGATACATTAAATCCAATTTTAAATTTAATTTATCTTAATAAATAAATAATAATAAAAGGATGTTTTCAATTTAGATTTAGGAGTTTTCATTATTCTTAAAATCAAAGAGAAAATTCATAAAAATCCAATAAAATAACCCTAAACTAAAAATGATAAGATTATTTCCAAAAAATTTATTTTATAATATTAATATTCTAAAAGTTTGAAAAATTAATTTGATTAATGTTCCAAATAATGAATAAAAATATATTTTTGAAAAAAATATCATTTTTAATACATTTAAAGACATTATAGAAAATTCTATTCCTTTTTATCAATATTTTTCCTTTTTATAAAATATTATAAATAATATTTGAAAAATAGTTATTAATCTACAAATTTCTAGGTTTTATGGCAATGTTATAGCGGTCGTGTTAAAATAACTATCACATATTGTGTTTTTATTAAAACTCAGTGTCTCAAGTAACATAACCTAACCTAGTGTTGTGTGTAGCATATGAAAATATTTGTGTATCATTTAACACCAACTAATATCGTTGTTATGTGTTAAAAAAATGAATAAAAAGTATTAAATTTATTTTAAAAAAATATTTCACAAAACTCCCGGGTATTTAAAAAGTCGGTTTTCTTTCAATGAGTTATACCATGATAAAATGACTATGATACCCACTTTTTTTTCATGAGTTATGAATTGTATGAATCATGAAATGAATATGAATCCTATTTATTTTCCACATTTTATATTATGATAAAATTGGTATGAAACCAATTTATTTAATTGGGTTCTGATATGATGAAGGATTTACAATTTTTTAGAAATATGTATGATTTTCATTATACGATGGGTTTTACCAACATCCCCCAATAATTCATTAGGTAAATATTTTAATTTCATTAGATAAATAATACTTTAATGGGGAGTAATCTCTATTTAATAAGATATATTGTCTACTATAACAGTTGTGGGAGTGAACCATGACTACTATAATGGTTTGGAGATTGAACCCAACCAAAAATAATAGTCTTGGGATGTATCCTTTAATAATATGATGGTTAATAGAGTTATCCCACTAAACTATGATAGTCTTGTATGTGAGTCTTTATTAATAAGAAAATGATTTTCTATGGTTTTTTTAGTCATAAAATCTCTGTATTATTCCAATATTATGTTCCGATAGAATATTTGTTTGATTATTTTGTGATACAAGTCTTATTAACTACCATTATTGTTTCATTGAATCAATTTTATGATCAATAATAAGAAGGTTATGTTTTTTAAATGGTACTATCATATTCTCATACTTTATACTCATGATATATTTTAATCGCCCATGATTACCCATTCTGAGCATCTAATCTCACCATTTCTTATGTTTTCATTAACCAGGGTTAGATGAATGGTATTACGTATGATGTGTCCATGATGGGTATTGATTTTGAAGAATGCAGTTAGAGATGAAATTTCTCACTTATGCACTAGTTTTTAATGTGTCCAATTTTCTAATGGAACTATAGCTAAATGATTCTATCATGGTTCGTTATATTATGTATTTAATTTTTATCTATTATTATATAATTAAAATGCATGAGAAGTTGGTTCTTTACATATACTATATAATGTTCCTTCTTAAGGACATTAAATTCAAGAAAATGGATTTCTATGATTTGAGGTTATATATATTTTAGTAAGGTTATATAATCTTTATTATCCTTAAATTTTAATTTCTTCGCTGAGGTAACCGTATAGGCTCTGGGAAAGGAAAACCCTATAAAAATTGGGTTTCTTGATACTAATATATAAATGATTTTACATTTTCACACATAGTTTAATATTATAGTTATGTGTCCAATGTAGAGTTGAAATTAGGGTCATGAGGCATAAACATCCTATTTTTATAAATGAAATCACTTGAAAACACAATTTTTAGAGGAGGTTTGAAAATACAATGTTGTGTACCCATGGAATATGGAGCTGATGAGTGAAATGTGGTAGGGATTATAAAAATATATATTGGAATTGATATATTTCTCAAAAATAATCATTCAAGTAAAATATAGTTCTATCGGGAAAGGCCTTATCACATATCTTATAAATTGTTTTCACGAAAAAGATGGTTCCCATATGAGAAAATGATGACTAAAACCTAATAAGGCTTTGTAAAATTCTAATAACTATGTTCAGTAGGGCATGTATATAAATTTTTTTATTGGGCCTAGTTTGGATGTCCAAGTGTCACTATATATAGTATAATGAATTAATCAATCCATATGTACATATATAGTTTGGTTTGGTATATTTAAAAAGCCAAAAAAAGATGGCATCCTCTTGGATGCAGATCCACACAATTTTCGAGTGAATGTTAAACTTTGGGGACTATACCATATAGTTTAACACCATGTTTTTATAAAGTTTAACATGCAGTTCAACATCATATGGTAAGGACGATAGGGATGTGCAATTTAAATTTTTAACTTGGGAATAAAAATTGATGTGGAATTTTAAAGCCATATTGTTTTTAATATACAAGTTATATTGGATTATTATTATTTAGATGAAAAAGAATTATCCCATATTGTTAGAATAAAATTCCTTGAAAATGTTTGGAAAATATAAACTAAAACCCCTAAAACCATTTGATTCATGTTCAGTGTGGGAAAAATGTGTAGAAGATGATCACCCATGAAAAATGAGAGAGAAAAATAAGGGTGAATATGTGACACCATAATAATATAGATTAAGTACGTTTTATTCTATTGTGTATGTGACACGGAACACTTATCTTAAAAAACCAAAAAAATACGTCATTAAATTTAATATATATGATGGCTTAGGGAACACACAAACCATAGTTTAGATTAACCTCAATGTGGTATATTGTAAAAACCTAGAAATTAAATTTGATATTATAAAATTTAATATAAAAATTATAAAAAATATTTTTACATTTCAATTATAAATAAAATAATAATCATTTAAATGAAAAACTAATGTTATATATATATATATAATTTTGTTATCTAAAAGACAATTTAGTTAATTTTTTTTAAAATAATATAAAATTAATTTTTAAATATTTTAGAAAAACTATTTGATGAAATGAAATTCAATTTTGAAATTTGAGTTTAAAAACATACTTATTGTGAATTTTTGGGATTCTTCTAAAATGCTTCTTTTTTGAGGAATAGTGAAAAATTCCGATTATTATTAAGAACGTTATATTCATTTAAATAAATCATAAGGTTATATTAAATTTTATTTTTTTTAAAGTAAAATTATTTTATTTATGTTAATATTTAACTGTTTAGGTCATTGGATTCTATTTCGTGTTGGAAATTTATGTTAAAAACTTCTATACATATGTGATTTTTCACTTTGAAAACCCACTGGTCCATTGTATCAATGGGTATAATATAAAATGGGATTATGCCAATATTATGAAATGAATATGAAAAAATGGATTCGTTATTTGGAATTTTTAATAATATATATTATCTAATTCATTCAACTTAATTGTTAACCATTATGAATAGTAAAAGTAGTACAAATTAATTAATGTGGTTAAGGTAAAAAATGAATTGTCTGGGGGTTAAACTAATATGAGAATGGATGAAAATGACCAAAATAATTTTTTACAAACCTTGAGATGGACATATTTCAAAATTATCACCTCTAATGGTTGATAATTAGCCATTATGAGGTTTGTTTCCTAAAAAAACAAGGGATTAATTGAATTATTTTTAAAATTCCATCTTTGTCCTCCCCCCCACTTCATAAAGGCTACCACATCCCAACATATATTCACATCTAAAAATATATTATGATCATCCAATACATAAAATTATCAATTCTTTACTCTAATACTAGTATCCAAGATCCCATGGTTTGATTATAAATCCATCCTAGTGAGTCTTTTTGTACATTCATAATGATGTTTTATAAAGAAGAGGTGACATTATTAAGCGATCATTTTTAGTTGGTATCATCTTAAAACATATTAAAAACTTAATAAATAATTAATTTATAATAAAATTAGCAACTCACATATAATAAGATTTTTTATGTAAATTTCATGAACTATATCCATCTCTTATTCCATAAAATGGGAAAAGAAATTGTCGATCTTCTTTATAGCGGACAACCACATCGCGATTCGATGTAATTCATTTTCAATCACCACCATCAAGGATGAATATAATGATATATTTGTAGATTTTATCTAATATTTATTATATCATATTATTATTTGAACTATAATATATGAAATGTTTTTTTATGTTTCATTCTGTTTAAAATAGGATAACATCGCTCATATTTACGAAGGACTACCGCCCCACGATGTGATGTGATTTGTTTCTCACTTATGAATTACAAATAATTTAATAAGAGTAAATTTAAGAATATAGAAAATACATATTACATGATATTTATTTTTTAAAATTAATATATCATACACGTATTTAACCATTCACCCATTATGGGAATTATTATGTCGCTCATGCGTACATACTACCTGTCGTCTCCATGAAGTGAGTGATCCATTATCCATGTTGAAAATTAAATAATGATTCAAAAAATGCATCTAATGAAAAAAATATTTTACATATTAATATATTTCTTGATATTGTGAATTTATATCCTATAAACAATAACATGAACATTCATGATGAAATACACATGAGAAAACAAGGCAACTAATAGTCGAAACAATGAATATAGTGAAAGATTAACATTGAACATGTTTTAATATGTTATAAAGGGATAATATAATATACTATTCATATAAATATGGTTCTTATATAAATAAATAACATTATTGAACCCATAATATAGTGGGTTTATGTTCAACCAGAAGGAAGTGTGAGGCAAGGGATTCTGTCTCAATTTCCCATCATTGAGGCATATTGAAATATTATGCACCAAATTTCTTATATATTGATTATCATATTATATTTATCATTTAATATCATTAATAATTAATATATCATGGTATTTTAACTTTTAATTTGAATTATTTTATATATAGGGATTTTAATGGTAAATTACCATGTGCTAATGAATTTCAAAACATAATTTCTTTTCATTAGATTATATTACATACTTATTATCTTTTACATTCCACGATTATGTGGGTAAATAATTTTGAGAATTATATGTCATATTTATAATTTTCTTCTATGGATTTACATTTTATAAAAATAATAATTGATCAAATTTCACTCCATTTTTATAATCATTGTAAGGGTTTATTTCACAATCTAATTTAAATGGGGATTGTTCATACAAAAAAATTAATTGAAGGTAATTATTAAAACACTTTCTAATAAATAATATCAATTTTTTTATCATATAGTTATCCATGATATTTTCAAGTAATAGTTCCATGTTTTCACTCCTTTTTACTTTAAATTATTGGGAAAATATTTTAAATAAAATACTAGTTCATTTATCCCTCTGGTCAGTAATCCATTTTTCTTCCAAATACATGTTTGAATAAAATGATTTCAAAATATGTTGTAACTTTATCAGAATTTTTAAAATACAATTTTACCCATTTATGACTATTTTTAAATTTTTTAAATGATGTCTTCATATCATTTTCCCAACAAGGAATGTTTTGACTTTTCTAGAAAAGTGTAGTGAATCTTTGTTTCAATGTGTATGGCACGAACAATATTTATAGATGCCATGAACACTCTTTGTTTTTATGTTTAATTTATAATATTCTATGGTTATTCTTGAATTAAATACTTTTCAAAATATTTTTTCATCATTTTTTAAATAATACTTTCATAGTGAATAAAATATTTTCCACAATAACGATTTAATAATTTTTTTAGTAATTCTATTCAATAATGACATCAAACCATTATTTTAATTATAATCAAATAGGTATATGTAGTATTGATACTATCAATATCCTTTATCTATATTGTCTAGAATAAATTCTTGTGTGAATATTTTGATGTTATCATTCTTGGATAATTTTTTTAATCATTAAATATCCCATGAAATATTAACTTTAATATCTTCATTATAAATTTTATTTCTCCTTAATTTCCATATTAATTATCATGGATATATTTATTACCTAAATAGAATGTCATTTATACATACGGTATATTAATTTGAATGGTATATGATTGTTGGTGGAAGTTATTGTTACTTTTTATTACTTACTCAATACGAAAATTTATTGATAATGACTATTTTTCATGAATTAAATTGATTAATAAATATATGTGATTTGTTTTGGACATATATATTTGGGTGGGGCATAGTTATAGATATCCCCTTGGTTCATTGATAGTTTCATGAGTTGAACCAGTTGTATAGACTTAGTTAAATTGTTTTTTAGAGTTAACCTACCCATCAGTGTTAAACTATCTTGTGAATAGTGTTGAAAAGGTGGAATATCGATGCCTCATATCATGATGACCTATAATTAATAATTTAAATTATTTATAATTATGTTATTATTATCCATTATATTTCCACAATAATATTATCAATCGATGAAGTTCATTATTAGTTTTTCGATTAAATATAATTTTATTTAATTAGTGACCTTTTTATATTGATTATTTTTTATCCAGTTATTATAGTAATTTTATTGATTAAATGGAATTGGTTATCTATTAATTATCATTCCATATTTATTATTTATTCATGTTCTTATATTCGTGTGGATTGATCGTTTGTGTGTTTCCAATTATTGAGGTTCTCAAAGGAGGCTCAGAGGAAGTCCAATCGGACTCAAATACTAAATGATTAATGTAGAGAGATTTCATGTCATGAAGGAAGATTACATAACCTGAATATGGGTTTCACTATTTGTAATATATCATGGCTATAAAAGAAAATAATGTGATGAGATGATATGGTTTTCAATGAAAACTAAATTTTGATGATTGAAAAACGTGAAAGGGGTTACATGTCATGCAACCACCTGATGTCATATGTTTTAAAAACATTTCAAGATCCTCAGGTTGCCATACCCTATGGGTACAGAGGCTACCTATCGACTCTAGGTGACCTGGAAAACCCTTCTTTAACCTTTGGGGATTCCCTCAACAAGGATCAATACTTATATTCCATATTCATTCTGTAGTGAACCAAGTTGATCAAATATTTGTTTTCTTTTAATTTCATCCAGTTTGATCCTGTTTACTCCTTTGTTTTGTAACAATGCTATAGAGGATGATCTCACATGTTTCTAATGGGATTTTCCTTGTGTTTAGGTTGGAGCAGTTTTGTCACGGTGCCCTTGGATGGATGCATTTATCATAGGAATGGTGATCACAGATCCATTATGTGGTTTGTTCTTGTAAAGAAAACCATGATGGCCTTTTTAGGCTTGTGATTCATTACTTATATATTTATTTATGTGAAATCAAAGAGTTATGCTGATTTATCCCATTGAATTATTATTGAATTAACATAATAATTATTTAAACTGAATTAAATAATTGGTATCAATATTATAACAATGTTTCCACTTTTTACTTTGATAACGTTTGGATTTTTAGTGTGGGATAGGACAACTAGATAAAATACCCTAAGAGGGGTGTTGTTAATTTGGGTTTGATAGATTAAAACCATGTCCACTTCAGATCAAGTATTATTGTTAAAAAACAATCTTCTCTCTCTTTCCCATAGCTATTTATGAACATAAGTGAAATCATCTAGAAGACATCAATTTTAGTTATTTCAACACCACTAAGCTACATACAAGGATTATAAAATGACGATGTGTCAATGTACCAAATTCACCAAGGCTCACATTTAAACTACAAGGTTCAGGATATATCGATTTTATGTCCATGATCACTACCTTTGCATTGTTTAGGGTATGATAACTACTTTCCCATGTTTCACTCCCTATGATTTTTTCTTGGGGGAACTACTGGTGGAAAGGATCACCTTATTCCCATACCTTTTCTCTCTACTCTTAAAAGGCATCCACTCACAATTGATGGACTTGCAGGTCCCTTTATTTTTATGAAAAATACATCCTTAACTATATAGTGATGCACTATTAAATTCATGTTTTCACTCATAGAAGACATCAAATTTTCCACATAATGTTATTTTGCAGAAAATACTTTCAAGAACAGTTTTACTCGCTTTGAAAACGTTTTTCACTACGATCTGTGCTATAACACAGGGTGTGAGTTATTCAAAAATCACCCCTTCCTCCGCAAACCATCTCTGCTTCATGGAAGAAACTTTTTATAGGAATTACACACCTTCAAAACCTGATTTCCTTTATAGGATACATAACCTCAAAATTCCCTTTCAATGAAATGACTTCACTAACAATACTTCACGGAATTACTTCCCCACCAAATCTATCCTTCATTGAATCCTTCATCATTAATTCTTTTGAACATCACAAAAATATTCCAGGAGAAAAAATTTATTATAATGAAAATATTTGTACTTTATTATCTAATTAGAGGTACTTATATAGGAAAAATGATCATAAAATACCACTAATACATTTTCCCCAATGTTTTGATGGGATACAAACTTCACCGCATAATTATATACAGTCTAGATAGTGTGTTGATCCATTAGAGCAGTTGCTGTCTTCCACAGATGAAGAAACCCTTTGAAAATATAGGAAGTCATCACATACCATAAAAAAAGAAGTCCTCCATATTAAATTTAAACCCCACATGAACTAAGAGACTTACACAAACTAATTTCTCAACCCATTCTGTGTATCATGCTTTGCCATCTGTATAACACTACTATACAAAAACAATTCCTTTGCTGATTTTCCATATCCACTCCACGCACCACCCATATAGTCTGTTAACTACAATTCATTTTCCTTAAACAATGATCTCCCGAAAAAATTCATTTTCCAAAATCAAAACATTTTATCGGGGTCTAAAACTAATGAAAATTAATGGAATCTACACCAAATTATAAACTAGATTTATAAAAAACCATCTATACTCATTCGTGGTCATCTAAAATTGTAAAAAAAATCAATCACAACTGAAAAACACTGAGAGGATTCTTTGAGGGATTTCTCCCAACAATCTACCCCTTTGGTTTTGTTGAAAACACTCCACATTTTGAAACATTGTTAATGATTCTTCCAACATCTACCAACATTCGATTATGACAATTTAGATAGTAATCTAATATTTACTCAAGAAAAACTCTAAGACCACACGATCCATGCTCAACATGAGAAAAAAAGATTATAATGTTATGTTTATCAATATATCACTTCATTCTAAATACTCGAAAACCACTATAATTCATTCATCATAAACATCATATATCATGATATATATCCTGTGATGGATCACCATTAGCATTTTCATATTTAATAATCCCCCAATTCCACTACTCCCCATAACATCATCAACACCACCTATATCACAAATCCATCTATAATCTCATATGATATCATTATTAAGACATTTTGTCCAGATAAATATCCAAATTATCACACCCTTTGTCAATAAAGCCAAAGGACAATCATTGGAGATCTAAAACATGGTAAATAACATATATTATCACATTAGGGAAAAATCAACCATACCTATAGGAGAGGGGGTTCCATATCCACAAAGTTTCATGTGTGGGGTGTCTCATACACTCCCAGAGCGAGTCTATGCCATTAAAATGATTCATTTGGTATAACCTCTATCAAAATATATGCAACACATTGTTCTATAGTCACATACTCTAAAATTAGAAGCCCTTTCTCCACGATCTCCGTGATAAATTGATATTTTATTTCAATGTTATTTTTAATTGACTGATGAAATGGTGTTTAGTAATATTTGTAGCACTTGAATTATGGAAATGTATTTTGATCAAATACTTCACTTCAACTCCCATATCATCAAGAAACTGCTTCATCCACAGTAGATAAAATCTTGATTATCCACAATATATTCAACAACTATAGTTTTTAAAGAAACAAAATATTATTTATTTATTATCTAAGAAATAAACAATCCACTATGATAGAATGCATCACCTAGCATTTATTTTCTATCATCTGCCGATCAGACCCAATATGAAGCTGTATAGCAGTCTAACTCTTGCTGAGGTTTGTTATTGTACATTAAATCGAAGTCAAATATTCCCTGGATAAACAGATGTATTATATTCCCTGCAATAATATTACTTTCAATGCAGTTTCACTGATACTACACTACTTAACATGCGGATGAAACAATATCCATTCATGTCACTGTTGAGTAGAACACGATTCTAGTGATCTTCCAGTATTTAGTGACATTAACCACTTTTCCTTCATCATCCCATGAAAGTTTCATCTGTGTAGCCACCAAATAATTCATATCCATGAAATTATCCATTCTAAAACTTCTAATAACATCCATGGAATATTTAGATTAAAAAACTAAAGTTAGATTATTTCGTTGTGTCACTTTTAAACCAAGGAAAAACATATATTCACCAATCATTGACATTTGGAACTCAGTTTCCATGAATTTAGAAAACTATTTGTACTTCTCTTCATCTGGCCCACTAATTATTATTTCATCCACATATACTATCACTATCATCCTTTTATAATTTTTAATGTTGAAATAGATATTATAACCAACTCAACCATATCAAAAACTGAGATTATTCAAAAAATAATCTATCATTGAATACCATGATCTTGGTGCTTCATTGAAACCAAATAAATCCTTCTTCATCAAAAAAATTGTGTTCTCATCTTCCTGAATGAAAACAAATTATGTATTCTCAATATAATAATCTTCTTCCCAAACCCCATTCTGAAATGCTTAATTGATATACAGATGGAAAACATGGAACTTTCTTTTCACTATTATAGCCATGAATAATATGATTGCCTTTAGCCTTGTAATAGGTGCAAATGTTTCATCAAAATTTATACCCTCTATCTAGGAGTGCCCTTTTTACACTACACATTCTTTGTTTTGAATCAGAGTACCATCTTCATTCATTTTGTGATCAAGGTACCATTTAATCCTGATGACATTATTTTCTATAGGTCTTGAAACAATCTCAAATTTTTTATTATTCACAATTTTATTGAGTACTTAATTCATAACCTAATCCCAATTCACATCTCTAGATGCTTCATAAAAACATTTATTCCATACCTATGATAATTATAAAGATTTCTGTAGAGTCTTCTTCCTCCTTGTTTGCACTGGCATTGTCTAATCAATAATTATGTTCTGCCTATCAATTTCATCTCTTCTCTTCAATCTATGTGTAGATACTGATTTTTTATCATCCTCATCATTATCTGAATCATCTTAAGAATTGGCCATTAGAACTGGAACATCCCCTTCCATTCTTATGTCTTCATCACTATCTTTATGAGACTAATCAGGAATTTTCTTAATATTCTACTAATTCTCCACTATAGTTACACTATGGATTTCTACAACACTTCCCGACTACTTATTAAATCACTTATATATTTTTTTTCTTTGAGTAACCAAGAAATATCTCTTTATGTCAATGGGATTGAAACATCACATGTTTCTCATTATTTAGAATGAAACACTTACTTAAAATGACTCAAAGGTAACTAAATGGTAGATTATTTCCATAACTTATCTCATATAGATTCTTCTCTTATTTTAGACATAATAAGGCTTTGTTTGATGTATAGAATGATGAAATTACTACCTCCCTACAGGTCTTATCTGATGGTCTTTGTCAAGGATTATTTTTCTAGCCATGTTATTCAAAATTTTATTTCTTTTCTCAACTACTCCATTTTTCCATGGAGTTCGTACAGATTAAACTTGGTGCTTTATTCCATTTCCTTTAGATAATCCTCCACTAATAAATTTGTGAAATTTGTTTCATTATCTATTTGAATTTTGAAAATTTTTTGAACCAAAAAATTCTCATCTTCCCTTCAGTATGTTTTCCTGCAATTGAACAACCCATATTTGTGGGTTATGATTAAAACCCATTCCATTCTTCGTAATATATCAATGAATAAAACATAATGTCTCCTCCAATCATTAGATCTTGGTGAAATGGGTACACAAACGTCCATACCTACCAACTAATGTAGTTTTGTTGACTGTTTCTCTTTTTACATATATGTATTTTGAATGATCTTCCCATGTTGACAAGCATCACACGTATGGGTGCAATCAAATGATAATATTGGGAGGTCCCAAGAAACGTCATATTTTACCATATCTTATAACAATGTTTGACTCAAATTACTACGACATTTATTCCACAAATTTTCTTCTTTTTCATTGGTAAAAAAATACATATTTGCTTCGACAATCAGAGGGTAGAGATTCACCTTCGTACATTTTCCCTGAAAAAAAATCCACAATCTTTTTCCATGATGAAATAATTTATTAGAAAAGAATATGGTATGTACTAAGTCACATAGTTGATTGACACTAATCATGTTGTGACTGAGACCTTCAATAACCAAGACATCTACACGTCTCATGCGTTTTGCCCCAAAATTTTATTTTCAAAAGCCAATAATTTTAAATCCTTCATCATTACTAAATCATATGATGACTTATTTTTCATACCTAATTATGGCCACAAGATCCATTTTTTCTATTATATGTGAGGTGCATGTACTATCAACCATCCATATTACAGTGTGATATGATTCTTTAAAGCAATTTATACTACAACTTCATGCCCATCTCTCTTCTTCTGGATCCATGTTTTTAACATCATACCATATATGGATTGATAATCTTTATCTTCCTTGATGTATGATGGACCCACTTCTCCATGAAGAGAAGCAAATTAGTTATGCATTTTCATCACACTTGATGGATCCTTGAATTGCTACATGTAACCAATTTTATTTTTCTCTATTACATTCCTCATCATGGTTGATGTACTGTATCTGGTCATGAGTTCAAATCTTCTACAATAAAAATAGTCACCCCTGAATGATATTTTAGATTATTTTTTGTCTTTTAGAAGTAATTACTGTTCTTGTAACCCATTGATATCTCTTGGTTATGGAACACACATTTTGTGATTGTTCCATATTTCCACACTAATAACACCTAATGTGAGGTGAATTCCTATGTGTCACTTCTACACCATAGGTTGTCCCTTGGGATCTCTAAATATTATGACTGTACTTCATAACCGAACCAATTTTAAAATTTGGATGGTGTTCTTGTGGTCTGAAATTAATTGTCACATCTTTTTTTGACTAACCCTTATACAAGTGTTTACATTTTTTTGACTGTTTCTTTTGTTCATAAAGACATATTTTCTCCAACATCAATTTCCATATTTCTTGATCAACCTAGTTTCTTGATGTCATACAAAGAGTTAATAGTTTTTCATTATTCATAACACTTCATCACATCCTAACAAATTCCTCTTCAAGTTAATTAGGATTCTTGATTTCATATTTTACTCTATTAGTAAAACTATCACTTTCTCCTATATGTTTTTAAATATTGATCTTGCACTGAACAAATTTTTCTATGATTTTGGGCATTACCAATTTCAGGATTTCAATTTCATCATTGAGTTAAGACATTTCCTCTTCCTATTAGTCCATATAGATTTTTTCATAATGAACCACTTTTTTGGATTTCATCATTTTGTCTCTCCAAACTTCTATTTATTCAAGAGTTACTTCAAATTAATACTGAAGGTCAACTTTTCCTTCTAATTATCCTTCCTCATGGATTAATTCTTCCTTGATTGGGAATTTCCTAAAACTACCACAATTGAATATGAATTATGTTCCTTGATGTTGTCTAACTCTTATACTTCAGATTCTTTTGAACTATCATCTTCTATTGAAATAAGATTCTTCTTTCTAAAGAATTTCAGCTTAAAATTTTTCTTTCCTTTAACATAGTTGGAGAATTATTCATTGGAATTTCAAATTCATCCTCTTTATAATCTTGAAACTTATTGGGGAACCATTATGCAATATTTCAAATCATTCCACATTAAAATCATGTAATAGGCAATGTCCCTTTGACCCTTCCTTTTCCTATTAGGATATTTGAGGAAAAAAATGACATCACCTCATCCATCTTTTCATATTCATGAAAATCTTTAATGGTGAGCTTATTTATGATGTTGAACACCACTTCATTGGAAATCCTCTTTTCCACCGACACATCATAATAATTTCTTGTCTTCTATGCATTAAGAGTACACTTCAAGATAAATCATATCATCTCATTTGGATAATTGTCCTAATGTAAAAAAAATTAGATTAAAACGAGGTGGTAGTCTTCTCAATATATTCTTAACAATATTTATGAATTTAATAATATCTCAGAGACCACACATGTATTCCAAAAAAAATTTACCCTATTAAATAATGTATCAATAGAATTATTTGGATACATTCTGAGATCCTCATATTTGTTCAATTTAATATTCAACTTTTCCACTCAATCATTTAATTAGCCTTAATAAATATTTAAAAAGATATCCCACATGTCATTTGATTACCTAAATGAAATAAATTTATTATAAATTTCATTTGATAGGGATCCCCTTAAAGTATTTATTCCCTTAGTACTAGTATCAAATTCTCTTTACTTAGAATACGATAAATCACCAGTGCCGGTATTAGCCGGTAATCCATGAATAACTATGGTAAAGACGTGCATTCCAAATAAGGAGAAGTATTTATACATATGATTCTTAAATAATAAAAAATTATTCCCATCAAATATATAAATTATTTAGTGATGGGAAACCTCAATTTCATTAACTGAGAGAGAACCACTACCACTCAAATATCACCATTATTACCAATTATTAGGCCCACATGAACGAATAAAATAGGGAGGGGTGAATAATTTTTTGATTAATTAAAGAAACATATTGTTCAAATCTTTTTTCATTGTTAAAAAAACACTATTCTCTATCATTCTCATAAAAATGTATGAAAAAATTAAAATCATGCATGAGAAACAACAATTTTTTATGGTTCACCATCACTAGGATATGTCCAATAAGAATACATTGATGAATTCCTAATGTACAAAATCAACTAAGGCTCACTACCAAATTACAAGGTTCAGGATAGTTCAATTACATGTTAAGAATTACTAGAATTATAATGTTTAGGGTTATCTCACTACTTTCCAAAGTATAACTCCCTATGTCACTTTCTCTAGCTCACTGTCTGTGAGATGTATTACCATCTTCATATTCATTTTCTGACTACTCTTAGAAGGGAGCCAATAATAGTTTATGGGCATGAATCTCCATTCATTTTCATGAATTAATGCATCTTTATCTCACGATAGATGACTGTTAAAGTCCAATTTTCACCAATAGATGAAATAAAAAATTTCACATACTTTTTCATTGTGGAAATTAATTTGGAAAATAGTTTTTGTTACTTTTATAAATTCCATGAATCCTTGACGCACTACATTGTAGTACGTTGCGAGAGTGCTTCACAGGACACCTCCTCCTCCATAGAGAATCCCTACTTTGTGAACGAATTCTTATTACATGGAATACCCCTTATTTATATAATAATTTTCATCACAAGATATAGAACCCCAAAAACCACTTTCCACAAACTGACTTTGCGGACTACCCTTCAAGGAATTTCCTTACCAAAAACTTTCTCTTTGATGGGATTCTTCCATAAAAATTCTTTCAAACATCACCAAACTCTTCTCAGGGAAAATATTTTTTCTAACAAAAGTCACTATGCATAATGATCTATTTAGTAATACTTATGTATGAAAATAGATCAAAAAATTCAGCTAATCCAATTTACCCAAATTTTTAATGTGCTAAATCCTTCTCCATATACTGTTTCGCAATTGATATATTGTGTTGATCCTTTGAGCCAACCATTGTCTTTAGTGGATGAAAAATATTTTTAAGATCCTAAAAACATATCCTTAATGATGTTAATGACGTCCTTATGGATAAAATTAATCCTCCCATGAAGTGTGTGTCTTCTATGATCTAATGTCACAAAGTAGTCTGCATAGTGAACTTCATCATCTGCATATCATTAATATTAGGAAATCAAGAATTTTATAATTTTCATTCTATATTATATGCACCTCATTCATTGTCCACTAACTGTGAATCATGGTCCTTAAACTATGTTATGTGAAAACACATTCCTTTTCCAAAAACCAAACTCTGGATTTTTTGGACAAAAAATTTCACAGGCTCTGTCAAATTGCACCACCATATAATATTGTTTTTAGAAAACACCAACCACACCCATTCATGGTCATCTGGATTTATCAAAAAAACACAATCACACCCAAAAACCCTATGAGGAGTCCTTGATTGATTTTTCCCAAAATTTCTCTAGATATTTTGATATTTATGCCTCGCTGGGTTTGTCATGTTGTTCTTTGTATAAATTAGTAAAGAATGTAAAGGATGAATTATTTGATAATTAATTATCTAAAGGAATTAAAGAGCATATTTATTTTAGACAGTTTTTATTTTGGTTGTAATCTGATGATAATTAAATTTATGCAAGAATGCATGTTTAATTAAATTAGGTAATTAACATAAAGAATCAAAATTGTAGTTGATAAAACAATTAAATTAATTTTAAATTAATGGTATAATTAATTTGAGATAACTTTAGATATATTAATAGATACGTTTCCAATAGATGGAACCAGTGATTAATGAATTTTATAGTTTAAGATGGAAATAAAAACCGATTGTGTAATAAAATATAATTCCTTTGTCGGGCCTGAGTTTCCAGTTTGCATGTAATGGCTGAGGGACTCGTACTTTAGAGATATGCGACCTAATTATGTGTGACAGTTGAATGCATTGTTTTAGGGTTGAGAGTCTAGTTTCTTGTTTGTTTCCTACTTATTGGGATGTGATGTGATCCTAGAAATGATGGTCCTATAGGGTTGTTGTGCTTTGTGGGTGAGGATGCTCGGATGTGATATGATCCTAGGTTTCCTGAGCCCAGGGGGGCTATTGTGGTATGAGGGGCGGGGAGACCGTATTTTTTGTGGAAACAATTGATTCATGGAGTGAAAAGATGCATCAGATTATTCTTGTGTGTGTTGGGGAGTACACTATAGATGATAAAACCAGTTGAAGTAGGGATGACATATTTTTATTGATTATGGATACTTATTTGAATCTGTTTCATGGATGATGACCATGTTGTTTGTTTATCTGTTTTCCTTCCCCCACTACATGATAAATATAGATGTTCTTGGTTTTTATGTTATTTGGTAGAATAAAATTTTTCATAGTGTAACTGGTTATATAGAATGTAATAATGTCAATTACTGAATAAATGTTTAACCCATGGGGTTTGAGATTGCTGGGATGCAATGCTGGTGTTATAATTTTGAGAAGTCTTGGAATGAGTTTTCTTATACCTAGAGGGCATGGATTGTTATTGTGGTGATAATGAAATTTATTGTGGAAAATGAAAATGGTTAATTTATTGTTAAATAATTAATTAATTTAAAGTTAATCTTATAAAAAAGAATAATGTAACATAATGTAGCACTTTAAATGGTTGTGTTCTTATAGGATATCTAGTATCAGAAGTGGTTGTCCTGAGTATGAGAGACGTTAGCTGCTGTTGGGTCTGAGAATATGTTATACCCGTAGTGTGGTTGTGAGCATAATTGTATCATAATGTTTTTGTGTTTTTAAATGCTACTCGACACTATCAGTTAGGGAAACAGACACTCTAGGGAACCAGAGACCTAGGTGGGGGGGGGGGTGCTTTCCCCAAGTTCCCGGTCAGAGGATGGATAGAGGGCTACCACCTTTTAACCCAATCGTTTCTCTTTTTAGTTACTTGTGTGGGTATGCATGAAAGTTAATTTATCCCCTTATACATGTGTAGAGGGTTGTAATGGATTATGGTCAGTTCATATACATATATTCTAGATACAGTTTCATAAGGGATACTATATGTATAACATGTGTAGTTTGTGATAGCTTCAGGTTCCTTACTCTTTGTTTGGGATGTGATGACTTAAAGAATAATACCTAATGTATGATACATGTTATGAGGTATGTTGTGGATCCCATTAAATACGTGGTTACATTTTGTTATGTGGATGTGGGGGTGTGATGAATAAGGTGCATGTTGGGGTTCTTCTCCAAGGTGAATGTGGGCTAGACATTTTAGAGAGAGATTCTCAAGATGTGTGATGTTTGGGAAATATAGAAAAACAGTGGGGAAGTAGTATTAGGGTACCCTTGATATAATTTATTATATAATATGATCTTGTATACGATACTTGGTGAGAGTATCCATGGTGAGTTTGGAAACTTAGTATACTTATTTCAGTTATGAGTTAGTTTCACTTGATGTTCAATGTGCTTTAGGATGGTTTAATTAATTTTCCATGAGAGGGACTAGGGAGGATCTGATTGGGTATAATATTATACTCAGCCTAAGTATATATAAGATGTTTTTAGGGCAGTTAGAGAAGGATGTAGATCGGGTTATTTATTACTATCTTGAGGTTTTGCAGGAGCGATCTGGGTTTCGTTGCTACTGTTATTTTTACAATTCATTTTATACTTACAGTTTTCCATTTTAGTTTTCTTAGTTCTTGTATAACATTTAATATTATAAGTTGTATTTTATTTATATTATAGTAGAGACTAGAGTTGATTGGTTTCTGTTTTATCTCTCTCTTTCACGTGTGTTCTTTTAGAGGATATGTCTTTCCATTTTCATTCTAATTATACCCTCAGTGCTAGTTAAAAACATGTGGCCTACTAGAGGAAGGACCCGAGTGCCACAATCTATCTTCTACCATTTTTGACATTGGAAGAGTTTATCCTATGGGGATTGGATCAGGATAGAGTGGCATTAGAGCTCGGGGTGAGTGATTGGACGAGTTTTGGAGTTAGGAATAGGTCAGGTTACATGGGATGGAAGAGAAACTATGTTATATAAGTTTAGAAAACATTGTAAACATGAGATACATGCTGAGACATGGGTATTTAGGGAACCCTGTGATCTAATGTATAGACTATTAAGCTAAAAATGGATACTAAATGAGGTGATACTGGTTACAAGGTAGAGAAATATGAATGGATCATGCATCATTCGTATTTGTTATTATTTTTGAATGGATATACCTTAGAATAGGTTAACCTAAATTGAATAAAAGAAAGAAAAATTAATAAATTTTAAGGTCTCCCATATTATATGTTTAGAATCATTAATTTTTTTTTCTTTTGTAGGTATGGCTCTCAGGTTGGAATCCTTGTTATCTATACAAAAAATATGTTCAATAGGTTGTGCCAGATGTTTGTAACATGGTAGAGGTTGATGAAGACAACACTTGGAGGAGAACACTCTGAGAGTTCCAACACCATAGTCTGTTGAGGTATGATGGATCTATTTTAGATAGAGTCAAAGAATACTTGATTGAGGTGGTTGAGATAGCCTTCAGTTTGATCCATGCTATGAAGCAGAAATGGGTATCATTGGTGTGATGATGATGCATGGGGCAGTGATGCAGTGGTGGCTCTTATTCTGTGGAGATCGTGAGGAGTCAGAAGTCCCATGGGAGGACTTCAAAGAACAATTTAGAGCTGTGTTTCTTTCTTCGACTATGAAGAAGGGAAACTTCTAGTCACTACATACCCTTCAGATTTGGAGATCAAGTGTTTGATGGTTAGGGACCCATTTCGAAAACATTATGTGATATTCTTAAGACTTATTTTCAGATGGGGAAGCCATGGAAAATAATTTTTAGGAGTCTTAGCATACAAATATCTAGTACTTGGTAAACCCGTTTATGCTGAAGATGTATCTTATTGAGGTAGAGAGATAAAAGTTCATCAAGGGGACATTATCAAAAAACAATCATCTCAAGAAGGGGGTCACTATGATTCCTCATGAAGCATAGATGTGGTATGAGTTTCTTAGTTTTCCGGAAATACGACCTTCCGATCAGGTGGCGTTAGGTCATAGGAGTCAATGTATTGTTTCTTGAGGGGAATCATATCTCAGTCCTTTATCAAGGGATCAGATGAATGTTTTCCTTATGAAGGACAAGGTAATCAATGAGGACAGTGACTGGACTTTCAAACCAATCAACATGTTCCAGTTATATCACATTAGGCTCCTATGTTTAGGTAGTTCAAGATGAGGTAGTAGTAGTAGTTTTCTGTAGTTTGCGATCTGTAGAGAGTAGTTAGGCAAGGCATTGGACTACTCAAGATTCTCCCAATTGTCAAAGAGTAGATTTCATCCATGGAGGTGGTTGTTAACATGGTTAGAGATGTCATGGAGTAGATCATATTTAGCATCATGCTTTAGAATTTCCAATACTGGGTGAGGTAGACATTGTTTGAGGTACTCATTGGTAATTTTCTACTTGATTTCATGCCTTATTTGATCTAGGAGTGAACAAATACTTTATATCAACTACAATTTTCCTTGTTTTTGTACTTGGGTTAGAGATAATGTTAGTTCCCATGGAATTTGCTACGTTGTGTGGAGATCAAGATAACTTGTTTGAAGTTTGTAGATACTATGAGCTAGTGATGGGGAATCACTGCTCTTGGAGATAATTCCTATATTTATAGATACAATAATATGAAATCATCCTCGACATGAATTAGTTATGTTTGGTGTAGGATATCATGGATCGCCTCTGCATGCAGGTTTTTTTCTTCGATTATAATAGAGAGACATCTTTGTTATTAGTGAGTGAGACCCTCATATGGGTCATAGGAATGTTCTTCCCTTATCCTCCTTGATGGCTAAGCTGATTCTGAGCTCATCAAAGGTTCAATAGTCTATGTTTCCTAGGACCATGGAAGAGTACCCTGATTTCATTCAAGAGGAGGTTTTAGCGTTACCCCCTTAAAGAGAGATTGAGTCCATGATCTATCTATAGCCATGCATGTCTTCTATTTTAATGTCTACATATTGGATGGCATGTTCTACGTTTCTAGGGATACGTGTATCACATGCTAGTCTGTTTCACTATGGTTTTCATTGGGAGAGTATGTCAATGTTGGGTGCACCATTCTTTTTTTAATGAAGGCTAATGGAATTTTTTCATTAGATATTGATTATAATAACTTATACCATGTGACCATAAAAACTTCTACCTCTTCCGCTAATATATTATTTTTTCAATCAACTAATAGGTGAAAGTTGTTTCTTGAAGATCGATTTTCATTTAGGATATACTCTGATGCGTGTGATGGATGACTATACCCTGAACAAGGACTTACATTACTGTCATGGGAATTAGGAGTTTTTTGTGATGTCGTTTAGTGTGACGAATTATTAAGATATTTTTATCAGTTTGATGAAAATTGTGTTTTTTGAGTTCTTATATATGTTCATGGTGGTTTTTATCAACTACAACCTTTTGTAATCCATGTATGAGGAGGAGAATTCAGAGTATATGCTTTCTGTTTTGGGAGTTCTACACTTGTGATGTCCATTTCATGGGGAATTTTGTGTCCTAGGAGGGATTATAATTGGATCTATCGAAGATATATGTAGTTGTGTCTTGGGAAGCTCCCAAGATATGGGTAGATGTGGGAAGTTATCATGGTATTACATGATATTACAAGATGTTTGTAACTGATTTCTATTGAGTTGTGACTCCTCCAATAAAATTGACCAAAAATGGTAATGTATTCTAGTGGACTAATCAGTGTAAGATAGATTTTGAGTATATGTAGAAGAAGGTGTTCAGTGGTCTAATTCTTTGTCTGCCAATAGAAGGAGTTCAAATTGAGGTTTTCTGTAATGATTTTCATCTAGGGTTGGATCTGTTCTTATGCAGTAGAGATATTTCATTTTTATGGTTCTTAACATTTTCATCCCCATGAGAATAACTATACCTCCCATGATATTGAGTTAGTGGTAGTGAATTTCCCCCTATATTTGTTGAGACATTACCTCATCATCGATCGTTTTCTTGTTTTTATCGATCATACAAGAATGATGTTTGTTTTATCTAGGCATTAATTGAAGATGGGTCAGCATTAGTGGATGTAGTTATTACAGGATTATGACTCCAAAATTTTTTATACACCTCGGAAGGGGAATGATGTTGCCTATGTGTTAATCAGGAGGTCATGTGGTGATGTAGTGTGTGAGTCTGGTGATTCCTGGAGGGATATGAAAGCACATTCATCATTACATATGGATATGAGAGAAGTTGAGGGTATAATATATATATTTTAGATAATGGTAAAATAAAATCTAGTGTTGTATGTGGAGGAGTCCTAGTTGGGGGATCAGGATGTGGAGGTATGGAGATATTGAGTTATTTGTTGAAAGGCCCAAGATGGTTGGTATAAGGATGAACAACACTAGTTCTTGTTTCATTGATGGTTTTTCTTTCTTATGGTAATTTGTGATATTGTTCCTAACGAGTTCCATATTTTTCATTTGTGGGACATCATAGCATGAAAAATATATAACAAGCATTAAGTGGTCAGTTTTGGTTTCCTGGGATAAATCATACAGTTGTAGGGTTTGTTTCTCGATGTTTTGTCACCCAAAAGGTGAAGGGTGAGCACTATATTCCCGATGGTTTGATCAGGCCACTAGCAACTCCTCAGTGAACATGGAGGAAATATTGATGAATTTTTTTTATCAGTTTACCTCAAACGTATGGAGGCTATGATTATATATGGGTGGTAGTGGATTGTTTAAAAAACTTGACCCACTTTATTGAAATCAAGGTGTCGAGTTGAATAGAGATTTTGTCACGGAATTATCTATAGGAGGTGGTGAGACTCCGCGGGTCCCCAAGGATGACCATTTCTGATTGAGATCCTAGTTTAACCTCCAAGGTGTGGATAGGTCTCCATCATGCCTCTGGTTCATAGATATGCCTTAGCATTACTTTTCATCCTCAAATGGATGGTCAAATAGATCAGACCACATAGACTCTTGAATACATGTTTTTCTCTTGTACCCTAGTTTTTTTAATTTGTAGATGAGGAACATTTCCTTGGTAGAGTTTTCATAAAGCAATAGTTTCCATTCCACCATTAACATGGAACCATTTCAATCAAAGAATGGATGACCATTCTGTTCTCCATTATGTTGGACTGGGGTCGATGATTCATCAATTCTCAGGAAGGAACCAGTACAGAACACAACATGGATGGTTTAAATGATTCGTGAGAGGATGAAGGATATGAAGGACCATCATAAATCTATTTACAATCAGAGGATGAGACCTCTAGAGTTCAATGTTGCAGATCATGTGTTTCTGAAGGAGACTCCCCATCATGGGAAACGAAGTATTGGTCATTCCAGTAAGATTGATCCCCAATTTGTTGGGCCTTTTTAGGTGTTGGATCATGTTGGAGAAGTGGCATATCATATTGCACATCCACTATTGATGAGCCATATACATGATGTTTTCAAATGTCACAGCCCCACCGTTCACTTGATGAAGACTCTCACAACATCAATTGGGGTGAGATAAATATTGATGATGATTTTATATTCAAGGATCATCCTGTAGAGATCGATGAATTCAAGGAGATGGTGTTGCGAGGGTGTGATATTCCATTAGTTGTTGTCTTTTGGTGGCATATTGGCATAGAGGAGAGTATCTGTGAACTTGAGTAGCATATATGTGCTCAGTACCCTAATCTATTTTCTCTTTATATATTTAATTTGTGGATGTAGAACTTTCTTTTTTTTATGATATGACTCTCTCTCTCATTACATGTTATGGACTACTCTATTTAAATGGGATATAAATACATGTGGGGAGTGCCACATGATTTTAGTGTTTAGATTGTAGAGGTTAGATGTGTCTACTCTCTTGCTATAGGTGGAGAATACTTGACAAGTAGTTTATCTAATCACCGTGTTGTGCAACTTGTGATTGGATGGGTTTGGTTGAGATTCGGTGGTGATACATGCTTCGAGAGGTATCTCATGGGGTGGATGTTCTAATGAACCATTTTATGTTTCCTCTCTGGGTTGGTTTCTTTCTTGAGGGAGATTATGTTTTGAGATGTATCTTAATTAAGGGCATGGATCCACATTGATCAACCCTTTGTGTGTATCCAAATATAATGTTTCTCAGAGGAGGATCAGAGGAATTTTTGAGGGACTTGGCTACCACAATATGGAGGTATGGAGATTTAATCTAATGAAGGAAGATTACATGATGTAAATATGGGTTTCCGGACGTTTAATAAGTCTGGGTTAGAATTTTATTTGTGCTAATATGTGATTTTTTGGGGTTAAACTGAATTCTTAGGATCACACCACATTAAATGGGATTACCAGTCGTGTAATCCACCAATATTGTATGTTTTAAAACATTTATAGCTACATTGGTTTTCAACCCTTATGGGTGCAGTAGCCCTCTCTTGACTCTTAGGGACCTAGAAACCCCCTCATAAACGTTTTTGGCATTCCATAATCAATTATCATAACCTAGATTCCATCTTCAATCCTTAGTGACTCAAGTTGATCCAAAGTCTATTTTTTCCTTCAATTTATTTGGGTTTGATCTCCTTTACTCATATTGCTTCTAACCATAATATATAGGATGATATATAATATTTATAAAGGGGGTTTTAATGGTTGTTAGTTGGTGTTTTTGTGCCGCTACTTCCTTGGATGGATAGAGTTCTTACTGGAGGGGTGATCAGAGATCCGTTGCATGGTCTGTTTTCATGTGAAGAACATCAAAGACATATTGAGGTTGGGAATTCATTAATTCTATGTTTATTTACATTAAATCTTTGATATATCCTGATATATCCCTTTTTATTGTGATGTAATTAACCTAATAATTATTGAAACTGGATTAATGATTTGGTATCAATTGCATATCGATGTTTCTTCTGGGTACCTTGATAAAGGATTACCACTTGATTTCCTACACAGTGTAATATTTATGCCTTTCTTAGTTTATCATGTTTTTATGGATGGAAATTGGTAAAGAACATAAAGATTAAATAAACTGATTATTAATTGGATAAAGAAATTAAAGGGGTGAGTTTACTGAATCTGGTTGTTGTTGTAATTTTATGATAATAAGATTTATGTAAGTATGCATGATTTTTTGAATTGGTCAATGATACTGAAGAATGATATTTTGGGTTCATAATAAAATTAAATGCTTCATAAATTAATTTTATAAATAATTTGTGATACCTTGAGACATCTTGTTTCTTAGGTTTCCCATAGATAGAACCTTTTATTTATGAATCAGTTAATTCAATATGGAATAGAGAACCAGTTGTGTGGTAAAATATAATGCATTTTTAGGGCTTGAGTTTCCCGTTCACTTGTAAAGTCCATGTGGCTTATTCTTTGTAGCCATGAGAGATTGTTCTGTGTGAAGGATGAATGTATTGTTTTAGGGAATTGATTATGGTTTCTTGTTTGTTTCCTGCTACTTGGTATGTGATGTGATGTGAGCCCAGGTTGGATAAGCCTTGAGGGATGCTTTGGAATGTGGGGCAAGGAGGCCCAGATGTGATGTGAGCCCTTGATTGATGAGCCTGGAGGGATTTTGTGGTACGAGGGGCGTGGATGCCTAGTTTTTGTGGAAGCAATTGATGAATAGATTGGTGAGATGCACCCATTAAAGAATATGGGTGCCAGGGAGGACACTCGAGATTATGGAATGGGTTGAAGCTAGGCTCACCTGTTGATATGGAATTTGGATTCTTGTTTGAATCTATTTTTTGGATGATTTCCATGTTGTTTTTTATCTTCTTTCCATTCACCACTTCTTGTGGTTGATGGATATGCTTGGTTAGTTATATTGTTCGGTAGTATAGGATGTCTTCCTAGAGTACATGGTAATATATGAAGTAATAATGTTAATACTTTAATAAATTCCTAACCCATGGTGTTGGCGCTTGATGGGATGCAATACTGAGGTCATAATTTTAAATATCCACGGACTAAGTTTGCTTATGCCCAGAGGGCATGGATAACTATTTAGATGATAATTAAATGTAATGTTAAATATGAAAATTGTTAATTATTAGTTAAAAAATTGATCAACATAAATTGAAACTGATGAAAAGAAATAAAGTAACATAATGTAGCTCTATATATAGTTTTTTTCTTATACGATATCAAGTTTTAGTAGTATCATCCAGGAGTCCGAGAGCTGTTAGCTTCAGTTGGGTATGAGACTAGGTTATGCCCACAGTATGGTTATGGGATATATTATATCATGAACTTTTTGTGTTTTTATACGCTAATCTACCCTATCTATTAGGGAAACTGACACTCCATTGATTCTGAGCCCTAGGGGTTGTTTTCCCAAACACCCTGGTTAGAGGATGGATGAGTGACTAACCCTATGATCCCACTCTCTTCTCATTATAATTACTTATTATGGTATGTACAATAGTTATTTTTTTCACATATATGGGTGTTAAGGGATGTATTGGATTGTTGTTATTTAATACACATATCGTTTGGATATAATTTCCTAAGGTATACTATAGGTACAACACATGTAGACTGTGATGGCTTGAGGAACCTTACTCGGTGTATGGTTCTGACGGCATGAGTTATAATACCAGATGATTGATACATGTTATAAGGGATGTGGTGGCTCCCAGAAACTACATAGTTTCTTTTCTTATTGTGGAATTAGTGGTGTGTTGCATGAATTTCATGGTGTGGAACTTATCCCATGTGTCTATGAGATAAACTTTTTGGAGAGAGATTATTCGAACATGCGATGTTGGGGAAATGTAGAAAACTAGTGGGGAAGTAGAAGTAGGGTACCCTTGAAATTCATTACTATATAACCTACTGTTATATGTGGTACATGGTGATAGTAACCATGGTGAGGTTTTGAACATAGTATAGTAGTTTATGTGATGAGTTAGATTCACATTTTTTTACTGTGGTTTATCATGATTTAATTATCTTTTTCATGAGAGGTTCTAAGGAAGATCATATAGAGTATACACTCACCCAACATATATATAAATTTTTTTCCAGGTCACTAGGAAAATGTTGAAGATGAATATCATGACTACAGGCTTGGGTTTTTTCTAGATATTTTTTGGATTTTTGGTCATTGTTATCTTTACTTTTAATTTTGTACATACAGTTTTCCCTTTCAGATGTAGTAGTTCATTCGTGAAATTAAATATGTGAACTTGGGTTTTCATTTATATTATAGTTTGATCAGGATTTGGTTGGTGTTTTTGTCTTCTCTCTCTTTCGAATGTGTTCTCTTAGAGGTTAATGCCTCTTTCATTCATGATTATTATATCCTTGACGCTAATAGAAAAACCAGGGCCCACTAGAGGTGGGACATGGGAGCCACTATCTCACTTTTCCCATTTCCTGCCAAGGAGGGGTACACTTTAAGGGGAGGGGGTCATGAAAGTTATATTCAAATTATTTAAATGAATTTTTTTTTCAATTTAATTAAATTAACATGATTATTCATATTGATTCATCCTAGCTTCCACTATATATATCTCTTACTGATCTTTTGAGCTCACCATTATTTTGTTTCCTTGTAATCTAGTATGTGAACTATGAATTCTATGAAGTGATTTTAAAGATTTAAGAAAGACATTCATGAAAATACAATGTAATTTTTTTCCAAAGTAATATGGGAATCATGTATTTTTTAGTTTACAAAGACTTCTAATATTTTTGGTCGCTTGTGATAGAATTCATTTAATTTTAAGCCTATACGAAAATATATGACACCAAATCCATGTTACTAATTCAAAAACACTATATCTAGTAATTGAGGATGTTTGGTAAAAATCCTGGGAACTATATTTTAGAAAACATATATTACGAAACATAACCATATGATAAAAATTGAGGATAAGTAGAGATAAGATTTAATGTTTTCATAAGGAAGAGTATATGTGGTTTTCCTAGTAATAAATCACTACCTAGATACTACTAGTATTTATGGTAATATAATATTTGTACATTGGGGTAACAACTATGAAAAGTTAACATTAGTATTGACTAGATCATTACCAGGTTCACAACAATGTGCCTACTTCACACCTGGTTTGATAATATCAGGTGATATTTTTTTGGATAAATCATATTTTAATTACCAACCATCATAAAGGATTTAAATAGATGATGATAATTAAATTCCTAGGTTATACATAAGGTAAATTAGATTGAAAAATGTTTTCATTATTAAGAATTCCTATAAATTATTCTTTGTGATTATTTAGTATCACACTATGATTATTGTTGCTCACACTATGCTTTTTCATTTTTTCAATGACTAGAACCAATGGAATCATGTTAATATTGAATATGAAGGAAATTGTGGTGACTTTGAGAAAACAAATTGATTGATGATAGTATTGGAAGATATCATATTTATTACTAATTAGTTATCCAAAAATATAATCAACAAACTATATATGAACTAACTCCCTCGCTCTCTAAAGAAGATAATGGTGGAGTTTTCAAAGAGCTCAAGTGATAAAGACCATTGAATAAAGAAGGTCGATGTATATTTTCTCATAAATGTAGAAAGGGAATCCCAATAATGTGTATGAAATGAATATAAATATGTTTTATATATTGGAAAAGGGTACAAATAAATGAATTCTTGAGGTACATTGAAAAGTACAATAGTAGAAAATAAATCACATATTAAGGGTCCATTTATAGTTCATTGTATTATATGTTGGTAACCCAAGAATTATCCAAGCTAATTGGCTCTTCTAAACATTAACCACTACTCCAATGACAAAAATATACTGATACAAAATAGATGGCATATTTATTTATTTTTATAAAAGATTTTAATTTTAGATGTTTTATTATCAATGGTATTTAGGTTAAATGAATTAAGAATCACTTAGGGATTCTGTCAAATTCTATAAGCATAAATTTATTAATTGACCTATTAGTTATGTATACCATTAGAGGATTTTTAGTCTAAGATTAACCCTAAGATCAAATTCTTAAACTCAAGTTTTGTAAATTTATATGGTGGAAATATAACATGATAAAGGAAATTTTTGGAAAACAGTAATGGGAATACAACCAATTTGTTTAGTATGTGAAAAAAGTTATTTTAGGAATAAAGCATTAATATTTTTTAGACAAAGTAGTAATGTTATTGGTAAACTCTAATTATTATCTTATATTTTATGTTTTATTAATTATGGGTCATCACAATTTGGGAATGTTATATAATTTATATTAATCTATTTTTAGAAAAATGTCAACCTATATACCATGTAACAACCCATCACATATGGAATGTCTATGGGGCATTAACCCAAAACTAAAGGAAGAAAAATGTCTAGTTACTAACACTGTCCAATTTTATTTTTTGTTTAATATTTCATTATTTATACTTATTTTTTTTTAATCAATAATAATGATGAACTAGTGGTGTTACTATTGAGGTTTTCAAATTAATTTTTTATATTATATATAGAGTGATAACCATATTGATTTTGTAAAGTAGTTAGAAACATTTGGAAAGACTTGTAACTCTTTTATTGATTTTATGATCCATTAAAATTTAAATTTAGTGAATCACTGAAAAAATACTTTTTTTATATTCATTTAATATAGAAATATATGAATTTAATATTGATCTAAGCATAACCAAATGATTGAATTATTCTTTCAAAATAGAATCATATTAAGTAAGCATATTTAGTTATATAAATATACTATTAAATAATTAATAATATTTATGAAAACGATCTTGAACAATAATTTTATCATATTACCTTCATGTCAGATGAATTGAATTGTTTTTTAAATAATAAAAGATTTATAGTCTTTAGAAACCTTATGTTCAATTAATCATTCATTTTATTATGATAAATGACTTATGACATTCTTTATAATTATTTCCACTTTTTTCCATGTCCATATACTCACATTACCCTAATGTTAACATATTTATAAACCTTGTTATGTTTTTTCCATAAGACATTTTTAATTACATTTCTCTCTTATTAGAAGTATATTTTATTAACCCTTTTTATAATATAGGTTATAAATAATTTTTTTTTAAAATATCTAACACTTGATTTATAGGTGAACGGTAAAATAGTGAAGTTATAATTTATTTAAGGTAGAAGGAATGAAATACCCTAAAATTATAAAATAATATTTTATTATTTGATATCATATGGGACACACAATAGTAAGCTTAAGAACCATAAAAATATATTCCTTTAAATTTAATCTCATTGATAGCTTGTAGACCAAGCATCCTAATATCTAAATGATCCATTAAATATTATATAATTATATATTAGAAATTATATTGGGGGTATGAATAGTACTAAATTAGTTAAAAAATTATGGTTATATTTTTAATTTAAATAAAATATGAATCAATATAAAAAAAATATTATTTTCCCTAAAAAACAATATTTTATATTTAAAAGTCGGTTACTCATGCTTTGTGCTCATATTATAAAATTAGACTTAATTACATTTATAAAATTTATTTTAAAATTTTATCTTCATTTTTATAATTTACATATAACAATTATCTTTTGGTTAAATTATCAAAGTATTCCGAAATATTTCATTTTTCGATGAATAGTAAAAATGAGGATTTTTCTTGAAAATGCATTTTTCATTTAAATAATTTGCTATGTAATATTATATTTTATAATGTTTATAATTTAAAATTAGTTAAATTATATGAAAATTTAAATATTATATGTCATTAAAAAAATTTCAACTAGAGTTTGGATATTTATATATTTTATTATAATGTGATTTTCTCTTTCAAAACCGACTTTTTTATCATATGTGAGAGTATAATTTTAAATTGGATTCCCCCAATTCTGTTAAATGAATTTTGAAAAAATAATTATTTTTTTTAAAACATATTAATTTATGTTATCAAATAATATAAAATAAAATTTTATCTATAATTATTAATAAAAAAATTAAAAATTAAATTATGTCGTTATAGTAAAAACTAAATTATAGGTACGTTAAACTAAAAAGAGAAGATTTAAAAAGATCTAAAGACTTTTGAAAAAACTCATTATCTAGTAAAATATAGACATTATAACCTAATGGGGTAGATAATGGTCTATTATGGAGGATTTTTGGATGATTATAATGTGGGGTAATTGAATCTTTTCAAAACATCCATGTGTGTCCTCCTCCCAGTAATAAAAGGGGAGTATCTCTCCTCCCCTTGTTAGATTTGAAAGGCCAATGTTTTTATACATTTACTTCTAAATTGGCACTAATATAACCACCACACATACTAGTGCCCTTTATTTATCATAATGAAATCATAGAAATTTTTTTAGTTCAAACCTAAAGAGGTTCTTCGAAGAATATATAACATTCTTAAATGTGTTTTTTAATAATTCTTTTTCTTCCATATCCATAAATTTTTTACCTAATTGTTATATAATAAAACATGTATTCTGATATATTATTATGTAATGTTCATGTCCTATATCCATCACCTCTTCCATCAAATGGGAATTAAAATCGTCAATCATGGGTATGGAGGACTACTGCCTCACGAACTGGCGTAATTCGTTTTCCATTACAACATTTCTAATATGAATATAATGATTGATTTAAAATATTAATATGATATTTATGATATTATTATATGTTTTAAATTATAATATCACATATACCTTCTTACATTCCATTTCATTTATATTATGATAACATTGCTCTTGTAAACGACGAACTACCACCTCACAAAGTGATGTGATTTGTATTTGACTTATGATTTACATTGAATTTAATATAGATAAATTTAATTAATATATGTGATATATATTACATGATATTAATTCTGTAAAATTATTATATTATACCATACTTTAACCTTTTATCCATTAAGTTAAATATAATGTCGCTCCTCTGTATGTACAACCTACCATCTCCAAAAAGCGATGTGATCAATTCTCCATTCTCATATTTCAAAAAATGATTCTAAAAATTCATCTAAGAAAAAAATGAAATTTATAAAATTATTATAATTCTAGAGATTATGGATCTCTATCCTCTACCCAAGAACCATAACATTCGGGACAAAACATGCACGAGAAAAAAAAGCAATTAACACATGAAAAAATGAAAATAAAAAATATTAATAACGAATTGGTGAAAAGATATTATAAGGGGATCATATATGATATTATAAATATGAATATTTTGTAAGTATAAATTCATAAAATTCTAAAAACCATTATATAGGATGTTAAATCATGCTTCATTAGAATTTATCATGAGGGAACAGATTGCATCTCAATTTCCCATCATTGACGCACATTGAAATAATATAGACCGAATTTCATTTCAATGATGTATATAATACAAAATTTTAATTTAATATCATGAATACTTCATATTTTATTGTATTTTATGTTTTAAGTTTTAATATTTTATCTCAGGGTATTTTACATGAAAAACCCCATGTGGTAAAGAATTTCATAAACTTGTTTTCTTTTCATTGGGTTATTTTACGTCTTCATTACCTTTGACATTCTATGATTTTGTTTATAATTAATTTTTATTATATTAAATTATTTATATTTACTTTTATTTGGATTTAAATTTTATAACCATAATTGATTCATTGATTAATTATTACATTATTGTTGTGATATTTTTAAGGGTTTATTGAACAATCTGATTTGAATCAGGATGGATTATACAAGATTTACCATTAAATAAATTTTTTTGATACTTATAAAATAAATACATTAAATTTTATTCTTATATGGTTACTTTTTATTTGTTCATTCAATATTAACATTTTCCAACACTTTAATATTTAAAATTATTGATATTTTTAAAAAAAATCCGATTTTATTTCACTATGCAGTTCATAATCCCTTTCTTATAACACCGGATTTTTAGGAAATTCATAAATTTTTTAACTATATAAAAATAATTTAACATATATATTGTAACCCATTTTTAAAATTCGACATATTTTATTTGAATTTAATCTTTATGAAGTTTTCCAAACAATGCTCCTTTTTTTCCTGAAAAAGTGAGATGGATCATTGTATTAATATGTATGGAATAAATTGAATTTTAATATATTATGAACACTAAATGTTTTAATTCTTACATTATAATTTTAAAAATTTATTTTAAAATTAAATTATTTTCAAAATATTTTGTGAACTTTTATTTTTAAAAATATTTTCAAAGTGAAAAGGATATTTTCCTTAAGAACGTTTTAATGAAATTTCTATTGTATTTCCATTCATGATCAACATTAGCCACTTATTTTACTTATGATCCTATAGTTATGTGTTGAATTGATACTAACCTCTTAATTTTTATGTATGGTTAATGATCAATTTTACCAGGAAAAGTACTAAAATTCTTATTCTTGATTAATTATTGTAATCATTAAATTCCCCTTGAAATATTCAATATAATGTCATCATTGGAAATTAAATTTCCCCTAAATATATATATTATTTATCATGAATATATTAATTACTCTAACCATATATCATTTATACATGTGATATATTACATTTAATGATAAATTATTGGCTAGAGAAATTATTGTTTATTCATATTCCTTACTCTATATGGAAATTTATTGATAAGGAATATTGTTCATGAATTAAATCTATTGTTTGATACATTATTAATAATGTGAACATTTAGATACAGGTGAGGACTCATTATCGATATCCCCTAGAATCATCAGTATACTCATGAGAAAAATCAATTTACTATCCTTAAATAAATTGGTTTCTAGTGTATATCTACCAATCATTTTTAGCTATTCTATTAAAGGTCATGTCAGTAGAGGTATCACAAAAAATGGGAATTTAAAGTCCAATAATTAATAATTTTCACAATTGAGAATTACTTTTTTAATTTCCATGATATTTTTTCTATGATATCATCTCTAGATTCATTTCATTTTTATTATATTGATATAATGGAATTTTGTATGAACATTACATTACCATATTGATTAATCCAAATTAAAATATGATAATCATGTTATTAACTAAATGGAATTTGTTTTTAGTTATTTTACTAGGACATATTTATTATTTGATTAAATTTATTTAAATGGAAATTATGTTCATTTATTTACCTTTCCACGATTTTACTTATTGACTCACACGATCATCTACTATACTCAAACCATAGTGAGAATTCTATCTCCCATGTTTTTTTGTCTCATTTCATAATAATCCTGTATATGTTCTATTAATTATATGAAATGATATTCTAGAGGGAATAATTTTATTCTCGAAATAAATGTTGTAATTTTTATTTTTAAATATAATATGGTATTCATGTATGTATCTATATTAATAAGACTACTAAACTCTTTGACCCTTATGGATGTTCTTACTTGTATATCATGATAATGTAATAAAGGAAGATGATATCTGGGTTTCTATAGTCAGGGTCAACATTGTATAGGTCTATATCGGGATGTCATATAAATGATTGAAATTTCATAATGAGAAGAAATGTTGGTGGTGGGGAACCAAACATGTCCAACATGTTATACATATATAAGCTTATGAATTGATGGGGAGGGTTATACCAAGGGTTTTAAAAATCCACCAAGATAAAGGTTGTTTGGTGAAAAATTAATCATGTCGTAAAACAATTTAATGAAAATTTGAACTTTAAAATTGGTGGAGGAAAACTTTGGACCATGTATTGTAATATAGGATCTACTATAGTATCATCATTGTTAATATGGAAAAAATCAAGGTTGACCTTTATCCATTTCTTCAAAGAATGTGTCCCAACATGTTTCTTCATAGATTACCTTGTGAAATATACCTTGGATGAGGGGAAGTTATTTCGATAATTTTTCTTTCACACTAAGGGTGTAATTTTAGTTATTACAGGTTGATTGAAATTCCTATGAGGGAATAAAAAAAAGTTTTAATGTGAAATATTTTTTTATTTTGTGAATTGTTCAAAACTATGGGTGTTTTTTCACCATGAATTGAGTGTATTAAATCAATTATATTAATCCCAGTGAGGGTCAACCCCATCTCAGGAGGGGAGGATCATTTCTTTGTTGGATGAGTACATTAGACCCAATAAAGGGTAACTAATAATTATGATAACTCAATGAAAAATGTTATTTTATCTGACTATGGTAGTATACTGAGATAGAATACCTATCTAAGAATATAATAATTGAAGACAAAAATGGTTATTTTTTAATGGTGGTGTAGGATACTTACATTAAATGCTATGGTTTCCTCTTGGAAGAGGAAAATAACCATTCCTTATACTTCAATAGTTATACAATTAATCATTAGTTATGATGCTTTGGGTCATGCAGTTGGGACCAAGACCAATATAATTTAATTCTATATGTAATGTATGGATTTCAAATTGATCATTATAACATGATGAGGATAATTTTAATCATAATTTATGTTCATGAAAATAGGAAAATATTCTATACATGTTAGAATCATTCAATTTGGGATTATTCCATGTAGTTTTATTTCTTAAGGAATGGATCATTTGTTAGTAGTTTAGATTCCTTCGTCTTAGATTACATGTTTTTAATTTCTGGGTTGTATGACTTGGAAAACATGCTACATAGTTTTTTGTCAAGCATGGTGAATTTTATTAATGTAGGTTAAATTAATTGAGAATAGGCCAGGATAATACAAGATAATTTATTATAGTAAGGATAGTGTGAATATAATACAATGTTATGACAAATAAAGCATTATAAATATTTCTTTGGTGGGATGAGTGATGCATCTTGATCCTTAGCGATCAATGAGTAAAAACCATTAGAGTAAATTTTTTTATTATTATTTATCACCTCCCACATGGATTCTGGATTTTGGGTTTTCCTTCTAGATATCATTGGAATTCTCAAATCCATCAAAAAATAAATCAAGAGGAAGATACAAAGGTTAAACTACTCATTAAATTCTTAGGACAATCCATTCTAATGGGCCTTGTTGATTTGAAAAACAAAAAGTCTATTCTCATCGAGGGATTATAATTTGGATGAATTTATTTGGGACCATTTTCGTGGGAAAAGTAGTCATACATTGATATCCCGAGTGATGGATATTATTCCTAAACAGGATGAACTACTTCTATTATATACACCATGGAGTGAGGATTTACACGGTTGGATGTAAATGTTATCATCTGGTATTTCTTTAAGTATATGAAGGGTTTATCGGGATATATCGTTTTTGTCTATCCCATAATTTCTTACATATTTTTGGAATGGAATTTATTGAATGGATCAATCTATTAATTTTATGATTAATTTTATTGGTATGTATGGCCTAAATAGATGATGTATTTGTAATTGAGCATCTATAGTTTGGTGGGTCAAAAGGAAGTACCATTGACTATGAGAATGGTTTGAGGTTTCTAAAAATATTGAATGACATGGGATTTCAAAAATAGAATCATGTACTTGGCCTTTACATCCTTCATGGGAATGCATTTTTCCCACATTAAAATGATATCGGTGGAAGTAAGCATAATACTAAACTATTTGGTTGTTATTAGAGGGTTGGGTCCCATGTTATCGATTTCATAAGTAGTTATGTTCCAATATTACTTATTAATGTAGTTAATTACAAGTGCTTCATGCATGATGTTTTCATGAATATTTCACCATTTAAAATTATTAGTGAATTATTTATAATCATAAGCCATGTATTGAAAGAATTATACTTGTCTCATGGTTAGAAAATAATTATTCATAACCTAAACTATTATCTCTAAAAATACCAATATTAATAATTTCCAAAACCAGAAGGACCTAATTTCATAAATTACATGATGAAGGATAAATTTATATTTTCATCAATAGATGACTTGATTTGATTTTTCTATTATCATAGATGATGGAATTTGTTACACATCGATGAATCAACTCTCACTCAAAATAACTAGAAAGGGAAATTCCATGTTAGAGGTACTCTATTATATTAGTTTTGAAATAATATTCTTATTCCATCAAGAGATATTTTTAGGGTTTTTTTCTGGGAATATATAGTGGTGAATGGCCTAACCATAAGTATTCCCATATCAAGTGAAATTTGTGAATTCACTTTCTATTGTTTTATATAGAAACACAAATAATTTAGGCCTTGATTAGTAATATATACAACTAATATTCCATTGAATGTGAGTGACCATTCTTGTCTAATGTTCCATGTGATACCTTTGGCTGAAATGAAATATGAGCCATCATCTCATGAGTTTTCTTGATCAAGGGAGTGAAAATAAATTTAAAAACCATGTTGTCACCCCTTTTTTCTTTATAAATATCTTAAATTCACCAATAATGTTAAAAAATAACCAAAATATTATGATCCATCTCAAGATTGGTGATAAGGACTTTCTAGTCAACCTTATTTTTTGGAATTTCCATTTAGAATCTGGAATGTGTATGATATGATGGCCTCTAAGGGTTTGATGATGGCTGCTATAAGGATAAAAGTTTGTTCTTTATGTTATTGATCCTCCATCAAGTTAGGCATACTGAGGGATTATTAGAGTGAATCTTCCAACCTGGAGATACACGATTGATAGAGAGAATGGCCTCATATTAAAATTATAAATGATATGGAAACACATATGATGATGGGAATGTCTAAGGGATATCAATTTGTGTCTACATATTAAAAATTCCTGAAGGAGGAAAATGATGTCAAACCATTGTAGGATCTGTACCCATATCTCTAATATTCCATTCAGTATGGTATATTATTGGATGTAATTGAAGGGTTTTAATACTATGGTGACACAATAGGGGGGATGGAAATCAAGTCCCTTAAAAAAATATTAAAAATTCACAATGTCCCTATTGAATTAAAGTAATTATTTATTTATCTATTAATTAAATTTTAGAAATATAAAATAAATAAAGAAAATAAAAAGACAGTGTGATGTATAATGTTTTGGAGAAAAGAAATCCACCTGTCTACTCCAAAAACTATATCCTTGTGAGCTTGGTGATGTTTAATAGTATGAAATTTTTTCAAAAAACTCTATGACTAAGTTCAAGTATATTACCACATAAAACAAGTATTTTATAAGTAATTATTGTTCTTTTTTAGGGAACCAAAAACCCTAAACATATTATTATATGTTTAAACTCCACCATGGATGAGAAAATAAATTGATACTTCCGAAATAATTATAGGTTGATGTCTTGAGAAATAAATTTAACTCATAGTTGCAAGATCATGTGATATATAAGGAGTTTTCATTTTCATAGATAATATTATTTAAAGAATAACTACAAGAAAAGATCCTAGGTTTAGATGATCTTCA
The DNA here is from genome assembly GCA_963277665.1 of Viscum album. Lineage (NCBI taxonomy): Eukaryota > Viridiplantae > Streptophyta > Magnoliopsida > Santalales > Viscaceae > Viscum > Viscum album. The sequence goes on from OY728145.1 coordinate 399,325,931, forward strand.
CAGATATTAAAAAATAAAAAGAATAACGTTTTAATAAAATTATAAAAAATTACTTAATAGATGATCAAAAAGTATATCTCTAAATTTTAGCTTTGATAGATTATTTTTTGAGATACATTATAATATTAATAAACTGATACAGCAGAAACAAAACATCGATTAAATAAAAAAGGACAAAAGAATTATGTCTAAAATTTTCTCTCTATATATAAATAGTTATGAAATCACAATATTATTTTCAAATGTAAATCCATGTCTTCATAAGAAGAAACTTTATATATTTAACTAGATGATTTTAGGACTTTTGGTCAAAAATATCCTTAAAATAATCCTTATAAATGATGATCAATTTAAGTATGGTTCTGAAACATTACTTCACATATAAATGTAGGGATTTAAAATTATAATTCCTAAAAAATTTATTGTTCTAGATCTATATGTTCACTTCAAATGAATAGTTACTTACCTCGATTCCCAAAAACATTGAAGTTCCATGATTTTTTATAAGAATTTAAACATCAATTGGATTTAAAAACAATGTTTATTCAAGAATATAATAACTACTTCAAGAAACATTTTCCTAAAATTCACACTGTGTAACTTCATTTATAACACGAATATGGGTATTGTGGGTATCCAAATCGGTAAGAAAAAACTAATCTTTTTGGATGAAAACAAACCTAATAACATATTCATTTTTATGATCATAAATAACAAATAAAAAATGATAAAACGTTTATAAACACTATGTTAATTAAAGAAAATAACATGTATATATTTCGATTTATCCAAGTATGAATAAGGTTATTCTCAAAAGAGGAACACAATGGTTATACCCACCATATTTAATCCCCTTGTTTTGATATAAAATATAATGAAATAAACATATTTTCACATACATAATGTAGTATATTGTTAATTAAAATTATTCATGTTTATCTATGAAATAATTTCAAACAATGAATAATGTAAAACCTAAACATAAGAGAATAAATAAATAGAAAATAAATATCACAAAACATAAATTATTTTATTTTATACATTGATGATCACAAAAAAAAATTATTTAAGGGATTGGATCATCTACGTTGAACAATAGGAAAAATGATAGTGTTTTCTTAGAATAGGGTACATCTTTAGAGTTGATATTTTTAACTATTTTACTAATAACAGTTAAAAAACATGGATGAAAAATTTATTCTCCATTGAATATATGTTGATCTATGATATCTTAAAGAATATGAACAAGGAATAACAATAAATTATTTTAGGTCATTAAGATATGATTTAGAAATTGCTTCTCATATAGTCTGTAGAACTTGATATAATATTTCCTTTTTAAATGCATCAAAATATTCTGATCAGATTGAATTCTAGTAGACTATGATACTACACTTGAAATATTTCAATTTCTATTCCTAAAATAGAAGAGTTGTTAATCTTATAACATGATTCCCTAGAACATACTTTTTCCTCATAGAGCTTCACTACTTTTCAATATAAATGATTAATCATTGATGACATTCCCATAGAAGGGAATTGAAATTTATCGCTAAAAAGTAGTTTATAACCATGTTTTGTGTTTTTATGATACATTAAAAAATGTATTCATCATTTAAGAATTTGATGTTATTGAACTTATGGTTCATAAAAATAAATATTTATCGTACATTATCTAGAAAATTTCGACCGAGACTCTTCATTAAAAGATACTGACTATTCATTAAACACATCTGTAAGAGCACTGGTATGATAAATATATTTCTTACATATTTCATTAATCTCATCCTTATCAAAACATTTTGTAGAACTATTATAAAATAATCATTATAAAACGTGAAATCATAACATTTGAGATAAGAAATTTCTGAACAAGGGATTGTTAGTCACCTCATTCAATATGAGTTCAATTCATTAGTCTATTATGAATGAAATTACATTGAATGAGGATTAAAGGCTTGAGTGGTTTTGGAAAAAATTACAGATTAGGGTTTATTGGAAGAATAATGAATGGATTTAAACTTCTGGATTTAGGTGAGGTTTTAATTTCTCAATAAAAATATTGTATTCTATTAATTTCATATTTTACAATTGAAAACATATTTTTTCATAAGATAGATTACATAATAATTTTTTTTATAATTTTAAATAATATTTGTTAACATGAAAATTTTAAAAGAATTTTTGAAATTGAATTAGTTAATAGAATATTTTGTGAAACAATAATTGAAAATTATAGGTTTTTTATTAAATATAATATCATTTTATATATTTTAAAATGAAATTATATAATCTCCCTTAATTATTTCCTCTTTCAAAAGGTATACATTAGGGGTTATGAAAATATAAAAAAATTTGTTCAAAGAATAATACATGAATTACGACAAATTTAAAATACCCATCAATTTTTTTTCATTTTGAAATATCTCCCCTTTTGAATTAAAAACTGAAATCATGTCATGTCATAATAGATTAATGTACAAAAAATACATTCTTAAAAAATATAAAATAACATCAAACAATTGAAGAATTTAATTTATCACAAAAATAATATAGATAATATTTTTTTTAATATTTCAATAATAGGAATAATATAATGCAAAGATTTTTAATTTTTTTAATCCACTAAATAAAAATAATTATTTTACAAAAATTGAAAAGGAAATGAAATAGTTCCTGTATTTTAAAATTTAAAACTTATGGATTTTTTCAAATAAATAATGAACTACTTCAGAGGTGATAAATTTTTGTAAATAATTACAATTATCATTAATGAGATATATTCACATGTTCTTCAACAAGACCCTCAGTAATATAATTTTTTTAGTGCAGTGGAATAAAAATATAAAATAAAAACCATTGTCTTATTTTGGTCCCCATATGATATTAGTTGTTTTAATGTCAACAAAAAATGCTTAGGTACACAAATCTGTTTATGTATAGCAGATACTTCATATTTAGATATAGATAAGGATATATATTAAAAAACAAGCAATAAAACATGAAATTGATGATTAAAAATTTTAGTTAGTATAATGACCATTAATACCCAAAAAATCATTTAATAGTAGATAAGCTTTTAATTTTAGTGAAAAGAACAAAATAATTCCTATAAAATTTTTCTTTTCTCAATTACTACTAGAATACCAATTTGGTCTCGAGTAATATTAATTTTACCAAGAATTTTAATTAAATAACTTAACCCATTAAAAAGAATATTAAAATATTAATTTGAATTATCAACTTCATTCAATAATTAATTGATTTTATTTTCATGCAAAACACCCTGATTTTTTAACAGTTAGATCTTATATTTGAAATATGATTTTCAAAAATAATTTTTCAATAGAAATAGAATCACAATAAAGTTTAGGATTTATATGCTTTTTCATTAAATGTTTAAATTTATATTCATGTATAAAATAATATTTATTAATTTTATAATAAGAATTTTTTTCTTGAAATTTAATTTTTAGAGTGAGAGAATTTTACCTCATCTAAATTAATTATAAGGCATAGATTTATCTTTTCATTTTATTGCTCAAAAAATGTTTTTATAATATCTTAAACGATTGAATCTTGAGAATCCCTCTAAGTAGCCATCCTGAATTATTTTTCTTTTATTTTACAGTCAGATTTACTTGGAGCTTTATGAAAAGGAAAACCAGGTATCATTTTACATTAATTATTACATTTATATCATCTAGCTTATATATAACTTTTTTATCTTCTCCATTAAATTGTTGAAATTATTTATTATTTTTTACAATATCAGATAGCTCATTATTTGAGCATGTATAATTAGTGTATGAAAATTAATCATATTAAATTATTTTTTAGCATCTTTGTTTTTGATAGATATATGATTTTCAACTACTTCAGGAACATCATTAATGTGACAATAAAATCTATTATTGTAAAAGTCCATTAAGCATTTTACTATCTAAATATAATAGATATTCTATTCTACTTTGAGGGAAAAAAACATATAACTTTTATATGAAATTTTTGTTCTGTAATTGGTTGTCCCAAGTAAGAAACAACATTCAATATTTCTATCAATATCTCATTCCTATGAGTTATTCATTACCCATAATACTTCGTAATTGAGTCAATATTTTTCACAGAAGTGAATTTACTTAATTTAAATATATTTTATGTATCTTTATAAGAATATATTATTTTTTTCTTTATCTCACATGTTGATGAATAATTAGAAATTTAATAAAGTCATTACTTCATTTTAAAAAACCCATAACATTCATAGCTCTTTAATTAAGATCATATTCCCTCTAGATAATTGTTCCACTCCACTATATATCATTTAATAATTTAATAGGTCATGAACCATTTAAAATATTTTACACTTCAAATACTCATCAAAAAAATAACCATATGTTCTTACAAAAAATCCTCAAAAATCACCAATCGAATAAGGAGAATGTGTCACCGACATAACTTTTCTATGATCAAACATTTACATTTTACCTTCATCAAATTTGTTTAATCCTATCACATTAGATAAAAAAGAAATATATCAAATACAGTCTAAATTTAGAAATAAAATTATGTTTTCAGGTAGATAAATCATGATTTTTAATAGATTCAATTATTTGATATCAACTGTTTGTACTATGAAGAATTATAAATATTTTCAAAGAGAAATATTTCCAATGGATCCCTTCCTCTGAAACCAAATTTTGGGGCTAATTAATTTGAAGACTGGAAAGGGGGTTAATTTTTTTCTTTTATAAAATCATGAAAAAATTTGATCACCCTTCTGAATTAAAGATATTATTTCCTTATCATTTAAAGACAAATTTTTAGTAGAAAATAAATGATGTAAATAACAGTATGTGATAATGTATAGTGGTTTAGGAAATAGAAATACCCTAGTTCAATCCATAAAAGTTCTCTACATGAGGTGAGTGATTTCCACCAGAAGGTCCATTTTATAAGAGCCTCAAAAATTGAGTTAACATAGTTGAAACCTTAAGTAATTGAATTTATAGGGATTTCTGGTTCATTGATAGGTAAAAAAATCCAAAGCAATGTATGAGAATCTTTAACTCTGACATGACTGAGAAAATCATTTGATACTTCAAGAATATATTATTGGTTAATTTTTTTATTAAAAAATTCATCTCATAGTTATATTATAAACTAATAGATAATATATCCTATCCCTTGAGGATAAATGTATTCAAGAAAAAATAGATTTGTAGAGATCATAGTTAGAGATTATCAATAAAGAAATACAATATCAAAAAGAATAAAATTTTAATAAAATTATAAAAACCCTCAACAAATAATGAAAATATATGGTTCTAACATGTATCTCAGAGAAATTCACTGTTGATCTAAAAAAATAAAAAAAAATATAAAACAATAGTTTCACTTCAATCAAGAAAAAGTGGATGAAAAAATGTATGTGGAAAAATTATATCTATTCAGAGAATTAGAGATGATGTCACAATATTATTTTTGAATTCATATCTATGTTTTTAGTGGAAGAAAAATGTAGTATTTAATAAGTATTTCTTTCATCAGTTCAAAAGGGTCCATAAAATAAATTTGATAAGTTGTGATCATTTAATTCTAAACACTCATAGAAAAATCATAGCATACCTTATAAATATGAACAACTTGTGAAATTGAATAAATCCTTTGAATCAGTCTTTAAATTGATTAAAATTATAAAATAACCATCCTGAAATCATTTCAGAAAAAAAGTAAATAATCAAGAAATCTAATAGCTTAGAAAAGTCGATCAAATATAGGGTTTCACCATATACAAATAGTTATTAAATGTTTCATTGACAATGAATGGTTAATTAATAATGTATAGTAAATGATCCATTTGTTTATAACTCAAATGTAGGGTAGGTGAAAGAAGAATGGTTCCAAAAAATTACATTCCATCTAAACGCAGGGTCCCAAAAGTGTAATCCTTTTCAAAAAATAGGGGTATTAATCCAAACATTGACATAAAGTGTAGGATTGGGAATAGTTTTGCAGTCTAAATTGAAATTCCTATAATATATAAGAATACATTAACATCAGTCATTTTTAAATACTGATTTTCTTCAAGATCAAAATTATTTTCCATCAAATATTATCCTAAATTCAACTTAGATTAACTTCATTAATGACAAATATTTTGGTAATTGTTATCATCTAAATGAATAATAATAAATTTGAAATTTTTTATAAACAAATTCCCTTTAATAATTTCCTAGGTCAATACATTAGATCATCTAAAAATAATTAAACCAAAAATAAGGATTGAAATCTGGGCTATGAAATCTAATTCATAGTATTTATTGTAATAGAGAGAATATCTGGTCCCAATTTACATCAAAATGAATAAAATTTATTACATAATATTATATTTTCATTGATTAATATTCTAGAAAATTATGTCACCATGGGAGTATTCAAGGTTGGCCACATAGAAGAACAATTGTTTCCTTGGATGGTCCACCTCTGATCTAGAGAAAGAATTAAATAATCCTTGATGTCATCAAACACAGTCTAACATTATTTTTACCATTATTAGGTAATTCATTTCTTCATCATCATGGAAAATGTATTATATTATCCAATTAAATTGGATAAATAGGTAAAATATAATATAGATATCCATAAAGGCCTCAAAACTCCCATTGATTATTTAGATGGTATATTCTAATAATGGCATTAAACTTCTCTAGGTAGATATTTATACATGCATACAATAAAATGATATCAAGAAAAATAACATATGTAAACACGAATGCCCGCTACAATGGGTTTATCTTATAGTAGTGGGCATATAGCATGTAGAAAATTTTATCTTAGTCATTCAGATGATCATGGAGTTGGTGGGATTTCACATTATTTTCATTCCAATAATGTTCCAACATAATGCAATGGAGGGTTTTAAATATGTGTTTATTGGATTTTGGGTTGGTTGATCCATTATTGTTTCCCAATAATGAAATAACTATATAAGAATAGGTTCTTGGAGCATCAAAAAACTTAGTATACTCATCATATTCAAGGTCCATAAATAGTTAATTGTATAGGGAGTATCTTTTCATTAAATTGAGATCCAGAAATCTAATGATTACATCAATTATAAAGTTTTTGATTAGGAATTTGAATTCTTCCTTAATATAGTGGATGTTAATGTCTTAAATTTCAATACTTATCTAATATAATAAATTTTCTACTTTAATAGGACACTATTGGATAGACATTTGTGGTATTGAACTTCCCTAGTAAATTTATATTTGAACAACATACATACATCAACATCAATCATTTCAAAATGGGAGTGAATCATATTCTTGTGTACATGTTTTAACCATCAATATCCAATGAGAAATCCAACCAGATAGAAGTAGACTTGGGGATCGTGTTATATAATCTTCATGTAGTTATAAAAAAACATGTTTCCATGGTATTTACAGAGAACAATGTACCAGTTTTTCCATGTGATGGATTGATAGTTTAGGTCATTTTGGTCTCAAAACATATTTGATTCTAAGTTTCACGATTATCATCCCATTTATGGTAGTTTAAATTCCTTCTTGAAAGATGGGAGAGACATCATTAAAACCCTATTCATCAAAATATTGTAAGGAGCTATCTTTTTTAGTAAGAAATACATAAATAAATTTTAAAACCTTCATAATCAATAGATTAATTTTAATTAATGTATTATTTGAAAATAGATGGACTATTTTTCTTTGGTTATTTTTCACCATTAAAAATATTATCCATAATATTCCTCTCAGTCTGAAAGGTCTATTAAGAATTAAGATAGTTTTCATATAGTCGTTCTTTAGTTACCATTATGATTAGTATATATTAATGAATAAAATAGAATATAATTTGTACAGAAGATGTGATGGCCCCAACTAGTAGAATCATACCCTATAAATCTAAATTATTGAAGCTTCTAATGGAGGTTTAATCGCTAGGTTTTAATCTAGTCCAAGCACAATCCAAGAATCAATAACTGAAACACATGAAAAAATATTAACATTAAATGTTTAATATTATAGAGGGCACCTCCAATGCCAGGGTTACTAAACAATCCTATGAAAGTACTATTATCACACAGTCAAGACTTTTGGTAGACAATGGTGTGAAAAGGGGTTATGTATTATGACCCTAGAAGTATGCATTTTTTAATATAAATATTATGTTTTCCATTATAATTATTACTTGAATTCGTTCACTTATACTTATTCTGTTTTATGAAATTTAAATTTTGAAATGAAGAATCCAAAATCATAATGCTGGGAAATATATAATTTCAATTAAAACATAAAATTTTATAAATGAAATAGTTTTTAAAATAATTAATCTTTAATAAATATTATTATTATATAATATTTATTTGTATTTTAATTATAATATAATTTAAAAAAATTCATGTAATTTTTAAAAGGGTTATAATGTTATTTGTGTTGTAAAAAAAGTAGTTTTTCTAATAAATATGGAAATATATTTAGAAGTAAAAAGTTATAAATTTTGAAAACTATTTATATAAAATATATATTATAAATAATCACATTTAAATTATCCAATGATAAATTTTTCATATTTTAATAAGAAATTAAAATTATGTTGTAGAAAATAAATATGATATATATATATACACCATACGTGTTATGAAATAAAAATAGATAAAAATTGATGTAGTGAATACTATAAAAGGAATAAAAAACCAAAAATAAGTTTTCCCTTAAAATAATGTATTTTTGATATCATTTGAATAAATTTACAAACTTATAATGTATCCTCTAAAACAAATGTTATATTTTAAGATTTAAAAAAATTATTTTCGAACATGATGCACTTCCACATTATGAATTATATTATTTTAATGATTTTGGATCATAATGTAATAAAATATTTTAAACCAATCCTCTTTGGTATACACCACTAAAACCCACTAGCTTGTCTTTTGACAATTATTTACATAGAGTGAGAAACCTATATTATGAAATTAATAATGAATTCCCCAATTGTTCATTTCAAATACACACACAAACACCCATTCCCCATCACTCTAATTAAATTAGTTATAAATTTATACTATGTATATCCTTCACTATTTCCATCCAAATGTGTTACCAATCTTCTTAATAATTCCCTCCCATGTTTTTTTATGAAAAATCTCATGTATTGGATTTTCATCCTCTTCATCTTTATTCATGTACCCTATTTGTATTAAACATTTTTATTTCAAATTATTTAATTTGAAATGTTTTTTCATACATTATTTTATTTTCCATGTTATTCTCACTTAATGTGATACTTTCTTTAACTCTAATTAATCTTTTCTATAAACCTTTATTTACACATGTTATGATGGTGAAATTATTCTATGATTTTCTCAGCCAAACATTTGTGTTGTGAATACCTATCCTTATATCCACTATAGGGTATTAACCAAGTTATACATTTAAATAATAGTTTGTATTCATCCATGATTGTATCATACATTCTTAAATTGGGGTTTTAAATTAGATAAACTTCATTCATATTATTTATTATGTTTTTTACTATATAAATTCAGATACATGATATAAATTTGACTTGTGGGACCTAATTATATAAACCATAAATGCATTGGGGGTTTTTTTTCTCATGAGATACCATGTATAGTTACGGGTTGGTCATAATAAAAACACTATGTTCTGACTCCTTGGTGTTTATAATTAAATTATTGTTATATTTTCATGTTACATGTTGCTTCCACATACCTATGATGCATTGATGTTATTAACTTTTTTCATTATTCTATGTTCATGATTTTGATTCCCACATTTGTTTGGTCTATATTTTATACCCTTGACTCATATAAACTATTTTATATTATACTTTGAATGGATTATTGTTTTACTTGGGTTTATATAAGTCATCTATCTTATGTATATACATGGTTATCCTATACAGTATTAAAAAATGAATGAAATTTAATTTATTTTAATGGAGTTTTAAAGTAATTTCAATTTTATAATTTTTATGTTATTAAAATATATATCAAATATCACAACCGCATTATCCCTCTTGATCTTATTAGATTTTATTAAATGTAATAAATCATAATGTAAACTGTATAAGGGATGTGGATTTTCATAGTTTGAATCAGAGGAAGGACTGGTTATTTTTTCGACTATGATTATAAAATATTATTTATAAACATAAGGATATTAGATATCATTTTAAAAAAATCTATATATTTTTTATAATTGTTTTTTTTTCAAAAAAATGAATCCATTTTTAGATACTGCAACATGGATGCTTCCATGGATGAAATGTACCTGTGTTTAATAAATTTTAATTGGTTTATTGGCTATTAACTCGAACTTGACCAGGTCCAAAAAAATTCCTAAAATTTTACACCTAGATGGGAACTCCCATGGGATATGATTTGGTTAATCATATAATATATATAAACTATTTTTTAAGGGAATAAAAATTATTAGATATTTTAATAATATTAAATTGGATGTAGATATCATATATAGATTATAGTAAATTCATATCTTTAGGAATATAAGTCTCTTATGTCTTATCCCTTAAATAATCATTATTTCTATTTTATATTTTTAATAGTTTGAAACATCCCATACCTAATTTTGCATTATTTTATTCAATGTATTTAAATATGATAGACAACGTTAATAACCAACGTGACAGGAAATGTGATGACTTCATAATGATATTCCTAACATAATGGGAGAAGGAGTCAACAACTTATTAAAAATACATTCTCAATTCTATCACATTCAAAATCAAAAATTGAATTGGGAGGAACTACCACATCTCCCAATAGTAATTGAATATTGTAATTCAGACCTTTAAATGACAAAGTCCACTGAATATTCATTGGTATTTAGATCCAATAATCACTAAATAGAGGATTAAATCTAATGAAAATATCTTCTCCATCCTTCAATTCTCGGAGGATGATAATTTTATGATGGAGATTTATTTAATGGATGGGTAAAATGATTAATCGTGGAAGCTTATCAAGAATATTAACCCTAATGAAGAAATAAACATGCTAGAGTGAGAATAAATCAAGAAAATATTTTATTTAAAAAGTTCATCATACTCTGTATCTTAAAATGGATAGGGAGTTCAATGGCCTCTTTATAATTATGATGAATCTATCCACCATATGGGGTAGAAAAAACAATACTTTCATGATAAATATTAGGATTTTTTAGTGACCCTTACTTTAATTTTTACCACTACTTTAGTAGTCTATTTCATAATATATGAAAATAACTAGTGATTTAAGTCATTAAGAAGTTTGAATATATTTTTTTGATATTCCCTCATAATTTAATGGACAACAGTTAATCTCAAGGGTCAGTTGGGACCCATGATAAAAATATGAGAATAGAGATTTATTCTATAGATTGATGGAGAAGTGTCATTGTAATAATAAATTCAAACATACAACTTGTCAAAAATGTAGTAATAAATATTACAGAAACATATTAAAGGGGAAATGACATAATTTAAGTTGGTGAATGAGGGTACCAATGTATTTAATACTTATGAGAGAAACTCATTTATGAGATGGAAAAAACTAATAACTTATTCACCAATAGTTTAATATCCAATTTTTCAATTATAATGAACATGGAAACCATGTTAACCAATGCACTAAGACATGGGTTGTTAAAGATCACTGATGGAAAAAACCTATAATCCCGAGAGATTTAGTGTATGAAAATTTCATCACAACCTATGAGAAATATCTTCAAAATGAAGTTGTGATTGGTTTTATAGTAATTAATTTAACAATAAAGAATACACTATTTGATTTTGGTTCTACTAATTGATTTCATTTTACTCATGTTTAGTAAAATTAATCAAACACTTCCATAAAACATAGAAGTTTGTCTCTCTTTGAAAATATATAATATTTATATTATTACATTACTAGCTTATAAATTATCCCCTTTTAATAATTTCTCGTGGAATTCACCAGTGAACCTTGTGATAATCACATTAGCGGGATTCAACATTATTCTGAGTATGGATTGACATTCCACATTTAGACCCAACATAAATTTATAGGAGAAGTATATGAACCTCTATAACATGAATCTACCTATAATACTAAATTTGTTAAAGGAGGGGATGGATCTTTGTTGGAATTATCTTCTCAAGCATGTGTATTTTTACATTATGAGCAATCATTTCTCTTTTAAGTGTCTTTGTTAGTGGAAATCATCACCCATGAGGAATTTCCAATTGTAACTGAATTCAAGGATTTTTTTCCCTGATTAATTTAATGGTCTTCTTAATAACTATGAGATTCAATTCTCAATTGATATTTTACCTTGATAATTTAAAATATCAATAATTCTATAAAAGATAACCAATTTTAAAATTTAATATATGAAAAAAATCTACAAGTGTAAATTGATAAATGGTTTATATGCCCATATAAATCCCCATGGGGTGCACCAGTCATTTTTTTCAAAAATAATGATGGGCAGATTCATCTATGTATTGATTATCATAAGATCAAAAAGGTCATTATAATAAAAATGTATCATCTTTTTCACATTGATTAATTTTGAAACTATGTACAACCTAGTATATTTCTATAGTGGATCTTTGGTCTGGATATTATCAATTATTGTTGATAAAGGAGGGTTACCCCAAATTGTTTTTCCATACACGATATCCACATTATGAGTACACAATGATCCATTGGGACTTATTAATACTCAATTTATCTTAATGGAATCAATGAATAGAGTATTTCGATAATACCTCGATTAATTTTTCGAAGTACTTATAGAAGATATTTATATCTACTCTAATAGTAAGGAGGAATATGTGGATCAATTGAATGGTGTACTAAAGACCTTTTGAAATGAATAATTGTAGGAAATATTGATTGATTACATGTATTTAATAGAAAAACTATTATTCCATGGCATGATATCATTATCCATGGGATATCAGTGGACCATTTGAAGATATAGGAAATTGAAGAATTTCCTTAAATAACATATGTGATGGTGATCCATAGTTTTTGTTGATTATATACATACTATTATGTCTTTTTGATATACCTATCTCAATTTTCAAACCCACTAACCAAGATTAATCATAAAGAGTTAGTTTTTCCTATACAAATACACAAGGGGGTATATTTTACGAAGTTATATAAGAGGCTCATCACTGCAACTATAATCATATTTCCCACTATAGGGGATGTTTTTTTAATATACAGTGATGCTTATAAATAAGGATTAGGGTGTGTACTCTTGAATATTTATACATCAATAGACTATCCCTCCTAGAATTTAAGGATTCATTATAAGAACTACATGATACATGATATGGAATTCAATATCCTAACCTTGAAATTAAATATTTGGTGTAATTATCTCTCTAGGGAGATTTGAGGAATATATAGAGATTATATGATCCACATGTATAAATTATAGAATAAAAATATCTAAATATTCAATAATAATGGTGGTTAGAGCAGTTCAAGGATTATTATTCCTTAATCTATTTCCATCTTAATAAGATGCATAAAGTGGAATATTATTTGAGTAGAAAATGGATTGTAATTCATTCTATTATGAGGATTTAAATAGATTAGATATTCATAGACATGAAAATTATAAACATGGGAATTAAAAAATTAAATTCACCCTACCTAATTTAATTATCTATATAACAATACATTCCTAAGAATATCAAGGAGGCCCAAAAAAATACAAGGATGTACATAGAAAGGTATCAAATATTTCGGAGTATATATTTCTTAAATATGAAGTTATATGGTTTGGAAAATGTATATGTTTACATTAAAAACATTTAATGAAGATGTAAATATTAGATGATGTGAATAACACCCCCTCTTATATTCATATAAGAAGAATAAATATGTAAATTTATGGGATGAAAAATATTCTGGTGGAGTAGAAGAAGTAGAGGATGATTTTTAATCTTATTGCTTGGAATGAGAAAAGGTCAAGGATGAATGACCAGGGTCAAGAGGTATAACACAATAATTTTAGATACTGGTATGGAAGTGGGGAATATAACCTTTGATTTTTTCATAGATTTCACGAGGAAATATATAGTCTATAAAAATTATTATTTTAATGAATAGACTAATTAAATATTATATATTTAAATATATATAATAATACAATTTAATTATTTAAAAAACATTTTTTAAATGGTTTAGAATGGTTTTTATGTCATAAGAAATAATTTTTAAATATATATTTTTTCATTTAAATGTAGAAACATATATATTTGTAAAAAAAATACACTACTGGAAAACGGGTCTATACCCACGGTTTTGCAAAGAACCGTGGGTATAGGATACACCTATACCCACGGTTTTCTAAAACCGTGGGTATAGGTATAATATGAGGACCTATACCCACAGTTTCAGAAAACCGTGGGTATAGGTCACTTATACCCACGGTTTTTCCCAGAACCGTGGGTATAGCTTATTTTTAAAGACCTAGACCCATTTTTTTGGCCAAACCGTGAGTATAGAGTTTTTTCACAATACCCATACCCACAGATTTGAAAAAATGTGGGTATTGAGGTATTTTTTTTGAAGACCTATACCCACGGTTTTTCAAAACCGTGGGTATAACTGGCGACAGGGAAAAAAATTACGCAGGACAATGGAAAAAATTGCGGGAACACGGTTTGGGCAAATATAATTACAATTATAAGTAAACAGATATATGAAAATATTAAGAAAACATTTCCAGCCTAGTTGGTTCGGTCATGAATCATCATTGAATCGGCCGCGGGTTCGAATCTCGTATTTTTTCATTTTTTGATAACTGGTAATATTAATATATTAATATAGATATATATAAATATCAGATGACTCGATAGGTTGTTTGGTCAGAGAGCTTGTTTCGCCGGTGCAGCGTCCCGGGTTCGGGTCCCGTCTGCGTAGATTAATTCCGCGCTTTTGATTTTTTGAAAAACAGTAATATTAATATATTTATATAAATATATACAAATAAATCAAATAAGTTGATAGCTTAGTTGGTCAGGGAGATTGTTTCAACCCTGCCGCGTCTCGGGTTTGAGTCCCACCTTCAACAATTTTTTGAAATCTTTTTATACATAAATTTATTTTAATTATGATTCCCAAGTAATTATTGTCCACATTCCATTTTAATTAATTCCTTCCATTATCTTTTATTTGTATCCATTAGGTGGAGAAAATTATTTTATGATTTTCCCAACCAGGCTTTGGTATTGTGAATAACCTTCCCCACTTCCACTCAAGGGTATTCACATAGTTGTAAATAACCATCGTTTATTTCATACATCCATGAACATAACTCAAACTCATTAATCACAGTATTAAAAGTGTTGAATGACATTATTATATTTTATAATCAATGTGGCACAAAAATTCATGTACATGTAATAAATGTGAATAGTTGGACTAGAATAATATAGCCCTAAAATGAGTTAGGTATTATTTTTATCTCATGAGAAACTATGTGTGAAACATGAGTGTTTGTCATAAGTACACAATATTATGAGGACATGTATGTTAGCATTAACATTTTAATATTATATCTTGTTTTTTATAATTTCCAAATTCAAATGATTTATTTAAGTTATTATGTTATATAATTCTTTTTAGTTCATGATTTTTATTTTCATCTATTTATGTAACCATGTAATGAAACTTGACTCACACATACTTCAATAGAGAATATAAATATTTGTCCATTCACTTAATCGAGATTATACCTCACTACAATTTTATGTACACCCCTTGGTTATCTTATTTAGTAATATAAGATCAATATAATTTAAGAGAATGTTATAGTGGTTTTAAATATTGTTGTTGTATAATTGTTTCAAGTTATTAGTCTCTATATCTAATTTCACAAACATTCTAGGACTCTCAAACATCTATGATTTAATTATGTGAAATAAATCATGTATCAAAATTTATATATTTAATGGGTTGTCATATTATTATCATATATTGGAAAGGAATAGTCAAAAGCGGTTTCATGCACTGATGATTCCATTATGACCTTGTCAAAATAGGACATTGATTATATATCATATGGTAATAATCTATTTTCTTCACCTACCATATCATAGTAGTGCTGTGTAGTCGAATACTAGTGGGTCCATAGTACTCTTTGATATACACAGATACGATTTCGACGGTCTGGTATTTGGAAAACATTCTTTTATGTAATAGAGGATTTATTTTTTATCTTCAAGGAATCCTATCCATCATAATTTAAATAGGTAATGTGACTTCACTCTTTCATTTTTTTATAATAATATGGTTCATGAGATCTTTGATTTTTTACTATAATATATATATATATATGGGTAAGTAAAACTACTTTTCATGTCATCCATGGGATCTACTATGGTAGAGTACAAGTCATTGGTTTCACCGTAAATTCTTAGGTTTTTCGAATTAGTAATGATATTCATACAATTTGTCATATCTATTATCTAGTTAGTTGGATTAACATGAGTTGGAGGGAGTGAAATTACTATGGGTTAAGATTCCTTAAACATTCATGGAGAAGCAGAGGAACTACACATATGATGAATGTTTGGCTACGTACTTTTGGATCAAAGGCCTTCCTAGTATGAAATTAAAAGAATAATCATGCGTGACAAAAATTAATTCGATACCAGATTCCAAAATCACCAAACCAGTTCTTCAACTAAATATTCATGATAAAATTCTATTATCCTTATTCATAGCACTGAATTTTCAAGTTGGATAGAGGGACATCGACCGTGATATACTGTATCTTGTGGAGAATTTGAGTTAGGATACTATCAATCCTCGAGCTACTATACACTAAGAAAATATTGATGTTGGTGCCATTAATCATGGAAAGTATATTGAGGAGTAATATTTCCACTAGATGACTGCACATTTATTTTTCACAGATAAGATGAGATCATTTTAGTTGTATCTAAGCTACGATTCCTATTAACTGTAGACTTCATCGATGAATATAATAGTCTCACAATAAAGAGGGATCTTAAAATAATTTATGAGGCTCCCACTATTCTATTTTTCTAAAAAAACCAATGATTTTGGGTCAGGTTGAGATTCCAAAAACATTCTTTATCATGTTATACATACGATATTGGGCAATTTGGTTACCACAATGATTATTTCCTTGGGAATAAGCATGAATTATATTAAATGTACATAAATAGGTTTTTTGATGGAATCCATCAATTCCATTTGTTTTTAGGGTTATGGTAGTCAAACATTAACTAGTTGTGGATGATCCTTCCTATAATCCACCTAAAAAGTTTTCAGAGGTTTTTGAGGGGATAATACCGTAATAGGCTTCCCTTAGGGATTATTGAGTAATTATTTCCTTCTTATTTCCATATCATTGAATATATTATTGGGGAAAACACCTTTGAAATCATGATTTATAAATGGTTAATTTTCCAGTGACTCATGATCATTGAAGAATGGTCTAAAGAGCCGAATGAAATTCTTTTTCTTGGAGTATTGTCCAGTGGTCCACCAGCCAGATGAAGTTAGTAGTACATACCCAAAACCTTTATCAGCGGAGTCTTATAGATTCATATTCATAACAGAGATTAATTTTAGTAAAAATGTAATATTTCTATAAGGGTTTATAATGAATTATCCATTACCGAAGATTCATGGTTATCCTTGTATTTCTGATGTGAGTTTCATTGATATTTGGGGGGTTATAAGACTAAAGGTTCCACTTGAGATGGAATGATATTTTGGGAGGATTATGGATATATGCTCTATGCAAGAATGATCATATCAACTCATGTGATATATTTTCCGGCTATCTAATTTTATAATATCTGTGAATTTTTTTTCTAATTTTCTTTCATTCCCTTATATATTGATCAGCATCAAGAGTGGAATACAAGCATGAAATATGCACTAAAGTATCATTGAGTAACATTACACCCTTACCAATAATGTCCTAGAGATAGTACCTAAATATAGTACATTAATAGTGATTTCTATTATGAATAAGGCTTAGGGGAAGTGGTTGGGATAGTTCATTAACACAATATCTTATGGAACCCTAAACACTAAAATTTTTAGTATCTTCTTATAACAGAAAAATTATAAAAATATATAAACATTCAAATTATTGATTCAATAGACCTAGTTTTTCAAATCCAAAAAATGATAATGATTTATATCCTCTTGAGTAGAGGGAAACATTCTAAATATGATTTGAAGAATATTAGAGCATTTTTTATAGATTATTACTAAAATAGATCATATTATATTCTAATGTTTTTAGGAAAATAATTGTCTCAAATTACTCTATATATCTTATTGGAGTGATAGGTAATTAGAGGTACCTTTTTGTTGTTCTCTATAATATCTCAGTGAACTCTGTCAATTAATCTAGATACATAAGGGTGATGAGGTTTGGGTCTACCAAATATTGATTTTCCTCTATACATACACAATTAACTACTCCTATGGACATTGGAAATCAAGAGACTATTTCATTCCCTTAAAACATAAGAAGTTTTCAGCATTGAATTCATTTAATATATATATAGTGGATAGTTATATTCATCTTATATTATTTGGAGTTGAATTTGATGAGGAACTGTTGGTATAATTTCAATCAACAAGTGATAGATCCTAGAACACCGAGCTATGACATAAAATTAGTTCCCCTTATAATGTTTAGTTAATATATTAGAGTTTTTATTCCTCCTACTTCTCTGGTGTACTAAAATATTGGACAAACAATGGGAATAACATGGAATGGGTAGTTCTGGGTCCCCTTTATAAATTAAGTAGGTAAATAAAAATTCAATAAATTCTAGAGATAAGGGAACATAGTCTACCCACTATCACTAAATCCTTGTTTTGGGATATATATAATCTTTATTGGTGAATCCATCATGATTAAAGAGCTTCAATTTATCCCAATCTAATTTTTAAGTGGGATTTAATTCTTCTTGCTCATAAATGTGATCTTGGTCATTTATGGACTACCTATATATAGGATCTGATGGGGATATGTGTTGAGGGAACACATTGTCAACGAGAGTGGTAAGTGATTCTTCTTGGGTATATATTTGAGGGGCTGGAACACGATTTTTTCTCCTTCCGGCATAAATACTATTGGTGGTTAAGGTTTCATTTTATGTATTTATGATGTTTCTCATTATACAAGATCATTTAAATCCATCAATGAGTATATGTACAATGAATGAAATTACAAACACGTCTAACAGTAGTGAATATTTATAGTTCCGAATACTAACATTACTCATCCACTAATTATGAAATCCAAAGGGATTCACATCTTGTTACCCATTCAATTTTATAATTCATTTGACCAAGACTAGTTAAATTGGAAATTTACTTCAATGGTCATGATTGAATGGTCCAACTTTATTACATTCCAAATGAATGTGGTTTATCATTGAATTGGTTGATGGTGTTCTCACAATGACTAGGATATAATGATGGGATACCACCCCTTCATTCCACAGATTCCTTTATGGTGTTTATTTCGTAGTCTGAGCCACCTTTATAGTGTTAATGAATATAGTAGATAATTATTATAGTTTCTATACTTATTTAAAACTAGTTAGTTACATCAATAGTTTATTCAAAAGGGTAAATACCTTATATTGGAGTGGATGAGTCAATCATGTATTGTTAATTACATTGGAATTGATAATAATCTTCCTCACTAATTAACATATGGGAATAATATATGTTAAACATAGGTTATCTTAGTATCATCACATAAGGAATCCTAGGATCAACCAATAAGGAAACTAAATATCACCAGAAAAAGTATATGAATATTTTTTCTAAAGGAAACGTTGACTCATTACTTAGGGTGTCAAATTATCAACACATGAGGAATCATGAACATGTCATGTATTGAAGGGTATAATCTTAGGAATGTCACCCATTATAAGGGTTGAGAGATCTCATTCTATTCCAAGAGGATTATTATTCAAGTAACATTTGACATCATAGAATCTTCTCATAAGGATCCCTAGGCTCATCAACTAGGTCTCAGTTTTATAATCCTAAAGATGGTGTTTTTTCTATATTCATCATGTAGAATACTAAAATATTTTCACATGAAGAAGCAATACACTTTGGATCACCACCAAACGGTGGGATCAAGATAATGTTCATTAGGTATGTGTCTATATACCCTCATCACATATGGGGGAAATATTTTTAATATCAAATCTGATTAACCATTAGTTTGTTATTCTATGGAGACTCATGTAATGTTTGGGTGATTAGTATCAAATACCCTGTAAAGATGAAAAAAATTAGAGATATTCGCTCCCAATTTAGAGATGGATTTGCAATGATTTTGGGATTGAATCTAAAGTAGGAATCTTATAAAAAGTATTAAAAAGTAGAATCAAAACCCACATAGTTCAAGATGCATATATTAGCTTCATGTTGTTGTGAAATGTTGTGATGTTTAATATCCTGATGTATGGATTCTTATGTTAATAAATATTTAAAATCAAGGGATGGAGTGGGGATTATGTTTTGGTTTTGTCAAATGGGGTGCATGGATTATTGAGGTGACTATTGATTAGGCCAAAATTAACACATGTATGGTCATTTTTCATAGGACAGGATCCAAGATACTATTTAAAGTATAGAGAGGATGATAAGGGATTAAATAGAAAAACATGGTTCCCAACCTTGGTTAAGAAGCCTCAGACATGGTTGATTATAATCCTATTATTGGTGAAATGTGTTTGGGGATAAGGGGTAATGATACTAGTTAGGTGTGAAGAATATACTTAAAGAATAAAAATATAGAAAAGTGTGTTTCCTCTGTGCCCAAATTTTTTTTAAAAGTGAGTTAAATGAAATTATGAATTCTTATTGATCATAATTATAAGTGTTTCACACATGTTTGGTGTTATATAAAACCATGAAATGCATATAAGTTTCAGATATACCTTAATGTTTTACATTTTTGTAAAGAAGTAGTGTGATAATTTATCAGGTGTATGAAAATACATTGAAGGAAATTTTAACATTAATTCAAATATGTACCATCTTGATAGAGTTTATGGGGGAGTTTAGGGTTTCATGAATTATAAAAGCTTTCTTATCCTGAGCAATGATATTTGGACCCTGAACTGTAATGGTTAGATCACCAAAATAGTGATTTTAGGGGCATTTGAAAGGCCAATAACCCATGGTATGTGGCTATCTCACATATTAATTATGTTATTGTAAAAATATGAGTTCTAAAGTGACTAAATGTATTTACTTGAGATATTATAAGTTGAAAAAATATATTTATTTTGTTCAAAAATTTTCTATTTTTTTTTTGTATTTTAACGAAATGCTTCTCAGATGTTTTTTTTGAGCTAACAGTCTTATATATTTTTTGAATACTAAATTATTTATATTAAAATTATAAAAAAAAAAATTTATTTCATAATTTTTATAAAAAATTGACATCCTTAGATATTAATGTATTATTTTAATTTTGGAATTATAGGGCACTAAATATTTACAATGGTGTATTTTCCATATAAGAAAAATCATATACACTAAAATTATTTTATGATAAAGAAGATAAATATCAATATATATAATGTGATGTAATTATAAAATAATGTTATTGTCAATATATTATTCTTAGAAATGATAAAATCCATCAAGGTGGGAGAATAATTCTTCCTTCTAATTTCAATAATAATTTGGGAAATAAAATTATGTTCTATAATCATATGTATGTTTTATTAAAAGTTTTTTCCCTTCATAGAAACACATTAATTGAGAAAATATCACGTGAAATATTAATTAAAATCATTTTCAATATATTTTTATCATGATGATTTATGATCTTGTACTGCATTAATGGATTGGGGTATAAAACCATAAATTCATCTTGAGTACATATGTCAATAATTATTTGATGTTTCAATCATCTAATTTTTAAATGATAAATATAGTGAAAAATATATTCCTTTGTGTGATATAAATATTAAAACTTATACATGTAAAATCATGTAAAATACCAATATGTGTGAATATAAATATTTTTTAACTAAAAAATCATAAATCAAAAGACTATCATGTTCTGTTTTATAGTTTTATTAACATTATTGTTTTAGATTAACTATGAAATAAATTGTGTTTCATTCAAATTTTGTTATTCCAATAACGAGGTCATATAAATTTGATGATGAGTAGTAGTGCGTTTAGAAAAAATAAAAAACATCCATGCATATTTATTTTGAACTTGTAAAAAATATTCATTCAAGGATTTCTCCATTCATATTACGTATCATAGTTCATAATATAATTTTTTTTGGGATTTAGTTTCTTATCATTAAATGTATCTTATTTAAAGAGTCATGTCAACGATGAAATATTGTGTGAGGAATAATAACCATTAAGAAGGATTAATTGTGAAACGTTATTTGGAATACGAAAAAATTGAATATTTTATAGTGTACTTTTGGTATCTTTAATATGGGATCTAATCACCCAATTGGAGATGAAGATGAGAAATATGTTATTATTAAACATACTTTTACTTTACTGACCAAAATAGTTCGAATATCTAGATAATATTAACAATGTTATTTTTGTAGGTAAGTTTGAGGAATGGATTAATATGTACTAATATTCATCTTTCATGTGGTCAATGATTAAAACAAGTAACAATATAATTTATTTATGTATTATTATTCATAGAGTTTGGAATATAAATATGTTTATATTTATATAGATTTTATGGATGTTTTAGGAAGAATGATTTTTCTTTATCTCTAAAAATTAAAGATCGGTTTCATAGTAATGAGTAACTTGAACAGTTAAAATAAAATCTGAAAAACATAATTCGTTAAATTATATATTATGTAGTATTTTTTTAATATTAAATATTAATATATTTTAGGTCCAAAATTTTCAAATTGATGAAGTATCTATAATGATCGTGGTGTTTTGTTTTATCTGAATAATTTGTGATTTGATTATAAATCACACTTCATTAATGGTTTTAATTTTATTGTAAATAGACGTGACATTAACATCAAAACACAACATCATAGTGTCATATTATGGAAAAAACATTGTTATTTACGATAGTACATTAGAAGTGCAGATATTATCAAAAAAATGTATCTTATTTTTATGTAATCTACAGAAAAAATGTTGAATGTTTAAATAAAAGGATAATATGTGTTTTTTATATAACTAAAATATTAAGAAAACAATTTGGTATGATTATTGATGTTATTTTAAGAAAAATTTTGATTAAGGCATTGATGGTAGTGATTATATTGATGAACCCTTTAATATTCACTTAAATATTTTATATGATGACACAAACGATTCAATTGTTATAAATAATCATGATCTAGACATTTTAAAGGAAAATTTAAAATATTTCCCCATTTATAAGTATTTATTTTATATAACTACAAAATGGATTTTATTTTTCTTCTAATATTTACAAATAATACCAATTTATCATTTCAATTTTTGTTACACATATTTGACTGTTAATTCAAAAAATATTAAATATTGAAATTAAGAAATAGTGATGTGACATAACAAATTATTAACGAAATATTTATTTCTCATTAAATTACTATTTTTAACAAGATAAACCATTTTATTAAAGAAAAAATTAAACTGATTGATTTTAAAACAATTATAAATTTTATTTTAAAATTTTAATAATTATAATTTTCTCATATTGACCCATGAAATTTTAAGATCACCATGTGTACATATTTTTAGGTTTTCCAAAAGTAATATGGGTGATCATACAATGAATTTAGGATTTAGGGATAACCCAATTGACCACCATTATGATTAAAATATTCCTTAATAATTGATCTCCTTTTGAGTATGAACCAGTCAATTTGTTGTTTAATGTAAGGTATAGTGATTATCAATTTTTCAATTAATATTATAAATTAAAATTTATTTTATATTATATATTATATTTGTATGCTTTATAATGGCTACCACATGATTTTCATATCAATAAAAAGGGTACTCTAGTGTATACGAGGAGATTTCAAACCCATTCAATACATCGTAGTATTTTTTCTATTATTATTCAGCCTCTATAAATATAACTTCTATCCATAGGATTTCATCTATAGGTGATAATTTCACGTTTTTTTCAATACCCAACGATGAAAATTACTTTTACTTATCTATTTCCACCCACATCCATGAAATATATAAATCCCATTCCTCGCATCCCTACATAATATTCATACCCTATATCATCGGTATAGGGTACTAATTCACCTTAAATTCCACCAAAATATCTATATCCACCATTTTTTATAGGATTTCCCTATATTTTTAACCCCTTTATAATTTATGTTTACTTCATCAACTATATAGAATACTCAGTCTATTAATACCCCACTATTATTGAACATGATACTTCCATTACTATAGATCATGATCCATGTGATTAGGAAATCTTGGATTTCATTGTTTATAATATGTCTTTAAAGAGTATTTAAATAACGTTTCATGAATTTATGTATATTAAAATATATATATTATCCAATAAAGATTTTTTTCTATTGATAAATTCAAACAATCTAATTGATGGTGAAGAATTATAAATATATGAGATTATTAGAATAACCATACAAATATTTTGGTTTATTATATTATTGAAATTGATACAATTAAAAGAAATAGAATGTAATAAAATTGTATTATATGGAAACATTTAAAACATAGAAATATTATTCCAATTCCAAAACATCCATTTGAAAAATTTATTGAATGTAATTAATAACAATTTATTCACTAATATATAGGTAGCTAATATATATCTATTCTAAATATATTAGTTTCTAAATAAATATTTTAAAATATTTTTTCTCATATATTATTGATATAACTTCTATGATGGGGATATGGTAAACACTATGAGGTTTATGAACTTTTATAAAATTTAACTAGCATTTAATAGTGACTTGTATGTTGATTGGAATACTAAAATTGGTATAGATCATGAAAGATTATTGTTTCCTAATGATTTTACACTTTCCTGATATAAGGAGATGACTACTTATAAAAATATTCAATCTTTTAATGTTTTGATTTATTTATATGTTAGAATTTTTTAAATTGAAATTCTTGAACAATAATTAATTATTTATGTTACTAATATTATAAAAAATCAATAATTATATGATTCTTTTTTATAGAATAAATTTGAATCAAAGAAAAGAAATAAATGTTCCATGAAATATATCCATACAATAAGATTCTTAATGCATCGTCATCATGATATTGAAAAGGTAACTTAATATTTCATTTTTATGATTATATTTTCATTCTAATTTTTTAAATTGGAAAATATACTTTGAATAAATGTCTTTTCCTTTTATGGGGTCTTCTATTCATTTTTGAACATTCTATAACACTATTAAAACATCTTATTGGGAATTGCTTCAAATGTAATAATATTATTTAAATATGTCATATTTATTAGAAAAGTATTTTTTATGGATTATGAATAACTTTTGATAATATACATTAACATAATTTACTTTTTCATAAATAACTGACATATAGGTTTTGGATATATATTTTGGTTATGTTTTTATATTTATATGATATGTTTACTTTGTGGGTTTTTATATAATATCACAACATGAAAGATTATATTTTTGGAATTTCAGAAATAATATTGGTTTTAGAGTTTAGTGTGAACACTCACAACCACCCCCATTGTAGACATCAATAACAAAATTTTAATTCTATGTAACAAAACAAACCAATATAGAAGCATCATAGCACAATTAGAATACATTTATTAGAGGAAAATCTAATGAAATTTCCATGAAAATAAATTTATATCCTGTTTGGGGAAATTACATAATACTTGATCAGTCATAAAATCTAAATATCCATTAATTTTTGTTTGATAATTATCCACATAGACAAATCCCTCTCACGTACCAATATAATAACAGGAAGATTCAAATCAAATGAATTCATTAATTAATCACAAAAATTATATGGGAAGAATTATATCTTCATATTGTCACCCCATCTACTATAAGTTAAATAATTAATCACTAATCATTTTTTATTTATCATAGATAAACCTTTCCAAACATGAAATAGACATCATTTATTTTATACTAAAATTTCCTAAAGAAAATTATTTCCTTATGATCATTAGTCTCCCATTCCTGTTCCCTCAGCACGACAATCATTGTTTTTATCCCAATAGACATTCACATAATCAATTAAATTATGGTTTATTAGATTATTCTCATGATCTGGTAAATTGGTTTTTTTCTAGACTACTCAAATCCCATAACATTGTTTATTAGAGTTTTAGTAGTAGTATTGGACATCATAGTCATGGTTAGTTATGAGTAGGCCTTTAGGTGATTGAAATTATACCTTGTAGACATGGAGAAACCAGACGAAGTGATAATTCATTTTTACCATCAACTGAATTTTATTGGAATTTCTCATTAGATTTTATATGCTTGAAATTTTTTATTCATGAATCTCTCCTTCTCTATATAGAATTTTAAAATACTATAAAATCATACATATTGTGATCATTTATAGAATTTTCCTTGAGTCTTCGTCATTAGAGTCTTTATGCTATCATGGGATATTATTTTATTGAGTTTCTTCTTATTCCATTACCAAAATTTGTCAAAACCATCACCCTTCAATTTTTCTAAAGGTATATACTAGGATGGGAATCTAATTACTTAGATGGAAACCATAAGTATGATTTAAATTAATAGACCCTCTATCCACATAAGAACAACTCTATATTATATAATACTACTCCTATTAGGTTTCAACCTTAATTAAGTCATAAATTAGTGTCCATATAGGCCCAATTGACAAAACATTCACTAGAGACTCATCAAAATGAATAAATTACACATTAATTATATATGGATTGTATTGTTCTATAATTACATAATCAATGTCTCCATATATTGTTTCTATTTTAACATACACTTAATTTTCTCTATGGGTAATGTTGGGAACGCAAAGAGTGACATCATATTATATGAAAAAATCTCTAGTTGTTAAAATAATTATTATAATCCTTTTATGAATCATGAATAGACCCCCCCCCCCCATTTTACACTCTATCCAAAGAAATCACAATCACAACACCCTCACCCAATATTCTAGGTATTAATTTATTACGATAACCTTTAATAAAACCTACACACAAACATAATTATGAAAAATATACCAATTTCTCCAAATATCCCCATCATGTTTTTCATATTACTGTCTTATACAAAATTTGATTAATATGATCTATTGTAAAAAAATCATTTAAATTAATTCTTGATTAATAGGTGATGGGATACCTATATCAAATATAAACATAAATTATTTTCCAAAGAGAACCCATGAGAGTCCTAATTATGTTAAACATACATAAAAATCATGAGATAATTATATTTCATAAATGGTAACTCTGAAATTTAGAATATAAGAATATTTCCAAAGAATTACTGATCAATTTCAGAATCCAAGGGTTCTAGATTGTACAAAGAATCTAAGGAATCTATAACCCCAATGTAGATGTTAAGGGATTATTATTCATAGAAATACAAAACTACCACCTTTGTATCATTGGTGAGTTGGATAAGAATGTGTTGGTAATCCATGGTACCCACCACTATACATTATAACAATCATTAATTAGATTTGACATGTTGATAAAATACCATCACTGAAGGAAGACAAAGATAAAACCTAGAATTCAAAGATAGAATAAGAATCATTGAATCATATATTAACTCAAATAAGTATGTCTACACTATATGTTGACACATTATTGGATGTAAACCAAATGATCAATTTTGATACCAAATATATCCTAAAATGGGATAACATTATCTTTCAGAATCCCCACCCCTGTACTGGAGGAGGGGAAACACCGACTGAGATTGAGATTTAGGGACACAGTTTCACCTTCACCACTACTCTAAAAAATATTGATATAATGAAAATTTATCAGTAATCATATTTATTATATGGTTCTTGACCCTATATATTTTAATAGATAATGGTCTAAAAGTTGTGACATAACATCAATTTGAATATAATTTATGATTTTTAAAAGTGGTGGAAATAATTGAGGAAACTGTTTTCTAAATTTAGAATCATGTGACATGTGAGACTAAAACCAAAATAAAAAAATATTAATATATATGTTATTTGAATCAATATACATGTATTTATTATAGACAACGTATTATGAATGAATTATGAATTAGAAAATGGGAATTTTGAACGATGTCCTTGAAATAGATAAAATAGAATCTATAGGATATAAATAATCATCAACATGTATTATTATAATTATAATTAAATTTTATTTTATAAATTAATATAGTAATTTTAGTCTAAAGAAAATTGGTTTGATGAAAATATAATTAAGTCAATTACAAATTAAATGATGTCTATGTTTTTAAATAAAATTATAAACTATTATCATAGATAGAGTATTCCAAGATGACATCATGGAGGGTAGTAATTTTTTTATGAATTATATCATTAGACACTAATAAAAAGGGGATACAATAATGATAATTCCTAAAACAAAAATAAATATTTACTTTTTTTCTAAAATTATTTTAATCGAATTTAAAATAAACAAATAATAAAATTTGAAGTAAATCAATAGAAATCCTATATTATAAAAACATACCATGACCTAACTAAATTGGCCCATAAAAAAAGTGAAAAATAAACATCACATAATTTACACATAACTAACAAAAAATATGCATTTAACTAAAATGAAGAAAATCTAATCTAAATAAATTTAAATTAGCCAGACATATTAGAAGAGATCCTATAATAATGAATCAAAGAGTTATTAAACTCAAATAAATGTTATGAAATTTGAAAATGGATATAAAATGTTTAAAAAATATGAATATTAATGACAAACACTAAATATAATTTTTTTTATATGGAAATATGTTTTTACTAATTCAGTTAAGTGTTGTAAAATATAAATTAGTTAATTAAATTAATTGCATTAAATTTAATTTTTTTCAATATCATTTTTTTTGTTTCATGTTATTTTTATCCTTACTTCATTTAATATCAAAGGAATATAAGTAATTTGACATTTTCATAATTTTTTTTTCAATTTAATTTGATATGTCATTATTTTAATCATTATTAACATGTATTATTTTTTCAATTGATGAGGAAATCTTAATAAATTGAACAGAATGGTTTCATTGAGTACAGAGCGTCGTTTTTCAAAAAGTATATTTTTTAGTGATGAATAAAAAAATTGATTGAATAATTGTATGTAATGAGACCTTATAAGAAATTATACATATATTTAATTTTTCTATATTTGAATAAATTTCACTCATTGAATGATATTCATTTTAATTAGTCAAGTATAGTATTCAATATAATTTTATTAAAGCATGGGAATAAAATTAAATAAATATAAAGGGTTAAAAATCTTATAAGCATAATGTTTTTGGATATAGTAATTTTTGTTGACTTTAATTTGAAATAGGAATCCAAATTTTAATATATTTTTTGTGTGATGTGGAAGATCTTGTATAGCATAACCAAATCAGTTTATAATATCAAATTATGAATACTAATTGATTTACATAACAAATAGTGTCAAAAAATGGAATTCATATACTACATGACAATATGAAATAATTTAACCAGTAGAGGAGGACCATCACATATAATCTAAAATTAAATTATGATAAGTTTTTTAATTACCCAAACTTGTAATTCATTCTTTATTGATTATCTGGTCAACTCAATCTCATTGTAACATCATTTCACTATTGGATCCATTTGTCGAGTCCCTCTAGTAAGATCCATCCATACAACACAATCTATAAACTTAATCATGGAATATCTAGGTGATAATATAATATATCTCGATCAAATGCACAGCTTAAGGATTATTGTAGTAGAATTCTTTTATAATGTTGAAGAACTTTTCGGTTTCTCTCGATGACATGAGAGAAGAGGAGGAGAGGGAACAATTCAGATATCACTATATCACTCAATGGCATGGGAAATATTCACCCAATCCATTGTGTATAACATTTGTATATGGAAGGTATTATAATTAGATATTTAATATGGAAAATATAGTGGTTGTAAATTTCACATAATCCCATTTCCATTAACAAAATTCTTATTGAACCAAATATGTTAATATATAATTATTATTCACTCAACTTGTACATCGCATAGAAAAAATAAATATCATTATAGTTTTTCCACTAAAACAAATTAAATTATTTCACAAACCCTCTTTGATATTTATCAAACCTTGAATAATGAATATGTACTTAATAAATAAATATAACTGCACTAATCATTTGATAAATATAATAAATATCATTTAAAAGAACTATTTTTTTTATAAATATCTTATAGATAAATTATTATTTTGAATACCTTATAAATTAATGTTTATGATCAAATCATCCAAAATAATTATTAAACTAAAAATTAGGAATAATAATTTTAACAACATATTATATTCAATATTTAATTTAATTGTGATTATAGACACACTTACTCTATAACCCCCTTGTCCTATTTATTAAAGGAAATGTGAAGATATTCCCAAAGACCAAGGTTAAGATCTAAACCATGCCTTAACACCCATATATAATGAAGTTAATGACACAAAAAACATTTTACCTCCTATGTACGATTACTTGGTAATATAATACCAATGATGTGATATCTATAATCATGATGATTTAATACTAGTGCCATCATCCTATTTCCTCTATTTCAGTTCATTTGGATTACATAAAATGAACATTACCATAAAACAAAATGGAAATAAATTTCTGTAGGTTATTATATTATCCATCAAAGTTCTAGAGATATCACATTCTATTTATAAATAGAAAGGAGAAAATTATTTCTGGTATTATCCAATAATGAAATATCACTCATGAAACTTCTAATGTATCCCAAATCAGGGAGAACATATTTCAAAATTATTTTCATTAAAACATCAACTTATATGAGATATGAAATTAAATAATTATAATATCAAAGACTAAGGATCAATATTGACACGTTTAGATCAAAAAAATCATTTCCACTTAAAATGTAGATTTACTACTAGTGAGTCTGTTATCGTTACCACCATTCATTTATATTAAAAAGGGAAAACCACAAGAGAAGGAATATCAATATATTATAACCTCCAAACCATGAAATCTTGTATTGTCTATGTCTCTCCAAATAATATCATCTATATATAGATCATTTATTCATGAATTCTATCATATCACCTCAAGGTTCTCACTATAGTTGGGAACTCCTTGGACGTTTCAATGCGATATATATTCTTAAAACATTATCACATGTTATAAAATGTCACTAAACAACCATGATTCTATTAGAAACATTATTGATAACCAAAAAAATGAGAAAAAATACTTAATAAGTACTTAATAAATGATTATAAGGAATCAACTCTAAAAAATAGCCACAAAAATTAGATCCAACTATTAAA
Source organism: Viscum album (assembly GCA_963277665.1). Classification (NCBI taxonomy): domain Eukaryota; kingdom Viridiplantae; phylum Streptophyta; class Magnoliopsida; order Santalales; family Viscaceae; genus Viscum; species Viscum album. Next base: position 399,357,538 of record OY728145.1, read on the forward strand.
AACCTTCTACGCACTAGTAATCAAATGATATTCATGCCTATGCTAATATAAATCCTTCATCATGGGGTCTAACACATATTTGTCGATGCATAAAATTCTCAATGTAACATCACCAGACAATTTTTTTTATTATTTTATTAAGGACCCCATGGAGGGGGAAGAAAGAAGGTAAGCTATGGGGGCCTAAAAATGAATACTGAGAGCATCGACAAGAATAGTGTCAACCCCCTAAAATGGTAGAGACCCGGGACTAGAAAAACAAGTAAAACAATCATCAGGAGGATTCTTGGGAAAAATTTACTCAGGTTCTATATTTCCATCATGACAAATAGGGATTATGTTCTTGCCACTACCTATTATCTTCTAAGTTTTTGCGATGTGATACAAGATAGAACATGGAGTGGGGTCGGTACCTAGAAGAGACTTATGGATCATTTGAAACTCCATCTCCAAAGATTTTAATCAAACATCGTACCTCCAAAAAAACTCAAGACCAGGCAACAAAGCACATGCGTCTTCCTGTAATGAGTTTACAATCCGAAGGAATACTGAGAATGAAATAATAATGAAGCCCTAGGGGTCCTGCATCAAACTGCCCCCACACATGACCCCCAAAAATAATGAACTATCTTCATTTAGTTTTATCCACTAACTATGCCAGTTTCATCTGGTCCACTGACCATAAAAGGAAATTGGGGCTTGAAGAGTGACCTACTTGAGGCTTAGAATATCATATAAGGAGTGGGCCGAAACCCAGTTGGGAAATAAGTGAGGAAAATCAGAAACTCGGTACCTTTCACTTGAGAAAATGGTTGTACTAGAATATGATTTTCCCACGAACATGACCATGTTCCTAGCTAGTAATAAATACATGAAGCAATCTGAAATAATGAGTATATAGGATTTATGTTCCTTGGGGATTCACCCTACACCCTCAAACCACCAATCAAGGAGTCTTACCCCAATGGTCCATGAGCAGGCTGACAAAAAAAGACACTAAGGGAGGGTCAAACCTAGCATGATCAATTCCCATCGAAGAAGAGATGAAGAATTGATTCCTCATAAGGATTTCTACAACAACTACACCGGGAAAACATGAGGATACTGAAAATTTTAATGTTAACATCCATGGGGAGGGTATTATACCAGAGATACCAGACTAGAAAATTATACTTAGCGAGGATCTCCTTACCCCACACCAGCGCACTCAACTCAATAGGATTAGTTCCGTATTGAAAAAACAGGCATTAATATTTAATATAAAAGGCCCCAAGAGATAAAAATATGAAAACACAAACATTATGGGTAGGGGCGATCATAATAAAGTCAGACACCAGCTACTGGCTCCGGTCAAAGACATCCTGTATCAGTGTATGGTGATTTCTAACATGATTGAAGGTAATGTCTAGAGTGGGACATCCTAAAAAGACCAGTGTATCACCATCCATATTGACAAACCAGAAACTCTACTCACTCTGAAAAAAAATCCAATGGGTATTACATTCAAGTCGGGGGGTGTGAGGTTTCATTGTACACAAGATGTAGGAGGCACGACCCTATAGAGCCCCATAAAAGTCCAAATATTTCGTAATCATAAAACAACCCCATAGGGACATACCATCCAAAACATCCCACGATATCTTTAAATGAAATACATGAATAGTCTCCAAAACACCTCTAACACTAACACCACCTTATATAACAGGCTGATCTGACCTAGCTCAGGATGACCAGTGATGTTTACCCTCTACATGGGCATCCCCGATAAAAAATGCCAAAATTTTTTCCATCCAAGAAAAAACTAAATGAGGAACCTTTTAAGTCGAAAAAAACATTCAAAAGAATAGAGGATAAAACAGTATTAACAAGAATGAGCCTCCCTATGATGTAAATAATTCACATTTTCTAGTTATAAATCCTATTGGGGAATTTAGCCACTAGCTTGTCAAAGTGATGCACATGAAGGAAACATGGAGATAGTGGAGCACTATAGAACTCCATTGATAGGCCTCTTCTATTGAGGCCCAAGACAATTTTAATGGAACACACTCTTCTATCTGGGTTATAGTCTAGAAGAGAGATATATCATTTTTCAATACTCACTAACTAGCCGCTCCATTTTCAATAGTCATCCATGACTTCCTTGATGCCATAGATAGAACGCTTGATGCAATTAACAAAAAAACATGGATTCTTCAATAATCTTGAGGTGATGTTGTCCCTAGAAGTGTGATTTTCCACAAAAATTATTAACTCTTCTACAATGAAATACCCTATTGAAATCACTGCTAGGAACATGTTTTAATAATATAAAAAGTGTTGGGGACTTAGGATGGACCTACCGAAGGCCCCTTGCAGATTTAACGAAACCAAAATACTTCACCAGAAATTCTTTGGCCATCCAAAGAGAACTAAGGTACATAAAAAGAATTTTAGTTGGATGGTTAGAGAATCTCATGCAATACAAAACATAAATTATGATGGGAAACACAATTCGATCATACTCTGATTCCATATCCACCATAATGGAGACCTTGTATCCAATCATTTATTGGATGATGTCACTGATAATTTCCTACGCAAATCATATTACCCCTGAATTGACCTACCTCAAACAAAGCCATGTTGTTCAATGGAGAATATCATGTGTAGGTGATAAAAGAGTCTCTTGTTAACCACTATATCCATGATTTTATATGAGAAATTACTGAGGTAGATAGTTCTGTAGTGTTTAAGAGAGGAGAGATTATTAATATTTACATGTAGTACCAGAGATGTTTCACAAGACACTTAAGGAATGATGCCACCATTAAATACATCTTGGGAATCCTCTAGGATACTTTCTTTGATCATATCCCAATAAATAGTGTAGAATAATCTTGAGAAACCATCGGGACCTAGAACATTAGAGTCATTAAGGGGGAGAATAACATTGTAAATTTTGAGGTCATTTGCAATGGCTTTTTAGACTAAATTTTCCTCGGTTGTCACCATTCTCAGAATCAGATTGAAAAGAAATGAATGGATGGATGAGTACTCTGAATGCATACAATGATTCAAACCAACAAGAAAATATTTGAAAAACTCAGCCTATATACCTCACACTGTGTCGCGATCACCATAGAAGGATCTATCCACATAGAGAATATTTGATCACCCGATACAACATTTCTCTTTGAAGAAAGCATCAAAATTCCTTTTTCTTTTCCCTTCATTGAGCTAATGAATCCCCTATTCCCGAATATCCTAACGTTCTTGTTCCATCAGTTTCTATACTGATTCACCCTCCTTCTATATCAATTCTTAGAAAGTATCATCATTCCCATCGACCCAAAGAATAACCTACAACTATTCCACATCCGAATTAAGGTCATCCAGATCCAAACAATGTTGAGTTTGGTGCCAATAGTAGGTTTGGAGATCACTATTTATGTGTATTTTTCTATTTTGGAAACTGGTCCAGAGGTACCTTGAGAAAGTTTTTGACAATATGATGAGACCACCTCCACAAGAAAAATACTTCACGATATTAAACTTATAAATTATATTCTTTTCCCTTTTATATGACACTATCTCTTTATAAATATCCACCATATTAATGTTATTACAAAACAAATTGATGTAGACATGACTGTTAGGAACCATAATGCTTTTGGAAATTGATCTGAATCCCATATATTTCCATGGATTCATTAAAAGATATAAATTACTCAAAGATCACAATACAATCACTAAAAAGTATTTGCTTTTAACTATTCCATCTCACAACTCATTGGTTGAGACAAAAACATAATAATATGACTACTTCAAATTATTCTGATCTTTCTAAAATCAATCATCTATATAACCTCTAATAACTAGCTTATCATATCCTCTATACTATAGGAACAGATCATTAGTTGGCCTCTGAAATGTAATGATAGCCTTGAAAACTGTCCAATGTTGTTCACCTAGATAAAGATCATATTCTCTTACCATGATGAAAGCATAAGAAACATCAATCCTCATACATAACATTTCATAAATGTAATATTTTTTGTAGAATATTATGGGATATTACTCATTCTATCTCGTTCATCTTGTGTGTGAGGATACATCATCATTGAATGTTTTACAAAATTTTATATTGGAACCAATCCCCTCATGGATTGTTCCATGCAGATAATATTCAATATCTATTCAATTTGTATACATTAAATTAGTATAATAAAGCTATTTGATCTATCATGCATGATCTTGATCCCCATATAGTAGGATTCTTCACCAATTTCTTTTATGGAGAATCAATTTCTCACCCATTTCTCAACCTCATATAAGTTTGGAAGCTAATATCCAATGTTTCGTACGTCATAAATAGATGCTTCAATGAAAATATTTATACTGTCATTAAACTGATTATAAACACATTGATTAAATTTTTTCAAAATGAAACCAAATTATTTCATAGCTTCATCTAATATAATGTTCAATAAACTATATGATTACATTTATCTATAAATGGATCTATAAAACTTTTATACATTTTTTTAATTTCATAGATTCCCAAACACTTTTGGTATTGCCATATATATATATATATATCTTCTTAAATGTTCCCATTATAGAAAAAAATTGGATATCCATTATACAAATTTCATAGTCCTTGAAATAATCTATAAAAACTACAATCTCTACGACATTAAACATGGAAACTTGTAAAAAGTCTTTGTATTATCAAAATGTGATTATTTATAATCCCTTTAAATAGTAGACATGATTTATAGGTACTAATCCGAATTTCAAAATCGAGTATTCTCTTGAATAAAAATATTTACCAAATGGAATTTACATAAACTAGTATGTTGATATTAATTAAAACATGGTTCTAATATATGAATCCCATCCCAAAAATCATGGATTCTTCCCATCTCATAGACTCTAAGAGCTTTATTAAAATTTTTTACGATATATGGTCATAATTTTCACCCATAAATAAGTCAAAATATTCTATTGGTAGAAAAATTTATCTTTATAGTTATCTATCCCCTCTAGTTCTCCTATATTGTACTTATGATAGAGGAAAAACATCTTCAAGGGGACCTACTGAATCTTTTCATGTACTAAATTTTGTATATGTTGAACATCAACTTCATAGAAGTGAATCTTTCACCCACTATCCCCCTTAAGGATGTGATACCTATTATGGAATACAATATTTCAAGTGACAATATCATCCGTATCAAAGAGATCATATTCGATATATCACTTAATTTCCTTGAGGTAACATATTAGACATAGTTCATTCAACTAGGTGAGATTTTGTACCTTGATATATCTTTACAAATTTTCTCACACCCACATTCATGATCATGTGATTCAACATGATTCATTCCTCTCAATAATTCAAAGGGAATATTGTTTTGATGTATCTTGGTACTTAGTTTGATTTTTTTCTTCTTTGTGTAATTCATTTTCAATAAAAGATAATGGAAGGATTAAGTTACTCATCGTCACTTATACTATATCCATCAAGGTAACGTTCCTCCATTAAAAAAAATATTCCATTATAGTTTATAAGGTGGTGTTAATTGAAATAAATTCCCATACTCCTATAGAATATTTCTAAACTATTGCTTATAATATTCAATACGTCAATCTCAAGAATATATTTTTATCATATCATTAAGTTTATTATCAACATCATTCTTGGATTACTTGAACATATCAATGGAGGTAGACTTATACCACATAATGTAGTTGTAATCACACCTAATAAAGTCATCAATAATATTAAATAATTTTGACAATTAAACTCTATATTCTACTTGAAAAGGTCCATAAACATTAGTGTGTACCAATTCCAGAATATTGATGAAACATTGAATTTGGACCAAAAATTATAGTTTGTTCATCATTCCTTTTAAACAAGAGTGAAAAACTTCACCTGTTTTAATCTCAAAAGAGTATATGTATCCATTTTTATAGATTTTCGTCAAATACATTTCATTTATATATCCAAATAGGTGATACCAAAACTGGGTGTGAAATGGGTCATGTGAATTTGATACTTTATCAATTGTAAATTTTTAGTTTTGGTAATTCAATACATAAAGATAATTACGTAGTTTTACACAGAAATAACATATTCTATCTTTATAAAATCATAAAATCATATTTACAAAGATGAAAATATATCCTTCCATGTCAGAATATTAAATAGAAATTATGTACCCCATCATATTAACTACATGAGGCCCAGATGGCACCGAATATCCATTCATGCAGCTGAACAATGCATTGAATATCACATATCTCTCCTGACTGACCTTCTCCTGATAAATAGCACAAAAATTTAAAATGATGTTCTTTGAATCCATATCCTTGTATTTATTTACTAGATCACTATACAAGGATGATAACATAAAAAATTTGACATTCAATGCATTGTCCACATGTTTCTCGTAGTGAGATAATTCTTCTTCACTAGCCTTTAACAAAAGAGACTAATCAAGTGGGGCTTCTAATATGTATAATTTTTGTTATTGACATAGTATAACATGTAATATACAATACCATTCATGTAAATTTTCATTAGTGATAAGGTTTTTCTTCTCTACAAGGGAACCTGATGTTATTAATGACATCGTGTTGTTCGTTATTTATACAAATTAATAGTAGATAGTTAGTGTATCCTTGATTAGGAAATTATTATAAGAAATTTAAATTCAAAAAATATATCACATGTTTTTCAAAATTTAATATAACAAATCATTATTTTTTTAATATGTAGTTTCATAGATATTCTAGCATCAAGGACCAATATTCCTTTATCCTAACCTAGAAATGTGTCTGACAAGTCCTTTGATGTGATTAAAGTAGGAATAACATTCAAACATTATTAAATAATGGATACCTGATCAGTTTAGTGGGTTCCACAAATATGGAATCGCAAATAAAATTTTACTCAACCTGTACCTTTTAGTCCCAACATGACATTCTTGGGAAGTTAATCCTTGTTGTGAACCAAGTTAATTTAACCTAAAATTTCATTATAAAAAGATCCTCAATAATTGGTAGCACCCTTATATTTGTAATAAAATAGAATTGAAATATGGATTTGAATCTAACTTAAGTAAGGAAAAGTTATACTACTTTAATATTTTACTTGAGGTATTTTTAACCTGATATGTAGAAATCTAGCTTTAACATATCACATGTGTTTTTAGTATTATGTTAATTTTAATTATGTAATGAACTATTTTTGATAAAATTTACTCATAATATAGTATGTGATTCTATATAAAATGATTTTTAATCTATTTATTATGTAAACAAGAATCTTCCACAATAATATGTAAAAAACCATGAATTAAGTTGAATGAAAATATAAGATTCATGACCAAGAGATTCTCTAATGAATAGTTTATCATTATGGTGATAAACTAACAACTACACCTTGTGGACGATTCCTTGAACTGTGGATTTGTTTATATTGAACTATTCTTTACCAGATTATATATGTTGTCTCGATTAGTTTAACCTCATCTCCAAGACACGGGCCCCCTCCTCTCAATTGGGAGCTCCATCGTTAAAAAGTATTTTATTTATATATAATGGAGGGGATATAATGGTTTAGATTGAGGTGATTTACATAAAAGAAACTAACAGCATTCATTCCCTTACATAATAAATTAGAGGGGTTGACTCAGAGGGAATCATATTAATTTAAAAATAATATATTAAAATGAAAACGATCATACACACATGTTTGTTATAATCTTATGATCATCCACATGCCATGAAATGAACATACATTAGTAAATTATCCATTAGTTATTTCAGTTTTTCTTTAATTATGAAAAAGTTCCATGTATAAATCCTGTTAATTCAATTTATCAAAATTATATTTGAGCATCCGTAAATATTAACCATTCAAATTTTAAAAAACTTAAAAAATTATTTATATATAAAATAAATATAGTACAAGACTGTACTCAGTGGAAATGACATGTGCTAATCTAAAAAAAACTGAATGATCAATGTTCATATGTATTCCCATTGAAGCCAACACACATTGTGTAATATGTAATAACAAGTTGATTACTATTAAAAAATTCCACATAAAATATATGCGAATTACACTTGATTTTCAAGAAGAAGACTATAATAAAAGACTATACCAAACATGTTGTTTTATAATTTAACATTGAAATTTATTCAAAATATAATTAAAAATAGATTGATATGGTGTGCATTAAAAAATATATTACACACATAACATGTATGGATAAGTTTAGTTATATATTTAATTATTGAAATGAAATTTAATTAATCACATTGTTTTAGTAGAAAAAATGGAATGTACTTGGTTACATGGAATGTTGTTTCTTCTACTCGTGTTAATGACACATGTCAAAGGGCGGAGTATATTCCACTTCAATAGAAGTGTATGATGTATATGATGTGATACATACTTACATGATGTGTGGCCTCAGTGCATTGGCCTTAGTGCATCATGGTTTGTTAGATCCTCTATTGTAACATCCCAAGTAAGTAATTAATAATAGATATTTTTATCTATGTCTATTAATGATTAAGATAGTGTTTTAGAGGCTTAAAATGAAAATAAATCCAATCTTAAGCATGGAATACACTAATATTTTTAAAAGATTGTTTTACAGCCTTTTGATGGAAAACCATTTTTAAATATATCTTTTGACAATTTTATAAGCTATGTTTGTCAAAATAAACTTATTATTTATGATTGGGACATCAAAATTTACTTTGTGTGAATTTTTGGTATTTTTCTGACAATGTTCATTTTTTAATGAATAGTGAAAAATACGGCATTTTACATCAAAACTGCTTTTTAATATAATTTATTTATATGATTAGATTATATTTTCAATTGGTTTTGAAGTGAAATTAGAATATATTTTTACAATTTAATCCAATAATGTTTATTGGAATCAATTTCACTTTGAAATTAGACTTAAATTGGTGTCAATCTTTTGATACTTATTGTTTTATAAAAACACGCTATTTGCTCTGACAGCGGGAATTAATTATTAAATTAATTAATGTGACTTATATGTTTTGTATTTTGTAAAATAGACTCCATTTTTGAATTCGGAATATCAAATATAGCTTAGGGTGAATTTTTGGTAATTTTCTGAAAAACTTCAATTTTTGATGAATAGTGAAACCACTATGTGGTACTTATAAAAACTGATTTTCCGTTTAAATGAAAATTTCCCATCATTGTGTTTTGAATTTCAAAAATCCGACATAAACGGTTGTCATTAAGATGTAAAATGTGGTTCAATGAGATTAAAATAATTTTTTGGTGAATAGTAACTTATTAAGTTTTTAATCGCGATTAGTGGTAATTAGTGTAGTTTAAGGTAAAAATAATGCTTTAATAAAATGAGATGAGCTTGAAACATGTCCTACCCTCTTTGGTTCTGTCATGGCCGACCAAGACAAGCCATGGGTCAACTTGGAGACCCCATGGATCCACTTTGGTTGGGAAATGACATAAATAACTTTTTATTTAATGTAAAAGTAAAAATGACACAAACATAATATGTTTCACAAAAACAATTTTTACATTGGGTTATAAAGATCATATTTTTTATTATAAATAGTCATTGGAAAGCTAAAACGATTTCCTACATCATAGTATTTTTTATAATTTTTATACTTTAAATAAATTAAATTATTTATGACATCATGATGATGCAGTGATGACCTCATTATTTAACGATTTAAATAAAATGGAAAGATAATGTAAAATCTATGAACTACACATGTACAAAACTTATTGGATGGGTGGATTTCGAACCCTTATCACCTTATACACGAATTATATTAATGTGGGATTTTTTAAAACCGAAACACATTTTCAAATAAAGTAATATTTCCTTACATTTCAAAAGTGCCCCTCCTCTCCTCTTATAAAAGGCCCCCACCTCTACCTCATTTCACACACTCCTCAAGCCTTTGGCTCATCCCACCCCTGCCCATTTACACTCTCCACATCCCTCTCCTCATCCTAGAGGATTCCCTTTTGGAATAATCCTTTCAAAGGAAGCCTTTAGGCTCAAATCAAAATGAGTTACACTTTTAGAGGTAATTCATTCTCTCATGATCATTTGTTTTATTTTGCTTCTCCAACCCCCTAAAATCTTTTTATTTACTTCTTTTGTAACAACAACAGTATCTTAAATATACTAGGATGTTGTTATAAGATTTATTTGAGCTACACTCTCACACAACTACATCAAATGGTTAAAGAACATACGGTTTCTGTGGATGGTGAAATTCTGCCTCCCGAAACGATGAGTGTTCAATACTCATTTAACACATTCAAAGGTGGCCGTTATGATGTCACTATTTTTATATATGATATATAATTTTTTTATGTTTTCCTTAAGATTCTGTTTGTTTTCATTTTGGGCATACCTTTATGGTTTCCATTATGGGTAAACACGATATCTTCATTTTAGGAAGTGCGGACTACCGCCCCCTGAAACTGATTTGATTCGTTAATACCATATGTGGGATGTGTAAAGGATAAAGTTAATGATATTATATACGTTATTATACTGGAATTATAATATAATCTTATATCATTATGATTCCATTCCAGAAAATACGAAATAGAAATGGAAGTAGCGTTCATCCGTACGTACGGCTTACCCTCTCCATGAACGGTGCATTTCATTTCTTACCTCTAAATGTGATGTAATATTATAAATACATGTATATTCTGAATATATATGATATATATGTTATCCAAATCATTAATATCATTCTGGATATAATGAACCTTTGACCAAATTAACAACATGTAAGTGTAAGAAGTCTATTTTTGACTTAAGAACCAAATACCGACAAAATGAACATTATTAACTTAAATGATTACATGATGTTCATAACATGGTATAAAAGGAATAATGAACTTGAAAAAGGTTATTAAGAAAGTAGAGATTAACTCAAGTTTATTATTCAGGAGATTAAAGAACGACCGAGTCATGTCGGACCCGAGGTATGGGACTTCGTCTCAATCTCCTTTCATTGAGGTATATTTTATTTTATACACAACTTTCTTTTATACAGTTTATAAACCCCTTTGACTTTTACGTTTATTCAAAAGGAATCTTTTTTATACGAAGCGTTTACTAAACGACAAAATGGAATGTTTTTTTCGTACGTATGCGGCGACAACGACTTCTCCTCCGTCGTGACCGTTATTTGAGTTTCGGATTCCTCTACAAGCCATACCTTCTTTTTAAAAGAAAAATAAATACCATGTTTTACTTTTCTTTTATTTTGGTATTGAAAATGGTTTTCACAATGTTTTTTGTGTTGTATTGATATCTTGTGATTGAAATGTGGAAATGTTATGTTTCCTTTATGCATGTTTTATATGATACGATTATGTTATGGTTCTTGGGCATTATTATGAAGACGGGTGGTTCCGTGATAAACTAAGGGTGGGTGAGCCCGATATAGCTCTCCAATGCATTGGGTAACGCAAAGGAGTGAAACGTTAAGGTTTTTCCGAAGAGATTTAGTGAATATACTCTGATGGGTATTCCAAACGTAACCAAGAGGGTTAATCCCTACATAAGAATGTTATAAATTCCTCAAGTTACCTTTATGTCTTATGATTTCTATGATTTATTCATGTTTTGATGAGGTATGTTAAAGTGCTTATGTTTTATGGGTAAAGTATGATCCCATTCTTATGTATATATGTACCTATGTTCCCTTTACATATTTTTATATCCCTTACTGAGCTTTTTATGCTCATCCCATGTTTTTTTGAAATGTTTTTCACAGGTTAAGGGAAAGGTACATGATATGATGATAGTGTCAAGTAAGTGTTAAGAAAGAATCCATGTTTTATTTTAAATATGTTTCCATTGATGGGAATTAAGAATACTATCTTTATGTAACCACTTTGTTTATATGTGGAATGTAATGCAAGTTTTATGATCTAATTCTCTAAAACTGTAAACCCGAAAAGATCCTCAATGTGTAATCTTGTAATAACTCAAGATTATGTAAGGTTTAAGGCTGGGGCCTTGTAGTTGGTATCAAAGGTCGGTTTAGATAACTTTAGGAGTTAGAATTATATTAAATGATTATCCAAATTTTTTTTGGAAATGATATAGCATTTGAAGATTACCATGTTGCTTCATCTAAGACATGTTTGTTCAGAATGGTTTTCTGCAGAGGAAACAGGGAAGCAGTGCTAGGAAGGCATACAGAAGGAAATAACCTTCCAAATCAACATCCAAAAATGGTCGGAATTGGAACTGAACAGTTCGTTGCAGTAATGGCGCAGTTGACTCAAGCGATAAATGGTGGTGGTATCCATGCACGAGATCAGCCAGATCAACTGCAGAGGAACATGTCAGTGGTGGAACATTTCATGAGGCAACATCCACCATCATTCAGAGGATCATCTGACCCTGTGCTAGCTGAAGGGTGGATTAAAGAACTGGAGAAGATTTTTGATGTCATGCGGTGTTCACACAATCAAAAGGTTAGTCTTGCTATTTACCATTTGGAGGGTGAAGTAGATCAGTGGTGGTCTATGGTTAAAAATATCAGGGACGCCGATGAGCTTGATGCTCTAGACTGGGATGAATTCAAAGGTTTGTTTCTTGAGAAGTATTTTCCTAAGGCTGTTCGACTTAGGATGGAAAAACAATTCTTGGAATTGAGGCAAGAGGAAGACTCAGTGGCTGCCTATGAAGAAAGGTTCACTCGATTGGCAAGGTATGCTCCAAATTTTATCCGAGACCTTGATAGTAAAATAAATCGTTTTTACTCAGGATTAAAGCAAAAATATCGAAGGGAATTAGCTTCTCGTGAGTTAAAAAGTTATGAAAAGCTTGTTCGATGTGATGAGAAGGTGGAAATGGAGTTTGCCGATGATTAAGTGTTCTATAACTACCAGCAGAAGAAGAGACCGAGGTGGCAGGAGAAATGTAAGAATTCTTCAAAAAAGTCTGATGGTAAGAGAACTAAGTTTCCAGTTTGTGATAAATGTGGAAAAAGGCATGCTGGGGAATGTCTTCTGAATTCTGGAAAGTGCTACCGATGTGGTAAGATGGGACATAAGGCTCGTGATTGCACTGAAAAGGATCAAGGTGAAGGTAAGAACAAATTTGATTTACAATTAGTGAAATGTTATAAGTGCAATGAGATGGGTCACTATGCAAACGATTGTCCGACAAAGAGCTTGAGTGATAGGAAGAAGTTAGACTACAAGCAGAAAGGGGTGGTGAAATCCTTTGAAACTACTTCAGCAGATGTTGGGCCATCAAATGAAGTTTTATCAGGTAATTTGTTTGTTTTTTCAGATTATGCTAGTGTGTTGTTTGATTCGGGGTCTACACATTCTTTCATCTCTGAAACCTTTTCTAGTAAAATGGGAATACCATCTCAAGAAATGACTCCTGAACTTTTGGTAAAAACACATGGGGGAAATGTTGAGGCAAAAAGAATTTATAAGAATCTTCCTATCCTTATCTGTGGAAAGAACCTACTTGAAAATCTTATTGTTCTACCTCTAGTAGAGTTTGATGTTATCCTGGGTATGGATTGGCTCTATATTTACCATGCTAATATTGACTGTAGAGCTAAAAAAGATTCTTTTCAGAAGGACTTTTAGTTTGTTTACAAGAATGAACTCTTACTTTTGATAACTTATCAAGAGGCCAAGAAACTTATAAAAGACGGAAATGAATGTTACCTTGATCATATTGTTGAAAACAAGGGAACTGTCCAGATTGATGATGTGCCAGTGGTAAATGAGTATTCTGATTTTTTTCCTGATGAGTTTCCTGGAATAATACCAGATTAGGAAGTTGAGTTTACTATTGACTTAATTCCTGATGCTAGGCCAATTTCAAAACCCCCTTATCGAATGGCACAAATTGAACTTTTAGAGTTGAAGGAGCAATTGAAAGATTTATTAGAGAAAGGTTTCATTAGACCTAGAACATCACCATGGGGTGCTACTGTTTTATTTGTTAAAAATAAATATGGTTCTTTGAGACTTTGCATTGATTATAGAGCCTTGAATAACATCACTGTTAAGAAAAAATATCCTTTGCCTCATATCGATGATTTGTTTGATCAACTCCAGGGAGCTCAGTTTTTTTCAATGATTGACTTGAGATCGGGGTACCATCATCTGAAGGTAAAGGAGGCAGATATTCCGAAGACCGCGTTCCGTACGAGATATGGCCATTATGAATTTGTAGTAATGCCTTTTGGGCTAACCAATGCACTTGCTTTATTCGTGGACTTAATGAATAGAATTTTCCATGAGTTCTTGGATAAGTTTGTGGTGGTTTTCATTGATGATATTTTGGTGTTTTCTAAAATTAAAGAAGAGCATGAAAGACATTTAAGGGTTATCTTGAAAACCTTAAAAGAAAAGAAACTATATGGGAAATTCAGCAAGTGTGAGTTTTGGTTGCAACAAATTTCTTTCCTTGGTCACATTGTTTCTAAATATGGAATAACTGTTGATCCTGCAAAAACAAAAGTTGTGGAAGAACGGCCAGGACCCACAAATGTAACTGAGATTCGTAGCTTCCTTGGTTTGGCGGGCTATTACAAATGGTTTGTTAGAAATTTTTCATGGTTATCTAGTCCGATGACTAAGCTAACTCGGAAGGGTGTTACGTTTATCTGGACAAAAGAATGTGATGATTGTTTTTAGGAATTTAAAAGAAGATTGGTGAATGCTCCAGTTTTGGCACTACCTTCCAGTAATGGTGAGTTTGTTATATACAGTAATGCTTCATTGAAAGGACTTGGTTGCATCCGAATGCATAATGATCAGGTAATTGCTTATTCTTCACGACAGTTGAAAACTCATGAGGTAAATTACCCTACACATGATTTGGAATTAGTTGCTGTTGTTTTTCCTTTAAAAATTTGGAGGCATCATTTGTATGGAGTAAAGTGTGAAATATATACCGATCACAAAAGTTTAAAGTATATATTCACTCAGAAAGAGTTAAACCTGAGACAGAGGAGATGGCTAGAATTAATCAAGGATTATGATTGTACAATTCATTACCATCCGGGAAAAGCAAATAAAGTGGCTGATGCTTTGAGTCGAAAAAGTAATGTTTCATTAGCAATGTTGCGTTTGGAACGTGATCCTTTGGTTAAGGATTTGATGAACTTTGGCATAGAAGTTGTTGGTGCAGGATGTTCTTCTGTTTTGTTTCAGGTATCAGTGAGATCTTCTCTATCAGATAGAATCAATCAAGAACAGAAGCAAGACAGTGAGTTGCAGAAAAAGGTAGAGCTGGTTCAGAAAGGTAAGTTGCCTGAATTCAACATTGATAATGATTGTGTTTAGAGATTGGGAAGAGATTGTGTGTGCCTTGTGATCCACAGTTGAAGAGAGAGTTGTTATGTGAAGCTCATAGTTCTCCATTTTTAGTTAATCCGGGCAGTACTAAGATGTATAGAGATCTGCGGGAGTATTACTGGTGGGATGTAATGAAAAGAGATATTGCTGATTTTACTGTGAAGTGTTTGACTTGTCAGCAGGTTAAAGCAGAGTAGTAGTTACCAAAAGGGATGCTTCAGCCTTTACTAGTGCCATAGTGGAAATGGGAGAATATATCCATGGACTTTGTTGTTGGATTACCGAAGACATCTCGAGGTAATAATGCAATCTGGGTTATTGTTGATCACTTGACCAAATATGCTCATTTCCTTGCTATACGAGATACTTTCTCTCTTGATCAACATTCCCGTTTGTATCTTAAAGAGATAGTCAGGTTACATGGAGTTCCTCTCTCCATTGTATCAGATAGTGATCCCAGGTTTACTTATAACTTTTGGAAAGGCCTTCATAAGTCGTTGGGTACTGAATTAAATTTTAGTACAGCTTTTTATCCTCAATCAGATGGGCAGTCAGAATGAACAATTCAGACATTGGAGGATATGCTACGAGATTTTTCTATGGATTATCAGGGAAGTTGGGACCAACATCTTTCTTTGGTTTAATTTTCATATAATAACAGTTTTCATTCCAGTATACAGATGGAACCATTTCAGGAATTATATGGGAAGCGGTGTCGAACTCCAACATTCTGGGATGAAGTGGGTGAAAGGAAGTTGATGGGACTAGAATTGGTAGAAGAGATGGTAGAAAAAGTTCAGCTGATTCAGAAACACATGATATCATCTCAGAGCAGGCAGAAGAGTTATTCGGATAACCGGAGGAAGGATCTATCTTTTGAGGTAGGTGATCATGTTTTTCTCAAGGTTTCTCCTTGGAAAAGTGTGATGAGATTTGGTAAGAAAGGAAAGTTGATTCCAAGGTTCATTGGACCATACGAAATTCTAGAGAGAGTTGGATCAGTTTCATACCGAGTGGATTTACCTCCGAGTTTATCTTAGGTACTCAATGTTTTTCACGTTTTGATGTTGATAAAGTATATTCCAGATCCATCTCATGTTTTGAGTCCAGAGGTAGTTCAGCTGGAAGAGAACCTATCTTATGAGGAACAACCGGTCCAGATTCTTGACCACAGGGAGAAAGTGTTATGGAATAAGGTGATTCATCAGGTAAAGGTTTTGTGGAAAAACCACATGATTGAAGAGGCAACATGGGAATATGAAAATGAAATGAGGGATAAGTACCCCCATTTATTTGATAAGTAAATAAATTTTGGGGACGCAATTTTCTAAAGGGGGGAAGGATGTAACATCCCAAGTAAGTAATGAATAATAGATATTTTTATCTATGTCTATTAATGATTAAGATAGTGTTTTGGAGGCTTAAAATGAAAATAAATCCAATCTTAAGCATGGAATACACTAATATTTTTAAAAGATTGTTTTACTCCCTTTTGATGGCAAACCATTTTTAAATCTATCTTTTGACAATTTTATAAGCTATGTTTTTCAAAATAAACATATTCTTTATGATTGGGACATCAAAATTTACTTTGTGTGAATTTATGGTATTTTTCTGACAATGTTCATTTTTTAATGAATAGTGAAAAATACTGCATTTTACATCAAAACTGCTTTTTAATCTAATTTATTTATATGATTAGATTATCTTTTGAATTTGTTTTGAAGTAAAATTAGAATATATTTTTACCATTTTATCCAATAATGGTCATTGGAATCAATTTTACTTTGAAATTAGACTTAAATTGGTGTCAATCTTTTGATACTTATTGTTTTGTAAAAACACGCTATTTGCTCTGACAGTGGGAATTAATTATTGAATTAATTAATGTGACTTATATGTTTTGGATTTTGTAAAATAGACTTCATTTTTGAATTCGGAATATCAAATATAGCTTAGGGTGTATTTTTGGTAATTTTCTGAAAAACTTCAATTTTTGATGAATAGTGAAACCACTAAGTGGTACTTATAAAAACTGATTTTCCGTTTAAATGAAAATTTCCCATCATTGTGTTTTGAATTTCAAAAATCTAGCATACATGGTTGTAATTAATATGTAAAATGTGGTTCAATGAGATTAAAATAATTTTTTGGTGAATAGTAACTTATTATGTTTTTAATCGCGATTAGTGGTAATTAGTGTAGTTTAAACTAAAAATAATGCTTCAATAAAATGAGATGAGCTTGACACATGTCCTACCCTCTTTGGTTGTTTCATGGTCGACCAAGAAAAGCCATGGGTCAACTTGGGGACCCCATGGATCCACTTTGGTTGGGAAATGACATAAATAACTTTTTATTTAATGTAAAAGAAAAAATGACACAAACATAATATGTTTTACAAAAACAATTTTTACATTGGGTTATAAAGATAATATTTTTGATTATAAATAGTCATTGGAAATCTAAAAAGATTTCCTACATCATAGTATTTTTTTATAATTTTTAGACTTTAAATAAATTAAATTATTTATGACATCATGATGATGCAGTGATGACCTCATTATTTAACGATTTAAATAAAATGGAAAGATAATGTAAAATCTATGAACTACACATGTCCAAAACTTATTGGATGGGTGGATTTCGAAACCTTATCACCTTATACACGAATTATATCAATGTGGGATTTTTTAAAACTGAAACACATTTTCAAATAAAGTAATATTTCTTTACATTTTAAAAGTGCCCCTCCTCTCCTCTTATAAAAGGCCCCCACCTCTACCTCATTTCACACACTCCTCAAGCCTTTGGCTCGGCCAACCCCTGCCCATTTACACTCTCCACATCCCTCTCCTCATCCTAGAGGATTACCTTTGGGAAGAATCCTTTCAATGGAAGCCTTTAGGCTCAAATCAAAAGGAGTTACACTTTTAGAGGTAATTCATTCTCTCATGATCATTTGTTTTATTTTGCTTCTCCAACCCCCTAAACTCTTTTTATTTACTTATTTTGTAACAAAAACAGTATCTTAAATATACTAGGATGTTGTTATAAGATTTATTTGAGCTACACTCTCACACAACTACATCAAATGGTTAAAGAACATACGGTTTCTGTGGATGGTGAAATTTTGCCTCCCGAAACGATGAGTGTTCAATACTCATTTAACACCTTCAAAGGTGGCCGTTATGATGTCACTATTTTTATATATGATATATAATATGTTTATGTTTTCCTTAAGCTTCTGTTTGTTTTCATTTTGGGCATACCTTTATGGTTTCCATTATGGGTAAACACGATATCTTCATTTTAGGAAGTGCGGACTACCGCCCCCTGAAAGTGATTTGATTCGTTAATACCATATGTGGGATGTGTAAAAGATAAAGTTAATGATATTATATATGTTATTATACTGGAATTATAATATAATCTTATATCATTATGATTCCATTCCAGAAAATACGAAATAGAAATGGAAGTAGCGTTCATGCATACGTACGGCTTACCGTCTCCATGAACGGTGCATTTCATTTCTTACCTCTAAATGTGATGTAATATTATAAATACATGTATATGATGAATATATATGACATATATGTTATCCAAATCATTAATATCATTCTGGATATAACGAACCTTTGACCAAATTAACAACATGTAAGTGTAAGAAGTCTATTTTTGACTTAAGAACCAAATACCGACAAAATGAACATTATTAAATTAAATGATTAAATGATGTTCATAACATGGTATAAAAGGAATAATGAACTTGAAAAAGGTTATTAAGAAAGTAGAGATTAACACAAGTTTATTATTCCAGAGATTAAATAACAATCGAGTCATGTCGGACCCGAGGTATGGGACTTCGTCTCAATCTCATTTCATTGAGGTATATTTTATTTTATACAAAACTTTCTTTTATACGGATTATAAACCCATTTGACTTTTATGTTTATTCAAAAGGAATATTTTTTATACGAAGCGTTTACTAAATGACAAAAGGGAATGTTTTTGTCGTACGTATGCGGCGACAACGACTTCTCTGCCATCGTGACCGTTATTTGAGTTTCGGCTTCCTCTACAAGCCATACCTTCTTTTTAAAAGAAAAATAAATACCATGTTTTACTTTTCTTTTATTTTGGTATTGAAAATGGTTTTCACAATGTTTTTTGTGTTGTATTGATATCTTGTGATTGAAATTTGGAAATGTTATGTTTCCTTTATGCATGTTTTACATGATATGCTTATGTTATGGTTCTTGGGCATTATTATGAAGACGGGTGGTTCTGTGATAAACTAAGGGTGGGTGAGCCCGATATAGCTCTCCAATGCATTGGGTAACGCGAAGGAGTGAAACGTTAAGGTTTCTCCGAAGAGATTTAGGGAATATACTCTGATGGGTATTCCAAACGTAACCAAGAGGGTTACTCCCTACATAAGAATGTTATAAATTCCTCAAGTTACCTTTATGTCTTATTATTTCTCGATTTATTCATGTTTTGATGAGGTATGTTAAAGTGATTATGTTTTATGGGTAAAGTATGATCCCATTCTTATGTATATATGTACCTATGTTCCCTTTCCATATTTTTATATCCCTTACTGAGCTTTTTATGCTCATCCCAAATTTTTTTGAAATGTTTTTCACAGGTTAAGGGAAAGGTACATGATGTGATGATAGTGTCAAGGAAGTGTCAAGAAAGAATCCATGTTTTGTTTTAAATATGTTTCCATTGATGGGAATGGTGAATAATATCTTTATGTAACCACTTTGTTTATATGTGGAATGTAATGCAAGTTTTATGATCTAATTATCTAAAACTGTAAACCCGAAAAGATCCTCAAGGTGTAATCTTGTAATAACTCAAGATTATGTAAGGTTTAAGGCTGGGGCCTTATAGTTGGTATCAAAGGTCGGTTTAGATAACTTTAGGAGTTAGAATTATATTAAATGATTATCCAAATTTTTTTTGAAATGATATAGCATTTGAAGATTACCATGTTGCTTCATCTAAGACATGTTTGTTCAGAATGGTTTTCCGCAGAGAAAACAGGGAAGCAGTGCTAGGAAGGCATACAGAAGGAAATAACCTTCCGAATCAGCATCCAGAAATGGTCGGAATTGGAACTGAACAGTTCGTTGCAGTAATGGCGCAGTTGACTCAAGCGATAAATGGTGGTGGTATCCATGAACGAGATCAGCCAGATCAACTGCAGAGGAACATGTCAGTGGTGGAACATTTCATGAGGCAACATCCACCATCATTTAGAGGATCATCTGACCCTGTGCTAGCTGAAGGGTGGATTAAATCACTGGAGAAGATTTTTGATGTCATGGGGTGTTCAGACAATCAAAAGTTTAGTCTTTCTATTTACCGTTTGGAGGGTGAAGTAGATCAGTGGTGGTCTATGGTTAAAAATATCAGGGACGCCGATGAGATTGATTCTCTTGACTGGGATGAATTCAAAGGTTTGTTTCTTGAGAAGTATTTTCCTAAGGCTGTTCGACTTAGGATGGAAAAACAATTCTTGGAATTGAGGCAAGAGGAAGACTCAGTGGCTGCCTATGAAGAAAGGTTCATTCGATTGGCAAGGTATGCTCCAAATTTTATCCGAGACCTTGATAGTAAAATAAATCGTTTTTACTCAGGATTAAAGAAAAAATATCGAATGGAATTATCTTCTTGTGAGTTAAAAAGTTATGAAAATCTTGTTCGATGTGCTGAGAAGGTGGAAATGGAGTTTGCCGATGACCAAGTGTTCTATAACAACCAGCAGAAGAAGAGACCGAGGTGGCAGGAGAAAGGTAAGAATTCTTCAAAAAAGTCTGATGGTAAGAGAACTAAGTTTCTAGTTTGTGATAAATGTGGAAAAAGGCATGCTGGGGAATGTCTTCTGAATTCTGGAAAGTGCTACCGATGTGGTAAGATGGGACATAAGGCTCGTGATTGCACTGAAAAGGATCAAGGTGAAGGTAAGAACAAATTTGATTTACAATTAGTGAAATGTTATAAGTGCAATGATATGGGTCACTATGCAAACGAGTGTCCGACAAAGAGCTTGAGTGATAGGAAGAAGATAGACTACAAGCAGAAAGGGGTGGTGAAATCCTTTGCAACTACTTCAGCAGATGTCGGGCCATCAAATGAAGTTGTATCAGGTAATTTGTTTGTTTTTTCAGATTATGCCAGTGTGTGGTTTGATTCGGGGTCTACACATTCTTTCATCTCTGAAACCTTTTCTAGTAAAATAGGAATACCATCTCAAGAAATGACTCCTGAACTTTTGGTAAAAACACCTGGGGGAAATGTTGAGGCAAAAAGAATTTATAAGAATCTTCCTATCCTTATCTGTGGAAAGAACCTACTTGAAAACCATATTGTTCTACCTCTAGTAGAGTTTGATGATATCCTGGGTATGGATTGGATCTCTATTTACCATGCTAATATTGACTGTAGAGCTAAAGAAGTTTCTTTTCAGAAAGACTTTTAGTTTGTTTACAATAATGAACTCTTACTTTTGATAACTTATAAAGAGGCCGACAAACTTATAAAAGACAGAAACGAATGTTACCTTGATCATATTGTTGAAAACAAGGGAACTGTCCAGATTGATGATGTGCCAGTGGTAAATGAGTATCCTGAGGTTTTTCCTGATGAGTTGCCTGGAATAATACCAGATTAGGAAGTTGAGTTTACTTTTGACTTAATTCCTGATGCTAGGCCAATTTCAAAACCCCCTTATCGAATGGCACAAATTGAACTTTTAGAGTTGAAGGAGCAATTGCAAGATTTATTAGATAAAGGTTTCATTAGACCTAGAACATCACCATGGGGTGCCCCTGTTTTATTTGTTAAAAAGAAAGATGGTTCTATGAGACTTTTCATGGATTATAGAGCCTTGAATAACATCACTGTTAAGAAAAAATATCCTTTGCCTCATATCGATGATTTGTTTGATCAACTCCAGGGAGCTCAGTTTTTTTCAAAGATTGACTTGAGATCGGGGTACCATCAGCTGAAGGTAAAGGAGGCAGATATTCCGAAGACCACGTTCCGTACGAGATATGGCCATTATGAATTTGTAGTAATGCCTTTTGGGCTAACCAATGTACCTGCTTTATTCATGGACTTAATGAATAGAATTTTCCATGAGTTCTTGGATAAGTTTTTGGTGGTTTTCATTGATGATATTTTGGTGTTTTCTAAAAGTAAAGAAGAGCATGAAAGAAATTTAACGGTTATCTTGAAAACCTTAAAAGAAAATAAACTATATGGGAAATTCAGCAAGTGTGAGTTTTGGTTGCAACAAATTTCTTTCCTTCATCACATTGTTTCTAAATATGGAATAACTGTTGATCCTGCAAAAACAAAAGTTGTGGAAGAATGGCCAGGACCCACAAATGTAACTAAGATTCGTAGCTCCCTTGGTTTGGCGGGCTATTACCAAAGGTTTGTTAGAAATTTTTCATGGTTATCTAGTCCAATGACTAAGCTAACTCGGAAGGGTGTTACGTTTATCTGGACAAAAGAATGTGATGATTGTTTTCAGGAATTGAAAAGAAGATTGGTGAATGCTCCAGTTTTGGCGCTACCTTCCAGGAATGGTGAGTTTTTTATATATAGTGATGCTTCATTGAAAGGACTCGGTTGCATCCTAATGCATAATGATCAGGTAATTGCTTATGCTTCACGACAGTTGAAAACTCATGAGGTAAATTACCCTACACATGATTTGGAATTAGCTGCTGTTATTTTTCCTTTAAAAATTTGGAGGCATCATTTGTATGGAGTAAAGTGTGAAATATATACCGATCACAAAAGTTTAAAGTATATATTCACTCAGAAAGAGTCAAACATGATACAGAGGAGATGGCTAGAATTAATCAAGGATTATGATTGTACAATTCATTACCATCCGGGAAAAGAAAATAAAGTGGCTGATGCTTTGAGTCAAAAAAGTAATGCTTCATTAGCAATGTTGCGTTTGGAACGTGATCATTTGGTTAAGGATTTGATGAACTTTGGCATAGAAGTTGTTGGTTCAGGATGTTCTTCTGTTTTGTTTCAGGTATCAGTGAGATCTTCTCTATCAGATAGAATCAAGCAAGAACAGAAGCAAGACAGTGAGTTGCAGAAAAAGGTAGAGTTGGTTCAGAAAGGTAAGTTGCCTGAATTCAACATTGATAATGATTGTGTTTTGAGATTTGGGAAGAGATTGTGTGTGCCTTGTGATCCACAGTTGAAGAGAGAGTTGTTATGTGAAGCTCATAGTTCTCCGTTTTTAGTTAATCCGGGCAGTACTAAGATGTATAGAGATCTGCAGGAGTATTACTGGTGGGATGTAATGAAAAGAGATATTGATGATTTTACTGTGAAGTGTTTGACTTGTCAACAGGTTAAAGCAGAGCGGTAGTTACCACAAGGGATGCTTCAGCCTTTACCAGTTCCATAGTGGAAATGGGAGAATATATCCATGGACTTTGTTGTTGGATTACAGAAGACATCTCGAGGTAATAATGTAATCTGGGTTATTGTTGATCGCTTGACCAAATATGCTCATTTCCTTGCTATATGAGATACTTTCTCTCTTGATCAACTTTTCCGTTTGCATCTTAAAGAGATTGTCTGGTTACATGGAGTTCCTCTCTCCATTGTATCGGATAGTGATCCCAGGTTTACTTATAACTTTTGGAAAGGCCTTCAGAAGTCCTTGGGTACTGAATTAAATTTTAGTACAGCTTTTTATCCTCAATCAGATGGGCAGTCAGAACGAACAATTCAGACATTGGAGGATATGCTACGAGCTTTTTCTATGGATTATCATGGAAGTAGGGACCAACATCTTTCTTTGGTTGAATTTTCATATAATAACAGTTTTCATTCCAGTATACAGATGGCACCATTTCAGGCATTATATGGGAAGCGGTGTCGAACTCCAGCTTTCTGGGATGAAGTCGGTGAAAGGAAGTTGATGGGACAAGAATTGGTAGAAGAGATGGCAGAAAAAGTTCAGCTGATTCAGAAACAAATGATAACATCTCAGAGCAGGCAGAAGAGTTATGCGGATAACCGGAGGAAGGATCTATCTTTCGAGGTAGGTGATCATGTTTTTCTCAAGGTTTCTCCTTGGAAAAGTGTGATGAGATTTGGTAAGAAAGGAAAGTTGATTCCAAGGTTCATTGGACCATTCGAAATTCTGGAGAGAGTTGGATCAGTTGCATACCGAGTGGCTTTACCTCTGAGTTTATCTTAGGTACACAATGTTTTTCACGTTTTGATGTTGATAATGTATATGTCAGATCCATCTCATGTTTTGAGTCCAGAGGTAGTTCAGCTGGAAGAGAACCTATCTTATGAGGAACAACCGGTCCAGATTCTTGACCACAGGGAGCAAGTGTTATGGAATAAGGTTATTCACCAGGTAAAGGTTTTGTGCAAAAACCACATGATTGAAGAGGCAACATGGGAATCTGAAAATGAAATGAGGGATAAGTACCCCCATTTATTCGATAAGTAAATAAATTTTGGGGACGCAATTTTCTAAAGGGGGAAGGATGTAACATCCCAAGTAAGTAATGAATAATAGATATTTTTATCTATGTCTATTAATGATTAAGATAGTTTTTTGGAGGCTTAAAATGAAAATAAATCCAATCTTAAGCATGGAATACACTAATATTTTTAAAAGATTGTTTTACTGCCTTTTGATGGGAAACCATTTTTAAATCTATATTTTGACAATTTTATAAGCTATGTTTTTCAAAATAAACTTATTCTTTATGATTGGGACATCAAAATTTACTTTTTGTGAATTTATGGTATTTTTCTAATAATGTTCATTTTTTAATGAATAGTGAAAAATACTGCATTTTACATCAAAACTTCTTTTTAATCTAATTTATTTATATGATTAGATTATCTTTTTAATTGGTTTTGAAGTAAAATTAGAATATATTTTTACCATTTTATCCAATAATGGTCATTGGAATCAATTTTAATTTGAAATTAGACTTAAATTGGTGTCAATCTTTTGATACTTATTGTTTTATAAAAACACGCTATTTTATCTGACAGCGGGAATTAATTATTAAATTAATTAATGTGACTTATATGTTTTGGATTTTGTAAAATAGACTTCATTTTTGAATTCAGAATATCAAATATAGCTTAGGGTGAATTTTTGGTAATTTTCTGAAAAACTTCAATTTTTGATGAATAGTGAAACCACTAAGTGGTACTTATAAAAACTGATTTTCCGTTTAAATGAAAATTTCCCATCATTGTGTTTTGAATTTCAAAAATCTGACATACATGGTTGTCATTAAGATGTAAAATGTGGTTCAATGAGATTAAAATAATTTTTTGGTGAATAGTAACTTATTAAGTTTTTAATCGCGGTTAGTGGTAATTAGGGTAGTTTAAACTAAAAATAATGCTTCAATAAAATGAGATGATCTTGAAACATGTCCTACCCTATTTGGTTGTGTCATGGCCGACCAAGAAAAGCCATGGGTCAACTTGGGGACCCCATGGATCCACTTTGGTTGGGAAATGACATAAATAACTTTTTATTTAATGTAAAAGTAAAAATGACACAAACATAATATGTTTTACAAAAACAATTTTTACATGGGGTTATAAAGATCAGATTTTTGATTATAAATAGTCATTGGAAATCTAAAAAGATTTCCTACATCATAGTATTTTTTTATAATTTTTAGACTTTAAATAAATTAAATTATTTATGACATCATGATGATGCAACGATGACCTCATTATTTAACGATTTAAATAAAATGGAAAGATAATGTAAAATCTATGAACTACACATGTCCAAAACTTATTGGATGGGTGGATTTCGAACCCTTATCTCCTTATCCACGAATTATATCAATGTGGGACCTTTTAAAACCGAAAAACATTTTCAA
Organism: Viscum album; assembly: GCA_963277665.1. Classification (NCBI taxonomy): domain Eukaryota; kingdom Viridiplantae; phylum Streptophyta; class Magnoliopsida; order Santalales; family Viscaceae; genus Viscum; species Viscum album. Next base: position 399,383,863 of record OY728145.1, read on the forward strand.
ATAAAGTAATATTTCTTTACTTTCCAAAAGTGCCCCTCCTCTCCTCTTATAAAAGGCCCCCACCTCTACCTCATTTCACACACTCCTCAAGCTTTTGGCTCGGCCAAACCCTGCCCATTTACTCTCTACAAATCCATATCCTCATACTAGAGGATTCCCTTTGGGAATAATCCTTTCAAAGGAAGCCTTTAGGCTCAAATCAAAAGGAGTTACACTTTTAAAGGAAATTCATTCTCTCATGATCATTAGTTTTATTTTGCTTCTCCAACCCCTAAACTCTTTTTATTTACTTATTTTGTAAAAAAACCAGTATCTTAAATATTCTAGGATGATTTTATAAGATTTATTTGATCTACACTCTCACAAAACTACATCAAATGGTTAAAGAACATACGGTTTCCGTGGATGGCGAAATTCTGCCTCCCGAAACGATGATTGTTCAATACTCATTTAACACCTTCAAAGGTGGCCATTATGATGTCAGTATTTTTATATATGATATATAATATGTTTATGTTTTCCTTAAGTTTATGTTTTTTTTCATTTTGGGCATACCTTTATGGTTTCCATTATGGGTAAACACGATATCTTCATTTTAGGAAGTGCGGACTACCGCCCCCTGAAAGTGATTTGATTCGTTAATACCATATGTGGGATGTGTAAAGGATAAAGTTAATGATATTATATATTTTATTATATTAGAATTATAATATACTCTTATATCATTATGATTCCATTCTAGAAAATACGAAATAGAAATAGAAGTAGCGTTCATGCGTACGTACGGCTTACCGTCTCCATGAACGGTGCATTTCATTTCTTACCTCTAGATGTGATGTAATATTATAAATACATGTATATGCTGAATATATATGATAAATATGTTATCCAAATCATTAATATCATTCTGGATATAACGAACCTTTGACCAAATTAACAACATGTAAGTGTAAGAAGTCTATTTTTGACTTAAGAACCAAATACCGACAAAATGAACATTATTAACTTAAATGATTACATGATGTTCATAACATGGTATAAAAGGAATAATTAACTTGAAAAAGGTTCTCAATAAAGTAGAGATTAACTCAAGTTTATTATTCAGGAGATTAAAGAATGACTGAGTCAAGTCGGACCCGAGGTATGGGACTTCGTCTCAATCTCCTTTCATTGAGGCTTATTTTATTTTATACACAACTTTCTTTTATACGGTGTATAAACCCCTTTGAGTTTTATGTTTATTCAAAAGGAATATTTTTTATACTAAGCATTTACTAATCTACAAAAGGGAATATTTTTGTCGTACGTATGCGGCGACAACGACTTCTCCGCCGTCGTGACCGGTATTTGAGTTTTGGCTTCCTCTACAAGCCATACATTCTTTTTAAAAGAAAAATAAATACCATGTTTTACTTTTCTTTTATTTTGGTATTGAAAATGATTTTCACAATGTTTTTTGTGTTGTATTGATATCTTGTGATTGAAATGTGGAAATTTTATGTTTCCTTTATGCATGTTTTATGTGATACGATTATGTTATGGTTCTTAGGAATTATTATGAAGACGGGTGGTTCCGTGATAAACTAAGGGCGGGTGAGCCCGATATAGCTCTCCAATGCATTGGGTAACACAAAGGAGTGAAACGTTAAGGTTTCTCCGAAGAGATTTAGGGAATATACGTTGATGGGTATTCCAAACGTAAGCAAGAGGGTTACTCCCTACGTAAGAATGTTATGAAAGCCTCAAGTTACCTTTATGTCTTATGATTTCTAGGATTTATTCATGTTTTTATGAGGTATGTTAAAGTGCTTTTGTTTTATGGGTAAAGTATGATCCCATTCTTATGCATATATGTACCTATGTTCCCTTTCCATATTTTTATATCCCTTACTGAGCTTTTTATGCTCATCCCAAGTTTTTTTGAAATGTTTTTCACAGGTCAAGGGAAAGGTACATGATATGATGATAGTGTCAAGGAAGTGTCAAGAATGAATCCATGTTTTATTTTAAATATGTTTCCATTGATGGGAATGAAGAATACTATCTTTATGTAACCACTTTGTTTATATGTAGAATGTAATGCAAGTTTTATGATCTAATTCTCTAAAACTCTAAACCTGAAAAGATCCTCATGGTGTAATCTTGTAATAACTCAAGATTATGTAAGGTTTAAGGCTGGGGCCTTATAACTATTGTGTAATAGATACAGGAAACACTTGGTCCCCCCATGTTTTACATTTTTATGTCATTAGTAAACACACCCAATTTTTTGAATGATTCACGATGTGTGGTCCTTTAAAAAAATTGAGTTCCATTTCAGATCAACTTGATTATCCATTTTTATCAGTTCACTGGTCAAAATAAATCGATATAAATTGATACTATCATGAAATATATAAATTTTACTTGGGTGAACAATATGTTCATTTCGGGTACATGTCGAGTAACCTTGTGAAACCTAGATAGAACATTTGCAATATTTAGATAGTGTTTCAAGCATCTCCTCATTTTATCCTAACATGCTCATCAATTTTATGAGTAATAATGATGAAGGGAAAGTGGAAAAAATGATTGAATTTCATGAAAACATATAGTTGAAATAAAAGAAATAGAAAAACCACAATATTCAACAAACTATTAATAAATAATGATAAAATAACCACATGAAAAATATGATGAAACATGTAGGTTTGGAGAGTAGCAGAATCATTTATATGTGATGGAAAACTCAGATTTATAATCATAAACTATGAATAATTATTATTGTACATATTTAATGATGTCATGATAAATGGATGTTTAATATTACTTCACATTAATAAATTAAAAATTAGTAGGGGAGTATGTTGACATCTAATTTGTAATAATTTTATCAGTAGATCTAGAGTTATTTGAACTGATAATTCATTCATTGTGGTGATATTTTTTACTCAATATCAGCATAACATCAATGTGTTGTAGAATCCATGTATATATTCTCTCTTTCTTTGATCCAAACTAGAACCAAAATCTCCGAATATTTCCATGGAAACGTCTAATTCTGGCATAGTCAATGATAATCGCTTGCACCATTCTTTATTGACTGCATCAGAAGTATTATATGATGATGAAGAACTCTTGGTGTTCCCTCAACATCTTTATATCATAAAATGAGAGAGAACACTTTATATCTCTAGAGCTATCTCTAGTTATTTAGAGAGATACTCTCTATCCATTGTGCACAAAATGTTTATTTATGGAAATTAATATAAAAAGATGTCTAATATGGAATGTATCATGTTAAAAACCGATATTCATCACCCTTTCCAATTACATAATTATTATTAAACCCCATGTACTAGTAAAAATATAATTTGTATAAAATTAATATTAGTATCACCTAATATGAAATTAATATTATTTATTTCACTTCCAATGAGACCCTTAATCCTTCACTTTTTATCCACCATCATATTTAGTAAACAGAGAATATTTAATCTTTATTTAATAAATAAACATCACTACAATATTAATCGATATATAATGTTCATTTTATTCTAAAACCATTGAAAATATATATTTATTTTTATTATTATTATCATACAACCTTATTATTGAGAATAAATTTTGATTAAATCTTGGGATCAACCAATACTAAATAATTGATAAATTAAAATTTAGTAATAATTTTTATTTTGTCTTGTTAAATTCAAAATTGAATTTAACATCGAATTTTGATACACTTATTTTTTGACCTTACAGACCTCTTTCTAAACCGAAATAGGCAGATATACTCAGTTTCGATGGTTAAAGCCTAAAAATAGACTTATATACCCATAGATAATGTTGTTACTATAAAACCACTTACAATATCCTATGAATTCTTATTATGTAATATTAATCCTTTAAAATGATATATCTAATCATGAAGGTTTTACACCATTGTCATCAATCTATGTGATCAATGTATCTTTCATTGAATTTACTAAAATTTACATGGCCATAGAACACTATATACCTAGATTTATCAAACCACTTCAATTTCAATCAATGTGCCTAAGATATCAAAATTTGTTAATAGGAAGGTGGGATAAACTTATTCTCATATTATCCATTGATGCAATACCACCCACGACACACCCAATGTATCATATTTAATTGAATAATTTTGTAATTCTGGATTTCCTAAATACATTAAAATACTTAACATATGTCATAATTTAATTATATTCAGAAATTATGATGATCAATAAACACTCCCAAATATAATAACATTTGATGAAACATAAAATTTGGATTTGAAGTCGGTAGGTCCATTTTCAAAACCCATATTCTTTAATATTACAAAGGACGAACACTATGAGAAGGTGTATCAATATCTTATGGGCCTTATACCTAGGAAGGATTATATAATTAATTTTTTATAATATAATATCATCTATATATAGAACAATTATTCATAAATATTATTGTGGAACCTCCATGAAATCATCATAGAAAGAAATTTTTATGACCTTTTAGTGTGTATATATTCTAAGTATAATATCACATACGATTTTATGAAGTTAAAAATTAATTATGTCATAAAATAATTTATGAATATTTTAAACATTTAATATAAGAAATCATCAAGTAAATAGAAATTGGATCTACTGAACCAGCTCCATCATGTATATCTTTTGTGTGTGTTATCCTATATAATTTCTTCAACCACTAGATCTAGTACAATTACAATAGATAAAATGAATTATATAATCATACAAGTAACAGAAAGTGTTGAATAATATTCTTACAAATTCGAAATGATGTTAAAAGAAACATGAATGTTATTTATATAGTTTTCTCTTAAAATCTACAAGAGATTATAATAGAAATTGATGTTTTTTATGATGATATACACCATTTTTTTATCCAAATATTACCCATTACTATATTAATTAATGGTCATTATATTGATTCTAATGATAATGATAATAGTTTTGGTGGTGTAGACAGTGGGTATAATGGTTGTTGATATGAAATCAGTTATGTTTCTCTGGGTGATATAAATGCTAATAATAGTTGTAGCCTTTGAAGTAACTACAATAATTATTTTTGATATACTATATATTTAATATTTGTTATGATTATTTTATGAATTTTGATTATATTTATTAGTTTTTTAAAATGATATATAATTTTTTAAACATTTATAGAAATGAATATTGATAAATTAAAATATGATTTTTGAAATATATAAATATCATATATCCCTGGGCTATGACTCTAGTTATGGTCGTATAGTATTTTAAAATGATTATATCTTCATTTGTGATATTACATTCCATATTTTAGGATAATGGGTAATTATATTAAATTATTAATGGATTAATATTGGATTATTATTATCATTCTTGGAATCATAGATGGTAATTCATACCATTATTTATTATTTAAAATCTCATTTCAATTCGTTAACCAAGATCTTATTGGAGAAAGTAATTAGAGAGCAGGGTTTAAAAATTTATTCACTACGAATACATGTTGTGTTCTTAAGGTGGAATGTAATGACCGGGTGGTATTAAATAATTAGACTATACTTAGGACCAATTTTGGAGTGATCACTAGTCGGATGGTATATTAATTTTTTGTGGATACAAAATTATTCCATCATAGAATATGATATAGTAATTGGAGATATGATAAGAAAATATGGGGGGTAAACTAATATAAAAAATGGAACCAAATCCTATAAAATATAATAACATGTGATTATACTGATTAGGTGGTTTTGAAATATTTTTTGTAGATCATGAATTTTTTCACCAATGTTTGTTTGGTGATGATGTCTATGATATTAATGTGAATTTAATTGATTGAAAAGAAAATTAACTCCCTATATATGATTTTGATATTAATTTGAATTTTAGAAATGGATAGTGTACATTAGAAATGAGTGATCCTTTTTAGTTATGTTCTATAAGATATTTCACTTAATCATAATAGTGTTGATCCTGAAGAGGATAATCTGTGGAGAAAATATTTTCATGACTGTAAATTTCATACCCTCTTAATGAATAAAATTATTTCCAAAGATTAGGGTATAGATATGTAGATGAAGGTTCTTGAGATCACCATTTGTTTGAACCATAAGAGGAATTAGAATTAAATTTTCCTAGTTTATAACAAGTAGTGAGGAACATCTAAGAGGTGGTGGATCATCTATCATGGTGATCGTGATGAGTTTGATGTGAAGTGGGAGAATTATTTTGGTCATTTTTAGATACACTTTTATTATTAATGTTGGCTGTGGTGTGGTACTAAATGTTACTCCCAATTCATTATGGGATCTCTTGTGTTAGGCTATTCAATGTAGAGTTCATGAACAATACCCATTATTATTCAGATATTATGTGAAATATGCAGTGAGGGTAATTAATTTTGAATAGTCTTTGTGTCTAGAGGTATAGTATTCATCCATCACTTTTATGCTCCATTAATATCTCACGGTGTTAATGAAGGTTAAGGCTAATTATTAATGATCAGAGAAAGAAACAACCATGGGAAAACCATACCCTAGAATATAAAATATTTGGTTGATTAATGAATTTTCAAGATTTAATTATGAATAATTGTTATAATAGATAAAACCAAACCCTGTAATAGTAAAACATAAAGAATAGTGGGAATCATATATTCCCAAATATTAATGTAATATATAATCTATATTATATATCAAATATTAATTCAGAAGAAATAATAACTCTACGTAACAAGTATCATCAAATTAACAAAACATGAAAGACCTTATGACAAAACATATATATTATAACAATAATAATAGAATCATTCTTATATCCCAACACACAATAATCCCCTAATGATGGATTATACATCAATTCCATACTCACTTAAAGCTATATATATAGATGTATGAGATACCTAAACCTGAAATTCAAATATAATTTTTATACATATACATTGAAATATATAATGGGTGAATGATTAAGGACTGAATCCAATGACATGATAGAATTCCACAACTCCCATAAACCGATTAAGTTCTAATGATCATGTTCATGTTGATATAAATCATTAGAGGGATTGAATATTGATTCTCAATTAAAATAAAAACCATAATAAAAACCATTATTGAACATACAAATAATAATTTCATGCAATCACAGATTTAAAAAACAAGAAAATTGGAGAAATTAGAAGGATAATACCCAACTCTAGACAAGTCCCACCTTCCCCTAATGGATAACTACAACAACCTCATGACCCAATGTGCTATGATACATAACAACTCTGTTATTAACTTATGTAAATGTCATGGGTTTCATTATTCCAAACATCATGCACTCAACATTTCCCCCCCAGACCAAACAATCATTTGAAATCCATCAATAAATAAAACCCATGTCATATATGGGGAATGAATGTTGGGGAAAAAATTTGAACAACACATAATAAATAAAAGGCCCAATCATCAGCATCAAATGTAAAAATAACAATTAAAATAGGTTATTGGTCATTAATGTGGTCCCAAGGCATCAAATAACAATTGAAAATAAATAAAATGAAAAATAAAATAGGAAACCTAATGAATAGTATCAATATGTATGATATAAGAATCGTGACACCGAAAATCTATTTCATCTAATCTCACTAGGATAAAATTAAAATATTTATCAAACTACCTAAAGAATACCACTAGATTTATATGAAATATAAAATGATTATATAGGTTAACACTCCCACTATGGATATTAAATAACATTTTTGAGAAGTATTGGGGTTGAAATATACGTGAAAAAATCCATTTAAAAACAATGGACAACATTTTGGGAAACCACCCACTTGCACGATTCCATAACTATAGTCACCATGTAATGTAAGGGTTTTTCCAAAATAATAATTTCATGAGAGATAATGACATCCATGTGATATTATTTTTTTCAGATATCTTCCTATAAATTCTTCCTATGTCATAAATTTCATGGGGTGGATCTTTCGGGTTATGGATTTTGGTTAAGAAAAAACTCTAATCACCTAAAAACTAACAACAATGTTTCATAAAACCTAAAAATCCTATATTTATCCTTAGAGGATATAGTGTTTTTTGAATTAAATCATACATGTCATTGAATTTATTATCATATTCTTGAGAAATTCTATGAAAACTCATTCTAATAAATAACATACTTGTTGCAAAGTCCAACAATTTCATGAAATTAATTTTTTCACATAATCCAACAAGAATCCCTGCCTTTTTGGAGAAATAAATCATGAATGATGAGATATTGTGGGATTAATGTCTATTTTATATAGATTTATACATGAAATTTCCATACACATGACTGATATCATCAATTCTTCATCCCATGCCCATTGAACAATTTTTATGTCGTCAACCCTCCATACTGATTTCTGCTAAAAATAAACCCAAACTAGGAATAAAATCCATATTGACCCAAAATAAACTCCATGATATCAAATAATACTCTACGAAGAAGTTACCCATGATATATATGTATCCTCATGTCTCAAAAACACAACTCGAGTTTCTTTACAACTAAGCCCCAATCCTCCCCATGATGTCACCCCATTAACAAAAAAAATCATCCTTATCATATGGGGTTAGAAATCACCTACCATTGAAATAAAATTAAAATATGTGGTGAAAATCACTATATGGAATTTTATTACTGATCCAAATTTTATAATTAAGATGACACTTTTATGTTCAATCCTGCCACCTAGGTTTCCTTAATGTCACATATCCCCTTTGATAGATGGTAAAACCCAAACGAGGGTGGGAAACTACAAAATTTTATTTTGTTTTCCTACAAAAAACTAAATATACGTCTACCCTTATATAATGTGAATTATGATTTTATCCCCAGTAGACTATAATATATTTCATCTCCTTATACGTTAAATAGTTTCCACCCTTATGGGGTGACCATATATTGAACAAAACAATTAATGTGATAAGTATGAGTTTACCCATTTCTAAGTGTGACAAGTAGGATATTTCATATGTGATGTGAATTAGATGACCCACTTCATAGATTCATCATAAATATATTTTTATGTGATGTTATATGACACCATATGTTATTTCTATGAAGTACCTAACATGATGAGAATGATATGACCTGATTATGATACAAGGATGTCTTAGGCGAAGGGACTAAATTTTCTTACTTATTAAGGTAAATGTGTAATAGGTGATGATCCTTGAAAACTTATTGAAGTATATCTTACATTAAAATAGGTAATGGGGAACAATGAGGACAAAAAACTGTAACAAAATGTAAATGAATAGTTTCAGTTGTTTGTAATTGAAAATGAAATGGTGATCCTGAGACAAATTCATTATCCTCCAACCTATAAAGGATTACAAACATTTGAATTCACCACTCTAAATTATCATATACAATTTTAATTCATGGAATTTTCATCCTCATAAATTTAATTATGGTTAGATTAAAGTATTTTTATGAATTCCCTCCTCTAGACAAGTCATGTATAGTGCTCCCAATATAGATAATAAATAGGTTTAAGATAAACGCAAGGAATTAAACATAATTATTTTGATAACCACACATGGTAATATAAAAAACACATGGTAATATAGTTTGATATATATCTACCATGGATATTTTCTATCCTCTCCCCCATTCCTCTTTAGATATAACATATTGGAAAATCATCAGTGTCCAAATATCACACATTGGTGTAGAAGGAATCATAAAAAATTTAGGATGTATCATAGGTACATGGAATATATAATGACACATTGGATCCACCAAGAGAAGAGGTCTTATTAGGGGAAAATGTCCCCTATCCTTGAGTGATCTTATTACACCACCCCCTACATTGAAGAGTTTTTGGAACACAAGATTTAGTCATCCCAACATCAATATGTGAGTTAACATGGAGGGCCCCCAGGTGCCAATGATGCCGCTAGTGTAGGTCCACCCTATTGGTAGATGAATAGGTCCTTCTTACCCCTAATTCATATGCCCTTATCCAAACATCCCAAGAACCAAACGTAGGAAATATCATCATGGAAACTCTACAAGAATATACTCATGTACCTATCATCATATCACAATATATCTTGAACAGTATGCATGAAAAAAGCTTTGATGGACAAGGATCATGATCCTGGTTATCTTATAATCTTTCTAGGTTAACACTATCATCCACAGGAAAAAACACTCACTATCAAACTTGTCTTTCCAATGTAAAATTATACTATATTCCTCAAGGTCATCTCCAAGGTAAATGGCCCGCCCATCATTATGGAGGTCATCCATTTGACATTGACAAAAACTATCAAGGGAAGGATACCTATTTCTATGGGAATCTCATTCTATATGAACTATCACTAAATCATAAAAGGGATACCATGGGGCACCAATTCTATGTTATTTTTGGTCTTTTAAAATTTAAGATAATTAAGGATTTATTATATCTATTTCTGTCAACATGGTCATAGCTTTCTTGAAGGCACCCATCAGATTTGGATATCCATTACTAATCCCAAAGTGCACAATGTCCCCAAGTACCTCCACAAATACCTATAGAAAGAAGATATTGTGGATTCCCTCTATGTACAACCCATGCAGTTATTCCTAACACAATCAATATCTCTCCTCTAAATTTTTATAGTGGATATAGTATAAATTATAAGTTCTTTTATAGTACTTTTTTTAGGAGACACATTTGATCAAGCTATATGTACCCAATGATTTGTTTCTATAAAAGGAGGTGGAAACTGACCAACCATTATATTTAGATTCAAATTAATCTTAAATAACATTTCTCAGATGTCTCCTAATCCCTAATAATTGTGTGACGAATGATTACACCCCTTACTAGAGAGTCACAAAAAATATTTCTTCACTACTACCTCAACATGCTTCCAACCAATTCACTAGTATATAGTGATATTGTACCTCTAAGAGGGATAAAGAAGAATACAATATCTTATCAGTTAACATAACTATTTCCCATATTCCAAGGGATTTCTTGTTATGTGTGACACAGATGTTCTACATCTCATAGTTTTTTACTGATAATAATCTTACTTATCCCGATAAATTTATTGGATACCTTTAGCAACCTTTTGGGCCGTCAATTGAATTATACATGATGACTCAAGTACGATTTATGAATTAATTTCTAATACTAAATCGTTCATATTGTATTTATTTTTGCGTCTCAACACTCTAAATATAATTGATGTCATCGTTTAATAGTGATCATTTGTGGTTTTATAGTTTTATATAGGATTGTTGAATCAGAATCCCCCATGTAAAAATTAGAAGTTGTGGATGTAAACAACTTTAAAGTTCATTCCTCTCTTATGGAGATGACAGTTTACTCATGTAGATAAGCTAGATGATTTCAATAGAACACCAATACTAAAAACTAATTTGGTGAAGGATTTTAAAAATATAACCTATGTCACATAAGATAATGATTAATGTGAAGAGGCATGCTAAGAGGATATGACACTAGAGGGCCGAGAGTGACAGGTGGACCATCCTATGAATTCACACACATCATCATATATATACTATGGTCCTATGGATTTTAATAGATTTATAACTCCAAAAAAACACATTGGAACCTTAGAAAAAGAAAATATGTGGTCAACTTGTCTGATATTCCTAAATCCATTTGGACAACTTGGGATAATACTTGATTCATTACTCTACTCCAAAATACCATGGTCATTTGATAACTCACAACAAAGATCATATTTAGATACTACCATGATCAGAGGATTTTCTAGAAGACCCCATCTCTTCCCATAGATCCATGATAAATGATAATCCTATGTAAATAAACTATAAAAAATCAAAATCACTCTACCATGTTATCAAATAGTTTGGTATTATCTGAGGATCCCTTTATTGTGAGTCAATGGGATTTCCCACCACTAGATAAGAACCACTACACTTCACGAGTTTGCCAACCAACCATGGTGAAAACAGATTGATTAGTCCCCATTATTATTTGATCACATACCTTACTGATTACCTAGAATCCATAGATACTTAATAATACATGGAATATAATCAATGGAATAAATATTATGAATGTGTTGGAAATATATACTCAGTACCATATTTTTTCATACATAACATCACCTATTTCAATAGTACAGGTGACCTAGAATTAATCCTTTACAATTTCACCTCTTAACATCACTCTATGATAATAACCCCATAGATGCAAGTGGTAGAAAAACTCCATTTCCTTAACCAAAATTTGAAGGGACCTAACTTTGTTTGGTATCGAAATATAGAATCGAGATACATCACTAGAATGTATTATTTTACGATTAAATTCATCAAAATCATCAGTACCACAATGTTCATGAAGAGTATAAACAAGAACTCCAAGTGAAATTCGTAAGAGAATAAACATTTCACCGACTTCATTACAATATGCAGTTGTTTGATGTGATCCCTAATTTCAAAATACCATAGGAATGTTTTTTGGTTTTTACAACCCGACCTAGGCTAACGCATCACCTATATTAGCCCTCTATTATGATCATTGGGTGTTCTTGATCCTTGTGGGAAGTAAACTAGTTTCTATGTATTAATAATTCTATTTGGGAATAGATTGACCCTTTAATGGTAATTTTTAACCAGTAGTGAAAACTACCAAAAATCCATCATGTACTATCACGACATTGGATATCAATGCATGGGGAAAAGTTGAATCCAAATGATGTAAGAAAAAGAAATGGTATACAAAAATAAAAATACATTCATAATTTCAAATTGAAATAAATATAGTTGATGTAAATAAAGTAATAAAAAGAAAAAGATAACTGAGCCTAAAATGTTTGTAAAACAACTGAATATATAATGGATTCTAGAAATCTCTAATATCCACCATGTTACCCATGGTAACTGACCACACCTATCATATAATTAAATTGACTAGTAAAAAATCCGGTTATCAACCATAATGGTGTGCACTAAACAATCCTATAATTGTGTCATTCAGTTTCATATACAATTATCTTTATATTTGTTATTATAAATTCTAGTTTTAATATAAATTATAAAATATTTTTTTCACATAAAATGAAAATTAAAACCAATTAGAAACAAATCATTTTAATGTATCCCAACCTCTAAATAAAATAATGGTCAGAATAAAACATTTTTTTAATTTTTCTATAAATTCAATGATTTAAAAATAGAACTTTTTATTAAAAGTATCATTTAAACCCATATAGTTAATTTATTTACAAAATAATTTTTCATTTAATTTGAACAAAAAACATTGCAATACATATTATGAATTGTTTTTAACGTAAAAAAATCACAATCAGATAATAGATCATCAAAAAGAGATACCATGCTCTCACAAAATCATAATAATTGTATACTTAACCAAGAATTGGTTCAATGATAATAAAACCGTGGTGATATAAACATGTTATATGAATGAACACCCTATTGTGTTATAAAATGTATATATTCATCATTTGAAAAACAATTAAAATCGAGTAACATGAACTTATAATAGTGACATGAATACCTAGAATGACCTTAAGATAATTTTTTTCTTGGTATTCCTATCATACAGGTGGACCCCTCAACCATCCCATGAGTTAGATCATATAACGAGAACAAAAAAAATACATGTTTTGAAATACCACATTTTTTACTCTAGGTAAAACGAATGCAAATTTTTTTTTCTTATCCAACTATCTGCATAATTTAATAAGAATCCCATCAAATATATAAATGTATGTGAATAAAAAAAAGTAAAAATATCAATAAAAATTTAATTTATGTCCGTTGTATGAAAATATGACCACCCCATACTCCCTTCCAAAAATAGCCATTTTCCAAATCACACATAAGAATTAATAATGATGTATCAATATTTAATATACCATAGAGGTCACAATAAATGTTATCACATCAATTATAAGTGGTAATGTTTATGTGATCTAATTTGATTGTAAAAAAAATATAAGTTCCTAGTTGAATTTGAAAAACAATACCAGGGTTGAAAAACATTTTATTATATTTAAAATATTAATTGATGTATTCCGTGAAAGAGAATAATCAAAAGATTCCATTAAATTAATTTATAACACATTATATTTAAATAAGTCCCATTTAATTTATTCAATTATACTATCAACCTATAGAAACAAATTTTAAATGGGTTTGACAGAAACATATTTTAAAAAAACCACCCCATTAAAATAATAAACCCCATTATTTGAAAATTTATTTGTGTTAAGATCTTATCCCCAAAAAACCTATTCCATTATTAAAACATATCCAGGTATTTTATAAAATACTTCTTAGATTCTGAACATTCTATAAAAATAATAATTAGAAATCCATAAAATTCACTTTTTATTCCTAGTGCTAAAACTGTTGGAAAATAAAATATAACACCAGTTTGAGTATATGATATTCTCTTAATTCATAATAAGGTAATTAGAAACTTTCTATAAATCTATTAAATTCGTTATGATGAAATTTCTTGGAAACTAAAAAATCATCCCAGATATAATGCATCATAAAACCTTTCCATAGATAAAAATTCCAAATAAAGGAAGGAATCAATATTTTAAAACCAAACCAAAATAATTGATTCATCTAGAACAATAATCCAAATGAAAATGGATGTTAATGTTTTTGAGTGAAGGATACTTAAAGGAATGTTTAATGTAGAGAAGTGGGGCAAATGTTAAGGAAATAATGATATGATTTCTTATCCAATTATACATGAAAATTGGGGATAGGGAGAATGAAATATAATAGAAAGGGAGGAGCCTATAGTGTGCTCCCAAGGTTTCCCAATTGAGGAGGGATTAGGAGAAATCCATTGGGCCATTAAAATTTATGTTATAAATCCTGGAATTTATCTTTTATGTGAAAATGGATTGCACGCTTGGTTAGACCACACGATATTCAAAATAATTCACTAACCATGTAAGTCGAACTGAATGAAAAATTGATTGTAAAATTTTATGTCTGTATTATTTTCCAAACCTTAAACCAAATATAATTATAATAGTATTTACTTATATAGTCGTGTCATAGTATCTCAAATAGATACCCATTAATGGGCACACCATATATGAAAATCCCACTTACAAAAAAGGAAACACATAGTTTCCATTAATTTTTTAAAATATAAGGATAAATTGTGATAAAAATATATAATTTTTTTTATAAATTCATATAAATAAATATACATTTCTTTATTAAAATATCATTATCGTATCCTGCAACCTCTGCAGGCTAAACATGAAACAAAGGTAAATTTAAATAATTTTCAAATTTTAACTCAGAACAACTGAATATATAAAAAAATTAATTTTCATTATAAAATAATAACCATTGACCTAGAACAGTGAAATTTGTGTTTCATAACTCTCCCCATCATCTAAAATTCTTACCATATAATTTTCTTGCTCAAAATAATATAATTTATGAAAAGCAAATTTCAATACCCAATTTCAAGAGGTGAGATGGTCATGGAAAACTCAAGATGTTTCAATGACCATAATATAATAAATAATATCAAATCAGTATGAATATATCAAAATCCCTATATTTTAATAAAATAACTCAGTAAAGAATTCAATTCAAAATAATCTAATACAAACTCAAAGGTGATAGTGCCCTAACATTGGTCTCCCCATTATTTAGTTATGATTCTAAATAGTGAGTTATAAGATAACAACATCCAATTGGATAGTTCAAATAATTAAAACTAATTCTACATGTCCATAAAGAAACCATAAAAATCCATTATCCTCAAGAAATATATTCAAATCCTGATGATCTCAACATTGGTTTACTCAATACCCTCACATCCACTGATATTAAAAACATGAATTAACCAACATCAAGAATCAACAATTAATAACAGGGTTTAATAATTAGGTCATGATACAGCATTAATGGGTAACAGAGTGGTCAAACAATAGTGCACTGGATCTCAATTATAATAAATGAATGCATATCAATCTACTGCCACCCCCAACTGGATTATCATCAACTGCCCCAAAAATTTACTTGTCTAAAAAAAGATGAATTTCATGAATATCCTTCACTACAAACATTTCATAACTCGAATAGACACATAGAGAACACCATGAAAATGATTCCTAACCATCTCAAAGAAACCCCACCCTTATAAGAGAAACCAAATGAATCCATTAAATAAGTTACCCAAAGAAACAAAAAAAATCTATAAAGTCATTTAATTTTTTTCCAAAATATATTATCTACCAAAATTACAATAATATTAATCATCAATTGGGTATGAATGAAATAGGATAAATAAAAAACAATGTGATTTGGAATTAAACCACTAGGACACACAGCGACACCACATGCAATGTTTTAGTATGAACCGAAAATAATAATGGAACAACCCCTAGAGATTATAACCCAACTTCTACTAAAGTCATTTTTGGAAGGAATAAACTGTCTCTACAAAAGACTCCATCCATACCATGTTTACAAAACCAAACCAAGTTGTCTTAATAAATGTGGGATGAACCAAAATGAAAAATTCACTACAACATTTCAAATACTCATGAAAATTTCCTTTCTAACTGCAAACCACACAAATGGGTCGAAAAACAAGGTTTAGGAACCAAAAAAAATTGACACATTGTAAAATGCATCACATAATTTAGAAAACCAATTTAAATCCGCCATTATCCTTCTATTGAGTAGTTAAAAATTTGAACACACACTGAGGGTCAAGGAAAAAACAAACCAGAATAATTTCTTTTCAAAAATCATATATTCCATTTAAATTTAATAACCTGACCTCTTTAAATTTTCCAATATTTTAAAACACTCTATAGGACTAAGAATACTCCCATAATTTTATTTTAAATTTTTTCTCTCTCGATAATATAATACATTTTATTAAAATTAATTTAAAAATTTACAAAAAAATATTTTTAATAACAAATAACTTTTTATTTATCTTAACAAGGTCAAACATATAGAATGAAAACTTTTTCTTGAAAAAAATTGACATTAAAACGAGGATCAAGAGCTATAATTTTTTTTTTAATAATTATCCCAAAATCCACCATTTTTTCACAAAATTAATTTCAAATCATGCATATAAGAATTATGTATTGAATGTAAGATCCACATGACTCATCTTATCATAAGTCCCATGTTGAATGATTTTTATATTATAATAACCACCCAAGAATGATTTATTAATTAAGGTGTGTAAAAGGGATTCTCATATATTCTTGACATTCCCACATCGTTAGATATGAAAAAATAAATTCATGAAACAATTTTAGAAATATTTACATGATAGAGTGGTCAGTCACATCCTTATTGATCAATTAATGCAATAAAACCTCAAACAACTTATCTATTTTATATTTTTTTCAAAAAATACACAATAAATCCAATAAAACTCATTAAATTCTAATGGTGTTAAAAAAATCACAACCCACAAGAAACCAAGATTAATAAAAACCATAAACAAAAACCAAAAATTCATAGTGATCCAAGAATCATAAAAACTATGGTAATCTAAAGAATATTGATTAATTTAATTACAAATCTCAATGAAAATCCTAACCATATCCTACCATGACACACTAAAAATATCATGTGCGGGTTCTAAGAACCTAGTCCCTATTTATGAAACCTATCATTTGAAAAATTCTGTAAAGAACTACCTCAGACTGACCCATTATATCACATGGTATGACCCACCACTATGCCTAGATAGATTTCCCAATCCCCATGGATAAGTAATAAGTCCATGTATATCAGGATCATACACTTGGGAGTAGTTTCTCCAATTAATAATAATATAAAACTAGTAGACAAAACTACTAATAATATTGAACGACCTATCCTTGTGTTGGGTGTAAATTAATATGAAATAGGTAGGAATCAAATTATAATACAATTAAACAATGATTAGTGAAATATGAATCCTTCTAAAATAGACATCTACTAGATTAAAATTATATAAACACATGAATACAAAAAAATAAACCAAGATCAATAGGATGTTACAACTATCCATAATAAATTTGAACGCAAAATACTCTAGCATCGATTGGAAGATCCAAATTCATTCAACATATCCCACTAATCTATTAAAATATTATATAAATATCCTAGAAACTACAATCATGAACATGAAAAATTACATGAAATATGAGAACTCCATACACTTAGAGATTTATGTGTTGTTTTAATTAAATATTCCTAGTATGATCTCATCTTGGAGTATATTAACAAATTCATAAATTCATGTTAGAATATAAATTATATAATAGAATAATAATAATTAAAGATGAACCACACCAAATAAAATATCATAATAACCTTTTTTAATTATCCACCAATCTAAAAAATCATCAGTGGCCAAACATATTAGAAAATAATTTTCTTTAATATTTTTTATAAATTACATCCACATTTTATCAATGTATTTCTTCAAAACCATATCTAATATATATATATATATGAATCCAATTTATTTTCAATTGAAACTATAAATTCTAAGATATTTTAAGAATCATTTTGAATGATAAAAAATAATTAAAATCAGGTGGAACAAATTTGAAACTGTGAACTACGATATCAACATACCACAAAACAATTCCACTGAGCATTGGGTAAATACAATAAAACCAAGGGAATAAAAATGGAGTATTGGATTACATCATCCATTATATCCTAACAGGGATCATGGTTTCTTAGGAAACTGCCTTGTACACATGTAATGTGGAACTGAATTAGAAACTAAAATTCCAATGTTATCCTAAACAAATAGGTCCATTCGAATAGTCCCATCAGAACAATCATGACCTAAATGGCAAAAGGATCCCTAAAATATAATGGGAATAACAATTTGGGACTTCTCAACTCCCATATTTATAACTATCCCCGGTACCCATGAAAAATATAAGTCTTAACATAACAATGTTACACTTACATACCTAGTAATCCCATGAAATCAATAAATTTATTTGAGATAATAAAATAGTGTACAAGATCATAACATATATTTTATTCATGTATTTTAATATATCCAAAGATCACCACCTACTCAATTATAATGAAGTACCCATTCCTAATTCACATATATTCATCAATAAATATGTGAAAATATGAAAAATCCAATAACAATTCACAATCAATGATAACAAATCAATTAAAAGTTCCATAATTAAGGTATTATTATGTTCTCAAAAAAATTTATTTAAATTTTTTAAATAGAATTCTCAAAAGTTTAATGATATTCAAATAAATGTCATAACATTTAAAATATTTTTTAACAATCTATGAAGTAATTTTAAAAATATCATTATTGAAAATTAATTTTCAATCAGTTAATTTTCTTTCAA
The DNA here is from genome assembly GCA_963277665.1 of Viscum album. NCBI lineage: Eukaryota > Viridiplantae > Streptophyta > Magnoliopsida > Santalales > Viscaceae > Viscum > Viscum album. Next base: position 399,403,250 of record OY728145.1, read on the forward strand.
TTATCCTTAATGAATTCAAATAATATAAAATGATGTAAAAAATATTTTTATATGTTTTTGACTAACCGCTTTTGGAAAAAGTATCCCTCTAAAATATTGAACCATATTCTATAAAAATATATCAGTTCCCTAAACCCTTTCTAGGAACCCTGATTCCTTTCATAAAATCCATCATAGGATTTTATAGGACACATCACATTCATAAAATTTTCATGGGAAATAATATTTATAGAGCCATATAAATACAACTTTTATGAAATTTACTAAAATAAATAGGAGAAAAATTTAGGCCCTATATAGTTATATATGAAAATATTAATTAAAAAAAATTGATACATTCAAATAATTTATAACACAAATTTCAAGGTAAATTAATAGAAACACCCATATCACCCAAGTGAGTGTGTATAACAACACATAGATTATGAAAGTAAACAACCATCCAAAGAAGGAAACATAATATATATAATGTAAAAATCAGAACCTCAATATTTGACACATATATAACCTTAATTCAAAAACCAATTATTGTTAATGTTTGTGATAGATTTAAAATTAAGGGTTGAGGGTAGGGGGATAATAGAGAAAGAGTATTATTAATGAATAAAGATCTATCATAAGGAAAACCACTTAAGAAATGGGATATAGAGATAATAAAAAGTGTATGATCTTAATATACATTCCCAAGGATAGACTACTAAGGTGATGAAAGGATTAAGGCCTTTGGGATTTAAAATTTATTATTGTAGACTTAGAATTTATTGTATAAGTAAAAATGATACCTCAAATGATCAGGATACATGTTTTCCTATACTATGTTCCAGAAATTTTGTAAAATTTTGATGATCCATGGGAAATCAAATGGTTTTTGAACATATTATACAAATTGATTTTCCAAACTATTGAATCCAATTAATAAAAACTATGGATAAGTCACATAATCACATTCAAAATTTCCCCTAACATTTAGAAGGTCATGTTTCAATACCTAAAGACAAAAACGAATGACACATTTTCCTCTAAATTTCATATGTTTTATACTCTATTATACTATATCATTTCATAAAAAATCATATATAAAAGGACACATAATTTTTCTTGTTCAAAGGTCATCATGTGAGTTTATCCAACCCATCTATGAAAATAATGACCCAGAGGAAAATTTTCAGTATTTTTAAATTTCAAATAGGGACTTATAAATAAACTCAAAGATATCATAAAATATTATCTTAATAAAAAAATGAAATTAGGGTGTAATATTGAGTATTTTTTTTGGAGAATTCCATACATGATCTAGTCTGAAACCTCATATATATGAATTATCCTAATGTATTCTTGGAATTATCTTAGAGTGGTAAGTTACTAGAGGTTGAAAAAATAAAGATAAAGTAGTGTCCTCATACTACACCTCCCACACTCATTCAAAATCCTAGTAGAGTAAAAAAAATTATTTTTATTGTTAACATAAACCTATATTTTATTTATCCTTATGTATCCCCACAGAACATGAATAATCATACACTGAAGAATACATATAGTATTTCATAGGTACCCCATTAGAGAAACATAGCTAGATACTTCAAAAAATATATGAAAATGATATAATACTTAATGTGTTAGTAATTACATATCTTATTTATAAATTTCATAGATAATAACTTTCTCATGATTCCATGAATTAAGAATCAATATTATCCAGAGTTGAAGAACCATCCCAACAGATTCCCCTTCCATAAATTCCTTAGACACACCATCAATAAGTATTATTTCTGTATAGAATAAATATAAGACATAGAAGATCATGGTATATTATAACTGGGTTATCTTGTGGGGCATGTCACATGGACCAACCAAACCCTCATTTATACATAGGATTTCAGGGAATGGAAATATTTCATTGACTGAGGTAGAAGAAGATATATGAATGGTTAGATCATATGTCCATATCTGAATCCAATTGAATCATTCATGAATGGTTGAATCTATCAAAAACCTCCTTAACTATAACATCATCTCCATAAATTATATTAAATTCACAACAATATAAATATTGATCTATACTGAGTAAACATTTCAAGGTTAACTAAGAGTGTCTGGAGGTTCCAAAATGTGGTGTTCACTATCATTTAATTAATTCCAATGATATTGGAAAGATATTACTTGAACAATTATTCTGGAATAATCTGATGAAAAGGAGGAGTAAAAATCTACCATGAATGTAATTATGTTTGTAGACTATTATGATAAACATGGTAGTGAAGAAAAATTTTAATATCCTTTAGTAATCTCTCATAAATTCCACTAATTCAAATATAAAATATCGTCTAGCAAGAAATATATTGAGGGAGTTATCTGAAAAAAAATTCAATAATTATATAAGAGCAAAAGAAAAGATATTCCCTAATATCCACAATTAAATCACTTGATGATAGCATCCGGTAGTGATACTCCATATCCTTATCAGTTGGTTGAATATTTTGATCAGCAAAAGTCATTAAAAAATTCACGATTCACTATTTTAATACACCCTCATAGAAATTTCTTAAACGAAATTATTATTATAAATTAAAAATTTCATAATAATGTCTTATTAAAATTTTATTAAATTTAATGAAATTATTATATTGTGGGTGGAGGAGATTTGAGATTCTATAATAAAATTCATGAAAAATGGATCGAACCACATTAAATACAATGAACATATGTCCACTAAATTTAAATTTATGAAAACTACTATAATACATCTTAGTTTTAATTTTGTGGGTCGATCCATGAAAATATGTAATAAAATTATATATAATATATAAAATCTAAATTTTTACTTTTTCTATCACAAAATGTTTAATTATATGATGTAATATAGACTATTCACAATCACGAGGTTAGTAATATAATTTTTTTGTATCTCAAGTTATAGACCTCCAATTGCATCATAATTTTGGGATGATTTATTCATTAGGTTGGGAAACAAATATTTTAATAAGTATGATAGGACTATCTAATCACACAAATAATGGTTCCATGTGGTATTTTGAAAATATGGTTCTCAAACCACATTCTAACTTGTATATAGATTTTCCCCTTGGGAACCCCATTATTATATTGAACCATGTGGGGAAACACTGTATTTTTAGATATTTCAGTGGGTAAACATAATTTTGATTGATTTTTGGATCTCCCTAGGTGATGTGAAATGAAGAAGGAGCTATAATAGTATCTCATCATTCTATTCCCAATAAGATGAAGGGTGGTCCATCATTTTATGACAGATGCAGAAATTTAGAGGATGTTTTTGAATTTTTTTCCTATCTCATTTTTTAAACCATTATTTGCGATTTATATTACAATTGTTATTCTTAGAATATTGTTTTGGGTTTTATTAATTTATCCCTCTTTAATTCTCAACATATTTACATGTAATTTTATAATAGGATCACGAGTTCATATAATTAGACTACATAATCCAAATGTTTCTCTAAAAATTAATTGATACATAATATCTATTTTCTCTCATTCATTAGTTGAAAAAGACACTAACCTTAAAAATAAACTTTCAATCAATGTTTAGTTCTAACTGTATCATTCTGTAAGGAATAGAGGTAATTCCTGATCTTCTTTACCCTTAACAAAATAACCTCATTAAACAAAATTTTAATTTTAGAACATTGTAATTTCTATTATGTGTTGGAAATCATCCATGTTAATTTTTTCACAGACCTCATAAAAACAAATTATTTTCCTAAAACTATTTCCTCAACAATGTTTCTCTTTGTTATTATACATTGTTTTTATTTTTTTAGAAAAAAATTAAATATTATGAATTTATACGTCTAATGTTATTTTAGATATTACATGTTGATATATCAATACATTTATATATAATATAATATCATATAAATTTTAGGTGTCATGATAGAACTTCCTAAAAATTCATCATTTTGAGGGAGCACTAAATATTAGATAGCGTATTTGGGATACATTAACTGTGTATTATAAAAATATATTCTTTTTTTCTTTTAACACATGTTTTTATGTTCTAGAAAAATTTATTTATAGTTCTTAATAATTAAATTTTCTTATTGATGTGAACTGACTCCTTTATAACTCGACCCGATGAAAATATTATATCATCGACATTGAGACAAACAATGTGATCCATTAATATCAGATTAAAAACCTTCACCAATCCTATAAAATAAGCATAGTCTGAAAAACAAAATTCAACTAAAATTATAATAGATATCACATCATGAAATACCAGAACATTAACGAAAATGACATCCCATATTATTTAAATTATACCTATACAAAATCAAATTCAAGGTTAAAATATAATCATTTAATATAGAACTATTCTAATATTCTTATTTCATAAATTCCTTGGATTTAATTTTGGGAAACCCTATAATTTCATAAAATATTTTAATACCATGTGTTTAGTCATAAAACCATTAAATGTTTTCGAATAAGAAGTAAAACACTAGGATATTATATTCTCTTTAGATGAAATTATAATGTACTAGTTGTACTATGATAAAACACCAATTATTGTTTAGGAAGTCATAGAATTCCATTTTCTTGAGAATATATCTCATTAATTAATACTACTAATATATAAATGAAATTATCATAAGAACATAATCTAATTGTGAAACACCTCATGAATAATTTGAATGTTTAAAAAAAGTTTCACAATATTTTCACACCATCAAATACGTTATCATCATTTTATACTAAAATTTAATTATGTTTTAATTTTTATTGATCATAATATCATTGATGTTGTAGAAGGTGGTCTCCTACTGGAAAAGACATCAATTTTTATATGGAGCATCATTGAAACGATAGAGAAAAACATGCATCAGTTCAGTTTGAGGTCTAATGTACCAACCAGTAGATTCCATATGTTTTAGGGTCCTAATTTATGATATAGTTGGTAGAGTATTAGTGGAAAAGATTATGATATCTATATTTTCCCATATTGATAACAAAATGAAAAATACGCAGCTATATGGCTTTAGGTCTAATGTATATATTTGATGAATCTATGAGGTGAAAAGTATTTCTTTCGTGGAAAATGAAGAAATGAGATTTCAAGAAGTAAGTACCCTACTCGGAAATCATTCTCCATCGAAAGGAAAATCCCAACCTGCACCTCTAATCCAACGTTGAATAATGTAGCCAACAACCACTACTCCTTCCAATGTAAAACATTCTGAGTGCCTTCTAAGAAATGTAATAAAATTATATCAGGATTCCTATATAACCAACATATCATGATAGAAATGTACTACCCACCCAACACTAGATGGAATTATAATCAAGACTAGAGGAACGTGGATTTTGAAATTAAAACTCAACTATCATGGAACTTCCAAAGAAAGTTGTTCAATATCTACCACTATCCAAAAATACCAAACCATAATATACTTTATTCTAACAACACCACCAAAATCTGAACCAAGCATTGAATATATGATAAATAAAATTTCAAATAAATACCATCAACTCCAAAAAAACACTAAATCAATTATTCATGAATTCTAGAGTCACGTGGGAAAAGTGGATAACACCATTGATGAGATAAATATAGAAGGTTATGAGAAACTCCCTTCTAAATAATTTATCATTCCACAAGAAAATTATAATGCATTATCTATTACAATTTTTAAAAGTAATGATTTATCTACTACGAATATTTCTAGTAGTGATAGATAATACCACTTGGAAAGAACCACTATTAAATAAATCCTTCTAATTATTTAAAATATTCAAATGAAATTAAACGAAATTAATATTGTAAAAAAGTGGTATATAATCCCATATCAAATTATATGTCCCTATTATTTTTTCCCATAGAATAAAACCCTCTATGAAATATGTTGAAAATTAAATTAATTATAAAATTATTGATATATTTAATATTTTACTAGTTAATATCAAAATTATTAATATTGTGAGAAAATTATGTGATACATGAAATTTATTAAACAATAGTGTACGTTCCACTAGTGAAATTGAGGGGATAATATATTATTATTGGGGATAAATGATTTAGTGTTTACTAAATAAACATTACTAACTATGTGAAATGTTCTATGACGCTTATATATTCAAGGAACCATGTAGAAGTGCTATTTTTCCACAAAAAATCTTTCTCTTGGTGCTTCAAATAATTTGATTCCTAACTCTATTTTATATACTTTTAATGATGGATAAATTAATCCCATATAAATCACTATTTAAAAGGAAAACTCGTGTATGATACACCAATTCACTGTATCAGAGGATGTTTCAATGAATGTGATTAATTTTTTGTTCCCCATGAACTAATATTTACTTTAAATAGAGTATACTAAAATATAAGAAGACACACTATTATTTCATGGTAGTAAATTTCTAAAAAAACAATAATAAATGTAACTAATGATATCATATCAATGGAATTATATGTTAAATATTTTAATTTTAGAATTTTAGATACAATGATACAAACATCAAAGTATATGTTAGGTTCAAAAGGATAGATACCCTGATAGGGGGGAATCAGGGTATGACAGATTCAGACCATTTCCCTTCAGGATATTGTTTCATTATTAAAAAAAACTATATCCTCTCTCCTTCTCATTGTAGAGTATAGAAAAAATTAATATCAAGAACATGACATTAAAATTTTAATTTGTTAACCCTTATTAGGAAACCTCTGCGGAGAATACACTATCAATGTGCAGATTGACCAAATCCACTACAAGCGCACTGCTATTTACAATGATTGGAGTGAACAAAATATCCCACCTTTTTTACAACAAATCACAATTCCAAAGATCACTACTCTCTCAACTGAAGTGTGATCACTATTTCTTTAGAATATCCATTCACATTTTTGAGACTTGTATGTCCCTTTATTATCCATAATTAATTCATCCTCCACTGTATGTAGATTCTCTATTGATTTTACACTTTCATCCACTAATGAATTCAACTTTACTGCAATATTAATGTTCGATGTCAAAATTTTATGAAACCCATACTGAATATTGAATTAAACTATAATTCCTTGCACTAAATATTCGTACCTTGTCGTGAAACACCCCTTGGGCGCAAATTCAATCTTATTCACAACTCCAATCCTATGCACAACTTTCATAGATTCTGCACAACTCAAAATCCTTTGCACAACTCCTATTGCTTAAAAAAAGTATGTGGTCTGGAGCTCAGATTCTCTATAAGTGTTGAGATGATTCTAATGTGGGGGGGGGGGGTGGGGGTCACCTCATAGTTATAGGAATCACCGATCCCATCACGAAATACTCAACATGTCACACAATATCCACTTCAAGGATATAAAAACCTATTTGATGTCGCATTTGGCACACAAGTTTTTTTTGTGCAACCTCATCCTTCATGAAACTCGATATCATTCACACACTTCATAACTTTTCTATGTATCTTTGTTTTGATCCCGAAACATTACTTTCACACAAGTTCCCATATCATCTTTAATCTTACGGGAAACATCGTTTTCCAAAAATCACATATCTATATATTCTCGATTTTGAGGCCCAAAATTTTTGCAAACATTAGAAAATGGAACCACCTTATATCTGTTATTTTTGTACCACCTCCAGTTCATACATTCCCTTGTTATGGTTCTTTTTCATCATAGTTTGTCAAAAATATCTATATAACTCAATAACTCACTATGGAAACCATCTTTGCAACAAACAAACCCTCTTTGTCAAAAAACATAATCACATAAAATATGAGTCAATGTCATATTATGGTATTTTTTCCAAAAATAATAACTCTATATGCATATTTAACATGATTGATGTTCTCCCTATCGATTCTAGTATTCAAAATTCATTTTCAAATCAATCTAATATTTTTCATCTCACCATGATAATTTTTGTAATGATTTGTCAATAATTATTTTTATTGATGTTGAAAAATTCCAAATATATATATGTGTGTGTGTGTGTGTGTGTGTGTGTTAATGATTTTCTATGTAATTAGAGTTTTGAAACCATATTTGATTCTAAAGTGGTCATCGATATTTGATTTCACACTGATGATAGGAAATGTGATCTCACATACAGTGTACCTAAGACTCTTCCCAACAAAATAAATACCTACTTTTGTCAATACACCTTATCTTCTATTGAAACCACTTACATGTAACCTAAGATATACATTACATAGTGTATTGACCAATTAAATTCTATTATTTAAAATAATGTATACCTTGATAAGAAAATTAAAATTATTTAAAATTTTAGAGGGTAAAAATTTGATTGGATGAAAATTATATGATATATTTAGTCTTAGACGATCAATATGATTTCATGTAAATCTACTTGAAGATGATAGTAAAATGGTAATGAGAAAACAATGTAAACTAAAATACACCCTCATTTATGTTTTCAATTAGGCTAACGGATAACAATTAAGGGATATAATTATATATACTATTTATAAACATTAATGTGTAAGTCCAAAAAAGAGTGTCTCTAAGAAAACATGTATTATTGTCTTTCATAATTAGCATAAATAATTGGTTCACATAATAGTGAAAAATGGAAAAATAATATATATAGATTTCTGTAATCTTTAACATTTCACATAATAGGATGATATCCCATTATCATTTATTTAAAAAAATTAGAATGTTTATTGGGTAAGTTTCCTTACAATCACCTTAATGGATTTACTATGTTTCATTAGATAAATTACTCCCATGACGATTAGGAAAAGGCCGCATCTATATGCCCATTTAATATAAGTTTATATGAGATAATTTTATTCAAAATGTGTAATTATTCAAGTACATTATATCATTATATTGTAATTATCTTCTCAAAAACACCTACATAATTTCATTGAAGAATTTTAGGTTGATTTCATTATTTAAGATTAATCCTTGGATGAATGTTTGAATAATCACAATTTTTTAATTAAATGGTGCGTAGAAAATAATAGTGTTTTAAATAATTAAAATTATAAATTTATGATGGAATGAGTATTTTTATGGGTCGTGTTGTTTCTATATAGTGTATCCAATTGATAATTGAAACATTGATTTCATTTATTTATTAGCCCAATAAAATGTTTTGGGTAGAGTGCATTCAGTTTTGGGATATACTATATTGCACAGTTGGTTTCTGTGAAAACATTTTTCATAATATATTTTCTTTATCCAATATTTAGAAAAAATATGTTAACATTATTTTGTTATGATGAGTGAAAAATGAATTTAATTAATTAAACGAATTTCACCACTAATCAAGTAGCCACCATGGTGGGATTATCCGTAAAGAATAATGTGTGACTCCTCCAACAATGGTGTTGGGATATTCCTTTCATAATGCATTAATCACACCTTCCATTAAATTTATTATCAATCATGTATTCTAAACCTAGAACAATAAATAAAAATTGAAAAATAATTTCATATAATAATGATATAATTTTATAGATATAATGAATATCTTCATTGGTATGATGTATTGGTTTTTTTACCCTTCTAATATTAAATATATTTGTTCATGATGTTTGATGTAAAACCACATCATATTCATTTGATGATCCATATTTCGGATTTTGTTCTCATAATATAATACAAATTTGTATAAAATTGGATTGTTTTTTTATCATATTAGACACATCTCCCTGGACATAAGCATTATCTATTATAATAATTCACTAATTTTGTAAATCATCTTTATTGTGAATTTGAATATTATTCATGATAACATCCCATGGATTTATGAATTAATGAAGTTTTTTGTTACCTTAATTGAACCATCTGTATTCTAGAAATACAAGCTGGATAGGATAAGGAGTGAATCTAGTTATTAAATTTCATATTTCCTCAGTGTGTGGAAAATCTTTAATAACTACATAATATTATGAGGTATACACATCATTGATTTTTCATCCATAGTCATATTCTAATACAGTATTTCATGTGGTGGACTTTCTCAATATTCCCTAATGTAATATATAAAAATAGAAATGTTATAGACTTTTTAGATAATCATTTTTGAAGATATTCATCAGTTTTGCAGGTCATGTGTATAAATAAAATTTACTAGAAATATGTCTAACTAGACTGTGATTCCCCAATAAACCATTCTTATTAGTGACATGTTTTAGGTTTACGGTAATTACATATTGGGATCATTCCATAGTTCATTTGGATTTTTTTTATAATCTTCTTGATGTCGATTATATTTCGAAATGGGTCAAATTAATGGAATCCTAGGTCATGGAATCCAAAATGGATTTTTGTATTTTTTAGATCAAAACTATTTTGAGGTTTCAAATTTCTTATTGTTTATCAATAGTGACTAGGGTTCCCATATATATAATCACATTTTGATTACCTTGATATTAAATTAAGAGGACATACATATATTACCCTCGTTATATCAAAATAATACAATTGGAAAAGTTGATATTTCAAATCTGGATGTTATTAAAAACATGTAAGAAAACATACAACCCAATAGTACATATTGTAGTATGCACTATGATGAGGCACTATGTAAAATCTATATAGACTGTAACAAACCCATAATAATTTCTCCTTTGTTTTTTCATCTCTACAAAAGATTTACCTCCTCGTAGAGGTAGAGAAACATGATTGTTGGGATTTTTAATTATGTAACATGAATAACTCATATATAGGTGGACATAGGAAATTATAGATTCTAGGGTTGAAGGAAATGAAATGTGACTGAAATGTTAACCCTAGGATCTATAAAGAGGAAATCAATGTAACCCATGAACTCCTCATTTTTCATTTCCAATTGAAAATTGTGCATGAGTTCCTCATTTACATTTAAATAATGCACATCAAACATGTTAAACGTCATTCTTCATAGTTCGGACTGCACCCTAGGACAAATTCTTATCATTTCATGGTTTTTAGGTAAAAATGAGAAAAACCAATAGGGATCCACTATAAATGGATAGTGGTTAAATCACATCCATAAAATCAATATATAGTCCTTGATAGAAACATTCCACCTTCAAAAATCAATCGATTACTAACACCCACTGGGATCGGTCCTTATTTTACACATTTACATTAAATTAAATAAATATTCAATAAATTATAGATTCAGGGGGGGTAATTTATTAATTTGGATAATAATTTTATTATTATTTGTTTTTTACCTCTATTATTATTATTTTTTTCTCTAGAATATACATATGAAATATGCATTTCATCATTAAATGTATTTAAAATACATATAGAATTACCGTTTTAAAAACTGTTTAAATATTTAGAATTAATTTATTTCAATGATGGAATGCGATTTTAAGAATGAATTTAACATTAATGGTTGATTTAAGTATAATTATTTATCTTCCAATGAGATAATCAATTTTATCTCCATAAAACCTTTGAGTTTTTATATTTCTATATTAGGATTTAAAAAGAAATTCATTTCATTTAATATATAGAAAAATATTTTCTATAAACTATGACATATTAATATTTATTTAAAAAACAAGGTTTATCTAAGTCAAAATAATAGTAGTCATATTTCTAGAATAATTTCCCATAAGTTCATTACATATTTTAACATTATCACTACTACACTAGATTTAATAACTCATGAGTAACTAGTTTATGACTATTAAAAACCCATAAAAATATTAAAAAATAACTAAATAATAATATATTAATAATAATATGTATAATACTTGTGGATAATTAAGTCTAGAGGTTATGTTTTGACAACTAGGAATTCTTAATTTAGTGTGTTATAAAATTTAAATGAAAAATATATAGGGAAAGATAATTAGAATGAATTAAATAAGTAAATTGTTTTTAAATGACTAATATATACATGATAAAAACTGATAATATTTAAAAGAAATTGTTGTCACACAAAAAAATAAGGATTAATTTCATGAATGGATTTCAAATTCCAATATAAATGTATTGTCATGAATCATATTGACATTTATTTTGATAATTTTAATGAGTTTTTCCATAACATTCCTACTGTGATTTACATGTTGGTGTGTCTCTTTATTTAGTTTTAATTTTTCTATAATATAATTAATTATTAATTATAAATATACGTAAACTCAGTAATATCATCATCTATCATTTTCTAAAATATGAAATTTCCTTGGGAGTTTTGATATTTTTTCGTAGGATTGTGATATTCATACGATTAACAATTTTATTTCACAATATTATAGTGTTTTAAAAACTATAATTATATTATAAATTTAAAATATAATAATAATTTATAATCCCAATTTGATTAAATTAATTAATTATAAAAACTATTAAAATGGATAATATTTTTTTTTTCATTGTTGGTTGATGTTATTTCAGCGCCTATGATCATATTCAAGGAAAACTGCCTAATGAAATAAAATCTCAAGAACATATGTTGACTAAATTATATATTATGGAAACTATATCACTCATATTGAGCATAAATTTTTTGTCTGAATCATTAAATTTTTGGGTGACAATCCTATAGAATATCATGAAACCATGTTTTAATATGTGGTGTCCCATAATATTAAATCATTGAATGAAATATAGACTATTCATAATCATGAACTAATTCTATTATTTTTTTCATATATAGATTTATATACTAACAATTATATAAAAATTGTTTTTGGATAAATTCAGGAGGTGTAAACACATGAATATTTGTAAAAATTAATATAAGACTATATGTATCCCAAATCCAAATTTTTTGTGTCATTAAAAAAAGCATTCCCTAAACAAATTATAATTTAAAAAAAATTAAACTTCGAGTTCTCCATGTTTTTCATATTCAGTGGGTTAAACCTAATAATTTAGAGATTATAATGGGTTACATTACTCAGTAGATAAATTTTGGAACTCTCTATCCTCATAGGTAGATTAAAAATGAAGAATGTAAACTGCTCAAGATACATCAACCTCTTAATATTGAATTAAGTGGAAGGATATCATTAAGAAAGCTCTAAAAACTAAAAGAGGGTATTAGAATTTTTTTTCAACTTATGGTTATTTAGTTTATGTTTAAAAAATTATTTTCTAGTTTTATCATAACATGTTTTTTTTTCTAAAACAATTTTTGGGTATTATTTAATGAGAAAATTTTTAACTCATATCCAATTCGAGTTAGATTTTATGTTTTAATAATTTTTTTATATTTAGAATATAGAAGAATTCTTTTTATCTCACCTATATATAAGATCATAGTATTTTTTTCATATCTCCAATTCCTTTATTATGTTCCAAAAGAGGAAAAAGTCATCGTTTTGTAACGGGTTTGTTTTAAATGAACCATTATAATGGTAAAAATGGTGGATCAAGATCCTTATAAACATCAATAAAATATTTTCATTAAATGAAATGATATTTCTAAGACTATGAAAATTCCATTATGTTGAGTAATCTTATAATGCTCAGCTACTTCGAATCTGAAAAGAAGTTAAAAAAATTATTTTCTCAACACATGTTTTCTTTCTTAATCCATATTTAATTTTTTTGAAACATGTATATATGTTTTGTTTATTTCTAATAAACATATCAATAAAACACACATTTATCCTCTAATTCCCCTTTAGAGATTACCACATAGTTTTCATAGAGTTTATTTAATATTTTAAATCTAAACCAATTTGATGTGCTAAGAAAAAATTTGTAGGAAAGAAAATCAACATCCAATACCACCAAATCAATAATAGGAATAAATGGATGCTAAATAGGAAAAATAGAGCCATCTAGCGGGGATCTACATTATTATTTTCAAAGAATACACATTGATGGATGGAAGATGCCCCTAGTCGGGAAGTATGGGATTCCTAAGCACTAGGCTGGTATCCCAACCTCACTCCAAATTCCTGATGCACTATGTTTGTAAAAGGAGTTTCATGTGTCCAAAATTTGGCTTTTAATATCCCCCCATAATTTGAAACCAAAGTGGATATCACTGTAACCTATCTTGGTAAGTGTAACACCCCAAGATTTAATAGTGTGGTATTTCTTCAAAATAATTAAATAACTCGCACTACACGCAACACCGAGTTCAAGCGCACCATGAATTACCAAACAAGCCATTAAAAAGAGGTTATGAATAGTATTAACTAAATTTTAACCTAATATATCCTTATAATTTTAGAATCCATATTATGAGTTTCATAGACATAATGTAAGAACAAATTCATTTTCAGTATTGCACTTTTACCAACTTTTAATAGTGAACCATTTTTAAATACAATATTTTAAACTTTTTGACAAAATGGGGACATCAGAAATTTAAAATTAAACATCCCATGCTTCCACAGTATGCTTTCCTTTGAATAATATAGTAGTGTGTGTTGTACGCAACTTCATGTTCTAACACACACCACAACCTATTAAACTAGACGTTATGAATAGTAATATCTACTTTTTGAAATTTTATCTCTCAAAATGGACTTCATTTTTGGATTCATAGTATCGAATTTATCCTAAGGTGAAATTTTGGTACTTTTCGGATAACTTTAATATTTTGATGAATAGTGAAAATTACTAAATTTTAATTTTAAAAAACTTTTTTAATCAAAATAATTAATAGTGATAAATTATTAATTTGAGTGGTTTTAAAGTATATTTAGAATATATGTTTTACCATTTAATACAATTTTGGTCATTGGAAATAATTTCAAAATTAAACCGAACATAAAGAAGTATCAATCTTTTGATAGTTATTATATTTTAAAAACACGCTTTTTGTTTTAACAGCGGAAATTAATTTTAAATTAATTTCTGCCACTTCTGTGTTTTGAATTTGTAAAAATGGATTCCATTTTTGGATTCAGGATGTTCATATTGTGTGAATAGGTAACTTTTATTTTTATACATTTTGAATAATTACTGCGGTAAATATTTTATTTACCACGGTTAAGTGTAAATCCGGTAAATAAGGGTTACAAAATAATATTATAATAATACTAAATTACCCCAAAACGTGTCCTAGCCTTATTGGTTGATACACATTGGACGATAGGTATATTTGGGTAGATTTTGGGACCCCATGGAGCCACTTGTAGGTGACAGGGACACTTTATTTTAATTAAGTTAAAATGAATACAAAAATGACACAAGCATATATATTTTAGCAAAACAATTTTTACATAGGGTTATATATTTTGGATTTTCGACTATAAATATTAATTAGAAAGATAAAAATATTTCCTACATAATTACTTTTTATTTATAATTTTTAAAAATTATATAATTTAATTTATTTATGACACAATGATGATGCAGTAATTACCATAATAGTGAAAAATTAAAATAATTGATATTATAAAAACCCAAATAAATATAATTTGAGAATTTTATTGAATTAAACTAATTTTATAGGTTAATATGACATATTAGGATTGATTTAATTAACTTTTTTCGAAGTAATCATTCTGTTATGAGTTTTAGAAAAGTCAACTATTGAATAGTGTCAAAATTAACATAAAAACGTTTTTAAAACAAATATTATATTATTAATTGATATTAAATTCATAAAAATCTAAGGTTCGGTCAAGAGACTTATATCATGATAGGTGTATCATTAATGGACCGCTTGGGGGTCTCTTGGATGTATATGGTATGTTTGTTAACCATATAATATAAAAATACAAAGAGACTTTTTAAAAGTGAAACTAATTAACTTAGAGTTAATACTTAAAGATAAGGTTAATATAAGTACCCAAACCTGTATAAATTCTATTGGTTGAGTGGTTTTTGACCCACCCCCACCTTAAAATTTAAATAATATACTTTGGAGCCATTATAAACCGAATATGAATTTATTATAAATTAATATTTCTAGATTTTCCAAAGGTTCACCTCACCCCTCTTATATAAGGGCACTACTCCTTCTCATTTATTCACACCTTAAAAGCCTTTTGGTTCAGCCAAAATCTACCCAAATACTCTCCCAACATCCCTCAATACAACCTATATTCCTTATGATGATCAAAAATCCAACCTAAAAAGCCCTTTTGAACAAATCAAAAGCAAGAACCTGAAGAATAGGTAATGATTTCACCACCTTTTTCCAAGTTCCTTTCTTCTTCCACTTATTCTCCTTTTGTTTTTACCATTCTAAAATAATAACTCCAGTACAATATATATACTGGGATGTTATTATAAATATGGTACCACCATATTCAATATTCTATCCACCCTTTTAATAACATGTCACCATACGTGCGTACGTACGGCTTACCGTCTCCACGTTGTGGTGTAATTGTTATTTAATATATTATTATTTGGATGGGTATAATAATGATTTGTAACTAATGTAAATAATAAATATAACATGATAATGATTCTGTATATATGATATACCATCCAATTATATATTATTTTAATATCAAAATAATGATATTATCGCTCGTGCGTACGTACGGACTACCGTCTCCACGAACGTGATGAGATTCATTCTCCAGCGTATCCATTCAAGTGTAATTCTCATTTAAAAATTAATAATAGTATATAAGGACTTGATATCATTCTGGATATATTTAATATACATCCTATCCATTACACACATGGCTTACGTAACAATACATATAAAAGAAAACGAGTAAGTTAACACCCGAAACGACAATAATTCTAAGATATTATTAACAAAGCAATGTTAAAAGATCATATATGATATCATATTAATGTATATGATTATTTAATAATTTAATAACAATTATTTCACCATTATTTTAACACCCCAAGATTTTATGAAAAAATATTCTTTTAATTTCATTAATGTCTTGTGTTGTATGTTACACCAAGATTACCTTGCGCTATATGCAACACCGTATTAGCTTGCAGTATACGCAACACTATTCTTGGATCGTGTTACACACAATTTTGATAATAGTTATTCTACACAATATTGAGTATATATATATATATATTCAATGTATAAACGAAATATGGTTGGATTATGATATACGAAACAACGAAGGATTCTTGCACAGCACGCAACCCTGACTTGGCTTGCATTACACGCAATCGCGACCTTCCTCGTTAGCGTGTGTTGTACACAATACCGGGTTTTACTAAACAACGATATATTATTATAATATTGTTATTAACTATCCGTTATGAATAGTGTTAACTAAATTTTGAATTTTATAACATTATTATTCATCTTACACATTTCGAGAACATGTTATAAGAACAAAAAAAATTTTTCGGGTAAAATAAGTATTTTTCAAAAAAATGATGTTTTGCCGCCTTTTGATGACGCACCCACTTTAAATCTAGTTTTTGACATGTTTATAAGTTCAATTTGACAAAACAAAATTCTTCTTTTGAATCAGGATATAAAACATTACATTATATAATGTTTTGATAACTTTCATATTTTAATGAATAGTAAAAGCACGCTATATTTTAATTAAAAACAACTTTTTTCATCGTAATATCTTATGTGGATAAATTATAATATTGAATGGTTTAAAAGTATAAATAGAATATATTTTTACCATTTAATATAATGTATGTCATTAGCATTGATTTTACCTTGAATCCGTAGGTTAAATCAATTCAATCTTTTGCAATGTTTTAAAGAAAAACCCGTTTTCTTTCGACAACGAGATTAATTTTAATTTAATTTCTGCAACTTTTGTGTATTGAATTTTGAAAAATGGATTCCATATTTGGAATAAGTGGATTCAAATTATGTTAATAAGATACTTTTTATTTTTGGGTATTATGAATAGTAACTACGGTAAATATTTTTTACCATAGTTAAAGGTTAATCGGGTAATTAAGGGTAAATATAATATTTTAAAATTATCCTAACAAATGTAAAAATCCTATTGGATGACTAAAAGTCGACCCATATCATCTAAGGGTCGGATTAGATTCATTTAATTAAATTTTTTCAATTTAAATAATTTAATTATTATTAAAACCAAAGAATGTGACAACATGTCACTTTCTTAAATCTTATAAGTATAATAATTTTAAATTAGTGTTACACTTCATGAAACTTAGAACATGAATAGACTCCTGAAATCTAATACAATTATATACATCATATTAAATTATTTAGAATTTTTAGGAATTAAATAATTATCATTTATTATGACACAAAGATGATGCAGTAATTGTCTTATTAATGAAATATTGACATAATTATTGTTATAAATTACCAAATAAATGTAATTGGAGACTTTTTATGACTTAAATTAATTTTATAGGTTAATATGAAATGTTATTGTTGATATAAGTAACTTTTTTTGAACTTATCATTCTGTTATGAATTTCATAAAAATCATGTACCAAATAGTGTCAAAATTGACATAAATTAGTTTTTAAAACAAATATTATATTATTAATTGTTATTTAATTCCTAAAAATCTAAGGTTCGGCCAAATGACTTAGATAATGATAGATATATTAATAATAAACAACCTGGGGTTCTTTTGGCTTGTTATGGTAAGTTTATTAACCATATAATGTAAGAAAACCAAAAAATACAAGGTAAAAGTTAAATTATATAACTTAGAGTTAAATCTAATAGATAAGGTTAAAATAATAACCTAAACATGTCTAAATTCTATTTTATGAGATTATTTCGACCCATCCCCACATTATATTCGAAATAAATCAATTTGGAGCTATTTAAAACTGAATTTGACTTTATAATGAAATAATATTTTTAGTTATTCCAAAGGTACCCCTCTCCTCCCTTATAAAAGGGAAACTGCTCCCTCTCTTCCTCACACAACTTTGAGCCTTTAATCTCGGACAAACTCTGCCCAATTCTCTTATCCACTTCCCTAGAAACATCTTAGAGGTTTGGGATTCCTCAAAGACCAATTTTAGTTCCCTAAAAGGAGGTCTCAAAGAGGCGCTTCAAAGAGGAGGTAATTTCTTTTACCGATTCTTTCACCTTTATTTCTTCTTCCATTTCTTCTAAATAGGTTGTTTCATTATGAAGTAATAACATCAGTGTCACTCATATACTGATATGTTATTGTAAGTATTAAACAACCCTATTTCACCATATATCCATCCTACAAAAAACGAAATCACCACACGTGCGTACGTACGGAATACCGTCTCCACGTCGTGGTGTAATCTATTTTCCGCCACCACCTTAATTGGATTGGTATAATGGTGTAATGAGTAACTATATATGATTATTATAAAGTGATATTGATACTGAAATTGTATACATACACTTCAACACAATTCCACGATCATGAGAATGATATCATCTGTCGTGCGTACGTACGGAATACCGTCTCCACGACGCGATGAGATTCTTTCTCCACATTAACCATTCATGAATGATTATAAAGTATATATAATGAATAATAATGAAATATATGACATGTTAAATATATTTAATTTATTTATATATTTATATATATATGTATGTCATCTACTTACTTCCATTCAATACAATAAGGAAAGGAAAACAGCGTTCATGCGTACGTACGGACTACCGTCTCAATGAACGGTGTGTTTCATTTCATTTATCTATCTATTATATATATATATATACTGATATGATATATAAACCATGTTTTATATTATGGAAGTAAGTAAATCATGATATAATTAATAATAATGTCAAGAGCAACAAGTCCAAACACCTATGATAAATGAAACGATTTTACCCAAAATGCTTCTTTAACATGGAATTTACAAAAGAACGGGTAATATAAAGTCATAAGTGAACCATATATGATATCATAACAATGAATATGATTCTGTAATAAGTTAATGACATTATTTGAATCATTATACATGAGGTTCGGATACGTACAAAGCATATCAAACATAAGGTAAGGGAAATATCACAATCTCATTTTTATCCGAGATTGTTTATACTTTGGTATTTACTAGGGTGTATTTTATCATCCACATACATGTTTCCTCATTATGTAATATTATTTTCATCCACCTAAAATTGTTTAAATCCAATTTTACCCTTCGGTGAGTTTTTAGTAAAAGATATGAAAGGAATCTTTTGTCGTTTTTCGTATGAGGTACTTTTTGACTTTTCCGGCAAAAGTACGGGAAGGATGTTTTTTAACTTATACGGCATGAATGGATTTTTAAAACATTTTTTCCAAGAAGCTTCCTTTAAAAATTTTGAAGTTTATTTTTAATCAAATTCTTTTAGTTTAAAGTTGTATGAAATGTTAAGAAAGGAAAAATGTTTTTGAAGCAGAAAGGATATTTTCCTCAAGAATGGAGTTCAAGTGTTTTATCAAAATTATTTTCCATCTAAGATAATAAAGGGTTATGTTTTTATCCCTATTGTTACATTGATTTGATTATGTTGTGATGGAATTATATTTTTATGAATTCCTTTATCTTATATGAATTGTTTTATGATGTTTAAGATTCCCATTTTTATTACATGGGTTATAAAATGATGTATGATTTATGATTTTGTGGAACACATAAGAATGGTATCATTATGAGATGGCGGGGACCTATATCTCCCTCCAATGCATTGGGTAAAGATTTTCTATCTCATGAGATAGACATGGCTGGAATGGTAGGTTATACCGGTTCAGTGAAACAGGACTGAAACGAGGGTGACTCGGTTCAGAAATGGACTTTGTCCACTAAGATAGTCATGGCAATGAGTATTGACTAATAAGATATGATTCTATCTGATTATGTGTGTATGACACAAAGTTTCATGTTTTAAGTTATGATTATCGGGATTTCATTTCACTACTATGATTTATCCCATGTTATGAAATTATGCCCTCTTTTGCAGGTTAAGATTTCCAAAATGTTATGTTCTTATGAATATGATGTGATTGATATTTCTTTTGTTTACCCTTAATTAGAATTTGAGCTCACCCTTTTATGTTTTCTTTTCCCCAGGATATAAAGAAATGTTTTAGGTAAAAAAAGGGGGAAGATCTTTATGGGTGATGTTGATGATCTTTCACCACGTTTAGAAGATTATATTCCGAGTTTTCAAAGACACTAAACTATTACGATCCTTGTGTGTGTGTTTTTGTTATGTAATAAGTATTCTGCAAAAGAAATGTAATGTCCATGTACGTCAAGCTTTGGGTCTCTACAGTTGGTATCATAGGAATGGTTTAGTCAACCTTTGGAAACTAGGATGTGTGAACGTTAGTGAGATCCCTAGAGATATTTCTAAGGTATGTCTAGGGATGTCCCTAAGGATAAGTATACATATAGGATATAGTCCTAGAATTATGGTAAAGATCTTATAATTTAACTTAATATGTTAGATATTGAAGTTACTACCCCTTTATTATGATTTTTTCCTCTAAAACTATTCTTTTTGGGTTTTAGAAAAGGGCTGGAAACAAGATGATTCACGATAATGGAGGATATTATGGACAATGGAATGTTATTATTCATGAGCAACCAAATGAAATGGGATTTGGAAGTCCAAACATAATTATTATGCCGAATCATAAATCTCATAATATGATCAATAAAGTAAAATTTGGTAAGTTTCCTGACTCGGATAATAAGAGAAAGATGGAGTTTCATGATGATCATAGAGGAAAGAAAGTTCAATTTCCCCTATGCAAATCATGTGGGAAGAGGCATCAAGTAGAATGTTTCAAAGGTACTGGAAGATGCTTTGGGTGTGGAAAAAAAGGACACAAATCCAGTAAGTGCAAAGGAAAAGGTTCAGTTAACACCAGGGATGAGGATAATGGTATTGCTACAACATCAACAATGGTTATATGTTTTAAATGTGGAATGTACGGGCATTATGCAAACCAATGCCCAAAGGGAAAGTCTTTTGATGAGAATCAGTATGGTCGTATGGGTAATATTTATGTTAATGATGATGAAGAGACTACAAATGATATGTGAGATGAAAGAATTGTTGAAGCTCGGACAATGGTTTAAGAATGTAGTGGAATGATTACATGTTTATCAGGTGTAATGTTGTATAAGTAATCTCATGGTACTATGGAATAAAGATACATCTAAGGATTGTTACACTATTGTCTTTCCTTGAGTTTTTAAAGTGTATGATTAATGGTACCAGTATCCATGAAAGGTTATTCAGATATTTTTGGAATATAGATGATATGTGAATAATGAAGGGATAAGGAGAAAATTAAATGTTTAATAGTATTCATGAGCTCATGACTAATATAAGGAGAAGGTTATATCATGGTATGAGTATATATAATTTTTGGATCTTGGTATGTGGAAAGTGTTAACTTTTGACAGCATTCATGTTTTCACTAAGGTTCAAAGGGTATTCATTTTTCAAGAGAATATATGATTAAGGCCTTTGAATGTTTGGAATGTGACCAACAAGACATATCTTATGATATATGGGGATAAACGATGGTATTAAATCTCTGGTAATTGTTTTCACTATATTATGAGATTGGACTGCAGTATTGTGGATAAGCCTAAAGATTGGAATGGATTATGTTGGACATAAGTTATTGTTGTTTAAGGATAGAAGTTTTTTTGATATTATTGATGGGATGTTATAGTAATATAGTTTTAGAAAAAGGACAACCTGCAGGACAGGCGATAGCCCATCGCGTCGGACAAGGCCGTGGGAATCGAACCCACAACCGAAGTGCGACTGGCCTTTATCGCCTACCACTGGCCTACAAGAAGTCCCTGTTTAGTATAAACTAGTTTTATTATATTAACCAGTATGATATATGAAGTATAAGTCCATTTTAGGAACCATATATCATTAATCTCACTATAGATGGACTTATGTATTTTTTGATAACTTTTCTAACCGTTTGTTTGAGACCTATGGAATGGCCCATCATTCTATCACATGATCTGCTAATACATCATGAATGACAAATTAAACTTCATTTCCTTAATAGATGAAGTGGAAATTGTCCAATGAATGACCAATGGTGAGACTATACCAATATCACAAAAGTATTTCTTATAATCCCAATTTCATCAACTTTAGGGAAATGATCTTGAAAACCAAAAATGTTGTCCTAGTGCTCTTATATCTGATGAATCAGATGGTACCTTAGATCATCACAAATTTATGGCTTTGTGATTGCTGGCTCTTCCACAGCCATGTTCTCTACCACTCTCCATCAGAACATGATGGATAGATTTCTCTTCCATATCCATATTTTCACCTATGTGGAAACCCAGTAATTAGTTTATTTGGGTAACCGTTATGTTTCATACTTTTGTTTTTAACGATTGGTTTTGGTATTCCTTTTTACGATGTGGGTTTCTATTAAAGAATCTTTTGAATAGTAAACCATTTATAACCCAGATGAATTTCGAGGGAGAAATTCATTTTAAGGGGGGTAGAATGTAACACCCCGAGATTTTATGAAAAATATTATTTTAATTTCATTAATGTCTTGTGTTGTATGATACACCAAGATTACCTTGTGCTATATGCAACACCGTATTAGCTTGCAGTATACGCAACACTATTCTTGGATCGTGTTACACACAATTTTGATATTAGTTATTCTACACAACATTGAGTATATATATATATATTCAATTTATAAATGAAATATGGTTGGATTATGATATACGAAACAACGAAGGATTCTTGCACAGCACGCAACCCTGACTTGGCTTGCCTTACACGCAATCGCAACCTTCCTCGTTAGTGTGTGTTGTACGCAATACCGGGTTTTACTAAACAACGATATATTATTATAATATTGTTATGAACTAGCCGTTATGAATAGTGTTAACTAAAATTTGAATTTTATAACATTATTATTCATCTTACACATTTCGAGAACATGTTATAAGAACAAAATAAATTTTTCGGGTAAAATAATTATTTTTCAAAAAAATGTTGTTTTGCCGCCTTTTGATGGCGCACCCACTTTAAATCTAGTTTTTTACTTGTTTATAAGTTCAATTTGACAAAATAAAATTCTTCTTTTTAATCCGGATAAAAAAATTTACATTATATAACGTTTTGATAAGTTTCATATTTTAATGAATAGTAAAAGCACGCTATATTTTAATTAAAAACAACTTTTTTCATCGTAATATATTATGTGTTTAAATTATAATATTGAATGGTTTTAAAGTATAAATAGAATATATTTTTACCATTTAATATAATGTATGTCATTAGCATTGATTTTACCTTGAATTCGTAGGTTAAATCAATTCAATCTTTTGCAATGTTTTAAAGAAAAACCCGTTTTTTCTTTCGACAACAGGATTAATTTTAATTTAATTTCTGAAACTTTTGTGTATTGAATTTGGAAAAATGGATTCCATATTTGGAATTAGTGGATTCAAATTATGTTAATAAGATACTTTTTATTTTTGGGTATTATGAATAGTAACTACGGTAAATTTTATTTACCATATTTAAAGGTAAATCCAGTAATTAAGGGTAAATATAATATTTTAGAATTACCCTAACAAATGTCAAAATCTTATTGGATGACTAAAAGTAGACCCATATCACTTAAGGGTCGGATTATATTCATTTAATTAAATTTTTTCAATTTAAATAATTTAATTATTGTTAAAACCAAAGAATGTGACAACATGTCACTTTCTTAAATCTTATAAGTATAATAATTTTAATTTAGTGTTACACTTCATGAAACTTAGAACATGAATAGTCTCCAGAAAATTAATACAATTATCTACATCATATAAAATTATCTATAATTTTTAGGGATTAAATAATTATCATTTATTATGACACAAAGATGATGCAGTAATTGACTTATTAATGAAATATTGACATAATTGTTGTTATAAATGCCCAAATAAATGTAATTTGAGACTTTTTATGACCTAAATTAATTTTATAGGTTAATATGACTTGGTATTGTTGATATAAGTAATTTTGTTCGAACTTATCATTCTGTTATGAATTTCATAAAAATCATGTACCAAATAGTGTCTAAATTGACATAAATTAGTTTTTAAAACAAATATTATATTATTAATTGTTATTTAATTCCTAAAAATCCATGGTTTGGCCGAATGACTTAGCTAATGATATATATATTAATAATAAACAACTTGGGGTTCGTTTGGCTTGTTATGGTATGTTTATTAACCATATAGTGTAAGAAAAAAAAAGACACGGTAAAAGTTAAATTATATAACTTAGAGTTAAATATAATAGATAAGGTTCAAATAATAACCTAAACTTGTCTAAATTCTATTGTTTTAGATTATTTCGACCCATCCCCACATTATCTTCGAAATAAATCAATTTGGAGCTATTTAAAACCGAATTTGACTTTATAATGAAATAATATTTTTAGTTATTCCAAAGGTACCCCTCTCCTCCCTTATAAAAGGGCACCTCCTCCCTCTCTTCCTCACACAACTTTGAGCCTTCATGCTCGGCCAAACTCTACCCAATTCTCTTCTACACTTCCCTAGAAACATTCTAGAGGTTCTGGTCTTCCTCAAAGACCAATTGTAGTGCCCTAAAAGGAGGTCTCAAAGAGGCGCTTCAAAGAAGAGGTAATTTCCTTTACCGATTCTTTCACCTTTATTTCTTCTTCCACTTCTTCGTAATAGGTTGTTTCATTATGAAGTAATAACATCAGTGTCAATAATATATGGATATGTTATTAGAAGTATGAAACAACCCTATTTCACCATATATCCATCCTATGGAAAAAGAAATCACCGCGCGTGCGTACGTACGGAATACCGTCTCCACGTCGTGGGGCAATCTATTTTCCGCCACCACCTTAATTGGATGGGTATAATGGTGTAATGAGTAACTATATATGATTATTATAAATTTATATTGATACTGAAATAGTATACATACACTTCAACACAATTCCACGATCATGATAACGATATCATCGCTCGTGCGTACGTACGTAATACCGTCTCCACGACGCGATGAGATTCATTCTCCACATTAACCATTCATGAATGATTATAAAGTATATATAATGAATAATAATGAAATATATGACATGGTAAATCTATTGGATTTATTTATATATTTATATATATATGTATGTCATCTACTTACTTCCATTCAAGACAATAAGGAAAGGAAAACAACGTTCATGTGTACGTACGGACTACCGTCTCCATGAACGGTGTGTTTCATTTCATTTATCTATATTTTATATATATATATACTGAATATATATGATATATAAATCATGTTTTATATTCTGGATGTAAGTAAATCAGGATATAATTAATAATAATGTCAAGAGCAACAAGTCCAAACACCTACTATAAATGAAACGATTTTACCCAAAACGCTTCTTTAACATGGAATTTACAAAAGAACGGGTAATATAAAGTCATAAGTGAACCATATATGATATCATAACAATGAATATGATTCTGAAATAAGTTAATGACATTATTTAAATCATTATACAGGAGGTTCAGATACGTACAAAGCATATCGGACATAAGGTAAGGGAAATATCACAATCTCATTTTTATCCGAGATTGTTTATACTTTGGTATTTACTAGGGTGTATTTTATCATCCACATCCATGTTTCCTCAGTATGTAATATTATTTCCATCCACCTAAAATTTTTTAAATCCAATTTCACCCTTCGGTGAGTTTTTAGTAAAAGATATGAAAGTAATGTTTTGTCGTTTTTCATACGAGGTACTTTTTGACTTTTCCGGCAAAAGTACGAGAAGGATGTTTTTTTAACTTATACGGCATGAATGGATTTTTAAAACATTTTTTCCAAGAATATTCCTTTAAAAATTTTGAAGTTTATTTTTAATCAACTTCTTTTAGTTTAAAGTTGTATGAAATGTTAAGAAAGGAAAAATGTTTTTGAAGCAGAAAGGATATTTTCCTCAAGAATGGACTTCAAGTGTTTTATCAAAATTATTTTCCATATAAGATAATAAAGGGTTATGTTTTTATCCCTATTATTACATTGATTTGATTATTTTGTGATGGAATTATATTTTTATGAATTCATTTATCTTATATGAATTGTTTTATGATGTTTAAGATTCCCATTTTTATTACATGGGTTATGAAATGATGTATGATTTATGATTTTTTGGCACACATAAGAATGGTATCATTATGAGATGGGTGGGACCTATATCTCCCTCCAATTAATTGGGTAAAGATTTTATATCTCATGCGATAGACATAGCTGGAATGGTAGGTTATATCGGTTCAGTGAAACAGGACTGAAACGAGGGTGACTCAGTTCAGAAATGGACTTTGTCCACTAAGATAGTCTTGGCAATGATTATTGACTAATAAGATATGATTATCTCTGATTATGTGTGTATGCCACAAAGTTTCATGTTTTAAGTTATGATTTTTGGGATTTTATTTCACTACTATGATTTATCCCATGTTATGAAATTATGCTCTCTTTTGCAGGTTATGATTTCCAAAATGTTATGTTCTTATGAATATGATGTGATTGATATTTCTTTTGTTTACCCTTACTAAGCATTTGAGCTCACCCTTTTATTTTTTCTTTTCCCCAGGATATAAAGAAAGGTTTTAGGTAAAAAAAGGGGGAAGATCTTTATGGGAGATGTTGAAGATCTTTCACCACGTTTAGAAGATTATATTCCGAGTTTCCAAAGACACTAAAATATTACGATCCTTGTGTGTGTGTTTTTGTTATGTACTCTGTGTTCCGAAAAAGTAATGTAATTTCTATGTACATCAAGCTTTTGGTCTCTACAGTTGGTATCAGAGGAAAGTTTTAGTCAACCTTTGGAAACTATGATGTGTGAACTTTAGTGAGATCCCTAGAGTTATTTCTAAGGTATTTCTAGGGATGTCCCTAAGGATAAGTATACATATAGGATATAGTCCTAGAACTATGGTAACGATCTTAGAATTTAACCTAAGATGTTAGATATTGAAGTTACTCCCCCTTTATTATGATTTTTGCCTCTAAAACTATTCTTTTTGGGTTTTAGAAAAGGGCTGGAAACAAGATGATTCACGATAATGGAGGATATTATGGACAATGGAATGATATTATTCATGAGAAACCAAATGAAATGGGATTTGGAAGTCCAAACATCATTATTATGCCGAATCAGAAATCTCATAATATGATCAATAAAGTAAAATTTGGTAAGTTTCCTGACTCGGCTAATAAGAGAAAGATGGAGTTTCATGATGATCATAGAGGAAAGAAAGTTCAATTTCCCCTATGCAAATCATGTGGGAAGAGGCATCAAGGAAAATGTTTCTAATGAACTAGAAGATACTTTCAGTGTGGAAAAGAAGGACACAAAGCCAGTAAGTGCAAAGGAAAAGGTTCAGTTAACACTAGGGATGAGGATAATGGTATTGCTACGACATCAACAATTGTTAAATGTTTTAAATGTGAAATGTACGGGCATTTTGCAAACCAATGCCCTAAGGGAAAGTATTCTGATGAGAATCAATATGGTCGTATGGGTAATATTCATGTTAATGATAATGAAGAGACTACAAATGATATGTGAGATGAAAGAATTGTTGAAGGTCGGTCAATGATTTAAGAATGTAGTGGAATGATTACATGTTTATCATGTGTAATGTTGTATAAGTAATCTCATGGTACTATGGAATAAAGAGACATCTAAGGATTGTTACAATGTTGTCTTTCCTTGAGTTTTTAAAGTGTATGATTAATGGTACCAGTATCCATGAAAGGTTATTCAGATATTTTTGGAATATAGTTGATATGTGCATAATGAAGGGATAAGGAGAAAATTAAATGTTTAATATTATTAATGAGATCATGACTATTATAATGAGAAGGTTATATCATGGTTTGAGTATATAGAATTTTTGGATCTTGGTATGTGGAAAGAGTTAACTTTTGACAGCATTCATGTTTTCACTAAGGTTCAATGGGTATTCATTTTTCAAGAGAATACATGATTAAGGCCTTTGAATGTTTGGAATGTGACCAAAAAGACATATCTTATGATATATGGGGATCAACGATGGTATTAAATCTCTGGTAATTGTTTTCACTATATTATGAGATTGGACTGCAGTATTATGGATAAGCCTAAAGATTGGAATGGATTATATTGGACATAATTTAGTATTTTTTAAGGATAGAAGTTTTTTCGATATTATTGATGGGATGTTATAGTAATATAGTTTTAGAAAAAGGACAACCTGTAGGACGGGTGATAGCCCATCACGTCGGACAAGGCCGTGGGAATCGAACCCACAACCGAAGTGCGACTGGCCTTTATCGCCTACCACTGGCCTACAGGAAGTCCCTGTTTAGTAGAAACTAATTTTATTATATTAACCAGTATGATATATGAAGTATAAGTCCATTTTTGGAACCATATATCAATAATCTCACTATATATGGACTTATGTATTTTTTGATAACTTTTCTAACCTTTTGATTGAGACATATGGAATGGCCCATCATTCTATCACATGATGTGCTAACACATCACGAATGAAAAATTCAACTTCATTACCTTAAAAGATGAAGTGGAAATTGTCCAATGAACGACCAATGATGAGACTATACCAAAATCATGAAAGTATTTCTTCTAATCCCAATTTCATTAACTTTTGGGAAATGATCTTGAAAATCAAAAATGATGTCCTAGTGATCTTATATCTGATGAATTAGATGGTACCTTAGATCATCACAAATTTATGGCTTTGTGATTTCTGGCTCTTCCATAGCCATGTTCTCTACCACTCTCCATCAGAACATGATGGTTAGATTTCTCTTCCATATCCATATTTTCACCTATGTGGAAACCCAGTAATTAGTTTATTCGGGTAACCGGTACGTTTCATACTTTTGTTTTTAACGATTGGTTTTGGAATTCATTTTTACGATGTGGGTTTCTATTAAAAAAACTTTTGAATAGTAAACCATTTATAACCCCGACGAATTTCGAGGGCGAAATTCATTTTAAGGGGGGTAGAATGTAACACCCTGAGATTTTATGAAAAATATTCTTTTAATTTCATTAATGACTTGTGTTGTATGCTACACCAAGATTACCTTGCGCTATATGCAACACTGTATTAGCTTGCAGTATACGCAACACTATTCTTGGATTGTGTTACACACAATTTTGATAATAGTTATTCTACACAACATTGAGTATTTATATATATATTCAATGTATAAATGAAATATGGTTGGATTATGATATATGAAACAACGAAGGATTCTTGCACAGCACGCAACCCTGACTTGGCTTGCATTACAGGCAATCATGACCTTCCTCATTAGCGTGTGTTGTACGCAATACCGGGTTTTACTAAACAACGATATTTTTTTATAATATTGTTTTGAACTAGACGTTATGAATAGTGTTAACTAAATTTTTAATTTTATAACATTATTATTCATCTTACACATTTCGAGAACATGTTATAAGAACAAAATAAATTTTTCGGGTAAAATAAGTATTTTTTAAAAAAATGCTGTTTTGCCGCCATTTGATGGCGCAACCACATTAAATCTAGTTTTTGACATGTTTATAAGTTCAATTTTACAAAATAAAATTCTTCTTTTGAATCAGGATATAAAAATTTACATTATATAAAGTTTTGATAACTTTCATATTTTAACGAATAGTAAAAGCACACTATATTTTAATTAAAAACAACTTTTTTCATAGTAATATATTATGTGGTTATAATATTGAATGGTTTTAAAGTATAAATAGAATATATTTTTACCATTTAATATGATTTATGTCATTAGCATTGTGTTTACCTTGAATTCGTAGGTTAAATCAATTCAATCTTTGGCAATGTTTTAAAGAAAAACCCGTTTTCTTTCGACAACGGGATTAATTTTAATTTAATTTCTGCAACTTTTGTGTATTGAATTTGGAAAAATGGATTCCATATTTGGAATCAGTGGATTCAAATTATGTTAATAAGAAACTTTTTATTTTTGGGAATTATGAATAGTAACTACGATAAATTTTGTTTACCATAGTTAAAGGTAAATCGGGTAATTAAGGGAAAATATAATATTTTAAAATTACCCTAACAAATGTCAAAATCCTATTGGATGACCAAAATTCGACCCATATCACCTAAGGGTCGGATTAAATTCATTTAATTAAATTTTTTCAATTTAAATAATTTAATTATTATTAAAACTAATGAATGTGACAACATGTCACTTTCTTAAATCTTATAAGTATAATAATTTAAATTTAGTGTTACAATTCATGAAACTTCAAACAAGAATAGTCTCCAGAAATCTCATACAATTATCTACATCATATGAAATTATTTAGAATTTTTAGGGATTAAATAATTATCATTTATTATGACACAAAGATGATGCAGTAATTGTCTTATTAATGAAATATTGACATAATTGTTGTTATAAATGCCCAAATAAATGTAATTTGAGACTTTTTATGACTTAAATTAATTTTATAGGTTAATATGACATGTTATTGTTGATATAAGTAACTATTTTTGAACTTATCCTTCTGTTATGAATTACATAAAAATCATGTACCAAATAGTGTCAAAATTGACATAAATTAGTTTTTAAAACAAATATTATTTTATTAATTGTTATTTAATTCCTAAAAATATAATGTTCGACCAAATGACTTAGATAATGATATATATATTAATAATAAACAACTTGGGGTTATTTGGGCTTGTTATGGTAATTTTATTAACCATATAGTATAAGAAAACAAAAAACGACACGATAAAAGTTAAATTATATAACTTAGACTTAAATCTAATAGATAAGGTTAAAATAATATCCTAAACTTGTCTAAATTCTATTTTATGAGATTATTTCGACCCATCCACACATTATCTTAAAAATAAATCAATTTGGAGCTATTTAAAACCTAATTTGACTTTATAATGAAATAATATTTTTAGTTATTCCAAAGGTAGCCCTCTCCTCCCTTATAAAAGGGCACCTCCTCCCTCTCTTCCTCACACAACATTGAGCCTTCAAGCTCGTCCAAACTCTTCCCAATTCTCTTCTCCACTTCCCTAGAAACATCCTAGAGGTTCTGTTCTTCCTAAAAGACCAATTTTAGTGCCCTAAAATGAGGTCTCAAAGAGGCGCTTCAAAGAAGAGCTAATTTCCTTTACCGATTCTTTCACCTTTATTTCTTCTTCCACTTCTTCTTATTAGGTTTCTTAATTATGAAGTAATAACATAAGTGTCACTAATATAATTATATGTTATTATAAGTATGAAACAACCCTATTTCACCATATATCCATCCTACGGAAAACGAAATCACCGCGCGTGCGTACGTACGGAATACCGTCTCCACGTCGTGGTGTAATCTATTTTCCACCACCACCTTAATTGGATGGGTATAATGGTGTAATGAGTAACTATATATGATTATTATAAAGTGATATTGATACTGAAATAGTATACATACACTTCAACACACGTCCACGATCATGAGAACGATATCATCGCTCGTGCGTACGTACGGAATACCGTCTCCACGACGCGATGAGATTCATTCTCCACATTAACCATTCATGAATGATTATAAAGTATATATAATGAATAATAATGAAATATATGACATGTTAAGTCTATTGGATTTATGTATATATTTATATATATATGTATGTCATCTACTTACTTCAATTCAAGACAATAAGGAAAGGAAAACAACGTTCATGCGTACGTACGGACTACCGTCTCCATGAACGGTGTGTTTCATTTCATTTATCTATCTATTATATATATATATATACTGAATATATATGATATATAAATCATGTTTTATATTATGGAAGTAAGTAAATCATGATATAATTAATAATAATGTCAGGAGCAACAAGTCCAAACACCTACGATAAATGAAACGATTTTACCCAAAACGCTTCTTTAACATGGAATTTACAAAAGAACAGATAATATAAAGTCATTAGTGAACCATATATGATATCATAATAATGAATATGATTTTTTAATAAGTTAATGACATTATTTAAATCATTATACAGGAGGTTCGGATACGTATAAATCATATCAGACATAAGGTAAGGGAAATATCACAATCTCATTTTTATCCGAGATTGTTTATACTTTGGTATTTACTAGGGTGTATTTTATCATCCACATACTTGTTTACTAAATATGTAATATTATTTCCATCCACCTAAAATTTATTAAATCCAATTTTACCCTTAGGTGAGTTTTTAGTAAAAGATATGAAAGGAATCTTTTGTCGTTTTTCGTACGAGGAACTTTTTGACTTTTCCGGCAAAAGTACGGGAAGGATGTTTTTTTAACTTATACGGTATGAATGGATTTTTAAAACATTTTTTCCAAGAAGATTCCTTTTAAAATTTTCATGTATATTTTTAATAAACTTATTTTAGTTTAAAGTTGTATGAAATGTTAAGAAAGGAAAAATGTTTTTGAAGCAGAAAAGATATTTTCCTCAAGAATGGAGTTCATGTGTTTTATCAAAATTATTTTCCATCTAAGATAATAAATGGT
This sequence comes from Viscum album, assembly GCA_963277665.1. Taxonomy (NCBI): domain Eukaryota; kingdom Viridiplantae; phylum Streptophyta; class Magnoliopsida; order Santalales; family Viscaceae; genus Viscum; species Viscum album. The sequence continues at coordinate 399,436,693 of OY728145.1, forward strand.
TATGTTTTTATCCCTATTATTACATTGATTTGATTATGTTGTGATGGAATTATATTTTTATGAATTCATTTATCTTATATGAATTGTTTTATGATGTTTAAGATTCCCATTTTTATTACATGGGTTATGAAATGATGTATGATTTATGATTTTGTGGCACACATAAGAATGGTATCATTAAGAGATGGGTGGGACCTATATCTCCCTCCAATGCATTGGGTAAAGATTTTATATCTCATGAGATAGACATGGCTTGAATGGTAGGTTCTACCGGTTCAGTGAAACAGGACTGAAACCAGGGTGACTCGGTTCAGAAATGGACTTTGTCCACTAAGATAGTCTTGGCAATGAGTCTTGACTAATAAGATATGATTCTCTCTGATTATGTGTGTATGACACAAAGTTTCATGTTTTACGTTATGATTATTGGGATTTCATTTCACTACTATGATTTATGCCATGTTATGAAATTATGCTCTCTTTTGCAGGTTAAGATTTCCAAAATGTTATGTTCTTATGAATATGATGTGATTGATATTTCTTTTGTTTACCCATACTGAGCATTTGAGCTCACCCTTTTATGTTCACTTTTCCCTAGGATATAAAGAAAGGTTTTAGGTAAAAAGGGGGAAGATCTTTATGGGAGATGTTCAAGATCTTTCACCACATTTAGAAGATTATATTCCGAGTTTCCAAAGACACTAAACTATTACGATCCTTGTGTGTGTGTTTTTGTTATGTACTAAGTATTCTGCAAAAGTAATGTAATGTCCATGTACGTCAAGCTTTGTGTCTCTACAGTTGGTATCAGAGGAAAGGTTTCGTCATCCTTTGGAAACTAGGATGTGTGAACGTTAGTGAGATCCCTAGAGATATTTCTAAGGTATGTCTAGGGATGTCACTAAGGATAAGTATACATAGAGGATATAGTCCTAGAACTATGGTAAAAATCTTAGAATTTAACCTAAGATGTTAGATATTGATGTTACTCCCCCTTTATTATGATTTTTGCCTCTAAAACTATTCTTTCTGGGTTTTAGAAAAGGGCTGGAAACAAGAAGATTCACGATAATGGAGGATATTATGGACAATGAAATGATATTATTCATGAGAAACCAAATGAAATGGGATTTGGAAGTCCAAACATCATTATTATGCTGAATCAAAAATCTCATAATATGATCAATAAAGTAAAATTTGGTAAGTTTCCTAACTCGGCTAATAAGAGAAAGATGGAGTTTCATGATGATAATAGAGGAAAGAAAGTTCAATTTCCCCTATGAAAATCATGTGGGAAGAGGCATCAAGGAGAATGTTTCAAAGGAACTGGAAGATGCTTTGGGTGTGGAAAAAAAGGACATAAAGCCAGTAAGTGCAAAGGAAAAGGTTCAGTTAACACCAGGGATGAGGATAATGGTATTGCTATGATTTCAACAGTGGTTAAATGGTTTAAATGTGGAATGTACAGGCATTATGCAAACCAATGCCCTAAGGGAAAGTCTTCTGATGAGAATCAGTATGGTCGTATGGGTAATTTTTATGTTAATGATGATTAAGAGACTACAAATGATATGTGAGATGAAAGAATTGTTGAAGCTCGGTCAATGGTTTAAGAATGTAGTGGAATGATTACATGTTTATCATGTGTAATATTGTATAAGTAATCTCATGGTACTATAGAGTAAAGAGACATCTAAGGATTGTTACATTGTTGTCGTTACTTGAGTTTCTAAAGTGTATGATTAATGGTACCAGTATCCATGAAAGGTTATTCAGATATTTTTGGAATATAGATGATATGTTCATAATGAAGGGATAAGGAGAAAATTAAATTTTTAATAGTATTCATGAGCTCATGACTAATATAAGGAGAAGGTTATATCATTGTTTGAGTATATAGAATTTTTGGATCTTGGTATGTGGAAAGATTTAACTTTTGACAGCATTCATGTTTTCACTAAGGTTCAATGGGTATTAATTTTTCAAGAGAATACATGATTAAGGCCTTTGAATGTTTGGAATGTGACCAAAAAGACATATCTTATGATATATGGGGATCAACGATGGTATTAAATCTCTGGTAATTGTTTTCACTATATTATGAGATTGGACTGCAGTATTATGGATAAGCCTAAAGATTGGAATGGATTATGTTGGACATAAGTTAGTATTGTTTAAGGATAGAAGTTTTTTCGATATTATTGATGGGATGTTATAGTAATATAGTTTTAGAAAAAGGACAACCTGCAGGACGGGCGATAGCCCATCGCGTCAGACAAGGCCGTGGGAATCGAACCCACGACCGAAGTGCGACTGGCCTTTATCACCTACCACTGGCCTACAGGAAGTCCCTGTTTAGTAGAAACTAGTTTTATTATATTAACCAGTATGATATATGAAGTATAAGTCCATTTTAGGAACCATATATCATTAATCTCACTATAGATGGACTTATGTATTTTTTGATAACTTTTCTAACCTTTTGTTTGAGACAGATGTAATGGCCCATCATTCTATCACATGATCTGCTAACACATCACGAATGACAAATTCATCTTCATTTCCTTAATTGATGAAGTGGAAATTGTCCAATGAACGACCAATGGTGTGACTATACCCAAATATCGAAAGTATTTCTTCTAATCCCAATTTCATCAAATTTAGGAAAATCATCATGAAAACCAAAAATGTTGTCCTAGTACTCTTATATCTGATGAATCAGATGGTACCTAAGATCATCACAAATTTATGGCTTTGTGATTGCTGGCTCTTCCATAGACATGTTCTCTACCACTCTCCATCAGAACATGATGGTTAGATTTCTCTTCCATATCAATATTTTCACCTATGTGGAAACCCAGTAATTAGTTTATTTGGGTAACCATTACATTTCATACTTTTGTTTTTAAATATTGGTTTTGAAATTACTTTTTACGATGTGGGTTTCTATTAAAGAAACTTTTGAATAATAAACCATTTATAACCCCGACGAATTTCGAGGGCGAAATTTATTTTAAGGGGGGTAGAATGTAACACCCTGAGATTTTATGAAAAATATTCTTTTAATTTCATTAATGTCTTGTGTTGTATGTTACACCAAGATTACCTTGCGCTATATGCAACACCGTATTAGCTTACAGTATGCGCAACACTATTCTTGGATCGTGTTACACACAATTTTGATAATAGTTATTCAACACAACATTGAGTATATATATATATATTCAATGTATAAATGAAATATGGTTGGATTATGATATACGAAAAAACGACGGATTCTTGCACAGCACGCAACCCTGACTTGGTTTACATTACACGCAATCGCGACCTTCCTCGTTAGCGTGTGTTGTACGCAATACCAGGTTTTACTAAACAACGATATATTATGATAATATTGTTATGAACTAGCCGTTATGAATAGTTTTCACTAAATTTTTAATTTTATAACATTATTATTCATCTTACACATTTCGAGAACATGTTATAAGAACAAAATAAATTTTTCGGGAAAAATAAGTATTTTTAAAAAAAATGCTGTTTTGCCGCCTTTTGATGGCGCACCCACATTAAATCTAGTTTTTGACATGTTTATAAGTTCAATTTGACAAAATAAAATTCTTCTTTAGAATCAGGATATAAAAATTTACATTATATAAAGTTTTGATAACTTTCATATTTTAATGAATAGTAAAAGAACGCTATATTTTAATTTAAAACAACTTTTTTCATCGTAATATCTTATGTGGTTAAATTATAATATTGAATGGTTTTAAAGTATGAATAGAATGTATTTTTACCATTTAATAAAATGTATGTCATTAGCATTGATTTTACCTTGAATTCGTAGGTTAAATCAATTCAATCTTTTGCAATGTTTTAAAGAAAAAATTGTTTTCTTTTGACAACGTGATTAATTTTAATTTAATTTCTGCAACTTTGTGTATTGAATTTGGAAAAATGGATTCCATATTTGGAATCAGTGGATTCAAATTATGTTAATAAGCTACTTTTTTTTTGGGAATTATGAATAGTAACTACGGTAAATGTTATTTACCATAGTAAAAGGTAAATCGGGTAATTAAGGGTAAATATAATATTTTAAAATTACCCTAACAAATGTCAAAATCCTATTGGATGAATAAAGGTCGACCCATATCACCTATGGGTCGGATTAGATTCATTTAATTAAATTTTTTCAATTTAAATAATTTAATTATTATTAAAACCAAAGAATGTGACAACATGTCACTTTCTTAAATCTTATAAGTATAATAATTTTAATTTAGTGTTACACTTCATGAAACTTCAAACATGAATAGTCTCCAGAAAGCTAATACAATTATCTACATCATATGAAATTATTTAGAATTTTTAGGGATTAAATAATTATCATTTATTGTGACACAAAGATGATGCAGTAATTGTCTTATTAATAAAATATTGACATAATTGTTGTTATAAATGCCCAAAAAAATGTATTTTGAGACTTTTAATGACTTAAATTACTTTTATAGGTTAATATGACATGTTATTGTTGATATAAGTAACTTTGTTTGAACTAATACTTCTGTTATGAATTTCATAAAAATCATGTACCAAATAGTGTCAAAATTGACATGAATTAGTTTTTAAAACAAATATTATATTATTAATTGTTATTTAATTCCTAAAAATCTAAGGTTCGGAAAAATGACTTAGCTAATGATATATATATTAATAATAAAAAACTTTGGGTTCTTTTGGCTTGTTATGGTGTGTTTATTAACCATATAGTGTACGAAAACAAAAAAAGACACGGTAAAAGTTAAATTATATAACTTAGAGTTAAATCTAATAGATATGGTTAAAATAATAACCTAAACTTGTATAAATTATATTGGATGAGAGTATTTCGACTTATCCCCACATTATCTTCAAAATAAATCAATTTGGAGCTATTTAAAACCGAATTTGACTTTATAATGAAATAATATGTTTAGTTATTCCAAAGGTACCCCTCTCCTCCCTTATAAAAGGGCACCTCCTCCCTCTCTTCCTCACACAACTTTGAGCCTTCAAGCTCGGACAAACTCTTCCCAATTCTCTTCTCCACTTCCCTAGAAACATCCTAGAGGTTCTGGTCTTCCTCAACGACCAATTTTAGTGCCCTAAAAGGAGGTCTCAAAGAGGCGCTTCAAAGAAGAGGTAATTTCCTTTACCGATTCTTTCACCTTTATTTCTTCTTCAACTTCTTCTTATTATGTTGTTTCATTATGAAGTAATAACATAAGTATCACTCATATACGGATATGTTATTATAAGTATGAAACAACCCTATTTCACCATATATCCATCTTATGGAAAATGAAATCACCGCGCGTGCGTACGTACAGAATACCGTCTCCATGTCGTGGTGTAATCTATTTTCCGCCACCACCTTAATTGGATGGGTATAATGGTGTAATAAGTAACTATATATGATTATTATAAAGTGATATTGATACTGAAATAGTATACATACACTTAAACACAAGTACACGATCATGAGAACGATATCATCGCTCGTGCATACGTACGGAATACCGTCTCCACGACGCGATGAGATTCATTCTCCACATTAACCATTCATGAATGATTATAAAGTATATATAATGAATAATAATGAAATATATGACATGTTAAATCTATTGGATTTATGTATATATTTATATATATATGTATGTCATCTGCTTACTTCCATTCAAGACAATAAGGAAAGGAAAACAGCGTTCATGCGTACGTACGGACTACCGTCTCCATGAACGGTGTGTTTCATTTCATTTATCTATCTATTATATATATATATATACTGAATATATATGATATATAAAACATGTTTTATATTCTTTAAGTAAGTAAATTATGATATAATTAATAATAATGTCAAGAGAAACAAGTCCAAACACCTACGATAAATGAAACGATTTTACCCAAAACGCTTCTTTAACATGGAATTTACAACAGAACGGGTAATATAAAGTCATCAGTGAACCATATATGATATAATAACATTGAATATGATTCTTTAATAAGTTAACAACATTATTTAAATCATTATACAGGAGTTTTGGATACGTACAAAGCATATCAGACATAAGGTAAGGGAAATATCACAATCTCATTTTTATCCGATATTGTTTATACTTTGTTATTTACTAGGTTGTATTCTATCATCCACATCCATGTTTCATCAATATGTAATATTATTTCCATCCACCTAAAATTGTTTAAATCCAATTTTACCCTTTGTTGAGTTTTTAGTAAATGATATGAAATGAATCTTTTGTCGTTTTTCATACGAGGTACTTTTTGTCTTTTCCGGCAAAAGTACGAGAAGGATGTTTTTTTAACTTATACGGAATGAATGTATTTTTAAAAAAAAAATTCCAAGAAACTTCCTTTAAAAATTTTCAAGTTTATTTTTAATCAACTTCTTTATGTTTAAAGTTGTATGAAATGTTAAGAAAGGAAAAATGTTTTTGAAGGAGACATGATATTTTCCTCAAGAATGGAGTTCAAGTGTTTTATCAAAATTATTTTCCATCTAAGATAATAAAGGGTTAAGTTTTTATCCCTATTATTACATTGATTTGATTATGTTGGGATGGAATTATATTTTTATGAATTCCTTTATCTTATATGAATTGTTTTATGATGTTTAAGATTCCCATTTTTATTACATGGGTTATGAAATGATGTATGATTTATGATTTTGTGGCACACATAAAAATAGTATCATTATGAGATGGGTGGGACCTATATCTCCCTCCAATGCATTGGGTAAAGGTTTTATATCTCATGAGATAGACATGGCTGGAATGGTAGGTTATACCGGTTCAGTGAAACAGGACAGAAACGAGGGTGACTCGGTTCAGAAATGGACTTTGTCCACTAAGATAGTCTTGGCAATGAGTCTTGACTAATAAGATATGATTCTCTCTGATTATGAGTGTATGATAAAAAGTTTCATGTTTTAAGTTATGATTATTGGGATTTCATTTATCTACTATGATTTATCCCATGTAATGAAATTATGCTCTCTTTTGTAGGTTAAGATTTGCAAAATGTTATGTTCTTATGAATATGATGTGATTGATATTTCTTTTGTTTACCCTTACTGAGCATTTGAGCTCACTCTTTTATGTTTTCTTTTCCCTAGGATATAAAGAATGGTTTTAGGTAAAAAACGGGGAAGATCTTTATGGGAGATGTTGAAGATCTTTCACCATATTTAGAAGATTATATTCCGAGTTTCCAAAGACACTAAACTATTACGATCCTTGTGTGTGTGTTTTTGTTATGTACTAAGTATTACGCAAAAGTAATGTAATTTCCATGTACGTCACGCTTTGGGTCTCTACAATTATACAGGAGGTTAACCTACCCCAACCAAGGAAAAGTACAAGGTAAGGGTTTATTTCACAATCTCTTCATTATCCGAGGTTGTTTATATGTAATTATCTACTGGGATCTCTTTATCATCCACATCATGATTCTTAAAAATGTATTTCAAAACATTTTTACTATTTAAAATAATATGGGTTAAAGTCATTTATACCATTTTTTGACTTTTTATAAGAGTTTTATAAAGGAATATTTCCGTCGTTTTCCAAACAAGGTCCTTTTAACCTTTTCTACAGAATTAAGGTAAGAATGTTTTTTTAACTTATACGGCGGGTGCGGTTATTTTTCTGCCGTTATAAAATCGTCAAAGCTTCCCTTAAAAGATTATAAGGATATTTTAAAATTAAATTTGTTATTTTATAATTATGTGACTTTTAAATGATTTCAAAATGAATATTTTAAGAATTTATGAAAGGTACTTTTTATCAAAATCAGAATTTTAAATGTTTTAAATATTTATCTTTCTAAATATTTTTAATTAATGTCCATGTTTTCAAAATGATTTTGAGGATTTATTTATATGAACATGAATGTTTTGAAATTATATTTCTTTTCAAAACATTCAAAGTGGTATGGTACACTTTGATTCAAAAATCTATTTTAAATTACTTCCTTTATAAATGTGTGACTTTTCAATGATTTTGAGAAAAGAGATATTTCTCTCAAATTGTTTTGATTTCATCTATGTCAACATCCTTTGATGGATTTTAAGTGGATTTGAAGTTGATTTATTATGATACAAAACTTTTGTATTGTATTGAAGGTTTTGTGATATGTTTTATTATGGATGTGTTATTTTTATACCATTCATGGTTTATGGAGAAAGTATTGACATTTCATATGCTAGTTTTAATACGAATGTTTATGTTATGTCTAAACCTTTTCATATGGGAATGCATTGGACTTAGTAAGTGACGGGTGGAGCCCACTATAGCTCCTTGATGCATCGATAGTTCTCATAAGACAAACTAGTGTCTTGGCACAAGGCCTTGGCAAAATCTTATTTGTATTCTTGGCAGGAGGCCTTTTCTATGTGGTTATGATAGTCTGGCATTATGCATTCCATCATTATGAAAGTGGTTATTGATATTGCATGTTATTATTCGATTAGTAGAATATCCATGTGAATAAGTAAATGGTATTATTTCATTTTATTTTTTCCATACTATGTTGAAATTCAAGTTTAAAAGGCTTTTGTTGTAGTTATACACTACCTTAAATGTTTATTCTTATTTATGAATGTTTCTGCTATATTGTTATCCTTACTGGGAATTTGAGATACCCCCTTTTCTATGCATTATTTTTCCAAGGATGTGAAGAAGTAAATTATGAATGACCTACAGGGATATTATAAGAGGATAATAGTGTTGACTATGGAGACAATATGTTGTTGTAGTAGTTTTTCACTTTATGATGCAATGAAAAACTTTATGAATATATATAGTGTTTCCTAGGCTACTAAACTATTCTGGCTTTTGAGATTTGATCTTCTTGTGATTATTCCAATGTTATTTAATAATGCACCGACTCTGGGTAACTGGGGTCGAGGCATTACAGTTTGTATCAGAGGAAGTTTAGTACCAACCTTAGAAGCTAGATTTAGATATACTCTGATTAGAGCACATAGATTTAAGATGGACTTTGAGGATTAGTATAGAAGAACATCCTAGAATTTTGGTATTGTAGAGATTTTGTGAGTTTTCCGAGCAATACATCCCTGTTTGGATACGAGCAGGTAGAGGCAGCTCTGGCACAGATGTACCTAGGGGTAAAACCCGAAAACACCGCTTTGAGCTATACTCGAACGGGAATTGGTGCATGACAACGAGCCTTGCTGCACTCTTGGTTACGACACTCCCAGGGGATATGCTTAGGATAATTCTCATTTACTTTACAAACCATTATGAAGGGTTTATGAGTATATACTTCCTCAAAAGAGACATTTATATGATTATGGATTATATCCACAAACCATTTAATTTATGTTATGCGTTTTACAAGTTTGGGATTAGGTATTATTATTCATAAACTAATCTAGTGTATGCCATTGTTTAGAAATGGCACCCAGTAGAAGGAATGAGAACTCCAGAAATGCACATGATCCAAGAGAAGGAAGGATCATAACTTTCATGGTCTTAAGCCAGAATTTATAAGAGAAATAGTCTCCCATGTATTATCATCATATGAAGAAATAATATCATGTGTTGATAAGATAAGTAAATAGTTTACTGAGTCCTATGGATTTGAAGGTAAGCAATAGAATAAAAGGATGGAAGAGAGAAATATGGATAAAGGGAATATGGAAAAGAAGAATTTTCCCATATGTGATAAATGTGGAAAGAAACACCCTGGAAATTGCCTGAAAGGAATGGGAGTTTGTTATAAGTGTGGAGGGAAAGGGCACAAAGTACGTGACTGCAAGGGTAAGAAAATGATTTCAAATGTACAATGCTTCATTTGCAAGGAGTTTAGACTCTACGTGAACCTATGTATCAGTCATCAGACTATGCCACAAATGATTCTATTAGATGATAATCAAGTTATGATACTACCACAGATGAAGAGGAATGATTAGAGTTCTTATGTTGATTATGTCATTAGAGTGTTGTATCAACAATGTACTTGTTATAATAATTATGGAGTATATAAGGATTGTACTGAAGTACTATTTCATTATGGATTTGAGATTGTGTGGAACAAAGAAAAGTGACTCAATAGCAGGTTAACTTTTTTGGAAAATATATGGTTGAGAGAAAGATATACAATAATATGGTTTTGATACCGAGGTAGTGATTTTAGAATAATACATTATTGTTTTGGATAAATCATATTGGATATTCTTGACTACCTTGAAACTGATTAATGATTTGTATATTCCATCATTGTTGGGTTTTAAAACATTTTTGGATTGAAGGAGTATATCTATTATTCTTTAAGGAATAAGGGATCATGAATGTGATCAATAAGGTTTTATGGTAATTCAGGATGTTGCAGTGTTTTAAAAGAATACATGATGAAGGTATTCACATGTTATTACGCGAAAAAAAGGATCTTCATTATGTTTACCTTCCTTATAAATTATGGAATAAATTATTTTGGATAGTTCTAGTTTGGATTATTTTTGATTTCCATAAAAGGACAACCCAAAGGTCGGGCGGCAACCGGTCACATCCAGAAAGGCCGCGAGACTTGAACCCACAACTGAAGGGTGACAAGGGTGTATCACCTACCACTGAACCACGTGATGTCTGAGATTAAATAATGTAGTTTTTCTAAAATATCTGGTAGATGAATTATAAATTCATGTTTTTGAACCCTATATGAATAGGATAAAGAGAATATTTTTTTATGTTCTATTATCTTTTAGAGTGAAAGATGAGTTTGTGGTAGAACATAGTTAAAGGATGAGACTTTACTTGTCAAGTATATATTTTTCTTCTTATCTTATTCTATGAAGAAATTAATTCATATACTTTATTTAAGGAATCCTAAAACCAAAAATGTGTTTTCCTAATACCCTATGTTTTGTTGAACCAATGGTATTTCAAATCATCATAGATTGATGAATTTAAGGACCTCAATTTTACACTTGTTTGTGATTGATGACCTCAATCACTGCCTATAAATATTAACATTATCCCTCCAATTATATGTCTCTAATTGCCACCAATGTCCTCCTAATCGAGATCATAATTTGGTGGTGACCATTTCATTTCCCTTTTCCTCATATTAAGAATAAATTTTAGTAACCCAATTTCTGATCTGGGTTTTCCCACAAATATATTTTCTATTTTCAACCTTTTATTTTAGAATAACAATTTCAAAATGCGAGGATGCAATTTATTGAAGGAGGGGAGAATGTAACACCCCAAGATTTCATAGTGTGTTATTTCTTCAACATAATTCAATAACTCGCACTACACACAACACTGAGTTCAAGCGCACCATGAATTACCAAACAAGCCGTTCAAAAGAGGTTATTAATAGTATTAACTAAATTTTAAACTAATATATGCTTATAATTTTAGAATCCATGTTATGAGTTTTTTAGACATAATGTAAGAACAAATTCATTTTCAGTATTGCAATTTTACCAACATTTAATAGTGAACCCTTTTTAAATACAATATTTTAAATTTTTTGACTAAATGGGGACATCAAAAATTTAAAATAAAACATCCCAAGCTTCCACCGTATGCTTTCCTTTAAATAATACAGTATCGTGTGTTGTACGCAACTTTGAGTTCTAACACACACCACAACCGATCAAACTAGACGTTATGAATAGTAAGACCAACTTTTTAAAATTTTATCTCTCAAAGTGGACTTCATTTTTGGATTCAGAGTATCGAATTTATCCTAAGTTAAAATTTTTGGTACTTTTCGAATAACATTAATATTTTGATGAATAGTGAAAATTACTAAATTTTAATTAAAAACAACTTTTTTAATCAAAATATTTAATAGTGATAAATTATGAATTTGAGTGGTTTTAAAGTATATTTAGAATATAGTTTTACCATTTAATACAATGTTGGTCATTGGACATAATTTCACAATTAAACCGAACATAAACAAGTATCATTCTTTTGATGGTTATTATATCTTAAAAACACGCTTTTTGTTTTAACAGCGGGAATTTATTTTAAATTAATTTCTACCACTTCTGTGTTTTGAATTTGTAAAAATGGATTCCATATTTGGAATCAGGATGTTCATATTGTGTGAATAGGTAACTTTTAATTTTAGACATTTTGAATAATTACTGCGGTAAATATTTTATTTACCATCGTTATGGGTAAATCCGGTGAATAAGGGTTACAAAATAATATTATAATAATACTAAATTACCCTAAAACGTGTCCTAGCCTTATTGGTTGATACATGTTCGACCATAGGAATCTTTGGGTCGATTTTGGGACCCCATGGAGCCACTTGTAGGTGATAGGGACACTTTATTTTAATTAAGTTAAAATGAATACAAAAATGACACAAGCATATATCTTTTAGAAAAACAATTTTTACATAGGGTTATATATTTTGGATATTCAACTATAAATATTAATTAGAAAGATAAAAATATTTCCTACATAGTGATGTTTTATTTATAATTTTTAGACATTATATAATTTAATTTATTTATGACACAATGATGATGTAGTAATTACCATAATAGTGAACAATTAAACTAATTGATATTATAAATACCCAAATAAATATAATTTGAGACTTTTATTGAATTAAAATAATTTTCTAGGTTAATATGACATATTAGGATTGATTTAATTAACTTTTTTCTATGTAATAATTCTGTTATGAGTTTCACAAAAATCAACTATTGAATAGTGTCAAAATTGACATAAAAGACTTTTTAAAACGAATATTATATTATTAATTGATATTAAATTCATAAAAATCTATGGTTATTCCAAGAGGATTATATCATGATAGGTATATCATTAATGGATCAATTGGGGGTCTCTTGGATGTATATGGTATGTTTATTAACAATATAATATAAAAATACAAACAGACATTGTAAAAGTGGAACTAATTAACTTAGAGTTAATACTTAAAGATAAGGTTAATATAAGTACCCAAACCTGTCTAAATTATATTGGTTGAGTGGTTTTAGACCCATCACCACCTTAACATTTAAAAAATACACTTTTAAGCCATTAGAAAGCGAATATGAATTTATTATAAATTAATATTTCTAGCTTTTCCAAAGGTTCCCCTCACCCCTCTTATAAAAGGGAACTCCTCCTTCTCATTTATTCACACCTTAAAAGCCTTTTAGATCGGCCAAAATCTGCCCAAATACTCTCCCAACTTCCCTCAAGACAACCTAGAGGCCTTAGGTTGATCATAAATCCAACCTAAGGAGCCCTTTTGATCAAATCAAATGGTAGAACCTGAAGAAGAGGTAATGATTTCACCGCCCTTTTCCAAGTTCCTTTCTTCTTCCACTTCTTCTTCCTTTGTTTTTACCATTCTAAATAATAAATCCAGTATCATATATAGAATTTGATGTTATTATAAAGATGGTACAACCATATTCAGTATTCTATCCACCCTTTGAATAACATGTCACCATACGTGCGTACATACGGCTTACCGTCTCCATGTCGTGGTGTAATTGTAATTCAATATATTATTATTTGGATGGGTATAATAATGATGTGTAAATCATGTAAATAATAAATATAACATGATAATAATTCTGTATATATGATATAACATCCAATTATATATTATTTTAATAACAAAAGAATGATATTGTCGCTCGTGCATACATACGGACTACCATCTCCACGAACGCGATTAGATTCATTCTCCATCGTATCCATTCAAGTGTAATTCTCATTTGATGATTAATAATAGTATCTAAGGACTTGATATCATTATGGATATGATTAATATACAACCTATCCATTACAATCATGGCTTACGTAACAAAACATATAAAAGAAAACGAGTAAGTTAACACCCAAAACGACAATAATTCTAAGATATTATTAACAAATCAATGTTAAAAGATCATATATGATATCATATTAATGTATATGATTATTTAATAATTTAATAACAATTATTTCACCATTATACAGGAGGTTAACCTACCCAATCCAAGGAGAAGTACAAGGTAAGGGTTTATTTCACAATCTCTTCATTATCTGAGGTTGTTTATACGTAATTATCTACTGGGATCTCTTTATCATCCACATCCATGTTTCATAAATATATATTTCAAAAAAAAATTACTATTTAAAAGAATGTGGGTTAAAGTCATTTATACCCTTGTTTGAATTTTTATAAGATTTTTATAAAGGAATCTTTCCGTCGTTTTCCAAACAAGGTACTTTTAACATTTTCGACAGAATTAATATAAGAATGTTTTTTTAACTTATACGGAGGGTGCGGTTATTTTCCGCCATTATAAAATATTCAAAGCTTCCCTTAAAAGATTATAAGTAAATTTTAAAACTAAATGTTTTATTTTATAATTATGTGACTTTTAAATGATTTAAAAATGAATATTTTAAGAATTTATGAAAGGTACTCTTTATCAAAATCAGAATTTTAAATGTTTTAAAGATTTATCTTTCTAAATATTTTTAAATTAATTTCCATGTTTTCAAAATTATTTTAAGGATTTATTTATATTAAAATGAATGTTTTGAAAATATATTTCTTTTCAAAAGTTTCAAAGTGGTATGGGACATTTTGATTCAAAAATCTATTTCAAATTACATCCTTTATAAATGTGTGACTTTTCAATGATTTCGAGAAAAGAGATATTTCTCTCAAATAGTTTTGATTTCATCTATGTCAACATCCTTTGATGGATTTTAAGCTTATTTGAAGTTGATTTATTATGATACAAATCTTTTGTATTGTATTGAAAGTTTTGTGATATGTTTCAATGTGGATGTGTTATTATACCATTCATGGTTTATGGAGAAAGTATTGACATTTCGTATGCTAGTTTTAATACGAATGTTTATGTTATGTTTAATCCTTTTCATATGGGAATTCATTGAACTTAGTAAGTAACGGGTGGAGCCCGCTATAGCTCCTCGATGCATTGGTAGGTCTCATGAGACAAACTAGTGTCTTGGCACAAGGCCTTGGCAAAATCTTATTTGTAGTCTTGGAACGAGGCCTTGGCTATGTGGTTATGATAGTCTAGCATTATGCATTCCATCATTATGAAAGTGGTTATTGATATTGCATGTGATTATTAGATTAGTAGAATATCCATGTGAATAAGTATATGGTATTATTTCATTTTATTTTTTCCATACTATGTTGAAGTTCAAGTTTAAAAGGATTTTGTTTTAGTTATACACTGTCTTAAATGTTTATTCTTATTTATGAAATTTTCCTCTATATTGTTATCCTTACTGGGCATTTGAGCTCACCCCCTTTTCTATGTTTTATTTTTCCCAGGATGTGAAGAAGTAGATTATGAATGACCTTCTGGGATAATATAAGAGGATAATAGTGTTGACTATAGAGACAATACGTTGTTTGTAGTAGTTTTTGACTTTATGATGTAATGAAAAACTTTATGAATATATCTAGTGTTTCCAAGGCTAATAAACTAATCGGTCTTTCAAGATTTGATCTTCTTTTGATCATACCAATGTTATGTAATAATGCACTGACTCTGGGTAACTGGGGTCGGGGTGTTACAGTAAGTAAGTGGACATGTGGACTATTATGTACTCATCCTCTTCCCTTTAGATTGTGAAGGTATTATCATAGAAGGTAATATATTTCACCTATAGAATTAATCAATGGTGTGGATGTACACTAGTACATAGTTGAAACTATTTCTATGATCAAAACTATTCTTTCCCAGATAATATACTTGTTAATTTTCACTGAGGTGGATCCAAACTAGTCTACCCTAAAAATTAATAGAATATTGGAAAAATCTTCATAGGAAATTATAGTTGATGTTCTGGATCTAAAATTTAGCATCAAATATCAAATTAATTAATTTTTATTAGGAACACTCATTCAAAAACCAACTAGTAAAAAATTGTATTTACATTATGTCAACCATCCATTGATTATATCACCAGTGCCTCACGTACACCTTCAATGGTCGAGATGGTCTTCACCATGCTAATTCCTATCTATATAACTCATTTGAAACAAAATACCTTAATGTAAAGTTTTAAAATATAAATGGAATGTATTCCATGATATAATAACCTCGTTTTTAGGGATATAATTTAATTTACACCCACTTTGGTAGATACCTATGAAGAATTGAAGAGTTGTTTCATTCGGCTTATCCATAGTACAGAAGAGATAATCCCAAAACCTGAGAAATATATAATTTTTTTATAAAGAAGGAAGGAACTAAGTTCTCTTAACAATAATATAATTAATAGGTTATTATATGACCTGATAATCCCATGTTTCTAAAATTTCATAATGTATTAAAAAATTTCTGTCAATACCATGTATAATATAAAGATGTACTGACCCAATAGTAGTTTATGGAACCATGGTAGATCGACATGGTATATAGATCACACAGGAAACAAATCAATGGGATATTATCCAAAGAATCTATCAGCATGGTCTCCATATTACAAGAGAGAAAATAATTAGATTTTGAGGATTCATCCCTCTCATGAACATGATGCCACACTGTAGCCACCTATGACCATTGTGTTGCTTCACCCTTATGATGGGAAAATAGAAAAGAGGGGTGATAATTAGTATTTTAAAATGAATTCAAAAATAAAAAAAATATTTTAATGTTAATAATATGTAAATAAATGAAAATTAATTGTGTATATTTTTATAATGGTTTGGATCTAAATTATTCTAGTCCACTATACACCCCATTCACATACCAAATGATATGGAACCAACTGTCTATGAAATATTAAAATTATTCTTTCACACCTAGTATCACAACCTAATTAAAAATACATTTTCCCTATATGGTTTTAACACATGAATGAACTACCATTTTTTACTTAAAGGCACAATATAAATAGTCGAACCCTTTCCCACCTAGGGGCTCAACCCAATGCTGGCCTATTATTTGAGATTCAAAACTGAAATTATATCATTTTAATGTTTAGTATGACTTGTTATAGTTACGAAAAAAGAAAATAATAGAAATAACTAAAGATACTAAAATATATGAATAGTAATGAGTCTAAGAGTTGAGGCACCAAGAACTCCCATACTAAAAATGGTCAAATGATTTTCGTTTGGTTGGAAGTAGTATCTAATCACCAAAGAATTAGAAACATGTATACTTAAAGAGTATCCTAATACCCATGCATATTTTGTACTAGATTTTTTATCTATATATATAGTGTTTCTTTATGCAAAACATCAATAAAACACGATGACCATTGCATAATTATTTTTCTTGAGAGAAGGATTGAGCATCGGAATCCAAGGAATAAAATCATATATTTCCTCACTTCTTTCTCATATAATATTTCACAAATAATGAAAAAGATAATAACTATGTTACTAAAATTTTATATTTTATAAAAAAATAAAAATGGAAAATTTGTGTTCATTAAATTGATTAATATATTAATAAAAAATAATAATTAATAACTTTGGAATCGTATCTAATAAAATTCATGTATAATATTTTATAAATAAACCGAATTGAATTTGAATATTTCATGTTTTGATAATTTAGTGTGAATATACATGTTGGATTGGTACCATGTGAGTTGTATTTAATTAATAGTAATAATTTTAAAACATGTTCACTTACCTTCAAGATAATTGATGAATAATCGTAAAATAAATAAAAATTTTTAAACCTTCATAATAAAATTGTTGAATGTGAAAAAATGTGGTAATATATGAAATACAACATTATTAAAATGTTCAAAAATATTCATAAATGTAGATAAATTCTATTTTACCCTTATGTGAAACACACATGCTCTATAGGATATAACAACATTTTTACCCTACCTGAGTTATTACCCTTAAGTATTTGTTGGCAAATCCATAATACCATTAATTAAAACATATTTTAACCTTATAATGGTTTTGAAGAAGTTATAATAGCCATATATAATTAATATAAACACTTAACTATTTTTCAAAATTTGTGGAAGTTCACTTGTACCCTTATGAATGTATTAAAAAAAACCTTACAAAAGTATTATAAACATACGAGTACCATTAAGAAGTTATTATTCTACCCATATGTATGTAATAAGAAAATATTGGTGCACTTATACGAGAAAATCCCATTGGATTTGACCCTCACACATACTTAGTAAGAATTACATGAGACCTAGAGTAACTTACATGGGTTTAGCTACCTTTATGAGAGACAAAGAGAATCCTTATGTTGGTTTGGGTCACCCTTATATGAGAAATATAATTTAATGTTTACCCTTATGCATGATTTATGTTACCCTTACTTAGGTAAAGTAATGTAATTGTTTACCTTACATAATTTATGTAATTTTTTACATAACCTTAAATTACTAATATAAAGTTGTTGAAACCCTTACATGATATATAGGAATTAAATGTAACATTTATAGAATACATATAAACTCAATTTTCACACTATATAAATCCATTGAAATCACCTAGGGCCTTATGTTACCCATTAAAACCTTGGGTTACCTTCACAAAACACTATGAAATAAAACATACCCTTATGTAACCTATATAAACATAGTGTTACCATTATACAACATATTAAACGCATGGTTAATTGATATTTATGGGACCAACTGACATAATCAGTTTAATAACTCTTCATAAATCTTATTTAACATGTTATAAAAAATTAAAATATGATATCCCAAGATAAATTAAGGTAGGAATGAAAAGTTATATCCAATATTAAGCATCTTATTAATTAATAAAAGAAAAATATATTGATTTATGAAAAATTTTAATAACTCCTCATATAATATATTATATTTATCAGAAAAAACAAGTTAATAAAATCAAATGATATACTTCAACATTCTCCCCCATTTTGATAATTAGAAAATATTCATAATCCTGAAAATTCTCCCAGTATTTTAAATTATCAAACAATTAATATTTAATAAGTAATACACATCCCAAATTATTTAACATATTCTTTTTCCTATTAAATACATTATTTTACTAAAACATTATTAGGAAAACATATATGTCAAATCATATATCATAGAGACACTTATAAACACATTAATATTTGAGATTTTGGGTTATATATAGTTTTCATATAATTAAAATATATCTGATTAAAAAAGTTACAAATTTACCTTTTATATAAAATTATAGTATAAATATTAAGTATATATCGTCTAGTAAGTATGAGAATAATTAAAATTGATATATAAGGAAACATGGAGCTATGAAATTTAAAAAATTAAATTGAAAAAATAGATTCCATATTATAATAGAATTCATGAAAATATGAAACTTTCAACATATAAATACACTAAAACTCCCCCTAATTTGAGTGCAGAAATATATAAATTTAAAAGGATATTATAACAAGATAAAATATGATTTTATAAAGATTAGTAATGTTCATGGTCTTATGATATCATAAATCCTATTTTTATTAGAAATAAATTCCATATTTAATTACATTTTGTAAACATTATCCCTAAGAAAATTAAATTTTACAGAAATTTGATTATTCTGAGAGTGTTATAAAGTATTTTTGAAATTATAAATAGTAGTAGTAGTTTTCTAGAAAATATATCTATTATAAAAATATAAAAAAATCAAACAATTTTCTTTTAATCTATTATGATTTATCATAATAAAATGTAGAAGATTTATATTCAGATTCCTCAGTTGATATAGAATTTTTTTCATTCAATCTAAAGAAACTAATTTTTTATAAGTAAATGGGGAATTATTAGATTAATGTTTCTCTCTATATTTCATCCACAAGAATCATAATATCAATAACATGTAAAAAAATTATTTTTAGTAGGATAATATAAATTAATATTCAAAGATCCTTTAACATATCTATTAATATTATTAATATATTTAATGTGCATTTTACAATGAACCAGTCCGGCCTTCCATCCAATGGATTCTTGACCTGGGTTTCCACATAATCGAAGAGTATCATCAATCACCTCCGGTAGGAGACTACCATATAGGGTATCAATAGAACATTTTTGTAATGTTTCTACCTCTAGAAACAAAATACAATATCCATAAAAGGAACAAATAATAATTAAACATGGATATATTCTGAAATATATCTATAATAAATTAATATTTAATAAAATTATTATATAGAAACAACAAGATAAAAAATAAAAAATATTGAATACCAAAGATGACAAATGAAAAATATAGTCAAAATATTTCATAGAATTTATTATCTGATCACCATGTCCATGTGACCATCAAGTCACCACAATGCTTCCTTCCACTATCAACTTCCCATGTAATATGGCATAGAATCCAACATATGTGACAAGTATCAGGGATACATTCATAAGACACGATGACTACATATCCACCATCATGATTAGGGAGAGTGTGAGATGCAACTAGAAGGATAAAAACATGATTCTAATTCAATACTTTTATGAAAGAAAGAAAAAACAATTAGTTAGAATGTAATATAAGAATGTAGGTTTTCAATTCAATTTTACATCATATATAAATAAAAAACATTGGAAAATTTACATTCTAAATAAACATCTTTTATAAAAGATTTCAAAAATAGTTTCTAAGCCAAAAACCTACAAATAAAAATTCCAATAATTTCTATCCAAAATACTACATTTTTAATAAAATCCCATATATGGTTTAAAAAATTACAAATAGATGCCTAAAAAATTCTTTTTGGAATTTTGTTTCCCCATTTTTTCTTTTAAAAGAATTTATATACCCAAATCAATGTAAATCAAGGAATAAAGGTAAACTATAACTAAACTCAACCATAGAAAGTAAAAAATAATGCTAATAAATTGACGAAACAGAACTCTTCATCATGAGGATTGAAAACAATAGGATAAACACATCAATAATGTATATCCATGAAATAAAAAACACACATTCTAGTTTATATAACAAAATAATAACATGTGACACAATATATGAGGAAACACCACTGCGACTAATAGACATAAAGTGACATGTAATGATGGACCTACTAACGATAAGTTAATAGTTGCACATAAGTTACCAAAATCACACCTACTTTTTATCAGTAGTAACATCACCAAGATTGGTATTAAATTCAACTAGGGGTGATTAGCCGGTGAATAAATATCAACTAAACTTATAGTGCCCCAATACGTATCACATAGTAGCCTCAGTATCCCCATGGAATAATAAAATAAGTTGTCCATGAACAAACAATGTAATATAAATATAATTTCAAATCCCCAAGACTAACACCACAATCACATCCTTCATACCTCAGATAATTATATTGTAAATAGCACTAATCCATGAACACAACTTGAATCAAATCTCAATTCATCCATCTCATGGGAAACATAACATAACGAAAAAGATGATGGGGTCTCAATAGGATGAAAATCAACATCACATCAAAATGTTTCAAATGAGACTTCACTTATCACATAGAGAATATGAATTTGTAAATTAAAATTTCAAAACACATGGAATCACAATACTACCCCAAAAGTAATCACAATCCACCACAATAATATTCAAACATCCCAATGGAATATTTATTTGACTTTATAAAACCAAAACACACTTTGGAACTATGAATCACATTAATAAAAAAGGAACCCCTCTTTGAAAATTTTATTATTCATATAACTCAATGAATAAGAGTACTAATACATGGAAACCTCATTTTAAATTTTATTAAATATTTTTCATGTATAAAATAACCAACTACATCAAAATATTTCCTAATTAGAAATATTCCCTTAATAAAAAAAACTGAGAACAACAAAAACCATGATAAAAAATATAAATATCATATACCATATTAGATTAATTCAGAAAAAACATTTTAATCGTAACTCCTTCATGTAACTATTAAATAACAAGAGGTGAAATGGATAATCCTACCTCATTTGGTGAAATCATGTTGCCTTTGGAGAGTCCACCAGAAAGGAACTCATATGACGGATAACAACCTCCACAACCCAAATCCTTAATTACCAAAAACCCCAAATAATAAAATCATTCATAAATAGAACCTATAGTTATATGAACATGAAAAAAAGTGAGAACTTAAGAGCGGAAGATATGAGAAGCTCATAACATTTAATCTGGATGAATAAACACAAAAGAAACATTTGGAATCCACTTGGAGAAGCATGAAGAAGATTGGAGAATCCAAGGAGATGTTTTTGGAATTGGTGGTTGAATGAGTGTTTGTAGAGGTATAATCACCAAATAAAAATATTATGTAATGATAAAAAGAACCCCAACCTGGGAAGGAATTTTTTTTTATCTCAAATGGTTTTCCAAAACGTGCATATTCCATGTATCCTCCACTTTTGAGCACCCTATATGATGAAAAATAGTCTTGCATGGTTTCCATAATCATATGAAACCCCTATTATCCCCACTTTGAAACAAAACATGGGTTACATTGTTTCGAAATCCTTGGAGATACATCTCCCTCATCCTTTTGGTGGCTAGGGTTTCTCTCGGGATTTTCTTCTCCTTCCCCCTCTGGAAGGGCTCGGTTCAAATCGGCTTCCATTGGATGTCTCAGTATAGGAATGGATTGTCGATGACACACCTTGATGGAGTTCCAGTGTGGTTCAGGTGGTGGGGTCCAGGTGTGGTGTGACGGTCTTCAGACGTTTTTGGTGATCTGTGACTTGGCTGAACAATTTCTCGCCCATTTTGACGCGGTTCGTTCACCTCGACGATGTCATCTCACCATTTCCTTGATCGGCATGGATCAGAATCTCTGAAGATGAAGTGGAGCAGCGATCTGGCTCCTCGTCTTGGTCTGGCATGGTCAGGCGGTGTTTACGGTATTTATCCTGTGCAGGTTGCATCAGATCTTTTGATCGGAGGGGGATCCTTTTTTCATCTTGGTTTTTGTAGGGTTGAAGGTTTTTCTTGTTCAGTCGTTATCACTGAGGTCACCTACTCCTCCTCGTTGCACCGCCTTACCTTGTACGGCTCGGATCCTAAAATTAGCTCTGATTCGAGTTTCTTATTCGGTTGGTGGGAGTTTCTCGCAGATAGTGGCAGAGGGTTTTCTGGTGGTGGTTCCAGCGTCTAGTGTAGGTCTGTTGATGTCGTGACTGTTTTCTTGATGATCTCAGTTTCTTTCAGTTGGTTTATTGAAGTTATAATTGGTGATTTCTGGAATCTAGGTTTCTACATTTGTTTTATGTTGATTAAGTGAATATGGTGTTGTTATGTCCGTATGATTTTTGTGGAGGTTTTGTTTTTATGAGTCTGGTTTGATCTCGAAGGCGAGTAGTGAAACTGGATTTGATCATAGGAACATGTCTTAGGGGAGGATTCATAGCTGACTGTTTATCTTTGAAGTGCATATCAGAATTGGTTGTTGAGTGGGTATGATTTCTGTCATCATATCGGGCCTGTTCTTTGACACATGACACTTTCTTGTTGATATTCATTGAAACGATGATTCTCAACATGATCATAGGCTGGGGAGGGACACTTTCGGTTGTCAGTTTGGTTTTACACTTTGGTCCTTAGGGTTATTTTGTCTTAAGTCAATGATGTCTTCAGGTTTTCCCCTTCTTCCTTTAAAAAAGGGATTTATCAATAATGAAAGAAAAATTTTAAGGCCTTCGGACCGTTGTATGTATGGGTTACATTGTTTCTACTAAATGTTTACTAAACCATTATCCGTAACCATGAACCCTTGGAAGACACTAAAAAACTGAAAATTGAATCCTATAACAACCAAAACCCAATGGGAAAACAGAAAAATCAATTTTACGACGAATATGACACCTCATGGTGTCACAAACATCCCATAATGCCACATTATCCCCCCAAATATTCCTCAAATTCCTAACAAAAGTAATAATTCCAAATCTAACTCCCTCTAACGAGGTTGTGAGTTCTAACAAACTTTGTGATCTTAGAAACCAATAAATCATAGTATGAACAATAAATCACTTAGAGTTACTAAAATTTAAGGTTTTCTAAATCACCATGAAAAAATGAAATTGGAGTCCTTTGAAGGTGATTCATGATGATGAAAAAGAGAAGATATAAAAAAAGGAAACATTGGGTTAGCCACTCCTTTGATACTTTTTGAAATAGAAAATATAGATATATTAACAAATACTCATATGAGGCACCAAAATCATGGACTATATAATAGGAAAAAATTGAATCATCATCTCCAGAACATCTGAGGTCACGCTAACCATGAAACAATAAATCCCAAAAAAAAATCATTTAAATTGTCACTCCCCACAAAAAAGGAAAAAAGATTATGATGTGGAACATGTATCCCCAACATTTATAATTTTTCAATAATAGTGAAAAATTAGATAGGTACACACAAAAGGAAGATCATTATAATAGATACATGATACCACTTATAATAACAACTAGCTCAAAACACCTCAATAGAAAATATATTAGAAAAAAGAGGTTACAAGACTATACCATCCAGAAGAGGAACCCCAAGAATCAATACAAACACCAAAATATTCACAGGCCTCAACCTAGAATGGAAGGGTTATTAAAATGGTTCACAATAATACACAATGGGTAACTTTGGAAAAACTCACAGAATCAGGATTTTGAACCATACACCCCTATAAAACTAAAAACAAAATCAAAATATAAACTTGAATCCCAAGGGAAAAAATAACAATGAGATTACAAAAAATAAATTGGCACCTTAAGGAGTCACAAAATCCCATCCTTGACACTTTATACATTTAATAAATTCTACATTATCTTAATTAATTTTGGAGTTTCAAAGGTACCTTCCCAATAATGAGGAATCAATTAACATCCAACTTTATAATAATAGAAATCATGAACTTAGGACAATAACTACCTATTACACGGGATAACCAAAACTAAATGAATCATAATTCACCAACAGATAACACACTAGGTGTCTATTAAAGTAAATTCAAACCCAAAACAAAGGTGAGATACTAGAAATGTAAATGTTGGAATAACTACACATATGATCCTTTGTGAAATCCAGAATGTAGAGATAATAAAAAAGTCTACTAATATCATTGTAATCCTAGAACTAGATCATAACAAAAAATAAAAAAATGACCATTAGAATATATGGGGTTACTTAATCCATGTGAAATCATATCCCATCCAAAGTCATTGTAATGGATCACACTAAATTAAAATGAAAAACACATGGAGAGTGAGAACATGTATTTGAAGAATTTATAGTTTCTATATAATTGTTAAACATTATATAGGGCTACCTAAAAGTAATATCATCACCAAAGAGACCTGATTCCAAAAGATATAAAAACATTCCTAAAAAACTATAGGATCGCATCCTCAAGAACAAAAATGTCACTAGACCAGGTCATGAAGAAATTGCACCCTTGAATACATTGGAATAAACCAACATGAACATACCTCAACATTTATTGGTATGGATTTGGACACAAGTACAAAAGATACATGATGTGTAATTCGAGAAAAAACACACAGTACACCTAATCATTGTGATCCAGAATAAAATCATGATGTAGTTGATCTTACATCCTACCCAGGAGCCAACACCTCATCCTCATTAACCAATCCCACACCAAATACATCTCCATGTCATTAATTAAACCAACTAAAAAACATGGTCTAGAAAATGAATAAAGTAGTCCGTAATAAATTGTTTATGAGGCATGGAATCATTAAAGGTATGAAAATATTATTGAAATATTTTCATTCATTATAAATTATTGAAATGGAAAAAATAGATACAAGCCAAAAAACAAAAACATTATTACAAATAGTATTCTCCCAAAATGATTCTCAACTTCAAACTCTTCAATAGAATTGGTAATAGTTGACGTTGACCTAATAAATGCTTGGTATGATACTATTTCATTAGATGCTTGAATATCTCACAGAATATAGGAATATGAAAAAAATACACATTTTCTAGGCCCTTGGATCTAACGAATATGATGATTGGGTTCACTGATACTTACTAAGATGAGAGAATACAACAAAAATTCATTAAACCAAAATAGGAACACTAGTTTGTAATGATACACTTCCATCACCCCACATTCTTATTTCCCCTTCTCTCCAACCAAATCACTTTTAATAGCTTGAGTGGTAATCAAAGTATCATAACACAGGTTTACGTTATAGGATTTCCTCCATAAAATTATCCTTATAGGCAGATTCCATAATGGTTATTAGGATAGAACAAATTATAAACACCCTAACACTAGTATCCCATAGTTAGTGGTTAAATTATTATATTTGAATTTGATATAATAAACCCCATCATGAAGTAAAAAATATTTTATTTCTCATGGAAAATTATATATATACATGAAATAAATATTACAATTGAAAAGATAAAATACACAAAAAATTTTCGTTGAGAACTCCATATTTTCCCTTAGCATATATGTACATATCAATCAGTGAAATATTCTTAGTATCTTGTAGAAGAGAAAACTTAATAAAGAGGTGACCTAAAATGCTCATTATGGGTATTCATAAGAATAAAAAATCATAGTCAACATGGGCAGTTAGAAAATTATAACGCATTCCATATAATCAATAACAATAGCATAATATGGTAGAAATAAATTTTTATCTAATAATTCCATATACATAATCACATAATCTTTAATTGTTATCATGAATATTCTAACTAATCAAATAGTTACCTCAAACATCAATAACTGATATCATAATAATTGATTTTTGTCACTTTGGACATCAAAACCATACCATAAAGCCTCATGACAATGGGTATGGAGACATCCAATAACCATTATAGTTTGTGTCATGAGACCAATGGATGCATCGATGGGTTATAGAGGGTATCCGCCATGAAATTCTAATATTAATTAATCCCACATATGAAATGTGTGATACATAATCAACATAAATATTCATATCGGACCAACTATCATACAAAATGATAATAATTTATCCAATCAATAAACATATTCATAAACCATCCAGAGTAATATTAATGGTATCAAATTGGTATTTACCCAAAAAAACTAATTAAAAACATCTGAAAAAATAATAAAAATGGTGACATTAAAACATATCCCTAGTGGAGCATATGTAAAAAATAATATTTTTATGCGTAGAAAACCCATAAAAATATCATTAAAAGCATTTTTAAGGAAAATAACTTTTTTACCTTGAGAATATTTTTATAAATAAAGAATAAAAAAATTCTTAAGAAATAATTTTTTTTGAAAATAACCTTTAAAACATATAATAAATGTTTTATAACATTGAGAGGTAACTATGGTGGAGGTTCCAAACAGTCCATACACATTAAAAATTATTCCATTCAGATTTTCATTAAATTCCAAAAGAATTATTTTTGGAAAGATACATGATTATTCTTTTCAAAACATTTTTTAAAAAGTGAAATAAGGATAAAATTTATTTAAAACCTATTTATATAATGTAACAAACAACTTTGGGAACATTTTTAGAAAACATTGTTTTTTGGATGAAAAATTGATTTTCAATTAAAGAGAGAATTCAATTCAGATTAAACAAAATCTCAACCATTTTAAGAACCAATGAGAGGAAACAAAACTAATATTACATGAAATATTCAAGAATATGTAGATGAAAATAAAATATATTTTTGATAAGTTATTAATATAAAATAATTCCCCAAATTTATATTCAAACATAAGTATACCCGAATAATGATGAGATTGTGAAACAAAGCCTTATCACATTGGTAACATTCGAATCATAATCTAGATAAAAGAAAAAAATAAAACAAATAATTTTATACAGTGAAGAAAAATTGATTAATGATATAAAATATAGGATTGGGAAGTATATTAAAAAAATAGTTGAATAAGTGGTGAATCTGGAATATGTCACACGAAATTAAAAGTTAAATGAGAAACCCTTACCAAATGATTGACTTAATTCTTATGTGTCGGAGCCACCTATATATGAAATATAGGTTTATCATACATTTATTTGATTAACAAAATCATATATATCATACCATATATGATTTTATTGTGGTCATTTATTTCATTTTCATTAATAATTCTTTTTTAAAATCATTATTTCGTCTTGTAAAACCATATTTTTCATATATGTTTTAATTTGGTATTGTGAGACCTTTTAATTTGATCATGGTTCCATAATATCAAAAAATTTAAGAATAATATAAATATAATATATATTCATTATATATGTATTAATTTAAAACTATAAAAATAAGAATAAAAATCGATTACACCATCCATGGAGATGGTAGGAAATACGTATTCATGAACATTGTTTTTGTTTATCTCAAAGGATGTAAAAAATGAAAGTAAATGTTTATTAATATTTATAGAATGATTATTATTTCAAATTTATATTTAATATTAATCAAATAAATCCTTATTACAATCCATGCAAAAAATAATATGAAAAATATTTCACATCCTTATGTAGAGGTGGTCGTCAACACGTACACACAAGAGACATTATTATGTTCCATTTGATTGGAAGGTAAGAAGTTATATGTTGTATTATATTTCTAAAATTATGGATATTATCCAATTATCACATATATATGTTAATATTATCCTTAATTCCTTTCATGTAAATCATATGTGGAAAATTAATCACCTCGCTTCGTGAGCCGTTAGTCCACCACACACATGAGGGACATTATTGTATCCCCCACAGAATGAGAAGTTAGAGGTATATGTGATATCATAATTATATAATTAGAATAGTTTCATAAATTATATATATATATATATATATATTATATCCATCATTATATCCATCCTTGAAATTTGGTGACAGAAATAAAATTATATCAGTCCGTGAGGCAGTTTTCCAACACACAAATGACCAATTTTTTCATTTCACATTTGATTGATATAGAGATGGATGTGGTTTATTAAATCAATATAATAAAATATAATTAATGTGGGTGTTATTTTTTTATATATTATCATATTTGAAAAGTATTTTAAAGAGTGAGAATATGAAAAAAAACAAATATACACATTTATGAATTTTACCTCCTCTTTGGAGAGACTATTTAGCTTTACACAAAAAACCTTAAATGGAGGGATTGTTAATAAAAATAAGTCTTCTATTATGTGGTATGATAATTCTGTCCGATAGTTTCTAATTTAATTTCTATAAAAACTTTATTTGAATACTGCAGAGGGGTTTAGAGGGGGTGTCCTTCAATTTGTATGGGAGTGAACAGACAGTAATGTTTTGAAAAGATAATGTAATACCCACATTTTTATCAAAAATGAATCCTCCAAAATGGGTAATTAAAGTATCTTAGAGGTTATATGGTAAAAATATTACCATTTTATGTGTTTTAGACATGTTTCATTCCATTTTTAAGTAATATTCTCTTATCTTAACCCCAAGGATACCAATTTTAACATTACTCGTGGTATTAATTTTTTCATTATTCACTATTCATTATGGTCAAAAAATAATTTGACCTAATTTGATAATATAAATAATTATAATAATAAATATTGGATCCATGTTTCCAAATTCAATCAATATATCTGACTGAATTAATTTTGAAATCAAACCCATAGACATGTAGAGAAACCAATGTTCCCAAATAAATGCATTCAAAAGTCTAAAATGTTTTTATATAATAATTCAATAATTAATTGAATCAAATACCTAAATTATATAATATTTAATATAATGGAATTATTTTTTATTTAGTAACAATTTTATATATAATTTAACCTTGTAAATTATTTATAAAAAATTAGTTTTGAATAAAAATAAGAATTTGTTAGAGTTCATCAAAAAATGAATCTATTAAAAAAAACCAAAATACTCACCCAAAGATAATTTTAAAATGATTATTTCCAAATAGAAGTTAATTTTTTCAAATATATTTTGTAAAATTTCTAAAATTTATTTTTTGAATAAGTTTGAAAATCCTGACTAAACCACCTTTAAAAAAATGCAGTTTCTCACTAAACATTTAATTTTCGTTAAAATGGGTCTTATTTTATATATAATAAATATATTACTGTTAAATATATTTTATACATTTATAAAACATATAATTCTTGTATCACTAATTTTCCCTAATAATACATTCCATACTAATGATAATGTTATAATACTAATTTATAATAATAATATTTCAACTGAGTATCACATTTTGTTTAAATTAGGTGTCACATGCATCACATGAAATAAAATTTATTGAATTTATTTATAAATAAATTTATATTAATTCCTCAAGGTGTCACATTTTATTTTATGATTGATGTTTAATGTCAATTATAAAATCAAACATGATGTTACACTTTAAAAATCACCAGGTTCTATATTCTACCACCAAAAATTAAATGTGGTTCACACAATTCACTCTAGATATCGGTACTAATGAGGTTAAAATTTGATATACAATTTTTGAAAACCCACATCATAAATGGGATAAAAAACCTCTAGATTACATAGAAATTTAATAAGCATGGTCACCTATTATAACACATAACTTGGATTCTATATAGAAGAACATTGATGGGATGTGAATATACGATCATGTAAGAAAAGAATAAATAATATAGAGAGTGAAAAATTTAATTGTTCACAATAAAGTGGGTGATCTAGATATGGTTAACAAACATGAATCCCTAATTCTATAAAGTGTAAAAAATGATATTTTCATCAAAAGTAATGATATTATTATAACCGTTTCCTTCAAGAACATTTTCAAAGAGATGACGAATTTTTTACTACGTAGGAATATAGAGAAATATTCTTACCTAATATATTTATATTTCATAAGAACAATTTCTTTTTTGGTCATGATTTTATCAATTTCTGAATGATATCTTACATTAGGAAGTGAATATAATTAAAGGAATTTTTTATGCCCAAATCACAAAAAGTAAATTTTAATGGATCATAATATTCATAAAGAGTAACATGCTATTCGTCATCTATTTAGTAAAACCAAAATGGTTAAAAAAAAATTTCTAACATGATTCAATAATATATAATACCTTAATAATAACTCCCAAAAATTCAACATAATCCCTTTAATTAATGGTTAAGCTCAACACTGATCCCATATTTGTATGGATAAATTCAATGTTTAAATATTTCAATGGAAGGTCAGTAAATCGTCATTATATAATAAAAAAATATAAATTTACTTTAAATGAAAAATTCATTATTTGTAAATACATTTATCATCATAAAACTATAATGAAAATAGGTGTTCTTCCTAAAATATATTCATAGGATGTTGAATATATTACCAACATTCCAACATGTAGTAAACTATAAGAAACATAACATAAACCATTGAATAACTAACTAATTTAAAGGTTTTCAATACTATCCCATTGTGATCTATTTATAAAAAATAATATTACTAGATTTCAGGTATACCTCAATCCCCTTTTTTCATTAATATTTTGGGGTTCTTCTCATGTAGTTTTGGTATGATGGTTGAAATATTTGAAAATATTTTGGCAACACCTGAATGGAGAACTATTTTATAAAATCGTGTTCCCACCTAATGAAAACCGTGAAACACTTATAAGAGGGTATTTTCATTGTTGGTTCACGGTTTTGAAAACCATACACCCAAATAGTAAAAACATTTCCCAGTAGTAGATGGGTTCTCTATTAGGGCATACTATTTTTCTAGCCGTGCAGCCCTGTCGAGTTAACAATACATATGGTATTATTCTATTTGGATAATATTTTAGAAATTCTAGAACCACTATTTAACCTCCTTCTTAGAAAAAACTCAGTATATCATGAAATCTTATGTCTTGTTAGCTCTCAAGAACCAATTTAGGATACTCTAAACCCATTCTTATACAGATCAATATGTTGGAGATCTTGTTTGATTCCTCTAAGAGAGTAATTCCCCTCCCGTTCATTATCTACCACACTATTTTTCGTACATACATAGTGTTTTAATATTATGTTGTACACAATTGATATAACATTTATTTATCTTCTTCCTTAATCTAGAATCATTTTCTTGATATATGTTTCCTTCATTCTTCATTGGTATGTCCCATTGCAGGGGTTGAGTTCTAAAATTTGAATAAAGGTAAGAGGTTCTTTTTGAGTTTCAGCACATAATGAAACATTGGATTTAATTATTTTATTTAATTTTACTTAAATTGATTTATGGAAACAATATTTGATGCGATTATAATTATATTTTATGTTGGAATGGATTTTTTAATAATCCCCAAATTCTAATGGAATTTAAAATTGGGGCGAATTTTGAAGTTGATGGAAATTTTAAAATAATTAAAGGATTGATTAAAAAAAATGATTTAAATTGTATTGACGAACACATATTATTGGTTTTATTATGAAAATTCATAAATTCATAAAAAAAACTCATGTTTTTATTTTGATAGTGAATTAGAATTTTCAATAGGTATATTGGGAAATTGATCTATGAATGATGATTGATTTAGAAGAAAATGAGTTTCCCTTTTCAATTGATTTATTAATTGAGCTCTTGAAATCTTGGGTAGTTAGTGGGTTATTTTGGTCAAGCATGATATAATGGTAATTTCCTAGAAATAGATTATTGATGAAAAATATAACAAATATACATTTCATAAGATCATTTTTGCAATGGAATGTTGATGATTCCTATTCAACATGAGCCATAGGGTTTGGTGTACAATATTCAATAATCCCTGATATGAGAGTTTGGGGATCCTATAACTAGAAACTATTATACAACCTAGTAAATTAAAATGGTGTTTCTGGTGGCTGGTTTGATTATAAATGGCATCAATTTGAATTTTATTTACTCATTTCTAGGGAATTATAAAATATATTTTATATAAAGTGTTAATTAACGCCATGTTTGATATTTTTCCATCACTGTGGACTGAATAGAGTGTTTTTATAAATATGAATGTATATATCCATAGACTATTTAATTTATAATTTAAATAGTTATCTGGTTTAATATTCTGTAATATTATTATGAAACACTTATTTTGACACCATATGAATTTTTTACTCATATCCTACCTGTTTCTTCTAGAGTTTGTAGATTTTATTCTTCGAGGTCTGAGGAAAGGGAAAGAACCTCTGGAAGAAGGATAATGTTCATGATCAATTTTCTTAGAGTATTTATTATTTTGGGTTGTTTGATTTTATCTTATCTTATTTTAGAACCTTTATTACTTAGTATTTTATAATTCTATATAACTTCTTTGAATTTTCAGACTATCTCTCCTTGGTGTTCTATGCGTACAAATATGTATATTTTATCTTTGGATGTTCCTATAGAAAATTTATTCCTCCTCTTATATTTCGTGATGATAGCTACTAATCACCAACCCATGGGGACTGGGAACAACCTTCAGGCCAAGTCTGTGCTAGCTCTGGTATATGTGTACTGGGGTATATGGGCTGGTTCATAAAAAAGTGTTATCAAATGATAAACGTAAAAATATTCAATTGAGGTGAGTATGTGGCTTGTAATATATTATTGGGATATAAGTGGTTTTTGCGATTGAGTTCATGTCCAGAACTCATTATAATAATCTTTAATTCCACAGGGGTGGTTTGGGAAATGCAGCTTGAGGAATAATTATAGTCTTTTCCTATTTTTTATTTGTCTAGGTTGAAATAAAAATCATGATATAAATTTTATGGGATTAAGTTCCATGATACTCTTATTGGTGTTTTTATCTCAGTAATATTATGAAGTCTTCCATTTCATTCACTAATGTTTTAGCATCATTCCACCACGAAGTTGTGTGAATAGTATATAAGTAGAAATTAATGATGAAACCAAGTGATAAAATACTCCATTATACTATAATCTCATTGAAATTATAATTCATATTGTCCAAGATCTAGCATAGAAACCTCCACCAATATTTTCCCAGGATTCTGTTGTGGAACCTCAGAGAGATAAATACAATAGTTGTTCCCTAGAGTTACTTGTCTCGAAGGTACAAGAATTCTAATGCTCTTGTAGTCCTTAATAGGTAGTGGATATGTTGAGAAATTTTGAGTTATTCTTTAGTTCTCCAAAAATCCTCATTCAATTAATTGAAAATATGCTACATTTAAGCTAGAGGGACCAAGATGGATATTGTGGGGATTGATTTTTATAGAGAAGAATCAAAAGGGTTTGGAGTGGAAGTGTATCATGGTTTTTTAAATGACTATATTAATACAGGGTCTATAGTGGTAGCTAAGGATATATATTTTTTAAACTCCATCACGACGAAGGGAATATGATATAATATGCAATCCTCTTTGTCAATATTGTGTAGTTTTTACTTGATATTGTATCGAATGAAAAGATGAAGACTAAACAAATCAATGTGGGAAATTGATATGTTATTCATTTAAAAAAATAATAATAAATATTTCATGTTATGTTGATGTATTGGACATGGAATTGATGGTAAAAAGTGATCTGGCTGGAATATTAGGGCTCAGGGAGTTCGTTGTTCTCCCAGTGGTATTTCTGTGAGTTCCCTTAGAGTGACGAGAATGTGAGATGATTCTTATTGTCAATCAAGATATTAATGTTCTTCTGGTTATCTAGTAGTTCTATGTAGACATTCTTCGACATAACTTTAGTATGGATGTCGTTAGCATTTGAAACAATTTTTCACTATGGCACCCTAGATCATTAGATCATGTGGACATTCATGTCACAAGAATAATTTTTATTATATCCCTTGATACCCACATAGTGTCTTGGGATCATTAGCACCAAAATGTTATGAAGTGTAATTAGATTCTTCATGATCTAAGGGGTTTTTTCACATGCATCTAGAACAAAGCTTCTTCACGTAGTGGAAGAGTTTCCAGAGGAATAAAATATAGATCCATAAAATACGATAGGTCTTATAACGATAGAGTCACCATTAGTGAATACTTTATTTGATACTTCTATATCTCATTAATTAATTTCAACTCATTTTGGGAATTTACTATATCTTTATATATAGATTTTTTATTCTATTATTAATTTTACTACACCCCTCGGAATGAATAAGGAGATGGATATTCACTGTCTTGCATGTGCCTTCACTTTATCTAGGGTTGATCTTACCTGATAAATTTTGTTTATCCACACAAAACAATGTGATTTCATAATAGGGATGGATAATATCACAGAAAATAATGCTCAAATAGAGTGTTATCATAGATGGGTCTTCTCTTCCACACCTGATGGGTTGTACCATATGTTTAGGGATAGTGGGACTTGAGGTCAAGTAGATCTGAACATTCTTACCCAGAGTTACAGAATGTAATATTAGTTTTTACTTTTGATCTATAGTGTGAATATTTGAGTGATCATATTTTTCTAGTTTTCATCATGTTTTATGATGTTTTACCTTATCAACTTATTGATTTCCGACCTATATGGGACATAGAGTTTTCAATGCATTTAGTGCCAGGTACATAACCTATGCATGTTTTTTACCACATAGAATGACATAAATTAAAGAGTTGAAGACTTAGTTGGATGTTATTTTAGAGAAAGGCTTCAAATGCCCGTGTTATGGTAAATAACAAGTACCTATTTCAAAAATTGATTATTTCGTTGACAAGTTTAATGGGTAAAAGTGGTTATTAAAGATTTATCTTAGTTCTAGTGATAACCCGTTGAGAATAAAACAATCATATATTTAGAAAAACACCATTTAGATAATTTTTTTACATTATAAGTTTCTTTTTATACCATTTTTTCCTAACCCATTCTCTTAAAATCTTAATATATTTTATTAATATAATCTTCCATGAATATCATGATACATTCATGGGGTTCTTTTTCAATTACATCCTAATTTACTCTATATTCCAGTAGGGTCATGTGTTTCATCTATGTGTAGTTCTAGAATTATTAAGAAGTAACCATGCTTATTCCAATATATCAAAATGTTATTTTTGGATTTATAAAGTAATGAACATGGAACACATTGTCTTATAATGTTGTATTTTCGTTGATCTTGAGAAGGTGGAAGATTTACTTACATGGGAACATACACATATTGTTTTTGAGATTCAGATCTTGTTGGTTTTAGATGAATATTAACGTTGAGTTTTAAAGGATTTATCAAATTTATCTTCTTCAATGAAATATATAAATAGTAGGGGGTGATGTTATTTAGGGATGATTATTGTCAGATATATTTTGATGATTTCAAATGTATTATGACATAAATGTTAGTGTTGACTCTCCCATAGGCTTGACATGTCTATGTTGTATTTTATAATGCATCAAGTTCATGTTTGTGTTGTGTTTTTATATATGGTTATCATTTAATTTCATATGGGTATCGAATGCATAGGTCACCGGATAATAATTATAATACACATGATATGAATATTCAACCTCATTGCATGAGCATAAGAGTTAGTGAAATTACCTTTTATAAAAATTCTTTATAATGTATTATTCCCAAAAGATAATCAATTTCATATTCCCTAAATAAATTGTGTCTCTACTAGAGATATTGTGAAGAGTACCTGGAATCCATTGATTTTGACATCAACTACACCTTTTGGAAAGGTACTCTCACAACTAATGCAGTGGGAATGAAAATCCCGATCCATCCTAATAATGAATCATACCAGAAGGGGAACATGGTGGGTATTTATTCATAGTTGCATACATGAGTTTGGGAAACAATGTCTGATGTTTTTAGCCACTTTTCAATTGAAATTAGGTTATCATGAGATGAATAATTGGGAGGAAAGTATTGATGAAAAATTACAAAGCATTGGAGACTCTCATTATGATTGGGAGGAAATTTCAATTTGGTATTTCTCCAAGATGGGTGTTTTGTGTTTTCAGAATCAATTTTATGTGTCGTTATACATGAAAAAAACAATTATAGGGTATTTTAATATTCCCAATGGGGTTTTCATTTAGAAAATATAAGGATGTTTTTTGATATCCTACATCATTTATTTTGGAAAAGTATGAGATATGGGATTGTAGATTTTTATCTCATTGGTATACATTTCAATAGGTCAAAGACAAGCACTAGAGACCTTTAGGTCTTCATCATCCACTTCTAGTGATGACATGGATGAGGGATGAGATTCTTATAGGCATTATGGTTTCTTTTCCATGTACCTAGAAAAGTGGAATATGATATGTGTTGTGAAAATTAGGCTGACCAAATCGGATCACTTTATATCCATTCCTAAGGCAATCATGTTTTGGGAGATTAAAAATCTCTTTATGAAAGACACTATTTGTTTTCATTTATTTATATATTCAATAGTCTTTGATAGAGATCCCCGTTATACTTATCAGTTTTTGAGAGGAGTCTAGTAGATAGTGGAATCTCATGTTCATTTGAATATGAAATTCTTTTTATAGACTGATATCCAGAGAGATACACCAATAAAAATTATTGAGGATGGGATTCGTGCTTGTATCCTTGATTTTAGGGGACCGTGGGATGAACATTTTTTACTTGATATGTTTTATTTTAACAATAGTTTCATTTCTGTAATTAGAATATCCCCTTTTGGCACCTCATATAGACATCAATTTAAATATCTGTTATTTTGTTAAGGGATTTGTGAATGATCCTTACTTTTATTGAGCATGTTCTAATAGATGATTGAAAATATTTGTTTTTTTCATCAAATAATTTTGATAATATATAACTAGCATAAATATTTGGCTTTAAGTTATTATACACCGCTGGTGTTCTCAATGGGTGACTAGGTGTTCTTGAATTTATCACCTCATTTAAGTCATCTAATAATTAGAAGGAAATGGTATATTTATCATCCTTTTTTGGGTACTTTTGAGGTTTCATCATATGAAGAAGGTGGATAACTATTTATAACTTACTCCATAGTTAACATAGATACATAACATATTCAATGTAACTAATCTATGAAACAATCATTCTGATATGTCTCATGTATTGAGATGGAGTGATATTGATGTTTAGCATGATTTATATATGTATAAACATCAATTTAGGACAGATGATTCTAAAACTAGGGTAATTTTTTAGGATGATTCCTTCGGTCCATGTGTTATGGAAGCATGATTCTGATTTAAATGATTAATAGAAAATATAGGCTCTGATGAGTGGACACTGACCTTATCTTTTTTATATAAAAACTTCTTAATATGATTTCTGGGGACAAAATGATTCTATGGCATGGAGGATATAACATCCTATTACTGTTTTATGTACCATTTGACCATACTTTTTTATAATGATTTTATTGGGGTTTGTCTTATTTTGTTTTAGGTGGAATGAGTTATTCATTTCAAAATTTATAGGTTCTGAAAGGTTGATGAAAAATATTTCCAAAACATGCACATGCATATTGAAAACTGTGAAACCTTGAACAATGATGCTTTCCACAGTTGGGAAACAGATTGTAAAATCATGCGTCCACTTAGTAGAAACAATACATCATGAATGAATGGTGCAACGTTTTTCTAAGAGTGATACCTTT
Organism: Viscum album; assembly: GCA_963277665.1. Lineage (NCBI taxonomy): Eukaryota > Viridiplantae > Streptophyta > Magnoliopsida > Santalales > Viscaceae > Viscum > Viscum album. The sequence continues at coordinate 399,475,228 of OY728145.1, forward strand.
CTAAACTATCCATGTAGAAGGGAATTTTTTATTCCAATAATTATTTTCAGAAAATTCCAAACTCTTCTTTAACCTCCTGATAAACCCAGGATATGAAGAATTACAATTTCATGGATGCTCTCATTAACCCTTTTTATTTCCCTGAAACCCATTCCTAGTTTGAATGAAGAATGAAACAGACATTTGACCCCTCTCCGGTTAGTGATTCCACACCCATTTGTTCTCTCTCACTCTCTTTTCCTTTCCTTTATAGGGTATCTTAGATTATCTATTGTGTGATGGGTCTAAAATCCATTGACTTCAATCTTGAATATAGTTTGTTTTTCTTGTTCCCTATTTCTATCATTCATCATTATAAAATCCCTTTTTGGATGTTGATTTTTGATACCATGAATGAAGTTAGGTGGTACTGTTTTTGTTTCACCATATAATTGATGATTTATTTTCATGTTTTTATTTGAAATTATTTCAATTTAATTTTCGATACCCAATTTGATGTGAATTGTTATTGGAATTAAAATTGGTTTTGATTTTTCAATGTACCCCCAATTCCAATGGAATTAGAAATTTTGTCATATTTTGAAATTGGGGGAAATTGTGAAATTATTTGAGGATTATATTTGTAAAAATTGGGTTATATTAAATATATAAAAGAACGTGATTATGACTATTTTTGAAATGAATGAATTAATTGAAACCCTATGTTTTTGTTTTGAAAAAGAAATGGAATTTTAAAAATGAAAGATCGAAATTTAAATGTAAATGACAATTGTTTTGAAATTATATGATTCTATATTTTTGAACTGATGTATTGATTCAGTCCATGCGAGCCTAGATAGTTACTGAGTTATATAGGAAAATAATGATGGAACGGTAATTCCCTATCAATTGATTGATGACGAATAAACTAAAAAAAATCTAGTTATGCATATCATATTCATGACAGAATGGCGATGAGTTATATTATGCCTAATCCACAAGGACATGTGTACCCATATTCTATGATCATGGATATTAGTTTGTGAGGATCCTATAACAAGGAACAATATTACCACCTGTAAGATCTACATTGTACTTTTGATGACTATTTTGATAATAAATTCCTTTGATGGTGAAACTATTTTTCTAAATCCTACTAATTTACATAAACTCTTTTATACAAAGTATTTATTTTGCCCAAGTTGGAAATGTTTTCCATTATTCTAGAATAAAAATCATGTTTTTTTTAAATATGAAATTATATTGTGATTCTATATTTTATTTAAAATTTAATGAATCGTTTAGTTTATTATTATGGAATTTTTTTAGAACACATGGTTAGACCATACAGGGTTTTTTTAGCTCATACCATACAATTTCAATTGAGCATTTTTATATTTTCTTCCTCCAGGTGTGAGAAAAATGTAAGAGCCTATGGGTGGAGGTGGAAGTTATTAGTCAATATTCATGGAGTGTTGATTCATTTTGGATGTTTGAGTTTATCTTGTGTTCTTTTCAGTACATTGATGATTTATTATTTTGGTTTCTATTATTCCTTTTTATTTTCCAGTAATGTCACCCTTTCGAATTTTGATCTTACTGATATGTATCTTCCATCTTTTAATGTTCTCAAGGATTATTCATTCCATCATTTATATTTCAAGATGCTATGTGCGAGTCTCCAACCAATGAGGCTCTAGAACGCCCTTCAGGCATTGTCAGAGATAGCTCAAATATCATAGAACATTATTATCAGGGATGGTTTGTAAAAAGTTATTATTATTATCTCATCATATAGAATATTATACAGGTTATATTCCTTCAATCAAGTTTTTCCAATGAGTTCAAATTTCCACAAATTCTTTTTTCTTGGTCATTGGTATCAATCAACATATTATTTCAAATAGCTAATGAAAAATTAGTATAATGAAATATTTATACATTTAATAATTGTAATAATAATAATTTCATTGATAAAATAGTAAGATGACATAATTTATTATTCTGAATACAAGAACATTGATCATTCCACATTGTCTTTAGTAATTGAATAAGCTTGAGAATTATCTCTAAAGTTTATTGATGGAATATTCCACAGAGTTTGGGGAATTCATTTTCATGGTGCCCTATATCATTAAAGATCAATCATATTTCATTGGACATTTCTTTTTTGTCCTTACAATCAGGAGCATGGTTGAATTTCTCTCAAAACATGTTCCCAAATACCACTCTATTCAAGATAGTACCGCAGTGTTTCTTTCCACAGATATAGCAATTTGAAAATCCTTTTTCCCTTCTTCTCTTAATCCATGTTTTTCTCTACCATATTTATTTTCTCTTTCCGCCCTTCAAATCCATAATATATTCAAAATTTCATCTCTATATTGATACCACATGATACAATGTCTTTGTATTATGAGAATGTTTGAGAGAGTGTTTCCCGATGAATAATTTTATAATTCCCATATTTGAAAAAGATATTATTTCTTTTTGAATTGGGTACATATTCTGTATCTGATTTATCTATCCTTTTAAATTTATCTTCATATATAGAAAATTTTTCATCTTCCTTTTGTCTTAGACTTATAAATTGGATCTCCATGTATTATCATTTCATGTGAGAAAAATACATTTCTTAAAATAGTACGATCACATCCATCATTTCCATTTTACTATTTTTTTCTTCATCTATATTTTTTTGATTCAATTTCCACTATTGATCTACATCTCCTAATATATGATAACCTTGAATCATAACATTCTCCTATTCATGTCATACCAAAGTTAGAAATTTATTCTCTAAGAAACTTATCCATTAATTAGCTACAAATAGATTTTTGTTCCAGTTTATTGGTGGAAATTATTAAAGCATAAATAAGTCTATAATTATTACACCATATGGTGGGTTCATAGTACACTCTATATAAGAATGAGTATTTCACATAAATTGATTCAATTTCCACAATATGGTAATAATTTGATATGTTTTAGTTGTAGTTATAGCTCTAGCTTTATTATCTTTCCCATTTTGGAAATCCCTACACGAGGTATATAAATTGATTTGGTTTCTATTTCATCTTTTATGATTCATTTTTAAACAATGGTATATTCTAGATTAGATTATAACCTTATAAAAAATTATAAACCCAAAAATAGTAAAACAGATACCATAAATAGAATTATTTATTCACGGATAATCTCATAATAAAAAACTTGTTTTCATATAGGAATAATTCAATATAATATTTTTTTCCAATATACTTCATAATAATTTTCAATAAAAATGTAAATTATCTAAATCATATCCCCCCAAATAGTAAAACCAGATTTGTAGTAAGGCCCATTTTCATACCCCCAGAGTGTAAAACTAGGTTTTTAGTAAGATCATAATAACCATACCATCATGGCCTCGTTCGATGACATCATACATTAATGGGTAATACATTGGATAAAACCCCAATAAAGATTGTCTCTTGAGTCCCACCGATAATTGAAAGGGTTATAGCAAGACCCAACAATCACTTACTAACTCTAATTAATTCCACATATGAATGGGGTGAGTCATAATAAAAATAACCATTATTACTGTGAGAACTAACATATGATATGTCTAAAACATCCCCAATCAATAATCATAATCATAAACCAACCATATTAATATGAATGGTTTCAAACCAATACACCCCTAGTAAAACAAACCGAACCCCATCTAATGAAAAAATAATGGCGGAATATTTAAAACATATCAACCATGGAGGACATGTACAGTACATTTTTTATATAATTTTCAAATATAAATACAATAAAAATATCCTTAAAACATTATTATGGATGATAAAATTTTTAATTTAAAAATACATTTTAAAATAAATGTTCACAAAATAATTTCGAAAATAATTTCAATGAAAATATATTTTCAAAATTTTTATGGAATCATTAAAATATTTAGTGTTAATGACAGTGTAAATTCAGAACATTTCATACACATTAAAATAAATATTCAATTTACATTCTCATTAACATCCAAGTGAGCCTTGTTTGGAAAATGACTTCAATATTTCATTCAAAAAATTTTTTTAAATGTAAAATATTGGTATAAACGTCATTAATAAAACCTTTTATAATTGTTCTAACCATATTTTAAAACACTATAGGAAACATGGTATTTAAAGAAATTATTGTTTTTTACTATGAGATAAAGAAAGTAATTTTTTTTAAAACATTATCTTTATCATTTTACGTACCAGAGTGAGGAAAAATAAACTATTACATGAATTTTTATTGAATGATTAGTGAATAATAAAATATATTTATTTTAATATAGAAATATCAAATACATCTCTCAAAGGATACTTGAACATAAATAATTTGTAATAATGATGATATTGTGAAACAAACCTTTCACATCTTGGTAACATTTAAGTCATAACTACAATAAATGAAATAACATAAAATTAAATTGTTAAATATAATGAATAGAAATATATTAATGATATAACATATCATAATGTGTAGTATATAAATCACATAATGTAATAAATTTTTAATATGGAATATGTATCCGGAAAGTAAAAGTGAGATTATAAAACATTACCTTAGTTATGAATTTAATAATATGTGTACTAGACTCCTTTATAATAAATATAGTTTGGTTATAAAACTATTAAAGAACCATAATGATATATATAATTACATTTATGTATTAATTATTCTCTTTTATCTCCATATATTTAACAATTGTTTGTAAAAATCATTTTTTGGGTAATAACATCGTTATTTTTCAAGTATGGATTGATTTGGTTTTATCTGTCTGTTTATTTTGATATTTGTTCCATAATCACAATTATTTTAACCATAATATTAATAATATTTATTCAATATATATTTATTTAGATTAATCTATAACTGGTATATATAGAAAATATATTACAATGATTATGGAGATCATAGGCCGTACGTACACATGAACTCAGTTCCAATTTTTATCGACCGATGAAATGAAAGGAAAATAAATATTAATTAACCATTATAGATTCATTATTATGCTATATATTTCATTAATATTATTCAAATATTTCATTATTATGATCCATGTGTACATAAAATGAATAACATTTACCATTTCAACATAGTTATGGTAGTCCAATTGTATGCATGAGTGATGTTATTGATTACATATAGAATGGAATGTAAAAATTCCATTCTGATATTATATTTCCAAAAGTATGATTATGTAATAAATATCACATACATTTATTAATTGTTTCTTTAATATATTCCATGTAACATGTAAAAGAAAAATGAAACACACTACTTTGTGAGACTATATCCCCACGTACACACGAACGATTTTATTATATCATCCATTGATTGGTAATTTATATGTTATATTTGATATAATAATTAAATAAAAATACTAATTTACAAAAATATTTTATACATATGATAAATCCATCATTATAGGAATCCTTGAATGGCGGGAATGAAAAATAAATTATATTGGTTCTCGATGAGGTAGTCTTTTATACGCACTATCGACCATTTTTTCCCATTTGATGGAAGTGGAGATAGATATAGGTTATTAAATTTACATAAAAACATATAAATATATAGTAGACATATATTTTATTATGTTATATTATTTAATATTTTTTTAAGGTAGTGGGGGAATAATTTAAAAAAATATGCATGTTTAATAATTTCGCCTCTTCTTCAGAGAGCCTCTTTTTTTTTATATGTGAAGGATTATTAGGAGGGATTAATAATAAAAATAAGGAATCTATCATGTGTTTATATAATTATGAATGTTATTTGGGAATTTATTTGTAAAACCACACTGTTTAGGAAGTATGAAGAGGGGGAGGGAGATTCCTTTTAATATTGGGTGAGAGGACACACATGGAATGTTTGAAAAGAAAGTGATACCTACATTTTAACATTTAAAAAGTTTATAAAATACGTTATTATCTATCCTCATAGTTTATATGCGATAAATATTTACATAATTTTTTTGATCAAGATAGTGGAATTTTTTAACCCTTTTCTTCTTAGATTAACCCAAAATATACCCATTTATACATTTAAAATGGAAAATAATTTCTAATGTGTTCACTCTTATTTTTGGTAAAAAATTATGTTTTAAGTATTAGATAATATCAATTATTATTATTGTTATTCTAGAATCCATTTTTCAAAAGTTTAAAAATATAATTTGAAATATTCAATTCAAAATTAAACCCACAGACACACTAAAAAATTAATTTTCCCATGAAAAACAAACAAATTGTTAAAAAAATATATATCATAATTTAATATGAAATTTATTAAAATTAGCTAAATTTTATAAATTGAAATATAAGTAATGTGTTTCTACTTTACAACTAATTAATAATACATTTTTACCTTGTCAATAATTTTATGACAGTAATTTTTTAATAAAATATTTTATTTTTCACTATTCTATAATAAAATATTCCTTCTAAAAAAATTCAAAAAATTTAACCAAAAATAATTTTGATAGGTATATTTAAAAAATTAATGTTTATTGTTTTCAGGATAACTTCATAAAATTCATGAATATTTAATTTATATTATGTGTTCATGGAATAACTAAACTGCATTATGGAAAAATAAAGTCATTAGAAATCATTTACTTTTCAATGAAATGGTTCTTATTTTTATTATAATCAACAGATAAACATTTAATATATTTTCTATATGTGTAAATAATAATATTTTTCTATTTTAGTTACTCATATTCATACCCACCAATTTAATGACAAGGTTATGAAAATAATTATTAAAATTTAATATTTCAATAAATTATAGAATTTCATTTAAACATGGTGAGGTGTACATCAAACGATATATATGATATTGAATTTATTTATAATTAACCACTTCATAAGGACTTTTTATGTTACATTATTTTCAAATATATATGTTTTGAGTCATATATTCTATCGAATATGACGTTATTATTTTAAAATATTATGGTGTAACATTGAAACCATGAAAAATTAAATTCAATATGATTTCATTAAACAATAAACCATACCTTATTTTAATTGACAATATCCAGCTATAGATAGAAATAATCAAGCCTATAAATTATTCAACATAGTCTCTTATAAACTGATCACACAATAGAATACCCAAAATTTTCATCCCCTTCTAAACTCTCACCTCTTCAGGATAAAATTTCTGAATGAATGGAACTTTAAAATATACCAATGACAAATAATAAAAATGATATTATTAATAGATATCATCCACCACTCCAAGCCCAAACCATCAAATAAATAAATTGTTCACCTCACCCTAGAGGCTCAATGATTTTAGAGAATTTTTAAAATATCATAAACATTGGATAACCACTAAATATCCTCATGGGATCCTCACTCCAAAAAAATGGTTGGAGGATTCTAATTCAAAAACTCATGGATCAGGAATAAAAAACCCAAATAATTACCTTCATGAGTTAAGAGTCCTTTTTTAGGGAACTCATTATAAAACAACACAAAAAATGAGGTCAATACAACCACTTGAAATTTTCTGTATGGGAAGGAAAAACCCATTCCAAAATATTTTATAAAAATCATTAGAAATATTTCATAACACGTTCCCATAGAATTTTGAAACAAATAAAACATCCAAAAACCCATTTTTTATAAATCAATTTTATCACGGTTCGAAAAATATAATAATAAAACCTCTAATCACCCAAAAAAATCATTAATTCCATCAACAAAAAATAGATGATATTATTTATTGAAAAAAATGAAACCAATAATCTTTTTCTAGTGTTTCAAAACCTTTTAAACATGAAACCCAGGAAATTAAAAAAAGGGTTTTATATTATCCCAAATACTAAATCATAAAAAATTATATTTCAAAAAACCTTCAAGATCCAAAAAAATCCTAATTCATTCTAACACCAGACCAAACAAACCAAATAGAATCTCAAACCAAATAGGACAGGGATGAAAATAAAAAAATTCCAACCCCTTCACTATGCATGTTTTGGCCAACCAGTTTATGATTCTGTGCTCCATCAATGATATTTCCATTATAAGTATCCAGATTAGTTCATATAGCATGAACATAGATTTATAGACTTTGAAACTTAACTACACACCACCTAAAACCACTGTAATTTAACTTTGAAATTAAGAATTTCATAGGTTGTCTCCCAAAATCTCCCAAAAAACATAGACTAATTTAAAAACAAATAAAATTACCAAAAAACCATATAAAAAACCTAAACTCAAAATCAAACACTCAGACATCCATGGAAACATCAGATCATTAATAAAGTAGAGATATCCAAGAACTTCCCCATACCTAAAACCAATTTTTGGATAGTCCAACATTCTTTCTACCACTAAAACCCAAATAACAGGAAGGTGAATATCAAAATTCTAGGTCCCATTTCTATAATCTGGGTCTTTGATACCATTTTGTAACAATCCAACCAATTCTATCAATTTGAAGGTTCCCCAGACTAGACCGCCACTTAAACAAGGATAACCCCTAATTCCCTAATGATGGTGGGAAGTATTCGGTGTATCAACATGACCATTTGAAATGTCTTCACCCTACGGGAATAAATTGAAATACCCAAAAACAATTTACTAGAAAATAAAATATAGGATACATTCTAAAATACATATCAAATAAGTAAAAATTCTATTCAATGATTTCAAATATACAATGAAATATAAAAGATAAAATATGGGCGACCAAATAGGATGAACAAAAACTCAAGCCAACATGTTTCACTGAACTGATGTTCCTATCACCATATCCTTGTGACTCTCTACTCACTACCATGCTCCTAAAAATAATCCTCTTCCTAAGGAAGAAAACACTATATCCAAATTTGGAGCTAAGCCATTGGGAAATTATCATTTGACATAAATCCTATATACCCAACATCATAAGTATATATGGTGATATCTGATGCTGTTAGTATAAAAACATGACTCAAATACATTCATTAATAGAAGAAACCAAAATTTCTAATATGAATTTAATTTAATAAAATAGGATTTCATTTTCACTTTACATCATATAGAAATAATCGATACATAGGAAAATATAAATTCTCAAAACACAAATTTTATCAAACATTCCATATATATTTTCTATTGAAAATCATTCGAATAAAAATTTCAATAGTTTTTCTTTCAATAAACGCACTTTTTAAAATAATACCACACATGGTTTAAGAAATTTTCAAAAGCATGATAACTATGAATTTCATTTAAATATTCATTTCCCATTTTTTCCTATAAATTGTTTTACACACCCTATACAATGATAAAAAATGAAACTAAGGAAACTATAACCAAAATCAACAAATGAAGTCATAAATAATTCTAATAAACAGATGAAAAAAAAGAAAACAATAAGATTACGAAATAAAATTAACACATCAATTAATTCCATCCAAGATATAATAACAAAATTTTAATATATATATATATATATATATATATCATAACATAAGATACATATCACGAGTTATCATTGTAGAGATTAACAATACATCACAAAACACATAAATTTTTTCCTAATTCTGATAGTATAAAATTCAAACATTTATCACTTGTTTCACTCTCAAGAAGTCTCAGTGGTGACACCCAACTATCCGAGCATTACATTCCCCTTTGGGGTGACTAGATAGTCCAAAAATATCAATTATACTAACACCACCTCACCACATCCCACAATGTTTTTGCGGTGTCTCCCTAGAATTATAATAGAGTTTGGACGTGAACAAACAAAATAATCTCAAGACAAAAACAAATCTTAAAGGCATAACACCACAATCATTTCATTACCTCCTCTCATACTATACATAAAAATGAGCTCCAATCCATTAGCACACCATATATCCCATCACAAAACATCCATCACATGGATAACATAACATCACAAACTACCACAATGGATCTCAATAATGTAAAAATAAACATAATATCACAAAGATCCAACCAAAAATTCAGTTATCAAATATACAATATAAATTTGATAATTTATTTTGAAGACCGTATGGAAAAAAAATTATTCTAAAATGATTAAAATTAAACCCAATTATAATCAAAATCCCCAAGGGAATAACCATTTCACTTTAAAAACACCACCCTTTCAAACTAGGAAACACATTGTAAAAGGAAAACCCTCTTTGAAAATAACATGTTGATTTAATCCTAATGAAAAGTGTTTTACTAAATGTATAGTTTCTTTTTCATTTTACAAAACTAGTAGAATGCAAGAAATAAAAATTTCTATAAAAAATAAAGAAATCATAAAATTCCCCTCAACAAGATTAATGGAAACAATGTGATTAAAATAAAAACCTTGATAAAAAAACCTACATATCTTATACATATTTAAATTAATTCAAAAACACTTTAAAATCAATAAGATTTATTGGAACTAATATGTAAAGGGATATTAAATGTCTACACTAACCTTGTGGGGTCAATATTGTAACATTGGGTGAAGCTCGCCAAAAAGGAACTCCTAGGGTTGATCCAAACCTCCACAAAAAAAATCATTAATTAAAACTAAAAATAACCAATATTATAGTCCATGAATTTGTAGTCTGTTTAGAAGAACTTGAATAATTGGACAGAAATTAGGGGAGGTAGAGAAGAGAGGGTAATACCTGTTGGTTCAAATGACAATCCCACCAAAGAACCACTCCAAATAAAATTAGACAAGCATTAATAAGTAGAGAAAAATCATAGAGAATAATTTGGTTCATGGGGACTTAATGAGGAATTATTGGGGTAGAAGAACCAATTATGATGAAGTGGAAATGACCAAACTACATCGTACTATGAATTCATCATTTTTTCCTGACAGAGTTTGTAAAACCAGGTATAAACCTTAGTTCCTTGACTATCCCACGCCCTAGGGGCCACATGGTTGTTTCACATGGCTTTCTTAACATTATTATCACCTAATTCCACCATTGAAAGGTAATTATGGTTTATACTACACGGTTTCAAAACCATTCTCCTTAACCGTATACCGATGTAAAACTCACAAAAACTCTACAATTATTCCTAGAACACCCATAAAATAGTGTGAAACACATAAATATTACAACCGAGAATGTTATATCTTGGTGTGTCACAACATTATAAAGTTACACATTGAATTATAGTATAAATTCAATCTTGAAATATTAAATTAGGCCTAGATGTATTTGAGTTTAACAAACCTGTAATCATGCCTTTAAACGTTTTACCTTTAATATATTTTAATGATTTATCAATATTTAGTTTTTAATTTATACCCATGAGAGTATTTTCAATTTTAAAAGAGACTTATAAAAATATCTTAACCAACTCTATAGCATTATTTGACTCATTTAGAAAAATACTATCTTTTATTTGTGGTATTTTAAAAAGTAGAATAAATTTAAATTCTCAAATCATCCTCATATAATATTATAAGTAATGAATTTATAAAATTATTTTCAATGATATTGAAAATATTATATAAAAATAATTTTATCAATATGAAATTTCCTAATCAAAGTATCATCACAACTGTTTTTAATAAAAATGTATGATCATCCATTCCCTTATCAAAATTATTTTTCAAAAGAAAACTTGTTACCTTTCATACCATTATCATGTATATTATCTAAAACCATAAATAACTTAGATATAATAAATACCTAATGAGGACTAATTTAATCATATAAATAAGGTTTGTGTCTAAATTATACTTCTTTTTTATGTACAAACATTTAGAAAATATCATTTAACATATGTATCAAAAAAAATCCCAGAAAAGAATCATAATCTAATAATATTATATTTTACACTAATCATGATATAGGTATAATATGTTTCTACAAATAGGTACCTTTTTTGAGAATATCCTTCACCCACTTCCCTATATTTATTTTTAACCATATTAACATCTATATCAACTTTTACCTAAATATCCTTCTTGTTCCACTAACATTAAAATAATTTAGTGAAACAAGATATGTTGATACATTATTTATAATTAATGGATTTAAATAATATTACATAGAAAAATTTATAATATAATTATTTAATGATTCATCAATACTATTTGGTATACTGTCTTAAATCGAATTGTCAAAATAACAAATATTCATAACAATTTTTTTTAGTTTTAACATTTGACTCAATAATACGAATAACATTATCTATAGGATGATCTATACAAGACTTCCATAATCATTCATGAATATTTTCATATTGAGAAGAAATAATCAACCCCTCAATTATTTAAACAAAATCTTAATCTTCATTCACATAAAAAAAATTCATCCTCAAGATGATCAATATAATCACCCGTTTTATTCAAATATTTTTCCTCAATCTTATAACGAATTAATTATTCAACAATCATACATCTATTATTATATATAATTTATTCCTTAATAATATATAAATATCCTAATAAAATTAATTAATTAAATTTTCATTGAATGTAACTACAACATACTTAGTTTTGATAGTAAAAATATTACATCCAATGACTCCAAAATAAACAATTTAGGTATTATCCTCTTCTAAACCTCATAAGGTTACTTTTTCAAAACTGGTATTAAAATAATTATGGTAGCAACATGAAAATAAATATTCAGATCATCCTCCCAAAAATATTTAATCACATTATAATCATTTATCATGTACATTTCTATGTCGTAAAGGATTAAATGTTTTTCTTTCTAATACAGTCATTTGTTAGGCTATTCTAGTATATCCAAAATTATTATAATAACCCCTTTCTTCTAAAAACTAGATTAATTTGATATATATTAATTCATCAAAATTATCACATAAAATTAATTTAATTAAGTTTCCTTTCACATATTCAACTAATTTACTATAGGTAGTAAACATATATAATGTTTCCAATTTGATTGTAATAAAATCCACCCATGTTATTATAGTAAATTAATAAATAATAATGAAACTATATCTTTTACTATGAAAAATATCAGGTTGGATTTGAGGAAGTAAATGAAAATGAGTATGGGAAAGAGGTATTATATTTTTCTTCTTCTTCAATTAGGTTGAAAATAATTTTGTATCATTAACCTTCCATGATGGGATTATAAACACACGGTGACATCTATATGAAGTTCATGTTACATTAGAATTTTATAGTTCCATGCTATATTGGGAGTCAACCACAAGGTTTCATGTCCTAACATACCATTCCATAAAGATGATATCAGATCCTATAGTATTAAAACATTTTATTTTTTTTAATATCAGAAAAATTAATTGAATATATGTTTTCTATTATATTTTAAATTTAAGAACAATATTTATCATTAAATAAAATAAAATTTAAACTATAATATAAAAAAACACTCATAATCACATAGTTGATAAATTATTATTAAATTATATTTCAATTTGTCAACAAATAAATATTTATAAATAATAAGAAAATTTTAAATTCCAATATCATTGAAACTTGTTACAGTTCCTTTAGAAGTATCACCAAAAGTAACATTACCTCCATCACATTTATTGAATAACATAATGTTAAACACACCACCAAAAATTTCTCATGAGGATCAAATATCTATATACCATAAATATATTTTGATTATTCTAAGACCCACATCCTACAAAAATGTAATTACTCATGTTTTCGTACAAATGAAATTTTGGGTCCAATGGGATTAACATATAAATTTTCCAAAATAAAAACTAATTCCTAACATTTTTTATATTTAATCTATAAGATAATGATTTAAAAATTATAAAATTATTATTTCCAATATATTTTGGAAAAATCATGAATTACTCATTTTAATAATGGACATTTATATGACATTTAAAACATGTAATTGGATAATTACATCCAATGGATCTCTTAAAAAAGAAATAATTTTTCATTTTGGGTAACTTATTTTCATAACTATGACTAGATATATTATTGTTTATTTTATTGAAACTCATCATTTTAGCAGTTTTTACTATATCGTGAATAAAAAACAAAAATATTTGATTTTAAAATTTTAATTTCATTTGCAGTTTTTTATTCTCATAAAGATCGGTTTCAACATTTCTTATTGCAAATTTATGAAATTATAACATGAAATATATTTCATTCTAATTTTTTTAATTTACAAAATAGAAAAAATTTCATATTTTGTTACATAGATTTCAAATCTATATGTGTATATTTTATTTATGTATGTTCTGATTTTAGGTCATCATATATCGATTTCATCAACATTCCATTCTCTTTAAAAACAACCTTATGTTAAATCATAATGTTCTTATATAAACCAGTGATCGATTTATTATTATTTTCATGTATTTTAATCTCTTCATGAAATTACTCTATAATTTTTTATTCATATTTATATTCAAAAATAGAATAATAAGTTGATTATGTTACATGATTTGACTAAGTCCTTAAACAATAATTTTTTGAAACCTCTTTGGAACCCAATGCTTCCTTAGAAATTGAAAAATCCAAGAAACTTCATCCAAATTTCAATGCATTATTATCATTCTCATATTGATTCAAATTATTTTTTCCTTATTTTATCTTAGAATGTGAGTCTTGATATGCCTCTTTATTTATAATAATAAAAAATTACAACTTGAAAATCATTAGAAATAAAATTTCATTTTTTATTCTCCTTATTATCATTTTAATTATATACTTTTCAAGATATTCCTTACTAATATTTATTTCTTTATATATAACCCAATTATAATATATGTTCTTTAATTCCTAGGAAATTTCCATAAATCCTAATTTGAAGAATAATTTGAATAATTTTCCATAAATCAAATACCTTTTTTCTTTCAATAAGCATCCTCATCGTGATTTTTAATCTTTTACTCGTATTGAAATAATAATCCAATAGGATCGTCTAGTTAATTTTCTAGGATGTTATTACACTCATATATAGAATCAATTTTTTCATGAAACATCTTAAAAAATTCACTTAGAACTCGTTCAGAAAGAACATCATTTTACAAGGACTTTCCTAGGTATGTCATTCCATTTACAGTAGTATTAAAACTCTAGAACATTTGAATAATTTTTTTATCTTCAGCTATTAAAAGTTATTGATATTCACCTATTAACCATATATACATAGTTATTATAATATTTTCCTAGAAAATATGTGAATATTGTAGAATTTTCTATAAGTTAGGTGATGCTTTACATGTAGATACATGTATACAAACATTAATATTTTGTGCACAACATAAAATATTTAACACATTTTAGTTCAGCACATATATTGATTCACCATTTCAAACTATGGATTTGCTTTACCTTTGGGATGCTTAAAAGGGTTTCCCATGATTTTCTATGGATAAATGAAAAATTACATAATGAATGTTTCCATGAGATATTTCCAATAGCCATAATCTAAACCATCAAAATGAGATGTTCATTGATGCATCCACCAATGAATTCAAGTACTTTCTTATGTCATAAATTATATCTTCTCACAAGGATGTTTATGTCATGAAATGGTTTGAAAAAAATACATGTATATCTAGGTGTCTACCCTTGTTACTAACTATTTATCTAGAGTCAATATTAAAAAACATACCTTATAGGAAATAATTTCCTTTTAAAATGGATTTAGAGATAAAATAATAGTTTATAGTTATTGAATAAGAAATAAAATAAAAATACCATAGGATATTTTAATCGATGTTCATGAAATAATGATTCCAGTCCATTCTTCATACCATTTATGAACAAAATGACATTGCATCCAATAACTATGCAATCATACAATGTATTTGGAAAACCTATAGTAAAATCCAAATTACAAAGCATTCCACCCTAGAGGATTAAACCCTATATTAATGCAGTTTATTCCCATATGGAGGCATGAATAAATTATCATTTAAATTTAACAGTCTAGATGACCAACCAAATTGTTATTTTATATTGGGATTGAAAACCCACAAACCAACAATTTTATAGGTATTATAACCAATTAAAATTATGCACACATAAACGAAAACCATGAATTAAATCAATAAATCCATATAACCAAATCAATGTCTTATACTTGACGTAGAAAGTAAATCTCTAATAACAAATGATCCAATTATTCTTGGTCCTCAAGAAGTAGTAGTATATTGAAAAATAATAAAGCACGTGTACAGTTCAAGAGTATCCTAAACCTCATGCAAATTTTGAACTGCTCATATTATATCTATAAATAGAGTATCCTTATAAACCAAAACTATAAAATCTAATTATCATTACTGATTTCACTATCCCAATCATAACTTTTATCATGTGAAACTAGAAAACTACTTTGAGTTGTAAATTATTATTTTCCAAATAATATTCCATGTGTAAATAAAAAAATATCAATTATGTAATTCTTCTTCAATATTATATAAAACAAATAAAAAATACATTAAATAATTCTATATATAAATTGATGTGTAAATAAATAATAAGAATTAATAACCAAAAAAATCCTAGATAATATATTTTATCTTCTTTGAATTTGAATGTATCGGGTTTCAAAAACCAAACATAAATATCAAGACAATAAGTACCCCTTTAAAATCATATTTAATGATTCATTATACTATTTAAATCTTGTTTTCATGAGTTATAGATATAAATGTGTAAATAAAAAAATAAATAAATATTAAAATATAAATTATAATCTTCTATAAAGTATAAATATATTGTAATATGGTAAAAATATCATTATTCTTAGTTTAGAACATTCTATGGAAACATAGAGAAATTGTTTTAAAACCTTACATGAAACAAAAATAACCTTAATGTGTAACAATATTTTTCCCTTATGTTGATGAAAACCACTAAGTATATAATACGTAACCTTTATAACCCTTATGAGAACCATGGGTGACCCTTATATGGGTTTTGAGAAATTTCTAGTACCCTTATTTTAGTAATAAAACCACTCTGATACTTTTACACAACTATGGATGTGAACTAGTCCCCTTACACATGTATACCAGTACCCTTATGTATGTATTTGAAATATAATGGTACCCTTATTCATGAATACTGGTACCTTTATATAGGTTATAGAAAAAAACTGGAACACTTATTCATGTCAACCATGAAGGCTTTTACCATTACAAAGCATAGAGAGTACCCTTTTGTGGGATTAATTAAAATTACATGACAGATAGATCACCCTTATGTATATTTAGTTAATACTAATTGAGATAATGATTACCATAAATTTTTTTATGATACCCTTATTCATGATATAGAATTTATAGGTTATCCTTATGCAATGTTTTGGTTACCCTTATGTAACTAATGGAATATAATATTGACCTTTGCGTAACTTATGTAAAGTGTCACAAACCCTTACAAAACTATTTGTGTTTCATGGATACCCTTATGTAAAATATATAAATTCAATACTACTCTTATAAAACATAGGTAAATTAAATGTTATATTTATGCAATTCGATAAAAAACACATCAACCATTATGTAACCAATTGAGACCTATGTTTAATATTATGAAAAATTGTAAAATAGAACTTACTCAAACATAACCAATATAAACATAGTGTTACCTTTACTTAGTATTGTAAAAATTGTGTAAATAATAGTTAAATTTCTATACAACACAATTAAATATATTAATCTTCATTGAACATCTATAACATGTTATAAATAATGAAAAATAAGAAATATCACTGTTAATTATTTATGGAATAAAAATGTATTACCCAAATCAAGTATACATTTAATTTTGAAATAAAATAATAAGTAATGTTGTGAAAAAATTATAATTCATCATAATACGGTGTTTTATAATTATGAAAACACATTTATTGAATGAAGTTCATGTATCCAATTCTAAATGCTAAGCCACCTTCTCCCTCAAATTCACACACTCCTCATGATTTGTTCTTTGGATAAGGTCATACAAAATTTTACCAATGACCTACTACATTTTACCAGTGAGAATTCACAATATTAGATGATTAGATATTGGTGAAACTTGATACTATAGAAAATATAAACCCAACATTGATAACTACTATCATTACATAAAATTTACAAGAGCTATATATTGTGTTCTTGATGAAAAATTATGAAATATTTATTTGACTGTATTATGATATAGTATGGTATGATCCATTGGTCATTACTCACAGACATTCCCTACCCATCATCCTCCATGGACACAGACTGGGAACCAGAAAGATAAACCCCCCTACAGAGCTATGGTATTTGTCTATGTCATAAATATCGTCAAAGAAGACATCACTATTCATGTTTAGTAGTGTAAGGGTCTCACCAATGTTGTTTACATTCACGAAGAAAAATGGTCCTGTGATATTCTACTTCAAATTTCTAGAAATCATTTATCCCTACATAAAAGATAAATTCCCCATCCAAGTCATATATTTGATGATCAATGAAACTTATAACTTCCAATCCATATTCTTCATGTATGGATACTTCATATACAATCAAATTTAGATGTACCTCATATATAATAAGTCTACTATAATCAGGGAAACCCAAGAAACATATTTCTACTATTTGATTCCCATAAGATCAAATAAAACTAGAGTATCCTATCAGTATGATACATATAATATTTTCAAACCCTTATATGGAAACTTGGTAGAGTGTTACATGGATTATTTTCTGGTAAAACCCAACATAGTCCATGTCCATTCATTTTATCTTAAGACATGGTTCACCATTATCTATTCCCATAAAGTTAAGATGAACCCTAAAATAATACATTTGGGGTTACATATAAGATGTTTATGTTTTATTCTCTAGTATAAAGGCATCACGATATACACGAATATGATCATGGATATCATTAAAATTTCCACACCAAGAATGTTTTGAGATATATTAGACATTTAAGGATGTATTGAATAAATCCATCATTATTCTTCCATTGGGTGGGAAAAGATAATTAATTTTCCTTATAGAAGAAAACAAAATGTCCCATATAATTTGGATGAATAAATTCATAGTATATTCAATTACATAAAGTTGTATCTACCTCATCTTACAATGACCATTCATGTTATCTGGGGAATGACCTTGATCCTATATGTGACGTCCCATGAGGAATTCATTATTTTACACTGTGCTTAGAAAAAAAATAAATGTATAGATAATAATATACACTACATCATATATATGTTGTTATATAATGGTTAAATATATTAATAAATTAATATGAACTTCATTACCATAACATTATGAATCCAAAAAACGACATCATTATCTAAACCACCATAATATTAATTTGATATACCACATACACCCACTAAAGTACATTATCAACTAACATATTTTTATATGATGATTTGTGTTATGGGATTTAATCCACTTGAATATTGACATTATTTTCATTTCATATAAATATATAAATGGATATGAGTTAGTAGATTTTATTACGATATATAGGACAGTGTGGAGCTCCCTTAGAAATTAAATTCATAATGAAATAATTCTCACTTCTAATAAACTCACACCATGATATAATATTCACAATGATAGTGTCTCAAAAATCATAAATACAATAAGGATGAATTAATATGAGCTCAATAGGGTTATTCTGGGGGTGTTCATTATCAATACCCCAAAAGACCCAATTTTGTATGCATTTCATCATTTATATGGATTAACCTATATGAACACTATATAACCATCCATTTTTAATGATCTTGAATTGGACCTTGCGATATAGGTTTCATGGTTCAACATGGGATTTAACATTTATATAGACATTATGAAAATTAATAATAAATATAACATTGGAAAAAATATTGTCCCCTTCACTAAGAATACACAAGAGTTATTGTTTTATTTCTTTATATGCAGAATCTATCTCATGATCCATGATCACATAATCTTTCAAATTATGCTATGGAAATCCTGGAACCGCCCCTTTCCAATTTGGACTAGGAAGACTAGAGTATTCACATAGATCGTTGGAAACAGATTACCTAATATACTCTTGATGAAGAGAGTTGTGGAGTGAATTTTCTCATTAACATATCATCCCAAAAGGGACCCTAAAAGTCTCCCATCATAGCAGAGTAATATCATTGGATGAATCCCCTCATAGAGTACCACTAACATTTAATGATTCCATAAAGTAAATCCATGTGGGAACAAACACATCACAAGGTCAATAATTTAATCCTTTTTGAATTCCATAACATAGGGAGTGTTATTTACTTATAATGATTCGATGAAATCATTCTTTGATACAATCAATGAAATAAGGATCCTCAATTATTTTTGGTAGGATTATTTCAATACTTGTGGGTCACACCTAATAAAGTGGAGGATATACCCAAGGAATCTAATATTCTAATAATTTTAACCAAGAATGGGTTGAGTCTACTTGGAATTTACCAAGAAGTTTCCTATAAAAAAGATTCTTCCCACTCTATGTGTCATCCTTTATATAATTTACACACCTCCCAGTACTCTTCTCCATTTTCTACATAGGGATTTTCTGTTTTGGTTCCACACCCACTAGTGATATACAAGATTTTCAATTTATTCTTACTGACATTGATTTTTCTTATAAGGATAGAAGTCATTCCCCTCAAGGAGTCCAGGACAAGGTCTGTGATTGAGTTTATGAAATACCACCTCATTCATCAGTTCATTATCCCTCACATTACTCTATGAAAAATATAGATAACTTTTAAGCCTCAGATTAGATGAAAGTAAATACCATGTAATGTACATAGACCAACCATTCTACTGAATATCAGGAATGTGTGAATGAAGATATTTAGGGATTTAGTATTGTCCTATCTAAATTTCTATTATTTATAGTGGATGAAAATAATATTATTTTTTTTTCAGATGAGAACTGTAATTATCTATGGGTTTATTTGAAGATAACTGATAAATCCACCTAGGGGAATCCATAATCAATAGAGTGTAAAAAAATAGATCTTCCTATGTATGTTGAATATCCATCTCTATTGAAATCCATCAATGATAAGATTACATAAACTTGATAATCCTAAGATCAATTAATAGAATTATAATATGTTAATGAAAAAATGATTTATGTTCTTCATAACCACAAGTTCTATCTGATCTAGTTAGAAAAACATTCAGCAAGAAGTTTCTCCTTCATTCATTTATCTATGGGTGTTTGGTTTTGGAACTGATTACTCTAATGATACCTAAAATGAAACTGCTAAAGATGGAAAATAAAAGTTCTGGGGATTTATTGTTCAAAAGGTATACTATAATGGTGGGTAGTCATTGATTGGGGAGTTAATCACATGTCCCACCATTATCTGGTTAATGATTAATTACATAATATAATTTCAAGTTTGGTTTAAATATATTCCCCAACAACAAGGCCTTAAATTTTGTATCACATTATTCCTTACCATTTGACCTAAAAGTATAAAACATATTATCCTTACAGTGAGGATTTGAAAATTAAAACATATGATCATTGATATATGATGCTAAACTATAGAGAAATATCTACTCTAATACACATGAAATTAAACATCTCATAATGACATCCACTCTAATTGTGTGTTAACTAGTTGGAATGGGTCCACATCACATGACAATAAACAATATTGAATATTATTCTTTATTGTATGAATTTAATGTAAGTAGTGAATCTTCATTACCATGTGATGACAAGATTTGTTATAATCTATATTTTTTATGATATTAAACTACACAAACTTCATTCTGTACAAGAAGAACGTAAAAGTTTAATTTGATGTATTTATATGATACTCAAAAATATTATCTCTGTTGGGCTACTAGTTCATTGGGATTACTCCCCTACTATATTGTGGGTCACCTATCAGACTACGTTAGAAAACAATATATTCATTGATTTCAATGTCATGGGAAATATAATGACATGTATATCTATTGTCTAGGCTCATCCAATTGGACGTTACATATATTCCACTCAATCCATCCTTGATGAAACACCAACTGTTCACTTTATGTCCTTGTCCCCAATATCTCAAAGGGTTTATGTACCCATCTAACCTTCCATTAGGGTATCTATAAAATTTTGTAGTAAGAGTATTTCCCCTATAACAACATGATGTTTTAATGTCATTTTACAATATTAATTATAATGAATAGGTAACCTAAATTGAGTTTAACCATAGGTATCCGATTATCTCAGACTATTTTGTTGCCCAATTACATCACTTATTATCCATTTCTAATGAAATCAAGGTAATGTCATCCGTTGATAGAGATGATAGAATATGATCAACCTTAATGGAAATATGTATAGTGGTTTAGGAATCTTTTGGTTAAACTATAATCATTAATATATGAGGGGTTTTTATATTATAATTTGGGTTTTTATTTCCCTTAATTCTACATAGACAACCCCACCATTTGTACATGATATGTAACAATAAACAATATAAAGTTGTAGGTCGGCTCGAATCACAATTATGAGTCGATGAACCTACCTAATGTCTTCCATGGGTTTAAAAATACATCAATATTAGCTCACCCCATGGATAGTCCCAATGAATTATTTCATAACTCTTTGGTTGTCTAAACACACCATGGGAATTTTAATTTTTGTAAATATCCCTATTGCACGTCTTTTGTGTTTTAATCACTATAGTTCTTACAAGTATAAAAATACCCATGAACTTGATTGAATAGTTCCCCATTTCATACCTCACATCTAAGGCATACATCTAGTATGAACATTTATCATCATGACCATTATGGGTCCCATTATCCAACATAGTAAATGATTTAAAATATTTTTTCCAACATTCATGATAATATGGAGTGATAATCTACATGTTTAACTTTTTCAATGGTCATCCTCAATATATAAATCACATATATCATGATTTATATCTTCTATGTCATTATCTTCTAGTCTTCTACTTTTCCTTATTTTATTAGATTCCACAGTCTCTAGGTGTTACCAAAAACACATTCATACATGTCGGATTGGTGAACTAATTTTATGAAATCATGAATTGTATTCCTTATCTTCATTAGTTTACTTACTCGTAAATATTGAATTACAACAATAACCATTTGATAAACCTTTAAAAATATCTTGTGAAATGAATAATATTCCCTTTATATTGGTTTATCAAATCATGATTTACACACATGAACATTTTAGTTGATCACCTCATAAGCATGATTGAGATTCCCCATTAGTCCTAGAAACAATATGATAAACTAAATACCCCTACCTTCCTCTCAATATGAATTTATACCATATGATCTACTTTCCCATGATATAATGATAAACTAAATTATACCATCCACATTATTATACATGAAACTATATAATTTCCTTTCTCCATTATAAGAGGGCACCCCCCAAAGGGAATTAGTCTCTTACCACACCTTACCTTTGGTTTTTTTAATCTTCCACACCCTATATTGAAGTATGTGTTTCTTGATTACCTCTCTATGGGATATATAGTGATGCAATGAAGCCTTTTCCTATACACATTTGAAAGTACCACAATTCTATCATGTCGTTCCGTCCACTCCTTTGAACTATGTCAAGCCCCATCCTCACCTATAACTATGATGATGTCCCTTTACATATGTATAATCTAAATATATATGATATATTATTCATGGTTATTATTTTATGATTAATAAATTATTAATTCACATGAGGTCATATTATTTCTATACCACTCGTGTATACATTTTCCCCCTCTTCTCAAATACGTGAGGTAGATCTATACATTGTGAATTCACATTTATGTACTAAATGTATATTTATCCGTGGCCCATGAGATACATATTATTACTCAAATATCTTACCATATGGTTGAAAAGATACCCTATATATCCCATATCATCTTGGTGTTTATTTACCTCCTAAGGATTCTATTATCAGTGATACTTTTCCATAGTAATTAGTTTTTTTACTCATTTGATCAAATTCGTATGATGATATACAATTTAACTTCTTAGAACATGCTATATAACTATAAAAGATAGCTTTGGTATTTTTTAGTCACTCAATACTTGGTTAAACTCCATTCTTGAACCCCATTAAGGGGTTGTTCTCTTACTCTCTATAACAAATCACACAATCTCAAATACCACATGACATGTATTGTATTCTCTATCAAAGAATGAAATGATTTATTTCAAAGACCCCAATGTGTCTAAACACTACTTAACCATCACCCTATAATTTTATAATCCACTTTATCCATTTTACGTTTAAAATAATGTCCCACATATATGTTTTAATGACCATTTATATGATTAATAAACAACACCCCATAACCATCCTCCCATCAAGGGTTCACATCTCAGAGGACACTTTGTATCAATGCTTGAAATAACATATTTTTTTAACTATGGTTAGAGATCATCACAAACCTATTTAAGAAAATTTATATTAATAATGTAGTTGAACCAAAATATTTGGAATGATCTACAATAAACTCCAACCTATCTACCTATCCCCGCATGATTCATATCTTGAAAGTCCAAAATTACATAACATTCACCACTATTGTTCATGTAATAATAGAACTCCCTCAGTGCAACCACCTCATGTAACACTATATGTTGGTATAGAAAATCAGATTATTTGATACTAGAACATCTTGTTTACCAAATCTTGAATATTAATGTAATTCATCCAAGATTGATACTTCTCACTTTGAAATTTCCAAGAGAAAAAAAGGAATGTGTTTTTTAATGTCCTGTAATTACGAAAATAGGGTCCAATACAATTTGGTAGTTTATTTGATACTAGAACAACCAGTTTACCATATATTTACTAGTTTATTTGGAGGATTGTACTACATTCTGACCCCAACCCATTTACTCTTTCTATGAACCCTTACGAATTATGGAAAATATTTTATTACCCATTTATATGACACTAATAGAGACTCATATGAACTTAGGGATCTTAATAAATATTTTTTTAGTACTTGTCTAGGTGCATTGTATCATAAAAATCCCCTTTTATTCCTCGAATAACACTATCAAATAGTATTGGACCCTAAGATCCAAATTACAAGACATTAAACTACATATTCCTATTTCTCTCTAGGAAATGTCCATGTGGGATGTATCATTCTGGGTTGAATTACATTTACAGTCACCCCTATTTGTTATAGATTGACCACTATAAATGGCTCACTCTAAGTCTTTGATTCATGACCTTTAACGTCACACCCCGTAGTTGGATTTCGATGACCAGAAAATATGAACAATCCCATTGTTAAATCTATGTGCCCATAAACCCTTTTGACTACATGGTCCAAGCTATTTGAATATATTCCATTAGCTATTAATTAGTTCATTATATGTGAACATATATGAAATAGACTATTGGAATGTGTTGGTCCCCTCCCTTGAGAGGGAATGATTATTATTATCTAGTATCATAACCTTTGTGAATTTTCATTTCTCTCCCTAGATAGAATGTATTCTGTATACACCCTTGTTGATGCTAAAAATTCATGATCATCTGGCCCTATCGATGCTCACATATATCCTGATATTTCCCCTCTTCTATAAGAACAAAATATTATTCCTCAATTGGATCGATATCCTCTTTCATTTATAAATACAATACACTATGGTGATCGCATATTTCCCCATTCTGGGATCACCTTCCATCATAGGTATACATCTGAGATAGACCGCTTTCATAATTCATAAATAGGATCTACAATATTGGGAACATAGTTCCTAATATCTTGACTCGTATTCATGGTATATAACCAAATGTAATTATTCCTTATAGTATGATAGTGGATCCAATTTTTTGAAGGTTTATAGTGGTTTTCCAATTCCAATACAGCCCTTTCACCTGTCAGTTGAATGTGTGGGATCCACAATATACCATTCCACACATTAACATTATTATGTGTAATTCTAAGACCCTTGGTGTTGTACCATCCTGTGTTGTTCATCTTGATAGTGTAAATCATGTTCATATAATCAAACCAACCATGTTTTACCATCCATATAGTTTTACCACATGGAAAATAATTTCAAATTAGGATCTTGACTCATACACCCTCATTTCACACTCAAGTAATGTGGAAAATCATTTATCATCTCTTGTTTCTCACAATTATCATGAATAACGTGGACATTAACATTTTTAATTGATTGTTTGAATAATTTGAACAAATTACATGATTCTCAAAATACCAATTATTATAATTTTATCTAATTATTATCTCATAATAGGACAATGGTTTCCTAAAAACTATAGCATAATCTTAAATATATATATATATTCATACGACTCTACCAAGTTCATCACCAATATGATATTAGTTATCCTATTTTGAGAAGAGTCAATTTCATCTCACATCATGGACAACTATACTAGCTCAGCATAAACTTTTATCATTTACACTACCAGTCACAACTAGATCTCCACCTATTGACCTCTATACATTACAAATTGAGATCTAGTCGTACCGAGTTCACGTTTTTCTATGATCCCTCAAACACCCTGCCTCTCCCTCCAACATCATTGAATGTTCTTGATGTATTATATTTTATCCTTAATACTATGAAATATCTTACATAGATAATATAAGAGTATATATTCCATATAATATGGATAGATCTACTTTAAAATCATGATATTGTATATCAACATTCTCCAACTCTTCGAATGAGTTGAAATCATTATGTGGAGAACCATATAATTAACCCCTAAAAATACATGGCAATATATATATTATGTAATTGGATTCAAATATAGCTCCCCTTATTATCTTGATCAGTTCATGATGATTCATATATTCTGATCATAACAATAGTAGACCACATAGTTCTCTAATTCCGCACCCAGTACAATATAAACATCATCCTGAAGACAAGATCAGATGATGGTAATTAATAATTTCATGAATATGTATGTTCTATATCAAGATTCCACTTTTGTATATTGGGTTTTGATATTGGGATGGGATCTTGAAATGCCTCAATGGATTCCATTATTTTACTTTCCTCACTTTCAATGGCATAGAAGATTTATCCTAGGTCCTTGGTTCAACTAATCCATAATCTATAACCAATGTGATAATGAGGTAACCATTATAATATATTAGTGTCTCTGGTACCTACTCTACCCATACATTTATAGAGTTAGAGGTGGGAGAATCTACACCCCTCGACACACCATTTCTCTCCTATTTTTGGGGACACACCATAAAAAAACTAAAAAAGGGAAATGAGAATTAATTTAGTTTATATTTGATGAAAATTTTATGAAATAGTAGCATAATGGGAATTTAAATTTTTCATTATTAGTTTTGAAAAGAAATACTCTATCAAAGTAGTCATGGAATCAAATAACCCTCTTAGTTCAATAATTAAATCGAAAATTACGATGAGGTATAAAGTGTTGGAGGTAGTCTCCACAATCAAAGACCAATCCATTAATGTATGAACTTCTCAACTACAATGATATTATACTCAGTCGAGTATAGATTCTATATGAAATGAAATTACATAATTAAATATAGTGTAAATAAATCAAAATGGTAATAAATAAAAAATTTAGAATTTACCTCATAGGAACCATGAAGGGTTGATTTTCTGATTTATTTGATTTCATCATTCATCAGTAGATAGAGTAACCCTAGATGATGTAAGTGGAAATATTATTTTATTCACCAACAGTAAATATTTTTATAGTTCCATTCCTTAGGGATCCATCTATAGGTTCATCTAAGTCATCATTACGTATTGACTCCTATATTGGTCAAATGATAAAATCTAGCTTTTCCCAAGGCATAAAAATGACCATAAATCGATTAGTTATAAAGGATTAGCTCTTCAAGTTTGAGTTCATCTATGCCATCCATCAGTGGAGTGTCATCTCCAATAGGAGATGAGTTAGAAATATCTACAGTGATTTCTAAGGATTATGGATTATTCGAATCACTCATCTATGTTCCAACAACAAAAATTGACCTGCTCGGTGCAACAGCACCCAAGATTCTACATTTTTCTATATCTAGAATTATAAAAAAAATGGATTGTGAACATGTTTCTATCAACATGATATTATTCCAAAGACTCTAGTTCATAGATTTTCCACATCATTACAAACTAGATAATCACATATGACGCTTTTTTTCTGCCCAAATTCTAGTAGTGTTATTTTTTATAACATGATCATGGGATTCAATTTCCTTCACGTGAAGAGCATTAATAACCAATACCACATCTATTAGGTTTCATATAATTTTGATTTCATAGTTACTACTATGAAATTACACAAGAACATTAAAATATCTATTGTAGTTGAATCATCATCAATCCAAAATGATTCATCTTAGGCACAAAATATATTTATTTTAATCCCATAACATTTGGAAATGAGTTCCCCATCAGACTCATCCCACAATGGTGTCCCAAAATCTACTTCATCAGCCCTTTCTACACCCATAGAAACTCCCCTTCTTGGATACTATTATAAATTAACTATTTCATGTATAACACCTATTATCTTGTTAGTTTTATCCTGAAAATACTCCAAAAACACTTCCAACATTGGTACTATAACAAGTTATATCTATTTTTAACTCTAAGAATACTCTTCAATTATGCATCTAGAGTGTCAACCATTGACAACGTTATTTGACAGAATTTTCTTTACTGGGATAGAACTAAATGGATGTCTCATGAAATTTATCATAATGTACATTGATTTTATGAAACATTGGGTGTTGTATATTAGAAATGTAATCCTCTATGTTGTGTATGTATTATATATAGTGTTTTTGTCAATTGTTTTCACCAAAATATTACAAATTAATCTCATAAAATATTATTTATATTTAATAATATAATTCAAATTATTAAAGATGTCTATGATAGGAACCTATAAAATCTGTAAGATGAAATAATCTATCATCCTGATATTAGAAATGATAGATATTGGGTTAGACTACAATGGTCAGATCCTTTGAATATTTTGTTGCTATGGAATGGATATTGAATCCATGCGATAAATAGGGATAAAATAATCATACCCCGAAGTGGATGATGACCCACCCATACAAATATTTTAATTACATGCCCATGTGCATTCCACGAACCTCTAGTTGAAATTTAGTGATATTCATTATAACCTTGTAAATAATAGAATTGAAAAATTTATTCAATCTACTTTCACTATTATTTTTTCATCAATTAGTGTCCTCGGGTTAACACCTACATGGTAATATTGGACCAATAACATCCAATCGCAA
Source organism: Viscum album (assembly GCA_963277665.1). Taxonomy (NCBI): domain Eukaryota; kingdom Viridiplantae; phylum Streptophyta; class Magnoliopsida; order Santalales; family Viscaceae; genus Viscum; species Viscum album. The sequence continues at coordinate 399,504,473 of OY728145.1, forward strand.
AGGAAAATTATCATAAACACAACTAAAATTATATTAGGGGAACACCTATTTAATATAATCCCCCATTGATTATATCCTATTTCTTATATGAAAAGTCAATATGACATGCATTTTCCTCCAGTTTAATATATTAGACACTACATTGACCACCCTAAAATTTGTCCTTGAGATGTGTTGAGGAATATATAGAGTAATTTATTGAATGAGATTACCTGATATAGGTGGATATTGGGCTTCATCACTCCCTCTAATTCTCGTATCAATTCCATAAAATGTCCTAGAATCTTCTGTCTATCATGTCGTGAAATAACTACTAGTAGGAGCTTATTGAAAATCTATTCCAATACTGGAATCCATCTTGTCATGTGAATATCCCATATGGTAATTCAAACTTTCCTATAATAGACGTAGAAGGTATTCATATCAGGAGACCACTAGCTTAGTATCTCATGAAAAAGCTATGTTTGGATATAAATGTGGAACTGTGAATTCGATGCTTCTTTATACAAGAAAACTTCTTGAAGATCATCTCTAAACTCATTTCATATCTGGCAGGCCCAGTACGCCCATACCAACTCTGGGAAATTTTCCTCAATAACTTTATTCCCAAGAAACCCATATAACTATGATAACTATCAGTGATGATGGCTATGATAATAATGTAGTAGTGTAATTGAGACACAATAACATTCATCATCTCTCTATTGATTTTTCTTGTTATGTTATAGATTTTGAATCCCATCGTTGGGTCGTGATCCATCAATTAGTGAAAAATAAACTATGATATTTCATTTGACTCTATCTATTAAACTCTAGAACAAATGTTATTGGTTTTTAGGGGTATAATTTTGGATAATGACGAATTTGAATAGACCAAACCCACACAATGATAGTGTATGAATCAATGGGTACATCCTCTGCTACTCCATCAATATATCATCAAGTGTCTAAAATTTATCTTAGATACACATATTTGATCTAATACTATGAATTTATACATTCCAAACTTAATAATCCAATGAAAATTTATTTCCCTCACCTCCAATATAATTATTTCATCAAAAATTAAATAACATCTATTTTATTTATCATCATTTCTATAAAATTTCTATAGTTTTTTTATATTTATAATTTTCATTTTAAATTTTATTTTCATTATTTTGTTAAATTTATTAAGATATTTTTATACCCATTTACTTTTTTTAAGACACATTAGTAAATGAAATTTCACATAATGATGGTGTTAAAAATGTTATTAAAAGATGTGTCACAAAATAGAGAAATTTCTAAATTTCTATAGTTTACAGATATATATGTACTAAATTTTATGATTTTTAATTTTAATTTAGGTGTGTATTGATAGATATTTTTATAAAAGACCAATAAATTAGTGGTACCTGATTTCGTTAATTTTTCTAAAACAACAGTAAATTAATTAGGGACATTTTAAAACATCTCAGATATAATAAAATTCATTCTATTTTTCATTTTTTATAGTGGTTGATCCATCAGAAAAACTACATCTTCCTCATACACCATTTTTAATTCTTGATGTCGGATTTTGATGCCTCCCTATTGTAATATCTTATTAGATACTTAAATAGTCTCCATTCTATAGGCTATGGATGGATATATATTAGAAACTAGAAATTTCACATTGAAATTATCCCACTCTTCCAATAAGTTAAATTTCATTTTATAGAGGTCCCAATAATAGACCCCACTAAATCTATGTTTTCCATCTTTTAGTAATGAATTATCATCTAGATACCCATTCAATATAGTGTAATTGATGATGTTTTAGAATTTCTTCATGGGTAAATATTATATTACACAGTTCTTTTCACCCACAACCAATAACATGCAAACCTCGTCATCAAGAGTTGGTTCATATATTGGGAATTAATAAATTATGTATGATGAATGTTCATTACCAATATCCCCCTTTAGAATATAGGGTTATTATATAGTATGAAACCCAAGAATCACCTTAGGGTATTCCTTCATTGCACAATGACACTCATCCAAAGTCATTGAATATTTATCCTAGATCACAGGTTCCACTGAACCATGATCCATAACCAATGTCATGAAAAGGTAACCATTTTAATATATTGGTGTATTATTTATCTACATTACACATTATTTTATCTAGATAAAGGTGACAGAATCTAGAACCCTTATCACACCATGTCACTCTTGTTTTGAGGGATATTCCGTAAAAAAAACTATAAAAGGAAACATAACATTAGTTTAGTCTGTAATAGAAGTAAAATTTTGTAAATGGAAAAAGAATGGGAATTTACATACTTCATAAATAGTTATGATATCACACACTATCATAGTGGTTAGGAGATCAAATTATTCTCCACTTTCAAATTTCACATCCATTATAAGTGTGAGGTCTCAAGTGATGGAGGAGTTCTCCATGATTAGAGACTACTCCATTCAACTATTCAATCAATAAGTACCCCTGAGATTCTCCTCAGTCGAGTATACATGACATATGAATAGAAATCAAATGAATAAATATAGTGTATAAAAAATCCATAAAGATATTTGAAAATCGAGATAGAATTTACCTCATAGGAACCATGATAGGAAGATTTTTCCAAATATTGGATGCGACCATTCATCATTGGATGGAGGAATAATTAAATAGTGAGGTCAAAATACTATGTTTGTCACCTCTCCCTCTAATGTTATTCTAATTACCTTTCTTATGGAACCATCTGTTGGTTCTTATTATGACTGACAACTTATGTATTTCTATACCAATCAATATAAGAAAGATAATATTTTTCTAGGTCTAATATTGACCATAAATATATGAGGAATGATGCCCACCTCTTCTAGTTTGATTTATTCAAATTCAAACATTGGTGGCATATCTTCTCACATGTAAGAGGAGTTAGAAATATATTTAGTGGTTTCTATGGATTCTTCATCATTAGAATATATTAATTCTGTTGCATCATCAAAAAATTGACCTACCTAGTGCAACACCACCAATGATTCTATATGGTTTTATCTCTTGAATTATGAATAATTGGATAGTTATGATTTATCTATCAGTATGGAATTATGCCAAAGACAAAAAGTCATTGATTTACTATATAATTAATAAATAAATAGTCATATCTATATATTTTTTAATCCCATACTCTATTATTGTTATTTTATATTACACAATCTAGGGTCATATTTTCCTTCATGTGAAGTGACTTCATAACCTATACCACATCTACCAGGATATGTATAATGTTTTATTCATAGGAACTACTCTTACATTACACAAGAACATTATATATTCTATTCCACTTATAGCCTCAACCATCCTAATAGATTCATCATAATCCCAAAATATAATTATCTCAATCCCTTAGCATTTAGAAATGTTTTCCCTATAGGCGTTAACCAATGATGGAGTTCCAAAAGCTACTTCATTATCCATTAGTACCCCTTTGAATATTCACTTGTTGGATACTATTATACCATAAATGTTTCATGTCTATTACCTATGATCCAATTAATTTTCTCAATAAAATCCTCCAAACACACAACTAACCTCAGTACTTCCACATGTTATATTTATTTTTAATACCTATAATACTCTTAGACTCGCCAGATTAGAGTGTTGGCCAATGGAAATGTGAATTGATGAAATGTTACCCCATGGTATATTATTCAACGGATGTGACTTCTAGTTTATCATGGTTTAAACCTATTGTATTATATGATAAGGGTACTATGATCATAAAGTTACATTCTTTTTAGTGTATTCCTTGTATATGGTGTTGTTATTGATGTGTGTCACAAAAACAATACATATGAATCTCATTAGATAAATTTTTTCATTTATGGTACCTTGAAAATAATCCATTATACCAAAGATAGGAACATATAAAATATGGAAGATAAATTTATCAAGCATCCTAATCTAAAAAATGAATCAAATCTTGTTAGGCTATAGTGGTTAGATAAAAAAATGTTTAGTGGGTATGAAATGAAGATTTAATCTAGGGGAGAAATAGGGTTCAAATAATCCGACCCCCCAAATTGGATGGTTACCCACCCATAATAATATTGTAATTTCATACAAAGGAGTTAGTTATGTCCCTTTATTTGAAATTTTTCAGTATTTCATATAACCTTGAAAATAATAGAATGATAATATTTATTTGATATTCATTCCCCAATAGATTTTCATTGATTAGTGTCCTCGAGAGAGCCCCATCATGGGAATAACAAAATAATAGGATCCAATCCCTATGGAAAACTACCACAAAAAGTACTAAAATAATATTTGGGCCCCACAAATTCATGATAAATCCCCATTAATAATATTCTTTTTCTTCCAAGATAATCTTGTATGACTTGTTTCTTACCCTTGTTTAAGATGTTTGAAACTGCTTTGACCACACCAAATTTTAACCCAGATAAGTGTTGAGGGAGTGTTATAATAATTTTTTTAAGGAGATGAGAAGATATTGGTGGATATTTTCTGAAAAACTACCAAAACTCCTTCCATGTATTCCCTTGAAAGCCATAATATATTCCCTCTATCTAGTAAGCAGATAATAACCACTTGGAACTAATTGTAAATCTCACTCAATATATGTATTCATTGTGTCATGTGAACATCTCATTGGGTGATTCCAACTACCTTGTGATTGAGGTAAAAAGAATTTAAATTATGAGCCCACTAACATAGAAACTATTGAAATATACTTAGTTGGAGATAAATGTGGGACTACGAAGTCCATTTCACTTTATACTTCCCAAAATCATGAAGCTCATCCCCAAATTCATTTCCCATATCACAGATCTTGTATGACCATAACAACCCTTTGGGTAATTTTCTATAGAACCATAGGTCCCATGAATATTTTTGACTCCAACGAATATATCTGATGTTGTCCTTGAAAATATTGGAGTATTATAGTTGAGACAAAATAATAATCATCTCTCCTTTACATGTTCATGTTATGTTATAGATAGTGAAGCTCATCCTTGGGATTTGATCCCACCCATGGTGAACATACACTATAATATTCTATTTGACCATATCTACTAAACTATGTATCAAAATTTATACACTGTCAAGGATAGAACATGGGATAATGATGTAATTGCATATAATATACCCAAAAAATGGTATTCTATGAATTAGTTTGTTCCCCCCTCAACATATACATCATTATTTTATTCAGTATCAAATAATTATATTAGAAACACTTTTTTGATCTAATCCTATATTTTTACACATTCTACCACCTCTAATCCATTGAAAATTTTGTTACCTCACCCTTTATATAGTGATTTATTCAAAAATTAAATATGTGATTTTTTCATTTACCTCTTTTTCTAAAAAATCTTGTTTTTTAAATTTAAAATCTTCATTTTTTGAAATTTATTATTAATATTTTATTGAAACATATCATTATTATTTTTTCTGAAACACATTTACCGATATTTTTTAATGCATCGATAAATGATGTTTCATTTTCTGATGTTTCTAAATACATAATTAATTGAGGTGTATATAAATAGTGATGTTTTTAAACATCACTAATATTTTGATATTTATTTACAAATTATTAAACAAAATTTTAATCGAGGTGTCCTATATTAGTGATGTTTATAGTCGTCTCTAAATTAGTGGTGTTCAGTTATCGATGTTTCTAAAAGGAATCAACAAAGGAGGTGTCACTAAATATAGAAATCTATAAACATCCCGAATTTTGATAAATTCATATATATATATATATATCTATTTAAAGATAGTTTTAAATATTATTTAATTTGGGACATTATATAGACAATACAAAATTAGTTTCACCTGATTTAGTGAATTTAATTGAAACATAGGTAAATGAATTTGGGACATTTTAAAACATCACTAATGAAAATAAACGTCTCTAATTAGATTTTTTTGGTAGTTTTTGATCCCTCAGACACATTGAAACTTACTCTTACATCCATGATTGTTCTTGATGAATGATATTTTATTCCTCCCCAAAATAAATCTCTTAATTTCGATACGTAGAGAGTTTCCATGTTATAGCATGTGTATGGCGATATTTTTGAAATAAGATACTGCACATAAAAATTTTCCCATTATTTTAATAAGACACATGTTCTATATAAAGACACCCCTTTAGTTTTTTGGGCTTCAATATAGGAATTAAATCTAGAATCTCCTTAGCAGCATCCATTATTACACTTGACCACTCCACTATAGTCATAGAAGATTACTCATAGGTCATTAGTTCCACTGATTCAGGATCCATAATCATTGTGATGATGAGGCAACAATTATGATATATTGGTTTCCTAGGTACCCACTCCACACATTCAGCAATTTTGTTAGAGATGAGAGCTTCTAGAACACCCTTAACACTATTTCATTCTTATTTTGAGGGATACTCCTCTAAAAAGAAAGCTAAAAAAGTAAATTGATCATTAGTTTAGTCTATAATTGTGTTAAACATTAATAAATAGAAAAAGAATACGAGTTTTTAGGTTTCATACCTTGTTATGATGTCACACTCCATCAAAGTGGTCAATGTTCCCAATTATTCTCCTTGTTTAATCATCAGAACAACTGATAGAATGATGTATGAAGTGTTGGAGGTGGTCTCAACTTGTAGAGACCACTCCCATCAAGTTTACACCCCCGACTACAATGCGCTTCTCATCAGTTGAATGTAAATTTTCTATGAGAACAAAATAGATTGTCCAAATATAATACAAAAAAATTGTAAAGATAATAGATAAGAGAGTTAGAATTACCTCCCAGAAACCATTACTATTTTATTATTTTCTCTATTAGATTTATCCCTTCATTAGTGGGTGGAGGAACCTGTGAATATTTAGAAGTAAACACTACATTAATCACTTATACAACAAATTGTTTTCTAATTTCCTTACATATACCACCAACTATAAGTTTCTCTCAGGCGTCCTTACTTATATATTTTCATATTAATCAACAGAAGAAAACTACTGATTCCCAAGAACAAAAAATAACCATAAATCTATGAGGTATAAATGATTACATATTAAAATTTGAGTTCTTATGAGTCATCTATATCAGGAGTATCCACTACATTAGAAGAGGAGTTATAAATCCCTGTAGTGCTTATTAAAGGGTATTAATTATTATAATTAATTTACTCTATCACATTATCCAAAATATACCTACTCATCAAGACAACACCCAAGAATATATATGTATGTATATCTATAATTACAGAAAATAGCTTCTGAACATGTCTCTCTCACTAAGGTAGTATGACAAAGACACCATTTCATATATTTACAACATCATCTCTAACTATTTAGTTGTATGAATTTTCTTGATAGGGCCAAAATCTAATAATTTTATTATATATGACATGAAATATTGTTAGATTTTTTTCATGCAAAGAGAGTTAATATCATATCCCACATCTACCATGATTTAGATAATGGTTTTGTTCATAGCCACTAATATGATAATACACAATAAATTACAAAGATCATTTGTAGTTATAGGCACATAAATCAAAAAATATTCTTCTCAATCCCAAAAAAAATATATTGGAATCCCTTATCATTTAGAAATGATTTTTTAATAGGTATCAACCTTCAAAGGGGGCCTAAAGAAACTTTGTCGGCCACTCATCCACCATCGAATTTTCTATTCTATTTTTATATTTTACCTTAACTATTTCATGTCTACCAACTATGATATGGTCTGTCTTCTACAGAAAATCCTAAAAAATACTACCCACCTTTGTATTGCCACAAGTTATATCTATTATTAACTATTAGAATACTCTTTGACTTTCTTAATTGTTGTGTAGACCAGTGACATGTTGATTTTGTGGAATGTTACTTAGTGGGATAATAATCAATGGATATGTCATGTAATGAATCATGGTGTATGCCTATTTTTTGAGCTACTAGTGGTAGTATAGTTGGAGTGTAATCCACTATGTGATGTTTGTCTTGTATATGGTATGTTTTTTTATGTTTGTTTTCAAAAAAATTCATATGAAGCTCATGAAACGTGATTGTTCTTGAATTAATCATTAAAAGTCAAACATGATACCCATGATAAGAATATAGAAAATATGTAAGATAAATTGATCAAGCATGAACATCCAAGAAATTTTCCATGTCTAGTCATTCTATAATGATCTGATCCAAACAGTGTTGAGTAGAAATGGAATGAAGATTGAATCATGGGGGAAAAAGGGTTAAAATATCCCTACACCCAATGTGGTTATTGACCCACCTGTATAAATATTGTAATTTCTCAATAAGTTCTATAGAATGTCCCTTTAGTTAAAATACCTCAAAATTCCATATATACCCGAAAACAATTAAATGTTATGATTTAGTCAATATCCATTCGCCAATATTGTTTCCTCGGTTAGTGTCTCTATGGGATCCCCAAAATGGGAATCGAAAACCAATAACATCTGATCACAAAATAAAACATCCAAAACATTACTGAAATGATACTTGGGGACTACTACTTTATGATAAACCCCCCACTGAGTATATTATCTTTCATCCATGATAATCTAATATGACATGGGATTACATCATTTTAATGATATTTGACACTATTTTGACCACCAGAAAAGTTTTCCTTGTGTTTTGGTGAGGGTGATCTGGAATAATTTATTTAAGGATATGCCCAAATATAGGAGGAGATTAGGTTACAACACTCCCACCATTGCTCCCAACAATTCCCTTAATATAAATAGCAGGTTTCCTCTAACCTATAAGGAAATAACTACTCATAGGAACTCATTGTCAATATCTCCCAATGTACGGATCCATCTAGTGTGGTAAATATACCTTAAAAAGAATCTAACATCCCTATGATGGAGGTAGATAGTATTTTTATATAGATACCAGTAGAACCATTTCTATTGAAAAAGTTATGTTTGTAGATAAATCTGGTACTATGAATTATATGTTGCTTTATATAACCCAACTTCATAAATCAAAACTCTGAAATCATTGAATATATTGAAGGCCGAGTAGGGATATACTAATAATTTGACTAATTTTCCTCACAATCGTAAGTCCCAATAATATTTCTATATCTTAATAGTATATGTGATGATGTACGTCAAAATGTTGGATTATTATAGTTTAAACACAACAACATGCATCGACTCCCCATAGAATATTTATCTTAGATTCAAGAGTTCGAAGGTCATCCTTTGGTTGTGATCCCTCACACTTTGGCCATACACTGTGATGTTTTGTTATACTATATCTATTGATCTTTGAAACAGATTAATTGGGTTATTTTGGATAGAATCTTGGATAATTTCATCATTTCATAGACCAAACCCACACAATGATATTATTTTATTTAGTGGGAAATACCTCAGCTACCCCATCTATATATCAGTCAGTATACACTAAAAGGATTAGATAAACCTGTTGGATCTGATCCGAGAATTTCCCATATTCCCCACCTCTTATACATAGAAACCTATGATCCCACCCAATCTATATAGTTATTTCATCATACAAATAAATTTGTTTTTTATAACTCTACATAAAATGACACACTGAGTTCTACTAATCAAGTAGATGTGGATTCATATATTAAAAGAGAATGAAATTTAATTCTAAATTGAACACAACAACACATTATATATGTGATGCATGAAAATACAGGTCATACTAGTATTCCAACATTGCAGATAAATGAATAAAAAAATCATAATTATACTACCTATCCTAGGAAATGTCCCACCAACAACTAGTAAATGACTACAAATCCTTAATAACCATATAAGGTACTAGGCATTGGAACTCTCATCTCATAAGATGTAAATGTAATGGTGTTTCATTATACACACCTTTACATAGTCAAGAAAGACCCACTTTACATACGAGTCATCTCACTTACCATCAATAAAAAAAACCATGAAACATTCTTGGAAATAACATTAGGATAAAGAATATACATACTAGGAAATAAAAAGGGCCCAATTATTGATCTCTAGAATAAAATAAGAATTAAATAAATATTTAAAGAGGTTCCAATGTGGTTAATAACAACTTAAAAAATCACATTATAAAAAATATGAAAACTAAATACAAGTTTTGAACTATATGAAATACAAATCGTGACACTGATTCTCTACCTTATCTCATTTTTTCAAATCCACATTGGAAATACAAACAATACTACTGAAAGAGTACCATAGTCTTGATACTATATTTCCAAACTTGTTATAGGGCCTCTGTCCCATGGTTGGTATAAAAAAACCCAGAGAATGATCTGGGCGGATAGAAAATCAACAATATTCTTTTTTTAGGAAATGAAAAATGTCTTAAATTTATTTCTATGAGTATATTTCTAAAGTCGTTAAGAAAAAACATAGTTTTTAATGCATTATATAATTCTATGAGTGCAAAATACATCCATGATATAACCATCATTCATAAGATGTATTCCTCTTAATAAACATCCAAATGGTTTGTCCTTTTCGACATAATTGTTTTTGGAAGTTAATGGTATAAACTCATATAAACCAACATCAACTCATTGAAAAATGTAAAGAATCCTCCATAGATTCCTGTAGCTAAGAAACATAAATGTATTAGCTTATTTATTTCCTTCAAAAATATATTATTCTCCTTGAACTGTTATTTCAAAACACTATTAACTAGGTAAAATTCTATATGAAAATTCCAAATCGTCATTTAAGTCATGGTTTCACCAAACACACAAACAATATAAAACATTTAAAATTTATGTCTATGAGATTCAAAAAAATTGAAAAAACACTTATGTAAATGTTGAGGTAATGTGGATCCCACAGCCATATTTTTCATATTTCATCATAAAAATCCATATGAATTATTGGTGTCATCGATTCTCACTCAAAGACCTATCAAATCAAGGAAGATATCGATATAACTTATAATGTTTCCACTAAATAAAGTGAAAAAATGAAGAAATAAATTAAAAATCCCCCAAAATATCCTTCCTTATCTCAATTTAGGAACAAATTAGGTCCTCTTTAAGCCCCACATATATCTTTCCTAGTCCTGAGTTTGAATCAAGATTCATAGAACATAAGAACCACTCCGTTATGTGTTGTAACCCCTTATGGGACACAAGTACCCTAACCAGGTGATTCTAAAATATATTTACATGTCCTATCACGTGTTATTAAACTATGAAACTCAAAATATATGGGTTTTTATTCTTTTCTAAAGTACAATACATAGTACACCACTTTTGGTTTCAGTCCCAAAACCCATGATTACTTACTATCTCATTTCCCTTTTTCGAGATGAGAAAATGTAAACATTCATTGAGAACCAATAAACATTAATGATTATCCTAGTAAGACACTAAACTTGTGTATTGCATTATAATATGAGGGAAAGTGGATTGTACCCAGAAGAGTCTTTACTATTAGATTCCTTATTTCAATATCGACAGTTCCAACCCTAAAATGATGAGCTTAAGTGGATTAATAACCCTAAGGGTATAAGAATGAGAGAACATCATTTTTTATATAAAGAGCATCATATCCAATGTTTAACGAGCCTAGGATATCCCTTTTCCAAGATTCATTATAAACCTAGTATTATGTGATGAGTGGAATATTCCTTATGTGTTTAGAAAAAGGTTATATAGGGGATGACTTAAGGATGGGCCTTGTCATGAGACATGGATGATTTACGAGGGAATCCAATGGTTACTTTTTTGATGAGAATAAATGTTATATATGATGTGAAAATGATATTTATATTATTCTATTAGGATATGATTCAATGATTTCATCTTAACATATGGTACAAGGATATAATTTCCTATGTAATGTGTATAGGATTCCACATGTGAAGAGAAAAATGATTAGGTGAAAAGCATGAGTTTCTTTGTCAGTTGACCATAGTATGGGTAGTATCTATATAGTTTCCAATAAACAATATGTTGTATAGAATATATGATATGAAAAATCAGGTTTAAAATGAATTTTGAAATATTATTATTAAAATTTGACCATTATGACATAGTTGTTAAGCTAGTTGACATGAATGCTATTAACGAAATTTTGAAATATTTATAAATGATCTAATAAATAATATTTTTAATTAATTATTTTGAATAAGAACTCAGTTTTTTTGAAAATACTTGTTATTATTCAAATACATTATTTCATCAAAATTGTTTTTATGAGTTTTTTAACAAAATATAATAATCCATTTATTGCGAATTTTTAAATTTATTTCATAAAATCAATACTATTTTCGAAATAATCCTATGAAATTATTTTTGGATGAAAATTTTTGGAATTTTATGAATTTTGTTTTTAATGAAAAGTTAAAAATAATTATTTTTTTTACAAAATTTATTTTATTTCCATTAAAAATTATTAATATACATTGAATTTGTTTTAAAAGTAATAGGATGTGTTATTTATGTAAATATGATCTAATTAATAGAATTTCAATTGTATTTAAGTCATATTTTTGAATAACTAAAATTTTATCCATAAAACATATCTTTCTAAGAATAGATTTTTTTTACCTTCAGGCATTTATTTGGAAAGATATTTATGAAACATTGAAAATTTAAATATTGAGATATAAATTACATATTTTTAATCAGTGAGTCCATATTTTCATAACAGTTACCTTTAATTTATGGATATTATAAATATTAGAATAAAAATTATTTTTTACCTCGATAATTAGCAAATCATGTAATTGTGGTTAAAAATAATATATTAAGTACTAGAAAATAAACCTAAAACTTGAATTTAAAATATTGGTTATGTAAATTTCATCCATAATATTATAATATTTGGCTACATGAAATTTTCCCATTTGGATTTGATTATTTCTATTATAATATATTATGTAATGAAATATCTAAAACATCATACTCTTTTTTTAATACTAATAACATTTTTTAAATGAGGATAAAAGTGAATATTCTGAGATATAAAAAGTTATTTGAAATTCAAGTAATATATCTTGTTCTTGGTAACTTAATATTATTATTTTTTAAGAAATCATCACCTTATATTCTTATGAAATAATGATGCTATAATTATTCAATTAATGAAAAATGAAAATAAATAATATTAAAAACAATAAAAATATTATTATTTAAAATAAATAATGTGATATATAAATTTTCAAGGTAAATATTAAATGTTATATATTTATTGAAATAATTAATTCTAATTGTTTTCCTCTTGATGTTGTTAAAGTCATGGTAAATTAAATGTTCTAAAATAGTCAATATTGATTTTTATGAAAATAATAATCTTTAAAATTTAATAAAATTATTAAACCATTAATCCTAAAATTGATTTGGATATGGTTCAAAATTTTATCCTTTTTTCCCTAATTTTACTTTATTTAACTTTTTGGTAACTATAATGACCCAAAATGACTAATAAACTATGTTATCATGGTATTAGTGAGAAGGGTTTATAGGGGTTAAAAACAAATGATATGGGACAAAAGAGTCAAAAAATGTCCAAAGTTTATATTATAAGATTATTTTCATTATTATAAGTCATATATTATAATTATTTCAGGTTTCATATATTTTTAATTGAAAATTATTTTATATCAATTTAATACATTAAGAAATTCCAAGAGTTCCCCTCCCCTCTCTTATTAAAGGGAATATCATCTTTCCATTTCACTAAAGCTCAAGAACCATTTGGTGAAACCAAAAAATATCCAAATAACATCATAAGATAAATATAAAAATTTTAAATTTAATATTCGTTTTCAAAATACTATCTAATTAAGGCATATGGCGTAATGAAAAGGGGTTTCTCTGAATAATATGTATAGTTCATAACTTGGAAATTTCATATTATTTCTTCTTCCACCTCCTTGAAATATTTTCCTAAAATGTTTATATTAAAAAATCTATATATTAAATTCAATAATATGTTATTATATTAATTTTATTAACTATTTCCATATATAACCTCCAAAATGGGAATTTAATCCACCATTCATGCATATAGCGTACTACCACATCATGGACTGATGTATTTTTTTGTCATCAACACCTCTCACGTATGGTTAAAATGATTGAATTAATATTTATATAGTATAATAATGAAATATTTTTCATTAATAGAAAATAATATATCATAAATTTTATTTACTTTCCATTGACTGAAAATTATTAACGTTGTTCATGTGAATGTGTGGACCACCACCACCCCCACGAAGCGGTGTGCTTTATTCTTCATAACCCCATCACATATATCATATATGTAAGAATATTTAAAATATAATATAGAATTTTCGATATTATAATTATTTTTTAAAGGTGAAATAATACATACCTTCTTCACATAATGATCATTAAAAAATAGAACATTACTCATGCATACCTTGGACATACCATTTACAGGATTGTATCATAATTCATTTTTCAAAACCATATTTCATGATTGTTTTAAAAAATATAAATTATGTATAAAAATTGTAATTATTTCATTATTAATATTGTGTTCATGAATAAATAATTAACCATTTTTACCTTTCTCAATACAGCAAATATGATTTCCAATTTTGTACTGAACGCTCCCAATATTCCTAAAATGGAATTAACTGATTAATACATTAATTATAAAATTAAAATAAATGAAAACAATGATCCTAGGAATAGGTATTAAACCATTAAAAGGTTACTAAAACATAAAATACTGGGTACATTTTAATTATAAACGAGTTAAATTACATACACGAATTGTCTCGATTCGATATAAGGGATTTAATATAAATTTATGTTAATTAAGGAATATTTTATCATTATGATCATATTTTATTTCATTTGGGGTATACACATATATTTTACATATTATATCATGAATCATTCATAGATCATGATATTTTATTCTTGAATGGAATTTATTTGATCTAAGGTTATGTGATTTGAGAATTTCTAATTTTTGAAGGGTTTCTTAAAACAATTTCTTTCTATTGGGTTATAAATCCTCTTCATTGAATTTTTTATGATATTATTTTCTATAAGTGAATCCCAAAATTTATTTATTATTTATTTCCATTTGATTTATTAAATTTTATATTTTTATAAAATATTATCTCAATAAATTAATTCTCAATTCAAAAATATGACCATTGTAAGGGAAATTCATATCAAATTTTCATTCTTTGGGACATACATATTGGATGTTCACCAATATTATTTTATTATTTTTATATGCATCCCCTTTGTAGTTTTATATTTTGAATCTCATTTTATTATTTATATTTATGGTTTAATTTAGTTGTATTATTTCATGGGACTTATTATTGAAATGTTACCAAAGTGTATAATTCTTTTTTTCAAAATCTCTTTTAATTTAAGAATTGTTTTTGCTTTTGTTTATTTTTTTTGGAAACTATATGGTATTAAATATGAAACAATTTTTTTATCCTATAGTTATGAATATTTATTACATTTTTAATTTCTATTTCCTCCCTTATAGAAACATAATTAATTTTTTTTGTAAGGGATATAAATCTTGTATATTTATTTAGATCGTGAAGCATTCTATTTCATATCCATATTTTATAAATATATTTTAAAAAATTTCTATTTTAACCATAATTGTTTTCCAATATATCATTCACATGGTCTTATAAATTGTTTTGATAAAATTAAAATGAAATTTATTATCATTTTTCAAACATGTCAATTTTAACCCCTATTACAAAATGTTTTAAAATAATTCTAATTTGTAATGTTTAAAATATGAATATATTTTACCACCAATGTGACCATTAATTTTTTGAATCATACTCAATATTGTTTCAAAATTTGTTTTAAAAAAAATATTTTCATAATATTTTTTGATATTTTTTTAGAAAGTAAATTTCAATGTGAAAAGTATAATTTCTATGAAAATGATTTTAAAGTTTATTTAATATTATTTAGATTCATAAATACCAAAATGATGTGATGTTTAAAATTTTACACATTGAATATTTTTTAATATTACTATCCCCATTCACTATTTGCACTGATTATAAGATTGACATGGAACCTGATTCTTTTTCTATAGGTGAATCAACCAAGAAAAGAATAATGTTTACTATTATGTCAAAAATTAAAATATTCTAAATGTTTTATTCATGAATGATACTTGATAATTGTTAAAGATTACATGATGATAATAATTATATCATATGGGTTCTAAAATTATAACTTATTGGAAGGGTTGATCCAAGATATATCTTATGAAAAAATGGTGATCCTAATATATATTTTATGATGATTGTGCCCAGATAGTGCTGCAATTAATTTGATATAATTATTTTTCTTTATAGAAAATATTTAAGGAGTTACCGAAGTTATTTTACTATGTATTTAACAGGGCCACATTTATTTTTACATTGATTTTAAAATGAGTTATGAGGACAATATTACAAGATAATGACACATTTTCATTATGCTATTTATGCGTTATAAATATTTCTATTGATCAATATATACATCATATGGCTTGAAATTATTGATTTATATGACTATTACTTTTTATGAATATTTATATATGTATCATTTTTGATTATATAGGTATTATGGGTATGATTTTTCTAATGTTATAGTCATGTAATTTGATTATTCCATCATACCCTTATGCTTAAATTATTTATCACTAATACATTCAATTGTTAATGATTATATTCAACATTACTAAGAATTTAATGTCACCCTTCTTTTATTTCCATTTCCCCATGTAATAAAGAATTATTTTAAAATTACGTGATTCTAGAAAGGGACCATATGTGGAGAATGTTTCTAGAAATGTTTATGACTTAATATAGAATATGAAGAAAATGTGTATATTGGGAAAATACTTTGTTAAATTTGTGAATATTATTTTTGTAATAGTTTTTAAAATTATTATACAACTCTATACCTAAAAGTCATTTGGTATGAAATAAATTGAATTCAAGGATAATGACACTATTTTATGTGATGCTTAAGGATTGTTTCTTATAGAATGTATAAAAGAAAGGTTTGTATAAATTTAATAGAGTGAATGTTATGTGAGAAGAAGTTTAATATCATCTAGAACTAAATATCTTAATTTCTTTAGTATAATTATGATTATTTTTTATATATAAAATGATATGAATAGAGTAGACATAGTCAATAATATCTTATATTTTACCCTCCATATAAGAATGTATGTTAGGATAATATTGATTTTATCTAATTGACCATTTTTGGTTTTATTAAATGGTTGGAACCAGTGGGAACTAATTTAATAATGTTTGCGAAGGAAAATATGACGGTTATCTGAATGAGAAAATGAATATAATTATATTTTTAAGGACAAATCTTGAAGTTATTATTATAAAAAATTCATGAGTTATAATTAACAACATTATCCTTGGTCATTTTTCTAGTTCATAATATAAGACGAAAATAATGGTCTATAGATTTTAATTTGATAATGTTCATAAAGGTGAAAATATTAAATGACCTATGTTTTATTAATTTTTGAAGATTCCAAAGGAAAAATGTATCAAAATAACATGAAGATGTTTTTTATGTGGAAAATGAGGGGATAAATAAAAAATATTACCAGGAAAATAGTAAGAGTCTAGTTTATTACATGAATAAGAATAATGATCTTCCTAAATAATACGTTTAATTATTTAAATGTGTAGAATATGGTAATTATATTATTTTAGTCCAAGGTGGAAAGATCAATAATGGGATCAAAAAATCCATACAGAAAATTATTATTCATGCCTAATTCCATTATTCTTGTGTATATGAAAACTACAAAATGGAATATAAAAGTTATGAATTATATGTTGAACAATCTAGTTTTATAGTAGGTCATACTTCTTACTTTTTTTATTTGAAGTTATTATTATTAAATAAGTTGGGAAATCATGGTAAATGTGTTATAAAATTTGAGGAATGATTAAGGTGTCTACATCTAGAGATTTAAGATTTTTGATGTAGTGGAATATTTATAGTTGATCATATGTTCATATTCATAGACCCAATTTTTCAGTTTTTATATATGAGAATACTATGGGAAAAAATATTTATTATTTTTAGATTTTTAGGAATATTAAAAACATGATTTTATTAGGTGAAATTGAAATTTAGGAAATAATTCTTTTTAATTTTCTGTGTATATGTTTAAAGGAACTAATAACCATTAGTGTTAATATGATCATTGATGATTAATGTTATATTTTAGGATGTTAATTATTTTTTGGGAATATTATATGAATTATATTGTTGTAGAAAAATTACAACTCATAGGCTTGGTAACAACCCATCACATCAGGCAAGGTGGTGGGGCTTGCACCAACAACCGATGGTGATAAGGGTGTAACACCTGTTACTAGAATATGTGATGCCCCAGTTAGTATAATATCATATTTTTTATAAATAATTTAATAGACAATGATTAAGTTGATTTTGGGAATTATGTTTTCTATAATATAGAAAAACCTGACATTTGAATGTGATTTGGGGATTTTTGGATAAATTAAATTTTGGACGAAGAAGACTATATTTTTTTGGAGAATTATATGATTACTTTAAATATGTATTTATGATATTTTTTAAAATAATATTTTTCATTATATTTTTAAAAAACATATGATTTTAATATCAATTATTGGTGAGACTTTTTATTTAAAGAAATTATTTACATATTTTAATGATTATATAGTCACAAAATATGGATTTTATATTTTAAACATTAAGAGTGATTTATGTTTTTTATAGATAATTTCTAAATTTATCTTTGAAGAATATGTAATTATGTTTTTTAGAATCAATATTATTTTGGAATATTTTTTGAATTTTTTTGGTTAGTTATTTATCCAATGATCTAAGTTGAAATTTTAGTAATACTCTTGGATTTTGGAGATTAAATATTTTTTAGTTTGAGTTTTATTCACATTGGGAATCATATTTTATTTATATGATACATTATGATATTTTAAGGTATTTATACTACTAGAATCTCTAGTTATCATTTTCTAGATTGTGTGATTCCTTATATGATTATTTTAGTTAACCTTGAATGAAAACAATTCTTCTTGAATACTCTCCATTTAGAGAATGATATGAGATTTTGGTAGAAATTGAATATAGGATGAAATTATACATGTCATGTTTGTACATTCCATTATGTTATTATTCAGGATTTTAATGAAATTACATTGCTCTATGAAAATGGATCCTTGAAAAAAAATGGGTCTACAATATTCTTTTCCGAATGGATGGTCTTCTTTACAAATCATTAAGTTGTATATTTTGGTCCAAAATATTTTTATGATCATTCAATTTAATGTGATATGTCACTCCCCAACTCCATTTGGACAATAATTTTTCATTCCAAATATATCTCTAAACATCACACTAATTTTATCCTATTAGGAAACCAATTATGTGTTATTTTAGATGAACTATATGCTTCCATTCTCTCTTATCAAAGGAACATTTATGAACACCTTTTATGATGTGGGTTCCATAATTTTTTTTCCAATTTCAAACCCTTGTTTAAGGAGTATAAGTTCAAATAGATAGAAAATAATTTACTAAAGGGGAGGGGTGGGAATGTAATATTATGATATTTATACTGAAAAACCTTGTTTGATAGTGTACTTAATATGCAACACTGAGAATAAATGAACGGTGAAATATTTTTATTAAAATATTACTATTATAACTTATCCATTTAATTAGTGGATATGAATTAGATTAAATAATTTTTTAAGACATATATTAATGTTATAATATTTAAAAATTTATTGAATAACTCATATGAAATTTGAACTCATTTTAGAAGCCATTTTATTATAAAAGGATACATTTTCTCCGAAATTTGTTTTTATTACTTTTTTTAGATAATATTTCAATTAATTTAAAGGAAATTTAGAAATTTTAATTGATAAAAATGAAATCATTTTTGAAATAAATATATCAAAATTATCTTTGGGTTAAATTTGTTATTTTTTATTATTATTGGTTTTTCAGTGAATAGTAAAAAAACTGCTTTTTGAAAAACTGGCATTTTATTTTCCATTAATAGAATCATTATGATTAAAATTTCTTATCAATGTAACAAATTTATTAGTTAATAATTTAAAATAAAATTAATTTCATTTTAATCCTCATTGTATATTATTTTTATATAATTACATTGTTGGACTTCAAAAACATTCTTTTGAAAACTATTTTTCTTTCATTTTCATGCATTTATATTAAAAATAATAAAATATAATCAAGAAATGAAATATTTAAAAATCAATTAAATATTGGTAATTAGTGGTTCTATATTTTTATAAAAGGCCCATTTTATATTAGGACAATATGAATATTAACATTAGTAATATTTGTTACCATAGTAAATGGTAAATTTGGTAATCAGGGTTAAAAATAATATGATAAGGATGAAAAAATGTTGCTAAATTGTTCATTAATATTATTTGATGAGTCGATTTAATTCATAATCATAAAATTATTGGTTATATAAATTTTTTTTCCATTTACATATGTCGATGTCCTCTATAATATTTTATGTAAAGAAATGTTAAATATATCAAAATAGTATTCTTAAAAACTATCATATTTTTAACATGGTAATAAATAAATAATATATTATATTAGAAATATTAATTTAAAATTAAAATGATTTATATTTATAGAATATATTTAATTATATATTTTAGTTGATAAATAACTACATTAAATGCTTACACAATACAATCATAGTAATTATTCAATTAACGAGAAAATTAAAAAATAATATTATAATTATTAAAATTTATATAATTTGAAATATTTAATGTGAGAAACTAATTTTATTAATATATATAATTGTTTATGGAAATATTCAATGTTTTTTTAATTTCATTTGTTTTTGTGATGTTAATGAAGTCAACGTAAATGAATAGTTTTAAAAATTAATTATTAATATTTTATGAAAATAATATTCAATTAAATTATAGAAAATTCTAAAAATAAATATTCAGAAAATTCATTTGACTATGAATTGAAGGATAAAACATGGTCCATATATGGGTATTTTATCCATTTTTTCTATTTATCGTGACCTAGAAGGAGTAAAAAACATTTTTATCACGACAAGTATGAAAATGGTTAAAGGGGTTAAAACCAAATGATAAGGTTAAAAAATTAAAAAACATTACAATATATGTGATGAGAATATTTATACTAAACATACACATGTATTTTAATTTTATTATTTTTGATCCATTTTAACTATATATTTTTTTAATTTAATTCTTTAAAAATTTACAGGAGTTCTCATGCCAACTCTTTTTAAAGAGAATCTCTTATTCACATTTATTAACTACAATAGAACCATTTTGTTTAGTCAATACAAAACCACATACATTATTAAAATACCTATTAAAATTATACATGTCTTATTTGGGGCATTATACCAACCATAGAGGGATTAAGGGGTAACCCAAAGGAGGTTGTATGATAAAGTGGAATAGTTCTTATGCATGTGCTTATATTTTATTTCTTCTTCCACTGCCCTAAAGTAATCTCCAAAAATTAAAAGATAACAAAAATACAAATAATCAATATAATAGGATGTTATTATGTTAATTTAATTACTTATATCCAACTCCAACCTCAATCTAATTGGAAGTGAATCCATCGTTCGTCTATGCTGCAGACTATAGTCTTGCGGACTAACGTCTCACAAATAGATGTAATTCATTTTCAATCACCACCCCTCATGGATGTTTTTAATGATGGAATTATTTTTTATGTGAAATTAAAACATATTTTTCATTATTATAATATAATTAATTATATATCTTCTTAACATACAATTCACTAAAATATGATAACGTTGTGCATTCGTACGTGTGGACTACCACCTCTAAAAAGTGATGTGATTTATTCTTCATCACCACATCACTAGGGAATTATATATATTTATATTTATAAAAAATAACATGGTATTTATAATATTATGATCCTTATGTAATGTTAAAATAATATATACCTTCTTTTCCTATTGAATGTTGAAAAATGGAAACATTGATCATGAATATATACGGCCTACAATCTCCTTGATTTTAACATAGTTAATATTTCATAACCATCATCGATGATTTCATTATAAAATTTAAAATTATTTATAAAATGATTATTATTACCTTAGTATTATTATATAGAATTCTGAATTATGCACACTTTTTTCCAGAGTCAACACATCAAATCTATTCGAGATTTGTGGGTCTAGCATTCTCTAAGTACCTCATATGGAATTAGCTAATTATATCATTAACTATGTCAATAAGATAAATGAAATAAATAATTTTATGACAAGGTATTATACCATAAATGTTTTTAATAAATAAATTAACTTATATTTTGTTTACTTGATTTAAAATACATACATGGAATTTATGGATTCAAGTAATGTGATTTTGTCTCAAATTATTTTTAATGAGTCAATTTTTATTGTTATGTATTTATGTTCTATTATATTTTTTATATTATAACCATTTAAATATTACATAAAATATACATCATACTTCATGGTATTTCATTTTTAAATATAAATTATCCTATCCTTGGGGATTTGACATGAACGTTACCAAGTAGTAAATGTTTTCTTAACTCAGTTTCCTTTTAATGGGGTATAACACTTACTCATTGATTTTTTATTACATGATTATTTGTGAATCAATATATATATTATTTTATACTATATTTCCACTTGTTTTTTTGGTATTATATGTGTTACACATAATCTCCATATTGATTAATTATCAATTCAATAATATGATCTTTGTTTGGGTATTTCATCTCAAATTGTCTTTAATTATAGATTCATTAATTATAATATCCTCTATTGTTTTACAATGGGTATTTTCTTCCCCATTGACATGTTATATTGATACTATACTTTTCTCATGATATTTAATGATTCATTTTAATTAATTATTTCACAGGGATCATAATTGAAAAGTTTTTCATGTGGAAATGGATTTATGTGAAAATATACTTTCTTTTAGGTGCTATTTATATTGAATGTCACTTTTAAATAAAATTATGTATTCGTATTTTTTGGAACCAAAATAAATTTTATTTTAATCTAGCCTTGAATGTGGTTTATATGGTTAATTTCCATTTTCCCTTATTTATTAATGAAACATCAATAAATTCATTAGCATGTGATATTTATCTTCTATCTTAGTTTAGATTGGGAATATTTATATTCAATATTCATGATTTATAAAGGTTTTCAAAAATCTCCTTTTCGATCTAAAAAATATTTCCACAACTTTTTTCACATGGTTTATGACCGTCTTTTTTACGTTAATAAAACACAAATTTCCTAATTTTTTCTAAATGAGTCTCTTTGGACTCCATTTAAAAAATGTTTGAAAATAATGTTTATTTATAATGTCTTCATCATGAAATGATTTTCCCAATGTCATGACAATTATTTGTTTTGGATAATAATTTATATATTTTCAATATATCTTTTTTAAAATAAGTTTCAAAATATTTTGTAAATTTTCCATTTTTTAAAATAATATCTAATCTGGGAATTGTATTTTCCCCAATAATGATTATAATTTTATTTAAATGGTATTTCCATTCATCACCACAAAAAGTCCTCGATGTAAATTATAATTCAATGGGGATATTTTTTAATGATATTATCCAAATTATTTATCAGGATCGATTATGAGACATTCATGGAAGCTATTTTATTTCCATATATAAACAATGCATCAAAGAAATAATTATTATTATTTTATTGAAAAGTAAAATATTATAAATGGTTTATTCATGATAAATACAACAAAATTATCAGTGGTGATGGGATGATCCCCTTTTATATCTCATTTTCAACCATATATAGTATATATTAAGGGTTAACACTCATTAAATCACTTAAAAATTAGGCAATCATGATATATCTAATACAATGGGTGCACACATATAGTGCTTCAATACATTGGTTAATTTTCCTTATTTTAAAATAAAGATGGAGGGAGTTATAGTTGGGTCTTCTTCATAGGATATTAATAGGGTCCAATTATTTTGAAATGGGTTTAAAACTTTTTATATTGTTAATGTTCAAAGATACCAATATGTTTCTATTAGATTCTCTATTGGATATAAATTCTTACATTGATCATCATTAACTTCATACATCAATTGATTATTGATTCCAATGAATCTTTAATTTTTCAAATCATTATATCATGTTTCATAATAAAAGATCTAGGTATTTCTTTGTATGAATTTCCATATTTTATTCTAATTTACATTTATTATTCAATCATACCATTAGGATCATCGTATTTATCAGTTAATATTTTTAATTGTAAATATGAATGTTTACCATTAATGATTAATTGGAATTATCTATAGTAAGCCTCCATTTCAATAAAGAATGATGAATTATTATAAATTGTTTTTTTCTTGAAGTGTTCCCTATGTGAAGAAATTCATCGTAGATGAATAAAACTTAATATGGGAAAATTAAAACATGGGTATAATGGTATAAATAATCACCTAAAGACATGAGTGTAGTTTAAGTACGAGTTTTTCTTCATTTTATAAAACATCGAACATAAGGGTCATTGATAATTAATTAATTTTTATTATTCTATAATGAAATGATATATTATGATGTTTAATGATGGGTCATTGTAGGATGACTCATGCAATGATAATTTCGTACCTCAGGTGATGAGATTATGATTTATTAATTAATGTTCCCAATATTCCTTTTGTGATAAACATATAATTCCCGTATGGATTTTTTTGAGAAAGATAAAATATATTCCCAACATTCCAAAAAGACGAATTCTCTCTAAATAGATTAATTCAATAATATAAGGCAAAAATTGATGTAAATAGTTGATTTTCAAATCAATATGGTATCATAAACTAGATTCATCGACATTCCATAAATCTATGGTGGAGACCAGGAAGTGGTGAAGTTATTCATAATGTGGTTTTTACATCCCATTATCTAGTTTCGATCAAGGATAAGATACCATCACCCCAATTTTGGTAGACCAATATCCTCTAGAATGTGGGAATGAAAAAATGTCATGGCCATCAACAGTGATGTTTGATATAGTGATTCTATAGGAAACAATTAGAACATAATCACTACATATTGTCTTAACAATTTGTTCAAACACTGATAACATAGAAAATACATTGGCACTATTATAATCAATATAAATGTGTGTTTCATGTCTATGGTCTCACCATTGGTGATTCTATATAAGTACACAAATTTTCTCTATCTTATAAAACCAATATATCTTCTATTGGGTTATCCATTATCTATCCAAGTGCATTTTCATCCATCGTTCCATGTCATGATTCTCTTGGTGAAAAGCACATATATAGTATTTTTTATCCCAATATGGAAAATAAAATACATATATAACCTCACAAATAAAACAACACAAAATCCAAGAGAAAAACATAAAACCTAAAAATCTTCATAGATATAACATCACATGGATTCTAAACCATATTCAATAGGTTTATCACATCAGTCTCACTAGCTCTTAGTCTAAATGCCCTATAATTATATATTATATATAATCAATCATAATTATATAATAGGCACCTCATAATCCTTCCATTAAAGGAATAATGGATAAAATTCACATCTCATATACTCTATATAGATCCAAAACACATATCATCACATAACTAAGAACACTAACAATGATTATAACATAATCTATCATTAAATAGATAATGATATTAATGCTTAATTATTCTATATAGGATAATCATGTGGCTCCCCAATATGATTCTTAGGATTAAGAAGAACCATCACAGTAATTTCAAGAAACAAATAATTTTCAATGATGAAACACTCAAACTTCATCAGTCATCATCTAAAAGGAAAACATATCCTAAAGGGATACTAAAGCCCCTTTAGGCATATGTCAAAATGAATATTAACCAATTCATCAATCTAATCCGACTATACCAACTTCTTAGGGATTGTTTCTCTGACAGTTTCAATATTATAATGCATCATCATGAAATAATAGAAAACAGAACAATAATCAAAATCAAAACACATACATATGCATGCATGACTTGGGAATGTGTCTATATACCTCATGATGATTTACAAAAATAAAATATTTCTTAATAAAAAACACTCTATATTTTTTCATTATAACAAAATCCATTATATATTTTCAAATTTACATTGAATTTGATTCATATTTTTATCACCACACTAGCATGTAGGCCAATTCAAGAAAACATCCCTCTTCAGGAAACTCACTCTAAAATCCTAAGTACATTCTCCTGAAAAAATTATACCTCCTTTTAAACTATAATGTTTATTTATAATTCAAATCATTATATATATATTAAATAGCTACATTTATTTAAAAAAAATATTCAAAATCATTCAATTAAAAAAACATTTTATCCTACAAAAAATTTCTTTATAAACCTTACGTGTAATATATATGTAACTAGTACCCCACCCGTGCATTCGCACGACACTATAAATCAATTGGTATTTTCTAAAGGGATTCATATTTTAAAAATTTACAAATTAATATTAAAATATATTTGTTTTTACCGAAGTTAACGATAGGTTGAGAACAGATACATAATTATAATAGTAGAAAACATTAATGAATAATGTGAAGGAGTGATAATTCATTTTGACCATTGAGAAAGGAAAAACATGAGTTATCATAAAATTTAAATAAGATAAAATAACATTTAATATTGAAATTTTATCACTAATATATTGAATGTGAATAGGGAAAAGGGGAATATCCGAAATTTGAGTACAAACACAAGGTTCATTGAATTTACACCAGCAGGGATTGATAGAATTACAACCCAAAAAGAACACATGAAAAGCCCGAAAAATATCAAGAATGAAAAAATTGATCAAAACAACCAGCTATCAACTATTCCATGATCTTTAAAAAAGGCATGTACTGTCCATAGGGACTCCTCCAATCCAGTTATAAAGGGAAGCCAATGTCTGCACAACTTTTCTTATTTATCAACTTGAGCCTTGTCCTTCACACTTCTATAAAGTTTTCATTTTAAAATGATGGCTAAAATAAAACTTGATAAAGTCCTTAATACACTAAAACCACCTTTTAGAAATGAAAACCAGTAAAATGTCAGATCAATAAGCTGTTGATAAATTCGACCTGCATTTCCACATCAGCTTTATATGATTCTATGTAAGGTTCTAGCAGAAAACCACCATTTAAAAATGAAAACCAGTAAAAGATCAGATTAATAAGCTGTTGATAAATTTGACCTGCATTTCAAGATTATCTTTATATGATTCTGTGTAAGGTTCTAGCAGAAAACCACGATCTAAGTACTAAAAAACTATTATTCCAATAAACTTTGTCAAATCCAATATTCATACAACACACACAAATATAGTGGTACATCAGGATCATCCCAGCCTTGTAGGTCATGCACTGCCCAATGATAGTTAGGAACTTTCAGAAGGAATAAGTGAAACTAAAATTATAGGTCATACCAATGGAAAATGTAATCCATGAATCCTTTACAGGAGCTGGTCAACCATTCCAAGCCTTCCCATTCGTCAAAACTAAAACCTCAAGAATACATCCATGAACTACCATAAAGATGTGAGATTTATAATAATAAAATAGAGGGCATTCTAGTGGAGAAATCAGGCCAGGACAGCCAGAAAAATATCCTCTCATCAAACAAAACAGAGCAACAACTCTAGGATAGCATAAAGACGTCAAAGTAGATCACTGAACAGGGTGAAAAAGGAACTCCAACAGAAGCAAGCTTAAACATCTGGAAAAGCATCAAAACAATGAAATCATGCATCAAAGAATTATGGAGATAAACCCAAAATATTTTCACAAACAGGAAGAAATATAGTTCACAAAAAACCTATAAATCCCTCAGGGACCTGCTAGAACAAGTAGACATCCCATATCCATTGTCTATCCGTGCAGTTTTGAAAAATGGTGACAAACAAAACCGTGTACCTTATTTTTTGTACATGGGATTGTAATCAGAAACTAAAAACTTGTGGAAAAAACTTGTTCAGACATTATTTAATAAACTGAAATAAATAGTTTTTATTGTAAATAAAAAATGAATTGATGCGTTGAAAAGAACAGAATCATTATCTTATGGGTATTACCTCTCCATTACACCGCAAAATTTCAATCATCTTCTTCGGTCTTTTTGTTTATGTTTTCCTTCATGCGGGGATGCAATTCATTTTAATTTATTGTGGTTTCCATGGATTATTGAGACGTTGCAACATTTATTTGGATTGAATGATCAACATCAAACTCAATGATCATATATTTCTACACAATGAATTGACATTAAAGGATAGGTACCAAATATTATAGAGAATTAAAATCATATAACCAGATATCTGATGGGTAATAGTATCCAATTGTGAAGAATAAATGCATCGTATGTATTAATCATTAAAAAATGCAAATGAAATGAAAAAACTGATGTTTTGTTAGTTCCAATGATGTCATGAAAGTAACACTCAATGAAGAGAGCATATAACCAAGTACAGTAAATAGTTTTACCTATTGTAACAAATCCAATGTCACTGTTGCAACACACTCCTAATGATGCACTTATTTTATATCCACGTCATACATGGAAAAAATGAATTTTACAACAATGTGGTTTTTGTTTTCTAAAAAAATAAAATGGGGAAATTAAAAATAGTAATACCTGGTTATATTAAATTATAATAAAACTCTTCAATATAGGTTGAGAAATTTTAGACACATCACAATGTAAGAAACATTTAGTATAATAATTATGGAAAATGCCGTTTAAAAAATGATGTCAAATAAATCATTAATACACCTATCAACAATAGGAAGATATAATGATCAAGGCATAAAAAATTCATTAAAATTCCAATTTCCAAATATTTGACCTGCAATAAAATAAATCACACCTCAAAATAGTAATTAGCGATGTTTTAATATCCATAGTTAAATATATCAATCATGGAATCGCTACCATGCTCACAAGTTCACCCGTTACAGAGACATAAATTCTTCCATGATTACATTACGTACTCTTAAAATCATGATTCAAAATGAAAACATCAATTTAGAAACATAATCTGACATTGTATCCTACCATACTGAGACTCGAGGTGTTGAAGATAATATTTTAAATATTAGGTAATCAAACTTCATATCCTATAGAGATTCATTTAATACATACTAAACCCAGATATGGAAATATCTATAGATAAGATGGCCTACATTATGTTGTTCTAATATATATTGAAGAAATCATGGGAGACCTAATATTTATTTACTACTACAATATTGGAATAAAATACATACAGTGAAGATATTTGTGTGACTAAAGAGACTATTCGTTGATGGTACGGATATTCAGTGCATCTGGAGACTTAAATATTTCTTACAAACAGAATTCTCGTTTGGTTACTTAACACAGAAACTACTCTAAAAGCCATGATTTGTTGCTCTTAAAATGATTAATTGATCTAATAAAGAACATGATCCACTTCTCTAACCAATAACATGATCCATTATTGAAAAAATGCATGATTCACATGATCAAACTTGTTCCACTACACTAAAAAATTATCCATTACTGAAATAAAATACATTATCCACTAAAAAAAGAAAATAGAAGACTCTATGTTGTGTAAACATATTTACTTCTCTAAAACATGACAATTCATATTTAGTAAAAGTAACTGTAACTATTAAGATTTGGATGTTAAATGCTTGATGACCAATAAGAAAACATTTATAGAATAAAAAATCAGCTGTTTTACCTGGCATGATTATTCGTGAGGAGGAGTTATAGTGGTCAAATAACATTTAATCAGTCAAGAGATAAGGATGTACACATTCATCCAATATATTTACCTACACATACATTAATGTTTAAGAAAACATACTATGTGTGACTAAAATGGAACACTTTAACAAGAAATCAAGAAATATGTATTAAATATCTGTAAAAATAGCATTTTTCACAATAGGGATAAAGTTCAATAAGAAATCCATAAATATCAATGTATAACTAATATGAAAGCACATATATATAAATAATATCAAATCATTTATTCTTCAACCTGTTAGAAATTTTTTGATGTTCAGTCCAAGGTAATAAGGATGCATTTCTCGTGTAATAGATATCATATTGAATAATTACATTTGAATAAATGTATGAGAATTTGTAAGACAGAAATTATTATTTTCCGCATGGATATTTTTATTGCATGAATGTATATAACATTGCAATTGACATTTTTAAATTTTTTTTAATTATAATAATTAATGTTGTAGTTGAGGGAATAAAAAAGTAAATGACAAACCATTGAATAAATGGATAGATTGCAGAACATATTATGTTAATGTAAGAACATAATACATATATAAGGTAGAAAATAATTAGAACAGTAATCCAAATAATGAGCAAATAGGATTTAATATAATCCATGTCACCTCAAATTGAAGTAAAAGAAACTAATAACTGAAGGGATTTCGGCGCACTGCCATACTGCATATTGATGGCCACTACTTGTGAACATCCATTCCTAACCATCTGGACACTATGACCCCTATCCCATCTTTATATGGACCTTATCCATAAGAACACCATTTAAATAAAAGGTCAAAACACACAACTTCAATTACAGATCCAGAAACATTTGTATGGAAGAAGTTTTTCATTTTTTTATTAGTTTTCTCAATTGTAGCCCTAATTAACCATCCAATAATGAAACCATATTTCAGTGAGGTAACAATATAAAGGAATCTAATCATTTGAAAAACAGGGTTTAGAAGTTGAATACACAAGGAAAAGTTATTAACCAATAGAACACAATCTGTTTGCACATATATTCTTCAAAAAAAACATGTCAAAAAAATGGGAAATTCATTTAAATAAAAAATGTTGATGATACTACATATAATAGAACAAAATAGATGAATTGGATAAAATAATTGCAGATCTATATAACATACCATAATAAATCGTGTAAGCAGAAACTTTCTCTTCCTTGTGATTCCATTTCCTAATAAAAAAACAAATCAAAAAATCATGTATGCAGTTATACATAAAACCAGAATTAAGAGAGGTGGAGGATACATGAATCTTCTAGGAGAAATTTGACAACAATTCATGGAGGACTCTTTTGAAAACGAAATTGATCTCCTAAGAGAATAATAACGAAGGATGACGAAAAAATATTCCAATGTTCTGTAAATTATTTTAATTCATACGTAACTGGAGTTTTATATCACTAAAGTTACCCATCATGATGATGAAGGTGGTGCTGACGAATCTTGAATCCGACATTGTTATTGGGGGTATGTATCTATCGAGAAAATGAACCTAAATTCATTTGAAGAGGATGACCACGAATCACGTAACAACCTATAAATAAATAAAATTTTATTCAATGGAATTGTAAATGAAATAAGAAACCCTAATAATATGAGAAAATAATATTACAAATAATAATAGTGATAAAAACAAACAACAATAGAAACAAATATACATAAAAAAGTATTTGATACCTAGGGTTGAAGCACTATATTACATCCTGGAAATTGGTTGAGCAAATATCAGCCTTTAAATTTAAAGTTAATCAATAGACTGGTTGAGAAATAGAAGTATATGTAGTAATTGGTGAATCAGAATACGAGATGGAGTTTAATAATGTTCTAAAAACTCATATGAAACTGGATACACAATATACTGGAGAGAACTAAAAAAATCCAGAAAATTATGAGTACGCACCTGTTGCGATCCACGGTATTTCTTACAGCATGCAAATTTCATATTAATTGAGTGAAAATTAAAAAATATTATGAGAGAAAAATACTAAAGAGAGGTTACGAAGAAGATAATACCATGATGAATCTAAGGTTAAAGAAAATACCGATTGGTTGATGAGATCTGTGTAAGGTAGAAGAAGATAGATCAAGAAATAATCAGATCTGGTGTGGGCGTTAGAGCTTAGAGGAGACGAATATTACCGAGAACCCAAGGAGGCAGAGCTCAAGGAGTTGGAGGCAGACTACATAGTACCGGAGCAGCCAATGGTGGATGAGGCAGAGGTGGAGCTAGAGTAGAAGGATCTGCAGATAGAGTAGTTACTCGAGGAGATTAGTTACTCGGGGAGGAGGTCGGAGGTGAAGGAAGAGGTGAGGCATATGCTGAGAGGTTTCAAGAGAGGGGATTTGAGGATTGGAGGGGATCAGAGGAGTCGACGGTGGAGGATGAGTCGGAGGTAAGGGGTCGGAGGTGAAGCACGTAGAGATGGAGCATGTGTAGGCAGTGGTGGTATTGGAGAGGAGAGCCGGGAACATGAGTGGGATAGAGGAGTCGGGTATTGGAGGGGAGAATAACCCTCACAGAAGCGGAAGGAGATCCCGATCCAGGGGGGGCACACCGTGAGTGGTTTTTGGGTAGGAGGTATAATTGCATGGTTTTAGGAGACGTGGAAGCATAGGAAGGTGACACCTTAGCAGGAAATAAGCCTACTTTAGTATATAAAATAGATATATATAATAGATAATAGATAATAGATAATAGATTTTATTATTATAAACTACATAAAACTCATAACTACACTAACAAACCATAAATAATCCCATAAACACTCTTTTGATGAAATATCATTTAAAAATCCTTTTATTATGTTTTGGGTTCCTTATAGATTTTAAATCATTCACAATCACATAATAATATATGGTGTATTTTATAAAATTTCATGTTCAATTTCCAATAATATTTATAATAATACCACATAAACATAATATCAACAAAACATCATGATAATCAAAAATATAAATACCAGATTCCGAAAATGGTTATCCAAAGATAAATATAAAGAACATTCAAACCTAGAGTTATCCAATGAGTTTCTTTGTTATCCATAAGTTACTCTCTTTAAATCATAAATGAATTTACATCTAATATATCATATAATTAAAATGGGTTCAAATGTTATTGGGAAGATCTATATCCTAAAAACTACATGTGATGGGGTGTTGTATAATCCATAAATTAACCCAAGGTATGGGAACAAAAAATTAATAATTTAGAGACTCACATGAATGGTCAATTTCTTTGGATTTGGGAAAATTACGTGATTAAATTCTCTATGTGACATATATCATGATAAAGTTAATTAAAATTATATAATAAAAGTAATATAAGACTCTAATAATCACCACCCATGAAATACACCACCATATCTATTTTAGTCCACCATGATTCAATGGAATCATTTTTTAAAACAGATGCCAAGACTATCAAAATTAGTGTAAAAATTTGGAGAAGGAGAAATAGAAGAGGAGGTGATCATTTTTCATCATTTCAACACGATGAATGACTATGATATGGACCTTTATCGATGTATCATTAATCGGTCTCTATATTTTGAGATAAAAAAATATAGGGGATTTCCACAATGTCCTCTGAAGGTCCCCATTCATGGTTAAATAATTGGGGTCTTGTATGGAAAATTAAAATCCCAACCCTATTAAAAAAAGGGGACCTATTGGGAACCATAAATAACTCTATATAGTTTTTCTTCAAATAAGCAATACCTAGTGGAAGGACATCCGATAATTGATGTCCAATTAATGGCTTTCCCTGCTGTAGGCTATTTGAAATTCTTGGTGGTTGATGTAATAATACCAAGATGTATAATACTAAAACACCCTTATTTTTTCCTTTATAAAAATCCTTTAAACCTCTTTTAATTATTTTTTCACAAATATATCAACTCATAAAAATCACTTTAAAAGTACTAAGAATATTCCCATAACATTTCCATTAATCAATATTTGAATTATACAATTCATTTATCTAATAAAATGATAAGAAAATAATCATACATCTAGTTCATCATGATATTATATTTTCATCCTGGAGGTGGTATTTATTAATGAATTTATTTATGAAGATATTTGATATTTCATGTTTGTAAATTCAAGATGTTGTTGATTGTGATCATTTTTAGAAAACATGTAGTTCAAAAAGGTAATTTTTTCTGGGTTTTAAAGATAATTATGACACGAAATGTATATGTCTAGGATATGGTGAAACTCACCATAAGAATTTTTAGAGACAAATATAATGTTGATCATGTAGTTCTATAAATATAAATATTTGAATTTGACTTCTTATTCAAAAAAATATGGGTTAATATTTACAGGATTAATTGGCTTCATTGGAACTTTTTTATCTCACTAAATAGTATGAGAGACATGGAAAAAGTTAAGTTTTTGAAAAATATTGTGTCACTAAAACAATTAGTTAATCATTTGGAATTTGGAAGACCATAGAACAATATTCTTATATGAAAAACATGAACTTAGGAGAATCTTCATGAAATATACAGATGAAGAAAAGAATTGATATATCATTATTTGAGTGAAAATAAAAAATTAGCTTTATTATCTAAGATGGATTAAATTGAATAAAAATATTAAGGATCCAAGTATTGAGATTTATTTATATACCTATTATATTGATATATATAGTTTTTAGTTGTCTATATTGACCCCGTTGATGAAATTACAGAGAGGAAAGAGAAAAGTTTTACTTGGATACTATTTCTCATTTGGATGGTTTTATTGCTTTTTGGAATAATATTTGAAGACACCTAGTTAAATCTCAATTTAAGACACTAATTATATTATTCCCTTGATAAGAAGGATAGAATTTTTTACCTCAAATGTAATATGATATAATTTTATGGATACAAAACAAATCACACGTTATATTATAATAATGTAAATTAAAACAGAACTATAAACTTTTGAATCCTTACCTAATGAAGTTAACTTAGTGGGAGGAAGAGGAAGTGAACCATGGGAGGTAGTGATTATTTCTAAATTATTGAATTTTTAGTAACTATTTTCATAGATAGACCAAAATTTAAATTGTATCCAATGAAGAGTATTTAAAAGTTTATTTTAGTACACATATACATAATCCATTGTATGATATTAGATGGTGTCCCAATATTCTTGACCCATTTAAAATTAGTGTGTTTATGTATACTATACTATTATATATTCCTGTTGTATATTAGGTTTTCAAAATGATTGGAAAAATTATATTTGGATATTTCTAATGTTTACAAGGTACACAATTTAGAATGTGTTTAAAGAAAAAGATTAACATGAAAAGTAATATAATTCCCCTAATCCCTCTGGAGTTTCTTTTTATGTTAACAGCTACCCAATGGTCCAAAATATTTTTTATCAAAACCCATAGGTAGTTATTTAATGTTTATAATTACTTTCTTTGATTTTTTTCATATATGGATTTTATCATTTGTCATCATGATTATTTTTTCCCAATGTATGATGAATATAAGAATGATATAATTTATTCTCTATATAATGTTTTTCAAATTTTAGATTATTAAATATAATATGATATTATTTAGAAAAATCATTATGAAGGTATTCATAATGTATAAATAGAACATATTTTTGTTATATTGATGACTAAAGAGAAACCATATCATTGTGTTGTTTAAATTGAGATAGGCATGACTCTAGAAATGATTTATGGATTACCCATTAGAGAAAAAAAATAGAAAATATTGTCGATAATTCATTTTAGTCATAATAATAATAAATTTTTTATAAATAAACCTAATGAGTACTAAATTAGGATTAAAGTTAAGAAGATGTAAAATAAGGCAATAATACCACCTATAAGAAGGACACACTAATTGTGTTATGTGTTATTAACTTTAATAAAAAACTATTTTTAATAATTTCTCAAAATATCATCAAAATATGAAGCCATGTATTCCCCATTATATTTGGAATGAAGTGATCATTTAGGTAAAGAAGATGAAATGAAAATATTGATATATGAATAATGTTCGTGGAATGATTACGAGGAGACATAATCCATGTATCAAATAGTGAATCTAATATATATTATTTTAGTTTTTATTACAAGTTTAATGAAAAATTGAATAAAGAGAACAAGAGAAATAAACAAGAAGTTTTTTCCTCGAACGAATCCATTTCTATAATAGGTAAAAATATAAAATGGAAAATTGAAAAAATTATAAATGATTCACAGGTTCTAGACTAAAAATGGCCATATAGAATGAAAATCATGATATATATATCCTTATGAAATCACATATTGAATACCAGATATAATCTATAAAAAAGTAATTAATCGGGATAGAATAAATGGTAACCTAATTGATAGAGAACAATTTAGTCATTATGGATCTTCAAATTTTCATGGAACCCTCAAATCTATGGTCAGATATTTTCCAAATACTCCCATAATATGTAAATAATTGAAAATTTCAATTAGGGTAATGGTTTAAAAATATGAGTTTCATTCTAGACTCAAATGTGAATTTTATCAAAGATATGTGGCATCGAGATATTTCTATAACGGATTTCTAGGACACACAATGGATGTTTTTGTAGATGATAAAGTGATCAATAGTTGATGCTAATTTTTTTCCCCAACTTGGTAGATATGTAGTCACAGAAACTATTATAGTATCACAAAATAGATTATATATTAACATATTTTATATAAAAATAATGTTCATCCTGAAGGGAGATGTAAATTATAAGAAACAAACCCCACACCTATATCAATGGAGATGAATGTTTGGAAATAAAAAGATTATATCTTAATAAAAATTTATTCAGTAGGATGGAATTCAATGTAATAAATAAATAAAAAACCACAAATAGTGAATTGTTAATAGGATTTATCATGGAAGGAAAAGGATCTCATATATTAGATGAATGAGAATGCTTCCCCTTTTTAACAAAAGCTAGTAAATAGTTTAAGAAATACAAACTGATGTGGCTTTATTTTTACATAGTTTCCACATATTTTTAATTAATTGTTTATGAATTAATTAATTATTTTCACAGTTTCTTCTAAATATTAACATTTTGTAATTTTATATTTTAATTTATTAATTTATAAATTTTAGTAATTACAATGGGTTTTATATTTCAATATAATTAATTTAGTATTACATTCTTTTTCTTAGTCCAATAATATTTAATTTTTTAGTGGTCTTAAACATCATTATTTTTAATAAAATGAAATCTTTAAAAATTAATTAAATAATCTTAATAGTTTCATTTTAATAACATAGTAGTTTATTTACCATTTTACCTTTTAAATATTAAAAAATTAAAGTAACATAATTTTATTAATTATTACATGGATTTTAGTAGTCTTTATCTTATTATGGAGTATAAAAATTATTTTTATTTAATAAATTTATTAATAGGTTTTTATAATTAATCATTGTATTATTTCTGTCCTTCATTTAATTAATCTGAACAATTAATATAACTTTTATTATTTTTATAATAGTTAATTAATTTATTTTATCTTAGTGATTAATTAAAATAATATTTAATCTTGTAATATATCATTCAAACTATAAGTTTTTTAGTTTATCTTTTATATATTGAAATTATTTGTTATCTAAAAAAATAAATTTATGTTCTATTGGTTTTATAATTTGATTTACGTAAATAAGTTTCATTTCTTTTGTTTTAAATATTTCTTATTTTTTAATTAAATATTAATATGGATTTTTTTTTGATTTTCTAATATGTTATTTAATATGATGTTTGAAAGATTAGTCCCGAGTGGCCTCATTTTACTTTTCCTTTTTTTGTACTCATTGTTCCATTGTTTCCCTTGACTTACAGTGGCACCGTTACTTCACTTTCACTGTTCTACTCTATTCATTATGGCTCAGATTTCACCTATGTATGGATTTGTTTCCTCACTTACCGCCATTTTACGACTTTACAATGGCACTATTCCAGGCATATACTGTCTCACCCTCTTAACTATGGAACCATTCCATTTCCCTTCCCTCACACTACTAACTCTACCATAGTTTTTCTTGAACCGGTTGCACTGCTTCTTCCCACTCACCCTTTCCTTCTTTGAAATGGTGACCCAGTGGCCATTTTCACATCTCAATACAATGAGTCACCATTATCTACATAATACCTCTAGTGAAGCACCTATACCATTCGTTCACCCTTCCGCATCGGTGAGTCACATCATGTATTTCTCACCGAGAGAGGACTCCACACCATGAAACTCCCCATCTATACACATGAATTTCAAGACTCGAACCAAACATTAACCAAATCAGAACCTGATTCGGATCAGAGACACCACCCAACAATTGCCTCTAATGTCCTTTGGATCGGGATCCTCATCCCTGACCCCAAACAATCACACATAATGATGTCGAAACCCTACATCAGATCTGATTCTCAAACCCACGAGCTGAAATCTTTATCCCAATATGAGCTTTAGAGGAAGAGGGGAGAACTGTGGGTATCCAAAGTGATTCGTTGCAGCACATACTAGAGAAGAGTCAACCTGAATGCCGACTGGACCGTTGTGGAGGAACAGTTGTGGATATTTGTTGGAACCATCATCCAGAGTTGTTGCAGAGGCCTTGAGATGAATACAACACCCTTCCCCTATACAGAAAAGAACAATACGGGGGGAGGAATGAATTAAAAATAATAATATAAAAATAAATAAAACAAAAAACAAACTAATAAATAGAATATAAAATAGTTAAATAATTTATAATAAATTAACTAAAAACAATATTAAAATTAAATTATATAAACTAATTAAATTAACTATTAAATTAACTAATGTATTATTAACTAAAATATTAAAAAAATACTTATATATAAAATTAAATTAATTAAATATTAAATACATTCTTTAATTATAATTAAATTTATATTTATTAAAATTTAACTAATAAAATAAACCAATTAATCTAATTAATAATATAATTTTGATTTGACAGTATTAATAAATAAATATTGTATCTTAAAATTTTAACATAATTATAAATTATTATCTTAAAATTTTAATTAATTTTTAATTTAAAAATTAATTTAATATATAATAATATATAAAAATATTAAATGAAATTAATTAATTTTTAAATAAAATAATGATAATAATATTAATAACTAATAATTATAATTCATAATTTAATAAAATTTAATATTACATTAATTTATCATTTTTTATTTTTAAATGATACGATTTAACATTGATTCATTTATTGATATTTTTGTATTTACTATGTAGGTTCACATAGGATTCATAAACTGGTACAGATTCATTTCAATCAATTGTCTAGATAGTTGGTTACACGAGATTCGATATAGTGACATTTGGTTCACTAAAAAGTGCTCAAGTGTGGTGAATCAGTGAAGAATATTTCAAGTCTGTGGAGTAAGTACGTGACATTCACCACATGATAGATAGATAGAAAATACCAAACAAACGTCATTCGTGGGAGAGAGACCATTATTCCATCATCTGAAACATCATATAGTGCAGAGCCGAGTGGGATATTTGGGTAGATCTTGGAACACTTCTTAAAGAACCTCATTGTGGTGATCTAAGAAGGAGAATTACAGCACTGTTGTATTTCAAAGGGGAATTCTTTCTCCACTATTTTATTTTCAATTACTTATATTTTAATAAAATGATTTTATATAATATGATCAAGATATTTAAAAAATATTTTATTTCGGGAAATTTCTAGTTTTACTGGTTATCTTTTATCAATGTTTTCACATATATTTTTAATGCATTCAGAATTGATCAATGATATTAATTCTAAATTCATTCTAATACATCATACCACTAGAATTAGATCTTCAATTACACAATTATTTAGCGAGAATGAAGATATATACATTTTCTAAATGATTTTAATTCAAAATGAAATCTATAGAACTACTGGTGTATTTGTTCTGTTGTGTTTTTCAAATAAACATACTGCAGTTTAACATTTCATAGAGTAGAGAACTCTAATATTGTTTAATCTGAGTGACTTACCTCTTTTTTAGGGAAATAAGTTAGTATTTGTATTTCTAATATTTTCAATCACCACCATGAAAATGAAATATTTTAAAACTTGTAGAATACAGTTTTCCCCTGGGAATTTCATTCTGATTCTTCATCTATCAGCATTCTATCTTTCTGTTACTTATCGTTTTCAGAATAATCCATGTTTCATCATATTTTAGACCAAAAATTTAGAAAATGTGGTTTTAATTTACTATATTATGAAAAATAAAAATATATTAAAGGTAATAAAATAAAAAATTAATATAAAAATGACTCCCACTACAGACAACTGTGGGATTACTAGAAATAAATTTTGTAACTAAAATTCTCTTTTTGTTCCACCCCACTCCCCACATATATAGTATTAGTAGGAAATCATAGTTGTTTTAATAATTTACCCAATTTCAACAATGTTTGGTCTTCAGTTTTTGGTTCTATTTGCAAGGAGGGTATGAGAAAGAACATTTTTTAACTTAAAAAATTACAATGATATATATATAATTAAAAATTTTGTTTAAAAAAATCTGTTCTGTGTTACTACTTTTTCTTATAATTTTTCACTAGTTTACTATACATTTTCTATAATTGTTTTTCAGTTGTTAGTTACTACTAATTATGCATTTTAGTTATTCTTTTGATTGTGCCGAATTCAATAGTTTTAAATTTTCATGAGCACTAGATCTATTATTGATAGGTTATAACCCCTGAACCTTGAATTAGGTGAAAAATTACAACTCTTTAGAAGAAAAAGAAAACTAAAATGGAAAATCTAGATGAGAGAGTTTCTGCTCCTAACAATCAGTATCACTTCGAAAAAGAAATATTAGAAAATTAGAGGCCTCAAATGGGGGAATTCCAACTCCCTCATGTTTCCATAAACCCTTCTTCAATTTGACATAGTCCTAAAGCCACAAATTATTAATTGAAACAATCCTATATTTAACTATTTTCTACCTTTAATGGAGTCTCTAATGAGGACTATCCTTCCTTCATTAGATATTTCTACCATACTGGGAAAGTTCATCCTATATTAGGACTTACTAAAGACGGGTTGAGAATGCATGTTTTTATCTCTTGTCTAAAAAGGAATGCTAGGAATTGGTTTCTAAGTCTAGATTGAAACATATTTTAGAATTGGGGACATGTCTATAATTCATTCATTAGGAAATTTTATTGGCAGTGATTAAAAGGTGAATCTATAAATAAGATAACTAGTTTTTTTCAAGAGGATGGAGAATGTTTTTATGAGGATTGGGCTAGATTTAGGGAAATTATGAGGTAGTCTCCCCATCATCAACCCCCATCCCACCTTCTCATGGATACCTACTATGGAGGGTTATCCTCTTTTATTTATAACCTCGATGATCAAGATGCTGGGGGTAATTACAACGACAAAACTGATGAAGAGATGAGATAATTTTTTAACAATCATTCTTCGAACACCAAACATAAGAATTCATGAAGAATTAGAGGAAACAAACATCATAATTTCAATACTGGATCTAGATAAATGAATAAAAATCACGATCAACAAGAGGAAATAAATCAAATAAAGAGTGGGGACTAAATTAAAAACAATTAAAAAGAAATTAAAAAACAAAAAAAAAAAATTTAAAATAAAATAGTAAAATTATTTATATTAAATTTATAATTCAAAATAACAAAACAAAATTATAAAAACAAATTAAATTAATTATTAAATTAACTAATATATTATTAACTAAAATATATAATATAAATTATAAATTATAAATTAAATAAATATATTTTAAATAAATACTTTAATTATAATTTAATTGAATAATTATAATAATTTAATTAATAAAATAAGTAATTAATATAATTAAGAAAATAATTAAGTTTTAAAACTATTAATAAATATATATTGAATCTTAATAATTTCACTTTATTATAAATGATTAAATTAATAAATTAATAGCTATTATAATAAAACATTAATTAAATAAATAATAATAAATAATAATAGTAAATAAAATAGTTTAGTTATTAATTAAAGGATTAATAATTTAATTAATAACTAATAATAATTAGTTTCAATTTAATAGCATTTAATCTTAATTTAAAAAAAATTATTTATAAAAATTAACATTTAATGTAGATTCATTTTTTTACTTTTCTTTATTAACTATGTAGGTTAACATAAAATACCGAAACCCGTCTAGATTCATTTCAGTCAAATTTCATGATAATTAGTTATATGATATTCAATACAGTGACACGTGGATCACTAAAATGTGCACGTGTTTGGTGCATCAGTGAAGAACATTTGAAGTTGGTGGAGCAAGTAGGTGACATTCAACATAAGAATGTTAGATAAAACACAACATACATACATCATTCATTAGAGAGAGACCATCATTCCATAAACTGACACATCATCTAGAGCAGAGAATAGTGAGAACTTTGGCCATCTCTTAGAGCACTTCTTAGAGAACCTCTTCTTAGATATCTGAGAAGGGGCGCTGTAACAGAGTGATATTTTAAAGGGGAGTTATATTTCTAATTTATTTTCATATCATTTCATAATATTGTAAATTAATGATTTAATTTTCTAAAATTATCATGATAGGTAAGTAAATCATTAAGTTTGGGGAATTTCTAGTCTTAATGGTTATCTTTTATCATCCTTTTCACATAACTTTTTAATGCGTTTATAACTGATCGGCGAGATCGATTATGAATTCATTCAACTACATCATTCCACTAGAAGTCAATTTTTAATTACACGATTGTTCGATGAGAATTAATGTGGATAATGTATCTAAATTATTTTAATTCAAAAAGAAAGCATCAGAACAAATTGCAAGTTTTTTCTATTTAAATTTTCAAAAAAAACTCTAATTGAACCTTTCCTGGACATGGAACTCTAAGATTTATCAATCTGAGTGAATAATCATTTACTGAGGGAAATAAATTAGTTTTTTTGGTAATGTTTTCTATCAGAAATTTCAAAAAGAAAATTTTTAAATCCAATTTAATAGAGTTTTACCCTAAGAATTTATTTTTTTTATTCTTATATTAACATTCTATCTTTCTATTGCTTAATATTTTTAAACTAATCGACGATTCATCATTATATAAAATAAAAATACAAAAAATTGAAGTTTTACTTTATTGTATTATAAAAACATAGAAAAAATAAAAGGCAAAAAATAAAAACAACAATTTAAAACCACTCCCACTACGGACAATAGATGGATTATTAAAAAATAAATTTGGTGACCATCCTTCCTTGTGTGTTAGACCCTACTCACCACATATTTAATTGTAGTAAGAAATCATATATTTTTAAACATTTAACGAATTTAAAAAAAAATATGGGATTAAATTACAAAGAAAATAAATACAAATTAATCTTAATTCCTTACAAATAGAAGAAATATAAATATTTATTAATTTATTTCATAAATCTCACATTATGTAAATACATAAAGATAGGTTGAAGATATATTCCATAGTGTAGGAATCAAGATAAAGTATGTGATGAAAATTTATCAACGAACAAATCATTGACAAGTTGGTTTAGTCTCCCAATGGAATTGAAAAATACAAAGGATGATAGGGAATTCATATTCATATTATTAAGAAAAATTATATACATGTGGTACAATCCAATGCAAACATAAAAAAAATTGTTTTGAATCTTAATAAGAGTAATGTGTTAATTTACGATGACCACCCAAATTTATCTATATAATGAAGTTGGGATGTACCCCTCTCTACTGGAATTTTTTTATGTAAAAATTATAAGAGTGATGCCTGTTTAATGAGGATATATGATACATGGCATGTAATCCATTAAAGAAGGTTTATGCATTGAATGATAGTGAATCCATTCAGAAGGGTCAAATAAATTTTAATATTTAATGGAACATGTTGTTTCCAAGAAGCCACTTGTGTAACTATGGACGCACATGAATTATTAATTAATAAAAGACACAAATTTGGAATTAAAATTTTTGTAAGATAAATTCTAATTTTTAGATTACAAATTTAAAATATAAGTGATAAGTTATTAAATATTTTATTGAAAATATAAAAGACTTAATTCATTTGATATTAATATTGAACTATAATTATTGTGGTTCTAAATACCAATCTTGAATTTAGTACTAGTATCAAGATAAGAATGTTGAATAATAAGTTGTTTCAAGAATATAAAAAATGATTTCAAAAACATAAAAAATATGTGGATATTATGTTAAATACCAAACGATGTTCATGAAAGAATGAATGTTTTTATTTAATTTATTTTGGGAATAAAAATATTATATTGTATTATTTTTTAGGATTCAAAATGTTCTAAAGACGAAATTCACTGGGTGGTACAATAATTCAATAAGTGTTTCCCAATCCTGAAGAACTTAATGGGTGTTTGGTGAAAAATATTAAAAGGATATGTTATTTATTTGGAATAGAGACACAACCTCTTATAACATAATGATAATGAAAAACAATTATTATCACATGTTCATGATAAAATCTATATCAATTGGGTTAATTAGTAGTATGACTCATACACTTTATGATTTTATACATCAATATCAATATTCTATAGTTTAACTGAGGTAATAG
This sequence comes from Viscum album, assembly GCA_963277665.1. NCBI lineage: Eukaryota > Viridiplantae > Streptophyta > Magnoliopsida > Santalales > Viscaceae > Viscum > Viscum album. Next base: position 399,549,075 of record OY728145.1, read on the forward strand.
GAGGAGAATGTGTAAATATGATAAATTTCAAAGTACATGTGTTTTAAAGGTAATTTATGGAATTTTCCACCACTAATTTTTTTTGAAGGTATTTGTTTCCATAACTGATCACTATCAACAGTCTTAGATGATCGTTGATAATCTATTGAAAAACATGAAATTTACTCAAAACAAAACATTGAGAAAATATTGTTATCCGTGATTGTGATTCTTTATATTTAAATAAAATTAAATGTTTTTTCTATGTATGAGGTATTAGAATCATTTTGAATAGTGTTGTTAAATTCCTTGACAAAACAAATCATAGAATCATATATTGAGAGATGTTGAAGATTTAGGTATAATGTTAAATAGGTTGAAAATGGATTTAAAGGATCATATATCTAATGGTTATTAGTAATAAATAGGGATCACAAGTGGTTAAAAGATATTACATATATTTCATGTAAATTGTGTGGATGAAGGATCTAAAATAATTTGGTTATGGTTTGGATCATTACTAATTGTTAAGCATACCTAAATGTTTTGATGTGTTTTCTTGAAAAATGTGGAGTTTTAAACTCTTTTCGTAGACATTAATTTGGTTTAAAAGGGGGTTTTTCTTTCAATAAATCCATTTTAAGCATTACAAAAAACGGTGATGATAAATTGAAGAAGATACCCCTAAAATTTCTAATATATACAAGCATATACTAATATAAAATCATGGGAATGTAGAGATTAATAAATTAGATGAATCTATTTTGATTTTATTGATAAATGAGAGTGAGATTTTTGCATCAAAAATAAATAAAGTAGTCATAGAATATATTATTTGAATATAAATACTTTTTTATGGAGTTAATATAAAAAATAAATAGGGGATAATATTCTTATTTGGAGGTTTCTTTTTTGATATTTTGACAACAACTAAAGGTTAGATTCATTGATTTGAGGGAGACATGGACTTATAGGGATTCATTTGGGATATTGATTATGGTTTCAAAAAAAGGAAACCCAAATTACTAAATGATTGTTGAAATTAACACACATTGAATTATAGTATTAAAAAAATAGTTAATTGGACTAGAAAAATTACCCAAGTTACAATGGTGGACATTTGAAATTATTTTTTTATAAAAGGAATACATTGATAATTATCTATATAACGACTATATAATGTTGACTAAGGTAAATTTTTAAAGTTAGTATATCTGGTTCAATATTGTTAGATGGATTTAACTTGAGTTATATATTTTATATTCTATTATTTTATAGTTTTTGATTGAGATTGAACATGAATGGAATCCTTTCGAGAAGTATAAAAAATGTTTGGTGAAGAAGAACATCACCATCCACCATTTTGTGTCAGTTTTACAATAGTGGTGAAGTCCATGATTAATATTAAGGATTCTATATGTATTTTGGATAATGATTTCACATAAATAAATTTATATTATAAATTAAATTGTTATTATTCTATATTGGTATCAATTTTAGATGTGTAAAACTAGGAATGAAATTATAGTAGGGGGTAAATATATTGTTTAATTTTTAAAAGTTGAAGACTGAAATAGTGAGAAAAATCATGTTAATCCATGGTGTGAAGTGTCATAATTATCATTAATGGATTTTTAGAGGAAAATTTAAGTATATTAATTATTTAATGTGTAATAAAAGTCATAGAATTTAATGTTAACTAAGAATTGGGGATTTGGAGATGGATATAGATACAGAAAAGGATTTGGTACATTGAAGAAGTTTTAATAAGGAATAAATATTCATTAAATGGGTTGTTTTAATTTAATGAATATTTATAAATATAAATAACCAAAAATTGGTATAGAGTATCATATTCTATTGTAAAATATAATTTATGATTTGTATTTGAAAAGTTTTAAATAAAAACAACATATCAAGTGTATGGGCATATTTTATTTAATATTCTTACCTAGATATGTGACATGTTATATTTAAGAGTCCACTATAGCATTATCTTTTCTGATTCGATCAAATATGAGATAAAAATAAATGATGTTTTCAAGATATAGAGATGGTTTTTTCATGTAGTTCATAGGTAAAGGCTAAGGTGGACCTATCCTAGTGTGTTTTGTGTGATATACATGTCCTAGGGCATGTAGATCATGAAATGAAATATTTTTAATTTAATTAATAATTCATTGATTTTAGTACAAGTTTTATACGATGATCCTACTTCAATGGAAACATTTGAAAACAAAAAACTAGGGGTACATGTAGTAAAATAATGGATCTAAAAAAATTTGTTTTATCCCACCCATGGACCAAAGGTTTGGGATTATGACGAAATTATAAAAATCTTATTTTGTATGAATAGAAAAACGAGGAGTGTCATTCCATCATCTAGAGAAGAATCATAGAATAGATATATTTTTATTTAAGTAAAAATCAGAAGAAAACAACTATATTATATTTAGTTTATCCAGAAGAAGGCAGTAAGATATTTTAAGATGAAATTTAACTTTTACATCAGGTTTTCGGGTGACCAATGATTTTCATTATCTTTATATTAGTTATTGAATAAAATATTTATTTTAATAAGAATAATTCTTTTGTAGAATTATTCATCATCTAGAAGTCGTTTTCAAAAATTTTATGATCTATTAGAATATACAAAGTCAAGTCTCTCATTATGATTTTTAATATATAATTTTTTTTTGAATCATCAAAATACTTTCAAATTCAAATAGAATATATTTTCTAGTTGAAGATATATAAAAAAGAAAAATTCATATTTTCATATGGAAGAAACCATCACATTTAGAATTTGTTACATCCTTTTTTGAAAAATTATGAGTGCAGTGAATAATAATAAGTGATCATTGGGAGTTAGTGCATAAAATACAATCATTTACAATGTATTAATCATTAGAATGGAGTTATTGTGCATCTAATTGTATCCATTTAACATTGAAATACAGTGTATTTTGTATACCAAAACATTATCATGTGTATTCTCACCAGTTGAATCCTAGAACTTGTGAATGATGTGAATTCCATGTGTCGATGTGTGATATAAATATCCAAATTTAAGTGTTATATTTACATTGATAATTCAAAATTTTAAAATAGATTGACATTAGTTCCTAAAAAAATTAGAACATGAATCCATGATGAGTGAAGGTAAATGTATAATTTGGGAATCACCATGATTTGACCCCCACTCAGGGTGCCTTGGTATATTCATTGTATTCACTATAATCCAATTCATTTAATATTATCATTATTCATGTGAAGAATCACTATTAAGTGTTCCTCCCAACCCATTGGTCAAACCGAAAGCTGTCAATAGAAAACCCAAAAGATCATTTTAAATATTGATCAATAAAATAATTTCAACGATAGGTAATCAAAGATGGATCATCCTTTAGTGTCAAACCTCAAATAATAACATAAACTCGAAATATTTATGTTAAGTTTGCCATGAAAAATTAAATATCTATTAAAGAACAATATTTTGAAATAAAAATGGGAAAATTAATTAATGAGGTATAATAATATAGAATAATAATATTTAAACTCATTACTTATATAATTTAATATTTTGTTCATTACTGGAACATTCTTATAAAATATCCATAATGTACCACATGATGGGAAACACATCACAAATATATACGTTGGGTCTAGATCCCACTGTATACTATTACAATACATTATTCATAAACTTTTCACATATAACATAAATAAATACCATCATCATCCCAAAAACATGTGTTGCAAGTCTATTTTCTCTACTAAAGTTTGTCACTTGAAAGACATTGATCAAATCTATATCATGTAGATAGAAATAAATTCTCCATGGTGTTTCACTCTCTCAAAAAGTGGATCATTAACCCTTAAACTGTATTTGGATGCCCATGGAAATTATTACATATAGGCAAATAATATCCCAAATATAAATATAAATAATGTTGTTTGCTTTTTAGAAAATAAAAAACATTATAGTCGAGTTAAATATTTATCCTAAATGTTTTCATAGATGTTACCTCCCATTATTATGTAAAATCGGTCAATACTTTTTTCACAAAAGTCTCCCTGACTCCTAGGATATTTTATCAATCACTCTATCACATATGGTAAAATAAAATATATTTACAGAGGGAACTCACCATCCACTGATCAATATAATGGATGTATGTTAAATATTATATCTCATATATTTATCAAACCAAGAGATCGTTACACTGAAAGAAATAAAATACACATAATTTATTTGAATACATCAAATCAATGAAAACATGGACTAAATTGAACACTAACCATTGATTTCAAATACAATACTATCCTATACGGAACTAAAGAGACTAAAACCCCACCACAAAAAGATCAAGAATCACATAATGGACAATAGTGACCAACCCATAGATCATTCAATCCACATAAAAATCTCACACTAATCTCTGTGGAATCCCATGGTTACTATATAATTATACAAAATGAAAACATTACAATCACAATAATCCTATATAACCAACCTATCACTTGAGATTATATTTATCATATGGAATATATGATATGATTTATCATAATGTTAAAATAGAGAGAATATTGGAAAACTGAATCAATATATAATTTTTATCATATAGTATTTTTATAATACGGATTATGCCTCATGAGATAAAAATCACTAACACATTTATCAAGTTAGATCCCCTTTGTTTTCATTTTAAATTCAAATTAAATACCAAAATATAAAACCATTTCATATTGACCATTATGTTTTCCTACCACAATAAGACATTGGAAAAATCCTATTGAATCCAGCTTTAGAAGAATCACATGAAAACCACATTAATGTTCTCTTGAAAATAGTCGAGACTGTCGGGGAAGAAAAACACTGTTATTTGAAATTAAAATCTGATCATTTTCGATAAATATTCTTTCAATTCGAGATATCAATCATAACCATTCCCCTGAATGAAAATGTTTTAATGAAATTTTAATCATTTAACTAGTATATGTGGAAACCACATTCTTAAGGTTGTAACCATTTTATTTTTATAAATCAATTGAAAATAATTTAGTTCTCTTAAACAAACCAACAAAGTTCCTACAAAAGCATTTGAAAAATTTTCCACCAAGAAACCATTTAGAATATTATAAAATACTTTTTAATATTTGGATGATGGAATCTTGTCGTAATATATGAACTACATCATATATTTTTAATTAATGGTTTCCCATAATTTCACAAAAACAGAAAATCACCAAAGGATCTAGAGACTCAATATTAGTAAGTTTTCCCACCTAAAAGATAATACATAATTCAATCTCAATAACATCGAGTACTCTACCAATATAACATGAAGAAACCTTATCCAAAAAAAACTAATCATTAAAACATTAATAAATATATAATATATGAATAAAGGTTGTTTTATAAACCAAGTAGATTCATAAAAAAAACAAATTCAATATGATATGGTCTACACCAAAAAAAATCTATTATTCCTAACCCCATAAAATCCCCAATTTTTAAACAAAAATTAATTTTTAATTTAATAGAGTTTGGAAATATAAAATTAATTTTTTCAAATTAAAACACTCAAAAGAAATAATGTCTAATAGAAATAGTCATATGTCATGAAGTGTCCTATATCCCTAGAATAAGAAATTAAGATAATATAACACAATTAACACATTTATGGAATCGAACAGAATTAAAAAATGCATATAAAGACCACTAAAATTAGTGGGGAGGATAAAAGAATAGGAAAGATGAAAAGAGGAGACCATCATGAATTTATTCAATAATAGAAATTTCTCAATAGTAACCATCGATCAATAAAAACCATGTGGGGACCAAATAAAACAGTAAGATAAAGTGAGGTTGTTTGAAATGACCACAAAAAATCCCCAAACTAGTACAAAAATACGATTCATGGACATCTATTTATTGTCCTTCCCAATATAAGAAGTTAATTGGAGAATATTAGGTACTCAGTAACCCACCACTAAGTGTGTGATGACACATGAGGTACTAAGTAGAAGGCCTCCTACCATGATTGGGTGAACTAGGGTATATTTCTTAATATTTGATGCACCATGTACCCAGAGGACAAAGACTATGTACTTGGTGGCACACAAAATGGCCACTACCCCTCTATTTCATTTTCTAATATGCTAAAATATCTTTCTATATGTTCTCAAACTAACATTAATCATTTGAAACAAAAAATTAAATATAAAAAACACAACTTCATTAATAGAATATAATGTCTTTAAATTAACTAGTTTTAGAAATTGTGAGTGTATTACCATTCTCCTGGTTCATAAAAAAATAAATATATTTTTTCATTATCCTATAGTTTCTATTTTATATAATCAGGTATGGTAGATTGGGGCTACTAAACTATGTTATTTATTTAGATAGTCTTTCTTTATATTTTGGTATCACATTACATATGTTAAGTGTATATTATGGGATTATTTTTAAATTTAAATTATATTCTTTTGTTTAATTCTTATTATTTTTCAATGGATTATAAGTGGTAATGAAATAGTTATGTTGTTCATAAAATCCCTGAATGTTTTTAACAAATATCATTTTTCTTGAGGGTACAGTTGATCAACCCTATCATTAGTACTATTTGAAGTAGGATTCTACTGGGGTTCATTAGAATTATGTATCTAATATTGTATTACAATATTATATAGAGGTTGAAAATTTAAATTTGGAGGATTCAAATAAAACTTGTAGGTAAACTATAGTATTCATTCATAAAAAATTATATTTTTATGGTAGTTTGGCTAGGATGTTGTAAGTGCCTCAATAATCTAATATAATAAGCTTACTGTAACAAAAAAAATACACTTTTGTGACTTTATTTTCAATGGGATAGAAATTTATATGTGGTATAGACATTTTTATTTTTTTTTATGTTTTTGGAATATGTATGAAGATTGTCAAATTTAAATTAATATAATTATAATACCATAAAATAAATTTCTTTTTCTCAAATAAAGAGTCTTATTTTATTTTACAAATATGGATTGTGGATGTGGACCCCATTTGATCAAGGTTGGTGAAGTACAATATGATAATATAGAAGATAAAACGTGATATAATCCTGATGGGGATAATTTATAGAGGGTATATTTTCATTCTTTTTAGTTTTACAGTCTATTAAAATATGAGGTGTAATGCCTATGATCGGAGATAAAAGGGTAATTATTTGTTTTGGATATTTTCTTTGGATTGAACTATAAGAGGAAATATAATTATATTACATTGGATTTTAGCATCATAGTAGGTGTAAAAAAATTATGGATCCTCTATAATAGTGATAATGATAAGTTTGAAGTGATATGTGAGAAGTTTTCATGTTATTTTTTTGATTATATTCTATCCACAAAGCTAAAGTATGTTTATATGTATTAATTTCAAACACTTCAGTAGGTGAGAGACCATCAATTTGAGGAGTACTTGTATTTAATGTTTAAATGCTGCTTTAGTCCTTTTATTTTACAACTATATGATTAATTTTTTATGAATTTTTATGTATTTGCGAATACATTGGCCGTGAAATGTTCAATTGGAGTGGGATGTTCTTGAATGCTTCCTAAGGATTGATGCAATAGATTTGGCATCGTTTTTTGGGTATTTGAGTTTTCATCCAATGAAAAGTCACTCTTAATTTTATTTCTCATATCACTCATATGATGAAATATATTAGGATTCTTATAATAGATCATTTATAATATATTTTTTTCTATTTTTGAACAAACATTGGTAGTTTTAAAATCCAAAAAATCATTAGTAGTCAACATGGTTTCAAGAGTTAGTTTTAGATACAACTTTAGTTTTTCACAAAAAAACGTATTAGTATCAATAGGGTCATATATATTTTAGAATATTTGGGGGGGGGATAAATCAATCCATGTACATCCTCAAGATATTCCCTCTCCTTGCGTACCTTGAGACATGTGTGGATGTTATGGTGGAGATAATCAGGCCTGGTGAGTGAGAAGAGCTTGGTGGAGTAATTCTTACAAAATTATTATTACTAGGAAGTCAAATTTACATTGAAAATATAATATTTCTATATTATACTCAAATTTATTATGAGATTTATCAAGATATATGTTGTATTTTTCCTACATAAATTTTTTTGAGCTTTGAGATATAAGGTTGAAATACTTAATGTTCTATGTGGGTTGACAATGCCATGTATAGGCTAGTATGATTTTCTATGGTGTCACAATTATTTGAGTAGATAATTAGGAATAATTATTTTGTGGGATATTTCTTCTTATTTCTTATAAACCCATAATATTTCTATTTTTTTGGATTATATATATTATTTATGAGAATTTGTAGATTATAATTGAAGGGGAGGTGTCATATATTAAATGAATGGTGTTTGTTTTGTGTTCATTATAAAGAGATAATATCAGATGGATAATAAATGATTAAAAACAATATCTTCATAGTTTTTAGGAATATAGTTTATTTCAAGGAGTGTTTACATTAATGTGGATCATAGAGTTATAGATGATTTTTAGATGTTTTTCTTGATGAGGTTCAAGAGCTACCAAAAAACATGAAATCGACATTGGTTTTGAGTATTAAATTTAGAAAACTATTTTTTATTGTATCACAATAGGATGATTGCATTAAATGTATAAAAATTGAAAATTATATTAATGATATCTTGTAGAAAAATTTTATCAAACCTTGTATGTAATATTTTGGATTTACTGAGTTATTCATGATGAAATATAATGTCATATCGAAGTTGTGAAAGTATAATTGTTAGTTTAAATGTGTGATGATATAATAAATCTATACCCTCAACATGATTTTCAATATATTCAATCATTTGAAGGGATCTATCAAGTTTATCTAGATTTATCAATGATAAGAGTATGATTAAATGATGATGAAGGATGGATAGGTTTTAAATAGGGCATTAATTTGTCTCAATAGAAACATTGAGCTCATTGAGATTATATTAAGATCAATTAAAGGCCAAATAATTTTCTATGAAAGGATAAAATCATTTTTTCTAAGTTAATAGATGATCTTTTAGTTGTATTCACCATAATTATACTACTATAATCAATATCAATTAAAACTCAGGGTAATATTTTCATAGGTGTATAGGGAGTCTATTAGAGGAATCAACAATATATTATCCTATCCAAGGGAAATTTTATGATATGATACATTTATTTATTTAGGAAAATTGTGTCTTAGTTGGGTTTCTAAGTCAATGATTTGGAGATTAAGGTTGTTATTTCTTGTTTTACCTCAAAAAATATTATATAAGTTGGTAGTTTTGATGGTGTTTTTATAATTTTAACAGTATTAATTGTCTCAAATAATTCCTATAAATAAAAGTGTCATTGATCAATGCTCTTCAGTGGAGGGAGTAATCTGTTAGATCTTATGTTACACTTCTTTTCATTATTTTAGTTATATCATGATGTATTATTGAGTACTGATATCATATGGGTACCATATGTTTTATTTTACTAATCATATTAATGAGACCCATTACCTCAATCTTATGGGAGTAGTGATTATTACTCAAGTCGTGGAAGAAATATATTATTGAAAAATGTTATATGTAAATCATAGATTAATAGATATTTTGGTATATATTTTTTCATAAAACTTAGAATATTCCAAGACAGATTTGAATAAAATTGTTTTTTAGTGTGTATTTTGTATATTTCAGAATTTGGGGTAATTAAATACAAATGTCAATCTGATAAATAATAATATTTTAGGAAATGTTTCATTAGAAGAGTAAATGATGACATGGGATAATATATCATTAAATTTGTATATAAGGGAAGTTGATAATGGGACTTTATAATAATAGATGACATTTCATTATTACTTATTCCATTAGGTATAAGAGTTTAATACATGGCATATAGAAACCCACATATTACATACAATGAATATTGTAGCTTATTAGATAGATATTCATTTTATATCATAATGATCCAAGCCATAACTATAATTTTTTTGTGTCTTTGGAACATAGATACATAAAAAACATTAAATAAAATATCTACGTAATTTCCCATTTAATTTTTTATTATTATAACCCATCAAAGTCATATTATAATTTAATCCTTTATTCACATCAAATGGAAAAGAAATATATGAAAGTTTGAGCTCAAATGTTCATTAATAGTAAGAAAGGGATATTTCGATGAGTGACCATATGTAATCATATGATGGGCATAATGATTTGATAACATTATCTTAATAGCTAAAATTCATACAAAACTACTCATCGATCATATTCATGATTTATTTCATAAATCCTTGTTGTTTATAAGTCAGGAACTATAAATAAATCAGTGAACATAAGAACTGAGAACATAACCTTCAACTCATATTCCTTTATAATGGAGTGGAATAAAGTGTCACATAATAATTGTCACAATTATCATTTGTTAATACTATTCACTAAGACATTAATAACTTTATTATATTGGGATAAGCACACATGTTCTAGCTTTGATTTTGGATAACCTTCTATGTACATTCCTTTGGGATTGGGTTAACATCCCATAAACCCTATTTAGGGCTTAAAATATCCTATTGGGTCCCTTTTGTGCTCATAATTCACTAATATTTACCCAATTCATTATACGTAAATAAAAAACCCTCCCAGTTCATAATCATAATGCATTCATGTGTATCCTTGAAGATAATGAGTACATTTTCCAATTGATCAATGATTATCATTTGTGAATGAAAATAAGATTCATCAATATTTTACCATCATAACAATAAAATATACATAGAAATAATAAATATGGTAATATTATTAAAAGTCCCTAGTAAATCATAAGAAACATCAACATATGTTTTGTTTCATTAGAATATCTTGAAATGATCACCGGAAAACGTTTTTTAGGAAAACCCCTTTTAATGTTGAACTCACTTATTTAAATTTTAAAATAACCAAAGTATAATGAAAATAATTTTAAAATAAAAGTAACATTGAAACATTTACTAGATGAATCAATAAAAATATAATTCAAGACTGTGGGGAAATCAACTCATGTGGTGTATGTTAAAACAAATATTCCATTATCTTCATTAGTATAACGATTAAAGTTTTTCTGTGATAAAAAATATTACATTTAGAAAAATTAATATATATTAGATAAAGGGTAAAAATGAATTTATAAAATAATTGTGGATGATTAAAAATATTCATCAAATCATTATAAATAAAATATGGATATGGTTGAAAATAATTTTCAATTAATGAGAGAAATAATGTCAGGTTTCCCTTATAATATTACTTCGGCCTCTTGAGTACTTAAAGAGAGGAAAATTAATAGAAAACATTTAATCTTAAGAAATAAGAAATTTAATATAAAAATAATATCATTTTTGACATTTAGATCATATGATTTCATAATTTAAAATTTAATCATAAATAATCTAGAAAAAAAAATTAGATTGTAATATAAAACTGTTACCTAATGTCTATCATGGGATATTTGTTATTTAATTTTTTTTAATAAATTTAATATATTATCCCAATAAAAAACCATATTGATACCTATTATACCAGATATGTTCCACATATAACATTTCAAAACTCATCAATTAATAATTCTCTATTAATATTATCATTTAATTTTTTTAACTATGTCCTTTTTCATACATGTTTTGGTTCGAGTGTTATGGTCCATGAAATTCGATTGAGGTTCCATCATCTAAAAAATCTTAATCACGGAGTAAACATAATATATAATCATTATATACAATTTTTTAATACTTTATATAAATCAGTGATGAAAAATGAATTACATCACTTCTTTGTGACCGTAGTCCATACATACACATGAGTGATGTTATATAGATTTTAATTGGATGGAATGAAAGGAAAGTAAATAGTAATTCAAAATTATAGAATCATTATTATATAAAAATTATCAAATATACTCGTACACATTAAATATATCATAATAAAAAATATTGAATTATGGTGAAGGGAATCATAAAAATATCATTACGTGGAGATGAAAATCCACATATACACACGAATGGTTTTATCATTTCACTTTTAATAGAAAACAGGTGGGAAAAGAAAGTGAAGTAATAACAAAAACATCTCAGTATAATTATGATACTAGACTAATAAATTTTTTATATACATAATAGGTTTATAGAATCATAAATAATAAATTAAATTATAAGGGATCTCTTATGATTTATACATTATGATCGAGAGAACAATTTTGGTTTACACCTTAAAGTATAAATTATTGGTAATAATAGAGGACAAGTGGATTTACTATAAAGGTATGGAATATTTGAATTATTTTTTAAGAGTTATTTTTCAATATATAATTCCTAAATTTTTTGAATAATGTATGAGAAGATGTTTCCTTTAATATGTGACAAGAGAGTCACTTTTGGAATTCCCTCAATGATTTCAATAATACAATGTCAATTTAATATAAATTATGAAATAAGGTCCAATTATTAAAATATAAGAAAATATATGGTTGAAATATCTTTATAAAATAACAATTGAAAAAAATTATATGGAACTAGTACATTCAACACCATATTTATCCCCTAGTAAATGCATTTTAATCTTAACCATTATAACCGTTTTACAATTTTTACTATTCATTATGAAAAAAAACTTTATGTTGACTCTATTTAAATATATTAATAATTTTGATTACATATATTCAATAAATTTTATCATTTTCAATTTCTATAATTCGAATTATTTAATTTTAAATAAAAATGTTAAACTCAATGAAAAACAACATTTATAAAAATGAATTACTAATCATAAAAATGAATTTAATTACATTCATATCAATTTAAAAACCATGAAATTAATTCTAAAACAATTTTTTAAAATATATAATATATAAATTTTATGAATACCATTAATAAAATTATATTAATTCAATTTATATTGATAAAAACACTTTGTGTTTAAAATCAATTTATAATAAATATGATTTTTATCATAGAATGAATCTAATACGAAATTTAAATATAATACTGATTTATATGTAGTTATTTTGACTATATGGAATTAAGGGAGTCATATTTTTCTATAATATAAATGTCAATAAATAATAATAATTTTAAATTTTTTGATTTAATAAAATAAAATGAGGGTTTTGAAAAAATTATTTTTCATAATTCAAGGAAAAATAGATCGTTATAGAAAAATGTTATCAATTTACTATATGATAATGTTGATATAATTATTTAAAAATTTATATTAATTAACTAAAATATAATTTCTAAAAATCAATTTAATTAATTATATTTTCCATGTGAAAAATGAATTGATTTTTTTAATGAAATCATATTTTTGAATTATAAAATGTCTTTACTAAAAATTGATTTGAATTTCATTATGAATTAATTCATACATTTTAAATATTTAATGAATTCATAAATATTTTATATAATTTACTTTAAAATTTTATTACAATTAAATTTGAGGAAATTTTTATAAAATATTTATGTATCGTAGTTGATTTAAACTATGGGACGCGTGTAAATAATGATATAAAATACCTAATTATTATTTCAAAGGAAATAAATATAAAATCCAAGTGTGTTATACTCTTCCCTAATTAAATTTTTTTATTACCAAGTAATTATATCAAATTGATTCATAAAAAATAGTACATCTTGATGTTATCACATCCTCGAGTTCCCATGTAAATGCCTCAAATTACATATTCCTCCAAATAATTTTAACTAGGTTAGTAGACTTATTTTGCAGCACATTAACTCAATGCTACATGATTACAAGTATTTTTTATTCATAAAAAATGATAATTTGTTCTTGGTATAATATTTATTTAGTACACTGGTAGTATTATGTATATACTTTATCAAATGATATACATGGAACTCATCATGAATTTGAGATATGTTAAGTGTAAGCACCAAGTAATAACCTATATTCCATATTTCATCAACAATATTGAAGGGAATATTATATATAGAGATCAATATTCCCTTATCTTTGAATTTAATTATCGTTTTCAATGGAGAAAATGATAGGAATTAGGTCTCCTAAAAAATAAAATTCTATATTTCGTTGATAAGTATCTTAATAATTCTTTTGTAGAGCCCATGTTTCCATGATGTGACGTTGAATAGTTATAATATTCTCTTCCATTTCCTCAGCTAGTATAGTTCAGAATCGCTTTATGTCTCTAACTTCATCCCATTATATCAGATTTTAGTACTTATTTCTGTTGAGTGATTCTTAAAATTTCATGGGAATAATTGATTAATAGTTATTGTTGTAATAAAACTCGACCAGAGCAAGGTGTTGTTCCCAGAAAACTAATAAAATAAAGAGAAAAAGATTTCAAAAATATCATCATGGGTCTAAATAGACCTCTCAAACTAACCATCTATCTGTGGATGAAAATCATTATGGAAACAGAACTCTCTATTGAGTTCCTTTAGTATAAATATACCAAACATTGGAATAAACCTAATACATTGATTAGATATAATATAATATGCTACTCAATGCATTCTTACCCCTTTAATATATATATATATATATATCTTATAAATATGATTAATATATAAATATTTTCTATAAAAATTATTCTAGATGGAATCATAATGTGGTCAAATATAACCTAAATAGCATTATAGACTATATCCACTTGTGAGATTGTAACAATAAAATAAAAGGTGATGTTTTACACATCCTTTTAGTATGTGTAATGGTTGTAACATCCCCTAATACATATATCTCTCATTCATATTTAAAAACATACCAAGAATTATGATACACACACCAGTATATCTATCATTATATTTTCCCACAAGAAGTATGCCTCTTGATCGCTAAACATCTTTGTAATTCTTGTATGAATACATTATTAGCCATCATGATGACATTTCTAGGGTGGTAATGTATTGAACATTCATAGTCATTAATAAACAATATCCAAATTATCTAGAATATACTCCACTCTTTCTAGGTAAAAATATAATTTATAATTTTATTATTATTGTATATGATATTCTAATGTTGGTAATGAAAATTATTCTATGTAATTAATTATATTATTACCATTTCTAAATCTAAATCATGTTTCAAATAATTTTCAATTTGAAACATCAATTGTTGTTCGAAATAAGGTATCACTCTATCATTTTATACATGAACTAATCCCAAATCATTCTTATATTTATCACTATAAATCATAAAAACTTCTCCAGAATAAGGTAGTGTGAGTATAGGTGTACCAAACAACTTTTTTTTATGTTCCATATAATTTTATTTGTATTCATCAATCAAAAGTGACATTTATTCCTTCTACATTAATAAGGGTAATAGATTATATGGACATGAAAAATTCTTCTCATGGAGCCGATAATAATCATATAATCCATTAAAAATATTGATCACATCATCATGGTGGGTTGGATCTGATGGTTGATATCTTAATTATTTTATGGATCCGTCAATATACCCTCTCTTGAGGTTCTATTACCCAGAAAATGAATCTTTATGTATCCAAAATTAAAAATTGATAAATGTTTCCTATTGATTCCACTTCTATAGTGTCCGTAGTATAATCCCCATGTGATCTTCATTCTATTAATTTCACATATAATATATAATAATATTATTAAGAAAAAATTCTAAAAACAAATCTAGTTAATCTCTAAATATTCTATTTCTTAAATTCATGAATATTGTGGGTACTTTAGTATGAAAAAATTGAATCACTATAAATCCATAGTTTCTTTACATTGAATGGAAGTATTTCATTTGTGTTAATTTACTTATAACCCGAATCTAATAGTATCAATATGAAATATCAGTTGTAAACAAATATTGACCTCCTCATATGTGGTTGAAAAAATCTTCAATTTGGTGTAGAGGACAGTAATTCATGATTATAATATTGATATATTCTATATAATTAATGAAAAATACATTTGATATTCATGTATTCACGAATACGAAATAGTTTGACTCAAATAATATTCACTTGGATGAAAAAATCATTAATTGAGATTCTTCATGGATTAGTTCTTCAGATAAAATAACTCGTTATGGTCCATCTAATATGGAGTGCTTGAAAATTTTGTAGAATTGTGCTTGAGTTCTATTCAAAACTGGACATCATGTTTTTGTGCAAGACAAGGAAACACTTCTTTAAATACATTAGAAAACCCTGATATAGCATACATATTTTTTGTGTTAAGTTTCTCTCCAACCATCTAAGATAAATTCCCCACTTGGAAGGATTAAAGTCCCATAAAATGGATTTAATTATCATTTACAGTTCATACTTATCGATATATTGATAAATGATCATAGGTTGGTTTGGAATAGAAAATTTGACTTCCTCTCCTAAAATACTAATATGGTATTTGTATAATGAAGTCATATCCATTCTTAAATCACATAAAATTATAATAGAGGAGGAATAACAAGATTTTCCCTAAGAAGATTCACAAAAACATCTATTACAGAATAACCATAGCCCTGAGATATGATCAGTGTACCATTATGAGTTTTCACACCTAATTAAAAATAAGTCCACTATGGTGTTAATGTGCCATATTTACTAAATTCACCATATATTAAAGTATTGGTAGAATCAGAATCTAATAATATATTAACTATTTAACAGTGGATAGTAAGTGTACCTTTCACCACTCTCTAACCATACCTCACATTGAAATTGTTGATAAGAAGATATTTCATTATATCTTTATGATAAAGTGGTTTTTGACATCGATCATTATCATTAAACCATTTATTTTAGCAGTGGTTAGTATAGTTCCCATTTTCATGGAAATTGGAACATTAGACTATGGGTAGTGAATTTAATATAGTTTTTTCTATACTCACACAATTAGCTATATTTTTTCCATAACAAAAGTATTTGATATCATAATGATATTCTACTCGAAATATAATTTATTTATGTGCCCCCTAAAAACAATTTCCGTCATGTTTCATTCCACACATATGATATTAATAATGACTCATCTTCTTCAATAAATGGGTTTTATAAAAAATTCATTTGATTACCATATTTATTTTATTATCAAAACCATGTAACTCGTTTGTGAATCTAATATCTATCTCATACATATTAACATATTTAAATATTTCATTATTTCCATTGACGTCTCTTATGGATAATACCATTTGAATATGTTGATTTTAGTGACTAAAGAATCAATAAATATAACATTCTAGTTCAATGATAATTCATGAATCACACTGCATGAGTCTTATAAAATTTCCCTCATCGATACTAATGGATTAATCATCCTTATACACTATCCAAAGGAATTCTTTCCACAAATTCATTTCATGAAAATGGGGAATGTATGTTCAAAAAAATAACTTTCTATACTCACCACACTCTATAGATTTAAATTAGACTCTTTACCTTATATTCTGGATGTGAGTCCATTATTTTTTCCTTCACATTCCAAGAAACAAACAACAACAAAAATGTTTCCAATCATTGAGCACTAGTGAAAAGAAAATATCATTTTAGTGGTACTGATCCATCGATAAAAAATTGGTTGATCGGTGGACACATTAAAATAATATGGATGATACCTCATTAAGAAATCAAAAGTACATTATTTGTTCCTTTTATCATTTATAAGATCATAATTATTCATGGATTGAGAATGTTTAATATGAATAGACGTAATTTTTTTCATTCTAGCTCATAAAATATTATGTTTTGTTGGAGGAAATTCATTTTATTGTCTATCAAATTCATGGTTATGATGGTTTTTTCTAGTTACAAAAACCGAATGATACCAAAATACACATTATGTGAAACAATAAGCATAGTGAAAAGTTATATAATTAAGAAAACCAATTGGTGAATGTCTAATCCATGAAACTGTTATAATATATGAAACCTTTGTAATAATGTTGTTCATAAATGGACATTATCTACTCAATTCCTTTACAATAGATCATAAAGAAAATATTAATTATCCAATTCATATCACTTATAAATTTTTTTTTTCTGGATTTGTAGTCTTAATCCCTACTCATCATACACCGGTGACGATTGGATTAATACACAATCTGCCTATTTTGATTTATTACCCTTAATTGTATCTATTCCAAAATTTTATCGACATTATAGTATCTAATAATTTATGTATTTTCTAGAGAATCCACACGTCATTCATTAACATCTCGTAGGTTCTTTTATTATAAATAAGATTATCCAAAGGTTTATTATAAAATTTTTATCATCCTAGATTCAAAAAATAACCACATTATTCTATGATACAAACTATAGAAACCCGCAATTTCATTAAAAAATACTATATCATATTAGATAAAAATTAATTACATATCATTAAAATCCACTATAAAATATCAAGGTTTTATTGTATTTGGAAACATGGATATGTAAATATGATGGTATATAAAATAAATATACCATCTTTCATTAAGTTCATCAAAACTATTTTCTTTCTTGTAAATTTCATTCTAAAATTATTTGTTCATCTCTTAGGTAAAATAAAACAAAAAATTGATGAGATAAAATTCCTAGTAAGGGTAAAATTGGTCGATATTAATCAAAACCCATATATACGAATAATATGAGAATATGTGTATGAGAAGATAATGTTACAATTTGAAATTCATACCCGTCAATTCATATATAAATTTCATGATTCATGGAATAAATTAGTGATGTTTGTATGAAATAAATAATAACTAAATTATAGAACAAGAACTATGAGAGAATAAAATTGGCATAGTATACACTCATAAGATAGTGGAAAAATTGAGGCATTAACATAGTCATAGAAATATTATGTCAATGATATACACCAATACATTAATCACATGTTAGGATTTGGCTATCCACCATTGTGACTACTTTGGAAACGGAATTAACTCACGCGTATCCTTTTTGGGATTTAAATATCCTCATGTATAAAATATTTTTGGATTGGGATAACCTAGCATATAACCTTTTTTGGAATGGTATAACATCATGTGTGTGTATTGAACTCATAAAACAATAATATTTAACTAATTAAATGGATTTATATGACATATACACCCATCAATTAATCGTAATAATATCATATTTTTCAATAAACGCATGAAGAAAATTTTCAATACATCAAAGAATAACCCCTGGAAAATGATGTGGGTTTTTTTTCTTATTTTATAATTATAATTATAATCCATCGAGAGAAATAATAATGATTAATATATTGGTTTGCATTCCCTATATATAATGAGAAACAAGATATGATTTTTTATTAATGAAAAAATTTGTGAAAAGATCTCATTAATATTTCTTAGCAAAACATCCATTTTTATATTAAAATAAATTATAGAATATCTAAATATTTCCAAAATATTAAGTGATAATATTAGTTGGAAAGGACCATGGAATTTTATAATGTATGCATTAAATAAATGATAAGACATTATGGATGATGTTTTTTCATGTGGATTATTTCAAAATAATGATCCCTTTTATATTCTCGTTAAAAAGACCACAATAACTCGTTCTGGAAGTGAAAAGAGGAATTGTTTCAAATAGTTTGTTAGAATATTAATCAAGGGAAAAATGATGTTATAAAATAATTTTTGAATGGTAATAACATTCATGAAAACATTATAAATTATATATGTTCATGGATGATAAATATTCCTCGCTAAAGAGATAAATAATTTTTTTTCCATAAAAAACTCATTTAGTCACTAGAGTCAACATTTTATCTCTATAAATAACCATAGGATATGAAACAGAATATAATTTGGTAGAGATATATAATATAATTTTACATTTTCAATTTTACACATAAACTATGTTGGGGAAAAATGATATTTCAATGCAAATGCCTTACCTCAATCTTGTATTTCTTTATAATAACTCTAACCTCCAATTTTAATTTTTTTTATAACTCAATGAGTAAACAATATTCATACTTAATTTAACATATCGAATGTTTTTTTTTTGAGATTTATTAATCTCATTATCTGGTATTATTTTTCCTTTTTAAGGTTACACATTTATTGAGGAATTTATTAGGTGTATTTGGGAGAAATTTTTATGTTTGTTGAAATTTTCTAGTCAGTGCACAGATGGTGCATGGTTTTCCCAAACCATGAAACCTTCCCTATAAAGTTGTGAAACCCATGATAGAGATGGATTTCGTGTTTGGGGCAACAAATTTCAAATTTTGAAACATATTAGATGTATTTGTTAACCCTAGTAGGATAGTTACATAGTTATTGTATATGTTAGGAAAAGCATGCACCCATTTTTGGAAATGCATGACCGTTGAATTATTTTCCCAGCAAATTAGTTTTAAAATTAATGAACCCCCATGACCTCACCATAATTCAACCAAAGTAAATCCTATCTTGGTCCCCTAATTTTTTGAGTCTTCTGGGTAAATTTCAAGGGCCTCTATATTATTCCCTAGCAAAATCAAAGATATATTTAACAGATATGTACCTTTCCCGATAGGGGAATCTAATCCTGTTCCATTTCCCTCAAATCTGACATATTTCTATCATGTTTTTATTGGATGTATTACTATATTAGTAAAACAACAATATCTATATTTTGATATATTTAAACTATTCTATATTGGATCTCGTTTTTGGATCTAGATCCCATTCATTATTGTGCAGTATAATGATCCACTTATATTTCTGGATTTCCAATTTTTGAGCGCCTGTCAATGATCATGAGGAAGGTGGTCTATAATGCAAATCCCACTTCTTGATTTAAATAGATGCACGTAACTGTGCAATTTTAATTTCTATTATTGGGAAATTGCATCTAGAATATAATTATAATAAATTAAATTTCCATGTGCTGATCGAATAGGTTGTATTTTGGAAAATTTTAAATTGGTTTAATTGGATTAATTAATCTAATAATAAATTAATCAAATGATGTGATTATGCAAACAACTAGATATTGTAATTATGTAATAGGTCAATTGAATGGTACAGTTTAATTGGTTGACTTCTGGGCTATAGAAATTATTGATAAAGGGAATAAAGAGATATTTTTCATGACCCTAAGTGTTCAGTAGGTTATGAGATTAAATGTTGGAAAATTGTCTAATTTTTAATTTTTTATATCATTATATTTGATTACATAATTTAACCACATTTGTTTTTGAAATGAATATCATACACCATGTTGTGAAATGTTGAAATAGTTTCATGTTGAATAACCATGTTATATGTGGAATGTGTGATATATTGTGTGACTATTTGATAAATTGGTGGTGGGACACTGGGGGATGTTTAAAATAACCATGGGGTCCTATTTATGGATTTCATGTCCCAATTTCATGTTTGTGATAATTATTTTTGGAAAACAACTTGTGCTTCAAAAAAAACAATTCTACTGATTTATTAATTGTGTGTGAGACATACCGATTCTTCAAAATAAAAATTATTTGATATTTTGATTAATGGTTATTGGGATACATATTGATGCATCAAATAAAAATGGGACCCTATCCAAGGTGCTTTTTTCTCAAAATATTGGCATTGGATAATGGTTCTAATATTCCATGATATGAATTAAAATTAAATTGATAATTAAAGTCCATCTGATAATGAATTGTGACTAACTATTTGATATGTGATATCCCTCATGTATAGTTCAGACTCTGACATAGGTTTAAATAGGTATTTATGGGTGGTGTGGCCTTATAAACATCGGAAATTATGTGATTAATTATAGAAATATAAAATGTGATAATTGTTTACTTTATGCATTGTACTTTATTGATTATACAACTGAATACACTATTATTGAACGTTCATTTTTTAGATTCCGTTGGAGGTTCCCTACTGAGTTGTACTCACACCCTATTTTGGCTTCTGGATCAGTACATGAATAGACATTAGGATTACAGGACATGATAAGGACAATAACCCTATGTTAGACTATATAGTCGGGATATGACAAGATTAGGGAATAATAAATGGTGTTTGGTCCCGACAGAGAGTGTTAGTGTATCATTATTTCGATTTTCCATTAGACACGTAATATTTATATGGCATGAAAAATCTAATTTTTTGGTTGGTATATTGTATTCGTGTTGTATTCATAATGTGATATTCATTTTGTATTGTTATATGTTATATCATTGGGTTATTTTTATCTATTTACAATGATGTGTTGATTTGAAAAAGATAGTGTAGTATACCCATGGTATCAATATAAGACCCTTGTTTTTATTCAATAGTATGTGGTTTACATGGAGGCACGCTTCAGGTCATGTAACTCACTAGCTTGGGGAAACGACATATGGCACAAAGGTCATGACATTACGAAGTGGTATTAGAGTGTTTGGTGTTCTTTTATTTCATTCTCTTACTATTTGGGAAAGGTCTATAAATGACTAGGAAGAGTTATTCCTTTGAAATGAGCTCTTTTATGGGAGTTGGTGGACATTTTATAGAGTAAAATGATGTACCAATGGTGGGACTATTATAATTGATGTGTGTTGTTACAACTGGACTTTATTTCACCTCGAGTGATGCAGTTTTTGTTTGTTATGATTATTGTTTTTTAGAATTTATGAGATCGTATTATTTTACTAGTTTGTAATGATAGTTGTGTATGCATGAATAATTAAAGTAAATTAGGAAATTACTGTGACTTGCATCATTTTTAGGAACAAATGTAAAATCATATTATGGGTTTGTTTGTTTGAAAAAAAAATTCCTCAATTCTTGGGTAATTTAAATAAAATGGTGTATCATATAGAATTGGTTATCGTTAATATTTGGAAAACTATGAAAAATGGTTTTCTAATATTATACTTGAGTTATGAAAATATGTTTACCTTTATTAACCATAACCTAGATGCATGATGGTTACGGGTAGTGAAAGTGCCTCATTGTTTACCACGTTGTAGGGTTTGGGGATGATATTTTTATGACATTATGTGAATCCCTATAATATTGTGTCAATGTTGTGAAATTTGTCATAATAAATTTGGTTTCCCTTGTAGAGATATTCCTCCAAAAAAAAATTTATAGGAAAAATAGCTAAAACAGACGGAGATGTGCCTCTAGTAGTGGAACAAGAGACTTTAATATTGATAAGTGAGGTATACGGAGAGAATTTATGTGAGAAAATTACTCCTTTTATTATTTTTAAAGATACATTACTAGGGAGGTTGTTGAATACTACATACTAATAGACATGGGATGTTTCATTACATAACCGATTGACTCTCACAGAAGATGGTGGACCTGAGGTAGTAATGTTTTGGATTGTGTCTATCAAGACGATACTTCACCAATAAGAGAATCATTTTAAGAAGAGAGTCATACTGGTTACTTATATGTCACTTGGATAGGCGTAACCTTATTCATACATAAGCTCTCTGGATTTATATTTTTATAATATGGAGTGGACATATATTTATGAGATATTCATGGATCACTTTTACCCCAAGAGGCTCTGGTTGGAGAGGGTAGCTAAGTTCCTGAGGATTACCCAGGGATGTATATTTGTGATGGGATATACAAGACACATTATAGATTTGAAACACTTTTATCCATCATTGTAATGTGATGAGACTACATCATAAAAATGATTTTATGATTGAATTAAATACGAAATTAATTCCTAGGTGAATATATTTTGGTTGTAGATGTTTTCTAATGTGGTGAACCAGGCTCTTGTTTCTAAGGGTAACATGCTGAGGACACTTGAAGAGGACATTATATTTCATCGGGTCAATCAAGAGGCACATCTTTCGAATGTAGGAAGCATCAAATTGAGAATTCCACCTATGTTGATAGCAAGAATAGTGGTCCAGGCGAAGGGTGAGTTGCAAATGTCCTTACCCAAGTGACCATCCACCTATATGGTAGACTAGTCTACATTCACGATAATTGTACCCAAACAGTGATAGAGAACCAACCTTGATGAAATATGGGACATGTATAGAGGTTCTATTGGAGCACATGACAGATGGGTAATTATAAAGGATCTAGGCAGACTCAGAGAGTTGTAAGGGGGTCTTTAACCCCATATCATCCATGTTGTTTTAGTTTTACTATCCATAGTGGTTAAGCCAGTGGATATTGTGCTTTTGGGGAAGATTGATCGTACTAGTTGATTGGTTCACCCTAGAGGACCCATATTATATCACATGGAAGATGGGTAAGATGGTTTCATGCATTTCATCCAATACTTTTGGATATTTAATATTTATTGTTGTTAGATGGAGGTAATATTCTGGTAGATTCTATAATTTCTAGTTCCTTTTTTAAAATTGGAGCCTCTCATTCCTTTATATCTTATAACTTGTTAATAGTTTTTTCTTTATAGTAGATTTTGTGATAGGGTTTTTGACGATCGATAGACCTTTGGGAGTATGGTCGAGTGACATCTATTTATATGAGGGGTGTTTTCTTGAGGTAGTGGATTATTGCTTCTTTTGGAATCTTTACATTATGGATATATTATGATTTGACCTAATTATGGGAATGGAATGTTCGGTAGTGTAATGGTGCATTATATATTTTTACCATAGGAGAGTGAATTTTACGTCTCAAGATGGTGACAATTATGTTCACCATAGAGAGTGGGATATCTAGGCTGGCTGAGTGGGGCCAGGTCATCATCAACAATGGGAACTCACTACCCATATTTCTAGTACATTTCTAGATGATGTTGGTGTAAGAAATGATGTCCTTCCACCCATAATGTGTAGGTTAAAAGAAAGTTTTCTTGAGAACTTCTTAGGGTTTCCACCTGAGATATGTGGATTTTTCAACGGAGCTCATGATGGGGGTTGAGCCAGTTTCGATTCCACCATATAGAATGGAACCAATAATATTTCAAGAGAATAAGTATCAATTGGATGAGTTAATTGATAAGGGTTTTATCCATCCATGTACGTATTTTTGTGTTTCTCTAGTCCTTTATGAAAAGAATTATTACAACACATAGTTCATGTATGTTTATTAACGGATACTAAATAAGAGGAATGTGATTAATTGATATCCTCATTCGTTTATCGATTATCTATTTGGAAATTTCATAAGTGTTTTAGTTTTATCCAAGAGTGACTTGAGATCATGGTATCATCAGTTGAGAGTATGAAAATAAAATATACAATGGACAAAATTCATAATTAGGTTTGGCCTTTTTGATTTATTCAAGAAGTTGTTTGGGCTGACGAATGCACTAACAGTGGTTATGGCCTTGATGAACTGAATCTTCCACCTTTTCCTGGACCAGTTTGTGGTATTATTTTTGGATGGAATCATAGTGCACTCCAAGACCCATGAATATCATGCCCAATATCTTAACATTGTTTGGAGTAAATTGAGATATCTCCATCTATATGAAAATCTATCAATGTTTCAATTTTGGATCATCTAGGTACACCTCTTAGGTCACATCATCTTGATGTCAGTTATGTCTATGGGCCAAGATAACTTTTCAGCATGGGACTCTTATGATCATCCCAAGAATATATTTGATATCTATATATTTTTGGGTTAAAAAGGATATTATTAAATCTTTATCTATGACTTGTTCCGATTTGTTTCGCCTCATTTGGAATTGAACAAGAAGGGAGTTAGGTATGAATGTTCTAGAGAACCTGAGAACGCTTTAATGAGTTGTTGAATCATTTGAACATTGAACTAATTTTGATCCTACCCAAGCCATGGGATGAGTGTAAAATGTTTTGTGACACATATGGGATTGATAATGGATGTTTTTTATGTAGGGGTATCATGTTGTGTCATAAATATCGTGGTATTTAAGGATGAATAAACGAAACAACCCTATGAATTACCATGAGTTTGATGTTTTTTTATGCCACAAACTGTTGGCAGCACCATATATTAGGAGAAATGTTTACTATGTAAACTGATAACCCTGGCATAAAGTATATATTTTTTTATGAAAATTTAAATATCCATTATTATAGGTGCATTGAGTATCTGCATTCATTTGATTTTGAGCTAGAATATGGCCTGTTGAATGTAAATAGTATTTCTGAAGCATTAAGTCGAAAAACTCAGAATCAGGCAGTTTATGAGTATAACATTGAGTGGAATATTATTACATAGCTATTTGAGATATAATTTTTGGTTCAAGATGGCTACAAAAATGTCCCTCATTTCAATTTCATTTGTGTCCACACTTTTGACCTGGGTTATGAAGATATATTAGGAGGATTCGAAGTGTTTTTACTTGAAGGGATTTCCTTGACTTTGGGGAGTCACCTTCTGATTAGACTATATATAAGGATGAGATCATCTATGTCTAGGGTCATGTTGTTTTTCCTACTTGTATGAGAGAGGAGATGATTTTTGAATTTCATGCATCAATTTCGATGGTGTATCAATGTTTGAAAAAAAAGTATCGCCACCTACATTGATAGTATTGGTGGTTGGGAATTAACAATGATATTTCAAGGCTAGGGAAATGACACTACACCTATCAATAGCTGATGAAAAAACATAAAAACCAGGTGGTTTAAAATATTTATTTCTCATTCCATAATGTTAGTTTATTTCATTCCGAAATACCTTTTAGTGGGTCTCCCAATGATGCCTCAGAATAATGATTTTATTTTAGTGGTTGTGAACACATTGAAAAAACTAGTCCATTTTTGGCCTTTATATAACACCTTCACATTGGGCCAATTGGGTGATTTTTACATTTAGGATATATCCCATCTACATGGTGTTACAAAAAGTATATATTCATATTGTGACTCTAATTTTACTATATTCTTATGTAAGGGCTTTCAAAAAGAACTTGTTTTATAGGTTTTATTGTGTATTGATTTAAACCCATAGAAAGATGAAAAGATGGATCACACTATTTAGGTGCATGAGGATATGTTTTTAGCATGTGTTATTGACTTAGGATTATCTTGGGAGAATCACCTAGCACTTTTGGAGTTTTATATAACAATATTTATTTGGAAACTATTAAAATAGTAACATATGAGGAACTTTATTATATTCCATGTGGATTAACTCATTATTGGATAGAGGCATATGAGTTTGAGTTGTTCGGACAACATCACATTAAGAATTCATCTCAAAAGGTTCTGTTTATTCATAAGTATAGGGATGTCACATATAATAGACATATGTTGTTTTCTGATAGAAATTAATGACACCTAGATTTAATATAGGGTGATCGTGTTTTCCTATAGTTGTAACCTAGATTGGGTCAGCAAAGGATTCAGAGAAAAGTAATGATGGTGAAAATATTTTCTGTACCATTTGAGGTGGTATATATAATTGATATTCCATAGAGGTATTATGATAAGAATTAAATTATTCATGAGTTTTAAATTTTTCAGTATCAACCTATCCTTTTTCATTTGATCGATGTCGATGATGTTGAGCTTGAGACCAATGAATTCTTTTGGGATAATCAGATATGTGTTGTGGATCATATTGAGAATGTGTTCTGGGGAAACATTTTGAAAATAGATTATGTATTGTGTAAATATGGGTGTGTCCAGAAGGAAACCTAATATAGAGAAGAAAATATAAAAGCACATTTTCCTGATCCTCTCCCCTATGAATCTTAGAGAGACATGGGAGTACAACTCAAGGAGGAGCTATTATATGGATGAGAGATTTATGATCCTAACCATTTATGGAGATGTATCACATTCATATTTAGATTTTTATATTACTTTTTTGGATATACGTTGCATGAGGCTTGTATTGGGATCTTTTAGGTGAAGATTGGATGTTTTTGGATGGGTTTTGGACCATGTATAGATGGTCCGCAGTTTTCCCAAACCATGGGCCCTGCCACATCAAACCATGAAACCCCTGATAGAGTGGGATTACACCGTTTGTGCATGATTTTTCAGATATTTCCTCTATTAGTTGTAATCATGAACCCCCTATGAGAGGCACATGGTTAGGTTACAATGTTTGGAAACCCATGCACCCATGTCTAGGAAACCTTGCCCAATGAATTTTCCCCCTAAATATTTGTTATAAAAAATGCAAACCCCCTATTACTCTCCCTAATTGGACCCAACATGACCCTAACTTGTTAATATCTTTATTAGGGGATTCTAGATAGATTTAATTGGATTTTTAACTATATTATTTTTTTATCGATGATCCATTTGATATATCCTCGCCTCATTTATTAAAATATTCTAATCTCAATTGGTTTTCTTAGACTCTCCCATATTTCACTAATATTTTTTATGGATTTTATCTTCTATTTGTAATGTATCTTGAACTTAGTTTTTAAATATCAAATTTATTTGATATTTGATCTAGTTTTTTGATCTTGATATCATCATTTAGTTTGTACTATTGAACATTCTTCTTCAATTAGGTGATTTCTATTAGAGAGAATCCTTTAACAGAATTGAGGAAGTATATATAAATAGAAAATATCATAGTACATATTTATTTACATGTATTTAATAGTGAAATTTTAATTTCCTTGCTTTGTAAATTTCATAAGAGATTTAATATGATTAAATTTTATTTCCATGTGATAATTGAAGGGATTGAATATGGGGAAATTTTAAATTGGATGAATTAGATTAATTAATTTTCTAATTAACTAGTGGAATGATGTGATTATGTAAAGGATGGAATATTTTTATTATGGAACTGGTAAATTAAATAGAATAAGGTAATTTGTTAATTTTTAGGAAATAAAAATTATTGATAAAGGGGATTGTTGGATTTTTGCCTTTACCAATAATTGTTAATGGGTTATGTGTCTAAATATTGATAAATAGTAGAATGATGAATTTTTTGTATTATTACATGTGATTGAATTTTTAAACCGGTTTTGTTTTTGTAATCAAAATGGTAAAAAAAATTAATGTTTTGAAGAATATTAATTTTATTGACCTTGTTAAATGTGTAATGTTTGATATATTGTGTGATTTTTTGATAATTGAGTTTTGGTACATGGTATAATGCTTTAAATATCCACAGGGTCCTAGTTGTGGGACTATTGTCCCAAATTCATGAATCTGGTAATGAGTGTTAGACAAAAATTGATGCTTAAAATCCTACTTTTGTGAATGGTTGATAATGACCATGGGACATAGACATATGCTTCAAAATACCACTTCTGTGAGTATTTGATAAATAGGTCATGGGGAATGGACTGATGCTTCTAATTCCCATAAGGACTATGTCATGTAATTCTATTCCCAAAATATTGGCATTAGATAATGGTTCCAATTATACATAATAAGAATTTAAATTAAATGTATAATTAAATGTCAGCTGATAATGAATTGTTATTCTCTACGTGATAAATTCCATCCCTTGGGGATTTTTTATAATCCGACAAAATCCAAAGTAGTTATTCATGTGTTGGGTTGTTTGTGAACCTAGGAAATTATGTGGCTAATTAATGAAAAATTAAATGTGATAATTATTTACTTTATGAATTTTAATTTAATATTTAAAAAACTACATACATTATAATGAAATCGATATTAATTTAGATGTTGTTGGAGGCGGACTACTAAGTTTTACTCAGACCTTAATTGTGTTTCTTGGTCGGTACCCAAATAGACTTCCTGTTTGTAGGACATGATATGGGAGGGATCCTTATGTTAGATGGATGACTTAGGATGCAACATGGATGAGGGAATAGGACATGATGTTGACACCCTCATGGGAGTACTAGTTTGTCATTATTTTGGTTTTTCATTTGAAACATGACATGTACAAAGAATAAAAATGTAATATTATGGCATGGGTATATTATTCCTATTTTAGTCATCAAGCTATACAGGTTATGTCTGCTTATTATTTAAATCATTAGGTTATTATTATTCACTTACATATTTGTGCTGCTTTGATAATGATGTTATGTTTTCCCCATGGTATCTAAATTATACCCTCACTGCTAGTTGGTAGTGAAACAACCCATGTATATAAAAAATAATTCACTTTCATCATTGAAATAAATATTTAAATTTATTATAAATTTATAATTAAATAATTGATATTTATAGAAATTAAGGAATTTATACGTATAGAATAATAATTTGACCTTAAGAATAGTAACATGACCATTAGAAATAGACATATGGCCAAGAGAATAGTAACCTCACCTGGAAAACATTAAATTAAATTCATGTATCATAAAATTGAACAAATTATATATTTATATGATGAAAGGAGTAAATAAATGTTTTGAATGTGATAAATGAAGTCTTGGTATTTTTATGAAACTTAAATAATTATTTATTCTTTTATAATTAATGTAATGATTTGAAAAATATATTTCCATAGAATAGATTCATTAGTTAATAATACATTCTCTTATGATTATAAGATAATTTTATGAGACCTGGAGTAAATTTTGAAGGTGAAACAATGTAATTTTTAATTTTAAAATTGTTATTTTTGAATAAATTATGATTTTAATTAAAAAAAGTTTCTAATTTTTATAAAAATATTATAAAAAAAAGGATTTTAATTTTAAATTCTACATGTATAAAATTGATTATGTTTTTTTGTATTTTTTAAAAATAGTTGAATTTTTGGGGAATAGTAAAATATTATAATTTAAGATAAATGTTCTTTATATGAATTATTGATTCGTTGTTTATATATGGATGATGTAATTCCAAAATATGGAACTATAATCCATTATTTAAATATATTTTCTGATATTTATCAAACTAATAATATTCTTGATTGAAAATAATAAACTAATAAATATATTAATGAGAAAACACCCCTCTCCTCCACTATAAATTCCACCCCTCAACCGGTCTCCTCCAAACAACTCAAAGCCATTTAGGTTGTTAAATTTCAAATTAATTACCTTTCAAAGCTTATTTTACACGTATATGACCTATTGGTATCACCAAAAGGCAAACACCAATGTACTTAAAGTGGTTCTCAAGGAAGAGAATTCAAGTAGTAAAATTCACATTCTTTTTATTTTATTTTCTATTCAATTCAATTTAATTATATATTCTATCTTTAACACCCCTAATAAAAATGGAATGAAAACTCTAGTATCGTAAAACTACTAAAATGTTATCATATTTATTCAAAAAAGTAATAATTAAAATCATTACCAGATATATTTTATTCTAAAAATAATCAGATTTTTTTTGAGGTGTCGATTTACAAACATCGTGGATGATACATTTTCATTTTCCATTACTACCTTTGATGCAGGTAGTGAAACAATTAGTATATTTATATATTATTTTATTATAATTATTTTATGTTATATTATGTTCTGGTACCAATGTTTATATTTAATATTAATTGAAAAATTAAATGTGGTTTGTAATGATCAAAGTTCACCAAAATAAACTAACTTTCATCATTATTGTTTTATCTAATGATTCCTCCCTATACCATGCAACAAAAATGATATAAAAGACCATTAAAAATAAATTAATATGATTAATAAATTTAATTGAAATTCTTTAAAACCACTATCATATTACATGATTTTCCTCACATGTATATAGGTAAACCAATCATGAAAACCAAGTAAACGAACACCTTTGAACGATAATAGTGTATATTATAACTCACCAAAAAGGCCATTAATGAAAAAAAATAAAATTATAATAAATAAACATAAATTAAGAAATTCTATTAATTAATTAATTAATATATTTTACCAGATTATTCAAGAAATTTAGTTCAAGTGCAGAACACTACCAGACACAAGATAAGGGATTCTCACCGAACCCCAATTTTTCATTTCAATTATGATTTCACTCTCTTTTTACCCAAGTAAATCATCAATACTTTAATATAAATCTCCTATATTCTATACATATTTTCCAAAATAACGTATCCACATCATTTTATCTTAATTTTTAGATATATATGTATTTAAACAGTTCCCTTCTAACTTAGTCTTGATTAGGAAGCCCGATTAATTAGAACATATCAATTTATTAACAATTTTAATATTCATTACAAAATATATTTTAAGACACAATTATTTGACAAAAATAAATAATATTAACATGAAAAAATATCGTATTTCAATTCTGGATTTTTTCATCCTTTTGAAAATAATATCAAAGTTGAACAAACCATGGAAACCTTGAAAAAAACACAACTAAAACCATAGAAATAACAAAATATTATTAATAAATAGGCTGAATGTTGTTATTGAAAGATCATTTAAGGTGTTATATATTTTAATATTATTATTTAATATATTAATAACACTATATAAATCATTATAATGGTGGTTTTAAACAATTTTATGTATAAAAATCCTGAGGTAATGGAATTGTAATTTAAAAATAAACTTTTAACTTTCGATTTTTACAAAATTCAAAAAGAATGTTTTTTATTATGAAATAATTCATATTTTAGGATTATATTATGGTTCTTGGGAATTTTTTATGATGATGGGTGGGGCCTATATCTCCCTCTAATGTATTGGGTATGTATATGTTGGATGTTGATCATATGGTTACTTCAAGTGTGACTATGATGGTTACATCATAAGGTAGACAAGAGGGTTATATCATAAGGTATCCATGAGGATTACATTGTATAGTATCCATGAGTTTTACAAATATTATAATATTAACGAGGTATTAAATCATAATTAATTAATTCTCTATGTTACCTTTATGATTTAATTTTGGTTTTCTATGTTTTATGGAAATCTATAGTTTTCAAAAAATTTATGATACTTGATGGATGAGAAGTCTGTCATCCTGAACGTTATTTAATATGTTTATTAGTATTCATGGACTAGTTTTTCATTCCTTCATTTTTATGTTCTTTATTTACCTTTTTTTCTCATTAATGTTTAAAAATTAATAGGTTTGTGGATTGGTATAAGAAAATAAGAAGAAAGCAGAATTTTGTGATGATTATTCATAACTAGATTTCATGTTTTATCAAAACCATTAATATTGTGGAGGAAATAGATATTTTCATAGTATTAACCACTTTGTATTATTGTATGATTATATGTATGAATTGTTTCCTAATTATATAAAATTCAAAACTAAAATGATATATGGGAATGTAAGAAAGTGAATTCTAAAAACGTTTACTATATTATGTAATGTTTAAGGTTAGGTCCTTGTAATTTGGAACATATCATGTTTTAGACAACTTTAGTGGTTAGGAAAATTTTAATATAATACCATAAATACTATTTACCTTATGGTTATTTTGAAATGATATAACTTTAAATAATTACCATATTGGTTCATATAAGATATGTCTATTCAGAATGGTTTTCTGGAGAAGAAATAGGGAAGCTAAATATAGAAGTAACTAAGAGGTTGATATCATTCCAAATCTGTTGCCTATAATGGTTGAGATTAATTGAGTTTTTTTGTGAGATTAATGGCTGAACTATTGGAGGAAATCAATGGTGGTGACATCCATGCATGAGAAAAATCATAACTACCATAAAGGAACATGAAGATAGTTGAATGTTTTTTGAGGCATCACCATCATGATTTTAGTGGATATTCTAACCCATTTAAGGCTGAAGTGTCAATTAAATCCAATAAAAATATATTGGATTTCATGTGGTTTTCAGATAAAAAAAGGTTAGTCTTTCTATTTACTATTTTGATGGTTAAGCTAATCAGTGGTGGTCAATGGTCAAAAATATCAGAGATAGTGAGGAGATTGGTTCGTTGGAATGGGTTGAATTTAAAAATCTTTTCCTTGAATGAATATTTTAAAATGGTGGTTTTACATTGGACGGAAGAGAAATTCCATGAATCTATATAGAAATAGGAATATTCAATAGTCATTCATGAAGTAAAATTCACTAGATTAGCAAGGTATTCTCCATGAATTATTCGGGATCTTGATAGTAAAATAAACCGTTTTTTCTCAAGATTGATTACATGATACCAATGAGAATTTTCCTTCTATCAATTGAAAAGTTATGATAATCTTGTTTGACATGCTGAGAGGGTTGAAATAGAGTTTTAGAATGATCACAATTACTTTGAATAAATCAAAAAAAATATCTAGATTGAATGAATTGGGTAAGATTATAACAAATAAACCTGAACGATAGAAAGTGTAGTTTCTGATTTATGGAAATATTGGTAAAAAGAAACCTGATGAATTCTATATCAAATCAGGGAAATGTTTTCGATGTGCAAATTTTGGACATATGGCCTGAGATTTCAATGAAAATGATCTTAATATTAATTCTGATAGAAATATATATTGTGTTTACAATGTGGTAAGATGGTTTATTATGAAAATATTAACCCAAAAAAATATTTGACTAATGGGAAGCAGCCAAATTATAAGCATAAAGAAGCTGTGAGATCCTTTATTAATACTTTTAAAGTTTTTGGGCCTTCCAATGAAGTGGTATTGGGTAATTTGTTTTTTAAAAGGATTTTCTAATGTTTTTTATATCGGGTCTATACATTCATTTATTTCAGAGATTATTTTTGGTAAATTTGACATTTCACCTCAATTAATGATACAAGTGCTTATTGTTGGTCTGAATGGCCTGAAGGCCTTCATTTTATTATTATTTTTGATAATCCACCTTTCAAGGGGTGTGGTGGAACCCTTAAAAGTGTCGAAGGATAAGAGACAATTACATGAAGCATAAGTCTTAGAGCGAATAACCCAGCCAAGACAACTTTGAATTTCTCCTCCCTAACATATGTCATGATATCAGCACACCACCTTCGCAGGGTTGGTCAGCTAGCTGTCTTATGCAAAGCTGCACAGTGGGTAAAACACCAATGGGAAATATAAAGTCAAAATGACAATATAAGAATACTCCAATTGATTCATGTGGAAAGACATTACCTAAAATCCTTATTGTTTTTCCCTTAGTAGAGTTTGATGTTATTTTGGGTATGGATTGGATTTATATTTAATATAATGAGATTTATTATCGAGCTAATGATGTTGTTTTTTTAGAAATAGTTTCAGTTTTTTTTCACGAATGAAACCATACCATTGATAACATATCATGAAGATTATAAACATTTAAAATAAGTAAATTAAATTTAATTTAAAATATTGTTTAAAATAAAATTACTATTCAGATTAATTATGTGTTAGTGGTAAATGAATAACTTGTTGTTTTCCTGATGAGATACCTAGTGTTAAACATGTTCAATAAGTTCATTTTTCTATTAACTTAGTCAATTATTATAATCCAATTTCAAAACCCCCTTATCAAATTACTTTTGTGTAACATCTTAAATTAAAAACGAAGTTGCAGGAGTATCTTGATAAATGTTTCATTTGACATAGAACTTAACCTTGCAATTCACCTATTTTATTCATTAAATTGAATCATTTTTTAATGAGATATTGTATTTATTATAGCTCTTTGAATAACATTACTATTAAAAATAATATTCAATCTCCTTATATCATTGACTTGTTTGGTCAGATCCAGGGAGTATATAATTTTTCAAAGATTCACTTGAGATATATTTACAATCACATGAAGGTGATGGAGTATGAAATTACCTAAATAGATTTCTAAACTAGATATAGGTGTTGTGTTCTTGTAGTTTTCCCATTTGGTTTCAAAAATTCCCCTAATGTATTCATGGATATTATGAATAAAATCCTTCATGATTACATGGATAATATTGTTTTTTTATTTATGATATTTGTGGGTTTTCAAAAAGTTATGAATGATCATGAAAAAAAATTAATGATTCTCCTCCAAACACTCAATAAAATAAATTTATACTGGGAATTTAAAATGTGTGATTTTTTGTTGCAAAATATTTTATTTTATGGGAATATTTTAAATAAGGATGGCCAAACAGTTGATCCCCCCAAAAAAGTGATTCATGATTGAGAAATACCTACATATATATCATAGAATCATTTTTTATTTGATTAATAAGTTATTACAGACAGTTTGTTAAAAAAATTCATAGTTATCTAGCTTGATAAATATGTTAACATGAAAATTGGTAAAATTTATTTGAAAATTGGAATATGATTTTTGTTTTCAAGAACCAAAAAATGATTTTTTAAAGCTCTAGTCTTGGCTATGTGTTCAAATAAATGGTTATTTTTTCATCTATAGTGATTCCCCTTTGAACAAACTTGGTTGTGTTCTGATGAAATATAATAAAGTAATTCCTTATTCATCATGACAACTAAAACCTCCTGAGTAAAACTATCCCACAAGTGATCTTGAATTAGAAATTGTGGTTTTTGATTTAAAAATATACCGGTATCATTTATATGTAGAAACATTTGAAATATAACCTAACCATAAATGTTTGAACTATATAATTAAATAGAAGGAATTGAACATGAGGCAGAGAAAAAGGCTTGAATTGATGATGGATTATGATTACATAAACTGGTAACATCCAATAAAAGAAAACAATGTGGAAGATGATTTGAGTCAAAAAAATCATGCAACATTAAGCATGTTATATTTGGAACAAAACCCATTGAATAATGATTTTTTGATATTTGGATTAGATGTTATTTGTGTATGAAATTCCACTATTTTGTTTTAGTTGACTGGAAAGTCGTCTCTATCAGACATAATTAAGAAATTTCAGAAAGAAGATTTTGAGTTACATAAAAATATTGAATTGGATAATATGGTATGCTTCCTGAATTTATCTTTTAAAAAGTTTTTATTTTGAGATTTGGAAAGAGATTAGCTGTGCCTTGTGATCCCGAGCTAAAAAAAGAATTGTTAATTAAAGCTCATAATTATCCATTTTTAGTTCATCCTAGTAGTACTAAGATGTGCAGAGACCTTCATAAGTATTACTAGTTAGATGGAAATAAAAGAGATATTGAATCTTTTATACATAAATATATGAATAGTCGATAGGTTTATATATAGAGAAAAATACGAAAGGGGATGTTTAAGCATATTCAGTTCCATATTGGAAATGGGAAAATATATCCAAGGAATTTTTGGTGGGTCTACTGAATACTTCTCGAGGTTACAGTTCTATTTTAGTTATTGTTGATCGTCTAACTAAATCTGCAAATTTCCATCCTATTCGTGACACCCTTTCTCTAGATCATATATATCGAATGTACCCCATATATATTTCCAGATTTCATGGAGATCCTCCATCCATTGTATCATACTATGATCCGAGGGCCACTTCTATATTTTGGAAAGGCTTCAAAAGTAAACGGTAAAATAATTAAATTTCCAATAAACCTTTCATCCTGAATCATATGGATGATAAAAAAGAAAAATTCATACCTTGGTGGACATGTTTTGAGCATTTTCAATTGATTATAATGGAATTTGGGATCATTATCACACTTTAGTTTAGTTTTCTTACAATAATAGTTTTCATTCCATTATACAGATGGAACCTTTTTAATGGATTATATGGGTAGTGGTGTAGAACTCCCATATTTTGGGATAAAGTATATGAAAGGAAGTTTATGGGACAATAATTAGTAAAGGATGATCCATGTAATATGAAGATGATCCAACAACAGGTTATAACAGCTCAGATCTGGAAAAAAAATTATGTAGATAACAAGATTAACGAATAATAATTTGAGCTAGGTGATCATGTTTTCCTTAAATTCTAACCTTGGAAATATGTTATGATTTTTTTTAAGAAATATAATCTATTTTTAAAGTTAAATTTATCTTTTTAAATCCTATTGAAATTTGGAAAATATTCCTACTGAGTTTATATTCCTATGAGTTTATATTAGGTACACAATATTTTATTCATGTTCTGTTTTTGAGAATGTATGTGCTAGATATATCTCATGTTTTGATTCCAAAGGTAGTTCCATAGGTAGATATCCTCTCTTATGAAAAAACCGTATTTAGATTCTTGATTATAGAGATAAATTATTTCTAAATTATTTAATCTACTAGGTTATGTTTTTTCAGAGAAACCCCATGGTTGAAGAAGAAACAAGTGAATCTGAAGATGCTATGAGGGAAAAGTATCCTCACGTATTTAATATGTGAATAAATATTTTGAGGATTCAAATTCTAGAAGGTGGGGTGAATATAGAAATTTAGGTAATTACATGTCAGGACCCCCTCCCAAAAATGTGTACCCCTCTGGGGCCGGAAATGTGAGAAGGGAGATAATGACCCTTGAGTCCCGCCTCCAGTAGGCCCCATGTTGGCGACTAGCATCGAGGGTATAGTAAACACACAAATGGGAGGCATTACTCTCTAAGAGAACACATTAAAAAGATAGAGATAAGATATAAACCAACCAAAATCCAACTCATAACTAAAGTATAAAAGAAAAACCAAGTGAATACATAATGTCATGAAAAAGTAATACAACTCAAAGGGGAAAAATGCAAGTACCAAAATGAAAGAAAAACCATCAGCGATCACAATCCCAAACAAATCTTGCAGCCACAAGATAGTATTAACAGGAATGATCTCCAACCTACTCCAAGTTTTCTGAAAAACAGTATATATATACGTAGGGTGAGTATTACAGTATACTCAATAGGATCCTCCCCAAAGCCACTCGTGAAAAAGTAAAGAAATAATGCTAAGAACAGTGAATAATAGTGAAACTAACTAATCACCTAAACAGGTATTCTATATTACCAACCTCAGTATGGCTACTCTCACCATGTAATGCATACTAGAATATATCATATAACAAAGAATATCCAGGGTACCCCACTACTACTGCCCCACTGGTTTTCCACATTTCCCCAACGACATACGCCCTGTGCATCTCTCTCCAAAGGTTTTCCCATATAAACATGGGCTAAGCTCCACAATCTGGACCACATGCATCACAAATGCTTTCCCGCAAACACTTGGGATAATAACCACAATATCCTCACAACCAAAAGTAACCAAGTAGTATTTGGTTTCCACCATAGCTCGCATAACGTCTATCATACATCGGGTATTATACCTCAAGCCATTACATCCCATACACCGAGTAAGGATCCTCAATCTGTCACAGCCCATAGACGTTACACCTATAGTACTCCATAGGATAGTATATCTAGAATATATATGTGTGAAATAACCACAATCCATTATACCCTTCTACACACATATACGGGGAAACTAACCGATGTGCCAATGGCACTGGTATCTACCAAGAGAAGAGAGCGGGGCTAATGGGGGTAGTAAGCCATTCAACCTCCCATCAGATTGTTGGGCAAAACACCCACCCAGGGATCAGAATCCCTCGGCTGTCAGTTTCCCTTGCTGACAGGGTGGTGTAGCGTATAAAAACACAAAAATTACATAATATATATAACTCAAAACCACACTATCGGCATAACCTAGTCTTGGTCTCAGCTGCAGATAACATATCCCGAACTTCGGGATACTATTTCTAAGACTAGGTATCTTATAAGCACAAAACCAATTAAAGAGCTTCATTAGGTTACCTCATTCCCTTTTTAATCAATTCCACTTTATGTTAATTAATTCTTTTCACATTAATTAACTATGAACACAACCACATTAAACTTCATTGGAATCACATTCCAAATCAACTGTCCCTTCCAAAGTTCTCAACCTCATCATTAAGGTTCAAAAAACTCCAGCCCCCTGGGTTAACATCATTTATTCAACTATTAATTATAGAATTACTTTCCCATATTCCCAGGCATTCTAGAAAAGAAACCTAGGCTACTAAACAATTGGGGGCTCAACATGGTGAGTAGATATACTACCCATCGATTCTTTGCCGCATATAGAAAGATTGTAGACCCATTATCCCTTGAGAGTCTAAACCCTGAAAGCACGTGGCATACCCCACATGTCTTTTCCCCTTTCGGAAGAATGGTAAGCAAAATCAGCTGCCCTGAGCATTGGGGAATGTAAATCAGTTAAACAACCAATCAAACCACCAACCATCCAACCATATCATCCATCCCATACCATTATCCCTAGTGTCCTCCCCGACACCCACATGCATAAACTGATGCATATTTCCACTCTAGGAACCATCTACTGCCACAACCACATGGCATCCCTACCTCCACATATCACAACACCCCTACGGGGTCACATCACATCACAACCAGCAGGGAAACAAACAAACACCACATCAATTGGGAACTTAGCCCTATTTCACAATAAGAGGGTAACTCAGAACCCTTCAGGGAATTCAATCAATCAATTTCATTAATCCATATTGAATTAACAAATTAGATTCATTGGTTCCAACATCATGAACCAAATCAGTAAGCTATCAAAATGATTAAACATGCTTACTATGTCAATTTAATCAACATCAAAATTACAACAAGAAAAAGATTATTTTTCACACCTCTTTATATTTAGCCAATTAATTATCAATTAATTCTGGATTTACGTTCTTTATCAATTTCATGAATAACAACATTCTAACAAGAAAGGCATAAATATCACACTATCTATGAAAAACATGAGGCAAAAACATACATTCGATGCAATTTCTTAATTAATATCAAATATTTAATTAGGTTAATTTCCTTGTGATCCAAAGGGATAAATCATGAAAACTCTATGATTTATCATAACAATTAGAGAAGCCATGAATCCCCTATCTCAGCGGTTTTCGAGGAAAAACACAACCGTCAAATAACGTCCAATGGACCTGGTCGATTCTCCACGAATCCTCATTATATCTCCTCTCCTAACACAACCAAGACCAAATATCATCATAAACAACATCTACACACTTAGATCGAACCATAATGGGCGTAGATCTAGGATCTCAAGAGAAGAGGAGTAGATCTAAGTATGATCTAAGAAACCAAGAAAAATAATCATAGAACATGAGAAACCGGCAACAATTCATGAAGAGAATCCTCCAGATCGCCTCCAAAACACTTGGGAGAGGTTCTTCTACCTCCAATGAATGGTAATCTCAATTTATGACTGATTAGGGGCTTAAACGGGGTGATTAAAGGAAAAACAAGTTAGTTCCACAATTTTAGGATCTAACATTAAATGCCTGTACGGTTAGTCCGCATGGTTTAACAAACCGTATGCTAACCATGCGTTAGCATCTGCCTTACCAAACACTCCTCACAAGGTTAGTCGGCACGGTTAGACAAATCCTATGCTAACCAATCATTAGCCACTTCCTCCAACTCCCACCTTACACAGTTTGGCTGGACGGTTTGGGCAAACCGTGCGCCAACCATGCGAATACTATTCCCCTTTAGCTTTCTTAAAAGTCCACCCAAACGCACCCCCCAAGTCACCTTGACCTCTCAGAACACCTCTAACAACCCATTTACACAAAGGAATGGATCAGAGAGGTCCGGGCCATTACATCTGATACCTCTCAAAACATTCTCATCCTCAAGAATCCAAAACCCACCTAAAGAGAAAACGAAACAGGATCTGAACAACCAACCAACGAGGTACCTCTCAAAAGACGAAAGCCACCAAAGTAACAAAGGATGCCATTTCATAAACATGAAAGTTCCACAACCACATAAGTTTCAAAGATACACGAAAATGTTAAACATCAAACAACTCTAGGTACTGAGAGCATATCTGTGACTCACGTTCCCAATTACTCTCTTCCAAGCCACCGTGTCACCACAAGACATGAACTAAAGGGATGGATCACCCGCGCAATAACATCTCCTTGCGGTCTTGGATCTCCATAGGTCACTCCCCAAAGGTGGAATCATCATCAACATCGATCTCTCCCCAATCGATGATGTGGGAGTCATCATGAAGATAACGACGTAGCTATGATACATGGAAAACGTCATGTATCCAACTCATCTGAGGGAGAAGTTCTACTCGATACGCCACTTCTCCAACGCGAGCTAACACCTCGAAAAACCCAAGGAAGCTGGGAGATAGCTTACTCCCATGACCAAACCTTCACTACCCACGATGGGGAGTCACCTTCGGAAACACATGATCCCTAATTTTAAACTCTATGGGTCTCATTCTCTAATTGGCATATGATTTCTGACAATCTTGTGCAGCCTTCATCCTCTCGCGAATCGCCTGAACCATCTCTGTTGTATTCTGCACTAGTTCTGGTCCGAGAATTTCTGACTCTCTGACACAAGTCCTGCACAACGGAGAATGGAAAGGTCTGCCTTAAAAGGCTTCAAACGGTTCCATACCGACGGTGGAGTGAAGACTATTATTGTAAGCGAACTCAAAAAAGGGCAAATGCCTCATCGATGAACCTCCAAAATCAAGAACAGCAGAGTGTAACATGTCTTCAAGAGTTGGAAGGTTCGCTCTGTCTGACCATCCGTTTGAGGGTGAAAAGCAGTGCTAAGGCATAACTGAGAACCAAGAGCATGCTGGAGACCTCTCCCTACCCTTGTGGTAAAACAAGGATCTCGATCCAAAATGATCATCCAAGGGACTTTGTGAATTCTCACCACCTCCTCCAGATACTTCCTTGAAAAAACTTCCACTGAGCTTGACTACTTGATTGCTATAAATTTGGATGATTTCTTTAAATGTTCCACTACCACCCAAATAGCATCATGTCCTCCTGGATCTTGAGGTAAACATGTGACAAAGTCCATTGAGATGTCCTCCCACTTCCACTAAGGAATATCCAATGGATGAAGAAGACCACCTGGGACACGGTGTTCGGCCTTCACCTTCCAGAAGACTAAACATCGAGACACAAACTCTGCAACTGCATGTTTCAGCCCAGGACACCAAAACTGACTCCACAAGGATCCGTACATCTTTGTCACACCAGGATGTACCACTAAAGGTGAACTATGTAACTCTCTGAGAACCATCTCGCATATAACCATGGGAACAAAAATACTTCCATGATGTAACACTCGGTGTTGTTCATCCTCTGACCAAACATCAAGGGCCTCACCACAAAGAGCTTGGTCTCTATAAACCTCCACCTCTAGATCCACCAACTGGGACTCTTCCACCTTTTGAATCAGGGATGACTACATTGTCATCTAAAAAAGACATCCTCTTCTTCTGGATTCTTCCATATCAAGATGCAAGGCTGAAAATTATTCCATTACTCTCTAGGAATCACCATATTCACGCAAATCATCACTACGTGACTTTCATATCAGCACATCGGCTACAACATTTCCTTTTCTAGGAGTATACAATATTTCAAAGTCGTATTCCTGTAAGAACTCCATCCACAGACGCTACCGCAAGTTCAAGTCATGCTGGGAGAAAACATACCTCAAACACTTATGATCAGTGAAAACCACAAAGTGTTCACCAATGAGGAAATGTCTCCAAAACATTAGAGAACACACCACGGCTTCCAACTCAGGATCATGGGTGGCATAATTGCATTCATGGTAACGCAACTAGTGATGCCCATAAAAAACAACGGACCTCTGCTGCATGAGAACACATCCCAACCCCAGATGTGAAGCATCGCAGAAAACATCAAACTGAACTCCCATAGGTAGAAGACAAAGGACTAGAGCCCTTAGTAACTTCCATTTTGGATACTTGAAAGCTTCTTGAAACTAATCAGTCCATATGAAAGCATGATCTTTCCTGGTCAAAGTTGTCAGAGGAGTTACAAATCGGGAGAAATTGGCTACGAACCTCCTATAGTAGCTTGGAAGACCAAGGAAACCTTGCACCTCTGAAACTGCCTTAT
Organism: Viscum album; assembly: GCA_963277665.1. Taxonomy (NCBI): domain Eukaryota; kingdom Viridiplantae; phylum Streptophyta; class Magnoliopsida; order Santalales; family Viscaceae; genus Viscum; species Viscum album. The sequence goes on from OY728145.1 coordinate 399,592,648, forward strand.
GGGATTTCCAAGACACAACCACTTCTATCATCAATGGATCCATAGCTACTCCTTGTTGGGACACAACATGCTCTAAGAAACGGACTTCTCAAGCCCAAAACTCACACTTCTACAACTTCCCAAACAACTGATGTTGGTGAAGAACTCCCAAAACGGATAGATGATACTCTTCATGCTCCTCTTAAGATGTGGAGTACACAGGGATTTCATCAATTAAAACAACCACAAACTTGTCTAGGAACACATGGAACATAGCATTCGTCAATCCCATGAATACAGCTGGAGCATTTGTCACGCTGAACGGCATTACAATGAACTCGTAATGGCCATGATGAAAATAGAATGTAGCCTTCGGAATATCCTCATCCTTCACATGCATTTGATGATATCCTAACTGAAAGTTGATCATTGAGAACCAACTTGCACCTTTCAGTTGATCGAATAAATCATCAATCCGCAGAAGAGGATAGTGGTTCTTTATTTTCACTTTGTTTATGCAACGATAATCGACACACAACCGCAAACTTCCGTTGGCCTTCTTCATGAACAGAACCAGTGCACCCCACGGTGACACAATTGGAAGAACAATACCACACTACAACAAACCATCACGTTGTATACGTAGCTCTCGTAACTCAAAAGGGGCTATCCTATAAGGATGCATAGGTATAGGAGACGCTACTAGTTGTAGGTCGATCAGAAACTTGATCTATCTTCAAGGGGGTAATGCTACAAACTCTTCTGGAAAGACATATGGGTACTCCTCCACGAACCTAGGAAACGCCAACTGCTGAACCTCTAAAGAAACCATCATCAACTCATCCATCAAGGATGATAACGATGGAATGCGCCTATGACCCATCTGAGGGTCTTGTTCACCAACAAACACCACTTTCTCTCCACCTGCATCATTGAAAATGACCTTCTTCCTATATCAATCCACAAAATACTGCACTGAATACCACCAATCCATGCCGAGGATTACAACATATGCTTGTATTCGTAATCATAGAAAATCTCCCCAAGAGCATTGTTTCCCCAATCCTAGCTCATAGTCTCTACAATCTTCAAACAAGTTAGCTCGACCACCAACTGGCATAGTCAACGCCAAGGGCACTGGAAGCCTCTCTACCTAGAGTCCCAAAGCATGGACAAGGGTAGGTGATATGAATGACTGTGTCATGCCTGAATCAAACAATGCATACACCAGGGTAGAAAACAAGCAAAGGGTACCTCGAATGACATCTGGCTCGCCTGGATCTAGAAACACTATAGCATGAAGCTGAGTACGACCTCTTCCACGGCCTCTCTGACCCTAATGATGACCACCACTATGGCCGCACTCTGCTCTCTGAGGACGGGGAGCATCATAGGGTTGTCCTCTGCCTACCCCATCTAACCTCTGCTGATCGAAATCTGGTGCAACCTACAATTGATGCCTCGGCTGGAAATGACTCAATGGAGGAACCTGGAGCAGAGCGCTCGAGGGTCGATGACTGCTCTGAAAGTCGGGAACTCCCACTGCTGATGACCACGACCACCACAAGAAAAACAACCTCCTGATCCCTTGTTATATTCCTGAGAGTTGATGCCTCTGGAGAAATGAGATGGGAAGGGCTGGGACCCACCCCCAGGTGAACAGAAACTCTTCTACCAGGAAAACCGGGAACCCCGGACCACAACTCTGCTTCGTGAGGAATCCTGACGATTCCCCTCTCGTGACGATCCGGCCCTGGCCAAAGTCCTCTCAACAACCTCTACCCTCTCCAGCACCTCAAGATATGTCTTCAGCCTAAATGGGGTGACATGGCATTGGATCTATGGATACAAGGCCTCCTCGAAATGCCTCGCCCTGGCCTCCTCATCTGGAAGTAGGTCTGAAGCATATCATAGAAGTTTCCGGAAACGGATTCCAAACTCTCAAACACTGGACCTCCCCTATCGAAGGGTCAGAAGCTCTTGGTGACTAGATTGCTTTGCAATCGAGGAAAGGAACTCAACTATGAACTTGTCTCGGAACTCCTCACATGAGATTGATGACTCCTCACGATCCCTGAGGAACAACAACCACACCTGCCTTGCTGCTCCATGCACCATAGTCACAACCATGGACACCCAGTGCTCCTTCCATGTACGGATTGAACTGGAGCCTATCTCGACCTCCTCTAGCCAGTCTTTCGTGACTGCATCTGAAACGGATCCCTCATACTTCTGCAGACTCTGGCGTTGAAACTCTTGGAGTGTCTTCCTTCAAGTGTTGTCGTCGTCAACCTCTACCCTATGGCGACCTGCTAGAACAGCCTGCTGAACATCTTCTACGCAAACCCGACGAGGATGAAGACCTAGAGCCATACCTGAAAAATAAATTACAATTAGGGCTCATAATCCTGTAATATGGACGACTCACAATTAATTAATTAATTAATTAATTTTTCCATTAGTTTTAGGTTAACCTATCCAAAGGTCTAGCCATTAAAACACAGGTACAAAGAAGAATGATGCATGATCCTTTACTAGGTATCTACCCTACAACTAGTATCACCATATTTAGTAGTCATTGTAAACATAACGGTCCGTACATCAGATCATAGGGGGCCCTAAACGCCTATGTCTCAGTCAGTCTCTAGTGTTACCCCAATTGCTAAATATGAATGTAATTGTTGCCCTACCAACCCATACAACCTCACCTATGCCTAACTCTAATCATTATCCTATCCCTCAACCAGATCTTTGATACCACTCTGTCATGACCCCCTCCCCAAAACGTTTACCCCTCCTTGGCCGACAATGTGAGAAGGGAGATAATGACCCCTGACTCCTGCCTCCAGTAGTCCTAGGGTTGGAGACTAGCAATGAGGGTATAGTAAACACAAAAATGGGAGGTATTACCCTCTAAGATAACACATGCAGAAGAGAGAGATAAGATAGACACCAACCAACTCCAACTCAGAGCTAAAGTATAAAAGAAAACCCAAGTGCATATGTATTGTCATGAAAAAGTAATACAACTGTAGGAAAAAACTACAAGTACCCAAAAGAATGAAAAACCGTCAGTGATCACAGGCCCGAATAGCTTTTGCAACCACACGCTAGTAGTAACCAGCCAGATCTCCAACCGGATCCAAGTAACCCAAAAACATTTTATATATACGTAGGGTGAGTATAACAGTATACTCAATAGGATCCTCCTTGAAGACTCTCATGAAAAAGTAAAGAAAGCATGCTAAGCACAGTGAATAAGAGTGAAAATAACTCGTCACCTAAACATGTATACTATATTCTCAACCTCACCATGGCTACTCTCACCATGTAAAGAATACAAGAATATATCATATAACAAAGAATATCAACGGTGCCCCACTACCACTTCCCCACTGGTTTTCCACTTTTCTCCAACGACATATGTCATGTGCATCTCTCTCCAAAGGATTTCCCGTATAAACATGGGCTAAGCTCCACAATATACACCACGTGCATCACAAAGGCTTGCCCGTAGACACCTAGGCTAAGCACAACACCATCTTTACAACCAAAAGTAACCAAGTAGTTTCTGGGAGCCACCATATCTTGCATAATGTGTATCATATGTCAGGTATTATACCTCATTCCTTTACAGCCCACACACCGAGTAAGGATCTTCCAATCGTCACAGCCCATACACGTTACAGTTATAGTTGTCCATAAGACACTATATCTTGAAAATATGTGTGTGAAATTACCACAAGCCATTATAGCCCTCTACACACATATATGGGGAAACAAACCATTGTTCCAATGGCACTAGTATCTACCAAGAGAAGAGAGCGAGGCTAAATGGGTAGTCTGCCATTCAACCTCCCATCAGAATGTTAGGGAAAACACCCCCCAGGGCTCAGAATCCTTAGGGTGTTAGTTTCCCCTATCGACATGGTGGATTAGCGTATAGAAACACAAAAAGTACAGAATATATATAACTCACAAGCACACTATGGGCATAACATAGTCTTTGTCTCAGTTGCAGGTAACGTCTCTCGAACTCCGGGATGCTATTTCTAAGCCTATGTATCCTATAAGAACACAACCAATTAAATAACTTCATTAGGTTACTTAATTCCCTTTTTCATCAGTTCCACTTTATGTTAATTAATTCTTTGCACATTAATTAATCATGAACACAACCACATTAAACTTCAATGGAATCACATTCAAAATCAATCGTCCCTTCAAAAGTTATCAACCTCATCATTAAGGGTCAACAAACTCCAACCCCATGTGTTAGAATCATTTATTCAAATATTCATTACAGAATTACTTTCCCATATTCCCATGCATTCTAGAAAAGCAACCTATGCTACTAAACACAAGGGGGATCAACACAGTGAGTAGATATACTACCCGTCGAGTCTTTGATTCCTATAGTAAGAGCATAGACCCATTCTCCCTCGAGAGGCTAAACACGGAAAGCAAGTATCATACCCCACGTGTCTTCGCCCCTTTTGGATGAAGGGAAAGAAAAACCAGGTGCCTTGAGCAGTGGAGAAATTAAAGTAGGTAAAAAACAAATCAAGCATCCAACCATCCCACCATCTCATCCATTCCATACCATTATCCCTGGAGCCCTCCCCAACACCCAAATGCATAAACCGATGCATCTTGCTACCTTAGGCGCCATCTACAGCCACAACCATAAGGCCTCCCTGCCACCACATATCAAAACACCCCTCTGGGGTCACATCACATCACAAGAAGCAGGAAAAAAACAAACACCACATCAATTAGGCTCTTAGCCCTATTTCTCAATAAGAGGCTAACATAGAACCCTTCCGGGAATTCATCAATCAGGTTCTTCAATCCATCTTGAATTAAAAAATTTGATTCACTGGTTCCAACATCATGAACCAAATCAGTAAGCTATCAAAACGATTAAACATGATTAATAATCCAATTTAATCTACATTAAAATTACAACAAGAACCATATTCTTTTTCAAGCCTCTTTATATTTAGCCAATTAATTATAAATTAATTCCGGCATTATGTTCTTTATCAATTTCATCAAGAACAACATGCTAACAAGCTAGGAATAGATATCACACTATCTATCAAAAACATGAGGCAACAATATACATTCGATGCAATTTCATAATCTAGTTCAAATATTTAATTAGGTTAATTTCCTTATGATCCAAAGGGATAAATCATTCTAACTCTACGATTTCTCATAAAAATTAGAGAAACCATAAATCCCATACCTCAACGGTTTTTGTGGAAAACCCCAACGGACAATGAACGTCCATGGGATTGGGTCTATTCTCCATGTATCCTCCTTAGATATCCTCTCCTAACACAACCAAGAACAACTCCCATCATAAACAACATCCACACACTTAGATCTACCCATAACGGGCGTAGATCTAAGATCCCGAGAGAAGAGGAGGAGTAGATCTACGTAGATCTATGAAACCAAGAAACATGATCACATACCTCGAGAAACCGGCTTCGATTCATGAAGAGAAGCCTCCAGATCACCTTCAAAATTCTTGGGAGAGGTTCTTCTACCTCTAAGGAAAGGTAATCCCATGTTATGCCTGGTTAGGGGCTTAAACAGGGTGATTAAAGGAAAAACGAGTAAGATCCACAATTTTAGGATCTATATTTAAGTTCCCTGCAAGGTTAGTCCGCACGTTTTAGCAAATCGTGCGCTAACCGTGCATTAGCTTCTGCCTCAGCAAACACTCCTCGCACAGTTAGTTCGAATGGTTAGACAAACTGTGCACTAACCGTGCATTAGCTACTACCTCCAACACCCACCTTGCATGGTTTGGCTGCACGGTTTGGGCAAACCATTCTCCAATCGTTCGAAATATATTCCCCTTTAGATTTCTTAATAGTCCACCCAAACACACCCCCAAGTCCCCTTGACCTCTCGGAATACCTCTAGCACCCCATTTCCACAAAGGAATGGATCTGAGAGGTCTGAGCCATTACGTTATAAAATATATTTCATACATTATAGAATTAAATATTTTTATTCATTATTAATTTATAATGAAATAAATGAAATTTATAGAAATTATTGAATTTATAAATGATAAATTAGTAACTTGTCCTTAGGAATAGTAACTTGACCATTTGGAGTTGTAATTTTTCCAATATAGTAGTAACATCGCCTCTGAAAATATAAATAAATTTTATGTATCTTAAAAGTGAAAATAAGATATATTTATATCATGAAATATGTGAAATAATGTTTTGAAAGAGATAAATTATGTGTTTCTATTATTGTGAAATAGAAATATTTATTTATAATTTAATAATTAATTTAATATTTTTTACAAAAAAATCACAAATATATTAAAATTGTAATATTTTACTGTCTTAGGATTATAATTTTATTATGAGTTATCTATTAAATTTTAATGGGGTTATGAATAAAAGTATAGTCTCAAAATTAGTATTTTTCCAATAAATATTGATTTTAATTAAAAATTAATGTTCTAATATTTAAAAAAAAAATTAAAAAAATGTTCATTTTTGAATTATAAACATACAAAAATGGTTAGTGTGATTTTTTGGGATCTTCCTAAAATTGTTGAAGTTTTGGTGAAGAGTAAAACACAATAATTTTCAATAAATAATAAATACATGACTTATTGAGTCATGGATGTTGTATGGATGATGTTATCCAAAATATCAAAAAATCCTATAATATTTTAATATATTTAGTCATAATTCTAAATCTAATAATAGACTTCAACCAAAATAATAATGTAATGAATATAACAATGGGAAAACACTCTTCATCTCTACAATAAATACTACCCCCACATTCTATTTGCCTCACAAAACAAATCCTTGTATATTGTTCAATTTCTTCCCAATTAAATTTGGAATCCTATAATCCATGTACAGGAACTTGTGGTCTCAACAAAAGGCAAAAACCAAGGGCCTTAAATAGGTTCTCAAGGTGGAGAAATCAAGTGGTAAAATTGTCATTTTTTAATATTATATTCTTTTCAATTTTATTCTATTTTTATTCTCTCCTTTCCCACCCTTATCCAAATGGCATTAAAACATCTAGTATCATACATATAAAGTGTTTTTTCATAAGGTTGTAAAAATTAATCATCAAATTACTTCACTTCTCTATTTTATTCTAAAAATAAAAACATTATTTATTATTTTTCAATTATTGAGAAAGGTGTAGGTTGAGACTCTTTAATTAGAAAAAGGAAAAGATTATAACCATAAATATTAAGGAAAAAGAAAGTAAAAACCCAAATAAAAACTAATTACCTATCATTTTCAACAATCATTCACTTAGACTCTTTAACTATTCTCGTATTACATTCCAGTCTGTCCTTCAATGACATCTCCCCCAACCTATCACTCTCCCCTAACTTGAGGGAAAATATTGAAGGCTTTTATAAAGATTCACAACATCAAATATATCATAATTATATCTATCCTCTTGTTGTTCCGTACATTTTAAATAGAAGGGACTCTTGTCACTATAGTGCTCTGTCATCCCCTCTACCTTTATTGCTTTAGTAGGTCCCAAAATCTCCTAATGATTTTTCTCATCAAGAGAGATAAGAATTGAATCTTGTATCTCAATGGAACCATCAATATTGTGATCATGGAAAGATGTAGTGCTACATATAAACAATTTCTTAACCACCATAAGAGTTAAAACCAAATACTTTATCTTCTTATAGGAGAAAAGTTGAAATCTGTTGTCATCCACAATAGGCATTGAATAACCATGGAATGTTTTAGAAATGATAAGAGAGGTAGACACTAAACTTATCCTACATTTCTATTCCCTAATGTAGCCATCCATTCCTATGAGAGAAAATCAACCACATTTAGTCATACTCCAATTAATTTTTCAGCCATTAATACATCATATTGGACTGGCAGTTTAGGAGTTGACCAAGATTGAGATTACTGTAATACAACACATTTGACTTTGTTATCCGAATCAGCCATGTAAGCCTTCACCTCTTAGGAAAATATTTCATCCCATGACTCTATATTATTTCAGAGGTGGAGAAATGAAAATTAGGTCATTCACATGGGTGGTCACCCTTCTTATTAACTATTGGTTTCACTACATCCTCAAGAATGACATCCTTTGCCTTTTTATTTTGCTTGACATTGTCAACAACAATGTACAGTTTATCATCACTTATACATAGGTCTTGGCTATACTCATGCTACTGAAACTGATGAAAAGAATCATATTTCTAAGAAAAATCACTTTTTCTCTTCATGAGATAAGTACTCATGTCACTTCCTTGCAAAACACATAAGCTACAAACTACGGAGTTCCTACAAGTAGATGCTTCTTGAATAATTACATATCATTCTTTGTAGAACCTACAAATCATTCCATAAATTATCTTCAGATAAATAATATCATTATTAGGTTCAAGAATTAATTTTCATAAATAGTTGATCCCAGTTCAACCTCAATTGTGAACCTGGAAAATTGAAAAAACTGAGCCACCTTTGTTTCCTGGTCAATTTTACCTACATCATGGACGATGTGTTTTAATTTTCCATTACCTCCTTAAATTATAGTCTTAAAACCATTATTGTTGTTAAATTAGATTTTATTATTCTTATTATATTTTATATTTTGTTATGAAACCAGTTTTATATATAATATAATTAATAAAATAAAAGAGGATCGTAATGGTAAAAATTTACGAACATAAAGTAACATTAAAAACATTTTTTATGTAATGATTGATCCTCATAAAATATATCCATAATGATATATATGATAATTTAATATAATTTATGTTCATTAATAACATTTAATTTCATTTATAGACAATTATTCCCATTTTACGTAATTTTCTATACATGTATACAAGTAAACCAATCATGAAAACCCTTGAAACGAACACTCCCTAACATTAACTTTGTATCTTCTAACTCATCAAAAGGAAATAAATAGAAAAAAATTATAATAAAACAAATATATATAGAAAAATTTCAAGATTTATTAATTAATTTACTTCACATGATTATCCGATATATTTAGTTCATGTGAAGAAAACTTTCATACAAAAGATAAGGGATTCTCACTGAACCCCCATTTTGTCATCAAGTTGTTCATTCACTCTCTTTACCCTAATGTATTTATTATTTATTTTTATATAAATATTATAAATTATGTTTTTATGTTCCAATAATATTTTCCTAGATCATTTTATCCATGTGTTTCGGGGATATACATATTTTTAAAATGATTTGTTCGCCATTCTTCCCAACAAACAAGCACGATTAAAGGGAACTTCCTAGTTTCATTTAAATATTCATTTGCACTCCATAATTAATTATAAGAAGTAATTATTTTTATAAAATAAATAATTTTAACATGATAAACAATCTTGGTTAAATTTTTGTGTTTTTCATCTATTTGAAATGAAAATAAAATTTGAACCAACCATATAAACCATAAAAATATTGCACCAGAAATAATTGAAATAAATAAATATTATTAACTAATATGTATAATTTTGCTATAAAAAGACCATATATGGTTACATATATAAATAATTTTTTTTAATATATTAATAAAACTCTTTAAATCATTATATATGATGTTTCAACACATTTACGTAAGACAATACCGAGGTACGTTCCATTTTATTTAAAAATTATCTTTTAAATTTAAATTTTTATAAAATTAAACATGAATGTTTTTTTTGATAAAATTATTTATTTTTATTTATTATATTATTGTTCTTGGGAGTTTTTGTTGGTTATGGGTGTGATATACACCTCCTTCCACTACAATAGGTATGTTTTTATTGGAGGTTGATCGTATGGTTACACCAAGTGTGATTGTGATTGGTACGCAATAAAGTAGTAATAAGGATAATATCATAAGGTAGTGGTGAGGGTTACACTATAAGGTTTCAATGAGGGATAAAAATTTTATAATATCTTTTAGGGTTATAAAATTATGTATTGAAGTCGTCATGATACCTTTATTGTTTTATTTATGTGTTCTATGTTTTATGGAAATCTTCTATTTTCACAACGTAAGTATATGATACATTGTGTGTGAGAAGTATTTATTTGTGAAAATAATTTCATATGTTTATAATTATTCATGTACTAATGGTTTATTTACATTTTTTTTATGTTCTATACTAATATTATGTGCTCATATAATGATTAAAAATGTTTTTTCACAGGATTTGAAGATGTGTAAGTGAAAAGAAGAAGCCAAGTTAAATTTTGTGACGTTTTTTCAGGAATAGATTTCATGTTTTAGTAAAAACATTTTTATTATGTAATAAATTGATACATTTTTAGTATATAAAATTTATTATGATTGTGGTTTTATATATATGAATTATGTATCAATTATTAAATATTATAAAAAAAATATCTTTAGGAATGTAAGAATGTGAATTTTAGAAGAATTTACTCTATTATGTAATGTTTAGTATTGTGTCCTTATAGGCATCCTCAAACATATGGGGATGTGTTCATGATAACATGTAACTGAAAGAATTAACTAATGGTCATGTTGCACTTGTTTCACGATATTATAGTTATAATACCAAAAATATTCCACATATGAAATTTTTGCAACAGTTTATTTATAATTATTAATTAAAACCATCTATTCGGGTGATAACTATTTCTTTTTTAATGTATGTTTCTATTTTTTATTTATGGTGCTTAGAAATTGATCATTGATATATAATCTCAAGAATATCAATTATTTCATTTGTATAAATTTTAATAATTATATATACAATTATAAAAATTAATATTAATAGATGATGAAAAATGAATTATTTCACATCATTGGAATGGTAGTTTGTATGTATACACGAGTGATATTTTTCATATTCTAATTGGAGGGAATGAATGAAATGTAAATAATATGTAAATTTATAGAATAATTATTATATCATAAATATCATATATATATATATATATAATTACACACAAAAATTAAATACAGTATAATTACAAAAAAGACTCATTGGAATGGAAAATAAATCATATCACCACATAGAGGTTTTAGGACACACGTATGCATGAGAAATACATTCACATCACATTTTAGGATGATTAGTTGGTTAAAATTCATACCATAACATTGATAAAATATTTTTATATTTATGGTACTTCACTAATTATGTTTCTATCTATGCAATATGATTATATAATTTGAAAGAATAATTAAAATTTATATAGTTCGATTATGATTTTTAAATATTCATTGATAGGTATCCATTTTTGTATGAATTAAATCACAAAACATTATTGTTAATAGATTATTAGGGGTTCTTAGATTATGGAAACAAATCTAGGATGTTTATTGAGTATAGATTAGTCAATATAGAAGGCTCCTTTTTAAAAAATATTAAATGGGAATAATAGCACATTTATAAGTGATGGGAGGGAAATACAATAAAATTAATTTTAAATTTTCATTAATATAATATCACTTCGATGAGAAGGCGGAAAAATATCAATGAATTAAATATAATATAAAAATGCTGAAATATCTTCACAAAGTAATTATTATACAATTGTATGTCACATTCCTATAATTATCTCTAATTCCCCCCCCCCCCACCGTGCACTATAGTAAGCCCTCTATATCCTTAAATGTGTTACAAAAATTAAAAGTTTTTCTTTTCATTATGATAAAAAATTAAATTAAAACTCAAAAAATATATTATTTATTCTGATTCAAAATATCGATTCGATTTAACCAAATTTGTGTTCTACAAGTGGTTGAATATAATTTTCAATAAGTGTACAAAATGTAAGAATAAATCATATTTAGAAGAATTCATTTTTAATCAAAAAATTAAATTTACATATATTAAATGACTCAAAAAAATTAAAAACTGAGCGTTAAAATATTTTTTTTGAAATATATAATCTATAAATTTCATTAAACCATTAATCATTAGATACTAATTTAATTTATTATGATAAAAGAATTTCTTGTCTAAAAAAATGTTTTAGAAAAATCTGTGTCTAAGCCCAAAACAATTGATACCCAAATAATTTATCATGTATATTTCAATGTTATTAAATATATCATATAAATAACGTTAGATTTACATTAAAAAATAGAAAATTAGAAGAATATTAGTACATTTAATTTACTTCATTTTTTGAATAAATGATAGTTTTTAAACAATCACTAATATCCGTATTTTCAAAAACATTATTCTTTTTAGAAAAATTAAAAAAATCATCATAATATAATTTTGAAATGATTTTTATCGTAATAGTTCCATCAATATATTTTCTAAAAAATGATATAAATTAATTATAAATTTTACATGCTAAATTCAATAATACCCATTTTTGATGAAAATATATTTTTTCAGTATAAAATGACATTAAAAAAAGTTGATTACTTATTTATTATGAATTAATAAATAAAATTTAATTATTTACAATAGTATACATAATTTTTATAATTATATTATTACTATTCATCCCTTCCAATTTCCCTTTAAGGTTATAAATAATTTTTATATCATAGTTCATTTGAACATGGGGATTATTATAAAGAAATATAACAAATAAAACACATTTAATTCAAATTAAATATACATAAATTCATGGAGTGTTATATTATAATTTTAGTGGGAGGATGGGAGATATCATTTTTCATTTGGTGATGCACATAAGGGATGGTCAGAGAATATGAATCAATATGAGTTCTTCTGTGAAAAATTATTTGTTCCATTAGTGATGTGAGAGGGATTTCTGTGTGATTTTTATTAGACTCCACTATTATTGAACCATAAAAAATTTAAATTTTTATTCTCTGAGAATTCAATATTTTTGTTAAAGTATGAAAAATTATAATGGTTTTGTTAATATCTTTATGTTTGTCATGTTCGGGGAAATATTCGATCATGATGTTACGACTGATATTTAAATATAATAGATATTCCATAATAGAAATTTAATTTTAGACTAATGGATTTATTTAGTATTTTTCCTTAATATTTGGTTAAACATGGCTTAATATTATTTTTGTAGATTTCTTAATAGGTTTTAGTAATTTATTCAAAATCATAGAGTAATTTTTCAAGGATATTGTTTCAAGAATTTATATAGATGAGTTAGTGTACCTTAATAAGGTTTTGAAGAAGATCATATCTAATTAAGATATATTTAAAATTATAATGTATGTTATTGTATCTCAGTTATATATTTACACGACTTTTCACCGTTAAATACATTTTTAAAGGAGAAAATGATCTAAAATATATATGCCATGATGCATACAAGTTCTATTGATTTTATGGGAAGCCATATAGAGTTTTTTAATATAGACAATAGTTTGGGGTGTACTGTTAATTGGACCATTTTTGGAGTAAGGTATAATAGAGAAATTGTTGGTGATGTGTTAATTGATAAATGTAACTTATTATCCTAAAAAATATTATACATATTGAATTATGGAGACACCATAATTTTAGAATAGTGGTAATGTGTTTTAAAATGTTTATTTTCTTCAAAAGTAGATATTTTTTAGTAGAAGAATTAGGATTTCTCTTTAGACATTCACACATTTCATGGTGCTTTTTTGAGTTTTCATGGTGCATATCAGTTTGATCTTCATCTATAGATATATTAGATATACAAAAATTAGTATTGTGTCATATGTTTTGAGATATAATTATGAGTACAATCTTGTTATTCATTATGGAAATTCTTATATTAATAAGGATGATGAATTTATAGAGTATCATATTGGGAATCAAGATTTAAAAATAATATGTTTTGAGGATACTTCATTCTCTTGGTTATATCACAGAGAGGCATGGTAGCAAGGAGGAATGTATTTTGGAGAATGGGTCAAAAATTTATAAAATTTATCTTGATTTTTTTTGTCAGGATTTCATGCAATGAAATTAAAATGGAATTTATATATATGTGGTTTATTTTGTTTTATAATTATGTAATTTTTTGGAATTCATAATGGAATGTGGAATGAATAAGAATTATCTCATAGATAATTGGGTTTTTATGATTGTCTTATTTATTTTGATTTTCTTTGATCAAAATCATTTGAGATGTATATAATATAAACACCTCAATTTACTAGGACCATTGATTTTGTGTATTTAGCTAATATAGGTGTCGAGATTGATTTTAAAAGGCTAATTAAGTTGATGAGTTAAAATTAAAGTATAATTTTATCATATATATAAATCATACCATGTTGCATTGTGATTTAACAGTGAATGTCATTTAGAATGAATTTTTTTCATTCATATGTTACAAATTAGGAGTTGCTTCATAGTATGGGTTGTGATATGTTATATTACATCATGATTCATTCTATACTGATATCATTATATTCCTTCCATAAGTGGTTTATAAATTTGTTGCATCCTGATGTTCATTTTTTGTGTCTTCAATTATTTTGGTCTACACTAAATATGAATAATAGAATAAAGTGGTTTTCTATGAAATTTGGAAGTCTTGACATTAAAAAATAAGCACAAATATTATAACATAATATCATCTAGTTTTATGAACATATAAAAAATGTTTACCAATATTTATTATAGGATAATGAGTTTTCATCATTATTTCGAAAGGGCTTATGGACAGACATCCATTTAAAATAATGTTGGGTGTCACACTATAGTTTTAAATTTCAACTTTTTAATGATAAATTGACTTAAGTTGTTATTATTTACATTATTTATCTTTAATAATATTATATATTGGGAACCATAGGGTTTTTTTGATATCCATGTACATTATTACTTTTAAATTTTATCCATTTCATTCCAAAAGGCTACATTTTCAGTATTTTTGGTATTGGGAAGGACATTTTTTTATATTTTCATTTAATGTTGTTATTATTCTAATTTATGTGTTGTTATTGTTCTATATTCATTTTTATAAAGTATATTTGTATTATATATTAATAATTATTATTTTGACATAGAAGTATAATTCATTAAATTTAATTAGGAGAAGATTTGATATTTTTTTAATTCATGATAATTAATTTATAACAATTAGAATGTTAGGGAATTAGATAATTTTTACTAGAATTATTCAAATTTTTTATTTTATTTTTGACTAATTGGTGTATGATTGTGATGTCATGTTCATTATTTGTCTATATATAAGTTTTTTTTAACTTTTTGAATAATTGAAAAATGAAAATAAATTTAGGAAAATAAGTGTTTAATTTTTCTAACTTATTTCATTATGTTATACATGAACCCATAATTTTATAAGGAGGAGATGATTGTAATCATATATTTATTTGATTTATGTTATTGTTAAATATTTTGATATTTTTGTGGCCAATATGTATGTTGTTAATGGTTTTAAAGAATAAATGTGGAAAAGTTGATTTTTTAGTGTGTTAAAGCTTCCTAGGTTTTATATATAAATATATATATATATATATATAAACATTCTAAAATATTATAATGAATTAAATACTAAATATTTAATATGGGTTGTCCCATGAAAATGGAATTTGGAATGTAATATATTGATTTATATAAAATGTTATATAGTAAATGAGATATAAATTGTTTTAATATTCATTTATGGGTGTTGGATTAAATATAGATAATTTAGTTTATGTGACCAATTACTAGTTAATGAGGAATTTTTAATGAAATAGGAATGGTAAAAAGATGTTTCGAAAATATGTGGTTTTTGAAAGAGATTTTTCTAGTTTTTGTGTTTGTCTAAAGGTGGTAGTGATTATTGTAATGTGGTAGTAATAATTAAATAATATTTTCTGATTGTAAATTTATTATTATATGAATATTATCTTCACTTTTTATTATGTTATTCTCTATAAACATTTTGTTTTTAGTCATTTTATATGGACCACCTCCCAATTTTGGTAACCATATTAATACCATAATAAGGATTTCAGTTTTAGGATTAGCCTCAATATTTAGATCATAGTAGATATGGAAGAATGAATAACCCGCCAAACTCTTTTTCAAGTAATAGTATGGATATTTGTTCATGTGGTAATGATTTTTTTTGTAGAAATGATCTGGTATATATAATATTATATATTGTATATGGTTGTCGTAGCAATTTACTGATGTTGTTTAATATTAGATGTTGTATGCATTCGGTGTTTTAATATGGTATGTGGGTAGGTTATATGGATATGGAATTGATATAAGTTCCAAGATGTATTTTGATAGTGTGTTATGGCCACTAAATCAATAGGGAAGCATGTGTGGTGTAAAATATTCATATATTTCTCTTGATTATTTTATTATTTTACATAGTTATTTATTTTTAGAGAGGGATTTGTTAAATTTGAGACAATAGCTAATTTGAAATGGATAAAAAGTTGATTCCATTTGACAGAGTCATTTTTTGGGATCTTTATTGATGGAATATATGACTGGGGGTGAATTGTTTTTCTAAATAATTAATGGAAAAACAATAAATGTTTAAAAAATATTAATTTGTAGAGAGTTCAGTGTTCTTGAGTTGAGTTTTAATAGAAAAAAATTAACAAAAACAATTATTTATAGTGGTTTAGATCATAAATATCATAATACACAACTCAATCTTTTATAATCCTCTGGGAGACTAGTACCCACTAAGAACCTCACTATTAAAGGTGTGAGATCATTGTTTATAAATATTACCTTTTAGAAAACCTGGAGTCACAAACTAGTCATGATACAAGAGACTTAACCTTGTCCGTTTACCAAACATTTGATTAGGAGATAGAAAATGGAATACTTTTATGGGTTGGAATAACCAGAGATAAGAGAGACTTGATTTTAATGCGAAAATAATAAACAAGACCTTGATAAAATTAAAAATAGAAAGAAACATTTAACATTAATAAAAAAATAAGTGGAAAATAAAAAATGATCATCATGTCAGAAATGATAATGCTTGATGACCATTGATCACTTGTACATAACAAATGTTGAATTTCAAGTCCTTCTCTGAACATATATTGATTTAAAAAGTCATAGAAGTTGGTGAAAAATTCATATAACTATAAATGTCAAATATGTATAACAGGTTGTGTTGCATGTTGTGTTGAATGATCTAAACTAGTGTTATTTTATTCATTTATGAAATATCCTCAATCATTAAAATGAAAACATATAGGATCATATTCATGACTATTATACATGTGACACTTATTAGTGCATAAAAATAGAAATATTTCAGTGGATACATTTTTTTGATAAAACCATATTAAAAAAAATAGAATTCCAAAAGATATTTATACTTCTTCATTAATTATTAATATAAAAAAATTAAAATTCCTAACAATTCAATTTTATATTATGAATATTATAAAACAATTGAAATAAAATACGATCCTATTGATTATACACACATAAAAATGTTGAAAAAATATATCATCAAAGGAATATAAAATTTAATCAAAAATTGTATAGAATGTAGTTCCATAATAATTTTTATACAATTTTACATTCATATTTCATCCTAAAATTATAAATCATATAAAAATAATAATTTCAATAAAAACAATAAAAAAAATAAAAGAAATAAAATTATAAAAATAATTATTAAATAATGGTGGATTGACCAACCCTTGGATCATAGAGTGGTGGCTCATGAATCACAACTGATAACTGAGGTCAGTGACTCATGAACAAACACTCAAAATGTCTAGTGGTGGATTAATAGAGTATATGCTACCATCACACTTACATGAGAGAAAAAAAGAAACCAACCAAAAAAAATTAATTTCGTGCTACTTGAAAAAAAGTCATCAATTGAATAAATAAAAAATATTCTACCATTTAATATCAAAAGTGAATCATGACTCGCCATTGTATTTGCGCAAGAGTAACACATGAACTACCATTTGATGTATTAAATTTTGGATCACTAAAAATCACTTCCAAACAATAGGATGATAAATAGACAAATAATGTACTAAAAATTAATAAAGAAAGAAATATCATTAAAAAATAAAAAAATCTATTGAAAAAAATATAATGAAAAAATAAAATAGAAATAAATAATATATAGAATCTGATTGAAGATGGAATAATAAGAAGATATACTATTGGAGAAAATGGAATCTTATTCTGTAGAAAAATAAATAAAAACCATGGGAAGAAAAATTCTTAATGACGATGTCCAATAATGAGTAAAATTACTCATCATTGAATTCTGGTGGTTTCTCATAACTCATCATTGGGTTCCAACGGTAACTCATGTCTAGTTATTGGTGAATTCCAATGGTGAATTGACTCACCATTGATTCCAAATGTGGATCATGACTCATCTTCAATCAACCAGAAAAACAGATACATTAAAACTGGATGAGCATCTTGAGAAAGAAGAATAATATTATAGATTTATACAAAAAGGATGATGAATGAAGAAAATCTGAGACCACATGAAATAAAATTGTTGGTTTAATGAAACATAAAATAATTATAGAAACAATAGTTGAAATGAGGAGAGTGAGAGGGTAAATAATATTAAAATAAGTAAACATGCAAAGAAGAGAGAATCAAAATATTGAGGATTATAAAAGAACCCATGAAGATTAAAATATTTTTACGAAAAGAGATATGCATGGGACATCAAAAGTGAGTGAGAAATATAAGATGAAATGTCAAATTACTCACGAAAAAAACATCTGAAGGATGATTTCATCAATGTGGGTGCCTTTGTTTTTAAAAGATAGATAAACAATAAAATCATTTCAGTAACCCACATAAAAAATGTGTTGTGGTGTGGGAGTAGTATATTAGCAAAGCCATTTTAATCCTAGGTTTAAGCTGGCTACCAAAGATCAAATCCAGATTACACTTTCACACAGTGCCTTCATCCCAGTAGGGTGTTAATACCATTCATTCCTTTATAGACATGCTCGGCTGGCCTTATACATGGGCATGCATGCCTTCAGTGAGCTCTATGAAAACTAAGATCATTAACCTCCTTTTGGAGTTCCATTACCGAGCCTTCTCATGGGGTTGACCCAATGGGTCCACTTTTTAGTTGAGGGGAAGCTATGGCTCCCCACTATGGATGGACTATATTTTTTTAATAAATAAAATTAACAAAATAATTTAATAAATTGATTTATAAATTTAATAAATATACATATAAATTATTACAATCAATAACATTAATATTTTATGAAATTTTAATAAACAAATTAATTAGTTATAAAAAATTAGAAATAAATAACCTAAAAATACAATAAATAATTTAAATCACATTAGAATTTAATAAAAGTTTAATGGAGAGTAATTTCTCAAAACAAATATATTGGTAATGTATTTTATGATAATTTAAAATTCCATAAAACTCCTCTTTTTAAAAAATACAAATCAAAAAATATATTAAATTTCTATCAAATATCTCTCCCTTTATTAAATATATCAATTAGTAAATTGAAATTACTATATAATACAGAAATTTTGTTTATTCAAAAACACTTTTCAATAAAATAGGATTTTATTATATAATTTTTAAGTAAATAGATAGTTACAGTATTCAATTATTGAAAAATTAAAAAAGGGTAAGAGTTTAAAAATAAAATTGTAAATAGTATGATATAATAATAAATTAATCAAATTTTATAGAATTATAAAAATAGAACATTTATAAAAAATATATTCTTAAATAAAGAGTTAAAACACTAGTATATTAAAAAATTGATATATTCCAGGAGAAATTAAAACATTTTTCCAACAATATATTGATAAAACAATATGATTCCAAATAATATGAATATTTTATTTTCATTAATGTTTTCAAAAACAATCTCTCATTGAGTTTAAGAATAAAATATTAAATTAGAAAAATAGATCAAAAAATTAAATTTTTTTGAACTTTTTGTTTGAAAAAATGCAAACAAATAACAATGATTTAATATATTTGAACAAAGGATTAATTAAAATATTTACACTAATAAAAATCTGATGGTTTATAAATAAGACTTAATACACCTTGATATAATTAAATCCTTTTTTGAAAAAAATTGATAATTTATTACAATCCAGTAATCCAAACAAAGTTCAACAAATAATTTTTAAAAACTAAATTAGAAATCACATAAGATATTTTGAAGAGTTTAAAAGACGTCCATAGATTATTTTTTGAAAAATTGTTTCAAATATGCTAATGAATATTATTTTTATATATGATATATGGTTCAAAAACTAATTTAGAAGGTATATAGTTGTAGTTTATTTTAATTAACAAAAAAGGGATATCTCCCCCACAATTCATGAATCTTTAATGATAGATAAATCAATATTATTAAACCACATTATAAAAAAGTAAACATATAGTCATAAAAATTCAAAACATAAATTGAAATTATGTAAACAATTTCAAAAGTAAACACGGATAGAAATTAGTGCACATTACATGAATCAGAAATAAAATTATATTTATAAATATATAAGATATCCGGAATTCCATCATATAAAATTATAATATATTTGATAATATACATGAGGGATAAGAAATAATTATATCTTGGACATGGTGACCAAATAAGGTTCAATAGTATTTTACTAACATCTTTTTGGTACCAATGTTGTCATAAATTCATTAGAATTAACAAATGAGATTTTGGCCACCCAAAAAGATTTCAAACATTTTCTTCTCAGGGAATCTAATTACAGATAATTATATATAGTCGTTCTAGTGAGACCAAAATATTCAGTTAATATCATTTAGCATTCATTGGAATAATTCCATTTTGTTATGCAATTAAATCATGTTTATTAGAAATACAACCTTTTCAAATTCTAGAAAAAAACCAGTCTTATTTAATCATAGATTAATAGTGTTGTATCCAAAAACCATTCCTATTGGTGTTTACATACATTTAAGACGTCATATTATCATATATTAGTTTCAATGTTACTAATGTAGATAAGTCCTCTTTATGATTAATATATTATATTTTCAAAACCATATTCTCTTTTTGAGTAGTTTAAAATTTTGAAAATTAATTTTCATTTGATCAATAATATTCATTTCATATATATATATATATATATATATATATATTATTACTATCTTAAATTTATTTTCTCAATTAGTTAGATTACCCACAACTAAATTAAATCTCATATCCTAGTCTTTATCTTTGACATACAGAACTCCTTTATATATTTCATTTTCATCATTGAGTTTTAAGTAATATCTAAATCACTATTCCTTTTATATTTTTCATTTTCAGAAATAATGATATTCACATTTTCACATTTTCATTTTAGTTTTTTATTTTCTTTGACTAACTTAATATTTTTACATTTAGATATCTATATTTTTTAATAATTTTGAAACTACCATTCCCCAATTCTGTAATATCATTATTCAATTGATTGCCTCTAGAATTCGTAGAATCATAAAAAAAATTATAATTAGAATTAATAAAAATGAAATTTATATATATTTCATTATGATTAATATTTCCAAGATCTATTAATTGAGAAAGAATATAATCATTTACATCACACTATATACCCATCGGGGCCTGTTTACTTGTCTCCTTTTAACTTTTGGAGTAATTACATAGTTAAGAACTATATGAGTAGTCATATCTTCCAAACAGAGCTTGATTATCATTCCTAATTTTGTATTTGCATATCAATGAATTATATAGTTTGGGAAAATCATTAATAATTTTATTGTTATTCATCCCATCATAACATGTGTGATATAGAAAATAATTATTTTAATTTGGCTTAAAATTCCTTTATTATTTTTCCTTCTACCATCCAAACTGCCTCTTACAATGATTGATTTTCCTAAATTTTAACAGATTCTTGATTAATTGATAACCCTAATAGAAATATTCATGGAACTCATAATTATAAGAATTAGTGGTATTAATTAAATTATATTTAAATTCAATACATGTTCCATTACTAGTCTCCTAATCACCAATATATCTCATTTATAAATAATATTAAAGGTGAGAGACTGTTAGTTCATCAAAATTTTAATCCTCAAAATTCATACTCCCATTGACGGAGACCTTCATTACATTCCATGTCTTTGGAAAATCTGTTAGTAGACTATAACCTAGAGATTGATATCCTTGCCTTCTCTAAGAGCTTCCATTTTTTGTTTCTAACCGAAAATCTTCTCACCCAATGGTTGATAATTGTGGATTTAGTTTGGTTTAATCATATTTGATGGGTTAACTATTTCTAAATGGAAACCAAGGGTTTTTTTCTTGGAATTGGAAATCCCAAATGGTTGTATATCAGTGAGAAAATTGTATTCCAAAGGTAGGTTCTCATTGGGGATTTTGGTAAACTATAGTATATAATTCACATTGGTTGATAAGAAGAGTGGTATAGCTCACTACTCAATTTTGGGTGGAGTTGTTCCCAACATCAAGTCTCCTTTATGGATTTGAGATATTTCATGAATCCTTTATTAATTCCCAAGTATATTTTGGATCACCCTTGTGTTATTAATCAATTATTTTCGTGTATGGATCATAGAATCAAATATATGTATCTATGGTTCTTCATCAATTGAGATATCTGTACGTAACCAGGGCTCTCCATCAATGGTATACTCTTATATATTTATTTGAGATTATTTGTTTTTATTATTATGATTCTGGCATTCTACACACATAATTGCGTGTTCAAGAGTGTGTCACCATCCATGGAGATGAGATTTGTTTTGATATTGGGATTAGAACCATGGATTTTATTCCATCGTATCCTAGTCAACATAACTAGACACATCAAAACATTCATGGTCATGTGATGAGGTCAAAACCATGCAGTTCAACCTCTTGCGGTGAGGATGTCAATGCAGGAGGTTCCTACTAAAGTTTTGGTGTTGGAATTATGTTGACGAATCCCTTAAAACCTGGAAGGGATATGGATTCCCATGATAAATTAGACCATATTGGGCGAGTCCTAGATAGAATAATTTTTATTTGGTATGTTTTGTTTGTACCTCGGGGAGGCTTCTTACTTGTCCCATTATAATTAACATCAATGCCAACATAATTTGACTGTGGGGACCTACACCTAAGAAAAGTCGTATAATGGTTTTCATTATATGGGAGCATGGACCATATAGAGGACTATGTTTTGTTTTATCTTTGAGAAGGATTCCCTTATGAAATGAGAAATGATGTATGTCTCAACTTATGTTAAATTGGAGTCTTTTTAAGGGATTACACCTTATGAGGATTCCTAAGGATGAGTATGTTGATGTGGTTGGGGCTTATTCTTGAATAGGAAGCCCAAGGATGGATTCGGGGGGTTACTCCTTAGGAGGACACCCTAGTGAGTGCAGGTTGTGAATGGGGGTACCTCCTAAGAAAGATGCCCATGGATGGGTTTGATCTGGTATTAATCTAGAACAAGATGCACATATTTGTGGAAGGGTGGGGACTATAATATTTAGTATGACTACAGATAGGTTCAAATGGGGCTTACACCTAAGGATTATTCAAATAAGGTTTATGATCATTTGGATTTCTTGACCACTGTCAACATCTATGCTCACATGAGTAATTTTCAGTACGAGATACAAGAGGAACAAACTATATGACAAACCACAAGATCAAATTTTACTTGTTGTTGGATACATGAACATTAGGACCCATTCTTTTGGAGAGACACAAAATAATGTTGAGATTTTTATTAGGGTGAAGATCTTTTTTCGACACATGTATCTAATTGGATGGATGTCACAATAATGTATATCCTCAAAGAACACATGATTCATGATGAGTAATGTATGAATTTGAGAAATAAGGGGAATTTGATGGTCCAGAAAACCACATGACTCTTCTTCTACTACTGGAAGAGGTGTGGGTGATGGTATGTACTTCTCATTGTCAAACCCTATACCCAAAGGGAGCGAGAAAGGGATTTGAAAGTTCCCATCACCCCTGTATTATTGGTAACATGGATAGAAAGTGGAACGAATAAGGCATGAGAGGTCCTATAAGATATTATAGGGTCTTAATCCTAGAGTAATTATCTTATACTAGTTTGGGATTATTCCTAAGATGGATTACATTGTTTTTGAACCATGATGAGTGTCTCGACTAATGGTGATTCTCCCTGGTATGGGTCTCCTAGGTATGGGTAACCAATGTATGGGTCTCCATGGTATGAGTAATCTAGGTGTGGGTCACCTTGGTGGTTCATCCACGTATGGGTTGCCCAACTGGCTCTCACCCATGTGATAGACTTGTGGCCCCACCCTAGTGAGGGAGGGCCCTGGTTAGTTTCACAAGTAGGGATGGACTGACTTGGTGAATGAGGTGTGCAACCTGATCCCTCTATTGGATTCATTATCTTGATGTTTCAGTACCCAAAAAAATTTAGGTTGAGGGGTATATCTATTGACCCACATGTGGGCTTGCTCGGGTGGTCTTGCACATGTTACCGGCATAATGATGCAATTTCCTTTATAAATTGGTTCTATCTTTGAAGTGAAATAAATTTTTATATGCATGTAAATTTTCCCTCTACGACTAGTAAAATCAATGATTTCTAAGAGATATATACTTCTTTATTTGGATAATTCAAAATGTGTTATAAAAATAATTATGTAAATTGAATTTTAATGCATCAACACTTTTTTTATCATCAATCTTTTAACTCCAAAACCTACACTTGGAAGGGGATTCATTCCACCTATCCCTTATTGTGGTGTATTGTTTTCATATATGGAAATCCATTCAACATTCTCTTATATCATTAGGAAAAATATCAACTCAAACATGACATTTGTTTTCAATTTTAGGTTCACATCATGAATTTTTTTCAATGTGCATGAAATGAGACTTGCAGTTTGATCAATACCATTGGTTATACTTGAGAACTGATTGAACTTATGGTTTATAGATTCTTCATCTCCCATTTTGAATTCTTGGTATTCCACTTGAAGAATTCCTTGCATTTTTATCTTTATCATTTCAGTACCATATTAAGTAACTTATGGTAGGCTGCATATGTCATGGGATATCTTATAATATTAAACATTTATATAAAAATTATAATTATAGTAGAATAGAAAATATTTTAAATTTTACAATTCCAAATGTATTCTACCATGTCATTACCAACTAGAGTCTCTAGATTAATCCTCAGTAGATCAAATTGATTATTCATGATGATTTAGTGATCTGAACTCAATTGTTTTAGGTGGGCTTCCATTTCGCCACACTCATAAAAAATGGGAGATTCTTTGGATAATATCTATCATTCGAATTGACACCCACAATCATTAAAGAAATTTTTTCCTTCATTCCTTAAAATTTTAGGACTGGATTCAAGGTTATCATATAGTAAAAAATAAATATAAAAAGAAGAAGCTTATCGTATTGATGTTTTTGATACCAATTGTTTGATATCAGAATTATAGAGTTATTAATATAGTTATTAATAGAAGTTGTTTCAAATTAGATTAAAACAAATAAATGCAAACTTATTAGTGAGTCGGGTAAAATAATTACTGACTTGTATAAAATTAGAGTAAAATTAAAAGCTATCTTATTATATACCATGATTGGATACAAATTGTAATATCATTATTTATGGAAAATTTTACCAGATGGGGGTGAATAGTTATTTGAAACAATAAATGAAAAAACAATCAATGTTTATAAAATATTAATATGTTGTGAGTATAGTTTTCCTGGGTAGAGTTTCAGAGGAAATAAAATTAATGATCATAAGGGTTTATAGTGGTCCCAATCACATTGATCCTAGTCCAATACAAAATATAATATACACATTTAATAGACTTGTGCCCATAAAATCATCACTTTTAGAGGTTTGAGAAACCATTTTTAAAGACATTTTTTTTAATCAATTCATAGGAACAACCTAGTCTTGAAATATATTAATTAACCTTGTCTGTTTACATGACTCTATATTAGGAGTCAGAATCCTTAATTACTTTTAGGTTGTAGAATGACTAGATAAAGAAAGGACTTTATTTCCATGGGAATATAATAAACCATTCATGCTGAAAATTAAATACATAAAAAATATATAACATGGATAAATAAATACTAAGAAATGAGAATATTATTATAATGTTGATTAATATTATGCTCGATGATCATTGATTACCTGGAAAGAAAAAATTTCGACATAAAATTTCTTCTGTAATAACAGCTAGATTGTTTATGATCTATTATTTCATGAATAACATAGAGTACCAATAATGTTTAATATATATCACAATTGTAATTGAATGTTATGTAAAATGATCTACAGTACTATTATATTTTATTCTATAAATATATCTATTGGATCATTAAAAAAACTAATATAATAGCATTTGTGTGACCAATATTTATATAACACTTTTTAGTGTATAAAAATAAAAATAACATTACATTTACCATTTTTTGATAAAGCATCACTGAAAAACATATAAGAAAAAAACAACCTTTATATTTATTCATTAAATATTAATATAAAACAATTAAATTTTTTATTCAAACAATTGTAATCAATTCAAAAATAAAAACCAATTCAAACATAAATATATCATTTTTAATATAAATACATAAAAATTTCATAAAAACATAACTTCACATGATTAAAAAACTGCATGATCAAGTGTACAAAAAATACTTCTACAATTATTTTTATTCACTGTTTCTATTATATTTAATCCTAAAATAATAAAACGTTTATCAAAAAATTATATAAATAACAAAAAATTAAAAACAAAAAAAAAAAGCAAACATTTGGATTATATATTGAAAAAATGGGGGATTGACCTACAATTGTATCTGAGTGTGGTGGTTCATGACACAATATAGAAAAAACAAAGAGGTGACTCATGACCCACCATTTAATATGTCTAATGGTGTCATAACATAGTATAAGAAACTATTTCACTAATAAAAAAATTAAAACCAACCAATCGAAACTAAAAATATCTATGTTATTGAACAAACATAGGATTTATGATAAGTAATAAAAAAAATTATACTATTGGACATCTAACACTGACTAATGAATCACCATTGTATATTTCCAATGTGGAATCATGGACAACTGTTGGATATTTCTAATGGTGGCTCACTCAAAATTATTTATAAACAATAGGATGAAAAATCGATTAAAATTATAAAAATCAATAAATAACAATTAAACATCATTTATAATAAAAATATTATACTACAAAATAAATGAGAACAAAATAGAACAAAAGGAATTATTCAATAATAACATATTAAATAATGAATAATATTAAGAGATCATATTTGTTCTAATGTAATCTTCTACCAGGAAAAATAAATAAGATCCAAGGGCTATGAATGACTGAGTGAAGGTGTATAACATGGACTAAAATAACTCACCATTATATTTTGGTATTGGATCATGAATCCCTATTTCATTTCAATAGTGACTCATGTATCATCGTAGGAGAAGTCTAAAGGTGTCTCAAGACATCATTAATTCCAATGGTGACTCGTCACTCACCATCGAGAAACTTGCAAAGAAAAATCCTTCAAACCAGAGAAACATCCCGAGGAGGAAGAAGAAGAGCTTACTATTTAAACATAAAATAAGATATATAATGATTAAATGAGAAAAAATATGATAAAACCACCTAAATAAATAATAATTCAACAAGTATGAAAATCTTAAATGAAATGATAAGATTGAGAGAATGAATAAGATTAAAATAAGTAATCATTCATAGTGGTGATATTTTTCAAATTGGGAATCCGTAATAAATAAAAAAACAAGGAAACTGTATTTCAAACGAGAATATGATTCGGTATTAAAAAATGAGTGAGTGGGGTAAGTAGATAGATTATAAGTATCATGGTGAATATTTTAGATGGATGTGTTTCTCACTATAACAAAGTTAGTTTTTAAACGATGGATTAAAAATAAACTCACTTCACTGTCTATCATTGAAACCAAGTAAATGAGGGAGAGGGGTATATCATTTAAGACATATTATTCCTCGATTTGAGTAGGATAATTTGGATCAACACTATTCTACACTTCCATAGACATGGACCTTCATCCCACCGGGTGTCCAAGCTCATCCATACACCTACAGGCATTGTTTGTGGGCCTTATATGTGAGCCTACATGCCTTTGTTGAGCACTATGAATAAATATATCCTCTACCTCCTTTTGGGGTTCCACTGGTGGTTCGTGAAATGTGATTAACCCAATGGACCCCCTGTGTTGTTGAGGTCATTATATTGTTTATCACAAAGATGTCCCATATTTAAAAAAACATACTTATCTAAAAAATTATAGTTACTTGATGTGTCTATTTAAAATAGTTATATATACATTCTTAAAAACAATTACATAAATATTTATATAACATGAAAAAAATATAGATTAATTATAACAATATAAATTTAAATAAACATAATAATTTCATTCAATAATTCCCATTATGTGTTAATTTAATAAAACTTTAATTGAGAGTAATTAATAATTAAAAATACAATTGTTAAAGAACTTAAAAAATTTAAATACTAAATTTTTGTACCCATGATCAATATGGATTGTATAATTTCTATATAGGAAACTACTAAGTACACCTATATTCTCATCAATAAATCTATAAAATATATTAATAATTTTTATGATATATTTTTTGATCAAGAACAACTTTATTAGCTCGTGTTTGGAATATCACTATAAGAACAAGTCATTAAAATTGGGTTTATCAAGCATTCTCATTGAAAATGTTTTTTTTATATCATTACATGAATTGTTATAGAATTATGGGTTCTATTTTATATTATCATTTATTTTTTATTAAGGGGTTTTTATTAAATGTTCTTGGATTATAGAGGATAATGTTTCCCTTATGAGTTGAATTTATACACCTATCACTCATAACTAACTCCTGAATTATTAGTGGAAGGCTTCGGGGGACAAACATATAATAACTCTAAGATTAAGAGTTGGTTCAGTAGAGGGATCATAAATTTTTTTTTTCAATGTGAATTTCATGGTTAAAACAATCCAAATTGTAATTTTGATGAGAATCAATGTCACTTATATGACATATTTCAACCTCATCAGTGGTTTATCAAGATGATCATATCAGTATGTACCGGTTAGCAACCCTAGTAGACACAACCATTGAATACCCTGTCCTATGGGAATTCAATTGAAGGTATTCAACCACTAGTATAAATATATGGTTGAGGAGGTAGTTAAGGTGTAAAAGTCAATAATATCCCCCATTTCTATCTAGATAAGTATTTTAAACGTAGAATTTTATTGGTGGATGATGTGAAATATATTAATTTCAGTGACATATTGTTGATGTCAGGGAGAGCCCTTCTACAATTAGAGGTAAATTTTTGTTATCGTATATATAGATCATTTATTTTCATAATATATAATCTTACCACAACTTTATTTATAAGAAAAATGCAACTCAAAATGGACGAAAAGTATATGAAACCTCTTAACCTATGATCTAAAACATAAATAAAACAAAGAAAGTAGAAAATAAAAAAGTTTTTTCTATCTAGTGAAAATGTTGTGTCCACTTATAGAAATATTTGGGATTTTTTTCTTTATAATTGAACAAATTTTAGAGAATGATTTACACATTTCAAAAATAAGGGCATTCATCTTATGTTGTGTTTCATCTGTTGCATGGATCTTGGTAATGAAACAGTGTGGAATTTGATCATCAAAGGGGAATAGTCCTGTAAAATATGGGACTACACGAGCTGATTCATGGGATTCTCAGTAGACAGTGACATGTTGATATATTTTATGTAGGCAAGGTTTCATGTGGGTATCTAAATGTCAAAGTGAGTAGAATGTGTGGAATTGTTTTAACCGTTATCTTTTGGGTTCTATGGGAATCCAAGAATAGAGTGTGAGTTGGTGGGAGATTCTTGTTCATGTATATACATGCTCGGGTAAGGATTCTTGTGTCTGAATTGTTCTCTATGTTTCATGTTTTATTGTGTAATTTGTTTCTAAAGGAGACGCTGTTATAATATGGGATCTCTAATGTTCCATTTTGAACTATCTCGCTTGTGCATTGGGTTCCCACATCTAGTGGTTTGAAATTAAACGTTGATGGCTCCGGCATCATGGGGGTAATAAAAGGAGGGCACTGGGTAGGGTGTTTGGGCATTAGTGGGATTGGATTTTAGTGTTTTTTTATAATAAACAATTCTATTGGGGTGAAGGATCGAGGGTTGTGTAGTGGTCACTCCCTATGAAATCAGTAAAACAGTCATATTTCAATGGTGGAATCTAATTCTAAGAGGCTAGTTAGTATGATTTTATAAAGAAAAATATGTTCATGGGAATGGATATATTTTATTAGGAATTTCATTTTTTTACTAGAATAGGGCGTCAAATTTATACATATATAGATGGAATGGAATTTCGCGGATTACTAACCTCCCAAAAAGTGTAGTTCTAGTAATAGTATAATTATTTATGACTGTATTGGATCACTACAGTAGGATAGAAACTATTTTTTTCATGGTGATGCACTTGGTTTGCATCATTTCAAACCTCCTTAATGTGCTTTTCAACTTTTATCTACATTATTTTGGAATGAAAAGTAACTCTTCAATTAAGCCTGTATTTATTTTTGTTAATTCTTCCTCATTTTAATAACTCATTGTGATATTTACTGTACTTTTATGAAAGAGTGGGAATTTGTTGTATGTAAATAAATAATAGTTCATAGGAATGTTAAATTTATTATCACCAAAAATATTATATTATTACTCATATCTATTAATAAAAAATAATAAAGGATATTACTTCACCTGTTGGACCACTTCCTAAAATTTTTCCCTAGGGATATTTTTTGTTTTCTTCATAGAAAAGATGTAATGTTTTTTACTCAGATTTTACTAATAAAAGCACCAATTTCAATTCCACCATATTATTTTTCACTATTAGATCTAATTTATTTGAAATTTTAATCACATGGCCTAGATTAATGGGTTTCTCTAGACCCTTTATTTTCATATTGGGTTCCTAGTTGTGCTTCACGTAGAATGATAATCAGAGTTTATGATCATATATAGACCACCAAAAGCAGAGTCAAGTTAAAATTCATAACCAATACCCATTTTATGAATCATTTATTTATTTTGTTAATTGAAATAGTCTCTATAATTATCAATAATTGAATTATATTTTAGTTATCATTATCTCTACATTAGGTAAAGAAATATTCCATAGATATAATTTTGAATTTGATCTTATCAATTAGATTATCTAGGTTTTTTGTTTTGATTGTTAATTTTTCGATGACTTTATTATATAATTTAAGTCATTATATGAGTAATGTATAAATATTTTATATTTTTTGTGATATTGTGATATTATTTTCATTATACAATGAATTTTAATTGCATATTTTGGATTGGAGAAGTTATGTTCCTTAGTTATTTTTAATCTAAATATTTAATTTAGTAGTTCTCAATGGTTACCACAAAAATAATTTATATTTGGATATTTAAATAGATTAGATGACATTATTCATTACTAATTGATGATTTTGTTTTTATAATTATTGTACCCATAACACCATTTTTGGAAAAGGGAGTCATGTTTGTGTTGTATGATCAAAGTGATGTGGATTTTTATGGGTTGAGGAGAAATTTGACACCCACTCGAATTATTGTAATTATTTGGTTAGGTTATGGGTTTACCTCTTATTGTAAGATCAATTCAGTTGTATTTTTCAATTACTCACAAAATATAGGATATAGAAGAATAAGGATCTAAATAGATCAGACTTTTGAGAATAAATAAAATGTTTTATTCCATATAATTTGAAATTATTTTTTAGGACTTATATTACTGTGGGAACTATCTTTTTTGTATGAAATTAATTGTAAAAATTAACCAATAAATAATCAAGTATAACTTTTTTAAAGATTTTAATCTAAGGAATTGTGGATGGGTTTGATTAAATTGCTAATTTAATTTATTTTTATATTATAAAACAATGTAGCTAAACATATTTTTTGTTTCTCTTAATAGGAATTACATTCATAATATGGTTAAATAGGTGAATGAAGAGTGGATATTAAACTTAATGATATATTTTCTTCATTTTTTATATTAATGATGATTGATAAAGACTATGCTTATTTTATAAAGATATGATAGTTTACTATGAATACAGTTATGTAATCCAAATTTATTGACCATGAATGTATAATTATTAGAGAAACAAAATATGGTTGGGTGACTAATAAAAGTTGGTTAATAATTTACCCCTTTACATTAATTCTAGGGAAGGATCATAATTCCCTCCATTATGATGTAGGAAATGATGAAACAATAAAAAACATTAGGAAAAGTCTTAAATTCTGGTGTAATGAAAATGTATGGATATATTATTTAGAAATTATATGGTGTTTACATGATATGGGTGGTTGAAGTATTCCTAAATACCTTGATTTTTAATTATAAATGACATAACTAAATATTGACTTCTAGAGGACCTGATATTTGATGATAAAATGTAAATTTATCCTCCTAAACAATTTGATATTTTTTATAATGTTTTCATTTTCTGAAGACATGGTGTTTACCATTGCAATAATTATTAGAAAAAATAATTTGGGATTAAATTTTAAGGGTTCATTTGTTACTTATTTCACAAATAAATTAGAAATTTTTCATGTGAGAGACAGAAACCATCAATAGTTATAAAATGGATAATATAATATAAATTATATCCCCATGGTCTATCTTAGGATACTGAGATTTTCCTATTGGTGATTTAATTTATGCTTATGTTTCAATCCACAAAAAAAATCATGCTTCAAGACTATAAAAATTTACCTTTTTGAACTTGGAATATCTTTATAAATGAGAACTACATTTCTATAATAATTATTAGACAAAAGTTAACATAAAATATAATAGATTTGTGTGTACTAATTAATCAAGGATGAGAAATTTATTTTGCAGTGGAGGAGGCTCTTATAAAAATATTCATTCTTCAAACATGGATAGGCCTTTAAAAAATTTCCATTTCTCCATTATCCATGTTTAAATCACTCATTCAATATTGTTTCATCTGTTTCATTGATAACATAAGGAATTCTTATCATGTTTTATTATTCTAATTATTTTTTTTCATGTTTAAGGAGTAATAGTTTCATAGAAGATAACTTGGGGTATGAATTAACTCATGGCCATTTACCTTAAATCATCATGTCATTCCTTAAAAAAATAAGACTAAATTCCTGGTCAGAATACCAAAATATTGAGAGGGGTATCTTAAAGAATTGACCATCACACCCATACTCCCATATCCCAATCTTTCTCCCACATTATTGTAATGAATTAATATAAAATCTTGTAACCAACAATGATTAATAGAAGTAAAAGGGTCAAATGATTTATTGAAGTATAGTAGTGTATAATGGAATGAGAAGTGTAGTGCCATGTAATAGCTTTTAGTGAATATTGGGTTTGAATGGTTTATGGGATTGGGGAAGTTGGTTCCCCAAAGGTGGTTCAACGTAGGTGGAATAGATGGATTATGATCCACTAGAATCAAGGGGGTGGTGGCATGGTTGATCATAAGGCTCTATCTGGTCAAGGATGGTGAGATCAAAAAGAAATGATTGCTCTTAATATTGCTTCCTTATGTTTTAATAGAGAATAAAATATTAGGGATAAATATTTTCTATTAGATCATACGTTTATTGCACCAAAACATTGTTTTTAATGTTTATGCACTCATTGTGTATTTTAATTCATATAACACTAGATATGGTAGTATATTCTTGGAAACCTCTCAAATAAATATGAAATAAGGAGGATAAGACCACGTTGTGTCTTAACAATTAAACAATAAATTAGTTTTAGTAAATTCCTTACTTACCTTGTCTATTAAGTTGGGTTTATAGCTTATGATAACATATCTTGTATGATTAATGTTATGAGTGATGAAGTACATTCCTGGATATCTTCTGGGTATCACATCTAATTTAACATAAATAACACTCCATGTGGGAAAAATAGTACCGATTTTCCACAGTGAAACATATAGAATAACTCCTTAGAATAGACCCCAATGTTGGAAAGGATTAGACTTTTATACTCTTGAAATCTAAATAATTTTTACATATTCTAACATAAATGTTAGAATTATTAATAGAAATAATCTATTCTAACCATTGTTACACATAAAACATGATGCTCTAATCCCCTTCTGCATCAAAGGACATTTATCATACATATGTAGAAGATTTATTTCTTTCAAACTATATTCTTTGTGATAATATTTTGGTATGATGATTATTGTGTTTTGGGGTTTCAATACTTCCTTGATCTTGATCTAATGAAAAGGAATAAGACCCACATTGCTATTATGGAATTAGGTACTCCATTAGAGTTCATTAGAAGCTATGTGTTAAATAAAATTCAATCAAGGATCAAATAACATAAAACTAATTGATAAGAGTCCAAAGGAACCCACAAATTTGAAATTATGTTGGAGAAAACATAAAGATCATGGAAGAGATTATGAATATTTCTTTCTACCCATACACACAATGGATGGGGTGCAAGTATGTTTCTCTAAATGGGATGAGTAAGGGTTTTATCATTAAAATTTAATTCATTTTGGACTTAGAGACCATATTGTGACACAAATGAATCAGAAGATACCTTCATATATCTTACTTGTTTGTTTTCTATGAGTTGCAAAGTGAATCAATTAAAATAGTATTTTTTATCAACCCTTCACAGAATCCTCGATTGCCATGAGGAAATGAATAGTGCGAGCTCTAGGTGTAAACTCCCATGGTCAATGTTTCATTAAAGATATGTGGGTTTTCCATATTTTTATGGATTTAGTACTACCACATAGATTAGGATGTAGGTTCTCCATATTCAGTAAGGGTTTTTACAGAATCTATTCATAGTTTTTCTATTTGTGGTATATGATTACCCTTTATTTAAGATGTGATATTGAACGACACCACAATGTATGGTAGGGGGTCCCATATCATTGTGGACCATAGTTCCTAGAAACATATACATCTAATCAATGAGGTGGGGTTTCTCTAATAATATCAATGATTGATATGCGATTCCACCAAGGTTATATAACATCACAAATGTTTAATGAATATTTATAAAAAATTGTTCCCCTAAATTATATTTGTAACAGATGTTTATTTTCATTTTTCAGGATATAAACATACTATTTAGAAGCATATTTATAACCTAAATAGATTTCATTGTCGAAGAAATTTTTTCCTATAAAACATAATTTAGTTTTGAATGAAATTTAATAAATAATACTTGTTTTTATAAAATAGTTTATAAAATAACTTCTACGTAATTCATTATTATTTTCACACAAATAATTTTATTTCAATATGATATTAGTCCAATTATAAAATCCCTATTAATATGGTCATTTTAATTATTACATAGTCATCAGGAAATATTTATTAACATTTGAGTATTAATATATTTGGTAGTCACATAATAGTAACATATAACCATTAATAATTATTTAATAACATTAAAATTCATATATAAATTTATATGTATCATAAAATAAATAATATAGTTAAATAAGTTTTTTAAAATTAAAAAAATAGTTTAATATTTTATGTAATATTTGTTTTAATTTTAAATTGATTATCGGCATATTCTAGTTTTATGTTTTGTTAATCATTAAATTTATTTTTAAAAGTATAAGTAAAATGTTTTATATTGAAATAATAATATAAACTAATTTCTATATTGATTTAAAAATTTCATTATTATATATATTGTGTATGATTATAAAATAGAATTCATATTATTAGGATATGGTGGTCATTATAAATAGAAAGCGGTCAATGATATAGCATTATAAACATAATGTATACCGTTGTTTAATATAAATTTTATTATTGAGTATTTATTTTAATGATAAGTTCTTCGTAATTGGAAGATTAATTCATTTAAAATTTATATTATTTATTTTAATTAAAAACTAGTTTTAAAATACATACTAAATAACAAAAAATAAAAAATAGAAATGTAATGACTCATAAGAAATAAATTTTCAAAAATCATCATAAAATTGTTTTTCCATGTATTATATAATTATAATTTAAAGATAAAATATCTATATTTATAATTACAATTTCATAAAATGGAAACTATTTTTTTCTACTAATGTATAAATTAACTCAGGCTGAATCTTTGGTATTTTTCATAGAAATTTTATTTTTTTTCTAAATTATGAAAAATAATTTTCATATGAATATTGTAGGTTTTATGACATTTTCATGATATAAATGTGAAATAAAAAATTTTAAAAACAATTTTAATGAATGCAAGGTTTATAATAAGTAAAATAATTCTTTTAAATTTAATTCTTTTAATTATATAAATCATTAACTTAACTTCTACATTCAATTAAAAATTTATTGAAATGGAAAACTGTTGTACCTCTCGTTTCCCTCGTTGTTTGATTTTCATGATCACAATCACCTTCTTATGTTTCTAATTGTGTTTTAAGTGTTTGTGCTAATAGGCAAAAGGTTGCCAAGGACTTAGGCCAAGAAGAAGCCAAAAGTGGACTGAAATTCAGTCCACCGGCCAACCGATGGAAGACCACCGGCCAGCCGATGGAGGACTGGACAAGAGGGATTCCTCTGTCCAGACCACCGGCCAACCGGTGTCACACCAGCGGCCAGCCGGTGGCACCCAGATCAGAGGGCTGAGCCACTGCCTCAGCACCGGCCAACTGGTGGCCTCAGCACCGGCCAGCCGGTGGCACCCAGCAGAACAGTGGGAGCTACTGTCTCCACACCGGCCAGCCGGTGGCTCTGGCACCGGCCAGCCGGTGGAGCTTGAGCCCGAAGACCTCTCCATTTTGCACACACCGGCCAGCCGGTGGGACTGTACCGGCCAGCCGGTGGAGCCAGTCAAACTAGCCGTTGGGGCTTTGACCAGGCTGCTCTACTTGCCTCCCAACGGCTCCGAAAGCCTTTCCAACGGCTCCAAAGGCCTCCAACGGCCATATGAGGGTTCCCCCTCTATAAATAAAGGACCTTGAACCCCCGGAAGTCTAAGGAACATAACCGGAACTATACGGAAGCCCACAGACATATTTTGCATCAATTGGCCAACCTCCGGCGACTTCCTCCAAGGGAACCCCAATAGCTCCAACAACTTCCACATCCAAGGAGCTCCTTCAAAGAATCTTGGAAGCGGCCTTCAACATCTCCAATCAATCAAAGGCGCCCAAGACTTCCTCCATTACGGTTTTTCATTCTTTATTTATTTTGAGCTTCAATTT
This sequence comes from Viscum album, assembly GCA_963277665.1. Classification (NCBI taxonomy): domain Eukaryota; kingdom Viridiplantae; phylum Streptophyta; class Magnoliopsida; order Santalales; family Viscaceae; genus Viscum; species Viscum album. The sequence continues at coordinate 399,629,940 of OY728145.1, forward strand.
GGGTTTGTGCCTACAAACCCCAAACCCTTTTCTCATCCCCTCTTTCTTTTGGGTTTCACACCACCATTAAGGTGTGAAGAGGTTTCTTCAAGCCTTTCCTTTTAAAAGGCTTGTGTCACCGGTGAGCTAGCCTTCACCCGTTAAAAAGGCTAGTGGGTTCTTGCTAAACCATCAAAAGCAAGTGGGTTCTTGCTTAACCATTTCAAAAGCAAGCTGTAATAGGTCCTAGTGCTACCTCAAAGCCTAGTGGGTTTCTTGCTAAAACCATTGAAAAGCAAGCGGTAGGAATCTCTCAACGGTTGAGTTGGGAGCGGAGACGTAGGCCGGGTTTTGGCCGAACTCCGTTATCAATTTCGTGTGTCTTGCCTCTTTACTTTCCGCTGCATTTCAACTTTGATTTTTAATTTGTTAATCATTTTTTAAAAAGGCAATTCACCCCCCCTCTTGCCATCATTCCCGTCTCTTGTCCGATCCAACAAAAACTATATTTTACCCATCAGTTCGTGTAAAATATTTTTAATACGGATTTCAATTGAGGGTGTGTTATAATTTTCTAAAACCCTATATTCTCTATAACAACACAAATATGTGTAATAATTAATGAAACTGTACAAATTCTTGTTCTAAAATAATATAATAAGTAATATTTGATTCAGTGATACCCAACACCATTTGTTATAAGGACACCACTACACCAAACCATTAACCTCACATAAAAACTACTATATTTTAAAATGATCTAACAATTACCTCTCTAAACTACCTTATACACATTTGTAAGGATATGGTCTAGGAAAAGGTCCCACATCTATTTTAGATGAAATAATGTCAGACCACTAACAAACAAAACCTACAGCCTCCTTTTAGAAATCAATTTCTAAACAAGGAAAATGGAATGCTCAATGACCATATCCATGAAGCTTCAAAAACCTACAGATCTCTTAACTCACAATAAAAATGGACAATAAATAAATAAAATTAAATAAACTAATAATCAAACAAGAGGATTTTCATGGTTGGGAATATAATAAAATCTAAGATAAATAATAACTTCAACAGATAAAGTAATAATAGATTGCATCTGAATTCAGAATCATGATATAATTTAACATAATGTGTGAAAATATCACATTATAAATAAACTAAAACATAAAATCAATTTATAGACAATAATCTTAGATTTTATCCAGGTGAATTGGTTCCACCACCTTCTGATCATCATGGTTGATAATCCTCATTATCATTGACACAAAATAAGTTATACCACCTTAGCAAAGAATTATTTTGAATATTACAATAATTCAATAGAACATAAATATATTCTAATTTTTATTACTCAATAAAATCATATATATCCATTGATATTTTTTGGGTTATTATTTGAAAGAATCAATAGATCTATCACAAAATTAATCTAGATTAAAAACTTCATGTACCAAACCAACCCGAGTTTCCCATTCATCAAATACCCAAGGAGACCTATAACATATCCAAGGGGTATCCTAGATCCCCCCTGAGTTGGAGAAAAGAATCATATGACTCAAAATATATCATCTGGGTAAATTTATCAAGTTAAATAAATTAAACAATAAGCATTATAATGGGAAATAACACTCTGTATATCATAGGTCCATCCACTAGTGGTAAAAAAATATGACATAAAAAAATTAAATTATTAAAAAAATTATACTCTTCTAAAACTCACTTCTAAATAACAAAAAATAATCTTTACTATCCATAACATCGTAGATATTATATATCAGAAACATATTTTAATAAATTATAAAAGACTTATTTAGCTAATAAGATTTTGATACATCTGTAAAATAAAACTACCAATATAAATTCATGGGAAACTACGGGTTACCATCCATTCCCAACCAAAATTACTCCAAGATAAATCATTATTTGGAATATAAAATAAAACAAAAATATATAGTATATGTGTGATTTAGTAAATTACTAATAGGTCACCACTCTCCTTACAACATAATAACCAATTTATAAATTTATAATTTTTATCTTGATTGAAAACAAATAGAAAGAGATGATAAATTTTCCATTTATTATGAAAAATCAATATCTCATCATAAAAATTTATAAGATTTCATATTATTTATACTTCTTAAAACATATTTAGAAATCAATTTGAATAACATATATACATATTCACATTCATATATATTTTAAAAAAATAGTAAAAAATAAAAATAGATGAATATAAAAAAACAACATGATTTAAAATTTTAAATAAATTACAAGTTCCTTAAATGTAACTATTCTATTAGCATGCACCATGGGATTTCCCTAATACATCCATAGTTGGTGGGAACCCAAGGACGTCACATCAACTTGTGAGCTAACGTTGAATCCATATGTGGAAATAAATTACTAAAGAGGTTATTCTTTGGCCTAGTGGTATGGGGATGGCCATCTGATGAAACCCCATCCAATTCAATTGATAAGGAATGCATTACTTAGATTAGAAGTGTGATGTTTCCCATCTAATGACACCACAATAATTATCTAGATTTCATATATTTAAGAAATTGGTGTGTAATAAAGAGATATTTGACATTGTTATTCATAATATAGAGGCCCAGGTTCCAATATTTTCTTTAAATTCATTCAATTTATTGTTCCTAAAGAAGGGTGTTTCATCAATCCATCACAATCAATTATTTTTATCAAATGTGCACATGGAACATAAAAAAATTGTGTGTAAAAAACAATATAAATATTTATGAACAACCGTACTATGTATATAATTTTTTATTGAAAACTATTATAGCAAGGATTTAATAAATAAAAATAATCTCAATAAAACTTCTCTAGTATAATTTATTTATCCATCCTTTATTTAACACAACAAGAAATCTAAACCATTATAGATAGGTCCTGATGATTTATTTTTCAAAAAAAAAATTCAAAACAAGGTAATGCATCAAATTGAAATTCTCATGGTTCCCCACAATTGATATGCATATATTCACATTCATAAAGATATATATATATATATATGTCTATAGTTGATAAAATTAATATACTCAGAGGTATATATAGATCTATGAATATGTGTATAAAAACCAAGAACATTAATGATATTTTCGAGGTATGTTCTTTTATTTAAAACTATATTTTAAAACCCATTACAAGTACATGGAATTTAATTTATTACTAGAAATTCCACGTAAAATTTGAGATCCCAATAAGAATTGTATTTGAAGGAAAAAACCCTTTTTTAAATCTCATAATTCATTAATATGGTATATTTGAGCAATCCTTCAAACACATGGTGTACATAAAAAATAAGGACTAAATCAAACACTTTTCAAAATAAAAAACCCATTTTAATTTCCAGATAACAATGTTGAGATATTGGTTTACCCTTAAATATTCATTGATATTTTATAAGAATATTAATTGGTATAAAAATTTTAAAATCCCAGAAATCAAAGGTCCTAAAATTAATTATCCCGACAATGGAAATACCTACCTATAATGTGTACAGATAGAGTGAACACATCAAAATCGATATTGTAGGACCCGATAAGGATGTTACATATCATAAATGAAAACCCATGAGATATTAGATGAATCCCCACCTATGGTTTCAACTTGTGTTATGACAATAAGGAATATTGGTTAAAATGAGATGGTAAAGAAGAATAGGGAGTAGAAAGAGGATTAGAGGTTACCCTTTAGTAGTCCATATTTAGCATAAAATTGTAATGAATAGATCCAAGATCCATATTAGAGGAGGTGTGTCTTGAGTTGGGGTCTCCTCGAGTAGTGGGGTGTGCAACCAGAGTGTGGTCGGTTTGCAAGTCTAGTTTTAGATATAAATTAAAAGGGGGAATATTAGTAATTTAAATTATTATTAAATTATGGGTCCCCAATTGGTTTGGTTACACTATTAAAAACATCATGGGCTAATCATTCACACCTTAATTCATTCCTTGGGAACCCACTTGGTTTGACTAAAAGGTTTGAAAATCTGTAAAGAAACAATGATAAATGGATCATTCATGATGAATAACCCCTTCATATCAATGTAATAAGGTTAGAACTAAATTTAAAATAACCATATGATTGAAATAATTACTTAAAATTTTACAAAAAATAAAAAATCAAAAGATCCAAGTATTCTTAAATTAAAGATAAATATAGAAAATAATATAATTATTAAATTTGGGTTTGGTATGATTGAACACCCCAACATCACACATTCTACCCTAAAAAATCAATGAACTTGATGAAGACTCAAATATGAACTCAAACCCAAGGAAAAAAAGACAATAATACAACTGTTAAAGAAGAGAAACTCCAAATACCAATCTAAATCTCTTGATAAATCTAACCAATGTCATCCAATAAAATTCTATACCTCACTAATCAATCATATCCAACCACCAAAATAACCAGATATAGGAATTGATACATATACCAGTTATCCCAACCATTTAAAACTTTCCCATGCAACATGAACCAATGATTAAAAGGTGTAACCAGTGAACCCCTATGAGGTATGACCAAAATATCTAACCAAAAAGAATAAAACATGAACTCCCAACATATAAGATCTCAATCAGGATACACAAACATAACATAAGTCATAATTACAATTGAAAATTACCACTCAAAATGGACATAATGCTTTGATCATCCAAAAATTACAAAAACATACAAGAACTCAAAAAATAATAATATCATAGAAATGAACTATAAATCAAATCTATGAAACCCTTTTTACAAGGGGTGAAAAGGGAAGTTTTATCAAAATTGTGCATATCTCATAAAACCACATTGAATCGATCATTGGTTCAAAGTATAATGTTACCCTAAGAACACATACCCAATACACAAATCATGGTGACCAAAATTAAATTTAACAAACCCAAGCTAGTGAATCAATGGACTAGTACCACTTCCATGATAGTCACACAATAAACGCATCCATTTTTTCCCATTCGTAACAGTCCCAAAAGATATCTCACTACCAACAGACCCTCACAAAATTGTCAAATACCCAACCTCATTAATAATGCATTTGAAAAACCAAAATGTGACACAACTACAAAAATACTTGAAAAATACCTATTTAAATACAAATAACTAAAATTAAACCATGAAACAATTTACTAAAATAAAATAATATACGTTCCCCTAGACCTAAAAACACTTGTGAAATTACATGGGAACATAAATTAAATTATTGTAAATCACAATAACTAATCAACCAAATTCAAAAAAAACACATGATTATCTTAAATACATCCTAAATAAAAATAAACACAAAATTGAATTAATTACAATCACCACTCCATAAAATAAAAACATCAAATAAAAATCAACAACCTTATCAGAAACCACTTGGAAACAACAACATTAAATTTTTAAATTTATAATTTTCACAAAAAGACCCAATTTTTAAACCTTTCATTTTATTCATTTAAAAAATTTATAATTTCCCAGATACCATATACATATTAATTCATTAAAAAATTATCTTTAATAATTATCAACAACACTTTAATTCACATAAAACGGTTACCTTAAAAAAGGAACAATAAAATCCATTAATAATGTAATTGAATATAAAAAATAACCAAATTAAATTCAATGGATAATTTATCAATTTAAAATTATTTAAAAATGTACAATAAAGTTTTAGAATCATGAATACATACCTGAAATTCTTTTTTAATATTCAATAGGATCCTTTTATAAAATAAATTCATCATTTTTAGTCATCAAACCTATTTTGATTAATTTTGTAAAATCTCATTACCAAATATCAATTATATATTTTCGAATAAATTTTATTCCATTATATCTAAATTTCAATTTTATAAAACCAAAATAATTTTTTTATTCTTAATTTACAAAATTTTATTATAAACCACCAAAACCAAAGTCATTTAATAACTTCATTTAACACCAAACTTTGGTTAGGATGGACTAGTTTTTGTACATGACAAAGAAACATGTTTTAAAAGACCATGTACTAATCATGAAACTTCCCAGGGAAGTTACACAAATCAATGAAATCGAGCTATAAATGGTTTTATAGGTTGTGTGAGCTCACTATATAAAACTAGAACAACTCCCATTATTATCCCTATAAACAAAAAAATCCCTAAAAATGTTAAAAAAACCCTATCAATGAGAACCAAAAACCACTAGAAAAAATAAATGGTAAAATCCCAAATCAAAATCCATATCTGAAAAATCCCATGGTAACATTGGTATCATTTTGAGTACAGGTGACCCGGAACTATCCCTTATCATACATCATAATCAATGATGATATTACCCAAATAAACACGATATCCAAAATGAAAATGTGAGGCTCAAGAACCTATGAACCCTTAAAAACCTAGGATCATGTTCAATTTTTTCATAAACCAACATGAGACCCACATCATTTGGATTCCATATTTAGAAAAACATTATTGAGGGCCATATATGATCCTTCGAGTAAGTAGACAAGTATTATAGGTATCAAAATAAATCATTGGGTTTAATGCCCATGTTGAAATAAATTTAAAAATATATTTAAATATTTTAATGACTATTGTAGACATTAGAGGTCCACATGCCTGTGGAAAATAAATAATTCAACAAAAAATTAATTAAAATATTTAAAATATTTAAATAAATCTAGTCACCATCAAATAAATCACATAGAACAACCTTCATCATTAATATTCGTAGGTATACAGTTAAATAGAACCCCTAATTAATGTAAATAAATGGAATTACTGATTTTTCAGATGTGATAAAAAATGGATATAAAAATATGCCTCCATGTGAATCTAAATGTCATAATCCATACTAAATCCATAAATTCTCCATGAGAAATCAAGAGAAAAACCAGACCTAAAAACTGAAATATATCATATAGTAATATGAATTTAAATTCCCATTTTTTTATCTCTATTATACATATATACCCTTTTATAAAAGGCCCATTTAGAAGGCTCCTATAAAAAATATACTAATAGATGATTGATATTATATTAGATAAAATAATACAATAACATATCATAAACCACTATAAAATTTCCATTTATTTCACTTTTAAATTTAAAAATTATCTTTGGAAACATTTACATTGAATAATATTACTTTTTTAAACACCCATTTTAAAGCCAGTTATTAAAACTACAATTGAAATATTTTTATAAAATATACGTAAATACACACTTTAAAATATATTAAGAAAAAATTAATAAAATAAATAATAAATGAGAATGATAAAAATAAAAAAATCAAGGAATTTTTGAAATATTTAAATTTTCAATAAAAGTAATTTTTCTATTAACATGCCCTATGGGAGAGCCCAAAATCATCAAAGGATTGTGGGATATTTATACCTTTATATCAACATATAAAATAATGTTCAATTCTTATGTGAAAAAAACTACGAAGGGGTTTGATTATTTTCCAAACTATATGGGGTCTCTCGTTTGGATAAACGATACACAATTCACCTTCTAAAGATTACATGCCTTAGATAACCGGTGCAATGTTTCCCACTAAATGACAAGAAAATATTCATCTAGACCTAATTTTGATGGTAATGTCTTGTAGTCCAATGATATACTTGAAATAATCATCCTATATATATGATACTTTATATCCTACAAAGGTATTCTATTTCAAGCATTTAACCTTTCATTATGTTGGCCATTTCATCGAACCATCACAATCTATTCCATTTTTAAATATCAAATATCACACATTAAACCATTTTCTCCTCAAAACCAAATAAACCATTTAAGAATAACAATAGAATAAATATAATTTTTAATTTATAATAATTATCACATGGCTTTATAAATCCAATATTTCTTTAAAAATATATATAAAGTAAATTTTTTTCAAACAACCATTGTACAGTACTTTAAGAAATAAAAATTACATGAACGATGACAATATAATTTTGTTTCAAATCCATTAATTTTTTTTAGAATAAGGATTAACTATAAAATTTAAATTCCTAATGATTACCTCTATTTTTATTCCCATATACACAGACACACACACACTCTCTCTCTCACACAGACGTAAATGTATATATAAGTATCCAATTACTCTAATTCACATATTAATATTTTATTTTTTATGTATATATATACCCATGTATATGTGTATAACCAAAAATTATGTCGAATACATTTGAAATCCTCACACATTAACTCAAAAAATATTAAATCACTTTATTAATCTATTGATTTTCATGTATTAGTAGAAATAACATGTAAAGAATTAGATCAAGTTGATAATTCACATTTAAGAACAACATTCCATTTAAAATCAAACAATTCATTCATAGAGTCCAGTTTTGCAGGTTTTCAAACACACAATATGCATGGTTAAATGAAAAATGTATTTAAAACATTATATAAAATATAATGAACAATCTATTTTTATCAAAATATATTTGAAATGTAACAATAACCTTAGAAATTACATATAGACTTGTAACACATATAAAATATATCAAAAATATAAATTTAATATCCAATTAATAAAATTTTTTATAAAAAAGGGATAATCATTGAGAAAACCAACATAGATTGTGTAAAAAAATTGAACCCATAACAATAGAGAAAGGGGGACCCAAATAGGAGGTCACATTCCATAAAATACAATACTCAAGGAAATCAGGGGAAGAATAAACCTTGGATTCATCCAAAAGTGTTTATAGTTAGGGAAAGAGGAGAAAATGTGTAGGGGAATAATTAGAAGAAAAAGAGGAATAAAAAGAAGGAAGATACGAGACACATACCTAGAATAGACTCAGCATCAAATTGAATATAATGTTGCTAAGAACTATATGGGAGGTGGAAGTTCACATGTAGGGGAATACTATCTTAGTTGGCCTTGTCATGTGAATGAGATAAAAGGGGAGGCCAATAATATGATTACATTATTGTACTAATATGTTAGTAATATTAATTATTTTATAATTTCAGAAACCTCACATGATTTTTCTGTAGAGTTTCTGAAATCATAAGCTTACCATCAACCACATATTGGACTGCTAGGGAATATATATGGTTAGACTACATTGTAGGGAACAAAATTAATCCTTGAAGAATGTGTATTTAAGGTATCATAACTCATTCACATAGCTGGAGCATGGTACGTATCAACTATGTGAAAATATTTTCACAGATAAAATTTCCTAAAATTTATTTATTTTTTACAAAAAATAGAACTGATAGAAATAAAATTGGTTTAAGTATATGGATAAAATAAATATCAAATGAGGGTTGTGGTGTGATAGTTCGTCAGATTAAATTAAAATTTGCCGAATTTTTTATATTTTTGATTGTATTGTTTCATCTATATCTAATTCCATGTTCACATATAAAATATTATACTTTATAGAAGCTATAATACATAGTTTGATAATTGATTACTATTTACTTACATAATTTTCTCCCACTTGAGAATCATTTTCCATGTTTTTTCACCAAGCCCTCTAATTCACCGTGTTCCACCACGTCAATTATTTACTCATTTTCATCCAATTCATTGGAAAATTACATCCTCTTTAAAATTACATGTTATCAAAACCACAATAATGTGAAACAATTATTTGGAAATTTCCATGATATTACATTGTTCAGTACACACATCTAAAAAACTGGCCTTTAACAGCGCTAGAGATAGCCTTTATCAGTGCTAGAAAATTTATGACTACATGAGGGAGGTTAAAATACATAGTATTTTATTAGCAATAAAAATGTGTTGAAAAAAGGACGATATTATTGGCACTACAAAACGTGCTCATAAATGGGACCTTTATCCGTAGATTTAGAAGCTGTGATAAAGGGAAATATTGTAGTGTCTTGTAACATCACCAATACAAAGTGACGTAAGATCACACTACAGGACCAAAAACTCATCAGATATTAGAAAAAAACAAGTCTCAATAAAGAATTTTAAGGTAAGGTAGTGTACAACAAAATCTCAAGAAAAATAACTATATTATCGACATTTCAAACATCAGTTTATACAATTACATAAAAAAAATACATACATACAAAAATATTGATGTTCCATTATCATTTAATCATAACACTACTCATGAAATTTATTAAAATACTACCAATGCTCAAGAGAAAATTGCACCTATAAAAGAAAACAATTATTATGTTAGTTATAATATAAAGAAATTAATTAACATAAAGTGTTAATTTTACTAAAATCGAGGTTAATTTTCAATAAAATGATGAAATTTGATTCATACCGACCACACTGTGCATCATATTGACGAGAGGCTGATTCCAAAATGTCTCAAATGACATGTGGGTCATTGTAATGTTGTATCAAAAAAATAAATCTGATTTATTGGTTTTGAGTACATCAGTTGTCTTTTTTACCAAAAATTAATTTTAAACAGGAAACATGCACTTTCGACTCATTCTAATCCCATCCTGTATCAATTTGATATGAAACAAATTCCTACACATCACGAATGAAATATAAATAATTCAACTAAATAATCAAGCAAATCAGATAATGTTTCTGTGAATGTTTTTGTTTGATGCCTTTTGAACTAAAATATCGATTTTAAATTGATAGTAGATACATTTAGTCACATCGAGCTTATCATGCATCATATAGTGATGTAGTTGGTTCCTACACATCAAAAATGACTTATGGATCATTTTTATATTGTATCAAACAATTTGAACGTGTTTTAATGGTTTTGTGTATGCAATTTATCCATATTACTAAAATTTTGAGTAATTTTAAATAACAAGATACACATTGAGTCATTTCGGTCACACCGTATGTCCGATTGATGTTCGAATGATTCCTATAGGTCCAAAATGAATTATGGTTAATTTTCAAAAAAGTATCAAAAAATTATGAATTTGATTTATTATTTTTGAGTATATTACTTGTATATTTTACAAAAATGTCATTTTAAAATTGATTGATGTATTCTGACTTCTACTGATCACGTTGTTTACAGATTGTGGTGAGGCTGATTCCTACACATCTAAAATAATATATGAATTTTTTTCCTAAATTATATAAACAATTTGAATTCATTTTATTGTTTTTAGTAATACAGTTGGCCTTTTTACTAAATTTGAGGTCAATTATATAAAAACATGAACTTGGATTCATATAGGTTAGAACATGCATTGGATTGAGTTACGACTAATTCATTCATGTCTAGAATTACATATGGATCATTTTCCTAAAGTATCAAAAAAATCTATGTGTTTTTGTTTGGTTTTGAGTATATCAGTTCACGGTTTTGATAAAATAGATCTAAAATTTTTAATAAAGACAAACATTTACTCATACCCGTCACACCGTGCGTCACATTGAGGTGTGGTTGATTCTTATATGTTATAATTCACATATGGTTTATTTTCATAATGTATTCAAACAATCTGAATGTGTTTTCTTAGTTACACTACCTATCATTTTTAATAAAATATCATTTAAAACATAAAACAATCAATTTGACTCATACGGATCACAATGTGAATAATTTTGACATAATTCCAATATGTCAAAAATGATATATGAATATATTCCATAAATTTTCCATTAAATTAAAGCACATTTTCTCAGTTTTTAGAATCATTAATCTTCTTGAAAAGTCAAGACAAATGGATTGAAATACACAAAAATAAAAGAAATCTACAATGAATAATGAAAATTAAATCAATGTAACATTAAATAATATTTTGGTAAAATATATAAATTATATCATAACATTACCTTTAAATCATTACAAAGGGTTTTCTTTATAATAGTTTTGTTCTTCCATGATATTGGTAACATTATAATGTGAAGAAGACATTGTATTCTTGAGTAGTCAAACATTTAATTTAGAGTATGTTAATGTAGTAGAGAATATATAATATTACGAGGAAAATAAATAAATATTAAAAAACAATCTTACTTTCACATTGAAATATCATTATTTTGTTAATGTTTTCAAGTATCTGGTTACTCTATCAAGAATTAAAATCCCCTATTTGTGGTCCCCACAACGTACCAGACAATTTCTATGTTGCAACCCACGCGAATTAATTATGATGTCCCAATTAAAGGGTAATACTCACCTGAATATTAATCTGACTCAACATTTGTTTTAGTTTCTAGTAGGATAATCAACCAATTATTGTTTTTTGGATCAAAGAAATTAAATTCTAGCACTTCTTGTAACACCGGTATGAATAGATCATTTTCCCATTCTATACATAAATTCACATTCACCCTACTCATTTAATCAACCATCACTCTATTAATATTATCATATAATATGTAACATAAAAGAGGAACTCAAAATGTTTTATAATACATCTTTAATATCTATTCGATAATGAAAAAATATTATATATTTTCATAAATTGGATTCTCATTCTTGGAACGGAATACTTGCATTGCTACAGCCCCAGATATAACACCACTATTTTTCAACGTACAGATGTCATTGTGTTCTTTTGTATAGAACATATAACCATTGATTAAAAAACCAGTTTAAGATATAACATTTTCGTTAATTTATCTTTCAATCCATTGAAGTCGTTTGGGAATTGAATTCCAATTTTTAGATAACTCTTTATAAATTTGACCTTCGAACCATCTTAATATTTTTTGATAATGTGTATTTGATATCCATCCTTCAACCCTTTATGGATTCAAATCACTAAGAATTTATTTGTGGTATTCTATATATGGATCAACATTCCCTCTATTATATATTATGTAAATATGTTATTGTTACCTCTTTGTTAACATAATTGTAACAACATATCTTCTAGAAAATCTTTCACCCATAATGTGTTATTTGTGACAAGACATTGAGAGACCATTCATTTTAACATCAGATATGTAATCTGTGTATAATTCAATATCTTCTTCAACAATATATTATTCTTCAATACAACCTTCTAGAAAACTTCGATTATTAGAATACCCTCTCAAAATCATTATATACCATTCAATAGAGTATATACATATATAATGGATAAGCCACAGGGTTGAATCTCTCTGAGAAATTGAATCATTAGGTGAACCATTATATCAAAAAATAATGGCGGTAAGAACATATCTAAATCACATAATATGACTACAATCTCATTATTCATGGTGGGAAACTTCATAGCATCAACAACTTTACAGCATATGGCATTAAAAGAGAGAAAAATTCTGGTTAATTCATGTCATACATATTGGGGAAGAATTAAATGGAAAGAAAAATGCATTAAATATTATATAAAAACATGACAAACATGCAATTTTTGTTCTTGAATCTTCAAAATATTCACTGACATAAAATTAATCATATTTGATGAATACCCCTAGGTAACTTTAACACTATTATGGAAAAGGAAAATTTTCAATTTTTCATGTCTAGAAAGAGTTTAAGATGTTATAAGAATAAATGTTCACCTTTTACCCTTCCTCGGTGCCAACCATTCCCTTAACCGCATTTCAATCAACTCCAACCTAGACTTGATGCCATATTTTTTTAGGAAACTTTAGAAATGTGCCAACAACACTATCAAATACATTTGTTTCAATATTAATGACATAAATAAAATGTCTGACATACATAAAATTCTAATACAGTAAGTCAATGCATATTGATCTCTTCTTCCAGCCAATTTTTGTATAGTTTTCTAAATATGGTTTACCAAAAACTATGTCAATAATTTTTTTTTTATATAGTTGATCGCCCATTTTTTGAGACTATGTAGTACCTTTCATGATATTCCCATATAATGATGTTATATATGATTAATATTTTTTTATTCGATGAAAAAAGTTATGATGTGAAAAACAAATCATTCGACGAACGTTCCAACCAAATTGAGTGTGTGCAATTTTCAAAAATGGGACACCCCAATAGTCCTTTAATGCTATATCTTGATAAATTTCCGTAAGTGGTGAAGAAATTTATCATTCCATACAACGTGGCCCTCAATGTGAATTATTATGTTCTATGAGAATCATATATTTTAAAACCTTTTCCCCACATAAATTTTAGATATTCGATCAAGGGAGCCAAATAGACATCAGTATCATTACATGGTTAATTTGGTACAAATATAAGTTGAGACAAAACCATATATTTTTGGTTTATGAATAAGCATTGTGTAAAGGTATATTTTACCAACATGAAGGTCCATGATCTGTGAGAACTAATCAATACACCAAAATGATTTATTCAATCTCTAGATAATAGAAGATGAATTTTTCTCAGCTTTTCTCAGAATTCAAGAAATTGTATACAATTTTCTTTCACTAAGAGGAATCTACTGGATGACATAGGTTACAATTGTTAACTCTTGTATCTGCATTAAATTTTAATTTTCTCAAGGATTATATATATATATGTATTTTCTAAATGATGGAATGATGAGAATGTATTATAAATATTTTTAAATACTTGATTAATTTTTATTGATTCAATATGTGCCACACTTAGGGTTTTTTATGGGTGATTTATGGTCCATGGGAAACAAAGTGAAATCATTTGGACACATACATATTTAGTAGAAATAATTCCCATTGAACGTAACATTCATTTAGATTCCTATGTTCAGAATGGTATTTCATTTTCTTCTGGTAGCATATCTTTTAGAATACCAAGTAGTTCAATAATTATTGTGTAACCCCATTTGCCACCATCTTTCAAATTATATAACTTCAATATTGCTGAAACTGATGAGTATTTATTAAAACTGGTATACAATGATTTCTTGGAACATATATTTAACTCCTAAAAAAACATTGTACAATCATGAAGGTCATTTTAAATTCACATGGTCATTTATTCCATGTGATCTCCATCATCTTTTACAATGGTATTCCTATAAAATGATCCATAATCCTTAATATCATCCCAATGGATGTCCACATTTTGTTTTCTTTGATGTGTAGTCCAAAATTTATATATTTGAACTATTCTGTGAGAAATCAAATGTTCTTAAAACTCTTCTATACTAATATTTCTTGAATAACAACCATGTAAACACAGAAAAATTATTTTAGAAGGATCATCTTCATGCTCTCTTACAAAATTGATTACATCTTTAACTTCGTCTTCATATTTTTTTGTGAAATTCTTAGTGTGCTTCAATTTTTGGATCATATCCAATCTAATGGATTCATAAAATATTTATTTTGTACAATATATAAATAAATACACATAAAATATTCAATATCAAAGGTGAAAGTTAAAGACAATTCTAATAAGGTAAAATCAACATTTGATGGATTAAATGAATTTCAGTATGATGGAAAAAATGGGTGATTGTATTTAAGAAAAGAGTCACTCCACTAATGAAAGTTTTATCCTATGAATTCATTCGACTTTGAAAATTATATACAAATCATCCTCATAACCTAATATCCCAAACATTTATCATTGTGTTTTGTTGTTTGACACATCATTCATCTCTTGTGTACATGCATTTATCTTTCTTCAATAAGTCTAATAAGTAGTCATCCAAGAAAGGACTAATTCTTAAGGCCTTAAAATAAATGTAAAAGAGGTTAGGGATGACTTTCATGGAGAAAAAATTCACTAATAGTAGTTTGGTGGATGAAGGTGTTGGGGATGATAGTTGTCTATATAAGAGATGGGGGGTGAGTCTCAAGAATCAAATTGGAATAATTTCTAATATATAGAATTTGATAAATTCGATTCTATATTTTGGAAAACAGGATGTTGTAACCTAAGGAATTATTTCAATTAAAAATAATGAAATATAAAATATTTTAAAAAAATATCTAGACTCTTGGGATATCATATCACCACACTAACCCATCCTATAGACTACAAATAGGTTGTCACATCGGATCTACCCATCAGTTGGTAGCATCTCTATGGAGTCTAGGGTTCGAGTCGTTCCATATTATTCAATTTTGGTGTAGATTAGAATTTTAATTGTATTTCTCCCCTACTCCAAAAAGTTATAATTATATATATATATATATACACACACACACATCAGTATTTTCATAGTATTTCTCCCTCTTTTAAAAATGTTGTACTTATATGTATATGTATATATATATATTTAGTATGAGTTTAGTTGTATTTATCCCACTCCATAAACTATTTTCATTTAATACATATATAGAGGAATTAATATAATTCCAAATTCACTATTGAGGGTTGAATATGTGAATATTTTTCTTTTATGTTCCAAAACTAAACACCATTCATCACTTTTTAATGTGATTGAATTTTAACTTATTATTAACTTCTTACCACTAAATGAAATAAAAATAAAATGAGACCAAAAAATTTATAGAGTTCATTATTCAATATTAATGTTTATATCTTTAGAATGATTCATAAATCCCTTTCCTATATTACACACAACAAATTTCGGGAAACTAATCTCCACTAACTATTTAACTCTATTCTCTATAAAATGTAATCATCCTGACTTTCCTGACTAATATAATTTTTAATTTCAAATTAAAAATAAAAATATGAAATATTCTATAAAATATCATAATTCAAATTGATCTACTAGATTATTCCAACCTTCTTTTTTTCCCATTATTTGATTTAGAGACATTAATGATTAATCTTGTGTAGTCACTGAGTAATCTATGAAGACGCATCATTAATATTACATGAAAATGTAATTTTAATCAATAAATCAATGAAAATACTTCTTATAATATGTTCATGCTGATTATAGTGTACTAAGATACTTTCCAATGGGACTATATAGTCATACAACTAGTTTCTTCAAACTATTATATAAATCGACATATCCTTTAGGTATATTGTCACATGAATCCTTTCACATGGTGTAACCCCAAAAAGTATGCACAAATATTGGAGGGAATATATTTTATTGTATTCAACATTGTTTTATGGTATAAGGATTCATATCCCAATAAACTATCTCATGGTGCAATGCTCAAATCCAAACAAAACAACAAGAAAAAAATAATCATGTTCATAATCTAATCAAATCATTTTATTCGTCATCTAAAAGAAAAATAGTATACAATGACCTGACCACAAATAACTCATGACATCGTCAAAAAAGAAATAAAAAATTAATTGAAAAATACACCAAGAAAATATGAAGGCCTACCACTATAGGTTAATGAAAATCATCTTCAAAAACCATAACTGCCACTGAATAATGGATTTCTAACAATGTTTTAGCAACTAAAGGTAGTCTAGTGGTCTGGTTCGAGCTTCGATTAACTAACATCGAATGTCATAAGTGGATGTGTTCAGTAGAAATCTTTTTATATCGCTACTAGTTTACAAATGGTTATACTATTTAAAATAGATCGAGCATACTTTTATCATCGCATGTAAATAAGATATGATATATAGACCTTTTATCAGTGCACAAGTAATGAGAATTGAGAAAATGAATATTTATCAGTGATATTTTAATGCTGATAAAGCTCGGTCTTCATCAGTGCAAAAAATGGAATAGATAAAATCCATGTTTATTACTTATAATGTTTTAATGATTATAAACATATGTTTTATTAGACGTTTTTTTAAGCACTGATAAAGACTCTTCTTTATCAGCATGAAAGAATCCCTTATAACTACATACATTTTTTAGATCTTTTTACATAAACACTGATAAATCTTTTATAATTATAATTTAAAATAGAGATTTGTGAATATATATACTTATTAATATAGTAAATATATGCCTTTTTAAAAATTTTAATTATAATTTTATAATTATTTATTTATATTATATTAATATTTTAGAAAAATAATATTTATATATAATTTTAATTGAATGAATCCATATATGTTAAAAATGAGTGAAATTAAGTCAATTAAAAATAAGTGCACTTTAACAATATGAAAAAATGAATATGTTTTGTGTGTGTACAATGTATATAAAAATAAATTAATTACGTAAAACTAAAATAAATATAACACCCATTTTATCAATGTTAAATTGAAAAATAAAACAACACATTTAGTCATTTTTACATTACACTACATAATTAATCAGTACTTTTAATTGCTTTTAATTTGTAATTATTAACAATTATTTACTAAATATATTAATATTTAATGAAAAATGCATAAATATTTTTTAATATATAAACCATATTTATATAAATTAATATGTATCAATATAATTAATATATAAATTTTTTGACATTAATTATCATAACAATCTAATTAATAAAACGTTTAATATTTAATAATGTTTAATCAATTTACTCATTTTTTCAATAATTATATAAATAAAAGAATTTTAATTTTTTACTAATAAACACATTTTTTTGGTTTTTATTTGTTTAATTATTTCATTTAATTTATTTAGATGTTTATCAATGAAATAAATCACTCACAAAATTCATCCTTATCAACTCTATAAATAATGTACTAATAAAGTGTGAACTTTATCAGTACTAACAAAAAAGAACTATTACATGGATCCCTTTATCAGTGATAAAAAAAGAACTGATAAGGGTTCTGGTTATTAGTGATAAATAAAAAGAGCTGAAAAAAGGTTACATTTATCAGCACTTTCTTTCGCACTAAAAAATATGCCATTTATCATCCTTTTTTTGTAGCGCGGATAAATTCAAGCATTGTTAAAGGCTAGTTTTGTAGTAGTGATTTCGTCCATATTATAATTCCATTCATCCTTATATTATTCTATAAATACTTATTCAATGAACATATAGCTAATGAGGTACATTAGTTAAATAATATTTTTCTAGTATTAAATTTTATGGTTCTTGGTCATGTGAATTTCACATTAGGTATAATAGTAAAACATCATAATTTTTTCCCTTCATTAAATTTCTATAAATAAACCCTATAACAACACTAAATCTTTGTTTCATTTTATACTGAAACACATAATTATTTATTATTTTATATTACAACTACCAGTAATAACCAATATAGATGAATCATAGTGGGGGATTAATTTTTTTTTAAATGTGTGACACTCTTTTGTGTGTTTTTATCTACAATTAAGATAGAATATATAATTTTCTTATGGTTCATATAGTTTAAAATATATTATAAGATCAATTTATCCTTTTTGATACTAAAATATTACTCCAAAATACCCTTTGTACTCCTTTCATAGAATTGTTATAATCATACTAACGATATTAACCACTTGAGTGGTCTCAGGACTTGTTAAAATTATAGCATATATAAATACAACCATATTTGATTCATATAGAACCTTCAGAATGTACATATCATCCCCAAATATTTTAGTATTATTATCCATTGAATATTTTATGTTCCTAAAAATGAGGTTGCACAATGGATTTGACAAACTCAATTTTTACATTTTTGAAAACCATCTAAAAATAATTTAACTATGATTGTATCAATTTTCCAAAACTCAGGTCTCTATCAATCTATATTCCAAATATTAATGTATTAGATCCATCCTCATTCATCTTGATATATTCAGATATTTTTACCATCAACCTTTAAATCCATTTAAATACTATTAAGTCAAATATTATGTCATCAACATATAGAAAAACTATGATGAAGATTGAATCACCTCACAACTTCTGATAATAGAAATGAACCTCATTGTTACAGGTGAACATACATTCTATTATGAATTTCTCATAATTTTGTTTCCAATTCATAAGTGTTTTAATAATCCTATACTGATTTAGCATGAGGTTATTCATGAAATAGACCTTTCATGTATATTGTTAGACATCAGAACAACCTAAGTGGGGAGGGGTGAATCAGGGTATTAACTTTTTGTTCTTATATAAATGGATCTTGTTCCCATGTTTGTAGAAACCTAATAAACGTGTCAATTAGTCACATTAAATGATATGAAAAAATAGTTTCACTTGGTTCACTACTAAGGTTTAGTCTACAGAGCATATACTAACAGTGTGTCGTTCGTACCTAAGTCCACTAATTTCACTTGTTGTGGAGTTCAAGGACTTAGACACAATCAATCTTTGCTTGGAAAATTTCCTTTTGTTGAATGTAGGGATAGAAAATTATATCCCACATATAACTTTCGCTGACTCCCCTTGCGCACTGCTTTGAGAGATGTATAACATAGTTTATCCACATGAAAGGTAACTTTAATAGATTTTCAATAAACTCTTTATCCCTGAATTATCCCAAGAATATTATTTTACTAAATACCTGAGATTATGCACAATTAAAGCACCATTTATTAAAAATTGATGATCAAAATTTCCTTTCTCGAAGCTCCTTCAGGAAGCTTCCTCCTTCATGAAGGTGGATGCCTTCATGGAACAACCATAATTCACAAATCATACAGAGTCAATGTAAAATATACCATCATCATGAAGTACTCATTAATTAGAATCATTGACATCAATCAACACTAAAGTAGTCTTTTCATGATGCGCAAACTCACTTGGAATGCCAGTTTCCAAAAGATCCCCAGGATTCATGAAATCATAGTGATTCCATATTTTCCTTGTAAAATATTTTTAAAATTGAAGAGGGGTAGCATCATATTTATAAGCTTGGTCGTTCATGAAGCTCCACCACCTCTTCGAAAAATTTTAGAGAAATTTCAAAATTCCCACCGCAATGTTCCTCCCTTCACGATGCACGAGTGAAATTTTATGTTTTTATGAATCATTAAATCAAACCCTTTTCTCCAACACAATACTCCAATACTCATTATCGCGTACATCACCATCGCTGATCACGATGCTTAAAATCACCATCGTTCAATATGCTCATTGTAATCATGTAGATCTCCATCCAAAATCATCAATCCTTTGCGTAACACACTCACATATCCTATCTTTAAAAAAATCATGTAATTCCCATAATTTTATAAGGACTTCATTAAAAACAAAGTTTCGCTTTGAAATCCATATTACAAATACTGGACCACAAAAATATTGAAAACACTAGGAAATAAAGCCACATTAAATACTATTGTCAGCCAAAACTTTAAGATCCCATTCCATGGAAATTTCTTGATCATAAATGAGAGGATTGACAAAAAATAGAATCTATACTCTATTTCTAGTAGAGAATAACCATGTCTCATATATATACTATATTAAGAACTGTTTGTATTTATTATAACCCTTCATGACAAGCAATGAGTTTAGATTGACATTAAAATCCACTTCATCCTTCCTTTAAGAAACCCAATTATTTTAAAGATACATATTTCCTCACATTAATTTATTTACCTTTTGTGTGTTAAAATATATATGGAACCCATAACATATATCATTTCATATTATGAATATAATGAGGAACATAATATTCCCACTATTTTAAGGCTCTTGGGTTACTAAACATCCATGGTAATTAGAAAATAAAATTTCCAATAAAATATTTATATGGATTTTATACACATGGTAGACCGCCTCAAAGGTCAAGGTACATCTCCTTCCAAACAACATGATTTAGAAACTCTACCCCATTCATATAATATCCATGATAGTTCTATTAAATTAGGAAATGTTACTTGTAGAATAAGATAAATATTTTTAAATCCGAAATAGTTTTGTACCATTCATAATTCCTCTTCTATACTCCCTAAATATCATGGATCCACCCAACCTCGATTTGGATCAAACTCATCTCACTCTATCTGTTTATTGATCTCATTATTATCTTCCAACTGGTTCTGATCATTCAAAATTATTTATTTATTTAAAAGCGTGTTTTGTATTCTTATAAAATTTTGTTACTTATTATTATTGATCTTGAAACCATATATATTATCACCAATACCATTAAAGAAATATGTATGTATGTAGCATTCATTGGATATATATCTTTGCAAATTTTATCATCATTATCAACCAAGACAAAAAAATTGGTGGGTAAATTACAACTTTTCACTAAATAATAATTCTCATATAATTAGTTTCCCTATTGATTTACATTGATTTCCATTTTGAGGTATAAAATAATTACTTCTTCCACAAAAAAAATATTTACAAATCCATAACATAATGTCATGCTCCTGGATCTCTCATTCAGTATCATATTGTATTTTTCTACTATGTTATTTTTTCAAATAATTCTAAAAATTGACTTAGTCATCCATATTCCATTATTCCCACATGATCTTCAAATCTCTATTCCAACGTACATACATTCATTAATAAAAAAATCATTTTACTACATTCCTGTCTAAAAATCCACAGTTTCTCTCTATCGGAAAATGTTCAAGAATATATCAAGCATATATTTGATAAAAATCACCTAAAATATCTATAAGTAATTATTTATTATGGTATGGTAGTATAGTATTTCCACTTGAGATCAAACTAGTGGTGGTCCCAATATATCGATAAAAACAATCTATAGAATTCAATCCATTGATTTGAATATATATTATTAAATTAAAAAATACACATCTTTCCTAAGACGAAAACCTAAAATCTTATACAAATCATAAGATCATATGTTAAAATACATTTCAGGGAAAATGTTTAAAAATGATATTCAATGATGTGATCATGATGATCAGGTCACAACATTGAAGATTCTATTTATTCCACTCCAATATTCATGATACCATATAGAACCGATGTTTGGTATAATAATCCATATCTCATACCATGGGTCATGACTATAATATTGTATTTTATATTCAATATATGATATGGAAATATTTTACAAAATCCCACATTATCAATAAAAAAATTGAAATTTCATTCACCTATAAACTAAGGTTGTGTTAGATGCATTCAAAACTCATCATACATCTATTTTCTTATTAAATTTCACATAAGATTTGTCGATAACCTCATCCAACACTCCAACCTAGAGGTGAACCTTGAAAAGGTTTGATAATATAAAACTATATGTTACTCATATATTAGATGATGAATGAATAGAGTCTATAGAATCAACAATATATGACACCATTGAAATCACAATAATAAATATTTATGAATTTTTGTCTCTGAGGGTTCAAGAGATTATGGAAAAATATGATGAATGATCTCAAAAGATAATAATGATTTATATTTATACCTTTAAATAATATGAATTATCTACATAAAGATAAAAATTATTTTTTCTAGGAATAATTTACATCCCTTAACTTCTATATATTTTCAAGTCTCTAAATTGTATCAGACATCCTCGATAGAGAATCCCCATACATTCATACTAAAATAACTTCCCACGGAACATGAAACACCAATCTTTTATATCTCCATATTCATGATCAAATCAAAATTATCATAGAAATACAATTATTCCTCACCAATATAATTAAAATCAGTAGAAAAATTATATCCCATTAGTTTGGGGGTGATGACAGAGGAATTAATCACACCCACGTTCAGTGAAAAAATATCCAATAGATTATGGATGACATTGGATCAAAATGACCCTGTTCAAATTATCATTATCCCACCATAATTTTAACATTATCATGGAAACAATTCACCACAATAAAAACATATTATTCTTTATAGATTTATTACCATACATTTTATCAAGAATTGAAATTAATTTAGATGTTTTATTAATAAAACAGATATCTATGGAAATTCACTGGACCAATGTAAACCAAAAAACACATAGTGACTTAATTTTTGATCTACCCACTCTTCTTTAACCATGGAATCTTGATTCATCATAATAAATAAATTATATATATACTTTTAGAATAAATATTTCATATAATATATCTTCAAAATATAATAATCACACTAATATAACTTCACTAGTCATACCTTTACCTCCCTGCATTCTATCTTCAAGATTGTAATCATCCCATTAATGAGAAAAGTATAAGGGATATGTAACCACCATTTCTCAAAAATCATAGTCAGGAGAGACCTTCAGAACCCACAAACAATCTACAATAAAACATCATACACTATATATATTAATTTAGAACCACTAGCATCTAAAAACATGAATTACTACATGGAACTCAGATGTGTGATATGAACATTAGATACACTAAGTGTTAGACACATCATATATATGAATCTGGATATATGAAGACTTATCACCCTAACTATATACCTTATCACCCTAACTATATACCTTATCAAAATTTAGGAACTCATAGAGCACCAAACAAAAAGAAGTATTTCCCACAATAAGGGAGTAGACATATTTACATGGTTTAGTACATACATTATTTCCCAGAGATACAAAAATATCAATAAAAGAGGAAATATTTGAAGACATTAGAACTCCATTGAAAAAAATAAAATAAGCTATAGTTTGACATATATACATTATAAAACAATATCCCTTACAAATATATTAATTAAAAATAATAAATTATTTTAATTAGTGGAATAGGTTTAACAAATATCGAATCATTCCAGAATACTCTTCAATTTATTTTCTCCACCACTTATGTAATACCTCATAGACTATAATACCACAAAAAGATAATATCCAAAACTATAACAGAATACACAATATAAAGTGCATTTTTCATGATTATGTTCAAATTATTAGTTTATGTGTGTTAAAAATTTAATTAAAAAATTGAAAAACAATTTTTTAATTCCCCCAAAAAATAGTATTGTATGCTAAAAAAATTCCACAAATATTTATTTTTGGTGAATACTATCAATACCATTTTTGTGAAAATTTATTCTATTATTAATTAAATAGGATTTATGAAAAAAAGGAACTAAAAAACCATCACTATAATCAACCATATGTTTAATGAATAAAATTTTTCATTTAAAAAAATATTTGAACATATAAATTTTATATCCAAATTGTTTAGAACTAATTAAAATGTTTCTTTAATAAGAAAAAAGTATTATTCATTATTTTATTTGGATCAAGAGTTTTTAAAGGGATATTATGATTTTGAATGACTTGAAGGCCACATATAATCTAATATTTTTATAATAAATATATTTTTATAATGAAAATAAGTATCAAATATAATTTTATCTAATATATAATTAAATTTTTAAAAATAATTTAATGTTGTTCTCAAAAAATTATGTTTGATTCTTTGAAAGTGTCATTTAAAACATTTAGAAATTTTATTTTATAAGAATAATATTGGGTAAAATGAAATATCTTAATTTTATAATTAAAATTGAATACTATGGATAGAAATTAATTAGATAGTTAAAGGTAAAATAGCGTAAAAGTTAAAAAGGTAAAATAAAAAGAACAACAACAAAAAAAAGTTATCTAAAAAATAATTCTTTGTGGTTTTAAACATCCCACATAACTATATGATTCTCTTTATTACATTTTTTTAACTAATACCAGAATAGTAGAAATCATTTTTTGGAAATGTAAAATTTACATCGAAAATAACCTTTCACTCCACTTTGAAAAGTGTAAACCATCGATCACATGAAATCTCAATGATACCGAGAATTTCTCCTTGAAAATATTACAATATTTTATTAATAAAACTCTCTAATGTATGAAAAAACATTTTCCACCATTATTTAGAAATATTCTTTGATTTCTAATGAGATATCTTAGTAAATTTCATGTCCCTAAATTTATTATTATCCACTATGATGATTTTATTCTTAATTATCATCATTAAAATTTACTCAAGAAACAAAAATATACTGATATTAGTATAATTTTATAAAATAATATTAATATATTTAAGTTGTTATCACTTTATATTCATTTATTCTCTCTATTAAGAAAAATGAAAATGTCGTTTGTCCGTACAGATAAACTAACACCAACACAAGGGACAACAATATTTTTTCACCACCACCCATAATGGATGGTTCAATGAATGGATTAATGATTAAATGCTATTTTTATATTATCATTATGTTTTAGATTTGATAAATTGGATTAACAGTTATTATTATGATCAAATAAATTATTTTCACTAATTTAATCATTTAATACAAGTGATTTTTAGGGAAAATAATTTATTCACATTATGTAATATTTCCATATCCATCACATATTCTGATATATCATTTATAATATGAATATGAAACAAAAATAAAAAGTAAATAAGATCATTTTGATTCAATTATATTGATATTACAAAAGACCACCTCATAATTATGCCATATATCATGGTATGTTTATTCATGGTTTGTCTTAACCACCTACATAACAAATACTGTGAATTTATATCATGAATGATTATGTTAAAAAAATTACCAGTATAACATAATATAAATGTTTAAATTATTATTTTCTTCTTATTTTTTGATATTTAATACCAACATTAGATTCATCAATTAATAAAACCGACTTTTACCATTATGAATCACTAAAAATTATTTTTATTGATGTCATATTAAATGATAAAGACTAAAACACTCCTGAATGGAATTTAAAACATCATAAATAATTACAAATATTTCCTAAAAGTTTATGTATTGACAATGTAATGATTATAATTTAATAAAAAATAAATATAGACATTGTTATTACAAAACTAGTAGAAATGATCAAAATTATAATAACCAGATGTAGAAAATCAAAAAAATTCATATATTGAATAATGATTAATGAATTTTATATTGAAAAGGTATATGAGTGATGTTTTAATTACTTGATTAATATAGATATGTTTTTTTCTATTTTAATGGAGTGTATTTTCATGGATTTCCGGACAAGAGTTAAGGGTTTTCTATTTCAAATTAATCACTTTGAGTCATATTTTTTTTTCAAATAATTTCCATTATGTGGGGAATATAATACCAATTTGGTATGTTATATAAATAAATTAAAATTATTTTCATCATTTGAAAACCAATTTTAACCCTTACATTTCAAAAGGTTTGTATTGAATTTTTAACTAAATCATAAGTGTGTTTTCAATCTCAGTTTTCATTGTTTCGAGTGAATTCTATATTTACTAATTTATTACTTTTTTTGTAGCATAAATTGAAATGGATAACATTTTAACATATTCCTTATCAATAAAAAATGATATTTGAATCTATATTTATATCCCTACCTCAAATTGTTTTAATTTATGATTAACTGAAATTATGGTAAAACTCATTATTTTCCATGATATAAACCTGTATTATGTTATCAATGTGTGTATAGTTTCATGAAAAATGTACTTCAATTTGGATATCAGAACATGGAAAATATTTTGGAATATATTCATTGAGAGTTAATCACCTTAAAAACGATTGGTTAAGAATTAACACAAACATCAGTCAGATTCATGATTAGTGGATCTATGACTGCCAACCTAGATAGAAACTCTATGAGGATATTTTGTGGAATATTCACATGATATTTATTTAACCTAATGAAGGATTTTTCCTATAATTGATTTGGTATCCTACCAAATTAAAATATTGAACCCCATCACTATCTTCCTTGGATAACCTAATATAATAAAAGCACCATCATCCTTATATTTAATCGATATGAGTATTTATTTCTAATTTGATGATACCCTATAGTTTCATTGTTGATAAAAGAGTCATTTCCTTGAAATCCACATTTTTCCATTGAATAAGGGGTTAGTTTTTATGTATTTTTTATTATGTGATTAGTGATGTTTTTATTATTCTAAAGGATCCTTAGTGAATTGAATAAAATTTATTTTGGACTCTTATGGTGAATTCATTGGACAATTTTCAGGGATCAGTGGGGCCTATAATTATTTAGCCTCCCAATGCATTTATAGATCTCAAAAGACAAAATAGCTTGGTTGTGTGGTATACCTCTCCATGAATTATTAAAGTACAATGGAACAAGGCCTTTACAACATGTTTTTATGTCTAAAATAAATCAATCAGTCTTTTTTATATCAATGATTATTCATACCCATGTTTTCAATTATTTCCATATATATATAATTCCCTCAGTTTATTTTGATTATGGATTAATTTTTTTATATATTCATTTTTATTATATATTACTTTTTTATGTTATGATACCTTCCCTTTTATGTTTTGTATTACTTATAATTTGTGATGAACCTTATTTGTTACACTTTACCAAGGAAACCTAGAGGTAAACTACTTTTAATTTTATGGATTTAATGGAAGAGAGAGTATCATTCTTCCAATGTGATCATTTTTTATAATATATATTTAAATGTAATGTGTGTATGAATATACTGTAAATAGACAATAATTTTTTGGATCCTTCAAGAATAGTTATTCTCTAACATTAATTTATCATAACTACCATTTCTGGGTTACTAGAGTTAGGGATGTTATATTTGGTATCAGAGTAAGTATAGTTGGAAACCTATGGATAATATTTAGAGGATCTTGGTTAGATAGCTCAACTAATATGAAAACCCATTAATATTTCTATAGAATAAACTAGAAGACATTAATGGCTCATTATTATGTTATTCAATTTCATTATTTAAATAAATATATTCTATTTTAAAGAAATTACATCTATAAAGATATTATTACAAACTGTAAATGTGGCATAAAATCTTTTTTTTTCTATAGACAGACTTCATATCATGAGTCTTTTCTAGTCCCTCCCCTAGAATATGTTCTTAATTAAATTATAGGAATATTATAAGCTCCATATGATATGTGGATAAGGAAAATAACCTATGAATATATTAACTACCAATGGTACAAAAACTCATTATTGTTTTTGTTGAACAAACAATTGTTATACACCAAAGAATGAAAATGAGTTATCCCTTAGATTCATTCTCAATGCAATTTTATATCTAAAACACCATACTGAATGGAATCATTTTTGTAACACCCCGAACCCAGTTACCCAGAGTCAGTGCATTACTACATAACATTGGAATGATCACAAATGACCATGTCTTGAAAGACTTATTAGTTTAGTAGCCTTGGAATTACTATATATATTCATAAAAACTACATTAAATCGTAAAATGGAAAACTAAAACAACAGTATATCCATGGAAAACACTGATATCCTATAGACTCTTCCTTATTCACACATAATTGATGATATCTAGATCAAATTTCAATCATTGAAAAGTATCGAGATCCATGAAGTTGGTCAAATAAATCATCAATGTGAGGTAGGGGATACTTGTTATATATTGTTATTGCATTGATCTCCCGGTAGTCAATGCACAACCTCATAGATCCATCTTTCTTCTTAATAAAAAGAGTAGGGGCTCCCCATAGAGAAACACTAGGGAGAATAAATCCCTTATTACTCAATTCCTCTAGTTTTTTCTTTTGTTCCACTAATTTCACAGTGGACATTTTATAAGGGGTCTTTGATATCGGCATTGAACCTGGAATTAAATAAATGGAAAACTCAATTTCTCATTCTGGAGGATCTCTAGGTAAATCTTCTGGAAACACATCAACATATTCTTTCAGAATAGGTACGTTCTCTATTTGAACATTCCTTTCCTCACCCACAGTTACTTCATTCTCTTCCTCCCCAATAACTGAATTTAGTTGAGCTACTGGGGTGGATCTAGATTAGAATTTAGTGGTGATGTTTCTTCTCTAAAGATAAGGTACTCCATATCATCATCAAAAATTGTAACCTCCTTCTTCTTACATTAAATCTTCACATCATGGTCTAAAATCCAATCCATGCCAAGGATTATATCAAATTCAATCATGGGTATGACAATGTGATTTGAAGATAAAGAACATTTATATTCCATAATGGTGACTGATTCACAAAACATTATTGCAATGATACTTCCCTTAAGAGTTTTGACTGAAAAATCCCTTGTTAAATCAAATTGGAAATATATAATTTTCTTAAGAAACTGGGAAGATATGAAATAATGCGATGATCCAGAATCAAATAAAGAATCTGTTCAACTTGAGGAAACCATTAAATTACCTACCACCATGTCTTTCGGAGCTTCAACCATAGCAGCAGTGATAACATATGCTTGGCCATGATCCATTGGCATTTTTTAGGTATGTTCCACTGATGCTTAGGAAATTTATTTGCATAATACCCCCTTACTCTACAATTTTATCATTCAACATCGACATCCTCTTTCTTCCCCATGCAATCACGAGCTTTGTGGCCTTTATCACCACACATGTAACAGACTCCCATTCCATTCATTTCTATAAATACAGCTTTTATCAGTGCTAAAAATGTTCTTTATCAGTGCTAGAAAAAACGCTGATAAAGCCGGAGAAGATAAAGGGGGGTTCCCCTATATCAGTGCTTAATGATAGCGCTAATAAAGGGTCCTTTATCGGCTCTTTTCTTTAGCGCTGATAAAGGACCCCTATATTAGCGCTTCCTTTATCAGCCCTTTCGTTTTAGCGCTGATAAATGACCCCTTTTATCAGCACTTTTTTAAAAGCGCTGATAATAGGAAAAACAATTAAAAAATTTTAAAATTTTTAAAAAATAAAATAAAAATATAAACAAATACTGCCAATTGGCGGGATTTTATAGTTCTTGAGCCCCCCACCCCCCTTTACCGCGCTTTTCTGCCCTTGTACAGTGCCCCACGCACCCCCTCCACCCTTTAATAGTGCTTGCTGCTATATTCCCCCATGCGCGCGTGCCCCTGCCTCCACTAGGATTTGAACTCGAGACCTCCCCCCCTGCGCGTCTAAGCCTTTACCACTACTCTATTTTGATTTTTCTTCCAATTCATGATATCTCTATATATATATTTTTATATATTTAGTTATATTTACTCGTATAGTAATATATAGTTATATTATAATATATATATATAGTTATATTAATATATATATATAGTTATATTAATATATATATATATATATTTAGTTATATTGATTCGTATAATAATATATATATATATTAATATATATATATATAGTTATATTATAATATATATAGTTATATTATAATATATATAGTTATATTATAATATATATATATAGTTATATTAATATATATATATATATAGTTATATTAATATATATCTATATATATAAATATATACATTTTGTTATATTTATTCGTAAAGTAATATATATTTATATTAATATATATAGTTATATTAACATATATATAGTTATATTGACATATATATATTTATATTAATATATATATATAGTTATATTAATATATATATATAGTTATATTAATATATATATAGTGATATTAATATATATATTTATAGTGATATTAATATATATTTATAGTAATACTAATATATATATATGTAGTTATATTAACATATATATAGTTATTAGATTAATATATATATATATAGCTAGATTAATATATAGTTATATAAATATTCATATATTTTTATTTTAAATAAAATGGATGTTGGTTATTATTTAGATAAAGCTAATACTTTTAATATGTAAATATATTTTATTACTTATATTTATAATTAAATTTTTAGGTGTGAAAATATAAAAAATATGAATATATTATTATATATTTGATTATAAATAACAGTTCATTATAAAAAATGATGAAATTTCAAATATATAATATCAATATGAATGCAATACCTTGGAATAAATTCAAACACCACCAAAAACATCCAATAATACCCCCTTAAACGAGGCTGGAAATCCACAAAATGTTAAAAAAATCGGGGTACCCCGACTAAAAACTTAGGTCTGGAGGCCTTATTGGAATTTTCTGGCCTTGTAAATCCCTTTTCCAAGGTCTTTCACAGTTACAGCGACATAGAGTTCGTCGTAGGCTTCGATTTGATATGTGGTAGAGCTCAAACGGACACCTGGATCAAATGTTATGGCCGTTTGAAGTTTGAGTTACGTTTTCAACATATTTTGGATCTTTTTTTAGTTTTTTTAATTTTATAGTCTTCAAATTGTTATTAAATGACCATTACTACATAATAATTTTCAAATTATTAATTAAAAATATTTTTTACATTTTTTAAGAATCCATTTTCACTAAATATCTTGTATATTAAGTATATTAAGTGTAAATGTACATTTATACTTATCTGAAATATATTTAAAAATTATATATTATATTTATATATCAATATAAATATATTTATATATTAATATATTAATATTTTTTTAATTTTTTTTTTAAGTTGAACCTTTATCAGAAAAAATCGCTAATAAAGGCCCCCCCTTTATCAGCCCTACTAAACAAGTGCTGATAAAGGGGTGCTTTTATCAGCGCTTTTTGAAGCACTGATAAAGGCACTCATTATCAAGGATTTTTTGAGGGCTGATAAAGGCGCCCCCCCCCCCCTTATCAGTGTCACTAAACAATGGCTGATAAAGGGGGGGGCGCTGTGAAAAACTGTTTTTGTGGTAGTGATTTAGGCAAGTACCAGGGTGTTTCTTCCCACATTTACTGAAGGATGGATATTCAACATTACCCTTATTCTTATTATTTCTATTTCCAGAGTGTTAATCAGATCTCTTCTTCTCTTCCTTTACTTTAATGTTGTAAGACATAGAGAATTATTTTTCTGTCTTGATAGCACATGAGACAATATCTTCGTACGATGAGAAGGATTGTGAGACTAATGCTCGATGGAGAAATGGTTTTAACCCATCAAAGAAAAGATCAATCTTACTTATTTTGTAACCAATATAATCTACAACATTCCTCGCTTGCCTTGTAAATTTAGCTTCATACTTTGCGACATTCTCCTCCTCCTTTTTCCTAAGACACAGAAATTGTCTTTCCATATCAGCTCGATGGTTATAAGGAAAGTATTTTGAAATGAATTTTTTCTAAACTCCATCCATTCCATATTTGATACTTCATCATCTTCCTTTGTTTTTTGAATCAATGATAGCCATTAATCAACATCTCCAGTGAGGCGGTAAACTTCCATGACCACCTTTTCCCTTTCGCTACTCTCTAATGTGTGGAATATTTTCTCTATAAAATTTATCTATTGCTTAGCTACTAGTGGATTTTTACCCCCATTTAATGTTGGTGGTTGTTGCCTCATAAAGTTATCTTACATTGATCCTCCAAACTATAGATCAGGGTGCTTTATATGGGTAAAGTCATTATTCATAACCTGATTCTGTTGTCCCTGTATGGTCATTTGCTGATCAGCACCAGTTGCATCACTAGCTCCACTATAATTATATTGAGTAGGAGGGAAATCCCTACATGGAGTGTGTGCATCGATACAGTTTCCATTCCTTCCACTTGGTTCCATTTCTAAACAATGGAATAAACTAGATTAGTTTATGAATCGAAATACATAAATATAATCTTGTAAAACACTTAACATAAATTGAACAGTTTATGGATTTAATCCATAATAATAAAAATGTTTTCTTTGAGATAATTTTTTTGGAAAATGACAACAATATTCCTTTCAATCCATTTTATAAAAATTCAAACAAGGGTATAAATTTCTTAACCCCATATTCTAGTAAATAGTAATAATGTTTGGGAATATATTTTTATGAAACATGTATTTGGATTATAAAGAGGTCCCAGTAGATATTTACGTAAAAACAACCTCGAATAATAAAGAGAGTGTAAAATTAACCCTTACCTTGTACTTCTCCTTGGTTGAGGGTAGGTTAACATCCTGTATAAGGGTGAAATAATTGTTGTTAAAATATACAATAACCATATACATTAATATGAAACTACATATGATCATCTAATATTGATATTTTAGTATTATCGTCGTTTCAGGTGTTAACTGATTTGTTTTCCTTTATATTCTTTCTTGCGTAAGTAATGATTGTTGTGGATATGATGTATCTTATTCATATTCAGAATTATATTAGGTATTTAAACATTACTTTTAATCATCAAATGAAAATTATTCTTGAATATATACGATGGGGAATGAATTTCATCGCGTTCATGGAGATGTTAATCCGCACGTAGGCTCGAGCGACAATATCATTATTTTGATATTAAAATAATATATAATTGGATGTTATGTCATATATATAGAATCATTATCATGTTATATTTATTATTTACATCAATTAAACATCATTATTAAAATAATACAAAAAATAATGTACTGAATAACAATTGCACCACGACGTTGAGACTGTAAGCCGTATGTATGCATGTATGATGACATGTCATTCAAAAGATGGATAGAATAATGAATATGGTTATACCATATATCTAATAACATCACAGTATATAGGATATACTAGATTTATTTTTTTATAATGGAATCAACAAAGAAAAAGGAAGTGGAAGAAGAAAGGAACTTGATAGAGGTGGTGTGATATTTACCTCTTCTTCGAGATCTTCCTTTTGATTTGATCAAAATGGATCCTTAGGTTGGATTTATGACTAAATAAATGCCTCTAGGATGAATATAGGAAAGTTTATAGGGTATTTCGGCTAGGGTTGTCCAATCAAAATGGCTTTGATTGTGTGGATTTGAGAGAAGGGGAAGTGACTTTTATTAGAGGGGTGAGGGGCACCTTAGGGAAAGTTAGAAATATTATTTTATAATATAAACATTTTCGGTTTATAGGGTCTCCAAAAGGAATTATTTAAATTATAAGGTTTGGATGGGTCTAAAACCACATAACCAATAGGTTTTAGATAGTTTTGAGTCACTATATTAACTTTATATTTTAGATTTAACTCTTAGTTAATAGTTTGACATTTACCATGTCTCATTGTATTTTTATAATATATGGTTAATAAACATACTATAAACTTACAAGAGAACCTCAAGTTGTTCATTAATGAAATATATAATATTATTTAAGACATTTTTCCTAACCTTATATTTTTTGGAATATAATATCAATTAATAATATATAATTTCTTTTAAGTAGTCTTTTATGTCAATTTTGACACTATATTGTATTTTGTTTTTACTAAATTCATAAATACATTATTTCTTATTAATAAATTCATCTATCTGACCCTAAAATGTCATATTAACTTAGAAAATTATTGGAATTCGAAAAAAGTCTAAAATTACATTTATTTGGGTATTAATGATATCAATTATTTTAATATTTCATTAATTAGGTAATTTCTACATCAGCATTGTGTCATAAATAAATTAAATTATATAATTTTTAAAAATATAAATAAAATACCATTATGTAGGAATTATGTTTAGATTTCTAATGAATATTTATAGTCAAACAGATAACACATATAACCCTATGTTAAAATTGTTTTACTAAAAGATATATGATTTTGTTATTTTTGTATTTACTTTAACTTAATTAATATAACATGTCATTATCATTTACAAGTGGCTCAATGGGGTCCCCAAATAGACCCAATGATGCCCATGGTTAGACATGTATCATTAAATAGGGTTGAAACATGTGCTATGGTAATTTTATATTATTATAATATTATATTTTACCCTTATTTACCGAATTTACCCTTTAACCATGGTAAATAAAATATTTACCGAAATAATTTTTCAAAATGCCTAAAAATAAAAGTTACCTATTTACACAATATAGACCTCCTGATTCTAAATATAGAGTCCATTTTACTAAATTCAAAACAAAAAAGTGGAAGAAATTAATTTAAAATTAAATCTCGTTGTCAAAACAAAAAACGTTTTTATGAAATAATAACTATAAAAAGATTGATACTTGCTTATGTCAAGTTTAAATGAGAAATTACATCTAATGGACAAAATTGGATTAAATTGTAAAAATATAATCTAATTATACTTAAAAACAATAAATAGTATAATTTATCACTAAAAATTATTTTGATTAAAAAGTCATTTTTAAATAAAATTTAGTATTATTCACTATTTATCAAAAACTGAATGTTTTCAGAAAAATACCGAAAATTCACTCTAAGCTAATTTTTATATTTTTAATCCAAAAGTGAAGTAAAATTTGAAAGGTAAAATTTATAAAATTTCAAAAAGTGGGTATTAATATTCATAAAGGATAGTTTGATTGGTTGTGGTGTGTTAGAACTCAAAGTTACGTACAACACATGCTACTATATTATTCAAAGAGAAACATAATGTGGAATCTTGGGGTGTTACAATTGTAGTTGATGGAGTTGAAGAAAATATATAAGAGTGTTTGGATATGTAATTTATAATCCCCATTGTCTCAAATTAGGAAGCCACTATTTTATTCTTGTAAAATATTGACGGATCAGTGACACTATGCCTCAATTATAAAGATATAAATATCATTACAAAAATGAATTAATATCATTTACTATGAAACGATAACTAATTTTATCAACATCATAAGTATTAATATATCTAAAAGATTTATTTTCTCAGTGGTTGTCATAAATAATAAGTAAAGAAGGATGAGATACCATAGAGTAAATTTCAAAAAATGTGTACACATTATATGTTTATGGTAATGCCTTTTGGATTAACTATTGTACCTTATGTATTAATGTTTCTAAAGAATATTCTACTCAACAATTTTCATGATAAATTTACAATGGTTTTCATTGAAAATATATTCATGTAATCTATGAGTAATGAAAATTTGGATATTAATCTACAAATAATTACATAAACTCTTTGAAGAGAGGAATTATATGGGAAATATAGAAAGGGTGGATTTTGGATCAATGAAGATTCTCTTATTTCCCATATTTTCTCAAATGATGGAATATCTATTAATATATCAAATACAATTATGATCACAAAATAGTATAAAATGAGGAAAATAGAAAAGATATGAAGCTTCTTCAGATTATTTGGTTTATATCGATGCTCTGTTATTGATTTTTTCCATTTTACAAACATATTAACCAAAATAGAAATTAAATGGTTAAAATTAACATGTTTAAGTGAATGTTGGGAAAAGAATTTATCATGAATATGAGATTAATTAATGCACTCATAATAACATTACCGTCAAATAAGAGAGGATTTAATATATATAGTGATGCATTGAAAAACAATTCATGGATATATCATTATATAGAATTATAGTGTGATTATGTACACATCAATAAAATTGATAATCCATGAACAAAATCATCATAATCATTTCATTGAGATTTAAAAAAATAATATCTTTGACAACATAGAGACAATACCTCAATGTGAAAAGATGCAATATATATACAGACCACAATATTTTTCAGTGCATCTTCTCTTATAAGGAGTTAAAATAGAAAAAATGATATGGATAGAAATAAACAGGGAGTATGATTGCTGGAAAAGGACAATGATTACATGATACACTACCACCAAGTGACGGAAAAGAATTAGTCTTGGGAATTTACTAGGAGAGACCCTAGATTTATAACCATGATGAGGAGTAATATGGATCAATTATAGATATATATGTTAAAGATGGATATAGTGATATTTATGTAGGGGTCCATTATTCATTTTCCATGAAATTAATAAAATATACTTATTATAAAAGTAATACATGTCCCATAATTATGATGAAGGATAATAGGAAATGATTATAAAATAAAATATTGGGAAATTTAAAGACATCAGCTATAGAGATGGTGTGTTGCTATTGGGGAAGATGTTATGGGTTCTATCCATTCTAGAGTGGAAGAGTGGACTATTAGATGAAAACATGTATCAAATTTCATTATAAGTCCTAGTGGTACAATGGTGTATTTTAACATAATATATAATTTCTAGTGGGATGATATGAAGTGATAAATTGAGGACAATGTCTCTATATTGTTATTATCAAAGTAGGTAAATACTGAAAGACAATGTCGAAATAGATTCATGAAATCACTATCGATACTAATCTAGAAATAGGAAAATATTTAAATGGAAATTATCAATGGACTCCTAAATACTTCATGGAAGAAATACTCTATTTGGGTGATAATTAGTAATATTATTAATTATTCTAATTTTGTAGTGTTAAGAAAATATCTATCACTTGAGCTCTATACCAAAATCAATATTAATGAAATATTAAGTCTTTATAGGGAACATGATCTATTATATTTGATCCTCGCCAACAATTCACATTGAAATTATGGAAGATTATGCAATAGTAAAACAACACTATGAAAACATTATTAACAAACTATCATGCCAAGAACTATGTTTCTTAATATAGGACTATTATATATTGGTGGAATTTTCATTCCATAATTTCTTCAATTTGAGTATCCATATGGACTCATATGAATAACATACTGAGATTAGTTTTCAAACTCCATAAATTTGGGAAAAAATTAAAGAAATAATTTTAGTTATCCTAGATCTTCTATATGAGTTAATTAATTAGGTACTAATTATTTATGGTCATATTAATGTATCTTATTTCTTAAAAAATTATAGTTATAAAAATAAATATAAAAACATATTATATAGAGTTGGGGATCATATATTATTGAAATATTCAAGAGGGAAATTAGTTTTATGATTTTTTACATTATGTATGTTAATACATAGAAATATAGGTACTTTTCAAATAATAGAAAGAATAGGATTTGTATCTTATTGTCCTGTTTTGTCACCCAACCATTCTAAAGTAAATAATGTATTATTTGCTTCATTAATAATAAAA
Source organism: Viscum album (assembly GCA_963277665.1). Taxonomy (NCBI): domain Eukaryota; kingdom Viridiplantae; phylum Streptophyta; class Magnoliopsida; order Santalales; family Viscaceae; genus Viscum; species Viscum album. The sequence goes on from OY728145.1 coordinate 399,668,256, forward strand.
TATAGAATAGATCCAATGAATGGTATAAAATATGATTGAATAATTTTGTATCATGACTTGTTCTATAATGTGGATTTTGTAATTATTTTTAAACTATAAGTAATTCATTCTAAAATTAGATAACCATATTGAAAAATGTCCATTGTAGATATCACAAACTGGAAGAGGAAACCTAGGATCCAAATGAATTGATGAGGAAAAAAACCACATTTTTTTGATATCTAATATATATAGCATAATTTAGTGAAAAATTTATTTAATAGTAGAAAATATAATATCATAGACATTACAATTATAGGAAATCATCATATCCTGAATTATCATAAAATGTGCACTATAACGAGCCTTCATTCATATTTATATTTAAATGTTTAATTTTTGAATGGTAAAAATTTATATCTTAAAATTTAGTATCATTTTCTTTCATCATTCATATATTATCTTATGTTGATTTTTTTGGGGGTTTTCCCACAAATATTGACTTTAAGATAATACTATAAATATTATTTTGTTAAATTTATTCTATTATGAAATAAATAGGATATAAGCATGAAATATAACCCCCAAAACCATTAATGTTAGAAAATTTTTAATTTAAAAAATGAACTTTCAAATATTATTTGAACTTATAAATCCTATGTCCAACATTTTGAGAAAAAAATTAAAATTCTAATTCAAAAAAAACTGATTTTAGTTCTTTTCATTGAATCATTTCTTCATGGTGATAATAAGTTTTATATTTCATTCATATTAATTTAAATTATAATTTTTTATAAAAAATAACTTTATTTTATAAAAATCATTTTACCAAATAATTTTATTATATATATAAATTTAATGACATAAAAAATTATTCTCCTAAAGTATATTTTTACATGATTCTGTGTTTTATTGTAAAATAAACATTACACAAATTTTGATATTTTATTTGATAAAATGAGTTGATATTTTTTTGATCATAAGTATCACATTATGTAAAACTGTAAATTTTAAATGTTTTATTAAAATTAAGGACTAATATTTAAAAGTAATTTCCAAGGATAAAGTAAATGATGATAAAATTTAAAAACGTAATAAGAAAAATCCCTAAAATAATAATATTTTTGTAAAAAAATAATTTATTGGGGTGATTTTTGACCCATAGTCACTTCACCTTTAATTTGTTTCTATTTTTTCATTAACCATTTATTTTTCACTATAAATTAATGAAAATTTAATGGATACTCCTTTAACTACACTTCGCTTCACGTATGAAAGAATAAAACTTATAGAAATTAATGGCTTGCGCATACATTATAATTTACATGAAGCACTACCAATATTATACTCATATAACCCTATAACATTTTCAGAATCTTCAAATTATCCTTATATTTCAAAATAGTTATATTTTGAAGGATAGTTATAAGGAAAATTGAAGTCCCTGACTTTAGTATTATCAACTACATAACATTCCTTCTTAATTATAATCCTTTAAATCTATTCAATAAACACTGATATAATTAAATAATTACTTTTATTATACAATAATGTTAATATTTTTATTGAATTGTCATTTTATATTCCTATATCTGCTCCCTTAAAAAATTATATCGTCATTCCAACATATGTGTGAACTACAATCACCACAATTAATAAAATTCATATTTTATCATTATCTATAATTCATGGTTTTGAGAACAATATAATGAATATATATGAGGTTTATGATATAATTAATTTTATTTTATGCGAAATGCGATAACCTATTAATTATATGACCAACAAAACAATCCTCTTTAATTCAATCATTTAAATCAAAAGTGCGAAGGTGATAATCTTATATTCAAATTATCCTGTATTTTCATATCTAAAACATATTTTTATGATTAATTTATTCATAAAAATTTTACACTAATAAAAAATGAACAATATCATTATTCTTCTTTTATATTGATATTACAAAAAAACATGGTATATTCAATTATTAAATCAAGGTCTGTTCATGTTTGGGTTGGTTTATCCACATAGTTGAACTTTGAAATTAATTTATAGAAGTAGTGAATATGGAAGCATGATTTTTTGTATAAAAAAATATGTAAATATTGATTGTTTTTTATTCTAGATATGTTATATTAAAAACTAATTAATTAATAAATAACACACCCTTCAGTCCTCAAGAATCACCGAAAGATGATTATTATCCATTTCATCTTTATAGATAAAGAAAGAAACACTCATGAATAGAATTATAGAAATTATAAATTAATAATAAATATCCCTTAATTGTAGCTTTAATTAAATATTAATGTTGAAATTTCTATGAATAATTTACTTATAAATTGTTATTATGAAACTAGTAAAAATGATCAATACTATAAACACAAGATGTCAAAATTAGATATAATCAATATTATTGATAACCATTTATGATGATTAAAAATGTAAATTGATATGGTTAAGGTTCATAATTAATTTACTAAGATATATATGTTTTTTATATAGGATTTTAATTTACATTCATAGAATTTAGGACAAGTTGTATTTGTCTTCTGTCGCAAATTCAACTCTTTGATGAAATTTTTTAATAATACACATAATTAAATTTATATGTTATATATAAAAACTATCTGACATGTTATATAATGTAATTACTTTTATTCATGGAATGTTAAGATCAATATTTCATACTCCATTTCATGTGTTTTTAATTTCATTGATACCTATGTTATAAGTGATTTATTTTTTCTCATTTTTTAATTTTTGGGACACGTGCTATGTTTTCCCCTTATTTAATTTTTTGATGTTCATACATTTCCATGGAGGAAATTATAAAATATACCAAGTTAAATTCAGTGGATTTATAATTCTATGTTTTAATCCCTCTCTCATACTATTTTTATTTAATAGTAACAAAATAGTTTCTTATTCATTTTTTTATATAGTGGAAAATTCATCCTGTGATTTAGAAAAATAAATATCATTATAATATCATATAGAATACATCCCATTATGGATACATAAAAGTGGATGTGGTTGTGGATCAGATTCACATATGGGTATTCTCCTAACAAAATTGGGTTTTTAGCATTAATTCAATCATCACTCTGATGCACGATGGGTGGGTATACGACTACAAACCTGAATAGACACTAATGGGGTATATGAATTCAAATATATAGAACCTCTTTATGAACCATGATGGAGTATTTTTCTTACCATCGACATGGTATGCTTCCAATGAAAAATATTAAACCATGTTCCTATCATTAATGGATAACGAAACACATGTAATGTACCCCTTCCCAATATTTATTTAATAAGGGTACTTATAGATGTGTTGATGATACCACATAGATTACTCTTTGATTAAATAGTATTCACCTAGACACCCAAAATATTTAATTGGAAGATATAGTATTTTTTTATGTTATTTACATTATATTGATAGATATGTTTTTATTCAGTATCAGGTTTTTTATTAAATGCTATGAAATTTAATTTAGAATATTATATAAAACACAATGGGCTTAATCTCATGTAGAGTGGAACCATGAATTATATATCCAATCAGTGGATTAACATGATTAATGGGACAAAACAACTATGATTTTTCTGTATAGCTCTTCTTATGAGTATAGAGTCTTAGAAAATTCATTAACAATATGTTTTCATTTTGGAAATTACGAATTTCATTGATATTATTCCAATGTTTATTATTATCCACGTATTCATTTATTTTAATGGATATAAAATTCACCCATTTTCATTTTTTTTATGGCTTCATGTTGTTTATTTGTTACTACCATATCAATTATTCCATCCTTTTGTTATGATAAATTCCACTATAAGCTACACCTTACTAAAAATATACACTCACCCTTATTTGTATTTCCTTATCCAGTAGTGATAGAGGATAACTATTTTAATTTTCAAGGATATGATTGAATGATAAATAATTTTATTTCAATGTGATCATGTTGTCTATTATATTTTGGAATTTAATGTAATATATATCTAGTTTTCAAGGACTGATAAGTTGTTTTTTCCCTAGGGGGGATGTTTTATCATGTTCCAATAAAGTCATATAACTAATTTCTCTATGTTTCTGGTTAGTGAGAAGATATTGTTGGTATTATAGGATGTTTTTTAGGAACCTTGGGGACAAGATTAAGAGGAATCATGTTAGACAACATAATTACTATAGAAATCCCCTCACGATTCATTAGTAACACTCTAGAAAACTGTATAATAATTATATTTTTTAATTTAATATAATGAGATAGTAATAAATATTCAATATAAAGAAATAGTGACTAGATATAGAATATTACCATCTTTAACGGAGGAATAAAATATTTATTTTCAAGGGATATAATTCATATCCTCAGTATATTCTAGATATAACCACAACATATATAATTAATTAATTTATAGAAATAGTGGATGATCAATACTGATCAATGGATAAATAATATATACTAATAATAGCGAATGTACCCATAGTAAAAAAACATTGATGTTTCTCTAGAATAATTACCATTTTATCCATTCTGGTGTTAAAATGAGTTCTCTATTGAATAGATTCCATGTTGAGTTCATATATATAAAACAACATATAGAATGGAACTAGTGGAGTAAGTGTTTTTGAGGAACTATCCAGTGGAATTATGTGATAAGGGATTATTATTATAAAGTTTTTACCCAAGGGGAGCCCCTATTATTAATGTAAAAAGGATTTCCTAATGAGATCATGCAAAAATTATGGGGACATGAATTCTATAATTAAATGAAATCTATATATGTTTTCCCACATTGATTAATTATATGATAAACTTTAAGGATCAAAATACTTTTTATGATTTATATTCACTATAGTTATCTTTAGTGATGGTTGAAGAAGGTTGATATTGTAAAGATGATATTTAGGACAAGGTATAAACATTATGAGTTTATTGTAATTCCTTCGGTATTAACTAATTTAAATTATGAATTTATGGATCCCATGAATATTGTATTGGAGTATTATCTTCATAACATTTTAGTGGTGTTCATTTATGTTATCATGATATAGTCAAAGATCTACAAAGAGCATGAGATTAATCGGAAAATTCTTATGCATACACTATGGTAAAAGAAATTATATATGAAATATAGAAATTTGGAATGTTAGATCAGTAAAGTTAATTTTTTTAGAAATATTGTATCCATGTATGGAATATATATATATATTTAAATGAAAATGGTAGTAAAATATTGGTCTACACTGATGAATACAACTAAGGTCTGATGTTTCTTTTCTTTAGTAGGTTACTATTGGCAGTTTGATCACAATATTTCACAGTTTTCCAACCCATTGACCAAGTGAACATCTAATGTGGTTAAATTCACAGAGAAAATTTAATGAAAGTAATTTTTATGAATATATTAAGAGGATATGTATTAATGAAATCTTATTAACAATACCATTAATTAAGGATGGATTTGTAATATATAATGATAAATCAATGAAAAGAATTAGTTGTGTCCTTATGTAAAATGATTGGGTGATTACCTATGTATCAAGGAAATTAAAATTCCACTTATAGAAATATCAAAATCCTGAACTTGAATTAGATTCCATAATCCTTAATTTTACGATATGGAGACACTATGATAATTGAAAATTATCTGATATATATATACCAAATTAATTTGAAGGATATATTCTCATAGAATGAGATAGAAAATAGGCATAGTGGATAGTTGTATGTACTGAAGGAATACAATTTCCTAATACACTACAAATTTGGGTAGTAAAATTTGGTTGTTGGTGCATTTGTGTATATGATACATTAGAGTTCATAAAATATGAGTATTAACATGGTTTATACATATGAAGATCAAGTAAATATGCATATAGAAATTTCTAATCATGGATATCCATACTTATTTTTCAATGATAATTATAAACTACCCTTACTAGAAGATAAATAGAAGTATAATAGGGTTACTTAGGAACTACATGGGAATTTTAAAGCATTAATTTTTTGAAGATCTATAGAAAATTTATTTAGAGTTGTTGTGTTTTTGTTTTGGAAGATGTTATGGGTTCTAGAAATATGATAGTTGATGATGGAACTCCTTGATAAATCATATTGACAAAATGTATATGTACAACCTAAGGGAAAAATATCTATACGGAATAAAAAGAACACTTATTATAGGATGTTAGGAAGAAAAAAATTACAGAATACATTCATCGATGAATCATCTTCTAGTAGTTAAAGGATGAATGTCAACATCATATGGTATTCATGCAACCTCTACCTATACTAACATGTAAGTGGTGAAATGATATAATGGAATTTCTCACTATAATCTTAAACAATCCAAGGAAGGACAATTTTACATGGGTTATTCTTCATTGTCATATTAAGATTGCACGATTTTTGGTAAAACAAAATATTGACTCCCTAGGAGCCATTCTTGGGTCTATATAATGTAATTCATAGGCTACATAGGGAACCTCAATATATTTTATTTAATAATAATATTCAGTTCACATTGAAATTTAAAATGATTTTTCAATGGAATATTAACAGTTGGATAAATTTAAGAACATTCTATCATCCACATAAGAGTGGTTAGACTAAAAGGACTATCCAGACATTAGAAGAGACGTTGAGATCATGTTATCTTGTATTTTAATTTATATAGGATAATTAGTTACCTTTGGTATAACTTGGATATAATAATAACATCAATTTGTGAATCTTGATTTCACATGTGAATCAATGTTTGGGAAGCGGTTTTGTACATAAACATGTTGGGATGATGTTGGAGAAATAATGTTTTTTCTACTAGAGATTGTAAAAGAGATGACCAATACGGTTTGAACAATTAAGGAACATATTAATGAATCCAAAAGTAGAGACTATATCTATACTGATAATCATCGAAAAGAATTGTAATTTAATATTGGGAATCATGTATTCAAAAAGGTTTCACTATGTGAATGATTTGGAAAAAATTCAAAAATGTTAATTTAATCCCTTAACATACATGTACAATTGAAATACTAGAATGAATTGGAGTACTAGATTATATATTGGATTTTCTATAGAAAATTCCAAAATTACATGATGTATTAAATGTTTCATTTCTAGGGTAATACATCCCAGATCCAATGAATTTCCTTACTGATGTGAACTATGATTGGATCATAGGATTATTATTATTTAGAGCATGTGCATAATCATGACACTAGAGATAAAGTAATTTATAATCACACAACATCATTAGTGAATATCCTGTGGAGATATCAAAAACTATATTAGGCAATATGGGAGCTTGAAAAGCTATAAAGAAAGAATGTCCACATTTATTAAATAGGTAATATATACCCAAATATATGGGATTAAATTTTTTTATGGGGAGAATGTAAAACCTAAGACACTACTACATACAATGAACATCATATCCTGAACAATCACATAATGTGCAATCGAATGAGCATTTCATTATTAGTATTTTAAAAAATTTAATTTTATAACTTAATAATTTAACATCGATGAAATTATCTTGAGATTTGATTTAACATTAAAAATATTTTCATAATATGAAATTTTAGGCTTCTCCCAAAAAGATTAATTTTTTGGTGAATAGTGAAAATACCATTTCTATTTAAAACATAACTCTTATGAATCCAATTGTATGTATGAAGAAAATAGTTCTTATAAAAACATTTGATTTATTAAATATGTTTCAAGGAATAACATTTTTCTCCTTTAAATATTGTTGTATATTATAAACATCGTGTCCAACATTTTTAGAGGTAAATAAAATGATATTTTAATATAAAAACCATTTCATATATCCTTTAAATAAAGGATTATTAAGGTAAGATTTAGTTTTGACTTGAATATAACACCTCAAACATTTTTTTTATAATAAATAAATTTATGTAATTGAAATTATTATCCAAGATTATTTGTTTTACGAGAAATTTTAAAAATTAAAAAATATATTTTTTTTAAAAAAATTACATGATTTAGTGTTTTTATTTTATAACAATATTTTTACAAATTTATAAATATTATTAGAAAAATTAGATTACAATTTTAAATCCTAATGATCAAAAAAGATAAAACATTCAATCATAATTTATTTATTAAAAATGATTACTAAGGATAAATTTTTTTTACCAAGGTTAATGTAAATTAGTGTAAAAGTTAAAAAAAGTCCCTAATACATGATATATTGTATGAAAAAGGATGGATTGTGTTTTTCTCTACCCATAATCACTATCCCATCCAATTTTTTCTATTTCTTGTTCGTTTACACTTTAGTAGTAACATTACATTATTGAAAATATATGGGTTACTCTGAAACCTACCCTTCCCATCACTCATAAAATAGAATCACTTAAGCCACATCAAGAATCACATATACATAAAATTTAACCTTTAATATCTACCAAATTAGTCCTACTATTAGAAACTCAGTCTTCAAGAGACTTATTCTAATAAATATAAATTAAAAGGCCTTCATTTCAAAGAAATTTATAAGGAACATTCAAGTCCTTGATGTGAGTATTATCAACTACTTACCATTCATCATAAATATTTTCATTTAAATTTAATTTATCCACATTTATATAATTTGTTCAGTATCATTTATACAACTTAATGATACTCTATTATGTTTATTGTCACTATCTATGTAATGCCCTAAATGTCTAATGTAAGAAAATTATATTAGATATTGTGTATGACATGAAATAAAAAGTGCGTAAGGGAATATAATATCCCAATAAATTACAATATAATTACAATTTTCAATAAATTAAATCTATTATAATTCATAAAATTCAGGCAGTAATTTTTTTTCTTGAGTTACCTGTAACCAATACTTTCTTCGATTTCTTGTGTTACACGCAAGACTGAGTTTTACCAAACAATATTATATTATTAAAATATTATTATTTACACAATCAGATATAGCCAAGACATTAAATCAATAATTATGAATAATATTAACTAAATTAAAAAAATATATGGTTTATGAATATATAAATTGAATTTATTGATTACAAATTCAATACAAATTAATATAAGAACCAGTTGAATATAAAGAGAGTTTTTTGCTTAAAACTATTCTTAAACCCACAAAACTACTTAATCTTAAAAGATTAAGTTAATTAAAATTGTTTAATGTTATTAATTAAATATTTATGTTATATATTCTACCAAATAGTTTTTAAATTTACTAATCTATTTGATAGACATATGAAATGAAGAAACCAAATATGACACATAAAACCCATGATTTTTATAAAGGCACTTTTACAAAATTTTAATGGAGAACATATTCTAAATAAAATTTGGATCATTTATAAATGAAATATGTAAAATTAAAAATTATCTTTTAAATATTAACCTATAAATTAGGTTAGAGTTAATTTTCCATATTTTTAGTGAAGATTCATTTTGATGAATTGTTAAATATATAAACTTTTAATTCAAAACATCTTTTTCTTAAAATTTATTTATTAGTAAAAAGTGTAAAATAAATTGTTTTAAAAGTCACATTATTTAAATTATAGATAAATTAATAAAATTGAGGTCATTTTGACCAGTTTAATTTATAAATTGGTTATAAAAACATAGCAATATTTTGAACGTTTTTACATTGAAAACATACATTGTCATCCCGTATGGAGGATTAAATTTATATTAATTTCTATCACTTATGTTATTTAATTTTTCCAAAAATAGAGTATATATTTGTAATAAGAATAATTTATGTTTTAAAATTAGTTAAAACTATTTTTTTATCAAAAAAATTAGTGAATGTAATTTTAAGGAATTTCAATTCTTAATGTCAAATTATGCTTAACATGGATCTAAAGTTCAATATTATGGTCCTAAATTACTTACAAACTTCTATAGAAGTCATTGGATGGAAATATTTAAACCCTAAACGAAATTTTATCTATTTTTAAAAATTAACATATCCAGATGTCAGGAGAAAATGTGGGCTTATTTTCATTTCCAAAAATTTAGATAAGTAACACTCCTCCTCTATTAAAAAAAGTCACTCACCGCTCCAAATTCCTCAAAAATATAATCCCACATCGTCTCAACCAATATATACCCAAATAAATCTTAATAAATCCCTCCCCTAATCCTATAATCCTCACTTTGGAAAACAAATACATCCATGTTATTCCTATGGTGAAAACCAAAATGAGTTACCCCATGAAAAGGTAACATTATTCCTTAAGAAATCTCAATTTATTTCCATTATCCTCCCAAAAAACATTCCTTATTACATAATTACATAATAATTCCAGAGTATTAAAAATACTTATATGATGTTTGTCTATGGATTCTACCTAAACTTACACAAAATTCCATCTAATGATTAAATAACCGATCATTCGTGTATGTCAAACTATTGCCTCGTGACATGATGACTATTTGTTTCTCCATTAACACCTCTCATGGTTGGAATTATGATGTAAACCCTATTCCTATTTTTTATATATGATATTTATAATATCATTATGATTATATAATTCTTATATACATTATACCTTCATACATTCCCTTTTCTATAAATAGAGTAACAACATTTGTAGAAGTGTGGACTACTGCCTCCCCAAAGCGAAGTGATACGTTCAAACATTACATGGAATATATTATGGATGGTTTTAGTTTATCTAGGTTACATATATGATATATATATATAGATATATGAGAATATAATTATAATATAATTATGTATCTTTTAATATTTATTATTGTTATGCAAAAAATGGATATAGCATTCCTGTGTGCATATGACCTACCATCTCCATGAATGGTGCATTTCATTCCTTATCTCCAAATATTATGTAGTTTTATAAATACATATATAAAGGATATATATGATATTAAAATCATTTTTTAAATTATATAGATGAATAATCCATGATATAATTAATTAGAATAACAAGTAACAATTCAAAACATACTAAAAAACTATAAAATTAACACAAAAAATAGTGAAAAAATGAATGGTTTCTAATAAATAGGAAATAGGATATTATATTGTGTTAAAATATTATATTATAAATATTAATATTTCTGTTTTATATGTTATTAAAAAATTTAAACCCCTTATATAGTAGGTTAAAGGATGTTCACCTGAAATGAAATGAAAGGTAATGGATTTGCATCTCATAATTTTACATATGTGAGCTAAATATCTTGTTCATCACTAAAATCTTTTGTGTGGTGTATCTACTACCCCTTTTAATATATTATATCATGAATAAATTTATATTAATGGTTTTGGAAACTTTTATTTAATTTTATTCCTACATAAGGGTTATGATTTTAAATGATTCAAAGTGGTATATGACAATTTTCAATGTTTAAAGACTTTTTGCACAAGAATAATTTTAAATAACATTCCAAGGTATTTCCTTTCTAAAAAATTATATGAAAATTGTTAAATCAAACCTTTAATATTCACATCCTTTGGTTATTCAAGAACTTTTTTGAATATTAGTACGATTTTCCACTCCTTAGTACTAAAAATGTTTTAGAAAATGGTATTAAGAAAAACTGAATTCATTTCCTTATTTAGTTGGAGAACCGGTTTTATTATAAAAACCATGATTTCTAAAAAGGATTTAAAAAATATTTATAAACATTAGAAAATTAGTTCAAAAACAAATTTTTTTCCCCTTTTCCTTTTAAAAATGTTTTTAAAGGAATATTATTTTCTATTTTCGAACATGGCACTTTTCTATCCTTTTACCTTTTAAAATAAATTCCCCTTTTAGCTCGTACGACATGTAAGGATTTAACCATTGTGATTTCTCTAATGCTTACTTTTTAGTTTTCAAAGTTTATCATTTAATGAAATATTTTCCAAAAGTGATTTTAAAATTAAAGTATTTAACTTTTTTTCAAAATCAAAAGTACATTATCTTCAAGAATGTTCATTAAAGTATCTTTTTATACTATTTCAATTCATTACTGACAACAACTCCTTATTTTTAATCCACTTGGGATATGTTTTAAAAATACCATTTTTATTCTTCCAATGGATATTTCATGATTTATTTTTCCAAGGATAGTTTTGAAATTGACTTTCTCGATTACATTATTGGTCCTCTTGAAATATTCAATTATTTATGATTATTGAAAATTAAATTTCCTCAAATATTCATATCATTTACCAATGGATATTACCATTACCTAAACCATATACCACTTTTCATTTTGTGTTTAAATAGAAATTTATTTTATTATTTGGAGATATAATTATAAATACTTATCATGTATTCAAAAAATATTTGATAAGGCATATTGTTTGTTTGATATGAGGAATGATTGGGCGTGAGAGCCATAGGTTGGGGACTATTTAAGGGAGGCCCTATGGGTTAGGGACCAGTTCATGAAAGGCTAATTATGTAATGGTAGTCTCATTAAATGAAATTAGTTGATGAAAAACCTTTCGAGTTTGTTTCCATGAATAATAGTCATGTTTCCACCTATAAACTTAAATCATCTTCTAAAATGTTTGATGGTAGTGATTCATGTTCAAGATACATGACATCTAATAATTAGGAATTTCTAAAAAAATTCTTTACTTATTATTTATCCATGATATTTTACATTGATATATATATGGATTCATTTCATTCTCATTTTATTTATTAAATGGAATGTTATTTGATTTTATTATCTTTCTATATAAATTTATTAATTATGTAGTTTTTTAAATGGTATGTTTTTTAGTTATTTACCATCCCATATTGTTTAATAACTTCCTTATTAGTTTATTAATATCATTTCTTGTGCATTCTGTTATTAGGTTTCTATGTATACTATTGTCATTGATTTTTTGGTCTCTTAATTTGTAAATTACATTTACTGGTAATTTGAGCTTAAAATAATTATTTTCCTTCCACAGTAAACCATTAAGTATACTAAAAATATATGAAAGGATATGCTAGATGAAATAATGTTATCCTTGAAATGAAAAAAATAAATTATAATTAATGTATTCTGTTGTAATACAATACTCATATATATATATATATGGATTATGAAGACTACTAAACTAATCAGTCCTTAAGGATTTGATTTCTTTCTATCATTCCCGTGCAACAGCTGTAAACACCGAGTTTGAGATTTTGGGGGTCGGGTCACTATAGTTGTAGAAAAGGAAGATTCATAGCTATCATGGGCACTGGACTTAGGAAAACATAGATTATTGTATCTAACCATAAGGTTTAATTTGAGTAAAAGTATTGAAGAACATGATATAATATTATTATCCAAGATATTATGTGGGTCTTCCTAAAAATACATCCCTACATGGATTAAAAAAATTAGACATGGATTTTTAAGAGATTTACCTAGGAGTAATAACTCCTACATGGTGCATCGGGCCTGACTTAGTGTAACATGGTACATTATAACGTGCCTTGTTGTGCATTTCGTCTAACACTCATTGGAGATATGCTTAATATAATTCATGTTTTCTTCCAAAACCATTATAATGGAATAGAGTGGAAATTGGAAATAAATAACATATGATAAACTATAGAACAAAGAAGTACCTATGCTCAAATAAAATAGATATAGTATTTATGTATTGAGGTTGTATTGAAAACTATTATTAAAAGTCGATTTAGTTATTAAATTTATTTTAATTATTTTTATCACATTTATTTTGGAAATTATATCTATATGGTTTTCAGAAAATACAACATATATATTGGGTGATAAACATTCAAACTGATAGGGATGTGGGGCATGAACTCAATATCAATAGAAAATAAGAATTTTATGTGAACCATTGACCTACTTAGTGTCCATGTTTTATTTCATAGTTCTTAGTTGAACAATTTGATAAAACGATATTAATGATAAACTAGTAGTGTAAATTTTTAGGTTTAGAGATTAATGTATTAACCATATTAGCTGTGGAGAATAGTTTGAGACTAATAGTTGGACTTTTTATTATTTTAGGGGACTTTAGATTTGTTAAAAGTATATTTTAGTGCATGAGGAAAAAAGATAAATTAGTTATATATATTTTATAAAGAAAGTAATGAATTAAAATTTGATCAAAGAACAAAAAAATACTTAATTTTTATATGAAATTAAAACATATGATGTATGTAACTATCTTTATATTCATTGGTAGTAAAATATTTCTCAACATGTGGAAACTGATCTTAATCAAATGTTGTCATAATACCATAAAATTTGTAAAACTAATGGTCTTCAATATGTTCACAACTATATTGATTTATGGACCTCTATACTCTATTGATCAATAAATTTTTTTGATTGATTACCTAAAGAACTCCATATCAATATTTAAAATTTTTATCCATGTACATAGCTATACTCTCCCCTAATGATCTCTTACTTATAGACTTAGTTATAAGTTTTTCCATGTGACCTTTGTACTTTCCATTCATTTTTTTCTAGAGGATTGTATATGAACCCTTATCCTGATGTGAGATTTAAAACGTTGGAAATGTGAAAAAATATATTACCAATATGGATATTAAAAATTGATGACTAAAATTAATTATGGTGGGGAGAATGTGACTCCCTAAAAGTTTAATGTTAAAACATTATTTTAAATATTTTTGTATAGAATTCAACATCAAGCGCGTAAGGAAATATAATATTGTTGACGCTACATTCCGTCACAGAGTCTAAACAACTGAAAAGGGGAATACCTTAGCATAAAGAGATTCATCCTTTGATGAAACATCAAAAATTGACAATGGAATTGACAAGGATTTGTTTACACATGAGTCATGCAAGTTTCATCATGGTCACGCAAGTATACCTACGCGCCACACATTGGTCGTGCAGGTGACTTGCACACCATGTTTTATTTTCACCTAAGGTCTTTAGTAGCCTATAAATTCTCCTTGTGGGCCCCCCATTTCGGGGATGGAAAAATCCAAAAGTCAGATTTAAGCTCTTGGTGCCCTATTCTCTTCTTGAAGTCTTCCTATCACTTCTAAGGTAATTTATTACCTAGAATAAAAGATATAAAGGTGGGGAATAAGGCATAAGTGTTATAATTCATCAACACTTGTGTGCCTATGTGTTCAACCCTTAAGGGAAAACGAAGTCACCTGCGCGCTGCCTTATCCCTTAAATAGAACTTTTGTGCCACTCTTTTGGACCCCTTTAGCTATTATAGTAAGGGCTTGAGCTGAGGCTCACACAAGTATTACCCAATGTGTTGGTCGTCGTACAAGTATACTTTTGTTGCACAATTATACTTGCGCGACCCGGACTTGCACGCCCAAACAGGACTTGCGTGTCTGCCTCTTTTTGGGTTCTCCTCCTGTCTATTCAACTCTTTTCTTCAGATCCACCTCTCATCTTCAAGACTTAGCCTTAAAAACCCTCTTCAAAGTCATTTATGGCTTGTTTCCTTTGTTGGATTCCTTATCTAAATGGAATTCTATGGAACATCCCTCAAAAACTAGTAATTTACATATCTTTATGTCACTAAGGTTTGAGATTTGATTTATTCAACCTCATCCATTAAGATGACAAGATCTTTAATACGGGCATCCTCTTTATGAGTAAACCCCAATCAGAATATTGATCCTAACCAGGACCTCCATTTCAGGGATAAGCCCCAGTCATAATTCCCCTATCCTGGGCCTCCTTTTCAGGAGTAAGCCCCAGTCCATGTTCCCTTAATATGGGCATCCTCCTTAGGAGTAAGCCCCAAATTCCAAATTCCCTTAACTCGGGACTCCTTCTTAGGAATAAGCCCAAGTCATGATTTATTTTGATTTGGGCTTCTTTTTCAGGAATAAAACCCAATCATAAGTCCCCTCTAATTTGGGGATCCTTCATAGGATTAAGTCCTAAGTTTAGTATCCAAATATCCATAAAGTACATATACCTTTGTGGACCTTATTCCCGAGATTCTTCTCTGACGTAAGTCTTGATATTTATCTATTTGGGAAGTCATACACACATAAACCCAATATAATTCCTTATGACCACATCTTTCGTGGCACAAATCTTCAGGTTTAATGATACCTCTTGTTTCTCACACCGAGCATTACTCACGTGAGCTTAGAGTGTAAAAGTAAACATGACACGTCTCTTTGGGCCGTTAATCATACATGAGACCCCACAATTCTTAATCGAACTACGTGGACTTTGATCTCTATCTTAAAATTATTTTATGTAGGAATCCTTTCTAAAGGCTCAATCCTATCACCCATTAATTCCCATTTTCCCCATATGAAGTTAAACTATATATAAATTATCGAACTAC
The DNA here is from genome assembly GCA_963277665.1 of Viscum album. Lineage (NCBI taxonomy): Eukaryota > Viridiplantae > Streptophyta > Magnoliopsida > Santalales > Viscaceae > Viscum > Viscum album. Next base: position 399,684,552 of record OY728145.1, read on the forward strand.
GTGGGTTCTGATTATTTTTATAAATAATGATACATAGGTAGCCCATCTGCAGGTACGATCCCAACTCTAAAATAATCCACGTCCTTCTGAATGAAAATAATCTTCATGTGCCCAACTGAGTGGATTTAAAACAACTATGGTTATCATAATTACCAAGATATTTCTATACAATATTTTAATGGATACCACTGACTAAGAATCTCTAACAAATATAGATGATTCTCTACCAATGAAGAACTTCAAATACATATATTTAAGATTATCTAAATTTCATACATATCAATCATTGATTGTCAGATTTAAAGGAAAGATCATTTTCATGCTTGGTAACTTAATAAGGATTCACAAACATAACATAAATCTATATAGAGAGTCCCGAAGTAGACAATAATTCCCCCCAAAAAGATGTGATGAGTCTGACCTCCCATCCTCTCGACCAATAAAAATTTTTAAGCCTCATTAGTCCCTAACTAATTAGTACCTTCCATTGGAATGTTGGTCCATATGGATATAGAATCATTGGATGTTTATTGTTCTACAAATAAACCCATTAGAAACCAACTGGAATGTTTGAACCTTAAACAAAACAAGGTCATCCCCATTTTCAGAGGAAAAAAATGGTGAACCCAACATCAATCCTTAACCATGTTAAAATGATGTTTTACTTATTTGTTCGGCCCCTATTTAAGGTCAATGTGAGGGCCAACAAAACAATCAATAACATATGTGCTCATCCAAAAGGTGTTGTAGCCGAACCTATCTTGATTATGTCTGTGATATCAAACATGCACTCTTTTCCAAGATCTTCTGCGTTATAGAAATGGATTCACTAATGTTCACACCTGTGAATTCATCTGCTACTACTCCTACTGGATCCTCTTCCGCTCTGAGAATGAAATCACCTACACAGTGTCTTCAACGCTGGGTCTCAAATGCACTGATTAAGTAATACCGTCAACACGGTTCCATTCCGACTCTAGAGGCCACTCGACATGCCCTTCAAGTCAATAATACACCCCGGTTGTCCAGAAAGTGACAACCAATGATCAAGAAGCATGTGGTGCAAACCACCACCTCCAACTATTTCGGGTCATTATCCCCAGAACCCAATCACCAGTCCCACCCATATAATGAGGATGTGAATGAGAAGGTCACTAAAGTCCTTAATTCAAGGAGACATGAGTCCTTCCTGAGGGCTGACATCAACAATCACTTCCAGACTCGTGCGGCAGTGCACCCTCATCATGATGAAGGTATCGCCTTTAGGGGTTTGTCTCAGGTCCCTCAGATACGAGTCCTCAAGACGAACTGCCAGAGGTGAAATATGGTCAACAGGGAGCAGGTTCTTACTTCTTCCCCCTCTGGAGAAGTCCATCAAGCAATATTGATGGAAAGTAACGAGCTGGAATATACACCCTTCTGTCCTGATGTTATTAACCAGCAGACTCATCTGGAAGTAACACGCCAATCCATCCAGGAAATTCAGGCGGAGTATTATAGATAGGCATATAAACCTTTTTATAGTTCATCAGTTAGTCAGCAGGCTCATCTAACTACAATTAATGAAGCTCGCTAATTTAATATGGTGGCAACTGATAAGAAGGGACATACACCTGTTTACAATCAACAATTCTGTCAGAAGTCTCGTCAGCCAGTATTGAAAGAAAGTTGTCAACCATACATGATGACGAATACACAGTAGGAACATAAACCATCCAATTTTAATCAATCTTAACAATAGACTTGTTTGGTATCACTCATAGAAGTCAGTCGGAAAGCTATGACGACAAATTTGGAGCAGACTCAACTATCTGCCCCCACACATGATTACTGTCAGAATTCACTGACAGGAAAAGGGGTAATAGAGTAGGAATACACATATACTCCAAGCACAAAATGGAAATAAATTCTCGTTAAGGCAGCTGAAGTCACCAAACACATTCTAACAATGGTGAAGAAGAAGATGCAAATTCCTATACTTATTATGGATGCCTGTCAGAATATTATAACAGCTTCAGCAGCATCACAGGGAAAGAATCATAATTCTATCCCTGTCAGTGGAGTTACACATTAACATACCACTCTGGAATAGATAAACACCTTTGTTCCAGTCCAAGAGGGTTGTGGGGCATACTCCCTCATGTCATATGGACAATAAAGTCAGGCACACACACTTGATTGGAATGGAGATAATCTGCCTAACCTGAATATCTCTCTTGAGCAGGCACATACACCTACCCATAATAACCACTTTCGTTAATAAGTGTTTCCCCGTGTGAGTCAGAAGGCATCTAAGAAAAAGACCCGTCCAGCACAGTCAATAAATCAAGGGCCAATCTGTAATAATGCCTTACTCGATGCTGGAGTTCTTGATGCACTCAGACAATTATCTGTTGCAACTCATGATTCTACTCTCTCATTTCCCAATTTTGGGAAAATTAATTCTTAAGGTCTTCATTAGACACTTCCTCATGAAGGCTTGCTTCATGACAGTTTGGTCGATCTTGAAGTATCATCTTCATATGAGAGCCACGATAACCCTCTGTGTGGCCAGAAGATCAAGGAGCAAATGGTTTCATCTTTTGATGTAATCCACCATGGTGGTCCTCCCCGTGATGATAAATTTAGCAGCGAATTTCCTTTATGGGATATTATTCTTGATCGGGGTTGATTTATTATGATACAAATCTTCCATATTCTATTTATGGTTTTGAGATATGTTTGATTGTGGATGTGTTATTTTTATACTATTCATGGTTTATGGATAAAGTATTGAAATTTCGTATGCTTGTTTTAATATTAATGTTTATGTTATGTTTAAACCTTTTTATATGAGGAATGCACGGGACTTAGTAAGTGACGGGTGGAGCCCGCAATATCTCCTCGATGTATCGGTAGGTCTGATGAGAAAAAATAGTGTCTAGGAATATGGCCTTTAACAAATCTTATTTTTAGTCTTGGAACAAGGCCATGACTATGTGGTTATGATGTCTCATGTTATGATTTCCATCATTATGAAATTATTTATTGATATTACATGTGATTATTCGACTACTAGAATATCAGTGTGAATAAATAAATGGAATTATTTGATTTATATTTTCTATATTATGATGAAGTTTAAGAATAAAAGGCTTGCGTTTTAGTCTTATACATTTCCTTAAATGTTTATGCTTATTTATGAATGATTCCACTATATTCTAATCCTTATAGAGAATCTGTGCTAACCCCTTTCTTATTTTTATTTTCCAATGATTCCAATAATTTTTTATGATTGATAATCTAGGATAAACTAGGAGACTATTTTAGATCTAAGAGGATAATTTATATTTTGTTCTACATTCTATTGTGTAATGAAATGTTCATGTAGTAAATATATTTCCCAAAAATGTAAAACTGATAAGTATTTCGGGACATTATTCCTTGTAATCATGCAAATGTATTAAAATAAGGCAGCGACTCCGGGTTTCTATGGTCGGGGATTTACAGTTGGTATCAGAGGGAGTTTTTAAACAACCTTGGAAATATATTTTGATAAACTATAATTAAAGAACATTACCCTTAGATTGAATTTGATGATTATTATAGATGAAATTCCTAGAAATTAGGTAATGTTGAGATTTTTTGTATTTTCCAACCAATAAATCCCTGTCTGGATATGATCAGGTATAGGCGGCTCTAGCACATACATTACTAGAAGTGAACACTCTGACAAGGAGTTTTGGGCATGACTCAGGGTATCCTGGTACACGACAACATTCCTTGCTTCACTCTTGGTTACGACACTCTCAGGGATATGCTAAGGATAATTAAAATTTTCAATACATGATATTATGAAATATTTAAGAGTAAGTACTTCTCAAATAAAACATTTTATCATTATAGATTATATGAATATTCTTTTCAATTTATGTTAGGTAATTTACAAGTTTTAAATTATGCATTGTAATTCATAAACTAACCTAGTATATTCCATTGTTTAGAAATGGCGCCTAGTAGAAGGAATGAGAATTTCGGCAATACACATGATCGAAAGATTAAGAAGGATCATATATTTCATGGTATTAATCCAACATTTAAAAGGGATATAGTCTCCCACATATTCACATCATATGAAGAAATAGTATCATGTGTTAATAAGATAATTAATGAATTATATGAGTCCTATGGCTTTGAATGGAAGTAAGAGAAGAAAGGGATGGAAGAGAGAATGATTGATTAAGGGAAGAGGAGAAAAATGATATTCCCATATGTGATAAATGTGGAAAGAATCACCATGGTAAATGCTTGAAGGTAATGGGAGTTCGTTATAAGTGTGGAGAAAAGGGACAACAAGTGCATGATTTCAAGGGTAAGAAAAAGGTTTTAATTGTAAAATGATTCGTCTATAAGGAGTTGGGACACTACGTGAATCAATGTTAAAATCATCAGAGTATACCCCAAATGCTGATATTGGATAATAATCAAGTTATGATACAACCTAAGATGAAGAGGAATTCTTATAGTTCTTATGTTGTAATTAAATTATTGTGTCATTTGAGTACTGTATTCATGATGTATATGTTATAATAATTATAGGGTATATAAGGATTATACTGTAGTACTATTTCATTAAGGATTTAAGATTATATGGTTCGAAGAAAAGTGACTCAATATCCAGTTAAACATTTAGGAAAATACATGGATAAAGGAAAGATAAAACTTAATGTGGTTTTGATACTGAGTTAGAGATTTTTGTAAAAATATATGATTGATTTGGATATTTGATATTCTTGATAGCTTCAAAATTAATTAATTGTTTGTTTATTACATTATTGTTGGAGTTTAAAACATTTTTGGATATAAGAGGTATATAAAATATTCAGTATGAAATAAATAAGTATACCTATTCAAATATGGTTTTATGGTAATTTAGTCAATTACCATGTCTTTTGAGAGTACACGATGAAGGAATTCACATGTATGTCATGTGACCTTCCTTATTAATATTAGACACTGAGTTTGGACATAAGTATTTTGGATAAGTCTAAAGGTTGGAATTGATCAACATAAACTATGGATAATATTTTTTAAGGTTAAAACACATTTTAAGATTATTTTTGGGTTGTTAGAAAAATTAAAACCCAGTGGTCATGAGACAAACCATTTTGTCCGGCAAGGCCATGAGACTTGAACCTGCAACGGAAGGGCGACAAGGGTTCATCCCCTACCACTAGCCTACGTAATTTCTGGGTTTATATAATTTATTTTTTTAAAATTTTTTGAAATAGAAATTAAAAATTCATTTTTTTGGAACCTTATACGATTAAAATAAATTGAATATTTTTGAATTCAATTATATTTTGGAGTGAAATATGAGTTTGTGGTAGAAATTAGTTGAAGATGAAACTATACTTGTCAAATATATATATATATATATATATCCCTCTCATTTGATGAATAAATTAATTCTTAATCTTTAGGGAATTGATCTTAAGACAAAAAATGTGTTATCCTAATACCTTTTGTTTTGTTGAACCGATGATATTTTACATCATCTTAGATTAATGGATTTGAGGCCCCCATTGGTACACTTGTTTGTGATTTTTGACCACAATAACTCCCTATAAATATTTACGTTTTGCCTCCAATTAGTTTTCTCTAATTTCAACCAATATTCTCCTAATCGTGATCATAATTTGGTGGTGAATATTTTAATTCTCTTTCCCTCTAATTGAGAATAAATTTCATTAACCCAATTTATAATGTGGGTTTTCCACAAAGATATTTTTCTATTTTTAACGTTTAATTTTCAAATAAATTTTTCAAATTATGAGGACGCAATTTATTGAAGGAGTGGCGAATATAACACCCAATGATTTCAAATTACATTATCATACCAATGAAATTCAATTACTTGTGCTACATGTAATATAGAGTTCGAGCACACCATGACTTACCAAACTACCAATTCAGAAAGTGGTTATGAATTGAATTAACTGAATTTTAAATTTTATATACTCCATATAATTTTAGAATTAATGTATTTTTTGTTTCTCTGAAAATAATTAAATATACATTCATTTTTTCCGATAAAAGAAGTATTTTTCAAAAAATGAAATTATACCACCTATTTAATGGACAATCCTTTTTTAAAAAAACTATTTCGCACTTTTATATACGTAATTTAAGGAAATTAAATTCTTATTAAGAATTATGACATAATAATTTTGTTTGGATAAATTTTTGGTACTTTTCTGATAACATTCATAATTTGATGAATAGTGAAAAATACTAAATTTTAATTGAAAACATATTTTTTAATCAAAATACTTTATAATGTAAAATTAAGAATTTTATTGTTTTGGATGTATAATTATATTATATTTTTATTATTTAATACAATTTAGGTCATTAAAAGTAATTTCACATTTAAATTTGACATAAACACATGTCAATCGTTTGACAGTTTTTACCTTTTAAAAACCCACTTTTTTGGTTTTGATAACGGGAATTAATTTTAAATTAATAAATTCAACATCTATGTTTTGAATTTTTAAATATAGAATTTATTTTTTAATTCATAATATCAAAATTTTCTTAGGGGCAATTTTTGGTATTTATCTGAAAACATTCAATTTTTGTTGAATAGTGAAAAACACTATGTTATTGTTTAAAACCGACTTTTTATTTAAATAATTATTTATTTTATTTCAATTTATTTAAATTCAAAATAAATATTTAATACGTATATATGTTCAATTTAGTTCATTGGCGTTATTTTAATATAAAATTATCTGTATAAAGTTTTATTGAACTTATTACTGTCTTTTACCCATATTCTAGGACCATTTGCAAATTTGCATCAAACATAATATTAGCACTTTTGTGAGTTTAATTTAAAAAATTCAAGAGACGCAGTTTACATCAGTAAGTAAAATGATGTTCTATAAGACAAAAATAAGTTTTGGTGAATGGAAACGTTTTACTTTTATTTTCGACGGTTAAAAGTAAATAGAGTAATGAAGGCTAAAATAATATTATAAATAACCTAAAACATGTAATAATTATATTTTATAAATGTAATTCAACCAAAAAAACCTTAAGAAAAAATATGATCCTTTTGGTCCAATTGGATTTTATTAGGAAATTATTTATTATTTTATTTAAAGAAGAGTTAAAATTGTTTAATTCATTGTTTAATATCTACACCAATTTTAATATATTGTTATACATAAGATATATTTGACTATTAAAATTCAATAGAATGATAAAAATATTTCCTATATCATGGTATTTTATTTATAATTTTTATACATTAAATAATTAAATTTATTTATGACACAATGATGATGTAGAAATTACCTTATTAATGAAAGAATCAAATAAATGGTATTATAAATATTACAATAAATATAATTTCAATGTTTTTAACACATAATATAATTTTCTAGTTGAAATTTATAATTTTGAGTTGATTAAATTAATATAGTTTGACCTAATCATGTTTTTATGACTTTCTCAAAAACCAAATACTAAATAATGTCAAAATTGACATAAATGAGTTTTAAAAAAAATATTAAAATATTAAATATTTTAATATTCCTAAAAGTCTATGGTTTGGTCAAAAGAATTAAATAATATTATATATGTAATTAATGAACCACATTAGGTTCTATTAGATGTTTATAGTATGTTTATTAATCATATAGTGTAAGAATACAAGAAGACACGGTAAAAGTTAAACTTGTTAACTAATTGTTAAATCTAAAAGATAAGGATAATGTGGTGACCAAAATTTGTCTAAAACCTATTAGATAAGAGTATTTTGACCCATATCCACATTATATTTGAAATAGATCAATTTGGATCCATTATAACCAGAAAACAATTTTATAATAAAATACTATTTCAAGCTTTTCCTAAGGTGCCTCTCACCCCACTTATAAAAGGGCACATACCCTTCTCTCAAAATTATAACTCTGAAGCCATTTGGCTCAGAAATAACCTGCCTAAATATCTTTCCAACATACCTCAAATCATATTATATTAATTAATTTGATCATAATGCATATGTAAGGATCTCTTTTTATCAAGTCAATAGGAAACACCCGAATAAGAGGTAATAATTTCACCACCCTCTTTCAAGTTCTTTTCTTTTTCCAATTCCTATTTCATTGTTGTTTCCATACCAAAATAATAACTAAAAAACCTTATACATTATTTTATGTTATTATAAATATATTAAAACCATTTTAATTATTCTATCCATCCTATGAATGATAATGTCACCATGTGTGCGCACGTATGGCTTTCCGTCTCCACACCGTGGTTTAATTTGTTATTAAACACTATGTTATTTGGATGGATATAATGACAATTAATATGTATATAAAGAATGAAAATAACACTAAAATGTCTCTATAAAATCAATATACCATCCAATTACACAACTTTTAATCATTAATGAAATGACATCATCGCTCGTGTGTACGTATGGCTTACCGTCTCCACAACACGATGAGATTCATTTCAGCATTCACCATTCAACGATAATTATAAAAATATATATTATTGATAAGTATGTAATAGATGAAATAATAATGATACTGAATATATATATATATCTATGTGTGTGTGTTTTTTTGTGTGTGTACTTACATATATATTATTCACTTAATTCCATTCAATACGATATGAAAAGGGAAACAACGTTTATGCATACATACGACCTTCCGTTTCCACAACGGTGTTTTCCATTTCATATATATATCTACTATAAATATTTATATTATTAATATTTATGATATATAAATCATTTTTTATATTTTTTTAGTATATAAATCATGATCTAAATGATACGATAAAGAATAACAAGTTGAAACACATACGATAAAAAAGCGATTATTACTCGAAATGTAAATTTAACATGGAAATAATTATTAAATGGGTAATATAAAGTCATAAATGAGTCATGTATGATATAATAAATATTAATCTTGTTATATTATAATTTCATAACATACTATGGTCATTATAAATGAGGTTAAACATTCCCTCGACCAAAGTAAAGTGAAAGGTAAGGGTTAATTCCAAAATCTATTTGTTATCCGAGGTTGTTTTTACGTAAGTATCGACTGGTAAATATTTATTATCCATGTCCATGCTTCGTAAAATAGTTTTCAGAGGCATTTTTTAAGGTAATTTTTTACTAAAACATAATTTTAAATATTTTAAATATTTAATCTTCCAAACCTTTCTCATTAATGTCCATGTTTTTCAAATGCTTTTTAGGATTTATTTATATGGACATGAATGTTTTAAAATGTTAATTCCTTTAAATAGATTAAATTTTTTATGGGACACTTTGATTCAAAACTATATTTTAAATGAATTCCTTTAAAAATTATGCGACTTTTAAATTATTTCATGAAAAGTGATATTTCTATCAAAGATTTTTATAAATCATTTTCAACTTTGTCAACATCCTTTAAGGGATATTATTATTGATCGACGTTGATTTATTATTATACAAATATTCCATGTTGTATTAAAGGTTTTGTGATATGTTTGACTATTTATGTGTTTTTTTATACCATACATGGTTTATAGATAAAGGATTGACATTTCGTATGCAAGTTTTAATACGAATGTTTCTGTTATGTTTAATCCTTTTCATACGAGGATTGCAATGGACTTAGTATGTGACAGTGGATCCCGCTATAGCTCCTTGATCCATCGGTATGTCTCATGAGATGAACTAGTGTCCGAGAATAAGGACTTGACAAAATCTTATTTGTAATCTTGGAACAAGGCCTTGACTATGTAGTTAAGAAGTCTGTCTTTTTTCATTCCATCATTTGGAAATTAGATATTGATATTACTTGTGATTATTCGACTAGTATAATATCCATTTGAATAAATAAATGTAATTATTATATTTATCATTGACAGATTATGTTGATGTATAAGATTAAAAGTCTTGTCTTTTAGTCTTATACATGGAATTAAATGTTTATGCTTATTTATAAAATTTTTCTCTATATTGTTATCCTTACTGAGAATATGAGCTCACCCCATACTTATGTTTTATTTTCCCAGGATTCTAAGAAGTGTTTTATGATTGATAAACATGGTTAAGCTAGGGAATTAATGGAATTATCAAAGGATCATTTATGTTGTGTTTTATTTTCTAATATGTCATGTAAAATTCATGTATGTAATCTATAATACAAGACTGATACACTGATCGGTCTTTCGGGAGTTGATTCCTTGAAATCATGCCAATGTATTAAAGTAATGCACCGACTCTGGGCTTCTGGGGTCGGGTTGTTACATTTTACAATATCTTAAAAGGTTATTTTTCATGTTACGTGGCACCAAACTAAGTGGTTTTGGAGTCATATCAGGATTATATGTTGGAACCCATATTATGTTTTATATATGGAAATCAAGAAAAACATCCCTCTCTCAGGATGATATAAAAATACATATAACCTCACCTTATGTCATAAAAATAGCATTTTCCTAACAAATGACCAAAGGAACTCTGTTGTAGTATGAAAAGAGGACCATTGATGGAGATCCTCAGATATAGACAAATACCTCTTTTTTCGGAGAAACTCGGATTCATACAGATGATTCTAAAACCATGCATGTTTGTAATTTATCAATACGTCAGGGTGTCCCACGTATACATACTTGATAATGAAAAAGGATTCGAAAACATATCTAAAATCTATAAATGAGTACTCGGATAGGAAATAGTTCGCCCCAAAAGGGTGTGACGAGACTGACATCCCATCCTCTTCAATTATGTGACTTATTCAGCATCATTGGACAAATTACCCAATTAATTCTTAAATTTGGAAAGTACTTTCAAGATTCATTGTGGTTATGAGAGTCATTGGGTGTTTCAGACTCCATGGTCAAAACCCATTAGAGACTATTTTATGATGTTGTACCCGACACTACGAATTCCACATAATTAAAACCCTAGAATTCAATAATTAGGTGAAATATATGTTCTTATAAAAAATTGATAACCTAAGGTGAATATTTAACCAATATGATGATTTCAAACAATTTTTGGGGCCTTTTTGAACTCAAACTAAAAGGGGGATAACAAACGATTAATGATTCATATAAATGATTATGGAGATTCTACATTTATTGGTATTCTTATGTTTTCATGACACATATATTACTATAAATATTTACCAGTACTCTCTTCAATCCAATGGAATCTCACTAGTTCTCATAAACACATTAATTACCCACTAAATAGGTTAGGACTGTAAACTAATAGAGTATGTCGTTGGCTACCCAACATCTTTAATTATGGGTGTTAAGTAATGTTATCCATGAGTACAAAAAGAATGGTACTATCCCAATCATAGAGGTACCAAAATAGGTACTCTAGCCCATAAGGCCCCACCATCCATCTTTCCAATGATTTTTGGAGGTCTGAAACAAGATGAACCATGTCGCCATCTCAAAAACAAAATTTGGATCCTATCCCTTGAACGTGATAACATGTTCCTCAATTACAATATAGAGACTGATGATGTTGTCACCAAAGAGTTAATCTTAGCAACACAGAGGACCCGCACATGGGCCACTAGTAGTAATCATCATCTTCAACATTGTATGGTCCGCAATCCTTTCCATACAATGGATACCGCTTCTCAGGCCCTAGCCACAGTCATGTAGATTAGAGTCCAAAAGGAGGATCATTTATGGAGACAATCAATAAATTTAAAATATGTTATAATAATTTTTCTTGTTGAAGAATTCCAAAAGGTAAATATTGAGGAATCTTATGAGCAGATAAAAATCCCTACTTACCAGTATAAAGACCGGTAGGAAAATACAGGGGAAACATACTACAAGAAGTCACAAATTAATACTTTTTCACATTAATCCCATCATGTAAATTATGCAAAAAATCAAGAAGATGAAAATTCCTACTCACTGGTATAATTTCCTTCTATCAAATATGATAGTGACCAAATGGTAGATGTATATCCATGCTAATTCATTTGAAGAATTTTTGTCAAATATGATGAAAATAAACATGGAGTAGATGAAAATTCATTCTCTATCATACCATTCCATCCATAAAAACATTTATTCATACCATATAAAGATTCATATCATTTCCAATTCACATAATTTATGTCAGTCAAAAATTAATGATATCAACTAAAAGAATATGAAAATTCCTATAGATGAATATCAAGATCCTATATTAGATATGATGATAATTGGAGAATGAATTCTGTGTATCATGCTTGTAAATAAGGGGAATAATCATATATTTTCCCCACTAAAAGGAGGGATTTCAATACCTATTGGAAGGAAATGGAGGACTATATTTGGAACATATTCCATTTGCGATGTCCTTAAGGGAATTTATTCATGTTCGCACAAAGGAAATATCCTAGAACATCATAGAAATAATGGTGGGTTAGACATCAATCACGGACCATATCCTGCTGAATTTCCATGATATAAGAACATCAATAGAAATAGAAAAGACTGTCTCCCACAACCCCACATCTTAAAATGGTAGGAAACAAGAAAATAATAGGGTAATCACTTAGGATAATACATGCATCCATTGTCCCATCAAAGAGGTCCATCAAATAAATATGATAAACGGAAAACATGATTAGTAAAAATATATTCTTTCTAACATGGGTACACGGGTCCACATTGGTCGCCGCTCTAGGGAAGGCATCTATCCCTTCCAAAATTATAATAATACTATTTTTAAATATTTTTAGAACCATGAAATCCAAATAAATATACACCCATATATGAAGGCCTTAACATATAAAAATTGTCCCTAGTTTCCCACAAGAGAGAGCCTAAAAATATATTGTTACAATGTAAAAAATAAAATGGAGAGAAGTCTCACAACCATTCTCTTCATTAAGCTTGAGTTCCCAGGTCCATTAAACATATAGTAATGGTGGCTAACGATCATTCCGGTCTTTTAATAAATTTTGGAACTAGTAATAGTGGTTGTGAAGGTCCTCTCTATAATATTTTTACAAGTAGCTCTATAGGCCCCCTTGGGGAAAATGCAAGGATGTATTCTTCATGGGAAAAAATATATTATTCCTAAGAGCCCCATCTCTTGATGAGACTCATTGAATCCCTCCACATGGAAAACAATATCACAATGAAAGAATGTTTTCCCCTTATTGTCATCCACCCAGAAAGTCCTCTCTAGGGTATATGCTACAAAACGTCTACCTGCAATTGGATATCAAGCTATTATGGTAGTCCTCCACAAGATAGAACATTCTATGAAGGTCCTGTATATGGTAATATTTCTTGTCGATAAGAATTTCCTCCCCTTTTCAATTAATAAATGAGAAAGCCCTCATATTATATGGTTTTTCGAATGATGGGTCCAAACATATTAAATACCCTATCAATGAAAAGAAACATCATTTATCTACTAGAAGACAGCTCAAGGAAACACACAACCTTTGAGATAACCCCAGACCATTTCCATACCAATGAGACCCCTACTAGACACTATACTTATGAAATAATAGTCAACAATCCCCCATTTTTTGAATATTATGCACAAGAGTCATTTGAAGAAGAAGAAAAAGTGATATTTCTCAAGAGAAGATTATTGGCCAAGGATGACATGCCCATAATGTTTTCCATGATCTAATTATCAATTTTACATTATAGAAGAATTTTTAGTATATTTCATACATAACATCTATTTGAATATATAGAAAACTAAATTCTAATATAAAGACAAATTCATTCATTACAAAAGCTATGAATACCATGAGCAAATATTGGGATAATTTTTTTATAAAATTTACATGGAATCCCTTCTGTATTACTAGAATCCATGATCATAGATGTGGTAGAATGAACTTCTATAAGATTTTAACAATTTGATTCATAAGTTCTGTCATTTAATAGTCGATTCCCACTTGATGATTATATTTTGGGATGGGGTACCGGGATAATTTCATTTCACATCATGCCACGTTCAGAAAAACCCACTGGAAATGATATGTTATAGTTTTATTATTCCAAAGTGTCCATTAAGAAAAAACCCTTCTTAAGAAATATAGAGAAATTAAAAAGAATCACCATTGAATAAATCCTAATTTTTCAGACCCATGAAGGGAATCCATCGAAAAAATCATGAAGATGGAAACCATGAAAATTTAGTAAGATTCTATAATATGTTATTGAAATCATCAAATGTTATTAGTTTCCTCAAAAGTACTATGTTTTCATTAAAACTAATCATGGCACTATCCTTACACCCAAATAAGAATGTGCGAGATCAGGAGAGTAGAGACAGTAGTAGCCTCATCCATAGTATAAGATCATCCCCAACCCACAAGGATGGGATATTTTGAATAGAAAATGCACCTTAATGGTGAAAAATCAGCTTAAATAACAACAATAATAGAATACGTAAAACCCAATCCTTTAGGGTTGGGTGATTTTTATTTCAACCACACCCTCAATGGAAATTTGTCTATTCATATTTAGGGAGTATGAGAGGAAAATTGGTCTCCCAGTTTATCCCATCGTCTGACCCATTTCCCGCAAAAGGGAAAAATATGACCATGCTTCATAGATGTTCCCTCTGAGCCACCCTTCAACATGGAGACTGAATAAAATATCGTAAGTAAAGAGAGAGGTTTAGAAATGAAGGAAAACAACCATCATACCATTCAACATCTACTATGATAATGATGTATCGAAACGCATTGTTGAATTCCCATGGGTTGCGGTTAGATTTTAATTGTATTGTATCCCCAAACATCACTTGATTCAACAGTGTAGTATATAAACATTACTAATTAAATTCCATAGGTAGTGAATATGGAATTGGATTCCTATGGATTGAGGCTTTTTTTTAGGATTCCTTTTTAGTTAGTTCAATTTGGGAATGCTAAACCTTGAGAGGTGATAGTTTGATTTAGAAATAAGAGAGGTATCAGGATCAATTTTAGGTTATATAGAAAATAGGATATTCATTATAACATGGTAGAATCCTATGGTTTAGGATGCATATTATGATGAGGTCTCTATGTGACTGTGTTTAAAACAACAACTTTTACCTAAGAGGTAACAATTCCTTCATCAACAAATAGTGACAACCTAGATGCATTAAGCATGGATTTTAAGTTAGAAAGAACTTTAAGATATTGGTATTAGTCTTATCAAATCCCACCAGGATAAAGTCCTTTAATAAATTACCATGTGGTTAGGGAAGTTTGAATGAATGATATTGAAAATTATTAATTATTCTGATTATTAATCCTTAAGGTTACTGAGTTTATAATTGATGATTTATTAAATTCGAATTATGAAACTCTCGATCCCTACCCTGGGTGGTATACCCACTCATGGTAATATTGAATGTAAGTGAATTAATAATCAACATTGTGCTCATAATGATAATAATAATCGAGTTTAAATAGTAAACAAGCAGGAAATGATTTAGATTCACTAAATGGGATAGGCATGAAATAAATATTAAGAAATTTAATTCATACTTCAATTAACATCTTACTTGAAATGAGAGAGAAAATGAATGCAACACAATTTCATCAATGATTAATGATGAACAAAGGCAATGATGAAAAAAGAGAATGAAGGAAATTTCAAAAAAAAATACATGATCCAAGTATTAAAGCTAAATAATGAAAAGAGACTATGAAATATAGATTTTAGAGGAGGGGTGTAAAAGGAATGATTGAGGAATGAAAACACATAATTTCTAAGATTTGGATGCTCTGTCAAATCCACTTCCCCAATTATTTATTTATAGGTTAAAACTTACATGACTGGTAATGAGGATTCACATCATGTAATTTTGATCCATGTATTCATCTTTTCATTTTGAATCTATGCATATCTCATCTAAGATTTGAATAATTGACTCGTTTCACATAGTCTATTAGAGACTCATTATGTGTACCTTCATTTCAAATTTATCTTCATCGTGGAAATCACATTCAAATGTTTCAAGATTTTTGTTGGAATATTAGGAAATTTATAATATTATTCACATTTATTCATCACAACTTGAGTCATGACTTTCTTCATGACATTAAAAATGATGTAAAACCCTATTACATGTTGTGTAACGATGGTTTACAATGTGTAATAGGGGGATTCTACTCTTTCTTTTCATTTTATCCTATGAAACATAAAAATCCTATTTTATTAAAAATTTATCAAATAACAAGAACATTTTTGAATATATAATTTAAAATCATTAACCAAATTAAATAATATATATATGTATATATATAATTTTATCATATCAAATCTCCCACCCATGAACAATTTCTTGTCCTCAAGAAAAAAGATCACAACTGTGATTTCAAAAGAATAAGAAATTTTTAAAATTGGAAATATTTATTAAGTCTAGGAAAATAAAACTATGTTAAATTATAAATGGTTAGTCTATCGAATCATCCCTGTATAGAAAAGTGTTCATGCCAAATTTCTCATTTCTTTAACCAAATTATAATATTTTAATTTAACTTTCTTAACTTTTCCTTAAATTCTATATGGATTTTCAATTTACCTTATGATTCATTTTCTATTATCACTTAGGGTAATATATAACTGCTGTTAGTCCCATACCCTAATTACATTCTCCTAACCATAGGCTTATTTTGGTTCTATCATATCCTCTTTGTAAATACAATAACAAAATTAATCCTGAGGGCTTCATGAATTTGGTTATAACAAATCTGAGGTTATGTGTAGGTAGGTAAACAATTAAAATCAATCACAAAAATGAGGTTAGGATATTATTTATAATTCATGAATTTTTTGACATCTATAACAAAATGATTCTTTCAATTATTAAAATATATAATCCCAGAAACTCTTTTTGGATCCTTCTATATGCGCAGTAAATGAAAAAATGTGGTATCTGATTCATTTACTTTTCTTTTTTATTGTGATTTTTAAAATTTCTTCTCTAGACCAGATCTCATATCCATCCCCTAACCACATATGACCCTTCAAGGGATTCATTAGTTTAGAAATTGTTACTTTTAAACTTCTTAAAACACAACCCATGCAAAATTTTCTCTTCTATTGTATTATACAACGTATCATGATTGATATGGGATCCTACAATGTTAAAATGGATAAACATCAAATAGTATGATTAGTAATAGAATATATCTCTGAAATTGAACCATCTCGTGCAATCTGAAGAAATCCCCCACAATTTTTAAATAATATAATTAAGCATTATAGAGGAAGCATGGTAGGAATGGATAATCGGATTGGAATATATTCATCCTAAAAATGTCATTCATGGAAACTGAATTCATGATATAGGAAAGATTAAAGGTGGGTCTCAAGAAAGATTTCATAAAAATTATTTCCACATTCATTTTAAAATTGTACTTTTTAAATCCTAGCCTCATTAAGATCACTATGAAAGTCTTTTTAGGATTACATGTCCCAGGTATCACTCAATAAATATGCTGAAAAAGTACATAACAACCCTACTATTTATTTCAAACATACAAATATTTTATAACATAAAACATTCCCATGATAAAAAATAGAGGATCGAGAGTTCTAGTGTTTTTTCGAGCTTACCATAATCACATAACAACTTAAAACATGAAAAACACATCTTTATTGAATACATCAGTTACATGACCACACACAATCCATCTTACTTTGCATTGCATGGGATAACCTGAGGACATGCATAAGAAAAGGGTGGGCTATAAATTCTAGGGAGGGATTAAAAAAAATAACATGAAAATACAATACATGTTAGGGAATAGTCATATCAATGGATCATAAGAGAAACATGGACATGAAGACATTATATAACATGATTATCATAACATGGAAATGTGGAAACAACATTTAACATAATATTAGCATGATCCAAGGCCCATTACAAATGGAGAACGAGTAAAACATCATTTCACATAAATTATCGTGAGTAAACCCTCATTTCACTTGTCTTATCATGATACTAATCTTTACCCAATGCATTAAAGCGTTATCCGGGTGCACACTCTATAATATTTCATGCATATGTGTGCTACATGGATCATAAAACAAGGATTCATGAAAAATAATCACTTATTACATGATAAAGGAATTTTTAATTCATACATAAAACTTTATAATCAATAATTAAATATTCATAATGGTGAATACCCTTGATAGAGAAATGGAAAAGGTATTCACTACACAATGACATTGGCTTAGAAAATCACGGTGCAATTGCAGCAGCATAACAGCTTGACAAAAAAAATTCATTAAAATGGTTGATGACAAAGAAAGTGAAGTCTCATAATATATATATATGATATGTAAAGTAAAGGGGTATTATATATACATGTCCCAACATATGTATTGGAATTTTTATTCATAATACAAAAAAATTCTTGAATGTAAATTAGAAGACAGAAATTCCTTATATAATTTCGACATGGAAACTGGTGTACATCGGAGGAAATAATAATAGAGAAAGGGGTATATAATCATTCAAACATAAATATTTAAGGATGGGGGAGGTGTGAAATCATACCCCAACATTTTTAATGGAATACACAAGGGTATAACAATATAATTAAATTTGGATAAAATTTAGAAAGGAAGAAATATTTTACATGGAAGTGTGATCCCAAAGGCTTGGGAGAGGCTTAAGAGAGGATTATTGGGAGATTTGGGCACCATGGAAGGATTATAGATAGGGGAGGGAAGAGGTTGGTCGAGCTAAAAATGATTTTAGTGAAAAGGAAGTGGGATCTTGGGTGGGTTTATACTGGAAAAAGGGGAGAAATCTTTATTATTTAGGTTTTGGACCCTACACATTAATCTAATAAAAACCACAAACCATCCAATGGTTTTTTCCCATATTCTTTTCAAAGGTGGAGTGAAAATAATTATTTTATAATTCCAATGGCCCAAATTCTTAAAATATTTGGATTTCATATGTGAAGGTGAGTCACACTCTCAAATAAATCATTTTAAAATTCTATTAATGTTTTATATGTCCTGGAGGGTCTACTAAGGCATTGTAAAATATATCAAATAAACCTAAAATAAAATTATTATAATGTTATAAAAATATATTGGACTAACATCCCATTTATATTATTTTATTACATCACTATTGGGTCCTTATGATGTAATAAACACATTATATAGATAAAGGGTTTTTATTTTTTACCCAAAAATTCAACTGTCTCAGAAAATTATGAAAAATTCACCATTGGATAATTTCGACGTCCAAATTCCAAAAATAATATTCATTTTTTCTAAATAATTTTCTAATTATTTTAATATTAAATTTAAAAATAAAAACTGACATTTATAAAAAAAAATCATGGGTTTTGACAAATACGACTTTCAAACGATAATAAAAATCACAATTGTATTGAAAAAAAATTATATGATAATTTATATTTAATAAAAATTAATTTTTTAGTAATATTTTATTAAAATATTATTTAATTCAACAATCCATTAAGTTTTCAAAATACATTTCTTAATGTAATATTAACTAAAAATACTATTTGTGTTATTTACAAAGTAACAATAATTAATTGGATGTATATTATTTTTTATACACCAAAAAATAATTTACATTATGAGATTTCTAGGTTATGGTTACATAACCCCCTTAAAAAACCTATAAATAACCATGTGGTAAAGTTAGCGATGGTGACATACTCTTGTGGTGGCTGGGATAATATCGCTCGGTGGTTAAACTCAATCAAATTCCAGTTCTCCCATAGTTGGTTCTGTTTGAGCTTAATGTGTGGAAGCTCAGCTTGGGTTTAGTAAAGGGAGATCCCAATCACCCCACTACCTTTTTGAGCTCTGAAAAATAGGCTTCATATGGGGAAATTCTTCTCGATAAGGCCATCACTTCCTTTTCCTGAGTAAATTGGATTTGTCAAATCCCTATATATATACTAATAAGGTGATCAGTGTTCAACTGCTATATTAGAAACAATATGAATTCATAACATAATTTTGTAATCCAAAAACATAAAACCAAGGAAGTACATAGGTTATATAACCATTTTACAGAATAATACATTTAATTAAATCAAGATGTATTTTCATTAATAAAAGTTTTGTTCATTACAATCTTGCCCCCTAAATTAATTTCTCCCTCGAATATACCATTTCTTACACTCAAAAGATGAGGGTATCACTACTTTATCACTTCCACTTGTTCCCACATTTGTTCTTCAAACTCGTGGTTACACCACAACACCATGACGAGGGGCATTGTCTTGTTTCATAGAACTTTTTCCCTACAATGTAATATCTTAACCCGATTCAATTCATAGGATAGGTCATTCTTCAATGGTGAAACCTCTAGATTGAGCACATATGATGGGACATATTTGTACACCCTCAACAGTTATGCATAGAATACATCATGTACTTAATATAGGTTCGGTGGGTGTGCTAGTCGATAGGACACTGCTCCAATGCGATTTTGAATATCAAAAGAGCCAATGTACCTCAGACAAAGAATTCCCTTATTCCCAAATATCATAACTCTCTTCCATGATGATATGTGGAGGAATTAAATGTATTTAACATCAAACATTAGGTCTCATAAACAATTAACATCATAACTATTTTTTCGACTCTAAGAAGAATTATTGTGATGATGTATGGTCTTAACCTTCTCCACCATTTCATCAACCATTTATGGGCCAATGAGTTTTCTCTCCCCAACTTCATCTCAATCTACCGGTGATATGCACCTCTTCCTATATAGAGATTCATAAGGATCCATTTGGATGCTTCAGTGGATACTATTGTTGTAAAAGAACTCAATAAGAGGAGGAATTTATCCCATCCTCCTTTTAAGTCCATTCTGCATGCTTTCAACATGTCTTCGTGTGTTTTGATAGTTCTATTAGATTAGCCATCATTTTTAGAATGATATGCCATATTCAAGTCCATATCATTATTCATATCATGGTAAAGACTCTTCTAAAACATAGAGGGGAATCATGGATTTGATCAGATAAAGTCGATAGTGGTACTTTATGCAGCATTACAACATCACTCATGTATATCCATGCCATTTTATCAAATGAAAAATCATCCTGAATTGCAATGAAATGTGAATTTTTTTAAGACGGTCCACAAAAACCCAAATAGCATTGTTTCATTTGGATGAATTTGGAAGTATAATGACAAATTCAATGGTGATGTTCTCCCATTTTCATGCTAGTATGGGTAATAGTTTCATCATCCAATTAGAATTCTACCTATCAACCTTAACTTACTGAGATACCAGGAACTTTGATGTATACTCAGTGATATCCATCTTCATGTAATCTAGCCAATAATTCTCTCCTAGATCTTCTAATATTATTGTGTTTCCTGTGTGAACAGAGAAATTCAAACAATGCACATCATCAAGAAAATATATCTTTATATATGGATTTGATTGAACACATAGTCTTGACCCAAATCTCACAATTCTTTCCTCATAAACATTGAACTCCGATGATTTCCATTTTATGATAGTTTCCACTTTCTTCTGAATTCCCACATCATCCTTTTGAGAATCATTAATCCATTGGGAAAGAGACCGTTGAGAAATAATCTTTGAAAGGATTGATGATGCTCCCTTATTTATGATTCCCATGTCTATATTCATCAAATATAAGAATATTAGATACTTTTAAATTCTTATCAATGATATAGTTTTTAGTTCTTTTACGCTAAGTGTATATGCCACCTTGTTCGGTTTCCGAGGGTCGTAATGGATCAAGAATACATAGTATTTGATCAGCTCTTACCATCTTTATTGTCACATATTCAACTTGTTCTGAGTTAATATAGACATGAGGTTTTTTGGTCTATAAATATTTCACACTTCTCCCAAAAGATTTAATGTTGCTAAAATTTTAAAGCGTAGATCACCACAGCCAACTCTAGAACATGTGTTGGATAGTTCTGCTCTTAAACATTATATTTCCTTGAAGCATAGGCAATGAATTTGTCATTTAACATCAACACATAGACCATACCCTTCTTCAATTCATCACTAAATACCACAAAAAGTTCTCCACTTGTGGGTAGTGTGAGAACAGGCATAGTGATAAGACTCTATTTTAACTCCATGATGCTTTCTTCACATTCATCACTCTATGAAAACATAAATCCCTACAGAGTTATATTGGTAAAACTATTTGACAATCATGAGAAATTTCTCATAAATCAGCGATAATATCCAGCTAACACCAGGAATCTATTAATATCCATCACCGATGTTGGCCTTGACCATCCCTCAATTGATGTTGTCTTGGAGGGATCCACAAATATCCCATTGCTTGTGATGAATAACCCAAGGATGATACATCCTTCAACCAGAACATACACATCTTGTAAATTTCATAGAGCTTATTCTTTCACAAGGTCTATAGTACATTTCTTATGTTCTAATCATTATCCTCCATGGGTTTTGAGTATATTATAATACCATCTATAAAGACTTCCACATATTTTTCTAGGTAATCTCTAAAGACTCTATTCATCATGTTCATGATGATTGTTGGAGCATTAGCGAGCTCGAATGGCATTAATATGAATTCATAGTGCCCATACCTTGTAAAAAATGTAGTCTTGGGGACATCCTCCTTCTTCACACTTATATGGTAATATCCCAACCACAAATCCACCATGGATAAGTATTGTGCTCCACATAGCTGATCGAAAAATCCATCAATTTGGGGTAGAGGATACTTGTTCTTTATTGTGATTTTGTTTAGCTCATGATAGTAATGAAATGGTGCATTGACACATCCAAATTCATATGAAGAGAACTGGTGTACCCCAAGGTGAAGCACATGGGCGTATAAACCCTTTATGAATATTCTTTTATTATTGTTTCTTCAGCTTCTCAAGCTCCACCACAACCATTATATTTGGAGTTTTGGATATATAAAATTCCCTAGGTATAAGATCAATAGTGATTTCAACATCTCTTCGAGGAGGAAGACGAGGAAATTTCTCAGTAACACTTCACCGAATTCCCTCACAATATTCAAGTCTTCAAGGATGGTTGATTCCATAGACTCAATAATATATGAAATATATGTTTTCTTATAGAAAATTAATATCCACACTTGAGATGATGGTGCTAATAAATATTCATCCTCATCTTTTCACATGTATAGAATTGAGAATTGATTCTCTATATGGAGAGTGATTTCACTCTCATGGCAATTTATGTTGTCTCTATATAAGGAAAGCCAATCCATGCCAAGATTTGCATCAAATTCCACCAGAGGGAGTATGTTGAGTTTCACCAGGAAGTTCAAGCAACAAATTATAATAGGGGATGAGTTATATTCATGGGATGAAATGATTTCCCCATTTTCCATTCTCACCTACATCTTTACTTCCATAATTTGTGATGGTGTTGGGATTTTCCAACTAGAATTTCAGGATATAAAAGAATTAATAGAACTTGAATAAAAAATTATGTTCATGATTCATGAATTAATAACTAGGGCACCTCTAACCACTTCATTGTTGGGGTTCACATTGGTGATAGTGATGGAAAAATCTCACCCATGCTGACTTGAAGGCTGTTGGTTGCCTCTCAAAACCCTTTACTTAAGGAAATTTTTTAGAAAGTTCCTTGGTTCTTCGACATTGATGAAATGAACAGTGTTTTTAGGGTTGAACATACCATTCCTCTCCTCTATCGCAGCTGTGGGTTTCTATTTTTGATAGTTAGAAGCCATGTTCCCTTCTTTCCCACACCTAAAGCATTTCCACATCCCCTTTATTCAATTTATGGTGGTATTTATTTCAACTCTTATGGAAAGTGGGGTGTGAGATTTTCTTAGCACCATTGAATTTATACATTAGACTACAATATTAAATTCCATCTTATGCTTTGTATCTCTTTGATACACTTGAGATTCTCCAGTCTCCATTTATACTTTGAGGGAACATAGTATAATTTCTTAATAGATCCCAAAGTCACAGATTACTAGGGATTTCTGTAGGCTAGGTTTTATCCCAACAAAGAATCGGTCAACCTTGCTTTCATGGGTAACGAAAAAGATAGAAGAATATCAAGAAATCCTTGTGAATTTTTCCTCATATGCACTGATGGATTCTTCTTCACTTTTCTAGAGGGAATGAAATTATATTTCCATCTTAAGTTGGAGGGTGTGTAGAAAATATTTTTCGAGAAATATCTTCTAGAAATCCATCCATTCCAATGCCTCAATCTACTCCCTGAGTTTCATATATTTTACCAATTCCCACCATTGATCAGATTTACCTTCCATACGATAAGTATCCAGAAGAACCTTCTCTTGTTAGGAACATTTTAGGATGGAGAAGATATTTTCAAAGGAGTTCATCCATTGTTCTAAGATTGAGAGATCAGATAATCCAGTAAAAGTTGGAGGCCTTTTTCTCATGAAGCTCTCAATTGTGACTTGTTCTTTCATGGGGTGTGGGGGGGGGTGAACGTTCCTCTTGACACATTCTTCTATTTAATACTTGAGGTAACTATGAGAGTATCGTGACAAAGTTTGCGATTATCACTCCCATTGGATTGGTAATCTCATTAGAATAGTCATCACATTGATCGTCACATAGGTTGTTAGACAGAGTCCTCCTATGACTATCCATTGGCTAGAATAAAAGGAATTATAGGGGTAAAACATAAAGGTTAATCCAAATAAAAAATGGGTGACTTATAAATTACTTTTATTTCCTTAACATATGAATTTATAGGCCTAAATATATGTTATCCATTATCTACTACCCAACATATATTCTCAGGGAAATTTTTTCTAATTCCCTTAATAATGGTTCATATGAAGCTTATGCATTTACCAAATCATATCCCCAGGAGTGTCATGACCAAGAGTGCAGCAAATCCTGTGGTCAAGCACCAGTTCTCATTTGAGTCTAGATCAAAGCGGTGTTTGTGGTTTTTACCCATAGATACATTTGTGATAGAGCCACATCTACCTGCTAGTATCTAGACAGGGATGCATTTTCTTAATAAAAAATACTACCAACCAAAATTTAGGGATATTTTTTTTATAATTAGACTTATCACTAAGGCTTTCACAAGGGTCTTCTAATCCTAATCCCAAATTTGAGTAAACCTATCCTCTGAAACTAACTATAACAACCCATTCTCTACATTTCACATTTAAACATATTTTATTACATAAAACCATCATTTTATACAACATAGAAGATCAAGAGTTCAAGTTTCATTTGTGATTAGTATCTAACATAACAACCTAACACATAAAAACTAATCTTTATTGAAAACTCATATTACATTACCACACACGTTCCTTCATTCTTAGCATTGCATGCAGTAACCTATGGACCAGAATAAGAAAATGTTGAGCTATAAAGACTAGTAAGGGTGTAAAGAAGGCATAACATGAAGAATAATTTACATATTATTCAACATGAATATCAATGGATCATAAGAGAAACATGAACATAAAGTCATGGTATTGCATGATTATCATAACATGAATATGTGAAAACAACATTTAGCTTGATATTATCATGATCCAAGGGCCATATGCACATGGAGAATGTGTAAACCATAATTGCATTTGAATTATCATGAGAAAACCCACATTTGACATGACGTACCATGATACTAATGTTTAACCAATGCATTGGAGTGCTATCAGGACACACCCTTTATAACATTTCATTTTTTTCATAAGATCGCAATATGGATCATATTACATGGATTAATTAAACATCATCAATTATTCTATGATAAAAGAGTGTGTAAATAATAAATGAAACTATATAATCAATAATTAAATGTTAAAAAAGGTTAATAACCTTGGTATAAAAATGGGCATTGTATTCACTACACAATGCCTTGGGCTTGGAAAATCCCTGCGTAATTTCAGCAGCATAATGGTGTGACATAAGAATTCATAAAATGGTTGATGAGAGAAAAAGTGGTGTTTCATAATATTAACATGAAATAGAAATTAAAGGAGTTCATATAGATACATCTCCCAACATATGTAATGGCATTTGGATTCATAATAAAAAATAATTTCTTGAATATAAATGAGAAGAGAGAAATTCCTTACGGAAATTCGGAAAGGTAATGGGTGCACATGGGAGGAATTAATGAGAGAGAAAGGGGTATCTCATCATTTAAATATAAATATAGAAGTATTTGGTAGGTGAGAAATCATACCCCAACAATTTTAATTTAAATAATTGTATAACAACATAATGAAATTTGTAAAAAATGAGAAAGAAAGAAATCCCTTACCTGGAATTGTGATCCCAAAGGCTTTAGAGGGGATTGAGTGAGCATTTTTTGGGAGATTGTGGTGCCTTGGGAGGATTTTATAGAGAGGTTATAAGAGTTTGGTCAAGAAACAAAGGCTTTGAGTGAAGAGTATGTTGGATCATCGGTGAGTGTATATAGGAAAAGGGTGGGAATTCATTATTATTTAGGTTTTGGACCATACACATTAAACTCTTCAAAACCACATACCATACAATGGTATTTTCCCATTGTTTTTGAAAAAGGGGGAGTGGAAATAATTATTTTATAAGGCTATTGGCCAAACATATTAAAATATTATGATTGATTATGTGGAGGTGAGTCACACTCTCAAAGAAATCATTTTAAATTTATATATTGTTTTATTAGTTTTGAAGGGTCAACTAAGTATTTTTAAAATAAATAAAATAAACATAAAATTACATTATTTTAATGATAAAACATATATTAATCAAATATCTCAGTTATAGTATTTTATTACATCACTATTGGGTAATTATGATGCCATAAAACATATTATATATTTAAATGACATTTCATTTTTAAACAAACATTCGACTGTCTCAGAAAATTATGAGAAATTCACCATTGGATAATTTAGACATCATGATTTGAAAAATAATATTAATTTTAACTGTATGATAATTTAAATATTTTAATTCTTACTTTTAAAAATAAAAAATCGAAATTTATAAAAAATTCATGGTTTTTTTTTGACAAAAACGTCTTTCAAACCTTAATAAAAAACAAATTTATATCCATAAAAATATATTATAATTTTATTTATTAAAAATTAATTTAGTAATAATATTTTATTAAAATAATATTTAATTCAAAAATCCATTAATTCATTGAAACAAATTTCTTAATTGAACGTTATCTGGAATTACTATTTGTGCTATTTTCAAAGTTACAATAATAAAATGAATGTATGTTATTTATTATATACAAAAAATATAAATAACATAATCATTGTTTTAAGGACATGATACAAATACACATATAACACCCTCATATGACCTAAGGTTATGGTGTGTGATAGTGAAAGACTCTTGGGGGGCACGGATAACATCGCTCGGGTGGTAATCCCTATCAACTTTCACTTCTCTCATGGGTGGTTCCATTAGATCATAACGTGTTGAAGATCGAATTGGGATTGGCCAAGAGAGAAGTCGAATGAAGCCACTACCTTTTAGATCTCTTACAAATGGGCTTCGTATAGGGAAATTCTACTAGATGAGGCCATTGATTCCTTTATCTGAGTAAATCGGATTTATTGATGCCATATATTTATACAAATCTAGTGATCACTGTTCAATGACTATATTATAAATGGTAATAATTCATAATGGTATTTTGAAATCCAAAAACATAAAACCAAGTAAGTGCATACGTTATATAACCATTATACATAATAATACATATAATCATACCAAGAGGAATTTTCATTAATAAAAGTTTGGAATGTTACAATTAATATGGACATGTAGGTTTAGAATCCTATCAAGAATGAGAATAAAAATAAAATCTAGCAATCACTAAGGGTATAAAATCATGTTTTAATTTAATTAACCATATTTTCAACAAATATTGAATGTGATTTAAATTTCTAGTTCTCACCAGTCATCCTAAAAATCCAAACATAGACAAAACATGGTGTTTTTAAATCTCCATGTTATCTTTTTCTTTTATTAAAATTTGAATAATGTATATCAGTTTTACCAAATGCTTCCAATTTTGGAAAATGTCTCCTAGAAAGATGAAACCATGTAATAATTAATGTGTATTGAATGACATGATGAACTCCCTCATTATTGTGGGAGTATTATATAAAATAATTCTCAAAAAAATGAATTGGATTTAGAAAAATTAAATACTGAGGGAGTCAATAGAATATTGTATGTAGTTTTACGTGATGATGGAACTTGTGCTTTTATGATGCTAAAGCAAGGTCACATGAAAAAGTGGTTTATTTAACAAATCCTGATCTAGAGGAAATATTATTCCCCAGGATTAAAATATTGATAAGAAGAATAATAGGAAGGTGTATAGAATTATGAGAAAGGGCATCCAATTTTATTAAAATAGAGTAGGTTGTTTATAATGGAGCTTAAAATGTACTGAAAATGAAATAAAAAATACTCTATCATGATGACTCAATCTAGAAAAATGATGAATTGTGGGATGCCTCCCAAGAAGCACTTACAAAGAGGTCATCATCCAGATAGATAAACCAAAATATCGAGTATTGTGGTTCATTAGATTATTGTATCCTCGAGAATCTATAGGTTCTAGTGGTAGTTTCCCCCTGCGTGCATGGTTGCGTGACATGTTTTATGAATTCAGGTGAAGTGTGAGCATTAATCAGATGTGGAAGGAGTGGTATCATAGTTCGAGGTGGTTGATATTGTGACAAAATTTCTAGTAAGTGTTGTTGAAGTTTTCATTATAATTCAACCATGTGTTGAGTTACCCGTTGGATATGAATGTTTAGTGGAACAGGTCCATGGACAACCATAGATGATACAGAAGATCTAGACATGGCTGTTGAAAATATTAATGAAATGAAAATCAAGCCAAGTAAAAGTGACCCAAAGATCAGTTCCCATATATAATAACAAGAGGTATAAAATGTGGGCTTACAGAGAGTAATAAATAAAAATTCCAACCCCATATCAAAAGATACAAAAAAATTGAAAAATGACCAACTAAGATAAGTCCTCAAAACAAATAATTCCTCAAATTTTCACTCAAAATTTTGTTGTGGTAGTGGTGGCCGCATGGACCGGTGGTAATGGCTGTAGTAGGACCGGGTGGATTAGAAATATAGTATGGAGTCATAGAGTCGGATAGATGGGCTAGGGTTAGTGGTGGATTGGTGTTGATCTAAAAGGGGGTTGTCATTCTAGTAGCTAGATCGATGAAGGGAACCTTGGGTGATGTAGCAGTGGCTGGCCCCTTGCCTTACCGGATCTACTCTTCTAGGTACTCCTATTGGGAAGTATGGTTAGTGATATCTCTATGTATGTTAGTATGGGATGTGGGTAGTAAAAGAGAGGTAAAATGTGAGGTTATGGTAGGTGTTGTTTGTGGAATAGGGACCATGGTAGATGATGGTGGTGTTAGGCTGGTGAAATTGGTGATCTCTGCAAAAATAAGATGTAGATGGGTGGAGATCTTGCATATCTTCTATTGGTTGATGAATTTTATAACCAAGATATATGACATGGTGTAATGTGAGGGTGTATAAATAGTGGATTCTATAGTGTAAGGGTCATGAATATGGTTAGATTTTGTAGGCGGGGAAGTGGTGGGTGGCTCAGCTATGGGGTATGCTGGTGGTGGTGGATCTGTTGCTGGTTTTTCTGTATGCACACCAGGTTCCCAATGGTAAATATCAACCTCCCTCACTAAGAGATTGATCTTTTGCTACCTCATGAAATCAATGATCTGAATGGGTCCCATGATTATGAGTTAAAGATTTACATAAGAAATTCTAAGATGTATGGAAGGTGTTGTAATGAATAAACCTCTCATCAAGGTGCCTTAGGTCCATTGAGAAATAGACTTTTAATAGTAGGTGAACTGTTCAGAAATCTTGATAGCTGGGCTACCCATGGCTGCAGGTAAAATGAGAACATCGACCAAGCTCATGCTACCATGTGACTCTTCCTTGAAAAACCATGCATGCATCAAATCTCGATGATATATCCATAAAGATGGGACGCACAACATGGTGGATTTTGTGACCTTTGGGTCATGTTTTATATGAGGATCCCATGATGTCATCGTCCATAGGTGCCTCAAATCGGACTGGGGAAGTTCAATATGAAGTGTTATAAAGCCCTTGGATAGGGAAAATTCCTATATATAAATGCCTGGGACAATACTGAACTCACCAAAAGAACTGTCAGGTGGTCGGTCACCTAGGAGAAATTTTAGGTTATCTATAGCCACCTCAAATCTAGGCAAAAAACACAAGAAGTAGCTCCATGTATGTCTCCTTATGCTCCTCAATAATATGGTTTACATGTAGTGTCTCAATGAGGTTGATTATGGTATCACTAATGTTCAAGTGGGAATAAATTTGAATGTCTAAGATCTTGTTCATCCCTATGGTGCTTGACTATAGCCGAGTGAGGATAACCTGATACTTCAGGTTGGAAAAGTATATAATGTGATGCAGGTGGAAATTTCCCTCATAGTATGAGTCCCCAAATCTTGATTAGGACTTGACTTTATCATCCGATGGTGTACATTCTAGTGCTGGAGGTCTGAAGGTTTGAGGGATTCGATGTCATGTGGGTGCTTCACTTGTGGGTGCCCTTTGAGATATGATAATGACTCGAAAGGTTATGGACACAACTTTTTTTGTCCTTTTCATCTCACAAGTGAGGCTGAGTTGTGTGGGTGAGGTTTGGAGTGGTTTGGTTGAGGCCGATGGATGAGGATGGCATTGTGGTTTTGTGGCCTTGGAGGGGGTTCATGTGCGTGCAACCGAGAGATGAGGAGGGTGCGTCTCAGAGGGAGGGGGAAGGTGGGAGGATTTAAGTGCAAGTGGATGGGAGTTAGTAAGAGGGAAACTCAATTTTGATAGGTGATGGGACAATGGTTCATCTAGTATGAATGGAAGGTGGAATGTCAGGGGGATGGTCACAACTAGAATGCCTGGAAGAGAGGTGGACGGTCATGGGGTTTGGGTTATCAGTTGTTAGCTTAGGTCTCAAGACATGTTTTAAAAAATACTATCCTATGGTTTTACATGATTTATAACACTTTTCACGTTGTGTAATACATATTTTATAGTATTTTTTACATAAAAGGTACATGTTGTATAAGAGGGTTACACAATATACAATTTACTATTTTAGGTAATTTTTTCTTCAAACCCTAGCCTCCACCTCCATGAATATCCTATGAATTCCTAATGTTATTATAATATAATATAGACTATGATTACTTAACATAGGATTCCTTATAGTCATATCTTCCTTTAAAATCAATATCTGTAATTTCCTAAGGTTCATATGAAAATAAGGTTGATGACATAGCCTCCATAGTAGGGTTCTTAAAATCTTTTTAGCCTTCAACCATTAACCTTGAATGGTGGTTTTCCCTCCATCATAATCTCAATGGTCCCATAAGGGAAAACATGAACGAATTTTAAGGGTCCATACCCTATAGAATTCATCTTGTCATGAAATAATGTTAATCTTGAACTGTATAAGAGGACCTTATTCCCTATGATAGTGATGCATCTTGTGATGTTTTGATCCTGAAGTTATTTATTCATTCATTGTAGATCATGGAATTTTCATATCCATCCTTCACTATTTCATCAAATTAATACATCTTTAGCATCTATTATTTACTAGATTTCCCATAATCCAAATTCATCTTCTTGATTTTCCAATACTAGCAACTCTATAGTTCAACTAGAACGTGGAATGGTTTCCCATAAGCTAGACTGAATGGTGTTGTACAAAAGGGTATTTTTATGATGTTTGGTAGGACCGTAGTGTGGAATCTAGTTTCAAACTCTATTATCTGTATCATGTATTCCCAATCTTTTCCAATGTTTTTTTGATCTCCATGATTGATAGTTAAACATTCCCACATGTTTGTTGTTGGTAGGGATTTATAGTATTATAACAGATTCCATTATTTTTTGATAAATGCATTATAATTTTAATTAGTAAAATATGTATCATGATCACAGATGAGTAATATTGTAAATCCAACCCAGGAGAACACATTCGTTTTTAAGACATTCCTAATCACTATCACTATTACAAGTGATGTAGTGTTAGCTTTTACCCACTTTGGGATGTAGTCAACACCAACTAGAATGTAGCACATTCCATGTCAAGTGGGAAATGGTCCCATGAATTATATTCCCCAAATGTCCTAAGATTTTGACTTCCATGATGGTATTTTTTGGCATTTCATTTATTTTTCAAATGATCCCAATTTTCTATCTGCCATCATAGAATTGAAAAAATTCCCTCACATCTTAGTGTAGCATGGGCCAGAAATTTCCACCTTGAAGAATCTTTTCTATGGTCAACTCAAGTTCATGATTTCCTCCAATTGGTGACATTTGTTATTTTTCTATCACATTTGGGATTTCATTTTTAGGGATACAACATCACAATAACCCATCAACACAATGTTTGATCAAGAGTGTTTTAACTGCGTAGTTATGTTTTCTTTGAAAAAGAAATCATTTCCATTGTTCATATGAGATTTCATTGTTTGGTGAGATAATTAGCAATATTATATAACCACATTTGAACCTTAAATATGAAATGAGTTTCAATAGGAATGTCGACTTTGATGTCAGTATCATCATCATCCTTGTTGAGGGGTAGAGGAAGTCGGGATAAATGATCAGTGATCACATTTTCCATGCCTTTGGTGTAATTGATCAAAATATAAAATTCTAGCAGTAAAATGATCCACCTTAATAGCCATGGATTGGACTCCTTCTTGATTATAAATTTCCATATGAAAGCAAGGTCGGTGTGCACAATCACCTAGGATAACAAAAAATGGGAATGGAATTCGCCATGGAATTTACAATAGATAAGAGTTATTTCTCAGTAGGCATGTATTTAATGTGGTATTAACTCAATGTGGTGTTGAAATAGTAGATAGGATAGAATATGTGATCAATTTGTTGTCCTAAAAGAGCACCAACAACAATGTTGCTGGCCTGGCACATTAATTTGAATTCCTTGTCCCAGGTATGTGAAATGATTGTTGCGTCTACTATCAGGATTTCATTCAATGTATTGAATACCGGAGGACATTACTCATTGAAATAAAATGGAACTTATTTTGACAAGAGGGTTTTCAATGAGGGGGAAACATTTGTGATAGTCATTTACAAATTTCATTTACAATCCAGCATGGCCTAGAATGATTCTTATTCCCTTAACTGTTGAAGGTCCAAGTAAATATTTGATATACATTATCTTAGAAGGATTGAATTCTATTCCTTACTTGGTGATTTTATACATGGGTAATATGCATCCTTGAACTGTAAAATTCTTCTTTTCTCAATTTAAGACCAGTCATTTTTCTTCATAGTGTCACATGAGTTACTCCAAAAATAATTAAGTAGGCTTCAAATGATCTTCCATAGAATGAGAAATCAATCATGATTATTTTTATGAACTCATCCCCCATATCCGGAATAATATGTGTCATGAATCATTGAAATCTTACTAAAGAATTACTCCTTCTAAATGACATGTTCATGTAAGAGAAAGTGATAAATGGAGACGTGAATGTGGGTTTTGAGTAATCATCTTAGTAGAATGCATTCTGATTTTGACCTGAATATCTATCCAAGAAATAGTAGGATTCATGCCATCAATGTATTTGTATTATTTAGTCCATTAAGGGTAAGAGAAAATAATCTTTTCTTTTCATTGAAATCAAGCTTCTGTATTCCACAAAAACTATCCATCTAATGATGGTGTGGGTTGAGTCAATTAATTTTGATCATTTTTCTCCACTATGAGTCCACCTTTCTTGGAAAGTATTTTAGAGGGATCACCCATTCAATATATTAGATTGAAAATATTTCACTGAAATCCAGAATATTGAACACATCCATTTTGAAAACTTCTTTCATCAGTGGTGTTATCCATATTTGGGGTTGACGTTGTTTTTTCATCTTCCTCATGTAGAATCATGTGGGTGCATATGGTCGGACTGATTCCATTGATGTCACCCACTCCCCATGAAATTGAGTTCTTATGTCCTTTAAATACATCATCGATTTTTTCTTTTCATTCCTAAGATAGTTCAATGTTGTTTATACCAAAAATAGAAGTTAAATCTCTTATGTATGATTACATAAGGGTACTAGGTATAGGCTTCAACTACAGTGTTAGTGGTTGTATGATTGAAGGTGCGAATAGTATAAATGTGTCCCTTGTGAGAAGTTCATTGATTATGGATTCCTTAAAATCATACTCTTATTCTATTTTAGAGAGTGAATCCACACTATATTCTTCTATGTATGCGTTTTTTTCTTTCTGGGGTAAGAGAGATAGATTTGTAATCAACAGCAACATATTCTTGCTGGGAATCCCTAAAAATATTGAAGACTATATGTTCTTTACAGAAACAAAATATTAGATGAACATAATTCACATCAATCTGATCCTTTCCATTATACGAAATTTTTTTTCAGAGTAATATGTATAAATCACATTCTTCTTTCAAGTCCATAACTAGGGTGTTTTCTAGAAAGATGAATTTTCCATCTTATACCCACACAGCCTCATGAATTTATAGTGGGTAATTCATTGAATGGTTTGCATGTTTTAGTGCCACTAGATTTGTTTTGAGCTCTTGATGTCACAACATGAAAAATACACCCATTAACATCAAGTTAATTATTCCTCCAAGACTGCATAGAGATCTTCCAAATTTAAATTTTCTAATATAACAATGAATTGAAAAACTCACAGGGTCTCTCATCTTTGGTGGGATTTTCAACTGAAAAAAAACACACATTATTTGTTTAAATATTTATCCCCATGATATTTTATTTTTATTTTTTCGGATAATAGATCCTTAATGAGTTTTCCATATACTGGAATCTGAAAAATAGCCTTTGTAAATTGTATGTTGATATGAAGTTTTTTGAATATGCCCAAAAATATTTGTATTGTAGATCCTTTTGGACTTATCTTTCCCTTTTTGGGAAAGGAATAGGTGGATTATATGGTTGTGGGGAAAAATAAACTAGGTTTTTTGGTTTCTCAGGGGTTTGGATATTTTTAGCTAGTGATTCCTTTTAGGGTTTTATTCATGTGGTCACATCATTTACTGTTGATTATCCTTAGGTTATTCTGATTGTTCTTCATCTCTTCCACCTTGCTGCTCAAAATCCATCATATTCCCACTTCTTAGAACTACATCCTCAGATTCTTCTCTTGGTTATGTCTATGCATTACCAGGTAGGGTACCTGGTAATTGACCTAGACTATCATTGAAGCCAGTCAAAGTTTAATATTTATATTCCTACTAACTACAGTATATGTGGAAAGCAGGGTCCAACCCACAGGAAGGTAAATTTGTCCACTACTAAACAAAAAAACGTGGAAAACACCACTGTTATCAGCAGTAGTGTGGTTTTTCTAATTTTCACTTTTTATATTTTTTTAACATTTAATTTTTTTAGTTTTTATAAACTAAATGTAAAACTACACATCTCGTGTAAAATTTGATCTAACCTAAAATAAACAGAGAACATCTGAGAATAAGTTGCAACAAAGAAAATAAAATGATGATCAAAGACAACAGAAATGAATGCTTGGGGATTACTCTAGTCTACTGGTTTAAATTTTTTCTCATATTCATGTAAAAGTACTACATTATACCACTACATAAAGGCAAAATACTTTCCTCTCTAAGAGATAAGTTTCATAAATTTTACAACATAGAGTTCGCCACTCAAAATACGTACAACTCCATAAAAATGATTTAAAATAGATAAATAGTACATACTCAACGTAAGTACTGAGTTTTTCCATTATGAGTTTATTTCATAAGAGATGAATCCATAATAAAACTCTCCGAATGATTACAGAGTTTTTAAAATATTCCATGTTGTGGTACGAAGAAGAAATATGTGATTAGAATCAATCTCGCCGATCAAATCTAATCACAAAGGAAATAGTGAATGAAAAGGATGAAACTGATCACCAGTAGATCAGGAACTCTCCCCAAACTAAAAATTTATAAAAATAATATATTGTTCATTATCACTATCATGAAATCTAAAGTCATTAAAATATAGAGGAAGAGATTTAGAAGTAAATAGAGGAAGAAAACTCCCTCATCTCACATCAATTACAGTTTCTCATGGCCCTCAGAACTCCAAAGACTGTTCTCCAAGAAGTGATCCGGGTACTCTACTCTCTCCAAGACTGGTGTGCTCATCAAATTAGTGTCATGTCATGAACGAATGCCCCCCCAAATTCTACAACATTATCTATTTCAATACCTTACTGTCATCGACTTCATGTCATTACTTGATTTCCACCGACATGGAATGTCCTTCATGAGTGCACCACACACGTGCGCATTTTCTGCGACTGGAACATCATGCAAGTTTTTCTCACGTAACTAACATTAGTTAAGTTACTTGCATGAACATAGACATGTTTCCTACTTTGGAATGAACCTGCTCATGTTATGAACATAATAAAGCAGGTAAAACTCAACGGAAAAGATAATTATTAAAAACATAACTTATGTTAACTAATAAATATCTTAGTTCATAAATATTATTTACTTTATTATTATTTATAATATTATCCATATAATATTACTATGACAAAATATAGTTTAATTTGAAATATATTAGTTGAATTAAGTTAATAGTTATAATTACTAAATTATTAAGTTTATAATTTTTAATTAAATAAGTAAATAAATAACAAACAATTTAGATAGTATTAATTATATATTTTTTACTATAAACATTAAATTAATTAATTATTAACATTTATTATTAATTTAGTTTTATATATTAATTAATGATTTATCTATTTGTTAAAATTATAATTGTTTTAAATTTTTAACTTTTTTAAATTCTTTTATATTTATTTGACTTAGAAAGGTTAACTTTTATATAAAGTTTACCTTACTTCAAATTTACTTTTTCCCTTTTTACTTTACTTTTACTTTTTGTTTTACATTACTTATACTATTATTATTATTATTTTATTTTATTTTATTTAACTTTTTCCTCCCCAAAATAGACGTAGAAACGGGGTGGGTTTTCAGTCCTCTTCCTCAGAAACTCTGTGGTGGACTTGGATATTGGAAGGCAGTGGCTACGGTGATGCTTCACGGTGGCACAACAGACTCCTCAGACCGCAGCTCTCGGCTTTCCCTCCTCCAATCCAGGTGCTACTATCATGCCCAGTGGCGGCTCAGCCTCTCTTCACAGCAGTAGTGTGGCTGCCTCTATCAGCACCGGTGACACAGAATCCCAGCCCTCAACGGTTCTAGTGTGACACGACGGCCTCCTCCTCCACACAGGTCACCATCCCGAGCGGCGTCCATCGACGACTCTGATTTCTCCCTTTGGCATAGTGAAAACACTCTTCCCCGAAACCTCTGGAACATATATTCTTCTTCAACCAGGTGTCTTGGTTCGGGATCGATGTTGCAGGCATTTTGATGGCGGAGGTTCGGAATGGTTTCTCGCATCAGTAAATCTGAATCCCTGCAAAGATCCCCAACACTAGGGTTCGGTTCCGTGATAAAATGCAAATTCTGGTTCAAATCCTTGTCATTGGGTTTGATGGTGGTATGGTGAAGCGATGAAGAAGGGTTGGGGCACAGGGTTGGTTAATCCAGAGACTGATGCAAAGAAAGAAGAAAGGTGGATCTTGGTATGAGATTGTGAGGGAAACTAGTGTATCGGTGTGTGAAGTGAACAACGACATCGGTGCATCGATGTCAGAGGTAAGACTGATTAGTTATATCGGTAGTAGACAGAAGATCAGATCAG
Source organism: Viscum album (assembly GCA_963277665.1). NCBI lineage: Eukaryota > Viridiplantae > Streptophyta > Magnoliopsida > Santalales > Viscaceae > Viscum > Viscum album. Next base: position 399,722,435 of record OY728145.1, read on the forward strand.
TGTTCGTGAGACCTAAGATGTAAAGAAATGAAACTAATCATGAGGGTTTGAATTGGTGAGTCAAGACTCAACCATAAAAGAAAATGAGCATAGGAACTGATCTATGCATCGGTAGAAGTGGAAATGGGGGAGACTAACACTATTAGTTGAAATAAAAATGTATCGGTGTCTGAAAAAATGATGGAATATAATAATGACTCACCAAAAATTAAAATAATAAAATGTAATTGACACAACTTGAAACCGATGAGGATTCAGGATAACGGTGAATTTGTGACTCATAAATAGAAAGAGAGACTGAAACCAATGAAATAATAAATCGAAACCGATGAAATAATCAGTACGTTGCAACAATGGTGTGACAACCCACTAATACTTATAAAGAAAACGTCAGTGTGTTAAAAGAACGGTGAGAAAAAGAATCGGTGTGACAATAGCATTGGTGGGTCACTCACCGATAGTAGAGAATTAAAAACGTTAACAATAAAAATTAATTTACAGCAAAAATTAGGATGAATAAAACATTAATTAATTTAATTAAAAGTGAAATTAAATAAATTGTTAAAGACAAATTAATTGAATGTAACTAAAAACTGACCAAATTATTTAACAAACTAAAAATTAATGCAACTAATCATTTAATAAGAAAATAGAAGTTAAAATTATTTTTATTTTTGTCTAAACAAATACAGAACACCTACAATTTATTAACTGCAAACATATAATTAAAATAATTAGAATTTACTAGAGTTATTAAACGATAATGTTAATTAGTTAGATGCTAAAATAAAACATAACATTAAAAACATATTATTATATTAAAATTTTAATTAAACTTATTTACTTAAAAGATCAATTGAATCAGTTAAAAATTAAAGTAAATTTATTAAATAAATCAGAATTAAATGGTAATGTCTTAAATTAAAAACTGGATTATATTGAAGAAAATAAAGCTGACAACTAAATAATAATTATTTAGAAAAGTTATTAAATAACCCAAATTAATAATCTCAAACTAGAAAGTAGATTAATATTTAGAATAATTATATAGACAATAAAAAAGGACTAAAAACACGTATTTAATTATAAAAATTGATTAATTAATATATTTAGTGATAAAATTACAAAATTCCATTATTTATTAAAAAGTGTCAAATTAATTAACTAAATTCATAAAAATTAAATAAATGATTTGAAAAACTATGTAAAAATATAGCAAAATCAAATTCCCCCACACTTAAGCATTGTTTTTCCTCAAACAATCCTATGTTTTATTATCATTGGGAAATAGAAAATTTTTTAATTATATTTCTCAAGATGTAACAAGCCTAGAACATTATATAGAGGATTTCAAAAACAATTCAATATGCTTTTAGAAAATAAATTACTGATATGAACCGTGCCGAGAACAAATTCTCACTGGTAGTATAGAGAGAAATGAATCGACAAGTAATAAGTTTCATACCACATATGTGGTACTGTTTAGTGACTAACTTCAATCCTAGCTCAAGTCCAAAGTCAAAGAGTGACCAAACAAAAAATAAATGTGGATTTATGGCCTTAACCGAGGAACTTTGTTCATTGAATTTTTCACCTATGTTTCAAAAAATAAATAATTTTTTATGTGAATCACCTTATTGATACAATCTAAATGATTTCCAAATAAATCATTTAACCCCTTCTTCATTTGGCGTTCATCATTCCCCTCACCACAATGAACTCATTTTTTGACCCTAGAAACATTATTTTATTTTTTCCCAAGCAATATTTCATGTGCTAAGCACTGTTGAATGCACTTATTCAGAGTGTACATAGGGCTTAAAGTAAACAGAAACACACCCAGCATCTATGGTCTCAGAGACTCACAGTGGGATCCCATATGCTCAAATTACCCCAGTTTAAAAAGATTTATATAAAATTCATTTATATTGGCTCATTAATGCAATTAATTTTAATAATTAAAAAAATATGCCCCTATAATTTGTATCAAACTTCCAATTACAAAGGGTAAGACCATAACTCTATAAACATGTAACCCATATCACTTTCAGAAATAGGTCCTAAACCAAATTTCCATGAAATCACTACGAAAGATCACTTAGCAATCATCCAAACTCATCAATTTTAGATTCAATGTAGTTCTTAACTATCAACAAGGAACTTATGCTAAGGCAAGACCCAATTGAGTACAATGTAAAGCCTAAAATTATGCAAGAAGTTTGAGAAACTTTATCCATTTTTTTACAAAAAATTTGATGTTGTAGTGGGAATTGATGGGCTTTCAATTAATTTACTATTTAGCATAGTCATGAATTGACCCCCTCACCCACACTTAAAACCCAACTTTGTCCCCAAAGTTGACTTCTATGTAGGGAGAAGAATAATTTGACAATTAAAGTTCAAAACAAACTTTCAAATAAGTAGATTGGTGACATGGATAAAGGTCATAGTGGAGTTAAAAAATTAAGGTATGCTACAAAGGATAAATAATCAGCAGGTTCATTACCAAGCCCATGCATTAACACTAAATCCAATTAAAAAGAACATCAATTAAAGAACAAACCAGTCATGTAACTTTGAAGTGCACAGTGAACAGGGAGTAAGAATTTTAAAATATTGAGTTCAATAATATATTCCATAGAGCAGATAAATGAATGGTAAAAACACCCCATCCTAAAGATGATTAAATATACCAGTAGCATGTACCCCCCACACTTAATTTCATGCAGTGAATGATTTTGATTACAATGAAATTCAGTTTTCACCAGTGTAGTACATGCAGAATTTTTTATTCACATAGTGACATGCAGCAAATGTTTTTTAATATATGCAAGATATGCCACAGAATGTTTAGCAAACATGTAGCAGAATTTTTAAAAAAAGCATAATTTTATTAGAAAGCGGAATTAAAAGCAGAAATTTGTTGTACTTCCCTGAACTTGGTTGTCAATTTCCTTCTAGTATGGAAATTCCACTCCTTAAATGTCTAAGGATCAACATCCTAGAAACATAGAACCAAGAAAAAAAAGAACAAGCAGTAACAGGTACTTCACAAAAATAGATTATAGAAGCAGCAATTTATTCAACACTAAACAGTACAAACGAAAATGAAAACAAAGAATGAGCATGGGTTGACTCCCATGAAGCACCGATTTTAAAGTCATCAGTTAGATCTTATTTAATCAATTTTTATTTATTAACAAGAGTAGAACCATGGGTGTCCTCCCACGCCGAGCTAGGTTTATAGTCCCCAGCCAGACATCATTCAAGAACAGTTTTCTAGCACTGTAAAGGTATCCAAGCCCTTTGGTTGTCCCTCAAATTAAAGTTTTAATCTCTCCCCTTTGACCAACATTTGTTTATTTTCTTCACCAGAAATTTCAACAGCTCCATTCATTAGCAATCTCACTACAGTAAAAGGTCCATAACACTTGGACTTCAGCATTCCAGGAAAGAGTCTAAGTTTAGAGTTAAAGAGAGGGACCTTCTGTCTAGGTTTGACTTCATTGTTTTGAATGATAGAATCCTAAAAAAATTTAGACTGCTCTTTATAAATCCATGAATTATCATAAATCTCTCTCCTAATATCATCATGTTCACTCATCTCAAGTAATATTCTCTCACCAGCACTCTTAATGTCAATTTTTAGAGCCTTAACTGCCCAATATGACTTATGTTGCAACCCCATAGGTAAATGACAACATTTCCCAAAGATCATCCTGTAAGGAGACATACTAATTGGAGTATTGAAAGCAGTTCTATATGACCATAAATCATTATCCAATTTAAGAGACTAGCCTTTCCTAGAATTTGACACAGATTTCTCAACAATTTGTTTGAGTTCCCTATTTTAAATTTCCACCTGTCAACTGGATTGTCGATGATAAGGAGATCCAATATTATAAACACAACCATATTTCTCCATCAAATCCTTGACATTTGATTCTTGAAATGTGTTCCATTATCAGCTATAAAAGATCTTGGGACTCCAAATCATGTAAAAATGTTTTTCTTCACAAATTTTAATACACTATTGGCTTGATTGTTGGGAAGAGCTACTGCCTCAACCCACTTTGACACATTGTCAACAACAACTAGAATGTACTCATTCCAATGATATGGTGGAAATGGACCCATGAAATATAAACCCCAAACATCCAAAATATAAACTTCCAAAATACCCTTTTGTGGTTACTCCAACTTTCTTCCAACATTACTTAGCCTCTGACATCTATCACAACCGACCACAAAACTCCTAGCATACTTAAAGAGTGTAGGTAAATAGAAACCATATTGTAGGACTTTTTATGCAGTTCTCTCAGTACCACGGTGACCTCCCCAAGGATAAGAATGAAAACTTTCAAGAACAGGCAACATCTCTTCCTCAGGTATACATATCCTAAGAATACCACGAGCACATCTACTAAACAGTAAGGGATCATACCAAAGGAAGTAATTAAGTTGAGAAATTAAATTCTTCCTTTTATTATTGGACATATTTTTGGGAACGACACCTACTTCAAGGAAGATGGAAAAATATGCAAACCAGGCAGATTGCCTGATTGACACAGTGATCAGCTTCTCATTATGAAAGGAAGAGTTAATCTCTCTAAGATTTTCAAAATCAAATTGGGTAATAGGAAGCCAATAAAGGTGGTCATCAACAAAATTTTCTGCTCCATGCTTATCTCTAATCTAGAAATCAAATTCCTGTAACAATAGAATCCATCTAATTAGCCTGGTTTTAGTTTCTTTCTAAAACATCAAGTATTTTATAGCTGAATGATCAGTGAAAATGATGACATTATAACCTAACTGATATTGTATAAACATTTACAGAGAAAAAACAACAGCTAATAAGACTTTTTCGGTGGTGGTGTAATTGTTTTGGGCATCATCTAGTAGTCCACTAGCACAATAAACCACATGTAACTTTTTATCCCTCCTCTGTCCAAGGACAGCACCTACAACCATGTCACTAGCATCACAAATAAGCTCAAAAAGGTATTTTTCAATCAGGTTCTGTAATGATAGGTGATGTAGTGAGTTTCTCCTTAATAAGATTAAAGGATTTAACAATGTTTTCATCAAAATTGAAAGGTGAATCCATGACCAGCAAAGAACACAAGGGATTAGTAATTTTTGAAAAATATTTTATGAATCTCCGGTAGAAACCGGAATTCCCAAGAAAACTTCTAACACCCTTGACATTAACAGGAGGTTTTTGTATTTGAATAACATCAATCGTAACAGTATAAACTTCTAAACCTCTTTTAGACACGTTATGACCAAGAACTAAACCTTCTGTAACCATAAACTAACATTTCAATCAATTAAGAATAAGGTTGATTTCAATGCATCCCTCCAAAACCAATTCATGTTTTTTTAACAAGTTTCAAAAGTACTCCCCACAATATAAAAGTCATCAATGAAAACCTCAATAATTATCTCAATCATATCCGAAAAGATATCCATAATACACCTTTGAAGGGTGGCTGGATCTACACACAACCCAAAGGGAATCCGCCTGTAAGAAAATGTTCCAAAGGGGCATGTGAAAGTAGTCTTCTCTTGATCCTCTAGATCAACAGGAATCTGTTTGTAACCAAAATACCCATCCAGAAAATAGAAAAATTCATTTCCAGCAAGCCTCTAAATCATTTTGTTATAAAAGGGCATTGAAAAGTGGTCCTTCCTAGTGGCTGCACTAATCATCCTATAATCTATACAAACACTCCATTTTGTGGCTTTCCTAACTTGTACTTCTTCATTATATTCATTTTTAACTATAGTGAAACCCCCCTTCTTGGGGAAAACCTAGACAGGGCTAACACAATAACTATCAGAAATGGGATATATCATTCCAGTGTCTAACAATTTAAACACTTCATCTCTAAAAACTTCTTTCATATTAGTATTTAATCTTCTTTAACATTCTACCCTATGCTTATGATCAGGCTCCATAAGAATCTTGTGCATACAAGATGAGGGACTAATACCCTCAATATCAGCTATTGTCCAGCCTATGGAAGATTTAAACTTCTTTAACACATCCAACAGTCTTTGTTCTTTATTTTCATTTAGTTCAGCAGAAATTATTACAGTTTTAGTGGAGTTCTCACCGAGAAATGAATATTTATGATGGTCAGGGATGGGATTCAGTTCAAGAACAGGTGGTTCTAAACTAGAAGGAAGACTCTTAGGCCTGGGAGGTCCATGATAATCAACATATTTCTTTTAAGGAGTATGGAACGATGAAAAATTTTCAATTTTATGCTTAGAAATAGAAATAACAATCCTGCTGTCTAAAGTGGAAAGCTCAATGTTCAAACATTCAATATCAGAATTCAAGAATTTAATCAATGAAAAATAATCTAATTGTCTTAAAAGTTAACCCTCAAAAATATAAAAGTTCTCAGATGTGTTGGTGCTAACATAAACACCCTCAAATTCACTCAAAAAGGTGTTACGTTCAGAAAAAGTGTACTCCCCTACAACAGAAACTGGATAGTCGTCCAGATCTAGAATATTTTCCAGATTGGTTGTTTGAATAGAATTTTCAGTTTCTAAAACAGATCCAACACAATTTTTAGCTTCATAAATGATTTCTTCAATAGAGGATTGTTATTCAGATTTTTCAATGTGTTCATGTTGATTTTTATAAGAACATTCAGCATCAATGAACTCTATTTTTGAGCAGTTTTTAGAATAAGTTGGTTCCATAATATTTTCAAAAAAATTGAACTCTTCTTCTTGTTCACCAATTATGAATATCAGTTTACCCTTTAAAACATCAATAATAGCACCAACTGTGGCCAAAAAGGACCTACACAAGATGATAGATACCTCTTGATCACACCACATATCTAAGAAAATAATGTCAATGGGTAGAAACCACTTCCCAACTCCAACTAAAAAATAATCTACCCTTCCAATGGGTCGAGTGAAATATCTATCAGCTAAATATAGAATGACCGTGGTGGGTTGAAGATCACCCAGCATTAACTATCGAAACAGTGAGTAATGGAGCATATAAATGCTAGCACATAGATCAAACAAACAGTTCAGCTAACCAGAATTTCCTAGAGTAAATGGGATGACAATCATACCTAGATCTTTCAGTTTAGGTGGGATTTTATTTTTAAGTAAAGCACTACACACTTCAGTGAGGTTGTAGGTAGCAAAATTTTCCAAAGTTTCTTTGTTTGAAACAATTTTCTTAAGAGATTTCAAGTAGGATGGGATTTGAATTAAATCTTGTATGAAATGAATGTTCACTTGAAGCTTAGAAAGGAGACCAAGGAACTGAAGAAGTTTAGCCCCCCGTGTTGCTTTTAGGTTTCAGTTTCTCAGGGAAAGGGATGGGTGGGGAAACATTTTTCAAAACAGTGGGTATATACCACTCCTCTTCCAAAACTTTTTCTTTTCCATTGTTCTTTTGATTTTTAGAATAAGTTTCATCTTGAGTTTCAGGTGACAAGTTCAAATTTAGGTCATTTTCAAGACTTTTCTGTAAATTTCCAGCATTTCTACAATGCATATTTTTATTACCAGATTGAAGAAAATTTTCATTTTGAGTATTTTTTGTTTATTTTTCAGCAACATTTTGAGTATTATGTCCACCTATAGTGACAATAGCCATGGAATTATCTCTAGGGTTATGCTCAGTGGTATATGGATGTCTACCTTTTTACCTAGATGAAAAATCCCTAGCAGGTTGTCCAAGTTTTGTTTTCATGTTTTTCATTCTAACATCAGTCTTCATTTTATCATATTCATATTTACTTTGATGCTTGGTTAGTTGATTCAAGATTAGATCAATCTTATAAGACATGTGACTATCCTTATTTCCTTGTTTATTTAAAGACTCACCCATCTGTTGATTTTGAAAGTTTGGTCTTGGATGATTCTGATAATTAGGGGCATAAGATTGTTTAATTAAGCCTTGATATTACCATGACATATTTGTATGGTTCCTATAGCCATAGTTGTAATTTTTTGAAAAAGTATATTCTTTAGGAGATATTATAGGACCATAGTTAACAATGTTTGAATTTTATTGTTGGTGGGATGGCATATTAAAGTTAGGACAAACATTTTCATTATTCCCTAACATAACACACTTGACACACTGTTCTATTAAATATTGGTTGGTATTTTGACATGCAATTTGATTAATGGTTTTTTTGAACTCTGGATCATTAAAGATTGACGTTGGTTGGTGATTTCAGCCAGTTGAGCTTGAGTTTTTTTCATTGAACCAGTGTTTGAATTAACTTTTCTATTTACTCTTTTTCTTCTTGAATTTTTATGTTGGGAAATAAGGGAATGATTATTAAAAATTTGTCTAAGTTATTCCACTGTTTTATCATTGTACTTACCCCTAGTATCTTGGTCAATTAGATTCTGTCCAGAGGATGACAACCCTTCATAGAAAGCATCCATGAGAAGGTGTGATGGTAGTTGATGATGGGTACATTGCCTATGTAGATCCCCGAATCTATCCCAAGCGTCATTAAAAGCTTCTACATACTCTTGAAAAAAACTAGTTATCATTGTTCTACATTCACCTTTAAGTCATTGAGGATAAAATTTCATAATAAATTAGTTATACACTTGATCCCAATTCTCAAAAAAGAATCATCTAAACTTAAAAACAAATTACTAGCATTCCCTTTATGGACAAAGGGAAAAACTCTCATCCTTAGTCATTTTCCATGAGCCCTAATAAAGGAATTTTCTGCAAAGTGTTGAAGAAATCTCTAATGAAGGCAAGCGAGTCATCATTAGAGATCCCATTAAAAGCAAGCAATAGAGAAATATGTGACTGTTTCAGCTCATGATTTCTAGCCCTAGGACATAATCTAATTGATTATGGGTTTCTTTAAACTTGAGGAAGTTGAAACTCCCTCATCCTAGGCCTTTCATGTTCATCTTTGAGTTCTGGATGGTTATTTTTAAAGATATTATGCTCAGGAACTCTATAATATTTTACATTTCAATTTTTCCCTTTCTTAGAGCTATGAGATGTTTGTCTAATTTAGGGATTTGGAGCACAAATCTAGCACCAGAAGTTCTTGTACTCATGAAAACATTGTAACCAGTACGTAACTGTAACAATTCATATTGATAAGACACAATTTTTTTATAGTTTTTAAATTTTATACTTTTTTTAATGATTTTTATAGATGTATTTTATTTAAAAATTGTTTTTTAGTAATGGCTTGTGCCTTCCCTCGCTATGGTGCGAAAATAATGACACAGACTATCATTGAATCTGGTCACAGTTTAATATTTATATTCCTAATAACAATAGTATATGTGGCAAGCAGGGTCGAACCCACATGGAAGGTAAATTAGGCCACTACTAAACTAAAAAACTTGGAAAACTCCACCATTGTCAGCGGCGGAGTGGTTTTCTTAATTTTCACATATTATATATTTTTAACATTTATTTTTTTATGTTTTTATAAAATTAAATGTTAAACTACACATCTATTATAAGATTTTCACTAACCTAAATTGAACAGAGAACACTTGAGAAAAAAGTGCAACAAAGAAAATAAAATGTTAATCAAAGAAAACTGAAATGAACACTCATGGAATAATCTAGTATACAAATTTAAATTTTTTCTAATATTCATGTAAAATTACAGCATTGTACCACTTCATAAGGGATAATTACTTCCCTCTCCAGGAGTTAAGTCTTGGAAGTTGTACAACTTAGAGTTCTCCACTCCAAATAAGTACTACTCCAAAAAAGTGATTTAAAAGAGATCAAAAATACAAACTCACCGTAAGTACTATATTTTTCCATTATGATTTGATTTTTTAATATTTGAATCCATAATCAAAATCTTTGAATGATTACAGATTTTTTAAAAGATTCCATGTTGTGGTATAAATCATAAATATGTGATTAGAATCGATCTCGCCGATCAAATCTAATCACAAAGGAAATAGATAATGAAAAGGCTGAAACTGATCGCCAGAAGATCAATAAATCTCCCCAAACTAAATCTTTAGCTAACTAAGGTATTTTTAATTATCACTATCTTGAAATCTAAAGTCATTAAAAACAGAGGAAGAAAACTCCCTCTGCTCGCATCAATTACTACTGCTCCGGGCCCTTGGAACTCCAAGGATAGTTCTCCAAGAAGTGCTCCGGGTACTCTGCTCTCTCTGAGACCAGTGTACTATTCGAATGATTGTACTCTCAGGATTGAATTCCCCCCAAGTTTTGCTGCTTTCTCCCATTTAATACCTTGATGTCATCTACTGCATGTCACTGCTTGATTTCCACCGACTTGGAATGTCCTTCATGAGTGCACCGAGCACGTGCCCTTTTTTCGCGACTGGCATGTCTCACTATTATTACCCACATAACTAACATTATTTAAGTTAGTTGCGTGAACATAGACATGTTTCCAAATTTTGAATAAACCTGTACAAGTTATAAACATAATAAATCAGTTAAAAATCGAAGGAAAAAATAATTATTAAAATATTAACTTAAGTTAACTAATAAATATCTTAGTTGATAACTATTATTTAGTTTATTATTATTTATAAAATTATCCAAATAATATTACTATGATAAAACATAATTTAATTTAAATGTTTTTAGTTGAATTAAGTTAAAGTTATAATTACTAAATTATTGATTTTATCATTTTTAAGTAAATAAGTAATTAAAATAGAAATCAATTTTGATAGTATTAATAATTTAATTGTTATTATTATTATTAATTTAAATGAAATTATATTGTTTTATTAATTTATTAATTAGTTTATTTGAATTTTTTAGTAATAATTAATAATTAAGTTATAAATATTTTTTAAATAATAAATATATTTCATAGTTTACTGATAAATTTTATTATTTATATATTTTTTTACTATAAAAATTAAATTAATTAATTAATATCTTTTACTATTGATTTATTTTTATATTTTAATTTATGATTTATCTATTTGTGAAAATTATAATTGTTTTAAATTTATAACTTTTATAAATTCTTTTAAATTTATTTGACTTAGTAAAGTTAACTTTTATATAAAGTTAACTTTACTTTAACTTTACTTTTTTTCCTTTTTACTTTACTTTTTCTTATTGTTTTATATTAATTATACTATTATTATTATTATTTTTTTTTTTAACTTCTTCCTCCCCCAAATATACACAGCAAGGGGGAGGATTTTCGGTCCTCCCCCTCAGCAACTCCGCAGAGGACTTGGATCTTGGAAGGAAGCGGCTACGGTGATGCTCCACAGCTGGACAATAGACTCCTCAGACCACAGCTCTCGGCTTACCCTCCTCCAATCCAGGCGCTACAACCAAGCCCAGCGGCGGCTCAACCTATCTTCACAGAAATTGTGCGGCTGCCTATATTAGCACCGGTGATGCTGAATCCTAGCCATCAGCGGTTCTAGTGCGACGCAGCAGCCTCCTCCTCCGCGCAGGTCACCAGCCTGAGCGGTGTCCTGCGACGGCTCTGATTTCTCTCTTCGGCACAATGAAAAATCTCTTCCCCGAAACCTCTGGAATATAGATTCTTCTTAAACTAGGTGTCATGGTTTGGGCTTGATGTAGCAAGTGATATGATGTTGGAGGTTCGGAATGGTTTCTAGCATCAGTAAATCAGAATTGTTGCAAAGCTCCCCAAAACTAGGGTTCGGTTCCCTGATAAAATGCGAATTCTGGTTTGAATCCTTGTCACTGGGTTTAATGGTGGTAGGGTGAAGCGATGAATAAGGGTTGAGGCACAGGGTTGGTTAATCCAAAGAATAGCTCAAATAAGAATAAAGGTGGATCTTGGTATGAGATTGTGAGGGAAACTGGTGTATCAGTGTGTGATGTGAACAGCGGCATCGGTGCATCGATGTTAGAGGTGAGACTGATTAGTTATATCGATAGCAAGAAGAGGATAAGATCAGTGTTCGTGATACCAAAGATGTAAGGAAGTGAAACCGATCATGAGGGTTTGAATTGGTGAGTCAACACTCACCGATAGAAGAAAATGAGCAGAGGCGAAACAGTGAAATTGATTTGTGCATCCGTAGTAGTGGAAATGGGGGACACTAACACAATTAGCTGAAATAAAAATGTATCGGCGTATGAAAAACCGATGGAATAAAACAATGACTCACCAAAAATTAAAATAATAAGAAGTAATTGACGCGACATGAAACCGATGATGATTCGGGATAACGGTGAATCAGTGACTCAACGATATAATGAGAGACTGAAACTGATTCAAGAAGAAAACGAAACCGATAAAAGAATCAGTACTTTGAAACAATGGTGCGACGACCCACCGATAGTTCTAAAGAAAACTTTGGTGTGTTAAAAGACCATTGAGAAAATGAATCGGTGTGACAAGAACATCAGTGGGTCACTCACCGATAGTACAAAATTAAAAACGTTAACAATAAAAATTAATTTACAACAAAAATTAGGATGAATAAAACATTAATTAATTTAAATAAAATTCAAAATAACTAAATTTTTATGGACTTATTAATTGACTTTTACTAAAAACAAAACTAATTATTTACTATGACAATAGAAGTTAAAATTAATTTAATTTATGTCTACAGAAATGCAGAACACCTACAATTAGTTAACTAAAAACATATAATTAAAATAATTATAATTAACTAGAGTTGATAAATGACAAAGTTAATTATTTATATACTAAAATGAAACTTTACATTAAAAACATATTATTTTATTAAACTTTAACATAAACTTATTTACTTAGCAGAACAATTGAACTAGTTAAAAAGTAAAGTTAATTTATTAAATAAATCAGAATTAAATGTTAATGTCTTAAATTAAAAACTGGATTAGATTGAAGCAAATAAAGATGAAAACTAAATAATAATTATTTAGAAAAGTTAATAAATAATAAAAATTAATATTATCAAATTAGAAAGTAGATTAATATATAGAATAATTAGATAGAGAATAAAAAAGGACTAAAAACGTATTTAATTATAAAAAATGATTATTTAATATATTTAGTGGTAATATTAAAAAATTCCATTATTTATTAAAAAGTGTCAAAATAATTAATTAAATTGATAAAAATTATATAAAAGATGTGTTGAAACTACGTAAAAATAGTGCCACGTCAGTAATATTTTAGAAAAGGTCTTTGAGATCTAAGCCATTTGAGCTTAGAGATTTTTTAAAGTTGCTTTTGGTTTTTCATCCCCATCTCATATGGTTTCATTTGATGTTTTAGTTTTTTAAAAAATTCTTCCATTAGGTTTTCAAGTTTACATTGGATTAAAGGATATTTTTGTTGGGGCCCCAGTTAAGCATGTTGAATTTTTTGATGTGGTCTTTTAGGGAAAGGTTATTATTGTGATTTTTTTGTGATCATGGTACTAGATTAATGGGTGGATTCACTAGGGGTCCTTGGATACAAAATAGTTCTTGAAAACTTCTCGGTTGATAGTATTCTTGTGTGTTCTGATGGGGCTGATGAGCTGGACTCTGCTAATAGTATTGTTGTTCTTATTGAAATGGTGGTTTTTACAGATTTTAATTAATTTAATTACATTTTTGAGATTGTGGTTCATTAAATCCTACCATTCAGTCATGATATATGTGTGGGAAACCTCACATTTCACATTAATGTACTCCTGTTACAGGATCTTGAGGGGGTTTTCAGCATGCAACATGAATGATTCTAGCTTCTTTGTGAGCGCTTCAACTAGAACAGCTAGTGTAATGTTCACATCCACATGGTGGATTCTATTATAAGGTGGTACAGGAAGACATTTCCACAAGAAACATGGTGAGAGACTTTATCAAAAATGGATCTTCAAGATTCAAGTGTCTTGAACATCTATCCCAATATTCTCATATAGACACTACATTAGTTTGAGCATATATTTGGATATTGATCTGAAGTTTCCCTGTACGGATCGGTGGGAAGTATTTGTATATAATATACTTGTATATATCACCCCATGTTACGACTAACACCGGAGCATGAACATTAGTCCATTCCTCTTATCTCTTCTTCAATGATATGAGAATGAAAAGAGGATTATTTACATATTATGATACATCCTGGTTATGATAGGCATCACATTCTTCTAGGAAGTTGGAGATGTTCTCAAGAGAATATTCTCTCTGATGTCAAAAGAAATGGACCATGTTCTAGATCATGTGAATGAGTCCAGTTTTTATGTAAGAGCAATGGGCTTGGATAGGAGTATGCACTATTCTTGGTGTAGCACACTGGATTGATGGAAATCAATAATCCATGATGGTTCTTTCTCGATACATTGGGTACTCTTTAAGAATTACTTATTGCATGTTCCAAGGTTTTGGTTCGTTGGGTCCTACTTGATAGGTTTGACTGCTATGTTTGATCAGCAGTGTGTAGAGAGATACCATTGGATACCAAGATCAATGGCCAACTATTCTTATGTATTATAGCTCCTCGAATGAGTGGAAGGGACTAGGTACATGCACTATGCCGCAATATCAAGAAGAAAGTTGCATCTTGAAAAGATAATGAATGTAAATGGGTGATGGAAAGTTAATCCCAGGTCTTGTCTATATGTGTGACTATGTGAAGCACATATTTAGCTCCCCAAACAAGACACCAAAACATGACATTCCAGCATGTTTCATTGAATTCATGATTTCTATGGTTTGATTATAGTTGTATTATTTTCCATTATTTCACTTGATATTAGGGCGTAGTATAGTTAATGCCTGGAGTCGATCCCATGGGGAAAGAAGCCGACATTAGCAACCTATTGTTTGGGACCTTTTTGGTTGGAGTCTGTTCTAGTTGGTTTTGTTTGGGAATTCTAAATCTAGAGAGTTTATGGTATTCTTCATAACTAAAAGAGGGATCATGATCAATTTTGGGGTTCTACAGAAATGTTTATCTTATTTCTAACTTGTTAGAATCATATGGTTTAGGCTATGATGCAAGTGGAGTTTTATATTTGGCTATGGGTAAATCTACAAGTTCTACCTAATAGTTAAATATTCCTTGATCGATAAATAGTGAAAACCTAGATGCATTAAACTTCTCTTCTAAGGAAGAAATCACTTTTGGCTACTGCTCGTAGTCTAATAAATATAAACAAGGACAGTATCCATCAATGAAATATCCCATATTTCAGGATTTTCAAATTATATTTATTGATAAAGGGTATATGTACGGATTACTAATCATTATAGTTACCATGTTCTGAGTTGAAGATTTATTAAGTTCAGATGCCCCTACTCTTGATCCCTATCCTTTGTGGTTTATCCAGTCATGGTAGGATTGAATTTATGTGGATAAAGAATCGATATTGTTCTCAAAATTCTTTGAATTCTTGAGTTTAAATATTTTAAACTCTTGAAATGATTTAGATTCATTAAATGATATGATCATGAAACAAAGATTATTAAATGTAAATGTTGATTCAATTAACTAATTGTTAAAATGAGAGTGGAAATGAATGAAACAAATTTTCTTCAATGATAGGTAATGAATGATGATTATGATGCAAACAATGAAATTAACGCAATGTCGAAATAAAATACATGATGAATGTATGAAAAAAATCAAAATAGACTAGGAATTATGAGTTTATAGGAGAAGCGGTAAAAGTAATGAGAGAGGAATCAAAAAAATAGAACTTCTCTCCTCTAGAAGCTCTCTCAAATTCACCACCCTACGAATTTATAAGGATAAACATACTCAACATGTAATGTGAATTCACATCATGTAATTAGAATCCATGTATTCCTTCAATAATTTCAAATCTACTCATATCTGGCATGTACCTCATCTGAGATTTCAATTTTTTACTCGTTTCACATCATGTATATAATAGACATGACATGTATCTTCCTTTCCTATTTATCTTCAGTGAGGGAATCAAATTCAAAGGGATCGCGATTTTTGTCAGAATCTCTCGACGTTTAAAAGATTCTTCACATTTAGTCATCATGTCATGAGTCATGACTTTCTTCACATCAGGAAGCATGCTATAAAACCCTACTACACATGGGTTGTCATGACGTGTAATAGGTCAATTATTATCTTTCTATGTATCATATAATTTGGATATTTAGAAGCCTATTTTTTAACAATTCTGAAAATACCAAGAACATTATCAAATAAATAATTGAAAATCCTTAAAAAATTATAGAAAAAAGTAAATATAATTTCATCTTATAAGATTTCAAAAATGAATTATACATCAGTTAAAGCCATGGACATCAATCCTTCAAATTGAATTGAAAATTATAATAATGAAAAACAATAAGAAGAGGATAACACCATCAGGAACATGTTACACACTGAGAAAAATGGGGCACGTATCCAAAACTAGAGAATCAACCAAAATTTTGGTGCTACCTCAATCAATCATGCACTGCCTCCAAAGAAAATATCTACCAAAGTGAGGAATAAAAGCAGGGTCACATATAACTCACCTACTCCTCCTGATGAGGAAGAGCTTGCCTATGCTCAATGAATGATTTTCTCAGTATCATGAAGAAATTAAAGGATTGAGACATGTAAACACAGATGTTATCTGATGCTACATTACTATTAAATATGCTCCCTATTAAGAGCCTCAATGTACACTTCTAACATCTGTACCTCAGCATGGGTTCACACCTAAGACTAAATCATCGGTAAGATATTTTCCCCATTCGTTGCATGTACCATCAGTTCACTAGGACCCGATTATGGATGGATATCCATATTTCCATCCATTAATGATTCCTCCCAAATAAGTTCCAAAATATCATCAAAATTGGTCCCTAGATGGTTATAATCCCCAATTTATTGTATATATAACACATCAAATCATATAGATTGTTGCACATTAAAAATCTATTGTTCAACTGAACTCTTATATGGGGATCATCTACTCCATTGATTCAGTATAAGTATTTTGGAAGCCATTATGGATTATCTTGAACAAGTGAAACCAGAATGAAATCATTACCTCGACTGGGTGAGCAACACCCCACCACCACAAAATATGGGGACTCCTACATTCTTGATATTTAATGGTTCAGGAGACCCAAAAAAATATGATGCACTATATGTCCCACTGTGATCCCATGATGGGATCTCCAGAGAAAAAAGTGGCAATGATACATGGATGATTTGTGTGAGCCCTCCAAGGGTCACCCTTTGTATGGCATAACAATTTTCCATCTCGATTTAGAATGAGATAGGTGAACCACCATTGACAATTCCACTTTTAATTTAGATCAAAACAAAGAAATTACAATAATCAGTTACCTTTAGAAAAATAAATAGTGAAAAAACAAGATAAAATTATATTATATTTCTAGATGGAAAGGGTTGACCTGCTATATGAACGAAATAATTCCCTAAGAGGATATACTCGCTTGTTTTGTTGATAATCTTCATGAAGAGATGTGAAATCCACTTATCCCATTGAAATATATATATCAGTTTCTTGAATTATACATAATTTCCAAAAGAATATAATAATCTTCTCAACAGACTAAGATAATGTACCAAATAATTCCACCAGTCATGAGGAAAAGATCTGGAAAGGAAGATACATCATCCCTCATACATAAACCAGAATCCTCGTCTTCATTAGCACTAAAACCAAGACCATATCATGCACCACCACCTAGGCATCAACTGAAACCCCCTCATTGAATGTAAGAGTAGATTGGGCCATGAAAAAATCAATAAATTTAGTGATGTAATAATGTTTTTTCATTCATATATGATCATGGACATTGATATTTTATAGTTCCTATGACAATGATTTACTATACATGCAAGATCCCAAAATGGATGGACAGGTAGCTATCGACGATCTTCTAGATTATTTCCCATTTCACCAGATAATAGGTTATAACATTAAGGAATGATTGATCTTGAAAAACATACTTCATAAAATTGTAAATTCATGATAGGTGAAATTGGGAAGGCTGTAAGCATAATTAGCATATGTTTTCACCACTTCCCCTAAGGAAGTAGGTCAGTAACAAGAAGTTGTTAGTAGAAGGGAACAAAATTATGATAATTGGATAACTCAAAATACAATCAATATAACTCATTTTATACTTAAATAATGGTTGAAACAACATATTATTCCCCCTGCCACATATGCTACAACACAACCAACGTTATTGGCCTCACAAACATCCAGAGGCTAGACATTAAAAAAGAGGCTTGGATGGAATGACAATGATGTCGTGTAGGAAGATAAACCTACATCAAGGAAATTGTTTTCATTGATACCGTAATAATTTTTTCCCTTGGATCTGAAACAATAGGCACAACGCCACCAAATGAAATCACCGAAACATACAATTAAGAAAATTCATCATCATATGAGGAGTAAATCATTGATTCCATTAATGTTATCCATTTAATGGATCCCTTTTCCAATAATTAGTTTTACTATGAACATGGGTTCCATATATCATATTAGGGAACTGGATAAATATTCGAATGGATTTGAAGATACAGGGGAAGGTTCATCCACTTAAGAAGACATACTTCTAGATGCACCCTAGTAAGGACTGTCAATATTGAAAAAAAATAACAGAAGATGCCATTATTGAGTTCACCAAGATAAATAAAAAAAATTATTGGCCCAAATCCACTCTGAACCTGTCACTCTATAATTTGAATTAGAAATATAATCAATGTCAGATCTCCCTCATTTGGCTGGAAGATATTACCGGCCCTACCCACCAAGGAAATGAGTACCTACAACTCACGTCTTAAGGTCCAATCTATCTATATAAAATACTCAATCCTATAAAGGTCCTATTACAAAATAAATGGTACATCCTATAAATATAATCCTTTGTACTGGACAAGATATCAACTATAGATTCACTATGTTTCTTAAAAGTCCTCTGGGAAGAACTCATAAAGTCTTTTCATTTCCCTAAGAAGATTAAAGATAATGTGGATGTTGTTGAGTTCTATCGTATATTGACCAATCCCAAAGAATTTCACATGGTTTTCTTCATCACATATAATGATGAATATGTCATTATATTGGGACACAATAGACCCTTATATGTGTCCAACAGAATAAATGGTGTTGATGTACGGAAAGTCAACACATAAAATGGATATGGAGGTAATCTCATTCTAATACGAAAACTTCATCGATTGCGATGTGATATGGATAACCTGTAACCTTCTACCATGATACTACATGGCTATGATAAATGTGTGCAATTTCTATTAGTCCAAATAAAGATCAATAATGTGTTTGGAGACCTCATACCTGACTCAGGATTTATAGTTGTTCAGTTGAACACTACATTCAATGTCTTTCTAGGGAGTTCCAGGTTTCATCAACACATAGAAATACCCTCATCATACCATCAATGTATCAAATACTAAATTTATGAAAATATATAAAAATCACACTAATAATGCCTCATTTTAATCCTACAAAGCACACTATACTGATGCCAGAGTCTATTATGGGAAAGGGAAACAACCCCTAGTTGATGATGTTGTGTGGGTAGCTTCCCTTAATATTTTTTCACCAATGTAGGGTTCTATATGAAGTATTTCATGTAATAAGATATCCATATTCACCCTCATCTTGTGATGCTAAATTTTTGGTAAATCATCTCGATCACATGACATTAAACTGCATGGTAGAACATCCTGTTTGTATGAAGTTAAACCGCATGGAAATTGTCCCAGTGGCATGACATCAAACTGTGTAGTCGGTCATTGTTTCATGACATTAAAATCCATGAAATCAATTTTCATGTCATAATATTGTAATTTTCATGGTATCAACATCCTCGCTTCATGATTTTAAACTTCATGGGAATTTCCATTTCAATCAACAATTCACCGAACATGATCTAAACCTATGTAGGAGAAAGATATAATGACCTTGTCCCCACATGAGTGTATGATCAACCTAGGGAGCCATTCAAAATAACTATGTGTTGTATGATTCATATCATCATAGGATACATAATTATTCTTAGACCCCTTGAGTTAGGTGAAGACACATGTTTCCCTCCATTCCTAAGATGATTTTCTTACTAGACATTGGCCTCAAGTCCTCTTCACATGCTACGAATATTTTTCATGCTGGCCTACAAAAACATACTTCCCATAACTAAACAAAAAATTTCCCAGATATCATTGTGTTAACCTACATGGTATATTGTTCATGTCCCATCATGACACCAATGCCTTTGTGGTATGATGTTAAACTATAAAGAACTGTAATGTTCTCACCTGAGTGGTCATTTCCCTCAACACCAATCATATACCTTTCCATATATAAGAATCACATAGAATTTTATTCCTATCCACTCTATATATGTGGTGATTAATGGATTTTAAATTCAGGTCTAGGCACCCCAAAAGTATAAAAACAATTCCCCTGTCCTAGGTATGGGTCAGACCTATGCAGTTAACCTTCCATCAAGAACAATATGTGGCATGATTCCAACCCTATATGGATACATATTAATGCCCATATCTCTATGCATGGGCCCGACAATGATGATAATTCTCTCACAAACAGTGACCCCCCTGTCCTAAATATAGGACATCAATATACATGGTTCATCATGAATGATATATGACTAGATAATCATTATATGGGATACATAGTGACACAAATACATCATGTATTGGGCCTTTCCATGAAATATATGAAATGTACCCTCCCCTTAATAAAAAATAAAAAGTTCAGGGACTCTATTGAATGTCTTATTTGCAGGTCCATTTCAATCCAAATGTGCTCTCCCTATTAATTAGTAATATCTGTGCAGGGAAATGAATTTGGAACAATGGGTGGATTGAATCTCATTAAGATGGGATACATGGTGACATAGAAGCCCTATGTGCTAGTCCCATCGAAGAAATATGGGAAACATTCCACCCTCTATGTATGTTTTGGCTTTTGTAGAGAGTTCTTGTTCAGAACAATGGGTGTCTTGATTCCTACTAAGGCTGTATATGTATTGATGCATAGATCTCGTATTATTGGTGCATCAACAATATTACTCCTCTTTGATGTTGGATAAAATTTTCCCCATCATATACAGGGCCCTATAACTACATGTTTCTTGATTCTTGTCCCAATAGGATATGTAGTGATTCTTGGGTCTGTAATCCCAGTTCTATTTTCTATAATCAAAACAATCTTAGGGAAACATTTGGCCCTCCCAATGTACGGGTCACACTAACATAGGTATGTAGTTCAAGAACAATGTATGACATGCTTCTCACCATAATGATATATGCAGTGATGCTCAGATCTCTAATCCATTTTCAACCACCACGAAATCACAATTTCTATCTATTTTTTCCACCCCTATGTGGGGGGATAAATCATTTCCACCACTTGTTTATCATACATAGAATAGATCACCTTGGATTAGGAGTTACAGAATAGATATTACCCACGTAATCAAAGAATATCTACCAATATTAGGGTTTCCATGGTCCTGGCCACACGATGTTAAAATTTACACTAGATGTCCTTACCACACAACAATAAACCACATGGTAAGATCTAGTTAGAGAACTATATATGGATTTATTCTTTCAATTGCAGGATACATAGTGAAACATGATTCTCCAATCATGGGTCCTAATGAAATATGTCCTTTCACATTAGGGAACATATTTCATTCTTGCACAATGATAAATTGTAAGGACAATATTCTTTTTGTATGATATTACATTGTATAGTACATTAAGTACAATATGTGTCTTAATTATTGTTTAGATGAGATATGTAGTAACCCCTTTATCTATGTCCATGTCTTATGTATTTGTAAAATATAAAAAATTTCCTTATCTCTTGTATAACAAAAATGATCAATGCAAGAGATGTCGTGTTTAGATTCAACATTCATGGATCTATCATTGAAATAGAGATGATCCCCCTTTACATGAGTCATGTATATATAGGGAAATTCTCACTTTGTGGAAAATCATGGTATGAATATTTCATACCTACATTTACACATTCCTCTCATTCATCGTAATTTGTGTTATGGGTAATTTCATATCATCAAAAACATCTCAAGGCCATCAATGATGGGGGTCGGTGTAATAGAGATACCATTGTTTGACTATGAAAAATATTCCCCAATTTCTTATTCATAAGTTTCCAAAAAAAAGTATTCTCAAACAAAGGAAACATATTCCCTAGGGGAGGCCTATTATTTCCTAATATTCATGTGGATTTTCCCCATACCATTTCTCATGATATGAGATAACCTTGAATCATGGTTTAGAATTTCTTTCCCCCCTCATATATTAGGAATGTCTGAACATATCTATATAAGGAGAATCCTGTTACCCATCATTTCTATAATAAATGGTCCTAGACGTATGACCTAAAACTATAAGACCCAATTACATCCTCACCACACTATGTTAAACTACATTGTTGATGTCCTGGTCAAATGAATCTAAACTGCATGATATCCAATAATACATGTGGATTGATTCATGCCATCAAAATATATGTAATGACACCAAAATATCAATTCCTAGGTAAAGTTGTTGTAAAATTTAAAAAATTATTATTTTTTCTAGGTTCAATCCTATATGATGAATCCAATAAGAACTAGGTATGTAATGATTCTTTCATTGATGGGATATATAGTGACACCCAAATATTATATCTTAGTCTATACACAATAAAAAAATAATGTAATATCCTATACATGAGTGAGATCTATATAGAAGTTTCCAAAACATGTCTGAACTCATTTATGAGCTCATATTCCAAGGAAACTGTTGGTTTTCCCACACAAGAGTGAATCCGATGCATGGGGAAACCTTAGTAAAATAAAATATGGATTTTTTATCAGTATGACAAGGTGCATAGTGATTCCAAAAAAATATATCTTAGTCCCCACTATAATAAGAAAAATTTATCCTATGCATGGGTCAGACATGCGTAAGGGAAACATTTCTACCCATTCCCAGGAAATTGTGGCATGAATTTCTCCTTTCATATTTGGGAACATTAATTTCCCAAAAACACCTTGTGACTTGGGATGTATGAATCCCCAAAAACTATAAATAGAGGGTTAGTGTTAAGGGGAAACCATTGTTTGATTATGCACAACATTGACTCATTGGCTCTACATAAGTCACATATAACAAGTCAAATAACCGAAAAGAGAATTTGTACCTGGTAGAGTATATTTTTTCATATCTCTGTAATCCCCAATGAAATTATAATTCCATATCACTCATTGGATTCAGAAACCCCTAGATTATATCCTGCCAACATTCCCCTTCATTATAAAGGACAATAGAATATTCCTAGATAGATTACTGTGAAATGGTAAAATCTTTTATCCCTCATTTATTGATAAGTGACCCTAAACTACAACCCTCAAATTTCCTTGTGATAATACATTAATCTACATGGTCCTTATTATAGTATAATGAAAATATAAAACATCATGTTCGAACCCTCTTTTACAAAAGACAAATTCATATAGTAGTGATTCTCATTCGTGATCGATGTTGATTTAGATGCCCCAATCAGTTTTAGACATCACCTCCTTTATGAGCTACCAATTATAGTATTGAGAAATACGAATATTCAAAAATTACTTGGAAATCAGAAATGTAGGGTCAGTGTCTTGGGGACAACATTGTTTTGTTATGCACAATATTATCCAAATGACTCTGCATAAGTCTCCCACTAAAAATGTCTTTTCAACCAAAGGTAAATACGTCCTCAAATGAAGCTTCTTCCACCTCTACTTTCCCCAAAATCATTGTGTTGGAAATTTTTATTACAGTTACTCAACACATTATTTTCCCATATCTTGTATCAAATTCAAGAATCAATATACCCGTGTCTACAAATCCATCATTCATATATGATGAATAATGGGAAATTCTCATTTAGTAAGCCGTATTAGGTCCCCCACCATGTTATACATTGTAAATTCTATTTGACTTAAATTATTTGATTCCTTTGTAAAAATTTAAAGACTCTAAACTACCTATGAAACAATATAAAATCCCAACTATATAGAATACCTTTAATGGGGGACCAAGGTAAATATTATGTACCATCTTTTCGGACCTATACTTTTCATATATTAGGAAACAATTTACAAATAAAAAATATAGGAAACTCATCAGTTTGAAGACCCAAAAAGGTTTTCATAATAGAAAGCCATGTTAGATAATCAACCCCAGTGGAATTATGCCAAAAATATGGTGCTAACAGAAAAGACACAATGTTTATAAGGTTCTTTGTATAACCCTAGAAACATTCAAAACTACTTCCTCATAGTGCCTCTGTTTTAGGTTAAAATTAGAGAATTTCAGGATCTTGTTAACTTGAATATCCTAGATTGTGATTGATGTTGATATCTAGTGAAAAAAATAATTACGATAATATGAGAGGTTATCTTTAAATACACACTACAAATTGAGAAGGATTAATATTGCAGGATAATATAAATTTTATGAATCAGGGGGAAACATGTATTTCATTTATTTATTAAAATGGAATGGAGGATAATCTACATAATCTATTATTTCACTTGTTCTACTAAAAAATAAAAGTGAATGGGGAAATAACAACCTAAAAGATACAGTGAATCTTAGCTCGTATTATTCAGTAGATCAACTATATCCTAGAACAAGCCATCAAGTGTCCCCTCTAAACTAGTTCTTTGCAAAGATACGTTTTTTTCTATTTGGAAAATCTATATAATGAATACCTTGGGATGTAGACCCTTCTTACATTCATTTATTTATGACAGATGACCCTTTAAACTTGTTATGTGAGCATCACAATCTCCCTGCTCCACAGTATGTGTGACCACATGGTTATAAGATCAAGATTCTTCAAAACCCAGGTGATGTATCTTCATATTACTATCATTTATGTCTTCTAAATTATGATTCAAATCATTAAACTAAATATGGTCACATTCACAAATAACAATGTATTCTCATGAAATGAGCATCTTTGGACATGGATATGTATGTCTTGGTAGCCAAACCTAGTTGAACCTATCATAAGGAAATTTTTATGACTACATTCCACTGATTCATCCATTTCCTCAGGGTGGTATCTATGATTATAGCTCATATTTTATGCCCTGCATGTATTCGTGCAGCTTGGATTTCAATTACAATGTTGGGATCCGGAACCTGAACACTCACTACTAGAATCATGTAATCCTAAATTGAAACTATAAGTAGATATTTTTGTGTTATCAAAAAGAGTAAAATGTGGGAAAATATTCCATATATACCTAATTTACAGTCTTGATAACTGTGATATATTCCCTACACCAATTGGAGGAGTATGTGATGTTGTTCCACTGGGACCAATGTCTGTGGGGCTACAAATAGTGCTAATTCAACATTTCATATCTATTCCACATTCAATATAGGGGGAGATGGTGGATACAGATCCCCAGTGATTTTTTGAGCATTGGTATGAAAGGTTTTCTCCTCATGAAACCAATGAGAAAGGTGTTTCAGGCACTAACATGGGAGTGTCCAATGGTTTATGCATCTTTTGGATGGCCTTCCCTAATATCCCATTTGGATATTATTCTGTCCACTTTTTGGAAAAATATTTTGATATATTGATGAGAGTTTCCCCCTGAGGAATTTAAATTTTTACGCCTGAATCATTTCATTTCATTGTCATCCATAACTGGTGAATCATATCTGGGTGAAAATCCTAAATCTGAGAAATGGGAAAAGCGGCAAACCGTTGCTTACAGCCAAATTGCCATGAAAATATGTAATGAATATAGAAGTTATATATAGTTACTTTGTCTAAATATGAAACCATAATTTCATATCATTAGATATTATGTAGGAGAATCCTTATGATTTCATTTAACCATTATCAACCACCATTCTCGATGATATGTGAATGAGATGAAAGTAAATTTGGAAAAATCGTTGAATAGTTTGACAACCCCAACGATTCCTAGGGGTTTCAAGAAAATGAAAAAATATTGAGAAGTGCAGGGCAAACGTTGGAATGGGGATTTATTGCAGTATGCTAATATTCATAGAATCAATAGTGTTCTGTCTCGTGGCCATATAAGAATTGGAATGACCCACATAGATGATGTGGATACAAACCATCTAGTATATGGCCCAATAATTCATGAATATGTGAAATATTGGTGACAACTAAGTGGATAGGTTGTAGATCCACTATGTTGGTCACCATCATATGGGTACAGATCCAAACACTTTTATAGGAATCAAAATATGGGAAGATCTATCCACTTAAAAAACATGACAAAGAAACCAGCTAGTCGAAAGTTTGGAGATTTGTCTATTCTGCTTTTCTAAACCCACATAATGTGTTGGCATACCACAATAGTGGCCCAGTGTGAACCCTTAATACCCCATGATTGTTGTGTATGGTGATTCTTTGAATTTAAAATAGTCATATTAATATCACTAGCTTGCATAAACAACATTATCTAATCATTGAATTGAATGAGGGAGCGATGATTAAGAGTATGACCCAAGAATTTTTATATTGTAGTCAGTACATCTCTGGCTAACAATGTGACATATTCAGCATCATCCCTTATGTATGCCGCTATGAGCAATTCTTTGTACATATTACCATAATTTTGTATTCCCCTAAACATGTATACATACCATAATATGATCCCAACGTCGCAAAGAAAGATATAGAAAGTGTTGGTTCTTGAACAATAATGGCTAATTAATTTTGGAAGCATCTCGATCGGAGAATAAACCACAAACTACGATACCCATACTACCTAGTAAATTCTAAAGAAATCGTATTGTTCAGATGACTCCATAAAATTATGGTGTGACTAGAATTCTTATTCCCGCACATCTATGAAAATCTTTCCAGGCTTACTGCCCTTCTTGGGGCTCCACCCTCAGATGGGATTGCCTCATGACAGATTGAGTATGGATGGATAATCTAGAATGAAAGATTATATAGACATATTTTATTGTTGTGTTGGTTTATTGACTTCCACATACGACCATTAAAAACAATGAATTTATCTTGAACAGAACTATAAATGATCTACCCTGTAGGAGAGACGTCCACTTGGGCATAATTTGAAGTCATCTCGAACCAAACTGATGGTAGTTTCTGATCAACCAGTAGAAGGGAAGCATTGTATTATAATATAATGTTTAAAATGATAATAAATTTTAAAATGGATAGGTTAAAATATCTAGTTAATGATGTTTATTTAGAATACCATCATAGGTAGTGATGTGCTATTTAAGATTATCATCACTGTTCTCAGCCATGGAAGCCCATCTTCAGATGGCAGTCGCCAAGGTTGAAGTAATATCCATTTTCCCTCGAAAATAGTCATTAAAAATATGGGAGACTCATTAGATAATGATGAAAAATAATATAGGTATCATATAAAAGGTTTAATGTCATTTTTCATCCCCAACATAAACCATAGAATCATCAGTCTACGAAGAAATCGGCCTGAGAAGCATAGGCCCAAAAACCATTAATTTGTGAAAGTGCTCACCCACAAACCGTCACTTTTTAAAGGAGTTAACCTATAAACCATTGTACAACAATATGTTATATCCATTGGAATATCCATATGAATTTAAATGTGTTGGAAATTATATTTATTGGTGTTTTACAATCTTGCTAGTATACTTATGTACTATAAACTAGTTCAAAATAAGATCGCTTTCTGCATTGGAACAACCACCTATTCCTACTGATTGGAATTCATTCTGGTGGGGGAATTTTTTTGGGTCTGGAAAATTCTTCATAAAAGAAGAGGAGAATTCCATTAATGTGTAAAAATAGAAGAAAAAATCTTAAAAATAATTTGATGAAAAATGATCAATAGGGGGAATCTGTGAAAAAATGACTGATCCCATGAAGCCCAAATCTATGAGTGGACCGCTGCTCCCCATGGTGTTCTACCACATCGCAAAAAACCATGAAAAAAATGGTATGTGGGATGAGATAAACCCTCACCAACCAAGAATGAAACCACTTTTTGTTTGTGAGTATATACGATTATTTCACCTCCACATAATATTTACATTGAAATTTTTTTGCGGGCTAGATTAGTGTCTTTGGTCTCCCAAAAATGAAGAAATGTTGACCACTGTGGATGATGGGTCATTTCGGTACCCAGCCTCTCCATTATTCTATAAAAGGACCCCTAGGAGAACCTTAATATTGATAAAAAATGGAGATCACAGAAAGATATCCAGAATTAATTCCAAAACGTATATATTTCTATTCATAGTTAGGTAAAATATAATGCATAACATTAATGAGGAAATAATAAATTATCCAAACATTAAAAAAAATTCCCCTCTTATAGACACCATTCTAAAGGTCATAACTGAATGGAACCTTTATGGTCCAACACCCTAAATTGACCAACACTATATGCACAAAACCATTTCCTAAACATAAAATGATACATGGGGAAACTGACACCACATAGAATAACTCTTCACAATAGGAGTGAAACCCTGTGTAGAAACATGCTATACGGATTGAGCCTAGCCCAATATATGAAAAAACTAAATGGTCCAAAAGAACGTATTAATATTGTAATACTTCCCAGATAGTACCCCATCCCACATAAAAACATGCTACGTGGAGGGAACCCCGTAGAACATAAGATCCTACTGTATAGGATGGAGAATCCAAGAGATTTATACTCCCCACCTCCCATTACTCCCTTCTGTTGTATCATCAGGCCCCACATTGGCCTCTCAGTGAAACAATATAACATCATCAAGCCATGATCTATTCCAATAACACTTGAAATGTTTGATCAGATCATTAAACACATCATCAGATCCAATCCATCCAACGGCCAAAAGGCCTTCAATATTTTTATTATAATAAAACCCCCTTTTAAGGGAATAAGGGGAAAACCCAACAGACTTCATTAATTTAAAGACATTACATGACCTAAAAACAACCAAACTGACCCATGAAACACCCCTACCTAGCATGTAATCATGATGAAGCACTCCATCTTTGCAAGGATAATCAGCAAGCCAGTGTCTTGTGTCAAATCACAGACCCGATCCGATGGCTGACACCATACCCTCTCAAACATCCATGTCTGAAAAGCTAAGAAAGATGAACCGTCAGCTCAAAATCTTCCTTGGGGTCTGATCTATATGTTCGAGTCCAGCTAGATTGGATCATCAGCATAAAACATATAAAATTGAAACAATAAAAACCAAAATCCACCATCCACAATCCTACTGCCGCTGTGACTTTCCAAAGTCCACAAATCCATATTCAAAAATTCAGACAACATCAACCTTCACGGGAAACGAGTACCTCCCTGCTTCAGGCACACACCATAACACCGCCAAGCTCCACTAAAAAACACCATCGACATAAGAGATTCATCCACTTATACGAACTCCATAGACACCATTTCCATCCCCCTCCACTGTTGCATCTCCTGAAGCTTCCTGGAAACCCTGCCGCTCACACCAACCCAAAACCGATGCTGAACCAAGACACTCGACCGACCTGGAATGTATATTGGATCTGGATGCCAGAGAAATGGGATCACAGAACCTCCACAACAAGCCATTATAGAAGACGCATCAAGGAGATAACCAAATGCCAAGAATAAAAACAAAGATAAATAAAACCATCACCACATTCATAGATCCACGCCGGAAGACAACCACCAAAAATATAACGAACCAAGCCTATCGCGACCATCGCTCGAGGAGCCTGCAAATCCACCCAAATAACTCAGATGAGGCGCGGCTGCGACCTCTAACCACATCAAAACGTCTCTCGACCACATATTCCACCACGCCACCAAGGAAATAGAGCCCACCAAAGATGCGAGTCTTTGATGCCGTAGAAGCCCATTGTTGGCTACAACCCACGACGCCACCAGAGTACCCAAGAACACTCAAAACCAAAGAGCTGAAACCTTGAGCACTACTGAAAGATGAAATCGAGCCTCGTCATCATCACATCAAGAGAAGAATGCCACAATCTCACTGAGAACCGAGAAGCAGAGCCGCAGACAACCGAGAATGGGATGCCAACGACGGGAAAACCCCAGCGCCATGGAGGTTCCCATTATAGGCACATCCTGTCTCCCAGGCCATACGTGATGTCGAGAAAAGTAGCATGAAAAACAGAGGAACCAGTGATTGAAATCAATAAAAATACTCTAGATTCAAAACCAAATGACGAAAACACGGATCACCAGAAATATCCAAAACCACCCAAATGAAGAACCTGAAAAAACTCTCCAAATTCGAATTCCAAAGCCTCCCCCCTCCGGGTACACAGAATCGACGTCGAGGAAGACAAGGAACCTGCTAAATGTGTGTCTAGGTCACGAAGGACTCACCAAACCGAATCCACTATTGGCACTGAAATCTGAGACGCTCTAAACTGAGACCACGCCAATCCACGACATCAACAGCAGCCACGCCAGGGCGGATTCCTGAGAACCTCATTTGGAAGCGACACGTCGATTCGAGCAATAACGCTAAGAACGAGAGATGGAGATTGAACCCCACCGGATGTAGACACACATCCCCGATGCCAAACCACCCCAACGATGAGCCGAGGCCAGATGGAGCTGCGAGTAGATCTGAGTCGGAGGGGGAAGCAGATAGAGAATTGATGGGAAACCCTAGCTGTCGCGGAAGTGCGAAGAGATGCTGCTCAGAGGTCCCCATTATCTCATCATATCATATCGATTATATATACACATTATAAGAAGGGTCTCGCCTATAACCTTTGTGACAAGGCAGGTCCTTGAAATTTTTTCCAGTCTACATTCCCATGGTAACGAGAGTTTTAACTGTGCAGGTGTTCATGTGAACCTACTTATTCTAGGGATAGAGGGGAACTACTGGTCTTTACCTTCAATAAGGGATAGAGTGGATCACTCATCTATTCCCTAAGGGGACTAAGAGGGTATATCTTTTGGAGAGATCCCCTATTCTTTCTTGCGAGAGGCAACACTCTTTTCAACTTCACTATCCCAAAACGTAGAAAGATGGGTCACCATATATAACTATCCCATATACAAAAATAAAATAATAATCTAGAATATACAAAGACCTATCCCTCACGTTTTAGGATCTATTATCTATCCACTAATGAATATAAGTGGATTATGTGATCTTCAGATCTAATGATTCATTTTTCTTCTCACACTAAACACAACTCACATGGGATAAAAGGATAGTAGGGATCATGACATCCACATAATCTCAAACCTAAAATACAATACCTCTTTTTATAAGACCCAACCACATGTTCCTTCTCCATAGATGGAAGCCAACATCTCTTTTCCAATGGGCCTCTAATACGATATAAGACCCAAACCCCTTCCACAACCTTCAAAGGGCCATATTCTCAATGTAGAAAAACATTATGGGAATTCCGATAGTGTAATCCCCAATCAATCCCTAAAATGGTCATCCTTTATATGGTTAAGCCCAAAACCTACCAAGCTACATGGAATTTGATTCCTAACCAACATGGATATGTAGGATTCCTCCCAAAGGTCAAAAACCAACATAGTAATTGACCCTAATGTACTCCATGTCATATTCCAAGTAGTTTCATGTCCCATAGGGGATCACATCTCTTCCAGGTCCCATGTTCTGCATTGAATTAATTCACACACTATAAATGATCAGTGACCTTCTTCCATGAATTTAAAAATGCATAATGTTGAAATACACAGTTTGGTCCTTTTCACACGACCGTTAAAGTGGATGTTTCATGTTAAGTGGAACTGAAAAATGTGGGTTATAAAACCTATAACGAGGATATGTATGAAGCGCATCTAATGGGTTTTATATCGACATCAAAAGAACATCTATCTCCCTGGATGATGGAAAGCTCCAAAGTTCCTCACATAATTACTTAAAACTATAATCATCACAATAAATAACCAAAGGACATTTTTTCAAGTATGAAAACATTACCATTTATGGTGAAACATTTTTACTTACAAATCCCACAATTGATTGATAACCTCAAATATATATAGTTTATTCTAAAAACATCAATGTTGGTAATTTATTTATACCTTAGGGTGACCCATATATTCATAATTGGTAATGAATAAAGGATTCACGTGCACATATTAAATGTATAAAGGAGTCCCATAATAGGCATTAGTTCCATCCCCCCAAATTGTTTGTGGATCCTAAAATCCCACCCTATTGAACTATGTGAGTTCTCAGGTATCATAGGACAAGTTCCGAAATGAACACCTGGCTTAGGAATATAGTTCCATGAGTCCTCATCAATATGAGATATGTTTGGTGTTTTTGGATCCACAAACAAAACTTATTGGAGAACATTTGGAGATGTTATATCTGACATCAATGATAGATAACAATTCAACCCCTTACAGTCAAAAAATGGGAACAAATGGTTTTAATCTAAAACATTGAGCATTGTCGCATGACTATAAATGTAATGAAACTGGTCCTAGATGCAAGAAGTTAAAATTCACAACACCATATATTTTCCAATCTGTAAGACCCTAAACGTTGTATAATATCATCCTTACTATGTAATGTTATACTGCATGGTTCACATCATTGTTGCATGATGTAAAACCGTGCAACATTTGAGTCTGTGTTTGAGTGGATCAAAATATTTGGTGCTGGTACCCACTACACAGTTATTAAAAACATTTTATGGCTTGGTTATCATATCAAAAACGTAGATAGTGAGGAATGTACCCACCATCCATGGTCCATCTACATAAAAAATCTAATTCTCCCTATGTACGATTCATACCTACATAGGAAACATTCCCAAAAGTATAAATGGTTTGATTATCATTCCAATGAGATATGTGGTGAATTCTAGGACACATGTCATGAGCCTAGACATCATCCTAAAAAAATAATTCACAATTTTATTTACAACAATGCCTTATTTTTGTGTGGAACTATTTTTATGAATAATGTGTGGTTTGATTTTTTCTCCAAAAAGATATGTAGTGTCACCTAAATCCGATACACGGGTCAAGTAGAAAAATTACTTTCCACATCATGTGACCCTTGTACTAAATAGAATATTTTAAACTACATAGCTAGAATCACCATTTCATGAAAATTAACTACATTACCATTAAATAATATCATGTGTCTTAATTCTCTCTCCAATGAGATACATAGTGATTCTCGGATCTCTAATCATAGGTCAAGCCACAAAAAAAATATTTACTATATATTTATGACTTAGAAAATCACATGTAACATTTAAAAAACTATGTATGCATTGATTATTGCTTTCATGGGATATATAGTGAAACCCAGATTTCCATTCATTGGACCAAACACGTCATTTCTCCTCTTTCATATCTGGTCATCTTTATCATCACCACATAATGTTAAAATACATGGTATCCCAAAACTATGTACGAATTTATTCTCATTATAATGATATATATAGCCATGCCTCAATCTCAAATCCTTTTAAAGACACCATAAAATCTAAATCCACTAACCCTTTAATTGTGTTCCCATAGTGTGGAGGAAGACTATTTACCATTCCTTATTTCTCAAGATAAGAATATCTCATGAGGGCTTAATATTTTTGGTAATATATTTCCTCGAATATGTAATGCATACCAATTTTCATTGGGGTTATCATGGTCATGGCCTCACAATCTTAAAATTAGCAATAGATTTCCTTTTTTCAAGATAATAAACTACACAATTTCCTCAATAACTACATGTGGTGTGATTCTCATTCCAATTATATATATTGTGAAATTTTTATATTCAATCAAGGAAGTAGCCACAACATAGTATGTGAAATTATCCTACTCACTAATGTATGATTTATATTTATACAAAAGGATACAATATGGTGTCTCACACAAAGCATGAGCCTGTATTGGACCCACCCCACATCTCTCCACACATGAATTCAATTAGTTTGGGGAATCATTTATTAAAATATATGCAGATAAAATATTTCTCAGAAAAGATATGTAGATATGATCAAGTACTATATTCTAGTCATGTTGCAATATTCCCTTTTTCACATTGAGTCACCTTAATCCTTACCTCAATACGTTAAATTGCATGACCAATGTTCTGTCCCATGACTTTAAACTTCCAGTTACCTCAATAACTATGTGTGGCTTGATTATTTTTTGAGTGAGATATATAGTGAAACATAGGTCTCATTTACTTTTCCTCTCTATGGGGAATAGGAAAATACCCCATATTCAATGTAAAATCAAGGATCTATGAAGGAGTTCATATTTTATGTCCCCTCATTTGGGGGTCCACCATGGAATCCAAGATGTCACCTACAATATATGAGTTAGATATATGAAAGTTATTTGATAGTATATTTCCAATATCATTCTAATAACATCCTTTGTGCTCGTATATTTCCTTTATAGATGTCATACTCTTAATCTTGGACTCTTTCGAATCTTCATAATATTTCACCGGCATCGGATGAGAAAATTTCTAAACCATGAGGATTCATTTTCCTAACCATGAAGTAACATGACACAATTTTATATGCGTAGTGTAACCCAAACAATGGTTTTTTTTCCAGAGGATTCCACAATTTGACTATATAGTAACATACCCTAATTTACATTGCATAATGTTTTTCAGAAAATAGGTCGATCAACAAGTGGAAAATTCTCTCTTATTAGAAGCCTCTTCTATCCTCATAAGATTTTGTGAAATTTACATGGCACCCATGATTAAATTAATTTTTGATCATACCTCACCTTTTTTTCCTATATAATTCATCCATGTTTGAGAACCATATAGAACCATAGTTTATAATTTATCCCCTCGTGTTCAATGTATGTCAGAACCACCATGCTCTGGTAGGCCATGTATCAACTATTGCTTCCATAATTCTTTGGTCTTAGTCATATGACCTAAAAATATGGGATTCATATTTTATGAATTTGGTTCAATCATACATAGGAAACATTTTCCCCCTACTCTTGGTTAATTTTTACTTGAAATGATCCGTTTATATTTGTGTACTTTATTTCTGCAAAACCAGAATCTTTTTTCCAAGAAGATTCATATCTCTATAAATATCCATCATCCATAAAAAATAGAAGTTAAGAATTATATAGAAAATAATTTCCACAATATGCTTTAACATGTACTATTTATCATTGAATTATTCTCCCATAATGTTAGAGGCATGTCATCCAGAGGATTACACTATTTGACAATGAAGTAACATGATATATTTTTCAATAAATAATGTATCCAAAAAATGAGTTCTCAAATAAGGGGTAATGTTTTCTTCAATTGATATCTCATCTATCAGAATAATCCATTTTTTCCACACCAATTTTTATATCACTATTTGTATCACCCCAAGATTTTATAGTGTGTTATTTCTTCAAAATAAGTCAATAACTTGCACTACATGCAATACCGAGTTAAAGCGCACCATGACTTACCAAACTAGCCGTTATGAATAGTAATACCAACTTTTTGAAATTTGATAAATTATATCGCTCAAAATGGACTTCATTTTTGGATTCGGAATATCAAAATTATCCTAGGGTGAAATTTTGGTACTTTTCAGATAACTTTAATATTTTGATGAATAGTGAAAATTATAAATTTTAATTAAAAACAACTTTTTAATGAAAATAATTAATAGTGATAAATTATGGATTTGAGTGGTTTTAATGTATAATTAGAATATATTTTTACCATTTTATCCAATAGTTTTCATTAGAATTAATTACACATTGAAATTGGACCTAAACAATTGTCAATCTTTTGATATATATTGATTCTTAAAAACACGCTATTTGTTGTGACAGTGGGAATTAATTATAAAATTAATTAATGCAACTTATATGTTTGGAATTTTGTAAAATAGACATCATTTTTGAATTCAGAATATGAATAATATCTTAGGGTTAAATTTTGGCATTGTTCTGAAAAACTTCAATTTTTGATGAATAGTGAAACTATTAGTGGTAGTTAAAAAAACTAAATTTTTCATAAAACTTAAGTTTACCGATTTTTTGAATGGAATTTCGAAAATTCGAGAGACACGGTTATTATCAAAAAGTAAAATGTGGTTCAATGAGATGAAAATAATTTTTGGTGAATAGTAACCTTTTACTTTTATTTACCACTGTTAAAAGTAAATAGGGTAATTAAGGGTAGAAATGATACTAATATTACCCTAATACATGTCATAATTCTATTGGTCAAGTGTATATCGACCAAAAACAACATTAGGAATAAAATTTTATCATTTAGGTCCACTTGGATTAGATTAGGACATTTATTATTATTTAATTCAAAGAAGAGTTAAAAGAGTTAAAATCAAAGTTTATTTACTAAAACATTTTTAATATAGTGTTATAAATAAGATAAATTAGATTTTAATTATTAATTATAAAGATAATACGATTCCCTACATAATGATATTTTATTTATAATTTTTAGACATTAAATAATTTAATTTAGTTATGACACAATTATGATACAGTAATTACCATAATAGTGAAAAATTAAAAAAATTGATATTAAAAATACCCAAATAAATATAATTTGAGACTTTTAATAAATTAAAATAATTTTCTAGGATATTATGACATATTAGGATTGATTTAATGGACTTTTTTTGAAGTAATAATTCTGTTATGAGTTTCACAAAAATCAACTATTGAATAGTGTTAAAATTGACATAAAAGAGTTTTTAAAACAAATATTATATTATTAATTGATATTAAATTTCTAAAAATATAACGTTTGTCCAAGAGAATTATATCATGATATTTGTATCATTAATGGACCACTTTGGGGTCTCTTGTATGTATATAGTATGTTTAATAACTATATAATATAAAAATACAATGTGACAAGGTAAATGTCAAACTAATTAACTAAGAGTTAAAACTAAAAAATAAGTTTAATATAGTAACCCAAACCTATCTAAATTATATTGGTTGAATGATTTTCTACCTATACCCACCTTAAACTTTGAATAATAAACTTTGGAGCCATCAGAAACTGAATATGAATTTATTATAAATTAATATTTCTAGCTTTTCGAAAGGTGCCTCTCACCCCTCTTATAAAAGGGCACTCCCACTTCTCATTACTTAACATATTCAAAGCCTTTTTGATAGGACAAACTCTACACAAATACTCTCTAAACATCCTTCACTTCAA
Source organism: Viscum album (assembly GCA_963277665.1). Classification (NCBI taxonomy): domain Eukaryota; kingdom Viridiplantae; phylum Streptophyta; class Magnoliopsida; order Santalales; family Viscaceae; genus Viscum; species Viscum album. The sequence continues at coordinate 399,759,652 of OY728145.1, forward strand.
CCTAGAGGCATTAGTTTGATCAGAAATCCAACCTAAGGATTCTTTTTGATCAAATCAAAAGGAAGAACTCGAAGAAGAGGTAATGTTTTCACCACCCTTTTTCAAATTCATTTCTTCTTCCACTTCTTATTTCTTTGTTATTACCATTCTAAAATAATAACTCCAGTATCGTATATATAAGGTGATGTTATTATAAATATGGTACAACCTTATTTAGTATTCTATCCACCCTTTGAATAACATGTCACCATACGTGCGTACGTACGGCTTACCGTCTCCACGTCGTAGTGTAATTGTTATTCAATATATTATTATTTGGATGGGTATAATAATGATGTGTAACTCATGTAAATAATAAATATAACATGATAATTATTCTGTATATATTATATACTATCCAATTATATATTATCTTAATATCAAAAGCATGATATTGTCGCTCGTGCGTACGTACGGACTACCGTCTCCACGAACGCAATGAGATTCATTCTCCATCATATCCATTCAAGTATAATTATCATTTGATGATTTAAAAATAATGTTTATGGACTTGATATCATTATGAATATGAAAAAGATACAACCTAACCATTACAAACATGTCTTATGTAACAAAACATATAAAAGAAAACGAGTAAGTTAACAACTGAAACGACGATAATACTAGGATATTATTAACAAAGAAATGTTAAAAGATCATATATGATATCATATTAATATATATGATTCTTGTATAATTTAATAACAATAATTTCACCATTATATAGGAAGTTAAACTACCCTCAACCAAGGAAAAGTACAAGGTAAGGGTTTATTTCACAATCTCTTAATTATCTGAGGTTGTTTATAGGCAATTATCTACTGGGATCTCTTTATCATCCACATTCATGTTTCTTCTAAATGTATTTAAAAACATTTTTACTATTTACAAAGAATATGGGTTAAAGTCATTTATACCCTTATGTGTTTTTAAAGGAATCTTTCCTTCGTTTTCCAAACAAGGAACTTTTTACCTTTCGAAAAATTTAAGGTAAGAATGTTTTTTTTAACTTATACGGCGGGTGAGGCTATTTACCGCCGTTATAAAATCATCAAAGATTCTATTACAAGATTATAAGAATATTTTCAATTTAAATGTTTTATTTTATAATTATGTGACTTTTAAATTATTTCAAAATGAATATTTTAAGAATTTTTCAAAGGTAATCTTTATCAAGATCATAATTTTAAATGTTTTAAAGATGTATGTTTCTAAATATTTTTAATTAATGTCCATGTTTTCAAAATGATTTTAAGGATTTATTTATTTGGAAATGAAATTTTTTAAATGATATTTCTTTACAAAAGTTTCAAAGTTGTATGGGACACTTTGATTCAAAAATATCTTTTAAATTACTTCCTTTATAAATGTGTGACTTTTCAATGATTTCGAGAAAAGAGATATTTATCTCAAATAGTTTTGATTTCATCTATGTCAACATCCTTTGATGGATTTTAAGATTATTTGAAGTTGATTTATTATGATACAAAACTTCTATATTATATTGAAGGTTTTGTGATATGTTTGACTGTGGATGTGCTATTTTTAAACCATTCATGGTTTATAGTGAAAATATTGACATTTCGTATACTAGTTTTAATAGGAATGTTTATGTTATGTTTAAATCATTTCATATGGGAATGCATTGGACATAATATGTGACAGGTGGAGACCACTATAGCTCCTTGGTTCATCGGTAGATCTCCTGAGACAAACTAGTGTCTTGACACAAGGCCCTGGCAAAATCTTATTTGTAGTCTTGGCACGAGGCCTTGGCTATGTGGTTATGATAGTCTGGAATTATGCATTCCATCATGATGAAAGTGGTTATTTATATTTCATGTGATTATTCGATTAGTAGAATATCCATGTGAATAAGTAAATGGCATTATTTCATTTTAATTTTTCCATACTATGTTGAAGTTCAAGTTTAAAAGGCTTTTTTTAGTTATACATTGCCTTAAATTTTTATTCTAATTAATGAAAGTTTCTGCTTTATTGTTATCCTTACTGGGCATTTGAGCTCACCTCTTTTCTATGTTTTATTTTTCCCAGGATGTGAAGAACTAATTTATGAATGACTTGCAGGGATAGTATATGGGGATATGAATGTGTAATATGGATACAATATATTTTTGTAGCTTTTCACAAATTGATGTAATGTAAAACATTATTAATATATCTAGTGTTTCCAAGGCTACTAAACCAATCGGTCTTTCGAGATTTGATCTTTCTCGTGACCATGCCAATGTTATGTAATAATACACCGACTCTGGGTAACTGGGGTCGGGGCGTTACAATTGGTATCAGAGAAAGTTTAGTTCAAACATTGGAAACTAGATTTAGATAAACTCTGATTATAGCACATAGACATAAGATGGACCTTGAGGATTAGTATAGAAGAACATCCTAGAATTTTGGTATCGTAGAGATTTTGTGAGTTTTCCGAGCAATACATCCATATCTGGATATGAGCAGGTAGAGGCGGCTCTGGCACAGATGTACCTAGGGGTAAAACCCTAAAACACCACTTTGAGCTAGACTCGAACGGGAACTAGTGCATGACAATGGGCCTAGCTGCACTCTTGGTTACGATACTCCCGGGGGGATATGCTTAGGATAATTCTCATTTTCATTATAAACCATTATTAAGGGTTTATGAGTATATAATTCCTCAAAGGAGACATTTTTATGATTATGGATTATATCCAAAAACTATTAAATTTATGTTATGTGTTTTACAAGTTTGGGATTAGGTATTATTATTCATAAACTAATCTAGTGTATGTCATTGTTTAGAAATGGCGCCCAGTAGAAGGAATGAACACTCCAGCAATGCACATGATCCAAAGAGAAAGAAGGATCATATCTTTCATGGTCTTAAGCCAGAATTTATAAGAGAAATAGTCTCCCATGTATTATCATCATATGATGAAATAAAATCATGTGTTGATAAGATAAGAAAAGAGTTTACTGAGTCCTATGGCTTTTAAGGGAAGCAAGAAAAGAAAAGAATGGAAGAGAGAAAGATGGATAAAGGGAAGAGGGAAAATAAGAATTTTCCCATATGTGATAACTGTGGGAAGAAACACCCTGGAACTTGCCTAAAAGGAATGGGAGTTTTTATAAGTGTGGAGGAAAAGGGCACAATGTACGTGACAACAATGGTAAGAAAATGGTTTCAAATGTACAATGCTTCATTTGCAAGGAGTTTGGACACTATGCGAACCTATGTCCCAGTCATCATACTATGCCACAAATGATGCTATTAGATAATAATCAAGTTACGATACTACCACAGATGAAGGGGAATGATTAGAGTTCTTATGTTGATTATGTCAATTGAGTGTTGTATCAAAAATGTACTTGTTATAATAATTATGGAGTATATAAGGATTGTACTGCAGTACAATTTCATTAAGGACATGAGATTGTGTGGAACAAAGAAAAGTGACTCAATAGAAGGATATGTTTTTGGAAAATATATGGTTGAGAGAATAATAAACCATAATATAGTTCTGATACCGTGGTAGTGATTTTGGAATAATACATGATTGATTTGGATAAATTATATTGGATATTCTTGACTACCTTGAAACAGATTAATGATATGTATATTCCATCATTGTTTGGGTTTAAAACATTTTTGGATTGAAGGAGTATATCTATTATTCTTTAAGGAATAAGGGGTCATGAATGTAATCAATATGGTTTTATTGTAATTCAGGATGTTGCAGTGTTTTAAAAGAAGTCATGATGAAGGTGTTCACTTGTTATTATGCAGAAAAAAGGATCTTTATTGTGTTTAACTTATTTATAAATTTTGGACTAAATTATTTTGGATAGTTCTAGTTTGGATTATTTTGGATTTGCATAAAAGGACAACCCAAACGATGGGCGACAACCCGTCGCGTCCAGCAAGGCCGCGAGACTTGGACCCACAACCGAAGGTCGAAAAGGGTGTATCACCTACCACTGACCCACGTGATGTCCTGGATTGAATAATGTTGTTTTTTAATGGTTATTATAGATGAATTATAAATTCATTTTTTTAACCCCATACGAATAGGATAAACAGAATATTAATTTTAAGTTTTATTATCTTTTAGAGTGAAAGATGAGTCTATAGTAGACATTAGATAAAGGATGGAACTCTACTTGTCAAGAATATATTTTTCTTCTTCTCTTAATCTATGAAGAAATTAATTCTTATACCTTATTTAAGGAATCCTAAAACAAAAAATGTGTTATCCAAATACCCTATGTTTTTTTGAACTGATGGTATTTCAAATCATCACAGATTGGTGAATTTAAGGACCTCAATTTTAAACTTGTTTTTGATTGATGACCTCAATCACTACCTATAAATATTTACGTTTTCCTCCAATTATATGTCTCTAATTTCTACCAATGTTCTCCTAATCGAGATCATAATTTGGTGGTGACCCTTTCGTTTCTCTTTTCCTCATATTAAGACTAAATTTTAGTCACTGAATTTCCGATGTGGGTTTTCCCACAAAGATATTTTTTATTTTCTACCTTTTATTTTCGAAGAACAATTTCAAATTTTGAGGAGGCAATTTATTGAAGGAGGGGAGAATGTAACACCCCAAGATTTCATAGTGTGTTATTTCTTCAAAATAATTCAATAACTTGCACTACACGCAACACCGAGTTAAAGCGCTCCATGACTTACCAAACTAGCAATTATGAGTAGTAATACCTACTTTTTGAAATTTTATAAATTCTATCTCTCAAAGTGGACTTCATTTTTGGATTTGGAATATCAAAATTATACTAGGGTGAAATTTTGGTACTTTTCGGATAACTTTAATATTTTGATGAATAGTGAAAATTACTAAATTTTAATTTAAAACAACTTTTTAATGAAAATAATTAATAGTGATAAATTATGAATTTTAGTGGTTTTAAAGTATAATTAGAATATATTTTTACCATTTTATCCAATGGTTTTCATTATAATTAATTTCACTTTGAAATTGGACCTAAACAATTATCAATCTTTTGATATATATTGTTTCTTAAAAACACGCTATTTGTTGTGACAACGGGAATTAATAATAAAATTAATTAATGCAACTTAAATGTTTGGAATTTTTTAAAATAGACATCATTTTTGAATTCAGAATATCAATTATATCTTAGGGTGAAATTTTGGCACTGTTCTGAAAAACATAAATTTTTGATGAATAGTGAAACTACTAAGTGGTAGTTAAAAAAAACCTGAATTTTTCATAAAACTTAATTTTACCACTTCTGTGAATGGAATTTCGAAAATACGAGAGACACGGTTAATATCAATAAGTAAAATGGGGTTTAATGAGAAGAAAATAATTTTTCGTAAAATGTAACTTTTCACTTTTATTTACCATGGTTAAAAGTAAATAGGGTAATTAAGGGTAGAAATGATATTAATATTACCCTAACACATGTCCTAATTCTATTGGACAAGTGTATATCGACCAAAAACAACATTAGGAATAAAATATTATCATTTAGGTCCACTTGTATTAGATTAGGACATTTATTATTATTTAAATCAAAGAAGAGTTAAAAGGGTTAAAATCAACGTTTATTTACAAAAACATTTTTAATATAGGGTTATAAATAAGATAAATTAGATTGTAAATATTAATTAGAAAGATAATAAGATTCCCTACATAATTAAATTTATTTATAATTTTTAGAAATTAAATAATTTAATTTAGTTAATACACAATGATGATTTAGTAATTACCATAATACTAACAAATTAAAATATATGATATTATAAATACCCAAATAAATATAATTTGAGACTTTTAATGAATTAAACTATTTTTTATGGATAATATTACATATTAGGATTGATTTTTTTTACTGTTTTTGAAGTAATAATTCTGTTATGAGTTTCAAAAAAATCAACTATTGAATAGTGTCAAAATTGACATAAAAGAGTTTTTAAAACAAATATTATATTATTAATTAATATTAAATTACAAAAAATCTACAGTTCGTCCAAGAGACTTATATCATGATAGGTATATCATTAATGGACCACTTGGGGGTCTCTTGGATGTATATAGTATGTTTATTAACTATATAATATAAAAATCCAAAGTGACATGGTAAATGTCAAACTAATTAACTAAGAGTTAAAACTAAAAGATAAGGTTAATATAGTGACCCAAACCTATCTAAATTCTATTGGTTGAATGTTTTTCGACCTATAACCACCTTAACCTTTCAATAATCAACTATGGAGTCATTATAAACCGAATATGAATTTATTATAAATTAATATTTCAAGCTTTTCCAAAGGTTCCCCTTACCCCTCTTATAAAAGGGCACTCCACCTTCTCATTACTTCACACCATAAAAGCCTTTTGTTTCGGCCAAACTCTTCCCAAATACACTCTCAACTTCCCTCACTAAAACCTAGAGGCCTTAGTTTGATCGGAAATCCATCCTAAGGATCCCTTTTGATCAAATCAAAAGGAAGAACCCGAAGAAGAGGTAATGTTTTCACTACCCTTTTTCAAATTCATTTCTTCTTCCACTTCTTCTTTCTTTGTTATTAGCATTATAAAATAATAACTCCAGTATATTATATATACTGTGATGTTATTATAAATATTGTACAACCATATTCAGTATTACATCCACCCTTTGAATAACATGTCACCATACGTGCGTACGTACGGCTTACCGTCTCCACGTCGTGATGTAATTGTTATTCAATATATTATTATTTGGATGGGTATAATAATGATGTGTAACTAATGTAAATAATAAATATAACATGATAATGATTCTGTATATATGATATACTATCCAATTATATATTATTTTAATATTAAAAGAATGATATTGTCACTCGTGCATACGTACGGACTACCATCTCCACGAACGCGATGAGATTCATTTTCCATCATATCCATTCATGTATAATTATCATTTGATGATTTAAAAATAATTTTTAAGGACTTTATATCATTATTAATATGAAAAAGATACAACCTAACCATTACAAACATGTCTTACGTAACAAAACATATAAAAGAAAACGAGTAAGTTAACACCGGAAATGACGATAATACTAAGATATTATTAACAAAGAAATGTTAAAAGATCATATATGATATCATATTAATATATATGATTCCTGTATAACTTAATAACATTTATTTCACCATTATACAGGAGGTTAACCTACCCTCCACCAAAGAAAAGTACAAGGTAAGGGTTTATTTCACTATCTCTTCATTATCCGAGGTTGTTTATAAGCAATTATCTACTAGGATCTCTTTATCATCCACATCCATGCATCTTCGAAATGTATTTAAAAACATTTTTACTATTTAAAAAGAATATGAGTTAAAGTAATTTATACCCTTATGTGTTTTTAAAGGAATATTTCCGTTTTTTCCAAACAAGGCACTTTTTACCTTTCCAAAAATTTAAGGTAAGAATGTTTTTTAACTTATATGGCGGGTGCGGCTATGTACCGCCATTATAAAATCGTCAAAGCTTCCCTGACAAGCTTATAAGAATATTTTCAAAGTAAATGTTTTATTTTATAATTATGTTACTTTTAAATGATTTCAAAATGAATATTTTAATAATATTTGAAAGGTACTCTTTATCAAGATCATAATTTTAAATGTTTTAAAGATTTATCTTTCTAAATATTTTTAATTAATGTCCATGTTTTCAAAATGATTTTAAGGATTTATTTATATGGAAATGAAGGTTTTTAAATGATATTTCTTTTCAAAAGCTTCAAAGTGGTATGGGACCCTTTTATTCAAAAATATATTTTAAATTACTTCCTTTATAAATGTGTGACTTTTCAATGATTTCGAGAAAAGAGATATTTCAATCAAATAGTTTTGATTTCATCTATGTAAAAATCTTTTGATGGATTTTAAGCTTATTTGAAGTTGATTTATTATGATACAAAACTTTTATATTATATTTAAGTTTTTGTGATATGTTTGACTGTGGATGTGCAATTTTTATACTATTTGTGTTTTATAGTGAAAATATTGACATTTCCTATGCTTGTTTTAAAACGAATGTTTATATTATGTTTAAAACTTTTCATATGGGAATGCATTGGACTTAATATGTGACGGGTGGAGCCTTCTATAGCTCCTCAATGCATTGGTAGGTCTCATGAGACAAACTAGTGTCTTGGCACAAGGCCTTGGAAAAATCTTATTTGTAGTCTTGGCACGAGGCCTTGGCTATGTAGTTATGATAGTCTGGAATTATGCATTCCATCATTATGAAAGTGGTTATTGATATTGTATGTGATTATTTGATTAGTAGAATATACATGTGAATAAGTAAATGTTATTATTTCATTTTACTTTTTCCATACTATGTTGAAGTTCAAGTTTAAAAGGCATTTTTTAGTTATACATTGCCTTAAATTTTTATTCTTATTGATGAAAGTTTCCGCTTTATTGTTATCCTTACTGGGCATTTGAGCTCACCCCTTTTCTATGTTTTATTTTTTCCAGGATGTGAAGAAGTAATTTATGAATGACTTGCAGGGATAGTATGTGGGGATATGAGTTTGGAATATGGAGACAATATATTGTTGTAGCTTTTCACTTATTGATGTAATGTAAAATTTTATGAATATATCTAGTGTTTCCAAGGCTACTAAACCAATCGTTCTTTCGAGATATGATCTTTCTCATGATCATGCCAATGTTATGTAATAATGCACTGACTCTGGGTAACTTGAGTGGGGGTATTACACTATATTCCTAGTTTATAGCTTCCAACATTACCATCCTCAAAATTGGATGTGATGGAGTATTCACCGAATGATTACCATGAAATGGTATAATTATTTTCCTTTTAAGTCAAAGATAAAGACCTTATATTATATCCCACTAATGTATATATCACATGTAATTATAATATATATTGCATAATGTACTTGTTTTATGATATTAAAAATCATAACATAACATCATTGTTACTTGATGTTAAACTATACAAAAAAATCCTCATTTTATGAAATTAAACTACAGAAACAATGTCCTGGTCACACGACATAAAACTACAGAATGCTTCAACCATTTTTAGAAATGGGACAACCACTAAATCAGTCATTTTGAAAAATATACCACCTTCAACATTATCCAATTCATGTAGGATTAGTTTTCCATTAAAAGATAAATCTAATACAAAATCTATCTTTAATCTCAGTCATCTTCCCATGAAAAAATCACCCATCACGATTTTTAGAAATCAAAATAGTCACCAACTCCCTTCGATCATCAGAAATAGAATTCCAAAATCCCTATGAAGTCCCTTTTCTAACTATGTAGTAACATAACCCAATTGTATTTTTATAATTCAACCACATAAAATGCATATTAGCTATAGGATTTAACTATTTAACTATATTGTAACACTCCTCGGTTGGATATAAAAAAAGTCACAAAAAATATGGTTTTCAAAAATGTATACATGCATACTTTGGAGAGACCTTATCTGTTACCATTTTCTTCAACAATGTTTTTTAATTAAACCTCATTTGAAACTCATTTTGTGGTCATTCCTCATATACATATTTCGTGTCATGTTTTTTATTCAAAAATAACAAAATCGTGAATCAAAATTCCCCATCGTGTATCTTAATAATTTTCTAACATTTTATTACCACATGACTTGTTTGGTTAATCATTTTAAAACTCAGTTTAAAATTACTCTGAACTAAAAAACTATTCAAAAAAGTCTAGCTTTCATGATTTTAAATTGCCCACAAAAAAGACACAGTACTTGCTAGATTGATTAACGGCAATGGGATCTCTGGAAAAAGTTGAGTCTCAGCTCTCTATACTATCACTCCATGTGGTTAAGGAAAAAAATGAACAATGAAAACAAATTCAATACACTTGTTATGCTAAAAACCCATAAATGGAAGACTAAAAAAAATCCTAGTCTCACCCACTAATTCTTGTTTATATTTTCATTATGTAAAAACATTATAGATATAACAAAAAAGACTCAATGTATGTTGGGTTTTCTATAAAACCCTATAAAAATTTGTATTATACTCGATATGCCCCATTAATTATTAAAATATAATAGAATCCTTCCATAGTTGAGAAAGTTCCAAAGTAGGCCAATTGATGTTGGAATGTGTTAACGTTTCCTACAACTATCTTCCAACCAGATTCTTTTCATTCTAAATGAATCTAAATCTTTGGTGGGGGGGTTTACAACATGAAATTTTTTCGATGAACATTTCCATATATTTATGTCGTGAACCTCACTTAGACACCAAATGTTGAGTTTTAGTAGAAATTTTTATTTATGCTAGAAGAAATAGAAGATTGGATTTCGACATGTTGTGATAAAAATGTATTGGAACTAGCCCAAAAAGTGTACAGTGTGACTCTCCATTATTCATGAGGGTTATTGGGGATAGAAAAGTCACATGGAAAACAATATGGGACTATTTACCAAATCTAATAGCATGTAGGGGTGTGGTGGTACATCCCCCATGGTATAGAAAATCATGTTAACCCAGGTGAGCAATGCAGGTGGTCTAGTGCACACCAACCCTGAGTGCTAAGATTTTGGTGCAGGCCCATCCTATATATCTATTAAGGCACAACAACCCTTATTTGAAGGAAATGTACACACCACCTATTCGAAACTATTTAATTTTCTACCCCTACACGAGGAACCCACACCGTGTACCTACTACATGGAACATCACAGCGTAAAAACTTCTCCAAGGGTCCCCTATTAGCAAATAAATAGGACCCCATGGCTCCTCGTTTTCAATATTAGAAAAATAAAATGATTCCATGAAGCTCATTTCATGAATCCCATTATCCTAGGTCCACTAAAACCCCTCATGTAGCCCTATTTATCCTGATAAAAGAGGGAATGAAGGGGGATAGTTGGGTCAAAGTCCGTCTAGTGTCTGAAATACATAACACTTGTGTGAGTACCATATTTTAACCTAGTGAACAACCAAATTCATGATCCATCATCCCTAATAGGGGACCTATGTGAGAACAATATAGAGACACCTATAGAGACACGTGTTTCATATGATAAAGCCTCACCCAAGTGTTTTTTCCCAGGAGTTTGTTTCCCAAGGCATATCCAGCTCGTCTGGGCATATTCCCCATTCACGAAGAACATTCATTTCCACTCAGGACCTGTATGGAGAACCTTTACTCTAGAAAACATTACCTATAAAATCATCCTTTAATCCATCTTTCTAGACACCAATAGAAGGTCCCCTTCCCCATTGGATCCCTTATGTGTATGGGATCAAATTGAATCCTCCAATAAAACCTACAGAATAGAGAAACCAAGGATAGTGGCATCAAATCATTTCTCCCATTTGGTTATGGATTTCTTTTGTCAAATATGTCCTCCACCTTTCTGACATGATAGGTAAGTTCTCGAGGGTGCATGTGATTATTAGTTCCATCGGTTAGGAGGGCCTTGAACATTTAAGCGGTGTTAGGGAACTCATGGTCATGGATACTAGGGTTAAGACCATGTCCATCCCTATTTGTCCCTGACACATAGAGCCTCCAGTTCTAGTTAGGTAAGGTTAGTATCACTAATTTCATTCCATTTATGAGATAATTATATCATCTTATTTTACCTAAATGCCTGGTTTAGATCATCCCTATGGGAGTATGATTCTAACCCTTCATACGGGACCTCTACTACTACATTCCTTGATCCATAACAATGTTAGTGTGAAACAACAGGAGGGAAGGGGGATATGAAATCCCTTTCTTTTTCTACCCATCCATTCACCATATTCCTCAAGAGGTGAAGGATTATGTGGTTTTCTTGATCTTCCACTACCTAGTGTTTCTTACCCAGATACCAAATCATGTGATATTATAGGTTGTAATGATCAAGACATTCATACGGTCCCAAACCACATAGAAATCCCTCCTTAACTAATCCCTTTAATCAATGTGCATGGGGTTTCACTAATTATATTCTTAGACATCCTTGTTTATTGCTAGATAGATCATCATATTTGATAATACTATTTACCAAAATAAAAGATTCATAAGTAAAACTCAAATCCCATTCACTTTCCCATTGTAGTACATCACTTGTGCATTAATGATCAAATAATATTGTTTGGTTTATAAGGACTTAACACTTCCTCTTGTTCTATTAGACCAAGTATGACTTATGTGGTCTTAAAGGTGGTCGGTTATCAAGGAATCCATATGTTCTCCAACCATTGGGAATAATTCCAATTATAGGCTCCAACCAATAATTGTACTCCCCCATGGTTTTGTCCCCAACCATGTCACCATGAAATCACCAAATGTGAATTATTTTATGTGTAAACCCAAACTGGTCATAGGCCTCCTACTCATTATAATCTCTAGCCATATCACCTTACACATACAAAGGGAATCATTTTTAGGAATAATCCACAATAATATCATCTCAAAGGGATAAGCTCCCATGTGAGACAAACATGAGGGCTTCCATAGGAGTGAGTCCTCAAAAACCGAACTACATGGTATTTTATTCCAATTCAAATGGGATATGTAGGAAGCCTCCATCATGTCCAAAACCAACACCAAAAATTAATCATAATTCTATTCGAAATACATTCCTTGTAGATTTTTATCCAAACTGGGAGTTCATATCCCAGTCTCCCTATGCCACATAGACATAAACCCCACCCCAAATTTTAACTAGGAACCTTTCTCCTATAAATCCAGGCCACATGATGTTAAAATATATCGTTAGGTACTTATCACATTACTATAAAATGTATGATTTTCACCATTAAGTGGCACTAACCTATGTGGATTCTGAATCCTTTCACAAGGATACGTTGGAAGTAAGTTTATGGGTATGATATAGAATACAAAAAAACTCCTATATCTCCGGATAATGATACACTCTAGAGTTCCCAACTATGTCGATGAAAACTAGAATCATCCTAACAGTGAGTAAAGAATCATGAATCAGAACATTATAGGGTACCTTTGAGGGAGAACCTCAAATATATAAATACATATCCACTGATGAAGATACTCAGATACATATAGTTGATTCTAAATCCTATAAATGAAATAAGTGATTGTAAATTCAAGGGAGACCCACATCATACTTGGTAATAAATGAAGTGCACTGTGTTGCATTTGTTGTCAATGAGGCATGAAGTTGTCTTGGAATGAATGGAAGTCAAGGAATGTCACGATGTGAATGACAAAGGTTGTGATGGTGTTGGTGATGAATGGAGAATGGCCATGGTACTAAGATGCATGTCACTTATGAGATTCACTAAGTGACATAGGATGATGTGGTTGAAACATTGTCATACAATATCTGACGATTGTTGAGCTGTTCTTAAAGTTCCAAGAACTTGTATCAACTGGATACAATGTCACAACAATGTTTGAAGACCATGCATTGTCTTCACAATGCATGAGGAGATGAAGTGATCCATCCACAAGTTCAAAGTGGATGATGTGCATTAATGAAGTCCATGCACTATCACTTAGTGCATGTGAACATGAAGATGATCCAATTGATCTCTGATTAGATCAATAAAGAACATTGAAGAATTTAAGTGATTCAGGAGCTCAGTTGATGAAGAACCTTCAAGAATTTCCCTCATAAGTAATGAATATATGTTGAGGAGATTGGAAGAGTTCTTATGAGGAAGAAATGAATAAATGGGAGGAAGAATGAAGGGAACTTGGTTTGGCATTTGGCATTTACACATGGTTACTTTGTTTGTATACAAAGTACTTAAGTGTTTCCTCAAGGAAAAGATTAGACACCAAGGGCCAGCCTTGGGTTGAACCCTTAAGGCTGGCCCTTTGTGGCTAATCTTTTGTTTGAGGAAACACTTAAGTACTTTGTATACAAACAAAGTAACCATGTGTAAATGCCAAATGCCAAACCAAGTTCCCTTCTTTCTTCCTCCCATTTCTTCATTTCTTCCTCATAAGAACTCTTCCAATCTCCTCAACATATATTCATTACTTAGGAGGGAAATTCTTGAAGGTTCTTCATCAACCGAGCTCCTGAATCACTTAAATTCTTCAATGTTCTTTACTGATCTAATCAGAGATCAATTGGATCATCTTCATGTTCACATTCACTAAGTGATAGTGCATAGACTTCATTAATGCACATCATCCACTTTGAACTTGTGGATGGATCACTTCATCTCCTCATGCATTGTGAAGACAATGCATGGTCTTCAAACATTGTTGTGACATTGTATCCAGTTGATACAAGTTCTTGGAACTTTAAGAACAGCTCAACAATCGTCAGATATTGTATGAGAATGTTTCAACCACAACATCCTATGTCACTTAGTGAATCTCCTAAGTGACATGCATCTTAGTACCATGGCCATTCTCCATTCATCACCAACACCATCACAACCTTTGTCATTCACATCGTGACATTCCTTGACTTCCATTCATTCCAAGACAACTTCATGCCTCATTGACAACAAATGCAACACAGTGCACTTCAATCTCCCCCTTTGTATTTGTTGTCAATACACCACTTCAGCACATATGAATGGGTCAATATGTGTGCCAATATTTTCTCCCCCTTATTGGCAATAAAATGCAAAGGTGTGGTGTGGTTCACTTAAAAATATCTTCCTCCCCTTGAATAGCATCTTCTTGAAAATCACTAAGAGAGGGATGATGCCACATGTTCTTCTTTAGCAAAGAACCTTTAGTAAATCAACTCTAAGTCTACTTGGGCTAACCCGGTGTAGAAAACAAGAGTGATGTAACCAAGATACTCAATGCTGTCCACAATTCTCTACACATGTGAGATCATGCTTAGGGGTTGAATTTTTTCAGATATTCAATGAATTGCTGAATCCTGCACAACTTCACAAAACTCATTAGAAAGTTCAGGTGCAAAGATAAAGCTCCCCCTTCCAACCATTTGTCTTCAATCAATACTCCCCCTTAATTGTCATGATGAATACAATTAAGAAACAAGGGATGAAAGTATGATTGGAATACCTTCACTTTTCTCAAGATGGTATTAAATCTTAGAATCCTATCTTCTACAGATTGGCTCCCCCTCAAGGGGTGCACTCAATTCTTTCTAAACCATCCTCCAGCTGAGAATGATCATCATCTTCAATTCCCTGCAATGTCAGCACATGTAAATACAAGTGATTAGGGAATAAGATGGAACCTCCTTGGTTCATCAATGTGAACAACAAGGTTGAGAAGATTCTCTCAACCGAGATGTCCCATTTTCACCAGTCTTCACACTTTCACGTTTGATCTTCATTGATGTTTGTGCTGGTGTGGATCTCAACACATCTTCATGTGAAATATTCTTCTTCCCTTTTGCCATAGCAATTGCCAAAACTTCATCTTCACCTCTTTGTAGATCTTTGGAAAGTTGCAACTGATTTGGCCATATGACTAGTAAGTCACATGGAAGTGTGGCCTCAGTTCTGGATATTCCACATGGTTCTTTTGATGCTGTTAGGCTACCTTTCTTAGGCAACTTATTTTCAACCAATCCCTTCTGCTTCTTCTGGATTGATTGTCTGTTTGAGTGCAGTTGGCTTCTATTAAATTTCATGGCTTCTTTACAAAGATCCATGATATGTCCTTTCTTTCCACAGTAGAAGCATTTCTTCTTGGTGGTCCTTCTGGATGCATCACCCTTCTTGGATTTAGACTCCAAGGTCTTCTCTTCCTTTTTCATAATCTTCTTGGGAGCATCTTCAACTTTCTTCTTGCTTCCCAAGGATTCTTTCTGAGCCAGGTTCTGTGATCTTTTCTTCTTTTGAGCTCTGGATACAGTTGGAGATTGACATGTATCTATTTGACCACTTTTGCACACACCCCAGATGTTGTCAAGTAATCCAAATCTATTTGCAGTAAACAGATGTCTCTGGACCTGTGGATGTTGCTTCTTTTCCTCTGTCTTGCTCCCCCTGGGCATGGGATTCCTCTGTGCTTTGGAATTCAGTGGATTGTACCAACAATCCTTTGCACAATGCCCATACTTGTTACAACACCAACACTGACCCACAAATCTTGACCTCTTGAGTCCTTCTTGCTGTTGGAAATTTCTATTGAATTGCTGTGTTGTTTCAGGAGAGCTCTCTTTCTTCATCTTCTTCATCCATACTTGATCAGAGTTATTCTTCCATCCTGCACTTTTTGTGGAAACACATTTAGAGGCATGAGTACAAGATGGTATGGATGGTACCTTCTTTCTAGAAGATGTTTCCCTTTTATTAGAGGATGTCTTTCTTTTAGAATCATCCTGCTCAATGCATACATGAGTAGCAACATTTCTCCTTTCAGCTGACTGGGAGGCTTTGGCTTTGGGTGATTGCTGATTTTTCAATATCACCTCTAGTTCGAAGCATTTCATATTGAGGGAGTTCTTCTCATCCTCAATAGTTCTTAGCCTTCCTTCCCAATTTTCTTTCAGCTGTTCTAACTGGTCTTCATGCACCTTCTTCAATTATAGCAATGAGTTATCAAGCTCCTTCACCATTTTGACTTTGTCTTTGAGTTGAGCATCTCTGACATTCATTGACACTTTATGCCTCTTTTCCAGTGCATGGAAAAAATCTTTGACTAATATCATAAAGAATTCTTTCTCAGAAAGGCTTCTTTGCAATTCTTCAGCAGTGTCTTCATATATTTCATTGCAAAGAGAAACAATATCATCTTTTGCCTTCACCAGCTTTCTGAGAGTGTTGGTTATGCCAACCCTTTTTGCCAATTGGACTTCCAGAGAATTGGATTCATCTTCTAGCTGTAATTTTTCTTCTTGAAGATCAAGGAGTCCTGTAGCTGTACACATTGCCACTTCCTTGGGGACTGTCTTATGAAGATATTTGATTGCATTTAGAAGATCATTGTTCCTTCCATCTTCATCACAGCTAGAGAAGGCTTCATCAGAAGAATGATAAAAGGAATTGTCATCTGATGTGACTTTCACATTTCTTTCCATAGAAGGAGTTTCTCTGATTGCTACAACCTTCTTCTTCATCTTCTTTGCCTGTTTCTTCATTCTGTTTTTCAGAGTCTTGGCAGATATCTCCATTTGAGGCTGTTCTTTCATTTCCTCAAATCTGCACTCCATATAGACTCTCTTGGATCTTTTAGAGGTAACCTCCCTCTGATACCAATTGAAGTGCCCAGATCAGTGTGAATCACTGAGAGGGGGAGGGGGTGAATCAGTGATCCCTTAAAACTTTTTACTAATTGATTCTTAATCAATTAAACCTCTATGGCTTGTTAAGGCCTCGATCCACTCTTCTTATGTCTCTCAACCTTTCCCGGATAATGCAGTAATGAAAAGGCACATGACACAAGGATTTACAAGGTTCGGCACCAAAGGCCTACATCCTTGCCATGCTCTCCCAGCATGGATTATCCCATTATAACTTGTTAGAATTACAATGGTCGATACAGCTTCCCACCGTATCTCTCCTGAGTCCCACAGGAGGGTCTTTATACTGCGTCCCACAGTGTTACCAGAGTCCCACTGGCCTTCTCCAGAATCCCACTGAAGACTTCTTCTCCCTGAGTCCCACAGGGTCTTCTCTTGGCTCCTCGAGTCGCACGAGTAGCTCTTCTTCACTTTAAGCTTCTTCAAGTATCTTCAGCAGTCTGGGATAAAGACTGCTGGCCTTGCTCTGTACCTCTGATCACTTGAGTTGATCAGGTCTTCTCGTCTTTCTCAGGCTTTATCTCCTTCTTCTGAGGATGACCTGACTTCTCTCCAACTACTAAATACTCAAACAACTGATGTCTTTAACTTCAGTCTGGTCCAGTCTCAGTTCACATCAACTTCATGCACTGAGTGCATGGCAACTCTGCATCCTCATGCACTGACTGCATGGCCTTCTCAAATCTCTTCAAGATCTTCAAGTCTTGGACAACTCAAATGCACACAAGAAGATTTGACTTGTTTACGTGTGCACATGCATGCATGCAAACATGCACTCCCCTTCTTCTTCTCTAGGTGCAATAAACCCACAAAGGGTGTAGCACTTTTTAGCACACACCTTCTTCTTGAACTTCACACACTTTGTTCAATTTGTTTACACACTTAAAAGTGTGTTGTTCTTTAGTGTGGGTGTCCTCCTCTTATTCTTCTATGTGTGTTCACTCCACTTAGTGCACACACAAAGGTTCGGCCTCTTCTTCTTGTTTGCACACACACACTCAAGGTATGTTCTTCACTTTGCACACACTTGAATTGGCCTCCTCCTCTTCTTGCACACACACGGCCAAGATGTACTCTTCCACTTTGTACACACACTTTGTTTTTCTCTTTTAATCTTCAAGTGTGCACAACCAACCCGTAGGGTCTTCCTCACTTGGAACACACACAAGGTGTGGTCTCGGCCTTCTCTTCTTCTTCAAAGCGCGCTAGTGAAATGAGTGCAAGGGCCTCTTCTTCTTCAACACTACCGCGCAAGGTGCACTGGCCCGAGCGCGCAGGTGCTACTGTCGCGCAAGCACTCGGGTGTGCAAGGTGCAACACCCGCATGCACTTCCTCCTGCCACACAGGTACACGGGCAGTGAGGGTGCCAACCTCGAGCACGCAAGGAGATGCGGCTGGGGTTCTTCCTGTCGCGCAAAGGAGGCGCGCAGGGGACTCCCTTTCTTCTTTCGTGCAAGGAGTGCACAAAAGGAAGTCACGAAGCCAACAGGAGGCTTCGGGCTTCTGCCGCGCAAGTGGTACGCGCAGGGCTTCTACTTCGCGAGGCTAAGCGCTCTCACGGGACTTTGGATTTTCAACAAAGGATCAGCAAGCAACAATGAGGTCTCGGCCTCTCCTTTTATAGGCAGAGATGCCTCATATCTTCCGCGTGTGATTAAACATGATTCCCCTAAGATTTCGGGTTTTCAAGATTTTCTCCAAATCTTTATTTTCCTTTCCTGTTTCACCGCGGGTTCTCCCTTTTTATTTTCCTCCTCACATGCATGCGACTACAAACGCATGCACGGCCTTCGTTTAGGCACAAACCATGCACATCAATAATCCTCATGGCCTCAGCACTTCTTTTTCCTTCGGCCAATACTCGAAATTCTCCATCAAACGTGTGCATGCATATTTTATTGAATGAATGTGATCAGTAGAGCCAGACGATCTCCATGGAGGTCTCGGTTTTCTCGGAGGTGGACGGGAACTCAAAAACATTGCTCGGAGGCGCCTCTGGTTCATGGCGAGGTCGCGGGTGGCACGGGGTGTCCTCGGCTCAAGCTCGAGGAAGGAGATGCCTCAGAGCCGTCGGATTAGGCGATCGAATAACCTTGGATGGCCTGGATCAGATCGCGAATGGCGCGATTAGATGAGCGGCTCGGATCTGGCGCGCGATCAATCGTGCGGCCAGGATGCGCTCCCGAGAAATTTTTTCCGCGTCCCACATCGAAACCACGCGCGGGTTTCTTGCGCTTTATCAACCTAGCGCTCCCATCAGCTCGGCAATTGAACATCCTCCTCCACGGTGCCGCCCCGCACCGTGTTCTCCCTATGTAGGATTTTGAGCTCCCGGCTGTCTTTCTCGAAGCCGAAGGCACCATTGTGCTCGTCTCTCCGTAAGGAACATATACATGCAATAAAAAAAATATTGGTACACATATTGACCCATTCATATGTGCTGAAGTGGTGTATTGACAACAAATACAAAGGGGGAGATTGAAGTGCACTGTGTTGCATTTGTTGTCAATGAGGCATGAAGTTGTCTTGGAATGAATGGAAGTCAAGAAATGTCACGATGTGAATGACAAAGGTTGTGATGGTGTTGGTGATGAATGGAGAATGGCCATGGTACTAAGATGCATGTCACTTTGGAGATTCACTAAGTGACATAGGATGTTGTGGTTGAAACATTCTCATACAATATCTGACGATTGTTGAGCTGTTCTTAAAGTTCCAAGAACTTGTATCAACTGGATACAATGTCACAACAATGTTTGAAGACCATGCATTGTCTTCACAATGCATGAGGAGATGAAGTGATCCATCCACAAGTTCAAAGTGGATGATGTGCATTAATGAAGTCCATGCACTATCACTTAGTGCATGTGAACATGAAGATGATCCAATTGATCTCTGATTAGATCAATAAAGAACATTGAAGAATTTAAGTGATTCAGGAGCTCGGTTGATGAAGAACCTTCAAGAATTTCCCTCCTAAGTAATGAATATATGTCAAGGAGATTGGAAGAGTTCTTATGAGGAAGAAATGAAGAAATGGGAGGAAGAAAGAAGGGAACTTGGTTTGGCATTTGGCAATTACACATGGTTACTTTGTTTGTATACAAAGTACTTAAGTGTTTCCTCAAGCAAAATATTAGCCACCAAGGGCCAGCCTTAAGGGTTCAACCCAAGGCACATGTGGGACTAGGTCACCACGCCCAAGGGGATCCCATGGGGCCAGCCCGAGAGGCCGTGGCCGTGTGTAAGCCGGGGCCACGCCGGGGATCAGGTCCTGCGCAGCATAGGCGCCAGAGCGCGTGCCCGAAGGAGCATAGTGGGCGCCAGTGGCGCGCCCGCAGGGAGCATAGGGGGCGCAAGAGCGCGCCCGCAGAGAGAACCCGGTGCGGGGCGGCACCGGGAGGGGAGAAGTGCAACTGATGGGAAGCCGGCAGCGCGAGGGTGATAAACCGCGACAAAACCGCGCCCCGTTTCGATGTGGGACACGAAAAAATTCCCGGGAGCGCATCCTGGCTGCACGATTGATCGCGCGCCAGATCCGAGCTGCTCATCTAATCGCGCCATTCGCGATCTGATCCAGGCCGTCCAAGGTTATTCGATCTCCTGATACGACGACTCTGAGGCATCTCCTTCCTCGAGCTTGAGCCGAGGACACCCCGTGCCACCCGCGACCTCGCCATGAACCAGAGGCGCCTCCGAGCAATGTTTTTGAGTTCGCGACCACCTCCGAGAAAACCGAGACCTCCATGGAGATCGTCTGGCTCTACTGATCACATTCATGCAATAAAATATGCATGCACACGTTGGATGGAGAATTTCGAGTATTGGCTGAAGGCAAACGAAGTGACGAGGCCATGAGGATTATTGCTGTGCATGGTTTGTGCCTAAACGAAGGCCGTGCATGCGTTTTTAGTCGCATGCATGTGAGGAGGAAAATAAAAAGGGAGAACCCGCGGTGAAACAGGAAAGGAAAATAAAGATTTGGAGAAAATCTTGAAAACCCGAAATCTTCGGGGAATCAAGTTTAATCACACGCGGAAGATATGAGATATCTCTGCCTATAAAAGGAGAGGCCGAGACCTCATTGTTGCTTGCTGATCCTTTGTTGAAAATTCGAAGTCCCGTGAGAGCGCTTAGCCTCGCGAAGTAGAAGCCCTGCGCGTACCACTTGCGCGGCAGAATCCCGAAGCCTCCTGTTGGCTTCGTGAGTTCCTTTTGTGCACTCCTTGCACGAAAGAAGAAAGGGAGTCCCCTGCGCGCCTCCTTTGCATGAAAGGAAGAACCCCAGCCGCATCTCCTTGCGTGCTCGAGGTTGGCACCCTCACTGCCCGTGTACCTGTGTGGCAGGAGGAAGTGCATGCGGGTGTTGCACCTTGCACACCCGAGTGCTTGCGCGACAGTAGCACCTGCGCGCTCGGGCCAGTGCACCTTGCGCGGTAGTGTTGAAGAAGAAGTGGCCCTTGCACTCATTGCACTAGCGCGCTTTGAAGAAGAAGAGAAGGCCGAGACCACACCTTGTGTGTGTGCAAAGTGAGGAAGACCCTACGGGTTGGTTGTGCACACTTGAAGATTAAAAGAGAAAAACAAAGTGTGTGTACAAAGTGGAAGAGTACATCTTGGCCATGTGTGTGCAAGAAGAGGAGGAGGCCAATTCAAGTGTGTGCAAAGTGAAGAACATACCTTGAGTGTGTGTGTGCAAACAAGAAGAAGAGGCCGAACCTTTGTGTGTGCACTAAGTGGAGTGAACACACATAGAAGAATAAGAGGAGGACACCCACACTAAAGAACAACACACTTTTAAGTGTGTAAACAAATTGAACAAAGTGTGTGAAGTTCAAGAAGAAGGTTTGTGCTAAAAAGTGCTACACCCTTTGTGGGTTTATTGCACCTAGAGAAGAAGAAGGGGAGTGCATGTTTGCATGCATTCATGTGCACACGTAAACAAGTCAAATCTGCTTGTGTGCATTTGAGTTGTCCAAGACTTGAATATCTTGAAGAGATTTGAGAAGGCCATGCAGTCAGTGCATGAGGATGCAGAGTTGCCATGCTCTCAGTGCATGAAGTTGATGTGAACTGAGACTGGACCAGACTGAAGTTAAAGACATCAGTTGTCTGAGTATTCAGTAGTTGGAGAGAAGCCAGGTCATCCTCAGAAGAAGGAGATAAAGCCTGATCAAGACGAGAAGACATGATCAACTCAAGTGATCAGAGGTACAGAGCAAGGCCAGCAGTCTTTATCCCAGACTGCTGAAGATACTTGAAGAAGCTTAAAGTGAAGAAGAGCTACTCGTGCGACTCGAGGAGCCAAGAGAAAACCCTGTGGGACTCAGGGAGAAGAAGTCTTCAGTGGGATTCTGGAGCAGGCCAGTGGGACTCTGGTAACACTGTGGGACGCAGTATAAAGACCCTCCTGTGGGACTCAGGAGAGATACGGTGGGAAGCTGTATCGACCATTGTAATTCTAACAAGTTATAATGGGAGAATCCATGCTGGGAGAGCATGGCAAGGATGTAGGCCTTTGGTGCCGAACCTTGTAAATCCTTGTGTCCTGTGCCTTTTCATTACTGCATTATCCGGGAAAGGTTGAGAGACATAAGAAGAGTGGATCGATGCCTTAACAAGCCATAGAGGTTTAATTGATTAAGAATCAATTAGTAAAAAGTTTTAAAGGATCACTGATTCACCCCCTCCCCCTCTCAGTGATTCACACTGATCTGGGCTCTACAATAAATGAAGTATTTAAGAACATATCTTAAATCATTAAGAGTGTCCCAGAGTAGGAAAAATTCCTGCCAAAAGATTGTGATGAGCCAGACCTCCCATCCACTAGACCAATATGAGTTCTAATGTATTGTTGTACAAACACCTCAATGATTGTTTGATTTTGGATAGAATACCCCTCATGGATATGTAACTGGTGGGTGTTTATAGTACCATTAATAAAACACATTGTAAATTGATTGAACGCAACAATGATATGTGTTTGATGTAAAGATTGTACTACCAACACAATAAAATACCATCCCAGCCCTAAGTGGTATAATTGGGGTCAAAATAGCCATCTCTATATATAGTCATATTATAAACATATCATAGTAATTTTTTAATATAATATTATGTTTGAGTGGTTTTTAAATTGGAAATTGAATAAATGTACTTTCCAATGTGTAAAAAATGTGAGGATCAAATTTATTTATGGGGTATAAAATTGAATCATTTATTTTTAATGAATATATTAAAAAATAAAATTCTCATTAATTATATATGAAAAATGAATTTATTATATAAATTTATAATGATAGAAACTTATAATTTTTATATATCTTTATAACCACTATGGTTACCATTTTGAATATATGTTTTACGTCAATATATTTTTTCATGTATAATGAATTTATATCTATGATATTTATTTATTAAAATAATTTTATAAAATAAAATTTATGGAAATCATGATTATATTTAAATATATATATTTATTTCATACATAAATTACACTTATTGATAGGTTATTTTTTATATGTGTATTTTTATGGTAGTGTATTCATAAGGTTATAATTTTTTACAAATCATTATACATATTTTAGTACTTAAATAATTGTAAAATATGACCAATGTAAGGTTATAAATTTTAATGTTGTTTAATGTTTTATGTGAATTATATGATAAAATAAACTAATAAATAATATATTTAAATATAATGAATATTTATTTTTAATTTTACATAATAATTCAAATAATATTAATATTTTAAGTATCTTATTCTCTCTGTAGATTCAGATACTCATAAAATTACTATTTAAAAGACTATGTAATATGATTTAAAAAAAATAAATATTTTGATTTAATTATTGTATTCTTTTAAAAATAACATTTCTAAAATATTTACTATCTTATTATTAAAAAAATATATACTTAAATGTAGACATTGTTTTCATTATAAAAATAACATGGTCACTAGTATAGCTTTATAACAAAAATGTATAAAGATCATTACCCCAAACCACATTTCATAAGTATTTGTATAAAATTTAAATATTAATAATTTAGTTGATTATTTTTATATAATATATATTTCAAAATAAATATATAAATAATTAATTTTCAGTAATATAATAATCAAGGAAAAAAATACAAATATATTCACCGATAGAAAACGTATGAGTATTTTGGGACAGAATTGTTTTCCACATGTTATATGGTTTTACTATAAAATTAATTTTTCAATATTTAGAAATTGAATATGAGATAGTCGAATAATTTTTGGAAGGAAGAGTAAAATTTTCATACAGTGAATTTTTTTACTTTCCTCAAACGAAATCTTTAATAAAATTTTAAAAAATAAAGTTTATTAATATCGTATGTCTTGTCCCCACTATTAAAAAACATGCCTTATTATTTACGAAACAATTCATGAAATAAATCATATTTAAAGGGTAGAATTGTTAATTTTATATTATTATACTTAATTTATAAACCAATAAATTAATTCTAAAAATCTATTTTATAATTTAATGAAATAAAGAATAATATTTGATTCATTATATTGTAAAAATATATCCAAGATTCCTTCAAGTATTGGGATTGATAAAATAAATAAAATATTTATTTTTCAAAAACTTGTAAATTTCAAAAAAATCAATACTATTAATATTTGGATGTTTAAATTATAAAATAATCAAAATTTTATTCTAATATAATACACCCTTATAGCTATATAAGAACACATCCAATACACTTTTCCCCTAACATCCAAAACACCAAATTTATCCAAATATTGACTCAAATAACAATCTAAAATTCACTAGATTAATTTTTGAGAGTATTTTCAATTGAAATATACCTCACCTAATGGATTTATAGACAATGTTTAAAATAATAATCAAGGAGCGAGGTTGAGGGCTCGAAATTCCCTCTTTTCATTCTTATATGAAATTATGTTTTCATATAACTCATTTATAAATCCACATATTTTTATATTATGACCCCATTTAAATGATATTTAGTCCTTTCTTACCAATTTTGATGAGATATGTCTCATTCCATATAATATAAGTTTTTTCATAAGGTGTTAAAATGTTGAAATACATGTTTTAAAAAAAATTTATTTTCATATTATTTCTCACATATTCCCTTTAGAAACAAAGTAATATTCATGATTATAATAACATTTTTATTAAAATTATAATTTTATTAATTTATAAAAATTAAATATTTATTTTAGTTCCCACTCATTTCATATATAAAATGTATTAAAAATATACCTTATATTTGTTTCATTTTATTTTGTGGTATTATTTTTTTCGGTGACACATATATGTATTAACATGTCTTATGTAATGTTATTTGATTGGTATCCTTCCAAATATTTACAATATTATGGTTATGTTATATATCAATATTTATATCCTTCTCTTACACATTACCACTATATAATATTAATCCATTACATTATTTGAAATTATTTCTCATTATATTTTTTAAGAACCTGTATTCATATATTTTTTTAACTACATTTTATTTTTATAATTAAAAATCAATAAACTTTTTAAAGGAATCCTAAAAAATATTTCTTTTCTTCCCCAATTTTTATGAAAATTATATTCAATATTTCTATTCACATTTCACATATTTTATTAAAAATATCATTTTAAAAATAAATTATAAAAATTATATATTTTAATAATTATCATTTTTTAAATATCATTTCCATAAAAATTTTCCATTCTATAAAGAAAATGATTGCCACATTTATTTCCTTGTCCCGTAGAAACTATGCAATTATTTTCATAGTAAATATTAAATTTTAATCATTATCTAGAGTTTTTTGTTCTATTTTAATACTAATATATATTCCACAATTGACTATTTCATATATTTCATTTCCTTAGATTCACTCTTTTTATAAATTTATAGTTTATAAAAATAATCTATTAATTCATTATAAGAGTTTTAATGTATGTTTTGTGTGGTTTTAAAAAATATATATTAATTTATTTATCCATCACAACCTTTTCCATGAATTACCGTAAACTATGTATAGTGATATCCTATCTTCTAGATTTTTCCACTTAATAAAACATTATTCATAATACATACTAAAGGGTGTTCCTCAAGATATCTATATATTTAATTGGATGGAAAAATTGTTTAATTTACCAATATTCCCTATATTAAATGTGGTATGAAGTCATAGTACATTATTATATTTATTAAAATATATATACCTATATTGATACATTATTTAATTAAATACCGATTTCGTTTCCATAGTCAAATCATATTATGATTTTAATGGATTTATGAATTCTTTCAACATCATATGGAATAAAAAACCAAAAGATATAAATTTATATATATATATATATATATATTCATGGATATCAAATTCTGATCGTTGTTGGGGGAGAAAATATATATCCCTATAATAAATAGTTTAAATATGTGTATCTAATGAGAACATTCTATATAGGTATGTTGTCATTATATTTTTCAATCATTTCATGATGTCTTGTATGTTTGCCTTGTCCTAATATTATATTTTATTGGATTAGGGCCTTGAACATTGTTGATTATGTATTGGTGAAAATTATTAGACTTTTTATGACAACACAAATTATGTTTGTGTCACATTCTTATGTTTTATAATTGTACAATGTACAATTTATCTCGTATCTATTATACCATGTCTCTATTTTTCAACAAGATAACCTCTTAAAATTTCATAATATTATTATTTTTATAGTTCCATTTATCTCATGTTATCAAATCACAATAAATTTATGATTTCTTTATATTTCCATTATGCTTCATTGATATAGTTTTACCCAATATCGATAATTTAAACTCACTCATTTTTTATGTTTCCCTCGTCCCACAGATGATCATAGTTGATAACGAAAATAATATTAGATTATAATGGGTCTATTATGATGTATTTTAAAATATATTATTTGTCGATTATTTAACATGTACCTAGTTTTGAATGTAATTGAACATTTAATAATATAGGTTATTTTCATTTCTTATTATGTGTGAATTGTATGTATTTGTATCACAAAAATCATGAATTATATATCAGGTAAATTTATGTGAGGTGTTATGCTGGGTATTTTTGGATTAGTATGTTGTTATGGGAATAAAAATACATTAGTACTTCTTAAAGATAGATTCATCCCCCCTTAATATACAAATATGAGTTATTAGTTAAATTTTTTTTCATAGATTTACCAAGTAGTTTTCAAATATTTTAACATATCAATTTCACGTAGAGGTTTTACACATGTATGGGGTAGTGGAATTAGTGGGTTATTTATTTTATATTATAACATGTATTATTAATGTTATAAAATGAGGTATAGTTATCTCTATATTAATACATGGGACTGAATATTGGGGTTTCACATTTGATGATCTAGGTAGTCTATGATGATTTTTATCCTCTACCACAAAATATGGAATGGTTTTCAGATACTAGGTATGTACGATATCATAACACATATGTTTCAGTTGTATCCATTGAAAACATAAGTCTTCTGAGATTTATGTATATAGGATGTGTTTATTGGAACTCATCAATTCTCTAATTATCTGAATACATAAAGTATACATGGGAAAAAACTTTCCCTTTTTTAATTTTTCTTATTGTTCACATTCGGCCTATTTTCCTACAGTCCTACTATGTTTTTTCACACACATCTCAGTTTGGGTTTTTCCCACAAGAGTGGTGTTCTATGTAGATAATGTGAAATTTGGGGATGATCATAGAGGATACAGAGTCAACTGATTGGGTTCTTACCTGTCTATGGATGTGACTGTAAAATTTAGATCCCATGTTAGGATTTTTTTGGAGTATTATTCCCATTTTTTTAATATCTGTTTCTTGTAAGAGATATTGATCACTTTTATTTTCCATTACATCACCATATTTATCTTATTTAATTATTATATATAGATATATATAATATTAATTTTATATTATAGTTGTAATTTTTAATTGGTGAAAATAATTTCCCATTTTTTATACGGTGATATGTGGTACTATATAGTATGATAGGCTATGGAGACCCTATGTATGTTACATCTACTTGGTGATAGTTTCCATCACCAAAAATATTTGATTTTTTCCTTGTTTTGGACCATAGAATATACCTTCTAGACCATATCGATAATGGATGGGCTTATTTGAGTCATAGTGGTATTAGAGAATGTAAATTGTAAAAGGTTCTATGTTTAGAGATAGCTATCTAGTTTTTTTATTATAGTGAATCCCATGGCATTTATATTTAAGATATTTGAGTTTAGTTTCCAAAAAATTCACAAATTGTAGTGTTCAATGCATTACTATTCAATGACTATTATTATATACTAAACAACATGAATGGTTAGGGTAATATTTATAATTCAAAGCTATATTATTATATGAACCATATAGTGGAAAAGGTATTTTTTAGATGATGTGATATCCTAACATTATTAATGTCATTGAATTATAAGTATGTACACATTTTCATGGAAAAGTTTTCATTAGAAACAAAAACATTGGAGGATGATGAAATTATCTAAATTACTCATTATAGTGTACTTTTTCATAATTTATCTTTTCTATGTGAGCTTTAAGATATACTCCAGGAGAATATCTAATTATTAACCACAATACCTTGAAAGCGATCAAAATGGCTAGGAGTGTTTTGTGTAGGGATGGGTTTAGGTTCACCCTTGTTGATGTGTTATTAATAATTTAAATGTTCCTTGAGTTATTTTAAATATTTAGGTACCCTATTGATGAAATATTTAATGACATGTTTTAGTTTCCACACATATTTGATGGGGTTTCACCACTCTGTCGATTACAAGGTAACAGATCTGCCCTTTGTAAGAGTTGGTACTACACTAACAATAGTAGTGCAAGTCATTAATTAGTAGGTCACCAATCAAAAATAGTATATACTTACTAGATGAAAGTGGTGTGCAAATTCCATCAGTAGAAGTAGTTACTCCCATGATGGAAAGGGTATGAATCCTATATCAGTGGAGTAGGTACTCTATCACTGTTTGGGGGGTCCCGGCTAATGGGTTCATATACTCCTTCAATAGATACCCATCTCCACTGTGAGGCATGGATCCACTAATATATCTCCATAGTTAGAGAAAGAACACCCAACAAATAACGTTGTTTTATTACTATATGGTTAAGGTTATATTTGTAATGCGTTGAAAAAAATCACTCAGTGCATACTGAGTACACCGTGACCTTCGATACCTCCCCATATGCATCAGGGGTTGACTAGTGGTGGGGTTTCTAATGGATAAAAGTAGACATTATACCCTAGTAACAATATCCATAAAAATATTTCAACAATGTAAAAATACATATCCTAGAAGAGTATAACAAAAATAGAAATAACATCATCATTCTATGATAAATGGAATCTGGATTATAATTTATAATGTAAAAGACACCAAATTTAATAATTAATGAATGTTTGATGACAAAATAAAATAAAATAAACACAATTTAAATAGAAAAAGGTCTAAATAATTATTACCTCCATCCTCTAATCTCTCATGACAAGCTCCCTAACAGAGGTCTCTTTGACATTGTTGGGTCCTTAAACATGAAATATCAACATTCATCAAGATACTCATCCCGGTTCTGAGAATAAAACTAGTAAAAAATCACCATTGATTCCTTAACATATATAAAACAGGTATATACATGTCTATGTCATGATGGAAGGAAAATTAAAAAAACAAGTAAATCACATGTGGTGTCATTGTGACATAACTAAGACCACACGAGCCTTGGTCATACCAGTTTCAGTCTGCACTGAAACAGACATCCCATATGAACCTAATATCTGACCTGTCATATAGTATGACACATGTCTAGGATTAAGGGTCATATTAAATCAAGCCATAGTTTAGGTCACAGGATAGCCACACCCCTAGCTCATCATTAGGTTATCCTAAATTACAATCAATCCCTTGACTCAACAATGATGGGCCACATATTTTTCCAACCCATTTCCTACCCTATACTTACGATATAGGGTTTTCATTACAAAGTCACTATATAGGGTCAAACACTAAGGATATTGTAACCCTCATCTATCTCCAAGTCCCATCATCATCTTCATTACACGTTTTACTAGCACACGTTCCACCTTTAGAGGATAACCAAGGTGAAATTATCCACATATAACATTGATACTAGATAAAAAACATTGTACTCTATGCATCAATACCGAATATGTAATTTATATAATAGCACAATCATAGCACAAAACTCATAGATCTTATGACCCACACACATACACTAGATTTAAATCACATGTATACCATATAAAAAAATGGTTCTCACAACTAGGAATGCATGAATAGATGAATAAAAATGTAATTAAATTTACAAAAATTTCATATGTTTAGGGACTTCTTAACTCTGGTCCATCAATATCAACTATCTTGTTTTACCACATAATCACCCATATACGCCAAAAATCCCCCAAAAAATACCAATTCAACAAAACCATGATTCTAGAATCAATATTTAAAAAAAAATATAGTATGGTCTTATATGTATATTAACTAAGCCAATGATATCTGGAACTAATGATAGATCTTGATATTTTAGAAAAGTGATTGAAATTCATTATATCTATATTCTTATGAAATGATAAATTTATAATTTATTATTAGATCATAATACAATTCATTTGTGTAGCAATGAAATCCCATATCATTGATTTCTTCCAAGATGTGGATTAGAGATATCGATGATATGTGTATACCATAGGAGACATGAACTATTACATTCAGGTTTATTGGGATAAACCCTATAAATACAATGGAATTATATTTGGGATGGGGGCTAATAACCACCAGAGTCTCTAGGATCAAGTTATATTGGTGCTGGATGAAGAATAAAGGGTTATATGGATGTTTTTTTAAAATACCCATATTCAGATTAATTAATTTTTGGGCCATGGGTTGGTTATAAATTTTACAAAAATATATGCCAATCGTGTGTGTATCAATCCATATTAATGTCACTGATATTGTTTGGAGACATTTTTTGGAAAACAATGTGACTGCAATTATATTTTCCCAACTCTAGGTTATATGTTCTATGGGTTATTTTGTATGCTTTTCAATTACTATGGTCCAACTATGTGCAATTTATTTCCCCTCACTGATAATATTTACAGTTTCGTAGGGGTAACCATATTGTTTTACCATACCATTATCATCCTATGAACCCCTTAAATTTCCTAAAATAAGACTGGAAAACCATCAAGACATTATCCTAGAATTCACCCAAGAAAAACATAATTAAAAAACTCTTATATAAGGTCCTAATTGGAAGAGTAATTTAACTAAAAATTTATGGTCGTTATTATATATCATCTTAGTACATCTAATTCTCCTGATGTTTCATTATACTTCCTATAGAAACAAATTGTACCTTTGATACCATACCTTTTATTCAGACATGGAAGTCTCCTTTTGGATGTTACTATTCATCCATAGATCTTGAATAAGATATTGAATCTTCTCTTACAACACATTATCGCCCTGATCCAAATTCCCTACCAGTCACTCCATTAATGAAGAAAATGGTTCTAACTGATTATCCTCACTGTTATTAACATGTTTATGATTGGATTCATAATTATAAAACTTAGACACATTGAACATGTTATGTATTCCTTAATAATTTGGAGGAATATCCTAATTATTTTCTTATTTTTGGATATAATCAATGATTTCAAATGGTTCCACAAACCATGGATATAATTTCCCTTACATTTATATTCATTGTTGACCTAACTTAGGTGACACCCATAATAAAACCTAGTCTCCCATGAAGAACATAACGAGACATATCATTTCATTAGAATTTCATCATTTTCTACTCTTAGTGTTAACTAACCACTCTCGAATAAAATGGACCCGATTATATGTACCCCGAAAAATAATCCACTAAATAACACCTATATAACATACATCCTAGAAACATTATGGGTAATGTAATGATTATATTTAATGAGAAGCGAAACATGCCATCTGAATCGAAGATTGGTAACTATAATATTATTGGAAATCTGGAAATTTTTGATGATCATCCCACACTCTAGTGAAACTCGGTTTCATTTCAAAAATATATCCTCAAAAATCCAAATTTACGTATTTGAATACCCTTTAGTCTTTAGATGGTAAATCATACTCTGCATAAATAGATTCCCCATCACCTTTTGGAAGCCTATCTAAAACCATGATGTGAAATCATTATATTGATTAGATAAATTGTTTGTATAAACTCTATGTATCTGAATAACCTCTTGAAAAAATAGTTTTAAGATCTTATTTACACGATCATTATATCATATTGTCCTGAATTTTTCATCCTTTATTAGTTTATCAACCTCAACACACAATTCATATCAACCTCATAGGGTTATAGGAATCCTTGTAAAATTTTCATTATTAAATTAACCTTCTCCCATATAGGTATAGGAAGTCGTTAAATAATTATTATAGTTCATTAATGTTTTTATGTATCCCAATTATAGGTAATAAAATGAGTAAAAAAACACAAAATTTCACTATTCATACCCAACCAATAGAAATTTTACCTGATATCATGAAACATCTTCATCAATCTTGGTTTTACATCCCATTAAAACTAATTATATTCCATTATAATCCATTCAATAATGTAGGTAGGAACCAAAAATAATCCATAATCTAAATAATATTGCCTTTATTTGAAGTCCATCTTAGATACGAGTCACTCCCTATCAACCATTGTCAATCCATAAGAACTTATAATATAACTATTAGTTATCGTTCAGAAGATCCACCAAGGTGAACATGATAACTAATGTTTCTCATTTAATCACCACTTTATCCTCATGTTAACCTAAAAAAAATCAACCATATTTATCTTTAACCTATACTGATCCTCTAAATTCTTCTCTCTATGTTTTTTTATTTGTACTGACATTTTCTATAACAACATTACCAGTCCTAGAATAATAATCCATCTTAAATTCAAAGGCCTGTAGATACTCAATCGAATGAAACTATTATAGATTCATGTCTAGTTGATAGATACCATAATAAATTGTATTTTATGAAAATTAAAATCCTCTCCCAATATTTCATAGTACGTTAACTCTTTAAATAAATTCAATAACATGCGCTACACACAACACCGAGTTTGAGCACACCACGACATAACAAACTAGCCGTTAAAAAAAGGTTTCGAATATTATTAACTGAATTTTGAATTTTATATACTCCATATAAATTTATAATCAATATTATGTGTTTCTTAGACATAATATAAGAACAAATTCATTTTTTTTCAAATAAAAGACGCATTTTTAAAAAAATGAAATTTTAATAACTTTTAAGGGTGAAACTTTTTTAAAACCAATATTTGATGCTTTTATATATTAAATATAATGAAATTAAATTATTATTTATAAGAGATACTTATAAATTTAGTTTGGATAAATATTTGTTACTTTTCTGGTGACTTTAATATTTTAATGAATAGTGAAAAATACTAAATTTTAATTGAAAAAATCTTTTATACTAGAAAATATTTATAGTGTTAAATTATAAATTTGAGTGGGTATAAATTATAATTAGATTATATATTTATCATTTAATATAATATATATTATTTTTTGTAATTTCACATTTAAACATGACATAAAAAATGTCAATATTTTTATACTTATTATTTCATAAAAATGCCTTTTTAGTTTTGACAATGGGAATTAATTTTAAAATAATTCATTCAATTATGTGTTATGAATTTGGAAAAATGGATTCCATATATGGAATTAGGGGGTCCAAATTGTGTAAATATGTAGCTTGTATTTTTTGACATTATGAATATTCACTTCAGTAAATATTTTATTTACCATGGTTAAAGGGTTAATCTGATAAATAAGGGTAAACAAATATTTTCATAATAAAATTAAATTACCCTAACATATGTCCTATTCCTATTGGTTGATAAATGTATGACCATTTTCATCCTTGGGACTATTGTGGTACCACATGGAGCCACTTTATAGTGATAATAACTCTTTATATTAAATAATTTAATGTAAAGACAAAAATGACATAAACATATATCTTTTAGTAAAATATTTTTTACAAGGGGTTATATATGTTATCATTTCAGCTATAAATATTTATTTGAAATCTAAAACTATTTTATACATCATATTATTTTGTTTATAATTTTTAGACATTAAATAAATAAAATTATTTATGGTACAATAATGATGCAGTGTTTACCTCATTAATGAATGATTTAAATAAATGAGATTATAAAAATTAAAATAATATCAAAAACCTATCCAATTCTTATTGGATGATTTTATTTCTAACATGAGTCATATTATCTTTGAATTTAATGAGATTTGGTCTTTTAGAAACTGAATATAATTATATAATAAAATAATAGATTCCAACATTCATAAAGAGCCCATCCTCCCCTTTTAAAAATCCATCACCTCTAACCCATTTATAACAACTCTCAAGCCCCTTGGATCATCCACAATATTCCCAATTAAGATATTACATCCCTATATTACTCCTAGAAGTCTTACCATAGTAATAAGGCACATTAGGGAATCCTTTTGGTTCAAACCAAGGGGAGTTACCCGATTTAAATGTAACATCTCCTCTTATGTTTTTTTATTTTATTTTATTTCTCCTACCCCATTAACTATATTTATTCCATTAATTTATAGAAAAAACAGTATCCTACATATAATAGGTTTTTTTATGATAATTAGTTTATCTACACTTACACACTCATTCATCTAATGGGTATATAACATAATGTTTCTGTGGATGAAAAACTACAGCCTCCCGAACCGATGCTGGTTCAATCTTCTACTACCACCTCTTATTGTGGTCATTATGATGACACGTTAATTATATATGATATAATTGATATTTAAATTATCTATAATCTTATTTGATTATATTTTATATCATACCTTTATTCTTTTCATGTTATATATATATGATATTTTCATTTAAGGAAGTGTGGACTACCGCCCCCTCAAAGTGATATGACTCGTTCATTCCATACATGGAACATATAAAGGATGTTGTTAATGAACATATGTAACATATATAAAATATTATATTATAATGTAATAATAATATACCTATTTATCATTTTTTTCGTTCCTTTTAAAATAATAAAAATGAAATTTAAGTAGTATTTGTATGTACGTATGGATTACTGTCTCCAAGAACGTAATGAGATTCATTACCCATCATAACCATTAAAAAATAATTTTCATTTTATTATTAAAAAAATGTTTAGGAACATAATATCATTTTGGATATGAATCAAATAGATCATATCCATAACAAAGATGTCTTGCGTAACAAAAAATATAAAGGAAAAAAGATTTAGTTAACACCTGAAAAATGATACTACTAAAATATTATTAACAAAGAAATATTAGAAGATTATATATGATACCATATTTATTTATGTAGTTATTTTGTAATTTAATAAAAATTATTTAACAATTATACATGAGGTTAACATACACTCAACCAAAGAAAAGTACATGGTAAGGGTTAATTCCTAAATCTCTTTTTTATTCTAGATTTTTATGTGTAAGTATTTACTGGGACATATTTATTATCCATGTCCATGTTAGATAATGGAGTTATTAAGAAAATCATTTTTAAGGCAGTATTAAACTATAATATCATTTTAACGGTTTAAATATTTCTTCTTATAAATCATTTTAATTAATTTCTATATTTTCAAAATGAATTTTAAAGGATTTATTTATATGAACATGAATGTTTTAAAATGTTAATTCCTTCAAAAGTATCAAAGTGATATGGGGAAAATTGATTCAAAAATGTCTTTTAAATGTCTTCCTTTAAAAATTGTGTGACTTTTAATTTTTTTCATCAAAAATGGATATTTATCTCAAAGATTTTTACTAATCATTTTAAACTATGTCAACATCCATTGGGTGATTATTCTAGATTGAGGTTGATTTATTACAAATACAATCTTCAATATTTTATTGAATAATTAATGATATGATTGACTGTGAATGTGCTATTTTATACCATTCATGATTTATGGTCAAAGTGTTGACATTTCTTATGCTAGTTTTAATATGAATGTTTATGTTATGTTTCAACATATTTATATGAGGAATGCATTGGACTTATTAAATGACTGGTGGAGCCCACTATAGCTCCCCAATGGATTTTTAGGTCTCATTAGACAAACAAGTATCTTGGAAGAAGTCCTTGACAAAATATTTTTTTTATTCTTGGAACGAGGCCGTGACTATGGGGTTATGAGGTCCGATGTTATTCATTAAATCATTATAAAATTAGTAATTTATATTTCATGATATTATTTGACAAGTAGAATATACATGTGAAAAAGTAAATTGTATTATTTGAATTTTTATTTAAATATTATGCTAAAGATTATGTTTCAAAATCTTTTTTCAGTTTTATATATTTCGTTATGTTTTTATGATTATTTAAGAAAGATTTGGATATATTTTTATCCTTACTGAGTATCTGAGGTCACACCTTTCTATGTCTTATTTTTTCCAAGATGCGAAGAAGTATATTATGACTGACGTGCAATGATAGTATAAGGGCTATGAATGTGGTCGATGGAGAAAATGTTGTTGTGGTTTTTCATTATATAATGTAATGTAACGTTTCTGTATGTAATCTATTTTACATGACTGATAAACTGATCGGTCCATTGGAAGTTGATTCTTTGTAATCATGCCAATGTATTAAATTAATGCACCGACTCTAGGAAGCTGGGGATAGGGTGACATAGTTGGTATCAAAGGATGTTAATCAATAACAATGGAAACTAGATTTAGAGAAACTCTTTCAAGAGAAAATTACCCTATGATAGACTTTATGGATTAGTATTGAAGAATATCATATATTTTTGGTAATGTAGAGATTGTTTTTTATTTTCCATGAAATAAATCCATGTCTGGATACAAGAAAGTAGAGGCGACTTGGGAACATATGTTCCTAGGAGTGAAAAAAATGACAAAGTGTTTCAGGCTTGACCTGGGGTATCCTGGTACACAACAATGGGCCTTACTTCACCCTTGGTTATGACACTCCTGGGGGATATGCTTAAGATAATTCACATTTTCTTTACAAGCCATTATGAATGATTTAGGTGTAAATACATCTTCAAAGAATTTTTTTTATGATTATTGATTTTATGAATAATATTTTCAATTTAAGTTAGGTATTTTACATGTTTGTTATTATTCATTATGATTCATAAACTGACCTAGTGTATGTCATTGTTTTGAAATGGTGCCCAGTAGATGGAATGATAACTCCAGCAATACACATGATCTAGAGAGTAAGAAGGATCATATCATTCATGGTATTAATACAACATTTAGAAAGGAAAAAGTCTCCAAAATATTATCATCATATGAATAAATAGTATCATGTGTTAATAATATAATTAAATAATTCTATGAGTCCTAAGGCTTTTAACGGAATCTAGAGAAGAAAATAATGGTATGGGGAAAGATGGATAAAGGGAATGAGGGAAAGAAGGATTTTCCCAAATGTGATAACTGTGGAAAGAATCACCTTAGTAAACTCATGTTGGTAATGGGAGTTTGTTATAAGTGTGGAGAAAAAGGACACCATGTACGTGATTTCAAGGGTAATAAAAAGGTTTCAAATATACAATGATTCATCTGCATTGAATTGGGATACTATGCGAATCAATGTCCCATTAATCAGAGTATACCACAAATGATGTTGTTGGATAACAATCATGTTATGATATTACCATATATTAAGAGTAATGACTAGTGTTCTTATGTTTATATTAGTGAATTGTTCCATTTGAGTGTTGTATCAATGATGTGCTTGTTAAAATAATTATGGGTTAAATAAGGATTGTACTGCAGTACTATTTCATTAAGGATTTGAGATTGTGTGGTACCAAAAAAAGTGACTCAATAGAAAGTTAATATTTTTGGAAAATACACGATTGAAAAAAGATAAAATTTAGTATGGTCCTAATACTATGGTATTGATTTTGGTATAAGAGATGACTGATTTGGATAAATAATATTGGATATTATTGACTACCTTGGAACTAATTAATGGTTTTTTAATTCCATCGTTGTTGGTGATTACAAATTTTTTTGAATTTTGGAGTATATCCAGTATTCTCTGATTTACCAAAGTAATAAAGAAGTACATACGTATTCAAATAAATTTTTCTATAAATTTATTTTATTACCACATATTTAGAGAATACCAGATGAAGGTATTCATAGGTATATTATGTGACCTTCCTTATAAATTTTGGATTGTGACTTCAGACAAAAGTATTGTCAATATTTTTAAAGGTTGGAATAGATTAAGTTTGAAAATGCAT
The DNA here is from genome assembly GCA_963277665.1 of Viscum album. Taxonomy (NCBI): domain Eukaryota; kingdom Viridiplantae; phylum Streptophyta; class Magnoliopsida; order Santalales; family Viscaceae; genus Viscum; species Viscum album. The sequence goes on from OY728145.1 coordinate 399,798,396, forward strand.
AATTTTGTTAATGATAAAGCATTTCTTAATATTATTTTTGGATTTTCATAAAAAGGACAACCCTGTGGTCGGGAAACAACCCCTCGCATATGTAAAGGCCGCGAGACTTGATCTCACAACTAAAGGGTGACAAGTGTACATCACCTACCACTAGCCTATGTGATTATCTAGTTTGTATAATGTGGTTTTTTTAAATATTCTAACATATGAATTATATATTCATTATTTTTTGAACCCTATAAGATTTTGATAAATAGAATATTTTTTAATTCTGTTATCTTTTGTAGTGAATGATATGTTTGTGGTGGGAATTAGTTGAAGGATGAAACTCTACTTGTCCAGTATAATTTTTTCCTATTATTCTATGAATAAATTAATTCTTAAACATTAGGGAAGGTATCTTAAAACTAATTTTTTTATCTGAATATCTAATGATTTATGAACTGATAATATTTAAAATCATCATACATTGACGGATATAAAGACCATAATTTTACCCTTATTTGTTACTGATTACCTCAAACAATCCCTATAAATATTTTCATTTTTCATCCAATTATGGGTCTCTAATTTCCACCAATGTTCTCTTAATCGAGATCATAATTTGGCGGTGACTTTTTCATTTCTCTTTCACTCTTATTAAGAATAGATCTCATTTACCTAATTTTTAATGCAGGTTTTACACAAAGGTATTTTTCTATTTTTAATATTTTATTTTCCATGAAAAATATCCAATTGAAAGGATTCAATTAATTAATTGAGTATAGAATGAAATACCCCATGATTTCATAGTACGTTATCTCTTAAAAAGATTCAATAACTTTCTCTGCACGCAACATCGAGTTTGATCGCACCAAAACTTACCAAACTAGCCATTCAAAAAGATGTTATGAATAGTATTAACTGAATTTTGAATTTTATATAATCCATATAATTTTAGAATCCATATTATTTGTTTCTTAGCATAATATAATAACAAATTCATTTTGTTATATAAAAGAATTATTTTTAAAAAATATGCATTTTTACCACCATTTAATGGATAACATTTTTCAAAACCAATATTTAACACTTTTATATATTCAATATAATGAAATTAAATTACGATATATAAGTGGGGAATAAATATTTAGTTTGTAAAATTTTTTTTACTTTTCTAAAAACTTTCGTATTTTGATGAATAGTAAAAAATACTAAATTTTAATTGAAAACAACAATTTTAATTGAAATAATTTATAGTCTTAAATTATAAATTTGAGTGGTTTTAAATTATCCCTAGATGATATTTTTATAATTTAATATAATTTGTTTCATTGGATGTAATTTAACATTTAAACTAGACATAAACAATTGTCAATCTTTTGATAGTTATTATTTCATAAAAACACGCTTTTTGTTTTGACAACAAGAATTAATTTTTTATTTATTTCTACCACTTCTATGTTTTGAATTTGGAAAAATGGATTCCATATTTGGAATCAGGAGGTCTAAATTGTTTAAACATGTATCATTTTTTAGACATTACAGATATTTTACTTTAGTAAATATTTTATTTACCATGGTTAAAGGGTAAATCTACTAAATAAGGGTAAACAAATATTATTATAATAAAATAAAATTATCCTAACATGTTTCATATTACTATTTGTGGATACCTATCTGACCATGGGCATGCATAGGACGATTTTGGAACTATATATACCCACATGAGAGTGATAATGACACTTTATATTAAATAGTTTAATGCAATGGCAAGAATGACCTAAACATATAACATTTAGTTAAAAATTTTACAAGGGGTTATATAAGATATATTTTAGACTATAAATATTTATTTTAAATGTAAAACTATTTCCAACATCATTATTTTTTTTTAAAAAAATGTATACATTAAATAAAAAAAAATTTATGATACAATAATGATGTACTGTTACCCCATTAATTAATGATTCAAATTAATGAGATTATAAAAATTTTAAAAAATAAAAAACATATCCAATTCTTATTGGATGATTTTATTTTGAACATTAGTCATATTAGCTTTCTATTTAATGAGTTTTGGACATTTAGAAACCGAAAATAATTATATAATAAAATAATAGTTTCAAATATTTCTAAATATCCTCTCTGCACATTATAAAAAACCCTCACCTATAACCCATTTCTCAGACCCCTCATGCCACTTGGATCATCCATACTCTACCCAATTAATCTCCCTGCATCTCTCTCTTCCTCTAATAAGCATTACCTTAGGCATAAGGCTCTTCAAGGAAGCCTTTTGGTTCAAACCAAAGGGAGTTGCTGGATTTAAAGGTAACATCTCCTCTTATGCTTGTTTCTTTTTTTTTACTTCCTCAACCCCATAAACTCTATTTATTCATTTCTTTTCTAAAAAAACAGTATCCACAATATACTAGGTTGTTGTTATGAGAAATATTTTAACAACATTTACAAACACCTTCATCAAATGATTATAGAACATAATGTTTCTATGGACAGAAAACTACTGCCTCCCGAAAGGATGAATGTTCAATCTTCTACTAAAACCTCTTATGGTTTCCATTATGATGGAACTATAATTATATATGATATATATGATATTTATTTTAGATTTAAGTTTCATTAATTAACTTTTATAGAAAAAAACTATTCTTTTCATGGTGTATATACATGATACTTTCATTTGAGGAAATGTGGACTACCGCCCCATCAAAATGATATGACTAATTCATTCCAGACATTGAACATATAAAGGATGGTGTTAATGAACATACATAACATATATAAAATATTATGTTATACTAGAATAATAATATACCTATGTATCATTTGGTTTTATTTATTTTTAAAATAAATAGGTGAAATAGAAGTAGCGTGCGTGCGTACGTACAGATTACCGTCCCCACGAACACGATGAGATTCATTACCCTTCATAAACATTCAAGAATAATTTTCAATTTATTATTAAAAAAATTATTTAGTTCTTAATATAATTCTATATATGAATCAAACACATCCTATCTATAAAAAACATATCTTACTTTACAAAACAAATAAAGTAAAACAGATCTGTTAACATTCGAAACAATGATACTACTAAAATATTATAAACAAAGAAACATTAGAAGATCATATATGATATCATATTTATGTATATGGTTCATGTATAATTTAATAACAATTATTTAAGTATTATACATGTGGTTAATGTACCCTCAACCAACGAAAAGTACATGGTAAGGGTTAATTCCTCAATCTCAATATTATTTCGAGATTGTTTATGTGTAAGTATTTATTAGAACATGTTAATTTTCCATGTCGATGTTATATAAAAGAGTTTCAAAAAGGATTATTTTTAAGGTAATCTTAAACTAAAATATCATTTTAATGGTTTAAATATTTATTCATCTAAATCATTCTAATTAATTTCATGTTTTCAAAATTATTTTAAAGGGTTTATTTATATGGACAATAATGTTTTAAAATGATTATTATTTCAAAAGTTTCAAAGTGGTATGGGAAACTTTAATGCAAAAATGTCTTTTAAATTTCTTCAATTATAAATTGGGAAACTTTTAAATGGTTTCTTAAAAAATGGATATTTCTTTCAATGAGTTTTACTAATCATTTTGAACTATGTAAACATCCTTTTGGATATTATTCTGGATTGTGGGTCATTTATTATAAATAAAATCTAAATATTTTATTGAATGAGTTATGATATGATTGACTATGAATGTGCTATTTTTATACTATTTATTATTTATGGTTAAATTAATGAAATATCATATGCTAGTTTTAATATGAATTTTTATGTTATGTTTCAACATATTTATATGAGGAATGCAGTGGACTTAGTAAGTGACGGGTGGAGCTCGCTATATCTCCTCAATGCATTGGTAGTTCTCATGAGGAAAACTAGTATCTTGGCACACGTCGTTGAAAATATCTTATTTTTAGTCTTGTCTTGAGGCCCTAACTATGTGGTTATGATGTTGGTCATTATGCATTCCATCATTTTGAAATTAGCTATTGATATTACATGTGATTATTCGACTAGTAAAATATCCATGTGAATTAGTAAATGGTATTATTTGATTTATTTTTTCCATATTATGTTGATGGTTAAGTTTAAAAGTATTTTGATTTAGTTTTATACATTTCCATAAGTGTTAATTCTTATTTATGAAAGATTTTTACTATATTGTTATCCATAATGAGCATCTGAGCTCACTCCTTTCTATGTTTTATTTTTACCAGGATAAAAATAAGTATATTATGACTAACCTTTAGAGATAGTCTATAGGATATGAATGTGGTAAATGGATACAAATTTCTTGTTGTTTTCATTTTATTTTTTAATGTAACATTCATGTGTGTAATCTATTTTCCAATTATACTACAATGATTAGTCCTTCGGGACTTGATTCCTTGTAAGTATGGAAATGTATTAAAATAATGCACCAACTCTGGGTAACTGGGGTTAGGGTGTTACATACCACTGTTATTGATAAAAATAATATCTAAATTTACATTCCTTGATAACATGAAAGAGGATCATGTAGACATAGTCTCAGGTGTATTAGTATAGGGCTCCCTTGGCCTTCTATTCAATGGAGAAGGAGTGAGGGTCTCACTACCATCCACCTTTAATTTTCTTAATAAGAGTTCATCCATAAAATATGAATGGACACCACTTTTTTCCCTCAAGGGAGTGAAATCCATCCCCTTTAAATCATAAATTTTTTCCAACATTTCAAATGTTTTAGAAGACAACAAAAATCTTCTGATGGTAATCAACAAGAATAATTTATTTAGTGTTATTGAGTCCATCAATATCTATTTAATCATGGTTCATTTGAGCCTACTACATGACATCACCTCCCATATCAGAAGTAGATTTACCATCCTGAAAAAATGTAACCGGCGGGTATCGAATCCCATCTCAGCAGTGATATAATACAGCCAAAACATCAATCCATAGTAAAAATATGTAGTCTTATGGTCATTTATAAATATGTTTTAATGCTAATTTTCTAACACAATATACCCATAAGATACTCTACAATATCACTATATAAAAAAATCACCAAAAATAACACCTATGGATTCTGAATATACTCTATATCTAATCCCAACCAATAGTATGATTGAAAAATAATCTGAAATCAATTCCTTGCTTAGTTCTTGCGTAGACACTTTAACCTTATATAAAAACTACAACCGCACACCCTTCATATTTATCCAAAGTATATAAAATTTTAATTGAGATATGTCTTAAGGGAATTATATGTAGTACATGGTCATACCAAGAGAAACTTTTGATCTTAAACACACTCCATGGGTGTTCCCATAAAATCATCACCATTACCTTCTCTTGAAAAACTATGATCCATGACTCAGAAATAAAATTCTCCATGAAAACCTAAACATGGGACCATAAGTGACACATATAAACATTGAAAATATTATTCATACACAAAGTGTACAGAACACAATTTCAATGAGTCCCTCATGAATCTACATGATCTGTCATTATTATAAGATATTATCTATGAATACATAGTTATGATATGGATATATGATCTTATTCATGAGATTCATGAATCAAACTATAGAATTAATCATCAAAACTAGAATCAAATGATACTCATATCATCAATATGTGCCTCAAAATGTATCTAACACATATCCTCCTATCTGACCCAAAGCTATAAGATTCGTGATCACAATTCAATCTTTGAAAACCACTGGGCTCAGCACAACTGATGGAATATTATCTATCCTTGGAAATAATTACATAATCTTAAAAATATATTAATTTTTCATTCTATATTATATTCACAATTGAAGACATTCATCCATATTTCTGTTAAACGAAATCTAACCACCACAAATTAAAGTGATCAGTCTAATAAAAACCATTGAATCCACATCAAAAAATTTAAATTGATTTCATTCAAATGTACTTATGTCATACAATATGAAAGGATCAATATATGATACATTACTTGCCTCATTTTTACCTCATTATATTACTCTAATGAGATACATCCCTTAGAAGGTATCGCACAAATATCATGTTAACAGTACACCACTATAGGAAAAGATGAGGTAGAAACTTCATGATCTTCCACAACAACCATACTCACCACCTATAATGCAATGGATCGAATATGGCCACGGTCTAGTCCAACAATTCACTCTCTGGAATCTTATTCACAGGTCAACATAGTTGATTTTCCCTTAGGAGAGGTAATATTTACTCATATATTGTAATAATATATACGATATTGTAAATTAGTCGACTAGTCCATATTGAAAATAAAATCAAATATATTCATCTCTATATTCATAAAATCCAATAAATCGGCATATCAAGAACTTATAAAGTGACTATTTGGAAATATTTGGGGGGGGGGGGTCTACACTCTTCTTGAATGGTGTATCAAAATAATGTAATTTAGACTAGGGCATAACTTGAATGTTGAAATTAGTAATGACTTGAACATATATAATAAAATGGGAATATCATCTCTCAAACAATGTAATAGAAATTTAATAGGTAGGATGAATTATAACTCTAACTGTATAAGACCAATCTATAACTTCATCTAGAACCTGGTCTATTATAGACACTCTTCTAGTGTTGGTCCAATGAACCAATACATGATATTCCTAGTATGATTAAGTCACTCACTCTTATAAATATAGAAATTATAATAAGATCTCTCATTGATTCCAGGTATTGAAGCAGAGATATTTTTAAAATTTTATGAAAACATGACCATAGAGTCTTTAAACAAAAAATTATGATTATATCCCATCCTTATACATTGTTGACATTTCCTCATAGTTAGAGGGAAAAACCTATGAAATTTTCCCTCTATCCACAATTGAATCACAAGGTGATGCCTCCACCCCTATAGAGTGTTACAGGAATCAAAATCTACTACCATTACCTCTAAATTAACTACTATAAATTCATATCCTTCTATAAACCCTTTGGTGACCAAAAAATAAGAAATTAAAATAAAAAATATATGAAAAAGAAGTAAATATTTTTCTAAAAAACTATTTTTATGAAACAAAATTCTCTAAATAAATTAAAAACCCACAATAAATGAATAAAATTAATGAAATTTGTATAATATATATTCAATAAAAATATATAATTCGAATTTTTTATATAAATTAGATAAGAATAAATTAAATTTTACACTTGAAAACTATATTTATCTAAAAGGAAAAATTTTCAAATTTTTCCCAGTTATTTTAATACTATTTTCTTAAAATATTATAAAATTTATTTTAAAAAATAATTTTAGGTCATAAATAATAATCTCAAATTTTTATTTGGTGTAATTTATGATAATTTTATGAGAAGATAATTTTTTTGATGAGTAGTGAAAAAATATCAGTTTTTATTAAGACATGAAATTTATATTTAATATTTTAAAAAGATATGTTTTTAATGAAATATTTAATAAAATTATTTCAATTATACATATATTAATAAAATATAGGTCTTTCCATTAATTTTCAAATATAATTTTTATATTAAAACTTTTTAAACATCGGAATACTTTCTGTTTGATATCCATATTTCTCATCACGAGTGCTAGATTCATTTTAAATTAAAATTTTCAAATTCTAAGAATGAAATTTAAAAAATGTCATTCCATATTTTTAATAAGATTTATTTATATTATCAAATAATTTAATCTCAATTTTTTCCTTAATGAATAGTAAAAATAGTACAAAAATGTTTTTATTGTTAAGGGAAAAATGTGTTTACAATTGTTAAAATAAAATTATATGTTTAATAAAAACCAAAAACATTTACAAAACCCATTTTATGGATATAATTTGACCCTATAACTTCTAGGATCTATAATACCCCATTTTAAGGCCTTCTAGATGGTGGAAAACATTTGTATATCTTTTTCATTTCAAGAATTATAAGTGTGATAATCACATAACTTATAAAAGATACCCCCCTATAAACTCCATTTATCAGTTACAAAACCATTTTGTTTGGAACATAACTACACAAATAACTTCCCTACATAACTCCTATAATCCTAGATTTACTATTTTGTTTGTAAAATAAACTGAATAATCCATTTTTTGCAAACAAAAAAATTTGTTCCAATAAGAGGTAAATTCCTTAATCAATCATTTTATTTTATTTATTCCTACACCTAAATAAATTATTATGATAACATGATTATATAATAAACTCAGTATATTAAATATAATTAAATGTTTTTGTTTTAGTGTAATAATATAAATACTTCTCCACTTCCATCAAATGATTTATGTAATCATGATTCATGTATACGACAGACAAAATTATCAAGAGATAATGTTATTTGTTTTATTCCTCCTCCTCCCCTGAATTGGTATAATTATAGATTTATTTTTTATATATGATATTTATGATATTATTATTCTGATGGACTCATTATATCACATTGGAATTAATACATTCAATTATGTGGGAATGTAATAATGCCTTTCATGTGTTTTGAGGACTACTGCCTCACGATGTAATGTGATCCATTCATGATTTAAATGGAAGTTAATAAGAATGGGTTTAAAGAAAATATATTATTAATATCAACTAAAAATTATTTTATAATAGTAATAAATTATGTACCTTTATTTCTCTCTTTCTGTTAGGAAAATGGAAACAACATTCCGGAATAATAAAGACATACCATCTCCATGAATGGTGTACTTCTTTTTCTACCTCAGACTTTTAATCGATCACTTTGAATAAATGTGTAATTAATAAATAATATAATTATATCATGTTTAAAATTATTGATATAATATAACCATGATCAATGTTTTAGGAAAAAAATAAAAAATAACCCCATACATGAACAACAAAGTGGTTATTGCCTGAAATGGGACATTAACAAGGAATTTTTAATAAATGGGTAAAAAAATTCATAATTAAATTATATATGGTATGATATATATATGTATGGTTAGTTAACAGATTTATAATATATTTAGATTTATTATATAGTAGTTTTGAATGTGGCTTATGGATTTTGAAACTTATGGTAATCGTTTGTTGTCTCTCTTTTATTTTTGGGGGACATATATTAATTCACCACATATTTATTTTATGTGGTGTATGTACTAAAACATTGACATGTAATATCATCAATATATGTATATTAGTGAAATTTAATCTTTCATTTTGTTTCATTCTTTAATGATGCTTTGTAATCAAAATTTTACTAAAGTGGTTAGGGATTGTTTTCTCACCTTCATATCCCTAAGATACATTCCATATTCACCACTTGTTTTTATATGTTTTTTATATAATATACATGAAAGTATTTTATATTTATTCTAATGAATATTTTAGGGAATTATATATCCATTTTATTATCTTTCCAAATCTGGTTTCACTATTCCTTATAATCCCATGCAATAAGGGATTTTGGTCTCAATTTACCTTCTATGAGACATATGTCAAGTTTTTCACCTATATAGTATTACGAGGAGTATATACAAAACCCTTTAACATGTAATATCATTAATTTATTCATTCTCATGATATTTATTCTTCCATATAATGTTATTATTTCATATGGATTGTGATTTCATGTTACCAAAGTTCTAAGAGTTTTATGTTGCTATCTCATCATTTATCGAGATTGTTTAACATTATGTTTTTGATTATAAATTTTATGATACATATCCAATGAAACTACATATTTTTCCTATCCATTGGTTATTTCATGAAAATTATATTTTCCATTAATTTACATCTATTTATTTATGGATGAAATCTAAATAATATTTTAAATGAAATCGTTGTTATTTCTCTATTTATTCAAAAAAACTTTTTATTCAAAAAAACATGTTTCCTAAAAATGTTTTCAAATATGATTTAACCATTATGAAAATGACTTATTAAATAAATTTATATCTCATTTAATTTTTTTTTAAAAAAATAAATGTATTCTTCATTTATTTTTTCTAAAAATGAATGTTTTACTTGTAATAAAAATTTGAAAGGAATAATTGTTTTAACAAGTACAGTATGAATCTAATTTCCCAACATCATGACCATTATTTTATTTAGAACTTACTTTATTAGTTTTCAATCTTGTTTTCAAAAAATGATTTTCATAATATTTTATGTTTTAAAAAGTTGTTTTTAAAATTGGAAATCATATTTTCCTCAAGAAAATGTATAAATGTTTTTTGAATATTCCTTTAAAAGTATTCAAGGTTATTTTAGAAGAAGGTAATTTCCATTTTTTATTAGCATATTGTTTTAAAAAATTATTTTAACAGAATTTTTTTTCCTTGTGAAATGCTTAAAATAATATTTAAAAGGATTCATCATATGTTATCAATGATATTTTCAATTTAAATGATTTTGAAAATATTTTATGATTTTTTAGTTTTCAAAAGTTATTTTCAAATAAACATTATATTCTGGATGAATGTTTTAAATGATTGTTCTGAATTATCTTCCATCTATGATGATATCCATTTATGCTACTTTCTATTTTTCTGTGATTATGATCCAAGGTTACCAATGTTATTATATCTCTAGATGGTTTATATTAATGATGAATATAATTTTACAAAACATGTTTCTCTTAGGATCATTATAACATGATTTTTTTATAAAATACATATTCTCAAATTCTAGTATATTATAATATAATTAAATTATTATGAATCCTATCGATTTTCCATAGGTTATAATATGATGAAATTTTTATGAAACCCAGATCAGTTTACGGGTTTTGATATAATGAATGTTTTATGATCTTGTGGAACACATACGTATCATTTTCATTATGTGACGCGTGGGACATATATCTCCCCCAAATTTATTTCTAAAATATTTATATTTCATAAAATATACAAGATTTTAATGGGTAGTGAAATCATTTCAATAATTAATATTTTCTCGTTATGATAGCCATTGGAGTGAACCTTAACTACTATGATAATATGGGTAGTAAAACCATTCCACTCTGATAGCCTTGGTAGTGATCCATCTCTAATATGGAAATGATATTTTATTCTTATTTATATACCATAAATCTATGTATTATTCTAATTTTAGGTTTTCATGGGTGATGTTTATTATTTCATTAATATTCATGTCTTATAAAATGCCTATATTTCTTCAACGAATCTAGATTATGATCTTTGATATATAGGGTATGGTTTTGAAATGGTATGATCATGTTCTCTTACCCATTTTCTCATGTTTTTCTATTTTCTCTCACATGTTTACTCTTTTATAGAATATAAGATAACCAGTTCTTATGTTAATTTGCCAAAAGTTATGAATAATGGTTTTATATAGGGTATGTCTAAGAAGAGTATATGTGGGAAGACTTTTATGGGAAATGTTTAAGATCATTCATGAAATAAAATTATTTTGTTTATAGAATCTAAAGGACTAAACCATTACGATCGTCTAGTATATTTATGTGTAATGTAATGAATCTTCATCTAAAATATGTAATATCTATATATAAAAATCTTGGGTCTCTATTTTTTGTATCAGATATTGTGTTTAGTTATCCTATGTAATCTCATTTGAGAAAGAAATTTGAGATCCAAAGGGGATATTTTTAAGGATATGGCTATGTTTTTGTCGAAATATAAATATACATATGAGTTAAATTGTTGGAAAATGTTCTAGAATTTTGTAAAAGGATAGATAATTTGGTTTTGAAACAATTACATCCATGTTTGGATTCAACAAGTGGATGTGGCATAGGTATATAAGTACATAGTGGTAATAAATACGAAAGAGCACGTTAATGTTGACTCAATCGACACCTAGTGCAAGACAATGAACCTTGGTTCACAACTGGTTTGACACATGATTTGGAAATTCACAAACTCTTTACAAACCATCCTGAAGGATTTCAATAGATGATAAACATTAATAGCCTAGAATAAACCAATGATGTGGTATATTATTAATAATACTTCCTGATTTAGACATCATAAATGTATTTTTATTTATTATGTTGGTAACAAATGTGATTATTATTTCCCACATTATTTTTTTTGGTTTTAGTCAATGGTGGGAACAAGATGGAACTAGATCCATGATGAATGTCATAGGAAATTCATTAATACGAATCCAAATGGGATGAAAAATAGAGTGAATGATATTGTGAATATATATAATCAGTTATAAAAATATTTGATTCTAAACATTCACATTAACAAACTCCAGGACTCACTGAAAAATTTAAGTGTAATGTTTGTTTAGAGTTTTGGTGGTGGAGACCATGGAGGAATGAAGTTTATATTTCCTATATGTTTAGAATGTGGGAAGAATCACTGATGTTATAATCTTACAGAAATGGGTATATTTTTTGAGTATGTAAATTATTTAAATAAATCAGTAAATTAAATATTAAAAATATAAATTTTAGTTAACAAAATAGAGGGTAATATTGGTCTACCTATGGTTTTATCAATCGATGAATGTTTTAACTGTGAAAATTTTTGGCATTATGAATATCGATGTCATATGGGGAAACATTGTGACTAGAATCAGCAAGGTAGTATTAATTATGGTCATACTACGAATGATGAGGAGACTATAAATTTAAAATAGAAGGTTTATGTTGTTTGAACATTATTTAATATGTTATACATGAGAAGCATGATTAAATTGAGGTTGATAAATGTTAATACTTGACACAAATTTCATATTTTATGAAGAGTTGTTAAAGAGTAAGATGATGAATCCTAAATAATGGTTTGAGAAGAAACATGGATTATTTAAATGTTTATGTGTTGGAATTGATGAATTATGTTATATTATGTTGGGACCATGTTGGATGGATATGTAAGTTAGAAAATTTTGATGTTACAAAGTGTCGTCTTTTGTTGTCAAAGAAGTTAAATCACTTCACTTTGTAAAGGACTTGTAAACCAGACGATGCTTTATTGATATGTATTTCATAAATATCATAAGTTAAGAGAACTTGTGATGCAATCCTTATGAAGGAAAGGGGGAGAAATGAAGATGCAAGTCATATACAGTTTTGATTGGAAGGAATGATGTTGCTGGATGATAAAAAAGTTTTAGTACTTCCCATTGTAACTCTGACGATGCTAAAGCTGGTCTATAAAAGGATATATAACACGATAGTAGAGTTCATGATGAAAGCTGAAGAATTGTTATGGGAATCAGTGAAGAGATAAATGACAAAGGAACAGACCATATGTAGGTGGTATTAAAGAACAGTTTAAGGTGGCGCACATGTGGCGGCGTGCAAGTGGCGGCACACAACTATTGGTACGCAAGTGGCGGCGCGCAAGTGGTAGCCTGCAAGTGGTGGTGTGGAAGTATCAGCACGCAAGAGTTGTAGAGGAACACAAGTCATATTTCAAATAGATTATTTCAGAAATATGGAAAAGGAATGAAAGTGGCGCGTAGGTATTGGTGTGCAAGTAGTGGCGTGCAAGTGGTGGCACACAAGTATTGACGTGCAGGTGTAAGTGATGCGCATTTCATATTTCAAAGATTATCCAATCAAAATATGACAAAGGAAATAAAGTGGAATTAAAGTTAGAAAGGGTCGCACAAGTCAAGAGTGTCACACATGTATAGGTCGCACAAGTCACCAAAATGCCTATAAATAGACGCCTAGCCTCCTCATTTTTTAAGGCTCAATACTGGAAAATTATCTTTGAGCTATGGGCGCGCAATTAGAGAGTTGGAAGAACATGTTTAGGGTTATTAGAAGGCATGCAAGTTGGGGATGTGATAGTTGGAGGCACGCAAGTGTTAGTTGGTGCGTAGGCTACAAGCAGGCAGCACGTCTGAAGGGCAGCGCGCATGCAGGAAGTGCACAGGAAGAGGCGCACATGTTGTAGGCATGCAATTGAAAGGGGGTGCGTGAGTGGAAGTGGTCGCCCAAGCTATTTTTCTATAGGGGTTCCTACCAGCTTCTGTGTAGGAATGTGAAACATTTCATTGAAAGATTTGATTTGTGAAAGCTCATTAATAATCATTGATCCATTGTATTGCCCTATTTTTGCTAAGAGGAAGAACACGCACTATTGGATTGTATTCAAAGTGTTACACGAGTGTAAGGGTATATCATACTCATTGTATTCCACATAAAAGGATTTTTTTCTAGTGGATTGTGCGGTATAATATTGTTTCTATACCATTCCAATGACGTAGCTACTCTTATTGAGTATTGAACCTTGTACATCTTATATTCCTATGGTTGTGTGTGTTCAGTAGGGAAAAAACTCTTTAACAAGAGGCAAAGGTTGTTTCAAAAATGGGAAACATAAAAAGAAAGAGATATCACTGATTCAACCCTCCCCCTCTCAGTGATACTTGGATCCTGACTGGGAACTTCATATTAATCATAAAATATATAATGATTGTTTATCATATGTCTTAAATATGGGTTTTACAAAATATTAAGGTAAGATTACCATTAATATAACACCATAAGAATTTAAAAATAGATTTATTATAGAATGCATGGATCATTGAGTCTCTCTAAACACCACTTTTTTATAACCTAGACATGTAAACATAAGTTATTCATGTAACAATCTGACCCAAGTTACCCAGAGTCGATGCATTATTACAAAACATTGTCATGATCACAAAAGATCAAGTCTCGAAAGACCGATTAGTTTAGTAGCCTTAGAAACACTATACACATTCATAAGTCTTACATTACATGATAAAGTGAAAAAAAAACAAAATAGTCTCCATGTTCCACACTCATATCCACTCAGACTATCCCATTAGGTCAGTCGTAATATACTTCTTCACATCCTGGGAAAAATAAAACATAGAGTGGGGTGAGCTCAGATACTCAGTAAAGATAACAATATAGCGAAATATTTCATAAATAAGGATAAATATTTAAGGAAATGTATAACTAAAAAAAGCCTTTTCAACTTGAAATTGACCATAATATGGAAAAAATGATATAATTCTATTTACTTATTCACATAGATATTATACTAGTTGAATAATCGCATGCAATTTTAATAACCACTTTCATAATGAAGGAATGCATAATTCCAGACTATCATAACCACATATTCAAGGCCTTATGCCAAGACTAAAATTACGATTTTGTCAACGCCTTGTGCGAAGACAATAGTTTGTCTCATTAGACCTACTGATGCATCAAGGAGCTATAGCGGGCTCCACCTGTCACCTACCAAGTTCAATGCATTCCTCATATGAACAGGTTCAAACGTAACATAAACATTCATATTAAAACTAGAATATGAAATGTCAATACTTTATCCATAAGCCATGAATGATATAAAAATAAAACATCCATAGTCAAAAATATCAAAAAACCTTCAATATAATATGGAAGTTTTGTATCCTAATAAATCAACATCAAATAAGCTTAAAATCCATCAAAGGATGTTGACATAGATGAAATCAAAACTATTTGAATGAAATATCTCATTTTTTTAAATCATTTAAAAGTCACATAATTATAAATGAAAAAATTTACTTTGAATATATTCTTATAATCTTGTAAGGGAAGCTTCGACGATTTTAAAATGGTGTGAAATGGCAGCACCTGCCGTATAAGTTATAAAAGACATTCTTACCTTAATTTTGTTGAAAAGTTTAAAAAGCACCTTGTTTGGAAAACGATGGAAAAATTCTATTATAAACATATTATAAAAAGTCAAAGAAGGTTATAAATGACCTTAACCCATATTATATAATATAGTAAGAATGTTTTGAAATACATTTGTAAGAAACATGGATGTGGATGATAAAGAGGTCCCAATTGACAATTACGTATAAACAACCGTGGATAATGAAGAGATTGTAAAATAAACCCTTACCCTGTACTTTTTCTTGGTCGAGGGTAAGTTAACCTCCTGTATAATTGTGAAATAATTGTTATTAAATTATAAAATAATCATATATATTAACATGATATCATACATGATCTTCTAATATTTCCTTTTATTATTATCGTCATTTCGGTGTTAACTGATTCGTTCTCCTTTATATGTTTGGTTACGTAAGGCATGTTTTTTATGAATAGGATATTTTTTATTTATATAAAAAATAATATTACATCCTTAAACATTTTTTTAACCATATAATGAAAATTAGTCTTGAATGTATATGGTGGGGAATGAATCTCATCACGTTTGTGGAGATGGTAATCCGTACGTACGCATAAACGCTACTTCCATTTCATTTTTCATTTTAAAAGGAATAAAAAACAAATTATACATAGGTATATTATTATTACAGTATAATATAATATCTAATATATGTTTCTTATGTTCATTAACACCATCCTTTATATGTTCCATGTATGGTATGAATGAGTCATATAACTTTGAGGGGGCAGTAGTCCTCACTTCCTCAAATGAAATTATCGTTTATATATACAACATGAAATTAATAATGATAATCTATAAAATGGAATTACAGAAGATTTTATATAAAATAAATACCATAAATATAATATTTAATTACATTTCCATCATAATGGCCACCATTAGAGGTGGTAGGAGATAATTTGAACAATCATCGTTCCGTGAGGCGTTTGCTTCCCATCCACATAAACATTATGTTCTTAAGCCATTAGATGGAGGTGTGTGTAAGTGTAGTTTTAATACTTATCATAAAAAAATCTTAGTATATTAAGGATATTGGTATTGTTACAAAATAAAATAATAAAATGATTTTAGGGGTTGGAGAAGTAAAATTAAAGAAAAGAAGTTAATAGAAATCGTTACCTTTAATTTGGGTAACTCCCATTGGTTTGAACCAAATGGACTATTAATGTGCCTTCGGCCTTAGTTAAGGCTTATTACAAGAGGAGAGGGATGTATGTAGATTAATTGGGTATATTTTGGATGATCCAAAAGGCTTTATAGGTGTTAAGAATTTGTTATAAGTGGTGTCCCTTTATAAGGGGAATGAGGGGCTCTTTAGAAAAAACATAAAATATTATTTTATAATAAATTCATATTCGGTTTCAAATGAATAAAAAAATGAATTTCTTATAGGAAAAGGTGGGTATGGGTTGAATTAAACTCAACCATTTAGATTTTTACAGGTTTTTGTCACTATATTAACCTTATCTTTTAGATTTAACTCTTGGTCAATTAGTTTGACATTTACCATGTCTCTCTGTATTTTTATATTATTTTGTTAATAAACGTACTATAAACTTCAAAGAGAACCCCAAGTGGTCCATTAATGAAATAATTATCATCATATAAGTCTTTTGGATGATACTTATATTTTTATGAAAATTATATGAATTAATAATATAATATTTGTTTTAAAAACACATTTTTGTCAATTTTAACATTATTTAATAATTGATTTTTGTTAAAGTCATAAAAAAATGTTATTTCAAAATAAATTTATTTAATAAATCCTAAAGTTCTATATTAACCTATAAAATTCTTGGATAGAATCAAAATATTCAAATTATATTTATTATAACATTTATAATACCATTTATTTGTTTCTTTAATTAATATGGAAAACACTGCATCATGATTGTGTCAGAAATAAATTTAATTGTTTAGGGTCTAAAAATTATAAATAAAATAGAATTATGTAGGATATAATTTTATCTTTATAATTAATATTTATATTCTAAATGATAACATATATAACCCTTTGTATATTTTTTTTTCTAAAAGATATATGCATACGTTATTTTTGACTTTACTTTATATTAATTAATATAAAGTGTCATTATCACTATCAAGTGGCATCATGTGGTCCCAAAATCGACCCAAAGATGCCTATGGTCTGAAATGTATCATCCAATTGGGTTAGGACATTTTTTAGGGTTATTTAATATTATTTTAATATTATTTATTTACCCATATTTACTGGATTTACCCTTTAACCATGGTAAATAAAATATTTACTGAAGTCATTATTCATAATGTATAATAAAAAAATTTACCTATTTAAACAATTTGGAACTCATTATCCCAAATATGGATTCCATTTTCCAAATTAAAAATACAAAAGTGGTATAATTTAATTTAAAACTAATTCACTTTTTAAAAACCAAATGGTGTATTTTTAGGAAACAATATCTATCAAAAGATTGACACTTGTTTATGTCCAATCTCAAAGTGAATTTACATACAATGAAAAGAATTGGATTAAATGGTAAAAATATAATATATTTAAACTTAAAAACCATTTAAATGGATAATTTAAAAATATAAATTATTCTGATTAAAAAATTTGTTTTCAGTTAAAATATAGTATTTTTCACTATTCTTCCAAATATGTAAGTTATCAGAAAATCACCAAAAATTTATTGGAACTAAACTATTATGTCCCGATTATAAAGAATAATTTTATTTTGTCAAATAGAATATATAAATGTTTAAAATATTGGATTTAAAAAGGGTTCATCATTAAAAGGGGTAAAAGTTATTTTTTTAAAATAAATACTTCTTTTATCTGAAAAATTAATCTGTTCTTAAATTATGTCTAAGAAACTTATAATATGGTTTCTAAAATTATAAGTATTATATATAGTTTATTATTCAGTTAATACTATTCATAACGTCTCTTGAACGACAAGTTTGGTAATCTTGTGGTGCACTCAAACCCGCTGTTGCGTGTAGTGAAAGTTATTGAATTTCATTGAAACAATAACGTACTATGAAATCTTGGGGTGTTACATTATTCCCTCATTCAATAAATTGCATCCTGGAAATTTGATATTATTTTACATAAATTAAATGTTGAAAATAAAAAATACCATTGGTGGAAAACCAAAATCAAAAATTGGGTTAATAAAATTTAGTCTTAATAAGAGGAAAATAGGAATGAAACATTAACCACCAAATTATGATCATTATTAGGAGAAAAATGGTGGAAAATAGAGACACATAATTGGAGGAATAATGTAAATATTTATAGGGAGTGATTGAGGGCATTAGTAACAAATTATTTTACAATTTAGGGCATCAAAGCTATAAATCTATGATGATTTAAAATATCATTGGTTCTAAAAAACATAAGGTATTAGGATAACACATTTTTAGTTTTAATATCCTGTACCTAAAGTTTAAGAATTAATTTATTTACAAAATAATTGAATAAAAACATATACATGACAAGTAGAGTTCCAACCATTAACTAATTTCTACCACAAACTCATATTTCACTATAAAAGATAATAGAACTAAAAAAATATTCTATTTATCCTATTCATATAGGGTTCCAAAAAAATGAATTTATAATTCATCTACCAGAACCTTGAAAAAAATTCATTATTTAATCCAGGACATCACGTGGGTCAGTGGTAGGTGATACACCCTTGTCACCCTTCGGTTGCGGGTTCAAGTCTCGCGTCCTTCCTGGATGCTACGGGTTACCACCCAACCTTCGGGTTATCCTTATTATGGAAATATAAAAATAATCTAAAACTAGACATATCAAAAATAATTCAATCCATACTCATAGTCCTAAATTTATAGGGATGTTAAACAGAATGAAGATCATTTTTTCCACGTAATAACATGTGAACACCTCCATCTGGTATTCCTTTAAAACATTGCAACATCCTGAATTACCATAAAACCTCATTGATTACATTCCTGCTCCCTTATTCATTATAGAATAATAGATATACTCCATATATCCAAAAATGTTGCAAACTCAAACAACTATTCAATATACAATTCATTAATCAGTTTCAAGGTAGTCAAGAATATCCAATATAATTTATCCAAATAAAACATGTATTATTCCAAAATAAATACCTTAGTATCATAAACATATTATGGTTAATCTTTCTGTCAACCATATATTTTCAAAAAAATTAACCGACTATTGAGTCACTTTTTTTGGCTCCACAAAATCCCAGGTCCTTAATGAAATAGTATTCTAGTACAATCTTTATATACTCCATAATTATTATAACCAGTACATCGTTGATACAACACTCAAATGACATAATTTTTTAATAACAACATAATAACTCTAATCATTCATGCTCATCTGTGGTAGTATCATAACTTTATTATTATCTAATAGCCTCATTTGGGGCATACTCTGATTATTTGGACATTTTTTCGTGTAGTGTCTCAACTTCTTGCAGATGAAGAATTGTACATTTGACACCTTTTTCATACCCTTGACGTCACGTACATGGTGTCCTTTTTCTCCACACTTATAACAAACTCTCATTCCCTTTAGACAAGTTCCAGGGTGTTTCTTCCCTCATTTATCACATACGGGAAAATTCTTCTTTTCCCACTTCCCTTTATAAATCTTTTTATCTTCCATTCTTTTCTTCTCTTGATTCCCTTAAAATCCATATGAATCCGAGAATTCGTTACATATCTTTTTAACATATGATACTATTTCTTCATATGTTGAGAATACATGGGAGAAAATTTCCCTTCTAAATGTTGGATTAATACCATGAAAGATATGATCCTTCTTACACTTTGGATCATACGTATTGCTGGAGTTCAGATTCCTTCTACTGGGCACCATTTATATACAATGGCATACACTAGGTTAGTTTATGAATTGCAATGAATAATTACAAACCTGTAAAATACCAAACATAAATTGAACAGTTTATGGATATAATCCATAATCATTAAAATGTTTTCTTTGAGAATGTATATACTCATAAACCCTTCATAACAGTTTGTAAAGAAAATGAGAATTATCCTAAGCATATCCATTGGGAGTGTCATAACCAAGAGTGCAACAAGGCCCGTTGTTGTGCACCAATTCCTGTTCGACTCTAACTCAAAGAAGTGTTTTTAGGTTTTACCCCTATGTACATGTGTGCTAGATCCACCTCTACCTGCTTGTATCTAGACATGGATGTATTGCTCACAAAACTCAAAAAATATCTACATTACAAATAATTTAGGAAGTTCTTCTATACTAATCCTCAAAGTCTATCTTAGGGTAATGTATTCTAATCAGAGTTTATGTAAAACTAGCTTCTAAGGTTTATAATAAACTTCTCTGATATCAACTGTAATGCCCCAACCCCAATTACCCAGATTTGGTGCATTATTACATAAATTGTCATGGTCACAAAAGATCAAGTCTCGAAAGACCGATTAGTTTAATAGCCATGGAAACACTAGACACATTCATAAGTCTTACATTACATGATAATCTGAAAAACTACCACAACACAGTCTCCACAGTCCACACTCAGGTCCCGTCAGACTATCCGTTCCGGTTAGTCATAAAATACTTCTTCACATCCTTGGAAAAACAAAACATAGAAAGGGGTGAGCTTAGATTTTCAGTAAGGATAACAATAAAGAGGAAACTTTCATAAATAAGCATAAACATTTAAGGCAATTTATAACTAAAAAAATACATTTAATTGTGAAATTAAGAATTATATGGAAAAAAATTAAATCAAATAATACCATTTACTTATTCGCATGGATATTCTACTGGTCGAATAATCACATGCAATATTAATAACCACTTTTATAATGAATGAATACAAAATGCCAGACTATCATAACCACATAGTCAAGGCCTTGTGACAAGACTACAAATAAGATTTTGTCAAGGCCTTGTTCTAAGACACTATTTTGTCTTGTGAGACCTAAAAATGCATCAAGGAGGTATAGTTGGCTCCACCCATCACTTACTAAGTCCAATGCATTCTTTATATGAACAAGTTCAATCATAACATAAACATTCGTATTGAAACTAGCATATGAAATGTCAATACTTTCTCCATAAACCATGAACTGTATAAAAATAACACATACATAGTAAAAAATATCACAAATCCTTCAAATATAATATGGTAGTTTTGTATCATAATAAATTAACTTCAAATAAGCTTAAAATCTATCAATGTATGTTGACATAGACGAAATCAAAACTATTTGAGAGAAATATGACTTTTTTTAAAATCATTTAAAAGTAACATAAATATAAAAGAAAACATTTACATTGAAAAAATTCTTATAATCTTTTAAGGGAAGCTTCGATGATTTTATAATGGCCTAAAATAGCCACACCCACCGTATCAGTTAAAAAAAGACATTCTTACCTTAATTTTATCGAAAAGGTTAAAAAGGACCTTGTTTGGAAAACATCGGAAATATTCTTTTATAAAAATATTATAAAATGTCAAAAAGGGTATAAATGAATTTAACCCATATACTATAAAATATTAAGAATGTTTTGAAATACATTTTTAAGAAACATGGATGTGGATGTGAAAGAGGTCCCAGTAGATAATTACGTATAAACAACCTCGGATAATGAAGAGATTGTGAAATAAACCCTTACCTTGTACTTTTATTTTTTTGAGGGTAGGTTAAACTCCTTTATAATAGTGAAATAATTGTTATTAAATTATACATGATTCATATACATTAATATGATATCATATCTGATCTTCTAATATTTCATTTTATTATTATCGTCGTTTTAGTGTTAACTGATTTTTTCTCCTTTATATGCTTGGTTACGTAAAGGATGTTTTTTATGAATAGGATATATTTGATTTATATAAATTATGATATTATGTCATTAAAATTAATTTTAACCATCAAATTAAAATTAGTCTTGAATGGATATGATGGGGAAGGAATCTCATCGTGTTCGTGGAGACGGTAATCTGTAGGTATGCACGAACACTACTTCCATTTCATTTTTCATTTTAAAAGGAATAAAAACCAAGTGATACATAGCTATATTAATAATACTATATAAAATAATATATTATATATTTTACTTATGTTCATTAACCCCATATTTTAGATGTTCCATGCATTGTATAAGTGAGCCACATCACTTTGAGGGGGCGGTAGTCCACACTTCCTCAAATGAAATTATCGTATATATATAAAACATGAAACAAATAATGGTATGATAAAAAATGGAATTAAAAAAGATTATATATAAAAGAAATATCCTAAATATAATATTTAAGTATAGTTCCATCATAATGGCCACTATTATATGTTGTAGGAGATAATTTGAACAATCATCGTTTCCTGAGGTGTTTGGTTGCCATCAACAGAAACATTATGTTCTTCACCCATTAGATGGATGTTTGTGTAAGTGTAGATATAATACATCTCATTACAACATCCTAGTATGTTTAGTATACTGTTTTTATTACAAAATAAAATAATAAAAATATTTTAGGGGTTGGAGAATTAAAATAATAGAAATGAACTTAAGAGAAATCGTTACCTTTAATTTGGGTGACTCCCTTTTTTTTTGTAACCAAAAGGACTCTTGATGTACCTTATGAATACGGTAAGGCTTCTAGGAGGTAGAGAGGGATATAGGGAGCTTAATCGGGCATAGTTTGGTCAAACAATAGGCTTGATAGGTGTGAGTAATTGGATAGAATTGGTGTCCTTTTATAAGGGGGGAGGGGCTCTTTAGGAAAAACATAAGGTATTATTTTATACTAAATTCATATTCAGTTTCTAATGTCCTCAAACAGATTTATTTTAAGTATATTGTGGTATTAGGTTGAAATACACTCAACCAATAAGTTTTTGACTGTTTTGGGATACTATATTAACCTTATCTTTTATATTTAACTCTTAGTTAATTAGTTTGACATTTACCATGTCTCCTTGTATTTTTATATTATTTGGTTACTAAATGTACTATAAACTACCAAGGGAACAAAAAATGGTTTATTAATGACATTCGAATCATAATATAAGTCGTTTGGCTGACCTTATATTTTTAGATATATTATATCAAATAGTAATATAATATTTGTTTTAAAAACTCTTTTATGTCAATTTTGAAACTATTTAATAATTGATTTTTGTTAAAGTCATAACAACTTTATTAAATCAAACTAAATTTAATTAATCGATCCAAATATTCCATAGTAACCTAGAAAATATGTTTATTCAATTCAAATATTCAAATTAGTTTTATTTTAACATTTATAATACCATTAATTTGATTCTTTCATTAATAAGGAAAACCCTGCATCATCATTGTGTCATAAATAAATTTACTTATTCAATGTCTAAAAATTATAAAAAAATACCATTATGTAGGAAATAATTTTAACGTTATAATGAATATTTATCATCGAAAATATAACATATATTACCCTATGTTAAAAAAATTATTCAAGATATATCCCTGTAATTTTTGCCTTTACTTTAAATTAATTAATATAAAGTGTCATTATCACTCTCAAGTGGCTCCATGTGGTCCCAAAATCTACCATAAGATTCCCATGGTCGGTCATGTATCATCCAATAGGGTTATGACATGTGTTAGGATAATATAATATTATTTTAATACTATTTCCTTACCCATATGTACCGGATTTACCCTTTAACCGTGGAAAATAAAATATTTTCCGAAGTAATTATTCATAATGTATAAAAATAAAAGTTACCTATTTACACAATTTGGACCTCCTGATCAAAAATATGGAATATATTTTTCCAAATTCTAAAGACAAAAGTGGAATAAATTAATTTAAAATTTATTCCCGTTGTCAAAACCAAAAGGTGTATTTTTTAGAAACAATATATATCTAAATATTGACACTTGTTTATGTCCAATATCAATGTGAAATTACATACATTGACTAGAATGGGATTACATGGTAAAAATATAATCTATTTATACTTCCAAACCATTAAAATGTATAATTTAACAATATAAATTATTTTGATTAATAAAGTTATTTTCAGTGAAAATATAGTATTTTTCACTATTCACCCAATAATGAAAGTTATGAGAAAAGCACAAAAAACTTATTGAAACTAAATTCTTATTTCCCAATTATAAAGAAGAATTTTATTTTGTTAAATATAATATATTCAAGTTTCAAATATTGGATTTAAAAAGGGTACATCATTAAAAAAATTTAAAAGTAATTTTTTTTGAAATAAATACTTCTTTTATCTGAAAAAATGAATTTATTATTACATTATGCCTAAGAAACTCATAATATAGATTCTAAAATTATAAGCATTATATATAGTTCCTTCTACAGTTAATACTATTCATAACGGCTTCTGAACGACTAGTTTTGTAATCTTGTGGTGCGCGCGAACCCAGTGTTGCGTGTAGTGCAAGTTATTGAATTTATATGAAGAAATGACGTACTATGAAATATTGTGGTGTAACAAGTCACTTTTGTTATGTGAATTTTGAAAATAAAACATAAACGGTTCCAATCAGTATGTTATCTGGAGTCTGATAGAAAAACATAATTTTTGATTAATAGTAACCTACCAATATTAATAGCAACATACCCTTATGAATATTGATAGACCCTATTGAATATTAACCTAATCTATGATAGTATATAAATTATATTTTAGTGAAATTACGATATACCTATGTTTTGGAATAAGTAAATAAATGTTTTAGAACTGTTTTTAGAATAAAATGTGATTTACTTTAAATATTAAATGAATCATATTTATGAAAATTGGTTTTGAAAAAATGAATTCATTTTTGGATTATTAACTTCAAAAAATGGTTAGGGGGAATTTTTTTTATTCGTCTTAAATACTAGAATCTTTATGAATAGTGAAATACCCATAAAATATCGTGTATACAAATTATCAGTTAAATACACTATTTATGGCATAAAAAATGTTGTAATCCCACCTGGTTAGAACTCACATGCATTTATTAGCATTCTTGTTCATTTAATAATCATTATTTCTGGTCTTTAGGGAAATTAATAATCTAATGATTAAAAAATTATGAAAACCCTCCTCTAATCCACCATAAATACCCCCCCACTCCCTCTTCACATCAAATCTGTCATCCTAGAAGCTCCCAAGAGTTCTTCCCAAAAACCCTTACTTAGTCACTCCCCACTTCCATGAATCTCTTGGTCTTACTAAAATACCAAAATCCCATTCCATAAAGAGGTTCATAAAGAGATTATTTCAATAGGTAAATCACCATTATTTTTCATTTAGTTTCATTTCAATTTATATTATTTTGTTATCCTCTCTTAACCAACTCTTTCAAAATGACCATGATAGATCATGTATCATCTATATAATAGAATTATATCATGTATATGAAATAACCATCATCATTATCCGTACTCTCTCTCCCTCTCTCTTTTATTTTATAAACGAAATTAACGTCCATGAGGTTCCAATTTATAACATTTGTGGATGACATAGTTTCTTTATTCAATTCCTCCATCATTACTGGTCATGAAGACATTTTTATGGTTGAACTAGACATTAATATATGTATTATAAGCTAATTAATATTCAGTAACCCGTATACAAAAATATTATTAAATCATATGACCAAACTAGTTCCTCATAATCAAAATACAGCTAATATAATCTAAGTGAATGTCATAAATATTTCATCTAATGATTCAACCTATTTCCATGTAATCAAATTATTTAAATGAACATTAACACATTTTTATGTTCATAAATAATATATCAATTCCATTTTGGTGACTTACATCCATTCCACATGAACTCCATTACTTAAGAACAAGTGAACCGGTCATGAAAATAAAGAAAACGAACACTCCAGAACGAAGAAATTCAATATAATAACTTATCACTAAGATAATAAGTGCACTAAATATAATTATGATAAACTAAATAAATGTATAATATGTTCTTAAATAAGTTATCAATAAATATAATTTCATATTACAGGACATTAAGTTCAAGAGAAAAAACATTCGGACTTAAGGTAAGGGTTTCTCCATCTCACTTCCATTTCTTTGAGATTTTTTGTATTCACTACCAATACATATGTATGGTGCATGTATACTTACCATTAATATAAAATAACATTAATATATTTATTTTCATGGTATTAAATTTCTCATTTTTATATTATTAATTTTGGGAAAAATGATTAGATTGATTACAAAGTGGCAAGGGATTTCCACCGAAACCTCTATTTTAATTTGGGTTACTTTTATTATCTATTTACCTAAATTAAATTCTTATGTATTATTGTGTACGGATTATATATTATGTGTTAGTGTTATAAATATGTTTACCAACAATAATCATTCCATATTTTATGGGGAGTTAAACATTTTAAATGGAACGTTCAAAAATATTTCTAAAATACAAACCCGATTCAAGGGATCCTTTCGAATTATTACCCATTTTAAAGTGAAAAATAGAATCAATTTTAAGCCACCATTATTTAAAAAAACAATAATTTTATCATAAAACATTATCTTGGATCATTTATGGATTTAGGAAAAAAACATGTCTTTCAACATCAAAATTATCTTTAGTAAATATTTTAAAATGCTCTAAAATGATTTTTTTCTAAAGAATCTTAATAACTATTTTTATATTATTTCACTTAACTGGGACATAATTTTTTTCTAAAATATACTTTTAATTTACTATTATTTTATTTTCTAGTATATTTATGTTTACAAACGGGTTTCATGGTGAATATAAATGATTTTCTAAAAGAACCCTTTGTTTAAAAGTAAAAAGGATTTTTTTCATCTCACGTTAACTTTTATGAGACATATTCCTTTTTCAACACGCATTTATTTATTGTAAGGTATGTAATGCCATTTGGTATATCATATAAAGAGTCTAATTATTCACATGATAATATTATGGATTATGATTTTAATGTTTCAAGGTGGTTTATGAATCTTTGGATTGTTTAAGGATTATTTCCTCAAGGAGTTTTCAATGGCCTCATTTAAAAGTATCTTCATCTAAGAAAACATCTCTTATTAAAACATGTACTACATTGATAAATATCATATATGATATCAAAAACCATGATTAATTGAATGGATTCAGATTAGTTTGACCGTGGATGTTCTATCTTAAAACCATTAACCAATTTTCATAGAGTTGTTAGTGTTTATGTTCAATGATTGGGGAAACTTACTTATATTTCATATGTTAGTTTCAATATGAATGTATATGTCATATATGTTTATCCTTGTTTATATGATGAATGAATTGAACTTATTATGTTTTGTTTGGGACCCTCTGTAGCCCCTTGATGCATCAGTAGGTCACATGAGACAAACTATGGTCTTGGCACAAGGCCATGAAAAAATGATTATTTATAGTCTTGGCACGAGGCCTTAATAGTATGGTGACGATGTCCCACATTATGAATTCCCTAATTAATAAAATAGTATTTATTTTTCATGTGTTTATTCTACTATTAGAATATCCATGATTATGTTTTATTATGGCATTACTTACTCAGCTCTTATTCAATCCATAATGTGTTCAAGTATTTGTCAAAGGCATTTGTTTTTGGTTACTCAACTTCAATAATGTTTATGTATCTTCTATTGTATTACCAAACCATACTGAGAATTTAATCTCAATCCTTTTAAATGTTTCATTTTCCCAGAATATGAAGAAGTAAATTCGGAATTACTTGAAAGCATAAAATAGGGGCATGGATGTTTCTAATGAAATAACATAGTATTATTTTCCTTTAAAGATGTAATGTTGAACTTATATGTGTATCTTGTTTCAAAAATCTACTAAGCTACACGGTCCATCAGGATGTATATTCATTGTTTATATGAAAATGTTATCAAATAATGCATGGGCTCCAAAAAACTGGGGTCGGGTCCATATAATTAATATCTTTTTGATATTTAGAGAATAGCGTTTAGTTTGGGAAAATAGATTATTGAAATGGATAAAGTAAATAGGATAGTATTGATGACTATGATAGTGATTACTAATTTTCGTAAAAAGTGATTTATGTTATCATTGAATTTGTTTAGAACCTTGTTAGATTTTTGGAATATATTCAATAATAAATGGATTCAAACAAGGATTGAGGAAGTATGTATTTCTTTCATTGTCGGTTAAAGTTAATTCTTCCTATTACCATGATTCAATAAAAAATATGACTATAGAATTCATATATTTTATATACAAAAAACAAGAGTTACTTTATGATAATTGGGGGATTAATATTTTTTTGATTTTGAGAAATTTTTTAAATTCTTTATAAATGATTAATTTTTGAACGGTTTAATGTAAATCATTGATGGAATAGATTAATTTGGTTTTTTGGATGAGATTTCAGAGATTAATTTATTAATTCCTCATATGAATATTTAAGAATAATGTTTTCTAACCATTTTGTTTATTATGTATAAATAGTTATAGAATGAATGACTTATCATTATTTTATGTATCTTTTTTAGTTCTTCAAACATGAAAAATGCAACTCTTTGAGTAAGATATAAAGTGGAAATTGGTCAAACCCCAACCAAAAGTTGATATTGTTCTTATGAAATGTAATGAAATCAAATATATATATATATATATATATATTCTCTAGAAAATTCACCAAAATTAAAAAAAGATCATGAAATAAAATAGTGACATATTATCATCATGTTTTATAAAATCATTAATATTTTACACAATAAATTGGTTTAAGGATTTTGTTTCATAAACATTAACTTTAATATATTCTTAATCACTCTCCATCGGTATATGGGTGTTATTTTTGGTTTTCTTAGTCCATTTATTTACCACCTTTGTTTTCATATTTAGATACATAGTGTGTGATATTACATATGACATGAAAACACACCATTATCTCTTTTCTATAGGAATAAAAAATCACATAGATTACTATGTGGGTGTAATAGAAATTTATTTTCTAATTTTAAACCCTTTTTTATTGAGAAAAATTTCAAATTTTGAGGAAACAATTTTTTAAGGGGATAAAATGTATCCCCTTGAGATTTTTTCTAAATATATTATTCAAATAAATTTAATAATTTATATATTTACGATAAAAATAAATCCCATGTTTAGCTAGAATTATATTAAACACAAATTTTATATTTAGTTAAATGAAACACATGGTATATCATGCATTACACACAACAGTGAGTTTAAATGAAACATGTCATACTATTAAAATATAATTATATAAAATGATAGTCATGACAATGCTGTTAGAATATATGGTTGGATAAGATTAAATAAATTATAATAATATATAATTTACACATTTATATAAAATTAATTCTTGGGTTTTCAATTAATTAGATATGAAAATAAAAACTATTAATAAATAAAGGAAATGTATTTCAAGAAAATACGTTTTATACTAACAAACGTGTTTTATCAAAATAAATTAACAAAACAAAAACAATATAGATTGTTATAATGATATTTATATATTATATAATAAATAAACTTTTTAACATCCATCTTATGGTTTTTTCTAAACAACTGATAAGAATAAATCCAATTTTAGGTTTAAAAATTGTATTTTTCTCAAAACATATGTTTGTAAACATATACACACATATTTTAAAAATAATTTTTAACAATATTATAAAATTATTTCTAAAATATAATGTTAATTTTTTTACATATTCGTATAAAATATATATTTTGGGGTATTGTCGTGAATTTTTTTAGAAGAAAAATGTTTTGATGAATAGTGAAAATTATTGTTTTTTATTAATAATTGTCATTTATTTTGAAGAAATTCCTAACAACCAATTTGTTTAATATGGTTTTAATGAAAACATTTGTTGTAAAATATATATATTTATATTTATAATTATAATTATATTATTCAAACTTATTTCATTGAAATCATTTTCAAATTGAAATTTGATATTAAAACAATTTGGACATTATAATATTTTTACCTTGAAAACCCGCATTCTCATTTAATTTTTAGGATTAATTTTATATTAAAATATTCCAAATATATTATTGGAATTTTAATAAATGGTATCCATATTTTTAATAAGAATAATTAATATTATCTAATAATTTTATCTTAATTTTTTAACTTAATGAATAGTAAAAACATTAAAAATTATTTACTGTGGTTATGATACAAATGAGTTTATAAGGGGTTAAATTAAAAATGTAAGGGTTATAAATTACCCAAAACGTGTCTAACACACATTGGATGCACGTATTTCTCCATTATATCTTCTAAGTTTTATAATTTTCTTTTTAGGGCCTTTTTTAATTAGAAAAACATCATTAGGCCTTTTTCATTTCGAACATTTCTCGTCTTTCACTCACCTCAATTATAAACGGACACCCCCTCTCCTTACTATCCACACATCCAGAACCCATTTTTTTAGAAAATACCTAACCAATCACTTTCATTCATCCATCCTCTCATCAGAAGATCATTATATTGTTCATAAAGACAAAATATGAATCCTTTTTATACAAACTAACATAATTGGTCCGAAAATGAATTAATTTCACTCATTAAGAATTTTTTTAATTTCCTCATCCACCTCCTTCAATTCATATTAAACCATGATGAAATAATATCCTCTGTATATTCTGG
Organism: Viscum album; assembly: GCA_963277665.1. NCBI lineage: Eukaryota > Viridiplantae > Streptophyta > Magnoliopsida > Santalales > Viscaceae > Viscum > Viscum album. Next base: position 399,829,744 of record OY728145.1, read on the forward strand.
ATACTGATATGTTATTACTTTAATGGAGAAAACTAAATCCTTCTCCTCTTCCGTCAAAGAGTTATATAATCTTCATTCATGTGTACCTCCACTACTACAAAATGTGGAATATAAAACATTATATCAAGACTAACGAAACGTGATGATGAATGATGCCTTTATTATTGAAAGAAGAACTCATAAATTATACCTTTTATTAGTGATTGTTTAGCACTGATAAAGGGTTTCCTTTATAAGTTGCTTATTTTTAGTGCTGATAAAGGGTACCCATATCAGCACCTTATTACAAGAACTAATAAATGGTAACCTTTTTAAGTGAATTTTCTTCAACTTAAAAAGGTCAAAATAGCATGTGGGATTCCCAAATCCAAATAGTTATTGTCTAGATGCAACTTTATACATGATTTCATAGAATTTATACCTTAGAAACCTGCATCAGGAATGGGCTACCACATTCAATCTTCACACTCAATACATATGGGCCCATGGGACCGCACCACCAATGGCCACCATATGATTATTGTGGGATTAATTTTAAACACATATATCACTCAGGTCATACACATACCGATCAATTAGTATCATCTCATCCGGGCCTACATATTGCCCATCCCACTAATAGCCCCCTTTTTTATTATAGGACAATAAAAAAACAGAAGTATTTAAAATATGAAAATTATCAAATAATTAAAATTATTATAAATGAATAAATTTATAAAATATTAAAAAAAATTATTAAGTATAAAATTATAAAAAAGTGTAAAATATATATATATATTATAAATATTAATAAATATTATATATTAAATATGGATAATAAAATAAAGAAATTGTGATAATTAAAAAAAATAAAAATGAATACCATACAAATTTTTTAATTAATTTATTATTTAAAAAATTATTAATAAAAATGAATACATTTAATATATATATATATATATTAATTTTAAATAGTAATAAGATATAAATATTAAATATAAATATAGGAAATGAATAACTTGTAATAATTAAAAATATATTATTGTCTTATTCATTTTTAATTGTATTTATAGTTAATTATCGATTAGTTTTTTTTATTTTTTAAATATCTAACTGTATTCATATATATATACCTCGATATATATATATATATATATGTTATTCCATAAAGTTTGATTTATATAATACAAAGTATTTATTCTTCACATAAATAATCCATATATTTAGTGAAAACTGGTATATAATTAAAAGTTAATATGAATTAAAAATATTGAAAAATTTTATCTAGTAGTGGACATTTAATTTAATGTCATTCAATTTTCCAATTTAACATATATCAAACGTGTGTTATAGTCAATTCACACACACATGTATATACATAATTAATGCATTTTTATATAAAACACACACATACACATAATATTTATATAATTTTCAGAGTCTTTAATATTAATTTATAATTAAGTTCATTAAATTATTAAATTTTTATATATATTATGTTTCTAATTGGTCAATTTTAACATGTTTTATATATCAATACAATACATACCATTTTAACCATTTTAACTTGTTTTCTGTTATGAAATGTTATTAATGGATGTCATAATTATGATAATAATGATGACTCCCCAATTCCTAATTAATTCCCCTCTTAATGGCTAACCTTTCATATTCTCACCGTTGGATCAGATCTCATGTACTCTATAAATATGGCGATATGTTAATAAAATAAGATGGAATTTTGGCTCTACATTGTGTTCTCTACTTCTTGTATTTCTTTTGTATTTTTATTTCCATTTGTTGTTATCATCTTCATACACAAATACGACATCCTCTTTCCCAATGATGCGTTTCGCCTATGATCAATCTTACATTTCCGATTTCGAAATGCTTCGCGATTTTAATTGGCGTTCAATCAATTTCACAACACGTTATTAGCACGATCGTCTTCTTCACATTTCACATCGTGACGTCGCTACCTTCATCCCCATCATCGGCATAAGAATAAATTTGTGGGAAAAAGGTTTGTCAAATGTTTTTATAAACATTATTCTTTTGACATACTCTTTCGCATGCGCATCCGCTCCACTCATTCGAAGTGATACATAAAAAGGGTGAGTTTTATTTTATATTTAAGATATTGTTACATTTATTTTTCCCCTCTTGATAAATCTGAAAATAATATATGATTTCCTTAATCTTTTACTGTGGTAAAAATAATGAGCTCCTGAAGAGATGTAATGACTCACGGTTGACAAATTTTACTTTATTCCCTGGACAGAATGTATTTGATTAATAACCGACGTGGTCGATGTCGAGAAAAACATCATTGATCAAATGAAAAAAAACTACACCACCAGAAGTGGTTGAATGATGAACATCGTGTACCCGTTGTACGTCAAGTCGTTGAATGATGAACATCGCGTACCCGTCGTACGTCGATCCGTTTAAGGATGAACATCGCATACCTATCATACGTCGAGATGTTGAAGGATGAACATCGTGTACCAGTCGTACATCGAGCCTTTGAACGATGAACATCACATACCCATTGTACGTCGAGCCATTGAATGATTGACATCACGTACCTATTGTACGTCGAGAGGAAGTTCAATGAACATCTCATACCCGTAGTACGTCGAGTCGAAGTTCGATGAACATCTCATACCTGTCATACATCGAGATGAAGTTTGATGATCATCACGTACTCGTCGTACGTTGAGTCAAAGTTTGATGCTCATCGCGTACCTGTCGTATGTCGATCTGAAATTCGCTAATCATACCATGAACCATGAAATTTCATGTCTCTTATTTCTTGTTCACCCGGAAGGGGTCAAGTTTGATTATGCTACATACATGTTCATGATGGAGATGCTATTTACATTGAATATTTGTAAATATTTGTTTTATTTATTTTCTATTTCTTTTATTTCTTATAAAATGTTTTATAGATATTAAATATTCTTGATAAACAAGCATAAATATATTTTATATATATTAATCCCCCGAAGTGGATGAAATTGATGAAATTGCTGAATTGAATATTCATGAAATTGTCTTGAAGACACTATAAAACTCGAACAAATAATTTTATTCTATTCCCTGGAGTGGATGATAATATTTATTGAAAATGATTTATTTCACTCCCTGAAGTGAATGAAAATATACCTGGTTTTTTGGTAAATCATGTTCGAGGTGAATATGATGTTTTGAGAATGATTATTGTGTTGTTTTTGTTTATAACAAATAATAAAAAATATAACCACAATAAGTGGTTTGATGAAAATAAATATTTATAGAGCACAATGAATTTTATGAATATTTATAAAATAATACATCCCTGAAGGATGATATGAAAATAATGTCCTTTGACATTATATTGAAGAATATCTTCATTTATCATTTATTGTTCCTACAACAACAATATCAAGAGAAACATTATTATTTATCATATTCTTATGGTTTATCAATATCATCTCATATAATTCATCTATCCCCTGAATTGGATGTTGTTGTTCATATAATTCATAAAGGAAATGATTGAATTACATAGTTTTGATAATCCGATATATATTATGAAAATGATTTTACCACCTGAAGTGGTTAAAACAATGATCATCATAATCAATAAAATTTATATTTTATGCAAGATGATCATTATTGATAAATAATAAATTATCATTCATGGATCATGAAATCCAATGAATGAATTCATTCCCCGATGTAAATGTAGTATTAACTAATATATCTCATTCCATGAAGAGAATGAAATTATTCATGGTTTTTTTATGATTTATGATATCATGAATATTTGAGAGTTGATGAGGTTTGATCAAATGATTTATCTTTCATTTGAAAAAGTGAATGTTGTTTATGAATTATAATTTTGGATGGTGATAAAGTGTGTCGTGAATCCAGAAGATTCTTCCACATTGGTTCTCGCTACCACATTCACTAGATTTAAAAGACGTGGGGGATCTTATCCCAGGTAGATGTGTTGTAAAATAATATGTGTACCTGAAGTTCCAAAATATTTTTTCCAGTAGTTCTAAATTATGCTATAATCCGCTTGGTGATGGGCCTTACCTGATATGAATATATTATCAATTCATCAACCACCATAAGTGGGAATTATAATGACAAATATGAGTTTTCACAATGAAAGATCCTGGAGATCTTATATACGTCAATCTTGAAGAAAAATATTGAAAAATATTATTTTGATTAAATGATTCAAAATAACTCATATATGCGTTAGTATATGCTCATATAAGTACATTTACCGGTACTGAAAATTAATAAACAAATCCAGAAGACTGGTAGTACAAATTCTTAATTAGTTGTTATATCTGAAGTCTCAATGATATAAATGAATGGTATTATTGAAAATGAATATCATATGGAGTCAAAATAGGTACCTTGATATGTAACAAGCATTCATAAAAGTGATTATAAATAATTTGTTATGTACAATCGAATCAATAATGGTAAAGCAAAAGTTTATTGATCTTGGCACTTCAAGTATATGACATGATGATTTAGGCCATCTGGGATCAATTATAACGAAATATATTGATTCAAGTATACATGAGTATCAATTTATTGAAAACATAGTAGACATCCATTAGGGGGAGAATGATGAATTTATTTAATGGATGCATGTCTACAAAAATTATCAATGAATTTATTATCATTAAGTCATTATGAATTCCCCCTTTATGATAATTTACCATGAGGTGCCCATTTTTGAGGTATATTATTTATATCATCAGCAATTATTATGGAAATAATTTTCCCATATACTAATGAAGAAGTAAATGTGGGGCACGCCCACCATGTGATCCATCTATATGAAAGATGCATCCAATAAATGATCGCATGTGTTATTTGCTACTGGTGAGTATACAATGCATGTTATGCATGTTCATTAAAATAAATATTGAGTATCATATAATATATGGTCCTGCAGACAAGATGCTCACAACACTTACATGAATGTAAAGTGTTGGAAATCAACAGTCTGATTATACACACCTGAAGTGTGGTTGAATTGATTATATAAAATCATTATTCATCATGTGTAGAAATCAATAAATATATTTTCCCTTGAAGAGAAAAATGAATATATCGACAACATTATATCTTTTTAGATATTTTCCCTGAAGTGACACTGGTACCAGAAAAATTATGAGATCTCAATAAAATGTTGTTGATGATATATTTTCTATGAATGCTTTTAAAACTCATTGATGACAATGGATTTTTATAGATGTCGACATCATAATAATTGGCCAAAATTATTAAAGGAATTTATGAAATGTTCACCATATAAAGTTTTGGACTGATTATCCAAACTATAAAGACTATTGAATATCAATGATCTTATATTCTTCCTTATTTGGATATTTATATGAATCCCAGAAGGATTTGAAACGCCTGAAGAATATTCAAAATTATGGAAGTTTCACCAAATCTGATAAATTATGCGGTGAGTTGAATAAGATTTATCCATATCAATTTAAGGAAGAATATAAGTGGAATTTATCATCCCATGGTTTGTCTAAATCATTGTATTATTAAGGTGTTTTGAAAAACATCTACACTCATGAAGAGTTTTCTAAAATCAATGAATTATTTGATCATGAAATTACATGGAATGTCCTTGTATGTTGAATTAATCATCCTGAAGATGACATATTAAATTTTTGGAATGGTTTCACCCTCAATGAATAGTTAACTTGATAGATTTCATACATAAGGGGTTGATAAAGAACATACTTATCCCAGAAGGATTAAATATAAATGCACATTTTATTAATCCGTGAAGGATATACATGTACATGTGCGTATGTACCTTGAAAATGGCAATGAATCATGTTATGATGCATGGTAATATTCTTCCCTATTCATTGAAATCAAAAGGGTATAGATTATTATTATTCCAAAATTCAAAACTGAATGTTTTGGTTATGAATTGATCATGGGAATTCTATGAGAAAAAAGATGATCATTATGAATGGGAGATGTAATTGTTGTACTCTTTTTACCTTAGTCAAGTTTTTTCCACTAGGTTTTCATGGTAAGGTTTTTAACGAGGCAACACTCAGGGGACTTGATGTTATTGTACTCTTTTCCCTAATCAAGTGTTTTCCCCTGAAGGGTTTTTTCCTTGAAGAGGTTTCTAATGAGGCAATCATAAATCATAATAGATATCCAATGGAATGTTATAAATTATTATAGATATCTATAATTAATGGAAATTGTTGGTCTTCCCCATGAGTTGTAATTTTTAATGAGACCATTCTTTATTACCTATGGTCTTCCTCTCATGTCCTGAAGACATAATTAAATAATAATATTAATTGATGTCCTGAAGACATAACTAAATGATATAATCATGGGGGGTTGGGAACGCTACACTCTTTTTCCCTTCATAAGGTTTTTTCCCACTGGGTTTTCCTGATAAGGTTTTTAATGAGGTAGCATGACATGGAATTCTTTTATTTTGGATTCACTTATTTTTCCCACATGGTTTTTTTAAAGTGAAGATTAAAATAATATTCTATGAAATCATGACATCCACGAGGGAGTGTTATGAAATTTTATTAATGGATGTCATAATTATGATAATAATGATGACTCCCCAATTCCCAATTAATTCCCCTCTTAATGGCTAACCTTTCATATTCTCACTGTTGGATCAGATCTCATGTACTCTATAAATATGGTGATATGTTAATAAAATAAGATGGAATTTTGTCTCTATATTGGGTTCTCTAATTCTTGTATTTATTTTGCATTTGTATTTCCATTTTTTTTATCATCATCATACGCAAATACGACATCCGCTTTCTCAATGATGCGTTTCACCTATGATTGATCTTACATTTCCGGTTTCGAATTGCTTCACGGTTTAAATCGGTGTTCGATCAATTTCAAAACATTTTCGAATTTTTTCATTCTTATTTTTTTCCCATAATAGACGATACATATTATATAATGTAATTAATCCAAATCACACAGATTTCTACATAATTAATGAAATATCAAATAGAAACACAAACACCGAATCTATTTTTTTTTAATTTATTCCATTTTTAATATTTTTATTAGAATTTTGATATAGTAACATAATATATTTAATATATTATGTTTTCAATTAGGGAATTTTATTTATTTATTTTTAATATTATTACATTTAGTATTATTTATTAATTTTTAATATTTTTTGAGAATTTAAACTTATTTGAATATTTATTTATTCATATTTATTTACTATGTTTTAATATTTTCAATATATATTCCTCATCATTTCAATATATATCTATATTGTCTATAATTTATATAATTAATAAAACTTATCATTGTTTCACTATTTTAATGTGTACCCATTTTTAGTTATTCAATTTCACTCAATTTTTAAATCCATGCATTTAAGATTATAAATTCATTAATAATGTTAGAAATATATTTGTAAATAAATAAATACAAATAAATATACTTACAATGTATATTTAATATATTTATAGAAATATATATATATAATTATAAATAAATAAATATAATTTTTTAAAGATTATTTATAAAATTATAATATTTTAACTTATGTATTTAAATAATGAATATATTTAATATATATATATACACATATTTTTATTTATTATATACATATATATATATATGTATTTATATATAAATATATAATGATATAAATTTATTTATAATAAAAAAATTATAAATATATTAACCAATATATATATTTATAAGTGTATATTTTATATATTTATAAAATTATGTATTCATAATTATAAATAAATACATAATTTTTTTTCATAAAAGAATTTTTTTAACTATGAAAAAATAATTATATTTTCAAATAACTATAAAATTATCATAAATAAGTTTATGTAATGAATATATTTGATATATTTATATTTATTTATTATAAATATGTATATAATTAGGTAAATATGAATGAAAATATAAATATATATTTATAATGATATAAATATATATATTGATATAAATATATATAATGATACAAATATATTTATTATTACAAAATTAAAAAAAATTATATTTAAATAAAGAATATATTTAATATATTTATTTTTATATTTATATAAATTTATTAAATATATATATAATTATATAAATATATATAATATAATTAATATATTTATAATTATAAGTAAATAATTAAAATAATTAAAAAAAATTCTATATAAATATATATTTACTATATTTATAAAATTTTATATTTTTAATTATAAATAAACATTCGTAAATTTATTTATAATGTGTTTATATAAATATAAATCAACTTTTAAATTATCGAACAATTATATAATTATAATAAATACATTTAAAAAATGAATATATTTATTTTTATTTTTATATTAATATTACGTTATCATGTGTACAATTACATTTAAACACACACACACACACCACACACAAATTTCGGTGAGGCGGGTTATAACCCCCCAAAAGGATAACCCCTTTATAAGTAAATGATTATTTATATATTATAGTTATGTAGGGACAACATTGGGAACCCAAAAGGCACCATCTCTTTGATGACACAAAGACCATGCATGCATCGATAATTCCATGGGTCTCCACACCTTGCCTACATCATACATGCACCACCACCTGCCTATATTATACCTACATAACCTTCACCAATGTCAGTGCATGTGTTATCACCCGCATCATAAATCTCACAAGGGGATTTCCTTGATTTGAACCATGGTCGTTTTTTATGCCATATTATGAATATTTCATGTGATTCAACATTTAGGAGCTCTATCGATGAAGTCCCCAATATCATTCATCATCCATTAGTAGTTCCTTTTTTGTTGGTCTCTACATTACTAATTTTACCCTACAATGACTCATAAAGGATATGCTTGGTTCATGGGTTTATTTTTGTGTTTGTGTTTCCATCCCAATCTAAAAAATTTGGTTTCCTTATGGCCATAGTGTCATCCATTTCAAAGATCTCTATAGACCTACCTCGTATAGGTACCCATCCATTCCTCCACTTCCTAGGCATTCTATGGTAGTTCAAGACTAGTTCATAATAGTAGAAGATAATATCTTCTATGAATTTTATGTTGTTGGTATATATTTTAATAAATATTTCTTATATTCTATCATAGAACACATTTCACTATTGTGTTTCATATTATCTACTAACACTCAATGAATAAAAAATATATGTTTTATACTTTAAACATTTATAATTTTTTTCTTTTTCAAAAAATATGATCTCAAAATATAGAATATGTTCATCATATTTGAAGGAATCATCAATCAACTCGAGTCCTTCATTATTATGTTCATACAAAGTTAAAATAAATAATATTTCAAAATAAATATCATTAAATTTTTTTATTTTTATTATGGTAAGTATCTAATGTTTTGATAGAGAGACATACATATATAACAAATCTAATATATGATGCCAGTGAGGAATATTTTTCAAAGTAAAAATGATTATGTATATATTGGATGTTGGTATTGGTAGATTAGAAAATTTTCTATATCATAAACCTATATTAATTCATTGGTAAGTGATGTCAACTGTACCCAATAATAATATTCACAAAAGAAAAAATCTTACAAAAATAATATGAACTCTTTCATATCGATGCGTTACTCTCACATATGAAGGATTATAAAATCTTTGTGTTAATCATGAATTCTAGTGCATTGGTGTTTTATATTTATTTATGAATCCTTATTCATAGATAACTGTTTGTAGGGATTATTTCTTAGTGTATAACTCTTACATATTAATTTAATGATAAAATAAACATTTACATGTTATGTGAAAATAGTTTTATCGTTCTTTCATGTTGAAATTTTTTACCATTACATATTAAATATTGATTTCATTTAGGTATTGAAAAATAATATATTTTTTTATGTGGCCAATTTATTTTTGATGATTGTTTGAATTTCAATATTATACATGTTAATGAAATTTTAAAGTGGTATGACCTAGTTGATTTAGTTTTAAATTTTAATGAAGTCTAAAGCCTCTCTCAACATATATGAGATATTGTATACTATAGTTTTTAAAAAGATGGTTTTCGATTTATAAAATGTATTTATTTTCATAGATTATAATGTGACTTACTTATAATATGATTTTTTGATATATATATATGTATGAAATTAGTTTTTTTTATAAAATTCAAAAAGAGGATTAATTCATGTATTTCATACTTTTAATTGATAAAATCAATAATTACATTGAATTAATTTATTTTTAATGAATGAAAACTAGAATGATCAAAATTATTTTCGAGTTATATATTTATATTTTGGGTCATTTAGGAAAAGCTATAATGGATTGAAAAATTAAAAATAAAATGATTATTTTAAAACTATTATAATTCAATATAACTTTTCAAAGGAAATATAAGGGACAATAAAGAATAAATAATCTTGTTACTATTCTAAAACATTGATGATTCTATTAATTGATTTTTAGACATACTATTTTATGATATAAATGTTCTCTTGAAGGATAATCATAATATAAAAATTAAGGATTTGACTTTGTGTTGACAACTTTATGATACATTATTCCTATTTTTTCTATATTTTATAAGATCACTTATGGTACAAACTATATGAGATAATGATTGAATTAAATTTACGATACTATTAGATCTATATGAAATGTATCTAATAGACATTTATTATCATTGTAATGGATATTATAGTAAAATAGTTTTGAACCTTGTATATATTTCAGTTTCATGCACTCGGTTCTCAGATCACATAAAAATGATCTAAATTAATATCATCAAGACAATATTGGGTGTTGATTGAATTTACAAGGGGTTTTTATTTATAGTAATGTACTAAAAAAAACCTCTTTTGTCATATTATTTATTTATATTCTATTTGTTTTAAAATATTAAAAAATACAAAGGATAAAACTAAACAAACATGAATAAGGGAGTTATTATTTTTAAAACTATTTTTAATCACCCAATTTAATCCCCAAACGTCATTATTTTCATATGATAGTGTTGGGAAAAAATATCAATATTGAAATAGTAGAGAATCATAGAGAACAGATATAATTAGGAGGATTTATAGGTTGATGAAGATTATGAATATAATGAGATGTCAAGATAATATTACGATATAATTACATTCTTGGTGAAGAATCATTATTTATTAGAGTGTAAAATCTATATCATTGTTTATGTGGAAGAAAAATACATAAATGAGAAAAAAATTATTTTAGAAGCGTTACGGGACAATTACTAATCATTTGCAATCTATATAGTGATTCTACTGGACTTTGTGAATGTAGGTTCTATCTAATCATTCCAAGGTTATACCTACCCATTTTGAGTAGTGAAACTTTTTAAAATATAGTATAGGTTAACTTTAAAATTTTAAGATATTAAATGAATCAATTATAAGAGGAAATTATATATAATAAATGATAGTGAATGAAATAATAATTATTTATTAAATCCATTAACATGTTATAAAAAATATTAATGGTTATATAGTCAACTACTAATGAATTATCCATTTAATAAGATACAGATTCAAGGATAGTAAAATTTCATTGGTAGATTCCAATGATAATAGTTATTGGTAAACATTGAAAGGTATGATATCAAATTAATGGGATGTATAAACATATTGTTAGTTACTATATGATGTTTAGAATGTCATCTCAAAAAATTTAAAACAACAATTATTATGTGTTTATAGGTAACTAAAAATTATTAGAAGATATACATTTTTTAATATTTTATGATCTGGTGTACAGTTTTCTTTAAAAAAATTATATAAAGTATAGTTTAGGATGTTTTAAGATATATATAACCACCACAGATCTTACATAATAATATATTAATTTTAGAATGGTATGGAACATCTATCTATAGAAAAATGTACATAAATATGATAGAATATATATATATATATAGAATAAAATCCAACAAAAATATATGAACAAGATAAATAAAAATATATAAAAATAACTAGGATATTTAGATCATTATGCATAAAAATGAACTACTTAGTTACGCCTTTAAAAATATTGTATCAAATACCGACAATATAAATTAATAAAATAGTTGAATAATGTGTGAATTTAATGAAATTTATTTCTCTTCGTAGAAATGTTGTGGTTAATGAAAAAAGAAATATCATTCATATTAGTATGTTAATAATTAATATGATATTTTTTGATGATGCCAAATAATATTAAAATAAATATATACAATGTTTTTAATCATTGTAGGAATATATGGGATGTGATAAATTAATAGAAGTTAATGGATTTTAGTATTTTTTTTATTTCTATAATATATGGTTTATAATAATATAAATAAAAAGAGATTAACATGGAAGAAAACTTCACTTCTATTATCAATAACAATTTTATAAAATAGTTTCATGAAATTCCAATATCTTTGACACTATAATAGAATCCAATGATTACATGACCTTTTATGTTGTGAGGAAATATTCTTTTTTTAAAAATTTACAATGCATTGTTGAAATTAAATATAAAAAATATATAATAATTTAAAAGCGAAGACTTCTAGTATATAGTAAATAATTTTTTCAAGCATAATTATTATAGAGGAATATGTTAATATAGTCCTGTAAGTGATTAATTTTAGTAGGAATTCTAGTTTATTAATATTGTTAATATTATAAATTATAATTATATAGGAAATAATTATTTGACATCCCTTGATTTATGTGGTGATTTTTTTGAGAACATGGTAAATCATAACAAATGAGAGAGGAATAATTTATAATTGAAATGGATACCTACCATTTATAACCATTCATAATTAATGGAATTAAGGATCAAGGGTCAACTGATATTTTCTTTGGTCAAATGTTCCATATGATTTCAATGGCTCACTACTTTTTCTGGATCATTGAATAAATCATATGTGATATTTTTCACTAACAAGTTATAATTACATGAACAATTACACTATTTTATTGCTCTAATTAGACTACAAATCAAAACCCACCTATACCACCAAATTAATTGTGATGAAATGAATATACATTAACTCATACCACTTAGTGAATCCCACCTATAAAATTTATAGATAAAATATTATAATTTCAACTTTTTCCCACAAATCTTCTAATTGAGAACTTGTACCAACAAACACATATTTACCTCAGGTTGTTTATATTTAATGTAACAATTGTGTAAAATGGTAACTTTTCAGGAATCCTAATTGATACCATTAAAATTTTGGGTTCACTTATTATAAATTTCTATAACATTCAATTTTTATTATGAATATAATATGTGTATTTACTTATTTTTTGTACAAAATGAATATATTATGAACCTAATTGGATGTATTTATATCAAAAATGGATACATGCAAATCTAATGACAAAAGAGTATGAATATGGTGTTATATATTTCATCGGGTATGTAATAGATCATGCATACACCCCACCTAAAATAATTTGTTGTTGTTTATGTTTTATTTATTCCTGAAAAATTTGTAGGAATGTTTGGGAATAATAAATTATTTTTCATTGAATAGATCCTAGATTTAAATAATGGACTAAATCAGGAAAAACATGAATTTTTAACTTGATTTGGTTGATAATGTGATAGATGAATCATTTGATATTAATAGCTATTTAAATGATTATGGTAATCATATATAAGAAATTAAAATGAAAATTTAATATTTACTTAATGATTTTCCCAAGATGTTTGAAAAGATAAGTATTTTTTTCTAAAAGTAAATTGTATACTAGTTGTACTAAATGCAAAACAATGTCAAATGTATTGAAGTTATAAAATTTCATTGTTAGGAGTGGATATAGGGACACTATCTTTTCAGAACTACTTGATCTCATGAATAATATGATAATGGAAGAAAATGAAATTTCAAGATAAACATATAATGCTAAATGAATTTCATGTTCAATGTTCATGATAATTCAAAAATACATGCTTGTCCAAAAGATATCATATTTTTTTGCAAGTTCCATGAATGATTGAATTTTTTAATGTGTGACATGGATCAATATGAGAAAAATGAATCAAGTTCTTTGAAAGTTTTACTATACATTCCGATTATTCAATGGTTTAAAGGAATATATAGATTTCCATAATCCACAAGTAAATTGAAATGTCATACATATACATGAATTAAATATGGGAAACTACATCATCCAACAAACTCTCATCAGTATAATAAAATTTATTATGAATATAATAAATTTTTAAATGAGCCATGAAACATCCTTATATAATTATATATGGATCAAATAATTCCTTTTGGGGTTCAAAGAAGAATTCACATTACATGGTCGTTCGTGTTGGTAAATAATAAATTTCCACCATGATTATTCATGAATCACAAATATAATATGTTGTCTATGCTTATATATGTACCCAATTATCCCAATAATGATATTGATGTGTTTTTGGATCCATTGATCGAAGATCTGATTATGATTTGGGTTGCAATTGTTATAATGTATGATTCTTATATAGGTGAAGAATTAAAATTGAGGGCCATATTGTATTGGATGATAATTGAATTTCTATTTAATGGAAGTTTTTCAGGCCATATCATTAATGGAATTTTGTGTGTCTCAGTTTTGGAGAATTCAAACACTCAGTTCAGTTAAAATATTCCAAAAGGCTATGATTTTTTGAAATTGAAATATTTGTCCTACAATACATAAATAATGATTAAGGATGAAATCATTCATTGGGAACACCAAAAAAAATTAAAACACATTATTCACTAATAGTTGATCAACACATTAATAAAGGAAAATATATTGATTCTGTTTTAGGTAAACCATTTAGAAAGGCCTTATGAAATCATGTAGGAAAAAGAGGTCAATTTTATTTTAATTTCTATACAATAATCACTTATACAAGAGACATTATCATTATGTCCTTTAAGTAGAAATGAATGTATTTGATAGTGGTGTTGACATGTTAGTAAATGTTACTGCTAAAATACAATAAGGCATCAAGGCTATTTTGGACATGATTGATATGTTAATCAAGGAAGAGTTGGTACCCGTGAAGGGTAATGGGAGGAATTGTCTTCCTCCATGAGATTACACACCATATAAGCAGGAAAAGTTTAAACGTTTAAAATTTCTTATTTGTAAAAATATCTAGAGGGGTATTAATCTAATAACAATAACATCATGTTAATGACTAATTTGAAGTCACAAGAACTAAAATAACACGAGTGTCATGTTTTGATGTAATAATTGTTGCTCATCGAGTTACATTTCATTATACTAAAAAAATGCATGACATAGATTAACAAAAATATATCTAATTTTAATGTCTTGTGAATTAATTTTATTGTCCAAATTAATCTTAAAATAATGAATATTGATGTTTCAGTCATAGTATATAAATAAAAAATGTTATTCAAACCATAATTTTTTGATACAATGGACCTCCTTATGTTTCACTTCATTATAGAGGTTCAATTATGTTGTTATCTCCCTTATAAATGGATCTTCCACCATTGAATGATACATTATGATTTTGAAAGGTTACATCATGAATCAAAGTGAGACAGTAGGCTGAATTCAAGAATGAGATGTTACTAAATAATTTGTTTAATTTTGAACCGATTACCTATTATATGTTGATAAAATCAGTCTCCTAATGTATGTCATAGTGGATGCCTTATGGGTAATGTTATTTTTGTAATATATGTTGTTACAATTACCATCATAATGTGTGAGTAGGTTCACCTTTATATTTTATATAATAGAGAATATCAGTATATTTATGTTGAAGTATATAGAGAAATTCATATAGATTTGAACCCATAAAGGGATGATTGATGGATATCAAATAAAAATAATAAATTGTTCATATTATGGAATTGATATCATATTAATAAGGAGTTATATTAGAATACAAATTGAATTGTTGAACAAAATCAATGGATATTGGCACTGAAATACATGCACCAAGATAAATAAAGGAATGCTATTTCTGTTTGAGATGAAATACAAGCACAATGTCCAAAAATTCATCAAAGGGGTTTTCCTCGCAATGTAGTTTCGCCCAACCTCTATAACTCGCAAAATCACGAGTCATTGGAAGCTGATATAATGAGTTTGTTGTTTCAGGTGACCACTAAGATGAAATTTGAGGTTACTCTCATTAGTTTTATGAGCCCCGCGACCATAATGATGAATTTTTACAGTACTCCTGTGAGACTGATGTTCCCTGCAACTTTGATAAGGCAAGAGGTGGATGGCTCTATGAGTATGATGCTACCTCACCTATTTTTGAAGATCATGATTTCTTCATGGTGTACCTCTATGAATCATGATTCCCCTTTTCTTATAAATAGATGGTTCTTACAACCTATAAATCATTGTTACTATCCCTATTCACCTTCTGATTTCCCATTATGCAATGCTCCCACGCATTTGGAACCAGAGAAAAAATGAATATCCCAAGTTACGGGTGCATCACATAACCCAGTTTTTGTTTTTTCTATTTACCCCCATATATGGTTGGGACTACCTTCACAAAGGACTCCACCCTTCATTTATGAGGAAGGAACTCCGAGGTACTTGCGGCTTCACTGATAATTAAGCCTTGATGGAAAATTCCTTTCCATCATCATGACTTCATTCCATGGTTGGGTCACCATGCTTCATGAAGTTCATTTGTTTAGGAAACCCCTGACCTCTACAATGCAGTTGAGCTTCATGAAGAACCTCTCAGTGAGGCCCCATACTTCATGAGATTCCCTTATGTGTGACCATCTAGGCTTGTATATAGTGACTTCTCAGACCCTTGTGTGGTATCATTTTTTCATTTTCCACCTCTTTCTTTTGGGAATAGTTACACTATTCGCCTTCATTTTTTAGCAAATGGAAGCTAAGGTGGATCCCACAATGGACCACTCTTACACTTCAATCCCTTCAGAAATATCTAGTACCTTCCCTTACCCATGTGTGGGTGGGTACTAGTCATGTAAATCTAGGTGTGAGGAGTGAGCCCTCCCAATCCATTTCATAGACTATCAAATTTCCAATAACCACTATACTTAACACATTATGCTAAACTATTGCCTCATCCTATTCCATGCACAAGGGGTTTCCTACCGCGAGCATTATCCATGCCTACACGTTTCCATGAGAGTGAGATCTTCTTCACATAGAATGAGATCCTCCATACATGGAACAAAATCTACCTGAGGGGAAGGACAACAATCCTGGTGTAATCCCTTACACTATGTTACTGGAGGAATAACTCTTCCTCCTCCATACCTCCTCCAGATAAAAAGACCATAGGTAAGATGGGAACAAGTGAGTCTAATCACACCTTTCCTATATCCTTGAGCCTTTTCTCTATGGGAGACTTCTATACGTAATCCCCACACCCTCCCTTATAGACACATCTTATCCGACACAACCATTTGGTCTACTACCTCCCCTTCTTTGTTACACCAAACCTAAAACACGTGGCATTAATGGTTAGTAGTGATCCTAACATGCTTATTATAAAAATCCCTCTTATACTAAGCCCCAACTTCCACCTCTACAAGATGATATCCATGTGTAGGTCCCAATCCACCAAACAACATGGGTTTCAATCTCTATATTCTAAATAGGGTTGGTAGGAAGTCTCCCTAAGGTTAAATCCACACCAATGGTATACTGTGGTGCCCTCCTCCTAGGGGAGCAACTCCTATATCTTAGTATCCACCATCATCTATTCAAATATTGGTCATTCCTTCCACCTATTATATCTTAGCAGGGTCATGCCCACTTGGAGGATACATCTCCTTCAGGTCCACCTGGGAAGCTTCAATGAATAAGCCCCACCCGACAAGCTAGGGATTACTATTAAGGTGTACTAAACAATTCCCTCAAAAAACAATGTAGAAAATGATTCCCAACAAACTAGGATACGTAGGAAACCTCCATGTGGTTCACACCCAAAACTATCATATTCACATCGATTCACTATCATCATTACCGTATGATGTTAGAATATATGGGATACCTAAAATACATTGAATTTGATCCTTGTCCCATAATCATGATATATAGGATTCCTCCATGTGGTTCAATCCCAACAACCATAACACCCTATAAACTCCATCTATTTCTCGCAAATCATTCACATCTATCCTGATTCTTACCCGGGTCACCACATACTAGTGGGATCAATCCTTTCATTTAGGTAGTTACAGTGTGTAAGGCCCATCGAATTTATCATTGCTTCAAGAAGGATCCTGTAAATCTTAGTGTCTAAGACCCACACAATCTCCACCATCCTACCAAAATAAATCCTCTTGGAGATGAGTAGTCTTAGCGAATAATCCCAACTTCATCCATATATAACTATGTGGGTTTTAATCCTTTTCTTCTAAACATACTTCATAGGAAACCTCTACGAGGTTAAATACCAGCCCGTGGTAAACCATGTTGTCCCCCTGATTGGGGTATACCTCCTTGATCCACCCTATGTGGTTTCCAGATTATCCCTCATGATGTGAAACCGTCCATATATGGGACAAACCACTCTAGGGTATTTCATAAATTAGTTTTCTAATTAATCTAACTGTTATGCTTTCTAGGTTCTACCTCTGAGTGATGTACCTATATGATCCACCTTTACAAGTGTTCGGATCATCCAATTGCATCTCCAAATGATGTTAAAATCATGACTCAATGTCCCAAAAGGACATCAAACTAACGGCTTACCCAATGTTAAACATGGGTTGCTTGATGAAAACCTTGGAATACATTCTTATGGCATAAGATACCATGTGATAAACATTGGATTACTCAGGTTTCAATTCCCATTTGAATCCCTCTTACGAGGAATAATATTGGAGACCAATGATCTAGAATCAATAAATTCTACTAGTGACCAGCATCTAAATATCTATGATTGATGGTTGTTTCCCTGACTAGACCCCTTGGAATGTCCAGATAGAAGTAGTGTAACATACCAGTATCCACAAAGAGATGTCATAAAAAATGAGTTTCACGAAAAAACATCTTATTCGATAAGGGAGACCCCTACTGGGAGATGAATTCCCTGGAGGAATCTTGGAAATGGGGGAGTAAAATCCCATCAGTATATTTCAATTAATGAGATGGAATCTATAAAGAAGTGATTAAATCTACCCTTTTTTGGAAAGTGAGAATGTGGGGTCACGAGCCACACATCATGAGATGACAATGTGCGCCCTAGTAGAATTTGTGGGAAATAAAAAGGGTGAACTCGATGTGAAATATTCTCCTCAACATGGTATTGGTAGATCTTGAGACATCAGCAGACATGTGTTTCAGTGAATCCAACTATATGTTTCTAGGTTCTTCTAATAATGTTGTGGGTTGTCATGGAACTCACTAAAAATTGGGATAGTTAAATATTGGGAATTCTTGTATGTGGCCTCAACAGTTTCAATCACCCTCTCACCATCAATGGATGATTAAAAAACTTTGGGGCATTGGGAATTACATTCCTATTATTTTTGCAGACAGCTAAATCTTCTTTATTTTTAGGACATAATCCATAGAAAATTAATCACCCTCTTCCAGTAGATATAGGGAAAGGAGGAACAACAATGCAGAAATCCTACACGACTCCACCTCCACTATGAATTAATCCACAACCACGACTTCTAATGGGCCACACACTGTTTGACCCACAGAGACCATTCAAAGGATGGTTATTGATTCTCTTATATAATGGTGTGAGAAGGAATGGGTTTTCCCATAATAGACATGGACTTCCTGAACTTGGAGGATTATGTGCCTCACCATCACCACTACCCACAAGGGTCGCATAGAGATCCACTACTACCCACTCATGCGGCCAACTGCTTTAGGATTCTCTCCCTTGAACATTCTCCGTACTTACTCCCCTACTCTGATGAGGTAATATATATATATGAGTCATCATGGATATTAAATCCTCCATGGAGCCTCCAGGGAGGGCTCCCACAAGGACATGTCAATGCCATGAACTATCGGTCCCTCATTCCAAAGAAGAGGAAAACTACTCCCTTAATCTATCATCCATGGTATGGAAAACCCGACACCAATGTCATGAGAATGATCAGGAAGAGGCCCATCCAAGGGAATTATATTTCATGGATTTAGTGGACCATTCCACCCTTGGATCATTCTACTAGGTCCCCGCTACAGCAATGATGGGATCCACTGATTCTTGATTAGAATTAGGACCTCATCCACCACACTGCAAGGATGGGTTGACTCTTTAGATCATTGGTACAATCAAGAGATATCACATGCTAGACTATGATGATACGATCTAGAATGGATGATCACCTTGTACAATCTCCAACCAACATGAAAGTCTTCCTCATGTCACCATCATCAGTATAAGCGTAGGTTCTCCCCATCTTGTTAACATCTTGCATGGATTTCATCCCCTTCCCTATAATCCCAGATTCAAAATTCCTCCCTATGAATCATATCATCAATGTAATGGTTATCCTCGCACCATTCTCGGTTTTAGTGGAGGTCCTCCCATTGGTAGTATCTACTATAGAAAAATTCCTCCTTCCTCTATCAATTATCTACAAGATGGTCCTCCGCAGGTTCGCATCAGCTCTAGTAGTGGTCCTCCTCACTCAAAAACAAATCATAGTAGAGGTTATCCCATCATCATCCACAATCAAAAAAGAGGTCCTCCCCATGTCAACATTGTGTGGTACAATGGTTTTCCTTGTGATACCACTTCCAACCAGCATGGAGTCCCTCCATGTGCCACAGGAATCTAATATGGTGGTCATCCCAATGTTCTTACCAGCACCTACAAAGGTCCTCTGCATTCCATCTCTCTCAACCATGGATTTCTTCCCAACGTATCCACCAAGAAGTAAAAAAAGGTCCTCCCTATACTGAATCTCACTGATATGGACATCATCCACATGTTCTATTGGACATATGTCTAGGTTCTCCTTAAACCTCAAATATCCAAGGAAGAGGTCCTCCCAAAACTAGAAACCACTGAAAAAGAGTCCCTACTCATATCCTATCCATCCCAAGAAGATATCCTACCCACTTCAACACCAATATTCACAACAGTCATCCCAGTACTGAAGAATTATAATACACTAAAGAGTCCTCTTGGGGCAGAAGGGAGAACCATTTTTGTCTAATGTAGAACAATGAGAAGAATGATATTATTTACAATGCAATACATTTTTTAGTTTCAGAAGTAGAAATAATCTCAATGATGGAGACTCCAACTAAATCTTCCATATCAAAGACAAGGGAAGCAACCTAACATGTGTGTTTCACTATTCCAGAAGGTGATATGCACCAGTTCCCTGAATATAAACCTAGGTAAATTCAAGTGGAAGTATATTTGGATCCTTTTTAGAGTCTTGTAATGAAACATTATCTATCACCACTTGTTTCAATATATACATTGACATGAGATCACTAAGAGCTATTCTGTGGCATGGTAGATGATTATCACCCACCAGAATCACCTTCAAAAGTCATTGACATAATGCATGAATAATTGGTAAACATCCCACCCTAAAGGGAAATGATGACGTAGTTGGTACCACCTTTAAGGGATGACCCTATGAGTAGTGGTCAGTGGGCTCACACAATGTTTTCTCCACCATCCATTCCACAACTGCAATGGTCCATATCAGTTTCACTACTAGTTCCTCATCCATATTTGATCAAAGGGTGGGGAAACCAAGAGTCATATCCCACTTTTGGGAAGTGAGTCATGTGGTACACTCTAGTTTTCTATCAGTTGTCTGAGATATTATATCTAATTGCTACTTCATACATCGACACTCCGTAGTCACTCACCTAGGATGGGATCATGTGATTTTGTTAGACCACCTGGGAAAATCATTTTATCCACTATGGTAATTGTTTTTCCGATCTAAATAGACAATAGAATTATGACACAATCGACCAGCGTTGTAAAATGGTTGAGTTAGCTATGCTTTCCTTGGATCAGCACCCTAAATCACCTTAATATCACCAGACTCTTCATCAAATCATTATTTTTAACTTCATGTTGTTCTATAGAATTATTGAATATCTGACCCCACATGCTTAGATCTCTGGCTGGGGGAAGTATGCTAGTCATAACACTAGTCTCATCATATAACAACCCTATTTTACAAGTGATATGGAACATATTCCATTGGTTGTTGTCATGGTGGATATTGCGGACCATAATCTTCTCAAGGATAATGACATTGAGGCTGTGATTGATGAAGAGGACCTGCCTTCCGGGATAGCATAGCACAATGTGGATGCTCATATAGGATTTATTACTGACCATAAAAGGTAGATACATGGGATTTCCAAACCCTATAATGCATTTCCCTTTGGATGAGTCCCAAACAATTGTAATGGATAGACTGGGGCATCTAATTTCTATGACCAGTTTGGTTCAGCACAAGAAGATGGAATTTAACCTTACCCAAACCACTTGTCTCCAGAAACATGTGGATTATAAGAGGTTTTTATATGAAATCCTTATAGAAAACCTTGTGGATTGGTATCCATATTATGTTTATCCTCGATAAAATTGTGTGCCTACTCAACTGAGGCAGAATGGGTAGTCACATTTCCTTCTCAGCGGGTCACCTTTGATTGTTCTAGGAAATCCTTTAAATCAAAACATGGTAAGGTTTAAAGCCTATTGAAAATAAAAAAATTATTTATTGTTGAATCCACACAACAATAATTAGTAATTCCCATGAGACCCTAATCAGGTGGTTCCTCCATTATCTTCATCAGTTGTTCATCCGAAAGCTCCACAGGTTATCCCTCCAGTAGCTCCGAATGTGTCTCTTGTCGATCTATGATCCACTGAGCCTAACACTCTTGTTGAAGAGATTTCCAATGCACAAGTGATTGTGAATCAGTTAAGATATAGGAATCCCCACTTGGATGATCCCATGAACCCCTCATTATCCACCTCTAAGCCCTTGATTCATGGAAAGTGGTGATCCAATCTGATATAATTCCATATCCCGATAAGGGTGGATGACATATAAACACCACTAGATTTTGTGAAATCTACATTTCTTGATTCAATGGGATAGGAGGCCTACTATAACATCTAGACCACTGTATTTCATGGTGTAGAACCATGCTAGGAAATCCATAGTATCAAGATTCCACTAAGATTCGGTGTTTCATACACATATTATAAGGGAATGTGTTCATCTGGTATAACCAGTTACCCATCAGATCCATTGTTGGTTGGGAAGAACATCACCTGTAGTTTCTATACAAGTTCAACTCCACCATATTCAAGAAACATATTTATGACATCTTAATGTTCAAAAAAATAGTGGGATGAGTGAATCATTTACTTTCTCACTAGGTGTAAGGGCCTCAAATACTCACTTGACATTCCAATAACTAAAGAATATCATCTGACGATGTGCGTGGGGAATGGTAAGATGAAATTGGATCCCTCCCATATTACTCATAATTTCAATGGTAGAAATTGGGGCTTCATTTAAATGACACAGTTCCTAAATTAATCCTTTTAGAAACCTAGGTAGGTTTGTCTATTACATTCCCCATTTCATGCAAGAATATCTGACAAGGTTGAAATTGTCATCATCGCCATGATAGAGGGCCCGAAGCCACTAAAATTATTAATGAAAGAGCCTCCTCCACTGCCTAACCAAGGGTATCAGCCTTAGGCTCAACATTACCCAATACATAATAAGCTACTACCACCCCATCAAACACCACCTCCAAGTAGTGAAAATTAGGATCTGTACCCATATCAGACTCTGGCCTCACTCTGGGGATAGACTCCAAGTGATCCTTTCTATGATATGAGTAATTGAACCTACTCATTCGATGAGGCTATAGTTCTTAGTTATTTCTGATGTTCCTTAGATCATGTAATGATGATGTTTCAAGAATGCATGAATCCAAAATAGGCTGATCTCATAGATCACCATGATTACTTCCTTTATCACTGAATCCTCAAACATACTGTCAAACAATGCTATGTGTTCAAAGAATATGTCCCAAACTAGGTTGATAAATATTTATCCAAATTAGTGGCTGCACCAATGCAAGTAGTGTGAATCTTTTTAAAGACTGAAAAAAAACATTGAAGGTGAATGGAAATAGGTCTCCATCCATGGGTCTCTTAAGTATGACAACTAGTTAGCTCGCAGGGCAGTCACCTGTGCCTATGGTGTCATCTGTGTCCATTTAATTTGGACCTAGCCTCTCATGTTTCAAAAACATCTCATTCTTCTGCTTATGAATCCATATCATAGCCTTATACTTCTCAAAAGAGTAGCTATCGACAATGTAAGGGAAATCAAAGCCTGTCACTGGTTCTAAATCAGTCCCGTACTCTTGGTTATTTCATGACTCCAATGAAGGGAATTTCCCCTATAATCCATCGAACATAATAAGACTCCTCTTATAATGAACAAGACTATCCCTCGGTAAATAATATTGATATGGTGGACCCTGAAATGATTCCCAATTATAAGGACTGTCCGGAAGATCCTCCTAAAATTTCCATTAGACGCCATCATTGATGGGAATATGGATATGTGACTTGTTAGAATGCTCAGGTCAGTAATTCTAAACAATATGTGCATGATACCAAGACTACAGAGCAATATTAGTATTGAGCTCAATGTGTGTATTCCTCTCATATAGTCTTGTCATATTCATGGCCACCTCTGTTTGTAGTACTTATTTAGGAAGTGTCACCCCCACTACCTCATGATCAGCCATATAACACCATATCCATACCATAGTATCATCATAGTTAGTCAGTAATAATGTTTTATATATTAGGTAATGATCAACAAGACATTCCAACCAATAAATAGAATCTTCCAGTTTGATCCAGAACACCTGTCATACCTACTGCCAAATAGAAACCTATTGTAGGAAGCACTATGCATCTAGCATAGTTGTATGATGTTCTTAAGAATAATTTCAGCGTTACTGTAAAGTTTTTGACTCTCAGGGACCTTATCCTATCAGAATACACGCGTTAATCCTTAATTGTGGACTTGAAAATATCTATCCAATTGAAAATAGATGTAGTAGACATAGATTCCTTCCATACTGAGGAAACCGAGTGAATATAGTTATAATCCATTATTTCATTATTATAATAAGTTTAAGGCTCTCATGTTCATGGGACCATATGCCAAATGTACCTCACCATCTAGTTTAATGACATGGAAGTTCATATTTGTCTTATCAACATATATTTTGGGATCAATCACATCTTTACCTGAACTCTACACAATACAGGACTAACAGAAGTGGAAATGAGTCTTTTAAACCTAAAGATAAAAGTTTTATCCCGACCAAGCATAGATTAGGTGGTAGATTCTTATTCTATGCCTAGTTTGGTGTCTTGATTATAGGAACTATGTTCATGGTCATCTAGCAGGATACTACCTACAATGAGATGATGGGTACACAATGTCATCATTTGTATATAATGGTTCCCTCCTCACATCACCGACACCTCAGGTACACCCTCAATGGTCTAGTGGGCATGCTCTAAGGTTATGAATCTCCCTATTAAACATATTAATACCAATATCTAGATATTTATTATTACATTATCAAAGGTAAATGGGTTTAGACCAATAAGGTTGAGCATACCACCATTGTGGTTGACCTTTGGCCAGTTTTGGATGAGGCTTTTATTCTCCTAATTCACGGGTTTGAGGCCATAACCCTAGATTGGGTACACTACTCTATCATTTCTAAAATGAGGAGAATACATGGTCCTAGGTATAATAAAAATCATAATATAACCTTTTACGCCTACAAGGGCCAGGCGTTGGTGATACCATAACCCCCTACCCCTATCAGGTATCAGGACGTCCAACCTATGGATACAGTTATTCACGAAACCTTCTTGTTTCTCCAGGTTGGGTAAAATAAAAAAAGTTCAACCCATCACCACTTCTTTGAAATCATCATGTGTGGACCCCATTGTCAAAATCCTAACGAAATAAGGTTGGAAACCATTGTCGCCATGGTTTTTGTAGTAATTATGTCTTCCAGTGATGGTTCCACCTCCTCCTAAGCAGGTGAGAGTGTTCCCCTGGATCTATTGGCATCGACGCATAGACCCCTCCAATTGATTCCTCTGTCATGGATGATGAAGAATAATTGGAGGATTCCCCTCATACATTAGAATAAGGAATATCTTTCATTGTTTAAGAGCTGGTTCAGGTGAATATCGACACCGAGAAAGACCCTATACCATAACTAATCAGTGCAGTATTGCTTGTAGAGGAACAACAATAGTAGATGGATTTTTTTAAGGTACTAATAGGATGTTTTTTTAATATAGTATGATGAGATGTTAGGCTTAGGCCCTTAAGTCTCTATCCATTTCCTTGTCCACCTGACAAGACATCTCAAATTAAAAATTCCTCCCAAAAAGATTCTCCCCTCTCCGGGTTCCATGGTCGAGGCTGAAGTTGATAAGCTCACCAATGAAAACATCTTCAAGGAAGTCAAATACCCTAGATGGTTCGAAAACATAATTCCTCTCAATATGGGGAATTGATAGGTCAGAATATTCTTCAACTATTGAGATCTCCACATCTATTTCTAAAATGATGAATTTCCACTTCCATTTACAAATTTTATAATTAATGACACCACTAGTTTCCAGGATCTCTCATTCAAGGATGATTATTCATAATATAATCTGATCCACATAGCCCTAGAAGATGAGGTGTCTAAATCCATCATAGAACCATAACGAACTTTTTTCTATCAGGTAATTTCCTTCAGATTGATGAATGCAGAAGCCACCTATCAGTGTGATATGCACCCCATAGTTAAACCAACCCTTAGGACACTTTTGGAATGATATGTTGACTATTTGGTGGTAAATTCTATTCAGTTCCATTACCATCTCATAGATCAAGAGAAAGTTTTTGGACTCATTCGATCCCACCATATGATGATTAACCCCTTGAATTATTCCTTTGAGATTACCTATGGAAAGTTTATATGGTTCATCGTTAGATACAAATGCAATGAGATTAACTTCAAAAAGATCATGTCCATCAGTCTGATTCCCCCTCCAAGAAACTACTTCAAGCTTCGAGGATTTCAAGTCCACATGTCCTATATAGGTCGATTCATCAAAAAACCTAGAAAGGTAGGGTAGTCTCGTCTCCAAAAAATCCAGGGATCCATTAGTCCTCTATGTGACCACCCTAGAATGATCCTTTGGTGCCTTTCTCACTCAGAAGAGAAATGAAGGGTTATAGAAAATTTTATACAATATTGTTCATATGATCCTTGACATAGAGTCCATATATTATTCTATTGAGAGGAGCAACAATGCACTAGTTTTTACAGTGTAGAAGTTGAGGAACTACCTATAGCATAATGAGATACAACGGTTTTAACCTCTGGATTTGCTAATTTATATTTTCAACCGCCCCACATTGATAGGCCATCTAGCTCATTAGGAAGTGATTTTATAGAATTCTGAAACACTTTTCTTTTCATAAAAGGCTGTCAAGGTTCAGGTGTTCAAAGACATTCTAGATGCCCATTTGGAGCCCACAATATAGTCCCTCGATCTTGGTTTTCTAGATGCGGACATCATTTTAGTGGACCAAACTATGTCATGTTAGTAGATAGAATTTAATGGCGCCTTTAGGGGCCCTACTAGTAGAAGGGAAAGGGTCTAAGACTCAATAGATTAGTCTTGGGAATTCTCTTCATCTTGCCCACACAGGCTATCATTCCATATTTATTACTTATATCAGATGTATGAACCAACAATGAGGCATAGAATTGGGATCTCATCACTGGTCTTGACATATCCCTTGAGAGTGACATTCCCTACCTAAATGTCAAAGGGGACACTAACCAAGTCATAAAACAAGTCAATGTTGACTAAGTCCTTAGGAAGATGGAACTTGTGCCCTAGTTATAGAGCCCTTGTTAGATAATGGCCTAGTTTTTTATTCACCAGAGGTAACTCATGTTCCCCAGTCAAAGAATGGTTAAGATGATTCCTTAGCTAGCCTAGACACACCTTTTTTACACCTTGACTAGGAAAACATGATAATTCATGTAGCACATCGAAGATTCATCGCTCTCATGACTCCAAACAGTGGTGAAAATCAAAATGTAAGTCATATTACCATTTTTTCCTTCACATTAGGACCTCAAAATACACTTACTGTAGTAGAGGAGATCTATAATTAGACAACTCCATTTTTTTTAGTATCTCCAACTCAACTATCTCACATTATAAAGATCTGAACATGAATGAATATTTTGGCATGTAGTACAATTTACATTCTAGAGAAATATGAGCCTTGAGAAGATCCTCTTAAAGATTGGGTTTGATGGAATTCTCTTATGTTTTATTCAAGGAGATGGGAATCTCTGGTTTATGTAGGATGTTTATGTTAGGTCATGTGGATCTCATTAGAGAGATTTAAAACTCACCCTCTAGATTCGATTGTAGGGATACCTTTGGCCCACCATGGTACATGAGTGTATCAATTTTACCTAGAGGTTCCACGTGTTTCAGATCAATGAATTTTTTTTGAATAGACCCTTAGATCCCCTCCATACTACCATGTACTCTTTTCCAATTATGGTATGGGGACTTGATGTTATAGGGCCATACCAACCAATAACAGCTCTCCGATTCAGGTTTATTCTGACTGAAACATATTTTTTTCTATGTGGGCAGTGGTGATTCTGCTCTGGGAAGTCATGTACCATTCTATAGTTGAGTATTTTTACTCTAAAATCATCCATTGATTCTAAGACCATCACGCTATCCTTGTCGATAAAAACACTGAACTTCAGGCAGCGAAGCTGATGAAAATATACATCAACTACAACATTTGGTCCAACCGTGCTTCTCACTACCATGTTCAAGAAAATAGGCATATAATGGCATTCAACAAGCCCCTCTACAATATTCTATAAAACGATGGTGGTCCAGAATAAGAATATTTGGCTGGAAATGCTCCTCAACACCCTATGGGCTTATCTAATTAAATCCTGCATTTTCATGAAGGTGACCACATACTTCTTGGTGTATGAAACATATATAGTCATGCCCATCAAGATTCATTTTCCATCACTCTGAAAAACTATCTATGACAATCATATGTCTTATAAGATAACTGATATCTTTATATCTAAGAAGTATTTCTTCAATGAAAACAAGCTCTAGGTCCTGCATAATCTGGAGAGCACCAAAAAAAGATCTTAAGAGCTTCTAAAAATAAATTTTATCTTCGCTTCTTCCTTCACGGTCAAATAGTATTCGCCCTCCGAAAACTAATGACAATTGAAATGAAGCCACCAAAGTTGGGACCAAAATGGGAAGGACCTTATATAATTAAAAAGGTTTACCACAATAATGTCTGATCTTTGATAGCCATGGAAAGAGAGAACATCACTCCTCTGACCATTACTGTGTTATTTAAGAAGTACATTGCATAAAAACTTAACTACCATCCTACATGGCATTAAACTGATTCATCCTCTGAGCATCAGGATATATAAACACGTAGAATTATCATACTAGTTACATGTTGTTAAACAATATATATCTTTGGTATAATCTCCATGACCACAATCTAAGAGATTATTGTCTAAGAAACACAACCTTAAACTGTCTACATATGTCCCAACAACACGACGTTAAACTTTGAACATGGTCTAAATTTTCTAACCTCAAACTATGAATTTTTTTCCTAGTCTCATTACAACAAACGACACAACATTGACGGTCCTACCTTCATGTTCATACTAGTTAAGAATCCATCATCCTTACCACATGATGTTAAACATTTAGGAACTCCAGAACCATGTGAGGTGTGACTTCCATTTTTGTTGGATACTTAGTGATGCTAGATAATTTTCCCTCATGTCCAGCCCCATGTTCATCAACATGTTTGGTCATTTGGAATTCACTATAGGCCAAGATTTATGTCCTCTAGTTGAGAGTTCTTGTCCAACTATCAGAATCTAAAATTTTTGCATGGCTCTACTGGAATACGTGTTATGATGATGGGCCTCATTGGTCCTCATTCACGTCGGGTTTGTCACCTCACTATGTTACATATATCTGTCGGAGAAGCACCCACCATTTCCTGATCTATGACCTTATACTGTAATTTTACACCCTTATCACATAGAAATAAACAACGTTACACAAGAATCCTTACAACATGACATTAAACTACATGTAATTACAAAACTATGTGAGGCTTGATTCCCGTATTCATGGTATACATAGTGATGCTCGATCATTTTTTCTTCAGGTCGAGATGCTGGTTCACTAATATTTTTACACATTATCATCCTCCGCTTTATATAGAACCGGTCTACTATCATTCTGTATTTAAGAACAATATCTAGGCCTCTATCATTGATAAGGGGTTGGAATTAGTCTATATTATAGGACTCATTAATGTGCATAGATGGTCTGGGGAATAAATCCTAGTGTGTTGGATTCTTCATGGACATTCTCTAATTCCATCTACATTCTTCTTTTGTCCCTTTATTTGGGAATCAATCATCATTCACTTCTAAAATTCCCCCTTAATGGAACTCCTTAGGAATGCCAAACAATTCTGCAGTATCACATAAGATATTTCAATGTATCGAAGAATCATAATGAATGTAACGTAATATAGTTTAAGGGAACAATGAGGAACACATAAACATTAAGCCACAAGCACAGGTCGTACCCATGAAGTATAATACGTAGCCCATCTATGCCAAGGAACTATGCTGAGGACCTCCACTAGGGACCAACCCGATAGTAGAATTTTTTCCACCCTTCATTTTGAACCTACACTATATGACTATTCCAAAAACCTATGTGAAAAACTCATTTTGACCCCCCCTATAAACCCATATATAGGACCCTTGGTCTACGCATTCCCCCATTGGATAGATCCTTCGACCAGGTCCCCGAAATTTTTTCAGGTAGCTCTCTAAAACATGAGATAAGAGAGAATTAGATGGGATGAAAAAATCAAAGTTCTTTTAGAGTTTTATGTTTGAAACCACTGACTAAGGGCCCTCCGTCCATATGTTTAAGTCATCTACCAATGGACATTTCTTTAATAAAATACCTATATGGGATTCTTTCAAGGACACCAAGGGAAACCCAATGTGATTTAGTTAAACCCACTCCCAAGGGTTGTTAGCCATAGTAAATTACCCAAATAAATATCAAGATCTCAGGGACTTATAATTCATATGTTAAGAATTTTCTAGTTACTCTTAGAACCTATATGGTATACATACGTTGTACACATATACGACATACCTAGGTGGATGACAAATGTGAACCACCTTCCCAAGCCATCTTTGAAGGCCTCTTCTTATCCACCAATGAAGATGTGGCCTCTCTGTCCTTGGTTCCCATGTTTAAAAGGTACCATGTTGAAACCTCCACCAAAACCTCTTTACTTAACAAACCTTAAGGAAAGACATATCGGTGTGTATCCCCTTTGGGTTTGTATTTATATAGTCAAAGGATTCCCACAGTTGTCTTATTAGGGATTCAGGATCCTTATAGTGTCTGTAGGATTTTATATCTATAATAACATGGAACCTTACACAAGAGAAAATTTTGGGAAGTTCTCCATTTAAAGGATCAGGGTCGGGCCATGTTCCCCAATTCTTATCTCTATAAAATGGAACCTGAGTTCCTTGGTGGGGAACATATGGATCACACCAACTTTTATTTTTGACAAATGAAAAACTCTTTCCGATTCGAGAATCAATTTTAGGGCATCCCTATTTGAGTAATACCATGGCCTTTTGGGCCGAACCCATTTAAGTTCATTTAAATTTCACGTTGATGTGTTCATCTCTTTGCGCCCTTACCCAATGTCACCTTGGTACCTTTCATTTTAGGCCCAACCTCTTCCATCAGTGGAGGATAAAGTTTGTGGTTTGTTGAATCCTTCACATAGACTTTTTTCTCACACCGAGCATGGCTCACATGGGCCTAGGGATTTGAGACGAGTAAAAAAATTACACATCCAACAAACATCTTGAACTATGATAACTTTTATTCCCCCCATAATTGAGATATTTAGTGGGTCTTCTCCTAGGACCTGAGCTCACTATAAATCCTTCTCAAGTGTCAAAGCCTAAGTCCCTCAATCTGGGCATCCTCCTTGGATGTAAACCCTGAATTAAGCCTCCAAAAATATCAATTAGTTAAGGCATATCTAATGGACCATATTACAGGGTAATCCCCTATAGGATTATTCCTCAAACGTTTTCTCTCAGAAGTCTATATTCCCTGGAAAGGCTTATCACACTATGTGGGCTTTGATTTCCATTAAACATGTATACATAGAAATACTCTTGGTGGTTCTATACCAAAACTCCAAATTAAACCTATTATTTGTAGGATACATTACCAGTATGCTCTAATCCAACAAAGAAACATATATAATTACCATGTTCATTGGGTTGCATAGGCTTATGTCCCACACCATGCTTTACAATCCACCTTCGGCTTAGATGTCCATAAGACATGAAATTGAACTGTACGGTTAGGTCCTTATCAAATGACCTTAAATAGTATGATGTGTCCCATTATGTGCTACCAAACTACGAGTATTATGATTCCTTTCACAAGGATATTCATTTAGCCCATTTATAGGTTTTATTCCAACATCAAAAGAGCTTCTGTATACCTGGATGACCATAAATTCTAGAGTGCCCCAAATAGTGGCGTAAAAACCAACACAATCATAAAAACAGCTAAATGAATATCTACGTTGTATACAAGAGGACACCATTTATGGAGAACCTCGAATACATATGGATATCTCTATTAATTATTAACCTCGAATACATAAGGGTGAATCTAATTTCCACACATGATAATTATTGAATTAAAATTTCAAGGGAACCCTACATTATACATGGTAAATTAATAAGGATTAATGAACATATCTTAAATATATAAGAGAGTCTCAAAGTAGGAAATAATTCCCCCCAAAATGGTGTCATGAGCCCAACCTCACATCTTCTTGACCAATATGTAATGTATCATAGGTCAATAATACTAATGTACTCTTGCCTTTGGAAAGTTTGTCTCTTTGGATACTGAACCATTTGA
This sequence comes from Viscum album, assembly GCA_963277665.1. Classification (NCBI taxonomy): domain Eukaryota; kingdom Viridiplantae; phylum Streptophyta; class Magnoliopsida; order Santalales; family Viscaceae; genus Viscum; species Viscum album. The sequence goes on from OY728145.1 coordinate 399,862,916, forward strand.
TGTTTCCAGTTACATATATAGATCTGATGGAAACCATATGGAAGTAGTGATTCCTAAATAGAACACATGTTCTAAGTGGAAACAAAAAATGGTGAACCCAACATGAATCCATAACCAATATGATAGTGTTACCCATATGTTAAGACACTATCAAATGATAAAAGAGGGACATATAAAGGAATAATTCACTTATGTGTCTATAAAAAACATGCCACTTTACAAGAGTTCATTTTTTGTATTCGTCATACACACACAAATTCTTTCTATGAACTCCATTTATTCGAAATGGATTCCTTCCTATTTGCACAGGCGAATGTACCAGCTACTGCTCAGAATGGATCCTTGTCTACTCAAAGGACGTCATCAGCAATTAGGCATGTTCGACACTAGATATTTAATGCATTGGTTTGAAAATACCATTAAAATGATACAATCCCATCCTGACAGGACCTTCAAATCAAGAATGAACCCCGATCATCTGGCCAATGATAACCAGCGGTTCAGATGAAGATGGTGCCAACCACTGTCTTTCACCATTTCAGGAGTTTAGCCCCAGAACACAATCCCCAATTATTCCCCTATTATAGGGATGTCGACCGAGAAGACATTCATGGCCTCATCCCTAAGATAGAACCCCCCCCCCGAGGGCCCCTTCCTATAATCACTTCCACCAACGATACACATTAGAAACCCCTCAACATGAGGAGAGGGTATGTTCTTATATTTTCCCCATCTGAAGAATTAAATCAAACCAGTTTGATGGAAAACATGGAATGATAACATACACTCATCGGCCTTAATTTTTCCATCCAGTAGAGTCGTCTGGTGGTACTCAACCAATCTTGTCATTCAAATATGGTGGAATACCATAAGTAGGAACATACACCTATATGCACTCCCAAAACCTACCTGAAGCCTCATCTATATTCATTTAAAAGAGTATGTCGACTATGCTTCATGAAAAAAAATCCAAAATCCACATATACCTACCGACATCTGTCAAGCATTCCAAAATTTTCTTTTGGCAACATTTGGATGAGTTAGTCGGAAATCTCCAATGAAAATCGTTGGGAAAACTCATGTCCCTACGCCTGTGCACAAGTCCTGTCAGTATCCACTAACTGGAAAGGGGGACATGATTTGGTATATACACCCACTCTAAATATTGAAGACACTTATATTCCCATTCTGACATCTAATGTTACCATACACATATTGGCAATGGTGAAAGGGTGGATACAAATTCCTTCTAATGTCCCGAAAGCTTGGTTGAATATAAAAACGGAGAATTTAGTTATACCAGAGGGATGGGCATATAATTATATCACCACACCTGGAATGACTCCTCATAATTCCAATTTTTAGTGGATACATACCTCTATTATAGTTTAGGAGGGTTATGGGGAACACTCACCCATACCATAGAGACAACCAAATAAGGAACATACTCTTATTCTAATTGGTGATAATTTTTATGTTCTGATAGGCACATTAAAGCACTCACATATACTTACTCATGATAAGAAATTTTTCACATAATTATTCCTAACTACGTGTAACAGAGAACCGAAGAAGAAATCTCATAATGTACTGTTAGAGAATCAAGAGTGAATCAATCATATGGATCCACCTAATTCATGAGTTTTTAGAGCCCTCATTCATTTATTTGTTGTAGCTCGAGATCCTACTATACCATTAACATATTATGGGAGCAGTTGAAGTAATTTCAATGATCCTCAACAAATTCTTTTGCATGGAGGCTTGTATCATGACAATTCAGTCAATTTTGAGAACCTAACCTTGGATGAGAGACGTAGTTACTCTTGGTGTAGTTATAAGACCATGGAGAAAGATGATTTATCCCTTTCATTAATTCACCATTTTTTTGCTCCCCATGATGGAGTTTTATGTGAAACTACTACCTATATTAGTGTTTCTCATTTTAAATAAAATTTTTCAACTGACAATGTAGTGATGAGAAATCCCTCTTATCTTGAGGAACTTTCAATCATAAGGCCAGTCATTCCTAAGGTCTTATTACTGGCGGGTGAAATAATTTCTCTACTAGAAGTCATCCCCATTTGATGGTTATTCATTAAAACACCTTTGGGAAATTTTTCATCTATAATAGTAGAGCAAATATCAACTGATCCAATTTTTTTGTGATAAATTAATAAAACAAGCGTCTACATTGGTCAGAAAAATTTGAGAAACCTCTAGAAATAGATGAAGAGGATATGTTGAATATGTTAAAAAAGTGGCTAAGTGTGAAATACCAGTTATATTTTGGAATTTTGAAACCACTAAATACAATATTCAAAAAATGATGCAGAAGATTGCATTCATGATATTCTCCTCAACATAAGAAATACCCATCATCATTTTAAAATCAAGTTATTACCATATGAGGAATACCAAAGTTGAGTTAGGGTACTAGAAGGGTTGTAGTACCAAATTGACAAGGAATATCTCTAGTTTTCTTAACATAAAAAATCTAGAAGCAAAAGGAGGCCCTTAAATGTGCATTCCTCAATGAATTAAATATGTTTCAACAATTGATCACATAAACATCATCTGGTGTTCATATTAGAGGATGGGTTGAACATGGAGCATATTATTTCATTACACTCCAAAATATGAAATGCCCACAAAAAGTGGTCTCATACAATGTTATTTTACTAGCGTAGATACAACAACAAAATTCATCTCATGAACAAAAAAATGTTCAGGAAGAACATGCCTCGACGAGTTTTCACCAAATGTCAATACCAAAGAGAGAAAGATATTGAGATACTTCTATATCAAGTGTTTGAAAATAACAAGAATGCTTATCACTTAGAGGATTTCAACAATCAGATCACATAAATGTATGAATAGTACAGCAAGCTTCTAAAACATGTTATTTAATTGGGTGTTGGATAATGAACCCATCTAATGTTTGGATAATAATTCATAAAATATGAAGATCCTATACACTAATATCAAAAAAATAAGTTCATAATCCACCCCAGCCTTTAGGGAAGGTGATATGTTTACCCAACCTTTAGATTCAACAAGGATATCCCAAATGGTCGATGCAAAATAAAATGAGTATCCCTAACCTAGAAGGATAAGGGATTTTTTATATCTACAATTCCCTTCTCATCGAAAGCTGGTTTTCTCCTGATTATAGAAGAAGAAAAAAGTGAATGGAAAAAAAATATCCATGGATTCCTTCATATTAATATCTAAATAACTATCCATGAGAAACAAAAAAAAGGTGAAAATTTATAATGGAGGATGGAAAAGTAGAGGTTCTTATAATGACACTGATAGAATTCCATTAATGTGTTATGTGTCAGAAAATTTCATTAATTACATTATGGAAGATCCTCTAGAAAATGGTTTTAGTTTAGGGGAATGAGAGAATGAAGTTATTATTAATAGAGTAGTACACATCGAAGAAAATTAAATATTTTTACATACCCAAAATCGGAGGATAACCCAAAATATAGGTATTCCCTCGAATAATCAACTTCCACCACTTCGAAATGAACTTAACAAGAGGAAATGTAATGGTTATATCTTGTCTCACATTTACACTAGATAAGGTCAATATGTTTCACATGAAAAATTATTTTCCTGGATTTGAGGAGACTCAATGTAGAGTTACTTTGTAGCATCATTCTTGGCAGACATTCTCCGCAGGAAGATCCTTAGTTCTCTTCCAATAGGAGCTCCTCAAAAAAGAGGTTCTATTTAAACTATCATTATGGATAATTAATTCCTTACATTGTGAAAAAATCCCTAATAGTTTTGAACCCATATTTATAGTATTGTCCCCCTAGTTTATCCAAGACAAATACGAGCAGCACCACCACTGGTTGTTTGTTCAGTCGTCTCACAAGTTCATGTTCCAACTGTGGTACCTATACATGTCCCATATCATCCAAATATTCCACGAATTTTTATGAATACCATTGAGTGGTTAACAACTAGATTATAATATATGGAAGAATGGTGAAAATGATTATAATCATAAAATAATGGGTATTGTGGGTAGGTAGATCTGATTCCTCTGCCACCAAACTTTGTGAATACCACATTTCCAATAATTAATGGTTCAGGGTATCTATAGAATAACTTAACCCATTTTTTCTCTCTGCAAACTCATGATGGGGACCCCTAAACAAGATGAATCATTAATGCTCAAATTTTTTGAGTAATTACTATAGTGGACGGCTTTTTTTGGTATACATGTTTGTAGTCTCAATCAATTACTGTATGGGAAGGCCACCATTATAAATTTATTTTCCAATTAAACTCAATGATGTATTAGATATAAATCACTGGTCTTACGAACTATAAAAAATATATAATTAAATAGTTTATGATTTCATTTCTCACTAGAAAATATTAACATACTCCTTGTATATACCACTCCCTCGGGAACAACATTTTCCGATCTATGTGAAAAGTCACCATGATGATTTTCACACACCACCAATCTCTATGAAATACACAGATGGGTTTTGGAACGTTGCTTCAATCACCCAAAATTTGGATAACTCTATCATTAAAACCAATTCTAGGTCTCATATAATCCCATCAACTCTGAGAAGGGGAACAAGAGAGGCAGAGGTTGTCACAGTAACACTCAAGCATGCACCTACACATGATTATACATAAAAGACCTCATTCTACCACATGGACCCCCTGCTGAGCATTAGCAAGAATGACCACCTAGTCAATATAATAAGAAAGATCAAATGTGAAGATAGTTTTTGGAGTTAACAAACCAATTATACTCTACTTGGAATAAACATGCTTTTGGTTACTTCATTTCATCCATGAAAATAACATTGTCCAGCTACCAAGGCCCATGAAACCAAAAAATGAAGGATATGAGGATCTCCCAAACCATTTTCCCTTCCATAAAATGGTTGGACACCCCATAAAGGTGTGTTTAGTTTTCAAATATAACATATTAAAGATATTGGACTCTGGGAAAGTGAAACTAAAAAGTCCATCATCCCAAACAGCATGTGTTATTATTTCCAATCCCAATGAGGAAGGTGAATGAAAAAAAATTCAAAATAAAACTGTATAAAAGTTATATGCATTTATGGTCAGGGAAACCATAAATATTCCTCATTCCATTCTTTGAATGCAGTTGCAACAATCGAATGTTCTTCCTACAACTTCCACTGCAACCAATCGATCTTCATGAAAAGATCATTCCCCCAAAGACCAATCCTCAAAGAAGGGACATGGTTATATGGATAAAGTGAATTCAACATAATATAATTTCATGTCAAAAAAATCATTATTTAACAAAGGAATATTTCATGCCAATTGTCTCAAAGGAATGAGCACCGCCCAGCAAAATGGCACAACAATAATTGACATGTCAGGCAGAATCTTCATCAGATGGGGAGTGGATCTTCAATTCCTTTAAAGTTATCCACTTAACAGACCCCTATGAAAATGATGACTCTGGTTACGAACTTGAATTACCTATAATTAATTGATGGATAAGGTAAGATGTAAAGGTCCATGATACATGGGATGATATTGGAATGTAGGAAATCACTATTTTAATTACACCCCTAATCGAACTGTTTACGTAGCAGAAAGATGTGGGAGAGCCCTTTAGCAGTATTTGAAAGAACAAGGGAACTCTCCCACACATGACAGGATCAACCTTGACATGATCATCATGGAAGACCGATTAGAGTCTATAAAACCACTTTCTCGGAATGTGGTCAGACCTAGTCAGCCTAACACATCAAGAGATGAAGTATTTCCATACTCTACCCCAAAACATGGTACATCTACATCTGGAGAATCAACATCCAAGGCACCTACAAATCCATATCTCCATGATGGAAAATAAAGACATTTAGACCATAATTATGAAGTTTTGATGAAACTGGCACATGTAGCGTCCATTTTATCAATCATGGATGCTCAGAATCAATCAAAAGATCTTCAAGATACACTTATTAAGGATTTGTTAAGTACTCTAGAGATTGAAATCGAAGTTCCTGTTTTTGAGGTCTACCCTATAGAGAAGGATCCTGTATAATGCCATGTTGTTATATATTTTATGGAAAAAGATGAGGATGATAATATAAATAAACACATTTGGCCCTTGTATTTATCTAGAAAGGTTAACTATACAGACATCCTATGAGCCTTCATTGATTACGGATTAGGAGTAAAAATCATTCCTATCTGTAATCGTTGTTGGTTGGGCCTCACAAAATTAGACTTATCTCCATCCACTTTGATGTTTCATTGTTATGAAAAGAAAAAAACTAATAAATATATGTGATATTACATTAAAAACTCAGTTTATACATATTGTATCTAATTTAGATTTCATGGTTGTTTGGAAGGACATATATTTCAACATTCTTCTAAGAAGGCCTTGGTTACATCAACATGTATCCATTCCTTCGTCATACCACCAATGTCTCAAGTATTTATTTGATGGTAAAATCAGAAGATTTCACTGCGACAAGGCTCTATTCGAAACATGTGAATCTCAATATATTGAAAAAGAGTTCTATCCCAAAATTTGAACACAATACATGGAAAAATATATAATAATAATAAATGATTTGAATGGTCTAGAAAAAATCAAAACTAACCAATTCATGTATCTCATTACAGATTACATGTTTCCTATCAATAAAATTGAATGGTAGACCCATATACAAGAACTCATATAGCGACGTCCATAATGTGAGTTGTGGAAATCGATCCTAAAAATAAAAGAGATATTATAGATTTTACAAACAGTAGTGAATGATTAAATGAAGAAGTTTTCTTTTCATCCTCATAACATCATCTAGTCTTGGTTTCATCTGTGATTCTATAATAACTTGTTGCATTATTAGAGGAAGATAAGGATACGGATTCACATCCCATTATTTTCACTTCAATACTCCTGGAAGACCCATCATTATCAGTCGGGTCAGAAATGGTTGCTTCGTCATCAGGGTGTCCAAATATTGATTCCAACCCTATCACTGAGTATCTTGTTTCATGACCTAAAATTCAATATGAAATAGAATATGTGACACATGAGGAAGAGGTCAAAGTGGAATACATCAAGGACACTCTTCCTCCATTTGGGGAAGGTGTCTCCACCACTGTGGTTGAGCTCAAAGAAATAAATTTTCATATAGAGGAATATCCAAACCCCACTCTAATTCTGGTGGCCGTGACTTTGAAATAGTAAGATATGTAAAAATAATTTCTAAATAAACATCATGATTTATTTTCTTGAAATATACAAAAATTACTGAACTTTACCCCAACATTTCCACCCATCATTTGGTATTCCTATAAGAGTATCAGGGATTTAAGTAGGAAGCAAGAAGAATGCACCCAACCCAAGACTCCAAAATTAATTGTGATGTCGACTAGATTATCAAACATAAATTTATCAAGGAGGTTCAATATCAAAAATATCTATCCAACATTGTTCCAATGAAAAAGAATAATGGGAAGATTATTGTTTTCATTGATTTCATAGATATTAATCAGTATTGTCCCAAGGATGACTTTGTGGTTCCAATCATAGAACTTTTGTTTGATGTAATAGCTGGCTATGAATATCTCTCCTTCAGGGATAACTACTCTGGGTTTAACCAAATTTTGGATGGCCCTAGAAGATGAGGAATCTATATATTTTGGTTCCCCTGAAGGCATATTGTTTTATTGAGTAATTCACTTTTTCTCGATAAATGATGGTGTGATATATCAACATGAAATGCACCATATTTTCAAACCTTTCTTGGGGAAATTCATTCAATGATATGTGTATGATATAGTGGTTAATTATAAAAAATTTTCTGATCACTTGGCTGATCTGGAGACCATATTTATCACGATCTGAAAACATTATTTGAAGATAAACACCTTGAAATGTTCTTTCGGGGTAAACTCTGGGAAGTGTATAAATTTTTTTACGCCATCACAACATCGAAGATGACCCAGAGAAGAATAAGCCTATCCTTGGAATATCACCTCATCCAAACATAAATTAATTGAGATTAATTCCCAGAAACTTGGCCTGTATCAAATGATATAATCCAATTTTGGAGGTAAGTGTTTGTCCTTCACAAAATTGATGAAGAAAGGGTTCACATATTTGTGGACTAATGAATTCCAAGAATAATTTTTTATACAGTTGAATTACCTCCGGATCCCACTGGTATTGATGACACCTATTGATTGAAATCCTCTCAATTTTTATGTGACATCCTTGGAGTGATCATTGGGTGACATCCTTCAACAAAAGTAAGATTCCAAGAATGAATATAGCCTTTACTCTCTCATTCAATCCATGATCAATGCAGATCCTCAACATTCAGATATTAAGAAAAGCTACCTAGAATTAATCCTTATAGTTTAGAAATTGAGAGACTATTTTCAGCATCATGAGGTTCACTTGATATCTTTCAATAACCTGCTAAATTTTATCCTTAGTCGTCCAATGGATATAGGATTTATGGAATGGGGGAGTTTTATCCTGTAATAGATTGACATACATTTTATAACTTAGAAATTACTAAAAGGCCAAGAATTATCATATTTACTTGGTGAGAAGCTGTCTATGCAAGAGAAATCATTGAATATTGAATTTTTATGAGTAAATATTCTCTATTCAATAAAGTAATTAAAAAGGGGAAATGTACATTGATGGTGCATCTAGAAGTTCAACGGGGTTGACAATGTAAAACAATAAACTTAGCAATGTTGGGTTGTAAATTTTTCTTATCTCCCTAGAGATGGAAATGTTTCTAATTTCCATTATATTATCAGAAGGTGGTACCAACAATGAAGTAGTATATCAAGCTCAAATTGTAGGATTGAATTTAGCACAACAAGTACTAGTGGATTACTTAGAGGTTAAAGTTGATTTAGGATTGGTAACAAAAAAAATCAAGGGGGGATATGCCCTTATAAAAGATGAAATAATTCCCCTATATCATAAAGTTCAATGTTTGATGGATGAATTTCCTCACAGGGCCAATATTTTATGACATCCCATGATCAAAAAATACCAAATATGATGAATTGGAAAATGTTCCCATAGCCTTGGTAGATCCAAATCCGGATGAAATGTTCATTATCGTTGAACATCGTTGAGTGATTTCACATTTTAGTGAAATTAATACTGAGTAAATAAATTAAATCAGTCCCAGTTTTTATCCAAATGCACATACCATAGGATGGATGAATCCCATACTGGAATATATCCAAAATGGAGTACATCCATTAGATTGAATTAAAAAAATAACAGTCCGGATAACAAGAAGTTAATTTCACTCTTTATGAAGTCCCATATCAACAATGTTACATTTATATATGAGGAATATATGTAATTATTCTTAGACGCATTGATGGGAATGAAACCACATCTGTTATTAATGAAGTACATATAGGACCCTCTGGTGATCACCAGTGTGGGCATAGGCTTTCTGATCAAAACTAACAGCTTGGATTATTTCGACATTCAATTAAAAAAGATTCCACATATTTTACTAAGAAGGACCATCCATTACAAATTTATTCCAACATCATTCATCAACCCCTATACTTATTACCTATAACTAAATGATATTGGACATTTTCTATACGAGGAATGGATGTAGGACGACCTTATCCTCCATCTATGGCTATGTAGTTAATGTATATTCTTAATACTACTAATTTCATCTCTAAATGGGCTGGGGAAATTCATCTCAACGATTTCAGGGTAAAAAGTACTATTTGATTTTCCAAAACTAATATCATTACTAGATTTTTTCACCTCATACCATATAGATGGAAAATGTCACCAATTTTCTATTCCACTAAGTTAAGAAAGAGATATCAAGAGCACATTATCTAATAAAACTATCCATCTCACTATAATGCAGTGGCCAATGGATAGATAATGGATTTCATCAATACCCTATCAAATATACTCCAAAATACGTTGGATAAAGATAATATGTATTTCCTTGATAATATATTGCATTCTATTTGTGATTATCGGACTACTACACATAATAAAAAAAATTGTAACCCCATATTCATTGGTGTATAGGATAGAAGGATTTATGCCTAATGAAATTCAATTTCCTTCACTCTGAGTTTACATATGTGACCAATTACTATAGATGAATATTCTCAGAAGATATTTGATGAGTTAGAACGATTTGATGAATAGATATTACATACTTTGCATCATTTTGCTGTCTATCAGAACATAATTGCACGATTTTTTAATTAGAAATATCACCTCTTCTCATTTCTTCTAGGAGAATTGGAATTAGTACTCAGAAGTCCAATGATACCAGGATGGAAGCATCAAAAGACAGAGTTAATATGGGTAGGATATTATTTTATACAAAAGGTATACTACAATGTTTCTTACTCTATAATATCAATGGATGTAGAACTTATTTCAACTCCAACCAATGAAAGATTCTTGAAGAAGTACTGTTTGAAATCACCTAGAGTAATGTCCTAATTTCAGGACATTAAATTGAAAAAAAATAAAATGAATCCTTTCCACACAATGTTATAATATGTAGAATAGTTTTCCTTGTTTCATGTTGTTAAACCGCACGACATCACATGACCTCGCAACACAACATTATTCTATATGATTAACAGATCCTTCATTTGACATTAAGAAATCCCCCAAGATACCACTAATTGGAATCCCTTATGGTTCATTAAAAAAGGACTAACTTCCATGAACAATCATTAATCACGTCATTTCTACTCCTTAGTGTCACATGATTCCCATTTCTCCATATGTTTGAATCAGATATTTATAGAGACCCCTTTTCAAAAACTATTTATGGATTTATTATCATTCCAATGAGATATGTAGTGATTCCCAGATATCCAATCTTGGTTCCATCCACAAAAAATAAAAATTTTCCCATATATTGTTTTTATAAGTCAGATCTGAAAACAGAATACTATTTTCATGAACTATGTGTGGCTTGATTCTCATTCCAATGGGATATGTAGTTATTCACATTTCTCCAATCTTTGTACAAACAATAACCATAACTAAATTTATTTTTCATTTTTCTCATGTATTTGAAGCAAATTTATACAGAGTACTCTTCCAAAATACATGGTTTGATCTTCCTACCATGTTGAATTTTATGTCTAACCATTATTCCTGAATTTATTAATATCCCCCATTACTCACATCAAACTTAATTGGTGTGGGGAACTATATTTTCAATAAATATGTTTGGATTTATTTCTCATTTCAATGGGATACATAGATATTCTTACATATCCTATCATGGTCCCAACCAAGAAAAAAAACACCTTTATTCCCAATGTGTATAAATCAAACATGCATAACAAATGTTTCAAGAACTACATGTGGATTTCTTCACATATTTACGAGTGTTGACGCTCCTTTCGATCACAGAGTCTAAAAGACTGAAAAATGGGAATACCTTAGCATAAAGAGATTCATCCTTTGATGAAACGTCAAAAATTGACAAAGGCATGAACATGGATTTGTTTACAAATGTTCCATGCAAGTTTCATCATGGTCGCACAAGTATACCTGTGCGCCAAATATTGGTCGCTTAGGTGACTTGTGCGCTAGATTTGATTTTCGCCCAAAGTCTTCAATAGCATATAAATACCGCTTTTGGGCCCCCCATTTCGGGGATGGAAAAAATCCAAAAGTCAGATTTAAGACCTTGGCGCCCTAGTCTCTGCTTTAAATCTTCTGATCACTTCTAAGGTAATTTATTAAATAGAATGGATGATCTAAAGAAGGTAAATATGGCCTAAGAGTTAGAATTCATCAACACTTGTGTGCCTAAGTGTTCAACCCTTAAGGAAAAATGAAGACACTTCCGCGCCGCCTTATCCCTTCAAAAAAACTTGTGTGACACTATTTTGGAAGTTTTTATGGATAATACTAAGGGCTGGAGCCAAGCCTCACCCTAGTATTACCCTATGGGTTGGCCTTCACGCAAGTATACATTTGTCGCGCAATTATACTTGTGCGACCAGGACTTGGGCGCCCAAATAGGACTTGCGCGCCTGCCTCTTTTTGGGTGCCCATCTTGTCTATTCAACTCTTTTCATTAAATCCTCCTCTCTTATTCATGATTTAGCCATCAAAACCCTCTTCAATGTCATGTATGGCATGTTTCTTTTGTTGGATTCCTTATCTGAAAGGAATTCTGTGGAACATCTCTCAAAACCTAGTGATTTACATATCTTTATGTCACTACGGTTAGAGATTTCATTCATTCAACCTCATCCTTTAAAATGATAAGATCTTTAATACGAGCATCCTCCTTAGGAGTAACCCCCAATCATAGTTTTCCTCCTAACCTATGCCTCCTTTCTTTGGTACGCTTCAGTCATAATTACCCTAACCTGGGCCTCCTTTTCAGGAGTAAGCCCCAATCCATGTTCCCAAATCTGGGCATCCTCCTTACATGTTAGCCCCAAATTCAAAATTCCCTTAAACTGGGCCTCCTCAAGAATAAGCCCCAGTCATAATTTCTTTTGATTTGGGATTCCTTTTCAGGAATAAAGCCCAATCATAAGTCCCCTCTAATGTGGGCATCCTTCTCAGTATTAAGTCCATAGTTAAGTATCCAAATATCCCTAAAGCAAATATACTTTATGTACCTTGTTCCCGAGCTTCTTCTCTAAATTTAGTCCAGATCTTCATCTATTTGGGAAATCGTACGTACATAGGCCCCATATCATTCCTTCTGACCGCATCTTTCGTGGCACCGATCGTCAGATTTTCTGATACCTCTTGTTTCTCACACCGGGCATGACTCACGTGATCTTAGAGTGTAAAAGTAACCACGATACATCTCTTTGTTCCATTAATCTTACGAAAGCCCCCAAAATTCGTAATATAACTACGTGGACTTTGATCTCTACCTTAAAAGTAGAGTACATAGGAAACTTTTCTAAAGGTTCAATCCTATCACCCATTAATTATCATCTATCCCATATGATATTAAACTATATCTTAATTCCTGACCTACTTGGGTTCTGATTACTTTTATAAACAAGGATACGTAGGTAGCCCATCTACGGGTATGATCCAAACCTCGAAATAATCCATGTCCTTCTGAACGATAATAAACTTCAAGTGCCCCATTGAGTGGCTTTAAAAATAGTATGGTTATAATAATGACCAAGATATTTCTATATAATATGTTGAAGGATGCCATTGAATAAGAACCTCTATCAAATATAGATGATTCTCTACCAATGAATAATCACAAATACATATATATAAGATTCCCTAAATTTTGTACATATCAATAATTTATTGTTAGATTTAAAGGAAATCTCATTTTCATACTTGGTAATTTAATAAGGATTCATGAACATAACTTAAATCTATAAATATAGTCCTGAAGTAGAAAATAATTCCACCAAAAATTTTGTGATGAGTCTGACCTCCCATACCCTCGACCAATGAAAATTCATAAGCCTCATTGTTCCATAACTAATGAGTAGCTGCCTTTAGAAAGTAGGTCCAAATGGATATAGAATCATTGGATGTTTCCGATTATATGAATAAACCAGTTAGAAACCTATTGGGATGTTTGAACCTTAATAAAAACAAGGTCATCCTCATTTTTATAGGAAACAAAAAATGGTGAACCCGATGTGAATCCTTAACCAAGTTAAAATGATGTTTTACTTATTTGTTAAGCCCCTATTTAAACTCAATGAGAGGGCCATAAAAACAATCAATAACATATGTGCTTGTCCAAAAGATGTAGTAGCCAAACATATCTTGATTATGTCTTTTATATAAAATTAGGACTCTTTTCCATGATATTCTGCATTACAGAAATGGATTCGCTAAAGTTCACACCTCTAAATGCATCTGCTGCTACTCCTACTGGAACCTCATCCACTCTGAGTATGACATCACCTACTCAGCATCTTCAATGCTGGGTCTTAAATGAATTGATTAAAGAATACTGTCAACATAGTACAATTCCGACTCTGGATGCCGCTGGAAAAGCCCTCCAAGTAAATAATTCACCCTGGTTGTCCGGATAGCGACGACCAATGATCAAGAAGTAGGTGGTGCCAACAACTGTCTCCAACCGTTTCAGGTCGTTATCCCTAGAATGCAATCACCAGTCCCTCCCATATTATGAGTAGGTGAATGAGAAGGTTCCTCAAGGCCTTAATTCAAGGAGACATGAGTCCTTCCCGAGGTCTCCCATCAACAATCTCCACCACAATCGTGCGGCAGTATACCCTCAACATGATGAGGGTATCCCCTTTAGGGATTCAGATCATGTCCCCCAGACCCGAGTCCATAAGAAGAACCGCCAAAGGAGAAATCTAGTCAATAGAGAGTAGGTTCTTACTTATACCCCCTCAGGAGAAGTCCATCAAGCCAACTTGATGGCAATCAATGAGAAGACATATACACCCATCCGTCCTGATGTTACTACCCAGCAGACTCGTCTGGCATTTACACACCAATCCCGCCAGGCAATTCCAGCAGAGTGTTATTGGCAGACATATACACCAGTTTATAACTCATCAGTTAGTCAACAGGCTCGTCTGACTACAATGAAATAAGCTCACCAATATAATATGGTGGCAACTGATTAGAATGGACATACACCTATTTACAATCAACAATTTTGTTAGCAGTCTCATCTGCCAGTATTGAATAAAAGTTGTCAACCATACTTGCCGAAGAATACACAATAGGCACATAGACCTACCAATGTTAATTATGCCTGCCAACAGTCTCATTTGGTAGTGCTCGGAGAAGACATTCGGAAATCTTGGATGACAAATTTGGAACATACTCAAATCTCTGCCCCCACACATGAGTACTATCAAAATTCACTGACAGGAAAAGGAGGACTGAAGCAGGAATACACACCTACTGCATGCAGGGAAAAGACGTATATTCCTGTTCCAGCAGCTGAATTCACCAATCACATTCTAACATTGGTGAAGAGGTAGTGTCAAATCCCTACTCATATTCTGGATGCCTGTCAGAATATAATATTAGCCTTAGTCGTATCATAGGGAAATAATCTTAAATCTATCCCTGTCAATGGAGTGACACATCAACATATAACTCCAAAACAGATATACACCTATATTATAGTCCAAGAGGGCTGTGGGGAATACTCCCCCATGTCATATGGACAATGAAGTCAGGCACATACACATGATTTGAATGGATATAATCTTCCTAACCTGATTATTTCTCTTAAGAAGGCACATACACCTTCCCATAATGAGCACTTTCATCACCAAGTGGTTACCAATGTGAGTAAGAAGGCGTCTAAGAAAAAATACCCATCCAGAATAGTCAAGAAATCAAGGGCCAACCTATAATAAGGACTTACTCGATGATAGAGTTCTGGATGCACTCAGAAAATTATCTGTTGGAACTCAAGATTCTAATCTCTCATTTCCCAATTTTGGGGACATTTATTCCAATGTTCTGCATCAGAAAATTCCTCATTAATTCTTGATTCATGACACTTCCGTCTATCTTGAAGTATTATCTTTAGGTGAGAGTCACAATAAACCTCTGCGGGGCCAGAATATCAAGGAGCAAAAGGTATCATCCTTTGCTGTAACCCACCATGGTGGTCCTCCCCATGATAATGAATTTAGTTGCAAAAGTCCTCTCCGCAGTAATAATTCAAATTTTCTGGAAAATTCCTCAAAATACAATGTAATAACGAGAAGGACTTCTTATCTTGAGGAACTTGTAAATGTGAATCCAGTCATGTATGATGCTTTATCGCTACCCGGTGAAATACTTTCTCATTCAGAAGACAGCCTGGGGTGTATGTAATTCTCTGAAAGACCCCTGGGTTCTTCATCTTCTAGTTTGATAAATTAATTATCTACCAATCTTGTTGAATAAGATGAAGAAACAAAGAAGCAATTGCTATAGTCTAATCAGGCAGAAGAATCTTCATCGAATGATAAAGAAGAAGTGCTGAATATGAGAAAACAACTGGAGAAAGGTGAAGTACCAGTCATGTTTTGGCCTTTGGATGACTCTCAGTATGACATTCCAGAAATGTTGAAGGAAGATTTTATTCACGATATTCGTCTCAACATGTTGAAAAATCTTTGTTAAATGAAACAGAAAATATTATCTTATTATGTATATGAAAATCATGTCAAGATAATAGAAGGGTTACAACCCCAAATTGATTTCTCATCTCTCTCAGTTTCCCGATATCCAAAGGCTGAGAAACGGCAGAGAGCTCTTCAGAGTTCATGCATTGGAGCACTAAAAAGGTTACGCTAGTTAGTTTCCAATACCCCATATGAAATTCATATCATGGGATGGGGTGTTCATGGAGCACTACAATTCATTGTACTCTCTAGTCATTAAAGGCCACCAAAGGTGGTCTCATACAATTTTATTTACCAGAACTGGCCACATCTAGCTGATTTTTTGCATAATTAAAGGCTTTCTTAGGAACAGGCCTCAACTAGTTCTTCTCAAATTAAGGGATACAGAGAACAAGTTTTCGAATTACTCTTGCATCAGGAAAATGATAATATCGAATAGGATTCTCGTTTAGAGCGTGCACATCATCAGGTGATAAAAGTATCAGAAAAAAACCAATGGTCTTTTGAGCCAGGTGATTTGAGTGGATGTAGTTTGATGCATCCAACCAATTTCTGGAATAATGTCTGCAAGATTAGGAGACAGTTTAAGAAAGTATAAGATGTAGTAGCTCAAGAACCACCATATCTTGCCAGACTGGGAACTCTTTTAGCCCAATCATTGGAATCAACTAATAGGATTCGAGGAGTTGAGCAGGAAAAGGAGGAACGGCCCCAGTCCACAGGACTATGCACTTTTTCAAAGCCTCAATCTCTTCCTCAGAGAAAGTCAGTCTTCTCTCGATTAGGGAAGAAGCCACAAGAGGAATGAAGAGATGAATATTCAGGATATTCGTTCCAAATTACAGTTCTTCAAGAAGTTCTTGAGGGATCAACTCAACAGAAGTCAATGTCTCATCAGGGGCATGGGAAAAAGATAGTATCACAGAAATGTTGATAGAAGGGATGTAATGCGTTATGCATCAATAAATGTCATTAATGTCATTTTTTCTGATCCTACAAAATTTGAGGCTCACTTAGAGGGATCAGAGGAAGAAGTTCTTTCTCAAGAGGTTGTGCACACAGAGGAAAATGAAGAAGGTGTGCATACAAGAAACCAATGGTTTACCCAGAATCTTGGTATTCTTTCAAGAACCCAACTTCCCCTTCTTTGAAAGGCGTCCAAAAAGAGGAAATGAAAGAATCAGGTTACATTCCACCCACCCTCTCAAGAAGGAAAATCACTCTCACTAGAGGAAAAATTTTCAGAATAGGAGTATCAGATGAAGGAATTAAGGAGGTTGAATGCAGAACTACTTCAAGGTGGTCCTCCTCCTAAGCGTGCTGGAGTCAGTCAACCAGTGGAATTTGTTGCAGCTACTGAGATGGATCAAGTTTATCCACCTATACCAGTACACCCTCAAATTTCTAGTCCTCTGGGTCATGTGCAACAACAATTGGTGGTGCTACCATCAATTGCAGTACTATCCACCACACTTGTCCAAGCTCTAGTTATTGCACCTGCTCAGGTCTATGCTCAACCAGATGTTTCTCAAAATTTAATAACTAAAATTGAGTCATTAAAATATCGGTTGGAAGCTATGGAGGGAAAGCGTTCACAAATTCAACTAGAAAAGGGAACTTACCCTGAATGGGTTGATGTTATTCCTCCCCCATCAAAATTTTCAAGTACCACATTCCTAATCATTAATGGTTCAGGATACCTAGAGCAATACATAACACATTTTGTTTCTCGTTGTGATCCAATGATGGAAACCCCTCAGTAATAAGAAGAAGTTAAGCTTAAGTGTTTTGTACAGTCATTACAAGGGCCTACTTTTGTCTGGTATACATGCTTGCAATCCCGTTCAATTACAAGGTGGGAGGATCTCCGTCAACGTGTCCTTCTTCAATTCAGCTCAACATTGCCAAAGTCAACAGTTATTGATCTTACAAATTGTATGAAAACGGGCAATTAAAGTGTTTTAGATTTCATTGCTCGCTGGAAGGGATTAACATATTCCATAAGATTAGCACTCCTTGAAAAAGAGTTTTTTCCAATTTGTGTGGCAAATTTGCGTGATTAATTTCACACATCGTTGATCCCTCTAAAATACACAGTAGGGTTTCGAGACCTTACTTCGATCGCTCTGTAGATCAAAGACTCTCTTACAACGACTAAGGATAAAACTCATGTAATTACATCAGCTCTAGGAAGGAGAATGGGTAAAGTGTATACTGCAACAATTACACTTAAACAAGCACTTGTACCTGCTTCTAATTCAAAACCTTCATATTATCGAAGGGATCCACCTCTTGAGCATAAAAAAAGAGGATGTTTCATCAATATGACCAAAGCGATCAAAGACGGAAACAGTTTGAGGAGTTAAATATCAATGTTTATTCTTTTTTAAATGAACATGTTCCTAGTTACTATATTTCGGCTATGGAAAATAATTTGGTTCAGTTTCCAAGGCCCAAAAGGCCAAACTAGAAAGTAGATGAAGACCTTCCCAACTATATCCAATTTCATCAGATGTTGGGGCATCCCATTAGGAGTGTTTTGTCTTCAATGACTTCCTGAAAAAAAAATGGTGGACTCAGGACAATTCAAACTGAAAGGTTCTTCAACCCAGGTAGCATGTGTTACTACTACAGATCCAGATGAAGAAGGCAAGTTGAATGAAGGAAAAAATAAAAAAATGTTTAGAAATATGATGATTGGATGGTCAGGAAAACGATCAACTGAACACATGCCATTTTATTAACACAATTGAAGAAACCAATTGTGTATTCTGCTATGAATTCCATAGAAGAATCCTCTTCTTCAGAGGGAAAATATTCAAAGAAGCATCATAATTCGATGAAAGAAGAATAGTCAGAAGAAGGCGAGTTCATGTCAAATACCATGTTTTCATTGACTCTGGAAGGTTTTATTCCATCTACATCAAATCCACGGGAACTACCCCACCAAACGTCACCACCTAAATTGGTTAATCAAGTAGAATCTTCATTGGATTAAGATTTATCCCAAACATGAGACAAATTGGGAAGGACCTTAACAAATACCTAATGTCTACTCCAATAGAGACTATTCTTTAATCTCAATGGGTGGAGAACTCATCACGACTCCAACCAATGCCAGATTTCTAAATAATTATTTTGTGTAACACAAATACTCATTCTTCCAACATGACATTAAACTGTGCCATTGTCCAACGTTACATTAAACTGTGCCATCATCCAACAAGACTTTAAACTATAAAAAAGTCCCTAATACATCCAACGTGATGTTAAATTGTGTCCCCATTGTTCTCATTGCAATACACTAAACTGCATAGCCATACGTCCTAGCTATATGATGCTAAACTGTACAACACTCTTTCGTCCAACATGACATTAAAATATATTTTCCTAGCTACATGACGCTAAACTGTACAACACCCCAACACCCAACATGACGTTAAACTATGTTGTCCTAGCTATACATCATTAAACTGTGCACCTATTCATCCCACATGACGTTAAAATTTGAAAAAGTCCCTAATACTTCCAACATGACGTTAAACTATGTCGCCATTGTCCTCACTGCAAGACATTAAACTGTGTAGCCATAAATCCTAGCTAGATGATGCTAAAGTGTACAACATTATTTCGTCCAACATTACGTTAAACTATATTGTCCTAGATATATGGCTCAAACTGCGCAGCACTCGTCCTTTCTATATGACGTTAAACTATACAGCCCCTCTTCTGTCCTTACGACATGACATTAAACTGCATAGTCCCCCCTAAGTCCTTACTGCATGACATTAAACTGCACATTCCCTATATCATCCAACATGATGTTAAACTTTTTCATGTCCCTTATATGTGCTACATGACATTAAAATATGCATCGTTAGGGTTGTTACTACATCTTGTTTCTCACACTGAGTATGACTCACGCGAGCTTAGAGTAAGATTCAACCATAACACTCTCTCTAGGTTGCTAACCACACGTAAGTCCCAACACCATCTTCAGCATGTCCTCAAGTACATCTCAATCACAAATTCATTATCAATCGAACAACACAGACTTTGATCCTTTCTTTTAGGCTGGGCACGTAGGCAACCTCTCGAGGTTTAAGCCCAAAACCAATATCATCACATCAGGTCACCTTTATCTCATACGATTTTGATTTGTGATGCCGCCCCTAGAACCAATATGTTTTACATTGGTTGACCATCATCCTTGGTATATGATGTTAAACTAATCACACTTATGTCCTATAAAAAAATAAACTACAACATTCTTTGACACCCTCACCCGAGAGGGAATCATTATTTACATTGATCTCCAATCATGTTATATTCCAAAGACTACGTGCATACATGGAAATGCCTGAAAGATTAATCTTCGATCAAACCCACATTGCACTAAAGTCCCCTTTCACCCATCACTTGTACGAACCAAATCTGTATAGAGGGTATTTGCAGAACTACATATGGCATGATTCCCATCCTTATGGGATATGTAGGAACGTTCGAGCATCCCTTGAATCCAGCCCCAAGTCTTTGGGCCTAACCCCAAATTCCACTTTTATTCCATTAGATGAAATTCCCCCTGTGAAAACATGAATGTGGTGTGAAAACCCTCATCTTCATTCACATCAGGTTTATAAAACACACAACGTGTATTCATCATTATGGTCCGAGCTCTATGAACCTAAACTATGATTTCCTACACTCATCCCACATGATGTTAAACTGTATTTCAAGAACTACATATGGCTTGATTCCCATCCTTATAGGATACATAGTGAAGTCCAGTACCTCAATTCATGACTTAGTGACAACATGATTATGGTCAACATTGGTCTCTGTATCACTTTCATTCATTAGACAATATCCATTTTTCACGTGTCATACACCTAACATTGAATACTTCAAGATCTCCATAACCCTTTTATCAGATTTTGGTCACAAAATGGCTGATACCTGAGAGTTATTTTTCCTGACAATGCAGCATGTTCCCTAAGGCGGCCTTGCAGAAACAGTTTACATAACAGACTTGTCAGCAAAAAGATACTATTTTTGACTATGCATCCAATGCCCTTAGGTGTCCCTGCAAAATTCAGCCCCCTAACGGGTTTTTCAAATAGTGGTAACTTCTTTATTGGGAGGAAAAACTCTTTTTTCCTTATTTGTCTTAATAAAAATATGTTGGGATTTGCAAAAATAGCCATCCTTAACATATTTTTCCTATACTCTTTTTTCATGATATGAAAGTATTCCAGTCTGTGGTTTATTTTTCCCTTCCCTACATTTGGGCCAGAACATCGTAGGAGTGACATTCATCCAATTCATATAAAATCTTGATTGGAAATATCCTCTCCATATTTATGTACCTCTTTCCATAAAACAGACTCTATGCTTTGTAAAATATGAATCTTCATAATATTTCAATGACTTTTTAGCAATAGACAAGTAAACTTTCTGAGAGTTATTTTTCCTGATTATGCAGCACATGCCCTTAGGTGGCCTTATATAAGTAGTCTACATAGTGGAACTGTCATCCAAAAGATGCTATTATTTGATTATGTAGCCAATGTCCATAACTGGCCTTGCATAATTCAACCCCCTAACATGTCTGTTAAGTTGTGATAACTTCATTCTTGGGAAATACTTCTTCTAATGCCTTTTAGCTATTTTTCCATATCATTCCTCAGATTCAGAATTTTTAAGTCAAAGTTTATATATTTTCTGTCATAAATGAATATGGAAATATGTTTTCAGATAAATTATCAAAGAATTGAGACAATTTTAATCCAGTCTGTCAAGTATATTTCGAACTTAAACATTATCCTTTTTTATGTATGACATGCATGACTTTAAACTGCCCATAAAATAATAGGTAACTCTGATCAAAATTCATGTCCTGGCTCACTAAACAAACATTTTGTATGATTTAGGTAATATTGAGCAATAGAAAGATTAAAATTTCGTAGGGTTATTTTTTTAATCCTAGAAAAAATCAAACTATGCTTACTAGGTCCATTGGCTTAGGTAAAAATTTCAAGCATGTATTAAGATAATAAAGGCAGAAATACTTGAAGATGAAAGTGTTTTTCATTAATTCACAATAGTTAGAAGGACATCCACATACTGGAGTCTCTTCTTTTTTCAATAATTACACAAGGCTTTCAACATAACTCTTCATTTTATTTACGACATCCCGAGCTTCATCAGTATCCACCTAGAATTAACTCATTCAACTAGATTCAATAAGATATGCATTTATACGAGCTCTTCTTGAAACAATTGTAAAAGAATGTTCTTGTGTTCAGTTTGAGAAAATTTTCTATTGATCAAACAGTGACTCTATTTCTGTCCAAGAGACATGGAAGAAGGATACATGGATTTGAGAATGGAGAATTGGATGTAAAGATCCATTTGGAGAGAGTACTCATTTCAGATATGATTTTAATTCCATGTTAGTCTTCTCTCCACCAACAGGTTGCAGACAGCATAACAGCCCATGGGGTTTCTATTTTCATATCTACAAGGAAATGGCATGGAGAACAAATTTGAATGTTCACACCATTGTTGTTGCTCTTAATGCACAGCCTAACCAAAACAGAGGGGTAACAGTACAGATATATATCAGGAAGATAGTTCTTTTCATCTAGAATTTTGACTCCTTATAGATTTCCATGCCCATACAGAGGCAAGTAAATGCTCTATGGAAAATTAAGATGATGCTTCTTCTTGTACCTGGCCAAATCTGTGAGAGTTCTGTTGCAAATATTGTAATAACCATGGTCAACGACACTCATCATGTCATCAATCCTCTTTCTAGCCAGCTCATTAGCCATTCTAATTCTTCTAGGATCCATTTTATCTATGCAAAGGTCGAATAATTAACTCTTAATAAAGTTGATTTTTCATAAAATTTTCGAATGAAAAGTGAAAAAATGGCTAAGGCATTAAGGCGTTCATGTCCAATATGGGTGAGCATGTTTATTTGGGTCGCAAAAGTTTGGGTGTGCCTGTATCAATGTGAAAGTCCAAATACCTCTGCAGAAGTGCAACACAATGAAACAATTACCCGCAGACAACAACACCTGCATGGATGAGCGGATAGCCGAGTGAACCTGCACGACGAGAGAAACCTACGTGGCGAGAGTCGTAAGGTTTGAAAGAAGGGTGATTTACACAAGAATGACTGCATATTTATTGTCAAAGTCCACACCCAACGCTCCATGACATGCGTGGCTCCCACCTGCACGCTGTGACCTATGAGCTCACAACATGCGCACCAAAGTTCCTTGGTTTTCTCATTTACCTCAAAGTCAAATCCTCTTTCCTTTCGGATCCAACACTGAGGGGGGAGGGGGGACTTTTGTTGACTCTTCTTTCCATCATAGAGTATAAAAGACTGAAAAAGCAGAATTCCTTAGCATAAAGAGATTCATCCTTTGATGAAACATCAAAAATTGAAAAAGGCAAGAAAAAAGATTTCTTTACACATGGGTCGCGTAAGATTCATCATGGTCGCACAAGTATACCTGTGCGCCACATATTTGTCGCGTAGGTGACTTGCAGTCCCTGTTCGATTTTCTCCCAAGGTCTTCAATAGCCTATAAATAACCCTTGTGGGCCCCCCAATTCGAGGAAGGAAAAATCCAAAAGTCAGGTTTAAGCTCTCGACGCCCTAGTCTCTGCTTGAATTCTTCCGATCACTTCAAAGGTAATTTCATACCTAGAATGGAAGATCTAAAGAGGGGGAATATGGCCTAAGTGTTAGAATTCATCATCACATGCGTGCCTAAGTGCTCAACCCTTACGGAAAAATGAAGAAACATGTGTGCCACCTTATCCCTTCAACCGAACTTGCACGCCACTCTTTTGGAATCCTTTAGGGATAATACTTATGGAATGAGCCAAGCCACTCCCAAGTATTACCCAATCGGTTGGCCGTCGCACAAGTATACATTTTCCTCACAAGTATACTTGCACGACTAGGACTCGTGCGCCCAAATAGGACTTGCTCGCCTGCCTCTTTTTGGGTGACCCTCCTGTCTATTAAACTCTTTTTTTCAAATCCACCTCTCCACTTCAAAATTTAGCCTTCAAAACCCTCTTTAAAGTCATTTATGGCATTTTTACTTTGTTTTCTTCCTTATCTGAAAGGAATTATTTGGAACATATCTCAAATCCTAGTGATTTACATATCTTTATGTCACTAAGGTTAGAGATTTCATTCATTCAACCTCATCCATTAAGATGGGAAGATCTTTAATACGGGCATACCCTATAGGAGTAATCCCCAATCATATGTTTCCTCCTAACCTAGGCCTCATTTTTTGGGGTAAGCCTCAGTCATAATTTCCCTAACCTGGGCCTCCTATTTAAGAGAAATCCAGAGTCCATTTTCCCAAATTTGGGCATCCTCCTTTGGAGTAAGCCCCAAATTCCAAATTCCCTTAACATGGGCCTCCTTCTCAGGAATAAGCCCCAGTCATAATTTCTTTTGATTTGGGATTCATTTTTAGGAAGAAATCCCAATCATAAGTCCCCTCTAATTTAGGAATCCTTCTCAGGACTAAGTCATAAGTTAAGTATCCAAATACCCATAAAGAACATATTACTTTATGGACCTTGTTCCTAAGCTTCTTCTATGAATTAAGTCATGATCTTTATCTATTTGGGAAATAATACATACATAAGTCCCATGTCATTCCTTGTGACCACATCTTTTGTTGCACAAATTGTCAGATTTACTGATACCTCTTATTTCTCACACCGAGCATGACTCACGTGATCTTAGAGTGTAAACGTAACCACGACACGTCTCTTTGGGCCGTTAGTCATACGTAAGCCCCCCCAATTATTAATCGAGCTACATGGACTTTGATCTCTACCTGAAAAGTAGAGTACGTAGGAAGCCATTTTAAAGGTTCAAGAATATCACCCATTAATTATCATCTGTCCCATATGACGTTAAACTATATATTAATTCTATAACTACTTGGGTTTTGATTCCTTTTCTAAACAAGGATACGTAGGTATCCCATCTATGGGTACGATCCAAACTCTGAAATAATCCATGTCCTTCTGAATGACAATAAACTTCAACTGCCACACTGTGTGGCTTTAAAACCAGAATGGTTATCATAATGACCAAGAGATTTATATATAATATGATGAAGGATACCATTGACTAAGAATCTCTAATGAATATAGATGATTCTCTACTAATTAAGAACCTCAAATACATATTTATAAGATTCTCTAAATTTCATACATATCAAACATTGATTGTCAGATTTAAAGGAAAGATCATTTTCATACATGGAAATATAATAATGATTAATGAACATAACTTTAATCTATAAAGAGAGTCCCGGAGTAGACAATAATTCCCCCAAAAAGGTGTGATGAGTCCAACCTCCCATCCTCTCGACCAATGAAAATTCTTAAGCCTCATTGGTCCATAACTAATGATTAGCTTTCTTTGGAATGTTGGTCCAAATGGACATAGAATCATTGAATGTTTCTGGTTCTACAAATAAACCCGTTAGAAACCAATTGGAATGTTTGAACCTTAAACAAAACAAGGTCATCCCCATTTCCGTAGGATATAATGAGATATTTAAGGACACCTAGATCTCCAATCAGGGGTGCAGTCACAATTTTCTTAAAGTCATCCATCTTTCTTTTACCTATGTACAAATGAAGTTTGTATAGATACTTCTACTAAGACATGTAACTTTATTCTCATTTTAATTTGATACATGGTGATGCTTAGAATATAAAAATTAGACCCAACCATTATCTTGGAAATTACAAAAAAATAATTATTCCCTAAATAAAAACTAGATTGGTATGGTGAATAATCTCAAGAACTATGTCTATCTTGATTCTTCCTTCAGAAGGATATATAGTGATTCCCAGGTCCTATAATCTCACCCAGACATCATGTAATTTTTATAGCCTTATTATTCAATTTTTATACATTTTTGTTGAAGGAGAGCCATTTTACCAACCCTTATTCCTCACACCGATCACAACTCACATGGGATTATGAATTTGGTAAAGATTTTCTTAGCATAAATAAGGAATATCAATTATTTTTTTGGGGTTATCAATGATCATGGATATACGACCAAAAAAAGACATAATATATGTCCCCATAACATGGAAATAAACTCCATGATATTTTCCAAAAAAACTATGTGTCCTCTGATTTTAATTTTTATGAGATATGTAGTCATTTCATATCATTTAACCTTCTCTTCACAACAAGACCTTAGACTATGTGGGAAGTTGCTTGATTCTAATTTATATGAGATACGTGGTGATGTAAAGACTTTCAATCTAGGTCATAGCTTGATCATGATGTGAAATGGTGTCTTCTATTTCATGTATGAGTTATATCTACAAGAGGAGATTCAAATAATATTTATATAAAAGCTCCAAATTTCATTGCCTCAAGAATTTAAACTGTACGATATCCAAAGAACTACATATGGCATGATTTTTATCCTGTTGAGATATATAGTTAAAACTATGAATTGGAACATAGTTCCAGCTATAGGATAAAACTAAATTCCCCATATCCTGCATACAATTAAAAATCCATGTATTAGTCCTTTATTTTAGGTCCTCTCTATATTGAGCCTACTATCAAAACAAAACATATTCCACTTATTCATACGAGTTAGATCTATATATCGGACTCCAAAATCATTTCCAATATTAATTCAAATTCATTGATCATTTCCCAATTGACATATCACACACTTAATCTTTAATACATTCAGATATTCATAATCTTTATTCTATTTCTCATTATAGATTTTATAATACTTGAGAATTATGTTTCCTGACTATGTAATATGTTCCCCTAGGTGGCCTTGCATAAAATTGGCCAACATAATGGGGCATTCAGCCAAAGTATACAACTGTTTTTCAATGTAGTACATGCCCTAGCTATCCCTACAAAATACAGCCCCCATAACATGTTTTTCAAAAAGTAGTAAATTCATTTGTGGTAGAAGCCTCTTCTGTCCCATTCAAACATTGATGATGATATACATGAACCGATATTTTAATGTGTCCATAAATTGTATATTTGTCCCATATACTTTCTCTTGACCTGAAAGTCTCCAAGTCCATGGTTTTCAAATTTTCCTTCTCTACATGTTCACATCATAATGAAATTGTTGCAAATCATGATTGGAAATATCCCCACAATATTATGGTACTTTTCTCCAAAAACAAAACTCTGTGATTTGGAAATTTTGATTCTTCATAAAAATTCTTCATCTTTTAATAATAAAATTTTTGATACCTGAGAATGATTTTTCTTTATAATGAAATATGTACCCCAAGCTAGTCTTTCATAACTCATCCACATAAAATCCATGTTAGTTGAATGATGTCACTATTTTTCTATACAGAACATACCACAGTTGGGCCTGCATAATACAACCCCCATAATGGGTTTTGTGAAAACAATGGTAATATCATTCTTGGAAATGACTTCTTTTAATTCCATTATCCCTTTCCAATTTAAATTTTTAGATTTTGAAATACCTAAATAAAATATAATAATTCTTCAATTCTATACTAGAGTATAATAATATATTTCAAGATAAATTACCATGAAATTAGAGATTCATAAACCTCTGGTCAAAGATAATGACAATAAAATAAATCCCCATAATGTACAAAATACATGACATAAAACTAAACAACCTATTTTCCTTGTCGCATGAATTAAAACTACACAACCTAATGTCCTTGTTTCATGACATTAAACTATATAGTAAAATATTAGAAATTTCATTTCTGAAAAATGTAACCTGTTTTCATAGACCAAATTCTTGTAGGAGTGGTTCCTCATTCATATCCTATATTATTATAGATGACCCCATTAATTCAAAAATACCTTTCCATGGTAATGACACCCACTGTGGTCTTGAGACAACCAAATTTTTAACCCGTTAATTTATGAATAATAGAATGTCAAAATTCATGAGATCTCTTCTGATTTACAATGTAGTACATTACACTATGGGGCCTTGCATGAGTTTCCAACAAAATGGTCATATTAGTCAAAAGCTGAAACTATTTGGATATGAAACACATTCCATAGCTGTACCTACATAATACAACCCTCATAATGGGTTTGTCAAATAGATGTAACACAGTTCTCAAATGAGACCTCCTCTATCCTGATACTTCAAATTGTTGATTTTTTACCATAAAAAAAATCAAATCATGACTCAAGATTCTCCTTGGAAGTATCTATGAAAATATTTGGACATTCCAGACCTTCATTCTTTGTTTAAATTCAAATATCAAAATTCATAGTCAAATATATTAAAGCTAAAACATTAGATTTATTAGTCCAACATGCAAGAATTTAAACTCCCTACCAAACAAAATATGATACTCACTAGATTAAAAATCTATAAAGGGATTACATGATTAATGTAAAGTATCAGCTCACTAGATCTATACACTATATTTTTTGGGAAATATAGATCAATAAAAAAAGATCTAAAATGAAATATGTTTTTAGGATTGTCTATATGACCCTATAAACAGTAAAATTGTGATTACTATGTTTCTTGGATTATGAAAACTTAAGGAAAACTCATCCATATCTGTGTTATTATTATTATCTTACATGAATATTCAATGTTTTGGAAATCATCATTGATATTGTAATTATACAAAGAATTAAGGAATAATGATGTATACATATTAGTTGAGACAAAATCATTATCATTTATATGGGAAAATTATCAGAACATCCACATAATGGAATCTCTCTAAAATATATTACAAAAAAAATTTAGTGGGACTCTTTACTTGTTGAATTACCTACATGGCCCTATCAAACGCTTGCTGAAGATTGGTCAGTTGTGCTGCTTCAACATCCTCATCCTAATGAAATGAATCTTTAGAAGTTGAAAGGGAATTTTCCCCTTCGCATTGTATTTATCCCAATGATTAGTTTAGTTTCTCAATATTATTTGGAACATAATCCGTTTGTTGATAAAGATGTACCATTTCCTTCATTTTATCCTTAATTAGATGATTGAATTTCATCAAATGTTTACTATGGTTAGATTATGCCACATATAATACAACTCAAAAACTCTAATCGTGGGGAGTAGTTTGGCCATTGAAAGATATTTATTCAATTTTTGTTCCTGCTCTGATTGGAGATTGATTTCATTCAATGCATTTTAAATGGATTATAATAAAATACACAACATTCAAGTATACAAAAAAGTGTTGTAATCCAGCCTAATTATGAAGGAAAATATTATGAATGATTTTTACATATTATACCCCAAATAGTTCTCCATGATTTCTTCACCATAATACTAAGATGAAACTGCAACTCAAATTCTAAATTAAAATCGCTACCATGAGGTGGAATGTATTCTGGAATCAGATCACTCAAGGTGGTGATTGGATATGTTTCATTAGAAGTAGTAGGTTCTCTAAATTCCATTGTTGGTTGAGACAACATAAGAGTTTCACCTTCATACCTAACCATGGTGGATGATAACCCTAAATGGTGTATTATAATGATTATTAGATCCAAAATTACATAAATAAAAATGCATTATTAAGATAGTCAATAAAATTTACCTTGTAATAACATATGGCTTGAGTTTATTCCTCCATAGAATTCCTAGCTTCAGTAGTTTGAGAAATTAATTCATAGGGAGGATCATTTTTCTGAGCATTCCCATTCATCATAACCATAGTCTCTAGAGCATCACCCAATGTTGGATTCTCAATTGGTACTACTCTGATATCAAGAGAAGAAGGATGAAGTGGGATTACCCATTCTTGAAGGGCATTTACAACGTTCTCTACCGAGAAATCTCATTTAATTGGACTTTAATATGAAATTTGATATTAAAGAAAAATTATTTCTGGGAAATGCTTGAATGTGAAATTACATCCTTTTAGTTACTCATTGAAATTCCCAAACTCTTTTATGGAACCAAGAATATCAATGTATAGATTAAGATTATTCATCACTTTAGCGTATATGACTATGAATATTATAGCATCCTCTCCATTTAGGGTATCTGAAAATGTTGATTGATGCCCAAATTGGATTCGCTAACATCTACATCCATCAACTCCTCAACTGGAGCTATGTTATCAGACCTAACTGAATTGAGATTGACACTAGTACATGCCTAATGTTATCCATGATCCTCACTCATTCCTTTTGAAGGCACAATAATAACATCTTGGATTGTAACATAGTCGTCCGACACATGAAATGAAACTAAAATATTATAGAGAAAATAATGATAGAAACAAAATTTGATACACATAAGAAATGCATATGATATTACCTTGACCCTTTTCTCTCCTTTTAGAAACCGGAGTCGATGTGGCCACGTCCCCTAACACTTCATCTGTTAAGGTAACAGATTCATCAGCAATAATTTTTATGCCCCCTTAATTTTTCTTCCCGGTCCTACATGGAATAGTTTTTAATCTATTAAGAGTATTATGGGATGCAGATACAATGAAAATATGGACAAGTTCACCAAGGGGACCATGAAAATAATAATACTATTGGACGGTGTGAATACATACTTTTTCGACATATACTTCGGATCCATATGAATGATCTCCTCCATTTATTTTCATAATAAAGTGTAGATATTGAAATAATCATATTAATAGTGGATACATGAGGTAGTAGTAGAGGCATTTCGATCTACATTACCTCCATCGTGGTCTTCCCTCCTAGAGAAAGTATTGAACACCCGAGGGTTTCATCCAATGTGTCTATGGGGGAGCCCATGTGTCCTTATTTTGGTTACTTGATATCCATTACTGAGGTTCCTTCACTACTTTCAAGATGAAAAGAGAAATCCCATCAATATTAATGATGTTGGATAATATAGTGGAATTGAAAACAAAAAAAAGGGAAATACATTTTCAGTATTAATATAAATGTCCCATTCCTCTTTTGGGTGAAACATTACCCCTTCACGTATCCCTTGATCATCATAATGGATACTCATTTCGAGGTAGGGAATTGCAAATTGGATGCATATATAAAGGTCTCCATCCTAGTGATATGCTCCCATACTTATGATAGATTACTATCTAGATGACAATCATAAGGTTTTATAATATCATCTACATCCAATATTTCATTTCTAGATTGAAGACATGCTCATGCATCCCTAATTTAATTAGTCATGTTTTCCCAGTACTGTATTTCTAAAAGAAACACATAATCCATCATTGATATGATTGTTTGTGGAGAAAAATCAACACCCTCTGATTAGAATCCCTCTTCCTACCTCCATTCTTCTTCATAAGAATCAGTAGATGGGATAGTAACCTATTTTTGATGATCACAGCTAGATCTCATTGGTTATGATGGTGATGCTTTTCTAAACTTTGTCTTCGTAGATGATTTTCTGTGAGGTTTTTTAAAGGATCTAATGCTTATGAATCTTCTAAAATATCTTTGGATTTAGACCTTTTACCCTGACTGCTAAGGAAAACATATTTCTTGGCTTCTACTCGATAGGTTCTGTTAGTTAATGCTTCATGAGGGTATGAATTAACTCAAGACATAGCATATCTGGCCTCTAAAAAAATTGATTCATCTGATCAAGGTAGCATAATTTAAATTCTTGATGTCTGTAAAGAAATCATAATCCATAATTTTTAGGATACCATTGGTTGTTTCTCATGCCTATTATATGTAGAAGGATAGGTGAACGATTTTAAAGGCATTTTAATTGGAATGAAAATATGTAAGTCACATAATCCTCATAGATAATTTCACTATCAATCTTGGTTGATAATACAATATCCCTTAATTCCATCATGTAATCCCTCAGATCATAATATTCTTCTTTTCCATCATACAAAAGATTTAGAGTTAGTGGGTTACCAAAAGGAAATAATATGTATACTTATGATTCATTCAGTTCCCTTAAAAGTTTATCTAGATTTTGGTTCAAATGTTGAATCCCAGAAACATTTAGAAATAATTTAGTAAATTTTCCATTGGGAACTATCACCAAATTCATTACGAAATATGAACAAAAATGTGCTGCAATCTAGCCCCCAAATATTTGAAATGGTCCAACAAGTATAAATGTGGCCTTCCCATTGTATAAATGCAACATGGTATGGAATATGCTTACTAATACAGGTTTATCCAACACAATATATTTATCCTCTACCAACATGGATACAATAAAAAATAGACCCTCATATTACATTGCCACTGGAATCATGGACAATTAGAAAATAAATTCTTAGCCACATTTAAAGGAATCCAGATAATCATACCTTTTCCTTAATCATGGGATTAACATTGTAACCCCAATGCTTGTAATCACCTTTATCCAATGTGATCCAATACATTTCTACAACACCTCTATTATCCATAATTGGAAAAATGTTAAGAAGTCAGCATGTTGGACCCTCTCATTCATTGCTGATAAAAAATATTTCATCCTTGATCAGTCATTAATAACATCTCTAGGGGAAAGATCTTTCTTTTCTTTTGGTAGATTATTTTCTGATTTGAATTGTTCATTGGCCAATGCTGGCATTCTATTAACATCACCCCATGTTGTTATCGGTGGAATGAATTCATCATTCATATTTGAAATAATAGGAACCCCATATATTTGGTATATATCCCATAAGTTGATTCCAAACCCACTGTTAATCAGAGGGAAATAATATGTTTCCAGAATTCATCAGTTCAATAATTCTAGAATGAATTCATTTTTGTAAAGGTATGTTTGTCCTATCCAGACAACTTTATAAATATGAAAATCCATCAACAATTTCTTAATCTCTGCACAAGTCTGTCACAACCAGAACATCAACATCCTATAAAGATGGACTCATCCCATAGAATGAGAGTCCCAATCTTCATTCCAGCCGTTATATAGATCAATTTATGAAGCACAAAATGTTGAATCATTGCAATGCAACTGTTGTTCTACAACATGATCCATCACATCAAGAGGAAAAGCACTATGATTTAGGATTAATCCAATAGGTAATGTTATCTCATAAATAGGCATACCCTATATAAGAATAATTATGAAATGATAGTTAAAGTCTTTGGAAAACCAAGTCTTTGGAAAATATCTCTTATAATATGGAATGTGGGCCACTTGAAAACGACCATTCCCTTACAAAGGAAGATTTTGGATTCATTTATATCCACATTGGATTGGAATCAAGACATTAGGAATCCTAAGAATGTTACTCTGAACAACATCATAATAGACTAGTCTAACGATTTACCTCTTTTTGGTTTGATAGACTTTAGCATCATTAGTTGCGGTCACCAAATATGTCATTTCCTACAAACAGAGTTACCAAACATTCCTTATTAAATTGAAATATTTAATTATGGAAGTTCAAATTTTAAATGGAACTCACAAAATTTTTGTAAAAGGAAATGTTATTTATTGTTCCTTTGATAAGGTAGCCAACTGAGGTCCTTTGACAATATACGTAACGCATGTCCCTTGAAATGGTACCCAGCACATGTCCTTCAAAAATGACCTTCTACACGACTCCTTAGATAAAAAACTTAAGAGGAGGTCTATCACCCAATTAGTTATACCTTGAGATATATTCAAGGATCCTATTCGAGATTTCAATATGTGAAAGTTGAAAAAATGAGTTACACAGTTATTGAAGAAATCGAAGAATGTAGGAGAAGAAAATGACGAAGGAATGATGGTATTTAAAGGTGCCACTATCCTAGGATGTCGACCTATGATGGCAACCTACCCCATAAACCTATGATATAATTACGCAGTAGATCTGCATGGTCCAAAAATTTCAATCCATAATATTTTCCCCTTAATAATTCCTTAGCACTAGACTTTGATTTCAATTAGATCCAATGCTGGTGGGGGAGGGCTTTGTAAACACTCTATAGGAAGGAATAACAATTTTGAATAAAAACATTGGTTATTTCAAATTATCTAAGAAAGGTAATTAAATTAATGAATTATAGCTTAAAAGAACTACATCTCACCCCTATTTATTAAGAAGCACGCATAGGTCATACCCAAGCATCACAATGCGTAGCCCATCTACAACGAGGACCAATGCTGAGGACCTCCACCAGGGACCTATACGACATTATAATTTCTGAACCCTTGTGTGGGGAACCTACACACTGGGGATACACCAATGACCTATATGATGAACAAACACCATTCAACAATCCCCTTTCTTGCCTATAAATATGACCCTTGGGCTATCTATTTTTTAACACAAAACGTTGTATGAACACAGGAAGCTCCCAATGTGTAGCTCTTTCGCCCGAGTCCCCAAATTTTCTCAGGAGTGACTCTAAAACTTGAGAGAAGAAATAATTATATGGTATAATAAAAAACTATGGCTTTTCAAAGTTTAATGTACATAAAATCTGATTAAGGATCCTCATTCATTAAGGATATGTCATCTACAAAAGGTCTTTTCCTTAACCAAAGACCTGTGCATGATTCTTCCAAGGGAAATAAAAAACACCCATGGTGCTTAAGTTAAATCAGTACCTGCGTGTTTTTATCCCCAGTCGATTTCCAAAGCAATATTAGTCTCTTAATAACATATACTTCATGTTTTAAGCATTTTTCAGTTCCTCCTAGGACCAACGTGACACACCTACATGATACACCAACGTGGCACATCTATAAGGATGGCCTATGCAGACCACCTATGTGATCCATTTTTTAAGGTCTCTTCTAATCCACCTATAGAGGATGGGACTCTCTTTCCATGGTTCCCTTTTTTGAAAGGTTCTATGTTGAAACCTCCACAAAAACCTCATGACTTATTAAACCATTCGGAAATACACATCTTCGTGTCTCCCATTTGGGTTTGTATTTCTATAGTTATAGAATTCCCACATTTTCCTTATAAGGGATTCATGATCCTTGGGGTGTCTGTAGGTTTTTATATCTACAGTCACAAGTTCATATACCCCAGAGATAGTTTTGGGATGTGCCCAATTTTAAGGATTAGGGTTCAGTCAATTTTCCCCCTTCTCATCTCTAAGACTCAGAAACCAAGTTCATTGTTATGGAAGGTACGTTTCACACATTTTTTTCTACAAAAAAATTCTCTCTCCACTAACAGGATAAAATTTACGGTATTCCTCCTCGAGTAAACGCATATAATTTCAGTCCAGACACAATTATCTTCATTTTCATTTCATATTGAAGGGTTCATTTCTCCGTGACCTCTCCCACCATCACCTCAACTTTTTTCTTCGTAGGAACAAACTCTTCCATCTTCATAGGAGAAAGTGTGTGGTTTTTTTAATATTTCACATCCTAGTGTTTCTCAGACCAATCATTAATCATGTGTGGTTAGGTATTTGTGATTAGTACAACATATGAAAAATCAAACTCACTTATTCAACTAAGATAAATCTAATTCACACCGTAACTGAGATATTTTTGTAGCCATCACCTAGGGTCTGATCTCAACGGTCATCCATCATAGGAATCCCACCCTATCTCCCTTAATCCAGGAATACTCCATGGAATTAAACCTCGAAATAATCCCCCTAATAATATATGAGTTAAGACATATCTCATGGACCTGGTTACACAAGCATTCTCTTTAGGATTAAGACCCAACCTATTTATCTCAAAATACCATATTCCCTTATGAGACTTACCAAACTACAAGGGAATT
Source organism: Viscum album (assembly GCA_963277665.1). Classification (NCBI taxonomy): domain Eukaryota; kingdom Viridiplantae; phylum Streptophyta; class Magnoliopsida; order Santalales; family Viscaceae; genus Viscum; species Viscum album. Next base: position 399,898,790 of record OY728145.1, read on the forward strand.
GATTAAAATCCATGTGGGCTACGTAAGAGGCCACCCTAAGGTTCATCCAAAATAGTCTAAATCAACCCTTTATTATGTTCTATATTCCATGTAGTGTCTAACCCAACCTGGAAACCTATTCCCTTTTGATGTTCCTTAGGCTAGTTAGGCATAAGTCCCTCACCAATATCTGACTAGGCACCTTGATCTTAGACGTCCTTACCACATAACATTACACTGTACGATTAGGTCCATATCACATCAATCAAAATAGTATGATGTGTCCCATTAAGCAGAACCGACCTATGAGGTTTTTATTACTTTTACAAGGATTCCTATATACCAATTTATGGGTATGATCCCAACCTCAAAAAAACTTTTGTCAACCTAGATGACTATAATTTCTAGACTTCCCCACCAAGTGGCTTAAAAATCATCATCATCATAAAAACAAAAAAATGAATCTCTTAGTAGTATATGACAGGATACCATTGATGGATAACCTCGAATACATAAGGATATCTCCATTAAGGAAGATCCTCGAATATATATCGATGATTCTTAATTCATCATATACTAATAATTGATTTCAAATTTCAAGGGAATCCTACATTATACTGGGTAAATTAATATGTATTCATGAACATATCATAAATAAATAAGAGAATATTTGGGTAGGAAATAATTCCCCCCAAAAGCATGTGATGGGCCCAACCTCTCATCCTCTCGACCAATGTGAGTTCTTAAGTATCATAGGTCAACAAACCTAATGAATGTAATATAGATCCCTATGGATATAGAATCGTTTGATATATCTGGTTCTATAAATAGATCCAATGAAAACCATATATAAGTAGTTATTCCTAATTAGATCAAACGTTTTGGGGGGAAACACCCCGTAATAAAATGGTTATTGGTTGCAATGAATCCCCAACCATCATGGTAGAACACCCTGGAAAAAATTTGAAGATATTCTGAAACATCAACTACATTTTTGTCATGTCATTGGTCAACCCTCATTTGATTGTTCCCATATCAGGTAACACAATATGAATTTTCTTTTTTTGTAAAACAAGTTCAAACGTTATCCTCCATCATCATAATACCCATTGTAATCTATATCTTGGGCACCATTATTCAAATATTTCATCCTCCTTGTGTTCTGGAAAAACTCCCACACCCTCTATGTTGCTCCTTCATTCAAATATTCATGTTCATCAAGTAGATATAAGTATTTTGGGATATCCTTAACTTGTCTTCTCCATTCCCTTGATGTGACCTTCCTTGTGTGATGGAAATCTACTACAATCATTGTTTCTCACACCAGTCATAACTCACATAGGCATAAGAGTATTTTTAGGGTCTGTAACCATATGGAAGAGCTTCACAAAAACTTTGGTCCAAAATATATGATATTAAATTAGGACTTTACATCCCATGAACAAAACATTAAACTGAGCACCCATGTCCAGGCATCGTGAATGTAAATTGTATTTTGGCCATCTTATTGAGTGAATTGTATGGCACATGAATAACTGGTCTTCATTCATGTGGGTTTATTCTTTTCATGCCATAAAAAACTCTTATACAATACTAAAACCCCATAAGGTCTGAATTCTATAAACTTAAACTAATAAATCTTCATCCCGGTTACATGATGTTAAACTGAGCACCCAACTCCAAGATTTATGACATTAAAAACTTCATGTGTTTTCTTTGAATATGTGTCATTAAACATGGGCCGCTTTGACCCTCTTTCAATTGGGAAGATTCATGACACCACAAAACATATTTACTCTTTGGAAATATCATCCAGTGGTCTAAAATACATGACATTAAACTAAGAGACTTTGGTATAAGAAATACGACCATAAAATATTTGTAATGACATGGTTTTCCAATATGAATTTGGATGGGTCCTACTAGTAACATTATTTGATACACTGGGACATGAGATCTAATATTTGATGTTATGTGTAAAGAATTTTCTGAACCATCCCCATACATCAAATCATTCTGGGATTGTGTTTCCATTATCTTTCACATCCAAATGAACCCCTGAATGGTGATGGTATCATGCCACTTCGGATCACCTACCATCCTAGGACAACACCTTTTTTAATTTCCAATGAATAATGGATGATTCCATGTTTTTAACATAGTCAATAGATGATTCTTTATTTCCACGCCCCATCCTTGAATGGTGACATTGTAAACCTTGTGTTTCGAACATGGTTAACACTTGTCTCTCCCATCAGTTGTTCCATCCATTATTAAGATTTTAGAGGTCTCGATTTACTTCTTTCCACCATCCTATGTCTTAGTGAACCTCTAAAATCTATGGTGTTTCCCCTCCATGCATCCTTATAGGTTGAGAAAGAGTTTCAGTATCATTATATGATTCAAATCTCAACATTTCCTTTCCCTTGTTGTTCACTTATACAAGTGATAGGGAATCCCAAACCTCACTCCATGTTTCACCCATCGAGTATAGATCACATGGGATTAGGAGTATTTTTAATGTTAGTACCCACATAGTGGAGATGCATAGTCTTTATCGGTCCCAACTTTATGACCTTAAATTAAGATCACCTCCATGGTACTCTTAGGAAAATGTTTTGTGAATTGGGTCCATCCATGGTCCACATTCACATTTGGTTTGTCACTTCTTCACACTGTATATATCCACCAATGATTCTATCCATGAATCAAGAACTATGTATGGCCTAATTTCCATCCTTATGGGATACATAGCGATGCCCATACATTTTATTTTTGGGCCCAACCACATATTCAAGTATTTCCCCCTTGGATAGAGTGAAGTGTGGTGTGGGGACTCCCTGGTCCTCATTCACTTTCGGTTTTCTATTACACATCACTAAACACATCAGCTTGAATTATTTTCCCCTAATATCCAAGAAACATGAAATTAAATAGTTTGTAGTAGGTCCAATCAATACATCCATAAAATATTTTCAGCCCCTGTAGTCCTAGCATCACAACATTAATTTATATGCAAGTTTGTTCTAAATTATATGAAAAAAATTTATAAAAAGTCCCATCCACGCTATACAACTTTATACTTCATAGCACCACCATGATGTCCTCATCTGATAAGTTGTTTCCTCTCACACTTGTCCTCCTCCATGCTGTATTTAAGATCTACATATGGCTGGGTTCCCGTATTTATGGGATAAAAAGTGACACCAATATATTTTATCATTGGGCCCACCCACAATATCATTATCCCATTGTAGTTGGGGTTTGGATTTGTGGTAAGCACCCCTTAATTATAAATGAAAAATGGGGGTTCAAACCCATTGCGCGGAGGTACTATAGTAGTGGTGGAACTATAGTAACGGCTGGAACTATAGTGGCGATAGGTCACTGTAGCGGCGACAGAGTATTGTACTAGAGGTGGGTACTAAGCAGTATTGTAGTAGTGTGGGTACTGTAGAAGTACTATTCACAAAATGGGCTTTGGGACAAAAAAGGGGCCTACTGGCCATGTAATGGGATAAATGCTCACTAGGCCATTGGGCTATCTAATGGGTCTCCCTCTACCTAGTTAGAGAGGTATTTGCTTTTCATTAATTATAAATGAGGCTTCATCCCCAACCTTATAAAAAGATCATTAGACCATTTGGACCATTTTCATTCCTATTACATGGTATTTTTATGGCGCAAAAGCCTCCTTTGGCCCATTCTTGGTGTGTTTGTCTCATCCATTCCATGAAACAATTCATGTAATAGACATTATAGTCTATGAGAAACAATTATAAACTACAAGAAACAGCCTAATCACATGATTTTAAACTATTCCATGCATCATGCCCACTATGTGACATTAATCTAGAAAAAATCCAAATCCCATACATGAGAGGTCCTCTCCCACAGTGATGGTCATCCACCACACTGTTCACATTTTTATTTTTAAATCAACATCTAAGGTGATGCTCCCCCTTAGAAGACACATTCATCCTTTTTAGACTGATATTCCCACATCCAATGTACTCAAATCCATGGTGGAATAATTCCATCGATGTATGAATCCATTTGAACATTCCATCAGTCTACTACCACTGTTTGCGTTCTTGTTATTTATATCCTCATCCTATTTTACATCTGAGGGACCCCCCCCCAATGGATTGGTCCCATGCTACTTAGACTCATATACCATCCTTGACAAATGTTCTAGAAGTAATCAGATGACATTTCATTTTTGGTAGTGTGTTTCAAACACAAACAACTATCAAACCTCATTAGTTTAGACACATTATAGGCTCCTGGTGCGGGTATTTTATTTTGAACATTATCAAAAATTATCCTATATCATCATTCCATCATATTTATGGTCATAAATTTGCATTTCAGGTTTAACAGTCTTGGTTTACCTTTGTTTGGACTAAATCCAAAACACCTAGAAATGTCCTGCTCGGGCACTAGTACACATAGGGAAAGGAAAATCAGTTGTCTCGAGAGCCCTGTTCTTCGGCCAGAACCTCTCTGGAGCCAAACAAATCCAGGTGGTAAGTCAACAATAGTAGTCCTCAATAATTCAATGGTTATCTTACCCTATCATACAAAGTGATCGATTATGCGATCATCCCTTGTTTCTCAAACCAATCATGACCCTCGTGAGCTTATGAATTAGTCATTCGTTTTTCCATAGATATGATTGAGTTTTAAAAAATCCAAATAAATTAAGAATGTTTCTATAAAATAAAGCCTAAGAAAACCAATTTTAGTTATGTCTCATGAGTTTAGAAAAAACATATCCCTCATTGATTCACCCCTTTGATGGAGCACTCTATATCATTCATCCTTTGGCATCGGGTCTCCAGGAATAGATGTCATCACCTGAGCTCCCTTTCTTCATCATTCTCTTATAGATGGAATTAATCTCCCCTGGTTTTCACCATGTATAGATAAATTCAACGGTCATCCACTTGATGATATGTCATTCTCAGTATCTCTAGAGAATCCATCAACCAGACCCTAAATAGTATGAGTAGTTCCATTTGGTTGGAAGAAAAGGAAGAATGTTCATTCAACTACCATTCTAAATGATGAATCACCTTTTCAACCTCTTAAATCATTCATGTGATGATAGAATTTTCTTGATTCCATGAGACATTCAGGTGGATACTTCTTTCCCGTATTTTCCCAATGAGGTAGTATTGGATCATCATGTGGAGAACTTGATCTTCCACCACTCCAACACACATGAATATCCAGTGATGATGTGATCCCATATGTCTTACCATTGTGGTTATGGAGTATTTTTGAAGAAGAATTTGAAAAATGTCCATGATCAGTGCCTGGTTTCTCAACTGCCCTGTCCCGCATCAGAATCAAACTTGTCCATATCCTCTGAATTAGCTAGTTTATTAACTGGAAATGAATTTCACAATTCAGTAATGGGATCTTTCAATAGGATCATGTCAAATGGATTTGGATCCCTATCATGATGTAGATATTCATCACCCGATCCTACATCGATAAGTATGTCCTTATCATCCATTCCAGTAGAACCAGTAGCATCCATGGTTCATCGATCACCTGAGGCCATGGACTATTTAGCTCGAACACCATGCTCCATATAGGCTGACACCCCTCTAAAGAATGGGGTCCCGATTCTTCTAAACATTATAACTAGTAGAGAACCCACAACTAGGATGGATGTTCAGACATGGACCATATCATTCAATATGATACAATGAAAAAAACGTATAAATATATGAGGTAAGAAACCTACAGCATTCAAGTGATGGCTGCTCATGCTATCGGGTTGTTATCATCAGACATCCAGGATATTCCACCACTCATATATGATTGAGGGTTCCAAAGGTTTCAAAGAGTCCTCCTTGGCCTCAAAATACTGATATACCCAACACCATCTACCGACCTGGACATAGGTTCAGGTGCTACTTTCCCTAATTTGGTTGATTCACCTCCATCCCCATGAGAAGGGGTTTCTCATGCAATATTCTTCTATATATAATGAATTTCAATCATGGAATCGAAATAAAGCATGAGTGAAATGGTGGAACTGGGAAATGGGACAGAGATTACTTGGAGATCATCAGTGAATCCCCCTGAGGATGTTTCCTCTATGGTTGAATCCTCACCTCAATCTAAAGGTCTATCTTTGTTGGAAACATCCCCCCAAGAGTCACCTAGATCTTCTGGAGAGGGAAGGCACATACTTAGTACAACCGCCGAGATTTGTGGAGAGGGGGTCAGATCTAATAATATATTCACATGCTATTTCATTGGATTCAAAACACCTCGATAGTGCACTAGATCCTCCCAATTTACCACGTACAATTTCTCTTTATCTTGGGAGACAATAAAACAAGAATTGGAATGACCAATTCTTGGAAGATCCATCTTGAAATAGTTGAGGTGATTCCACATTTCGTGATGATTGGGGAATTTATTTGTTGATATCTTAGGTTTCTAAAGATTCTGGGTAGATATCATCCTTAAGTATATCCACGCAACATATACCTTTATTATGAGATTGGGTATATATTATATAGAACCCTATTAATGGCTTCACTTCATTTTGATTCTACCCTACTAGGATACAAGGGCATGGTGCTTCTACTGTCCATCCACTTATGGATGATGGAGGCCATTGAAATATTTTCTCTACCGCTAAAGCTCTGCCACCATGATGTGCATATTCCCTACCATCATGTTATACTCCCATAACCATTTAGCTATGACCTCAAATAGGAGGATCCACTCCATCGTTGGATTATATTTTCATCTTATTTATCATTTCTCCATGATAGAAGGCTTCCGAGATCTACACCTACATATGAACTAGTTCAAATGTAGTAGTGGGAGGATGCATCTCATTACAAAAAATTCTTTTTTCCCTCATAAACATGAGTCAAATATTCCTCATCAAACATGGTTGATCTTCCTGAAATATCTATAGGTACACCTTTGTTGGCAGCCTCTATAGAAATATAAAACACCTCACGAACTAGTGTGGTGTGTACGGTGCATAGATCAGATCGCAGTCCACCCACACCAAAAGTAATCCACCTAAAACAGCCAAAAGATATTACTAATACTCTCTGGTTTCTCTTCCGTCATCAATGAATGTTTCCATTAGTAGAGGGAACATGTGAACAGTGGACTGATCTGCTCTCCCAATCTTCTTCAACATCACTATCAATCCTTGATTTAATGGAAAACACCCAGCAATATTTAGTATATTTGGTCTAAAGTTTATCTTGGTTGAGGATATGAGATTTAGATATTCGTAGCCTAACATGTGTTTTTCTATCTATCCATTAAAAAAGTGAAGTGGAGCACACACAAACATCATATTATTCCAGACATTAATATGATGGAGAACCCTATACAGCTTCTCTAGTTCAAAGATCCCTAGATTGATACAAAATCCCATTTTCTGTATTTCTTCCATGATAAATGTTCTTGGATAAAACACCCATATGAGAATATCGCACTAGAATCATGCACCCATAGATGACTAAAGAGATTAATCCAGCCATCTATATTGTCAGTCGCTGCTCAAAATTGATGTTTCACCACCACAACTTTCAATGGATATCCTCTAAATTCCATCAGAAAGAACCATCTTTGACTCACTAGGGACCTTTTGGAATTGTGAAAGGCCTTGTTATTATCATTTGGGTTGCTCCTCACCCTCATCCTACACCACCATTGGGAGGATTAAAAAATATTCAAACCACTACTTAATGTGAACATCCCTTATTGTCTTCTTTTCATTGGTTATCCATGGAAGCAGATCTTATAGCACATTTTCTAGACATGGAATCTTCTCTTCATCCTCCCAATAATTCTTTGTAGGGAGAAACTCATTGTAAATTTACCTGAGTATCGAGATTCTAGAAATATGATGGAGGTCCTAAAGGTTGATGCAGACCTCCTAGTGGTGAATAGTAAATGTTTCGGTGTCTGATGACCATCAGTTCAGTAGTTTGGGGTTTTTTCTGTGAGTTCATAAATGTGTAACTGGGAAGCCTATGCCACTTTGTACAGAACCAATCGCCTCTGCTCCATCCTGAAAACTTTATTAGAAACACATTCTCATTAAGCCCATTCCCATAACTTTGTGAATTTCCACCTAGAAATAGATCCCAATTCTCCCTCAACCCTTCATCTAGGTTCTTAAACCCCACCTTGTTGATTGTTTTATATTGTGGTGGAGACTCGTCTTCCACCATTGGATTTCCATCAATGTTTTTGAGGTGGTTGTAGATTCAATTAGTAGTGATGGCCATGTGGTCTTTCCTGTTGTTCTAGTAAAAATCAGTAAAACATTGGTATTTTACATAGTCTACCTCTGAACTATTAGTATGATTCTTCCCTACATGACTTTGTGATGAAGAAATCGTCCCTCAGACCAAAGCCAAAAAAAGGTAGCCTCTTGAACTTGGGATGATCCTTCTGATCCATTGACATAATCTTGGTTAGTTATTCATTGTCTAAATGGCTCTGAACATACTCCCCAATAATGATATTGCTCACAATTTCTCCCCATTGATAATAATATGCAAGGACCTCCCAAGACGATTCCTAGGAAGCCACCAAATCTAGGATTTTTTTGTTTTATAGGACAATTTGAGATAACAACTTCTGATTTGTTTTCACAAAGCTAAAATCCACGTAGCATCCCCATGATCTATGGAAGTCACGACGTCGTAGATGGACATGACTCCCTAGTTCGATGAATAAGTGTTCTTAGAGAAAAGGACATTGAACCTTGATTCATGAAGACACTTTCGCGGTGTGGATGTCTTTGTGAAAAGAGACATTATTTATAGTCAATTGTGGAGTTCAAGTATAGGAAATGGGCCCCTCACTATTTATTTATATGTGGTGGATTATTGAGCTTTGCAGCAGCACTCCCATCATCGAGAATCATGAAAACCTCTCCTAATGTGCATCACACACCATTCATTATGAGCCAACATTGCGATAACCCAGTTTTTGATGACATTCCCTCAGTGCCAACCCCTCATTTTACCATCACCTACCATTAAAGTGTTCATTTTTTGGTGAAAAATTATATTCCCCAAGATAAATAGAGGAAATTAATTGAAGGAGGAGATAAAATCCAAGATCAATGACAAAAACATCATCAATGGGTTATACCTCATGATTCACTTTCATGCATCCCCTAGCCCTAGAGAAATCGTAAGGTGTTAAAGGACTCTCTCATAAGTCCAAAGAGCCCCACGACTGTGTGATGAATGTTGATAGCACTACCATGTTTTCAAAAGTCCCAAAATCTATAGTGATGAATGTTGATAATACTTCATCAAGTCCGAAGATCGCCACAACCATGCTAAGGTAGTAGGATGAAGGCTCAGCAAGTTTGATGACCCCTCTCCTTTTCACATAGATCATGTTTTCTTCACAGAAGATCATCATGAATTGTGAGGCCCTTTTCTATTTAATAATCTACATCACCCCATTTCAAGATAATTAATACTCTAACCTTTAAACATCTGGCCTCATATTTCACAAATCTCCCAAGCACCTCGAACTAGAGAGAAAAATGAACAACCCAGGGTACTGGAGAATTGTGAAACCCAATTTACCTTATTTCTATTTACACATCCTATGGTAGTTATTTCCTTCATGAAGGCCTACTCCCTTTGTAAAGGATGAAGGCCCTTCAGGGTTACCAAGGCTTCGAAAAACATTAATCCTTCAAGAAGCACTCTTTTATAACATCGTGCCTTCATTCAAAGATAGGGTCAGCCGACTTCGTGATGTTACTATCCTCGCAAAGCCCATGACCTCCGTGAACCACATGAGCTTCATGAAATAATTCTTAGTGATACCCCCTATTTCATGAGACCCTCTTCCATGTAGCCATCTCAAATTGTATGTTGTGTCTTTTTGGAGCCTCGTGTGGTATCCCTTGTTGTGTTTACCTACCACTCTTTTTTCACTAGGTATACTAATCACCCTTTCATTTTTCCATAGGGATGATATGGTTGATACCATGATGTACCACTCCACTACTTTACTCTTGTCGGGTGCTAATGGTGCCTTACCTTCCCCATGTGTGGGTGGGTATCAATCATGTATGTTTATAGGGTGAGGAGTGAGCCCTCTCCATCTGTGCTGTTAGACGTAAAACTACAAAGTGTCGATATCCTCAGCACATGGAATTAAAGTCTGTCTTCACTATATTCAATGAACATGGGGTTCCACTCCTTTGGCGTTCTCTATGCCCACTCATATACATGGGAGTGATATCTTCTTAAAATGGAATGAGATTATCATCCCTTGAAATGACATCTACTAGTAGGGAAGGGAAACCATCTAGGTGTAAGACCCTATCCTTTAATTTAGTAGGAAACAGTCTTGCACCTCCTTGCCTCCTATGGATAAAAAGACTATAGGTGATATTGGAACATGGGATTCTCAAAACCCATTTGTCTAGATTATATCTTTTCTCCACGGGACGCATCTACATGAAAGCCCCATACCATCCATAGTTGATGCATCATTCATGATGCAACCATTTAGTCTACTGATTCCATATGTTTCTCACACCGAGAATGAATCATGTGGGATTAGAGGTTAGTAGTGATCGTGGAACCCTTCTTCTGGGTATCCCCCTTGGAGTAAGTCCTAGCTTCCCCCTCCATGGACTACTAGTCATGTGTAATCCCCCAAACACATAACTACACAGTTTTTGATCCCTATCTTCAAAATAGGGTTCGTTGGAATCCTACTTGGGGATCAATACCAACCAATTGTAAACATTGGTTCCCTAATATTATGGGTGCACCACCTAGATCTTAGTATCCACCATCATAAATTTCCATCCTGGTCTTTCCATTGAGCCACTATACCTCGGGAGGGTCATTCCCACCCCGAGGACCCATCTCCTTCAGGTCCACCCAGACAACTTTAATACATAATCACCACACCACATGCTTCAGCTACCTCTTATGCTATAATTACCAATTCCCCCATATAACCATGAGAACTTTTATTCCTAATAAACTGGGATAAGTATGAATCCTCCCCTAGGATCAAGCCCAACACTGTCATATTCAAGTTGGTTCACTCTAATCCTTACCATATGTCATTAAAATACATGGTATACCAGAACTACATGGAATTTGATCCCTTTACCCAATACATAATATATTTGAAGCCAGACTGAGGATCAAGACCAACAACCTTAAAACCCTATCCATTCAATCAATTTATCCCACTTCATTAACACTCATCTCGATTCTTAACTATAATGCCCCAACCCAGTGGGATCATACCATTCATCTATGTCATCTTAGTGAATAATCCCTATACACATATTCACTACTCCTTGTAATATACTGGAATACACATTGTGTAAGCCCCACAGAATATACACCATCCAACTAAGATAAATCCATTTATGTTGGGGAGTCTCTGCACATAATCCCCACATCATCCCTATTGAACTCTGTGGTTTTATATCTCTATCATCTAAATAGGGTACGTAGGATGCCTCGATTAGGTTCAATCCCATCCAATGTAAACCCATGGTTTCCACCCCATCAGGGTATACCTCTTTGATTGAACCTCAGTGGTGTGTATATCATCATTTATACTATGAAGCCTTCCATTTGTGGGAAACAAAACTCTCGGGTCTTTCCTCATAGGGATTTATGATCTATCCAGCTGGTAAACATTCCACGTGATCCCTCCATGGTATATAACTATTTAATACACCTTCACATGTGTTTTGATCAGGCCATTCAATCTCTACAAAATGTTGCAGTCATGACTCTCTTTCTTCACTAGATGTTTAACTCGTGGCTTAACCCATGTAAAACATGGGCTTCCTAAGGGAATTATTAGAAGATATTATTCTAGTAATAAGATACCCCTCATTAGACATGTGGTTCCATGAGTTTCCACTTCCTTGAAAATCCCTCTTATGAGTAAGAATACAGGTGACCAATGTTCCAGTGTAAAAACATACCACTGATTCCGTACATGAATAATTACCAGAATGAAGGTTGATTTCCTGACATAACCCCTTTGAATTTCAAGACATAAGAATAATAATTAAATATAATTCTCAAAAAAGGTGGATGAAGAAATGAGTTTCATGAATAACGTTATAATCTATAAGGGAGACCCAGACTAGGCTCAAAATTCTGACGAGGAATCCAATGATGGAAGGACCGACATCCCATTACCCTATTTTGATCAAGGAGTAGACATATCTGATGATGCGATGAATGATGGATGACTTTGTAAAGTGGGAATTCGGGGAAAAAAGTCATGCATTGCAAGCAGACAATGCACAACGCAGTGGAAAGTGTTAGAAACAACAACTTGCTAGGGGAAAAAATAAATTTTTATATCTCATAATGGTTTTATAAATATTGGTTATAAATTCTATATAGATAACATGATGAATATAGTATGATGAAAAACAATGTAGTTACACTTTTGAAAGAAGTGATTCACATATTTGGTTCCAATTATTAAAAACCAATTTAATATAATATATCATATTTTTGTATTATCGAATAGATATATGATTTAGACATTACGATATTTAAATTTTTTATTTTCTATTTCAAATGGGTTCATAATAATAATTTAGTTAAAGTTGATGAAATAGGATTCTTGATGGTGACTTTTAGTGTGGATGGGGAAAATTATGAGGCATTTGAAATAGAATCATAATACATGAATGTATGTTTGGTTTCATATCGCAAAAAACATTAATTTATTGATTAATTTATTTTTTACTAATATATTTGTAGGGTTAAATGAAAATTCAATCATTGATTATCCATTCATTGCGAGATCACAATCAATTCATGATGTCATCAATGTAGAAAATGCTTTGTATGTTAGAGGGGACCATAAAGAGTGAATTTCAATTCTTGACAGAGGATCAAAATCCCATCCATTATTTAATAATTAAATAGAGTTCAATGATAAGTTTATTTTTTTATATACTATGATTTTTCTTCATAATATTATTTATTATGTATTATATATATGTAATATAAAAAATATTTGACTAATCTTCTGGACAATGACTACTACCCCTCATGATGTTTTCAATCTTATGGACGAAATTGTTGTGGATGGTAAAAAACAGAATCATTAGCTGATTGACATGATGTTGAGAAAAAACTTGAACAAGGATCCAAATCACTTCATCCATTAAAAAAATAAATAGTATTCTATGGGTAGGTAAAACTGTTTTTTTAATATAATCCTCGTAAAATTATGTGTTCTATGTTATATTTATATTAATGAAATTTAATGATAGACTAATCATGTAAATGATGAATTCTTCACAGGATGATGTTACCAATCACAGGAATGAATATGTGGATGATCCCGAAGCAATAGAATTATTAGTGTATCAAAATCATGTTGAAGAAAATGAACTAGAATGGTGCATCTTCACAATGTTGACTGTAATTATCATGGCTTTAGGAAAGGGAGTAAAATTTTAGGTTCGATGGAATGAATGTGGACAACTTGTTTTTCATAATAAGTCATGTGTTATTAGTTATGTTGGGGTCACAATGAGGATAAATGTACCTATTGATATAGATTTGGGGGGCTATGTACAACGAGTAAAGAAGGAAACCCTTTGGATGGATGTTAAGGTAACATTAAGATATAAATTCTCAATTTTAACAAGAAATTATATAGTGAAACATTGGTTTAATTTTTCTTATCCATTACAGATATCATTTATTTTGAATGACTTCTGAAATAAATATGGATTAATGGGCACTATAAAATACCATATATGATTTTGAACACATCATAAAAAATTCCATCTTTTGGATAGTGATATGAAATTGAATCCCCATCCACCAATTACACAACCACACATTATAATGAAAGAATTATAGAATGATTTAATCTATCATAGAGATGATCAATAATTTCAGGTTCAGTATAGTTAATGAAATATTATTTGAAATTATTTATTTTATCTAATTTGATTCAAAATTGTTTATTTATGAAACAGAAAATTATTTTTAAAAATAAACATTATTTATCCAAACCAATATAACCCTATTCCAAATAGCTATTGGGGTACACTTAACTGGAGAATAAAAGGGTATGTATTTTAAATCAAAAATATTTTTTTTGTAATATGAAACAACATATGTTCCATTTTTTTAATTAGAATGTATGAATAACCCTAATAATACACTTTTATCCCAAATCATTTTCTATGGAAAGAGGATAATCTAAATAATGAGTGTAAATTAGTTGTTCAAAACACATAACAACTATGGGACACATTTTTATGTATGAAAAAATAGTAATTCATTTTGATATATAATAGTATTACAAAAATTTTCTATTTGTGTTTATTTGTTTTTATATGGTTCAGACACAATATCCAGTAGTGAAAGTACTGGAATTAAAACTACTTTTAGTAGCTTTGATGCCACGAGAACAATATAGTCATTTTAGAGGTGTAGGTTTGGGATTGTGTGATTGAACATATTTTAGGAAAACACAACTACAAGAAAACACATTTCAGATGATGAAAGGATTGAATGATCAAATAGATAAATTTAATGTTTTTATTTTTCTATCTCATTTGGAAGACCAATATATGTGAAAGGAACAATTTGAACCAATAGTGGAATAAAATTTAGATCATGAATAGCGAAATTAACCCATTAGCATTAAAGAATTTCATTCCCCTCAATAGTATACCTTAGGAAATGTAATATAATTTTTCATTACAGTTCTCTTAAATGTGAACCATACAACTTACAATGAATTTATATTACCAATATTCTACGTGGTGAAGTTAAATGTGATTTCTATCTAACAACACTCACACGCTACATTATTATGAGGTGTATGGTATATAATATACTAGGATAAAATCATCAAATCAAATAACCCAAAAAAGATATTATGAGAGTGGGTTTTCAAGTATCACAAGTGCTAAGTGGAACTTTTCCTAGTACACATGATGATATAGTTATCTCAACTTTGAATGATGAGATTGGAACCTTCCTGATATGGATATATAATATTATAATGTTATATGATGTTTTCAATTAAAAAAATTATTTTTCAAATGAAAAACCTATAAAATATAATGAAAAAATTTATAAATTAAGGTATAGAATTATAGACCTATAAAATAATGGGGAAATTTAATATCATATCAAGAAAATATAGTGAATCAACCATAAAAACAAAAAGATCATCCAGAATTACATTCTACTCGCCAGTTCCACTAAAATATATATTATTATTACAACTTCATGAGTACACCATATTAAAATATAAATATGTATACTACATTCCACATGAATAATAAATTTTTTTGAAATGCCATTATAAACCTCGTTGGTCTCAAGTGTATAAATAATATACTAATGGTTAAATGATTAGGAGTCTCATGTGTGAATAGATACATAAGGTACATTTTAATATTAAACCTAAAAAAATTATATAATATGTTCAGTGAAGTTAATTAATATTCTTATTTTTATAGTTATTTATATTAATTCTATATAATGGGTAAAATGTGAATAATGGTTTGGATTCATTAACCCCCACATCATTCTTAAGAATAAATTTCCATTGGTGTTGATAGAAAATTATTAGAAAAGAGAATATCTAATCGATGAATTTGAGAATAAAATAACAGAAAAACAATATTTATTGGCATACACAACATTCCTAGAACTCTTTAATTAAATCATATAAAATATATATTTATTTTTTTCATTAATTATTCTATTAACAGGTACTATATGTTGATCTCCATCAATCTCGACACCAAAAAAATCGATTTTATTGGATCAAATGTAAGGATCTCTATATATAACCCCAGATTGTAACATCCCCAAATGATAAAGGGTTAAATGACTAAATGATATGACTCATGTCAACAAGGTACACCTTCCTTTTCGGGAGCCTGTCTAATTAGAACTCCACAGTTAAACATGCTTAGCCTGGAGTAGTGATCAGGATGGGTGACCTCCTGGGAAGTTTCCCAGGGAGTGTGTGAGTGAGGACAAAGCACACTGGAAAGGACACGTGTTGGCCTGTGAGAAGTATCATTAGTCAGATGACCCGTTCAGGCACGTGGGTGGACCCTAGGGTGGGCCCCATGTGTCTAAAGGGAAACTGGGGGTACCTGGTGGGCCAGGACCCGACTGCCATGTTAAGGTAGGGTAGCTGTGCGGTCACCGGGACCCAGTTGTCACATTTGGTATTAGAGGAGGAACCCAGCCTTAAGTGCGGTGCACTACCTGGGTTTAGATATAGGGCCCACAACGGGGGCATTGTGCTCTAAAGGGGGAGTGATTGTAACATCCCCAAATGATAAAGGGTTAAATGACTAAATGATATGACTCATGTCAACAAGGTGCACCTTCCTTTTCAGGAGCCTGTCTAATTAGAACTCCACAGTTAAACGTTCTTAGCCTGGAGTAGTGATCAGGATGGGTGACCTCCTGAGAAGTTTCCCAGGGAGTGTGTGAGTGAGGAAAAAGCACACTGGAAAGGACATGTGTTGGCCCGTGGGGAGTATCATTAGTCAGATGACCCGTTCAGGCACGTGGGTGGACCCTAGGGTGGGCCCCACATGTCTAAAGGGCAACTGGGGGTACCTGGTGGGCCAGGACCCGACTGCCATTTTAAGGCGGGGTAGCTGTGCTGTCACCGGGACCCGGTTGTCACACAAATGATGTGTGTTATTAATTTTTAATGAACATAAATATATATTTTATAGATAAAATTCAAATTATGTCTCGGTTTTTGTTTTAACATGATTTCATCATAATATGGAGATCACTCAATATTGGCTACATTATTGTATGATGTGGCTTACTATAAAGAAAAAGAATATAGATTAGATTAAAGGGAAATAGATTAAGGTATATATAGAATAATTTTTCTATTATATCATTTTAAAAAATATTTTAATTATTTTTGTAAATGTTTCTATAGTTACTGAATAATGATAATTGAAATTTTTTGGAATTATGTTTTCAAATTTATGAATGTTATCTAATAACATTAAAAACCCAACATCCCCAAAAAGATTATTTCAGAAGGTAATTAAAAATTCTATTAAAATATTTATTAATCATTTTTTGTACTATATTTTATCTATACTACAAATATTTTCAACTATCTACATAATCAAAAGAATAATTACATTAGATTATAGATGAGTGAGCAGCGAACATGGCGTTATAATGTTTGCAAACATCAAATTTAGGTGATTAGATACTATTATGTGGTCTAGTTTGAGGTATAAAATTAGATATACATTTGGAGTGTGAATTATTAGTATTATAATGCTTATATATCAGTTTTTATCAATTTCTCATGGAGAAGTTTATTGGAAGGAATCGATTTTTTAGGAAATCAAAGACTAGAATACATGTTGCAAGAATTTATATAGATATCATGAACATGTGACTGCCTACTTCTAAATAAATTAATTTTCTATAATTATTTATATAACTATAGTAAATTTCTTCATCGCTTTTATCTGATATTTATAATGCTAAATTTATAAATTAGTACAAGACAAAAATTACAATATAATAACTGAGAAAATTAATTCGGATTCTTTTCATATTTTTGGAAAATGATTCATATGTGATTTATGATGTGTATGAATTAGCCCCATGTCAATATAATTCATTATATAACTGGTATGATTCAATGTTCTTATTTATTGTTTAGATGTCATTTTAGAAAAAACAATTATGTTATACACTAAAAACCTAGAAAATGTTCTTGGATTATAATGATAAATTATGTAAATTATACATAATTTATTTTTATGTATATAAATTTTCCACAAGTAAATATGATGAATGGTGTGACCAACATGACTCCTACTGCATGCATTCAGATGAAAATAAAATTTTAGAAAAAAAAACAAGTGACAAAATCGAAACCGTGAAAACCCATTCTAATTGTATTTATAATTTTGGACAATTATGTATGGGAAATTTTTCTATGTATATGAATCATCCACACCGAAATCGGATACATAGTGTGCTCAGTATGACTAAAAGTGTCCATTATCAATTTAAATTTGACATTTTAGTTCAACACAAGTTTTAATAACATAAAACTAATAAATCATGATTTATTTTCATTATTATTTAGTAAAATGGTATATAATTATTTTTTTACATATAATAATTTACCACACATAAATTTAATACTTGATGTGGTAGGTATGACTCAAAGTGTGTTTTTCAGTTTAAGATTATGTTTTAGTAAAACAAGTGAAATAATCATAACTAAGAAAAACATTCATATTTGTTTGATACTTTAGAGATATGATCTATAATAATTTTTTAAATGTAGAAATCTACCGTAACTAAATCTGATGTACAATGTGATTGGTATTACTCTAATTTTTATTTTTATTTAAATTTGACATTTTAGTAAAAAACAAAATTTTCATACCCAAAAAAAAATAAAACTCATTAATAATATTTCAACATGTTAGGAAAACAAAACCACAGTAATTTGTGACTTTAGGAATAATAAAAACCTCAATCAAATATATCTTGTTCCCGGTATGACTGAAACTTTTAGAAATCAATTTATCATTTACATTTTAGTAATCAATCTGTGTCATTCAAGAGAAATGTTAAAATGATCATTGATTGTCTTTAGAATTCAGGGAAATAATTCATAATTAATTAATGACATGTAGCAATCATTTGTACATCAAACAAACACACGATGTGTCTGTTGGGATTCCAAGTGTGTGTTGTTAGTTTAAAATGATATTTTAGTAGAAAAACATGTGACAAACTCAAAAATAAGAAAATAATTTTGATTGTTTCTATAAATTAAAAACATTACCCAAAAGTAATTTTAATGTGATGAAATAATATTTTCCTCAATATGGTATATGATGAATGAGATATGACTCAAATTGTTGGTAATTAGTTTAAATTTGAAATTTTAGTTCAAAACCTGTCTCACTAAATGAAAATAGTGAAAAATACTTGGAATGTCTTGATAATTTAGTGACATGACTCATTAAGAATTTTTGACATATATGAATCTCATATCAAACGTACATATAATCTAATTAGTATAAATCATGTCACATTAATCATTTCAAAATGACATGTTTTTAGAAATGAATTTATCATATTAAAAATTGAGAAAAAAATTGGATTCTTCTGACACTTTTTTAGAAATATTCGTAATTTATTTTTGATTTGTATAAAATAACCACACAACAATCTGATTCATATTGTGACCAGTATGACTCAAACTTGGGTTTTTCAGTTTATACAGACATTTTAGTAAAACCTTATGGTTACATACTCAAAACCAATAAAAACATTAATGGATAATATTAAAATTATACGAAAATGACTCATATGTAATTTTTAAAATATTTAAATTGACCACACCTCAATCAAACATAGTGTTTCTCTTGTATAAATCATGTGTTTGTTTTTATTTAAAATTAAAATTTGAATAAAAAATGAATCTTAATATAGTCAAAACCAATAAAATTAATTGCTATTATTTTTAATACTTTAGGAAAAGGTTACATAAGTAGTTTTGGTTATACATGAATTATAATCTATTCAATACGATACATAGTGTGTATGATATGACTTAATGTACCCATTATCAGTTTAAAATTTATATTTTAGTTCAAAAAAAATTCATTCACTGAAATCCATTAAAACAAACTAATATTTTAATTATAATTTTAGACAACTATCGACAATTCATTTTTGTTGTGTAGAAATTGATCTCACACCAATCCAAAATTTGAAATGGTCGGTATGACATGAAGTGAATATTATGTTTTAAATGATATATTTTATATAAAAATTAACATAATTAAAATGGAGGAAATAAATTTGGATTGTTTTCATACTTTGGGATAATGATCAATTGAAAATTTATGACATGTAATAATCATCTACACCTCAATCCGATGCACTATGTGTCTAGTATTACTCAAATTCTTTGTTTGTGTTTAAAATTTACAGTTTAGTAAATAAGATAAGTGAAAATCTAAAAATTAGATAAAATTTATTCAGACTATTTCGATATGATACGAAAATAATACCTTTGTAATTTTTTACATATAGGAATAAGCCTCACATAAATGGGAAACATTATGTGCCTGATGTGACTCAAATTTCAAATTATTAATTTAATATCAACATTTTAGATCAAATCTTATGTCAATCATTAAAAACTAAGAAAATATTCTTGGATTGTCTTATCAATTTAGTAAAATGGTTCATATGTCATTTTTGACTTATAAGAATCAGTCTCATGTTTAAATTAAACATGATGTGACTAGTATTACTTCATGTTAATTTTTTCTATTCAACATGCTTTTTATAAGAATAAGTTATATACCTAAAACATCGAAAACATAGTTGGATTATTTTTATAGTTTAGAAAAATGATCAAAATTTCATATCTAATGTGTAAGAATTATACACACATAAATTTGACACATGGTGTGATAGGTATGAATCAAAGTGCATGTTTTCATCTTAAAATGACATTAGTAAAAACCACATGTGATATACAAAAAACTAAGATAAATTCTATTATTTTCTAGATAATGATAAAAAACAATTAATAATTTATTATTTATTAAATTAAATTTATTGCACACCAATCCGACACATGTTGGGATCAACATGAATTGTGGTACATGTTTTGATTTTAAACTGAAATTTTGGAAAAAAAATCAAGTAACATACTCAGAATAAAAAAACTTTAATACTTCAATACTTTTGGAAAAAATTAATATGTGATTTTTTAAAAGTAGGAATCTTCCTTTCCCCAATATGACACATGGTATTCCCAATATGACTCAAAGCGTCTGATATCAGTATAAAATTGTAATTTTACTTCATAATGTGCTTCACCCTTTAAAAACCAAGGAAACCTTCCCAATTTATATTAATAATTTATAAAAATGATTCATAAGTAATTTTTGATGTACAAGAATCAATCTCACATAAAATAGACACATGATGTTAGTAGTATGACTAAAACTGTGTGTTTCTATTTTTATATGAAATTTTAATAAAACAAATTGATAAACTGAAAACTAATAAATTGAAGTCAAATTATCTTGATAATTTATGAAAATTATTCAAAATTAATTTTTGATGTTTTTAAAATTTCCTCACAAAAATTTAACAAACGATGTTGTTGGTTTAAAATGTATTGTTTGTTTCCAATATATAACTTCCATTTTAAATTAAAATAGGAATCCCTTCAGAAAAAACTGAGAATATAAACTCTTTATTTTTTTCTCATCATTTAATTTTATTTTGATTTTATTATTACTTTTATATTACACTTATTAGGTTAGATTTTATATTGATAAATCATAGAGATGAACTAGAAATGGTGTTACAGTTTATGTCTTATTATAAAAAAGAAAGTATTATTGAAATGGCTTTAATCCTTAGTGAGTTTTTTATCCCCATAGATTAGATCCATTTCAATAATACTTTATTTTTGAATGAAAAATAAATGGTGTGATGTGTAGGAATCAATATAAACTCAATCTGATACACAATGTGAAATGTATGAATCAAATTATATGTTTTTATTTTAAATTTTTCATTGTGATTAATTTATTTCAATATAATTTTACTAAAATATTTTTTTTCTCATATATATGTGGATTTGTTTACTTTATTTGGGGGGTGTTTTTTCAGAAAAAATATAACATTAATGAGGGTTCGGTGCCTAAGATAATGGAATAGTTTAGTATTTAAATATCTGTGATAATTTTTTCTTTCTCATGTAATTGAAGAGACCAATGATTGAAATGTCTATTATATAGTTTTGTTTCTGGTATTCTAGTTTTAAATTTTTTTAAATTACATTATACATTTCATCCGTTATTTTTAGTTTTTTACAACAATGTAATATAATTTAAATTGCACACTCTAGTATAATATCCCTTTATTACTATTACTGATAACAATTCCCTTTTGAAGATATAGTAATAGCATTGATAAAGTAAACTTTTTTTGTTATTTTTGTAGTGTAGATAAAGGAAACCATTATGAGTGATTTTAGTAGCATGGATAATGGATCCCTTTATCATTTCTATTAATTGTACTGATAAAGGATCCCTTTGTCATTGATTTTTTAGGTTTGATAAAGATAATATTTATCATATCCTTTCTAGTACTTGTGAACACATATTTATTTTTATCGTCATATAATATTCTACTCTTTTTTTCACTAACAAAGGTCTATTTTTTTTCATAATTAGTGGTTTAATTTGTTGTAATTTGTGGACTACCACCTCATGGATAGATGTTTTTCATTTTCCTTCTCTACCTCTCATGGTTAGATTTAATGATGGGTATATTTTTTACTTATGATATTTATTATGTTATTATTATTCTTGAATGATGATATCATATGTGACTTCTTACATTCCATTTTGTGGGAATAGGATAATGTAAATAATGTGTACGGCGGGCAACCTCCTCGCGAACCAATGTGATTCATTCAGTCCTTAAATGTAAGGTATGATGTATGGATTTAATGATCAAGTGTGTTATATTTGAAAAAAATATTATTAAATTATGATAATATATTATTTAACTTTATATATTTTGTTCTATTTGGAAAATGGAAACAATATTGATGCGTACATATGGCATACCATCTCCTTGAATAGTTTATTACATTTTATGTATATAGATTTTTTGGATCATTATAAATATAGTTATACTCAATATATATTATATTAATTTCATATATAACATTCTCGATATAATGGAACCATGATCAATTTAAGAGTACCAAAAATACCAAATGAAAACTTACATGAAAAGAAAAGAAGTTATTACTCAAAACATGACTATAAAAAAGAAATTATCAATGAATGAGTAATAAATGTTCCAAACCTAATCATATATGGAGATATATATATATATGTATGTTTATATAATAGATATATAATAAAGTTATATTTATTATATATTACATTCAATTTCTTTTGAATGAAGTCAAGACTTTAAGGTATTTTTATTCTCTCCTTTATTTCTAGGCGACTTACAAAAAATGACGAGTATTTCAATTTTTGTGGTGTATATACATCAAATTTGTCATGTAATATCATTAATATAATTATTTTCATGATTTTTTTATTTTATGTTAGGCATTATTTGGGCTTACGGTTCAAAACATTGTGAAAGTTGAAAGGTATTTTTCGTCTCACTTTAATATATGTGAGTGACATGCCATATTCGCCACTTGTATATTTTATGTGGTGTATATACTGTATGATAAGTTTTTTTATATTTATTCACCTGAAAATTATTAGGATTTAAGAATATAGTTTTGGATCTTTCATTTATGGGGTTTATGGTTGAAAAAAATACCCAAGTGGTAAGGTATTTTTGTATCAACTTTCTATCTTTGGGACATATGTCATGTTATACACCTCTATTATTTTATGATGTTTGTATACATCCCCTTAGAAATGTAATATAATTAATTATATTATTCCCAAAATATGTTATGTATAATTTAATTTACGTACTTCATGGAGTGTATTATTTAATGGTACCATAGTGGTTTGAGTTTTATTATAGAATCTAATCATTTATCCGGATTGTTTATGATTATGTTTCTGATAATGAAATATTATGATATATCTCTTAAAAACATATGAATTATATTCCTTAATAGGTATTTATTGGGAATAAATATGTTCCCTTAAATTTCCTCTCTTTATGTACTCAAGAGAACAAAAATAATATTTGTATGAAAAATCTTCTTTATTTCATTCTTTGGTTGAAAACAATATTTTTTTTTCAAAAACTTGTTTTCAAAAAATCGTACCAATAATGATTTTTATATTTTAAATAAGATTTATGAAATATTTTTTTAACCATCTTTAAATTTATAAATATTTGTTTGAAATGAATATTCATTTCATTTTCCAAACAATACATGTCTGACTATTACTAAAAATGTGAAGGGAAAATTTATTTTAATTTTTAGGGAAAAAATAGAATATGTGACTTAATTAAATTTATTTCATTAGATCTTCAATTATATGATTAAATTTTACTTTCAATGAAAATTATTTTTGATTAAATGTATTCTCAAATTTTTTAATGTTTTAAAAATATTTTTTCATAGAATAAATTATATTTTCCTCAATAAATGTTTTAAATGATTTTTAAATATTCTATTATATGTTTTCATGGATGTTTTGAATGAAATAGATTTTCAAAATATATTTTGATTTTATTATTTTTGAAAAATGATATTAAAATAAATATAAAATTATTCAAGACATTTTTTTAAAATATTTTGAAACAATCGTTTATAATGTTTTAGGTTTATTTTCAGTGAAAATTATTTTAAAAAATAATTTATAACATTTAAGTATTAAAAATACATTTTCATGGAAATGTTTTTTTCATGAGTAATTTTTTAAATTATATTTACAAATAATTTTCCATCTATGGTGACATAATTTCTTTCTATTTATTCTTTACCGGGGATATTATATGTCGATACCATTATTATTTCTCTTTTGTTGTTTTATATTTATGATTAAAAGGTATTTATGAAACTCTATTCTCATCTATGGGTTATACCGTGATAAATTATTGTTACACCAACATCATTTCATGGGTTTGGATATGATTAAATGAGGAATAGGGTATAAAACCTATCTATTTTCCATAGGATATTATATGATTATATTTTTTCCAAACCCATTTTTTTAATTGGTTATAATATGATGAATATTTTATGATCACGTGACACACATATATTTGATTTTCTTTATGTGATGGGTGACACCTACCTCAACGTCCAATTAATTGGGTAAAGATTTATATATCATGAGATAGACATGATATGAATGATGAATGTAGATTGTCCAGTAAGGGACATTCTATTCTATGATGGTACTCAGAGTAAACCATGACTACTATGATGCTTTTTTCAGTGAAATATTTCATTGGTATAGATTTTTTTATGATCCATGACTATTATAGAAGTGATTTTATATGCTTATGTTTATGAAAAAAAATCATTTTCGTATGTCAATGTTCTTATCTCAAGGATCAGGAACTTTGATTTCATTATGATTCCTGTATTATAAACTAGAAATATTTACTTCATGAATCAATATTATATTCTTCGATATGGAAGGTATGGTTTTAAATTGTAAACCTCTAGTTGTTATACCTTTTTCTCATGTTATTCTTAAATATCTCCCTTGTTTACTACTACTAAGCATCAGATATCACCCTGTCTTATGATTCCTTTCCACCACTTATGATGAAATGACTTAAGTTGGTTATGTCTATGAGAGTCCTATGTGGTATGATCTTTATAGGATATGTTGAAGATGTTCCAATAAATAAAATGATTTTATTTCTATTATCCATAAGAACTATACATCCTTATGTGTGTGTTTATGAATTGAAATTAATGTTCATATAAATTATATTATATCAATCTATGATAAGCATGTTCCACTGTACGAATCATATGTATAAGTAGAACATGATCACCCTCTATGGAGAATCATTCATCAATGGCCCACCATCTTATTTCATAATATATTCAAACCTCTGTAGGAAAATAATCTTCACATTGTATGGTATAACATTGAACGTTACAATCAGAGAAAAAACTATTAGATATTACAAGACGCATCTTCACACTATATAAAAACAAGAATAATATAATACCACACAATGGATCTTATAGATAATCATACATGACCACATTCCAACCATTTAACTCAACATTATACAGACACCAATTGTTATGAGGAAATTCAACCGCATGTTCACTAAGGTTAATTTCCAATTTTCATTACATAATCATAACTACACACCAAAGATCCCTAGAATACAACAATTTATAAAAATTGGGATTTGTGAATATATATTCAAGAAGTGAAATAAAAAATTCAATTATATACAGATAAACTCACCCAATGAGATGTACCATAATAGATAGATGTAGATCCATTTAGGAATATGATAAGAAATCTAGAAATTTCTCAACATACGAATTGATAAATTATAAATTAATTATTAGATTATACTAGAATTCACATAGCTATAAATGACTTCCACGATCTATATTACTTCATGAAAATTAGAGTATTTATAGATGAATCATTGGTAATGTATCAAAATAATCCACATACATATTATTTTCATGAGATAATTCCATTAGATCCACTGAAATTGTAGTTCGAATGGAGAGGAATTTCCATGAATAGACACTTGTGTCCCTATGTGTGAGATCCAATGGAGTAAGGGGATGAATGAAGGTTTTTCGGGATATTTTTATATTAAAATAAAATTTATATAATAATTATATTTTTATGAGCTATTTTTTCAAATAGATTACCAAACCATACAACAATCGTGTGAGGCTCACTACCTCTTCATGGTACCCAAAAGATTTGGCTACACTATTTAGAAAACAATCCACCAAAAATTATTTTATCTCTATTTCATGTTATATTGTTCCTTGGGGAATTTCACATGGCTAGTTCTAACCATATGATATTTATTTTCTATCACCAACCAAATATAAGCCACATAGTTGCCTTGGGAGAACAACACAGTTTTCTCAAACCATCTGGAAAACATGAACCCCCATAAAAGCCTATAAAAACATCAAAAAAACATCTATGTTGTACCTAAGATATAAAATAATATAAACATAATAGTAATAAAAATAGAGAATGGATCGATGAAATGTGTAATGAACTTGATTTGTAATGACTATTACAATAGTATAATGAACATTTTAATCTTTATATCAATATTTCCAATTATGATTTTTCATTTGAGGTGTGAATTTTAAGTTAATCATTATTCTAGAAATATGTGCCTTGGAATAATGTAAATGAATCGATTTTATCCTCTAGTTATTTATGAAAAATCATTTCATAGTGATAAATTCCCCCAAGTAACATGAATATAATGATTGTTGTATCAATTATCATATGTTGATCATGGTCCTTTTGATTTTTACTAATGATTTTTATTTAATGATTTTGATTCTCTAAAATATTTAAAGAATTATTTTTATGGTTAGGTGTTGAACATATATTATTGTTTTCTGTGGAGGTTTTATGAAGGTTCCTGGAGAAGTAATGTAATTCATATTATAAATATGTCTCTAATTTTGTAATTCTCAAACATATTATTCAAAACAAATTCCTTGAACCCCAATCTCTAAAATGAAGATATAATGTAGATCCAATAAATGGTTAAGTGGTGATAAAATTTGTGTTTGGGAGTAGGAATTAATCAAAATGTTATATTATAATATTATTTAAATTTGATTATTGTGAAGTAAAATTTTAATAGGGATCATCCAAGTGGATTGTGGTTCTGTGGTATTATGTGAAATTCAAATTATTAATTCATATTAAATATAATTTAAATCTATACATATAATTATGGTATAGGGTGGGGGATTCATTAATATATCTTGGGAAGTGTGATGAGATAAAACCAATAGTTTTAAGGTAATATTCTTATTAAGTTCCTTACTAAATCAGGTAAGTATGAAGTATGTTTTTGATAAATGGGTCGTTGTGATAAATTAGGTTATGGTCATATTTTATTTAGTTATGGAGGATGTCATCTTCTATTTTTGGATTCAATTGACCATGGTTTTATAGATCATGACCCTATAATCCTAGAGCTGGTGATTACTTTATTACATTGGCATATGATATAAGGAAGCACACCTCGAATGATAAAATTGTATATTTTTCTCTTTGAAATAGATACAAAATTTAATCTTATATATTAATTGAAAATATGAAAGACAACATAGTATTTTCATTGAGTACAATATAATTTCCTTTAGTATTTCACTATATAAAAATCATAATACATTTACCAGAATCCAAGAGATATGAAACATACAAAATGGGTGAGTTGTAATGCCCAGTAAGGGTATTAATACAACAGACTATATCCTAGAAATGGAACAATAGATATGGAATGATAATTAACTAAATCACATACCATTCATTAAATTACATGATTAATAATGTGGAATAAATAAATGGTGATGGTATAATTAAATGGAAACAATAACAATATTTTACTCTTAACCATGGATATTATAATGAATCGAATAATCACATGGAATATAAAAAACTAATAACTTAATGTGGGAATTCATAATTACAGACATCAAATCCATATTATCAAGGCCCCATACAAGGAATCTTACATAAATAGGTAAATGAAAGGATAAAAACCCAATATATTTTATCTCATGAGAAATTCCCTTTTATTATGGGGATATAGTGGTCTCCACCCATCAATAAATATGTCCAATGCATTTCTCATCTAATATTGGTGAATCATAATTAACAAAAACGTTCATATCGAAGAATTAGAATATGGAATGTTAATAATTTCCAAAATTAATAAATATTGTATAAATGAACATTTATATTTAAAAACTGTCATATGAGTGCTAATAATTTCCCAAATCATTACAATATAAAAATAAAACATCATGAGTACTATGAGGAATGGTATAAAAATGGTATGTCCCATTGAAAATGATAATAAATAATTAACAAAAATAATAATATTGTCATCATTAAAACATATTCCCAATGGATCATAATGTAAATGGTGTTATATGGTTGTTTATGAATATAAATACCATAATTATTCCATTACAATGATTTTGGAAGAAAATATCCTTTTCAACATGAAATTCACTTTAAATAAAAACGAATTTCCAAAATATTAAGGAAATTTTTTTCTTTCAAAATAACAATATAAACATGAAAATGAAACAGAAATTAAATGATTGTTTATGATAATGGTTAATACAATACATTCCATATAATTTACAAAAATAATCCTTCCACACATTGATAAGAAGAATAAAAATGTATCATTCTGAAAACAACAAGGAGATTCATTTAAAAAAAATTGTAAAAAAAGGTAATCATGTAAATATTTCATTAATGAATCATTATAGATAATGATAAAACACTATTCAAAACATTTTAGAGAAAATTGATATAAAATAAAAAGGAATTTTGACTGAAGTGAGAAATAAAGTCACCATTTGTCAAAAAAATCCCAAAAATATTAAATTACAAAAATTGGAAAAATGGATTGTTAATTGAATTTCTCCTGAAAAAATAAATGTAGTAATCCTGGGTTCCATCAAACCTATCAACTGATTCTATTTTTTCGATGGCTGAAAGGGAATTCCTAATCCCTGTGGTCTATAATATTGTTCCTGGGAATGAATAAAAAAATTTGGAACTGTTTTTCTCATTTATATAACCATAAACAAACAATACACATAAACAAAAAATAATAATAGATAAATAATTATAAATAAGAATATGAAAATCATCAAAAAATTATATATCATGGAACCACAATCATCATAATCATAAACATCCATAAATTGGTTTTAACCCACTTTCATAGCCCCAAAAGATGCTATAATAGAAATATTCAAACGAAATTATCATACTTGAAACCTAAAAATCATGATTCAACACTAAACGTGTCACCCAAACCACAAGAAATAAAGAAAACCAAGGAAAAAAAAGAATAGAAACCCTATAAATGGGGAATAAATAGAGTAATGAGGGTCTTATAGGGATATTAATGGATAAACCACACCAAACTAACCAAAACAAATGAATTTCCAATGGAGACAATGGTAGAAGTAGAGGTTACTGGGATGGAGAACCTGAGTGGGGAGGAATATGGGTGTTTAGGGATAAAAATAGAGGGCTGAATAAAGTTAAAAGACCAATTTTGAATGACTTAGAAAAGCCACATAGTTGTCCTTCATGGTTTTCCAAACCATACAAAAATGGTGTTCCCCTTGATGCATAAGAGAAACATTCCACCCGCATATCCACTATCCAAAAATAGACATAGGCTGTATGGTTTCTAGAAGAAGTTTGCACGATTTTTCTAACTGTGTGCTTATCATGCACTAAATTCTGTCAAGACCATGTTCTCATTTTACACCATCATTCAAGGTAAAACACCTTGGGTCATAAGTAGACTAAAAAAGGAAAAACTCTAAATTTGATCACATCACACTTGAAACTCAAGATAAAAATAGAGATTCAAAAGCAGAAAAAAGAAAATGTTGAAAACAATAATCTTGGTCTAACAGTTCTCCCCACCATGAATGATTTCCTGCCCCACAAAAGTCATTATATGGACTGATCAGTAAAAAAACTGATAGTATTATACAGTCAAAGTAAATTCCTTTCTAACATAACAATGAGGAGAAAACAAGAACACCCAAAATGGAGTCTCAAGTTCATGAGATTTAACTCAGGTGGTCTAAATAGAATCCCCACCACGTGCCTTATTCCCCAGAAGATGAAAAATCTCTAGTTGATAAATAAAAATAATAGTAATTCTAACAACTAAATAATCCTACCTCTCAAGACTTTAGACATTACTAAAAGATAGTCATACCTTTTACATGAAATGTAAAAATGACCTCAAACCACTTATCAAAACATGATTCCACAACCTTACTTCTACAAAAAAGGTTATAAAATTATATCCCCAAAGTTTACTCTAGAAAGGAACTTTAATTTAGATAGATCTAAATGAGACTACCCACTACTAAGACAATGCTGGAAACTAAACTAGATTATCATTACTAGAAGGCCCAAACAGACTCCCCTCAATATGAAATGAGGTAGCACTAATTTACTAAAGATGATGTCTCAACAAGATCTAGAGTGGGCCTCCCTACCAAAGAAAACCAACCATCCTAACTAACCAACATCGACCAATAACCCATCTGTTTATGAGGGAAAACCCCACCGATGGGACAAGATATATCCAAGAAAAATTCATGAAGTTCGAATACACAAGGAAAACCAATCGTGGACACACATCAAGAATTCTCAATCATTAGATTCTCAAGAAAACAAGACTACCAAACATACTTATGATCTATGAGGAATTATTATACTGAAAGAGTCTCAATAGTGATACAATTCCATAATTCACTTTCTATGAAAGAAGAACATTAAACAGTAATGAAACTACCTTAGGGAACCAAAATTCTCCCCATTATAGCACCATATAAAAATTATATAACATTGTCTCTCAGACCCCTATGGATCCTGACTATGCCTGAGCTTCATTGTGAGTCCTACAGCTTGAGCCCTAATGTTTGAAACATCTCCATCCTTGCAGTCAAATACTAATGGTCCTGGATCGGAACTCCTTCTTTTTGTATCATGAGAGAACACACAACATTGTAGGACGAACCAATATAACCCTACACCACATGGAAATAACTTCACCTTAACAAGTCACTTCACTATGAAGGGGATTGAATGGATACAAACACATTATGATTCTTAACCCTTTTGGGAAACAAATAGAAAAAATAACACGTGGAAGTCACCTCCAATTAGAATAGAGAAATTTGGGATTTCAAAAAGGAAAACATGATCCCATGGATACAAATGTTATAAAAAGAGTCCCAATATATCACTTACAACTCAAATTAAACACTAAGAAACAAAAATATTCAAAAAAATATATTAGAGGATGCATTCATACTAAGGGAATATAAACTAATCATAAAATAAAACAATACTCTTACAAATAGACGGGGGTGTTTTTCAAATGTATTGGAATATCTCAATGAAATATCCTAAAAACATCCTAACAGAGTCATTTCAAGAAAATTGGGTGCCTTTAAGAAATTCCAGCCTTTAGAGTATTCAGACAAGAAAACTTATTATGACCATATTTTCCAAATAAATGGAACAACATGATCCAACATCCGAAAGAAGCTGTTAAAATATCTATAGGACATTTAATACTACAAGTAATACCAAAATATTCAAACTGATTCCCCAAGCCCTTTAAAGGCATTCCCTTGAGCACTTATATATATTGAATGAAAATCAGCTGCATCAAGCACTCAGACTTTATATCTCCTCAACCTGAACCACACATATTACCACATTGGAAAAATAAACAAAATAAAACTATAGAACCTTCTATAATAATGGTGTGAACATAACCTTCATGCACACTTTTATAACACTACACCCACTCTTCAAATTCTATAGGATCCTCTTGACTATAAAAGAGAGTAGGAATCATGTTCTGAAACTCAAGAGGAAGGTATAAGGTTTAATCACCTAGAGGGTCTTCCAATGGTGAACTACCTATTCCCATACATTGAATATCCATAAAATCATTTTGGGGTGTATATTTTCCAATAATTGAAATAGATAACCCATACAAAATTATCCATCGGCCGAAACTTACCACAAATACACACAGAACACACCATGGGAACCAAATCAAAGTCTTCCCAAAACATCCTTCAAAATAACCCACTATCTATTATCTCATAAATCGACACATAGAAAATAACTCAAACATGAAAATCCATTCAAAAGGAATAATTACAAAACTAAAGACACCTAAAAAGAAGCATTTTTAAATCACAAGGAGACAAACCAGACAACTACTGGTTATCAAAACATGACGTCCTCTATTAAAAGAAATTTTGAAAATAAAACTATCTTGGTGGGTTGAAAACTCAATAATGGTATTCCATGGATCCTATCACATGAATATTATCATTCCCATATGGGTAATCATCACCACATTCCATCAGAAATGCAAATTTCAAAACAGTTCCATGCATGGGGTCATTAATGGAAATAACAAAGGACAAAACAATGATTTTATACATTCAATGGAAAAACAACCAACCCACAAATAAAAATTCTCAATTCAATTCCCAATTTAAAAATTCATAAAAATATTAAAAAGTTTATTAACCATCAAATCAAAAATCTATTTTAGACACCACACATCAATCCATTTTTATATATCGATAAATAAAATCCCTTTTTCAAATCATTTTTAGCCGCACACCAAATCACATCTCATCAATTACCATTTAATTAAAAAATCAAATCTTCTTATTTAAAACAATTTCAAAAAACCTTCTTAAAAATAAATTTTGTTCCCCAAACAACCAAATTTTGATAAGACCTAGGTTTTGATAACAAAATATTTATTTTCAATAAAATCATTCCCACATTTCCTGATAATAATTTTACAAGAACACACTCTTCTTATGTTTCATTCAAAATGATTTTAAAACCACAATTTATAGTTTACCAAAACAAATCTATTTCCACATTAAATAACTTTTTCACAATTCTATGAAAGGGGTTTATAAAATATTCATAACCCAAGATACACCAAACAATAAAAAAGATGAAATTAGTGTCGATGGTTGAATTTTCCATATAGTTAGAAGACTTAAACTAAACATACCACCATTATGAATGGTTTTCTAGGACCATATACCCAACTCCACCTCGATTTCCAGGCTCAGAGAGCATGTAGAGTCCATTGAACCAACAATCATTTCATTTCCCAAGCAATACATGACCCACCAGAAATAGAGAAACTAATGAAACCTAACATCCCATGGAAACTCATGGATTTTTTATCAAAGAGTTTTCTAGACACTCCCCTATACCTACACCCCATGTTTTGAGAGTCCTACTCCATCTACCTTCACATCCCAAATAACATAGGGATCTTAAAAATAAAGGATCTAGATTGATATGACATTCTCTGATATCATTTAGAAATGAACCTAGTAAGAGTTCCATCTAACCAGACACCCAACTCGGTCAGTGGCATGGTCTGAAGGTCATTTCATGTCCCCATGTTCTAGCACATACTTCCGAGATATCAGTATTAAAATTTAGCATTTTCACCCATTTATATAAAAATTCACAAAAAATATAAGAATATCACAATAATAGATAATCAAATCCAAAAAAGAATATTAAAAACATCTAGAAATGTTAGAACATGGAACCACCAACCACACTTTCAAAAACTTTTACAAATCATTGAAAACTCCCATTCACACCACCACAAGACCCTATATTGGAAATATTAAAAATTTAAAAAAAAATTATTGAACCCTAATAATATTATTCAATCCTAAATAGTTCACCCAGCTTGATGGAAATACAAAACCCCGGGATAGAAGAAGAGGAACCAAATAAAAGAGGTAGAAGTAAAGAAATTAGACATTTAATTGGAAATTATTGGAGAAAAAACCAAATTAATCACCAAAATTAAGGCACATGGGATCCAATAGAGGCATTATAGGTTCCCGGGATGGATAAACCATGACTCGGAAGGAATAAGGGTATTTAGGGTTAAATATCTCGGAATGAAAAAAGGTAAAAATCCATTTTTGAATGACATATACAAGATGCATGGTTTGGAAAACTAACCAGAAATCTTGTTGCCCTTAATGTATAATGGTAACATGGAATAGGGTTATCCCATATTGTTTAAAAAATGAGTGCAAATCGTGCAGTTAACCACTATAAAAATTGGCTATAAGCCACACAATTTCATAAAGAATGACACACGATTTGACAAACCATGCATAGACTGTGCGATCCATGATTTCAGGTCTAATATCTTAATGTTTCACCTGTATTCATGGTTAGAATTGATATATAAGAACTAGATATCAAATAAACAATGGAATACCTCTATATTCAAACCTATCACACCCAGAACGCACAAGAAATATCGATATCCAAAAGAAGTCTGGAACAATGGATGAAAACAAGAATCCATGCGTGACATTGACCGAAGGATAAAAAAAATATATTGGTCTTAATATATAAATATATATATAAATTTCATGAAGGGATACATAAACATATGAAATAACAAATAATTAATAGATTCTGTAATAAACCCTTAAATTTGATTTCTTTTGAATCTTATGCCCTATAAAAGAAAAAAATTAAACTAAAACATTAAATACCATAAATATTTAGGGATTCATGATATAAAATTTAATTTTTTTGTGTATATAGCACTAAAATGGACTAAGTGGAGAATATGGAATACATATCATAGTAGAAAAGTGAGATGACAAACCCTTACAATTCGCCTGATTTCCATTATTTGTATAAAAAAATATAATATATTAAATATATATTTATTATAAATTTATTTAATGACCATAATAATATGTTTAATTCGATATATGATTTAGTCTTATTCTTTTTTTCCCATTTGATAACAATTTATATGTTAAAATGTCAGTTTTGAGAGACTATTGATTCATTTTTATTGAACGTTTTGGTTCAATAATATCAGTCCTTTTTAATTGATCATGGTCTTATACTCTAAATTTTTTTAACCATGATATAAATAACTAATATAATATTTAAAAATGTATATATAATATTCCTTTAATGTTGTAAATGATAAAATGAGCTACATTTTTCATGTTGATAGTTGGTCGTACATACTCATGAATGGTTATATTTTTCCAGAAGATGTAATATAAGAAGGTAAATAGTGCTTCACATATAAAAAAATATTCAAAATATTTATTTTATATTCATTAATTATATCCTTGTTTCCATCCCATTGATTATAAAATAAATAACATTTCACATCATTTCCTAGAGGCAGTAGTCCCCATGGACGTACAAGCAACGT
Source organism: Viscum album (assembly GCA_963277665.1). Taxonomy (NCBI): domain Eukaryota; kingdom Viridiplantae; phylum Streptophyta; class Magnoliopsida; order Santalales; family Viscaceae; genus Viscum; species Viscum album. The sequence continues at coordinate 399,934,381 of OY728145.1, forward strand.
TAATGATATCCCAAAGACTAGAAATTAAGAAGGTATATGTGATATTATAATTATAGACATATTTTAATTTCATAAATATAATATACATAGAATTTAAATAAATGATTGTTTCGTGAATTTATTGGTGTTGATGGAAAAAGAATTATATTAGCTCATGGGATAGAAGTTCACTATACACACGATCAAATATTTTGTTACCCATTTGATGAATGAGGAGATGAATATAGGTTATTAAATGAACATAATCACATTATCATTATACAATATATTATGGTGCTATTATTTTTTAATATTTTTATAATTTTCTAGGGAGTTATAATATAAAAAGATGAATGGTTAGGAACATACCACTCTTTCTAACAATCTTTTTAGGTTTACTCCCAATGACATCATAGATTGTATTTTAATCAAACAAATTAATATATGATGTAGGGGTAGAGGAATTACTAAAGACATTTTTTTAGGTCTTTGATGAACCAAAATTCATTGGGATTGTGAGGTTTATTGGAAAAGAGGAGTCCTTTTATAAGTTTGGAGATGACGGACTTGAAATTTTCTAAATAAAAAAGTGATACCCACGTGTTTTTCATTCTCCACGGATCCAAATTAGATCATTCATGATACATGCATGAGATATGGTCTATGTAGTTCCAAAAAATATATAAGTTGATGAATTTTATAGGTAATTTTAACCCTTATAAATTTAGTTTGACCTATGGGATACCCCATTTTAACCATTACAATGATAAAGAATTTTATCTATTATTACTATTCTTTATAACATATAATAAAGTTCACTATATTATATAATATTAATTATGATGATTAAAAATATGAATCCAGTTTTAGTTAGCCCTATTCATAATATCCATTGCAACAACTGGGTTATAATGTTATTTCGTTCTTTCAAACTAGTGGTAGAATATATAACATGATATCGAAAAGCTTAAATAAAAATAAATATATTTCATAGGATGTTTAACCTCAGTGTTTTCTATATCACATTCTACCAAAATGAATATTCTTATTTTAATATATCTGTATGTTTTGTTCTCCCCATAAATAATATATTTTTCTTCCTCATAATTTGAATGTGCACTCATGGGTCAAAGTTTTGTAATATGAAAACAACATTGTTGAAAAACCACATCGTAAAATGGTTCATAATACCCCTCTCTAAATTAGTGAAATGGAATCATAATGGAAAACACAAAACTATGCTTCCAAATTTAGACATCGAATAGAAAACAACCGCCCAGGGGTTTCTAAAGAGTGACATAGAACATGGTCATGAAAATGTTAACCATCACAAAACAAAAAATATATATTCTGTTAAAAGGAAATATATTTATTTCAATGAAAATTAAAAATATAAAAAATAGTTCAATTTCTTTTCAATAAATTCCATGTATTCTTTTACCATCCTGATAAATCACTTGATAAAATAAACATAGATGATTTGTTTCTATGTATTAAGTGTAATCTCATCCTTTGGTTGTGACTCAATCAATTTAAAGATCATCTATTACACAGGGTAATGGATATTAAAGATGAATTTTTTTATCTAAATAAATTTCAATGAATCATAAGATCCATAACTCATTCCCTTGGCCCCTAAAAAATTTTCAATACCCAATGGATAGAAAATGTTATCCTATATGATAAATACTACTTTAACCATAAACAACAATATCCAATTTTCATCTCAACCCATTACATAAGTATTTCACCTTAAGGATCCTCCAAAATATGCCTCACCAAATTCAAAAATAAAAAAAAACTAGGAATAAGGTCACTAAATTTACAAAATAAATTTTATCATTAACCCCCATAAAAGATAAACTTTAGTTTACGTCTATATACCATAATCACATGGTTATTACTTGAATCACCATAAAACCATAATGAAAACATGCATGTTTAGAAGAATTATATCTCCCCATATTCAGTTAAATAAAATCTCATATTACTAAATATACATCAAATAATTCATTAAACATCATCATGAATTACTTTTTTGTCAAATAACTGATCATTTTCTAGTTCACCAATACTATCCCATTTTATTATTCAATGTAAATGTTTCCTTTATCTAAAAAATTCATTACTAAAGCAACATCATGATCACAATATGGTTCATATTTTCCTTATTCATTTAGTCTCTAAAAATATCACCTTACTACTTAACCAATTTTAATTATTATAGGTACTCTTCAACATATTCATGAAAATAAAAATTATTATAAAAATATTATCATTAGTAAAATAATTATTAAAAAAAGGAATCAAAATGCATGAGAAAATTAATAATTCCATATAAATTGTAGTAATTAAATAAACATTACCTTGATCCCTCAGGTTATTTTTAGGTACATTCCCTTGACGCTTCAAGCATTCATTTTCATAGTTCCACAATTTCATAAATTTGAAACAATAAACATTAAATGTGTCAATATTACCCCTGAATTCATGTGTCTGATTTCCATTATCACCACAATTTAAATAAACTCAAATTCCATATAATAAATTACAATAAGTTTTACTTTTATGAGGTAGAATACTTGTTTCTGTAGGATCCTTTTTTCAGGTTTTTCTCTTATATCCTCTTCTAATCTTGATTCCATTTGAATCCATAATACATGGAGAATTATATCTATATATTTATATCACATAATACATTATCCACGTATAATGATAATTATTTAGTGACTAGTTACCTTCATTGTATTTTCATAAGCCCATTAATGAAATGGTCCATCTTTTTCATTGGATTATTTTCATAGTACATTACATTTTTTTAAATATTTATAAAGTTTGATTCAACCATAGAAACATTTTTCTTCATCCTTATATATAAAAATCATTAACTTTCTCTGTATGTTTTCTCATTTATTTCCTAAAATATATTTTTCCAAATAGAGGAAATTAAAATCATTCTTCTCCATGCCCGCTAATTATTAATTCTACACCATGCTCGCTATTTGTAGTCCCATTGAATGATGTAGGTTTATATGCATGAAGTAGTAAAAACAATTTACACAGTGTGGTGAATCGGTAGGATGTTCCATGTGGTAATTTTTATAACTCATAACCTGATTTATCTACCCCAACATAGTTATAATTTCATTTTTTTTAAATGCATCTCAATGTCTGGCTTCATTTTCTCACAAAAAATTGGAAATCCTTACGTGAAATATGGGTATTGATCTTGTTCACATACCTTCAACAATAACTATTTCAAAAAAATATAATACATTATAGTAGATCATAAAATTATGAAACATATCATATAATCCCAAAACTAGTGAAATATATAATATAAAGGGAAAAAATATGCATATCTAATCTCATAGTCATAAACATGGTTTCATTGGTAATGTTTTCCAATCAAAATAATATTTTCAAATACTTCATAATAGATTGTAAATAAATCCAAATTATCCTAATAATATCCCATGGTAGTTTCAGACAATGTGCTTAGTAATTCTTTTTATAGTGCACCTGGTGATGACCGAGTTAAATCCTAATATTCCATTTTTATTTTTATAACACATAATTGAAACTATACCAGAACTAAAACCACTTATAGTATCTATATGTGGGTGCATGGATATGAAATAACAATATAATATCATCCTCACTGAATCTTTAAGATATTCATATTTACATATCCTAAATACTATAAAAGGGTTATGTTCCCTAGTCTATGTTTTCTTAAATCTAGTTCATATTATATATAATAAACATATTTTCATTAGAACTATAAATACCCCAAACTTGGTATCCAATAGTCGGTGGTTACTTTATAAAATTCACATAAGATACAAGGAATCACATCCTTAAGGACTTAATAGTTCAGTAGTCTGGATAATCAAAATACATAATTGAATCTCATTTTACAATTAAAACATACAATATAGTATATTATTATCTTTACATAAAAAATTATCCCCACTATCATACCAGTCCTTTAACACATCCTAGAAAAATGGGGAATGAAAAATATTTGGTGAGATCTAATTATATGTTTGGGTATGTGTATAGAAAAATAAATCATGAATAAATAAGGAATATTAAAAATGTAAAGGCAATTAACTTAAACACTTTCCATTCCATAAATTAGATTGGCATGATATGGTTTTAATAAATGATTATAAAATAATTCCATATTAAAAATGACATGTGTTTTATACATAACCATGTATATTTTAACTGATCGAATATTACAAATAAATATACATACCTAATCTCATAATGATGGAATGAATAATGTCGTAAATCGTATCCATAAATTCAAGGACACATTTAATGAATTCATACATAAATGGGTAACTCCCAGACTAAAAACCCATGCTAATTTTTCTAATGAGTCCTACTCACACATCGAGGGGATATAGGAGGACCCTCCCATCACATACAAATTCCAATTAATTTCTCATATGAATGAGGATAAACATAATAAATGTAGACATTTATATTAAAAATATATCATTTAATGTTTTTATAATTTCCTCAATTAATAAATATAATCATAATAAACATTTATATCATAAGACATGCATACAATTCTTAATACTTTACCTAATAAATAAAAATAAAAATAATCCATCTAGAATACTTTAGAGAATGGAATGAAAATAGTATATCCCTATCAAACTGATCATAAACCACCTAGATAAATTTTAAGGATTGTATCATTTGATCATTTTCTTATTATAGAATAATTTAAAATGAGGTGTTTTTTCTTTGATGAATATAAATATCATAAAAGTTTCATTAAATTTTTTTTGAGGAAATTGTAATCTTAAATGTGAATATAACATTTAAAATAATAATAATTTGTATAATATTATATAAAAAAGATCATTGAAAATAACATTTCAAAAATGAAAACAATACATCTCTAAAATGAGTGGTCATTATGGAAGGAAATTTTGTACGATCAGTATAAGATAAAAATACATTCCTTTTATAGTGTTGTAAACAAGTTAAAAGGTTCGATGTTTATAAACTATCTAGAATATTTCTACATTTTTTTTAAAAAATAAATCCTAAGTAATAATTTAATTAATTAATCACTTGAATAAGGTTAAAACATTTTTTAAAATGGTTTCTAAAACACGGATATCGAAGAAAAATAAATTTTGACATAAAAATAAATAACATAATTTTATCTAAAAATAAATTTCTCAATCATTTTGGGTACCAATGAGAGAAATTTTTTAAAATTACATGATAGGATCATGAATAACTAAAATAGAAAAAAAAATATTGTGTGTCTCAAATAAATATCGTTGAATTCCCCTAGGTATTCTTAGACATATATATTCCCAAAAAAATACTGATATTTTGAAGTAAACTCTTACAAATTTGGTAACTTCTGAATTATAAGAACCATTAAAGAAATAACATAATTTGAAAATTTAAATACCAAAAACATTGATAGATTATATATATAAATTATAGAAGGATAATTATATTCACTAGATAATCTAACTAAGTGGTGGATATGGAATATACCCCACAAAAGTAATAGATTGATGATAAACCCTTAACATAGAACTGATCTCCCTTATATATTCCTAATCATACTTTAAATAAATTTATATTTATTATATATATATATTCATAATCATATATATCACAACATATAACATTTTTTAGTGTTTTACGTCCCATTTGGTAGCAATTCATTGTTAAAATCACTGTTTCACGTGGCAATTGCTTCATTTTACATTTATGTTTTGGTTTGGTAATTTATATCCTTTTTCATATATAATATTTAAATAATATATCTAAATATTATCATGATATTAACATCATATATAATTATTATGTTAATATATATTGTAGTCCCTAAATGATATAGATGAAAACAATGAGCTATATTATTCGTTAAGATGGTAGGTTGTACGTACTCATAAAAGTTGTTTCTATTTTTACATCATATAGGATATAAGAATGAAAATAAAGATTAACCATTCCCAAAAATATATTATATCAAATATTTAATTTATAAAAATTAAATATATCATTATTAATATCCAATACAAAATGAAATTAATAACATTTCACATCTATATGGAGTCAGTAGTCAGCATCTACGCATGAGTGATGATATTATTTTCTAAAAGATTGAATGTTAAAAAGTTATATGGGATATTATAAATTGAAAACAATATTAATTTCATAAATATCATATAAATATTTTAAATCAATCATCATATCCAGCCATGAGAGGAGGTAATGTAAAAACAATTATATTAGTTCATGATGCAGTAGTTTTCTGAACACATGATTAATGATTTCATTTCAAATTATATCGAAGAGGATATGGTTATTGGTTGTTCCATTAAAATAATTAAATATGAGAATATTTTAGATTATGGTTCAATTATATTTCCATGGTTTTCAATAATTTAGTGTGTTAAAGGAAGACATAAAATTAATATTATTGGTAAAGAAGATTATGTTTTCTATAGAAAACCTATTTAGGTCTATACCTAAGACCTTATAAGATTTGATTTTATATCAAAACATCCTGTAGGATTTGAAAAGGAATGTAAAGAAGATATTAGTGTAGTTAATTGTTTAACCAAACTGATTTGTGTGTGTTAAAATAAGAATATATTGGTTGGCCTTTTAGATGTGGGCGAGAGGACACTCTTCAAATTTTTTAAAAGTAAAAGTGATACACACACTTTCCAAAAGCCATAAGGCACTATAATTAGGTTTTATATATACATTTATGATAGAAATTATAAATATTTACAAATAATATCGATTGTCAAAATTTCTTGTATATTTAAAAAAACATCTTTTTAGTTTAATTACTCATTAAAATATTTTTAACCATAACCACTATAATTAATTTTTAGTGATTTTAGGATTCATAATAGAAAAAAATTAATTTTACCTGATTATATAATTTTAATTATTCGTATTGTTAATATTTAATCCAGTTTTAAAAATTCCATTCTTAACGGTGAAAAATATTAATTTAAAATTAAACCTATAGATGCGATGAAAATGCGGTATTCTGAAGAGAAAATTCTCATTAGGATGGAAAATATTAATATGAAAAATTAAAATAAATTTGACTATAAAAATATAAATTGTAATTAATATAATATAATTGAAATTATTTTAATTTTAAAATAATTATTAATTGAAATTTAATGTTTAAATTCTTTAAGAGAAATGAGATATTTTAATGAATCAACAAAAAAATTAACTTTTGACCGAAAATTTAATATTACTAGAAAATTATCAAAAATTATGAAAAAGATAATTTTTACATTATGATTTCAAATTTCCAATTAATTATCAAAAGAAATTTATAAAATTGGTAATAATTAATTTATATGTACGTTTACTAAGCACAATGAGAACTCCCTTTCAGAAAATACATCTTTGAAAAAAAAAATTCCTTTTGTTTTAAATAATTATATTTTTATTTCCCTTCAAAATATTACGATTTTGATTTATTTTAAATTTTTTTATACCATATACTATTTATAAATTAGTTAGTAAATTTCATATATACCAATTTAATGTCCAGGTAATAATGTTATATGGTTCATTTAGACTCATGTTTGGGTATATCACAAGCTATCGAAGAGATTAAATTCGAAGAAAAACTTTTTGTTGAATGTTATGCTCTGTGTTGTGTGTTTCATACTCTATAAAACACAATTTTATTATTTAAAATTCTTAGGGTGTTACATCGGTTATCAGAAGAGTAATTATATTATACTTTGCATTTCAAGGGAATGGTCCACGCATGAATTTGGATGAAGATGTATAGTGGTTCAAGGAGCCCAGTGTGTTGTTTGATATGTTCGTCAATAACTTTTATAATGGGGAAAATGACCTAACTAGATAATGTATAATATTTAATAAGAAACTAATAAAAAGTTATGGTTTAAATTTATTGTCCTTATATATTCTTTCAAAAATTAATAAGTGAGAAGGTTGGTTTTATACTCGTATTGTGAGTTGGAGATACTAATATGTACATATTTTTTTAAAAAGGTGACACACATAAATGGAAAAGGTAATCGAATACATATACGCCTAAATATCATGTGAGTATAGCGTAGTGCTATCATTTGTAAATCTTAATTATAATTCTCTGTGTTTATATTAATAATCATAGTATTGTACATATAGTTCTCTATAATGGTGGGGAGAATGACCCTATCTCTTGAAGATTCCATTTTTAGAAAACCATTTCGAAGCATTCGTTTATGGTTTATGGTTGTATTTATTTCTAGAGAAGAAAACTCTCACCATAAGAAGTTTTATAGGTTTAATGGACCATTTAAGGCCTCGTGATATATTGGTTTATGTGCATATTTATTTTTTTACACATAGAATACTACATTTTATTTTATTTTACAGTAATAGATGTTATAGAAATAGATTTAGAAATTAAAATTTATGAAAGGGTAATGTTTCTTATTTTATATCTAGAACCATAGATATATTTTTATCTACAAGATTGGAAAAATTATTTCTTAATGAATTAAATACTTTTAGATATGGATTATATATGGTCCCCTTGGTTTAAAATTCCAAGTTAATTTCTTTTCAATGTGAAATGTTAAAAAGTGTGAAGACTGTAGAGTACCAAATTTTTTCACAAGAATAACATAGGAAATCCATGATTAATATGAGTTTAAATACTATGGATAATAAAATATTAAAAATAACCATGGGTAAATGATAAATCATTCCCCTAAGATACTTTATTAGAAATATACGGACCAGACTAGTAGGTGGTTTGGACCTTCATTTAGTGGCACTAATCTACATTAATCATTATACTTGTGGTGATTCATAAACATGGAAATGAAAATTTAGTGACTAATATTCTTCCATCGAGACTTGATATAGTGGAATATTATCTATGAATAGGTCATATGTTTTTGATTGATAATTGATCAATTTTTTCTAACTATGATATTTTTTTTACAATGTGATACCTTGTTCACCCACAATTTTATGATTGTGACCCATCATTAATCGAGAATGTGTAAAGGTCATACATATTCTAATAAAAAAGGTTATTTTTATAAGTCATTTATCTAGAATTATTTGGATATAATATCAATAACCCAAGGGGTATGACTAATGTGATAATTCATTCACTGGTACTTATTATTCAATGGGTCACCTATTTTTCACTCTTAAGGAATGTTAAAACCATGATTTCACTATCCAATTTAGATATAAGATGAAGTAGGTATGGTTATGCACGATTTGGTTTCCTGTAACCCCATGATGTGACATTTTATTTTATTTATTTATTTATTATCATTTTATACTTAACATGTACATAAATTTTTGAATTTTTTTGTAACACTATTTTTGGTGGCCTGCAATTTTTTACCCAAACCCTATTTAGTCAACTATGTAACTAAGAACATTTTAGAGTTTCAAAATCCATTTAGAAAAGGTAACCTACTATACAAGGATGATCATTCATGGAAGGTATTTGTTAAGTGTATATAACTAAATATGGGATCAAGAACTAATTATATATCAATCAGAAATATTTTGATTATTTTCCAATTACAATGTATATGGTTTGCCTATGGCTAATACCACTTCTGATGTACACACATATTATGTTAAATTGTTATTATTTTATTACATGTGTTGATTACTAATTCTTGGGTTTTAAATATTACTAATGTCCATGTTCATTACATATCTTGTTGAAAATTTATTTTTGTTTCGTATGTTATAATTTGTGGGCTTATATACATTAGGGTATAATCTATCCACTTATTTTCAATAATCTAGGACTTTACTCATAATATTTCACTATAATAGGAGTCAAAAATATGCTCATGTGGTGCCACATGGTCTTGGTACATGAATATTTTGGAATTCATATTAAGTAATGGTAGTTATAGATATGATGTTTTTTTGAACATGGGATAAACCCAGTGATCTTGATAAGATATCTCAAATTTGGGGGAATCTAATGTTACTATGGATAGGTTCTATGTTCTTTTATCTCCATCTTGATAGTTTTAGAAATTTAAAATATATTTATTTTTTATTTTGGGTTTATAGTATTCTACTCCTTCCCACATGAATCATGAGTGTTTATCTTTATGGGCCATATTTCGAAAAATAATACTCACTATATATTTGTAGGATTTCTTTTGATTGATATTATTATAAAAATTTAGGGTTAAGTTATATTATTTTTCAGTAATAGTTTATAATGTATTTTATAATATGACTTCTTGGAGGCACTTACCTTATTTTCAACAAGGAAAAACACATAATTATTATCCATATAGACCAATAAATGATCATACCTGACTAGAGAGTGGGGAGGTTAGGATAAATATAAGTTAATATTATGAGACCATTGTATTATAAGTTATGTATGTAGAGATTACAAGATTGAATCTCCTAACAGTAAAGACATTAAACTGTGATATCATGATAAATGGTAGTCATGTTTTAATCCATGAATTTAATATAACAATATTATTCCACCATGATGTTCAATCACCAGTTCATGGAGGGAGAAGACATCTAAGCCCCACTAGTTGTTGGTTTGGAATAACCTATTGTTATTATACCACTTATAGGTAAACTTATCTGATATAACCTACTTAAGATTAATTATTACATTGGAAATGGGGTTCATATATCTTATATTACCTTCTTAGACATCAAATAAGAGTTATAATTATAGAATCCAACCCTATTTCTAAGGTATGGTGGATCACTAGGAAATAAATTCTATATAGGATTTATGTATAATTTTTTTGAGTTAGTCATGACACCCATATATCATAGGGTGGAATTTAATACATATATTCTATATAGACTAGCTCTGTGTAGTTGGGATGTTGTAGTTTTGGTTGAGTATCATTTGGGATTCAAACAAAATTATTTGAATTCTAATTTCTTCGAGTAGTTTTTCATTGTTAATATAAGCAGTCATAAAGCCAGAAATTTTGTGACACCGTCCACGAGGAATTTAATTTAAATAATATTATTTCCATTTCACCAACATCATGAGTTTTTCCTCCATTTTGAATAATTATGACACTATCAGGGTTACAAATGGTGACTATGTTCTAATATATTACATTCAATCATAGTATTCATTTTTCACCTGAATATATTTTCTAATATATAGACCAAGGACCTTTTCTATGAGATTAACTCTGTAATGGTTAAATTATCTTGGAAGTTTCTTTCTTTATCTATGTTCATGAGAAGTTCCTTAGATTGTTGGAAAATGAGGTTTATGGAGTCTCTCATTGGTAATAATAAGAACACTGTCTAGGAAAGGACATTATCTCTTTCTTTGAGAGGTAGAAATTTTCTATAGTATAATCAATGTACGTATCCAGTAACTATTTTCCTTGATTTTGATAACTAATCAAATGAGTTACACTCTTGAAGATAGATTTAGAATCGATAGAGGATCTGTAGCATTTCACATTGATTAGCCAGAGGGTTTGGTTCAAGTTAGAACCAACGCTTTGATGTAGGGATATGAGAACCTCAATAGTATCTTAGTCAGGGTTATACTAATAGTATAGAACATGAAAATTTATTGTGGTTCCCATGGAAAGGGTTTCTAGTGTAAGTTGGGTAATAATCCTCTATGGAGTTATGAAACAATATCAAAGGGTCAGTGTTCAGGACAACTTCATGCAAAAGAGTATACTCATACTAATTAGGGTGAGTTCATATAAATAGTTCAATGTAGGATTATTTTGATTTAGAAACATGATTGAATATTTTTTTATATGGTTCGGTCCCACTCATTTATATTTTAACAAATTTTTAGGGATCTTGGGCTTTCAGTAAAAATATTTAAAGCTAAAATTACTATATATACACTATTTGAGGTGAGATATGAGTTTATCAAGATATGATCACTGTGTGTTTTCATGATTTTTTGTTGAAGGATTCTTTGGGGTTTTATCATTAATTAGACACGTTTATTTGATTTTATCTTTAAAATTTATTATCTACATGGTCCAGAGCACACATCAATTATTGTTATCGATGGTAATCCTTAAAATCTCTTTACATTGAATATTACACCTACATCGACATGTGGAATTTACTATATTTTCATTTAGGACATAACAATTGGATTCATGCATTGGTTTTATCACAATATTCTATCATTGTATTAGGAGATGATGAGACTTATAAATTGGTCTTTCTATTATGGTTGACCTTTTAAAGAGTGGGTTCTAGATGATTTCATGGATTTCCACGTAAGGTATAGAATTTGTTTATAATTTATTTGTTACTGAAAATAGTTCTTATATCCATTATTCCTTACATTGAAACATTTCAAAATCATAGAGAGGTCAATTATGAACAAATGGGATTATATATATTTGTTTTTCTTCACCTGCTAAAAATTTTTATGGTTCGATTCTATCATTAACCATTAATGTGGATATTTTGTTTAATTTTTTTATATACTATCAGTAGATAAAGTTGATGATGGTCATGAAATATTTTTTTTATGAACACATTCACTATTATAGGGGAGAAAATTGTTTTTAAAATATTAAATAGATGTTAGTAAATTATCATCTATGGGTGAGGAATTTTGATACTCTATTTACTAATTTTTGAGGTAGGTTCAATCTATATATGATATTTTTGATATCATTCATCTCTATGAATAAATTAAACATTCTTATGTCCAAAAAAAAGAGGACCTTCGATCTATATTTGGATCAATTATTATGGTATTTATTAATGATTTTCTAGTATTATCCTATTCATTGAAAGATAACTGTCACCATCCATAGCTAAACATGAGCACATAGACATGCCATTTCATTTATAGTAATATATCCTCATGTTGGATATTGAAACTTGAAATATGTTTCATAGGGAGTGTGATAAATCAAAAATAATTTCAATGGAGTTTGAAAAGTTTATGATAGTTGTTTCTTATTATTATCCAAAAAATTCATCAATATCCGTAGTTTTCTTAGTTTATTTGGATACTATCAATGATTCATTTCAGAATTCATTTATTTCATAGTAGTAATGATGTATTTACCCAATAAGGGGGTGAATATTGAGAGTTCTTAGACTAGTGAAAGAGCATTTTAGAAGGTAAAATGGAGGATGAAATTTATGATTATGTTTTCCTTACCTACACAAGGAATGAAGTATATATTGTATTATGATGATATTTTATACATAATAGGCGAATCATCACTTTTAGTATTAAAAATATAAGGCCAAATGAGAAAAAAACTAAAACATTATCTACAGATTCCCAAGAAAGTTCATGCACTAAATTAATGCATCACAAACTTTTGGATAATACGTATCTTCTCTACACAGACCATAAGAGTATGAATAATATTTTCTCACAATGTGACTTGAACCTTAAACTATGGAAGAAATTTTAGTTCCTTTAATCACTATAATTTGATATAGTGTATACCCATTATAATGGAGGCATCATGGATAATTCAAGGAGTAGTAAGAATCATGCTAACGTGGTGTACGAGGCCAACATTGAGTTTAAAATGGTTACACTCTTCACTGAGATACATCCTGAAGTTATAGATTATCATGGTAGAGTGTCCATTAAAACAATTAATATCACCTCATCACTTTTAAATAAGTTTAATGAGAGTTAATTATCTTACTATATCGTCCTGGGACATGAGGAAATATATTTGGTGTAAATCATCTGTAAGATTTATTATACGATACAGATGAGGTTCATTAAAAAAGATTACATGTGGTATTCTATTCAGGTGTGTGATAGGTGATGATGTGGTAATAAAATTCCATGATATGGGCTGGTCACTCAGATATTACCGTAATGTATAATGCCATATTAAATTTTAATTTTTGGGCAATGATGAATACATATATAATAGGATTCGTCATATGAATCAATATTTTCAGCAAGTGAAGGCTCAAATTAGAGATTTATATGTCTTATCAATCTATTTACCTTTATGTAATGGTAATAAGAATTTTTAATGATTGAATTCATGAAATAATTTCCAAGGACACATTTAGGGATCTATGCAGAATAGGTATTTTTTCGATAGATTGAAAAACATCGAACATCTCTAAATGATCAAAGAGACATATTTTGTTGATGTGTTGTGAAGGAATTATGTTTTCTAGATATTATTGTTTCATGATATTCTTAAGAGTATTGTTTCTTGTTAAGACAGTATATTTATTTCAAACATCATCATGGTTCTATATAAATTGATTAATACTCATGTTTATTTGAAAATAACATACCATAATCAAATTAGTAGGAAATCATAGTATAGCATTAAAATATTTGAGTAAATGTTTTCAATACATGTCATATATTTTAGAAAATTTTCATAGAACCATATCATGCGTATAGATATAATTAATTAAAACAATTATAAAATATATATTTAGGTGGAACTGTTGAATGAATTAAATATAAGGTCATATTAATCAACACTATGTTTTCAAGAGGAACGTGAGACATCTATTATCAAACCAAATCCCATGTAAGATATACAATAACATAAATAGTTATAATGAAAATAGTAGGAAGATTCTCAAAGAGAGTAGTGATTATAATACATGTAATTTCCAAAAGCACGGTTGTTATTCTTTTAAGGGAAAAAGATATGAATGTTTAAGGAAATGTGAATTTTTGGTTCCAAATAGGTGGGTCATTTTTTATTTGGGAATTGTGTCTTTTTTTGATGTCCTCAAATGAAATTATATTTGACCAGGTATGATGTTTAAATATGATTTTTAATTTTATGGTTTTCGTCACTAGGAAGTGAAACCAAATTTATTAATTAGAATTTAAGTCACATCAGGTACCCATTTATGGGTATCCATTACTAGTTAGACATGATCAGTGAAGGGTTACCCATATGGAAACACTAGGTACCAAATATCCTTTTAGTGTGTTACCAATATTCCTAGATATTATTCTTAATTAAAATGGGTATATATTTTTGTTCACATTATTCATTTTAATCCATTTCCCTTCCTTAGAAATCACTCTTCTCTTAGTAATAATTGGCCTCTGAGTTTTTTTCTATCCTTCTCCTCTTACCCCTTCAATACAATGCGATTTCATGGATTTTATTATGTTAAAATCCAAAATAACTCTTATTATCCATTCATTTACTATATCTTTATCTCTTTTCATCCCAACCATTTTGGTAAAGATGTTATACAATTTGATATTTTAAAAAAATCATGTTGAAATCTAGTTATATTATTAGCTATCATATTTTTTCCATTAATATAGATTTGTGTGTGGGTCCATTATGATATTGTTTTTTCTTTTGTAAGTAATATATGTTTTGGTGATTTTAATTATAGTTCATTGATTTCAATCCTTAATTTCAGTCTCATTATTTTAAATATCCTATAGGATTTCTAGGCTTTAATGCATAGTATTATATTTTTGGTTATATTCTAAGGATTTTGTTATGTAACATTTCAGATATTAATATAGTATATATATGACTTATTTTAAACATTTATATATATATTTTTTCAAATATTATATGGTGATATTATGATTCCCTTGATGTAAAGTCATATACTTATCATGTAAAATTATTGGTAGGAGTCTTCAAACCATATTAAGTCTCTTAGGATATTCATCAGAATTTCCAATCAGAAATTTTTTTCTGTTAGAAAATATAAATTTTATTATTTCATAATGATAAAAATAAATTTTTTCAACAGATACCTTAGTTAAAAATCAAAAATAAATTTATGTGTAAATAGTATTTAAAAATATTTATTACTGGGAATGAATTTTTAAACCATGTGTTATAGATTTTTCTAATGGTTTAAATGATTTGATAAAATTAAATAATTTTAATTCTTGAATTCATAATTCATTAATACATGATGATATAAAATAATTTCTAATATTTTTATCCATGTTATATTTTCATGATGGTTGATGTTAATTCGATACACAACCCTTTTTTTAGGAAACCTCAAAATGAATGGTTACGAACATGTGTCAGCATATAACTAATCCTATGGTTTTAAATAACTATAGGTAAATATGATACCATATGTGAATTATATTGTAAATTTATAGTTCCATAATTTTGAATATCCCATAGGTAATTCTAACCTTATATAACTACTAATTTGAATTGGGAGCTCATAACTTTTAAACTTAAGTCTGTGTTGACTTTTATTATCCATGATAATGAAATTACCATTTGTGAGAGGTGTTAATTTTCTAGTAAAAATTCAAACCATCCTCATAACTTATTAACAAGACATTTTTATTAAGATATTAAATACCATTTATGATATCACCTTCCACTATAAAATAGTACATCATTTTCATCGTAATGTATAAGTGGTATAAGTGATGATCCAAACATATACATAATTATGTGTTTAATTATTGGAATGTTAATGCATGGGTTGGCACAATATGAGATGGAATATTTCTGAATCTAAACATAATTTTTTTTGTATACTATGTTCCCAACCAAATAGAATTACCTAAAATTGAAAATCATAAATATTTTAATTTCATTACATTTATAATGATACCACTAGTATTACATGAAACCCTTCTTCATAAAATTCAGTTTTATATCAGTTTCTATGAATTAATTAATACTATTTTTAAAATAGTATGAATTTTAATTTAAATATTACAATATAATAGAACATAGGGATGTTTGTTCTTAAATTTAAATCATAATTATATGAAACTAATTATTAAAAATAAAACTATATTAATAAAAATGTTTTATATTTTATACTTAAAACATCATTAACATTTAATATCGTATTATTTATTTCATGTATTAGACCTGACTATTGAAAAACATGGTTTATCACATCTTGATCAACTGGTACACTATAAATAAACTCCATCTATGTGTGAAAAATCATTCTATTAGGGTTGTAATTAACTTTATACTAATTTATACTTCATATATTAAGGTTTAAATTATATAATTACTGAATAACATGAAAATAATGTATTCAAAACCTTATAACATGTTTGGATTTAATTTCTAAAATTATTTTTACCCCAAAATGTATTAATCAAAGTTTACCCATAATATGTGGAAATGGAATGTCACGGTGAATTATGTATGACTAATATAATATCTAGTGTATATTATTCATGTATGAAAATAGTTCTCTATATTTATCATTAAATTCACTATGATTATTTTATTATATGATCAGGATTGTTATATTGATATATTTATCATGATTTTTAATATTTTATCAATGATGTTTACTTGTGTAAAAATAATAATTCTTCCAGTGAATCTTATTCATTGAAACATGGTAATAATAGTTTGTAACTATAATAGAGTATATCATATTACTATATCAATGTTGATAAATTATACCTTTGTCTGACATTTCTGTTATATAAACAATACATAGGTATGAACCCAATGACTTACAAATTTGATATATTGGATGTTCTCTAAGAATTCCCTGATGTCATTTAAACCCTTACCTTATTAAAAATGGATGGGATTAAATATCACCATGACTCGGGTAAACATGATACCATATAAATTATGGAATACATATTTCGCATAGATTAATTTATTCTTATTAAGTTGGAATGATTGTAGTTTTTCTAGTCTTATTCATCTCAGATATTGAGCTGAGGATCAAAGAATCTATGATTAGAATGGGTAATCATGATATATTAGGTTATCTTTTAGGGTTAAATTATTATTTGCACCACAAATTTTTATTTATTTTGAATATTTATTTGTTGATAACAACTTAAAACGTTTGCTCTCATATATTTATATAAATGAGAATATTTTTCTAAATAACTCAGATGACTGTAATATTATTCTCACACACTACATGTGTACGCTTTTGGATATGATGACTCAAGGTTTTTTTCATGTTAAAAAATAGTATGACAACATATTTTCTTTTTTTTAACATTCTATTGTTTTATATGTATTTCCTTTAAAGAAATTTTAAGTATTTGATAACATACATTACATGCAACATTGAGTCTAAATAAAAATATATATATTATGGAATTTATAACCTTCCATTTGGATTTGTGGAAATTAATAGTATTAATCCCATTATTATTATATATATGTATATATATATGTATATTTCATAATAACAATTTTTTGATTAATTCATTAGACTTAATCAATAAATTAAACAAAAGAATAATTAAATGACTTATTTTTATGAAGAAATTAATTTTCTAGTTGATATGAAATTTTATATAAACACATATATCAATGAAAAATAAAAAATCATTTTACTATAATTTATTATTAATTTATGAATAATAATTCATACATTACTTTTCTAATGGTATGCAATGAACATCAAATCATTTAAATTTAAAAAAATGTTATTTTTAAGGAATGTATTTTCCAAACACAGCATTTCTATTGTAATAACTTTATTAAATAAATATTAATTTATTTATTTATTCAAATTAATATAATTTATATTTAATAAATAAAATTGACATACATATAATAATTTTTACTTATAATGAAGAATGCAAACTCTTTTTTATCCTTAAAGGTAATTTTTTCTAAAGAATAGTTTCTATTATCTTTTATGATATTATATTAAAATTTATTTATAAATCTTATTGAAATAGATTTTGATAAAATGGATCAAATATTTTTAATTTTCATGTAAAATTTTTATAATTAGGGTACTTTCCTTTTTTTCAAAATTAATTGAAAAAATAGAATACATTTTTTCCTAAAAATAAGGTTAAAATGGTTTACCTAGAGGTTAAAGAAATAGACAAATAAAAAAATGAAACGTAAAAATCTCTAAATATTATTTTTTGAATATATATTTTAATTTATATTTTCTTTAATTATACTAATTTTTAATTGTTTTGAAACTTTCATAAGAAAAATTCTTCATATTATTTAATTCCATTAAGTAATTCCACGTGTATCCCTCGCCACAGTTATAAAAGGGAACCTTTTATCCTATATTTATAAAAAAATAAAGACTTATAGCTTAGAATTTACCATCATAAAACATTAATATATTCCTTAAAATTATTATTTATCTTCTTTTATTATCATATGTCAATCAAAAATATCTTTAATGTGTCTAGTAAATGAGGTCTCTCATAGAATAAGTAATCATTTTACAAAACTCATCGGAGTTAATTTCATCTTCTTCTTCCTTAAATACGTTTTATCCAACCTAAAATAATTAATAATTTATCCTAAAAATATTTATAATTTATTATGATTTTGGGGAAAACATTTTCAACCTCCTTTTCATCAAATGAGAAATTAATGTGCTTCTCATGTGTTTGCGTGTACTACCACCATCACATAGAGATATGTTTCATTTTGCTTAACCACCACTTATTTATGGATATAGTGATGGATTTAATTAATATCCATTATTATTATGATATAGTTCTAATTATTTAATTATAAAAAATTACATATCTTCAGATCCATCATTTTTTATGAAAATTAAAATAGTGTTCATGCATATGCTTAGACTATCATCACATAGAATGACATAATTCAATTTTATACATGTGAATTTTATATATAGTCTTAAATAGATATATTTTTAATATATATTATATTTATATAATTATAAAAATTTTGTATATGATGTAACCACGATTGAAATTCATGGTTTTTGACAACCAAATCGAATCATACACAGAAAACACTACATTTAACACCAAAATTATTAAATATAATGAATTATTGTTTATGAATGAGTGATAAGATGTTAAAATTTTACCATTTATTTTATTATAAGTGTAAATATGATTACATTAAATAAATTTAATTTATATTTTTTATAAAATATTATAAAATTATGATGAAATTAGGGCTTGAGGAAATAGTTTATAAATACACTTATGTTTCTATGAGACATATTCCACATTCACAACTTGTTTATTTTATGTGGTGTATACAATTTACCTTTTATATGTTATATCATTAATCTCTTTATATTCATGGTTATTAATGTTTCATTTAACAATATTTCATTCATGGGGTTAATATTTAAAAGGTAACAAAAGCAGTAAGGGTTTATTGTTATAATATACCTTTTTTGTTAGGCTAGATTATCATTAAAATTTTGATAAAAAAATTATATAATGAATATCACAAAAATAATATTTATTTTATTCCCTTATGTTTATTTCAATATATTATCTTTTCTTCTTTCATTTTATTCTTTCAGTGAAATGATATGGCCGAAATAATGATCTTAATAAAAAATAACATTATTTATCTCTTCGGTTACTAATGATTAGTCTTCCCTACCCATGTTTTCAAAAATATTTTCATGAATGTTTTTACTATTCAATATTAATTCAATAAAGTCATATTTACTCATATTCAAGTTGATTTAAGATTTATTAAAATGAAAAATATGAATTTTTTATAAGGAGTTAAATTTTACAAAAGGTGTGAATAGAATCATTGTTTTAAAGTATAATACATGAATATATTTTCTATCCATCATGACTACAATTTTTTTTAGATCATCCCTTTCATGATTACATGATTATTTAAAAATAAATATTGTTATTAATATTATAGAAATTCATATATTTTGAATAATTTAGTTAAATTTAAAGGGGGTATTCTCCATATGAAATGTTGTAGTAATATTTTAATGGTATTTTATTCTATGAAAACATCTATTTCGAAAAAAAATTCTATAGTTTATAAAGTATCAAATGATACAATATTTTTCCAATTTTTATATGGTATATGATTATGATAATGAAATATTTATGAAACCCATTTTGTTTTCAATGGTTTAATCTTTGACAAAATGATAATTGATTCTATGATCTGGTGGAATAAATATGAATATATTATGATTATGAAAAGGGTGGGTCCATTACATCCCTCTAATGAATTGGGAAATGATCATTGTTTTATGATATCTAAAACTATATATAAGATTATCCAAATCCCAATAGACAACATATGGGTGGTTTGGGCTAGCCTAGAATTGGTTGATGATATTTTATCATAAAACTAACTTGTAATAACTGTAGTGGTGTGTAGGCTTAACCTATGATTAATTTTATTATGATTATACAATTCTTTTTCTACTCTCTATGACATGTTATAATGATTATGATATGATCTTAGAGATTATGATCATATATTCTTCTACAAATCATGTATTATAATCTTCCAAAGCCTTATTCTATAATTAAGATATTTGAGTTACTATTTATGATTCTCAATTGTTCATATATTATTCACATACCCTTATTCATAGGTTATGCTTACATATATTCATTTAATATTATCTCCCATTATTATAGTTACTGGCTATCTATTCTTACCCATTATTTTCTATCCTTTCACTGAGGTATGAAGAAATGTTTTAAGTTGCGTATGACTAAAAATAGTTCGATTTTAGAAGAGACATGTAGGATATGATGAATAAAGTTCATGAAATAAGTTTATTGTATATCTTAAAATCAACGAGAAAAATAATTTTCCATCATTGAGTGTATTTTACCGTTAATTATAATGAATATTTATTTAAAATGGGGTAATATTTATATATATAATGCTAAGGTTTCTTTAGTTGGAATTAGAGAATAGATTTGTTAATTTTGAGGATTATTATTATTGAATTCTGGATAAAAATATTGGTATAAATATAAGTATAAGATAAAATCCTAATGATATTGTAAAGAAGAAAATGTTTGGTTTTCATATAACATACATCCATGTGTAGATAATGACAATTGGATATGGATTTTTTATAGATTCACTGAGGATTAAAAACTCTAAAAGGGGATGATTTAATGTCAAATAAATCTAAATCAATATAAAATGGGTGGGACTAAGAATAAACACCTAGATATAAACTATAAATATGTATGGTTGGTATAATTCATATTTTATTTTTTAACCATTATGGTTAATTATATAATAGTATAAATGAAAACCTATGATAATATATAGAGATATGAGTTGAAATTAAATTCCAGGGATTAAAGAGAAAGAGTTACGATTTAGAAATCATATGAATTAATTTTCAAGATTATATTATTACTCACTATGATTATTGTTTATCACAATATTCCTATTTATTTTTATTCAATGGCTGAAACCAATAGAAATCATGTAAATGTTGAATTTGATAAATGATTCAATGGTTATCCTCATGGGAAAACAAATGAATTTTTAGATGGAATGTAAAATCATGTTGTTATACCTAACAAGATATTTTAATATATAAATAACTACTTAAATATGGATGGGTTTCATGGCATGCTTAAAAATATAAAATGTAGTTTTATGGGATATTAGTTGATGAATACCATAGCTGAAACTAGATTAAATTTTTAGAATTTAATTAATGTGACAGGAATAACCCTAGGAAATGCCTAAATCGAAAGGAAAGATGATTTTTGAGTTGAAACTATTGTTATGGAGAATTGGTTTATGAGGCAACCTGAATAGTTCTATGTAGGTAAATTAATTGCATCCTATAAAACCATCAATATTCCAATTTATTCTGTGAGGGGATAGTAGGTAATATTATAGTCAATTTCCTATTCAACGGGATAACTCCCTGACAAACTAATGGTGTATGATTTTTCAATCAATGAAGAGGATCACGATGGATGTGAAAAATGTATCCTCCTCTCTAGAGTTAAAGAATTTATATTAAACTTTATAAGAACATTCCATGTGAAAATATGTTTATTCTTTAGTTAGTGGAATTTAATGTGATTTTGATAATTGGTTGTCTCTCATTATATATATAACATAGAAAATACTAAAGATTGGATGTCAGATATCAAAATTCTCATTGATCATGTGATAATTTACCAGTTAAAGGAAGAATATGAGCTTCAAATATAAATTAGTTCCATTTTATAGGTCCACATTACTATTCATAAAGAATTTTAGATCTAATTGTTGGGTATAAAATCAGAATCAAAGATATGCCTATTGTATGGGAGATTATTGATTTCATTCATGTAGTGTATCATATTCATCCATTGAATCATGAAGTTGAGTTTACAGTATAAAATATTCATTTTGATACACCTAATTCAATGACTCATTATAGAATGGAACTAATAGAATTGAAATAATAAAGGAAGCACCTTTAGATAAACATTTATAAGGAATTATTCATTACTAGTGTTCTACTATGGTGTGAAATAGTTCATTTCATCCTAAATAAAGGTGGATAAAACAAAAACCCACATTGATTTTTAGAAATGAAATAAATATTATGATAAATAATGTGTATCTTTTACCTTGTAGTGATGAATTTTTGTTCATCCTCGTGGATCTCAATACCTTTACCAGATTAATTATAGTTTTGGGAACTATCAATTTATAGTAAAAGGGGAAGAAATATCTATGAAAGTATTTCATATAAGGTATGGTAATTATAATTTCATAGTAATTCCATTAGGATATACTAACACCCCCACTATCCATAATTTTTTAATTATTAGTGTCTTTAGAAATTACATCGATCAATTTGTTGAAGTCTTTATAGCAAAAATTATTATATACTCTAAATGAAAAAATAGAATTATTATTGCATGATAATTTTGTTGAATACAAGGATGAAGGATAAAAAATATTCAAAATATAGAATATGTAAAACCATGTTTAAAAAATTATCATTTTTAGGACATGTGATCTAAAGAGGGGTTAAATCAGTTTATCCTTCTAACATGGATATATTTGAGAAATAGCCTAGACAAACTATTGTGACATTGAATTGTAGTTTTCAGGTATGTATGGATACTATATATTATTTGTGAATAATTTTTTATTTATGTCTAATGACCTCTGTAATTTACCATATAATAATTCATGTTCCATTGGGTTGATTAATTTGAAGAAATGTTCAAGGATCCAAAGAGAATATTAGTTAATGAAAATATACACACATGACCCTAGAGTTTAGAAGGGTTTCTTTATTTTTGGTGATGTATCGATGGAATGAATGAGATGTTTTCTTACATAGAAAGGAATGGTGGTATATTTTTCCACTCATCAGCTAAAGGATCCTACTAAAAATTATAGGATACAAGACATTGATTTATTAACAAAATTTATTTCTTTTTAAATATGGATTTTTTATATTTTGATGGTATGGTTTGGAAAATATACTTACCATAAAATATTAAGGTATATAATATTTACAACCCTTCTCAATGGGGATCATGGCTCTTGTAACACCCCATGCTTCCACGGTATGCTTCTCTATGAATAATACAGAAGTGTTTGTTGTACACAACTTTGAGTTCTGACACACACCACAACCAATCAATATAGTTGTTATGAATAGTAATCCCCAATTTTTTAAATTTTATACATTTTATCATTCAAAATGGACTTCATTTTTGTATTTGGAATATCTAAATTAGATTTGGGTGAATTTTTGGTCCTTTTCTGATAACTTTCATATTTTGATGAATAGTGAAAATTACTAAATTTTAATTAAAAACAAATTTTTTAATCGAAATAATTAATAGTGATAAATTATGAATTTGAGTGATTTTATAGTATAATTAGATTATATTTTTACAATTTAATCAAATTTTGGTCATTGGATAGATATTCACATTTAAACTACACATAAACAAGTGCCAATCTTTTAATAGTTATTATCTCTTAAAAACACGCTTTTTGTTTTAACAACGGGAATTAATTTTAAATTAATTACTTCCACTTCTGTGTTTTAAATTTATTAAACAGGATTCCATATTTATAATCAGGAGGTCCAAATTGTGTAATTAGGTATCTTTTATTTTTAGACATTTTGAATAATTACTTCGGTAAATATTTTATTTACCATGGTTAAAGGGTAAATCCAGTAAAAAAGGGTAAACAAATAATATTATTATAATAATAAATTACCCTAAAACATGTCCCAACCCTATTGGTTGATTCGTTTCCAACCATGGTCATCTTTGGGTCGATTTTCTACCCCCATGGATCTACTTTTAAGTGATTATGACACATTATATTAATTAAGTTAAAGTAAATACAAAAATTACATAAGCATGTATCTTTTTAGAAAAACAATTTTTACATTAGGTTTTATATGTAATATTTTAGACTATAAATATTCATTATAAATCTAAAAATATTTCCTAAATAATGGTCTTTTATTTATAATTTTTAGACATTGAATAATTAAATTTGTTTAAGAAACAATAATAATGCTTTATTTTCCTTATTAATGAAAGAATCAAATAATTGGTATTATACATATTAAAATAAATATACTTTAAAATTTTTAATGCCATCCACGAATTTAATTGATTACTATGACATTTTTACACTTCTTAAATAAATTATTTTCTAATTAATAAAGTTTTTATGAATTTAACAAAAATCTATTATTAAATAGTGTCAAAATTGACATGAAAGAGTTTTCAAAACAAATATTATATCATTAATTCATATTCTATTCCTAAAAATCTATGTTTTATCCAAAGGACTTATATCATGATAGGTGTATCATTAATGGACCACTTGGGGGTCTATTGGAAGTATATAGTATGTTTATTAACAATATAATTTAAAAATAGTTCATGACATGGTAAATGTCAAACTATTCAACTAAGAGTTGAATATAAATGATAAGGTTAATATAGTTACCCAAACCTATCTAAAATATATTTGAAGATAGGATTTAAACCCATACCTACCTTATAATTTTAATAATTAACTTTGGATCCATTAGACACCGAATATTAATTTATTATAAATCAATACTTTAAGTTTTTTCTAAAGATCCCATCTTTCCCCTTATAAAAGGACACCACTTATATGCAATTCTTAATACCTTAAAAACCTTTTGGTTCGGCAAACCTCTGCCCAAATACCCTATAAACTATCCTCACTTAATCCTAGAGGCCTTCATTTAGTCATAAAGCCAACCTAAGGAACCCTTTTGATCAAATCAAAAGGATGAACTTGAAGAAGAATTAATGTTTTCACCACCCTCTTTCAAGTTCCTTTCTTCTTCAACTTATTATTTCTTTGTTATTACCATTATGAAATAATAAATCTGGTATCTTATATATAGTTTGATGCTGTTATAAATATGTTACAACCATATTCCTTATTCTATCCATCTTTTGAATGACATGTCACCATACGTGTGTACGTACGACCTACTGTCTCCACATCGTGGTGTAATTGTTATTCAATACATTATTATTTGTATGGGTTTAATAATGATATGTAATTCATTTAAATAATAAATATAACATGAAAATGATACTTTATATATAATATACCATCCAATTATATATTATTTTAATATCAAAAGAATGATATTTTCGCTTGTGCATATGTACGGATTTCCATCTCCATGAACGCGATGAGATTCATTCCCCATCGTATCGATTCAAGATTAAATTTTATTTGATGATTAAAAATAATATTTAGAGACATGATATAATTATGGATATGAATAATATACATCCCATCCCTAACAAATATGGCACACATAACAAAGAATATAAAGAAAAATGAATCTGTTAACACCTGAAATGATGATAATAATAAGATATTATTAACAAATCAATGTTGAAAGATCATATATGATATCATATTAATGTATATGATTCTGGTATAATTTAATAAAAGATATTTTACCATTATATAGGATGTTAAACAACCCTCAACCAAGGAAAAGTACAAGTTAAGTGTTTTCTTCACAGTCTCTACATTATCTGAGGTTGTTTATACGTAATTATCTAATTGGACCTCTTTATCATCCATATCCATGTTTCGTAAAAATGTATTTCAAATAATTCTTACTATTTTACCGACTATGAATTAAATTCATTTATACACTTGTTTTAATTTTCATATGTTTTTTATAAAGGAATCCTTTCGTCGTTTTCCAAAAAAGGTCATTTTTAACCTTTCTGAAAAAATTAATGTAAGAATGACCTTTTTTTAACTTATACGATAGGTGTGGATATTTTACACTATTATAAAATCGTCGAAGCTTCCCTTGCAATCATATAAGAATATTTTCAAATTAAATGTTTTCTTTTATAATTATTGGTTATTTAAATAATTTCAAAAAAGAAATATTTCTCTAAAATAGTTTTGATTTCATCTATGTCAACATCCTTTGATGGATTTTAAGCTTATTTGAAGTTGAATTATTATGATACAAAACATCTCTATTGTATTGAAGGTTTTGTAATATTTTTGATTGTGGGTGTATTATTTTTATACAATTTATGGTTTATGGAGAATGTATTGACATTTTGTATGCTAGTTTTAATACGAATCTTTATGTTATGTTTAAACTTGTTCATACGAGAAATGAATTAGACTTAATAAGTGACGGGTGGAGTACGCTATAGCTCTTCAATGAATCGGTAGGTTTCATGAGATAAAATATTGTCTTGGCACAAGGCCTTGACAAAACATTATTTCTAGTTTTGGCACAAGGCCTGACTATGTGGTCATGATAGTCTGTCATTATGCATTCCATCATTATGAAAGTGGTTCTTGATATTGTATGTGATTATTCGACTATTAGAATATCTACGTGAAAAAGTAAATTGAATTATTTCATTTTATTTCTACAATATTATTCTGATGTTTATTTTTAAAAGGCTTATGTTTTAGTTATACATTTCCTTAAATATTTATGCTTAGTTATGAAAGTTTACGCTATATTGTTATCCATACTGTGCATCTGAGCTCACCCCTTTCTATGATTTATTTCTCCCAATATGTGAAGAAGTATTTTATGAATGACCTGAATGGTTAGTCTGATGGGTTATGAGTGTGTAATATGGAGACTATGTTGTTGTATTGTTTCACTTTATTATGTAATGTAACATTTATGAATGTAACTAGTGTCTTCAAGGCTTCTAAACTAATCGGTATTTTGAAAGTTGATCTTTTTTTATCATGCCAATGTTATGTAACAATGCACCGACTCTAGGTAACTAGGGTCTGGGTGTTTCATTTTGTATCAGAGGATGTTTAGTAAAAACCATGGAAGCTCGATTTAGATAAACCATGATTAGAACACATAGACCTAAGATGTACTTTGAGGATTACTATAGAAGAAAATCCTAGAATTTAGAAATTGTAGAGATTTTGTGTGTTTTACAAGCAATACATCCCTGTCTGGATACAAGCAGGTGGAGGAGGCTCTGGAACATATGTACCTAGGGGTAAAACCCGAAACACCTCTTTGATCTAGACTCGAATGAGAACTCATGCACGACAACCGACCTTTCTGCACTCTTGGTTACGACACTCCTGGGGGATATGATTAGGAAAAATCTCATTTTCTTTAAAAACCATAATGAAGGGTTTCTTAATACGTACTTCCTCAAAGATAACATTTTTATAATTATGGATTATATCCCTAAACTGTTCAATTTATGTTAAGTGCTTTACAAGTTTGGATATATGTGTTGCGATTCATAAACTAATCTAGTGTATGCCATTTTTTAGAAATGGCGCCTAGTGAAAGAACTGGAAACCATATCAATGCATTCACTCCATGTAGGGATTTCCCTCAGGCTCCAGATATTTATAGTGGAGTCGGGGATGTAATTGGTGATGACCAGCTAATCACCATACTGGGACAACTCACTCAGGTTATGAATAAAAACCATACCCGTCTGGAGCACCCTGATCCATAACATGGAGGATCAATGTTAGATTGCTTCATGAGGAAACAACCACCAACATTAAATCGGAGTACAAGTCCCTTAGTAGCTAAACAATGGATAAATTCTTTAGATAAAATATTCCATGCCATGGGGAGTAGTGAAAAGGAAAAAGTTATCATGGATGTTTACCATCTCACTGAAGATGTTGTTCAATGGTGGTCATTGATTCAAAACATGAAGGAAGATGATGAAGTATCAAATATGGAATAGAGGGAGTTTAAAGAGATTTTCTTAGAAAAATACATTCCTCGTGACCATCGATCCAATATGGAAAGGAACTTTTTGAGTCTGAGACAAAAAGAGGATGAGAATGTCACAAAGTATGAGGCTAACCTTACAAGGTTAGCGAGGCATACAGTAGATTATATACGTAACCTAAGGAGTAATATTGATCACTTCTTTGATGGGTTAAAACCTTTTCTTCGTCGAGAATTAGTCTCAAAATACTTCTCGTTATAAAGAGTTATTGTATCATGTGATATCAAGAAATAAAAATAATTATCTATGTCTTACGACTTTAAAGTAAAGAAAGAGAAGAAGAGATCTGCTGATCACTCTGGAAATGGAAATAAGGGGAAGAAGGGAAAACTTGATTATTCCTCCTGCAGTAAATGTCGGAAGAAACACCCTGGTACTTGCTTTAAAATAATGGGAGTCTGTTAAAAGTGTGGTGAAAAAGGCCTCCAATATCATGATTTTAAAGGGAAGAAAGAAGCTACCGATGTTTAATTCTACAACTATAGGGAGGTGGGACATTATACAAATTAATTTCCTAAGTGTTAGGGGAACTTACCTCAGAAAATCCCACGGGATCAATGTAACGACCCAAAGATTCATTAATGGAAATACCTCTTGATGTAATTAAATATCTATTTATGTAAAATGTTTATATAAAATGTCAACATCATTAGTTTTATGTTATGAATTTTGACCGTTTATAATATAGACATTTAACAGTGATCACATCATTAGTATAAATTTAGGGCAATAACAAATCCAATTTACTCAGACAAAAGAAGTGATGGCCTCATCCAGTATAATTGCTCCATATGAAGCCCATTTGTCAGAGATCAGAAAAGAGGTGGCATCCTTGGGTTTCTCTTTTGACCAAGCCCAAGCTGAGCCTCATAATTTCAAGCTCGAACGGGACCGTCTACGGGGAAATTGGAAGTTGATAGAGATTACTACTCGAGCGATGTTATCTGAGCCACCCTAAGAGTCTGTCACCATCGCACACCTTAACCTTAGGTCTTATGCAGCTATTTTAAGGGATTATGTTACAAATCTATAGTACTATGTACATGTACATTATTTTTGTATATAATAATGAATATACATTCTTGTCCTTATTGATAAATTAAAGATAGTTTTTCAAGTACAAATAGTGTTTTTAGTTATTATTTAATTAAGAATTATATTTTATTAAATTAAGGGATTTATGAATTAAATAATATTTTAATAAAATAATAATATTATTATTAAATTATTTTTTATTAAATTTAAATGATCTTATAAATTTATAAATGCAATTATAATTTTTATTAAGGTTTGAAAGCCATTTTTGTCAAAACACGTGAATTTTTGATAAATGCCATTTTTTTTAAAAGTGAAAATTAACATATTTAGAAAATTATTTAGATAAAATAAATGTTATTTATGGAATCAAGACGTCGAAATTATCCAATGGTGAATTTTTCAAAATTTTCTGAGACAGTCAAATTTTTTGGTAAAAATTAAATACCGTTTAAATATATATTGTATTTTATGACATCATAATGACCCAATAGTGATGTAATAAAATACTATAAACTTTATTTTCAGCCAATATATGTTTTCCCATTAAAATAATGTGATTTTGGTTTTTTTTACTTATTTTACAAAGCATAAATGGACCCCTCAAGACTTATTAAACATCCTGTCGTTTAAAATTATTTTCATGGTAGTGTGACTCACATCCATATAAAAAACCCCATTATTTTAAGAAGTTATTAATTTGGCCTTATAAAATATTGTTTAAAAAATGGGCAAAAACCATGAGCTGATTTGTGTTTTGGATTAGTTTAATATATGGGGTCCCAAACATGAATAATAAATAATTCACTCACCTTTACTATATAAACCCACCCAAGCTCCCAATTACTCCTTGATCAAAGCCTTTTGAGTTTGTCCAACTTCTGCCGTACACTCTCTAGAATCCTCCCAAGGTTCCCCATGCTCCAAAGAAGCCTCTCTCAAGCCTCTCTCAATCCTTTGGAAGCACACTTCCAAGTAAGGGTTTTTCTTCATTTCACTTTCTTTTCCAATTTTCTTAATACTGTTATGCCCTTTTAATTTCAATTATAAATGATGGGGTATGGTTCTCACCTCCCCCATACTTCCCTCTTATTGTTTTAATGATGGGATACCCCTTTATCTCTCATTAAATTCCTCCCATGTACACCCGTTACTATGTCGAGATTCTGAAAGGAACTTCTCTCTCCTCATTTACATTCAAGCACTACTTTTGTATCAGGGATATAAATTACATTACAATTGTTGGGACATGTATATATATGACCCCCTTTCTGTCCATTTCATGTATATATGATTAGGCAACCCTTTCTTTCTCATCAACCATTTTTTTGAATTCTTATATCAGGCCGTTACGCTGCCAAAATTACACTGATTTTCTAAGCCAATGTCATTGTGTAGTGAATACCATGCCTATTTCTCCATCAAGGGTATTCACCTTCCTGAACATTTACGTATTGATTATAAAGTTTATTCCACATTCCTTTGTCATGTAAAAAATTATTATGTTTTACGAATCCATGTTTTATGATCCATGTGGCACACTTATGCATGAAATGAAATATTTAAGAAGGGTGCGCCCTTATAGTGCTCCAATGCATTGGGTAAAGTATAGTATCATGATACATCATGTGCAATGAGTGTTGACTCATGTTAATTCAAGTTTAATGAGGGTTTAGTTGTGCTTCATGTTCAATGAGGATTTACTCATGCTCCATGTGCAATGAGCCTTGGCTCATGCTAATTCCAGGTTAAGTGTTGTTGCCACATTTCCATGTTATGATTATCATGATTTATCATGACGTTATATTCATGTTTCTATTATGCTATATCAATATGAATATTGTCTAACATGTATTTTACTCTTCATTTATTCCATGTTTATTCCCTTACTAGGTTTTATAGCTCACCCTTTTCTTATGCATGTCCTCAGGTTATCCCATGAAATGCTATGTACGAGGGAATGTAGTGGTCATGTAAAGGAAGTTTTCAATAAAGATGTTGTATTTCATGTTTTTCGTTGTTATGTGATGATCCTAAGCCCCAAAGACACTATACCTCTTGATATTCCATGTTGTATCAAGTGAATAGGTTATGTAATAAATCATGATTATGTTTGTAATAAAACAAGGTTTCTCATAGTTTGTATCAGAGGATAGGTTTAGATATTTTTTGGATTAGGATTAGAAAACCCTAGTAAAGCCTTAGAGACAAGACTAAGTATAAAAAAACATCCCTATTATTTGGTAAGTACTGAGTAAGTGTTTTATCAAACAAATACATCCCTGTCTAGATACGAGCAGGTAG
The DNA here is from genome assembly GCA_963277665.1 of Viscum album. Lineage (NCBI taxonomy): Eukaryota > Viridiplantae > Streptophyta > Magnoliopsida > Santalales > Viscaceae > Viscum > Viscum album. Next base: position 399,966,716 of record OY728145.1, read on the forward strand.
ATGTGGCTCTGGAAAAGATGTATCCTAGGGGTAAAACCCGAAAGCACCGCTTTGACCTAGACTCAAATGGGAACTGGGGCATGACAACGGGCCTTGCTGCACTCTTGGTTACGACACTCCTGGGAGATATGTTTTGATAAATTCACAAGCTTAGTATGAACCCTTATTAAGGGAATTAAAAAAATTCCCCTAAGAATATTTGTAAGAGACTAGATCATGAAAATCCTAGATTGAAGCCTATAGACTCATGAGTTAAGGAAATAAAAGTTTATTTATAAGTTATCAACTTTTGTCTTTGGATTACCCTTTATGTGTTACCCCTAACTTTCCTTTTATTCCAGCCAATGGCCGATAATAAGATGACTCAGGCTAACAACCAATGTGAAGATCAGTGTAATGACTATACTAATGAGATGTCCAATCCAATGGGAGCGGGAATTGAGAAATTTTTCATTCTTCTCTCTCAGCTAACACAAGATTTGAATAGAATCAAGGGTCAAGAGTAACATCCAAAGCCCCCTAAGAAGGAACAAGTCACTATCGAGAGATTCATGAGACAAAAGCCTCCTACTTTTCGTGTATCATCTGATCCCACGATCGCTGAACAATGGATCAAATACATTGAAATAATCTTCTCCATCCATCAATGTTATGAAAAAGAGAAGGTTCTTTTAGAGGCTTATCATATGGGGTGAAGCTGATCAATGGTGGATCTTGATCAAAAATATGAAACCTAAGGAGGATATCGAGGTGTTGGAATGGAAGTATTTCTAGAAGATGTTTTTTGATAAATATTTTTCGTGCACCCTCTGGCTTAAGATGGAATGGGAATTCCATTCCCTCAAGTAAAAAGAAGAATAATTTGTTGGACCGTACGAAGAAAAATTCACAAGACTTTCACGATATGCTTCTAGCTGTGTCGTTACCCTCGAAGGCAAGGTTGGCCTCTTCTTTGGTGGGTTGAAGCCTAGTCTGTGGAAAGCATTAGGGACCCGTGACATTGAAAACTATGTGGAAATTTTCCAATGTGCCCTTAAGGTCAAAATGGAGATCGAGGAATCATTGGGGTATCATGGGGACAAGAAGCGTAAGATGGACATCAATTTTGGCGGTCTGATGGATAAATCCAATGGTGCTAAGAAGATCCATCACCCCAATTTCCAAAAGTGTGGAAAGAAGCACCCTAGAAATTGCCTCAAGGGGAAGAGGAAATGATTTAGGTGTGGAAGAGAAGGGAACCGAGCTGTTACCTGTCAGCAAGAAAGACCCGCAACTATGACAGAGGAGAGGAACACTCCTTTCAAACCTCAATGCATTGTACATTTCTACAACTTCAAAGAACCGGGGCATATTGAAAAACAGTTCCCTAATCTAAAGGTTTTCAAAGGCAACCAACAACCTCCAAGGCAGCAAGGAAGATCTTTTTCCATCACTTCTACCGAAGTGAACCCTAAAAACAAAGTGGTGACAGGTACGCTAGTTATTCATTCAATTATAAAGAACGTACTTTTTGATTCAGGTTATACACATTCTTTTATATCTCAAATGTTTAGTAGAACAATTCTAGAACCACCACAAATCATGGAAGTGAAGATGTCAGTGAGTATGGAAAATGGTGAATTCATTGCATCCCATGAATATAAGTCCTCCCATGTCATAATCTATGGATTGAATTTCCCGACGAACCTCATCAGACTCCCTCTAGTGGAATTTTAGGCAATTCTTGGCATGTATTGGATTTCCTTACAAATAGCCAACATAAATTGTCGGGAGACGGGAATCACACACCATATGGAGAATCGACCACCGATTCTTTACAAGTGTATGGAGGAAGATGAATCTCCTTTAGATCCATCATCTCAAGCATGGATATTATTGCCCTATGAGCACGCTTATCTAGCTCAGATGATTGAGTCCATGGAAGAACCCATCCTTGAAGAAATGCCTATTGTGAGGGAATTCGATGAAGTGTTTCCCAAGGAACTGCCTGGTCTTCCTCCTAGAAGATATGTTGGATTCTCAATTGAACTTATACCATGGGCGCTACCAATATCCATGACTCTATATAGAATTGATACCATGGAGCATGAAGAGCTGAATAAATAACTACAGGAGAATCTGGATAAAGGGTTTCTACACCCAAGTGCTTCACCATGGGGTGCCCCAGTCCTCTTCTTCATGAAGAAGGATGGGTCCATGCATATTTACATCGATTATCGTGAACTTAACAAAATCATGATAAATAAAAAGTATCCTCTTCCATGGATTGATGACTTGTTTGATCAGATACGTGGATCACAATACATATCTATGGTAGATTTTCGGTCTGGATAATATCAAGTAAGGCTAAAGAAGGATGATTTCCCCAAGACTGCTGTTCGTACAAGATATGAGCACTATGAATTCTTATTAATGCCTTTCGGACTCAATAATTCTCCAGATATCTTCATAGACTTGACGAATAGAGTCTTTAGAGATTACCTTGAAAATGTTTTGGAAGTCTTTATAGATGATATTCTAATATACTCCAAAACCAAGGAGGATCATGAGGAACATTTAAGAACTGTACTAGAGACTTTGCGCAAGGAGAAGATCTATGGAAAGTATATCCAGTGTAAGTTCTGGTTGAAGGAGGTCTCTTTATTGGGCCATATCATCACCATCAGTGGTATATCTATGGATCCCTCCAAAACAGATGCAATTGAGGGATGCCCGAGGCCAACATCGGTAATAGATATCCATAGCTTCTTGGGGTTATCTGGATATTATCGACGATTTGTGAGAAATTTCTCACGATTTTCCAACCCTCTTACCAAGCTAACTCGAATGGGAGTAATGTTTTCTTGGAGTGATGAATGTGAAGAAAGCTTAAAGGGGTTGAAAAGGAGCCATATCGTTGTGCTCGTGATCACTTTACCCACAAGTGGGGAAATTGTTTTGGTATTCACTGATGCTTCGAAGAAGGTCTTAGGTTGTGTGCTGATGAAGAATGATAAATTGCTATCCTATGCCTCAAGGCAGTTGAAAATCCATGAGAGAAACTATCAAACACATGATCTGGAGTTAGTAGTGGTGATCTTTGCCTTGAAAATCTGGCGGCATTATCGCTATGGGGAGAAATGTGAGATATATACCGACCACAAGAGTCTTAAATATATATTCACACAAAATGAGATTAATATGCACTAGATAAGATGGATAGAGATCATCAAGGATTATGACTGTTCAATACATTACCACTCTGGGAAAGCGAACAAGGTGGTAGAATCTCTAGGTAGAAATGACATAGTGATTCTATCAATGAAGAGAATTGAGAAGGATCCAATCTTCGTAGACTTGATGAAGATGGACCTGAGAATCATAATGAAGGGAAAATCATCAATCCCTTCACAAATGATTGCTCAACCGTATCATTTGGGAAGGTTAAGGATGATCAAAAGGATGATTTGGGATTTCAAGAAAAAGGGGAAGCTATTGAAAACGTGAAATCCTCGATGTTTAATGTGAATAAAGAAGGAATTGTGCGACTTGGGAAAAGAATATGTGTTCCATCAAGTCTGGAGCTAAAGAAGGAAATTTTGGATGATGCACGTATTTCAAATTTCTCTATTCACCTAGGGAACACATATATGTATTGAGATCTTCGAGAAAACTTTTTTTGGGATAATATGAAGAAGGAGATTGTTGAATATACATCAAAGTGCCTGGTGTGCCAGCAAGTGAAGTCAGAGAGGCAGAATTCTAAGGGGATGATGCAACCATTTCCCATACCAGAATGGAAATGGGAGAACATCACAATGGTCTTTGTCACCGGACTTCCGAAAACATCCAAAGGAAACAATGAAATCTGGGTTGTTGTGGATCGTCTTACAAAGACTACACACTTCCTTATTATTCATGAGTATTTCACATTGGATCAATTGTCACGGATAAATATCAGGGAAATTGTAAGGCTGCATGGAGTACCACTATCTATTTTTTTTACTGAGATCAAAGATTCACCTCTATGTATTGGAAGAGTCTTCAACATGCTCTGAATACTGAACTGAACATCAGTATGGCCAATCATCATCAAACTTATGGCCAATCCGTGTGGACTATATAAACACTTGAGGACTTGTTGAGAGCATGCTCAATAGACTTTAAATGAGGATGGGATCAACATCTTCCTCTGGTTGAGTTCTCTTATAATAACATTTTCCACTCGAGAATCCAAATGGAACCATATGAAGCCCTGTATGGGAAATGGTGCAGAACACCAACATGTTGGGATGAGGTCAGTGAATGTAATCTTCTTGGACCAAAAATGGTGGAAGAAATGGTGGAGAAGGTGAAAACCATTTGACAAAATATCAAGGAATCCTAGAGTCAACAGAAGAGTTATGCAAATAACCATCGACGAGACCTTGAGTTTAAAGTTGGAGACATGGTTTTTCTACACATATCTCTATGGAAGAAGGTCGTGAGGTTTGGAAAGAAAGGGATGTTAAGTCCAAGTTGCATCATCCCCTTCGAGATTCTTGATCATGTCGGGGTTATGGCCTATCGACTAGCACATAAACCTAACATGGCCAAAGTACATGATGTCTTTCATGTATCCCTCTTAAGGAATTATATACCAGACCCTTCACATGTACACTCTTATGAGGTGGTACAGTTGGAGGATGATCGTTCTTATGAGGAGAAACCAGTGAAGATATTAGATCATAGAGAAAATTTTCTTCTAAATAAGACAATGCCCCTCATCAAGGTGTTTTGGAGAAACCACATGTTTGAAGAAGCGACATGGGAATCAGAGGAAATGATGATGCTGAGTTACCCACATCATTTTTAGTAAGGGAAATGGAAATTTCGAGGGTGATATTTCGTAGGGGGGGATATTGTAATGACCCAAAGTTTCAATAATGGAAATCCCTCTTGATCTAATTAAATGTCTCTTTATATAAAATTTTTATATAAAATTTAAACTTCTTTGGTTTTATCTTAAGAATTTTGAACATTTCTAATATAGTCGTTGAACATTGATCACATGATCAATATAAATATAGGTCTTTAACAAATCCAATTTAATCAGACAAAAGAAGCGATGGCCTCATCCAGTAGAATTTCTCTAAACAAAGCCCATTTGTTAGAGCTCGGAAAAGCGGTGGCATCCTTGGGTTTCACTCTTGACCATGCCCATGCTGAGCTTCATAATGTCAATCTTGAATGAGACCGTCTACGGGAAAAGTGGAAGTTGATAGAGATTACCACTCGAGCGATGTTATCTGAGCCACGCGAAGAGTCTGTCACAATCACACACCTTACCCTTAGGTCTTATGCAGCTATTTTAAGGGGTTATATAACACACCACTAGTACTATGTTCATGAAAATTATTTTTTATATAATAATGAATATACTTTCTTGTCAATATTGATATATTGTAAATAGTTTTTAAAGTACAAATAGTCTTTTTAGTTATTATTTAATTAAGAATTATATTTTATTAAATTAAGGGATTTTTTAATTAAATAATATTTTAATGAAATATTATTATATTTATTAAATTAATTTTTATTAAATATAAATTATCTTATAATTTTATGAATGAAATTGTAATTTTTATTAAGGTTTTCAATCAATTTTTGTCAAAACTCATGATTTTTCGATAAATGTCAGTTTTTATTTTAAAATTAATAATTAAAATATTTAGAAAATTATTTGGATTAAATAAATGTTATATCTGGAATCAAGACGTCGAATTTATCCAACAGTGAATTTTTCATTATTTTCTGAGACAGTCAAATATTTGGTTAAAAATTAAATACCGTTTAAATATGTAATGTGTTCTATGACATCATAATGACCTAATAGTGATATAATGAAATACTATAAGATTTATGTTCAGCCAATAAATGTTTTACCATTAAAATAATGTGATTTTGGGTTTGTTTGACTTATATTACAAAACATTAATGGACCCCACAAGACTTATTAAACATCTTGTCTTTTTAAATTATTTTCCATGGGAGTGTGACTCACCTCCACATAAGCGATCCAAATATTTTAAGAAGTTATTACTTTGGACATATAAAATATTGACTTCCTCTTACCATTACAAAAAACCATGGGCAAAAAAAATGATCTGATTTGTGGTTTGGATTAGTTTAATGTAAGGGGTCCCAAACCTAAATAATAAAGAAATCACTCACCTTTCCTATATAAACCCACCCAAGCTCCCACTTCCTCCTCACTCAAAGCCTTTGGAGTTCGACCAAACTCTTCCCTACTCTATATATAATCCTAACAAGGTTCCCCAAGCTCCGAATAAGCCTCACTCAAGCCTCTCTCAAGCCTTTGGAAGCACACTTCCAAGTAAGGGTTTTCCTTCCTTTCACATTTTTGTCCAATATTCTTAATATTGTTATCCCTTTTAGATTCAATTATTAATTATGAGGTATAGTTTTTCACCTCCCCCATAATTCCCTCTTATTTTTTGAATGACTCTAGACCCCTTTCTCCCTCATTAAATGCCTTCCATGTACACCCGTTACTATGCCGAAATTCCGAAAGAAACTTCTCTCTCCCCATTTACATTCAAGCAATACTTTTGTATCATGAATCTAAATTCAATTAAAATTGTTGGCACATGTATATATATTACCCCCTTACTGTACATTTCATGTATATATGATGAGGAACCACTTTCACTCTCATCAACCATTTTTTATGAATTCTTATATCACGCCGTTACGCTGCAAAAATTACACCGATTTTCTAAGCCAATGCCATTGTGTAGTGAATACCATGCCCATTTCTCCATCAAGGTTAATCACCTTCATTCAAATTTAATTATTGATTATAAAGATTCATTCCACATTCCTTTTTCATGTAATAAATGATTATGTTTTATGAATCCATGTGGCCCACTTATGCATGAAATGAAATGTTTAAGAAGGGTGAGCCCTTATAACTCTCCAATGCATTGGGTAAAGTATAGTATCATGATACGTCATTTGAAATGTGTTTTTAATCATGCTAATTCAATTGCAATGAGGGTTTACTTGTGATTCATGTGAAATGAGGATTTACTCATCCTCCATGTGCAATGAGCCTTGGCTCATTCTAATTCCATGTTAAGTGTTGTTCCCACATTTCCATGTTTTGATTATCATGCTTTATCCTGCCTTTATGTTCATGTTTGTCTTATAATCCATTGATATGCCTATTTTCTAACATGTATTGTGCTCCTCATGTATTCCATGTTTATTCCATTACTGGGCATTATAGCTCACCCTTTTCTTATGCATATCCTCATATTATCCCATGCAATGCTAAGTACGGGGGAATGTAGTGGTCATGTAAATGAATTTTTCAATAAAGATGTTGTATTTCATGTTTTAAATTTTTATATAATGATCCTAAGCCCAAAAGACACTAGAACTTTTGATCTTCCATGTTTTATCAATTGAATAGTTTATGTAACAAATCATGTTTAAGTTTGTAATAAAACCAGGGTTGTCATAATCAAGGCCAAGATTATGTTATCACTACTACTGATGTTGAAGCACCGAAAGACGTGGTGACAGGTAAATTAATGGTTTCCTCAAGTTTAGTGAATGAATTATTTGATTCTGGATAATTGAATTTTTTCATATCTTCCCAGTTTTCTAAGAAAATTAGATATTTCCAATTTGATTTTGCAAGGCAATTGTCAGTCAAAACTCCTAAGGGAAGTATCATTGCAACAATGTTTTGAGAATCAGTCCCCATTAAAGCACATAAATGTTCTTTATCTACTGATCTCACCAACATACCCATGATTAAATTTGATATAATCCTCGGTATGGATTGTCTTTCATACCATGATGAGAAAATTTATTATAAGAAGAAGGAGGTTATGATTTTTGATGATGATGATAAATAACCCCTTACCTTTAGAGCAGAATCACCACCACCTGATTATTACCTAGATCCACCCCTAGTAGCTCAACTAAATTCAATTATTGGGGAGGAAGAGAATGAAATAACTGTTGGTGAAGAAGGAATGTTTAAATATAGTACGTACCTATTGTGAAAGAATATGTATATGTGTTTCCGGAAGATTTACCTAGGCATCCTCTAGAACGAGAAATTTAGTTTTCCATTGATTTAATTCCAAGTTCAAGCCCCATATAGAAGACCTAATATAGAATGGACACTATGGAATTAGTTTAACTAAATAAACAACTAGAGGAATTGAGTAATAAGGGATTTATTCTCCCTAGTGTTTCTACATGGGGATCCCCTATCCTTTTAGTTATGAAGAAAGATGGTTCTATTAGGTTATGTATCTACTACTGAGAAATCATTGCTATAACAATAAAGAACAAGTATCCTCTACCTCGCATTGATGATTTATTTGACCAACTACATATAGATCAATACTTTTCAAAGATTGACATTCGATCTGGATACCATTAGTTGTGTGTGAAGAAGGAAGACATTCCGAAGACACCATTTCAAACCAGGTTTGGGCATTACGAGTTTATAGTAATGTCTTTTGGATTAACTAATGCACCCTATATATTCATGGAACTAATGAATAAATTTTTCAAGTAATATCTCGATGATTTTGGGGTGGTATTTATTGATGATATCTTGGAATACTCCAAAAGCTACGAATATCATCAAAATCACTTGTGCATTATCCTGAAAACTCTTAGAAGACATGAATTATATGGGAAGTTTAGCAAGTGTGAATTATGGCTTCAAGAGATCTCTTTTCTTGAACATATTTACTCTAAGGATGGAATTTCTGTTGGTCCTTCTAGGAGAAGATCAATCCAAGAATGTCCAGCACCAATGTGTATAAACGAGGTACGCAATTTTATTGGCTTAGCAAGTTATTATCGATGTTTTGCCCATAATTTTGCCTGATTGTCTAACCCATTAACAAAGCTCAGACGTAAAGGGGTTAAATTTGTTTGAAAAAAAGTGTGTGAAGAATGTTTTGAAGAACTTAAGAGATGATTATTCAACGCTCCTATATTGAATCTACCATCAGGGAATTATGGGTTTTTTATTTATAGTGATTCTTCAAAGAAAATACTTGGTTGTGTCCTTATGCAGAATGATATGGTTATTTCCTATGCATCAAAACTGCTAACAATTAATGAGAAAAACTATCCTACTCATGATATTGAGTTAGATACTGTAATATTTGGTTTTAAGATATAGAGACATTATCTCTATGTTGAAAAATGTGAGATATATAACTATCACAGGAGTTTGATGTATATTTTCTCATAGAAAGAACTCAACATGAGGAAAAGGTGATGGCTTGAACTAATCAAGGATTATGATTGCACGATACACTACAACCCGGGGAAGGAAAATAAGGTGGAAGATTATTTGAGCAGAAAGGATCATGGAGTTTTGAACAAAATGAGAGTTGAAAGGGATCCAATTTTCATGGATTTAGTAATGTTGGATACGGTAATAACCATGGAAGGTTAACCATCGATACTTTTCCAAATGGTTTCCAAACCATCTTTAATAGAAAGGATAAGGAGTTCTCAGACTTGTGATGAAGAGTTTCAAAAGAAGGTTAAAACTGTGAATGATGGGAGATTAAGAGACCTTGTGTATGAAGAAGGAATTTCGAAATTTGGGAAGAAACTTTGTGTTCCCGATATAACCGATCTGAAAAATGAATTGTTAGATGATGCTCATAGGTCAAATTTCTCTGTATACCTTGGGAGGACCAAAATGTATAGATATTTGAAGGAACATATTTGGTGGGACCTCATGAAGAAGAAGATTGCTGATTTTGTATCAATATGAATGGTTTGTAAACAAGTGAAATCTAGAAGGCAACAACCTGGTGGATTCATGAAACCTCTTCCCATACCGGAGTGGAAATGGGATAATATTACGATGGACTTTTTCATGGGGCTACCAAAGACTCCTAGAAGGAACGATGAAATATGGTTTATTGTTGATCATCTTACCAAGTTAGAACATTTTCATGCTATAAGAGAGGATCTACCACTTGAACATCTAGAAATACTATATATTAATGATGTTGTGAGACTTAATAGAGTACCCTTATCGATTTTTTCTGACACTGATCCTCGTTTTACTTCAAGATTGTAGAAATTTCTTCGGAAGGCCTTGGATACTGAACTTCTTTTGAGCACATCCTATCACCCACAAACAGATGGGCAATCATAACGGACTATTCAAACCATAGAATACATGTTGAGATCCCGCTCACTTGACTTTCAGGGTATGTGGGTTCAATATTTACCTCTGGTAGAATTTTTGTATAACGATAGCTTCAATTCGAGTATTTATATGGAACCAAATGAAGCGTTATATGGAATGAGATGTCTCAAACCAACCTGTTGGGATGATGTTGGTGAAAAAAACTCCTAGTCCCAGAACTGGTGGAGGATACGATGGAAAAGGTGAAGCTAATCTAAACCCACATCAAAGCAGCTCAAATTAGGCAGAAGATCTATGCCGATAACCGAAGGAAGGATTTGAATTTTAGGTAGGAGATCATCTTTTATTGAAGGTATATCCATGGAAGGGAGTTATAAGTTTCGGTAATAAAGGTAAATTGATTCATAGGTACATCAAACCTTTCGAAATTCTAGAAAAAATAGGGGTTGTAGCTTACCATTTGGAAATGCTGCCAATTTTTTTCCAAAGTTCACGATGTGTTCCACATATCACTATTGAGGAAATATATGCCTTACCCAACACATGTACTCAACAACAAGGAATTATAATTAGAAACCAATCTGTCTTATTACGAAATGCCTTTCAAGATTCTTGATACAAGAGAACAAGTGATAAGAAACCGGATGACTCGTCTGGTAAAAATTCTATGGAGAAACCATAAGTTGGAAGAGTCAACGTGGGAACTCGAGGAACTTATGATGTAGAAAAACCCAAGTATTTTCATGTGGGAGTATTTTAGAAACTTCTAGGATGAAATAATTTGAAGGATAGGAGAATGTAACTCTCCAAGCTTCCATGGTACGCTTCTCCCTAAATAATACAGTATCATGTGTTGTATGCAACTTCGAGTTCTAACACACACCAAAACCAATCAAACTATCCTTTATGAATAGTAATACCCACTTTTTGAAATTTTATAAATTTTATCTTTAAAAATGGACTTCATTTTTGTATTCAGAATATCGAAATTAGCATAGGGCGAATTTTGGGTACTTTTCTGACAACTTTCATATTTTGATGTATAGTAAAAATTACTAACTTTTCATTAAAAACAACTTTTTTAATCGAAATAATTAATAGTGATAAATTAGGAATTCAAGTGATTTTAGAGTATAATTAGATTATATTTTTACCATTTAATCCAATTTTGGTCATTTGATATAAATTCACATTTAAACTGGACATAAGCAAGTGTCAATCTTTTGATAGTTATTATCTCATAAAAATACGCTTTTTGTTTTAACAACATGAATTAATTTTAAATTAATTACTACCACTACTATGTGTGGAATTTATAAAAATAAATTTTATATTTAGAATCAGAAGGTTCAAATTGTGTAAATAGGTGTCTTTTATTTTTATACATTTTGAATAATTACTTTGATAAATATTTTATTTACCATGGTTGAAGGGTAAATCCGGTAAATAAGGGTAAAAAGTAATATTACAATAATATTAAATTATCCTAAAACGTGTCCTAACTCTATTGGTTGATACATATCCGACCATGGTCATCTTTTGGTCGATTTGGGGACCCCATGGATTCACTTGTAAGTGATAATGACATATTATATTAATTAAGTTAAAGTAAATACAAAAATGACATAAGCATATAACTTTTAGCAAAACAATTTTTACATAGGGTTATATATGTCATATTTTAGACTATAAATATTTATTAGACATATAACATGTTTTCCTACATAATGTAATTTTATTTATAATTTTTATACATTGAATAATTAAATTAATTATTGACACAATAATGATGAAGTATTTTCCTTACTAATGAATGAATTAAATAATTGGTATTAAAAATATTAAAATAAATATAATTTGAAAGTTTTGATGACATCCAAGAATTTTATTGATTAATATGACATGTTATTATTTCTTAAATTAATTTGGTTCTAATTAATAAAGTTGTTAATACTTTAAAAAAATCATTTATTAAATAGTCTCAAAATGGACATAAAAGAGTTTTTAAAACAAATATTATATTATTAATTCATATTCATTTCCTAAAAATCAATGGTTCTTAAAAAGGACTTATATAATTATAGTTGTATCATTAATGGACCACTTGGGGGGTCTCTTTTAAGTATATAGTATGTTTATTAACCATATAATACAAAAATACAAAGTGACATGGTAAATGTCAAACTATTAAACTAAGAGATAAATATAAATGATATGGTTAATATAGTGACCCAAACCTATATAAAATCTATTGGATGAAAGGTTCTCGAGTCATCCCCACCTTATAATTTGAATAATCCACTTTGGATCCATTAGATACTGAATATGAATTTATTATAAATTAATACTTTCAGTTTTTCTTAAAGAGCCCCTCCTTCCCCTTGTAAAAGGACAACACTTCTATCCAATTTTTCATACCTTCAGAGAATTTTGTTTCAGCCAACCTCTTCCCATATACCCTCTAAACTATCGTCCCTTAATCTTAGAGTCCTTACTTTTGTCAGAAATCCAACTTGAGGAGCCCTATTGATCAAATCAAAAGGAAGAACCCGAAGAAGTGATAATGTATTCACCACCCTCTTTCAAGTTCTTTTCTTCTTCAACTTATTCTTTCGTTGTTATTTACATTCTAAAATAATAACTCCAGTATCTTCTATATAATTTTATGTTATTATAAATATGGTAAAACCATATTCAGTATTCTATCAATCCTTTTAGTGACATGTCACCATACATGCGTACGTATGGCCTACCGTCTCCACGTCGTGGTGTAATTGTTATTCAATACATTATTATTTTCATGGTTATAATAATGATGTGTAATTAATTTAAATAATAAATATAACATGATAATTATTCTGTATATATTATATAACATCCAATTATATATTATTTTAATATCAGAAGAATGATATTGTCGCTCATGCGTACGTATAGATTACCGTCTCCATGAACGCGATGAGTTTCGTTCCCCATCATATCCATTCAAGACTAAATTTTATTTTATGATTAAAAATAATTTTTATATACAGGATATCAGTCTATATATGAATAATATACATCCCATCCATAACAAATATGGCTCACATAACAAAGAATATAAAGAAAAAAGAATCTGTTAACACCCAAAACGATGATAATACTAAGATATTATTAACAAATCAATTTTAAAAGATCATATATGATATCATATTGATTTATATTACTATTTTATAATTTAATAACAATTATTTCACCATTATACAGGAGTTTAACCTACCCTTAACCAAGGAAAAGTACAAGTTAAATGTTTATTTCATAATCTCTACATTATCCGAGGTTATTTATACGCAATTATCTACTGGGACCTCTTTATCATCCACAGCCATGTTTCTTAAAAATGTATTTCAAATCAATCTTAATATTTTACAGTCTATGGGTTAAAGTCATTTATAATCTTGTTTGAATTTTTATTATATGTTTATAAAGTAATCTTTCCATCTTTTTCCAAACAAGGTCCTTTTTAACCTTTTAGACAAAATTATGGTAAGAATGACCTTTTTAAACTTATACGATGGGTGTGGCTATTTTCCACCATTATAAAATCATCGTAGATTCTCTTAGAATATTATAAGAATATTTTCAAAGTAAATGTTTTCTTTTATAATTATGTGGCATTTAAATGATTTCAAAAAAGAGACATTTCTCTAAAATAGTTTTGATTTCATCTATGTCGACATCCTTTGATGGATTTTAAGATTATTTGAAGTTGATTTATTATGATACAAAACATACCTATTGTATTGAAGGTTTTGTGTTATTTTTTATTGTGGATGTGTTGTTTTTTACAATCCATGGTTTATGGAAAATTATTGACATTTCGTATGCTAGTTTTAATATGAATGTTTATGTTATGTTTAAACCTGCTCATATGAGGAATGCATTGGACTTAATAAGTGACGGGTGGAGCCTGATATAGCTCTTCAATGCATCGGAATGTCTCATGAGACAAAATAGTGTCTTGGCACAAGTCTTGACAAAATTTTATTTGTAGTCTTGGCACAAGGCCTTGACTATGTGGTTATGATAGTCTGGCATTACGCATTCCATCACCATGAAACTGGTTATTGATAACGCATGTGATTATTCGATGAGTATAATATCTATGTGAATAAGTAAATGGAATTATTTCATTTTATTTCTACCATATTATGCTGAAGTTAATTTTTAAAAGGCTTTTGTTTTAGTTATACATTGCCTTAAATGATTATGCTTATTTATGAATGTTTCTGCTATATTGTTATCCTTACTGGGCATTTGAGTTCATCCCTTTCTATGTTTTATTTTTCCCAAGATGTGAATATGTATTTTATAACTGACCTACAGGGATAGTCTGAGGGGTTATTAGTGTGGACTATGGAGACTATGTTGTTGTAGTTTTTCACTTTATGATGTAATGTAACATTTATGAATGTATCTAGTGTTTCCAAGGCTGCTAAACTAATCGGTCGTTCGAGACTTGATCTTTTGTGATAATTCCAATGTTATGTAATAATTCACCGACTCTGGGTAACTGGGGTTGGGGCATTACAGTGATAATCCTCAAGACTTCCTACAATAGTACAGTGGATAAAGTCTAGTGTCGAGTATGAATATCACTAACATGGGAGTCCTTAGCCAAAGTACAAGTACACATGTAAACATATCCCATCCCATAAAATGAAAAAATGTAATAAAATTGAAAACCCATGAATGAACACTTCTAAAACCCATAACTAGAGTATAAAAGTAAGTTATGTAAATTGGAAAAAATACTAGAGGACCAAAAAGAGTCAGATAATAATTCCAACCAGAAAGTATAGATTGGGACAGCTGTTATGATATTGTATGAACACACCTCAGTCTGTCTGGTCTCGTTATAGAACTTTTGGTCCTGGTCCATCATGGACTCTGTCAAAAGGTCGATTTTCAATACAAGACATGAAATGTGCAGGAAAATCCAGTGCCTGAGTGAGTAAAACATCACCTAGTAAGACACCCTGAAACCACAAAGCATACCACAAAGAATAACAGTCATCTCTGCATAGGTATATGTATACGACACGTGTAAAAATTATATCCAAATAAACTCAGCAATGACGCATAGTCTAAAGGTAAGTCGCAACCATTATGTCAGCCTAGGATGCATCTCAAAGGATCTACATATCACTCATTTAGGATAGCACACTCCTAATTTTGAAAATATTGATGACATTCGCTTGAGAAGAAATTTTGATTAGGTCACACCATTAGAAGTACGTGATGGATGTCCCGAGTGAAATGATACACACATGAGGATCACTCCCAATGTCATGGGGTATAGAAATTACTCAATCTAGATTAACTATATATATAGAGGATCGATGCCTTCATAGTGTGGGTCCCAACGATACCATAGCTAGGTTACAAAGATGAATAGATGACCTCACTCCGAGTCTCACAGAGGGATTCCAACAACTATATCCAAGAATTCCTAATGAAGGGATCATTTTCCTAGGATTAGGAGGCGATTCCATACCTACCACCATTGAATGGATATGGGGAATTAATCATGATTCAACATTGACATAATGTAGAGGAAAAGGTCTCCAATACAACGTTTTTGGAGTACACGACATGTACTAGGAGTACATGTCATGTCCCTTCGACTTTAGGGAATTCCCATGCAAAACGATTGTGTCCAATGTACATATAATAGTATAGGGTGTGTCAACTACCGATTCACTCTACCCGTGTACTAGTACATGGGTATGCCCACATACACCATGCTAAGATATGTTTCTGTTAGAGTATAAGGCATCCAATTCTCATGTACTCCATCCAGTGTCCGTGTATCCCCTATGTACACACCGAGCCACCATAGAGAGGTAACACACCATGTGATAGGTTCTCATGTTATGTGATCCTAACAATTATCCAAAAACCCCAAACACCATTAGGAGGGTCCCACATCCTATTTAATACCAAATTACATGTTGTGTGGTTAGCAATTTTTATGAAATGCTTGTTCTTCCTTATATGAATTAATGTACCATTGTTGTATCAGATTTTGGATATATTCGTATTTGGAATCAAAGATATACTTCAACCGAGCCTCTCTATAGAATTTCTCTATATTCAGGCCATCAAATACATTCTTGGAATAGATTCCATTCATCATGTTTCATCTCACATACCTTGGTTGAATCAATAGTTCCCAATAAAGTCCAATCCATTTGCTGATAACGTGTTCTCTACTCTGTCATTTCGTGTCGTGAAAATATCTACAAGTTTTGTCTACTATTTCCTTCATCAGGTGAACATTTTATTTATGATATATGTTAAACCACCGGTCAACGAATAACACCCATGAATAAATAATTAAAAAATGGGGAAAATAACATGAAAAATCACGTGGAACAAACCTCAGATTATGTTACTTTAAACCTAGATTCATTTCCATTAAAATGAATGATGAAGAGACACAAATTTAATCATAATAATAAAATTTCCAATAAAATCCCTGTAATAGATCCCATCATACATACTACCAATCTACAGATCAATCGTTTGGTCAATTGATATGTCTTCACCATAGAAATTATAAATAGGGAATGAAAACCAATCAAATAATGTCCTAACTAAATTTGTAATGTTGTTTGATAAATAATGGAGTGTGAAATGATTATTGGAAATATACTTTGAATTATTCATTCACTGGTCGTCGATCTCTTATCTGGTCATCGGTTCCCAATGTAATATCATTTAATGGGTATCCCATGGTCATCTAAATAACTAGGCTTTATTGGATAAACCATGGAATAACTCATAACAATTTATTGAAATAATATTTTTGGTCTCTTCATCAATGAAGTAAAATAATATAAAATAAATAAATTAAATATTTTATTTATTTTACACCTATAATGACTTATCTAAAATTCCCCCATGTTAACCATTTTTATTCCATTCAATGAGTAAACCCATTATTCCATACTAAAGGGTGACCTCAAATATCTGATCTGAGTCATAGTTTATAAGTTATTACACTTTCATCAAAACAATATGTGCATTTTCTATTTAATAATATTCAAACAATTTCTTTGGGAACACTATGCCATGAAATCACACATTATATCAAAATCTAGTCTTGAAAATAATACAAAAAAACAAAAAAAAAATTACACGGAAGTCTAAGTCATCAAATGTTTTCATATTGGGTATTTACATCTCGTAAATTCATACAAAAAATTACACAATGAGTTGTGGGAAATGATCATGAATTTGAGCCTCTTGCTCCCATGTTCTATCTTGAATATTATCATTCTTCCACAAGACATGAAAAAATGGAATCACTCACCCCCAAAGGATCATCTCCTGTCGATCCTATCTATCTACCATGTACTCAACAAAGGTACCTTTATCCACAATGTCCAGCTCACCCTGATTGATAACATGTGTTGGGTTATGCACATACTTCCTCAGTTGTGACATGTGGAAATTTCGTATACCTATTCTAATTGTGTAGGTAAATAAATTTTATACACCGCATCTCCAACTTTATGCTTTATCTTGTAATGTCCAATGAATCTCAAAGATATAATTCTTCCTCAAAAAAAATTGGTAATCTACATCCTATTAAAACACTTATAAACACATGATCTCCCTCATAGTACTCCAATGGACACCATCATCTATCCAAAAAATACTAATAACGGCTCTATGCTGTTTTCATCTTCTTCTATATGATATTAACTTTCTTGGTAGTTTAATTCACTAACTCTGGGACAATATTTCCTGACTCTCCTCAAACATTCCAGTAATGTGTTGACCTATAAGGTCACCCATACAAATCCTTTAATGGTTTTATAATTATTGATAAATGGTAACTATTATTGTATGAAAACTCCACTATTGTTAGGTGATCCTCCCAACTACGTACAAGGTGCCACACACAAGATCTCTACATGGCCTCTAGAACCTGAATGGTCCACTTAGTCTATACAACAGTATGGTGGTGAAATAAGGTGGTAAAGTGTAACTAAGTCCCAAATCACTCCTAAAATCCCTACCATAGATGATATGTGAAGCAGGTATAATTGTCAAAAATGATCATCATGGGAAATCCAGGGAGTGGTGCGATCTCTTGTACGTTGAGGTGTCCCAAGATATCGACTTAATTATTCCAACAGATTGATAATAATTGAGATGAAATTATGAGTTTTTCTATAATCACATAGATGGAATCATTTCCCCTTAAAATAAATTGTATTCCAATCATGATCTCTATATATATACCATCCCACTTCCCCTCCAGCACCTCGAGGGGTTGGGCTAATCCAACTAGAACTCAGTGCTCAACATTAAATTACAGAAAAGTAAGGCATAAATGTACAACCACTACAACACCATTCTCCATCCATGGATTCCAAAATAAATGTTATATGTCTCAGTACTAATTTTACACACCTACATGTTCCGCCAAACGTTATGATTTAATATCTCTTTGAAAAACCTCTCCCAATGTCACTTGTACCATCATGCATCCAATAAAAGTGATTACATTCTCCCCACCATCATAAAATCTCTTAGGTTAATATCTATAAGATATCGAGATATGTAGGGTATCAATTTTAGTTTCCATCATCCATTCCTCCCTGACTCGCTGGAATATAAGATGGGTGAAATCCATAGACTAGTGATATGATTATCAATCTTCGTTCACAGAGGATAACTATAACGAAACCAACTACTCTGAAATATTGTTCAAGATCTGTAAACAATATATCTTAATAAGAGAATCAACTACCTTATTTACCTTTAAAGAATTATAAAAAATCTCATAATCATAATACAATAGGAACTATATTCATCGACTCAACATCATGTTATGGTCCATATAAGATAATATATATTTGAGACTATTATTATCAAAATAAACGATAGACTGATCTCTCATCAGGTTGTGTCACCGCATATTGTTTTTGGATACTAGTTCTACTAACATAACATCAAGGGTCATGTAGTTCTGCGCATGTGGTCTCAACAAACATGAACCCAGCGAAATTACTACCAACTACTTCATTAGAAAACAACCATTAACAAATTCATGATGTATCATAGAACTATATGTAATAGAAACCCCAAATGTCAATCTCAATATGGGAGCGCATGTCAATTTCTACCTCAACTACTGAAATACATATCGGCACTTCTCTATTAACACGAATGTATTTTCCTTTCAGATCAAATCTATTAGGGGTACTCATTTCTGGATAAATCATTTATGAATATCATGTATTATCATACTAGCATAAGAAGCTCCAAACCTTTGTCGTACTCTTGGGTGGATCCCATGGTTACACTACCTCAAGCAAGTCTAGGTCCCTTACCACTTCATCTACAAAGACAATGTCTCCTAGAATTTCAACCTTCGGAATCCATAATTGGCTCTTCGAGAGCTTCATGTAATGATAGTTCTCTTGAAGTACATGTATAACCACCCTCAAGAGTTTCATGTGGTTATTTTCACATTCCATGTACGCAAGGATATCATCGATGATGACTACCATGAACTAGTATAAGAAATGCTGGAAGATCTAGTTCATGAGCCTAACAAACACTACTGTGGTGTTCATCGAGAAAAATGGATTCAATAATAAAAAGATGTGATTATTTCAACATATTTATTTTGTCTTCAATATATTATCATCTCACACTCACAACTAGGGATAGCCGGACCACAGGTAAAACTTTCAGAACCATCATTCCCCACCCAAAAGATCAAATAATTCATTGACATTATGTAAGGGATACATGTTTTTCACTGTCACTATGTTCATGGACTAGTATTCCACACATAACCTCAACATAATTTTCACCTTCATGGTGAAAAAACCGATGGCTTCCTAGGGTGAAATACTTTTTAAAATAAATCTATTCATCAATAAATCCTCTAACTACACCATGAGTTAATGAATCTCTATAGGATATATTCGATATGTTGGTGCAGTTATCAGTGTCACCCTAGAGTGTAGGTGAATTATTAATTATAAGTCTTTGTTGGGAGGAAAACCTGAAACATCCTTAGGGAATATTTCCTCACACTCTACCAACACTATAGAAAATTGGGAACTCAAAAAATCTACTACACTAAGGTTCATGCTAGCCCACCAAGTTGTAATTGTATACACATTATTTTCCATGAGTCCATCATGTGATTCATTGGATTCATTTTCCCACCAAAGAAGAAAATAGTTTATTTATTGAAGACACACAATATAATTCTCCTGAAAAGAAAATTTTGGCACGAACTATGGATAAAAATTCCATACCATATATGATTTCATAAGGCCTCGTCACTGCTACTTAGAAATACCAAATGAAACTCTCACCTCCATGATTTAGGTCACACTTTTAGAAATGTTTGATATTGTTGAGTCACCTCTTGAATGATTATTAAAGCATAAGGGTTAAGCCATGGGCTCAACCAAAATATCTATGTCTTCAAAAAAATATGTAGGAAGAAGGGACTCACTAGAAAATGCACCTATCAATATTGAAACTAAGGTATAATATGAAAACATAGTACCTCGAATCATTCCTAGAGCCTCTAGGTTGTAGGATTAGACCACCTGGTACTCTCCCAACCTATTTACTCCCGCTCCATGATCCTATTTTGGACCAGATGGGGGTGGGAGTGTTGACATGTGATAGTGTCTACCACCTCATGATGCTCTCAAAAACACTTATCCACATATTCCACCTTGCAAAATTTCCGGCTTTGGTAATTTTCTCTACCTCGAAATCCAATCCACAATTTCTCTGTTAGCCATATGGTGGGTCGGAGTATTTGGGGATATATGTCCCTTAACATCACCTGAGTAAAATCACCTCTCTTTGGGATGATTGGACCTACCCTATGAGACCTAAACAACATAAATTCTATCATGGTACCTCTTCATGATGTTTCTTTCATCTCCAGGTACATGGGACTGACATCGTCTCCCTACATCCATGGCCTCTGCTCCTTCATTCCAACTACCAAAAACTTCTTATTATAGCTTCTAAAACCTCTAATCTCCCAACCATAAAAGCTATCTCATGCTCCATGTATATATAAGAATGAATAGAGGAATAAAAATGGTTCAGATTTCTACATTCATTCATTGATCAAAGGATCAAGCCCTGAACAAATGATCACATACCATATCAGTCATGTACATAAAGTGGTTCATAATAATATATGAATTCTCAGTTACTGTCATGATTCCATTCAAGAGCCGAAGAAGTTTCTAGATATGTACAGCCCTCATAGCATCTTGAGTGAAATCCTATCTGAAGATACACTTAAACTCTAACCATTTTATAGTTTCCTCATTGTAATATAGGGGTACTATATCCTACCACCTTCCCAAAGAGCCATGGTGAAGGATTTACTCTAGGACCACAAACTAATCTACTAGTGTCCAGGGAAGATGGATAACATGGGTAATAACCTCAATCCAGTACCCACCTACATGTGGGTCATGGTCACATCCAATCCTGATGGGTCTCTCTCACTGAAACACTTGAAATGCACTCAGTATGTACAACTCATCCACTGGTACTGTGGGTAACATCACCTTCTCAAAAAGGTGGTGGTATCTCTAGTGCACCACCTAGAGGGAGAACCTCTGGAACTGGTCCGTATATCGATGTATCATCATTTTGGGGATCATCATCATGATCCTAAAACTGAATCCAATATAGAATACCTCACATGAACATTCTGATATAAAGTAATATGTACCACAATCAATGAGTATATCCAGAGAGTTGACTAAATATGGACATGGAAACCATTACCCATTCTTATATGATCCATATATAATTGTTTTCCTTGCAACCATTTCATCATGTATCATGTCAAAAAGAAGGTGATCCAAATCCTAGTGTATGGATATACTAGCTGTTACACCGACACTAGAGTCCCTTGCCAGAATTCCAACATCAAAACACATAACATTGTTTCCCAAAACTAATCTCACAAACTTTGGTCCAATGGTATAACTGACCCCTTTGATACAAATTCTTCAAAACACTTCATAAGGTGGCCTAAGACACAACTCCCCAAACCTGTCTCCAATAGGGCTAGGGTTGGAGACTAGCACCGAGTAATCATATCACTAAAATGGTAGACATTATAATGAGAACAAGTACGCATGTACACATCTCTAAGCCAATAAAATGATGAAATGTAAAAAAAATAACAACCATGAATGTATACATCCAAACCCCATGACTAGAGTCTGACAGGATATAGAGGAATTTATATAGGGCCAACTACCAACCCAACAGAAAGAGTAAAAAACAAGTCCAACCTGGAAGTATAGATAGGGATTACTGTTAGAATACATTAGGAACACACCTTAGTACATACGGTCTTACTATAGATCATCTTGTCTTGGTCCATCAATGAATCTATCAAAAGTTCAATCATATGTACAATACATGACATGTGCGGGAAAAGCCTGTACAACAGTGAGTACAATAACACCCAGTAGGACCCCATCAAACCACAAAGCATACAATAAAGAATACTAGTCAACTATACCATGGTATATTTCTACAATACATATAAAAATGTTATTCAGATATACTAATAAACAATGAACAATAAAAAGGTAAGTCATAACTATAATGAAAACCTATTATTCTATCTCAAATGTTCCACATAGCACTTGTTTGGGAGACCATTGTCCGAAGTCTGATAACATCGATGAAGTTTCTCCTATGTGTAAAAGCTCATCAGGTATTTCTTTTAGTAGTAAGTGTTGTAATTCCAAATAGACACAATACGTATATGAGGATCAATGAAAAGGCCATGGGGTCTTACAAATACTCAACATGGAGTAACCCACAATGTTGATAATCACCACCCGTGTAGTGTTGGTCACAATGATAATGAGAACTCCATCTAGGGTATGAAGATTAATAGAGGATATCACTTTGGGCCTCACGAAGGGATTATAATAACTATATCTATGAATTTATTCCAAATGGAAGGAATTCCATATATTATGAAGAGATTTGATACAAATTCTCCTTAAATGGATATGGGGAATGAAAACTAATGAAACTTACCTTAGATGTAGAGGAAATGCACTCCACGACAACTTTTTATGAGTACATGGTGTGTTTTAAGGGTATAAAATGTGTCCAACTGACCCTATTTTATGCTCGTGTAATTGGACCATATCCCATCTCCACGTAGAAGTACATGGAATTTCGTCTTCCTATGTAATCTACCTGTGTACCAGTACACAGATATGCCCTTGTAGACTAGGCCAGGACATGTCTGTGAGGGTGTACATGGTGTGCTCATTCCTTTTTACTCTAGAACATGTATGTGTACCTTCGAGGGTAAAAAATAAGCCACCGAGGGAGGAAACATTCCATGTGATAGGGTCATACACTGTGTGGTCCAAATATTTATCCTAAAACCCTAGTTGCCCCTATGAGGGGCCCATATACTATCTAATCATAGATTACATGATGTGTTGTTTGAATTTTTATAGAAATGATTGATTTTCCTTCCTCATGAACATGTACTACTGTCACCTTTGATTTCAGCATCAATCTATCTAGAAATAAAGTATCTAACTTATTTGAGCTTCTCTATTTTTGATCAATGGAATCCAGCCTTTGAATCCTTTTAGTAAATGGATTTATTTCATCCCATGGCTGATGGCACTTATTTCTTTCATCATGGGTTTACAATGTGGGATAATCGACTTACTACTACCACCGTCTCTCCTATGGTATGTTTTGAGCTCGGATATATGATTTTGAAATATTCTTACAAGAATATGGTGCACAACGGTTGAATTTTTTAGGTGAACATGAACTGCGGTTCAATGAAAAACACATGTGAAGAATGAAGAAAAAGAGGAGAAAAGTGTAAGATCAATCATGAGAAATGGACCATGTTCAATGTTCATGTTTAACTTGATTCATTATCCATTATAATGACGAATTAATAGATACTAATTTAAACACAATGAAATGTATCCCAATAAAATCACAAAAATACATCCCATCCTATGGACTACCAATCCTGGGATCAATATTTTGGTTTATTGATTTTTTTTCATAATATACATTTAGAATGGGGAAGGAAACCAAATAAAACAATATCCTACCATTATATGGATCAATCTCTAATGATGAATAGAGATGTTCTATGACATTTTCAAGACCCTTTGAATTTGTCTCACAACAGTCGTTGATCTCTGATCTAGTCTTAATCTGCCAATGGAATCTCATTCGTTAGATCTCAAATAGTCCTCCAGACTTCTTGGTTTTAAAACCTAAACCTAGTTATTCCCATTAACTTTTATATGATTAATAGGTTAGGAAATTTTGTCAGAAAAATAAAATAATATATTTTAATTAGTTATTTTATTCATTTTACTCTCACAATAAATTTCCAACCAATGATCCACGTTGACAAAGGTTATGTTGCGGATATGGTATAACTCATTTTATGAACATAATTTTTCCCTCTTATTTATTATATAGGCCTATGTTTTAATGTTATTTTACATTTTTAGAAAAAATATTTGTGTATGCTATTTAATATATATAATACATTTTAATCATTTATTTTTAGCCCAAAAGGTCTGAGAATCACACGTCATCCAAGTGTCTAGTCTCAAAAATAATCTATAAAATATCCAAAATTAATACATTGAAAATCTATGTCATTACAATATTAAACCAGAAATATTTGAATTTTAACCATAGGAGATGGTTAGAGTTGATTGTTGATTATGAATTATCCATACATTACGACCCTAGGAAAGAGAACAAGGAATATTATTCTTGGAGTTTAATGGATATTTATTGCTTATATATGATAAGTATAAAAGTGGATAAAAAAATTTAAAATTTAAAAAGGATAGACATTAATGTTTTTATGTAAGGGAAGAAATATAATCTTTCTATAATGATAGTTTAACTATCAATCCATGTGGTTATTAAATATGTGAAGAATAAGTATTTAAAGCTACAAAAAATGTTAGAAATATTCATGATTTAAACTTTGATTGTGAATGAATGATAATATTCAAGAATATAGTATGAGTGCCTATTATACCAAAATTGAATGAGTGGATAGATAAATTCCATAGATCATCATCCTATATTAATCCTAGATTTTTTAATATTTATAGAGAGCTTAAGGAAAATTTATAATGGGAGACCAAAATCTATGGATAAGTGATAGATTTATAAGTGTTTGTGATAACCATTACCCATACCAATCTGGAGATGGGAAATTTTCATCATAGATTTCATCATAGGAAACCAAATTAAGTATAATGGAAATAATTATATTTCAGTTATAAAAAATTTCCTTTTTAAGTCAACACATTTATTTTCTATAAGATAATATTTCACTCTTGATCATATTTCCAAAATATATATTAATTCCATATGGTGGATGTGGTTAATGGTAATGGCTATTATGAAATGAAGATGAGGCTTTTGGTTTGTGGTTTGTTTTGGTTTGAGTTCATGGTGTTCGAATGTGGTAAGTTTTGAATTCATGATTGGTTTATCACTTTTCCATAAAATTAGTTGTTGGTTTCTCATATTTTCCTCAAAAGTGTTTGGAAAAAAAATTAATTTTCTGTCAGAATATATATTAATAAAGTTGTATGATCAAATTGAGTACTAAATTCTGTAGGTTTTGATCGAGATCTATAGTTAAACTATTTGTTGTTTGTTATTATATAGTAATTACTTGATATGAAGTTGTTAATCAGTATGAAATATCCTACATATATAGATGCCCAGTCTAAGATAACCACTCAATACTTGGAGGACATGTATAGATCATTTTATCCATATTTATAATTTTTGTATGTACAATACCATCTTCTAATCAAATTTTCATATAAAAATTGAATCCACTCAAGAATTTAGAAAGATATTTATGAATCCCTCTTTGGAGACTTAGACATGTTAAGATGAAGTTATACAATGAAATCTATTAGTACTTGAGAAAGATAATAAACCAGATGATATTTTTAGATACATTTATCAATAGATCATGGCATACCATATTTTTACGAAATAGTTTTATAGACAATTATTGAAGAGTTCTAGAATTCAAAATTAGTGATAATTATATCTTTGAATTAATCAATATAACAAGAAATGATAATTGTAAATAAGTTAATGTTGAACCCTAGGTATATTATCCCCTTTTATATCTTGGATTTAGTATAGAATGTAGCTTATCACTTGGTGAATCCACCAATACAATATCATGTTCAAGCTGCGTTTCTTTTATTGCTTTTGAGTAAATATTTACCTAATCCATTACATGTACTGAACTCATAGGTTGTATCTCTAGATCCTAATAATAGTTATGATCAATAACCAATAGAAATTTCTGATCATAGAGAAAAAAACTACAATAGAATATGAATTTAATATTTATTAATGATCATTATAGAAATCAAAAATTCGAGGAAGCGACTTGGGAACCCGAGGAGGTGATAAAGCAAATATATCCCTCATTTGATTTTATTAAAGTAATGTTACTCAAATTTTTAAATTAATTTTATGTGGGGGGGGGGGTATGATGTAATTCAAAATTATTTTTATTTATTCCTATGAAATAAAATTTTAATAATTCGATAGACTGATTTACATGAAACCCAAATTCTAAAATATCCATGATATGCTATAGCATTGATAACCAAAATTTTGGATTTGAGGTTATGAATATGACTATCCAAATTATGAAACACACACACACACACATATATATATATATATTCATCTCATAACTCATATTTATTGATTATTTGATAAGAAGTAATCGTTAAATTTTCTTCAAATCAGTTCATTATTAACAATACTATTTTTTCTGAAATCAAATTTTATTGGTATTATGGATTTTTTATAAAATAAAACTATTGATCAATATTAAAAATTAGTTTTATTAAATTTTATTATAAATTAATGAATAATATTTCATAATATAGTCATCTAATCATTAGGAATTAAGATTAAATAATTTAAATCTATCATGATTTATTTCTTATAAATCTATTTTTATTTGTGCAAGGTACATTTATCAAAATAAATTAAAATATTAACTATTAATTAATGATATTAATGAAAATTAAATGATAGATATTCAATAAATTATTTTAACATTCATCAAATAGTTTTTACAAGGAAATGAAGGAAATTAAACTCACTTTTATGCTAAAAATGGTTTTTTATAAAAACTGTTATTATTATGTTTTGTGAATATATTTTATAATTAATTTCTAAAACATCTGTAAAGTTTATTTGATAAAATATATTACACATATTTAATCAGAATTTTCAAATTTAGTAATGAGCCCATTTTTATTTTTTCATAATGAATAGTAATGGTTGAAAAAATTGTAACTACAGGTCAGGTAAAATGGGATTACTATTGGGATAAACTATCATATAAGGGTAAAAATGCCATTTAATCATGTATAAATATTATTGGTTGAATATTTTTTAATTTATATTATCTTTCCTTCTATTAATTTTCCATTTTAATTCAGATTAATGTGATAAAAAGTATATATAATTTATATATTTAAATTAATTCCATTATTATCCCTCCCCACATATATATATGGGAACCTATTCACATTCTTTATTCACAATCTTTCGTCCATCTAGATAAAAAAAACCCTACCCAAAAAATTACTAGTTTTCTTCCCTTAATTATTTTTCATCTATTAATCTCATTTGACCATCCAAATAATTATACTGGTGTAAGACAAATGGGGACTGTAATGCCCCGAATCTAGTTACCTAGATTAGGTGCCTTCTTATATAAGATTGGCATGATCCCAAGGAAATCATGTCTCGAAATACCGACCAGTTTATTATTATTGGAAACAAGATTCATACATAAGTTCAACTTTACAGGTTGAAGAGAAATACAACTTGAATATATTTCGTTAAAAACATCCAAGCCTCCGAGATTATTCCTGGAATTAACTCATAACAAACTTCTTCCTATCATGGTAAAATGAAACATAAGAAAGGGGTGACCTCAAATTCTCAATAAGGGTACGCAATATAGCGGAAGGTAACATAAATATTAAGCATTGTGAAAAATTAAAACCACATGCCTTTACCAATAATACACATGAATAATTTTATGGAAGGAATATGAGATGAGTATATAAAGCCATAATAAAACATAATCATGGGTATTCTACTAGATGAATGACCAAATGAATAATCAATATTATTTTCATAATGAGGGAATGTATAATGCCAGACATTCTGAAACATTTTGTCAAGGACTCAGCCAAGACGTCTAAAAATGATTAAGGACTCATCCAAAACCATATATCAAAATTGGGCAAGGGCCTCAGCCAATTCCACGTCTAGATGTCTCATGAGACCTACCGATGCATCGATGATCTATAGAGGGCTCCACCAATCACTTACTAAGTCCAACACATTCCTCATATGAAAATGTTTAAACATATCATAAACATTCGTATTAAAACTTGCATACAAAATGTCAATAATTTAACCATAAACCATGAATGGTATAAAAATTGCACATCCACGGTCAAACACATCACAAAAACATGAATAAAATATGGTATTTTTGTATCATAATAAATCAACTTCAAATAAACGTAAAATCCATCGAAGGATGTTGACATAGATAAAATAAAATCTGTTTTTAGAGAAATATCTCTTTCTATTTTGAATCATTTAAGATTCACATAATTATAACAAAAAAATTTATTTTGAAAATATTCTTATAAGCTTGTAAGTGAATCTTTTATGATGTTATAATGGCATAAGATAGCCGCACCTGCCGTATATGTTAAAAAAACACTCTTATATTAAATTTGTCGAAAAGGTCAAAAAGTACCTTGTTTGGAAAATGATGGAAATATTCCTTTCAAAACACATAAGGGTATAAATTAATTTAACCCATTTTCTATTAAATTGTAAAAATGTTATGAAATACATTTTTAAGAAACATGGATCTGGATGATAAAGAGGTCTCGATAGATAATTACATATAAACAACATCGGATAATGAAGAGATTGTAGAATTAACCCTTACCTTGTACTTTTCCATGGTTGAGGGTAGGTTAACCTCCAATATAATGGTTAAATAAGTTTTATTAAATTATAGAAGAATAATATACATTAATATGATATCATGTATGAACTTTTAACATTTCTTTGTTAATAATATCTTAGTATTATTGTTGTTTCGGGTGTTAACAGATTAGTTTTCTTTTATATTCATTGTTAGGCGAGTCTTACTTGTTATGAATGGGATGTATTTACTCATATCCAGAATGATATAAATTATTTAAACATTATTTTTAATCATTAAATGAAAATTAGTCTTGAATGGATACAATGGGGAATGAATCTCATCGCGTTCGTGGAGACGGTAATCCGTATGTACGCAGGAGCGACAATATCATTCTTTTAATATTAAAATAATATAAAATGGGATGTTATATCATATATAAAAAATATTTATCATGTTATATTCATTATTTACATCAATTACACAACATTATTATACCCATTCAAATAATAATGTATTGAATAACAATTGTACCATGACGTGATGACGATAAGCAGTACGTACGCACGTATGGTGACTTGTCATTAAAAGGATGGATAGAATAATTAATATGGCTATAAAATATTTATAATAAAATCCCAGTATATTGAAGATACTAGATTTATTATTTTAGAATGGAAATAACAAATAAAGAAGATGTGGATGAAGAAAATCACTTGATAGAGGGTGGTGAAATTATTACCTCTTCATCGGGTTATTCCTTTGGATTTGATCAAAAAGGCTCCTTAAGTGGGATTTGTGACTAATGGAATGCCTCTATGATGAAGTGAGGTATGTTTAAAGGATACTTGGTCAGGTTTTTGTGGAACCAAATGTCTTTGAAGGTGTGAATTATAGAGAAGGTGGAGTTCCCTTTTATAAGAGGGGTGAGGGGCACCTTAGGAGAAGCTAGAAATATTATTTTATAATAAACTAATTTTCGGTTTCTAATGGCTCAAAAATGGATTATTTAAAGTCTAAAATGGGAATGGGTCGAAAAACACTCAAACAGTAGGTTTTAGACAGGTTTCAGTCACTATATTAACTTTATCGTTTACATTTAACTCTTAGTTTAATAGTTTTTCTTTTACCATGTCTCTTTGTATTTTTATATTATATGGTAATAAACATAATACGTACATCCAAAAGAACCCCAAGTTGTTAATTAATGATACACATATAATTATTTTAGTCTTTTGGATGAACTTTAGATTTTTAAGAATAGAATATCAATTAATAATATAATATTGCTTTTAAAAATGTTTTTATGTTAATTTTGACACTATTTGTTATTTTGTTTTTGCTAAATTTATAACAGTATTATTACTTCAAATAAAATTTATCTATCCAACCATATTATGTCATATTAACCTATACAATCTGTGTAAATCATAAAAAGTATCAAATTTTATTTATTTTGATATTTATAAATAATTATTTTCATATTTCATAAATTAGGTAATTACTGCATCACCATTGTGTCATAAAAAATTAAATTATTTAATGTCTAAAAATTATAAATGAAATACAATTATGTAGGAAATCATTTTATATTTCTAATTAATATTTATAATATAATTTATCTTATGTATATCCCTATATTAAAAATGATTTAGTTAATAAACTTTTATTTTTACTCTTTTAACGTTTCTTTGAATTAAATAATAATAAATGTCCTAATCTAATCCAAGTGGACCAATGTGGGGGGGGGGGGGATTGGTGATGATAGAGAAACCCTGTCGATTCTAGGCGAGCGGTGACAATGTTGACGGTGCCAGCCTTCACCCCGTTGGGGGGGGGGGAAGGGAGATTCGTCGATCGATGCAAGACCAGGCGTTTTTCGACCATTTTCGAATCCAGACATTCTTCCTCCTTTCCCGAAAATCACTTTGAGCCCTAAGGCATATGATCTGTTCGATGGGCAACCTAATATTCATCTCTCAACTTCAGAGTTTTCAGAATCTTATGTGCTTCTGAATCTTACCATGATTGTGCACTTTAGAAATGGTTGACCTTATGTTGAGGGCCTCTACATATTTATCTTCGGTTCGTGGGAGCTACAGAAAAATGCAATTGTCGGTCTTCTTGACAGGAACCACATGATGATTCGGTTCGAAACAGAGGAAGACTTCAATACTTCTTGGTCTATTTCTCCTCGTAGTTTAAATGGGTACAACTTCCTTCTATTACGGTGGTCTTTTGACTTTCACATGAAGTGTGATTCACCATCGACAGTGGTTTGGGTAAGATTCCCTAATTTGCCGCTTCCCTTCTAGAACCCTGCTATTATTTGAATTCTTGTCATCCTCGTAGGAAGGTTTTTGTGTTCTGATAGTTGTATTAAAGCTGTGTTCCATCTGTTTAATCCCTGGGTTTGTGTGGAGATGGACGCCTCTTGATGGTCGTTTGATTATGTGTGGATTACCATAGGGGAAGAGTACAGGTGTAGACAACATGTGATTTACAAGAACTTGACGGGTTTCTGTTCTTCTTGTCACCGCCTGGGACATGAAGTGGTGTTTTTCCATCGGAATGGAGCGTTGAAGGACTGACTAAATGTTCCCAGTAGAAGGGATGGAGAGGCTAGGATAAGACCAGCGGATTTGGCTCTGAGGGCGAGATGTGAGCAGAAGGAGCCTGGTCCTGTTGGCGAAGAGGAGGGTTCCCAATCTGCAGGAGTGGACAATCTGTTAGGTGAGGCCACCAAGGCGGCTTTTGAGGAGATTCTTGCCCTGTTGTTGAGGATATGGATATAGAAGGGGTAGAGTTGGTTACCCAGGCACCGGCGGTGGATGGGCCGGTGGTTGAGGTCAGTACGGTGCTGGAGGAGGATGACCATGGTGCTAAGGATTCGGTGGATTGGATGCTGGCTAGAGGGGGATCTGATTTGGTTCAGGCTGTGGGGGATGTGAGTACCAGTCCTGTCTTGTAGGTTCCCTGTACAGAAGGGGCTAGAGGTTTGGATCCAATGACCAAGCCTTTTGTTTCTTTATCTAACAGGTTTTAATGCCTTGGTAATGGTGATGTTGAATCGGTTTTGAATAGTGTTTCCAGAGGTGGGGAGGAGGGTATGGAACCAACAAGAAAAGAGACTTCTATCGGGAATCAGGGTCAAGAGGAGGCTGACAAAGAGTTATGCATGGATGGAATTAATACTTTGCCCAAGATAAGGAGGGGCAAGAGCATGAGAAATGATAATAAAGGGAATGTGGCCTTGTCCAGTGCTCTGGAAAAGGCTCCGAATGAAGATGGACGTCTTTCTTTAGTGGAAATCAGCAATACAGATCAGAGGATGGATAATTTTGAATGCCCGATTTCTGTTTCGAGGGAGCAACATAGTAGAGGAGAGGAGAACTCTAGGGGAGGAATAGGAACTGTGAGTGATCTGGCTGGGATTTCATTCAGTGATATTGTCAAGAGAGGAACTCAGATGATGGATACATGTGGTGGGCCAATGTCTACTCAAACAAGAAGAAGGGTGCGGAAGGATTACTCTCACCTTCCTCCACCGTTGTGGACTAGATCATCTTCTAAGAGGAGTGGGGAGGTGGTGATTACATTGAAAAAGGGAAGGGTGGCCTTCGATTCCTCACCTGAACGGCTTGTTATGGAGCATCTTAGAAGTATGGTTCAAAGTGCACACTATTAGAGGAACCCAGAGTGGGAGTCAGCTACAGGTGAGGAAGAATCCTGCATGGGTTTTGGAGATGATTATGGATATTATGATGTATAATGTTGTGATGTTCTGGTTAGTTTAAGTTTCGTCTTTGTATGCAGGTTGTACGTTGGGGTACCGGTCCCCTTTAACCCAGCTTTAGAAAATAAAAAAAATGAATTGCAGCTAATCCAAGTGCACCAAAGACGTTCATATTTTATTCATAAAGTTGTTTTTGGTCGAATTATACTTATCTAATAGAATTTGGACATTCTTAGGGTAAATAAAATATCATTTTTACCCTCAATTACCAAATTTACTTTTAACCATGGTAAATAAAAGTAAGAAGTTACTATTCACCCAAAAAATATTTATGTTCTTGAACCACATTATACCTCTTGATATTAACCTTGTCCATTGGATTTTTGAAACTCCACCCATAGAAGTGGTAAAATTATGTTTTATGTGAATTTGCAAATTCTATTAGGAGGTAGGTAAAAGACGGTGAAAAGTTCAATAAATTTTTTATATATATAAAATTATTGTAAACTGACTCCAATGAATTACATTGAACGTATATAGGTATTATGTATCTAATTTGACCAAAAATAAATTTAAATAAAATAAATAATTATTTAAATAAAAATTTGGTTTTAAACTATAACTCAGTGTTTTTCACTATTCATCAAAAATTGAAAGTTTTCAGAAAAATACCAAAAATTCATCCTAAGATAGTTTCGATATTCTGAATCCAAAAATGAAGTCAATTTTGAAAGATAAAATTTATTAAATATCAGAAATTGGGTATTACTATTCATAACAGCTAGTTTGATTGGTTGTGGTGTGTGTTAGAACTCGAAGTTGCATACAATACACGCTACTGTATTATTCAAAGAGAAGTGTACCGTGAAAGATTGGGGTGTTACATGGACTCTCAATGATGAGGAAATCTTCTTACTCATCCCATTAAATGTTTTTGACTTATTATACTTCCTAAACATCTATTGAATCCATACTAACATAGTGAAACTAGCACAATAAATATAATAAGTTGTTATTTTTATTCTGGGGATACCATTTCCCAACTCTTTTCTATCAAATGGAATATAAAATTATCACTCATGTGTACCTGTGGACTTGCACATCCATGTAGTGATATGATTCATTTTCCTTCACAAACACACATTAATGGTAATAATTATGGAATTAATAAATATATATGATATTTCTGATAAAATTATGTCACTATAATGAAAATATATAATTTATATTTACTATATTATTTTTATTAGAAAATGAAAATAGCATTCATGCCTACATACGGATGGTCATCTATACTAACAATTTAATTCATTTTTCTATCTATAAATTTTATGGACAATTTAAAAATATGTATATAATGATTATATATATTTATTTAGTTAAGAAATTTATATAATTATTAACATTTTTGAGAAAATACAACCATGATCAACATTTCAAGACCATAAAAGTGTAATCTAAAGAAACATGAAATATTGACCAGTTAACTCCCAAAATGATGATCATAATGAGATATTATTAATGAACAGCTGATACGATGTTATAAGTAAATAATATTTGATATGATTATTATTAATATGAAAATATTATAAATATAATATATATATACCTTATTATATATATGGTTAAAATCACTTACAAAAATGGAGGCCTGGAGGTAAGGTTTTCTCGCCTCACTTCTTTTTGGGACATTGGCAATATTCACCACTTGTTTCTTTCATGTGGTGTATAAACAAATAGTTTGACATTTTTTTATGGAGAATATGTTTATATTACTCATATTTAATTAATCATTTTACACTATTTCATTTATAGGGGTTATGATTGAAAATTTACCAAATGGATAAGGTTTTTCTGTTATAATCTCAATTTCCACTTGAATCATTTAGTTGTGAATTTATGATGATGAAGTTATAGGATACATCTATCCAAAATCATATTTATTTTATTCCTGTATAATTTCTTATTTTTTGTACATTTCTTCATTTCATTTAATTCTCTTTACGTACACAAAATACTGAAAGAATGTTTTTACGGAAAGCTGACATTATTTCCATCTTCATTCATGAATCATTTATCCTCCATTTACATATATTATATTAAATATTTAACGGATGTTTTTCAACTATATAATGATTTATTAATTTAATTTTTACCCATATTATAATTACAATAATAATGTTTTAATGGTGTGTTATTATAATTTTGGAAATGAGGTGATTGTTTCCATAGCTATAAACAGAATCTTCACTAATATGTATATTACATGAACATCATTTCCCATAATCAAGAATAATATTTTCATTGAATATTAATTTAAAAATTTCCTTGATTATTGGAAAAATTATATTCTTATAATATTTAAAAAAATAAAATTTGAGATAACTAATTTAATAATTAAAATGAAATTTTATTCATGAACTCTTTTTGCGATCTTTTAGAGGAATTGTATTCAATGACAACATCCATTTATGTTTATTAAAATTGACAAGGTAAATGATCCACTAATAACATTTTATTCATTCTCAGGGTCTTTTATGATTATCTTGATGAAATATTGGTGAGAAATTTCTTTTTCAATGGGATAATTTGTGATCTAATTGTAAAAAATATAATGATATTGAGATATATATATGAATGGATTATGATTATGTGACATGTGGGTCTGTTATATCCCTCAGAATAATTGAAAAATGATTAATGTTTTATGAGATCAAACGGTAAATTATTCATCATCCCAATTCCAAAAGAGTGTACAGTATTGGTTAGCCCATGCTTGAAGAAGGTACATAGGTGGTTAGAAAAAACATAACATGTGATGAAGGTATTTTTATGTATCATTGATATAATATTTAATTTTATTATGAAAATTCCAAAAAATTTATACTATATGATATGAAATGTTCTTGGTCTTATGATATGATTTTATGGCTCAAGATCTTATATTATTCAATGATTCATGCCCTCTTATTTTAAAACACCTTATTCTATGACTATCATAGATGAACTGATGGGTGTTATTTTATAATTTTAATATCCTATTCTCATACCCTTATTGTCATGTCATTCTCACATATGATAATTGAATGATGTCTCAAAATTATACTCTTTTTAAGAATCCGATCTGATCTTTTCTTATGCTTCCATTACCCAGGTTATGGATAATGGTTTTTATTTTTGATTGAATAAGAAATTTTCAATGTGATTAGAACATTATGGTAGATATTGATGATCATTAATAAAATAAGATGATTACATACATTTTCCTCAAAGACGCTAAAAAATTATACTACTTGGTAATGTATAATTTTGAATTGTATTTTATATTTTACTAAAATGAAGTAATATTTATTTATGAAATGATTGGGTCACCTTGCAGATTATTTAAATTTTTCACATAGTTATCACTAGCAAGACCCCCAGATATAATCACCCCATAATTACATGACTTATAAAACATATTTCATACATACATTCAAAAGATAATATACGTTTAGTTATTTAGAGTATTAGGAAAAATTATAAATTATAAATATCATTTATTTCACATATAATGGACATTGTTTCACTGTATTAAGAACTAATTTATTCATATAATTCTTCAATATACCCTATAATCCCCACATATTATATTTTCTTCTAGAAATATCATCGATAATTTAATAACATGGGAACAAATAACATAATAACAGTGAGTTAAAACAATCCTTAATGGAATGTATATTCATTAATCTATATTAGTATAAATTTTGAATGAAAAATATGCCATGAAATAATTGATATTCAAAGAATCATATATAACATATCGAAATATTATATAAAAAAGTGGTTAACAGCATAAACAATTACTTCGAAAACACTAACTATTTTTCTGGTGGTGGATTGAATATTATGGTACTTTTCACATACCTGCTTCAGGATGTTATATAATTTAATGTACTTATAAAAATACATTTATTTACTTTAAACAATGAATAAAATACATATAAATAAACTAGAAGACAAACATGACATACCGAGGATACTTCTTATCATGATATCTATTAATGCATCAAGGATATATTATGAGGCCCTAACAAAACTAATTGTGTATAACTAATTTAAAATATTATATAAATATTTTAAAAATTAATTCTTAATTGACATATCTTTTTGATAAATACATTTCCATAGTTAAATGTATAGAATATGGATTGTCAATATTTTCACATTTATTAAATTCAATTATCTTCTACGTAAGATTCCATCAAATTAACACCATATAAGTTTATTGTATATTGATAAGTTAATAATTTCACAAAAATTGATCAATGTATCTGTATCTACGTGGATTATAC
This sequence comes from Viscum album, assembly GCA_963277665.1. Taxonomy (NCBI): domain Eukaryota; kingdom Viridiplantae; phylum Streptophyta; class Magnoliopsida; order Santalales; family Viscaceae; genus Viscum; species Viscum album. The sequence goes on from OY728145.1 coordinate 400,004,095, forward strand.
TATATTAAGGAATTGAAAAATAAATTATTCACAAACCAAAGTCATTAGAAGAAAAATAATTCCTATACAGAATAGAAGATTAGGCCAACAAAAACCAATAATAGATCTCTATAATCATAATCCCAAAAGTGTATATAGGTTTGGTGTACTTATTATATAATCTATGAAATAAATCCTAGGATATATGATAAAATTATAAGAAAAAATGATGTCGAATAAGAAGTATTATAACTCAACAAAAGCGTATTGAGTAAAAAACACCCTTGCAACAATAGTAAATTTTGAGTAAAAATAATATAAATGGTGGATAATGAAATAGACATGTAAATCACATTAATTAATCTTGAATTATGATAACATTTTTAAACCATGTTTTATTTACACCATAAAAGAAAATTTGATTCATAATAATAAATATGTCTTAATGAGCGAACGTTGACAAAAAGAACAATTAAATTTATTCCTACATTGTTTAAAATTCCACAAAATCTAGTATAATAGAAAAAAACATCATAGTCACAAAATAATAACATTATTCATATATATAAAATTATATGAACTATATTTATAATAATCTATTTCAAATATATAAGTCATTTTTTTCTTTACATAATAAAATATTATTAGTTTTGATTTCTTTTTTACTAATATTTTATTAATTAATATGGTGATTCCGGTTTATAGATTTAAATTTCATCAATAAAAAATGATTTTAGTTAATATTAAAACATTTCTATATAAATTAAAAAATTTATAATTTTATATCATAATTTTATTAGTTGTGAATCATGATAATGAAGTCAATGAAGAGCTTGTTTGTATAATTTTACATCATAAGGGATTGTTTCTTGACAATTGGTTAGATATCACTGTCAACATTTGAGATCTGAAAAACATTCTACACTTATTATTTCCAAATATCACATATATTTATATCTCGTTATTTAAAAATCATTTATAACTACCACATTCTTCATGTATGTGGTTAAATCGACCCAAACAAAAACAAGCTACAATTTAGGGGTGAGTATGGATAAGGAAGTGATAAATTTAAAATAATTATAAAAAACCACATGGATATTATTTATATTTATATAAGTTGTTTATGTTTTTATTAGTTATTTTTATATATATGGAAATACCATATTAAAAAATGAAAATATTCCACTTTCATAAGGTGGTAATTCATGCATTGGCATGGGTGATCTATTAGTTTTCCATAGATCAATAGAAATATAGGGAATAGTTTAAAAATAAAAGTACTAATAATTTTATAAATATCATATTAAACATTTAAATTTACATTTATAAATATCCATGTTATGTGGTGATGAGAAATCATACAAGTCATTCAACAAGATGATATTCTCTATGTTCGTGTGATGACGTCCTCATTTTTAACCTATTTCTTGAGGAAGATAGAAAATTGATATTAAATTAGTATAATAAAATTTAAAAATATTATTATATTACTATGTTATAATAAATTCTTGTATATAATATGTTTTTGGGGTATAAGAAAACGAAGAGAATTAAGAGAGCACATATGAGAACATCACATCTATCATTGAATGTTTCCCTTTTGGTAACACCATAATGATCTTTTTATTGATCTTTTTGAAATATGAAGGATTCAAAGAAGTGGTGGAGAGTTAATGAGAGTATATGGTATATTTTTTCTATTTTTTTATTTATAATGGATTTATAAATGTTGTGGTAATGATCCCCATATGTAAGTGAAGGAAAATTAATTTTTACAATTAGTCATTAATTTTATGATGTTGTAATGAAACAATTAACGGGTAAATGTCTCCTAAAGTGGGAAATAAAGATTTTTGGAGTGTAATAAAAATTTTATAGCCTCTAAAATTAATTTTAATATATGTTTTAAATTTTTATCACATATTATACATTAAGATTCACTGAAATATTACCATTTTGGTTTTTAACTGGACAACTAGTGTTTACCCACTTAATTTATATTTTATAAAATTAGATTGTGAAAGATCATAGAAAATGTTCTTGTTTTAAACCAAAATATTATATCCATAAAATATATTTTAATACATCAATATAATTAAATTATTTTATAAATCAATGCAATCAATATATAGAAAATTCATTTTGTAAAAAAATCTTTTCCACTATTAAGTGTCCTTAATAATATATAAAATTAATTACAATGTAAAATAGTGGTAATATAATTTTAAATATATATCAAACTAATGTGAAATTAATTATATCAAATAGATTTATTTTATTTATTTGATAGTAAATATATCAAATTAATAAAAATTTTCTATGAAAATAACCTTGTCACCATTATCATAATAATCAAATTTTAACATAGTAATCATAATTTTATTCAAAAAAAATTAAATTTTACTTATTATATGATACTTAATATTTATCTAAAATATTATATCCATTTTATTTAATTTAATATTACAATTTATTAAAAAAATTCATATCTTTTCAATAACAATATTTAGATTAAGATATTATGTATTTTTCAAAAACATTAAAAATGGGTATTATAAATTCAAAATTAATTTATATTAATCACATTAATAATAAAATATATTTTTTAGAAATAATATTTTTCATATTTTTAGGTGAAAAATTCCTTGTGTTAAAGATATAGACATTGAATTGTTAGTAAAAAATCAATTTTTCAATTTTAAACTAAAAATAATTTATCACATAAAAATATGAGAATGTATTCCTACAAAAAATCAATAATTATGAATTCAAAATTAATATTTATTTTTTCAATTTCAAATTTTCAAATTATTGATATTAATAAATATATAGAAATATAATGAATGTTTTTTTCATAGGATTTTTTTAATATTAACTATTATTATTCATATTTCTTATAAATTGATAATAAAATTGGTGTTAATATATTTTTTATATAAACAATAGATTTTATCAATAAGAAATTTAATTTTTTTTAATAATTTTTATAAAAGTCCAAATATAGAAAAAAATAAAATTTTGACATAAAATGATCTTAATAGTTATATAGTTATGTTAATTGAATTCCATAAATACATTATTATATGAAGGGAACATTTTTTTATTTCTATCATTTTTTATATTGTGGTCTCTAAATTTATAACCTCTGATTAAATGAAAATTTTATAATTATTGTATAACATTTACTAGTTTATTTTAGATCATTGATATGTGTGTTTCATGCTATTGAACACAGTAGGTTTCAAAGAAAACTATAATTTCAAAAATCTAGGAGTTACACCCTCCAAATAAAATGAATCCACATATTTTTTGTTATCAATTATTAATAAAATAGATAGGGGTAACCATAAAATTTCAAATACATAAGCTAAGACATTTTAAAATACATCAACTTCACTATCTCTCATAAGACTAGAAAACCCATATTTTACCTCATAAAAACCAATTTCATGATTTTAATTTTTCATTTAAATTTATGTCAAATATTATTCAATAGTTGGATTATATGAAATATTGGATTATATAGACATACCATTATAAATTTTACTCTCACGATCTTGATGACCAAAAAAACTAAAACCAAAATGGTTATGTTGATATCACATAAAATTTGGGTAAATAGTAATATGAATAGGAAACTCAATATTATAATATCTTCACGTAGGATATCATCATTAAAACAAATTACACTCTTTGTAAAACTATGATATAATTTCATCTACTTATTACTCCTTCAGATTAACTATGGTTTTCCATGGTCAGTTTCCTATTATATTCTCTAACAAAACAGTATTTAAATCCATCATAGTGGTTCATAAAAAACATGTGAATTTTAAAATCATATCCCTGTATAGTGATTATCTAGGTGTTCAGTAATCGGACCACTCATTTTTCATAGATTGAATATTGAGTTGATACTCAAACAATAATGTTTTTATTATGATTACACATTGGTAAATCTATTCCATAATAACATGTAGACTATAATTTCATGAAAGGTGTGACATCCTGGTTCTAGATCACTAATAGTTAACCTAGCCTAGTGGCCACATAGCCTCTCGTGCACATCCTTATACACCAAATTCTTCTGAATATTAGTGAGGTTCTATGATGGTATGGTGCAGATTCTCTCCCCTCATGATCATATCACAACACAGTAGTATAATAAAATAATAAATGGTGTATATTTAAAACATCATGATCAATTGAAACCAAGTTCATTAATAATAAAATCATATCCAAATTGAAATTAAAAATCTATAAAAATATTGTGATCAAGGGATACATGAAAGTATGCATAAAATATAATAAAATCCATTCAAAAGAGTAAAAGGCCAAAAACTATCTCCAATAACATCACGAGCATAGGCTCAGTACTCTGCTCCCATACACTATCCTATTATAGAAGTAAATCACCCATAGTTGGGTACATCCAATAGTACCTACCTAAATCCATTAAAACTATATGGGTACCAAACAGCTACCCAAATCATGTTGTGAGTAAAAATTAGTATTCCAAAAGTAATGGTGTTTGATTATATCATCTCATGAACCACATAGTGATGGTTTAAAAAATTTATGAGACATATGAATATTTTCTCTCAACTGGTGTCGAAAAAGAAAAATGGAAATTTATCATATCATGAGATCGAGGATAATTTTTTGACCACTTTTTCATCCTATAATGGGTTTCCTACCCTCGGATAGGCATTTTGGGGGAATTATGAGTCATTCAAATTTTAGAGGAGTATTTAACAATTATTTATTTATTTATTTATTTATTTGAGCACATTCATTTAGTGATATATTTTGTTCCATGTGTCATATTGAAATTCTGACCTCATGGTTGAGAGGGTGTATGAGTTGATGCCAGTGAGCTCAGGTCATGTATAATCATCATTCAGAATCTAGGGATCACAGATCCGATCGAAGAATCACTATTTTTTACCCAGAGGTATCCCCTTATAACTTCCTTAACCAAGAATCCTTATAGTGTTGTTTTTTTAGTTGTAAATATTTTTCTGGGTTTCTATGGACCCCTAGTGGGTCGATGTGGTGGCATTCTGGTGATTCAGGGGGGTTCAAGTGGTTAAAATGGATTAATATTCATGAAATAGTGATCACTCGGTGGATGGATTTATGATCAAACTCCATTTGTTCTTTATGTTTGGGGAAAAGGATATTTTTATAAGTACATGTCATATTGTTGTACATGGCCATGTAAGAAAGTACTTCAGAAGATATAGTGTTTGATACTAGACATCGTATACCCTGGGTACACACCACATACTGGTAATAGTAAATATACCCAAGTACTCGGTAAATGCGGTGTTTTAGAAATGGATGTTGTGTACCTAGAGTACACTCTAGTGGTAATTGGGTATGTTGTTGGATACTTGAGTGGGAACCCTGTGTAAGTTTATGATATAATTTATAAGTACGTGGGAAGATCCCCATGCATTCCTTGGTGGGTAAACTGTGAATGGGCACAGTGACAAGCCTCCTTTTCAACACCATGAAGCTTTGTTCACATTCATCACTCTATGAAATCATTACTTCCTTCCAAGTTATACTTGTAAGAGGGTTCGACAATCATGGGAAATTTCTCAAAAATCGTCGATAATATCTAGCTAACCCCAAGAGGCTATTGATATCAGTTACTGGTTTTGGCCTCGGCCATCCCTCTATTGTAGCTATCTTGTAGGGATCCACATATATCCTATTGCTTCTAATGATATGTCCCATTAATGAGACCTCCTTCAACCATAACTCACACTTGCGGTACTTTTCATAGATGATTCTCCTTTTGAAATGTCTTTAGTATAGTTCTTATATTTTACTCATGATCCTCCTTGGTTTTATAGTATATTATAATATCATCTATAAAAACTACCACATATTTTTCGAGATAACCTCTAAAGACACTATTCATCATGTTTAGGATGACTTCTAGATCATTAGTGAGTTCAAAAGTCATTACTATGAATTCATTGGGCCCGTACCTTTTATGAAAAGAAGCCTTGGGGATATCTTCCTTCTTCACCCTTACATGATAATATCCCGACTTCAAATCCACCTTGGAGAAGTATTGTGCTCGATGAAGCTGATCGAAAAATTCATCATTTTTTGGAAGAGGATACTTTTTCTTTATCATGATTTGGTTAAGCTCGCGATAATCGATGCAATGGCTCATTGTCCCATCCTTCTTCTTGACGAAGATGACTGGTGCACCCCATGGTGAAGCACATGGGCGTATAAACCCTTTATCCAGATTCTTTTGTAGTTGTTTCTTTATATCCTCAAGCTCCACAACATCTATTCTATATGAAGTCTTAGATATTGGTAATTCACCATGTATAATATCAATTGAGAATTCAACATCTCTTCTTTGAGGAAGACCAGGCAATTCCTTGAGAAAAACTTTGGCAAATTCCCTCACAAAAGGCATGTCTTAAAAGATGGTTTCCTCCTTAAACTCAATCATCTGAGCTAGATACACATCCTCATAGGGCATTAATATCCTTTCTTGAGATGATGGTGCTAAAGAAGATTCATCTTCCTCCTAGTACTTGTACAGAATTGGGGGTCAATTCTTTCAGGGAGAGTGATTTCCCTCTCACTGTGATTTATATTGGATCTATATAAGGAATTCCAATCAATGCCATGAATTGAATCAAATTCCACTAGATGGAGTATGAAGAGGTTCTCTGGAAAGTTCAATCCACATATTGTGACCGTGGAGGAGTTATATTCATGGGAGGCAATGATTTCTCCATTTTCCGTAATCACCAACATCTTTACATCCATAATTTGTGGTGGTGTTCGGATGTTTTTACTAAACTTTTAGGATATAAAAGAATGCGTAGAACCAGAATCAAAAATTACATTCACTATTTTTTGAATGAATAATAGTCGTACCTATCATCACTTTGTTTTCGGGGTTCACATCAGTGGTATTGATGGAAAAGGCTTCCCCATACTACCTTGTAGGTTGTTGGATTCCTCCAAAAACCCTTGTTTTAGTGAACTGATTTTCATAGTGCCCTGGTTTGTTGCAGTTGAAAAAATTAACAATGCGTTGAGAGTCGAACGAAGTTTTTCTCTCCTCTGTAATAGTCGCGGTTTTTTATTTTCGGTAGTTAACAACTAGATGGGCCTCTATTCCACACCTAAAGAATTTCCTCATCCCCTTCAAAAAATTTATGTGGTGCTTCTTTCCACACCATTGGAAAGTGGGGTGATGTATTTTCATAGCACTGTTAGATTTAACTCTCAGACTGGAAGAATTGAATTACACCTTACGCTTCTTATCCCTATGATACCCCTGAGATTCTCCAATCACCATTTCGACCTTGAGGGCACATCGGAAAATTTACTCATAGTTGTCGAAGTCACGGATCACCAAGGATTTCCATAGGCGAGGTTTCAATCCACCAAATAAGTGGTAAACCATGAATTTGGGGGTAACTACAAAGCTAGAGGAATATTGTGCAATCCATTTGATGTTTTCCTGGCACGCTCTGATAGATTCGTCATCTTTTTTCTTGAGGTCAAAGAAGTACCTTTCCATCTTGAGCTAGAGGGTTCACGGAGAATATTTATCAAAAAAAATCTTATGGAAATCCTTCCATTCCAATTCCTCGATCTCCCCCTCAGGCTTCACATTTTTGAAGAATGTCCACAATTGATCAGCTTCCCCCTCCATATGATAAGCATACATGAGAATATTCTCTTGTTAAAAACATTGAATGATGGAGAAGATCTTTTCAATGGAGTTGATCAATTGTTCGGTGAGGGAGGGATCAGTTTATCCATTAAAAGTAGGCGGCATTTGTCTCATGAATCCCTCGATAGAGACTTATTAATTCTTAAGGGGGTTGAATGTTCCTCTTGTCCCATGTTTCTATGCAAAGAATCAGTTAAATGATAGTGAATCATGAAAAAAAATTGTGATTCCCACTCCCATAGGATTGGGCATCTCATTAGCACAGTCATCACATTGATCTTCACATCAATTGTTAACCTGAGTCCTTCCATTACTTGCCATTAGCTGGAATAAAAGGAATGTTGGGGGTTACACCCAAAGGGTAATCAAAGGACAAAAAAGATCACTTAAAAATTACATTTATTCCTTAACTTATGAATCAATAGGCTTCAATATATGATTTTCATGATGAAATTTCTAACATGTATTCTTAGAGGCATTTTTTTAAAATTTCATTAATAATGGTTCATTCTAAGATTGTTAATTTCCCACAGAATATCCCCTGGGAGTTTTGTAACCAAGAGTGGAGAAAGGATCGATGTCGTGTACTACGATACCGTGGGTCATGCCCGAAACTCCTTGTCAGAGTTATCACTCCAAGGTACATCTGTTCCAGAGCCTCCTCTCCATGCTCATATCCAAACAGGGATGTATTTTCTTGATAAACCACTTACTCAATACTCAAAAAAACATAGGGATATTTTTCTATTATACATAGTCTAGTCTCTAAGGAATCACTTGGGTTTTATAATCCTAATCCCAAACATAACTAAAACTATCCTCTGATACCAACTATAAAAACCCTTCTCTTTATTACATACTCAAACATTATTTATTACATAAAAACTACACTTGATACAACATATAAGATCGAGAGGTATAGTGTCTTTGGGGATTATAAACATTACATAAAAACATAAAGCATAATAGGAAACATCTTTTTGAAAACATCCTTTACATGAACACTACATTCCCTCATACCTAGCATTGTATGGCATAACATGATAACATGCATAAGAAAAGGGTGAGCTATAAATCCCCGTAAGTGAGTTTGAAAAGAATAACATCAATATAACAATACATGGTATTTAATAATAATATCAATGGAGAATAATAGGAATATAATCATAGAGTAATGATAAAGAAAGATAATCATAACATGGAGATGTGGCGACAACACCTAATGTGGAATTAGCATGATCCATGGATCATTGCACATGGAGCATGAGTAAACCCTAATTTCCAATGAAGCATGAGTAAACCCATATTTAGCATGAATTATAATGAGTCAACACTCATTTTACATGACGTATCATAATACTATACTTTACCCAATGCATTGGAGCAATATCAGGGGACACCCTTCACAATCATTTCATTTCATTCATAAGTGTGCCAAATAGATCATATATGATGGAATCAATCAAAATCATAATTTATTAAACAATTGAAGAATGTATAATAAATAACAGAAAGTTCCATTAAATATGTACATGTTAATAAAGGTGAATAACCTTTATAGATACATGGGTATGGTATTCACTACAATATGATCTTGTCTTGGAAAAACATGGTGCAATTTCGGCAGCATAATGACGTGAGAAAAGAATTCGTAAAAATGGTTGATGGGAGATGAATGGATGTCTCATCAAACGTACATGAAATGGAAAGTAAGGGGGGTCATATAGATACATGTCCCATCTAAAGTAATGGAATTTAAATATGTAATAAAAAAATAATTGCTTGAAAGTAAATGATGAGAGAGAAATTCTTTACGAAATTTCGACATGTTAATAGGTGTACATGGGAGGAATTAATGATAGAGAAAGGGGTTATCTAATTATTCAAACATGAAGCGGTAAGTATGTGGGAGGTGCAAAATCATACCCCAACATTTATAATTGAATGAAGGGCATAACAATATAAGGAAACTTGGACATAAATAAGGAAAGTTAGAATCTGTTACTTGGAAGTGTGATCCCAAAGGCTTGGCAGGGTCTTTAGAGAGACGTCGTGGGAGATGGGGGCACCTTGGTTTGATTTTAGAGAGATTAATGTAGTTTTTGGATGATCTCAAAAGGCTTTGAGTGAAGATTAAGTGTGTTCTTGGGTGGGTTTATATAAGAAAGGAGAGAGAATTCTTAATTATTTAGGTTTGGGACACCACACATTAAACTAATCCAAACTAAAAACCTGACCATGGTTTTTGCCAAAGTGGAGAGAAAAACAAAATTTTTTATGGAAAATTGATGAAATTTATTAAAATAATAGGGTTTATTAGGTGGAGGTGAGTCACACTCTCAAAGAAATCAATTTAAAAGGCAAAAATGTTTTATAAGTCTTGGAGGGTCCACTAAAGCATTGTTAAATAAATCAAAAAATATATATAATCAAATTATTTGAATGGTAAAACATATATTGGATGAAAATAATGCCTATAATATTTTATTACATCACTATTGGGTCATTATGATATCATAAAAAACATTATATTTTTAAACAGTATTTAATTTTTACACAAAAATTTGATTGTCTTAGAAAATTATGAAAATGTAACCATTAGATAATTTTGACATCTTGATTCCAAAATTAATATTCATTGAATCCAAATAATTTTATATATATGTGAATTTTTACATTTAAAATAAAAATTGACATTTTTCAAAAATTCATAGGTTTTGAGAAAAATAAGATTGAAACCTTAATAAAAATTACAGTTGTATTCATAAAAATTATTTGATCAGTTATTCATAATAAAAAGTAATTTAATAATAATAATATATTATTATAGTACTATTTAATTCAAAAATACATTAATTTATCAAAATACATTCCTTAGATGAACATAAATTAAAAAAAATACTATTTGTCCTTTAAAAACTATTTATAAAGGAACAATAATAAAATGAAAATATATTCATTATTATATACAACAAATAACATACATAATCCTAATGTAAGGGTGTTGCTACATAACCCCTTAAAACACCCTCATAAGACATTTGGGTAAAGAGCGTGATCGTGAAAAATCATTGGGTGGCTCAGATAACATCACTCGAGTGGTAATCTCTATCAACTTTCACTTCTCCCATAGACGGTTCTACTCAATCATAACTTATTAAAGCTCGTCTTGGGTTTGGTCAAGATAGAATCACAATGATACCACCTCCTTTCTAAGCTCTGAAAAATGTGCTTCATATGGGGAAAGTCTACTGGACGAGGCCATCGCATCCTTTGTTTGAGTAAATTAGATTTGTTAATGCCCTATATTTATACTAATCATGTGATCATTGTTTAAAGACAATATTAGCTACGATCACAATTTTTAATAGTATTTTAAAATCATAAAAATAAAAACAAATAAGTGCATATTTATTAAATAACCATTAGAAGGAATTTTAATATACCATGATGAATTTTCTTTAAGGAATCTTTGGTTCATTACCATACTGATTGATAAAGGCACCAACTTCTACTCTACTGAGCTGGATAAGTTGTACCGAGAATATGGTCTCAAGGCCAACTAGTCATCCCGCTATCATGGGGAGGAAAATGGGTAGATAGAAAATTTTAACAAGACATTTTCCAACATACATTACAAGATGGTCGACATGGATAAGAAATTGTGGCTAGACAAGCTCCTTCATGCTTTGTGGGCTTACTGGACCACGAGACACACCACCACTCAGGCAACCCCATACTCACTAGTATAAGGGGTAGAGGTGGTGTTACCAATCAAAATCTTTGATTCGTCACTTTGTGTGGCCATTTGTGATCACCTTCACATAGATGAGCAATCCCAGTGACGGTTTGAAGAATTGGAGTAGTTAGATGAAAATGGTTCCACACTCTACATCATTTGAAAATCTACCAAATCCAGATTGCATGAGCATTCAACAAAAAAGATCTCCTTCAATCACTCCTTAAAGTAGAAATAGATTTAGTCCTTAGGACCCCGATGATACAAGGGAAAAATCCCTTGAAGCTTGAACCAATGTGGGAAGGGCCATATGTTATACATCAGGTCTATTCCAATATAGCGTAATCCATAATATCAATAGACAGAAATCTCATCACATCACCCACAAATTCGATCTCCTTGAAGATATAATTCTCATAAAAATAAACCCAAGTCCATGATCTACGACATTAAACTACAAGTCATATAAAAAAGGGTTTTCCTACGTCATGGTCCAAAATCTAAGACCTTCAACTATGGGTAACTATGAACCCCCATGTTATGGTCCAAACACTAAGACCGTAACCGATGAGTTAAAATTGTTCCCATAGTCAAAACTATACGACCCTAAACTATGAGTCTTGATGGATGACCCTATGATAAGGTCCAAACTCTATGACCATAAAGTATGAGGTAAAAAAATTCTCCCATATCATGGTTCATACTCTTCTACCCTAAAATACGAGTCACAAAAATGTCATTTCGTAAAAATTCCCCCATGTCCGAGCTCTATGACATTAAACTATGAGTCATAAAAAATTGGGGTGTCCTATGTCATGGTCCAAACTCTAAGAACTTAAACTATTAGACGTTGTCCTTTCCACAAGACATTAAACTGTGTGGAATAGGTCCTTTCTGTACGAAATTGAACTATGTAGCATAAAATATCTTAATTGAATGACAATAAACTACAACATCATTAATATAACTACATAAGACTTTATTCTTACCCTCACAGGATATGTAGCGACACCTAGATATTAGATCATGGAAAATCCCCCATAAAAACATTTCCTTAATCACACCTCCTATCTACCTGTATTCGTAAAGGAGACCCTTAACAGTAATTGTTTCTCACAATGAGTACAACTCCTGTGAGATTAGGAATGGTGATATATATTCTCCAATAAAGGTCAACTATGGGGAAACATGGAAAACCTGACAACCAAAATGGGTAGAAAGAAAACGCCCCTACCCATTCGACCGAGCCAAACTGGTACAAGGAACACACAAAACTACATATGTCTTGATTCCTACCACCACAGGATACGTAATGATGCCTCGATCTTAGATCCTAGCCCATACCTACTGGAAAAATAAATAAAAAGGCACCCATAAAATTCTATGTCACCTCACACTTTCACAGGAGACTGTGTAACCACTCCAAGTTTCTCACATCATGTATAAATAATGTGAGATTGGGACCCGTGGTATTGATTCTCTTACACAAGTAAACCATAGAGGAGTATGGTAGTCCTGGAACCCATATCAAGCAAAACCAAAATTCCCTCATGTGTACATAACACATCGAAAAAATATTTATTGGGAACATCCATAACTACGGGTGGGTTGATTCTCTCTCTCGTATGATTCATAGTGACACTCGGATTTGACATCCTGGCCCAAACACCACCAAAAAAATTCCCATTTCCCCCCATGCATGTGTCAGACCTACGTGGAAGCTTCTTCAAGGTCACAGTTAGTCATGGTCTAGGAATTCCACTTTATCAGGCACACCTTTCCCATCTATCAAACTCCATAACTTTGGAAATGATGGATCCTCATAAACATCCAAGGCCATATATGATGGGAGGCTAGTGTCCTATAGACACCATTGATTGACTATTCATATCATGCCCAGTGGCTCTGCATACGTCACCCAAAAAAATGGTTGTGAAATAAAGGAAAATTTTTCCCCAAGATATTCCTCTCCTACCTCAGTATGCCCAATGGATTTCAACTCCAGGTCATCCTTCCTGATGCAAGTTTCCCCCTTGGGCTATGGATTACAACTTCTATAATAAATCATGTATAAGGAATGCAAGAACTCCTTGACTGTGATTAAACTAGAACTTTTTAAGACCTATTTATGGAAAAAATGGTCCTCACCTCACAACGTTAAAATGCAAGGCCAAAAGTATCCTCACCGCACGATGCGAAACTGCAAGACCAAAATTATCCTCACCGCACGACGCTAAACTTTGAGGCAAAAATCGTCTTCACCACACTATTCTAAGCTTCATGGAAATAGATTTATAATAAAAATGAACAATAATGTTGAATTCACTATTCTTAGACGGGGAAATGAAACCCTTGTGATCCCTTGTTTATCACACCGAGCATAGTTCAATTGAGCTTAGGGATCTCAGCAATAGAGCTTCCATGACATTATGGAAAAATGACCAAGGAATTTGGTCATAGAATCATGAACCTACAAGGGATTTCATGGTTCCCTCCCCTGAGAGGAACCCTGTGTCCTGGCCATGGGATGTCAAACAGTCAGGTATCACAATCATAGAATGAAGACCTCACCCTATGCACGATTTAGATCTAAGTAAGGGAAACCATTCCATGAGTGAATCAAAACCAAAATTTCCCCAATATATCCCGGTATACCCATTACATATTCAAAAATATTTTCTTTAATTGATCTTGAATCCCCATAACCCTTCAAGTCCATCTTGGATAGAAGTCCAGTGTCCTACGGACACCTTTGATTGAATATTAATATCATTCCTCAGTGGGTCTACATACATCTCCCACAAAAATGGTCGTCAATCAAAGGAAAATTCGTCCCCATGAGTGTCCTCCCCTATCTCAGTAATCCCAATGGATTCCAAGACTCATTCCACCTTTCCTGATTCAAGGTCCCTCAATGTCCGAGTTTATATTTTCCCCCTTCCACACATCCTGGATATTTTGGAACATATGGCCCTGATTCACCTTTGGTTTTTTTTGAGGTGTCTAAATGATATCCATTATGAATATGTGAAGATGACCCACATGAAAAGGTAGAGTTCCTCCACTCATTTCAAGGTTTCCTCGAAAACGTTTAGCTAGTAAAATACTCCTCTTGTGATTTGGGACACCCCTTGTAGAAGGTCACATATCATATTCAGAATGTTTCCAATCTCAATGATCCGCAGAGGCCATCGGAGGTAGAAGGACAATGTCCCAGGGACACCTTTTCGTGACTATTCATATCATGCCTCAGTGTCTCTGTATATGTGGCCCACAAATATTTCCATTAATTAAAGGTAGATTCATCCCTATGAGATTTCATTACAGCCTCTGTATGCTCAAATGATATTCAAGGCTTATCACAACAAAATATCCAGAAAACTACTAGATTACAGATTATGTACCTAATTCTTCCCAACCTCCCCCAACACAAAAAGGACACTGAAATAATATAAACTCTTTCCAGCTCTCCCTCACACAAGTAAGAAACATGGAGGAACAATTTCCAACTAAAGGTCGATGTGAATGTTCCTAATGTTATCAGACATCACTACTCAATACAACCACATATTGTGGCTCCCATCATTAAGATAAAAAAATGAGGAAAATCCCACCAGGCCATCAGGAATGGATGGCCAGTTTCCTGGGGACAACTTTGCTTTACTATTCATATCATGGCCTGTTGGCTGCAACTACGTCGGCCACAAAAATGGCTATCAATCAAGTGAAAATTCATTTCTAGGATAGTCCTCTCCAACCTCTGTATGCCAAAATGGGATATTGAGCCTCATGAATGTCCATAATCCAAAAATCTGGGGTCATGAAAAGTCTTGAACCCATGTCTGAAGAATACTAGAACATTCCTGACTAACTGTCCCAAGTCGGGGACATACCCCATTAAATTTGGTCAAAGATGTTTGACCTAAAACATCAGTAACAAGTTGGAATGTTAGGACTGTGAACTACCTGCAAAAAAACAAATGTTATACTCACTAGAGGGAAAATACACTAAAGGAAAATCTGGGTAAAATTCGTGTATAGATTCACTAAAAAACACCTTGAGCCCCCAAAAAAGCATAAATCTTGTTAGGTAAAAAACCCACAAACGGTGGCCTATGAAAATTTCAAATTATACCTTCTAATCCTGTATCTAGCAGGTTTAGGTAAAAATTATGGATATTATGAAAAAGGATCAAAATTTTGTGAGGTGTTCCATAAAACCTCCTCAATAGTTGACCTACGCTCGTCGAGTCCCTTGGATAAGGAAATAATTAGAGCTCGATTAGGTTATCTCAATTTAGTAATTTCATGTCAATTATTAAAATTAAATATTGACTGAAATAATCATGATAGGAAAAGGTGAAGAGGGGGAATTTTGAGGTAAATCAGTCCCATAATATTTCCTGAAATATATGGTGGGAATCCACAAACTTGAGCCCCTCCTTGAGAACAAGATAATACCTTTATAGGAGACATTCTGCAGAGTCACAAAGTTGCATCAACGATTGTTGAGATAACACAATGGAATGTAAAAGCTTCAATATGTTCACAGTCTCATCTTTTGGACCAACTCGCATTAGATATTCTTCTCTCATGTCTTGTAGGATGATTATCTATCCCTCCTACATTTTTCATCACCCTTCTTCAACGGCAGCTGCAGCCTTAGCCCACTCATGTTTGAGCCATTCCAGTTTCTGGATTTGTTTCTCCACTTCTTGGTCAAGATTATCTATCATAAACTCCTTCTTTGTGAGTTCGTTTTGCATCTTTTCAATCATACCTACATGAGTAGTAGCTTTATCAATGAGGATTTGTCATGTAGCTGCCTGATAATCCATCGACTGTTCCAAAGAGAGTCGGCACTCAACTGAACCTATTACTTCCTGGGAGGCTTCCACATGCCATATTATACCATAAATTTCATGATAGTTAAATCTGTAAAAACCCATAACTACAAATTAGTAGGGTAAAGATGGAAATTTTTCTAGAATATCTTCTAATGGAGTCTGGGAGATTAATCCCCAGATGTTCCTCCACACTTTTTTGTGAGTATGATGAAATTCAGACAAGATTTGTCAATCAGTCTCAGAATCCCTCTCTGATGATGAAACATTGTCGGGAATGAACAAAACAAGGGAGGTACTTAGTCCAGCTAATACTATATGACTTGACCCTGAAATTGCTTCATCTATATTAACCTTAATTGAGGGAAAGGTAGGTACATATACCATTTCTAATGTTGGTGGTTGATATTTCGAAGAAGAAAAGGATTTTTCAATACCTCCCACCCCCAATGAAATATCATTTTCCAAAATATGTGGTATTATATATTCCATCATTAATCATGCTCTATGGATATGGGAGACTGCTGAGGAACCAACACCATGATCGGTCAGAATAGAAGTCCTCCAAATGGACCTTAAAAGTCACTGGTTAGTATAAGACTTTTGGGTATCGTAATTCCAAATAAGTATATTGTTCATGGAATCTTAGGGGGAAAACATATTTCCTCTCAAAATAGGAAAAAATGGAACGATAGCCCACTCTAGATTTTGAGGGGATGGAGCATTATCCTCCTAGATCGTGATAGTCTCAGATCCACCATTAGTAGGCAGAGTATTTTCTTTTGAAGCATTTCCTACTTGGTCGATATTTATTGGACCAATGGTTTTTTAATCCCTTCAAAATTCTAGAAAAACCTGATGCTCCTCACTGTATGTATCCCCTGTCACAAAGACCACATTCTCTTCCTCCATGGGAGTTAGTTCGACATGATCAAATGAACCCTAGGCTTTTGGATGACCATCAACTGAGGGGGACAAATTGTTTGAGAAGGGGTAGGCACATTCAAGGGATTAGAAACACCCCTGGTCTCCTCAAAAGTCCCTACATCCTTGTTCTGATTAGCTGTAATATATGGAGATTCTTCCTCTTCCCTAATGAGGAAAGGTGATATAGATGGCTGATCAATCTTCATTTGATCACTAATGGGGCCTTTTTCAAAGTAAATATGTGTACCAATAAGCCAATAAGGTAAGGATATTTGGTTCAGAAACCTGGAAAGTAGATACTTACTTGTGATCCCCCTTCGAATGTGCTTCAATATCTAAGAATATTTCTTGCTTTTCATGGAATGTTGGGATTATGGCTCCTGAATAAGATCCCCAAGAGGAGATGGAGGAGGAAACACTCTGGAAGGGTCATCAATCACCGCCTCCATATGCTCTTGGGCTCCGATAAACCCTTCAACAGTACTGCTATAGGTGAGGGAGCGTACTCCCCACCTATAGCTACTCTGGGGAAAAAAGTCGTGGAAAATACAGTCCCCCGAGACCCATCAACCTCCTAAAAAATTCAGAAGGAAGGGGGTGGTAATCTTTCATCATCATTGTAATAAATTAATTTAAGGCCAAAGGCAGTAGATAATACCTCTCCCAAGGGCTCTAGTAATACTTCCATAAATGCAATGCAGTCTTTCCAGTAATGTTTGTCCACAGGAGCGTGAAGGCACTTTTCCATTTCAGTCAAGTGAGCAGCCACATCATTAGGCTCTTCAACGGTGAAATGTTGGTAGGAATGATGGCTCCCAGAAAACATGGAAGCTATAAGAACTCTCTCTAAATATTTCTCCATATATATTCATATGTGGCGCTCTCCCTCAAATCATTACAAACCCTCTATGCCTCTGGAAACACATCGGTAATTGGAAATGCCAATGCTATGGGGGGGGGGACATGGGGAAGAAGGGTAGGATTCGACAGTCCTAACTATTTCCTGGGTTTCCCTGAATGATCAGGGCCTTGAGAAGAGTGTCATTTATGAGATGATGAGGATGGAGAAGAAACATTTTTCATGGAGGCCATAGTAATAAAGCCGACAGCATCATCACCATCATCGGCGGTTATTGGTCGCATCATGGAAGTCACCCGATGTGAGTACCTACAGGGACCACTTGGGGAGTGGATGAGGGTCTCAAGGTCCTTAAGGTAATAACACACCTCACCTAGATCATCATCGAATGAAATGGTAGTCGGTGCTGACACTAAACGAATATCAGCAAGTGCCACTTCCCTAGTCTGGAGTAGTTGCCATAAATTGAAAGAAGACTAGCCACAGGTATATTTTTGACCTTTAAAAAGGTCCCAAGGCCTCTAGACCACTGGAAAATTGGCCTCCAAATGAATGGATGGTGTACTCCCAGCATCAGGTCCAACATCTTGTTCGACTGCTCGTGAGGTCCGAACCCCCTCTGTCACAACATTCCGGTGTAGGCAGAGAAGGGATCCTCAAAGAACTTTTCCAGATCGAGGGTTCTCACACACTTTGTTCATTCCCTTTTCACTTCACCATAGATGCCCTGGGAGTTTCCACAGTGGGCACAAAGTCGGGCAGCTGGCTATAAGGATATGACCTACACCAGGCCTTAGAGTAATTCTTTGTTAGGAAGGCCATGAAATCTATAGAATCCTGATGTTTGGCCTGGAATTAGGTGTCATCTTGGGTGAACATTATCCACAACTGGAGAGCTATAATAATATGTTTCTCCTAGCGAGCAATGTTATGAGTATAAGGGCATAACTTTTGAATGCAATTGAATTTCCGACTAAACCTGCATGGTGCATAGCTCTCGCAGATGAGTACCCCTTCAGTACGAGTGACCAAAACGCCTTCTCTCAATGAAAATAACTTACCACGATTGAAAAATTATTCAAATTCATTGTTTGTAATGGTACCAATTGCGGAATAATAATGGTCGTATGAAAAACGTTCATAAACATAGAAGAATCCATTAAGTCTTGCTTGTTTTTTTCGGTCTTCAATTTCTGCTAATCCTATGAAGCCCAAGCTATCGGTAGGACCTGCTAGTGCTCTGATGGTATAGTCGAAGAGTCAAATGTGGGATTGGTAAATAATTGATAAAGGAATAATCCCCTACGTGGGCTCCCGTTCATACCCAATGAATTTGAAAAGGTTCAACCATCTGATAGGGTGACCCCCCTTCGTTAATGAGGCCTATAATGCAATATATCTTGGAAAATAGGGGATAATCAAATTGATGCTTTTACCGGTGGCCAACTGAGCGGCCATGATAAAGGTTGAGGCTCTTAGGCCAATAGATTCTCGCACTGCTAAAAGCCACCTGCTGAGGAACATGGTCAAAAAAGCCATCAGTTTAAATAACTGATCGTCGTCAGGAATGATACTTCATCCCCATTTCCAAAAAACCCCCTCTCCTAAGGTGGGCCAGTAAGTACCTACTCCCATGTGGGTGGATTTGGTACGATAAGACCCTGGACTCCGCAGATCGGGCTTGAGACCATTATTATTAGAAAAAACACTAAACCAGTAGTCAAATGTAATGTCTTGTTTCAGATAGGGATCTATATCCTTCAAAAGCATCTTCTCTTCGATGATGATTTTCCTAGCCAGAGGGGGGGGGGTAATTTCCTCATCTTTCCAAAAAGTGGATTGGGGGAACAATTCATCATACATATCCCCAATGATGGGGACACCTGAAATCAGTGGGATATCCCAAAGGATGAGGCCAACCTCCCCATGTGTCAAATGGAAGTTGCTGGAATCTAGACTCTATCTACTTGAAATCATAGAAATTATAGCAGAATGAAAATGGGTATATGTATGAGAATCCTAGGTGTCCTTGTATAGTCCCACAACCTGTAGCTCGACTCGGAATTCTTCACAACTCTAGAAAACCCAAAAGGTCCACCCCCAATCCAACCTGAATGAGACTCATGGGTGAAGGTCCTATCGATAGTACCAACCATGCTACTCATTCCCTATAGCCTTCCGTGCGATGATCTGATAATAGTGGGCCATCTGATCAAGTTTCTGAAGCACCCCCTCTATGGATTGAGGCGTATAACGCAGCAAGGGACCAGAAGTGGTCTCTCCATAGTGGTATCTTCCCATGGAAAAGTTCAAGGCCTTCATTATAAAAGTGTTAATTATCCAATAAAAGGGTTGATCAGTCAGGTTTGGCTCAGGGATCATTGTGTTGGACAAATGGAAAAACCCGTATGAGGGAAGCCTGTTTGAGACCGAGTGCTCTCATTAACCCAGTGTGAGCAGATTTGCAATGGATTTGTGAAATGGAGTGACCAATGTATTTTCGTTAATCGATGCCACCATATCCTCTGATAATTCGTCAGTAGCAGAAAGAGGTGATGCAATAGTATCCTCAGAAGAAGCATCAACGTTGTCAGCATTTTGTGAAGAAGCCATTGTACACTGCATAGATATATCCAAAAGCTGATGAGAAGTTATTCCAAAAAAAATAGTTTGGAAAATTCTATGAAAATTTACGGAAGGATATAAAACATGTTTGCAAAAAGGTGTTCGCATACTTTTCATAAAAGAGGTATGTGAAAGAGAAGTCTGTGTACATCATAACTTATGGAAAATACTCCTCCTAAAACTGTGGTACACATACACTATTCACTGTGTACATCCATGGTATGCAGAATGACCGCGAAGCAAAGGCCAGTGAACCGATGGCTAGCGAACAGAATGTTCTGTTGAATGTAGAAACCACAAACCCCGATATTGGTTATGTTTACACTCAGAAGTTATTGATTACAATTTATGAAGGTATTAATATTTTTTGAGGTTCGGCATTCCGATTGAAGTTTCATACACAAAAACGAGGGCCGCGTAGACATCCTCTATAAGGAATCTGGACATTAAATTTTAAATTCCATATCCATGTTTGCGGAAACCAAAATTCGGTATGTGAATAAGAAAAATTGCAAGGAAATCTATTCGCAAAACATACAGAACAATTCACAAACAACGTTTTTTTCATGGAGAATGGTAAGAGAAAGTGACGGAGGCCCAGAAACCAGGATCACTTTTTTCCATAAGAAAAAGTAAAAGAAAAAAGACATGGGCCCTTATATATAGGTGTGATCCCCTACTACTGGGTCTACCTTTTCTACAGTAAACCATTTTAGTTCTGGACCGCTTCTAAATCAGAATAGTCCCCTTTTAATTCTGAATGGATACCATTCTTATGGGAAGCATTGTAGGGGCCTGAAAATTCTTATAAGGAGAAGAAATATCCCATAGATCACTTTTCTGAAAGAATTAAGCACTTATATAAGTATATCAATGAGAAGGGACTCAAATTGAGCTGTATTTCTTGGAAGATCATAAAGGAATACATGTTTTCAAATGGCCCACGTACCATCGCGAGGAAGGTTATGCGAAGAAGATGAATCGAAAACCGCCAGGTATGCTGGGTGCTCCAAAAACCGTTGGCTTGTGAGATGATGGCCAAGAGGAAGACAAAACAACAAACCATGTCAACCCAATGAGTTCTGTGTGGAAGAACATCCATGTACCATGACGTGAACCACTCAGTTCATTGATTAAGCAGACGAGTAGGGTTCCCCGAACCATTATCGCAAACCAAGGTCTCAGCAAACCCCGGTTGACTGGGTCTTCTATAGGTTAGAAAATTTCCTCAATGGGCCTCCACAAATGGTGACACGTGCCTAATAGATATGATTGTTCTGATGCTCTATAAAATGATCACAGTACAAGAAGAAAAAAAAGGCAGAGAATAGACATATAGATGGAAGAACGAGCGACGAAAGCTTGAGGAAAACTCCGAGGTTTCGCCCCATCTTCTGTCATTTTTTATCTGTGAAGCACGAACCAAAAAACACTTCTTCTGCAGGTACAGCTAGTCGTGAACTATAATAATGGGGAATTGAATAATAATAATAAGAATAACCGTAAACCCAACTCATGAAATGTGAACCAAATTTTTATCACAGATGAATTTCCCACAAATGGTAATTCCACCTACCCTCCTTCAATATGGCTATCCGTGTAGTGTACCTCTCAGTGGGATGAACCCATCACAGCGTACCCAATCGGTACGCGGACATAACCCAAAGCAGAACCACAAGCCGCAAACCACTTTGGTACGCGGTCAGCGATACACATGCCCACATACCACACTAGTATGCTCATATATCGATTGATCTTATACCACTCTAGTATGTGGATCCTTCCCCATCCCACATAAGAACCCAGTACGCAAAATCAGGTTTTTTCGTGTAGTGTTCACTCCAGTTATAAAATCATTCGTCAATTATCGCCCTGTCCTTCACAATCCCTCTACTAACCAGTTCTCTGGAACCAGTATAAAGCCTCCTTCAATGCCTCCAGACCCATATGATAAGGTCATCGGGCGCATCAGTGTGCCCCGTTGAGTATACATAACCATGGTAAGTAGAGTCACAAAGGCCCTCCCAAAAAAGTTGTGAGATTCAGGAATTCCTGTAAGGATACATTCTCACGGTAACCCAGAGTCCAATATTGGGATGCCAACGTGAACCTATTCGTTCTCGGGATTAAGGCTGATCACTTGCTTTTTCATTTAATAGGGAAAAATGATCAGTTGAAGGGGTTATGTTTTCTCCCCCCTTTGCTGATGACAAAACTCTTCCCTTTCCAAGAACTTTCTCTGGGGCTCTCCCACTGAGGCATGCACCCAATCTTATGAGGAAAGGTTGTGTAACCTTAAATGTAATTTCACATTGAATGGATCATCACTATACACCCTCACCCATGGTCACCCTAGACTCTTTCACCACCAGCTCTCCCTTACCCACTAGTAAGGGAGGAGGCATGTGCGTTTTTTGAATATTTCAAATCCTCTTGTTTCTCACACCGAGCATGAATCACGTGGCCTTAGAGGTTTTTTAGGATTACAACATCATCACACATTCTGAACTATGAGAACTATAATTCCATACCAAATCAGGATACATATGTCACCTTCTAGAAGGCACGAGATCAAAAGAGTGACCATTCAAAAAGGGTCCACCCAATCCAGTCTCCTCAAATGGGAACCTTCCATGCGTAAGACCCACACAATCTGAACTACGTGGGTTCTGATTCCTCTCTCAAGGATACATAGGATTACCTCCTTGTGGGCCCGATACCAACATCCAGTCATCTTTCATTCCCCCTAGATGAAGATAAACTCTAGAGTTCCTAACAATACATCTAAGTCAGCATCATCTCCATGGCATCAAACATATGCACGCTCACGGATATATTACAAACCAAGGGTAGCCCATGGACACACTCTTTATGGATGAAACAATGATTCACGTACATGTTAACATGACTTAAATCTATAATAGAGTCCCATAACATGTAATAATACTCCCTCGGAAAGGTGAGGTGAGCATGACCTCCCATCCTCTTGACAAATGGAGTCCTCAATTGTCATTGGACAAATTGTCAGCCAACAAGAGTCTGCCTTTGGAATGTAGGTCCATGAATCATGGATATCAGGGCCTTTGGGTGTTCTTGGATCCATAAATAAACCCGTTGGAGACCATTTGAAGACGTTATATCTGAGAAAGATTGATTTCATGAGAGCTTGACCCCTACACAATCACCTGTTAGGGACCAACAATTCCCCATAGTGTTAATTCAACTATCTTTAAAGGATAATCATGCTAAACGGATTGAAACAAATGAATGGTATATTCATCAAGAGTATATCCCTGTAACACCCCATGATTTCATAGTGTGTTATTTCTTCAAAATTATTCAACAACTCGCACTACACGCAACACTGAGTTCAAGCGCACCATGACTTACCAAACAATCTGTTCAAAAGAGGTTATGAATAGTATTAACTAAATTTTAAACTAATATATCCTTATAATTTTAGAATCCATATAATGAGTTTCTTAGACATAATGTAAGAACAAATTCATTTTCAGTATTTCACTTTTACCATATTTTAATAGTGAACCCTTTTTAAATACAATATTTTAAACTTTTTGACTAAATGGGGACATCAAAAATTTAAAATGAAACATCCCAAGCTTCCACAGTACGCTTTCCATTGAATAATACAGTAGCGTGTGTTGTACGCATCTTCAAGTTCTAACACACACCACAACCGATCAAAGTAGACATTACGAATAGTAATACCTACTTTTTGAAATTTTATCTCTCAAATAGGACTTCATTTTTGGATTCAGAGTATCAAATTTATCCTAAGGTGAAATTTTGGTACTTTTCGGATAACCTTAATATTTTGATGAATAGTGAAAATTACTAAATTTTAATTAAAAACAACTATTTTAATCAAAATAATTAATAGTGATAAATTATGAATTTGAGTGGTTTTAAAGTATATTTAGAATATATTTTTACCATTTAATAGAATGTTGGTCATTGGACATAATTTCACAAT
This sequence comes from Viscum album, assembly GCA_963277665.1. NCBI lineage: Eukaryota > Viridiplantae > Streptophyta > Magnoliopsida > Santalales > Viscaceae > Viscum > Viscum album. The sequence continues at coordinate 400,028,791 of OY728145.1, forward strand.
TAAACTGAACATAAACAAGTATAACTCTTTTGATAGTTATTATATCTTAAAAACACGCTTTATGTTTTAACAATGAGAATTAATTTTAAATTAATTTCTACCACTTATGTGTTTTGAATTTGGAAAAATGGAATCCATATTTGGAATCAGGATGTTCATATTGTGTAAATAGGTAACTTCTATTTTTAGTCATTTTGAATAATTACTGCAGTAAATATTTTATTTACTATGGTTAAGGGTAAATCCGGTAAATAAGGGTTAAAAATATTATAATAATACTAAATTACCCAAAAACGTGTCCTAGCCTTATTGGTTGATTCATGTTCGATCATAGGCATCGTTGGGTCGATTTTGGGACCCCATGGAGCCACTTGTAGGTGATAGGGACACTGTAGCAGAACTGTAACAGCAACGACACTGTTCATCAGCGGGTACTGTAGCGGCGGCAGGGCACTGTAGCGGCGACGATACTGTGCGGTACTGTAGCAGCAGGTTACAATTCACAGAATGTAAATTGGCCTTTGAATTTGGGACTACGGGCTATGTAATGGGCTACAATCCCACTGGGCCTTCGGGCTATGTAATGGGTTTCCCTCTACCCAGTTAAAAAAGTTCTTTTCTTTGATTTAATAATAAAAATGAGGCTTCAGCCCCAACCTTTAAAAAAAATAATCCTTAAAAGAAATGACACAAGCATATATCTTTCACCAAAAAAAAATTTACATAGGGTTATATATTTGTGATTTTAGACTATAAATATTAATTAGAAAGCTAAAAATATTTCCTACATAATGATATTTTATTTATAATTTTTAGACATTATATAATTTAATTTATTTATGACACAATGATGATGCAGTAATTACCATAATAGTGAAAAATTAAAATAATTGATATTATAAATACCCAAATAAATACAATTTGATACTTTTATTGAATTACACTAATTTTATAGGTTAATATGACATATTAGGATTTATTTAATTAACTTTTTTAGAAGTAATCATTCTGTTATGAGTTTCACAAAAAATCAACTATTGAATAGTGTCAAAATTGACATAAAAGAGATTTTAAAACAAATATTATATTATTAATTGATATTAAATTTCTAAAAATCTAAGGTTCAGCCAAGAGTCTTATATCAGTATAGGTGTATCATTAACAGACCACTTGGGGGGTTGCATGGATGTATATGGTATGTTTATTAACCATATAAAATACAAATACAAAGGGAAATTGTAAAAGTGAAACTAATTAACTTAGTGATAATACTTCAAGATAAGGTTACTATAAGTACCCAAACCTGCCTAAATTCTATTGGTTGAGTGGTTTTCAACCCATCCCAACCTTATCATTTAAATAATACACTTTGGAGCCATTACAAACCGAATATGAATATATTATAACTTAATATTTCTAGCTTTTCCAAAGGTTCCCCTCACCCCTCTTATAAAAGGGAACTCCTCCTTCTGAGTTATTCACACATTTAAAGCCTTTGGTTTGGCCAAACTCTACCCAAATACTCTTCCAACTTCCCTCACTACAACCTAGAGGCCATAGGTTGATCAAGAATCCAACCTAAGGATCCCTTTTGATCAAATAAAAAGTAAGAACCCGAAGAAGAGGTAATGATTTCACAACCCTTTTCCATGTTCCTTTCTTCTTCCACTTCTTCTTCCTTTTTTTTTACCATTCTAAAATAATAACTCTAATATAATATATATACTGTGATGTTATTATAAATATGGTAAAACCATATTCTGTATTCTATCCACCGTTTAAATAACATGTCACCATACCTGCGTACGTACGGCTTACCGTCTCCACGTCGTGGTGTAATTGTTATTCAATATATTATTATTTGGATGGGTATAACAATGATGTGTAACTCATGTAAATAATAAATATAACATGATAATGATTCTGTATATGTGATATACCATCCTATTATATATTATTTGAATATCAAAAGAATGATATTATCGCTCAGGCGTACGTACGGACTACCGTCTCCACGAACGCGATGAGATTCTTTCTCCATCGTATCCATTCAAGTATAATTCTAATTTGATGATTAATAATAGTATCAAAGGACATGATATCATTCTGGATATGATTAAGATACAACCTATCCATTACAAACTTGTCTTACGTAACAAAACATATAAAAGAAAACAAGTAAGTTAACACCCGAAACGACAAAAATTCTAAGATATTATTAACAAAGCAATGTTAAAAGATCATATATGATATCATATTAATGTATATGTTTATTTAATAATTTAATAACAATAATTTCACCATTATATAGGATTTTAACCTACCCCAACGAAGGAAAAGTACAAGGTAAGGTTTTATTTCACAATCTCTTCATTATCCGAGGTTGTTTATACATAATTATCTACTGGGATCTCTTTATCATCCACATCCATGTTTCATAAAAATGTATTTCAAAACATTTTTACTATTTAAAAGAATATGGGTTAAAGTAATTTATACCCTTGTTTGAATTTTTATAAGAGTTTTATAAAGGAATCTTTCCGTCATTTTCCAAACAAGGTTCTTTTAACCATTTCGACAGAATTAAGGTAAGAATGTTTTTTTAACTTATACGGCGGGTGCGGTTATTTTCCGCTGTTATAAAATCGTCAAAGCATCCTTTACAAGCTTATAAGGATATTTTAAAATTAAATGTTTTATTTTATAATTATGTGACTTTTAAATGATTTCAAAATGAATATTTTAAGAATTTATGAAAGATACTCTTTATCAAAATCAGAATATTAAATGTTTTATAGATTTATATTTCTAAATATTTTTAATTAATGTCCATGTTTTCAAAATGATTTTACGTATTTATTTATATGAACATGAATGTTTTGAAATTATATTTCTTTTCAAAAGTTTCAAATTGGTATGGGAAACTTTGATTCAAAAATCTATTTTAAATTACTTCCCTTATAAATGTGTGACTTTTCAATGATTTCGAGAAAAGAGATATTTCTCTCAAATAGTTTTGATTTAATCTATGTCAACATCCTTTGATGGATTTTAAAATTATTTGAAGTTGATTTATTATGATACAAAACTTTTGTATTCTATTGAAGGTTTTGTGATATGTTTTACTGTGGATGCGTTATTTTTATACCATTCATGGTTTATGGAGAAAGTATTGACATTTCGTATTCTAGTTTTAATACGAATGTTTATGTTATGTTTAAACCTTTTCATATGGGAATGCATTGGACTTAGTAAGTGACGGGTGGAGCCCACTATAGCGCCTCGATGCATCGGTAGGTCTCATGCGACAAACTTGTGTCTTGGCACATGGCCTTGGAAAAATCTTATTTGTAGTCTTGGCACGAGTCCTTGGCTATGTGGTTATGATAGTTTGGAATTATGCATTCCATCATTATGAAAGTGGTTATTGATATTTCATGTGATTATTCGATTAGTAGAATATCCATGTGAATAAGTAAATGGTATTAGTTCATTTTATTTTTGCCATACTATGTTGAAGTTCATGTTTAAAAGGATTTTGTTTTAGTTATACACTGCCTTAAATGTTTATTCTTATTTATGAATGTTTCCGCTATATTTTTATCCTTACTGGGCATTTGAGCTCACCCCCTTTTCTATGTTTTATTTTTCCCAGGATGTGAATAAGTAGATTATGAATGACCTATAGGGATATTATGAGAGGATAATAGTGTTGAATATGGAGACAATATGTTGTTGTAGTAGTTTTTCACTTTATGATGTAATGAAAACCTTTATGAATATATCTAGTGTTTCCAAGGCTACTAAACTAATCGGTCTTTCGAGATTTGATCTTCTTGTGATCATGCTAATGTTATGTAATAATGCACCGACTCTGGGTAACTGGGGTCGGTGCATTACAGTTGGTATCAGAGGAAGTTTAGTACAAACCTTGGAAGCTAGATTTAGATAATCTCTGATTAGAGCACATAGATTTAAGATGGACTTTGAGGATTAGTATATAAGAACATCCTAGAATTTTAGTATTGTAGAGATTTTGTGAGTTTTCTGAGAAATACATCCCTATCTGGATATGAGCAGGTAGAGGCGGCTCTGGCACATATGTACCTAGGTGTAAAACCCGAAAACACCGCTTTGAGCTAGACTCGAACGGGAACTGGTTCACGACAACGGTCCTTGCTACACTCTTAGTTACGACACTCCTGGGGGATATGCTTAGTATAATTCTAATTTTCTTTAAAACCCATTATGAAGGGTTTATGAGTATATACATCCTCAAAGGAGACATTTTTAGGATTATGGATTATATCCATAAACTATTTAATTTATGTTATGTGTTTTACAAGTTTGGGATTAGGTATTGTTATTCATAAACTGATCTAGTGTATGCCATTTTTTAGAAATGGCTCCCAGTAGAAGGAATGAGAACTCCAGCAATGCACATGATCCAAAGAGAAGGATGGATCATATCTTTCATGGTATTAATCCAGAATTTATAAGAGAAATAGTCTCCCATGTATTATTATCACATGAAGAAATAATATCATGTGTTGATAAGATAAGTAATGAGTTTACTAAGTCCTATGGATTTGAAGGTAATCAAGAGAAGAAAAGGATGGAAGAAGGAAATATGGATAAGGGGAAGAGGGAAAAGAAGAATTTTCCCATATGTGATAACTGTGGAAAGAAACACACTAGAAATTGCCTGAAAGGAATGAGAGTTTGTTATAAGTGTGGAGGGAAAGGGCACAAAGTACGTGACTGCAAGGGTAAGAAAATAGTTTCAAATGTACAATGCTTCATTTGTAAGAAGTTTGGACACTACGTGAACCTATGTCTCAGTCATCAGACTATGTCGTAAATGATGCTATTAGATAATAATCAAGTTATGATACTACCACAGATGAAGAGGAAAGATTTGAGTTCTTATGTTGATTATGTCATTTGAGTGTTGTATCAATAATGTACTTGTTATAATAATTATGGAGTATATAAGGATTCTACTACAGTACTATTTCATTATTGACTTGAGATTGTGTGGAACAATGAAAAGTTACTCAATAGAAGGTTAACTTTTTTGTAAAATATATGGTTGAGAGAAAGATTAACCATAATATGGTTCTGATACTGAGGCAGTGATTTTAGAATAATACATTATTGTTTTTGATAAATTATATTGGATATTCTTGACTTCCTTGAAACTGATTAATGATTTGTATATTCCATCATTGTTGGGTTTTAAAACATTTTTGGATTTAAGGAGTATATCTATTATTCTTTAAGGAATAAGGGATCTTAAATGTGATCAATAAGGTTTTATGGTAATTAAGGATGTTGCAGTGTTTTAAAAGAATACATGATGAAGGTATTCCCATGTTATTACGTGAAAAAAGGATCTTCATTGTGTTTACCTTATTATAAATTTTGGATGGATGTATTTTGGATAGTTCTAGTTTGGATTATTTTGGATTTCCCTAAAAGGACAACCCGGAGGTCGGGCGGCAACCCGTCGCACCCGGCAAGGCCGTGAGACTTGAACCCACAACCGAAGGGCGACCAGGGTGTATCACCTACCACTGAACCCCGTGATGTCTGGGATTAAATAATGTAGTTTTTCTAAAAGATCTGGTAGATGAATTATAAATTCGTTTTTAACCCTATACGAATAGGATAAATAGAATTTTTTTTACGTTCTATTATCTTTTAGAGTGAAAGATGAGTTTGTGGTAGAACATAGTTAAAGGATGAGACTCTACTTGTCAAGTATATATTTTTATTTTTACCTTATTCTATGAAGAAATTAATTCTTATACTTTATTTAAGGAATCCTAAAACCAAAAATGAGTTATCCTAATACCCTATGTTTTGTTGAACCGATGGTATTTCGAATCATCATAGATTGATGACTTTAAGGACCTCAATTTTACACTTGTTTTTGATGATGACCTCAATCACTGGCTATAAATATTTATGTTTTTCCTCCAATTATATGTCTCTAATTGCCACCTATGTTCTCCTAATCGAGATCATAATTTGGTGGTGACCCTTTCATTTCTCTTTTCCTCATATTAAGACTAAATTTTAGTAACCCAATTTCCGATGTGGGTTTTCCCACAAATATATTTTCTATTTTCAACCATTTATTTTCGAATAACAATTTTAAATTACGAGGATGCAATTTATTGAAGGAGGGGAGAATGTAACACCCCAATATTTCATAGTGTGTTATTTCTTCAAAATATTTAAATAACTCTCATTACTCGCAACACCGAGTTCAAGCGCCCCATGACTTACCAAAAAAGCCGTTCAAAAGAGGTTAAGAATAGTATTAACTAAATTATAAACTAATATATCCTTAAAATTTTAGAATCCATATTACGAGTTTCTTAGACATAATGTAAGAACAAATTCATTTTCAGTATTGCACTTTTACAAAATTTTAATAGTGAACCCTTTGTAAATAAAATATTTTAAACTTTTTGACTAAATGGGGACATCAAAAATTTAAAATGAAACATCCCAAGCTTCCACAGTACGCTTTCCTTTGAATAATACAGTAGTGTGTGTTGTACGCAACTTCGAGTTCTAACACACACCACAACCGATCAAACTAGACGTTATGAATAGTAATACCTACTTTTTGAAATTTTATCTCTCAAAATGGACTTCATTTTTGGATTCAAAGTATCGAATTTATCCTAAGGTGAAATTTTGGTACTTTTCGGATAACTTTAATATTTTGATGAATAGTGAAAATTACTAAATTTTAATTAAAAACAACTTTTTTAATTAAAATAATTAATAGTGATAAATTATGAATTTGAGTGGTTTTAAATTATATTTATAATATATTTTTACCATTTAATACAATGTTGGTCATTGGACCTAATTTTACAATTAAACCGAACATAAACAAGTATCAATCTTTTGATAGTTATTATATCTTAAAAACACGCTTTTTGTTTTAACAACGGGAATTAATTTTAAATTAATTTCTGCCACTTCTGTGTCTTGAATTTGGAAAAATGGATTCCATATTTGGAATCAACATGTTCATATTGTGTGAATAGGTAACTTTTATTTTTAGACATTTTGAATAATTACTGCGGTAAATATTTTATTTACCATGGTTAAGGTTAAATCCGGTAAATAAGGGTTAAAAACAATATTATAATAATTCTAAATTACCCTAAAACATGTCCTAGCCTTATTGGTTGATAAATTTTCGACCATAGCCATCTTTGGGTCGATTTTGGGACCCCATGGAGCCACTTGTAGGTGATAGGGACACTTTATTTTAATTAAGTTAAAATGAATTCAAAAATGACACAAGCATATATCTTTTGGAAAAACAATTTTTACATATGGTTATATATTTTGGATTTTCTATATTAAATATTAAATAGAAAGCTAAAAATATTTCCTAAATAATTATGTTTTATTTATAATTTTTACACACTATATAATTTAATTTATTTATGACACAATGATGATGCAGTAATTAACATAATAGTGAAAAATTAACATAATTGATATTATAAATACCCAAATAAATATAATTTAAGACTTTTATTAAATTAAACTAATTTTAAAGGTTAATTTGACATATTAGGATTTATTTAATTAACTTTTTTTAAGTAATAATTCTGTTATGAGTTTCACAAAAATCAACTACTGAATAGTGTCAAAATTGACATAAAAGAGTTTTTAAAACAAATATTATATTATTTATTGATATTAAATTCCTAAAAATCTAAGGTCAGGCCAAGAAACTTATATCATGATAGGTTTATCATTAATGGACCACTTGAGGGTCTCTTGGATGTATATGGTAAGTTTAGTAACCATATAATATAAAAATACAAAGAGACATTGTAAAAGTGAAACTAATTAACTTATAATTAATACCTAAAGATAAGGTTAATATAAGTACCCAAACCTGTATAAATTCTATTGGTTGAGTGGTTTTCGACCCATCCCCACCTTAACATTTAAATAATACACTTTGTAGCCATTATAAACCTAATTTTAATTTATTATAAATTAATATTTCTAGCTTTTCCAAAGGTGCCCTTCACCCCTCTTATAAAAGGGCACTCCTCCTTCTCATTTATTCACACCTTAAAAGCCTTTTTGTTCGTCCAACCTCTGCCCAAATACTCTCCCAACTTCCCTCACTACAACCGGGAGGCCTTAGGTTTATCAGAAAGCCATTATATGGAGCCCTTTTGATCAAATCAAAAAGAAGAACCCGAAGAAGAGGTAATGATTTCACCACCATTTTCCAAATTTTTTTCTTCTTCCACTTCTTCTTCCTTTGATTTTACCATTCTAAAATAATAACTCCAGTATCCTATACATAATATGATGTTATTATAAATATGGTACCACCATATTCGGTATTCTATCCACCCTTTGAATAACATGTCACCATACGTGCGTACGTACGTCTTACCGTTTCCATGTCGTGGTGTAATTGTTATTTAATATATTATTATTTGGATGGGTATAATAATGATGTGTAACCCATGTAAATAATAAATATAACATGATAATGATTCTGTATATATGATATACCATCCAATTATATATTATTTTAATATCAAAAGAATGATATTATCGCTCATGTGTACGTACGGACTACCGTCTCCACGAACGCAATGAGATTCATTCTCCATCGTATCCATTCAAGTATAATTATCATTTGATGATTAATAATAGTATATAAGTACTTGATATCATTCTGGATATGATTAAGATACAACCTATCCTTTTCAAACATGGCTTACGTAACAAAACATATAAAATAAAATGATTGAGTTAACACCCCAAACGTCAAAAATTCTAAGATATTATTAACAAAGTAATGTTAAAAGATCATATATGATATCATATTAATGTATATGATTATTTAATAATTTAATAATTATTATTTCACCATTATATAGTAGTTTAACCTACCCCAACCAAGGAAAAGTATAAGGTAAGGGTTTATTTCACAATCTAGTTATTATCCGAGGTTGTGTATACGTAATTATCTACTGGGATCTCTTTATCATCCACATCCATGTTTCTTAAAAATGTATTTAAAAACATTTTTACTATTTAAAATAATATGGGTTAAAGTCATTTATACCCTTGTTTGACTTTTTATAAGAGTTTTATAAAGGAATCTTTCCATCGTTTTCCAAACAAAGTGCTTGTAACCTTTTCGACAGAATTAAGGTAAGAATGTTTTTTTAACTTATACGGCAGGTGCGGTTATTTTCCACCGTTATAAAATCGTTAAAGCTTCCCTTACATGCTTATAAGGATATTTTAAAAGTAAATGTTTCATTTTAGAATTATCTGAATTTTAAATGATTTCAAAATGAATATTTTAAGAATTTATGAAAGGTACTCTTTATCAAAATTAGAATTTTAAATGTTTTAAATATTTATCATTCTAAATATTTTTAATTAATGTCCATGTTTTCAAAATGATTTTAAGGATTTATTTATATGAACATGAATGTTTTGGAAATATATTTCTTTTCAAAAGTTTCAAAGTGGTATGGGACACTTTGTTTCAAAAATCTATTTTAAATTATTTCCATTATAAATGTGTGACTTTTCAATGATTTCGAGAAAAGAGATATTTCTCTCAAATAGTTTTGATTTCATCTATGTCAACATCCTTTGATGGTTTTTAAGCTTATTTGAAGTTGATTTATTTTGATACAAAACTTTTGTATTGAATTGAAGGTTTTGTGATATGTTTTACTGTGGATGTGTTATTTTTATACCATTCATGGTTTATGGAGAAAGTATTGACATTTCGTATGCTAGTTTTAATACGAATGTTTATGTTATGTTCAACCCTTTTCATATGGGAATGCATTGGACTTAGTAAGTGACAGGTGGAGCCCGCTATAGCTCCTCGATGCATCGGTAGGTCTCATGAGACAAACTAGTGTCTTGGCATAAGGCCGTGGCAAAATCTTATTTGTAGTCTTGGCACGAGGACTTGGCTATGTGGTTATGGTAGTCTAGCATTATGCATTCCATCATTATGAAAGTGGTTATTGATATTGCATGTGATTATTCGACTAGTAGAATATCCATGTCAATAAGTAAATGTTATTATTTCATTTTATTTTTGTCATTCTATGTTTAAGATCAAGTTTAAAAGGATTTTGTTTTAGTTATACACTGCCTTAAATGTTTATTCTCATTTATGAAAGTTTCCACTATATTGTTATCCTTACTGGGCATTTGAGCTCACCCCCTTTTCTATGTTTTATTTTTTCTAGGATGTGAAGAAGTAGATTATGAATGACCTTCAGGGATATTATAAGAGGATAATAGTGTTGACTATGGAGAAAATATGTTGTTGTAGTAGTTTTTTACTTTATGATGTAATGAAAAACTTTATGAATATATCTAGTGTTTCCAAAGCTACTAAACTAATCGGTCTTTCGAGATTTGATCTTCTTGTGATCATGCCAATGTTATGTAATAACGCACCGACTCTGTGTATCTGGGGTCGGGGCATTACAATCCCTGTGAAAAAAAGTATAGGTGATGATTTTTGTCATTCCATATCCACATTTCCCATACACACTCCACCTCAGTGGTGGAACAGTATTCTATTACAAGGAAACATAGTTTAGCCATATAGTTACTACTGACTATGTGTCGACTATGTGGATCTCCTTTTTCTAAAAAAACAAAAGATTTAGTCTCCGAACAATCCCCAAATACTCTCTAACTCATTCTTAAACACATGTTTACTTTTAAAAATATAAAAAAAGCGGATTAATTTAAAATTCAAAAAATATAAACGTATATATAAAAACTAAGAACATAAAACCTCCCCTCCTTCAAATAACTCATCCCCATGTTTCTCTTTTGAGGGTGGCTGACTATTATCTGAGATTATCTCTAGCCACTAAGCATGTAGATCATCCTATCTATATCTCTAGGATAACATCCTATACTTGGATATGCTGCCATAACACCAATACCATAAGAAATGAACATTCTTGAAGAACCTTTCTGATCTATTCAAAATTATGTGTACAATGATCCTTAAAAAATAATTTTCAGTATTCTTTCTTCATGCTAAAAATAATGAGATAGTTCAAAATGATAATGAACAAGTTGATGTACAAGGAAGTCATAGTTCATGGATGGATACCTCTGAGGAAGAAAAATATTATAGGATATATGCATGACTCTCTACGTCACCTCAAAAGACTCAACAAAACAAGATGATATATTACACATTCTATGAATCCATTTATTCCATATCGTAGAAATGCCACATAATAGAACACGATTAATAAATTCAAACTACAAGAGGTTAGCAGCGAATATAGGCATATGACTTAACTCTATACTGATCTATATCCATAGGATTCACCATTTTCTATAACTAATTTAAAGTCTCTTAAATGAGATGTGGTCCCAGTAGCCCTGCGTCACCTACCTATAACCAACATTAGTGTGAATGAAACTACTTACTGTACATGGACTTATATGGTTCCATCCATATCATATAATCAAAACTATTGTTATAGGAAAATTATACAATATGTATATTTCCTTCCCATGAAAATATAAATTCATGGATTTTCACTCAGATCATGTCCTCCAACACCTAAATAGTATGATCAGGCTAACCATCAGTTTATGGTTGAAAAACTGTATTAAACTGTACTTTTAAACCCAAAGCCATCCACGAACACTACCAGAACAGGTACTTATAGCAAATAAAATCATTCTTGTTCAATAATGTGAGGGATATCATGAAGTTATAAGATATAAAAAATGTAATTTTTTCCTAGTTCATCCACATAAAAGGTATCCCACAATGGAATAAAATGGGGAACATTCATTATTCAATCTCAAAAAACTATATGGCTCCACTTCCATGAGGTCACCTAGTAAAACACATCACAAAATCCTCATTGACTTCTTCACATTTCAAATCCAGAATGTTTAGTGGCCAATTGAATTTCTGTAGGTCAATGGTTTTCATCCTTCACCTATTGATAGGTGGAACCCCCAATAATAAAAGTCAATATATTTCATTTCATACATGGACTTCAATACATTTGGTATACATCATGTGTAACACCCCAAGATTTCCTAGTGTGTTATTTTTCAAAATAATTCAATAACTTGCACTACACGCAACACCGAGTTCAAACACACCATGACATACCAAACAAGTCATTCAAAAGAGGTTATGAATAGTATTAACTAAATTTTAAACTAATATATCCTTATAATTTTAGAATCCATATTATGACTTTCTTAGACATAATGCAAGAACAAATTCATTTTCAGTATTGCACTTTTATCCACTTTTAATAGTGAAACCTTTTTAAATACAATATTTTAAACTTTTTGACTAAATGGGTGAATCAAAAATTTAAAACTAAACATCCCTAGCTTCCACGGTACGCTTTCCTTTGAATAATACAGTAGTGTGTGTTGTACGCAACTTCAAGTTTTAACATACACCACAACGGATCAAACTAGCCGTTATGAATAGTGATACCTACTTTTTGAAATTTTATCTCTCAAAATGGACTTTATTTTTGGATTTGGAATATCTAATTTAGCCTAAGTTGAAAATTTGGTACTTTTCGGATAATTTTAATATTTTGATGAATAGTGAAAATTACTAAATTTTAATTAAAAACAACATTTTTGATCAAAATAATTAAAAGTGATAAATAATTAATTTGAGTGGTTTTAAAGTATATTTAGAATATAGTTTTACCATTTAATACAACTATGGTCATTGGAAATAATTTTACAATTAAACTGGACATAAACAAGTGTCAATCATCAGATAGTTATTATCTCTTAAAAACACGCTTTTTGTTTTAACAACGAGAATTAATTTTATATTAATTTCTTCCACTTATGTGTTTTGAATTTTGAATAATGGATTCCATATTTGGAATTATGATATTCAAATTGTGTAAATAGGTAAATTTTATTTTTAGACACTTTGAATAATTACTTCGGTAAATATTTTATTTACCATGGTTAAGGGTAAATCCGGTAAATAAGGGTTAACAAATAATATTATAATAATACTAAATTACCCTAAAATGTGTCCTAACATTATTTTTTGATACATGTTCGACCATAGGCATCTTTGGGTAGATTTTGGGACCACGTGGATCCACGTGTAGGTGATAGGGACACTTTATTTTAATTAAGTTAAAATAAGTACAAAAATGACATAAGCATATATCTTTTAGAAAACCAATTTTTACATAGGGTTATATATGTTGGATTTTGGACTATAAATATTAATTAGAAATCTAAAACAATTTCCTACATAATGATAGTTTATTTATAATTTTTAGACTTTAAATATTATAATTATTTATGGCACAATGATGATGCAGTAATTACCATATGAGTGAAAATTTAAAATAATTGATATTATAAATACCCAAATAAATATAATTTGAGACTTTTAATTAATTAAACTAATTTTATAGGATAATATTACATATTAGGATTTATTTAATTGACTTTTTTCGAAGTAATAATTCTGTTATGAGTTTCACAAAAATCAACTATTGAATAGTGTCAAAATTGACATAAAAGTGTTTTTAAAAAAAATATTATATTATTAATTGATATTAAATTACAAAAAATATAATGTTCAGCCAAGAGACTTATATAATGATAGGTGTATCATTAATGGACCACTTGGGGGTCTCTTCGATGTATATAGTACGTTTAATAACTATATAATATAAAAATACAAAGTGACATGGTAAATGTCAAACTAATTAACTAATAGTTAAAACTAAAAGATAAGGTTAATATAATGACACAAACCTTTATACATTCTATTTTTTGGATGGTTTTAAACCTATACCCACCTTGAAATTTAAATAATCCACTTTCTAGCCATTAGAAACCGAATATGAATTTATAATAAATTAATATTTCTAGTTTTTCCAAAGGTACCCCTCACCCCTCTTATAAAAGGGAACTCCTCCATCTCATTTCTTCACACCTTCAAAGCCTTTTGTTTCAGCCAAACTCTGCCCAAATACTCTCCCAACATCCCTAACTTAAACCTAGATGATTTATTTTGATCAAAAATCCAACCTACGGAGCCCTTTAGATCAAATCAAAAGGAAGAACTCGAAGAAGAGGTAATGATTTCACAACCCTTTTTCAAGTTCCTTTCGTCTTCCACTTCTTCTTCCTTTGTTTTTACCATTCTAAAATAATAACTCCAGTATCATTTATATAATTTGATGTTATTATAAATATGGTACAAACATATTCACTATTCTATCCGTCCTTTGAATAACATGTCACTATACGTGCATACGTACGGCTTACCGTCTCCATGTCGTGGTGTAACTGTTATTCAATAAATTATTATTTGGATGGGTATAATAATGATGTGTAACTTGTTTAAATAATTAATATAACATGATAAAGATTTTTTATATATGATATACCATCCAATTATATATTATTTTAATATCAAAAGAATGATATTATCACTCGTGCGTACGTATGGACTACCGTCTCCACGAACGCGGTGAGATTCATTCTCCATCATATCAATTCAAGTATAATTCTCAATTGATGATTAATAAAAGTATCTAAGGACTTTATTTCATTCTGAATATGATTGATATACAACCTATCCATTACAAACATGGCTTACATAACAAAACATATAATAGAAAATGAGTAAGTTAACACCTGAAACGACGAGAATTCTAAGATATTATTAACAAAGAAATGTTAAAACATCATATATGGTATCATATTAATGTATATGATTATTGAATAATTTAATAACAATTCTTTCACCATTATACAGGAGTTTAACCTACCCCATCCAAGCAAAAGTGCAAGGTAAGGGTTTATTTCGCAATCCCTTCATTATCCGAGGTTGTTTATACATAATAATCTACTGGGATCTCTTTATCATCCACCTCTATTATCTTAAAAATGAATTTCAAAACATTTTTACTATTTACTAGAATATGGGTTAAAGTCATTTATACCCTTGTTTGACTTTTCATAAGAGGTTTATAATGTAATCATTCGGTCGTTTTCCAAACAAGGTGTTTTTTAACCTTTTCGACAAAATTAAGGTAAGAATGTTTTTTTAACTTATACGGCGGGTGCGGCTATTTAACACCATTATAAAATTATCAAAGCTTCCCTTACAAGCTTACAAGGATATTTTCAAAGTAAATGTTTTATATTATAATTATGTGACTTTTAAATTATTTCAAAATGAATATTTTAAGAATTTCGGAAAGGTACTCTTTATCAAAATCAGAATTTGAAATGTTTTAAAGATTTATCTTTCTAAATATTTTTAATTAATGTCCAGGTCTTCAAAATGGTTTTTAAGGATTTATTTATACGGACATGAATTTTTTTAATATGTTAATTCCTTTCAAAAGTTTCAAAGTGTTATGGGACACTTTGATTCAAAAATCTCCTTTTATATACTTCCTTTATAAATGTGTGACTTTTAAATGATTTAAAAAAAAAGAGATATTTCTCTCAAATAGTTTTCATTTCATCTATGTCAACATAATTTGATGGATTTTATGATTATATGAAGTTTATTTATTATGATAAAAAACTTCCATAATTTATTGAAGGTTTTCTGATATGTTTGACTGTGGATGTGTTATTTTTATGCCATTCATGGTTTATGGAGAATGTATTAACATTTCATATGATAGTTTTAATACGAATGTTTATGTTATTTTTAAACCTTTTCATATGGGAATGCATTGGACTTAGTAAGTGATGGGTGGAGCTTGTTATAGCTCATCGATGCATCGGTAGGTCTCATGAGACAAACTAGTGTCTTGGCACAAGGCCTTGGCAAAATCTTATTTGTAGTCTTGTCACGAGGCCTTGGATATGTGGTTATGATAGTCTGGAATTATGCATTCCACCATTATGAAAGTGGTTATTGATATTTCATGTGATTATTCTATTAGTAGAATATCCATGTGAATAGGTAGATGGAATTATTTCATTTTACTTTTGTCATACTATGTCGAAGTTCAAGTTTAAAAGGATTTTGTTTTAGTTATACATTGCCTTAAATGTTTATACTTATTTTAGAAAGTTTCCACTATATTGTTATCCTTACTGGGCATTTGAGCTCACCCCTTTTCTATATTTTATTTTTCCAAGGATGTGAAGAAGTATGTTATGAATGACCTGCAGAGATATTATGAGGGGATAATAGTGTGGACTATGGAGACATTATGTTTTTGTAGTAGTTTTTCAATTTATGATCTAATGTAAAACTTTATGAAAATATCTAGTGTTTACAAGGATACTAAACCAATCGGCCTTTCGAGATTTGATCTTTCTTGGGATCATGCCAATGTTATGTAATAATACACCGACTCTGGGTAACTGGGGTCGGGGCGTTACAGTTGGTATCAGAGGAAGTTTAGTACAAACCTTGGAAGCTAGATTTAGATAAAATCTGATTAGAGCACATAGATTTAAGATGGACTTCGAGGATTAGTATAGAAGAACATCCTAGAATTTTTTTATTGTAGTGATTTTGTGATTTTTCCGAGAAATACATCCCTGTCTGGATACGAGTAGGTAGAGGCAGCTCTGGCACAGATGTACCTAGGGGTAAAACCCAAAAACACCGCTTTGAGCTAGACTCAAACTGGAACTGGTGCACGACAATGGGCCTTGCTGCACTCTGGGTTACGACACTCCTGGGGGATATGCTTAGGATAATTCACATTTTTTTACAAACCATTATGATGTGTTTATGAGTATATACTTTCTAAAAGGAGAGATTTTTATGATAATGGATTATATCCATAAACTATTTAAATTATGTTATGTGTTTTATAAGTTTTGGATTAGGTATTGTTATTCATAAACTAATCTAGTGTATTCCATTGTTTAGAAATGGAGCCCAGTAGAAGGAATGAGAACTACAGAAATGCACATGATCCAAATGGAAGGAAGGATCATAACATTTGTGGTCTTGATCTAGAATTTATAAGAGAAATAGTCTCCCATGTATTATCATCTTATGAAGAAATAATATCATGTGTTGATAAGATAAGTAAAGAGTTTACTGGTTCCTATGGATTTCATGGGAAGCAAGAGAAGAATAGGATGGAAGAGGGAAAGATGGATAAAGGGAAGAGGGAAAAGAAGAATTTTCCCATATGTGATAACTATGGGAAGAAACACCATGGAACTTGCCTGAAAGGAATGGGAGTTTGTTATAAGTGTGGAGGAAAAGGGCATAAAGTACGTGGCTGCAAAGGTAAGAAAATGGTTTCAAATGTACAATGCTTCATTTTCAAGGAGTTTGGACATTACGCGAACCTATGTGTCAGTCATCAGACTATGCCGAAAATTATGCTATTGGATAATAATCATGTTATGATACTACCACAGATAAAGAGGACTGATTAGAGTTCTTATGTTGATTATTTCATTTGAGTGTTGTATCAACAATGTACTTGTTATAATAATTATGGAGTATATAAGGATTGTACTGTAGTACCATTTCATTATGGACTTGAGATTTTGTGGAACAAAGAAAAGTGACTCAGTAGCAGGTTAATTTTTTGGGAAATATATGGTTGAGAGAAAGATAAACCATAATATGGTTATGATACCGAGGTAGTGATTTTAGAATAATACATGACAGTTTTGGATAAATTATATCGGATATTCTTGACTACCTTGAGACTGATTAATGATTTGTATATTCCATCATTGTTGGGGTTTACAACATTTTTGGATTGAAGGAGTATATCTATTATTCTATAAGGAATAAGGGATCATGAATGTAATCAATAAGGTTTTTTGATAATTCAGGATGTTGCAGTGTTTTAAAAGAATACATGATGAAGGTGATCACATGTTATTACGCGGAAAAAAAAGGATCTGCATTGTGTTTACCTTCCTTATAAATTTTGGACTGAAGTATTTTGGATAGTTCTAGTTTGGATTATTTTGGATTGCCATAAAAGGACAACCCGGAGGTCGGGTGGCAACCCGTCGCGTCCGGCAAGGCCGCGAGACTTGAACCCACAACCGAAGGGCGACAAGGGTGTATCACCTACCACTGAACCATGTGATATCTAGGATTAAATAATGTAGTTTTTTTAAATTATCTGGTAGATGAATTATAAATTCGTTTTTTTTTGGAACCTTATACGAATAGGATAAATAGAATATTTTTTACGTTCTATTATCTTTTAGAGTGAAAGATGAGTTTTTGGTAGAAATTAGTTAAAGGATGGAACTCTACATGTCAAGAATATATTTTTCTTTCTCTCTTAATCTGTGATGAAATTAATTCTTATACTTGATTTAAGGAATCCTAAAACCAAAAATGTGTTATACTAATACCCTATGTTTTGTTGAACCGATGGTATTTCAAATCATCATATATTGATGAATTTAAGGACCTCAATTTTACACTTGTTTGTGATTGATGTCCTCAATCACTACATATAAATATTTTCGTTTTTCCTCCGATTTTATATCTCTAATTTCCACCAATGTTCTCCTAATCGAGATCATAATTTGGTGGTGACCCTTTCATTTCTCTTTACCTCATATTAAGACTAAATTTTAGTAACCTAATTTCCGATGTGGGTTTTCCCACAAAGATATTTTCTATTTTCTACCTTTTATTTTCGAACAACAATTTCAAATTGCGAGGACGCAATTTATTGAAGGAGGGGAGAATGTAACACCCCAGGATTTCATAGTGTGTTATTTCTTCAAAATAATTCAATAACTTTCACTACACGCAAAACCGAGTTCAATCGCACCATGAATTACCAAAAAAGTCATTCAAAAGATTTTATTAATAGTATTAACTAAATTTTAAACTAATATATCCTTATAATTTTAGAATCCATATTATGAGTTTCTTAGACATAACGCAAGAACAAATTCATTTTCAGTATTGAACTTTTATCAACTTTTATTAGTGAACCCTATTTAAATACAATATTTTAAACTTTTTGACTAAAAGGGGACATCAAAAATTTAAAATCAAACAGCCCAAGCTTCCACGGTACGCTTTCCTTTGAATAATACAGTAGCGTGTGTTGTACGCAACTTCGAGTTTTAACACACACCACAACCAGTCGAACTAGCCGTTATGAATAGTAATACCAACTTTTTGAAATTTTATCTCTCAAAATGGACTTCATTTTTGGATTTATAATATCGAATTTAGTCTAAGGTGAAATTTTGGTGCTTTTCGGATAACTTTAATATTTTGATAAATAGTGAAAATTACTAAATTTTAATTAAAAAGAACTTTTTTAATCAAAATAATTAAAATTGATAAATAATGAATTTGAGTGGTTTTAAAGTATATTTAAAATATATTTTTACCATTTAATACAATTTTTGTCATTGGAGATAATTTTACAATTAAACCTGACATAAACAAGTGTCAATCTTTTGATAGTTATTATCTCTTAAAAACACGCCTTTTGTTTTAACAACGGGAATTAATTTTAAATTAATTTCTGCCACTTCTATGTTTTGAATTTGGGAAAATGGATTCCATATTAGGAATCAGTATATTCAAATAGGGTAAACAGGAAAAGTTTATTTTTAGACATTTTGAATAATTACTTCGGTAAATATTTTATTTACCTTGGTTAAAGGTAAATCCGGTAAATAAGGGTTACCAAATAATATTATAATGATACTCAATTACCCTAAAACGTGTCATACCCTTATTTTTTGATACATGTTAGACCATAGGAATCTTTGGGTCGATTTTGGGACGCCATGGAGCCACTTGTAGGTGATAGGGACACTTTATTTTAATTAAGTTAAAATAAGTACAAAAATGACATAAGCATATATCTTGTTGAAAACCAATTTTTACATAGGGTTATATATGTTGGATTTTAGAATATAAATATTAATTAGAGAGATAAAGATATATCCTACATAATTATATTTTACTTATAATTTTTAGACTTTAAATATTATAATTTATTTATGGAACAATGATGATGCAGTAATTACCATAATAGTGACAAATTAAAATAATTGATATTATAAATACTCAAATAAATATTCTTTGAGACTTTTAATGAATTAAACTAATTTTATAGGATAATATTACATATTAGGATTGATTTAATTGACTTTTTTTGAAGTAATAATTCTGTTATGAGTTTCAAAAAAATCAACTGTTGAATAGTGTCAAAATTGACATAAAAGAGTTTTTTAAAACAAATATTTTATTATTAATTGATATTAAATTCCTAAAAATCTGATGTTTGGCCAAGATACTTATATCATGATAGTTGTATCATTAATGAACCACTTCGGGGTCACTTGGATGTATATAATATGTTCATTAACTATATAATATAAAAATACAAAGTGACATGGTAGGTGTCAAACTAATTAACTAAGAGTTAAAACTAAATGATAAGGTTAATATAATGACCCAAACCTGTCTAAGTTATATTAGTTGAATGGTTTTCGACCTATCCCCACCTTAAAAATTAAAAAATCCACTTTTGAGCCATTATAAACTGAATATGAATTTATTAGAAATATATATTTCTAGTTGTTCCAAAGGTGCCCCTCACCCCTCTTATAAAAGGGAACTCTTCCTTCTCATTTATTAACACCATAAAAGACTTTTGGTTCAGCCAAACTCTGCACACATACTCTTCCAAATTCCCTCAATACAACCTAGAGGCCTTAGTTTGATTATAAATCCAACCTAAGGATCCCTTTTGATCAAATCAATAGGAAGAACTCGAAGAAGAGGTAATGATTTCACCACCCTTTTTCAAGTTCGTTTCTTCTTCCTCTTGTTCTTCCTTTGTTGTTACCATTATAAAATAATAACACCAGTATAATATTTATACTATGATGTTATTACAAATATGGTACAACCATATTCACTATTCTATCCATCCTTTGAATAACATGTCACCATACGTGCGTACGTACGACTTAACATCTCCATGTCGTGGTGTAATTGTTATTCAATAAATTATTATTTGGATGGGTATAATAATGATGTGTAACTCATGTAAATAATAAATATAACATGATAATAATTCTGTATATATGATATACCATCAAATTATATATTATTTTAATATCAAAAGAATGATATTATCGCTCGTGCGTACGTACGGACTACCGTCTCCACGAACGCGATGAGATTCATTCTCCATTGTATCCATTCAAGTATAATTCTCATTTGATGATTAATAATAGTATCTAAGGACTTTATATCATTATGTATATGAATGAGATACAACCTATCCATTACAAAAATGTATTACATAACAAAACATATAAAAGAAAACGAGTAAGTTAACACCCGAAACGATGATAATTCTAAGATATTATTAACAAAGCAATGTTAAAAGATCATATATGATATCATATTAATGTATATTATTATTGAATAATTTAATAACAATTATTTAACCATTATACAGGAGGTTAACCTACCCCAACCAAGGAAAACTGCAAGGTAAGGGTTTATTTCACAATCTCTTCATTATCCGAGGTTGTTTATACGTAATAATCTACTGGGATCTCTTTATCATCCACATCCATGTTTCTTAAAAATGAACTTCAAAACATTTTTACTATTTAATAGAATATGGGTTAAAGTCATTTATACCTTTATTGACTTTTTATAATTGGTTTATAAAGGAATCATTCCGTTGTTTTCCAAACAAGGTTCTTTTTACCCTTTGAGACAAAATTAAGGTAAGAATGTTTTTTTAACTTATACGGAGGGTGCAACTATTTACCGCTGTTATAAAATTTTCAAAGCATACCTTACAAGATTACAAGGATATTTTCAATTTAAATGTTTTATTTTATAATTATGTGACTTTTAAATGATTTTAAAATGAATATTTTAAGAATTTCGGAAAGGCACTCTTTATCAAAAAAAGAATTTTATATGTTTTAAAGATTTATCTTTCTAAATCATTTTAATTAATTTCCATGTCTTCAAAATGGTATTTAAGGATTTATTCATATGGACATGAATGTTTTTTAAATGTTAATTCCTTTCAAACATTTCAATGTGGTATGGGACAATTTGATTCAAAAATCTCTTTTTCATTACTTCCTTTATAAATGTGTGACCATTATATGATTTCAAAAAAGGAGATATTTCTCTCAAATAGTTTTGATTTCATCTATGTCAACATACTTTGATGGATTTTATGATTATATGAAGTTGATTTATTATGATACAAAACTTCCATAATTTATTGAAGGTTTTGTGATATTTTTGACTGTGGATGTGTTATTTTTATACCATTCATGGTTATTGGAGAAAGTATTTACATTTCGTATGCTAGTTTTAATACGAATGTTTATGTTATGTTTAAAACTTTTCATATGGGAATGCATTGGACTTTGTAAGTGATGGGTGGAGCCTGCTATAGCTCCTCGATGCATCGATAGGTCTCATGAGACAAACTAGTGTCTTTGCACAAGGCCTTGGAAAAATCTTATTTGTAGTCTTGGCACGATGCCTTGGCTATGTGGCTATGATAATCTGGCATTATGAATTCCAAAATTATAAATGTGGTTATTGATATTGCATGTGATTATTCTATTAGTAGAATATCCATGTGAATAAGTAAATGGCATTATTTCATTTTACTCTTGTCATACTATGTTGAAGTTCAAGTTTAAAAGGCTTTTGTTTTAGTTATACATTGCCTTAAATGTTTATGCTTATTTTGGAAAGTTTCCGCTATATTGTTATCCTTACTAGGCATTTGAGCTCACCCGTTTTCTATGTTATATTTTTCCAAGGATGTGAAGAAGTAAGTTGTGAATGACCTGCAGGGATATTATGATGGGATAATAGTGTAGACTATGGAGACATTATGTTGTTGTATTAGTTTTTCACTTTATGATGTAATGTAAAACTTTATGAATATATCTAGTGTTTCCAAGGCTACTAAACCAATCGGTCTATCGATATTTGATCTTTCTTGTGACCATGCCAATGTTATGTAATAATGCACTGACTCTGGGTAACTGAGGGCAGGGCGTTACATCATGGTACACCTTTATATTACTATAAAACTCTAAACAAGAGGATTCAAGATAGTATTACATAAATTATCCTCGTATGTATACAATAAATTATACATGAACATGATTGCACAAGATCTTATCCCCATCACCGACCTATCCAAGTGCTATATCCTATCTTTAAACTATTTCCCTTAGGACTAACACTACAATATTAGAATGTTTCATCATCTTCAAACATTATTGAATTGAATAGGTCACTATTAAAAATGTGAGAACATGCATCCAATGATGGTCGTGTACCTCTAAATTAATCTCAGAAATGAGTTCCATAAATTCTAACTCAATACTCAACTCATGATAAAAATTTATCTATGTCTTCCAATGTTGAGCATCAAACAATATATTTCATTTCCCATGCATATAAGAAAGATCAAATTAAAATTACTGTTGGTATTCAACCCATATTCACTATATCAGGCTCAAGTAACATTGTGTTAAGATTTATTTATGACATTTATGGAATGTGTAAACTTGGATCCTCTCTCCGAAAACATAATTCCTATAAAAACCAAAATGAATGAACAATATATGTTTGATGAAGATCTTTTTTTAGGTATTTCCACTCATGTGACCCCAATTTTTAATAATCATATGCCATAAATCAGTATACCTTCATTATAACTGCTCCCATTCAAATACATTAATCATAAAAAAACATAGTATAGATTATAATATGCTCAATATTAATTAGGATTGGTGCTGAAGTCAGTATACCTTTCATCATCTAAAAATTTTCCGTAAAGTCGTACAACCAAAAGAACTTTACAACGTTATTTGTCAACACTATAAGAGGTGTTTTACGGTTTGATAAGTACTAAATATAAAACATGTAACACCAAAAACATTAGAATATACTCCTTATGTCAGTGAGGTTCTTGGGATTCTCTCTCAATACAATTGATTTCACCATTTCTTTGTCAATGTACACCCCTACCTCTGACGTAATCTGATATAAGATGTGAAAATTATGAATCCAAAAAATGTATTTTTTTTTGGAATTTTAAAAATCCTATTCTCTCTCAATATTGAAAATAAGATTTCATTGTATTTTTCATGATCATTTCATCTATGTGATTACACCATGATATCTTCCACATCAATGACAACAAAATAATCCAAAATTGGGTGAAATGAATGATTTAGCATATCTATGAAAACTACTCTAGTGTTCATCAAAAAAATATTTACTAGATACTCAAATAAACCATTACTTCTTTGAAGAGTTGTATGGAGTATTTTTAAGGTTCTAACTTATACCTGATGATATATCAACCTCAAATAAATCTTTGACAATACCATGGCTCCTTAGAACTTGTCGAAGAGATCATTTATGAGAGACAATGTATATTGGTTCACAACTAAATGTTGGTTTAGTTTTCAATAATCTACACTGATCTTGATGATTCCATTTCCCTTATTGGTGTAATAGAAAAGTGAACCCCAAGGTGGGACACTGGTTCATATAAACCCATTATATTAAACGACCTATAAAACTCCATCAATGTACTGTAGTTCTTTGTGACCCATCCCAAAATGAAGAATAAACATTATGGATTCTCTAGGAATATGCTATATAGAAAACTTCATTTCCCTCCTAGAATTTATCCCAAAAAATTATTTAGGAAATAAATCCCTGAAATGGAATATAATTTGTTGGAAAACTATTTGATTTAATACTTAATCACCCAAAAAAGACAATGATGTTTGGTTGTTACACCCCACAAACCATGATTCCCATGTACATATCGATGCTCCAAAATATCATATTATCCCATTTACATGTATCTTCCACCCTTAGTGATGTAAAATACAACCTCCAATAATAAAGAATTAATATAGGCATAATAGGGTACCAACTAGTCTAGGATAATGTTGATTCCAAACCCAATAATTACTCAGATTATAGATAGATTGTCACCCTTCTCCGCAAGCCTTAGTTGTACTCCATGATTCTAGACTGATTGGAAACCCTAAGCTACATCCTATATATCTTATATAGTTCCACAATGCTAGTGAAATGTTTCAAGAATATGGTTACCTCATCCATGACCACCTCCTCGGCCCATGTGTTCAGTACTACTCTTACTCCCAACCTGACATGGATCTTATGGTCACCCTCTAGAACCTGGGGTCAGTGCATACCCCCTATCACATGTTTCTAGAGTAATGGTTTTATAAGAACACTAAATATATATATTTTTCCTGCAAGGTAAATAGTCAACTAGGTATCTAGTACACTAGCAGTTTATATTCCATTCCCCCCCACACTAGTGTCATACCACACTACTACTGCGGTTTATACATTAGATGTCACTAATCTAAAGATAAGAATATTGCTGACACTTGATGAATTGTGTCACTATCATAAAACTAAACCAATAATTCCCACACATTTATTTTTCCTCAGGTTTTTCTCATTGATGAGGAGTTCAATGATTATCTCAGAAACAATAATCAGACAGAAAATGTTTACTAGCAATCAGATGGTATACCTAATCCCATACTAAATAATCTAATATCTAGATTATCATCACCACATAAATAATGAGAAGACATTTTAACCCCTATTAAATGATTCTACTAGTCCATAATAGATAATGTGTCCTACCCAAGGTGTATAAATTCTCTTTCTCGATCAGCTCTCAATGACTCAGGATAGATGTAATCATTAAAAAATTGAATTGAAAACCCTCCAAACCATACACAATGCTAATCATCATAGTGGAACACATCCCACAAAATTTTGTATGATCATATGAGAATGTACATTGTGAGTATCACTCTATTATCTGTAGGAGTTTTTATGGGCTAAAAAATGGTAAGCATATCCCCAAACTATAACTCAATATCCTAGGGACTTCCTT
Organism: Viscum album; assembly: GCA_963277665.1. Lineage (NCBI taxonomy): Eukaryota > Viridiplantae > Streptophyta > Magnoliopsida > Santalales > Viscaceae > Viscum > Viscum album. The sequence goes on from OY728145.1 coordinate 400,054,803, forward strand.
GAACTAAGAGTTAGGAGGGTGAAACTATATGAACCCTCAAGGTGTCAGGATTTTATATTTTATCCTGAACTATATTAAATATAGAAAATCCTATCAATGTTGTGAGTTGACTCCTAATCCAAGAAATACAAGAGGTATGCAAGTGGAACTATTAAAGGTATCGTCAGTGGTTCATTTCCCACAACCTAGTGAGCACAGTTATCACCAAATTCTTGGTGTGTGACTCAAGTATTTATTGTTTTATTATCTATAAAATAAAATACACAATCAATATATTATAATTTTATAATTTTATAATCATAGATACAATAAAAGAATAGGTATAAGGCCTTCATATATAAGGGTCAAACCCCAAAATTTCATGCTTTGAAATCTAGATCTGGATGATATTAAAGTCTATAATGGATCAAAAGAGACACTCCCAAATACCACTAGTAATGTATAGTCTGCTTATAAGCCTCATATTTCATATCATGGGATATGGTATATGGAATTTCAATTTAATTATATAGGGGAAAACACCCTTTATTTTTTAGTTGGAATACACATTAAACAGTAACCATTTCATTTAATGATTTAAATTTAGTGGTCTTTACTTACAAATATCATGGATCAGTTAGATACAACTAAAATTCCTAGGTTATAAATTTCTATTCATTATATGTTGATACTAACACATAATATAACTATAACTATCATTATATGATGGGTTAATTACATGGATCAATATTCCTGATTTATAAAGGCCAATAAATTTTATAAATTTACTATTTTATAATTTTAATTAAAACCACTTTTTTATATCCAATGCAATGAATATTTCATGGATCATACATGTCATAATTGGTTAGGTTTGGTGCCACCATTAATATATATTAGAATACCCCATTAAGGTTGGTGATAACACTTAAATTAACCAATTTGTTATATTCCACTATGAAATTTTATTCAAATAATAGATACAATATTGAATTAACTTCATCATGTTTTACAAAATATATGCATTAAAATATACATTTAATAGTATATACAAGATAGATTAATCATCATGTGCCTATAATAAGGCATGAAATAGTACCCACTTTTCATATGGATCCAAGGGTTAAAGTAAATACATTATCAGAACAAATTACAAAAATCATGTTCATCCCTAAGTGGTCAAATTAAGAGAATTTTAACCGAAATATCTACAACATCAAGTAACATGACAGAAAACATGGATTTTTCACTATATGTTAGTTAGATACACCCTGGAATAGGATCATTGCTAATTTTTTAAAATTCCTAATCTCTGGTATACCATCCTAAAATATTAAGGAATGAAAAAAACCATTGATATAACTTTGTGGAATCTCATTATTATCCTGCCAAGGGTGGACACATGGACTTAGGCATACCTCCTTCTATTCCAAAGGCTACCAACTTGTTGCAAGCATGTATGATATTCTGTTGGGGATATTGTACCCCCATGATCATTAGCAGAGAAAATTGGTGTAATAAATGAAAATGTAGTGTAAAATATAAAAATCAATATTAATAAAATGTTGGGTCAATAATAATATAATCAATCCTAAAATGATTTCATGCTAATATAATAATTATTTATCATGGGATACATGGAATTAAGAATAAGATAAAATACTTGCAATAAAAAGGGAAAAAATACCAAAATATGTATTCAATGGTATCATGATAACAGTATTGGTCATCTACTCCTATAATCCATCATATAAAAAAAGTTAACCAAATATAGTTGGGTTCTACCCCTTATACCTTCTTGAATCCATGAAGGTTGTCGAGATACCAATTGGTAACCCGAATAAGGTCTAAGTAAAACTCAATAGGCTCACACTAATAGTGTCTAAATTTATACAATACGTGAATATAAAATAAATTACATAGAGGTAATAATCATGAGAATAAAAAAAAATTAACCACGTCATCTTGAGTTCTTGGAGGACACTCATCTGACCATACCTTCTTCGGATGAAGACAAAATCCCTCTATGTAAGTGATCATGTGATGATAATAATAGTATATAAACTGATTTATAACAAAGTAATAATTTACCACAGATGTTCAATCCAAATGATGTTAATAAATAATGCAGTTGGGTTGTAAGGTTATGATTTTATTCCAAGGATAATCCATCAACAATTTAATCCTATACAGATAATGTTATAGAGCCTTATGAATATGTCTTATATAGCCTTATGATAAACAACAATAGAGTCCATGTTGATAACTCTAGGTATTCCATGTCCTTAATACATCATTTTTAATCCAATGATATATTCTAAATATTTCTAAAATTTGGTGAAATTTAATAGAAGAGTTCAAAAATATATGCCCATGAATTCATTAATTTCAGACATGGATGATGTCCAATAGGGATATAAACACTTGGTTAACACATCCATGAATAAGGTGGTGTCCTTTAGGTAGTCTAGGTAATCCCTAGGGTGGAATCCAAGAATTCTCCAATGTATTCCATCCTATAACTATATTTTCTTTATTAATAAGATCCATGTGAAGTATAATACATTAATCATTTCATTATTTCTAATTATTTTAGGAGTTTAATTCATAATTTAACAAGGATACTAAAATGCATTATTACCACATCAATTCCATTAAATCCCATTTAGTGATGGGAATATTTTTTAATTTGACATGGGTTATGTGGCATGGACTCACCATTATGATTTAATTAATTTCATTTAAAATTTATATTAAATCATTTTCAAATTTCAATTAGGAATGTATATCCAATCACACCATAGGGGTTGTTTTAGTAACATATTCATGGAAAATGACCCAAGGTATATAATAAACACAACCAAGGGGACAATGTTTCCAACGCTTTCTCTAGGTCGTGAGCGTCCGTCTCGTTTGGCGGGACGGCGACGCTGTCTATTAACTCACATTCCCACTTTCCAATGGTGGGTGGAATACACTCCTTGTTCAAGGATATTTTCTCCCTGATTGAAATGGGATGATGGGATGTTGGTTCTTCCTTCCTTTGATTCCTCCTCGGAACTTGTTACCTAGTTCGGGTCTCCCTTATAGATTTAATACATTGTTCATGAATCTCTTCCGGGTTCCATATCATCAGGGACACCAGTTAATTAAACTGCTTCTTTTGGGACATTCCAGAGGGTCTTATCAGGGAAGCAACCTTCATTCAAGGGAGTGGTCACGTTGGACATCACTGGCGTGTCTGAACGCTGGGACACTGGCACGTCTGGGTTGCTTCCCCTTATTATAGGTCTTCTCGGGGGCACAGAATCCCGATTCATCCCATTTTGAATGTGAGGAATTATAAGTCATAGGCATGTTTCTGAGGTTTTCCTTAGCTTCCCATGTTTGAAACACGGTATTCCGCATGTTTAACGTCCAGTAGAGACAGATGATACTGATTAGAAAACTTACTAGAGCAGATCAGATGGGTGTAACCTTTGGAGGGAACACTTATGTTGGGGCCAACATGTGGCTAGCTCCCTGACTATTGTTAAAGGGAATGGGGTATGAGGTGGCATGATAACACCAATATGCGGAGGCCCGGGTAATAATTAGGATGGGTGATGGGAGGTTGAATGGAGTGGAGGGAGAATGAGATGGGGTCGTCATGAATGTGATAGTAGTGTTGGGCTTGAGTCTCAAAGAGGCTTACTATGTATCCTCATGGCAAGGAATCAAAGTCCACATAGTTCATCTGATGATGGATTTCCACTTGTTGGAGGATTCAATGGATTAACACAGAATAGAGGTACAACGACTTACCACTGAATGGGATCACAATGGCTTACCGTTGGATGGGGTGACAACGGCTTACCACTAGATGGGGTGAAAATGGATTACCATTGGATGGGGCTTGAACCTCAAAGAGACTTACTATGTAACTTTTCTAGGAGAAAAGGATCAAATCCCACGTAGTTCAGGATGGAGTGAGTGGGAACCAACGTGAATATGGACGAGACCAGTAGGTGGTGGGATTAAACCTCAGGGAGGCTTCCTACGTACCTTGCCTTGGCAAGGATCAAAGTCCTCGTAGTTCGAAATGGTGTGTGGGGATTACACTCTAGGCTTCCCAAGGTGTTGGTGATCCAACGTGAAGGGGGTCTGAGCAACCGAGTGTTGGGCTTTAACAGCGTAGAGGATTCCTTCATACCTCTCCTTAGCAAGGATCAAATATCACGTAGTTTAGGATGGTGTTCAATGGATTACCGCTGATTGGTGAGACAACGACTTACCACTGATTGAGGTCCACAGTTTAACGTCATGCAGGATGGGGAAAACAAACGTGAAGGTGGTCAGAGCGACAGAGTGTTCGGCTTGATCCTCGTGGAGGCTTTCTATGTACCCATCCTTGGAAATGATCAAATACCATGTAGTTCGGGATATGGGGGTGGGGATTACACTATAGGCTACTAAAGGAGTATTTCTTGGTCGGTTCTTTCTCTAACCCCACGTGAGTCATGCTCAGTGTGAGAAATGAGAGACAGCAAAGACCCGATGATCATGTCAGGAAAGGTGAATCCATGGGAACTGGAGTGGGGATTAAACATAGTTAGTGGCCCAATGAGAAAAAAAGGGCTTACTCATGGTTAGTAGCCTAATGAGGTTGGGACTTACTTCAGAATGGAGGCTTGTTGGTGACAAAGACCAGTGGGAGGGGGATTTGTCACTAAAGAATGGAGGGGTAGGGGTGTTGCCTCCTGCATGAAAAGCTAGGGGCTTACACTAGGGTGGTTGACCATTCATAACATAGGATGCATAGGGAGAAGTCATAGTTTAACTTCATGTGCTGAGGACCATGATGCTTGGCAGTTTAACATCCTGCAGCTCAGATAAGGAGGGTTCACTTCGCACCTCTAGGAATTATATAATCGGTACCCTCTGCACCATGGTGAAGGGAATGCACCAGCAATGTCATGGTGAGGGGGTGTTATGGGGAGAACTATTGAGGGGTCCACATTAGAGTGGTTATGAGAAGAATCAATAGTCGTTATCCTGCCTATGCGAAGAAGCATGAGGCGAAGCAACGCAATGGGCAGTGTCATCAAAGGGACATTAAAATTGCTCCATGTAAGCCTGAAGGACCGCATTAGAAAAGGAGTTGCAGAGCAAAGGGGGTTCATAGGTAGAAGTATTGTAAAGCTCTGGTGCCCCAAAATGTGGAAGGACTCTGTGAAGGGATGTGCTTCACAAAGTGCAGTCACCTAGGCTAGGGATGGGGCTTAGGTGCACATGGGAGGAGCATCATGAAGTGGAAAGGCATTCGCGAACCAATGAATCACAAAACAAGAGTTCCTTGCAAAGAATATCATTGTAAAGCAAAGTGCTTCACGATCCATAGTGACCCAACCTTGGCACTTGGGATACATGCACATGGGAGGTGATTAGCGAAGCGTAAGTGCTCAATGAAGACCAGATTCCCCTTGGAGATCTCCTTCCTCCATGAAGGCCCATGGACTTTGCGAAAGGAATCCCTCTTGGAAGAGGGGATCAATTAAGGACAATTGGGAGGTATTTCATGGAGAAAAAGTACCTAGAGGAGCTCATGGTTCACAGAGTAGAAACATGCTTCACGATTCGGGAGCTAGGAAGATGAAAGGTCGGAGTGTTCATCCCCTGAGCTCGAGGGGAGCAGGTATTTATAGGAAAAAGGATCCATGAAGTATAAATCTCTCGGTGCAAAGCCAAAATTTTCTTCACGACATGTCGTGAATGTAGAAGGGGCTCAAGGATTTGTCCCACCTCTTTGCTTCGCGGGGGGGTCACGAATGTCAAGGGGGTTTGCGGAGCTATCCCGCTTCATTTCTTCGCGACAGGTCACGAATGTCCAGGGGGTTTGTGAAGTGATCCTGCCTCCTTGCTTCATGGTGGGTCTCGAATGACAAAGGGGCTCGTGGGGTGGTCACGCCACATTTCTTCATGGTGATTCATGAAAGTCAAAGGGGATCGTGGAGCTATCCTACCACTTGACTTCACGGCGGGTTGTAAATGTCAAAGGGGCTTGTGGAGTCATCCCACCTCCTTGCTTCGCGGTGGGTTAAGAACGTCAAAGGGGATCACAGAGTAATACTTCCTCATTGCTTTGTGGTGGGTCATGAAGGCGATCATTTCCACTGGCTGTAGCGCTCCAATATCTTTGTTATACGGCTTCATGAGGCAGTCCCTAATTTCAGGATGTTTCATTTGCCTCTATTTTTTGCATCAAGAAAGCCCCCCCCTCAGACTGGGAGTCAAAGAGAAATTGAGAATCCATGTCTGAGGTTACATCACCTAAATTCCTTGGTTGCCTGCGCAGTGGCCTCACTATGGAAACTCACGAAGCTGCCTCATGAAGGAAGCTCACGATGCAGCCTCACGAAGTAGACACACGAAGCAGAGTAGTGATGCATGGGCTGGGCACGCCGTGAAGGCCATTGTGGCTGGATGTGTGTGAGGCACCCGGGGTCCTTGCCTATAAATAAGGGGGCTGAATTATCTTTTTTCCTTTTCCATCCTCCGCGATTTCATCTTTCGGCACTCTCGATTTGCAAAGCTCGGTGTACTACATCGTCACTCTTTGTGAATCAGACCTTTTGCTTCACGGTGCACAATGAATCTTCAACTTCTCATTAGTGCATTCCACGACTTGTGTCGGAGGGTCAGCAAAAGGCTCTGTGATTCCACTATCCGGATCGAGCTTTTCCAGGGGTCACTGTGATCGAGCATCACGAAGTAGTCCGAAAATCACCTAATGTTTAAGGATGTGATGGATTAAGAAGAGGTCGTCAGTGGGGTTCTTGCGGACACTGCCCGAAGGGAAGCGAATGCGAACAGATTGGGCCTGGGGGAGTAGGTACGGAGCCACTCCGACCATGATTAGCTAGTGCAACTATTGTTATAAAGCCAAAGGGATTACCGGTTATGCAAGTGGATGCCTTTGTATGGATTTCGACTGAGGGATGACGTCTTCATCCCAGAATCAAGTTGGGATGAACTAGCCTACAGGTTTAAGAGCACGGCGTGCTAGTGCCAGTGGTTCATGGCGGCTAATGGCCACACATGGAATAATTTTACGCCTGTTAGCGTTTATTGTTTATTAAATCATCCGAACGACATTGATGGGAATGAATTGTAGCCGGAGAAATCCCCTCCTCTGTACCTATCAATCCTAAAGGCAGTGCTGAGGAACCCGATGAAGGGATGGTATGCCCAAGGGGACATGGGCCAATGTGAAAACGTCACAGATGACTGGGCATCAGCCTACTGGGTAAGCACATCTTGTGAAGAGTTCGGGGAAAATCTGAGGAGAGTCGGTCTGTATGATGGGGCTTGGGCCTACCAATTTCACATGTACCGGATGAATCATAAGATGCTAGATCTGTTGAGCCGGTGGTCATCGGGGACCAATACCTTCCACCTACATCATGGGGAGGTTGGAATTAGCTTATGGTACATGCATTAGATCTCGGGGGTCCTTATACTGTGAGTGATGTATGAAGAAGTCCACCCTGCTATGGGTGCGTGGGAGGATCCGGAGCAGATGTTACCACTAGAGATGGCGTTGATGAGAATGGTGCCAGGAGAGGACAAGGAATCAGTGAGAGATGTCTGCTTCAGACAGTGGTCCAAGCAATTTATGAACTTCGTGGAAAAATTTCAATTCCCAGTGAGGCCTTGGACTTGTCCAAAGGGAGATCAATGAGGCAAGTATCAATCATACTGGAGGCTCTTGGAGGATAGCCAGTGGAAAACTTGGGGGTTCATCATCAGTATTGAGTAGCAGCCGATAGTCCGGCTGGCGTCATTCACCGCAGCTCCCATCTTCAGCTAGATCTTTCTATTGAGGGACACAAATGTAGGTATGTGGCCCAACACATTCATCATGGCCTCCATGATAGCGACCAGAGGGTGGGTAAATCTCGTAATTCCAATGCATGTCAGGATGTTCAAAATTCTTCGGCACATCAGTGAGGGGAAGAGTCCACAAAGGATATGTGGGTCCTTCCACCTACGGTACAGGTGGATAACGGTGCAAATTAGGGGGGTTTAGGAATACCTGAACCCTATTTATCCTCCGGGATTGAACTTTCACCCATCCATCCTTAACTTCATGCAGAGCTTCCCAACCATCCTGACTGTACCATAAGTATTAAACAGATTCTGAAAGGTAGAACTGTTCAATTTCCACCCATTCCTGCTACCAATGAGGTCCTTCAAGGATGATTACTGAGGGAAATAAGAGCACCAGTCTTGTCTCCTGGCCTTTTGAGGTGGTGTCCCGGTGGTGAGGGTGCACAGTGAGCCGCTCGACGAGCCATACACTATGCACCAATTTGCCCGTAAATTTCTGTGCATGAAGTGACTAACCCCCCAGGTTTACCTAGGGGTGCACCTTGAAGAGAATTCATGTGTGATGAGGCAGATGATGATCATGTTCACTCACGAGGATGGAAAGATAACGAATGAGATGCCTCCACCTACTACTGCCTTTGGGTTGGTTAAGGATTATACTAAAATTTGGGAGGTGGCCTACCATGGGGAGATATAGAAGTAGCCTGCAGTTCAGGCTGGTGATGGTGGACTTTCCCAACCTCAAGGCTGGGTTCGGAAGGTGGCAGGTACATCCAGCGATAGCGGGGCTACCGTGGAGAAGAAGCCCCCACTGGTTAAGGGTGAGGCTGAAGTGGTAGATACAGCAGTGGTAGCAGACCCAATGGTTTCAAAAGAATAGAGTCATCCAGAGGGGAGACAACCTAGTGGATTTTGTAGGATATCGACTCAGGCTCTGGGGCAGCTGGTGCGTCATATAGACATTCCAGAGGATGTTGCCTTTTTAGAGGCCTGGGATATCTGGGAAGTCAATAGAACATTCCTATGACCTCTTGAGATGTGGAACACTTGAACCACCATCGGATCGACTTGCCGGGGATAGGCCCTATCAGGGCCGGTTTTGCGGAGTCCCGGGCGAAGGCCAAGAAATACCTGGCAGAGTTGGAGGAATTTTTTCATTATCTGGGTGCTCTGTGTCCAATGACAGACCACATCAAAGTGCTGCTGGATCGCACGGTCCCTCCACAATTATCGGCCGTTGAACATAGAGAACGCTTCCTTCTGCCGGAAGAATCAGATGAGTCCTCCTGGGGGGACGATGCTGGTAGAGTGATCCCATTGGAGGAGGGAGATGTTGACGATTAGTGCTCGGACTATGGATAATTACCCAAGGTACTTGAAGTAAAATCTTGAATCCACTCTCCAGGATCCCTTTACCGACTGTTTTGGGCCCTCCGTTAACATTTAAACTTTGCAGGAAATCCTAATTCACAGAACCCTTTCTCGCACATTATTGGATGTAGATATGGGGCCTTCGGGATCCCCACCTATGACTGCATCAATTGCTACATCTGGTGGGGAAAGGACACCTGAAGTGACCCCTATGAAGCTTTCGGATCTTCTGGTAATATACAGGGGGCCACACCTCAGGGTCCCGATGACATCAACCAATGAACGTGACTAGGAATTAGTTCTCTGTAAGTCCCCTCTACCAATTTTATTAATATCATCCCCTACCCATGTTAATAGAAATTCATGTCTGTTTTTGGTGCGCCTGGTACTTCAAATGGAATGGTTCGCCTTAGCGAGGTAGGTTTGGGATTCTGGTGGTGTCATTCCCAGAAGAATGACGGTGACTGTGGAGGAAGATATCCAAACCAACCGTACCACAATGCTACCGATCACTGTTGGGACCATGAGAATGGTTGTTCCTGAGATCCTTGAGGTGGGATCCGATGATGAGGATCGATCAGATATCCTAGTTCCCTTCATGACAGATCAAACACTAGACATGGACCTTGCTGAAGGGTTCTTGGAGGCGTTCCCCATGTATGAGCCTACCAACCGCATTGACTTGGATGAGATGGCCTCTGTTGAAGACAACAAGATAGTAGTTCGTCACCAATCATGGAAGTGGATCAAGCACATCATTGATGCCCCACCAAGTACTATGGCTGGATGAGATGGACAGACTTCACTCGTGACTGTTGGAACTGTGTGTTGGGGGAGTGGAAGCCCAATTACCTCACATACTCGTCTGAGATCATATAGAAGATAATATTTTGGAGCATGACCATAGAATTGGTGTTGGTACTAAGTGGAGGTAAGCGATGAACATCAAGATGCTCCATGAGGATGACGATGATGTCCAGTAGCTACAGAGTCGGGTGGACGAGCACTCGACCTCCCTCAACGTGCAATCTAAGATAATATTGCGATTGAAGACCCAGCTGGTAGAGGTTGAAGGGGGAATTAAGCGAGCCTCCGACAGAATTATCTCCATCCAGACCGGCGTGGAGTGGGCCCAGATTGCGGCTGAGAAATTGTGCCCCATCGCTGCCGAGGAAGAGAAGGAATTGAACATGTGGCAGCAAATCCTGGACGCCACTAGCCAGAGGTTAGCAGAGCTACTACTCTATTTCAACGAGGTTAAACCATCCACGGGGGTAGTCGACCCTCAGGTACTGTAATGATTACAAACCCTCAAACATATTATCATTCTTTGATCATTTTATTCTTATGGCATCCATGAGTTCTGATATATGTCTTAATTTATTATACAACTGTGATATTTGGGGAGTGTCCAGCGATCATTCCCTAAGCTCTCGTGAGTTGGGACCAATGCGAGGAACAAGAGATGAACACCTTTTCACTCCGTCCAAATGTAGGAGTGAAAACCATGATTCGGGCATCAGGGGGTTTGAAAAACCAACTAGGATTCTTGGTAAGAGAAGGGAGAGACATGACTGGAGAATGAAGCTCTCAAAAAAATCGATTTACCATTTTCCCAGTGTTCTCTTGTTCACGAATGGGGCAATGCTAGGGGTGCTGGAATAAATCCAAATAAGGAGGAATGGACTATGTGAAATATAATACCCATGATTCAGAACACTGTAGTGATGTCATGAAAATTAACAATGAATGTTGACCATGTTTGAAACATAGTATCCTTATTGAGATAGCCTTAAATGGGGATAACAAATGAGGGTCGACCACTGGACAAATTTGAAACAAGGGCATGACACAAAATTGCATCCCTTAGTCATCCAGAACATTATCCCATGACTATAGGTGAGCTGTAGGCTATGCATTTGTACTGTTAGGGGGTTCCTCTAGACGTGAAAGAGGGTGAGGATCTGATTAATGGGAACAAAACATGTGGAGAGTGGAGTGATGGTTTGATCGACTAGATTAAAACACTCTTGAAATTACGCCACCATGGTTGAAATGAATTAGGTGGGTACACTGTCCTGATTGGGGATCAAACATACTTCTGAACAGGACCTCTCTGATGAGGAAACTGTCACCTCAAAAAGTTATCATGGGGAATCCCAAACTTGTCCAGGGTAAAGCTACAATTTCTGGGTTTCTCAAAAGAGCTCTGGTTAGTGGACTAAAGAAAAAGAGGTAAACGATAAATATGATTCCTAGGGCTAGACCCAAAGACAGTATGTTTGGGGGTTCCTATGTATCCCATGAGAATGGGAATCAAGAAAAATGTAGTTTGTGGGTCATAGTGTGGTTAGGGACCATCACTGGTTGGTTAAAGCCTTTCTACATAAGAGACTGATTCATAACATGATTAACATAGGGCATCCTAAACTAGTTCAGGGCAGAACAACAGTTTAGTGTCATGCATTAAGGACGGATAGACTCGTGCAGTTTCACATCATACGATTGGACGTGGAGTGAAATGTATGATCCTAAAAAGGGATTATGAGGTTATAAATCTATAAACTCGGCGTGAATGAGGACATGGAGTTCGGATCACACCACATATCCCTGGTGGAAACTCTTTAGGTCAAGGGACCAGAAGTGAAAATTTGGTTGGGCCCGAAGCAAAGTGGTCAGGCATTCCTACATACCCCATGAGGATTAGAATAAAGCCATATGTAGTTATAAGAGTGTAGTTTAACATCATGTGGTATGTAAAAAGGCATGTGTGGAAGTGGATGCACCAGTACATGTCTTACCCGAACTACTAAGCCCATATGATTCATGCATTATGTGGGAAACAAAGAGTAGTGATGTGACTTTCCTAGCATTGGGAGGCACATATATACCATTGAACTCGGACCATGCTATGGAAAGATATTTTAAGCACATGTTTTGGATATTTAAAAACACAACATGAGCGAGAACCTTGGAGGTACTCCCCACACCACACATTCCCAAATAATTTCAGACTAAGGGACCGAAAAATAAGGGATATGATTTGTAAATTCCTAGGGCTGGACCTAGAGACATGATGTCTGGGGGCACCTACATATCCCATGATAATGGGAATCAGGCCATACATAGATCTTGATGGCGTGGTAATATACCAGTGCCAGGGATAGTAAGGTCGTGTCGGTCTGGCCCTTGCACCAAAAGAAGTGGTATTTGATATATCTGGATTTTCCTTAAGGATTAATGGGTTTTTTTGTGGACCGATGGACCTAGGATAGAATTACCAGGTATCTCCACACGAATCAAGATATATACAGGAATTTACAAAGGGTATGGTGTGTAACTGATACCAAACATGACGTCCCCTCGTGTGAGGGCATCACAATGCAGTGTCATTTTTTGTCGTGCGGCCAGGATGATAATGTCACAGTTTTGGGTCGATTGATGGGACTGAACATGAACTTTTAACATCGTCTGGGATAGATGCCAAAAATTAAAGTCATGTGGGACTAAGAATAATAGTTTATTGTCATATGGCTCAGAAGTATAAAAGAGGGATGAGGATCCAAAGGGGATGCACGTTGTGTGATAAAGTGTATTCGATGTGAATGAGGACATAATCCACACCGTACTGTGCACAATTCCAAGGAGGAATCCTCAGGTCGGGGAAGTTTAGAGACAAAAAGTGGCAGGATAACAAGCTCCCTATTGAGATGGAACAAAAAAGAGACGGCCAAGAGTTCCTATGTACCCCATGAAAATAGTAATCAATCCGCACATAGTTCCGGGAGGTGCCTTTTAATGTTGTACGAGAAAAGGGATAGAAATTAGGGAGAATAATTCATAGAAAGGGATTAATGTGGTGTGGATAGTGAAAAAACTGATAGGAATGAGGAAATAATCCCATACCACGCCACTAAGTCCCGTTGGAGTTACGGACCTGAGGGCGGAACAGAAGAGATAAATTGGTGGAACTCAGGATGGACCCAAAGATAAGATGTCTAGTAAATCCTACATATCACATAGAAATGAGAATCAATCTTTATGTAGTTCTAGAAGAGATCATAGTTTATGGTCTTAGAGCTCAATCCATAGAGGGGAAGAATCCTTCCAAGTAAACACATACCGCAACCCGATTCCTAAGCCCATGTGAGTCAAACTTGGTGTGGGAAACAAGGACGGATTAAGTGTTTTTTCAAAACCTGGAATGCACGCTAAAGGGAAATCAGTGTGGGGCCATGAATGATTCCTTTATCACAGCTTTTTCCTCCTAACTTGCAGATTTTCACTAAGGGATAGTGTTAGGAGTGTTAAAATTACACCTGGACATGATGGGGTGGACAATTATGTGAATCATGTAACCAACATTCAATGCATAAGGGGGCCTATTCTAGAGGCATGTACATAATCCCATATCACTCTGTAAAACCTTGTAAGAGTTAAGACATGGTTCAGGGACCGAGAATGGGAACGTGAAGCATGGTAGGGCCTGTGTTAGCGGTACGAACAACAAACTAAGGGAGTGATGAATCAAGGGGATATGTGGGGCATTTCAAAATAGCCTGATGTGAATGAGGACATAAGTCCACACTACACCACAAAACCCTACATGAGAACATGTGCTAGGGGCTGGAAAAGACCAAGGGGCCCGAAATGTCCAAGGGCCTGAGACTGGGCGTACTGACCAACGGTAGCCATATAACCTCTTGGGCGATTACCGCCACATCACAGCCCCTAAACCCATGTGAGTAGTGCTCGGAGTGGGACATAAGGAGCCAGATTTGTCTCCCCCCATCATATAGGGGTCTAATAGCTGACGTCACCCGAAGGGAGTTCGTTGCTTGGAGATACGACAAGGAAGAATAAACAACTACACTCAATTTTTGAGACATCATAGGGTGGATCTAAGGACATAGGATAACTATTGACCATGTTCGAAACACAACGTCCCTATATTGACTTGGACTAGGATCAAAAAAAGAGAATCGACTGCTGACTATATTCGCAACATGGGATTTGTATCAATCTGTTTCTAAGCATATTCAAGGGCATTGAACCTGAGAGGTAAAAGAGCCCTTGGGCCTAGAATCCCTTCCATTCGGGGGCCCTTCTGGAAGGGAAGGATAATGGAGTCCCAACCAAAGGAATGGGTGAAGCATAACTGTTCCCAACTGTGAATGAGGCAAACACCTATGGGGATTGGGTCGTATAGTGGGATCGAGGTGAGCTCGATGTGAATTGGGGCCAAAGCCTGCACCACACCAGATGTCTTGACCCGTGTGGACATTTTGGAGTTTGGGCTGGGACAATAGATTAAATGCCCGGGCGTTCCTACATATCCCGTGAGGATGGGAATCAAGCCGTACATAGTTCTTGAAAGCCATGTAGTTTAACATCGTGTTTTGAGGATGTAGGAGGATATAGGAATGGGGAGTGAGAACATGGTTAAACTGTCTTAATCCTGACAAGAGTGGGGCTAAGTAAACCTACACTATACCATGCAAGGATCCTCCGAGAGAACTATAACTAGATGGATAGTCTAAGAGATGATTGTGGGGGATGAGCTCATAAATAAATGCTTGAGAGTTTCTATGTGTCCCAAACATATGGGAATCAAGAAAAAATTTGTTCTAATGGTGCAGTTTAAAATCTTTTAGGATGAACTACAGTTTATCATCATGCATGACGTTTTACAGTTTATTGTCATGTAGGACCAATCAGTTTAGATTCATGCTGGACTGAACAGTTTAGGGTCATGCCGGACCATCTAGCTCAAGCAATGTATTGCTTGAGAAACTTGGCATTGGTGGGAGGAGTTATACACTCACCATCCATGGTCACCAGGGAGTATGTACCATTAGGGTAAAACCTATGAATTATGTAATGTCCTTCGGATTTGGGCTCCAACTTGGGTGGCTTCCTGCCGGGTATCATTGGTGTCCTGTGGGCCAACACCATGTCTCCATGAAAGAAGGAGAGGAGATGAAATTTCTTGTTGAAATCTCTATCCATCTTATTTTGATGCTTTTACAGATTCTACATAGCACCAAACCTACTCTCGTCGAGTGATTCTAATTTAGCGAGACGAATTTCAACTACCTTATCTCGCACCTGCTGGACATAGACCATTGTTTGTAACAAATTAAGCTAGATCCCGATGGGTAGGAAGATCTCGGTTTTGTACACCAGGGAATATGGGGCCACCTGTGTGGAATGACGAGCTGTTGTCTGATAGGCGCAGACGGTATTGGGGAGCTTGTCCAGACAACTCTTCTTATTCTGACGAACCATTTTTTATAGAATGTTATACAGGTTTTTGTTGAATTCCTCGACTTTTCCACTTTCCTATGCATGATTACGAGAGGTATAGTTCGAACAGATGTTATACATGGCATACAAATTCTTCAAATCAGCTACTCAGAATATGGTACTGTTATCTGTGATGACGACATAAGGGACTCCAAACCGGTAGATGATATTGGAGATCACGAAGTCAACGATAGAACATGCCATAACCTTCTTGTGTGGAACTGCCTCTTCCCACTTGGAAATGAAATCCATAGTGGTCAGGATGAATTTACACTGGCAAGATGTGGCCGGTGGATATGGTCCCATGACATCGAGTCCCCACAACGCAAATGACCAAGAGTAGGTGGTGGAGTGGAGTGGTTCTGGAGACCGATGCATACAGTTGGAATTAATTTGGCATGTCTGACATCTCTTTGTGAACTCAATGCAGTCATGGATCATTGAGGGACAAAATTACCCCATTATCTGGATCTGGTGAGATAGGTTCGGCCTAGTCTGGTGGGCTCCGCAGGATCCAGCGTGAACCTCTTTCATGACCTGATAAACCTCAACTCCTTAGATTCAATGGAGGAGGATGCCATAAAATCCACACTTTTAGAGGATATGATCAAGACTAGGACCACTCTGGAGGGTAAACTATTGCGCACGACTTCGGATTCACTCACGCTCGGCCCGATCAGCCAGGAGGTAACAATTTTGGAGATACCTAATAAATGGGGATCTCTAGTCGGGAGTCATTTCAACCACTGCATCTGAGGAACCTGGGGGTTCGTATGTACAGGATCCAACAGTAAGATGGATTAATCGCAGGTCATCATCATTATATGGGGTGATGGGATCTATGACTCTCTGATGTGCCACGTGTATAATCAGATCGTCCTGCTCATGTTCTGCAAGTGATGTAGCAAGGCTGGCCAGAGCATCATCTCGACCATTCTGAGATCGAGGGACATGAGTATCTTTCTACTGTGATGATAACTAAGTCATTAGATAGAGAGTGCGCTCCAAAAATCATATGAGCTCTGTATTTATAAGGGAATAGTCACCATTGATTTGCTGGATGAATAGATCGGAATCCCCTTTCCCATGAAAATGGGAAAAATCAATCTCGAGGGCCATCTCGAGGCAAGTGATAAGAGCCTGATACTCTACCTCGTTGTTGGTGCATACTTCTGAAAATAGGAATGACTACGGAAGAATGTCGTATTCCAGGGTAATAGAGATAATACCCAGGACAACCATGTTGAGCATGGGATCATTGAGCCTCCTACCAGTGGGGCTTCAAGAAGCACCATCAAAGTGCATCTTCCTACACCGGATGTCATGATCCACTGATAGGATTGCCTCATCAGAAAAATCAAGATCCAAGGACTGGTCGGCAAGAGCCGGATGGGCAATAATTAATTCCTCCAATTCTTGTCCATTAATGTATTTCTGAGGGACAAACCTGATATCTAACTTATGAAGAATCACTTGCCATCGATCTAGACATCCTGTCAACATGGGGTGGTTCAGAATGTACTTTAGTGGTTCTACCTAAGAAACCAGCTATACCTCGTGGTGCTTCAAGTAATGTTGAAATTTCTATATTGAAAATACCAGCGCACGACCGATCTTTTATATGGGGGTGTATCAGGTTTTCGTATTAATGAGAATATGACTGAGGAAGTAGAGGATGTTCTCTGTCCCCTCAATTTTCTTCTGGGTGAGATTGTTTCCAAGAGATTGTTCTGGGGAAGTCACGTACATGATCAGTGGATTTCTGTAGATGGGTGGAATCATGAATGAAGTCTAGAATAGATACTTTATGATTTCCTCGAATTCGGTCCAACACACTCCGTCCCATGCATAGGTGGTGCCTTTCTTCCATAGCCGAGAAAAGGGATTACACTTGTCATCCAGATTCGCAATGAATCATCATATATATACTAAGTGGCCTTAGAAACCTCGAAGATCCCGAATATTTCTTGGGGGGGGCATTTGGCTGATGGAATTGAACTTATTGGGGTCGATCTCAAAGCCCCGGTACCTAAAAAAAGGCCAAGGAACTTCCCAGAGGTGACCTTGAAGTCACATTTCAATGGGTTCATCTTTAGGTGGTGGGAATAGAGGAAACTGAACACTTTCTCAAGGTCATTGAGATAGTCCGGGCACTGGCGATATTTTACTACCAGATCATCCACATAGCATTCCACTAATGTCCCAAGGATTGGCATGAATATGTGATGCATGGAACGCTGATAGGTGGAACATGCATTCCTTAATCCAAAGGGAATGACCTAGTAATAGAACGTACCTTGGGGTACCCTGAAAGCTTTGGAGTCCACGTCTTTGGGGGCTATTCGGATATAGTTGTATCCGGAGTAACCATCCATGAATGAGAGGTCTTGGAACCCAGATGTAGAATCGATCAACAATTCCATCATAGGAAGGGGAAAATCATCCTTCAGACAATGACAGTTGAGATATTGAAAGTCGATGAAGACTCTGATATATCAGTTCTACTTCTTTATTGGTATGATGTTGGCCAACCATTTTTGGGTACTGACCTCTTGAATGAAGTTGGCCCTGCGAAGCTGGTCAACTTTAACCTCGACCATGGCCCCATGAAAAGGGTGCATCTTCCTTGGAGGATGCATGAACCTGTGATGATTCGTTGGGAGACAAAAGAGGTGGAATACATCCTGATGATCAAGTCCTAGAATCTCGTCATAGCTCCAGGACAATACAACATTATGTTGTTTCAGTAAGTATATGTACGGCTGATTCTACTCGAGGGACATGGCGACATAGTTAAATGTGGGTCGTGGATTTTCCTCGCTACCAAGGATCACATGTACCAGTTCATCGACCTTGGTGGATATTCCCTTTTAAAATGAAAAGGGATCATCCTCCAAATCCAGTTATTTGTTTTTCGAGGAAGGATCCTTTGTAGGGGAAGATTCATCTAACTCGATAGCCCACCGTGTGAGGCTTCTACCAGCATGGGTAGAAGTGGACAACATATCCTGAGGTTCACATGCTGTATAAACCATTACAATGAAGTCTATCGATCTGATCCCATCAGGTCTTCATTCTAAGGGGGAATTCTTGATGTTATCAAAGAAATAGTGGCGCATCATCTTGAGCAGTTAAATTCCATCTCGATGAAACAGGCACGTATGACGTACTCTCATTTCCATGGGGAGGACATCTCGATACCTTATAGGTGTAGGAGACTCTATGATCACCTGAGCCAGATTTGTGTAAGAGTACGAGGTGATTTTCTGCCATCGTATGGACATGGTAATATGGATCTCCCTTGTACAAGAGACAAAAAAACATTGCCCCATGTTGGGGTTTGTGGCCTCTAATCGATGGATCAGTAAGACGTATGAGTCATCTAGACCTAGCCATGAGTAAGTGACAACTGCAACGGGTTCAACCTCACTGGCCTAAATCTGGTTGTCCTTTCTCTAGTAATAGTTGTCTTCCAGATAGCGGTCTTCACAAGTGGAAAAAGAAAACTCTTCCTCTAGGAGTATTCCCACTTGACCATTGAAGGAGTACTAGAGGAATTGGTGATATGATGAGGGAAGCGTTGTGTGCAGGTGGAGCCATGCTCTTCCCATCCATGCATTGTATGCGGTGTCTTGGCAGACAACCATAAACTCGGTGCTGGAAAATAGGCCTCTGAACTGGGTATTCAAACGAATATTTCTGATTGAGGTCTACTCGGTCCTATCAAATCCCGGTATTCCTAAGTCAGAGGGAGTCAGGTCATCTTCGGATAACCCCAGCTTTCATAATGTCCGTGTCGGGATAAGGTTAATCCCAGATCCGGTGTCAACAAGACTATGGCAAACCTCCATGCCATTAAATTGGATGGTGATGTATAGTGGGAGGATGTGACCCTGTATGGGAGATCCTTCATCTTCTCTATAGAACTAAATGATTTTCTGTCATCTATAATTCTCAACCACTTCAGCATGAAAGGCTTCTGCAGCTGCTAATTCTATCTCAAATAGGTGTGGTATTTTTAAAGCCTCGCGAGGGCGTCACGCATATCTGACGATAGGAGAAGTGCCACGATGATGGAAATCCTTGTTGGGATTCTAGAAAGATGTTTGTGAACATCATACTTTAATGCCATGATTGAGCTTCTTCCTGTAGAAGGACGCTCTGTGACGAGGCATGATGGGCCCTACCGGCTGGGCCAGTAGTTGATTGGTGCTGGGAATATCCTACTTCTCACTAGTCAAAACCTACTAAGTAGCTACATAATGAGTTTTGGATGGTTGATACTGACCTATAGTAGGGAAAGGCTAGACGCGACATGGTCAAAGTGGCTCTGCCTTGTCCATCATCACAAACGGCGTTGGAGGTAGGCCTGATGACACTAGATGAAGAGCATGTTCATGCTGAGATCTACACTTGGCTAGTTGTCTTGTATCAGTGGCATGCATGTCCTGGCTGGAAGTGCCAACTAATGCACCTCAACGAACCATATGTCCACGGCTCCACCAACGTTGGTGTCAGCTAGGGATGTTGGCGTGGTTCCCATGGCGCTCCCCGTTGTCGGGAGTCATATCGGGATTTACCAACACCATCGTATTAACCAAAGCATACCATTGACTATCACTTGAGGGTTAATCCACAACTGGGATGATTCTGGGAGGAATCCCTATCACCGTAGGGCTGATGTACTTGAGAGTGCGGGACAACGATGAAATTGGAGGGGTGCATTGCTTTCCCTTGCGACGTCAATGCATTCTCTTCTGGGAAGAGGCCGGCTGAGATGATGATTCATAAATAGTGGGTGTGGCCTCTGAAGGCTCCATCTGATTCAAGCATGCATGAATGATTCCACGGGAAGAAGAAACTGTTTTTCAATCCATCCAGTAATCATTCTTTGGGGACTCACAGTTAGAAACCTGCAGCCACTCACCCTGGCAGTCGCTGTTGTTGTCTGGCCATACGACGACGCATACCACGTCTGCTGGAGCAGGGCACAACCTGACTATGTTGTTATAGACTTGCGTTTGAAGGAAATATTTGAACACATATGACTACTTGGGGGGTGTTCCCCAGGATCTGATGATAGGGGAAGTAGTTGGAGAGATCAATGAGATTCGCCTGTTTTGGCTTTCTGCACTCAGGATAATGCCTAATCCCCGGTTATAAGGCACATCAAAAATATTTGGGGACCTAATTCTCATTGAATGAGTAGGTCTGGTTCCTTTTTTATGGAGATGGGGTCCTTGGAGCTTGGCCTTGACGAGGAGATGGAGGAGCCTGTCAGGGAGGCAGAGCCTAGTTGTCCCACCTAGGTGGTGGTGGTGCATTACGCGGTGCACCAGCTGATTCTGAGGAAGCTGCTGCGGGGAGGGAGGCTACACCTGTGGTAGCAGGCCGTTGTGAGGCTGGGGATGTGTCCCTTCTAGTAATAATTCCAGCTGTATGGGGTCCTTTATTTGGACCACTGCGAAAGGCTTGGCTCTGTCAGCCCGTCTCGTAAGAATTGCGGGAGGCAACAGATGTGCCTGGATGGCTTATTGTAGGGCTTCTTCTAGGCTCTAGGCCTTATCGAAGACATCTCAAAATCCCCCGGGTAGTTCTAGGTTATCAGAGATGGAACCAGTTCCATCATGACATTTCCTAAACACATAGTCAGTAATTTCTCCTGAGTCAGTGGCATGTCAAAAGAATATGTAATCCCTTTCCACTGGGTGATAAAGTCTGCGACATGCTCATCAAGACTTTGTTTGCACTTGAAGAGGTCTGTGATGCTCGTTTTCCACGTGGTGGAGAAGAACTGGTTGAGGAATTTCCTGTAATGTTCCTCCCATCTGGTTACAGATCCGATGGGAAGCTGTCTATACCAGATGAATGCAGTTCCCTCTAATGTCTGAAAAAAACAGCGAAACATGGTAGCCTCTTACTATGCTACAATCCATAACATAGGCCCACACATTGAGTTGAAGAGGTACAGGTGCTGTGGCGGGTCCCCCATCCCATTAAAGGGGACACAGTGGGATTTCTGAAACCCGGAGGTTACGGTATAGCATCCACCCATGCCAGGTATGGCTTGCCATCAGGTAGGATTTCCACCTGACGTGTTTCCAATGCCTCAAGGCGGGCAATGAGTGCCGACATAGTATCATCTGGGCAGGGGTCCCTGTCTTCATGGGGATATCTAACAACGAGTGAGTTTGTGGGTTCTTCAACATGGTAAGGTGTCTCAGCGGCATGTGGAGCGGCTGGTGGAGAAACTTGTGGTGCAGCTGGGGGGACCCGAGCTAGATTCCATGGATTGACACACTTTTCTGGAGGGATTGGCGAGACATACCACACCATTTTTCTGTATGTTCCAACTTCAACCCTGTCTGCGGGAGCAGGATGATCAGGGTTTCTTCGAGGCAGCGTGTTAAGGAGATGTTGTTCCTGGCCCTACAGTACCGGTCTAGTATTCCCGTAGTGAGACCGTCGCTCTACAGCGCGTTTAGCCATAAGTTTTTCGACCAACTACTTCTACTCGGGATTTTTTTTGTGAAATGCAATCTTCATATAGTCCTACTATGTCTTCTACACTAAGGTGGATGGTTCGGAGTGCTTGGAAGATCCGACGTGCTCTTTTCCCTTACTGAAATTCCGGCTGAGTACTAATGCCTATGTGGGCACAGGTAGACCTAGTAGGTTCCTATTCCAGCAAGTAACTCTTTTATATGGGTACAGTAGTGGTGGAATTCCCTCAGGGGTAATTCCTCATCAAAGAAGCTCTAACTCATCCTCATCATCCAATATGTCAGCCATGTTGACCGTGACCCTTCCTGGGGGCATGTCCTCGATATCGCTTAGCAAGTCGGGCTGCTGCCGGATAGGACTGAAGAGGAGGGAAGCATACTGCCTCCAGCCATGTATTTTCATGTGGGGGAAGCCTCCTTGATGATCTTACAGAGTATCTTGAAACTTTGAATGCATTTCTCTTTGAGGAATTTATGGCGGCCTGGTGAATCGGGGCATTGGGCCACCGGGAGCGCAGCCAAATCGACTACACATTATTGCTTGCCAATTTCTTCAAAATTTATATGGCTCTGGGGATAAAACACTCACTAATGAAAAAGGAGAAAGTGCATCATCTAGAGGGTTTGGCAAGAATCATTAAAACTCTTCTAGGGTGAGGGATTCACTAATGGAAATTCGGGCTATAGCCACGGTTCTAAACTGTGGCTATAGGCCCACAAACCATGGCTACAGGTAATAGCCACAGTTTGAGGAACCATGGCTATAGGTAATAGCCACGGTTTGATGAACCATGGCTAAGTTTGGTGTGGCTATAGGCCCAGACCTATAGGCACAGTTCCAAACCCTGGATATATACCTAAATCCACAGTTTCAACCGTGGATATAGGTTTATATCCACGGTTCAAACCATTGTTGTATACTTAATGCCACGGTTTCAACCGTGGCTATATTAGAGGCCGGACATGCTTTATAGCCACAGTTGGAAACCGTGGAGTTAGGTCTATAGCCACGGTTAAAAACTGTGGCAATACACCAATAGACACGGTTTAAAACCTTGGCTATAGGGTGTGCACATACATAAAAAAATACCCCCCAACCCCCTAGACACCCCCTGGACACCCCCTGGACACCCACTAGACACCCCCCTGGACACCCCCCTGGACACCCCCCTGACACCCCCTGGACACCCCCTGGACACCCCCCTGACACCCCCCTGACACCCCCCTGACACCACCCTGACACCCCCTGGACACCCCCTGGACACCCCCCTGGACACCCCTGGACACCCCCTAGACACACCCCTGAACACCTCCTGCACCCCTCCCTTATGCCTTGCAGACCCCCCCCCCCCCTGCCCTCCTCCCCACTGCCTTGTAGACATCCCTCGCACCAGTCCCCCCCTGCACCAGCACACCCCCTACCCCCCCACCTGCACACCCCCTCCCTACCCCCCCACCTGCAATGCATTTCAACTTTTAACTCAGCTCACAAGAAAAAACGAATCAAAAAAATAGGCAGGAAGAATATGAAAAAAAACTTATTAAAGTATCAAGTTCACCCTTCACAATAAATTCATAGATTCTACAACATTTCCAAAGTAGCACATCATAACTATAAGAAACTCCAAGCCAAATTATCCTTTGTCAAACTCATTCCCCAGTGAATCCACTTCAATATTTGTCTTCAAGGATCATCATTTAAATATATTCATTTCTAGAACCATAAAATTAAAAAATTACAAAATAAAAGACATTATGAATGTAAGGAATATGTTCATGATGTGACACTACTCCAATAGAAGAAAATAGATCATAATCTAATAAATCAATATATAAATTAGCCAAATTGAGTCATCTAAAACAACATAAAATTTAATTCAGTTAGCATGCTTGCAATACAAATGAAACCTACTAAATTAAATGTAAAAGTAGTTTAATTCATAAATGTTTCTTATGCACAATTCATGATTACAATAAATATTTATTTTTATAGTAATCCAACTAAAATATACATATTTTTTTAACTTCTAAATATTTAGTTCATGAGGAAATATGAACTCATAATTATACTACATGATATAGAAATAAAATTTAAGAATGATATGTAAGTAAGTTATTCTAAACCACGAGACACCCCCTCCCCCTGCCCCCCCCCCCCTGCACACACCCCTTGGACACCCCCTAAACCCCAGGACACCCCCTAGACACCCTCCTAGACCCCACCCCAGGACAGATCCCCCAGACCCTGGACACCCCTGCCAGTCATGCCAGTACTGCCAGTCCCCCCTACCAGTCCCCCCTGCCTCTGCTAGTCCCCCCTGCCAGTCCCCCCTGCCCCCTGCTAGTTCCCCATGCCATCCCCCCCCCGCATGTCCCCCTACCAGCCCACCCCCTCCCCCTGCCACCCCCTTCCAGCCCCCCTGTTTGTCCCCCTGCTATCCCACCCCCTACCCCCGACCAGTCCCCCCTGCCCCCTGCCACACACCCTGCTAGTCCCACCCTGCCACACCCTGCCAGTCCCCCGTACCCCCTTCCCCTGCCACCCCCCATACCAGCCCCCTGCTTTTCCCCCTACCCCTGCCAGTCCCCCCTGCCCCTGCCACACCCCCTGCTAGTCCCCCCTGACACCCCCCGCCAGTCCCCCCTTCCCCATGCCACCCACCTGCTTGTCCCCCTACATGTCCCCCTGCCATCCTCCCTGCCCCCTGCAAGTCCCCCATGCCCCCTACTAGTCCCCCCTGCCACCCCCTGCCAGCCCCCTACCCCCTGCCCCCTGCTAGTCCCCCCTGCCACCCCCTGCTTGTCCCCCCTGCCCCCTGCCCCCTACACCCTACCACCCCCTGCCACCCCCCTGCTTGTCCCCTTGCCAGCCCACCCCCTGCCACCCACATGCTTGTCCCCCAGCTTGTCAAGTGTAATTGAGAAATATTCCTTGAAATAATGTAGTAATAGTAAAATTACCTTATTAATATATGGTGTATCGAGCAGCAGGAACTCACTCCATTGATAATGGTTTTTTGGTTTGCTACATAGTAAATGTGATCCCTTATTTAATCACCATTTAACATATTCTTCCTTATGGTGGCGGGTCTTTGAGTTCCTCATCATTTTCTCTTATCTGTTACTCAAAGTTTTCTATAGTCTTGCGTAACCCTACAGTTGTGGTGCAGCTGAAATGTTCCTACCATCAATCGTCTTCATATCCCAGTTCTAATGATGTTTTTTAAGGAGATCGTATGTGGAATGATGGATCCACAACTATGAATATGAATGAATAAACATGCCTTCATATGTCTAAATATCCTATATCTTAGGTTGTGTCATTAAGATCTTCAGTAGTCTCGAATTGTGTCATGATGTGTGGTGAATGGCAGTTGGCATCTGTTTGGAATGTGGGAGTAGTGGTGATGGCTTCCACGGATACTTTATTAATGGCTAGAACCATCCCACCCACTATAACATCATCATATGGAAGAAAAACCAGATTGAACAGTTTAATACTAGAGTTCACTGCAGGATGGAATGAAACAGCCCAAATATACCACCAAAATAGCTTATAGACTTTAGATCACCTTTCATACATTTATCCAAATTTTTTATTCTCTATAAAATATGAAAAAATCAAATTGCAACTCATGATTAGCATAAGAAATCAGGGTCTCATATTGTTTCTGGTTGATATATTTACTTCCAGGATAGAGAAAATTATCAATACTCATTTTTGAGATATAGCTTTGACCAGAAACTATAGGAATATGCTGGATTTCTATTTGGGATGTCATTTAACACTCACCTATAGGTACCCATGTTGCTTGAGCAGGTCTCCAAGGCTAGATGTAGTGAGAAAACATCATTGAGACTGAAGACCGCATCCTTAATCTCAAATTCATGGGGGGTGCTTGTGAGGAAAAGATTATACTCATCAGAAACCATCAATGTAATAATACCATCCATTAAGGTCCCCTACATTCCAGGTCCATTGAAAAACTTAGTGAAATAGTCAACAACATGTTCAGTGATTGCTTCCTTGTTATGAAAGATGCATTATCAAGTTCTAAGAAAAGATAAAGGCCAGTTGGCCCTCCAAATTCATTAAAGAGAGTTGAAGAATTTTGTGTTCCTGTCCCCATCCTGTATCCATTTGATTCTGAAAGTTTCCTTTTGAACACCTTCCCTCTTTGTAATAAGAGAGTTCAGCCTGGATATAACACCCAATTCTATTGAAAATGTCCCGACTAAAATCAGAATTAGTAGCTTCATCTTGAATATGTTGCAGAGTCGACTCGGGAGTGCAGATCTCTTTATCCTACCCACTCTAATTGGCCTTGCTCCAAATTCTCAGTTGGGACTTTAGTAACCTCAACTTGTAAGAGAAGGCCGATTCACCCCAGCTACAATTCATGCTGAAACAGAAACTATTAATAAGATTGTCACACTTAGTCCGAAAAGACCAAGCATTATTGAATCAAAAAGGAAGAGGTATTTGTTGCTCTTTACTCTTGAAACTAACCAGAATTGGATGGTGATATGAAGCAAATTTCGGAAGAGAAACACTGGAAACTGAATCACATACATTTAAGAGATAATCTTCTCATCAATGGCAATAACTTCAACCTTTCCGAATGAATCATGAGAAAAAAACCCATAAAAGATCCCCCTAACTAGTGGAACCACTAGCAGCAACCAAATTAAAACCAAATATATTAAGTCCAGCAAAGCCTAATGAAAAAGAAGATTTAGGTTCAGAAATTCCAAGAAGCTTGGGCTTGTGAACATGAATGTGCCTGTGCCAAGCATTGACTGTCACAGAAATTCCTCACATTCATATTTTTTATTTTCTCTATTGTTGTTCCAGTCCCCCACCCTCCCCAGCCCCCTACACCACCCCCCCCAGCAACCTGCTACCCCCAGCCCAGCTGCACCAGTCCCCCCCGCAGCCCACCTGAAACAGCCCCCAACCCCAACCCATAGCTGCACTAGCCCCCCTAGCCCCCTGCTACCCCCACTCCAGATGCACCAACCCCTGCCACCCCTTAGCCCACCTACACCAGCCACCCCCCCCCCCCCCCCGCAGCCCACCTGCACCAGCCCCCAACCCCAACCCCCAACCCCTAACTGCACTAGTCCACCCCCAGCCCAGTTGCACCAGTCTCCCACACCCTCCCCATCCCCCTGCACCAGCCCCCCCAGCCACCTGCTACCCATAGCCCCCTGCCACCCCCAGCCCACCTCCACCCCCCCCCCCCCCGCAGCCCACCTGCACCAGCCCCCAACCCCAACCCCTAGCTGCACCAGCCCCCCCAGCCCCCAGCCCCCTGCCACCCCCAACCCACCAGCACCAGTCCCCCCCCCCGGCAGCCTACCTGCACCAGCCCCCAACCGCAGCCCCCAGCAACACCAACCCCCCAGCCCCCTGCTACCCCAGCCCACCTGC
Organism: Viscum album; assembly: GCA_963277665.1. Lineage (NCBI taxonomy): Eukaryota > Viridiplantae > Streptophyta > Magnoliopsida > Santalales > Viscaceae > Viscum > Viscum album. Next base: position 400,082,265 of record OY728145.1, read on the forward strand.
ACCTGTCCCCCCTCCCCAGCCCCCCTGCACTAGCCCAAGGATCCTACATTGTTTCACCAAGGGGATACATGGTTTAGACTTGGCTATGCGCAACTCATGCTAAAAAATTGTGTGCAATTCAGAATGAACTCAAAATTATCCTCACGAAGGGAGGTCATACTAGAATTAAGATGCAACATCCTATCAACATGGGGTACCACCAACCAACATACATGAATCAAGAAATAGAAAATAGAGAGTTCCCTACATTTTTTACACAACCAGAACATGTCTAGGAGAATCATTACAGACCTCTCCCTATAGGTTACACATGACATATAATAATAGGGCTGCTCCTCCCCCTGCCTGGACACCCTTCCCCCCTACCTGGACACCACTCCCCCCTACTGGACACCCCTACCCCCTACTGGACAGCCCTCCCCCTACTGGACAACCCTCCCCCCATGCTGGACAGCCCTCCCCCCTGCAGGACAGCCCTCACCCCCTGTCGGACAACCCCTCCCCCCAGCTGGACACCGCTCCCCCTGCCGGACACCCCTCCCCCCTGCAGGACACCCCTCCCCCCTGCCGGACACCCTGCCCCCCTGAATGGAAATATTTCAATAACAAGTAGAAATGAATTAAATGTATAAAAATTAAACAGAGATATAATGAGAGAAATATGTAATAAAACCTGAATTAAAAATGTTGGATTCAGTAATTAAAAAACAGAAAGGGCCATAGTAAGATAAATAGGCTCTGATAGTCCCCCTACCCCCTGCCAGTTCCCCCCTGCACCCTGCCAGGCACCCTTCCAGTCCCCTGCTAGTCCCCCTACCCCTGGACACCACCTAGACCCCCTAATAGAGTTAGATTCCCAAATGATGGGTAAGTGGTAGATTTCTAATCTACACATGGATTTTCCATTCATTGATCCCACTATAAGGCACATAGATTACCTCTTGATTTACGAGGAATTAACACATGATAATATAGAGTTTACCTCTACTCCAATTGAAGCCTCTTCCACCATTATAGCTTCCACTACTATGATGCCAACTAATTCAATGGTACTAAGATAATAATTGTGATAACCATTAAGATGTAATATATTTTAGAGACTCTTATATGTGTTTCCCTCCCAAACGAGATACTTAGATCATCATTAAATAGGTCATATTCCAATCACACTTTTTCCTATTTTTATATGGTTTCACTAATGATGATGCAAATTGTAACACCCCGAGATTTTATGAAAAATATTATTTTAATTTCATTAATGTCTTGTGTTTAATTCTACACCAAGATTACCTTGCGCTATACGCAACACCGTATTAGCTTGCAGTATACGCAACACTAGTCTTTGACCGTGTTACACACAATTTTGATAATAGTTATTCTACGCAAAATTGAGTCTATATATATATATATATTAAATTTATAAATGAAATGTGGTTGGATTCTGTTATACGAAACAACGAAGGATTCTTTCACAACACGCAACCCTGACTTGGATTGCATTACACGCAATCGCGACCTTCCTCGATAGCATGTGTTGTACGCAATACCGGGTTTTAATAAACAATGTTATATTATTATAATATTGTCATGAACTAGCCGTTATGAATAGTATTAACTAAATTTTGAATTTTATAAAATTATTATTCATCTTAAACATTTTCTAGAACATGGTATAAGAAAAAATTAATTTTTCTGGTAAAATAAATATTTTTCAAAAAATGCAGTTTTGCCGCCTTTTGATGGCACACCCACTTTAAATCTAGTTTTTGACATGTTTATATGTTCCATTTGACAAAATAAAATTCTTCTTTTGAATCAGGATGTAAAAATTTACATTAGATAAAGTTTTGATATTTTTCCAATATCTTTCATATTTTAATGAATAGTAAAAACATGCTATATTTTAATTAAAAACATCTTTTTTCATCATAATATCTTATGTGGTTAAATTATAATATTGAATGGTTTTAAAGTATAAATAGAATATATTTTTACCATTTAATATAATTTATGTCATTAGCATTGATTTTACCTTGAATTCGTAGGTTAAATCAATTCAATCTTTTGCAATGTTTTAAACAAAAACCCAATTTTATTCGACAACGGGATTAATATTAATTTAATTTCTGCAACTTCTGTGTATTGAATTTTAAAAAATGGATTCCATATTTGAAATCAGTGGGTCCAAATTATGTTAATAGGATACTTTTTATTTTTGGGAATTATGAATAGTAACTACGGTAAATTTTATTTACCATAGTTAAAGGTAAATCGGGTAATTAAGGGTAAATATAATATTTTAAAATTACCCTAAAAATTTTAAAAATCCTATTGGATGACTAAAAGTCGACCCATATCACCTAAGGGTCAGATTAGATTTATTTAATTAAATTTTTTGCAATGAAAATAATTTAATTATTATTAAAACCAAAGAATGTGACAACATGTCACTTTCTTAAATCCTATAAGTATAATAAATTTTAATCTAGTGCTAAACTTCATGAAACTTAGAACATGAATAGTCTCCAGAAATCTAATACAATTATCTACATCATAGGAATTTATTTAGAATTTTTAGGGGTTAAATAATTATCATTTATTATGACACATTGATGATGCAGTAATTGTCTTATTAATGAAATATTGACATAATTGATGTTATAAATGCCCAAATAAATTTAATTTGAGACTTTTTATGACATACACTAATTTTCTAGGTTAATATGACATGTCATTGTTGATTTAAGAAACTTGGTTCGAACTTATCATTCTGTTATAAATTTCATTAAAATCATATACCAAATAGTGTCAAAATTGACATAAAATAGTTTTTAAAACAAATATTATATTATTAATTGTTATTTTATTCCTAAAAATCTAAGGTTCGGAAAAATGACTTAGATAAGATTATATATATTAATAATAAACAACTTGGGGTTCTTTTGACTTGATATAGTAAGTTTATTAACCATATATTGTAAGAACACAAAATGACATGGTAAAAGTTAAATTATTTAACTTAGAGTTAAATCTAATTGATAAGTGAAACATAATAACCTAAACATGTATAAATACTATTGGATGAGAGGATTTAGACCCATACCCTCCTTATCCTCGAAATAAATCAATTTGGATCTATTTAAAACCGAACTTGACTTTATAATAAAATAATATTTTTAGTTATTCTAAAGGTGCCCCTCTCCTCCCTTATAAAAGGGCACCTCCTCCCTCTCTTCCTCACACAACTTTGATCCTTCATGCTCGGCCAAAACCTGCCAAATTCTCTTCTCCACTTACCTAGAAACATCATAGAGGTTCTGGTCTTCCTAAAAGACCAATTTTAGTTCCCTAAGAGGAGGTCTCAAAGAGGCGCTTCAAAGAGGAGGTAATTTCCGTTACCGATTCTTTCACCTTTATTTCTTCTTCCACTTCTTCTTCTTAGGTTGTTTCATTATGAAGTAATAAAATAAATATCACTCATATACTGATATGTTATTATAAGTATGAAACAATCCTATTTCACCATCTATCCATCCTACGGAAAACGAAATCACCGTGCGTGCGTACGTACGGAATACCGTCTCCACGCCGTGGTGAAATCTATTTTCCACCACCACATTACTTGGATGGGTAAAATGGTGTAAATAAAAACTATATATGATTATTATAAAGTGATATTGATACTGAAATAGTATACATACACTTCAACACAAGTTCACGAACATGAGAACGATATCATCGCTCGTGCGTACGTACGGAATACCGTCTCCACGACGCGATGAGATTCATTCTCCATGTTAACCATTTAAGAATGATTATAAAGTATATATAAGAAATAATAATGAAATATATGACATTATAAAGCTACTGGATTTATGTATATATGTATGTCATCTACTTACTTCAATTCAAGATAATGAGGAAAGGAAAACAGCGTTCATGCGTACGTACGGACTACCGTCTCCATGAACGGTGTGTTTCATTTCATTTATCTATCTATTATATATATATATACTAAATTTATATCATATATAAATAATATTTTATATTCTGTAAGTAAGTAAATCATGATATAAGTAATAATAATTTCAAGAACAACAAGTCCAAACACCTACGATAAATGAAACGATTTTACCCAAAACACTTCTTTAACATGGAATTTACAAAAGAACGGGTAATATAAAGTCATAAGTGAACCATATATGATATCATAACAATGAATATGATTCTGTAATAAGTTAATGAAATTATTTAAATCATTATACAGGAGGTTCGGATACGTACAAAGCATATCGGACATAAGGTGAGGGAAAATCTCGCAATCTCAAATTTTATCCGAGATTGTTTATATTTTCAAATTTACTGGGGTATATTTTATCATCCAAATCCATGTTTCCTCGATATGTAATATTATTTAAATCCTCCTAAAATTTTTTAAATCCAATTTTACCCCTTGGTGAGTTTTTAGTAAAATATATGAAAGGAATCTTTTTTCGTTTTTCGTACGAGGTACTTTTTGACTTTTCCGACAAAAGTACGAGAAGAATGTTTTTTTAACTTAAACGGAACGAATTGATTTTTACGGTTTTATAAAGCCTTATTTTCATGAAGCTTCCTCCAAAATATTTCATTACTATTTTCAATAAAATCTCTTTCTTTTAAAATTACATGATGTTTTGTGAAAAGAAATTGATTTTGAAGAAGAAAGGATATTTTCCTCAAGAATTCATTTCAAGTGTTTTATCAAAATTATTTTCCTTCTAAGATAATAAATGGTTCTGTCTATATAAATATTTTTACATTGATTTGACTATGTTGTGATGAAATTATGTTTATGAATTCCTTTATCTTATATGAATGGTTTTATGATGTCATGTTGTTTAAGAATCCCATTTATATTACATGGGTTATGAAATGATGTATGATTTATGATTTTGTGGAACACATAAGAATGGTATAATTATGAGATGGGTGGGACCTATATCTCCCTCCAATGAATTGGGTAAAGATTTTATATCTCATGATATAGACATGGCTGGAACAGTATGTTATACCGGTTTAGTGAAACAGGACTGAAACGAGGGTGACTCGGTTCAGAAAGGGACTTTGTCCACTAAGATAGTCTTGACAATGAGTCTTGACTAACAAGAAATGATTCTCTATGATTATGTGTGTATGAAACAAAGTTTAATGTTTTATGTTATGATTATTGTGATTACATTTCACTGCCATGAGTTATCACAGGTTATGAAATTATGATCTCTTTTACAGGTTAAGATTTCCAAAAGTTATGTGCTTATGTATATGATGTGATTGATATTTCTTTTGTTTACCCTTACTGAGCATTTGAGCTCACCCTTTCATGTTTTCTTTTCCCCAGGATATAAGGAAAGGTTTTAGGTATTAAAAAAGGATGATCTTTATGGGAGATGTTGAAGATCTTTCACCAGGATTAGAAGATTTTATTCCGAGTTTCCAAAGACACTAATCTATTACGATCCTTGTGTGTGTTTTTGTTATGTACTAAATATTCCGCAAAAGTAATGTAATGTCCATGTACGTCAAGATACGTGTCTCTACAGTTGGTATCAGACAAAAGGTTTAGTCAACCTTTGGAAACTAGGACGCGAAAACGTTAGTGAGATCCCTAGAGATATTTCTAAGGTATGTCTAGGGATGTCCCTAAGGATAAGTATACATATAGGATATAGTCCTAGAACTACGGTAACGATCTTATAATTTAACCTAAGATGTTAGATATTGAAGTTACTCCCCCTTTATTATGATTTTTGCATCTCACACTATTCTTTTTGGGTTTTAGAAAATGGCTGGAAACAAGATGATTCACGATAATGGAGGATATGATGGACAATGGAATGATATTCATCATAAGGAATCAAATGAAATGGGATTTGGAAGTCCAAACATCATTATTATTCCGAATCAACAATCTCATAATATGATCAATAAAGTAAAATTTGGTAAGTTTCCTAACTCGACTAATAAGAGAAATATGGAGTTTCATGATGATCATAGAGGAAAGAAAGGTCAATTTCCCCTATGTAAATCATGTGGGAAGAGGCATCAAGGAGAATGTTTCAAAGGAACTGGAAGATGCTTTGGGTGTGGAAAAGAAGGACATAGTGCCAGTAAGTGCAATGGAAAAGTTCCAGTTAACACCATGGATGAGGTTAATGGTATTGCTACGACATCAACAATGGTTAAATGTTTTAAATGTGGAATGTACGGGCATTATTCAAACCAATGCCCTAAGGGAATGTCTCATGAAGAGAATCGGTATGGTCGTATGAGTAGTATTTTTGTTGATGATGATGAAGAGACTACAAATGATATGTGAGATGAAAGAATTGTTGAAGCTCGGTCAATGGTTTAAGAAGGTAGTGGAATGATTACATGTTTATCAAGTGTAATGTTGTACTATAGAATAAAAAGACATCTAAGGATTCCTACACTATTGTCTTTCCTTAAGTTTTGAATGTTTATGATGAATGGTATGAGTAACAATGAAAGGTTATTCATATATTTTTTTGAAAGTGGATGATATGCGCATAATGAAGTGATAAAGAGAAAATGAAATGTTTGACAGTATTCATGAGCTCATGATTGATATAAGGACTAAGTGATATCATGGTTTGATTATAAAGAATTTTGAGGATTTTGGTTTGTGGAAAGTGTTAACTTTTAACTGCATTCATGTTTTCACTAAGGTTCAATGGAATACATGATTAAGGCCTTCAAATGATTGGAATGTGACCAACAAGATAGGAATGTAGTATTACGATATATGGGGATCGACGATGGTATTAAATCTCTGGTAATCATTTTCACTATGTTATGAGAGTGGACCAAAGTATTTTAGATAAGCCTAAAGATTGGAATGGATTATGTTGGACATAAGTTAGTATTGTTTAAGGATAGAACATTTTTTTGATATTATTGATGGGATGTTATAGTAATGTAGTTTTAGAAAAAGGACAACCTGCATGACGGGCGACAGCCCATCGCGTTGGACAAGGCTGTGGGAATCGAACCTACAACCGAAGTGCGACTGGCCTTTATCGCCTACCACTGGCCTACAGGAAGTACCTGGTCAGTAGAAACTAGTTTTATTTTATTAAGCGGTATGATATATGAAGTATAAGTTCATTTTTGGGACCATATACGATTAACCATAAGATGGACTTATAACTTTTGCTAACCTTTTGTTTGAAAGAGATGGAATGACCCATCATTCTATCACATGATCTGATAACACTTCACGAATAACAAATTCAACTTCATTTATTTAATAGATGAAGTGGAAATTGTTCAAGGAACGAACAACAGTGAGATTGTACCAAAATAAAGTAAGTATTTATTCTAATTCAAATTCTTCAACTTTAGGGAAACGATCTTGAAAACCAAAAATTTTGTCCTAGTGCTCTTATATTTGATTAATCAGATGGTACCTTAGATCTTCACAAATTTATGGATTTGTGATTGTTGGATTTTCCATAGCCACGTCCTCTACCACTCTCCATCATAACATGATGGTTAGATTTCTCTTCCATGCCCATATTTTCACCCATGTTCTCCTAGGTGGATACCCAGTGATTAGTAAACTTGGGTAACCATTACGTTTTATACTTTAGTTTTTAAAGATATGTTTTGGTATTCCTTTTTACGATGTGGGTTTCTATCAAAGAAAATTACAAATAGTAAACCATTTATAACCCCAACGAATTTCGAGGGAGAAATTCATTTTAAGGGGGGTAGAATGTAACACCCCGAGATTTTATGAAAAATATTATTTTAATTTCATTAATGTCTTGTGTTGTACTCTACACCAAGATTACCTTGCACTATATGCAACACCGTATTATCTTGAAGTATACGCAACACTAGTCTTGGACCGTGTTACACACAATTTTGATAATAGTTATTCTACGCAACATTGAGTATATATATATATATATATTAAATGTATAAATGAAATGTGGTTGGATTCTGTTATATGAAACAACGAAGGATTCTTTCACAACACGCAACCCTAACTTGGCTTGCATTACACGCAATCACGACCTTCCTCGATAGCGTGTGTTGTACGCAATACCAGGTTTTAATAAATAATTATATATTATTATAATATTGTCATGAACTAGCCGTTATGAATAGTATTAACTAAAATTTGAATTTTATAACATTATTATTCATCTTACACATTTTCTAGAACATGGTATTAGAAAAAAATAAAATTTTCAGGTAAAATAAGTATTTTTCAAAAAATGAAGTTTTGCCGCATTTTGATGGTGCACCCACATTAAATCTAGTTTTTGACATGTTTATATGTTCAATTTGACAAAATAAAATTCTTCTTTTGAATCAAGATGTAAAAATTTACATTAGATAAAGGTTTGATATTTTTCTGATAACTTTCATATTTTAATGAATAGTAAAAACACGCTATATTTTAATTAAAAACAACTTTTTTCATAATAATATCTTATGTGGTTAAATTATAATATTGAATGGTTTTAAAGTATAAATAGAATATATTTTTACCATTTAATATAATGTATGTCATTATCATTGATTTTACCTTGAATTCGTAGGTTAAATCAATTCAATCTTTTGCAATGTTTTAAACAAAAACCCGTTTTTATTCGACAACGGGATTAATTTTAATTTAATTTCTGCAACTTCTGTGTATTGAATTTTAAAAAATGGATTCCATATTTGGAATCAGTGGGTCCAAATTATGTTAATAGGATACGTTTTTTTGGAATTATGAATAGTAACTATGGTAAATTTTATTTACCATAGTTAAAGGTAAATCGGGTAATTAAGGGTAAATATAATATTTTAAAATAACCCTAACAAATGTCAAAATACTATTGGATGACTAAAAGTCTACCCATATCACCTAAGGGTCGGATTAGATTCATTTAATTAAATTTTTTGCAATGAAAATAATTTAATTATTATTAAAACTAAAGAATGTGACAACATGTCACATTCTTAAATCCTATAAGTATAATAGTTTTAATCTAGTGATAAACTTAATGAAACTTCGAACATGAATAGTCTCCAGAAAGCTAATACAAATATCTACATCATAGTAATTTATTTAGAATTTTTAGGGATTAAATAATTATCATTTGTTATGACACATAGATGATGCGGTAATTGTCTTATTAATGAAATATTAACATAATTGATGTTATAAATGCCCAAATAAATGTAATTTGAGACTTTTTATGACTTACCCATCTTAGCCTCGAAATAAATCAATTTGGATCTATTTAAAACCGAACTTGACTTTATAATAAAATAATATTTTTAGTTATTCCAAAGGTGCCCCTCTCCTCCCTTATAAAAGGGCACCTCCTCCCTCTCTTCCTCACACAACTTTGATCCTTCAAGCTCGGCCAACCCCTGAAAAAGTATCTTCTCCACTTCCATAGAAACATCATAGAGGTTCTGGTCTTCCTAAAAGGCCAATTTTAGTTCCCTAAGAGGAGGTCTCAAAGAGGCGCTTCAAAGAAGAGGTAATTTCCGTTACCGATTCTTTCACCTATATTTCTTCTTCCACTTCTTCTTCTTAGGTTGTTTCATTATGATGTAATAACATCAATATCACTCATATACTGATATGTTATTATAAGTATAAAACAATCCTATTTCACCATCTATCCATCCTACTGAAAACGAAATCACCTTGCGTGCGTACGTATGGAATACCGTCTCCACGCCGTGGTGAAATCTATTTTCCACCACCACCTTACTTGGATGGGTACAATGGAGTAAATAATAACTATATATGATTATTATAAAGTGATATTGATACTTAAATAGTATACATACACTTCAACACAAGTTCACGAACATGAGAACGATATCATCGCTCGTGCGTACGTACGCAATACCGTCTCCACAACGCGATGAGATTCATTCTCCATGTTAACCATTTAAGAATTATTATAAAGTATATATAAGAAATAATAATGAAATATATGACATTATAATGCTACTGGATTTATGTATATATGTATGTTATCTACTTACTTCCATTCAAGATAATAAGGAAAGGAAAACAGCGTTCATCCGTACGTACGGACTACCGTCTCCATGAACGGTGTGTTTCATTTCCTTTATCTATCTATTATATATATATATACTGAATATATATGATATATAAATCATGTTTTATATTCTGGAAGTAATTAAATCATGATATAATTAATAATAATGTCATGAACAACAAGTCTAAACACCTACGATAAATGAAACGATTTTACCCAAAACGCTTCTTTAACATGGAATTTACAAAAGAACGGGTAATATAACGTCATAAGTGAACCATATATGATATCATAACAATGAATATGATTCTGTAATAAGTTAATGACATCATTTAAATCATTATACAGGAGGTTCGGATACGTACAAAGCATATCAGACATAAGGTAAGGGAAAATCTCGCAATCTCAAATTTTATCCGAGATTGTTTATACTTTGAAATTTACTGGGGTATATTTTATCTTCCAAATCCATGTTTCCTCGATATTTAATATTATTTACATCCTCTGACAATTGTTTAAATACAATTTTACCCTTTGGTGAGTTTTTAGTAAAAGATATGAAAGGAATCTTTTGTCGTTTTTCGTACGAGGTACTTTTTGACTTTTCCAACAAAAGTACGAGAAGAATGTTTTTTTAACTTAAACGGCACGAACGGATTTTTACGGTTTTATAAAGCCTTATTTTCATGAAGCTTCCTCCAAAATATTTCATGACTATTTTCAATAAAATATCTTTCTTTTAAAATTACATGATGTTTTGTGAAAAGAAATTGATTTTGAAGAAGAAAGGATATATTCCTCAAGAATTCATTTCAAGTGTTTTATCAAAATTATTTTCCATCTAAGATAATAAAGGGTTCTATCTCTATCCATATTTTTACATTGATTTGACTATGTTGTGATGGAATTATTTTTATGAATTCCTTTATCTTATATGAATGGTTTTATGATGTCATGTTGTTTAAGAATCCCATTTCTATTACATGGGTTATGAAATGATGTATGATTTATGATTTTGTGGCACACATAAGAATGGTATCATTATGAGATGGGTGGGACCTATATCTCCCTCCAATGCATTGGGTAAAGATTTTATATCTCATGAGATAGACATGGCTAGAATGGTAGGTTATACCGGTTCAGTGAAACAGGACTGAAACGAGGGTGACTCGGTTCAGAAAGGGACTTTGTCCACTAAGATAGTCTTGACAATGAGTCTTGACTAACAAGAAATGATTCTCTATGATTATGTGTGTATGCCACAAAGTTTAATGTTTTATGTTATGATTATTGTGATTACATTTCACTGCCATGAGTTATCACGGGTTATGAAATTATGATCTCTTTTACAGGTTAAGATTTCCAAAAGTTATGTGATTATGTATATGAAGTGATTGATATTTCTTTTGTTTACCGTTACTGAGCATTTGAGCTCACCCTTTCATGTTTTCTTTTCCCCATGATATAAGGAAAGGTTTTAGGTATAAAAAAAGGAAGATCATTATGGGAGATGTTGAAGATCTTTCACCAGGATTAGAAGATTTTATTCCGAGTTTCCAAAGACACTAAACTATTATGATCCTCGTGTGTGTTTTTGTTATGTACTAAATATTCCGAAAAAGTAATGTAATTTCCATGTACGTCAAAATACAGGTCTCTAAACAAATTATTAGGCTCTCATTAATGGTCATCAATTATCAGATGATATTTATTTCACCCAAATGGATATGAAGGGAGAATCCAAGTTAGCCCTCAAATATATTAATGGTGACCGCATTGTTATGATGAAAGATCTCATGTCCCTACTGGATCATACCCACCAACTAATGGTACAATTACCTTCTATGATGGAGGTGAATAAAATTCCCATGTTATAGAATGGTTGAGCTGAACACTTGAAAATATTAGCCACATTCTTATATGATCCTGAAAAGGATAATTTGATCTTCCATGTGGCCTATCCAAGGGTCATTGTCCCCATTCCATTTGAGATGATGATAACAAGAACCTAAACCAACATTCCTTTAGTGATTATATTCTATGACCCTAAAGTCACCCCATAGTAGAAGAAATAAAATATTAGATCCCTCCCTATATCGAGTATCCCTAGCATGGTACTCTCCATCGCGACTGAGCTGAGCATAAGTGAATCCACCGGTAAGCCTTGCTGTTTACACTCCAGAGTATGAATAAATTAATGCCACCCTAAAAAGATCTGGGTTTAATGAAATTATCGTATATTACAACAAAATATATGGGATACCTTAGGTTATTTTGGAGGTCAATGTTGCGTCCAAATTCACCCATCATGTCGTACTGAAGAACTCTCAATAGATACAATTATTGGGATACATTTAGCCCTCCATGCTCCATAACTACACCATTTTTTCTCAGAGTTTTCATGGGTGTTAGAGACATTCAATTATTTTCCATCAACCATTATAGATCCTCCACACCACCATGTAATATTTTCCTTTTTCACTATGGGGTCTCATATCATAGGTCCATACCCACTAGCAAAATATATCATGTTATAGTTTATTCTAATCGAAATGGTATTCTTCTCCAAGTGGGAAGATGTAGTTATCGTCAATGATGTTAAATCTATGTTTTTGATCATGTTTTTGATCTACCACACCATATATCAATTGGATTTATTCATTCCTTTCTCAAATAATAAGGCACTAACTTTTAGGATAAGTATTTAATGAAATTTTACACGAAGTACAAAATCTGGTCCAACATTACTACTTACTAGAATTAATAGGAAAATGTGTAGATTGAAGAATGAAATAAGAAACAATCTATTATCCTATAGAAAACACTGGGTTATAAAAAATAAGAGTTGGCCTAATAATCTCTTGAATTTCCTCTATACCTATTGGATGATGACTCTTAATTCCACCCCAGTGACCTCATATCCCTAGTATGTGAAACCAAGTAAGTCATTCCCATCGAGGATTAGATACCATAGATCTAAATAGATTTATACAACAACAATAGTCTAGATAGAATGAAAGAAGATCACTTGGATGATTTGGAGTCCCTCATAGAGAACAACATCCAAGCATTTCCCATTCTAGAGAGAAACCAAAACTATATGAAAATATAATTCAAAAATATGGTTTCCTCTGCTCCATACAATATGGTGACATGTTACTGGATCTCAGAACAAGGATGATATCAAAATAAATAAACCGAAGTTGGTTCCCAAGTGGGAATGACCTTACCTCTTTCATAAGGTTTATTCCAAGGGGGTATACTCTTTGATCACCATATATAGAGATCGTATCACACCTCCCACCAATGTGATGTTTCTGAAGTAGTACTTCACATGAGGATACCCATGGTCCAAGAAAGAAAACCTAAAAATATTTTCATGGTTCCAAGAATTATGAATATAAAATATTCAAAAATGTTCCAAAATTTATGATCCTAAACTACCAGAAACCCCATGGTCGAGCTAGTATGACCTTAAAATATTAATAACTGGTCAAAGCAACAGGACCTTAAAAATATCCTTAATCTAAAATCTTTGAACATAAACAAGGAGTCATATTCCATGAATTATGAACATAACTATTTTCTACCAATATTGTTTGAGTTTAATGACTTTACACTATAGATATTGGCATCCTAGGCACACAAAATTAAATAATGATCTTACTCGATATAAAATTAAGATGACTCATATGATAAATATGGGATGATATGAAAGGTCTTACAATTTTTATAACCATGGTGCCTAATAATATATGTATGATATTGTCTAAAAAATCACCCCACTTGGAATCAATATGAATCATATGATATGAGATGAACTAAACCATCAACCATATTACATGATGCTAAACTCTAGCATTACCCATGTCATAAATTTGGGATTCCCTCACAAGAGAGGATTTCCCCCAATTTTGGAATTGAAATCCTACTATTACATATTTTTGAACCATGTGTGGATTGACTACCATTTTCATGGGATATGTTGTAATTCCTATACCTCTAATTTATAGGTCTAGATAAATATATTTCAACCCTACATCCCCTTATTCTCATTTACACACACAACATTATGACTTTAACTTGTGTGTAGTCCATCTCAAGGTGTGAACATGGTATATAAGACTATTTGGGACCATTTACAGTAGGTTTTACCACTTCTGTGACACATATATTTCTGTGAAACCAAATTACACATATTCCAAGCATCATGAATTTAAAATATCATCTACATACATCTCGGTATGATCATTATAACATTATACGATATGGAATTTTTTTCTGAGGTATTTGTGTGGTGCGTGGGATGTCCTGCCCTCAATTCAAATCAAATTCAACTTCATTCATGAATTAAATTTTTTTTTTCAAAATATATCTGTTTCAGTAGCCCATGAATCATGAATTTAAATTGTTTTCTCTCATCCAAGAGGTATAACATTAAACATTGATCAACCGTCTTCAGGATCACTTCATTTGTTATAGGACATCCTGGTATCCGTTCACATGGGTTTTAAGAAATTTTCACTGCATTATCATCCTTAAAGATCCTCTATATACTCTAATCATCAAGAATATAAACTATTTTCATTTTCACTAAGCCCCATGAACTCAAACAAGAAGACTAGATCAAGGCATTGTGAACCTAAACTATATGCATGCTCCCATTATTCACATGGTTTTCACCATCTCTGGTGTTGTAAAAATCTAACAGCTCTACCATAAAAAACTATATAAGGATTGATTCCTATTCTAATCGGATGTGAAATGATGGATAGACCATATATCTCTAGGAACAACCATAGATTAATTGTAAAATCATATGTTACATATGGTTATATCACCATGATATTCTCATATTTTCCTCCTTTTTGGGAATAAGCCCCATTAATTTCCCTTGAACAACTAGAAATATAGTATTCCCTCAACAATAGATATATATGGTATAAAATAATTGGAAGATGAAGGCATATCCTACACTAATGTTCCTAGTTCTTGATGTTAATCTACAGTATTACCCTATACAAAACCATGATGCCTCATACGATATTTAAGGTATGGAAATCAAACCAAAATCCATGGAACACAATTCTCAAATGTTGACATACCCTATATAATTTCTGTATGCCTCAGATTCGAAAATGGTACGATTTAGTATCCTTATTCATAAGGATCGACCCGAGAAGTAGAAATTTCTTACATAAAAGAGTCAAAATATTCTTGAGAAGGATCTAATTACTACTGATATGGATTTTGAAAAAACTATTGTTAAAGATTATGATACTGGAAATGATAAAAAAAAATGGAATGATAAAGATACCGGCAATGAGGTCGTCCAGAGGAGGCCGTCGGGAAGAGGAAAGCTCGTTGGAGGAGGAGATTCCTTCGGGAGCAGGGGAGTTGCGGTTGTCCGGAGGAGGGGAGTCCGTCGGGGTGAGGGGAGTCCGTCGGGGTAGGAGGGGAGTCCATCAGGGTCGTCCAGAGGAGGGGAGTCTGTCGGGGGAGGCGCGGTCGTCCGGGGAGGAGATGTCGTTGGGAGGAGGGGAGTGCGTCGGGGGAGGAGGGGAGTCCATCGGCGTCCGGGGAGGCACTGTCATCCGGGGAGGGGGGAGGCACGGTCGTCCGGGGAGGGGAGTGCGTCGGGGGAGGGGAGTGAGTCGGGGAGGCTTCCGTAGGAGGAGCCCGAGGGAATATTGGCCAAATCGCACATATAGCCACGGATGAATTTGCATCCGTTGGTATAACCATGCTATAGCCACGGACCTATAAAACCATGGATATAGGTCCATGTCTATAGCTTCATTTTGTAGTAGTGATTTAGGCGCGCGAAAATTCAGCGCTGCCACGGGCCAGAACATCTCGGAGAAGAGGTCCGCCACGAGAATATTCCATAATCTCCTCAGCTTGGATTTATGGTCTAGCCCTTCATTACCCCACTCACCATCTAGGGGTGGCTGAGGAACTCGAAGTGATACTGAGGCAGACTTATGGGATGGCAGGCCGACAGGTGGAGAGTACAACGCACGAGTATACTGGCCGCCCAATCTTAGGTTGACTTCTAAAGAGAGTAGTGACTTGGGTGATAAATCATTATAAGACGGGATGAAGGCCAATGTTACTGGTCTAGGGGCTTGGGATACTAGTGATAGGACACACTACTACTGACCCGCCATCAGGCCCCAGAATAGTTCTTTGTTATCTCTTGTCGAGGTAGAGAGCGCTTCTGGTGATGATGGTGGTTATTCCATAATTGTAACCTATGGGGTTGCCATATTTTCATCCTCCTAGATATACCTTTGGAGGGAGGAAAGAATCTAATATACCTCACAATCCAGAAGTACTAGGTTTATGTGTGTCGTTCCGGCCCCAACCCTTGACCTAGATGAGCAAGAGGAGGGTTCCCGCGCTGATTCGTAATCTCATTCAGAATCTAAGAAGGGGAATAGTTTAATAAATGTCAGGAACATCCTATAATTATCCTTGTGGAGGTGAAGACCTGCACTTCTTCCCTTGGGTGGCTCTTCGGGACAAGGCTGATTTCTGACATGAGGTTCTTCGGTTGCACTGGTGTAGAGGCAGAGAGGGTTTCCTCCTGAGTAAGCTGGGGTGCGAGGAGCACCAGGACAAATGTCAAAGGGGACATGGGGAGGACCTCCATGGATAGAGTTGTAGTGGGAAAGACCTCACCTAGAACTGGAAGGAGCATGGAGAGGACCTCCATGCTTGTTTCCCATGGTGACCACAGTATGAGGAGGCTCCTTGTACCGGTCTAGCAGAACAAAGGTAGGACCTCCGTGTTGGGTGCTAGTGAGGTGATGCTGGCCTTCAGCCCTTTGGTATCCGAGGTGAGGAGGACATTTAGCAACTGCTAATAAGACACATGGAGGATCCCCACATTGAAGAGAGACTGGGTGTGCAATGTCCCTACACCGACGATCGGGGCTAGGAGGAGTGACTTCATACCCAGTGTAATGGGCACGAGAGACACATTTGTAATGATTGTCACTGCCATTGGGAAGAGACCAATTTATATTGAGGGTGCCATGGGGGAAGACCTCCATGTTGAGCCTCGAAGTGGGGAAGGCCCACACTCTCCATGGTAGTGGTACAGAGAGGACCTCCATACTGGATGGCATCGTTGTGGGTTAGTTCGCGACAGCCACTACCTGTGTCGGTGACCAAGAGAGTCGAACCAGCCTTCCCGTGGGGTGGTTGGGGACTCGATCTTGGTCAGGAGTATATCTTCCCATGCTCAATGTATATAGGTAACTGATTATATGAATCGGCAGTGGCTCGGGCCACAGTGGCCGCCGATGTTATCGCCCCTTGGTGGGCGTCCTCTTCATGTTGCTCTTGACGCTGGCATTAGGTCGAATGAACCGGAGTCGGTGGTGCATGTATGTGTAATACCTTCTCCTCATCCAGCAAGACCAAGAAGTGGCACTGATGTGGCTAGGTGGGAGTCCCCGCTGTGAGCCCCTGGAATGGGACTTTGACCGGGCTGGGCTGGACGTGACCTGCCTCGTCAGCATAGGGTAGGGAGTTGTTAAAGCATTCCGGGGATAGGCTCCCAAAATGGTTATATGTCGACGTGGGGAGATACGACTCCCTACGCGGCCCTCTGTGGTGGCATTGACAATGAGCTGTAGATGCCTCCAAATCCAATCAGGCCATATCCCGAGTCAGTATTATGCTCTTCTCCTCGTACATGTGTATGTCCTCATTGATCACCCTTCATTGGATGAACTCGTAGGGGGAGATTGGTCGTGGGTTGTCCCAAACCATCCTCGGGACCCGTGTCGTGACTACCCCAAGCCTGCCTCCCATAGGCCAGGGGATGGTGACTAGCACCAAGGCCTAAATCCCGACAAAAAGGGGGAGGCATTGCCTTTATAAAGTAAACAAACACCACAAAGTAATCAACAAGAAGAAATAAATAAGTAAAACTGGGTACAATAGTAAGTGGGGAATGTGAATGGGCTAGAATACAGACCCATACTGAAAGTAATGTACAGCTGGAAAGAAGTACAACAACTTAAAGTAAAGCAGAAACGTCGAGCCGTCCACTGGAAGTCCCACCTGAAGGGTGGGTACAGATAGCCTCCTCAGCTCCTCAGGTCCAGCCGTCCGCTCTGTGTACGTCCCGCCCAGTGGTCCACCCACAGGTCCCGACTTGGTCCACAAACCTCAAAAACGACCAGTGATATCCATCATCTGCATCCAACACAACATAGTGCGGGCATATTCCGTGCAGGGGTGAGTATACAGTACTTAGTAGGGACCCCGAGACCCCCGAAGGTCTCCCATAATCCATAAAAAAATAATAAACAAAGGAAATATACAATCATGAAGTAATATCCAACATTACTTAGGTATATGCGCATACATATACCTAAGTCATCAATTCCAGTTCGACTCTAACATCTGATCCCATGTTCGATCAAGTCCACACAGGATAGTACAACCCAATCCAAATAGGGCAACATAACCCAATCCAGTAGGAAAGCATGTCAATCAATTCTAAGATAATGATTGGAAGTAAAGAATCAGCTCACACAGGTATACTTCTTCGTAATGTGATAGATATGATCAGATGTAGTCACTGATTCATCTATGTTGGGACCCACGTAGGATACTAAACTAGCTAAGCTGTCAGACCCACATAGGATACAGACCATATACTCTGCCATACCTACATAGGATAGAAAGAACAGAGTCAAACACCACCAGACCCACGTAGGATACATGAATGGTAGTCATCGCCGTTGAACCCACGGAGAATTTCAGTACGGTCTTCATCGCTGCCGAACCCATGGAGGATTTCAGCGCCTTCTTCATCGTAGTCAAACCCATAGAGGATTTCAGTACGGTCTTCATCGCTGTCGAACCCACGGAGGATTTCAGTGTAGTCTTCATCGCTGTCGAACCCACGGAGGATTTTAGTGCATTCGTCATCACTGCCGAACCAACGAAGGATTTCAGTGCATTCATCATCATCGTCGCAGTGGCAGCCAGCTCTAGGGTTCCCACACACAGCATTCTCGATTCCAGGAGGGTCTGCTCGACAAGACAAGGGGTTGATACATCAACTGACATGTATTACGACGTTGATGTATCTCAAAGTTTCGGCTCCTCATGAGTAACTCAATGTGATAGACGACGCATCAATCAGACGCCCGGTCTGAGAGTTATTGACCTTTTTATTCAAGGGGCTCGATTGGTTTTTAAGTCAAACCCAACCGGACTGCACTTCAATTGCGTCCAAACCTTGAGCATAGTAATCCAAAAGGTCCGTCTCACTAAGAGGAATCTACAAAAGTCGACGTCACGTCAATCAGATGTCCGGAGCTCAAGTTATAAGTGTTTCTACTCCGAGGGCCCGGTTGGTTTTGTGTTTGAACCAACCTGGCCATACCCAAAGTTCTCTGAAAACATCAACTGACGGTGCGTCGATCAGAGGTCTGTAGCCCAAGATATGAGCAATATAACGAACCTGCCTAGTTTTAGGGGGTTTTGGGCCCCTACCGACCTGGCTTGAGAGCCCCTAGGTCGGTTCGAACCGGGTCGACCCAAACTGAGTCTGGGTCCGGACCATTAGGGTGTGGCCAGGCCCATCCGGTGCGGCCTGGCCCCACCGGCATGGCCCGGCCCAGCCGGCTCGGGCGCTGGCCAAGTCGAACGGAAGGGGGGGGGGGGGTGCCCCCCTTGATTGAAACCGCGACCCCCACGTGGGTGTCGCTCCCTTTGCCAGTCGGGGGTTATGACCCCGGGTTTTTGGATCTAGCTGGCTTAAACGACCGGCCAGTGTGTCGCGCTGGACCTGCCGGTCCCGCCCCCTGTGCACCGGCAGCCGGTGGCTCCGGCTGCCTCTCCTAATCCGCCGTAGCCCGCCCCAGCTGCAACCCTTCGTTGTTCTCTGGCATGGCGCGACGTCACTGCGCCCCTTTGCTGTGGCCAGACTCCAGCCACAGATTCTTTTGGTCTCAACGGCATGGCGCGACGGCGCCACGCTTCTTCGCCACATTCCTCTATGTTTCTGCACGGTGTCGTTGCACTACGTCGCCTTCTTTTGAGCCACATGGAACAACATCAAAGGGGAAGGATGGTCAGCTGTGTTCATGCGGTCCGACCTCCTCCTGTTAAAATGATAACAGGGGGCGCCAAATAAAAGACTACGAACAACAAGAATAATCACGAACAAAATTCCAAACCCCTATCTCGATGAAGTCGTCAAACATGGTTTGTCACGATAAAGGGACGTCGCAGAAGACGACATCACAGAAGGAGGATAGTCAGCATCGCAGTACACGGAGTCGTGGTACACGGCGTCGCGATACACTGCGTAGCGGTACAGGGTGTCACGGTACATGCCGTCGCGGAGAAGAGGACCGTCAGTGTCGCAGTACACAGCGGCGCGTCTTGGATCTATGAGGAATCAGCGTTATTCGTCGTCCTTCGTTGGAGGTTGGCGTTCTTCATCGGTGATGGTGTGTTCTTCGCGTTCTTGAAGGAGGAAGATAAAGATTCCCAGGCTTGAGAAATTCCTCTCCAACCTTCCCGCACAACGAAATAATCCTTAAAGAAATGAGACTTTGTATTATTTAATTAACACACACAAGCCAACATTTAATTCGAAATTCAAAATGAATTCCTGAATTGATTACATTGAATAATGTAATTAAATTAATTAATTAAGAGAGTTGACTTGGCATTTAATAAGGGGGTGTGTGTGTGTTACAAAATTAAAAGCACGTGGGAGGTTAAAAGGAAATAAAGGGGGTGGGGATCGTTTGGGCCCCACTTCACCAATATCCTGCCTAGTGGAGTTAGGATATTAGTGGGTCCCACTCCAACCACTATGCCTAGG
The DNA here is from genome assembly GCA_963277665.1 of Viscum album. NCBI lineage: Eukaryota > Viridiplantae > Streptophyta > Magnoliopsida > Santalales > Viscaceae > Viscum > Viscum album. Next base: position 400,103,211 of record OY728145.1, read on the forward strand.
TTATAACTACTTAGAATAAAAATAAAATTTGTAACACAATATTTTATTTTATTCTTTAGTCAACCCATTTAATTAATAACCTCACCCGAGAAAACACAACTCCAGAAAAGGTGTTCTTAAGAAATTACTGGCACTGAGGTTTCATCAGTGTCCTCGGATTTCGATTCCGAGCACCAGTTCAAAAGTTAGGAAAACCCACTCATTCATTCACTGAATGTTCCCGAGCTAAACATCGAAACATGACTCCGGGAACACCGGGCCTCCCAATCAGGTGTCGTCAAAAACTGTGTTCTTGTAAAATCACAAAAAAAAATTAAGAAAAAAATTCTCTTGAATTTTATCGGTTTTTACATTACTTCCAGCTCAGGGCTTTATGTCCCTATAAAGATACATCATAAACTAGGGGAACAAATCTGGGTACTAAGCACGTATTTGAGCCTCCCACTCAAAAGTTCTCTCATGGAGGTTCCTGTGCTTCCATCTGATGCGCACTAGAGGAATTGATCGCCCACGTAGGACCCACTCCAGTCGATCCTCGATATCCACCTAGACCACTACAAAAGTCTCCCCATCGTCAATGTCCAACTCCCCATGGTCGATGATATGCGTCAGGTCATGCACATATCTCCTCAGCTTAGATACGTGGAAGACATCGTGCACTCGGTGCAACTAAGGTGGTAGAGCAAGGCGATAAGCCACCTCGCCTATCCGGATGAGAACCTAGAATGGTCCGATGAATCATGGAGATAACATACCGCCCCATCCAAATCCCTGTAATACACATCAAGGATAGACCCACAAGAAAACGTGGAAACCATCCTCAAACTCCAGTGGCCTCTGCCGCCTGTCAGCATAAGAATTCTTCCGGCAGTAAGCTATCCTCATCCACTCCTGGATGACCTGGACCTTCTCTGTCGTGGACTAGACCATCTTCGGTCCCACAATTGTTTACTCCCCAGGGTCTATCCAGTACAGAGGTGATCTTCAAGGTCGGCTGTACAATGCCTCGTATGGTGCCATCCCGTTGGTGGAGTGGTAGCTGTTGTTGTACGTGAACTCCACCAAGGGTAGGTGGTCCTCCCAACTGTGACCAAAGTCAAGGACACATGCACGGATCATGTCCTCAAGAGTCTGAAGGGTCCTCTCCATCTGACCATCCGTCTGAGGGTGAAAGGCGGTGCTCAACCATAGCTGCGTCCCGAATGCCTCCTGAAAACCCTTCCAAAGTCGGGAAGTAAAGGGAGCATCTTGATCTGAGATGATAGATAATGGAAAACCATGAAGCCGTATGTTCTCCTGAATGTAGAGGCGTCCCAATCTCTCCACTGAGCCCTTCTCTCTGATGGGTAAGAAGTGGGCCGACTTGGTGAGTCGGTCAACAATAACCCAAATGGAGTCGTGACCTCTGGAAGTGCGTGGATGTCCAGTCACGAAATCCATAGATATCCCATCCCACTTCCACTCCAGGACCTCCAAGGGCTGTACCAAGCCTGCTGGTACCTAGTGATCTGCCTTCACCTGCTAGCAGGTGAGGCATCAAGTAATGAACTCTGCCACAACCTTCGTCATACCAGGCCACCAATGCTGTCATCTGAGATCCTGGTACATCTTCGCAACTCCTACATGTACCACTAAAGGGGAAGTGGGAAATTCTCTCAGCACCTCATCCTGTAAAGCAACAGGTACCATAGTACGTCCTCTGAAAAGGATGACGAGCTCTCATCCTACAGAGAATCCATCAGGTTCCTGTCATGGGGATATCTGCGCATGCCGCGTCTCACAGTCAGCATCCCCACACTGTGCCTCTCTGACCCACTGCAGTAGCGGAGGAGTCACTGTGAGTGAATAAAGAAAAGTTGTTCCATCTCAATCCATGAAGGATATCTTCAAAGCGGCTAGCTGATCCATCTCCTCCCCGAGTAGCTGAATGCCCATCCTCCTGCTGAGAGCATCGGCTACTACGTTCCCCTTTGCAAGAGTATAGAATATCTCAAAGTCATAGTCCTAGAGGAACTCGAGCCATCGCCGCTATCTCAGATTCAGGTCCTTCTGCGAGAAGATGTACCTGAGACTCTGGTGGGTAGAGTAGACTGTAAAGCACTCACCCATCAGGCAGTGTCGCCACATCTTCAGACTGAAGACCACTACTACTAAGTCCAGGTCATGGGTAGCATAGATCTGCTCAGGCTGCCTCAACTGACATGATCCATAGGCGATCATGGCCCGCTCCTAAATCAAGACACATCCGAGTCCAGTCCCTAATGCATCGTAGTAGACTACGTACCCTACTCCCTCCTCTGGTAGCCTCAAGATAGGTGCACTGGTCAATCTCTGCCTTAGCTACTGGAAGCTCTGCTAACATCTGTCAGACCACACGAAGTTTTTCCCCTTCTATTTAAAAGATGAGAGTGGTGCCTCAACTCTGGAAAAGTCTGGCACAAATCTCTGGTAGTACCCAGCTAGAAACATGAAACTTCGCACCTCCGTCATGCTCCTGGGTGGCTCCCAAGCTAGCACTGCCTTGATCTTCGAAGGATCCACCGCAACTCCCGCCTCAGAGATGGCGTGTCCCAAGAAGTGGACCTCACGTAACTAGAACTGACACTTTGAGAGCTTTCCATAAAGCTGGTGCTCTCGGAGTTTATCTAGTACAACCTGCAAGTGGACGGCATGCTCCTCCTTAGTGGTTGAGTATATCAATATGTCCTCGATGAAGAACATGACAAATCGATCGAGGTATGGCTGCAAGATCCTGTTCATGAGACCCATGAGCACTTATAGAGAATTGGTTATGCTAAAAGGAATAAACAAGAACTCATAGTGGCCATACCGACATCTGAAGGCCGTCTTCTGCAGGTCCTCATCTCAAACACTAAGCTGATAATAGCCTGACCTAAGGTCTATCTTCGAGAACCACCATGCCCCCTTGAGCTGATCGAAGAGGTCTTCAATCCTTGGTGTAATATACTTGTTCCTCATGGTCACCTTGTTCGGGCGATGATAGTCGACACACAGTCGCAAGATCCCTTCCGCCTTCTTGGGGAACAATATCGGGGAAGCCTATGGTGAAACACTAGGTCGGATGAATCCCTTGCCCTGCAAGTCCTCCAACTGTACTCGTAGCTCTCGAAGCTCAGTGGGGGCCATCCGATATGCTGGATTGTATATCGGTGTTGTCTCGAGGTACAGGTCCATATAAAAGTCTACCTCTCTGTGAGGAGGTAGTCCTGGAACTTCATCAGGGAAAACGTCTGCATACTAATCCACCACTACAGGAAAACTAGGACTCTGCACGCCAATTGCTCCTAGGATGAGGCTAGTCAACTGATGAGTGATGGGTTGTCACTCCTCTGCGTAAGGCCATCATGGGCTGCAAAGCCACCTTTCTCTCCAGCTAAGGTGAACCTGCTCCCATCGGTGCGAACACACCGCACCTTGCGCCTAATACAGTCGATCTGATCATGGACTGGGGATAACCAATCCATGCCCAATATGACGTCGTAAGGCCTCGACGCCGCTACAAGAATATCTCAGCCAAAGATCTCACCTCCTAGAGTAAGCTCACAATACTGGGACCGGTGCGTAATCGTCAAGTCTACTCCCGTAGGAGTCTCTAGCCGTAAGGATCGAGCCAACGGCTCCATCTGATTCTCCGAGCTCCGAACTAGGGCAGTAGAAGTAAAATAATGAGTCTCTCCAGTGTCTATAAGAAAATTAGCAAGGTTGGAGTAGACACAGATAGTACCTCAAATCATCTCTGGCGTGTCGTGGTCATAGGCCCCCGCTGCCTGAAGCTGAGCCTGTCTCTGCCCGCCAGCTCCCTGTGGTCGGGGTGGCCCCCCTGGTGGTGGTGGTGGTAAAACCTCAAAGTGTCGCCCACCACCTGCAGCTCGGCCAGCTCCCCTACCTCATCCTCCTGCTCTTGGCGGACCGCCATGGTCGACCCTCTGCCTCTGACTGGGTGGTCTCTCAACTTTCTACTGCTCCTCTGCATGGCGGGTCGGGCAGTCACGAGCCATGTGGCCCTGCCAGCCGAATGCGTAGAATATCCTTCTCCTCGGAAGGCTGGCTCTACGCCGTGTGCCCCGCACCTCTGAGCCAGTGTCCTGAGGTCATCTTCCTGATGGTCCGGTCTGACTGGACTGCTGTGACATCGGTAGACTTCCAGCTGCAGATGACTTTGCTACGTGCCGCCCTGTGGTAGGTCTCGCTACTGGAGTAGGCTCAACAAGAAAGCTCTCTATGAGAAGGTATCACTCCAGTACTCCTTCCTGTGTCAGAATGCTGAGGGAGATAATCAATGCCCTGATCTCATGCCTCAGTCCCTGCTCGAAGGTCCGGGCCCGGAAGAATGGGTCTCGTACCATGTCTGTTGAATTGCGCGAGAGATCAGTAAATCTCGCCGAGTACTGGCTGACCGTCATACTGCCCCGCCGCAGCTGTAAAAGCTCCTGGATGCATACCGCACAGAGGGTGGCTGGGATGAACTCCGAGCGAAAGAGGCTCTCAAAGTCCATCTTGAGGAGAGATGCCTAGTCGTGCACCTAGAGCATCAAGCTCCGCCATCTTCCGACTACCACGTGCATGAGTCACGCTGCATGGATCACCATGAGGTCATCTAATGTCCCCACTAACCTAAACACTCAATCTACAGCCTCCATCCAATCCTCGGCTGCCTGAGGGTCCATCTCCCCATGGAACCTGGGAGGTCTCGAATGCTGAAACTCGTACAGTGCACGAAGGCGACGTGAAATATCAGCGGCTGGGGCTGGTATCATTGGTGGATCAGCGGGTTGAGGTACCACCGTTGCCTCTACAGAAAAAGTGCCCTGCACCGAGGCCTCGTTGATCGGTGGGATGTCGTCTCGCACAAAGATCGGATCCCTAGCTGGCTTCCATCGTGGGGCTATCCTGAAAAGAAACAGGTGTTCCACGGTCAAACAGTATACCTGTTGTGCTGACACAAAGTAATCACAATGAAAAATTTTGAAACACACAAGCAATAAATGTTTTCGTGCATTGAGTCAGAAATCAGAAGTCATGATCCTGGTGTACGGATACGTCGGCTGCCGCACCAACACTGGACTCCCTGAACTGATAACCAAACTCAATACCCTTAACACTATTGCTTCACATAGAAGAAAGATCAGATTTATGAGTTTTGCGGTAGAACCGAACTCCTCTGATACCAATTTGTCACGACCCGTCCTCGGGACCCGTGCATTGACTACCCCAAGCCCTCCTCCCATAGGCCAGGGGCTGGCGACTAGCACCAAGGCATAAATCCCGACAAAAAGGGGAAGGCATTGCCTTTATAAAGTAAACAAACACCAAATAGTAAGCAAGCAGTAGTAATCACTAAGTAAAACTGGGTACAATATTAAGTGTGGAAAGTATATAGGCCAGAATACAAACCCAAACTGAATGTATGGTACAACTAGAAATATGTACATCAACTAAAAGTAAAGCAGCAATGTCGAGCCATCCACTGGAAGTCCCACCTGAAGGGTGGGTACAGATAGCCTCCTCAGCTCCTCGGGTCCAGCCGTCCACTCTGTGTACATCCCACCCAATGGTCCACCTCTAGGTACCGACTTGCTCCACAAACCTCAACCACGATCAGCGTTTTTTGTCGTCTGCATCCAACACAACGTAGTTTAGGCATAGCCCATGCACGGGTGAGTATACGCTACCTAGTAGGGACCCCGAGACCCCCAAAGGTCTCCCAGAATCCACAAAGGATAATCCAAAAAGGAAAGATACAATCACGAAGTAACCTCCAGCAATACTTAGGTATATGCCCATACATATACCTAAGTCATCAATTCCAGTGCGGCTCCAAAATTCGAGCCCAAGTTCGATCACGTCCACACAGGATAGTACAACTCAATCCACACAGGATAACACTACCCAATCCACATAGGAAATCAATTTAATCATATCGAAGATAATGATTGGAAGTCAAGACTTAGCTCACACAGGTATACTTCTTCATAAGGTGATAGAGATGATCAGATGTAGTCACTAATTAATCTAAGCTGGGACCCACATAGGATACTAAACCGGCTAAGCTGTCAGACCTACATAGGATACAGACCAGCTACCCTGCCAGACCCACATAGTATAGCAAGAACATATTCAATCACTACAAGACCCACGTAGTATACAAGAACAGTAGTCATCGTCGTCGAACCCACAGAGGATTTCAGTACGGTCTTCATCGCTACCAAACCCATGGAGGATTTCAGTGCAGTCATCATCGCCGTCGAACCCATGGAAGATTTTAGTAAGGTCTTCATCACTGCCAAACCCACGGATGATTTCAGTGCAGTTGTCGTCGCTGCCAAACCCATGGAGGATTTCAGTGCAGTCATCATCGTCGTTGTAGTCGCAGCCAGCTCTAGGGTTTGACACACAACATGCTCGATTTCGGGAGGGTCCGCTCCACGATCCAAGGGGTCGATACATCAACAGACACATATTACGTAGTTTATGTATCTCAATGTTCCATCTCGACAAGAGGAACCCAACGTGACAGACGGCGCGTCAATCGGACGCCCGGTCTGAGAGTTATTGTCCTTTTCGTTCCAGGGGCCTGGTTGAGTTTTAAGTCAAAAAAACCCGACCGCACTCCAACTACGTCGAAACCTCAAGAGGAGTAAGCCAAAAGGTCCATCTCACTAAGAGGAATCCAACAAAGTCAATGGCATGTCAATCGGACGTTCAGAGCTCAAGTTATAAGCGTTTCCTCTCCGAGGGCCCGGTTGGTTTCGTGTTCGAACAAATCTGGCCGTACCCAAAGTTTTCCAAAACCTTGAGTGTAATATACTGAAATGACCATCTCGATCCAAGGATCGCATCTCAACTGATGATGCATCGATCAGAAGTCCATAGCCCATGATATGAGAAAAAGAACAAACCTATCTGGTTTTAGGGGGTTTTGGGCCTGGACAGACCCGGCCCGAGACCCCCTAGTTCGGCCCGAATTGGGTTGACCCGAACCAAGTCCGGGTCTGGCCCATTACGGCGCAGTCGGGCCAGGCCTCGGCAGCCCGGCCCGGTCCGGCCGGTTGGCCTGGCGCGGGCGAGGCCTGGTGTGACCAGCTCGGTGCTGGTCGAGCCGAGCGGAAGGGGGGATGCCCCATTGATTGAAACTGCGACACCCACGTGGGGGGCCGCTCCCTTTGCCATCTGGGGGTTACGACCCCCGGTTTTTGGATCTGGCCATCCGAAACGGCCGACCAGGGTGTTGTGCGGGACCAGCCGGTCCCGCCCCCTGTGCACCGGTGGATAGCGGCTCCGAATGCCTCTCCGGCTCCACCCCAGCCAAAGGTCGCGGCCTTGGTCCGACCGGCATGGTGCGACGGTGCCGCGCCCCTTGTCCGCATCCCGACTCTGGCCGCAGATTCTTTCGGTCTCAACGGCACGGCACGACAGAGCCTCGCTTCTTCACCACATTCCCTTATGTTTCCACATGGTGTCGTTGCACCGCACTTCCATCTATCGAGCCAAAATGAACAACATCAAAGGGAAAGGAGGGTCGGCCTTGTTCATTCGGTCTGACCTCCACCCGTTAAAATGATAACAGGCGGCCCCAAAAAAAATACGAAGAACGACAAGAATAATAACGAACATAATTCCAAACCCCTACCTCGATGAAGTCGTCGAACGAGGTTTTTCGCGAGAAAGGGACATCACGGAAGACAGCGTCGCAGAAGGAGGATCTTCAGCGTCACGGTACACAGCGTCGCGATACACGACATCGTGGTATAGGGCGTTTTGGAGAAGAGGACCGTCGGCGTCACGGTACACGGCATCGCGTCGTCGATCTCCGAGGAATCAGCGTTATTCGTCATCCTTCATCGGAGGTCATCATTCTTCGTCGGTGACGGTGTGTTTTTCACGTTCTTCAAGGTGGAAGATGAAGATTACCAGGCTTGACAAATTCCTCTCCACCCTTCCCACACAACGAAATAATCCTTACCGAAATAAGACTTTGTCTTATTTAATTAACACACACAAGCCAACATTCAATTCGAAATTCAAAATGAATTCATGAATTGATTACATTGAATAACTTAATTCAATTCATTAATTACGAGAGTTGACTTGGTATTTAATAAGGGGGTGCGGGCGTGTTACAAAATTAAAATCACGTGGGAGGTTAAAAGGAAATAAAGGTGGTGGGGCTCGTGTGGGCCCCACCTAACTAATATCCTACCTAGTGGAGTTAGGATATTAGTGGGTCCCACTCCAACCACCATGCCTAGGTTATCACTACGTAGAATAGAAACAAAATTTGTATGAAAATATTGTATTTTATTCTTTAGTCAACCCATTTAATTAATATCCTCACCCGAGAAAACGCAACTCCAGAAAAGGTGTTCGTAAGCAATTACCGGCACTGTGGTATTATCAGTGTCCTCAGATTTCGATTCTGAGCACCGGTTCAAAAGTTAGGAGAACCCGCTGGTTTGTTCACTGAACGTACCCGAGCTAATCTTCGGAACATGATTCCGGGCACACCGGGCCTCGGAATCAGGTGCCGTCAGAAACTGAATTCTTGTAAAATCCCAAAGAGAAAATTAAGAAAAAACTTCCATTGAATTTTACGGGTCTTTACATGGGTGACCCAAGGTTGTGGGTGTATAGGCTGTCACAGAAGAGGTAGAGAAATGGGAGACAACAGAATTAGCACTGCCCCTACCCCTGCGTCGGTGGGCAGGCGGTGATAACGTTCCGGGTGCAACAACTTGATTCCTAAGCCAGAATATTAACTCATAAATTCTGAAATAAAAAGGAATTGACAACCAATGCCCCCAACACCATCCCATATTCCATGACTGGTAAAATGGATCCTCAGTGACAACATCATATAACAGGATGTCCAACATTCTACTACCCCAACTTCTGGTTAGATTCACGCCAGGACCACTATTTGCATTGTGGTACCCGGCTTGGGATAACTGTATCCGGTGACATGCCAATCCATTGATACCTCGAGCACTACTAATCTCTATAACGAGGAGAATAATTTCATGTTGGGTTCACCATTTCTATTTATGAGGCTTTCGTCAGGGTACACACATCCCTCTCATTTGGAGGGACGATGACACTGTCTGTTTCCTCGCATTCCAACTTTTTAAAGGTGGGAAGCATCCTTTCCTTGTTCTAGGATGTTTTCTCCTCAATCAAAATGGGATGATGGGATGCCAGTTTTTTGTTAATTGGATTCCTATACAGAACTCGTTACCTAGCCCCGGTCTCCCTTATAGATTTAATACATTGTTCATGAAACTCTTCCTAGTGCCATATCTTCAGGGACACCCATTAATTACACTACTTTCGTCAGGACAGTCCAAAGGGTCTGGTCAGGGCAGCAACCTTTAGTCCGGGGAGTAGTCACGTTGGACATCACTGGAATGTTTGGACGATGGGACACTGGTTCGTCTAGGTTTCTTCCCCTTATTATAGGGATTTCAATGGCGTGGAATCCTAAGGAATCCTATGTTGAATGCGAGGAATTATATGCCATAGGCTTGTTTCTAAGCATTTCCTAAGATTCCAATGTTTAACACAGGGTATGCCATAAGTTTATTGTCTTCCAGAGATGGATTAGACTGATTAGAACACTGACTGTAGTGGATCAAATGGGTGTATTATCTAGAGTGAACACTGATGTTGGCGCCAATATGTGTCTAGCTTCCCGATTTTTGTTAAGGGGAATCGAGTTTGAGGTCACATGATCCCACTGAGATGTGGAGGCCTGGGGAAGAATCAGGATGGATGAAGTGAGGTTGAATGGAGTGGAGGGGGAATGAGATGGGAACTTTGTGAAGGTGATGGTAGTGCTGGTCTTGAGTCTCAAAGAGGCTTCCTATATATCCCCGTGGTAGGGACTCAGGGACCACCTAGTTCATCTAACAATGGATCGCCTCTAATTATAGGTTTCGACGACTTACCATTAAATAGAGGCAGAACGGCTTACCACTAAATGGGATCAAAATGGAATACCACTGAATGGGTTGACAACGGCTTACCGCTGGATGGGGGAACAACAACTTACCACCGGATGGGGGTTGAACCTCATAGAGGCTTCCTGTGTACCTTGTCTGGGATACAAGTTTGAAAGGCCACATAGTTCAGGATGGAGTGAGTGGGAACCGACGTGATGATGGACAAGATCAATGGGTGGTGGGATTGAACCTTAGGGAGGATTCCTTTTTACCTCACCTTGGCAAGGATCAAATTCATTGTAGTTTATAATTTTGTGTAGGGATTACACACTAGGCTGTCAAAGGTGTTGGTGAACCGACGTGAAGGGGGTCGGAGCGACCGAGTGTTAGGCTTGAACATCATGGAGGATTCCTATGTACATCACCTTGGCATGGATAAAGGACCACGTAGTTTAGGATGATGTTCAATGGCTTGCCACTGATTAGGGAAATGACGACTTACCCCTTATTGATGTCCTCAGTGTAATGTCATGCAGGATGGGGCGAACAGATGTGAAGGTGGTCAGGGTGACCGAGTGATGGGCATGAACCTAATGGAGGCTTCCTACATTCCTCGTCTTGGAAAGGATCAAAGACCATGTAGTTTGGGATATGGGTTGAGGATTACACTCTAGGCTTCACAAGGAGGATGTCATAGTTGGTTCTTTATCTAAGCCAATGTGATTCATGCTTAGTGTGCGAAACAAGAGACAACAACGACCTGATGATCTCTTCACGAAAGGTGCGTCTATGGGAAGTGGGGTGGGGCTTACACATAGTTAGTGGCACAAAGATGAAAAAGGGGTTATGTGTTGGTATCATTCCAAAGAGGTTGGGACTTACTCCAAGATAGAGGCCCGGTGGAGACAATGCCTATTTGGAGAGGTATTTTTCACCAAAGAAAGGAGGGGCATAGATGTTGCCTCCCGATAGAAAGGATAAGGGATTGCACCATGGTGGTTTCCATTTTCCCATGTAGGATTCCTGGGGGGAAGTCACAGTTTAACTTCTTGTTCTGAGGAAAATGATGCTTGGCGGTTTAACGTCCTGCAGCTTGGACGAGGTTGGTTCACTCCGCAACCCTAGGACTTACATAACTAGTACCCTCTGCACCTCTGTGAAGGAAATTCACTGGAAATGTCATGGTGAGGGGGTGTTATGGAGCAAACCATTGGGGGTCTATTTTATCCTGGCTATGTGAAGAATCAATAGGCATTAGCGCGCCTATGCAAAAAATAATTAGGCGAAACAACTCAATGGGAAGTGTCATCCAATGGACTTTGAAATTTCTTCGTGAAAACCGGAAGGGTTGCATGGGAAAAGGAGTTTCAGAGAAAAGGGGGTTCACAGGGAAAAGCCTTGTGAATCTCTGTTTCCCCAAGAAGTGGAGGGACTCCACAAAGGGATGTGCCTCTCAAAGTGCAGTCACCTAGGCTAGGGAGGGGGCATAGGTGCACATGGGAGGAGTTTCGAAATGTTGAAAGGCATTCATGAAGAAATGACTCATGAAGAAAACGTTCCTTGCAAAGCATAGCATTGTGAATAAAATTTCTTCATGATGCATAGTGACACGACCTTGGCACATGGGGTACATGGGCATGGGGGTGATTTGTGAAGAGTAAGTGCTCCAAGAGGACCTGGGTACCCTTGTGGAACTCCTTCCTTCATGAAGGCCCATGGTCTTCGCGAAAGGCATCCCTCTCAAAAGAGGGGCACAATTAAGGACTACGGGGAGATATTTCGTGGAGTAAAATTTCCTAGAGCTTCTCATGGTTCATAGAGTATAAAAATGCTTCTAAATTCGGGAGGTAGGAAGATGAAAGGTCGCAGTATCCATCCCCTGGGCTCGAGGGGATCCGGGTATTAATAGGTACGAGGCACCGCAAAGCAGGGTACACTCTGTGCAAAGACGAAATTTGCTTCGCGGAAGGTCGTGAATGTCAAAGGGGATCACGAAGCTGTCCCACCTCCTTGCTTCACGGTTAGTCGCGAACGTCAAGGGGGTTCGTGGAGCTATCCAACCTCCTTGCTTCGCGGCGGGTCACAAATGTCAAGGGGGGTCGTGGAGTGGTCTCATATTCTTACTTCAAGGCTGGTCACCAAGGTCAAAGGGGATCACAGAGCGGTCCCGCCTCGTTGCTTCACGGCAGTTCGCGAACGTCAAAGGGGCTCGCAGAGCCATCCTGCCTTGTTGCTTCACCACGGGTCACAAACATCAAAGGGGATCGCGAAGTGATCCCGAATCCTTGCTTCATGGAAGGTTGGGAACATCAAATGGGATCATGGAGAAATCCTTCCTCATTACATCTCAATGAGTCATGAAGGATCTATTTTTCAACAGCCACAATGCTTAGGGAGCTTCGCGATCTGGCTTCGTGAGGCAGTCCCTAATTTTAGGATGTTCTGTTTGGCTCTTATTTTGGCGTCAACATACATATAGTCACAGTCATCAACATTCAATAATTATCCAGTGGTATAAGGGATTTTCTTATCATGGAAATGCATTTTTTAAAATAAGACTCAATTTTGAGGCAACAAAAGGAAGGTCTATCCCACAACATGATGGAGCACTTTATAGAAATCCTACCATTAAGGGAAACAATAGGGCACATTTGTTTGCATTTATTTATAATTACATACGTTTAGATAAATAAAAAAATGAAGAAATTTGTTTGAAGGTCTTACTGATGGATATCTGACATGATATGAGACACTTAAATTAGTGTGTTATTTATGGAGGAGGCTCAAATCCAATATTGCGGTGGAAGAGAGCTCCCAACAAAGGGGGGAACTATAAATTTGAGGTAAAGGAAAAGTGATAAGAATTTTATAAAGGATGGAAAAATATGAAATTAACTTATTTAAATTAGGGTAATGGTTTATCCATAGAGTAGGAAAAATTGTTCTCCAACATTATGATAGGACCATCCATTATGTAACCACCCATCCATAGCCCAACCAAAGGTTAATAAACTGTGTGCAGCACATGTGGACTCTCTTTACAAGATTCATCCATCTTTGAATTGGTTGGTGAATAGTTAGACAAATCCATTTACTAACCATGAGTTTCATCTCTTTAACAATCGATAAACATTTCCCATGGACATCCGGGTACAAATGATTCATTAAAACACCATTAATCTCCAATCATAGAACCACATGGTCGAGTCTTACGGTTACTAGTAACCATGCTCTAATTGTGAAACTTTTTCTATTTCTCAAAAACCCAAGATCCTATCTCCAGACAAGCTCCAGACACTCCCAAACCCTTAAATATACCTTTGAACATTTTTTTACATGTCAAATTAGAAGTATAAACTGATATTTAAAGGAATTTTACATAAATAAAAAATCATGACCTAACACATGGAAATAACTTCTGAGAAAAAAAATTATACTTTACCAATATATTAAAATGTTTTCATACACATATACTTATTAAAAACAATTCACTAAATTTAACTCATTTTATTTCCCAAACAACCTAAAATATTTATAATGACCAGATTTTTTATATAATAAAATAACACCTTTCTCTAAAATATTTTGTATACATTTTTACCATAAAAAATCACAGAAATTCCTTAACATTTCATAATAACATTACACATCATGAATTAATATGGAATAATAAAAATTTAAATTTAAATATGTATACCCATATAATAGTTTCCAATTAGATAAGTGACACATTATAGGATTTAATTCGAACTTAAAAGTCAGTCCATCCATTGTGTTTATAGAAATAAAGATAAGTCTTAGGAAAAATGACATTGTCAAAGTATGTGTATAAACCTTTGTATATAACAAAGTGAATGATGAAGTGAAAATAATGGTGTATCATAAGAAACATTTGGTCATTCTATATTAATAATGATATACAACATGTATAATGGTCCTTTTAATGATTATTCAATATTATAGTCGATCATTATTATTGATGGTACAATAAAATGACCATTTTAATTTTTTATGATTTATTTTCAAAATAAAAAAATTTCATTAAAATTCAATTTTATGATAAATTTATTTGTATTGAAGAAATTATATTTTCATATAATTACATAATAATACCATTTTATACATCAAAATTAATAATTGAAGTCTAAATTAAAATTTTATGTAAAGACCTGTAAATTTCAAGGAAATTTTTTTTCTTAATTTTCTTTGGAATTTTACAAGAACGCAGTTTCTGACGGCACTTGATTCCGAGGTCCGGTGTGCCCGAAATCATTTTTTGAATTTTGGCTCGGGTACATTCAGTGAACGGATGAGCGGGTTTTTCTATCTTTTGAATCGGTGCCCGGAATCGAATTCTGAGGGCACCGATGAAATCGCAGCGCCGATATTTTCTTAGAAATGCCTCTTCCGGAGTTGCGTTTGCTCGGGTGTGGTTTTTAATTTTCGGGCTTAAAGTTAAGAAATAAAATAATTATACGAAAAACTATATTTTATTTCACTTAAACCACTTTAAGCCACTTGAAATCCACTTAAACTGAGTTGAAACGGATAGGGTGATATCCAGAAATATCCTACCCTCTTGGTAGGATATTTGTGAAGTGGGGCCCACACAAGCCCCACCGTTTATTTCCGCTAAGTAACGCACCCGCAAAAACCCGTCATTATGAAAGTCAACTGACGTGTTTTCTTAAATCCTTAACGCACCATTTAATTGGGCGGATTATTTCGTGAATTAAATGGGTGGTTTCTTTCGTTGAATTAATTCAATGAATTGATGGGTCGTTACCTACCTTTTTCGTTTGTTGGCGTAATAATAAAATAAGACCAACACGACATTTGGAGGATTACACGTTGAGAGGCTTGACAGAATTCTTGAGCCTTTATCCTCCTTCACGAAGAACGCGAAGAACGCGAAGAACGTGAAGAACGTGAATAACGCCATCACCCTCGGAGTTTGACGACACTTCATCCGAGACGTTCTTCGGCGACGTTCCTTCCTCCACGACAAGATCCTACGATCTTCCGTTGAGGTGAGTGTTTTTGATTCTTTAAATCTCCTTTGTGGTTTTTCACAAAACCCGGATTTAATTACTTATAATTAAATATATTGTTTCTTGGTCCATTGAGTTCGTCGACGCAACGCCGGATTCTGCGATGACGCGACGCATTTCCGTGATGACACGACGATCCCCTCCTTCCGCGACGAGTAAATCCGCGAAGAACGTGCGTACGACGACGACTACGAGGTAGGGGTTGTTGTGAATTTTTCATATTCCGGTGAACGTTTACTTATAGTTAAAGAACCTGGTTCATATGAACAATTTTTATTTTATTAAAATTGTTGGATCTTGTGTTGAATAATTTTCCCTCGTTGTTTTATCTAATGCGGAGGGTGCGGGCCAAACGAACACCGCCCGACAACCCTCTGTCGTTCTTCGTGGTTGTGCGGTTTTGGCGGGCGATGGAAAATCGTGACACAAGGGCAGTTTAATGATCCCACAGCGAAGAACGGAACCCGGGAGGAACAACGGAGCAGACGGGAAGGAAAACGGACCACCAGAGCGACTCAGGTGGCCCGCGGAAGCCGACGGCGGCGGCGCCAGCTTACCCGCGGCCGCGCGGGTCTGGCGCGCGCGGGACGCGGCTGAAGCCGCGTCCAGCTGTCCAGGGAGACACCCCGCGGGTGCCGCGAGGTTGTCACTCGGGGGCAGCGGCTCCCCCCCCCCCCCGCATCGTCCGGCTGTCCAGGGCGACACCCCGCGGGTGCCGCGGGGTTGTCACGCGGGGGCAGCGGCTCCCCCCCGCGTCGCTCGGGTCGTCCAGGGCGACACCCCGCGGGTGCCGCGGGGGTGTCACGCGGGGACGGCGGTTCCCCCCCCCCCCCCACGTCGCTTGGCCGCTCGGCCGAGCCGGGTAGGGCTGGCCGGGCCGCGCCCTGGCCGGGCGGGACCGGGTCGGACCAGGTCGGGTCGGCCTGGGCCTGGACCCCCATCTTCGGACCATTTTCGGTCAAATGCCCGTAACATGAGCTACGGACCTTCGCACGACGTGCCGTCAGTGGCAACACGATCCTTGGATCGAGATGGTCATTTCTATATATCACACTCAAGGTTTCAGAATACTTTGGGTTCGGCCGGGTTGGTTCGTATACGAAACCAACCGGGCCCTCGGAGGGGAAACACTCATATCTTGAGCTACGGACATCCGATTGACGTGCCGTCGACTTCATTGAATTCCTCTAAGTGAGACAGATATTTTGGCATACTCCGCCCGAGGTTTGGACGCAGGTGGAGTACGGTCGTGTTGGTTTTGCCTTAAAAACCAACCGGGCCCCCGGGACGAAAAAGCCAATAACTCTCAAACCGGGAGTCCGATTGACGCGCCATCTGCGACGTTGAGTTCCTATTGACGATACGAAACATTTGGATACATCAACTTCAGACTTTGTGTCAGTTGATGTATCAGCCTCTCATCTTGTGGAGCGGACCCTCTCGAATGAGTTTGCTGTGTGCGAGAACCCTAGAGCTGGCTGCGACTGCTACTTCGACAACGAAGACTGTGCAGAGATCCTCAGTGGACTGCGACGACGACCGTGCAGAGATCCTCAGTGGACTGCGATGACGATAGTGCAGAGATCCTCAGTGGACTGCGATGACTACTGCACTCAACGATCCAACGTGGATCAGTGCTACAGGTCCTGTGTGGGCCCGATCCTGTGTGGGTCCGATCCTGTGTGGGTCAGCGCTCAGCGGTTCTGTGTGAGCCAGTGCCTACAGGTCCTGTGTGGGCCCGATCCTGTGTGGGTCATTGCGGGGGTTAGTTACCTATCGATCCTTTGTGGGTCCGACAAATTATATGGATTAGTGATCATCTTTATCGTCATACAAGATGTATACCTGTGTGAGTTGAATCCTGTGTTACTCTCCTTTGTGGATTGTATTGAGCTATCCTGTGTGGATTTACTGTTTACTCTCCTTTGTGGATTGTGTTGAGCTATCCTATGTGTATTACTGTTTACTCTCCTTTGTGGATTATGTTGTGCTATCTTGTGTGGGTATACGTTTTTTCTTTCCTGTGTGGACTGGGTTGTGCTTGGGCTCGGATGTTGGAGCCGAACGGGAATTGATGACTTAGGTATATGTATGGGCATATACCTAAGTAGTGTCAGTTATTACTTTGTGATTGTATCTTTCCTCTGTGGATTATCCTTTGTAAATTTTGGGAGACCTTTCTGTGGTCTCGGGGTCCCTACTGCGTAGCTTGTACTCACCCCTACACGGGCTATGCCCGCACTACGTTGTGTTGGTTGCAGACGACGGACAACGCTGATTGTAGTGGAGGCTTGCGGAGCAGGACGATACCTGGAGGTGGACCACTAGGCGGGACATATTCGGAGCGGTCAGGTGGACCTGAGGAGCAGTGGAGGCTATCTGTACCTACCCTTCAGGTGGGACTTCCAGAGGACGGCTCGACGCTACGACTTTTCTTTCAGTTGCAGTTTTTCCTTTCAGTTGTACTTTACAGTTGGGCTTGTATTTCCGGCCCCTTTTACTTTTAGCACAGCTTGTTACAGTTTTTACTTAGTGTTTACTTTTTTGCTTGCTTACTCTGTGGTGCTTGTTTACTTTTCAAAGTAAATGCCTTCCCTTTTGTTGGGATTTAAGCCTTGGTGCTAGTCGCCAGCCCCTGGACTATGGAAGGCGGGCTTGGGGTAGTCACGACATGGGCCTCGAGGACGGGTCGTGACAAATTGGTATCAGAGGTGGTCGGTTCTACCGCAGACTCTGATCTTTCTTCTATGTGAAGAAATAGTGTTTAGAATATTGAGTGTGGTTATCAGTCCAGGGAGTCCAGTGTTGGTGCGGCGGCCGACATATCCGTACACCAGGGCCCTGACTTCTGATTTCCGACTTAATGCACGAAAACATTGATTGCATGTGTATTTCAAGTTTTCTTTGTGATTACTTGTGTCAGCTCACCAGGTATACTGTTCTGACCGTGGCACACTTGTTTCCTTTTCAGGATGGCACGAAGACGGCACCCATCTAGGGTTCCGAGAGTATAGTACGACGATAGCCTGCCGAGCGACGAGGCCTCGGTACAGGGCCCATTGACAGCAGAGGCACCGGTGATACCTTTACCCGCCGAGCCCCCGATGCTTCCAGCACCGACCACTGACGATGCATGATGCCTCGGAGCTCTGCACGAGTTCCAGTGCTAGCAACCAGCCAGGTTTCATGGGGAGACGGACCCCCAGGCAGCTGAGGACTGGCTGGAGGCGGTCGTTCGAGTTTTCAGGCTAGTGAGGACACCAGCAGACCTCATGGTGATCCTCACAGCAAGCCTACTGCATGCAGCAGCGGGAAGATGGTGGAGCTTGATGCTCTAGGTGCACGATGAGGCCTCTCTCATCTGGACGGGCTTGTAGATCCTCTTCCACTAAGAGTTCATCTCGGCCACCCTCCGTGCGGTGCACATCCAGGAGCTTCTTTAGCTGCGGCAGGGCATCTTGACGGTCGCCCAGTACGCGGCGAGGTTCACCGATCTTTCTCGCTACTCGACCGACATGGTACGGGACCCCTTCTTCTGGGCCCGGACCTTCGAGAAGGGATTGAGACACGAGATCAGTGTATCACTGATCTCCCTCAGCATCCTGACCTAGGAAGGAGTGCTAGAGTGAGCCCTTCTGGTCGAGAGCTTTCTGGCCGAGTCCACAGTGAGACCCATCGTAGGGTGGCAGATAGCGGAG
Source organism: Viscum album (assembly GCA_963277665.1). NCBI lineage: Eukaryota > Viridiplantae > Streptophyta > Magnoliopsida > Santalales > Viscaceae > Viscum > Viscum album. The sequence goes on from OY728145.1 coordinate 400,121,916, forward strand.
TCTTCGGCAGTAGGTAGCCGGTGGATGACTAAGAGTTACAGGCAGACCAAACCCTCTCGTAGATGACCTCAGGACGCTGGCTTAGCAGTGCGGGGCACACAGCGCGGAGCCAGTCTTCCGAGAGGCAGACAGTGCTACACGTGCGGCGGGAAGGGCCACATGGCTCGTGACTGCCTGGCCCGCCGTACCGAGGAGCAGCAGACGGTGGAGGGGCCACCCAGGCAGAAGCAGAGGGTCGACCGTGGTGGTCCGCAGGGAGGAGGCAGATGAGGCAGAGGAGCTGGCCGAGCAGCAGGTGGTGGGCGACTCTTTGAGGCTCTGCCACCACCACCACCAGGAGGTCTGCCTTGACCACAGGGAGCTGGCGGGCAGAGACAGGCACAGGTACAGGCAGCGGAGGCCTACGACCACAGCACGCCCGAGATGATTCGAGGTATAATCTGTGTCTATTCCACCCTTGATGCAGTTCTTATAGACACAGGAGCGAGTCACTCTTTCATAGCAGCTGCCCTTGTTCGGAGCTCGGTGATTCCAACAGAGTCGTTGGCTCGATCCTTACTGCTAGAGACCCCTACGGGAGCAGACTCGACGATTACGCACTGGTGCCGGCAGTGTGAGCTTACTCTAGGAGGCGAGAGCTTCGACTGTGATCTTCTTGTAGCGGCGTCGAGGCCTTACGACATCATCTTGGTCATGGATTGGTTATCAACATTCCATGATCAGATTGACTATTTTAAGCGCAAGGTGCGATGTGTACGCACCGACAGGAGCAGGTTCACCTTCACCGGTGAGAAGGGAGCCTTCGCAGCATAGGATGGACTCCCGCAGAGGAGAGGTCAGCCCATCACTCATCAGTTGGCTAGCCTCATCCTAGGAGCAGTTGACGTACAAAGTCCTAGTTATCCTGCAATAGTGGATCAGTACGCGGATGTCATTCCCGATGACATTCTAGGGATACCTCCTCCCAGAGAGGTAGACTATTACGTTGATTTGTACCCCGAGATAGCCCCGATATCCACTCCAGCGTATCGGATGGCCCCCGCTGAGCTTCGAGAGATGCGGGTACAGTTAAAGGACTTGCAGGGCAAGTGGTTCATCCGACCCAGCGTTTCACCCTGGGCTTCACCGATTTTGTTTTCCAAGAAGGCGGATGGGAGCTTGCGACTGTGTGTTGATTATCGTCGCCTGAACCAGGTGAAAGTGAGGAACAAGTATCCGCTACCGAGGATTGATGAACTCTTCGATCAGCTCAAGGGAGAACGGTGGTTCTCGAAGATAGACCTCAGGTCAGGCTATCATCATCTCAGAGTTCGAGATGAGGACGTGCAGAAGACGACCTTCAGGTGTCGGTATGGCCACTATGAGTTCTTGGTTATGACATTTGGCATAACCAATTCTCTATCATTGTTCATGAGCCTCATGAATAGGATCTTCCAGCCATACCTCGATCGATTTGACGTGGTCTTCATCAACGACATTTTGGTGTACTCGACCATGGAGGAGGTGCACGCCTACCACTTGCGGGTTGTACTGGACACACTCCGAGAGAACCAGCTTTATGGAAATCTCTCGAAGTGACAGTTCTGGTTACGTGAGGTCCACTTCTTGGGGCACGTCATTTATGAGGTGGGAGTTTCAGTGGATCCTGCGAAGATCGAGGCAGTGCTAGCTTGGGAGCCACCTAGGAGCGTGACAGAGGTGCGTAGTTTCTTGGGTCTAGCCGGATACTATCGAAGATTTGTGCCGGACTTCTCCAGAGATGCGGCACCACTCTCAGCGTTGTCGAAGAAGGGGAAACCCCTTGTGTGGTCAGACATATGTCAGTAGATCTTCTAGGAGATGAGGCAGAGATTGACCAGCACACCTATCTTGAGTTTGCCTGATGAGTGAGTTGGATACGTACTCTACTGCGATGCATCAGGGACCGGACTCGGGTGTGTCCTGATGCAGGAGCCGGCCGTGATTTCCTATATATCACATAAGTTGAGGCCGCATGAGCAGAACTACGCTACCCATGACCTGGAGTTAGCAGCAGTGGTCTTCGCTCGGATGACATGGCGACACTATCTGATGGGCGAGCGCTTTACAGTATTTCCTGACCACCAGAGTCTCAGGTACATCTTCTCTCAGAAGGACCTGAACCTGAGACAACGGTGATGGCTCGAGTTCCTCCAGGACAATGACTTTGAGATAGTCTATACTCCTAGGAAGGGGAATGTGGTAGCTGATGCCCTCAGCAGGAGGATGGACATCCAGCTACTTGAGGAGGCGACAGAGCAGCTGGCCGCTTTGCAGATATCCTTCATGGATAGAGATAGAGCAGCCTTCCTTCAGTCTCTCACCATCTCTCTTCCACTTCTACAGTGGGTCAGAGAGGCTCAGCGTGGGGACGCTGACTGTGAGACACGGCGTGCACAGATATCCTCGGGACAGGCACCTGATGGTTTCTCCCTTAAAGAAGAGCACGACGTCCTTTTCAGAGGACGTACCATGGTACCAGTCGCTTTACGAGAGGAGGTGCTGAGAGAGTTTCACACTTCTCCTTTGTTGGTACATCCTGGAGTGGCGAAGATGTACCAGGATCTCAGACGACAACACTGGTGGCCGAGCATGAAGAAGGCTGTGGTAGATTTCGTTTCACGGTGCCTCACTTGCCAGCAGGTGAAGGTAGAGCACCAGGTACCAGCAGGCTTGGTACAACCCTTGGAGGTCCCGGATTGTAAGTGGGACGGGATATCTATGGACTTCGTGACTGGGCTTCCACGCACTTCCAGAGGTCATGACTCCATTTGGGTGATTGTTGACCGAATCACCAAGTTGTCACACTTCTTACCCATCTGAGAGCAGGGCTCAGTGGAGAGCTTGGGCGTCTCTACGTTCAGGAGATTGTACGGCTTCACGGTGTGCCATCGACTATCGTCTCCGATCGGGATGCTCGTTTTACTTCCCGGATTTGGAAGGGGTTGTAGTAGGCGTTTGGGACGTGGCTACATCTGAGCACCGCCTTTCACCCGCAGAAGGATGGTCAGACGGAGAGGACCATTCAGACTCTAGAGGACATGCTCCTCGCATGTGTCCTCAACTTTGGTCGCAGTTGGGAGGACCACATACCCTCGGTGGAGTTCGTGTACAACAACAGCTACCACTCCACCATCAGGATGGCACCATATGAGGCGTTGTACGACAGGCCTTGCAGATCTCCTTTGTGCTGGACAGACCCTGGGGAGTCAGAACTTGTGGGACCAGAGATGGTCCGGGCCATGAAAGAGAAGGTCCAGGTCATCCAGGATCGGATGAGGACAGCTCAGAGCCGGCAGAAGTCATATGCTGATAGGAGGCGGAGGCCACTAGAGTTCGAGGATGGCGACCACGTCTTTTTTCGGGTCTGACCTCGACATGGTTTACAGAGATTTGGCCGAGGCGACAAGTTGTCTCCACGCTTCATCGGACCCTTCCAGGTCCTCAGCAGGATTGGTGAGGTGGCTTATCACCTAGCTCTACCACCTCAGTTGCACTGGGTGCACGACGTCTTCCACGTATCTTAGCTGAGGAGATAAATGCACGACCCGATGCACATTATTGACTATGGGGAGCTAGACGTGGATGATGGGGAGACTTTTGTGGAGGTCCCAGTGGAGATAGAGGATCGACATGAGATGGTCCTACGTGGGCGATCGATTTCTCTTGTGCGCATCATATGGCAGCACGGGAACCTCCAGGAGAGCACTTGGGAGCGGGATGCTCAGATGCGTGCTCAGTAGCCACATTTGTTTCCCAAGTTTTTTTATGTATCTTTACGGGGAAGTAAAGCCCTGAGGTGGGAGTAATGTTAAGACCCGTAAATTTCAAGGAATTTTTTTTTCTTAATTTTCTTTGGAATTTTACAAGAACGCAGTTTCTGAAGGAACCTAATTCCGAGGTCCGGTGTGCCTGGAATTATTTTTCAAAGTTTGGCTCGGGTACGTTTAGTGAACGGACGAGTGGGTTTTTCTAACTTTTGAACCGGTGCCCGGAATCAAATTTTGAGGGAACCGATGAAATCGCAGCGCCGATATTTTCTTAGAAACGCCTCTTCCGGAGTCACGTTTGCTCGGGTGTGGTTTTTAATTTTCGGGCTTAAAGTTAAGAAAAAAAATAATTGTACGACAAGATTTATTTTATTTCACTTAAGCCACTTGAAGCCACTTGAAAGCCACTTAGACTGAGTTGAAACAGATAGGGTGTTATCCAGAAATATCCTACCCTCTTGGTAGGATATTTGTGAGGTGGGGCCCGCACGATCCCCGTCGTTTCATTCCGCTAAGTAACGCACCCGCGAAAACCCGTCATTATGAAAGTCAACTGAAATGTTTTCTTAAATCCTTAATGCACCATTTAATTGGGTGGTTTATTTCGTGAATTAAATGGGTGGTTTCTTTCGTTGAATTAATTCAACGAATTGATGGGTCGTTACTTACCTTTTTCATTTGTTGGCGTAATAATAAAATAAGACCAACATGGAATTTGGAGGATTACACGTTGAGAGGCTTGACGAAATTCTTGAGCCTTTATCCTCCTTCACGAAGAACGCGAAGAACGCGAAGAACGCGAAGAACGTCGTCACCCTCGGAGTTTGACGACCCTTCATCCGAGACGTTCTTCGACGACGTTCCTTCCTCCACGTCAAGATCCTAAGATCTTCCGTTGAGGTGAGTGTTTGTGATTCTTTAAATCTCCTTTGTGGTTTTTAAAAAAACACGGATTTAATTATTTATAATTAAATCTGTTGTTTCTTGGTCCATTGAGTTCGTCGAAGCAACGCCGGATTCCGCAACGACGCGACACCTTTCCGCGACGACGTGACGATCCCCTCCTTCCGCGACGAGTAAATCCGTGAAGATCGTGCGTATGACGACGACTACGAGGTAGGGGTTGTTGTGAATTTTTCATATTTCGGTGAACGTTTCATTATTGTTAAAGAACCTGGTTTATATGAACAATTTTTATTTTATTGAAATTGTTGGTTCTTGTGTTGAATAATTTTCTCCCGTTGTTTTATCTAACGCAGAGGGTGCGGGCCAAACAAACACGGCTCGACAACCCTCCACCGTTCTTCGTGGTTGTGAGGTTTTGGCGAGCGATGGAAAATCATGACGCAAGGGCAGTTTAATGATCCCGCAGTGCAGAACGGAACCCGGGAGGAACAACGGCGCAGACGGGAAGGAAAACGGACCACCGGAGGGACTCCGGGGGCCAGCGGCGGCGGCGCCCGCTGACCCGCGGCCGCGCGGGGCCGGCGTGAGCGGGACGCGGCTTCAGCCGCGTCCGGATGTCCAGGGAGACACCCTGTGGGTGCCGCGGGGTTGTCACGTGGGGGCGGCGGCTCCCCCTCTGCGTCGTCCGACAGTCCAGGGTGACACCCCGCGGGTGCCGCGAGGTTGTCACGCGGGGGCGGCGACTCCCCCCCACGTCGCTCGGGTCGTCCAGGGCGACACCCCGCAAGTGCCGCGGGGGTATCACGCGGGGGCGGCGGTTCCCCCCTACGTCGCTCAGCCGCTCGGCCGAGCCGAGCAGGGCTGGCCGAACCGGGCCGGGTCGGTGCGGCCCGGGCCCGGACCCCCCGTCTTCGGACCATTTTCTGTCAAATGCCTGTAACTTGAACTACGGGCCTCCGAACGACGCGCCGTCAGTGGAAACGCGATCCTTGGATTGAGACGGTCATTTCGGTATATTGCACTCAAGGTTCGGAATACTTTGGGTTCGGCCGGGTTGGTTCGTACACGAAACCAACCGGGCCCTCGGAGCAGAAACAGTCATATCTTGAGCTACGGACGTCTGATTGACGTACCGTCGACTTCGTTGAATTCCTCTAAGTGAGACGGATCTTTTGGAATACTCTGCCCGAGGTTTGGACGCAGGTGGAGTATGGTTGGGTTGGTTTTGCCTTAAAAACCAACCGGGCCCCTGGGACGAAAAAGCCAATAACTCTCAGACCGGGCGTCCGATTGACGCGCCGTCTGCGACGTTGAGTTCATGTTGACGATACAGAACTTTTGAATACATCAACTTCGGACTTTGTGTCAGTTGATGTATCAGCCTCTCGGCTCATGGAGCGGACCCTCCCGAACGAGCATGATGTGTGCGGGAACCCTAGAGCTGGCTGCGACTGCTACTTCGACAGCGACGACCGTGCAGAGATCCTCGGTGGACTGCGACGACGACCGTGCAGAGATCCACAGTGGACTGCGACGACGACTGTGCAGAGATCCTCAGTGGACTGCGACGACTACTGCACTCAGCGATCCTACATGGATCAGTGCTACAGGTCCTGTGTGGGCCCGATCATGTGTGGGTCCGATCCTATGTGGGTCAGCGCTCAGCGGTTCTGTGTGAGCCAGAGCCTACAGGTCCTGTGTGGGCCCGATCCTGTGTGGGTCATTGTGGGGGTTAGTTACCTATCGATCCTTTGTGGGTCCGACGACTTAGATGGATCAGTGATCATCTTTATCGTCATACAAGAAGTATACCTGTGTGAGCTGAATCCTGTGTTACTCTCCTTTGTGGATTGTATTGAGCTATCCTGTGTGGATTTACTGTTTACTCTCCTTTGTGGATTGTGTTGAGCTATCCTATGTGGATTACTATTTACTCTCCATTGTGGATTATGTTGTGCTATCCTGTGTGGGTATACGTTTTTTTTTTCCTGTGTGGACTGGGTTTTGCTTGGGCTCGGACGTTGGAGCCGAACGGGAATTGATGACTTAGGTATATGTATGGGCATATACCTAAGCAGTGTCGGTTGTTAGTTCGTGATTGTATCTTTCCTTTGTGGATTATCCTTTGAGGATTTCGGGAGACCTTTTCGGGTCTCAGGGTCCCTACTGAGTAGCTTGTACTCACCCCTGCATGGGCTATGCCCGCACTACGTTGTGTTGGTTGCAGACGATGGACTACGCTGACCGTGGTGGAGGCTTGCGGAGCAGGACGGTACCTGGAGGTGGACCACTGGGTGGGACATACTCGGAGCGGTCAGGTGGACCCGAGGAGCAGTGGAGGCTATATGTACCCACCCTTCAGGTGGGACTTCCAGAGGACGGCTCGACGCTACGACTTTTCTTTCAGTTGTTGTTTTTCCTTTCAGTTGTACTTTACAGTTGGGCTTGTATTTCCATCCCCTTTTACTTTCAGCACAGCTTGTTACAGTTTTTACTTAGTGTTTAATTTTCCGCTTGCTTACTCTGTGGTGCTTGTTTACTTTTCAAAGGCAATGCCTTCCCTTTTATTGGGATTTACGCCTTGGTGCTAGTCGCCAGCCCCTGGCCTATGGAAGGCGGGCTTGGGGTAGTCACGACATGGGCCCCGAGGACGGGTCGTGACATTTTAACTAAAAAAGTTTTGTTTTTTCATAAACACTATAAATATTCAATAAAAAATTTATTTACATTTAAAATATTTAATTATGATACTTTAATTATTATTTTGAAAAAGTAAATATTTTTTTATATTAAATTAAATGTAAACATATTAGTTTTAATTTATCGCAATTTTTTGAAAAATGTGATTTTTTGGGTTAAAAATGAATATACTATATTTTATGAAATACTGTAACTCCAATTATTTAATCACAATATAATAATTAACTAAAATTTCATTGAATTGTTTTGATATAAATTTATATATGCAATAAACATAATACTTAATGATTTACATTAAGCAATATAATACTATGCATTTTGAATCCAATATCTTATCTTCTCTACAAAAAATTATTTTATAAGTTATATGCATATGAAAATAGAATTCATTTTATCACAATTATATATTGAAAAATTAAAATTTGTTGAATATTTTTAATTAAAATTTCTAAATTATGTAATAAGGTTAATTTCATTGTTATAAATAAAAAAATATACTGTGGTAATGAAATAATTATCATTGTATAAGTAAAATAAGGTGAAAGGTTAATATTAAAATCTAAGGTCATAAGAAAACAACAAACGAAAACATTAAACAGGTGGTTGAGGTATTTCACACCCTTAAAAACATACAACATTAATTATCATCCAAATTCATTGATATTAATTCCACTACAATTTGGTTGTCATTAAGAACACATTAACCATTATTATATCTCTTTAAACCACCCTTACTAAATTATAAATACCCCCATTTCCAACTCACTATCAACACTAAAGACATGATACATGATGTTTATCACAATGTACCTCTCAATAGTTTCTCTATTGGGGTTCTATAGTATAAATGAGCCTCCTTATAGCATTATAAAAAATCCTCTCAAGATAAGGATTCACACTTAACAACCTCTTTTCTTTGGGTTATTTATCGCACATTCAATCACTCATTGATATTATGTATTGCTTCAAAAAAATTTATATATATTACTTACAGATTTACATAGCTTATTCCCCATTCCATTGATGGGTTAATACATGACATATTTTTATTTCCTGTATTCCCTCAATAAAATATCAATTGAGAATGACATGTTGAATGATTATGCAGCTCATTGCATTCCATGGGAAATTATAATGCTTATTCCTTATGATTTATTTCCTTCTATGTCACAGGTAATCATCTACAAGTTATGATGGGTAGGTCCAAAAATTTCTCTAATTAATTAGGTATTTCTTTTTCCTCATGATACATTATATATGGGATTAGGGATTTACCCTAATCCATGATGGGAATCTATTCACTATATGATGGGGATTTGGAAGTTATCCTTGACGTATGCTTATGTCATATTATACGTTTCATAACCTTTCTAATTCTACTGTAATATTATTATTTCATGGATATGTTATTCTACTTTATATATATTCGTGATCCTTATCTTTAAAATGTTATTTTATTATTTTCGAGTTACATGTAACATTTTGTACGAATGTTTATTCACATACTAGGTGATTTAGAGCATCCATTTCTTTTCTGTATTCCACAGGTTATCCAATGATGCATTACGATATAAATGGTGTTTAATTACTCTTTATGGGGAATAAAATAAATATTTTTTTATATAGTTTCTTTTTTATTTTTATGTACCAAGTGTGAAATATAAATCCTTTACTTGTTTTTTGGATATTTATGTTAAACAAATATATTAATATATGTAAAAGGATTTGGTCACTATAATATTAAACATGAACTCATCTAACCAAAATTGATATCTATAACTTTGAAATTATGATCAACATTAACATGTCAACCAATAATAATACTTATAACATGGAAATTATCCTCAACTGAAAACATCATATCCTATAATTTTTTTAAAAAAATCACTAATACAAATTGTGATGCCCAAAACAATCATAAAATGAATTCATGAATGATACAAAATTTTTCATTGCATACATTCCTAGAACGTTTTTGGTTTATAAAAATATAAAATAAGGAAAAAATGTTATCTAATAAATCTATAAACATTCTACAAAAATGGAAATTTTCCTAATATTATAGGAATTAATTAAAACATAATAATTCATCACCATATCACAATAATTCTCTACACATGTCATTTTATTCTAGACATATCATATGTAATAATATTTTTCATTACCTGAGTAAATGGAATCATAAAGAGAGCGTGATACGAAGCTTAGTAAGGGATATCTTATATTAGAAGCTATCATATAATAAACAATAAATGAATAACATGGTTGAAAATATGTGAAAATCAAATAAATATATTCAGCTAACCAATAGGGAATTGATTAAATCTGGTTTTAACAATATAAATATACACATGTACTATAATAATTTCTTTCATGGTGATGGAATGTGTAACATTCATAAATCTTATGTCATTATGTAAATATGTAATATGTCATGATGACCATTTTTGAAGAATTATTTTTGAAGTCAAGGCCATAAAAAAATCATCTAAATAAATGGATTGGAATTCCCCAAATGGTAATGATGGTGTATCTCATGAGACATATTAATAAATCAAGGGGATTTTTTGGACAAACCCACCAATAATTATGTACAATTCATTAGTTATATAAATAAAATAAAAATAATTCAATGGATAATAATCATTCCTTTCTAATCAATAACTATCCATATTAAAATGAAAATTATATGGATTGTAAATATTCCCATATTCAATAAAAGTGATAGCCGTTTTTGTAATAATTCCTCAAAAAATACCATATACATTAATAATATATGGATAAATCAATAATTTTCTAAAAGTGAACATTTTCTGGAAATTTATGTGAATTACATTCTAAAAAACAAATGAAAAATATGGTCATCATAGAGGAAATGTAATGGAAGATAAGTTATATTTAAATATATATTTTATTATTATAATATAAAAAAATAATAATGTTTTTTTGTGAGGTTAATAACCAAATAGGATGTATTATGATATAATTTAGAAATTAATCCATGATATATAATATTATTTTTGTAAGAATAAATTTGTTTAATAAATAACTTCATCAAGTGGAATTATAACTCAATGAAGTGGTATTGAGTTAAGAAACAAACTTATAGACTTGTAAAATCACGAGTCAAAATAATATTATAGTGAGATAAAGAAAATAGACCTGTGAATAGTATAAATTAATCTTTAATGGTTATAGTAGAAGACAATGTGGTAGTAATTTGAACATAAAATAATATTTTGTGTGTAATAATAGATATGGCTCCCTGATTTGATGTTCATACCAATAGAACATAAAATTATCCCTTATAACGGTAACATTCTCTAAATTACATTATAAAAAAAAGTTGTCAAATTGAACATTTTTAGAACATTATTCATTTTTAAAACCATTTGTAAATGTAAATTGATAAAATTTACTAAAAATATATTATTATGTTATATTGTATTTCTTCATTGGATGTCATTAGTTTAAATTTCATGTTTAGTAGTAGTTATTTAGTGGCGATATGGATTATTTGTCCTACATTAAAAGTTTATAATTAAAAATTTAGATTTGTTAGTAAAATATATAAATTTAAATTATTTAGGAAATTTTAATATCATTTAAATTTATTTTAGTTATGATTCGTGATGGTGAAGTCAGTAACGATCTTGTTTTTGTAACTTTAGAAAATGTGGTTTATTTCTTAATAATGAGTTATATAGTACCATTATAATTCTACGATCAAAAAATAATAATTATTTTCATATTATTTTCCAATATCACTATTATATATATTTCCTTAGTTAAACCTAATAGAAAATTATAGCATCTTTATTATAGATTGTTAAACTAACCAATACAATAAAATATTACTATCTATGGGAGAGTATGGCTAAAGTTGATAATTTTGGATTAAAATAAATTTATATAAGCGTAGTGATATTTTTAGGTTTTTTTATTGAATTAATTAATGTTAAATTATATTTTCATATATATGAAAAGTCTATAGTGAAAATTGAAATATGTCCCATTCATAGAGGTGGTTGTACAATGAAACTGATGGGTGATGCATTCAATTTACATATAAAATGATGAATATATGAAATGGAATATAATCTAATAATAATATTAATGTTTGAAATATCATTTTAATCATTTAATTATAATTTTAGAGACTATCATGTATTGAAGTGATGAAAAATCATACACGTCAATCATGAAGGTGGTATTATACACATATGATACATGACCTCTTTATTTTTCGAATAGTTTTGGTGGAATTCAAAAAATTGAAATCAAATTAATATAAAAAAATTCATAAAATTAGTATTATTTAATTAATCAAACATTCATATATATAATTGGTTTTAGGGGGGTATAAGAATATGAAAATTATGAGAGAATAATTAATTGAATACCTCTCTCTTTGGATGTTCTCCCATAGGTAACACCTTATGTATCCATAAAATAAAATTTATGAAATAACATGGCTAAAATGAAATTTTTAAAGTATTAATGAGGGAGTATTTAACTGATCTAGTTGAGATAAGGCTTCCGAATTTATGGGTTATTGTGGTGGAAATGGTCTCATTTTATAAGTTTTGACAATGAAATTTTTGTTAATACACAATAGTTATTCAATCATGTAATTTAACTATTAATTTGTAAATGGTTTAAAAATGGGGGAAATGATGAATTTATAGGTGACAAATGGTTAATAAAATCTCTAGAAGTAATTTTTATGTATGTTTTAAACAAGTATTAATTTTTTACATTTAGTGTTATTTAAGATGTACCTTTTGGTTTTGTATCTCGGTATCTAGTTTTTACTCGAGTAATTTATTTTTTATTAAAAATATAGGAATTCCATAAATAGAAAATAATATTGTGTTCTAAAATAAAATTTAATTTTCATATAATATATTTTAATTTCTAAATAAGATAAAATTAACTTTTAAATTAAATCATTTAATATATGGAAAGATATTATTTTTATAAAAATGTTGTTTCCCACATTATGTGTTCATAACATAATATAACATTAAATACAAATTAAAAGAGTTAAAATATATTTTTACACACGTATAGAAATATTATCTAATTAATTATATTAAGTAGAAAATTTTAATTTATTATATACATATTTCCATACATCAATAAAAAAATTTATCGAAAATAGCCATCTCAACATTATCATATTCACTAAATATCATTTATGTAATAATAATTTTATACATAGAAATAAAATTAATCAGACTATATAAAATAAATATTTTGATCTAAAATATGAAATTCACTTTTTCAAATTTAATTTCTATAAGTGCTGAGATTTTTTTTAATATGATTGATTAAAAACCTTTTTAAATAAAAATATTACTAAAGATTCAAAAATTAAAAACACGTGTCCTATAAATTCAGCATATTAATTTATATGTGTCAAATTACTCTTTAAAGATATTTTTGTTCAAATAAAATTAATTATATTTCATTAATACATACTTATATATAAATTTATAAATAAAAGAGTATCAGTAATAAAGTTTTTTTAATTATTTTCCTAAAAATAAATTATTTAAAAAAAATATAAAAAATTTAACATAATAACATAAAATAAAAAAATTATATTTTAAATATAATATTTTATAATTTCAGAATGTAATAAAATATATTAATATAATAGAAATTATTTTTATTTGAATATATATATTTAAAATATTTACTATTCTTGTTCTTATTTCCATAAAATATCTAATTGAACTAGTACTATTATATTATCCATATAAAAAACATATCTGACACATAATACATTTCGTTTCCTATAATAAATTGAAAAAATAAAATTTTATAACTCAAACATTTTTATCATAAAGAGATCTTATTTTTTATTTTTCTTCTATAATTTAATTTCATCATTGAATTAGTTATATATAAAAATTGTTTTCATTAAAAGTATATTCCCTAATATGATTAACTATGTTTATTCCCACATATTAAATGACTACCTCTCTATGGATATAAATGATTATTGGTTATTTTTTGTCTTCTGTTTCATGTGATACAAGCTATATATCACATTAGGAATTGAATAAAAATATAATAGAAAATATCATAGGTGCTACAACTAGTATGGGTTGATTTAAGCTTAATTTGGGAGCTTGAAACTAGATATTGTGTATATAAATTATCCATGTCTGTTGGTGACTTGTTCCATATGGATTATTATACATGTCATGTGTTTCTCTATTCAATTAATTACATTTTGTTTTTTATATTAATTATCTACTTTTCTATTAGTTGTATTTATAAAAATAAAAACCCTATTGTATAATAGTTTTCTATAAATCATTCATGATAGTCACCAACCTCTAGTTTTTGGATGGTACACCTAAAGTCAAGTCGTAGCCTTCTATATGAACCATTCATGTGATATGGTGAAAATTAATTACATGCTTATTAATAATATAATCCAATGAAGATTATGATGGGAGGTTGGGTATTCTTTGGAATTTTCCCTAGATGGGATAAAAGTCTATTCAGATACAAAGGATGTTAGTAAACATATTTAAGGGATCATTCAAAGTTATTGAGATGATCGGTTGTAGGGAATATTGGTTATTTATTATAATGACATCAAATATTACAAATTATTATTCCATGTATCACAACATCAAAGAGATCACCAAGATTAATTTATCATAATCAGTGTCAATGATGGCGAATTGAAGCCGGATGTTCTAATTGAGGAACGAATAATACAAATTGTATATTAGTGTGGGAATATAGTTTAGGGAAATATGATCCCTCTAATTGAATATAGTGGTAGTATAATAATATCCATGATGAGATATTTGTACTAGAAAATTATATATTGGGATAGTGGCACACATTTTTTGTAATCATGGGTTGATCATGCATCCCATGGATGGGATTCCATCCACTGGGGATATTATGAAACTCTTCTCATACCAAGGTATAAATATTATTTAATTAAAGTCTAAACTTATACATTTTCTCTTATTTCATATTTTTAGGGATTCATAAGATGTTGGGATTAAATTTTGAGGAAATAGGTTGAGTGATACACAATTTCAAATGATTATATTTCCCACTAGAATACCCTAAGTGTTTTAGTGGGCTTCATAGAGACCCAAATATTATGTTGATTTTCTAGTTTTCAACACAAAACCTTTTTAGGTTATTGTGTAGTTTTTTAAAATATTAATTAATTAATTTAAAATAAATTAATGTAATATGAAATAAGGTGTTTCTCATTTTTTTCTTAGGATGTGAACATTCCGCTATTCCCATCATAAATTCATTCTTCGCTATCTAATAAATATTTCTCACATTTTTACGTGATTTCATGTATCATATGTATCATTGTGATGAAGCAAGGAATATTGTAGGATTAATGATTTTAAATATTTTTTTGTGGAACCACATACCCATTCTCTAATAATCTAGTGAAAAAACACCTTTTTTACCTACCATAATTAATATGAAATTCTGTGACCCAAGGATAACAATCAATAATTAAAATAATGAAAAGTAATAAGTCATAATAATTTTAAGGACCATTTTTATTGAGTTTCATATAGTTACCAAAAAAATAACTAATAGTGATCATGTATTTATCTTCAAATATAATATTTTTCAACTATATATGATGATATATAATACATAATAAATATTCAACATCAACCAAAAAACAATCCACACATGCTATTATTCTAGATGTGTAATGTGTAATTTGATTAATTATAATATAGGTAAATGAAAACATAAATAAGGTGATATAAAATTATTAATAAAGGTAAAATTAAAAGATATAATCAATTACCATCAATTCATATAAGATTATATTAACTAATTTTGATGAAGTATATTTCAAAAAATAATACCTCGATATAATAAAACTGTATGCATAATATATCAATAAAAAATAATCTAAATGAAAATATCACATTAATATAAGTACATGGTTCTTGAGATATGAAATTATTAATAATTAAAATAAAATTTTGTGCCCTAATAAAAGGAATCATGATCCAACACAACATTATCTTACCATAATATACTTTTTCATAGGCAATATTGTTTTTTGGGCAGAGAAACACCCAAATACCAAATCATGTTTTTCTCGTGAGACCTATTGATGAATCTATGGTATAACTATAACTAGGTGAAACTAATTTCTAATTACATCCAATGAAATAATCATATAAAATAATAAATATAATATAAAATACATATTCTAAATTTCTTGTTAATCAATATACATCCTTATAAAAATAAAAAGTATACAAATTTTCAATATTTTCGCAATAAATAAATTGAATATCTTTTTATGAAAATATCCCTAAAATTAACTTCATATAGAGTAACATGTATAAGTATTATTAAATACTTTTTCAAATAAATAATCTTTAAAATATAGATGAACAACATTCAATAAAAATAAATAGATATTGAGTGATTACAAAGGAAACCCAATAAAATAACATTATTCACACAAAACATGAATATTTTGAAAAAAAAGTAGTGAACGATGTCAGAGTTATTATACCAAATAAGTTAAATAGTATCATTGGATCATGAATTCAATCAATTGAGTATATGTTCGCCACAAAAAGAACACAAGTAGTGAATATGAATTATATGTCAATAGAGAAAAATTGAGACACTAATACCGTTTTTGTAATGGTGAATAAAGAAACAAAAGACCATAAGAGTGATACCATGAATGTCATTAATAATTAAATTAAAATATATTGATTAGATTTTCACCATGTAAAAGATAATATTGAGTGCAAAAAATGTCTCATTGAATTGAAAATAGAGGGAAATAAAACATAATCCTATAGAAACATTTGAACTGAAATCCCTTGGAGAATATAATTTCAAATAAAAATTTAAATATTTTTAATAAGGAATGTATCATGATGAAAAATATTTAATTGGTATTAGATGAACCATTATATGGAAAAAGTTTTCCTAATAATAAATTTATCCCAAGGTGTGAAATTATTAGTTAAGAAAACCATACAAGTAAAATTATTTTGTGATAATAATTTGATAATGAGGTCTTAATTAATAATAGTAGAACCCAAAAAAAGAGGAAATACAAAAACATGTATTCATTAGGTTGTATAAATAATTATTGGGAGAAGATAGTTTTAATATATAATTTGTAAACTCAATGAATGAAAATTGAGTTTGAACAAACCTTTACGCTTTGTGTACCACATGAATTTAAAGATGAATAAAAAAGGTAAATTTATTTGGATATGGTTATACCATGAATTATATAAAATAATATAGTAAAATTATTTCATAATTAGAATATAAAAACAAACCACATAAATTGAAAAATGGTTTATAAAATATACCATGTCTCAAGGAATCATAATTTAGACCAAGAATACTATAACATAATTCCAAACATCCACTCACACAACTATAACCATTTTCAATAACCATGGTTAAAACCCATGGAGATAGATGTAAAAATCTATGGCTACTTCCTATACCATGGTTCATCCACTTGTGGAACCTATTAGCATGACTATGATATCTAACCTATAAATATGATTTCAAACTATCATTATAGCCCTATAAATGTTGTTTTAAATGATATATATAAAGTTATAGACACAATTTAAAATTGTGTCAACAGAGTTATAAAAACATTTTCAAATCATTGAAATATTTCTATAGCCTTAGTTTGATGTCATTGAAAGAGATCTAAGGCATGGTTTGAAACCATTCTAATAGATCTATAGCCATGTTTTGAAATTGTTGTTATAGAACTATTTCCATAGGTTGAAACCAAACTGCGGATATAGGCTCTAAATAAAATGTGAGTAGCCATATTTGATCCTCAGACCTCATCTTTTGACAATATGCACATAACAAATTCACTACATTAATGTTTCCATATTATTATCTACATTTTTAATATATATATTTAATAACTGTGTAAATATATAGAAACCCATGGTTGTAGTTATTCCAATTAATTTTTCCATGGAAACATATTTCCCTGGGGTTGTGTATGGAAATCATGTCCACAATATTCATGAACTATTTTTATATTTATGGACTTATAGCTATGTTTTTCCTAAAAGGTGGCTATAATCTCGAGAAAAATATCCATATATTTGGTTTAAGAAAATAGTACTAATATATTTTACCTAAATCCATGGTTCTCCTGAAAAATGGATATATATGGGGACCTATAACCACAGTTTTCTATAATGGTTGATATATCCTAGACCAAGAAACCTACAGTCATGGTTTTCTTGAAAATGTGGCCATATCCAGGGACCTATATCCATGGTTCTCCCAAAATATGCCTATAAACGTAACTAAAAAACCTATTGCCAAATTTTATAAAAATGTGGCTACAAACTATACTAGTAGAAACAGTTTTATCAAAACTATGGTTATATTAAAGGAATAAAATCCTATATTAATGGTTTTTAAAAACCGTGGTTATAAGTCTTTGGCTATAACCCTATTTTATAGTAATGTATAACACTTGAAACTCAAATAAAAAATATACATATCTTAACAACCTATTTCCAAATTTATTTTCATATTTATACCCTTTTACAATCATCTTTTATAATTAATCTCTCTATGTATATAGGTGTTTATTATCTGTTTTCAATATTTGGTATGAGTTGTCCTGTCCGTTTTGAATTAGATTCAATGTTTTAGTGTTGTTCTTTATTACTCTTCCAAAGTTAGTCATTTATAAATATTTAAATATATCTTAATTTATAATGTATAATTATTCATAATTTTATAACTTTTTTCAATTTAATTTTCATTATGATAATCAATGACGAATTCAAAGGTGAGCATGATTTAATGATTTTTTGTGAATGAATGGTGTTTTCTGAAACAATGGTATAAAGTTTCACATTTACATTAAAAAACCAAAAAAACACATCAATTTTTATTTATATCATATATTAATAAAAATTAAATTAAAATAGTCATATAAGATATAAATTTAAAACATTTTTCATGTCTGTTCTTAAACTAAACCAAACATTAATATAACTTAATTAATGGATGATTTTGATTGTAAAAATGGTTTATTTTGAAATAATATCATTATTAAATAATCATAAATAAATTATTTAGATAATTTTATGTTTCCTAATCATAATTCATATGATTTCAATAAATAAGATACATAAAATACAATAAACAAGATATGTTACTTCAAGGAGGTGTTACATCGCACAATGCACTATAAACGTTATCATTTATTCTAAAATGAGAAGGGGTCAATGTATAAATGGTATATAATTTATTTAATTTAATATTGTTTTTAAAAAATTATTATTTCAATAATAACACATTATCTATCATCCATTTTAGGTGGTTAATAAAAATAAGACATGTCGATCATGGAGGCGGTAGTCTGTACGTACGCTTAACAACATTTTTATTTATTAATGATTTAAATAGACTGAATGTAAATATTCATTAGATATTTAACAATACTAAATATATTATATATTATATATTTCATCATTTATATGATCTTCAATAGGTGGCTAGAACAAATATAAAATGTTGATTCATGGAGGTGGCAATCCCTACAAACACGCTATTATTGTTCCTTCATTTCATTTTAAGAACTGAAATGAATACATAAGAGTTATTAATTTAATTTAATAACACCATGGAATATTAATTATACTTAATTAATTATATATATGATCTTATATAATTTTTGTATAGAAATAATTAAAAATAATTAATTAAGAAGAATGAAAAATTTCATCGAGAGTTTGAGTTTTCTCCTAAAAATATTCTTGGAACTAGATGATTTATGTCATCTCATGGTGACAAGATTCTTTCAAAAGTGGGATAAGGTTCTATGAAATTAACATTTGAATAATTTTAGTAATAAATTTATGGTTAAAAGTTTCACATGTTGTGGTGGAAGGATAACCTTATATAAGTGGGGATGAGGGAAATTTTGGAATCACCATTTACATTATAGAAAATGTAAAGTTACCATTCAAGGTAAAATGATAAAAATAGTACAAAAGAAAAAGTGGAGTATATTTTTAATAAATATAGACTTTAATCATCCACATGGATTTTTATCTTATCTTGGGTCATTAACACTTTGCCAATAAATTTTACCATGTTCACATTACTAGGGTGGTGAATTTTTAACCATTTTAATTTATAATAATGGATAAAATTAAAATTGAAATTTATACCCATTTCAAAAAATAACATTCCAAATGTGATAATAAATTTATCAAATTAAATTTATAATAGTGATAAATATTAATTTCCAAAAAAATTCATTTAACATAAAAACATAGTTTTTAGTGAAATTTTGTTTTTATGCTTAAAATTTATGTAAAAAAAATTGTGACTTTTTTATTTTTAGAGAAAACAATTTAATTAAAAAAATATATTTTATCTAAAATTAAAATATATAAAAAACTTACTTGTAACAATAAAATACATATTCAAAAGAAAATATAAAAAACAATTTCTACTAGAATTGAAATATAAATTATTTATTGTAAAGATAAATATAAGTTTTATAAATTAATATATATATATATATATTTTAAATTCAAAGGCATAATCCACTAATAAATAATTGATAAATTAAAAATATAGGTATTTCATTTGCAAAGATAATTTATGAATGTCATAATTTTTGAACCACATTATTTTCTACTATTCATATAAAAATCATTTATTTTAATAAAATATAAAAATGTCATCTTATTATAATATTTTCAGGTAGAATATTAAAAAAAAAATTATTTTATCATGTTAAAATTATATCTTTTAAGAATTTAACTATTAAATAATGACTTAAAAATATAAATAAAACTATTGTAATTAGATAATTATTATTTTATTATAACATATAAACTATTCTTATTTGTGTATCCTATCAATTAATAAAAAAACGGGGTTAATATATCATTAATATAAAAAATTATTTTTTATGAACAAATTAATTCAATTATTTATTACAAAAATGTCTATTTTTAGAAAGATAGTGTTTTAATGAATAAATAAGACGTCATTGTATTTTAGCTACAATAAATAAGATTTATAATTCATTAGAATTGATAATTATATTTTTTATCAGCATATATTTTATACTTTTTATATATCTATTTTCTCTATAGATTCAATGATAATATTTTAATTTTCATATATTTTTTAGGAAATACTTTTTTGGTGATGCGTTTATAAAAATCTATCAAATACAAAAGTTTGCAAGGGAAATAAAATATATAATCATGAATCATGGGGTGTTACATTCTCCCATACATAAATAGATTTCATCATCTACATTTTTAAAAAATATCATGAGATTAATTTATCTAGGGAGAGAAAAATTAACCTTACCTCATTATATTATTTTGGGAAGATTGAGGGTATGAATTGACATTTTCTTACAAGAAAATTGAAATGATCTTTTTAAATAGAGTAAATCCATCTCTAATACAACATATAATTTTATATAGTGAGTAATATCGATATTTGAATTAAATAACTTCTTATAAGCCATGAAAATTATTTCATAATAATTATACCACCAACTTCATTTATTTACAACTCAATATCCACAAGTTAGTGAAAGCATACATGACACGGGGAATTGGTTGATCTGGATTAAAGAATCATTTTCAACTTTAATAATAGATATTACATAGGTTTATCTCATTTACCATGGTCTAGGATAGTCATGATGACTATTTTTACCATTTTTCATTGGATTAGTGCATTGATTTTCATAGTGGAAAATTTCATAACAATTGAAGTGATTGATTTTTATGGAATATATATTTCCATTAGACTTGTAAGTATGATGGCCTTAATTTTTACATTCATATACAATTATAATTCCCTTCATGAAATCTATGAGTTGTTTTTTACCACATTAAGGAGACATAAGAAATTGAATCTTCATTAATTTAACATATTTTTCAATCAAACGTTAATAAGACACCACTTTTCTATTCATTAGTGTAATTGGAAATTCAACAAATTTAATATTATTAATCATCATTCCTGATATAATTATGGACACAATAAATGGTTTATCACTTCAATCCCCATTTTATTAGGATTTTCAGTTTTAAATTCTATCCATTTTCCTTAGGATCCATTGTTAACTTGACTCCTACATGATTAATCCATTACAAAAACAAAAAGTACGAAACATTTGTGATGAAAACCATTAGAGAAATATTTTTAGATAATTAAATGAAACCCTAAAAAATATTACACTTTAATATTATTGACATTAATTTTTTGTTAATCCTAAATCCATCATGGTTAAATATAGATTTATTTATGCTGGTTTTTACAAAATTCATTAAACTATTTGTATAACTTATTAAATATTTTATAATAGATCAATATTAAATGTGATTAACCAAATAATATCCCTAGGTATTTTTATCAAATTATTAAATATTAGACCCACCCTTAGTGTAATAAATGAATATAGATTCACTATACAACCAGTATTTTACATGGTGATTACACCCACTGTAATGTATTCCATCACTGCATCTACATTCAAATATCCATAGTGGGATTTCATTACTAGGAAACCAATAAACTATATTATTCTCAATAACTTTTGAATGTTATCCTATATTTAGGCATATATATTATACTTATCACTAGGGGTCTCAATTGAGATATCATATCTCATCCTAGAAAATATTCATTATTACTTCAACTAACATAATATGTTATCTATACCTTGATATTATGATAAAATATATCTTATCATGAATTATATTATCCTCAATTGGATTTATTTCCTTAAATGTGGTCTAAACCTTCCATTTATTCAAATTATATGGCCTCAATCCCACACTGCAAAAGTATTGTGATGAAAACACCTTCATTTCATATTGGATTTGAAATGATCCTATGAAACCCTATGTGGACCATAAATAATTACAATTTCCCCAATAATTAATTAGTCACATAAATTCAAATGACCCTTTAGGATTATAGATTTTGAGTGTTAGGAAAATAATTAACAACAAAAAAAATTCTTTTTAATTGATAATACAGTTTTCCACTCTATAAGAAACCACTTTATCCATAATAGGTCTAAAACACCACCCATAGAATCCTCCACACATCCTACTCTTCTAGACATAAAATTATTAATACATTTCCCTATAGTCTATGGAATGGAAATCATAAAAAGGATGATAAATAAATCATTATAAGGGAAAACTTAATTGATAGAAAACAATGATCATAACTATGCATATGATTATCTTGATTATTTTATAAATAATAGATATCCAAATATAATTTCATAATAAATGGAAATATAAATCATTATATTTCCATAGAAAATAATATAAATTAAAATATCACATAACTATAAATAATTGGTTCTACTATGATAAAATGAATAATTTCATACATCTTATTTAATATCTGAATCCATGTCATTGTAATCTTAGACATCATTATCCCACCATCAAGGCCCTATTTAATGGCATTGTTTTTCTTCAATAGGTACACACAAAAATATCTATATTAGTTTTTCTCATTAGAAATATCTATGTAATGGGGGTCTAGCTATAACTAGACACCCATCATCAGAAATTATGTCCAATTGAATTATTATAAGAAGGATTTATATAATATTTAATAGATAACCAATGTGCCTTGGTGGTTAATATACATCTGTATTGAAATAAAATTTTTATATTTTTTTATATTTACCTAATCAATAAATAGAATATGTTATTATGTAATCATACATCACACTAACACCTTATAGAGCATAGTTTAGATGGTAATGTTTATAATATCCCCCAATAAATTGTTGTATTGATTTTTTTGGGTCACCGATTAACCAATGGATGTAAATATAGAGTATTCAAAAAGGAATGATATTGGAAGAAAAATTAATCTTATAATAGAGGATGATTTGGAAATACAAGGTCATTAATGAATTTTCAATAGTTTATTCCCCCAAAAAAATATGATAACATATAGAATGTAATACATTGATAGTATATACAACAAAAAAATAAAAAATTGGTAAATATAAATCATATCTCATGGATAAAAATTTAGATGCTAACATCAATATGGTAATTGTAAAATAAGAAAAAAATAACATTAGAGGTGTACCATGAAGTTAAAATGTAATGAATTGAATTATTTTCAATTTATTTGAAAGAAATATGGTATTGATACACAATATAAATGAAATTATCATGCTCAATATCAAACAGGTCTCATGAAATTACAAACATAGACAAATAAAACTTACAATTTTAGATGAATACAAATGAAAACCCATTTGCGGATATAATTTCAAAATAAAATCTAAATAAATACCAAGAATAATTTCATTATAATGATAAAAATATTAAAGAGGTATTATATACATAATTATGTGGAAAACATTCTATATAATGATAAATATGTCTAAAGGAGTGAAAATTTGAGACATAAAACCATTAAAAATAACATAATCCTTGAGTGTTGAATAATTTGATAATTTTTTTTCTGTGGAAAAATTATGGAACCCAAGAAAATAAGAATGAAATAAAATACCATGTTTTCATTAAGTAAACTAATCTGTTTATTGAATAACGTGGTCTTAATAAGTATTTTTGTAACATAATAGATGAAAATTATGTTACAAAAAAACCTTAGCACATGTGTATCACATTAATATATATCTAACTGAATAACGATATTTTATTTGGGTTTTCTATCCCACGAATTAAATTAAATAAAATATTAAAATTAAATAATGTGAATTTAATCAAATTAACTCTATATAAAATAAAAACTAGTGCACAAAATACAACATGTCTCGAAGAATCAGAATTGAAACCAAGAATCCATAACCACAATTCCTGACTTCCACTTATGTTAACGAATCTCATATATAAAACAATAACTATAATATTAATATATTTAATATATATATTAATATATATATATACATTCATAATCTTTATATATAATTATTCTATATTTGTATCAATTTTCAATATCTTGTGGGAGTTATATTATTCATTTTAAACTAGCTTCATAATAGCGGCCCTTTTCATTATTTCTCACATAATTATCATCATTGAATGAATATTATATAATAGATTATTTATAATGATTAATAATTTTTAATTTTATTCTATGTGGTTTTTGGTTATGCTTCTTAAAGTTGAATTCAACAATCATCATTTTTAGATGATTCTTAGTGGATTAAGGTTGTTTTCTTAAATAATTAATTATATTTTTTTATCAAAATTATAAAAATAAATAAAATATCATTCGTTACATATTTATTTCTTATATGACAAGAATTTAAACTCCCATATTCATATATGATAAAAATTAAAATTATTTTTCATGTAGGTGGTTAAACCAACCCAAATAATAAGATGACATAATTAATGGATGATTTTGATCGTTAAGGTGGTTTTTTATACCTAATTTCATTACAAAATAATAATAATGATTTATCTAGATTCTATTTTTTGATGAATAATATTTGGATTTTATATAATAAATAAAAATGAAACTATATGAACAAATTGATATGTTTCTTTAGAGAGGTAGTAGTATTTACAAAGTAAGATTAATGTTATAATTTGTCATAAAATTACAGGGGATGAAGATAGAGAATGTATTGTAATTTTAAAACCTCAAAATAATTATAAAAATAATTTTATTTAAATAGTTAAAAATTTAGAAACATAATTGCCTAGTGGTTAATAAAAATACAACACTTCATTAATGTAGGTCGTAGTTTACCTGTAAGCTTGATGAATATTTTCTTTTTCAAACAATTAGAGGTATTGTGTCATGATATGAACTAGTTCCTTAAGAAGTAGCAAGAAGATTTTAAACCTACATTAAATCCTCTAATAGGATCTTGATATGAAATAATCACTAAGATGTGATAAACTGAAATAGGTTTCCTTTGAATAATGTACTTTGATGCACACAAAATTGTCTCCATGGAAAAGAAAAAAGGAATAAAAAAGACTAAAAACTCTTGACTCTACCTAATCATGAAATAAATGACAGATAATAAATCATATTATGAGAATATATGTCCAATGTAAAATGATAAAATACACACATAACTATAAATGAAGACCGGACATGACAAAAATAGAAAAGAAGGAATGATTGAGATATTCCTACTACTAATCTCCCAGCCTGAACACCATACACGATCAATGTACACATGTATTACTATGCTCCAGCAAGGATACCACTGATATGTATCTCATATACTCAAGACATGACAAATTTCAGAAAATATCATACTAGGGTGATTATATACATAATCAATAGGATTCCCCAAGAAACATAAATGGAGAAATCAAAATATAAAATAAAATTCAGCTCAACTCTGTACAAAAATATGCTCCTAATTAATACTAGGAATGAATGAAATGGTATATCATTATCCAAAGAACAACTAACGATAATGAGACTACCAGTAACTCTAATAGCCCATATATTATAGCCAACATCACATGAAAAGAAAAAATAATTGTATGGAGTACCCACACCACACCATTGAACTCCAAATTCATGTGTGTACAATATTCAGAGGATGAACCATACCCTAGTGTTCTGGTGGATTCAAATCAGTATATTAAGTACCCTCTTCCTAGTATATTGTTGGGTGAAAGTGGGTAGATAATTAATTTATACCGTAGTTTATTAGGGTCATTGAAATCATTAGATAGAGGACCCTATCCCTATAGCATTAAAGAGGCCAATCTCATTAGATATTGGACTCTATTCCTTTTCAGTCAGGGGTGAAACATGATAGATAAATGACCCACAACCTTTATTGGATGAGTGGTTATCACTCAAATAGAGAGGATAGTTGGGAGGTGTATTACCTATTACGAACTGCATTTCCAACCATAGTTTCTATCTGATGATCCTAACTAATCACTGACATCATTCAACCAATCCTTGATGAGGTTTCATTTTTAAATAAACTCAGGTACACTCTTTTAATCCATTACTAGGTCTACCATTATGTCCTACATGGAAAAAAGTTAGTATAGGCTACTCGTAGGCCAATATCCATATCCCATATAAGGATATACGAAGTTATAATGTTTTTATATGAAATATATAGTGTGTTGAGGGGTCACAAGACATGTTACCCCACCTCATTGTTAGGTATTATTCTCCTCTGTATGTGGATTGGGAAACCATTTTGTGAAACATGTTTTGTACAAGAGGTAACTGGTGTTTCTTGGTCACCGAAGGCCCTCCCCAATCCCTTCATCCAATGTAAACTAGTCATGCCCATTTACCCTAGACACGCTGATGTGCCTAGACATACTCATTCCCAGGTACTCCCAGTGTGCATGTCAAGCCACCAAAGTCGGGCCACAATGAGTTTATAAATTCATACACAACATGTGATGTTTTTTTCCACATGAAGACATACCCACTACTACTAGGGGACTACATGTAGTGTCTTAATATGAACTACATGACATATAGTATAGTTATTCTCTAGCAGTGAAGATTATTATTATCATATTATATAGATCCTCTATTTAAACTTAATATCTAATAATTTTACCACACACAATTGAAGGGAAACATATTCGAACATCAATTCATAACCTTCATTGGATGGAATTAATAAATCAGATCTAACAGTTCGGAATTTACCAAAAATAAATTTCCACCCAGTGTCTCAATACCCATATCCATCAGCCGAATATGTGAATCCAAAATAAAACATCTAAAAATAGTCAATGGTAACATTTTTCATTTAATTTTTACATATAAATGGATTTGATTATACTCGAATCCAACCCTAAAATTTCAAACCACTACCATGTGGGCTAATAGTTAAGAACATTGTGAATAATGGGTTGAAAGAAAATGAAAAAAGAAAATAAGAATCATTAGATGATGGGATCCTGAAATCTGATAATAACATGCATAATAAAGAGTGATATCATCAAATACCAAACAGAAACCAATTTGACTTGCACAATTCATATTCGGGCACATGAGAAAATGGAAATAATCGGAAAAAAGTAAGATAATTAAATAAATTCTTAAACATTAATCAAAGGGAATAAACAACTAAAAATGATGTCTACCATCATTAAGGGACAGTAATTAGTGAAAAATGAGAATTCTAGTGGTGGAGAAGACGATCTACTACATTCTTCATCTATCATACTATACAGCTCAATATATGGTGTTGTTGACCCTGGATTTTATAATAACAATGGGGAACTCTCTTTCAACCTCTATTCCCACCATCGTTGTTTAGATTACCCTGGATAAAATAATAATGATATATTTATGAATGATTTAATGTTTAAAGTTCTTAAATAAATTAATCACAACAATATATTATTTCACTTAAAGTATCTTCTAATGACATCCTCAACAGAACAAACAGAGTTAACCAATATTAGGTCATGTCTAGGGAGAACACCTTATTATAGAATCAACCAATGTCTCAGAATTCTCATCTAAGGTCCCACCAAATTGGAAAATATTATATTGAAATTATGTGAATATATTAATTATTATGTTTTCTATTTTTAATATATTAATTCTAGGGAACCAAGACAACCAAACGCCACGCTGACTCAAGGGAAAAATTTAGATATACTAATAGAGATATTCAAATTACTATTCCAACAAAATTTGAGACCTTAACGAATGTGTGTAAAAATTAATTTTTCATTTTAGATGGATAGATATATAATAAATAACATTTTATTAACCAACACTATTATAATAACCATCTCTAAAATGTGGTTATAAAAATAAAATATATTGATTCATTGAGGCGGTAGTCCGTACATAGGCACTCTCAATGTTCCATTGATTTTCATAGTGGATGGAAATAAATAAATAAGGTATTTTATTTAATTTAATAAAATATTAGCATATTATTTATACTGATTCAGTTATATTGATGTGGTTATAAATGGTATGTAAGAGTTGTATTACGTACAAATGATTAAAATTAGGTAATAGTGTCATCAAGAGCTTATGTTTTCTCTTAAACATATTTTTTAAATGTTTTAATTAACTTAATTAACAGCAAAAAGAGGCATAATGAATCGTGATAGGGTTCTAGGAAAAACAAAATGGATGATATTTAGTGTGATGTTACAATAAAAAGGTCAAACATGAAGTGGTGGAGGGATACAAATTTATTAGTGAGGAGGAGGGACATTTTGGAAGCACACTGAAACATTTCAATAATGTTAAATGACTAAAAAGGGTAAAATTACCAAAAAAGACAAAATAACATGATTATGTGATTTTTAGTCAATAATCCTCTCAAAAATCTATTTTCAATTATTTATTTAATTTTTTTTCATTTCCTCTAAGAAAATCAATTTTTTACCATTTTTAATTTTATTAGGGGTAATTATTTTTTAACCATCGTAAATAATTTTCATAACCAAAATTGAAATCAACCATTTCATCAAATATGAAAAAATTTATTTGAATTATCAAAATCCTTTTTTAAAATAGAATTTCTAATTGCGAGAAGTGTTAATTTAAAAATATTCCCACATAACATGTATAAATATTTTTTAGGGAAAAAATGTTTTTATTCTGCAAATTTATGTAAATTATAAAATTTTCACAATTTTTTATTTAAAAGATGAAAAATAGTCTATTTAAAAAAAATTTGACTATAAATGCAATCCAAACCAGAATTTAAAAACAAAACAATATAATAAAAAAGAAATGTTCAATAATATTTTTTATAATGATTAATATAATACTAAATTTTTATAAGGATAGATATATGTTTTATAAATTAAAAAATTTAATTAAAATGCATAATTTGTTTCTCAAATACATATTTTATCAATTAAATTTTTCGGTATTTCTTATACAATGATAATGCAATTAAATATATTGTTTTTCTAAAACCTCATTTTTTACCTATAAAACTATAAATAAATTATTTTATAAAAATCCAAAAAATTCTTCTCCATCAAATATTAACAAGAAGAATATGAAAATATATCCTATTTTATCATATTAAAATTCAAAAATAAAAATAAATTACTGTTTAATTATAAAATATATATATAATAATTGTTTTTTGATATGAATATAACCTTTTTTTAAACAAATGTTAACTATTATTTTTATTATTTTCTTAATAAAAAAGTATTAATATATTATTCATATGGATACTATATTTTATCCATGAAGTATTTAATTTCCTAAAAATGCACATACAAGGTGATGTTTTAGAAAGGATTCATTTAAGAGCATAAATATGTCTAACTAGTTATTTTTCTACACTAATTTAATTTATTGATGACTTAGAATCGATAAGGTCCTTTATTTTTTATTTATACATATATTTATTTTTTAGTGACATGTCTATTTACCAAAAAATTTATTTGATACAATTTAATGGTCTTGTATCATTAGCGTTTCACTTGTTTCAGTTTGTTTTTTTAAATTTTAAAGATATCAAACACATAAGGTTATAACATAAATAAAATGTATAATAATTAATTTTCAGGTGTTTTATGGTTGAATCTACCGGTGACATATGATGTGTGAGACCCTATAACATCCACTTAGGTGGATACTTGTTATCAAATGAAGGTTTACAAGAAATGTGCATATGATATGACATATGAACAACACTAACCTTGTTTATATTCCATATTAAAAACATAAATTCTTTTCTTGAGCTTGCATGTAGTAATTGTGAAATCACTAGAAAAGTGAGTGGTTATGTATGAGTTTTACTTCTAAACAATTGTCACTGATGACCATTATTTTGGTATAATGTGCAATGAAAATGTTATATATAACTCATTAAGGGATTCTAGACTTGTAATATATGACCTTAGGGGAATTTAAATGCATCATAGACCACTCCCAGAAAGGGGAATTATTATGTATGGACTATATATAGAGAAATAATTCTATTGTTTGAAAAGTGTTTAAATTTTATCTACTAAATTCTAGTTACTGATACGATGTTAACATAAATGATGTCATGGATGACTTTTCATTGAAATTGTTATTTTTTATTATGGGTGATAATCATTAATCTAGAATACATGATTAGTGATGTGTCGACCACAAATATCAATGATCTAGTCCTTGTTTTGGAATTTCCCTATCCACTTTAACTATATCTGCTTTGGTGTGACTTCAATATTAAAATGTTGATTCGGTGATAGATAGATCGCCTCAAAGATATGTAATTTAGCTAGATAATAATTTTGTAGGTCATGTGATGGAAGTAGATTGGTTACTTATGTATGGTGTTTTGGTGATTCCACATTCACCAGGAGATTCCACATTTACAAAATTTTTAATGATGATACTTAATTCATCGAGAGTACATGATATTGGGACATTGTCCTCCATGACTATGTTATTGTGGAACATCATTCATTAAGGTTGTTGCACAATGATTCATCATACATACAAATTAGTGGTAAAGGTTATAAATTTTTCAAAGAGACATATAAGATAATGTTTTATTGAAAAATTATTCTCAAGGTGTGTTCATAAAATAGGTGAATATTTCCATCCTATAACTATTTGAAGTTGGTATGGTCTCATATGGTTTTCCTATAGAGTTCACTATGATACGATGAGTTATTTGTTTACATTATTTGTTATATTTTGATACCAAGAATAAAATATAATTTAATATACTTTATAGTAACACTATATATGGTGGCCATCTAGGTTTTACACAAATAATTCTAGGGTTCCCTTTTATGTAATTATTTTTCTTGGTTTATGACATATGTAAGGGGTGAGGTTTTTGTAATTTTTAAAAATAGTAACATATAGGGTTGAATAGTGAAATATGGTAATATATTTTATTATTAATTATATATTCAATTAATTATTTAATATATCCTAGAAGTTTTATGAAACCATTTAATTGGATTAAAATTAATCAATAATGTAATTTGATGAAAGGAATCAATAACATTTGTTTCCTTGTAAAAAAAATATTTATTCAACGAATAATATTCCCTTCAACAATAAATACACCCATACTTCACCAATTTTTATTCACGTCCAAAATTACTTCACATAAAAAATATATAATATCCATAAGGTGAAACCATAATGAGTCTTCTCATAGGGAAAATTAATTATTTTAATACTCGAGCTCACAATTTCATTCATTTTATTTTTTTTCACACTACTATTTCAAAATTGAATAAACCATTGTTCAATAATAAAATCCATAACACAATTCAACTTTTATATTAATTATGTTATCTTATAATTCTGAAAAATCCATCTTATAGTTGTTTATAACAATTATCCCATTATATATGGGTTTAACCACCTTTATATAATTTTTTATATATAATATATTACCACATCTGATGGATGGTTTTAGATACCTAATATAAAAAATATATATTATTTATTAATGAACACATTCTTTTATATAGACCATTAAAATAAAATACTCATGATGAGAATATTTAGTTTGAACTAAACATCAAACACTAAAATATATTTGGTTTTTTTAGATTTAATGAAATATATATAGTTAGGTGTCTCCATAAAGAATGTGTGTCATATTTGGAAGAAAATTAGTTTTTCAAAAATTAGATTCTCTAAAACTTTTGAAACTAATGAATATATAATTAGACCAAAGTATTAATCATTTGGTTTTATTCTTTCTGAAAAAATTTCCCAAATGTATCAAACATTCATAGATATTTGAAATTATATTCAAACACATAGTGAATATGAAATTATAGATTAAAATCTTGTGTAAAATGTCATCAACATTCTTCTGAATTTTCCACATCCAAATAAAACTACTAATTATGAAACAAAATGTATTAATAAAATACTTCCTAAATGAATCATGAGAAAAATGGAAGACAGATTTATAGAATTAAATACGTACACTATTAGAAAAAGAAACAAGGTTCTAAAATAATTGGATAATTGTAGGAAAAGATAAATTCTTCCATCATAAGTAAGTTTCTGATAATTATCATAGAGAACCATAATGAAATGATTTTAAACTATTCAGATGAATACATAGATGAGGTAACCATATTCAAACTCAATATTATTTTGATTTTTTATTTGGTGAGGTGATAGGTATGTGGGGTATTTTTATTTCTCTATTGGGATAATAAATATAAGAAATTTATAAAACATAGAACAAAGAAATTAATAAATTAAAACATAGTATGTGGCAAGATGAGGTTGAAGACATGAGGAAATTTTAAAAATATTTTTAAATTAAAATAGTTTTATTAATTTATTTTTTATTGAGAGAAAATAAATAATGATGATTTATTAGTTCATAATATTTTTTGAAGAATGAGTGAATCGAAATCGATGAATTTTGATTGGTTTGAAATTAGATTTAAAAGCAAGGTGGGGTTATATATATTCAGGTTCCAGGTGAACTTTTATTTTTAAAATTAAATTTATTCATTCATATTTAGCATTGATGTTGAGTGGTGAAGGGTCCAACTATCATGGTATCATCTACACATAACAGGACTTCTTATTTTCCACAAGTCTTGTATTATAGGGTATTATTTAATTGATTTTGTCTCAATTGCATTTTTAATGCCTAATTTAGGGTAACCAGATTTTAAATTAAAATATTCCTTTCAGATTTAATGAGAAATGTTCATGAATGAAAAATATAGTTTTGTTTTTAATGTGAAACATACCATGATTCAATGGTATACTTCCTTTTAAATAATTCAATAGCATTCATTACACATAAAAATGAGTTTGATCACACTGTGACCAATAAAACTATCCATTTAAAAAAAAGACATGAATATTGTTAACCACATTACAAAATCAAATTTTTTTCAAAATATTCTCCATTTTGGAATTCTTAAAATCAAAATTACCTTATGGTGAAATTTGTGTAATATTTTGAAATGTTCAAATTTTTGATGAATAGTGAAAAATACAACATTATTGTTAAAAAATGACCTTTTCAATAAAATAATTATTTTAAATTTAATTTATTATAATTTCAAAACTGATACATAATACATATATTAGTCCAATGTAAGTCATTAAAATCATTTTTATAATAGAGTTAGATATAAAAATTTATGGATCTTTTGACTATCTTTCTTACCCACCTTCTAACCACATCTTGGAACTAACATTAAACATAAGTTTTTTGCATCAATAAAATGAATTTTAAAAAATATAAATAAATGGTTTAAATCATTAAAAAATATTCTTCATAATGGGATCAAAATAATTTTTGGAAAATTATAACTTTTGAATTTTATATACTATGGTTAAATGTAAATATGGTAATTAAAGGAAAAAAAATAATAACATAATAATATAAAATTACTCTAACAAGTGTCATAATTTCATAAGATAACAGTGTTACGACCAATAGAAACCTTAGGATTATCATAGGATCCTTCATAAGCCATTTGTGTTAGATTAGAATATTTTTTATATGTTCTTTAAAGAAGATTTAAAAATATAATATTTAGATGTTAATAAATATAATTTATAATATTAAGATATATAAGTGATATGGTCATGTATAAATATTATTTAGTAAGAAAAAATAATTATCCCCATAAAAGTAGTTTATTTATAATTTTTAGATATTAAATAATTACCAATATGGATGACACAATAGTGACGAATTAATTACTTTACTAATAGAAATATCAAATAAATTATATTTAAAATATTAATATATATATAATTTTACTTAATTAATGAAATTAAAAAATTATATAGATAACTTATACATGTCAGTTACATATTAGAAGTATTGTTTTGATGTTACCATGTTTTTGTTTATATTTTAAAAAATGAATCTATTGAATTGTATCAAAATTAACAAACATGATACTTTGTAATAAGATTATTTTAATAAATGATATCAAAGTTATAAATATCTAATTATTGTCTAAATAACTATTATATTGTTAAATATGTCATAAATGACCCAATCGGGGTTGGTTTGTCATTTTATTGAAACTATGATAACCCTGTAGTATAAAAATACTATTAGGCATAGTAAACGTTGAATTAGCTAACTATGGGTTAAATCCAAACAATAAGGTTAATTTTGTGAGAGAACTAGTCTAAAAATCATTAATTGAGATTATTGTTACCCGCAGTCATCATGGCCTCTATATATCTCATTTTTATCTATTTTAAAATGAAATTCAATGTATAATAAATCAATAGTTTTGTAATTTCAAAAAGTGTCCCTCCCTTCTCTTATAATAGGAAACCCCTACTTGTATTTTATTCACACCTCCAAAGCCCTTTAATCCATAAAATACATCCCACTCATCCTTCTAACTTCCCTCACATCATCCTAGAGGCTATGATTTTGGATTAAATCCAATATAAGGAGTCCTTTTGTTTAAATCAACTTGAGATACCCAAAAAAGAGGTAATTGTTTTATCAACTCCTTCAATGTTATTTTTTCTTATACTTCGTATTCCTATGTCATTTAAATAAAAAAGTATAAATCATGTATAATGTATATTATTTTTTGTTATTATAATTATGGGACAACCATATTCCTCCTTTTATCATTCCTAAGAATAACAATATCACCATGCGTGTGTACATACTCCTCACCATCTCCACACTATGATTCATTTTATTACCCGACTCTACTTTATTCGGATGGGTGTAATAATGATTATAATAGATATCAATAATTAATATAATATGATAATATTTTTTATAATTAATATATCATCTAATTCCATACCATTTAACCATTAAGGGAATGATACCGTCGCTCGTGCATACATACAGCCTACCTTATCGACGATTCGATGAGATTCATTCTCTACATTAACCATTCATGAATGATTATAAAATTTATATTATGTCTAAAAACACTAATTTTGAACTTAATATCATTCTGGATATTAATAAAATACATCCTATAAAAAAATTACTTACACGAAATAAAAGGAATGGTAAAACGAAGTATTTAACACCCATAATAATAGTGATACCGAAATATTATTAACAAAACAATATGACAGGATCACATATGATATCATAAATATGGATCTAGTTTTTTATAATTTAATAACATATATTAACCATTATACATAAGTTTAATTCACCCTATACTTAAAGAAAGTACAATATATGGGTTAATTTCACAATATCTGTATTATGCGAAGTTGTTTTAAGGTAAGTATCCACTAGAAAATCTTCATCATCCATGTACGTGTGTCATAAAATGTATTTCAAAATACATCCAATAATTTTTTAAAGTCATATTTATCCATTTTTTACTTTTTATAAGGTGTTTTGAAAGGTATCATTCCATTATTTTTCTAATGAGGTGCTTTATGACCTTTTCCACAAAATTATGGAAAGAATGTTTTTTTACTTATAAGGAATGAGCAGTTATTTATCATGTCATGTCGCCATAATTTTCTGAAGCTTCCATTACTATATTACTATGTTATTTTCAAATGAAATGTTTTTTTATAAATCACGTCTTTTAAATGATTGGATGTATAAAAATAGATATTTGTCTCAGAGTTTTAATGATCTTTTAAGATTATTTTCATCTATGTCAACTTCCTTTGTTATATTTTATGCTTAATTGAGGTTGATTTGTTAGGATACAATCTTCTATATTATATTAGATTATTTAAGATATTTTTTACTATGGATATTCTTTTTTATACCATCCATGGTTTAAGGATAATGTAAAAACATTTCATATGGTAGTTTAATATAAATGTTTATGTTATGTTTTACCCTTTTCCTATGAGGAATGATTTTGAATTAATAAGTGATGGCCATGGCCTACTATTTCCCCATGATGCATCAGTATGTCTCCTGAGACAAACTAGTGTCTTGGAACAAGGCCTTGTAAATATGGTTATGTATGGTCCTGGCACAAGAACTTGACCGTATAGTTATGATGTCCGACATTATGCATTCCATCATTTTGATATTAGTTATTAATATTATATGGGATTGTTAAACTAGTATAACATCAATTTGAATATTTAAATTGAATTATTTGATTTATTTGTTCCATATTATATTTCTGGTTATATTTAAAAGGATTTTGATTCATTCTTATAACTTGACATAAACATTTATCCTTATTTATGATAGCTTAAGCTATATTTTTTATCCTTAAAGTGCATATGAGCTCACCCCTTTCTTATGTTTAATTTTCCCTAAGATATGAAGAAGTGTATTTTGAATGACCTATAGGGATAGGCTATGGTTTATTGGTGATTTTAAAGGATTAAGTATGTTGTTATTCAATTCAATAAGTAATGTAAAACAAATTTTTGTATCTTGTTTTTTCAAGTCTACTAAACTGATTGATCA
Organism: Viscum album; assembly: GCA_963277665.1. Taxonomy (NCBI): domain Eukaryota; kingdom Viridiplantae; phylum Streptophyta; class Magnoliopsida; order Santalales; family Viscaceae; genus Viscum; species Viscum album. The sequence goes on from OY728145.1 coordinate 400,158,705, forward strand.
TTTTGGATTTTATTTCATGTTATCATGCCACTGTAATAAAATATTGCATTATCACTAGGCGACTGGGGTCAGGTCATTATAGTTAGTATCATAGTTAATTTTGTAAAAACCCTCAGATCTATATTTTTAAAAACATTGATTATGTAACATAGCCCAAACATAGATATTGAGGATAATTTGAGAAGAACATCCTCGAATTTTTTTAAGGTAGAGATTATGTGTGAATTTGTAGAAATACATCCCTGTCTTGATACTACAGGCAGACATAGTTCTGGATCAAATTTATATTGGGGTGGAAACTCTACCAACATGTTCCATGCCAGACTCGGGGTATCCTGGTACACAAAAATAGGTCGTACAATGATAATGGTTTGAAACTACCTAGGGGTATGCTTAGGATAATTCACATTTTATTTAAAAACTATTATGATGGATTTTTTAATACAAATGTCCCCAAATAAATCTTTTTTATGATTATGAGATTACATATGCATATATTTTTAAACTTATGTTTAGTATTTTACAAGTTTGTAATTATTCATTTTGATTTTCCACCAAATCGGGTGTACGAAATTGTTTAAAAATGGCACCTGGGGGATAGAATGGAGACCATATCAATGAAAGCAATCCATGTTGGGATTTCCATCCTATGTAAGATAATTATAGTAGAGATGGTGATACAACTTTTGTCGAACAACTTGTAACCATACTAGGGAAGATGACTTAGGTTATGAATAATAACCATACCTGCATGGAGAAACATGATATAAAACAAGGAAATTCAATGTTAGACCACATCAAGAGACAACAACCTCGATCATTAAATGGAACTATAAATAAATTTTTTTTAGGAATAGATAATTTCCTTAGATAAAATATTTCTTACCTTGGGTACTAAGGAAATGAAAAAAGTTGGAATGGCCGTTTATTATCATTCTAGATAGGCATATCAATGGTGTTCATTAAATAAAAACATTAAGGAGGATAGATATGTATAAATATTGAATGTATGGAGTTCAATGAACTATTTTTGAAGAATACTTTTCTCGTGAGGAATGATTTGATATGGAAATCCAATTTCTGAGTTTGAGGAAAATGGAGGATGAGAATGTTGCAAAGTATGAGGCTAACTTCACAAAGTTTTCAAGGCATACTGTAGACTACATAAGTAACCAAAGAATTAATATTGATCCATTATTTTATTAGTTAAAACCATTTTTATAACATGTGGCAGTCTCACAATATTTCTCATCATATGATGATTTAGTCTAATGTTCTATAATGATTGAAAATTAATTATCTAAATCATGTGTCATTAGTGTAAAGAAATAGAAAATAATTTCATTAAAAACTCTGATAAACAAAATAGGGGGAAGATGGGAAAAACTGAATTCCTCCCTTTAGTAATTTTTGGACGAAACACCATGGTAATTTCCTAAATGGGATGGGAGTTTGTTGAACGCATGGAGAAAAAGGCCACCATGATCATGCTTTCATGGGGAAGAAAGAAGCGACCAACATTCAATGATTCGATGGTAATGAGATGGGAAATATTACAATAGATTATTCTAAGAACCAAGGGAACATTCCACAGAAAATGAAAAGGTAGACACTCCAGGCTTAATAGATCATAACATATGATGTTGAAGTTCCTAATGACGTGGTGAAATGTACGTTAATTGTATCCTAAAAAATATTTAATTCTTTATTTGATTCTGGTTAGTCACATTAATTTATATCATATGAGTTTTCTAATAAAATTATACATTTACCTTTTTTATTAACAAAGGAGTTATTAGTCAAAATACCAAAGGGAATTATTAGTACAAAAAACAAATGTCCATCAATTCCTATTATGATACATAGACGTACATTAGTGACTATACATTCCATAATCCTTATGATTCAATTTGATATAATCCTTGGTATGTATTGGATTTAAAAATATGACAAAAATATTTCTTGCAAGAGGAATCCAAAAATGATCTGTGATAAAGAAAATGAATTGCTTCTTATCTTTAATGAAAAAACATAAACACCTGATTCTAATAAAAATATACCCCCATATCTTTATTGAATTAGATTCTTAGAGGGGAAGAGAAAAAACATCTATAAATAAAGGAAAAAATATTCAAATTGAGTATTTAGCTATTGTAAAATAATATATTGATGTATTTGAAGAGGATATACATGGACATCCTCTAGAGAAGGAAGTTTATTTTTCTATTGATATAATCCCTGGTTCAAGGAAAATAAAATAACTCACTATAGAATGGACATTTTAAAATTAATAGTGATGAAGAAACAAATTGTTGTGTTGAGTAATGAGGGATTCAATTTCCCTAGTGTTTCTCTATGGGGAGACTCAATTCTTTTTGTTATGAAGAATGATGTATCAATCATGCAATGTATTTACTATAGAAAATCAGTCCTATTACAATAATGAACAAATTTCCTCTTCCTTTCATTGAGTATTTTTTTGATCAACTTTATGGAGCTTAATATTATTGTAATATTTACCTTCATTATAGATATAATCAATTGTGTGTAAAGAAGTATGATATTATAATGAAATCATTACAAAAAATGGATAGAAATTACATGTTTATAGTAACATGATTTAGAATGACTAATGGACCCATTGTTTTAATGGATCTAATTAACAATGTTTTCTAGGAATATTTTGATGATTTTTTATAGTATTTATTTATTATAATTCAGTATTCTCCAAAAGCTACTGAGACCGTGATAACCAATTGCAGATTATTATGAAGACTCTTATAAGAAATGAACTATATGGGAAGTTTAGCAACTATGAAATCTGGAATTTGAATTTTTTTTCTTTCCCATATTGTCTCAAATGATATAATCTATATTGATTCATCAAATACCAATCCAATCCAAAAATGAACATCACCAATTCGAATAACTATGGTACATAATTTTATTGGTTTAGTAGGTTACTATATGTGTTTCATTCCAAATTTTTAATGATTGGAAAACCTATTACCCAATCTCACAAATAATGGGGTTACATTTATTTTGAAAAAAATAATGTGAATAATGTTTTGAATAATTGAAGAGAATATTATTCAATACCCTTATCTTGACATTACCATTTTGATGTGTGGGTTTTTTGATTTATAGTAATGCATCATGGAAAAGACTGTTTTTGTAATTATGTTGATTGATGGGGTTATTGAATAAGCATCCCGGAAATTAAAAACTACTGAACAAAACTACCCAACTCATGATCTTGATTTATTTGTGGTAAACTATACTCTATGGATATGGAGACACTATCTATTGGTGAAATATGTGAGATATATACTCATTACAAATGTGGGAAATATATTTTTTCAAACAAAGAACTCAACATGAGAAAATGAGATGGATTAAGCAAATAAAGTATTTAGATTTCAGAATACATTACCACCCAATAAAGGAAAATAAGTTTGAATATTCTTTGAGAAGAAAGGACTATGGGGTACTAAAAAACGAGAGTGGAAAAGAATCCTGAATTTTTGGATCTAGTAAAGATGGATATGTGAATTATCATGGAAGGTGAAACATCATTACTTTTTAAAATGGTTTCAAAAGAATATTTACTAGAGAGGATAAAAAGTTATTAGTCTAATGATAATAATTTTAAAAATAAAATTAATTTATTCAATGATTGAAGACTGATAGAATTCAAATATAAAGATGGAGTTTTGAAATTTTGAAAGCATTTTTGTGTTCCCTCTATAACGAATCTAAACAAAGAATTATTTTATAATACTCATAGCTGTAATTTTTCAATACACCCTGGTGGAACTAAGATGTATAGAGATTTGAAGGAACATTTTTTTGTGGGGAATCAAAAAGAGGGATATTGATGACTATGTGTCATGATGTTTTCTTTGTCAATAGGTGATGGATAGAAGACAACATACTAGAGGATTAACACATCTTCTTTCTATATCTATTTGGAAATTGGATGACATTATGATGGAAATTTCCATGGGGTTACCAAAGACACCGCAAAGAAATAATGTGATATGAGTTATTGTTGATCATCTTTCCAAATCAGAACATTTTCATTCTATAAGATAAGATTTACAACATGAAATTTTTGCATGAATTAACTTTAATGAATTTGAAATACTTCACGTTGTACCCATATTGATTATTTCTTATCATAATCCCCATTTTATATCACAATTATGGAAAAGTCTTCATAAGGCTCTAGATACAAAGCTTTGTTTGAGTACTTCCTACCACCCTCAATAGGATATAAAATCGGAATGGATTATTAAAACATAAGAATACATGTCGATATCTTTATCACATGACTTTCAAGGTATGTGAGATTATTAGTTATCTCTATTTTAATTTTTCTACAATAATAGCTTCCATTAAAGTATTTAGATGGCACCATATGAAGCGTTATATGGATTGAGTTGTCACACACCTTTTTAATGGATGATGTTGGTGAAAGAAATCTTGTTGGCCTATAACTTATTGCTGAAACCATGGAAAAGGGGAAGATTATTCAAACCCATATCAAAATAGCTCAATGTAGGAGAAAGATATATGATGATAACCAAAGGATGTATTTGAAATTTCAATTAGGAGATCACGTTTAATTGAAGTTATCTCCCTGGAAGGGTGTAACTTGGTTTGGTAAGAATGGTAAAATAATTCCCATATACATCAGACCTTTTGAAATACAAGAATGAATTGGAGTTGTGTCTTACTGTTTGGTAATGTCGAAAAGTCTCTCCAATGTTCATGATTTTTTCCACATATCAATTTTAAGGAAATAAATTCCAGATCCGATGCATGTACTGACCTATAATGTAATAGAACTGGAACATGGACTATCTTATTTTGAAAATCCTGTAATGATTCTTGATACCATGGAAAATGTGTTGAGGAATCGGACCACCTAATCAGTAAAGGTTCTTTGGGGAAACCATAAAATCAAAGTGGTGACATGGGAATATATAGAACATATAATGAAGAACCACACAAATCATTTTATGAAGTGACTTTTTAGAAGTTTTGAGGATGAAATTATTTAAGGGTGTAATGAATTTAACAATCCATCTTCAGAGGTATGCTTCTTTTAAATAATTCAATAGAATTGAATACATGCAATAAAGAGCTCGATCGCATCATGACCTATCAAACTAGCTATTTTAAAAAGTTTTTATGAATAGTGTAAACCACATTATGATATTTTTTTTAAATTAGCCTCACTTTATAATTTTAAATATCAAAATTATCTTATTCTAAAATTTTAGTAATTTTCTGAAATGTTCCAATTTTTTATTAATAGTGAAAAATACTGCATTATGGATCAAAAATGAGTTTTTCAATTAAATAATTATTTTACATTAAATTTATTTTAATGTCTCAATATATAAATAATACATATATTAGTCTAATGTAGGCCATTTTAATCATTTTTATAATAAAAATAGAAATAAAAAATTTATTAAACTTTTGAACATAACTTGTACCTAGCTTCAAAGAACATCTTTGAATTGGTATTAAAAATAATTTTACCACTTCAATGAATTGAATTTTGAAAACTGGATATGCATGATTTCAATTTGTATGAAAATTGTGGTCTAACAAGATCAAAATAAGTTTTTTTAATAGTTACTTTGAAATTTTATTTATCATGGTTAATGGTAAATATAGTATTTAAAGGTAAACATAATATCATAATAACATAAAATTAAGCAAAAAATTGTATAAATTTCATTGGATAAGTTTTTATTGTAAAAAATAAACATTATTTAAAAATTATGATCCTTTCTAAGACACTTTGTTTTAGATTAGGAGATTAATTATTTTTTATTTAAATAATAGTTTAAAAAGTCATATTCAAATTTTATTAAAAATATAATTTTTAATATGAGGTTATATATGTTATATGGTAGAATATAAATATTATTTAAAAATATAAAATAATTATCGACAACCTAGTAATTTATTTATAATTTTTAGAGATTTATTAATTACAATCATTAATGACACAATAGTGAAGCAGAAATTATTTTAGTAATTGAAATATGAATTAAATTATATAAAAAATATTAAAATAAATATAATTTGACTTAAGAAATGACATACGATAATTTTATATATAACTTTGAAATGTTAGTGACATATTAAAAGTATTGGTTTGAAAAATTATTTTCGGTTAAATATTTTTAAAAATGAAAATTTTCAATGCTATGAAACATTTCATAAATGATACTTTTAAATAAATAATAATTTATTAAATTTTAAAAATTCAGTAAAATATACAAATTAGAAAAATAAGTATTATCGTGTTTAAAATTTCAAAAATTACCCAATTGGAGTTTTTTTGTTTTTTATTATAACTATATTAACCATTTAGTATCAAAATACATGTAGACAGAGTAAAAGTCAAATTTTTTAACTAAGAGTTAAACCCAAAAGTTATTGTTATTTTTCTAATAAAAACTTGTCAAATTTTTTTTTGAGAGTCTTTATAACCATACTAATGATATCCTATAAGTAACTCACTTCATATCTTTTTCAAACCGACAATAAATTTATCACATATTTATAGTTTTGGAGATTCCAAAAGTGGCCCTACCCTCTCTTATAAATGGGATCCTTTCATTATATTTTATTCACTCCTCTAAATCCATTTCCATTGGAAACAACCTTCTCAATTATTCTCCCAAAATACCACACTTCATCATAGAGGACATTATTTTAGATTAAATCCATCCTAAAGATTCCTTTTGTTCAAATCAAAATGAGTTTTTCTAAAAGAGATAATTCTTTTATCAACTCTTTTAAAGTTATTTAATTTTTTTACATCGAATTCCTAGGTTGTTTCCATAAAAAAGTAATAAATCTGGTAAATTGTACATGATGATATGTTATTATAATTATGGGGATACCATATTCCTCCTTTTATCCATCCTATGAATAAAAATATCACCATGTGCGGCTACATACAACTTGCCGTCTCCACACCATGGTGTAATTTGTAATCAAACTATACTTTATATGGACGGTTATAATGATAGTTATAATGAATATAAATAATGAATATAACTAGATAATGAATCTATATAGTTAAAATACCATCCAAATCTATACCACTTATCCATTAAAGGAATAATATCATCGCTCATACATACGTACAACCTAATATCACCACGTCGTGACGAGATTAATTCTATATGTTAACCAAAAAACAATTATTATAAAATTTATATTATGAGTTAAAATCATAATTATGAACTTAATATAATTATTTATATGAATAAAATTCATAATAATCATAAAAACATGACTTAAACTATAAAAAAAGAATGGGAAATTGAAGTAGTTAACACCCAAAACAATGGTAAAACCTAAATATTATTAACAAAATGATATAATAAGATCATATATGATATCATAAATGTGTATATGGGTCTGGTATAATTTAATAGAAAAATTTAACTATTATACAATCATTTAACAATCCCTAAATTATTGGAAAACATAAGGTAAGGTAAAATTTCACAATCTTATTATTATCCGAACTTGTTAATATGTAAGTAAATACTTGGAAATATTTATCACCCATTCCCATGTTTCTTAAAATATATTTCAAAAATATTATTAAAAATTGTTTAATGTCATTTTTACCCTTCTTTTCCTTTTTATATGATGTTTTTAATGGAATATTTCCGTCATTTTCCAACTGAGGGTTTTTATGACCTTTCGAACAAATTAAAAAAATAATTGTTTTTAACTTATACATCATGAGTGGTTATTTTCAACATTATGATGCCTTAATATTTTAAAACATCACCTAAAATCTTACAATTTTACTTTTAAAAATCCATTTTCTTTTATAATTTTGCAACTTTTAAATTATTTCAATGTAAAAAAGTGATATTTCTCTTAAAGAGATATAATGAACATATTAGATTATTATCATCTATGTCAACATCCTTTGTTGTATTTTATATTTAATTTAGGAAGATTATTATGATAAAATATTTCATATTGTATTTAAGGTTTTATGATGTGTTTGAATATGAATGTGCAGTTTTTATACAATTTATGGTTTAAAGATAAATTATTAATATTTTATATGCTATATTTAATCTGAATATTTATGTTATTTTTTACCTTTTTTGTATGAGGAATGCATAGGACACAATATGTGATGTGTGGGGGCCTCTTTATCCCCTCTATACATTGGTAGGTCTCATGAGACATAAATGTGTCTTGGCATGAAGCCTTGGCGGTATGGGTATATATGATCTTGGAACGAGGCGTTGATGGTATGTTTATGATGCCCTAAATTTTTAATTCCATAAATATGAGATTAGTTATTGATATTACATGTGATTATGAAACTATTATAATTTCCATGTGAAGGTTGAAATGGAATTATATGATTTATTCTTTCCATGTTTTGTTGGGGATTATTTTTAAAAGGCTTTTGTTATAGTTTTATACCTTACCTTAAAAGTTTACTTTTATTTATGATAGTTTCAGCTAAATTGTTTATCCTTTTTAAGACTTTGAGCTCACCCATTTCTTATGTTTCATTTTTACCTTGGATTCAAATAATTATATTGTGACTGACCTTCATAAATAATCCCAGGGATATGATTGTTTTCAAAGGTGACACTATGTTGTTTTTATTTCAATAAGTAATGTAAAACTTATGTTTGAATCTAGTATTTTCAAGGCTAATAAACTGATAAATCCTTCAGGATATTATATCTTTTGATCATGACAATATTATAAAAAAATGCATCAACTATGTGCCACTGGGGTCTGGGCATTACAAAATTGATAGAGAAATTGCGATAAACCAATTCATGAAGACAAATAAATAAGTATATACAATGGAACCATCCCCATTCAATTATATTACATTATCCCAATTTGGGATTTACCCCCCTCATCTTAGTGATGAGAGCCTAAGGTTGTATTAAGAAATAAAACTAAACAAATGGATAATTTAGTGGAAAATATTATGGAGGTCCATGAACAACACAACTTCTCACACCAAGTAGTGTTATTTAGAATCTATATAAGAATTAAAAGATTTCCCTTATATATATAGAATTCCAAGGGGATTAGGGAGAATTCATTTTTCTATTAATTTGGCCCATAATATTTTTTGGTTCTTTCCTATTCTGTTAAATTGTCATATGGGGGATGTTGTTTTTGTTTCCCATTAATCATTCCCATTAAAAGGCCAAATTGGTTCTATTTGGCACCTTTCACATTGTGAATATTGGCTTGACATTGTGAACATTTCAATACCACCTTTATTTTTTGTTTTTACACTACATTCCCAATAATTCATTCAAGTATTGAACAACTTTACATGTTTAATATTATTTTCAAAACATGATTAGTGTATTTCTTAGGTAGAAAGATTTATTATGTGAGTTAATCATCTACATTTTGAAGATGGTTTTTTTAGATTCAATAGCTATTTTATAGTACATTTATACTCAAATTTTCTAGTTTCATTCCATAGTGTGAATGGACATTGACACCTCTTTTTTTCCACTTTTATATTCCTTTTCCAATTTTTTCAAGAATACTTCCAATTATAAAAAAAATATGATAAATAGTAAGAATCAATGAACGATTAAAAAATTATTTAAAAAAATTCAATAGATTTTATATCCAATAAGATATGAATAAATGTAAATAACATAACCAGAGGGTCACCCATAATGAAAAAAGGTAAAATAGAAATATAGATAATTTAAAAGCATTAAAAACCATAATAGTGTGGATTTGATGAATTCTCAAAAGAAAATAACCAATTTTATAGATGATTCCATCCACTTTGAATAATTTATCTCTTTATTCTCCAAAATTATGAAACATGAAAAATATAAATATAGGGTAAATATTCCAATTAAATGGTTTACTTTCTGTAATGTCTTCCAATTTTCGATAGGTTTCCATAAGATGAATGAGTAAGACATGAGGTAGATCAATCTAAATTTTCATATAGGAAGAGAAAGTAATATAATAGATGAATTAAATGATATCTTTTAATGGGAAAGGTAAAACAACATAATAACGAATAAAAACCATTCTCTAGGCTATAAAGCCATATTTTTTTGATATTAAAAGTAAAATTTAATAAGATATGTCTATAGATGATGTGAAGACAACATTATATGAAAATATAAATTCCCTAAAGATATTCATGTCTTAATTAATATAAATTATAAAGTAAATATTATATTAGTCATGAGGATAAATCAATGGTGTTTCATATATATGAGGAAATTCTATTTGAATGTAATAATATATTGAGAAATTTTATGTCTTTTCAGTACTAAATTTTTTTGAATATTGTCGGAGAAATCTTCAAAATAGTAGAGAATAATTCTAATACAACAAGATTTCCAAATAATTTAATTATAGTTCTATAAAAACTTTTATAACCCCATTATTACAATTCTAGTATAATTTATTATGATAAAGAAAGAAGAAGGCAATTTCCTCACCTTATAATTATCCACTCGACAACAAAATCCATGATGGAATTGAAAATACTATGTAAAATAGTTGTGTAGAACATGATTTTTTTAATGATAATTCATAGATTAACATCAAGTATGAGGATCACATGAATAATAATATTCAACAATAAAAACATATATTAGGTCATAAGGAGGACAAATTGAAAGAATAAATTTCCATTCGAGGATATTTAAATTTGAAAGAAGATTTCATTGTTGTCGAGTATATGAAAATAAATAACATTTGTGATTTTATAATTTACCATTCCCTCAATTTATGAGTGTATTTTATTTTAGGAGGAAAAAATATATAATTTATAATTGATAGTAGATAAAACATAAAAAATATGTTTAAATTGAAATAATATTTTATTATGTCGAGGATACATATATAAGGCGCGATAAACCCAGAATCACCACCAATTAGTTTCATACCATTCTATTAGAGATATGTAAGGGAAAATGTTTCAAATTTTTTAATATAAGGAGCAATAATAAATGTTCAATGGTGGTTGAGAAATTTTAAAATGTTTTAAAATGATACATCATATGGAACCATCATAGTATTTTTCTCATCAAATATAATAGGTAAAAAATCAATTCAAAAAAATAATTTTTTTATATAAGTGAAATTAAATTTAATAATTATAGATCACTAAATGATTGAGTCATTATATAAACTAATATTGGTAAGAAAAAATCCAATTATTTCCTCCCTGTCAATGGGTTGTGCTATATTCTCATTAATTTTTAATAAATGTTTTTAAAATTGAGTTTATATGATCATTAAAATAATGCTTCTATAATTAAATATTTAAAATAAAAATTTAATTTTATTAATGAAATGTTTATGTTGAAATTTTAGTGGACTAGTAACAACATGTTTTATATTTTTTAAGATCAAAATTAACTTTTCAAAAACATAAAAGAGTAACAAATACAATGGAAATAAATATTATGTCATAATATGTATAACAAAGTTCCAAAATCTAAAATATGGTTCTTGTTGAAATCTTATGACGCTTCATGTTGAAATACTAAAAAAATCTATATGTCACAAGGGGAAAATAGTCCGCATGTGATAAAATCTAGTGGAAATTAAAATCAAAAAACATCTTTAGTTAGTAAACTTGGATGTCCATAAAATTATATTCTCAATATATCCAATAGAGATGATTATTTAAATAATTTATTTATTTTTTTACTCATATCCCATATGTGTACTTTATGTAGTGTCAATCAAATGATCATGAGAAATTGAAATAATTTTCGTAGTTTTTGATCAATAAATTTCTTTTTCGATAAAGTGATTCGAATTTGATAATCGATTTAAATACATTAATAATGAATATTTGGCCAATCATAACATGAAAAAGATACAAAACAAATTTTTCTATTCATAAAAACCCAAAAAAATTGAATCTTTGGAATTGTGGACCTAGAAAAACAATTATATAAGGGCATGAAAATATAAATTTTTTTGAAGAATATTTACAATTATTGTTGAATATATATTGAATTGGAACATACATTGAAAAAAATCAGTCAATACACCATATGAGATTTTCCTTTTCAAGATTCCAAGATTTAAGAACATGAACAAGTTTGGAATACCATGATATATCAGGATTAATGGAAATCATTTTCCTATGTTCTATGAGGGATAAATGAAGGGATATTTTTTGGGTTTAGTCTCATTTGAAGATGATATCAGTACAACAAAAATAATTAAAAAAAATATATTTTTTAATCTTTTAATCGATTCTATTAGATAATTAAAATACATTAGAATCATCATTCTCCATTGACAAAAACAATGAAAATATATTACTGAGTGAAGAAGATATAATGAAGAAATTATACTATATGATAAGATTTTCCAACTTCTCAAAATGATTCTCAAGATTCCATTCATGAGGGAGGATTAAAGGAATGATTTTCTAAGTTACACGGATAAAGAAAGCATTTTGAGGTTGAAAATATTATTTGTATTTCATTCAATTGTGTAAAACATGGTGAATAATTATAATTTAAAATGACACTAAAATAATTTCAAATATTGAATATTAAAGTGTGGATTTGGCCTTACAAAAATGGAACTAGATATCATATAAGGAAGAAGATCATAAAATTGTTGAGAATAGTGAAACTTTGGAATTGGTGTCATTTCAAATAAGAAAAATATTTTTCAAAATGAATTGGGTTTTTAATAAAAAGTTGAATGATAAAAATAACATATCCGATAAGAAAAATTAAACAATTTTCAATGTATATTCTTAAATAAATGTTATTTATTGTTATAATTCATATGCTCTAATAACATTTTTTGATATAATTAATTTTTTTCATCATTTTTCTCTCCATGAAATTAACATGTTTTAATGGATGTGAAATATGAATTTATTTATTTTAAAAATGAATAAGAGGACTACATTATAAAAATAGAATGGTTGATCATTGATGGTTATGATAATATACTGTTAAATCTAAAGAAGGAACCTTTTGGACTCAAAACGTATCCTTGATCAAGGTATTAAAAGATAGATGTAAGATTAAAGAGAATGAAATTTATGAAGGTCAACGAGGATTGAAATATATATGTCAGGGGTGATGACACATACTCTTTCATTTTTATTTTGTTTGTTAATAGAATATTGTTTTATGAAAATAATAAAGAAACACCAGATAAAATTTCTAAAAATAAATTGAAATTATTTTAAATATTATTTATTTTTGATATACTATTAATTTTTATACAACAATTATAAAATGAATTAAATTATAAATGTTTATATCTAGAAAAGTATGTTGAAATGATTCCAAAAAAATTGGTATAGAATAATAAAAAACTTCACTCCTATAATATATAGAAACTATATTCAATGGGTAAATATTAAAAGAGTGTGAATGAAATAGATTTCATAAGGCTCATTGAAATCCTACTCCATTTTGTAGTATGAAGACAATAAATTCTGTTTCAATCCACCCATTTTGAAAGATTACAATGAAAAATAATTGAGATATATCAAATAAATTGTGCAACATACTCTATGTAAATATAATTCTTAATTGTTTCTTCAGGTATGAAAATTTTTATCATTATAATTTTATGTCTATATTAATTTATAACAAGAAGGAAATTTTGATGATTAAAAGTACACATGTTCTTATGTTTTCTTTATTATAGGAATAAGTGTTTTAGGAAAATCTATAAAGAAAAATGAATTCACCCTTAGATCCACATAATCGAAGTAAATTTTAGTGTTATAAGACACAAGTCAATTTATATGGATAAATTAAGGTACTAGTGACATTAGGGTTGATTCCATATACTAATTGGTGGTTGAGTGTGATAATCAAAGTGCGATCAACATGTCAAAAATATTTTTCAACATTTGAGGTCAAAGAACGTTGACATCATGTTACACTTCATCATGGAGAACATGAAATATTTGTTAACAATATGTTGAATTTGTGTAAAATTTATAAAAATTCAAATATATATTGAGAAATAATCTATCCCAAAATGAATTCAAGGACTTAAAATTGTTTTTGTGTGTTCATTATTCTCTAAAATATAGTTAATACTTTCATGGTTATTTTCAATCTTTTATTCCCCATTATTAATCTGTAAATGGTGATAATACGATAGGAGAGAGTCATGAAACGATAGAGACACAAATTTGTTTTTGAGATCATCAGGGGAAATTTAAGAAGAATAATTCCACATATATGGGAGATTAAGCTATTATAGACGTATTTCGGAGAAGTTCTCTTGTGAACATTCATGTCAACAAGTTTCAAAACAAAAAAATAGGGTGATTGAATATCCCTTTAAGATATTAAGTATAAATTAACATCATGAAGTTGAATCGAAAAAGGATAAATTTAATACAAAAGGTTTTATCTAAATTGTTATAGTGTTAATAAAACATTAATATTTAAACAATGAACATATTTCGGGGAAAGTCATTATTTTTTCATATAGTGAGATGTTTAGATAACCATTATATTGAATTAATTCAATGAATTATTTAATAATTGATATTCATTCATTTGTTAAGTATTATTTCATGTTTTACATGTTAGAAACATTATTATATGTGATTTTTATTCACATTATAGTGTAGTGTAGAAGCATGTGAATGAAAGGTGTGATTCTTGATGCAGTTGTGCAACCATGTCGTGAATGATCTAATGATGCCACAACTAGTTTGAGGTTATATAATTTTCCTAATAATTTACCTAACTTGATTATGTGAAATTTTTAGGATATTAAAATACTTTTATTAAATGTGAGGAGAACAATGAAACAATTAATTATGTTTTACTATGATGCTAGCAATGAAGGAACTGGTTCATCTTATATTAAAAGTAGTGTTTATGAGTTAATCTATAATAAGAGATTATTTTAGATAATATCATTTAGACTGAATATAAATAATAATTTATTGTTACATAGATAAGTAGATTTTACTAGTGTGTTTTTTCAATTATATAAGAATAATAGCACCACATCGTGTTACCCTCATTGGGATTTTTACAGGCCATGTTAATTTATTGATCAATAGGATAATGATCCATAAACAAATAGTGAACATAAAAATATGGTGAAGTGATGAATACCAAAAAACAATGTGGAAACTATTACATAATCACTAGTGTAACAATGGATTAAAAAATTATTTCTAGTGTCTTTTTATGATTTCCATATCATATTAATGTTCCATGCTACAATGAGTCAAACTTCATAAGAGTGGTTGATCTATGGATCTTGATAAACTGAATTTACCACAAAACATTCAATAGTAAATTCCATAATTTCATTCAAACATATGTGTAGATACTCTGATATCCTTGGTATTTAGTTATCTATATCTTTTATATCTACAAATCACACCTCATGTTAAATATTTTTTGTTGTAAATCCAATAAATAAATAAATAAGGGAACCAAATATAAAATTAATACTTATTTAATAATGTGAGATTATCGAATTACATGATTATTCCTAAAGGGATTGACCATGATATTAATATGAATAATAATGGTTTCATCAAGTCTAAATTGAAGTGGTACTTTTGGTATTGGAAGTTAATATCATTTGACTATATTTAGGTCATCGTTCATCTTATAATCTAGTAATCATAAAATAATATTACTCCAACCCATATTCTAATGATAATATATTAGTACTATGAGCAGTAGGATTACAACTTCTATAACCCAAGGACTAGAAAACTAGTACTAATTATAAGAGACCTCTATAAAAACAATAGAGTATGTGTCTGTTATTTCAAATTAAATCTATTATCATATCAACCTATCTATCAAGATTTTTTTGAACTATCCCCTTATAGGAATCACATTGATTAAAAAATGAGACTTAGTATCTTTGAAAAAAAATGATTCACCAATTATTAGTGGTGGTATGAAACTCTCATATCCTAACACCTTATTATAGATACACATATATAAGATGGTATTTAATAAAAGAACATCATTTGATTGACACTCCCACATTGGTCAGCCTTATTAAGTAAAGAGTGGATAGGCACATAATGAATTATCTAAAAGGTATAAATCTTCAAATCTATAATCTTTTTCGTAAAAACGTTATGCCTGGTATTAGGTATGGATGAAATCTTAATTTAATGTTGATATGTAGAGTTGTTATTATGATACATGATCAATTATGTAAGGGATAAGTGATGGAATAATCATGAATATATACATCAAGATTGAATGAAAAATATATTAGTGATAAATTAAACTTTTATCAACAAAAACAGAACTATATATCATCATGATCATACTAAAAATTAGCAATAATTTCTAATATAAACTCTTTATGGAGATTTCCATGAACCATGATGATTTTCATGAGATGTATGACCCTATGAGAAACTATCATCTAACCAGTTATTCCAATACTATATAATACATGAATGTAAAAAAATTTCTTGGATTGAATCTCTTCATGATGAGATTACCCAACCCATATCTGTATTGTGAGGTTGTAGATTAATGAAATTAGACTTTGTTATTTAGGGAGGAATATTTTCCTAGGGATAAGTGATATTTATTGGATTCCATGTGTTTTTAGGTTTTGTATGGTGATGGGGGTTGGTTATGGGAATTGTGTAGTGGGGGTTTTGTTATTTACCCTATCTGAAACTCCTATAATCAAGTAATTCTATTTTTTATGAATGATAACTTCAATTTTTGGATGAAATGTAATTATTATTCCTACAAAATATAATATGGATGATGAATGAGAATATTCTTGAGTGTGGATGGGTTGTGGAAAGGTTTTTTAAATTTTGGGTGGATGTTTGTGAAATGCTGTGTTAGTTATTATTAATTCTAGTGGTAGATTATTTTGGATTGGGAATGGGTTGATGGATTGAAATAAATGGTTCGATATGGCTTGGGAATCGATAAAAATATGTTTAAAATATAATTACTTTTAAATTTTATTATGGGGTAGTTTAATTTAGTCAGATTCAACTTAGTCGGAAGAAGAAATGATAAAGGGTTATATTGGTGATTTATAATCCCAAATCAGGGAATGTGATATATTTCTACATTAAATAGGCACAATGTGAGTAAAAGAAGTTATTCCACATGTTTTTTTCCTACATTAATTTTTGTGGGGTTTACTTTAGAGTAATGTGAAATATTGTAAAAACTATTATTTAGGATTTCCCCTTGACTTGAGATATTATAATATAAAATAAATCATTTTATTTCATGATTATCCTAATAGGGTATTCTTTTCCATTCTCATGCTATGTTTATGGTGAGTATATTAACTTGAGGAATTTGCACGCTCATCTAATACTCCAACTTTTTTATCTTATAGTGTGACAAGTGATGATGTTTCATGTTTCATAAATTAAAATCCTTACGGTATTATATGTAAATAATGAAATAGACCTCCACCCCATGTTCCTCAAATACATTAAAAAAACCCATTTTCATTCTAGTTTAATCAATATTTTAAACAAAAAAAAATTTCATTTTTTTCTTCACAAGGGACATTCGAAGGTATTAGAAATGTATTTTGAGTAGGTTTCCTAGAATTCATTCTAATAACATATGAATCATTTAAATCTATAAATTAATATCTAACATAAAAAACATATGAAAATGTGCAGTACTGTAGCGGTACTGTATCAGCGGTCGTACTATAGATTGGTGGGTACAATATCGCTGGCGGGGCACTGTAGCGGTGGCGAGTACTGTAGCAGCTAGGTTACTATTCAAAAAATGGGCCTTAAGCAAAAAATTTGGGCTTATGGGCTATGTAAAGGGATACATGCCCACGGTTCATTCGGGCTATGCAATTGGTCTCCCTCTACGTAGTTAAAAGAGGTCTTTTCTTTGCATTAAAAATAAAATGAGTCTTCGGCCCCACCCATTAAAAAATAATAATAATAACCTTAGGACATTATTATCACTATATAATAATATTTAATTTACTTCTTATTATGTTATAAATTCACCATAAATGGAGGTGTCCTATTACATTTTATCTCTATAAACCCACCTAGAGAGGTATTCCCAAAACAAAATATATTGTATTTCTCAATTCTATATTACCTATGAACCTTTGTAAACTTAAATTAAGAATATATAAATTATATCATTAGTTAATCTCATTCATTTTGATGTTATAGTTATTATAGTTTTTTATTTTAATCATATTTATGGGGTTTTCATAAGATTCTCTCCTGATATCATTTATCACATCCAACTATAATATCTTTTTTCATCTTAATTCATATTCCTTATTATTTAATTATTTGACCAACCAATGGGATTTTTTGGAATGATCTTCCAAAATATGTAATTATTTCAAATAAAACGAATAGAAAAGATAAATTCTCAATGGTATATTATATGATTTTCAATAATCCCTCAATACATAATCTATTTTAATTGACCAAACATTTTGGCATATATAAATTTTATTTTCTAAAATATCATTTGAAAATTTAATCAAGAGCTATAATTTTACACTCATTTGATGGTGTTATAGAGGATTAATGTTTTAAGAGACTCCAATTTTATGAAAAAATCCCATTAACAACTAATTATCAATTTTTCTTCCTTGGTCACTCTTAAATATCTAAGGCACTCCAAACCAAGAAAAATGGATCTTCTTTAAAAAACAATTCACCACTATTTCAATGAAAGAATAGTTTTTATATACTATAACAAAGTTTTTATATAATCATAAAGAGAATTATGTAACTGTGTCATGAATAATTTGGTAAATGATTCAGGAAGTATATTTAACATATGGTGAAATCATTCACCATCATAATGGGATACTATGAGATCTTTCCACATTTCAAATATTTCATGAATATGGGTAATAATCACTTGTTATTGTTAAAAATAATGAATCTCTATATAAAGTTAAATAAAAAGAATATAATTTTATCAATATCAACCTATATTTTACTATGAAAATGATTCTTCCAAATTATGAGGAATAATGATACTTAAACATTGTCATGACTTCATTATCAAGCATAGACCTTTGGATAAATCTATCTCTATACTATTTTAAAATTAAAGCATCATCCAGAATACAATTTCTCTCTTATCATAAGAATAAATTTCTCTATTATAATGTAAATATTCATCAAATTGATGACGTTGAAAATAAATTAGTATTGTTAGAAAACCATGGTCTTATAATGATCTCCATTGAAAAAATATTTTAATAAAAAAACTCATCTTTATTATTGAATTCCTAATTTTAACTAAGGTTTGGTAAGTTAATCATTATAAGATTTACTATAAAAATAGTTTATTATATTATAGATTTGTATCTCAATTTAAATATTTTTGTGAAACCAATTTAATGGATCAATTGGTGTTTTCTCCATTTTTTCAGTATGTATTTCAATACAACATGACTAGTGAAGTCCACCATTTTAAATAATATTATATATGTTTGATTCATCTCAACTAAAATTACTATAATATGTAAATCATTCTCAATCAATATGTATTAAAATTGTATATATATGAGTGTTAAGATTTCATTACAGATACATAAGGAAATATATTAATTATTTATAGAAAATATACATTAATATATAGTCACTTGTATCACACATGAGTTTAAATTGACCCTCCTACTACTGGGAAACCATGAATGAGGTTGTTTACAATATTGTAATCATGTATTTTAATACTACTATACCCATTTTAATTAATTATAACTCGATATCCTATATAAGATTATGAGTGATAGATCATGAAATTTGGGGTGATATATTTTAAAAAACATAAATAGAAATTAACATGTCTCAAAACCATTTTTAACCAAACACACACCCAATGGTTATGGTAATTCATTTTCCACATAACTGTCGATGGATTGAATACTATCCCATTTTTAAAAATATAGTGGTCAAGTTCTATACAATCCTTCAATATGAAATCACACTTCTCTCAATATAACAATAATCATGTACCATCACATATTACCATGTCAATGTTATTTATATATTCCTAAAATGATAAACTATATATGACGAAAAATCATCTATTTAGACATTAAAAAACGCCTCGTTGGTCAAAGGAGAAAATAGGTGTCATGCATGGATGAATGGTGGTGGGTGAATTATACATAATGAATAACATATGTCAGAAGGTGAAGGTACTATAAGAGGACCGGAATATTGTCTTCATTTAATCATTCAGTGCCACCAATTTTTTAACATATTTTTATCCATCATGATGAAAATAAAACACATTATTTCTAAATTATTATATAATTTTGATGAATTATGGGCGGCGAAAGTGAACATTCTATAATGAATCATTGAGCTTCATATAGTTAACATAAACTCTCCATACCGTGACTTTTTGGGTGGTGATTAACTCATTATCCATATATACCAATTTTATACCCATTTCATGGAGAAAACATTGGGTTGGATGGCCGATTACATTTTTGAAAATTAGGTATAAGATCTTATCTTCCCCAAGATTTAATACTTCCCTCTTAAAAATATCAATCATTAAATGTGAAAAAAACATTTAATGTTTTCTAGTTAGATAAATTATTACTCAATGAATTATTTTATGTGTATAAAATGTATATATTATCCCATTATTTATGATTATACTCTAATAAATATTCTAATTAAACCAGTAACATTTCCCCTTCTCCCAAAGAAGAGTTATTAAAGTTACATGAGAGTTTCATAAGTATTATCATATGTAGGATCAAAATATAAGGAAACCATTCCTAAAATAATTCCATCGAATGATTTTCAATTTTACTAAATCCTTAAACCAACCCAATATCCTCACTATTGATCATAGTGTTCCTTTTAACTTATTCCCTAATTTGGTAGATTGTGTATTTTACTCTTTATCTTTCATCTTTAGTAAATTATATTAATATTTAGTTGTTATTGATCATTTTTGATGGTTATGTTTGTCTATATACTTCACTAACGTTATCAAATTTAGTAGTACTTTCTCCACACCAACATAAAATATCATATATCCTTGATTAAAATAATGTAGTATATTTTACATGGTTATAAAATGTTATCCAAGGATGATTATTATATGTCCCACTCGCTCAATACATATAATTATAAAATTAATGGGGAAAATAAATTTTCCTCTTGCACCAAGAATTATTGAAGAATATAAATCAGTTAAAAGATGGATCAATCCACTAGTTTAATAACAATTGTCATTGGATTTAGATTTAATTTCGAAATATTATTATAAACATTAATAAGTATAAGGTTAAAGCATTCCCTGAAATCAAAACGATATTCCATAAAATGGATTGATATAATGGTGCATAAAATGGAAAGCATTATTAGATCTTTATGTTTTAATTAATGGTAACTTCTCTCTCCAGGGGATATTTTCAAATAATTTTTATTTTTTACATTAGACAAAATATCATTGAGGATATAATAATAAAAGTATGTTCTATAAATTTATTAATTTAATGGAATTTTGATTTTAAATTATGTGAATATTTACAAGAAATTATAGTATTAATATTCATTCATTCCTTATAAAATTATTTTTGGAATGCTAAAATGTGGTATCTATTTTTTCACATTGATTTATTTTTATGTTTCACTTTTTGTCCATTTGTCCTCTCCTTAACCATCTTTACTTACACCATTAGATAGTTCCCTTTTATTACTTCTTTCTCTCATTCCTTTTTCAATTTTAACCCCTTTCTCATTTTCCTTTCTTTTTCCATATCATTCAGGACACATACATTCATCAACATCACAACCTTTTAGTATACTCTTAGACCCTCCATGTTCCACAATATTGTATATTTTTTTATTTAGAAAACCATTATTAAAGTTATCATAATTATTTCTCAATATTTGAGAGTGAATATTACTGGTATTTTAAGAATGTTTCAAAAAAATTTTAATTATTTTAAACATCAGATAGATGTAAACCATTTTCTAAAATTGTTTTTATCACCAAATACTAAAAATATTATTGTCATCCTAATAGTTTTTCTCTTAATGGTTATAGTTTTGGCCTATTAACCAATTATTTCCTTGTGGTTGCTAACATATTCCAAAAGTTTTAATGTTCCTTATACACTTTGGAAAATTATAAAGGTTTATTGTCCATGTTTTTGGTTTTTACATGCCCTTTTTGTTTCGAGCCGTATTTATTAGTTATTAGTGGAAATAAATGAGTGAATCTATATTTACACAATATATGCGGAATATTATCGCCTGAATCTTGCTCATATTCACTGGTTTTCATTCGTCCTATATTGAAAACATTAAAACATGTGTAGACCACCATGTATCTAACATAATATAATTTTTGTAGCACATGTGGTGATATATTGGTTTTCAAGGAAAATAATTCTTCAAGTTGTTTAGACACCACCCATACTTGGAATACATGAATTGTGGTTTCCTTAAAATAATGAATTCCCCATCAAGGAGGATTTCCCACTCATTTCCTCTAGTATACATTATTGTTTAAATCTTATAGGATTTTATGTTCCTCATATGTTGTTCTCATCATTAATCATCATTTGGATACAAAATCATGTACTTATTAGAGATTAGGTTACAAACCAAAGTAAAATGTTTATAACTACATTGAAAGAATCACTTGATGTAGTGAAAATCATTATAAATAGATATATAAAGTTATTCAAATCCTTATATGTGTATTTTCTATCCAAGTAAATAAATTTTTTAATTTTACTATAGAGTATCACTAATTTCACCAGTGGTATTTGCCTTTCCACCATTGACTATTTATTCAGATAAAATCACTTTTTGGAAAAGTGAGAATGGAAGAAGAAAAAATGAAAAAAAGGTCATGGCCAAGAGGATACAACATTTATGGCAAGACAAAATAAAGAAAAACGTTTTTGTGTATGAAATCAAACAAGATCTACCTTGGACATAGAAAAAGTAGGTGGCATCCATCAGAAAAGAAACCACAAAATCAGATCATCACTCCTGGAAACTCCAACACCATACCAAAACTTCATCAAACCCTTGAGCCTAACTAGTATAGGGGCTAGTGGAGAGTAACAATTAAATAATTGAAGAAAAGGGAAAGCAAACAGTAGAACTTAGCATGAGAAAAGAAAAATTAGGAAGCCACATGAGGAAAAAACACCGAAGTAGTGTCACGGGGAATTCAGAACGTAGATTCTGGCAAGAAGTACCAATTAAAGCGGGTTAATTATGATAATATTTGTTTAGGAGGATTTAAACATGAAACCACGGGATCCCTGAACTGAGAATATGAGGGAAAACCCTGAAACCAAAATTTCCAAGTAGAAGAATGTGGAGATTTAGTTGGAACTAGTGGCACACAAGCATTTCACAATTGAATGGATGAATTTTGGAAGAAGTTTCACAAACATAGCTCTCAAGATATTACACTAAGGATACAAAAAAAGAACCCAAAACAAAGGGGGTATGGGGTTTCTTCCTGTAGGCGAATAAACAAGCCACCACACAAGGGATCCAGGGGCCGGAGGGCGCAACCTACAGCATCGACCTTACGGTGGAAGGATCCAAGAAAAAGGCATCATTAATGTTGCAGATAGTAACACTCCGGAATGAGTTACAATATCTTATTTAGGGACATTATCTAGGGTTTTCTGCTGGATCACTCCAGTTTCCAGACTCGATTGGAGGTGGCACTAAATCAGAAAGGAGTTGGAGGAAAGGGTGGCACATGGGAGGTGTTTCATACCCTAGGAATCCGAACCATTGGTAATCATGGGGAGAGATCACACGCAATTCCCCTTATGGTCTCATCCATATTAGACTTTCATAAAACATTATTTCATCACCCTACCATGGGGTAATTGATCTATATGGATGTGTATCATAAAAAACATTAGCTTGGACTTTTAGTGACAATGGAAAATCTCAATATTATACTGAATTATTAAAGACTCTATATTTTTTTTATAAAGTGTTAGAGATTATCTAAGAAAATAATATGTTTTTGTGAGGGTCTTTCCTTTGATATCCAAAAATTTAACCATTTATTTGATTCATTTTTATTAAAATATTCCATAAGAATTTTCTCCCATGAATGGGTACACTACTGATAATAAATGTATCAAAATGTGAATATGATCCCATAGTTCATAAGGTTCATATTTTATTATTCTTGTGGGACTCTAATAATGATGTTTCCAAGTTTATCCTTAATATTTGGGAGACCTCATTCAAACATCATAGATCATTGTAGTCTTAAATTTAATAATAGATCCTACAGTGAACGTTCAATAGGTAGGTACTATATAAACTCCTAGATCATGTATGTGGGGTATGTCCTGCATAGAAAAAACCTATAAAGATAAAACTATATTCTATCAAGCAGATAAAAATATAACATAAATAAAAAATAAATATGGAATAAAAGCGATAAATCACATAAAATATGTTAAAAAATTAAAGAGTTATATAAATTACATTATTCTTCAATTATTATTTAAAAAATAAACCAATATTTAGGCATCATCACATCCCCTTAAAAAGAGATAATGATTTAAAATAAAAAATTTCCCATCACTAATACTACAATGATGTAGCATAGTAATTAAGATTCTATGGTTGAACCGTTGGGAATTGTGTAGACACAAATCATAAAATATATACATTTTTTATTATTGTTAACAATATTAGACATAAAACAATATAAAAACAATTGAAAATTGATTTATAACAAAGGAAAATAATATAATAATATTTGTTTTACTAATAAAAAATATAGAATATGGATTTATTTCGAGTGATTGGTTTCCAAAAATATTATAATTTCATTAACATATGGAATCCAATGGATCAATGAGTTATGAGATTTTCTTGGGGTAAATAATATTCATTGAATAAATGTTAATTAAAATATATCTAATTCATTAAATTCCTTACGAATAATGGGACCCAATTAAAATAATGTTTATGAAAATATAATATCACATAGAAAAGGAAAATGAAGACTAGTCTCATATAAAAAATCATTCTCCAAAATATCATATTTTCGAATTTTCTCATCATATTCTCCAATGAATGAAAAAAATATGTGATATGAATTTAGCATAATACAATACTAGATCAAAACATTCTATGAAAAGTAAATAATAATTAAATCAAATTGAATTTGAATTTCTGTAGTCTTTCTTTACCATATATTAATAGAATAATAACTCATGAACGAAAAAGAATCAATCCCTGGGGAATAATTTATCTTATTATGTGGAAGAAACATGAATGTATAAGAAAATAATAAATGATAGAATTGAAAATCATTAGGCTAACAAAACAATATTTAATATAATTAATATTAATCATATTTAGTAGTTTTATATTCATAATAATATTCTTTAGAATCATAAAAATCATCAAAACATGTTATGCATTCTAAAAAATCCAAGAAATTATACATAAATATAATCTAAATCATATCATGGTGGTAAATAACATGTTATAATTCCTGAATATCATATATAAATTCCAATATATTATACACTAGTTTCCATAATCATATTTAAATGCTTGGGTTTTATAGTTATTCTTATACCTATAGTAATATAATTTTAATATTTATTAATTCCATGGTGTAATATAGGATATTTTCTTCAATAATTCCCTCTTCTCAAATATTTCTTATGTCGATTGTGCCATGATGGGATGTTGGGTTATAGTGTAACAATATGGTTTTATTCCTATTTTTTTATCCCCTCATGGTTAAAGTGTACCACTCATCATAGAATGATTTTTTACATTATCAAATTTTTGAATTTTTATTCGTATGCTGCTTCATGGAATAATGGCCATCATCAATAAAAGTTTTTACACTTCTATTCATGAAGAGTCACTCATACATAGGGGTATGAGGCATCATACCTTTAGTTATTCCATAATTTTTATTGAAATAATAATTTAAAATATCCATGAATTAATCCAATTTGGGTCCATGATTAAATTTTGTGTGATTTTACATACCAAATGTATTTCTTTTAAGACCACTTTAAAATTATCCAACTTCTTCGTACATAGAAAAATATCTAAAAATATAATAGATTATAAATTATTTGATCTACTTTTTAATGAAAAATATGGATAAATCATATACCCAATTATTTTTTATTATCATTTAAGATATACATTATTTCATAACACCTTTTTATAATTGGATCTTTATTTATCAAAAGATTCTTATACTAATTATTTTTAAAACCCTCTTATTTCCTATGATATTTTTTCTAGTAGATCCCTAAATTATATCTCATGTTTAATTTTTTTTTATTTTATTCAACTCTTATTCATGGTTATTACTTATATTATCATCGTGATTATTATTTTAATAAATTTTGTTTCACATATGGACAAATAGTTTTCCACTAAAAAATTCACCCTTAATTTTTCTAAGGATGTTATGGTTTCTATGCTAAGAGGTTGGATTCATCTGTATCATCTACCTTACCATGATTTTTAGCAGATAGTTTATTGAAATTATACTTATAAACAATAGTAATTATATAATATTCATCATTGATGAATCTAGTTATTTTTAAAACTAAATTTTAGTCTTTTTTTAATATCCTAAATTTATCTCATATATGGAAAAATGGATTTGGTTTGTTATTATTACTCAATAATTTTTACATTATTTATTTTAATAATATCATGAATTATATTATTTATATAAATGTAACATTTTTAATTTTTGAGTATTCTAGAAATATAAAATCTTCTGGAACATCATAAAATATACCGTGAGGGCCTTCCTAATTTTATGAGGAAACATTTTCTACCATAAAATCTAAAATTATTTAGAGTAGGTTTTGTTATTACATAACTCTTAAGTTAAAAAAGTTTATCTATGAGTATGAAAATCAATATTATAAATATAAAAAATAGCATGAATATCTTATTTATAGAAATTTCATATAAATATAATCCCAATGAATCGTGTCATAATAATGGTATTAATTACTCGATTTATTTTCATCAAAAATTAATTTTTCTATAGGGTTATCTCATATGAGATATTATATTCAATTCTATTTTTCTAAAATATATATTCATATCAATTGAGGTAAAATCAAAGATATTATAAAATATTAACCTTTGGTAGTTTTTTATTCATGTTTAAAAATATATTTGAATACATTTTTATATTCCCGAAAATCTCATTATTAAATTATATCACCATATTGAATGAAATATTTGAATAAAAATAAATCAAAATATATAAAATCTATTAGATTTACATACATTAGTTGTTATAGTATTAAAAACAGCATTGTGAACTTTTTAAAGAATAATTTCACCTTTATGTTTTATGACTTTTTAATGGATTTTTATAATATTTCATTACATTAATTCATCATAGGACTTTTACACTCTTCACATAGTGAATTTTATTTTAGTTCTAGGTTTTTATAATTTTTTCTATATTTCATTGTTAAAAATTCTCCATCAAAATATTATTTTATAAATTTTATTTTTTTACATTAATCAGACATGTATACTTATTAATATAATATTTATATAAATTACTTAGAGTTCACATTGATTTCATTTAAGAACCTAAAGTAGGTATTTGAATATTGTAACCCTTTATATTGAACTAAACTCCAACACATGATATATCATAAACATTTAAACTGTATAGATGATTTATCAAAACATCTATAAATAATAATTTATTATTTATTAACTTATAAAACTATGTTATTATTCCTTTTTATTTATTTTCATTACGAAACTTCATTATAAAATTTAATTATTTTACCATCATTTTATTTTATTTTTATAAGATTCATATTTTTAGTCATGAGTAATGAGAAATATCTAAGGGGAATCCATTTTCCTTTACTTATCCATAATTTTAATATCACTTTTATCATATTATCCTATTAATTATTCATATTTTCCATCCTTCAAGAATATTTTTAATTAAATTTATTTAGAACACATCATTAACATTCCAAATTATGATAATCATCCTCACCATGTTTCTCTCAAATATATAACATCTTCCTTAAAATCATGGATTTGTGTTTTCAATTTTCAATCTATTTATTAAACATTAATATTCAACTATATATATCCTTACCCTGAAGTTTTGTGCCATATGCAGATACTTTGAAAAATAAAAAAAATATCCATTAATTTGTTTATACCTTTTATATATTGGATATGAATTATTTCACATTTTATTTCTACTCAAATCCTTTCATTTCAAGTGTATTCTAGTTTCAATACACAATGTCATCATATAATCAAAATATTAAATGATATTATACTTTATTAGTATAATAAATTCTTATCATTCTTCTCAATACCATTATAATATATAACAGAATTATGATATACCCTTAATGATTTATTTTAAAAATTACATTAAACCAATTAATTTAATATATTTTTTAATTATAATAGACTAAATTTTATTTTATTACATATTTATAAAACTATATTATATCAATAATTTATTTCTCATATATTAGATTGATTTTTTTGGTTGAAATATTCATTAAACTGCACTGATAATTTTCAAAGAAAAATCCATTTCATTGTTTTAAAAACTATATAGTTGTTTTTATCTATAATTTACAAAATTCAATTGATTATTATGTTTGTTTTTTGTATAAAAAATTTCACCTATAAATGATTCAATACTTTTGATATTTTATTCAATGATTTCTCTAATTTAATTAATAATATTTTATTTTTCATTTTCTATTACTAAAAAATCCACCATGCACTCTAAATTTCCCTGATTACCCAATTTCTTATCAACTAATTTTTTATGTTAGGTTATTCAAAAATTATGTTCATTAACATATTATTGGGGTTATTTAGTAAAGAAAGATTTATTTATTTTTTTTATTCCTTTAATAATTATGTTTCTCAATTCCACCATCATTTTTATCATTTAACTCAACAATTCACTACTATTGAACTTTTTTATCATCAATTATGGCCACTAAAACCTCTTTAGAAATAGATAAAAATTATTTACCATTTATTATTGTGATAATTCAATATAACAATATAATTTTCTAACATTTATTCTTAATGGTAACATTTATATGTACATTATGTTAAATCTAAATATTTTTTTCTTACTATGTTTAAATACAATTGCTCGTATTTTTGAAAATATTATCTCAGTGACATCTTCTTCATTACTTATTAGTTATCTAGAAAATAAATTACAAACCATTGAACACCTAATGCATTTAAATGTTAATTTGCATTAAAACCTACAGTTACCCATTTTAATCTATTATGAAATTAGATATATGGATTCATATTTCATACCATCTTCATTTTTATCCTGATTTAGATTTAATTTTTCATTTTATTTAATAATTTTTCATTTTTTACAGATAAGTACATCCTCATAGTTTTTCACACATATCATATTCAACCAAACATATTTTTAATCATAAAAAAATACATGAATTGGGTCTCTTTTGTTGTTAACCAAAACCATTTCTTTCTAAAAAGTTGTTTGTATTTATGAAATCTTATTTAAAAGTTTAAAATCATTATTTTATTTCCTATTTCCTTCATGGAATCACCAATATCAATAATCCCCATGAAAAATTCACTAATACTATAATTATGGTTTATACATATGTTGTCATATTTATTAGTCAAAACAAGTTTTTTTTCTAACAACTTTATGGTTACACCTTCATACATACAAGATAATTTATCCCAAATTTAATTTTATTAATCATAACCCATTACCATTTGGTAAATATGATTTTTAAATGATCTTGATAAATAATCTTATATATTTTTAGATAAATTCAATAATTTTTAATTTCATTCAATAAATTTAATCAATACATGAATTAAAGAAAAGAGATATATTACTTGATCAATCCATATTTTTATAGATCTAGTAATTCATTACATTGAATATTACAATCTATTTTCCTTTAAAACATGTCTTATGAAAACATTATTTTTGGAATCATCCACATCTTATGAAAAAATAACTAAGTTATATTATAAAGGATTTCACATAACTTGTTAATTTCAAGGTCCCAAAATACCTTGAGGGAAGGGTGGCTTAAAAATATATTGAATTATTATTTTATTTATCTCATATATTATTATTTTTTCGCTAGTTGTAACAAAAATAGTGTATTTTTCCTATCACATAAGGTTTACGTACATGGAATCAGACAAAAAAATAGAAAGCACAAGAATATACCATATTTTACATATCTCACCTCAAAAGTACATATATAAGAAACATATAAAAATAAGGTTTATAGGTACCAAAGGATATCTCACACGAAAATATGTGACTATAAAATTAACATAAGGGTATACCAAGACAAGCCTCACTATCATTATAAAATTTTGAGTTTACATAGTACTAACCATGTGTAACTCACTCTTAATTTATGATTACACTATATTAAGATGAATAATATTTATATTTTGTCATATAGAAAATAATATAATAAGTAATGAGATATAAATAAACACAAATCCATTATGATTTCATCACCACAGTATAGTTATTAAATGATCACCATGGTCATCATATTTCAATATCCATAATATTTGAAAACTTATTGCAGTATATGACACTATCTCATTGTACATGACCATAATTTTGACCATTTGTTTCTTATTGTTCTTGTTTTTTTAATTATTTTATATTTTATATTGATGAATAAAATGATATTAAAATCAAATTTATAGATAAATCAATCAAGGTCTGTTATTTTAATACCAAACAATTGATATCACATCTCCATTTTCTTCAGTATAGAGAAGAACAATATCTCATTTAAACTACAATTATTTAAATTTATTCTTTTTTAATATAATCCATATAATCAACCGTCAAAATATTTTTAAAATTATTTTAGGAATAATTTATAATACCATTAATTGAAAATAAACCTTCATAATGAAATTTTATTTCAAACATATTTTTCGATTAAAAAAATCAAGCTTCTGTTCCAATATATTCAAAAAACATAAGGTAATAAAATTGTAAAATTCCATTTATAATTTAAAACTATAACCTTAACCTTAGATAATAATATTTCTAAAACAAAAGTTAATAAAAGAATATGAAATATTTCTACCGCATTTATTTTTTCACGTATCCCTTATGAAACAAAATTAATTCTACCAAAAAATAAGTTCATCTCTTACCTAGAACTCATAATTGTGATATAAATCATACCCAACCAGTTCATATTAATTAATTAAAATATGTAATATTAATTTAACACTTGGGTGGATTTTAGAAAATAATCTTGACCATTACCAGACATTAACTCTATGATAACATTAATATTTTCCTAAGATAATTAAATTTATTCAATTATAATTTATAAACCATTATGTTTTATTAGATTTATTAAAAAATAAAATGATTACATAATGTGGTTAAGGTGAAAAACATGATAATTTATATAAGAAAAAATCATCTTTTAATTAATGATTAAAACTATAATTTC
Source organism: Viscum album (assembly GCA_963277665.1). Taxonomy (NCBI): domain Eukaryota; kingdom Viridiplantae; phylum Streptophyta; class Magnoliopsida; order Santalales; family Viscaceae; genus Viscum; species Viscum album. Next base: position 400,190,274 of record OY728145.1, read on the forward strand.
CTCCTTAAAATCAAGTTAAATTTAGAAGTGGAATTTGTTACGAATTTTAGAATAGGGACATCACATATTGGTATTATAGGAAGTGATAAATTATTATAACAAAATTAAGACTGCTTTTAAATTTAGGTGAAGGTTTTGTTCAATTTGGATAACATGGAATAGTTTTTAGTAGGTGTTGTTAGTTCTATAAGTCATTATAGAAGTCATTGAAAAAGGTTGTGGGGGAAAAATAATCTCAAGTAGGAAAATCATGGATGAATCATGAAATAGAAATCATATTATAAGAATTATGGGTAAAAATGAGTTATAAATACATAATTTGTATTTATGTCCGAATTGTTTATTTACTATTTTATTAATTTCAATGAATTTTCATATACTATGTGTATGCCAATTTGAACAAATATTTATAACATTTCACAAAATCTAATATATGTTTTAAATTATATGTTTATATTATGTAAATATTTATTGAAAGATAGACAGAGATGTTAGTTTGGATATATTTTTATTTTTCTAGTAATTTAAGAGGTTATATTATACATCCATAGTTGTTACAGAGTTGGGTTGAATATTGGAGATAAAAAGTTAATACACATTTATCTTGTGATTTATTAAAATGGGAAATTTGGAGTACCTGAGTATGCACTCAAATAGTGTTACACTTTATATGTGGATATTAATTTATTATGAGTATGAAAATAATTTTTTATATATTTTGAATTTAACTCTTCTTATTGTTATAAATTGATTGATATTTTTGATTTCTGAGAAATATATTCTTTCTAAATTCCATGAATTGTATATAATGTTTAGAATAATGATCCCTAATTAAAAACTAACAAAATGTTTTATAGTTGATTTATTATTAAATGAATAGTATTTTGGAATAATATTTTAAGTGATACATACCTATGATTAATCTCAATGTTCATATCTTCTTAAATATTATTATACCACATGCTGGTGGAATTTTATATATTTATAGTATGATGAGATGGGGTTGAATTAATTTATAAAATGATTTATATGTATGACATTTATATATCATATATATATATAACAGGTAGTATTTCTATAATTATATTACTTATGGTTAATGGACAGGTAGATGTTTCTTAATTAAAAGATATGAAATTAATTTATTATCAATTTCTTGATAAAAGGACTCCACATGTGCTCTTTTTTTATCAATCTCATTCATTCTTGAGTATTAATGACCAATATTAGAGAGATAAATCCTAAGACCTAGATAGAAACACCTCATGTCTTCATTTTCTTTCCTCAATCATTATAGTCTAGAGACATGTTTCGAGGGAAGTCATGTAATAAATATGGAATGATTTTATATCAAACAAAATAATAATGCATGTAAATAAACATATATTTATTTTTAAAAAATAGAATGAAATATTAAAATTAATCAATTTTTATTTCAAGTAAGAACAACATAGTAGAAAATAATTTCACACAAAAAGACAGTCTATCTAAAGGTAGATAATTAAACATAACCACCTCGACTAGTAAATTTCCTTAAAATGATATATATAATAATACTTTTGACCTTCTAAGACCATAAAGTTTTAGATTCATAATCAATTAAAATAGTGGACTTTAACTTTCATACATCATAGAAACAAATTATTTATACACACACCATGATATATGGGTAGGGATTTGTATCTCTTTAATTAGTAGTAATTTTTAAATTGAATTCAATGCATTATAATTAATATAATAATCCATATCATTTAAATATATAATTTGGAAAATTAAAAAAAAAACATAAATAAATTTAATAGTTCATAAAACCACTTCTCTAAATGTATACTAAATCCTTGCATACTAATTTTATGAATTATTTTTCATCATATTAATGTATGATAATAAGATAAAAAATTATACAACCATTGCATAAATTAGGTGTTCCTCAGTATATTTTATAAGTGTACTCCCACTCAAAATGTTTCATTTTTTTGTTTCATTGTTTTCTCATTCATTTGTTGACTCTTTGGCAGAATATCTTTTCCTCCACCTATTCCTGTTTATCATATTCTATCAAGTTAAACCCCATACTATTATATTTAGACGATTACATTGGATTATTATGGTAATGAAAGTTAAGAATCTATTTATGTGCTTTAAACTCTATAGAATTTTTTTATTTGTATGTTATGGACATTTCTCTTAATTGAGGTAATTTTTAATTTTTTTTATTTTCTATGATTCCACTGACCATAAACTTACACTTAATGATGTATACATTTATGGATTTCATAAGGTGTTAGTATTGTATAAGATGTGTTCAAAAGAGTGAATCTAATATATTTTATTAGTTTCAAGTCTATTTCTCCTAGTGATAATGTCAATATTTGACCATTCACTATACTGAATTATCCAATAATGTTATAGTATTTTTTTTCTTTCAGGTAAATGTTTTAATATAGTGAAATTTTGGTTATTTTTATTTCTATATTCTAAATTTTCTCAGTAATTCTTCCTCAATGAAAAATAGATCATTTTTGTATATAGATTTTTATGTGGTGAATAAATGTGAAACCTTCTTCTTATAGTATCCCCAAAGGTTTTGAATGAATTTTTTTACTTTCCTATATTATTTTTAACGTTTCTTGTTCCTCTCTAGGAGATAGTGGAAGGTTATTTGGATTATTTAATGCTCTATTCTAATTTAATATTGTATTTTCATGAACAAATACGAGGTTTTATGACCAATTGATCTCTTCAATGATGATGATATGTGTGTAGTGGATAGGGGTAAAAGTAGGTTGATTACAATATAATTGAATCAAGGTGGCTCATGATATAAATAGAAGGGTTAACCAGGAATTTTTGACTTTTATCCGAATGTAATGGCACATCACCATACATGATATTTAAATTTAATTTTACTATTTTGCTCTTATTTTTTATCTGAGTTTATATGTTTTTTGGTTTAGGTAGGTTCTCACTAAAATATAGACTTAATAGAAAATAAAAATCCTTAATATAATTTTGGGGGAAGATTTTTCTATCATTATTGTGTAGTAATTGTGAAAATGGGAATAAGGTAAACCAATTGAGTTCTTAGTTCACCTATAATAAATTTTCACCCACCCAAATGTTCCCTATAATTTGTTTCACCTTAATCATGGTTATTTACAACCCATGTGACCACTAATTCAATGAAAATTAAAATATTCCTAAAACAATGTATCTACTTTCTAAATTGATTGCAACATTTTTATATTTAAATCCAATATATCAAAATATTTACACCAATTTAATATAAAAGTTATATATTATATATATAAATCACTATAATTTAAAACACATTCATTTTAATTTATAAGAAAAATTCATGATTATCCATTTTTATAAATATTATTAAACAAATATTTTTTCAAAAGAATCTCATTAATTTTTTTTATAATTTATTTTGTTATCTGAAAAATTTGAAAAAAAATCAAATAAGTCAAATAGAATCATAAACCACTCATTATTTTATAAAATACACCGACAATAGATGTTTTTCTTATTATTATTTAGGATCTATCAATATGATGACCTTCAAAAGGAAAACCATCGATCATTGTCATAAAAATAATACATGAACCAGTGCTTTTAAACAAAAAGGACAAAATTTCATGGTGTCCCATGTTTTTGGACAAGATGAAAACCAATGGGATTTTTTATTTTATAGTTTTGTGGACAAGTCTATTATCAAAATTATTTTTATAAGGAAATTCCTAGAGTTTGAACATTACTTTTGAGAATTTTCTTTCAATTTGGTTAATGAATTGAGGGGTATCTAGGGTATTCTGTCTGGTTTCAGCATTGTCGGGGTATGGGATCCCTATTAAATGATGAAGGAGGTAGGATGAACTATTATCATGAAACATTATGTCCCTTTGATCAAACAGTGTAGCCTAGTCTAGTGGAGCAGGAGGTGTTGCACCGATTGTTCTAACCATGCCGGAGGAGTTTCATAGTCATGTAGCTCGCAATAAGTTTATGATAGTGAAATATTTCTTGGGGTGTGGACTTTTAGCTAAATTGTGCGGTATGTGCCATGATGGGGTTATTGGAGAGTGCCTTAGTGCATGGTTGGAACATAGTTTGGACAATCATGAGGCCAAACTTTGTTCCCCAATTTATTGGAAAAATTTATAATTTCATCCTTAATAAACAATATTTTAAAATCCCTATATTCCTCCACGTTTTTACCCATTGGTGTCCTTTTATTCATCATATAAGAAGATATATCCTCCTCCAATGTATGGTTCTTGACATCTCCTTCATCCCTCATCCAAATCAATTGTCATCAGAACCATCAAGATGTTGGGGGTATGATATTACCACTTATTGATTCTATTTCAACTTGATTCCATCCACTATTGTGATATTTTTGGGCTACATAATTCTCCCTATTTTCTAGGATTTTTTTTATTCTATTTCTATATAACGTGGCCAAATCAAACCTCGATATTGGATTAATGAGTCTTCAAAGGTATATTTTAGGTGAAGAATAGCTTTTACTGAAACTTTTTGTTGATCATTAAAGTGTGTTGTTATTTAGTGCACTGGTATTTCTATGACACACATCCCATATGGGATATTTAAATTATAGAGCCCATGTTTTCTCTTTTGTAGCCATGGAATGTTAATTTGGAATAATTTTTTGTCTTATACATTTAGATTAATTCACCATAAAGTGTGTGCCCCATAAATTACATTAATCAATAAAATTTTTTCTAATAAAAACCCAATGATTAGGATAGATGTATTTAAAACTGTAATGATCTATTTATAGAGAATTTGATATAATACTAGTCATCCCTTTGTTAGCTCCTAGTGAACAAAAAACCTCCTTAGGATTTAGAACCTTCTTTATATAAAAAAATGGATGAATTGTATTGAATGATTGTTATATTTATCATTTTACACCAAATGAATATATAATGTTGCTTTCATGGGCAATACACCTCGACCTAATATAATTATTAAATTCAAGGAATTATATTTTAATAGAAACACTCAATTAATCAAAGAGAAGTCGAGCACATGGACATGGCCCTCTTTAAGAGTGTTGTTTACTATTTCGGTTTTTTTAATTAATTTTTCTCTTTTTTCCTCTAATAGGAATATTTATATTCATGTACATCCTCATTATTATAATTATAGTTGATAAATGTTTTAATATTATTTATTACTTGAGAAATAGATAGGATCCTTTTTATATAACTTCAGAGAAGGGATCATGGTTTTTAATCCTCACATGTTAGGTGTGAGAAACTGTATATCATGGACGGGCGAATGATTTGTGTTACCTACCTCCATATGTGTGACAATGGTTCTCGATGGAGCACTCATGGATGGGATAAGTGAATATTTGGTTATATAATTCTAGGAGTGAGAGTCAAACCCTTTGTAAGATATTGGGGACGTTCTTGGAGAGAACATGTTTTACTTTATAATAACAGTTATACTTTTGATTTCTTCAACAAATAAAAATGGATATACTCCTTCATTCATGTACAAATGTTACACACATGATGTGATAACTTGGTTCTCCCATAAGGTTAAACATTTATTTTCCATAGAATCCATTTAGTTGAATAAGTTATATAACTCTTTTAATTAAATGAAATATGAAAATTAGTTAAATTAGAAGACACATCCTCCAAAAAAAATTACATGTATGGGTTTATTCAATCATTTTATCATAGTTTTGATAACCATTCATTGAATAATACTAATTTTAATAGGTTATCCTATATTAGAAACATTCTATCTTAGGATGAAGCAGGTATGGTCCACCAGGTGGCCTTATGAAATGTGAGCCATCCTGTTATGTTTATTTATTTCATTTCACTATATATGTACACTATTTTCATTTATAATCATGGACTGAATTATGCTTTATACAACTTTGGTGGTGTCCTAATGAATATATCGCATGCCCTTCTCAACTACCCATTGCACCAAGGTACCCGAGTAGACCTCATGTTTGAATGCACTTGGATGATTTATTATGATGTGCATTGTACATAAGAGCTTAGAAGCTTAGGAAAAATCCAGTACTCAAGAAGATTATAGAGTTATTATTTGTGGTTTTTATTCATTTTGTTTATTTTTATTCCCTTTTGTACTTACCTTTTGTATGGCAGCATCATCTGACCTGAATGCATTACTATATATTGTAATTTTCCCCTTTATTCAAGAATTATATTTATCTTCTGATTATTTTCAATAATTATTTATACTTCCTCTATTGTCTATTGATTTATGCTTGATAATACCATTTTTTTAATCTGGTGTTGAGGAAATAGGCATCCCACCATACCACCATTAGACCCTCTCTTCTTGTAGGGGCCCTTTCTGTATTGGGAGGTGTGATGGAGAACATTTAGTGACTAGTTCACCTAATGTTCCAATAGTTATTCGGGATAGGATTTTAAAAATAGGTACTGAACTTCTCTTTACCATGTATTCCGATTTTGGGCTTGTATATGTGATACTAGATATATATTAGGTCTTGGAAAATAGTTATTTTAATGAGTTTTCAACCCACATATAGGTAAAATTATGTGGACATATATGGTATTGTAGATTATGGAATTTGCTATTATAGTTGATTATTGATTCATATTGAGTGAATGGTTTACTTTATGCTACATTCTGATTTATGAAATTATTGTTTTTACTATTTTTCTACTATGAAAATGAGATATTATTACACGCATCCTCATAAGAACATAATGATTGAAATTCCGGGAATATTCCATGCCATATAGAATTCATTGTTAGGTTGTTTTAAATTTATTGATATTCCATGCATGTTTCGTTAGAATTAATTTTATATGACATGATTAAGTGTTTCCTAGTTACTTATTATCTTTCCATACTTATTTTATAAGCTTTTTCTTATTTATAATTCTTATTAATTTATCTAGAATGTCTAATTTCTTATAATTTTAGGTTACTAATCAATGTTCTTTTTTATCCTATGTCATTCTTATATGATTATTAAGAACGAGAAGAATCATGATTGTTGCAAGTAAATGGGATCCAGTTTTCAATTTATAAAGTATTTGTGTGTGTTATAGCATGGAATATGGTAACCCATATAGTCAACCCATTGTATATGTTTTTTATACACATAAATGTTTAAGCTGTTATGTTTTTTCCAAAATAAATTTGATGCTGTTAAAAGGGTGCCTGCCTACTATCTATAAATTGTATGGGTACTTTAAAAATTGATAATTGGTAACCCATAAACCAGTCCATATATAATGTGATGAATATACATGGAAAAATTTCTACATATATATTTTGAAAAATATTGATCTTAAATGATTTGGGTTCCTATATAAGGTATTGTGCCTATATTCCACGGGCATAATGACCTTAAAACTAAATTATAAAATACATAATTGCATCTATGTACATAAGTTAGGGACATATGTTGATGAGATTAACCCATCAATGGGGCTTTTCAAGAAATAATGTTTTATGTAAATTGTTTGGGTCTCATCATGATGAACCCATGATGTCTTGATCGGGACCTTTGTAGGATTCCATTTCATTGTTCTACCTTGAGTTCTTAACCCCATGGGGGTATGCTAATGTTTTTAAGTGATGGTCTTATAAAGTGTATTCATTCATTTATACGATTTTATATATAAGTGCCTGGATCCATCTTAATTGATAAATTCTAGAATTAATAAAAGACTATTTTTCCCTTTGATATGTACTTATATGGGCCTTTAGTTATTTAAATTGTCAATTTCAACCCAAAGTGTGTTTTCCTAAAAATATTTCAATTGAAATTTTCTTTCACTGAGCCATTTGTGAAAAAATGTAAAATAAAGGAATGATGTCTATATGGGGTTTTTTTAAAGCAATGGTCAAATTATGATGGGAGTTCAAATAAATAGTTAATGTATAAAATTAATATTAAAATAACATTCTTTTTTCCAATAGAGTTGTCTATAAAATGTTCAAGATGCTTTTCTTTAATACTGGTATTGGTTTTTCAATAAAACTAATCCTTTAAATTTTTAAATAGTTAAATAGGTTTAGGTTAAATGCATTACTGTTAAACCATAAATGGTGTTCATAGCCATAATCCTTGGGTAATGGTAGTTAAACATATTTACATGAGTTCCATCATGAAATAAGAGAAGGATCATTACCTGTAAGCCCTTCATCTATAGATTGTAACTAATCTATATGAACTTATTCCTACTTACCATTTCAGTAGTTACCCCATTTTATGGTCAATGCATTATGTTTTGTAAATGGACTAGTGATTATAGGTACCTCCCCTAGACTCTTTAAAACCCTTACAAGTTTCCAACAATTATTTTCCCTTACATGGTACCGTTTGGGAGTCATTTATCCCTCATATGGCTCTTATATTTTAAAAGTGACACCCTTGTCTTGATTGGTGGTTACTCAGTAAGATGTTTCTTATTAAAGAACAATTCACCATGTAATTCTCTAGTTTTAATGGTTAGCCATTTCATGTGAATGGTCAGATACTTACTCGGTCTTTTCCCCCTACACCTCTTTCCATTCTAGTGTTGGGTGACAAAGGAGGTCGTCAATCGGTTTTATAGTCATGTGGGACAGTGCATCCTTGAACCATTTCTCTATGTGGGTCATATGGTACATGAAATTATAGAAAAAAAATTTTATGGCTATTATCAAGGATGTTCCATATTATTTTGGAAGTATTGGGGTAGTTTTTGTTCATATTTGTGTGTTAATAATTATGTTTATTAAATTTTACAATGAATTTTTGAGTTATATGGTAGTCACCTGACACTTATGTTCAAATTTTTGAGTCATATTTTACCTCCATATTTAAATGACCTGGGTGTTAGTGGAAATCAATCACATACCAATGATCTGGTTAATGCACTAATGTGTATTTGGTGTCTAATGCACTGATCAGATTATTTTTTTTATACCTTTTTTTATCGACCGGATGGGCATAGCTATAAATGATCACAATGTGTATGTCTAACTGTGACCCAGATCTAGAATGATTCAAAGATATTATTTTCCTTCTCTCATTAATTTTAACAATTTCTAAAGTATTTTTTTCCACCTATAGGAATTGTGGTCATTGGTCGATGGAGCGTGTGTCATGGAATGAAGTCCATTTATCTATAAATCTTATGTTAATGACATGCCTAATGTGGGGTGAATCACTTAATTTATCTTTAATTTTTTTCTTATGAGTACAGGGAGCACAATCAAGAAGATTATTCAGAGATATTTAGTGTTTTCTCAAAATCCCCCTGGGTCTGTTTAGTTTTCAATTGGGTCAGTGCATTCAAGGAAATTTGGTGATGATTGGGTGGTTCTGTTTGTACCCTCAGAAAACACTGTTTTTTATGGGTGATCATTAGTGGATGTGTTTGAATGATCTTGTTATTCCAATTCTATTGAAATCATCATGGTTGGGAAAGAGAAATGTGTCGGTGGGACTAAATGAGCTCTTCTAATGATGTCATCTTGTGGTGGTTTGGATATCCCACTCTTTTCATTACGGGACATTGTTGGTTTTGTTATTTAAGGTACTTTATTGATCCGACGAAGTGTCTCTAGTCCTTTTTTGAGATCACACAATCCACTTTGTTCACTATCAGTTTAATAACAAGTATTTCCCCTATCATGACATCATTAGGTTATAGTGAGTGAGAATTCGTTGTACATCATGCTAAATATTAAAAGTATTTTATCTTGATATGTGGTTTTGATAAGAGTTGTCTACCTGCAGTGTGGTATCTTTGATGTTTTTTTAGTCCTAATTGATACATAGTTCTTCATGTATGAATTCTTTCTATCGAATCATAGATACCAACCTTTTCATTTACCTCATAGAGCTTTGGTCTTACTAGTGGACTTCATATATGGACATTCAACTTTGTATCGATGACTATCTTGTAAGAACCATTTTTTATTTTCCTTAGATGAGCTCATTGAATCATAGTGTATGATTTCGATGTTATTCTAGTATTATATTTAGATTAGATAATTTATTTAAATGGTGTCAATCCATGTGGGCCAGATCTTTTTTATAGTCTTGCTTATGCAGAGGTATGAAACTATAAATGTGCATTTTGTTGAGATATATAATTTTTTGTAAGACATAAAATGTAGTAAACATGATAAAAGAAAATCATGAGGTTCCTTCATCTAAAAAACCATGTCAGGTTTTCAAAGGCATTGGCTATCACAGCCTAGTGTTTTATGGGTATTAAACCTGAGATGGTTTGACTTGATATCCCTCTCTCTCTCTCCCACCTGTCATCACTTTTATAATGTCATTGAGATAAGATGAAAGTAGTGTGGATCAGATGAGAAATTTCATGAAAATTTGGATCAAAAAATAAAATATTATGTGGTTTATTGAGTATCGACTGTTCAATTAAGATAAGCATAAGCCAAAAACATAGTTAGAACAACATAGACACACACAAAAAATGAAAATTCCAATTATCAATTACCATGGTTGGGGGTTGGTCATAAAATTATAGAACCTATGGTGGAAAGAACCATGGGCCAAATGTTTAGGATATGGCAGTGTGATTGTTTCTTCTGTTTGATAGGCTTCAGTAAGAATCATCTCATTAATATAGATTTGAAGTAGTTGTTGGCTCAGTTTTCAACAGTTTGTGTGTTTTGTGTAATATACATGATCCAAGTTGGTTGGGTGTTTTAAAATGAAACATATCCATTTGGGAAAAGTTTCACGACCATGATATGTAGGTTTTGCCTTCAACTATAACCTGAAGGTTTATTGAGGATAATAATTTTTATTCTGCGGTGGTTTTATCATCCCTTGTTTTTGGGCCAGATAATATTTCATGGTATTTTAAATTTTATCATTTAGTGGAAAGGTCAGATTAAAAACTGAGTTTTAAAATTATATCTAGAGAGTAAGAATACTTTAAATTTGTATTTTGGTATTTCAAAAAAGGATCGAGAGGTCCCCGGGGTGTTCCTCCTAGTTTTGGGAGTGTCACTTCCTAGAAGCCTTCTTAAAGGAAGAAGTGGGTAGGGAACATGGTTTTTCTTAATCCATGTGGCCATTAAAAGAAACCATGAAAATTGGTCCAGTAGAGCCAGAGGTGATGCAATGTTTTTTCTAACCATATAGATGGATCCAAATATCTTGTGGCTTTCTATAGGTTCTAGATAGTGTGCTCTTTCACATGCTATGAAATTTTAGCCAAACCATGCATCCAACCCACAGGAGGGGATTCATTAGAATTACCATAGCAGACGGTGGTGCTTGTTTTTTACAACAATATTTCCAAACCATGTCCCTATATATTTTGGGTGAATTTACAATTTGTAACGTAAATGAAATAAATTCAAAATCCCCCTCTTCATTTTCTTTTTCTCTTACGGGTTCCCCCTTCTTCCTCACACACAAATATCCCTCCTCCCGAAAGGTAGGATTATTGATATCTCCCTCATATGTCATCCAAATTGATTATTTTCATAAGTTTTTGAAATGTTGAGGTAATCTCACAACTCCTCTTGCTTCTATTTCTCCTTTCTTCCCTCCACTATTATGCTATTTTTGTGTGACTTAATTCACCCTATTTTCTGTATGGTCATCAATTTCTTCTATTTATCATGAAAAATGTCGAATCAACCATCAATATTGGATGAAAAGGCTCTCTATGGTATAAGGTAGGTTATCTGTTTGTTGTTACAAAACGTTTCATTGATTTATAAATTTCTCTTCTATTATTAGTGTTGATATTTCTATGTGACACCTCCAAAGTAATACATTTAAATTATAGAGCCTAATTTTCCCCAACTAGTATCCATTGAAATTTATGTTATCATTATTTTTGATCGGGTACATCGAGTTTAATTCTCCCACAAGGGAGTTCCCATTAAATTCCCTTAATCAATGATTATTTTTCTAATAAAAAACCGTATATGGGGTTCCCATTCATCAAAACTGTAAAGGTCTATTTATTATTACTATGATAGAATGAGACACTTCCCTATGTAATATCATATTGACTGAACCAACTCCTTATAAGTTTTAACCTTTTTTATTAAATTAATTGGATAAATTATATGGATTGATCTTCAGCTTTGTATTATGAAATGATATTCATGTATGGTGTTGCTACCATGGGTGGTACAAATATCCCTTATATAAACATGAAAGTTTCTAAATGTTGTTTAAATTAAAGCATCACATAATCAGATATATTTATTTCCCATTGCCATTTCAATATTCTAGTGACTTTATTACTATTTTAAATAGATTTTTGTACATGGCCTCCCATTTCGTATAATTGTACTCTTTATGGGTTTTGACCTCCTCTTAGATATAAATTTAATGCTTATAATTTTATGAGTTTTTATTCCTTGAGAAATATTTATTTTTTTACAAAAAGACCTGACTGGTCTCATGGTTGGTTGAGGCCTCATTTGTCAGAAAAAAGATAAGATATATCTTATATGGAAACACTTTTTGTGTTACTTCCCATCATATGAGTGAAAATGGTTCCTATGGGATCCCCGTTAAATGGGATCAATGGAAAGATAATTTCACTATGCCATGAGTGAGATTTGGACCCTTTCTGAGATACTTGAGATGGGATTAGAGGGAACATGTTTTCCTTTCTGATCAGAGTGATACATTGGATTCCTTCTACAGTTGGCCATGGATAGACTCCTTTGGTCTCAGATATATGATATTCTCCTGGTGTGAAATATTGAATCCTTTATAAGGATTAATATTCAAGGGAAATATATGTTTTTTATTAAACTAATTAGATATCCCATTCATTTAATGGAAAGATGGATATTTTATAAATTAGGAGACATCTATACTATAGAAAATCAAATTATTGGGTTTCGTACACCTTTTCTACTTAGTTGTGATGACTTGTATTTTCATAACACCAACTTGTACATTTTTTCCCTAGTAGGAGACATTTAAGATTATGCTGAATAATGTATGGTCAACCAAGAGTCCTGAAGGAACTTGAGTGACCAAGTTATGATTATTTATTTATTTCTTTCTTTCTTTCCTTCTAATATATTTATACATTATTTTAATTTATAATGAAATATTATATTATTCATTATAATCCATTTTTGGTGTCCTAATGAGTGTATCTCACACCCTTTTCAATCAGCCATTGCACTGGTGTACCTGATAAGACATCATGTTCATAGGTTATTTGATTATTTATTATGTTGTTCATTGTACATGAGATCTTAGTAGAAGAGTATTGAGCTATTACTCATTAGTATTAAAGAGTTATCCTATGGTATTTTTACATGTTTTTTTTATTTTTTAGTAGCTACTATATTTACATATTGTATGGTAGCATCATCTAACATGAATCGTATTTATATATTGGTGTTGTCCTATTTATTTAGTTATTATATTTATCTATTGTCACTAGTAACATTGAATCACTACTTCCACTATTATATATTGACTTACTCTAGATAATACCATTATGCTAATTTTATCTCATGGGTATGGTATCCACTCCATATCACCATTAGTTCCTCTCTATTAGACAATACTCTTTGGCATACTGTGATACATGCTTTAACCTATGTGTTCCTTGGTTTTGGATAAATTATGCCACCATGAGTTCCATTAAACACATTTCATTTGACGTATCCCTGAGTAAATTATTCTATTTGAGATTTAGATTATGAACGGTTAAAGGGTGAATTCATGTGAGTGCAATGGAATATACCATTTAGAATGTACCCATATATAATATTTTAAATCCTATACGTTCACTATTTAGAGAGATATGTTGTAAAACTATGTTTTTTAGGAACTTGGAATGGAATATCTACCAACGAAACGATTTCCTTTCAAGTATCAAACAACATAAGAAAATACCAATGAATATTAATATATAATTTATCAAATTCATCATCCATTGATCAAACTATAAAAAAATTCCATCACCACCAATAGAGAATTTAGATATAGACAATAAGAGATCATGACATGACCTGTTCTTTTATTTATAGACTATAATAATATTTTTTTCTACCATACATATTCAATGAATAAATCCATGTCCTTAACAAGTCAAAAGCTGAATAATATTATTTAATTATAACATTTCTTTACCTCCACTATAACCATTTTAGTGAAACATCTAATATTGTATTAAAATTAATATATAATGATCCATTATTATCAATTTCTTAATCATTCCAATGATTTCAAAAACATTCTTCCATCGAATCTGTGTAAAATATTCCATCAATAAATTCAACTCTAACAACCCATTTATACAATATAATTAAGACCCTATAAAACCCATGTTAACCATTAAAATTACATTTTCCCCCATTGGACCCATTTTACCTCTTAACATATATTAATTTTCATTTCACCAATGAATTCCTATAACATCTCTCATGGAAAAATAATTTAATTAATCTCAAACCAACAAATACATTTCTCATTTAATAATTAAAAACTTAAAAGTAAATATTACTTCATTCAATGTAAATTAATTCAAAAAATATACTCATGAATCATATCCATAATAATTAATAGAAATCCACAAATAATCGATGATACAATTGTCTCCATAATAGGAATATTTTTCCTTAAAAAGAAAATACCATATCCTTTACTGTAAAAATGAATGTTCACTATCATTTCAAGTGTGATTATATTTCCACTGTTTCTTCAAAAAAAATTATGTTTCCACAATACACTGAGAAAAAACATAAATATTTATCTAAATACCTTTTATTATATTTCATTAATCTATAAACTTGTCAAAAAATGACATTCCAGGTACTTAATTAATATATTACCACAATGGAATTCAGATTGGTCAAATTGATACTATCACAATTGAAAATTTTGAAACGCATTTTATACAATATTATACATCTTAGGAGAAACTAATCAATAATACCCATTTATAAAATTCAATATAATTTCAAATTTACCCATATAATAGGGTGGAAAAATTCCTAGATTCTAAACATGTTGATTCCCTAACACTAAGGATATTCATTTAAATATATGGCTGGAAACCACATAATCCAACATGCATCACTAATAGAAAATATAATATTTTCTTTGAGTCTATTATGTCATTAATATGTTTTTGATAAAAATAATTTGATAGTTAATATATTTACCTAATCCATGTTTTAAGATAGACATTTCCCCACCTCGTCCATCATTGAGGTGATCCAAATGGCCTTATATATATAAATTTATGGGATCCATTTTTATAAACACCTGATAATTATTGTCATATGAAAATATAAGAAATTAATATAATTCTCCCTTGATCTTATAAAATCCTATATATATATATTCAATGCATGTCTTTAAAATTATATGTAGTTGTTTTTATTATTTTCGAACAATTTCATCAGGATATGGTATACTAATGTTTAATTGGGTATTCATCTACTATTAGATTCATCTAAAATAATGAAGTTAAATAGTGGTTTCTATCCTATAAAATAGATAAATAAACACCATGAAATATAAATATTTTATTTTCTAAACAGGGCATATCAATATATTTCAGTGCGATTGTTTCCAAAATGGAATAGAAATAAAGAGAATATTAATTTATTTAAAATTACCCAGAGATTTTATTTATTACATGGGGTATTAAGTAAAAAATATAATATGTACATTTTTATATTATCACATATCTATGTCAGAACAAGTAAAGTATTCAATGTGTCACATGTAATTAACGTTCATACATTACTCATTGATAAAATAAAACATCAAGATTCCATCATTTTCATCTCATTATTTATTTATGGATATAATAAATTTCAATTAATGTACTGATATATCATTGTTAAGGTAGGATGACATGAAAAAATATATTAGTGAAATAATGGATTGAATTATTCCTTCGATCCTATGGGAACCACCATTCTATCTCTAAAATATGATATCACAACCATTACAAGAGCCCATCCGTTAATGGTCTTCACACCATTTAGAGTGAAAAGTATCCTTTAATATTAAATATAATTTTAATTTCCCTCCATTAATTGACAAAAATGGTATAAGTAACAACAATCCAATCTAACACCATATGGTTTCCCTCTTAATTACCTTTCATATGGATATTTAATATCTATTTCATCATCTAGAACCAATCTGTTGATTTAATTATCAATTTAGTCTTCCTATAAAAGAATTATATTTTTAGGATTACCATTATTATAAACTTATAAGGTTCAAACCTACTCCAGAATGTTCTCTTTCAAATTCACTCACTCTCTGCTATTAGCTCATGACACCTCAAACATCATTTCATCATTAAAAACAACATAGATCCTTTAATTTGATTAAAAAAATATCTTAAGTAATGTTAAAGGGTATGAATTCTTCACATTGAAATGGTTCAGCATTTGATAGTCAATATAGATATATAGGCTACGATTAACCATCCATGTAAAGTGGAATTTTCCATCCCACGATGATACATGTGGGTAGATAAATCATTTTTCTTATAAATATTTCCACCCATACCTTTCATCCATAGATATCACATATTTATAGAAGAATATTTATTAACTAAAAAATAATCCATTCCATGTAATTACAGGTATAGTTACATTGGAATATCAAAAAACCTAAAAAACTGGTTCATAAATGATCTACATTATCTCCCACTATGTTCTTCATAACCATAACACATCTTTGATATAAAATACATGTGACATTAATTTATAACCTGAGGAACAGAAACAAAAAAATGGTGAGCTCAGATTCTTTGTAAGGGTAAAAAACATGTTATTATATATCACTTGAGTATATCCAAAACATAAGTGTGTAAGAAAAGTTTCAAAATATTTAGACATGATACACTACATACCATTGATCATAATCTCGAGTCATGAAACAAAACATGGTAGTCCATAAGACATGAATTAAAAATGAATCAAATAACATAATCCATTGAAGCAAAACATTTTCAAAGGAAATTGAATTTTTGAATACACATTACTATAGAAACACTTATATCAAGTCTAACCATGATAACAAATTATTATTATTTTCTAGTATGAGGTCTCTTCTACACAACTATGGTAGTCTTATTATAGAACTTTCCTTCAGTTTTCATTATTTCCAACCTCCATGACTCTATATTTTTTTGGACATGTCCTAATTGAAAAAGAAACATTAATGTTATATTGTATAAATTTCATTCATTTCATATAAGTTAAAATAAAACATTCCATTAAACCCTTGAAAAAAATCATAAATTACCACATTTGGAAAACAACAAAAATATTATTTTTGATTGAGTTTTAAAAATAAAAATAGGGTGACAATGAAATTATTAAATCACATGATAATATTAAAATTTGTCATTAAAACTTTTTTAGAAAACGAGCATATGGAAGAAAATTATTTTCTACCAAAGGTGGAAATAAATTCATTTCTCTATAAAAACATTTCAGTATATTGATCAATAAGTTGAATAAAATGAAACGAAATAATTTTTTTTTTCAAAAAATAACTATAGTAGGAGAAACGTAATACATTTCTTGAAAGGCGAGTCATATGATTTTGTAATCAGAAACAAAATAATATACAATCTTGATAAATAATTATATTATAACATAAAAACCATAGCACTTTGGTAACATCTAAAACATATATCCCATGGAATAAATAACGTTATTTGTGTATTTAAATCCTAATATTGTTTATAATAATAACCATAAAATACATTCATAGTCAATATATTTACCACATGAATGAAACATGTGATTTCTGAGGAAGGTGTCCCACAAAAATAAAAGTGAGAAACAATTCATTTTCCTTAAGTCTGACTTCTGTCACAAATAATATAAAATCCTTTATAATAAATATAAATTTATTATAAATATATTAAAAACAATAATATATAAATCATACCCTATATGATTTAAATATAACCTTTAATATCCTATTTTTTAACACCGCATAATTAAAATCACATTTTCTGGTGATATAAGATTCATTTTTCATTTATATCCTTTTTATTTAGAATTGGTCCCAATATTTTGTTCATAGTTCCATTATCTCTATAATGTTAATCTAGATAAAAATATCATATATATTCATTATATTAATGTCTAAAATAATTCATAAAATATAGTTACTATGAAATAAGTTACATCATTCATATAGATTGTGGGTCGTACATACACAAGATAGTTGTTTCAAATTTTTAATAGGGAAATAAAATAAAGGTATTTAATAACTCTACATTAAAGGAAAGTTATTATATTTTTTATAATATAAATTTATAAAATACTACATTATTAAAATCCATCTAATATTGAAATGAAAAAAGAATCACATCGGTTTCTGAAGGTGGTAGTCCCCACTTACCAAAGATTGACGTTTTTTTCAATGGATTGAAAGGTAGGAAGGTAGATATGATATAATTAAAATTAATAATTATTTAATCATAAAAATTAATCCCATTATAATACTGATATATTAAATATGATGATAAGAAATTAATTTTATCGCAATGTAGAGATAGATTGTCATAAATACACAGGAGTAATATTTTCACTTTCCATTTGATGTAAATAGGGTGAATAAAGGTTTTTCATAATAATAATTACATTTATGTATATTTGGGATAATAAATTTATTTTTTATAAAGAATATAAAATAATAACTTGAGGTCAATGAGTGATTAAAAGTAAATTTGTTGGTTAAGGTGATTAACTATTGTTTAAAATATCTCATTTAGATCTCCCATTAATGGATTTATGGTTGGCCATTTTGGAAGCTTATAACCTCTATAATATGTATATGGGAGTGAGTAATATAAAGTGATTTAGTTTGGTTGATATAGAAGTCTCAATTTTGTGTGAAGAAGTGAAATGTGGGGTCCCCATTTATAATTGAGGGGAGGGGCACTCTTGGAATCTCTTAAACTATTAAAATAATTTAAAAGTCAAAATTCTAAAAGTTGATATTAATTTTATATAAGATAAGGATGACTTTAAATACTCTAATTCTATAAAATAGATACAAATTTAGATCCCATTTTTACACCTGTCCTTTTTAACCCTTCATTAAATCTTTTGGAAATTACTATAATTATAATCTTTTATTATCTTTAAGGGATAATAATGTCACTCTAAAATGGAATAAGACCCATAACTAGACATAGGATGTTGTTTAAACCCATATCCTATCAAGTTTTCCTAATCTAATGTTTTTTTTGAATTTCATGTAATTTAATAAATTATTTTTTATCATAAGATATAATTACAAATGTTTTTAACATTATTCATATTATTTGTCTTGAAATACATCATGAAAGAAATTCAATTCAATTATAACTCTTCAAAACCTCCCCAGTATCTCATATATATCTACAAATTTCCTGGGTCATATTTAATAATTAAAATATTATCACTTTAAATATTTTCAATATCATTTATTTTAATTTCTTGTTAAGTGAATAAATATTTTATTACCATTGAACAATAATTTAATGTCATTATATAATTTATATACATTATAATTAAATTAACATTAGGAAATTAACATCATTAATATCAATATAGACACTTATATTCATTTATGTTATTCTTTTTTATAATTTTTACGGATGAGATATATTTAAGAATTACAATGTGACATTTTGAAACTTCAATCAATTAAATATTATATATATAAATTTCATGGAAAATTATCCATTAAAAAATAATTTTTAATAAAAATGTGACAAAGGTATAATTACATTCATCCATTAAGAATGATGATAAAATTTTAAAGCCTTATTACTTATTTTTAACCTAGATTAAAATGATTTACCCTATACCGAGATGGTAAATTTTTCCGCTGTTATTATTCATACAGAACAAAAATAAAAGGGTATAATTTAACAAATTTAAACATTTGAATTTTATATATGTAATTAATTTTATGAATTTTCATACCAATAAGTCGTATAAATTAAAATTAAAATAATTTTTCAAAGCATGATGAAAACACATTTCAAGAAAAGTAAATTAGTTGAGCATAAAACATGATTTATTCTTATTTAATTCCACAAAAAAATTTAAATTAATGTTAAAAATATTTTATTTAATACAAAAAATATAAATTACTTTAAAACCTATCACCATTAGTGGTAAATTTTATATATTAAGATAAAAACACATTTCATGCATAGAAAGGATTTCCAGGTAAATGAATTATTATAGATAAAAATACTTTTATAATAAATTCAAAAATAAAATTGCTTCCAATGGACACACATAGATTATTTAAAATATTATAAATATTATTTTTTTCATTAAAAACCTTTAAAAAAATTTCTTAATACATATAGTTTCCAATAAAATCATAATTTTTTACTATTCAATACAAAATCAATCTTTTCAAAAAATTCACAAAAAATAATCCTAGGATAATTTTAATATACTAATTTCAATAATGAATTTATTTTTATAAATTAAATTAATTAAATCATACATAAATTATTCATAATTTTGTCTAAAAAAAATCAATTGAAAACTTTTTTATAAAAAATTATTTATGAAGAATAAAATGACTTCAGTAAATATTGAGTGATTATTTAATTATCATTTATCCATAAATTAACATTCATTATGACATATATATCAGTATTACATAAAGTTGTTATTCCAATATATACCCTAAAATTTAATGGCTAGTTTATAACTTTCATAGATAATAATATTTTTATTGTATATCATAGATTTTTTAGTCATAGTGTTGTGTGTATTCTAAACTATTGAATAAATTAAATTTTTTAATTTGAAATATTATATAAAATCTCAAGGTGTTATAAATAATCTTACAATTTTGTCTTCAACTCCCATAAATCCAAAGGAACCATATGATATAAAGGTAGTGAAATTAGACTTGTTCCTAATAAAAATTTAATCAAGAAATTCAAATCTCTCACTGGTGGTAGTCTAAAAAGGTTTTTAGCCAAAACTTCCAATAATGCATAAAATACCACTAAAAATAAAGGGTTACCATTTTTATCTACTATAAATGAATCAAATATTATAGGTTAAAATATAAAGCTCAATGATTCCCAATAAAATTATATATTCCAATCAATTGAAAGTCTAACCCTCCCATGAAAAAGTGGACACTCTTGTCAACTAATTTAAAAGAACTCTATTATTATAACATTAAAAATGATCCTTAAGACATATAATAAAAATATCACACCAATGACATAATCTTCAGGTATAGATCAACTAATTGATTTCATTAATTTTTATTCTTTTTTTACTTTGTTATTTAACTTCAAGCCATTCAATGTTTAGAAGACAAGGTTATGCATGGTTTGCAAATAGTGAGAAGTAACGATGTGACAGCCATGAAACATGTATGAAAATTTTTGTAGTGTTATTTCATAGTTTTAACATGGTTTAAATAAATGTGTTTCTCAACTATATAGGTACCCATGAGAATCAATTGTGACTCATAGGATTGGAGGATGGTTTAGATAATAATATGGGTAAATAATGTGATCCATAAAAAATTTAAAAAATTTGGTTTTCCAAGTATTCCATCACGTGAATGAATCCATAATAAACTAACTACCCCTCACTCAGCTCAATATCCTCTCCCTCTATTATTAACCCTTCCTTTATTCTTACATGGTGTTTATTTTGGGTAGATTTATCCTAGTTCATTCAAGAAAATCTCTAGTAGGTAGATCCTTATTCTTACATCTGATCTTCTAACTCCTCCTAGATGGTTTCATCTCATCCATTATGGCTATGATATCCCATTTTTATATCCATTGTAAATTTATAGTGGAAATATTGTTGTTTACAGTTTCCTATTACTTCTATAGGTTCATCTACCATCTTGGATATTGGATTCTAACCAGTTATTAATGATTTCTGGTGATAATGGTTGGTGGTTTTATGATATACTATTTCTTGATGAACTAAAAACGATTTCCTAAACTTCAAAATAATTGTTTAATTATTGTGATGAAAAAGTACATTTTTTGGACTATTTTTATTGTCCATAATTTATTTAACAAAATTGCATTTTTATTGTGACAGAAATGTCTTTATGTTGGAAAATTTTATTTATTTGATGTTTTGAAAGTTGAATTTGAATTGAATGAATTGGTACTAGTATATGCGAACCTAAGGTACATAGGTTGGAGGACATAGACAAGTACCAATAAGAATGTTACACCATCCTAAGAATTGTTACTATCCAAAAACACTATATAAACATGTGGAAATTTGTTGTAGTGACATTGTCATGTGTCAACATGTGACTATACACACAGTGATACTATTTATAATAACCACATGTCCATATAATTTTATAGATAGATCACCAAGAGTATGAGGATCCTAGAATAAATCCTTGAACATAGTTTTTTAGGCTTATCCCATGGTGTTTCGCCTTTATTACATAATGTTCTTCCTTTTTTTACAAATGTTAAATTTTTTTTCTAAAAACCATTAAAGGTATCATGTTTAGTTTTTATTTAACAATTGATATCAATTAAACTATTAGTGGGATCATATCAGATTAGATATTTGTACAACCTACATAAATAGAATGGTTGTTTATATTCATTTTTTTCAATGATTGGTAAAAGTAATTAATCCTTTGAATGAGGTGTTTACACATGATAGTGGAGCTTTGGTGATAGATGTGAAATGATTGGAGGTTAATTCTCAAAGAACAACTACAAGTGTATAATTATTTTGATTTTCTTTGAGACATGATTGTAGCACCATAGACCACTTTCTTATTGTATCTAGTCTTCATATACTATTACTTTTTTGTATGGATATTGAATTTATTTTTTTTATTCTTGGATTCTTATTTTACATATGGGTTTCCATGGTTTCATAGAGATACAATTTATATTTTGTGGGTAAATGTACTCATAAAACCATTCCTAAGGAATATTCTTATTTCCACGAAATTAATTGTAAACTTGAGGGGATCAATACTTTCCTAAATGACTAAATATAGAATATATTTTAATCAAATTTTAAGGTTAATTGGGGTTGATTAATGAAAGATTATATCAAATACCTAGTTTTCAATTTAATGTTATTTATTAAGTCGAAATACAAAACATATTGGATTTTTTTGGAAATTCATTGAAGAAAAAAGTGATATTCAAGCCAAAACTCATCATGAAAATCCTCAAGTCAGAATAAGAAGTTATGAACATATTAAAATTAGAAAAGTTTGTATTATGATTGATTTTTCAATTGGATTGTGTTCATGGGATGCATACATTACTAGTGAGATGAGTTTTCTAAAAAATTGTAAATATTATAATATACTTTTTCTGGTTTATGAAAAATGTATAATTAAAGTTATTGGATTATTTCATTTTGGGTCATTTAGAGAGATTATATAAAAAGGAAGGTGAATTGAGTACCCAATAAGAATTATGTAAAAAATTATTTAATAAAATTCGACAACTAGTTAAAAACACACAGTTAATCAAAATTGTAAATTTATATAAGTTATAACCTTCTGAATGATTTCACAATGATTGATTAAATATTATTTAAAAATTATAATTTATATTTTATGTTACGATATCAATATACTTAGTCTAAATAATATTTAAACTTAAACCAATATTGAATATAAATGTATTTTTTTTCAAAATTAAAAAAAAAATCAGTTGAATACAATGAAATGAAAAACAAAATAGAGGAATAAATATTATATGCTTAGCCTTAAACTGAGAAATAATCCCCTCCACATGTAAATCAAATTCTTCCAAGAATATTGAATAAAATAAAATTTATCCCTGACTTGGATTAGGTATACACAAAAACTAACCATCTCACTTGTCCATATAGAATCATTTTCTATAAAACCCACGGGAAGAGAATAAATACTTTCCACAAAATGACCTTTTCAAATAAAATGTGGGTAAAAAAGTATGAAAATAGTTAATAAGATATTTTATATCTTCTTGTTAAATCATAAGAGCTAGTGTGTGAAATATATATAAGGAAAACCACACACTACATGAAATGTAAAGAAAATAATTAGAAAAATAAAGTATAAGGACAATGAATGGGTGTATTTTATCAATCAATTGTACTCTAAATCTTGAGATTCCATTGATGTATATTATAAATGATAATGAGTCATTTCTCATAAAATCATATTAAAACATAGTGTTGTAAACTATATACTTTGGTTTGTAGGAAAGGTTCTGAATGTTTATTACGCTCCACTTTCTCACAGTCATGTGTATGTAAGGATGAAACACGTAAGCTCTACAAAAAATATAAAACATAACAGAACCAATTTAAATGTTGAAATATGGTTCCATATCACTTCACACGCAGAAACACATGTGTATGCAAAATAGAGTTTGAATCATAATTTAATAATATCATGCAAGTGTATCGGTTTGAAGAACAGTACTCCAGATCTTCTACTCCTCATACTAAATGATGATATCCTCTTTAGTTTACTCTTCAATTGTTTAATAATAAAAATTAAAATAATCAACATCATTAAATTACATAATTTTGTCATTAGAATAATTTAATTCAAACTAAATATAAATGGTTATGGTGACTGAAAATTACTTTTTTATTATGAAAACCTTTTAAAGGGAAACGTGAGAACCACCTACAACCAGAGTAAAATTATTGGACCACCCCATCCTAGCAAGTAAACCAAAAAACAAGCCTTCATCAACACAGGCTCCCTCAGAAAGCAGTCACATGCAGAAGCACGGGCATGGAACCAATGGAGAAGCCATACCCTCTAAAACATCCAATTCGAAGTGACCTGCATTAATGGAGACTTGATGCTCAAAACCCCTTCTAGAGAAGGTCCAAAATCACGAAAAAACAAGAAAACTAAACTTCAAAGGAAAGTGGCCTGAAACAACTCTAGCTCACACAACCCAGAAACTCACACCAGCCAACCACGACCACCATCTTACACTATGTTGTTAAATAGAAACTTAATATTACCTGGGTCTTCTTCACTTAATAATTTCTATGTTAGGGAGAAAACTCGGGTGGAGACTCATCTGAAGATGAGTCATTACTGATGGTGAGTCTAGGTTGAAGATACGTCATTATTTGTATTGAACAAACCTAGTGGAAAATTATCTCTACATTGAGTTATCTTCAGTAGTAGAAAATAAGAACACATTTACAAATATCATGGAATTAGGATAAGACTGACAGTACGTCCTCTTCAATGATGACTTCTATTCAACAGTGAGTCATGTCTTATGGTGACTTCTTTCTAGAGGAATAAATTTTTTACATTTCACTAAATTTTAATCATGATGGTGGCTCATCTCCAATGGTGGATCTTTCCCATACTTATCCAAATTTCAGTCCTGGTGGTGGGTTTTTCCTAGAGGTGAATCACCCTAAACAAATAGTTATTACTATCTATGAGTCATCTTTGATGTAATTTATTTCCAATCATTATCAAAAATATCACCAAACTACCTTATTTCAACAAATGTTATTATGAAACATTAAACTCATTAATATCATAAGAAAATTTATTTTTATCATTTAAACTAGGGTTCCAACATTGGTGTTAATATTTTGGATTTTTTTTCAAAATTATTGCTATTGTATAATTTCATTCCTCTTAGAAGATACCTTGTGAACCCACTAGAGGAGGCAGTGTATGACTTCATGTAACACCCCAAGATTTCATAGTACATTAGTTATTCAAATTTATTCAATTCCTTGCACTACATGAAACACTGAGTTTAAGAGCATCATGACTTACCAAACTAGCTGTTCAAAAGTTGTTATGAATAGTATTAACAGAATCTTCAATTTTATATAATCCTTATAATTTTAAAATCCATATGAAGAGTTTCTTAGATATAATTTACGAACAAATACATTTTTTTCAAATAAAAGAAATATTTTTCAAAAAAAATGCAATTTTACCGCCTTTTAATGGAGATCCATTTTTAAATCCAATATTTGAAAATTTTATATATTCAATTTGAAAAAATAATATTCTTCTTTAGAATCAGGAAATAATAATTTAGTTTATATAAATTGTTGGTGTTTTTCAGAAAACTTTCATATTTGGGTGAATAGTGAAAAATACTATATTTTAACTGAAAAACAGGTTATTAATAAAAATAATTTATAGTGTTGAATTATACATTATAATGGTTTGGAAGTATAATTAGATTATATTTTTATAATTTAATCTAATTATGGTCATTGTAAGTAATTTCAATTTGAAATTGGACATAAACAAGTGTCAATCTTTTTATAGTTATTATTTCTTAAAAATACGCTTCTTGGTTTTGACAACGAGAATTATTTTTAAATTAATTAATGCAACTTCAATGTTTTTTAATTGGTAAAATAGAATTGATTTTTTAAATCGAAATATCAAAATTAGCATAGGGTGAAGTATTCGTATTTTTCTGAAAACATTCAATTTTTTATGAATAATGAAAACACCGAGTTAAAGTTTAAAACCAAATTTTTATTTAAATAATTATTTATTTTATTTAAATTTATTTTAGGTCAAAATAGATACATAATACCTATATATGTTCAATGTAATTAATTGGAGTTTGTTTATAATAACTTTAGATATATCAAAATTTTGTTGAACTTTTCACTGTCTTTTACCCACCTCCTAGGCGAATTTGCATATTCACATAAAACATAATTTTACAGCATATGTGAGTTTAATTTTGAATATCCTAGATACATGGATAATATCAAGGAGTAAAATGTGGTTGAATTAGAAGAAAATAATTTTTGATGAATAGTATGTTTTGACTGTTATTTACCGCGGTTAAAGGTAAATAGGGTAATTCAAGGTAAACAAAATATTGTAATAATTTTGAATTACCTTAACACATGTCCTAAACTTATTTGATGAGTAATGGCTGACCATGGGCATCCTTGGGTCGATTTGTGGGACGAAATGGAGCCTCTTATTAATGATACTGACACTTTAGCCCCCAGGGTGTAGCTCAGTTGGTAGCTGCTCCTGTGGGTCTCAACGAGGTCGCGAGTTCGAGTCTTACTGAGTTCATCCCTGTACTGTTTTTTGCCATATTTTAATTGTATTATATCCCCTTACCTGAATTAACTGAGGCTTAAGCCTCAAATTTTAATGATAATGACACTTTATATTAATTGTTCAAAAGTAAAGGAAAATTTGACATAAACAATAATATTTTAGTAATTAATTTTTATATGGTTTTATAAAAGTAATATTTTTTACTATAAAAGTTAATTGGAAATATAAAATAATTATCTACATCATGGTATTTATTTGATAATTTTTATACCTTGAATAATTTAAATTATTTGTGACACAATAATGATGCAATATTTACCTCGTTAAAAAACATTTTAATAAATTAGATAATAAATATTAAAATAATATCCAAAACTTGTACAATTATTATTGGATGATTTTATTTCTACCATGAGTCACCTTATCTTAGACCCTAATGATTTTTGTACCTTTAGAAACTGAATATCATTATATAATAAAATAATAGTTTCACAGTTTCCTAAAGAGCCCCTCCTCCCCCTTATAAAAGGAGACCACTTCTAGCCAATTCCTCACACCTCTCAAGCATTTAGACTTGTCCCAAATCTGCAAAATTATGCTCCCTACATCACTTTCCTCCACCTAGAATCCTTACCTTAGGCAGAAGGCACTTCAAGAAGTCCTTTTGGTTCACACCAAAGAAAGTTACCCAAATTAAAGGTAACCGTTTCTCATAACTTCTTTTCTTTTATTTTACTTTTAAAACCCCTAAACTCTTTTTATTCCATTATTTTATAACAACACCAGTATACTCAATATAGTATGATTTTTTTATGACATGTATTTGTACTACACTTAAACACAACTCCATCAAATTGGTGAAGAACATAATGTTTTTGTGGATGGAAAACTAACACCTCACGAAACGATGATTGTTCAATTACATTATACCACCTCCCATGATGTCCATTATGATGGCACTGTATTTTTATATGATATATATTATGTTTATGTTTTCTTCATTCTTAGGTATTTTTGTTATTGCATAACTTAATGGTTTCCATTATGGGTAAATGCGATAATTTCATTTGAGGAAGTGCAGACTACCGCCCCCTCAAAGTGATATGACTCATTAATACCACATGTGGGACGTATAAAGGATGGATTTAATGAAATTATATAAGATATTATACTGGAAGTATAATATAACTATGTATAATTATGATTCAATTCCATTAAAATAAGAAATATATATGAAAGTATTTTTCATGCGTACGTACGGCTTACCGTCTCCATGAAAGACGCATTTCATTTCTTTCTCCAAAATGAAATGTAATGTAACAAATAGATGTATATACTAGATATATATGATATATATGATATCTAAATCACTAAAATATTTCTGAATATAATAAAATTTTGACCATGTGAAAAACTTGTAACTATAAGGTGTTCATTTTTGACTCAAGTGGGAAATATCGACAAAACGAACGATATTAACTTAAATGATTACATAATTTTTTATAACATAGTAATAAGTTATATAAAAGGAATAATAAACCATAAAAAGGTTATTATGAAAGTTTAAATTAAATTTAGTTTGTTATTCAGGATATTAATGAACGAACGGGTCATGTCAGACATGAGGTAAGGGGTTTCTTATCTCACTTTTAATTTCATTAGATTTCCATTGTTCACCAATTATTTATTGCATATGGTGTATTGTATACCGCTATTTGATATATATAATCACGAAAATTTTTATATTCATGATATTATATGATTAATTTTGTGTTTATTGACTATCGTTCATTCGACTCGATTGATTACAACAAGGTGAGGGTTATTTCCTCAATCTCATTATTATCCGAGATTATTTATATGTAAGAATTTACTGGGACATATTTATCATCGATACCCATATATCCTAAAAATGTTTTCAAAAAGAATATTTTAAGGTTTTATGGGAGGGTCTATTTAACTAGATCATCATTTTAAATGTTTTAAATATTTATCTTTCAAAACCATTTTTATTAATGTTCATGTTTTCAAAATTATTTTAAGGATTTATTTATATATACATGAATGTTTTGAAAACATAATTATTTTAGAAAGTTTAAAAGTTGTATGGGAGACTTTTATTCAAAAAAAAACATTTAAATCACTACCATTATAAATTGTGATAATTTTAAATGATTTCATGAAAAAGGGGTATTTCTATCAAAGCATTTTACTGATCATTTTCATCTATGTCAATATCCTTTAATGGATTTTAAACTTTTTTGATGTTAATTTATTATGATACAAATCTTCCATATTGTATTGAATGTTTTGTGATATGTTTGACTCTAAATGTGTTATTTTTTATACAATTCATTATTTATGGAAAAAGTATTGACATTTAGTATGCTAGTTTTAATACGAATGTTTATGTTATATTTCAACAAATTCTTATGATGAATGTATTCGACTAGTATGTTCCGGTTTGGGGACCGGTAAAAGTAAGCCCTTCGGGATGGGGTCCTATTACAGAAAACCCTTGGGGTTAGAGTCCGGTTATAGCGGTTCTCCGGATTGGTGTCTGGTTACAACAGACCCTCCAGGATGGAGTCCGGTTACCGAGGCTCTCTGGGATGGAGTCCGGTTACAAAGGCTCTCTGGGTTTGGGTCCGATTACAGTTAGCTCCTAGGTCCTAGAATGAGGCCTTGACATAGAAATTAAAGTATGGTATTATACATTCACTCATTATTAAAATAATATTGATGGTTCATGTGGTCATTCGTCTATTATAATACCCATGATTATGTTTTATTGGGGCAATATTTACTCAACTCAAATTCCTTCCATAATAGTATTCATGTTTATTATTGGTAAATGCCTGTGGTTTCAATTATTCACCATGCTTAATATTTATGTTCTCTTATACTGTATTCAATACCCTTACTAAGCATTTGATCTCACCCCATTCTATGTTTTATTTTTACATGGATTCCATGAACTGTATTGTGATTGATATGCAGGGTTAAGCTAAGAGAATAATGGAATTCATAAAGGATTATTTATGTTGTGTGGTATGTTATAAAGTGTAATGTATCATTCTTGTATGTAATCCATTTTCCAAGACTTCTAAACTGATCGGTCCTTCGGGACTTGATTCCTCGTAATAATTCCAATGTATTAAAATAATGCATTGACTCTAGGTAGCTGGGGTTGGGGCGTTACCATTGGTATCAGAGGAAGGTTAGTAACAACCTTGGAAACTATATTTGGATAAACTCTGATTAGAATATTTAGCCCTATGATAGATTTTGACGATTAGTATAGAAGAACATCCTATAATTATGGTAATGTAGATATTTTGTGTCTTTTCCAAGAAAATATATCCCTGTCTAGATACGAGCAGATAGAGGTGGATCTTGCACAGATGTAAATAGGGTTAAAACCCAAAAACACTACTTTGATCTGTACTCGAACGAGAACTGGTGCATGTCAACGGGCCTTACTGCACTCTTGGTTAGGACACTCCCGGGGGATATGCTTAGGATAATTCTAATTTTCATTACAAATAAATATGAAGGGTTTATGAGTATATACTTACTAAAAGAAAACATTTTTATTATTATGGATTATATCCATAAACTGTTCAATTTAGGGTAAGTGTTTTACAAGTTTGGAATTATGTATTTCGATTCCTAAACTAATCTAGTTTATTACATTGAATAGAAATGGATCCCAGTAGAAGGAATGTGAACTCCAGCAATACGTATGATCCAATAACTAAGAAGGATCATATCTTTCACGGTATTAATCCAACATTTAGAAGGGAAGTGGCCTTCCATTTATTCTCATCATATGAAGAAATAGTATCATGTGTTAATAAGATAAGTAAATAATTCTATGAGTCCTATGTCTTTGAAGAGAAGAAAGAAAAAAATGGTGGAAAAGAGAAAGATGGATAAAGGGAAGAGGGAAAAGAAGGATTTTCCCAAATGTGATAACTGTTGAAAGAATCACCTTGGTAAATTCTTGAAGGGAATGTTAGTTTGTTATAAGTGTGGAGAAAATAGTCACCAAGTACATGATTGGAAGTGTATGAAAAAAATATTTCAATGTACAATGCATCATCTGCAAGGAGTTGGGACACTACAAGAATTAATGTCCAAATCATCATAGTATACCCCAAATGTTATTACTGGATAATAATAAATTTATTCTACTACTGAAGATAAAGTGGAATGATTATATTTCTTAAGTTGGTATTAAAGTACTATGTCATATGAGTATTTATTAATGATGTACATATTATAATAATTATAGAGAATATAAGGATTGAACTGCAATACTATTTCATTAAAGACATGAGATTGTGTGGAACCAAGACAAGTGACTCAATTGTAGGTTAAATATTTGGAAAATATAGGCTTGAGAGAAATAAAAACCATAATATGGTTCTGATACTGAGGTAGTTGATTTAGATAAATTATATTGGATATTATTGACTTCCTTGGAACTGATTAATAGTTTGTTTATTTCATCATTGTTGGAATATTCAATATTTTTATATATAAGGAATTTATACACTATTATATAAAGGATAAGGGAGAATTTATGTAATCAAAATGGTTTTATAGTAATTTATGGTGTTACCAAGTTTTAAAATAATACATGATGAATGTGTTTTTACATGTTATTACATGGAAAAAGGGATCTTGATTGTGTTTAACTTCATTATAAATTTTGAACCGTGAGTTTGGATAGATTTATTTTGGATAATTCTAATGGTTGGAATGGATTAAGAATCTATTTTTACAGTTATTTATTGATTTTTATAAAAAGGACAACACACAGACCATGTGACAACCCATCACATCGGATAAAGCTGTAAGAATCGAACCCACATCCATAGTGCGATTGAGATTTATCGCCTACCACTGGACTACGTGATGTCCTTGGATTGTGTA
The DNA here is from genome assembly GCA_963277665.1 of Viscum album. Lineage (NCBI taxonomy): Eukaryota > Viridiplantae > Streptophyta > Magnoliopsida > Santalales > Viscaceae > Viscum > Viscum album. Next base: position 400,222,303 of record OY728145.1, read on the forward strand.
ATGTAGTTCTTTTAAAAGCGTCTGATAGGTGATTTATAAATTCATTATTGGGTAACCCTATATTAATAAGATAAATAGATTATTTTTTAATTTATATTATCTTTCAGAGTGAAAGATGATTTTGTGGAAGAAATTAGTTAAAGGATAGAAATATACATCTCAAGTATATATATTTTTATTCTCTTATTATATGAAGAAATTAATTCTTAAACATTTGGTAAGGGATATTAAAACTAAAAATGTGTTTTCCTAATATCATATGTTTTTTTGAACCGATGATATTTTAAATCATCAGATATTGATGGCTTTGATACCCTCATTTCTACAATAGTTTGTTATTTATGACCACAATCACTCCCTATAAATATATAAGGGTTTCCTCCAATTATGTGTCTCTAATTTCCACTAATGTTCTCCTAATAAAGATTATAATTTGGTGGTGAATTTTTAATTCCCGGTTTCCTCTTATTAAGACTAAATTTTATAAACCCCATTTTCGATGTGGGTTCCCCACAGTGGTATTATCTATTTAAACCATTTAGTTTCGATTTAAATTTTCAAATTGTGAGGACACAATTTATTGAATGAGGGAAAAATGTAACAGCCCAAGATTTCATTGTACATTATTTCTTCAAATTAATTCAATAACTGCCACTTCACGTAAGATTGAGTTCAAGTGCACCATGACTTACCAAACTTGCCGTTCAAAAGTGGTTACAAATAATATTAAAAAAATTATGAACTTTATATAATCCTTATAAATTTAGAATCCATATTATGTGTTTTTTAGACATATTGTAAGAACAAAACACATTTTTTCAAATAAAATAATTATATTTAAAAAAATGAAATTTTACCACCTTGTAATGGAGAACCCTTTTTAAATCCAATATTTGAAACATTTATATATTCAATTTGAAAAAATAATCTTCTTCTTTAGAATCGGGACATAATAATTTAGTTCAATAAATATTTGGTGTTTTTCTGATAACTTTTATATTTGGGTTATTAGTGAAAAACAATATATTTTAACTGAAAATTCCTTTTTTAATCAAAATAATTTGTAGTGTTGAATTAAAAAATTTATTGGTTTGGAGGTATAATTATATTATATTTTTACCATTTAATCCAATTATGGTCATTGTAAGTAATTTCACTTTGAAATTGGACATAAACAAGTGTCAGTCTTTTAATGGTTATTATTTATTAAAAATACGCTTCATGTTTTTGACAACGAGAATTAATTTTAAATAAATTAATTCATATTCTATATTTATAAATTGGTAAAATAGAATTAATTTTTGAATTTTTAATATCAAAATTATCTTAGGGGGAATTTTTTGTATTTTTGGGAAAATTTTGAATTTTTTATGAATAGTGAAAAATAGAGTTATAGTTTAAAACTGAATTTTTATTTAAATAATTATATATTTTATTTAAATTTATTTTAGGACAAAATAGATAAATAATACATATATAAGTTTAATGTAATTAATTGGAGTCAGTTTATAATAATTTTAGATATATAAAAAATTTATTGAACATATCACCGTCTTTTACCCACCTCTTCGAGAATTCACAAATTCACATAAAATATAATTTTACCGCTTTTGTGAGTTTTATTTCGAAAATCCAAAAGACATGGTTAATATCAAGGTGTAAAATGTGGTTAAATAAGATAAAAATAATTTTTGGTGAATAGTAGATTTTTACATTTATTTATCGTGGTTAAAGGTAAATGGGTAATTTATGGTAAAAAAAATATTGTAATAATTCCAAATTTCCTTAACCCATGTCATAACTTTATTTTATGATTACTGGGAGACCATGGGAATCCTTGGATAGATATTGGGTCCCCATGGAGCCACTTATGAAGGATAATGTCACTTTAGATTAATTAATTTAATGAAAAGGAAAAATTTAAATTAACAAAAATCTTTTAGTAAATAATTTTAATATGGTGTTATATAAGTTCTATATTTAACTATATATATTCATTATAAATTTAAAAGGATTTCCTATGTCATGATATTTGTTTTATAATTTCTAGACATCGTATAAATTAATTTGCTTATGACACAATAATGATGCATTATTTACCTCATTAACAAATGATTTAAATAAATTAGATTCTAAATACTAAATTAATATCCAAAAAATGTCCAATTATTATTGGATGATTTTATTTCGACCACGAGTCATCATATCTTCAACCATAATAATTTTTAGGCCTTTATAAATCATATATCATTATATAATAAAATAATATTTTCACACTTTCCTAAATAGCCCATCCTCCCCCTTATGAAAGGAGAGCACTTCTAACAAATTCCTCACACCTATAAATCCTTTAGGCTCCTCCAAAATCATTCAAATTAAGGTCACTACATCCCTTGCCTCCACCTAGAAGCTTCAACATTGGCAGAAGGCACTTCAAGAAGTCCTTTTGGTTCAAACCAAAGGAAGTTACCCAAATTAAATGTAAGAGTTTCTCATAACATCTTTTCGTTTATTGTATTTATTCATCCAATAAACTCTTCATATTACATTCTTTTATAATAACATCAGCAACCTAAATATACTAGTCTGTTGTTAGGATAATGATTCAAACTACACTTACACACACCTCCATCTAATGGGTGAAGAACATAATGTCTCTATGGATGGAAAACAGACACCTCACAAAACGATGATTGTTCAATTATCTCTACCACCTCTCATGGTGGCCATTATGATGGAACTGTATTTTTATATTATATATATTATGTTTATTTTTTCTTCATGCTGCTTTATTTTTATTTTATATCATACCTTAATGGATTCCATTATGGGTAAATGTGAGAATTTCATTTGAGGACGTGCGGACTATCGCCCCCTCAAAGTAATATAACTCGTTAATACCATATGTGAGACATACAAAGGATTAAGTGAATGATATTATATATGCTATTATACTGTAATTATAATATATACATATGTATCATTATGTTTTAATTCCATTAAAATAATAAATAGAAATTAAAGTAGTGTTCATGCGTACGTACGGCTTACCGTCTCCATGAACGGTGCATTTCATTTCATACCCCAAAATGATATGTAATGTTATAAATACTTGTGTATAATTGATATTTGTGATATCTAAATCATGAATATCATTCTGGATATAATGAAAGTTTGACCATGTGAACAACTTGTAACTATAAGGTGTTTATTTTTTACTCAGGTGCCAAATATCGACAAAACAAACGTTATTAACTTAAATGATTAAATAATGTTTAAAACATAGTAATAAGTGATATAAAACGAATAATAAAATTTAAAAGGGTTATTAAGAAAGTTGAAATTAACTTTAGAATATTATTCAGGATATTAAATAATGAACGGTTCAAGTCAGACACGAGGTAATGGGTTTCTTAAATCACTTTTAATTTCGTGATATTTCCATTGTTCACCACTTATTTATTGCATGTGGTGTATTTTGTACTACCATTTGATATATTTTATCATGATTATTTTTATATTCATGATATTCTATGATTAATTTGGTGTTCATTGACTATTTTTCATATGACTCGATTGATTACAACGAGATAAGGGTTATTTCCTCAATCTCATTATTATCTGAGATTGTTTATGTGTAAGAATTTACTAGGAAATATATAACATTGGTACCCATATTTCATAAAAGTGTTTTCAAAAGGAATATTTTAAGGTTTTATGGGAGGTTCTATTTTACTAGATCATCATTTTAAATGTTTTAAAGATTTATCTTTTTAAAACCTTTTAATTAATGTCCATGTTTTCTAGATGATTTTAAGGATTTCTTTATATGGACATGAATGTTTTGAAATGATATTTCTTTTAAAATGTTTCAAAGTGGTATGGGATTCATTGATTCAAAAAACCCTTTTTAATTACTACCTTTATAAATTTTGATAATTTTAAATGATTTCACGAAAAAGGAGTATTTCTCTCAAAGAATTTTACTGATCATTTTCATCTATGTCAACATCCTTTAATGGATTTTAAACTTGTTTGAAGTTTAATTATTATGATACAAATATTCCATATTTTATTTAATGTTTTGTGATATGTTTGACTGTGGATGTGTTATTTTTATACCATTCATTGTTTATGGATAAAGTATTGACATTTCTTATGCTAGTTTTAATAGGAATGTGTATGTTATATTTCAACCTTTTCTTATGATGAATGTATTGTACTAGTATGTTCCAGGTTTGGGACCTATAAATGTAGGCCCTCTGGGATGGGGTCGAGGTATTGTAGACCCTCCGTGATGGAGTCTGGTTACAGAGGCTCTCCGGGTTGGGGACTGGTTACAGCAGACCCTCCGGGATGGAGTCCAATTATAGAGGCTCTCCAGGATGGAGTTTGGTTACAGAGGTTCTCTGGATTTAGGTCTGGTTAGAGTTAGCCCATAGGTCCTGGAACAATGCCTTGACACAGAAATTAATGTCTGGTATTATACGTTCCCTCATTATGAATATAATATGTATGGTTCATGTGGTCATTCGACTAGTAGAATACCCATGATTATGTTTTAATATAGAAATATTTATTCATCTCATATTCCTGACATAAAATTATTCATGTTTATTATTGGTAAAGGCATGTGGTTTCAAGTATTCACCATGCTTAATATTTATGTTCCCTTCTGTTGTATTGCATACACTTATTGAGCGTTTGAGCTCACCCCTTTCTATGTTTTATTTTTCCAAGGATTCCAAGAAGTGTATTGTGATTGATATGCAGGGTTAAGCTAAGGGAATAATGGAATTCATAAAGGATTATTTATGTTCTGTTGTATGTTATAAAGTGTAATGTAAAATTCATTTATGTAATCTATTTTCCTAGACTTCTAAACCGATCAGTCTTTCGGGACTTGATTCCTTGTAATCATGCCAATGTATTAAAATAATGCACCGACTATGGGTAACTGGGGTCGGGGCATTACTGTTGGTATTAGAGGAAGTTTAACAATAACCTTGTAAAATATATTTGGAAAAACTATGATTAAAATACGTATCCCTAAGATAGAAATTGAGGATTAGTATAGAATATCTTCATATAATTTTAGTAATGTAGATATTTTTTGAGATTTCAAAGAAAATACATCCATGTCTAGATACGTGTAGGTAGAGGTGGCTCTGGAACAGATGTAACTAGGGGTAAACCCCGAAAACACCGCTTTGAGATAGACTCAACCAGGAACTGGTGCATGACAACAGGCCTTGTTGCACTCTTGGTTACGACACTCCTGGGGGATATTATTTGAATAATTCTCATTTTCTTTTCAAATCATGCTGAAGGGTTTATGAGTATATACTTTCTCAAAGAATTTGTTTTATGATTATAGATTATATCCATAAACTGATCAATTTATGTTAAGTGTTTTAGAAGTTTGGAATTATGTATTTTGATTCATAAACTAACCTAGTTTATTCCATTGTATAGAAATGGTTCCCAGTAGAAGGAATGGGGAATACATCAATACGTATGATCCAAATTGTAAGAAGGATCTTATATTTCATGGTATTAAGCCAACAGTTAGAAGGGAAATAGTATCCCATGTGTTCTCAACATATGAAGAAATAGAATCATGTGTTAATAAGATAAGTAATGTATTCTCCGATTCGTATGGATTTGAAGGGAAGTAAGAAAATAGAAGGATGGAAGAGAGAAAGATGGATAAAGGGAAGGGAGAAAAGAAGGCTTTTCCTATATGTGATAATTATGCAAAGAATCACCTTAGTAAATGCTTGAAGGGAATGTGAGTTTGTTATATGAGTGGAGAAAATGGGCACCAAGTACGTGATTTGAAGGGTAAGAAAATAGTTTCCAATGCACAATGCTTCATCTACAAGGAGTTTGGACACTACATGAATCAATGTCCAAATCATCAGTGTATACCCCAAATGCTGCTATTGAATAATAATAATGTTATGATACTACTGAAGATGAAGATTAATGATTACATTTCTTACGTTTTTATTAAATTATTGTGTCATGTGAGTATTTATTAATGATATACCTGTTATAATAATTATATAGTATATAAGGATTAAACTGTAGTACTATTTCATTAAGGACTTGAGATTGTGTGGAACCATGAAAAGTGACTCAATTTTAGGTTAAATATTTAGAAAATATATGATTTAGAGAAAGATAAACCATAATATGGTTCTGATACTGAGGTAGTTGATTTGGATAAATTATATAGGATATTCTTGACTTCCATGGAACTGATTAATAGTTTTTTTATTTCATCATTGTTGGAATATTCAATATTTTTGGATGTAATGAATATATCTTGTATTATATAAGGGATAAGGGAGCATGAATGTGATGAATAAGGTTTTACGGTAATTAAGGGTGTTACCAAGTTTTAAAATAATACATGATGAAGGTATTTACATGATATTACCTGGAAAAAAGGATCTTTAATGTGTTTAACTTCCTTTTGAATTTTTGACTGTGAGTTTGGATTGATTTATTTTGGGTAAGTCTAAATATTGGAATGTATTAAGATACTATTATTAAGGTTATTTTTGGATTTTTATAAAAAAGGACAACACGCGGACCTTGTGACAACCCATCACGTTGGACATAGTTGTGGGAATGAAACCCACAACCATAGTGTGATTGAGATTTATCACCTACCACTGTACTACGCAAAGTACCTAGATTGTTTAATTCAATTTTATTAAAAGGGTCTGATAGGTGAATTATAATTTCATTTTTTTGGAACCCCATACGGATATGATAAGTAGAATATTTGTTTAATTTATATTATCTTTTAAATTGAATGATGAGTTTGTGGTAGACATTAATTAAAGGATGGAACTCTACATGTCAAGTATATATTTTTTTCCTTTTCGTATTAGATGAAGAAATTAATTCTTAAACTCTAGGTAAGGGATCTTAAAACCAAAAATGTTTTATCCGAATACCATATGTTTTGTTGAACCGATGATATTTTAAATCATCAGAGATTGATGGTTTTGAGTCCCTCAATTATACAATTGTTTCTGATTGATGACCACAATCACTCCCTATAAATAGTTATGTTTTTCCTCCAATTATGTGTCTCTAATTTCCATTAATGTTTTCTTAGTCGAGATCATAATTTGGTGGGGAATTTTTCATTCCCCCTTCCTATTATTAAGACTAAATTTTATACATCCAATTTCGGATGTGGGTTTTCCCACAAAGGTACTTTCTACTTTCAACCTTTTATTTTAGAAGAACAATTTCAAATTGCAAGGACGCAATTTATTGAAGGAGGGAATAATGTCATGCCCCAAGATTTCATAGTACGTTATTTCTTCAAATTAATTCAATACCTTGCACTTCACGCAACACTGAATTCAAGCACACCATGACTTACCAAACGAGCCATTAAAAAGTTGTTATGAATAGTATTAACATAATTTTTAACATTATATAATCCTTAAAATTTTAGAATCCATATTATGAGTTTTTTAGACAGAATGTAAAAAAAAACATTCATATAAAAGAAGTATTTTTCAAAAAATGAAATTTTACCACCTTTTAATGGTGAACCCTTTTTAAATAGAATATTTGAAGTTTTATATATTAAATTTTACAAAAATAAAAATCTACTTTAGAATCGGGACATAATAATTTAGTTTCAATAAATTTTTGGTATTTTTCTGATAACTTTCATATTTGGGTGATTAATGAAAAATTCTATATTTTAACTGAAAACAACTTTTTTAATCAAAATAATTTATAGTGTTTGATTATAAATTTTCATTGTTTGGAAGTATAAATAGATTATATTTTTACCATTTAATCCAATTATGGTCATTTTACGTAATTTCAATTTGAAATTGGACATAATCAAGTTCCAATCTTTTGATACTTATTATTTCATACAAATACGCTTGTTGGTTTTGACAACAGGAATTAATTTTACATTAATTAATTCAAATTATATGTTTTTAAATTGTAAAAATAGAATTTATTTTTGAATTCGGAATATCAAAATTATCTTAGGATGAATTATTGTAATTTTTCTGAAAACTTTCAATTTTTGATGAACAGTGAAAGTCACTAAGTTATAGTTTAAAACCAGATTTTTATATAAGTAATTATTTATTTTAATTAAATTTATTATAGGTAAAAATAGATAAATAATACCATTATATGTTAAATTTAATTAATTGGAGTCAGTTTATAATAATTTTAGATATATATAAATTTAATTGAACTTTTCACCGTCTTTTACCCACCTCCTAGGAGAATTTGAAAATTCACATAAAACATAATTTTACCTCTTCTGTGAGTTGAATTTTGAAAATACAAGATAAATGGTTAATATAATGTAGTAAAATGTGGTTCAATAAGATAAAAATAATTTTCTATGAATACTAACTTTTGACATTTATTTACCGTAGTTAATGGTAAATATGGTAAATCATGATAAACAAATATTGTAATAATTACAAATTACCTTAACACATGTTCTAAACTTATTTAATGAGTAATGACCGACCATGGTAATCTTTGGGTCGATTTTGGGACTCCATGATGCCACTTATGAATGATAATGGCACTTCATATTAATTAATTTAAAGTAATGGAAAAATTGACACAAACAATACTCTTTTATTAATTAATTATTATATGGTGTTATATAAGTAATATTTTTTACTATAAATATTCATTGGAAAGATAAAAAGAATTACTAAATCATGGTATTTTGTTTATAATTTTTAGACATCGAATAAATTAAATTATTTATGACATAATAATGATGCAGTATTTACCTCATTAATAAATGATTTAAATAAATTAGATTTTAAATATTAAAATAATATCCAAAACATGTCCAATTTTTATTGGATGATTTTATTTAGACCCTTAGTATTCTAATATTTGACAATAATGATTTTTGTACCTTTAGGAATCGAATATCATTATATAATAAAATAATATTTTCAAACTTTCCTAAAGAGCCCCTCCCCCCTTATAAAAGGAGAGAACTTATAACCCATTCCTCACACATATCAAGCCTTTAATCTCGTCCAAAATCTTCCAAATTAAGCTCCCTACATCCCTATCCTCCTCTTAGAAGCCTTACCATTTTCATAATTCACTTCAAGAAGCCCTTTTGGTTCAAAACAAAGGAAGTTACCCAAATTAAAGGTAACAATTTCTCTTAACTTGTTTTCTGTATTTTACTTCTCCAACCCCTAAAATATTTTTAATAATTTAATTAATAACAACAAAAGTATACTAAATATACTAGTATTATGTTATTATAAGTATTATAACTACACATACACACATCTCTATCTAATGGGTGAAGAACATAATGTTTCTGTGGATGGAAAACTAACGCCTCACGAAACGATGATTGTTTAATTACCTCCTACCGCCTCTCATTGTGGTAATTATAGTGGAAATGTATTTTTATATGATATATATTATGTTTATGTTTTCTTCATTCTTATTTATTTTTCTTTTATAGCATACCTTAATGGTTTCCATTATGGTTAAACGCAATAACTTCATTTGAGGAAGTGCGGACTATTGCCCCCTCAAAGTGATATGACTCGTTAATACCATATGTGGGACGTATAAAGGATGAATTTAATGATATTATATATGATATTATAATGGAATTATAAATTAACAATTTATAATTATGTTTTAATTCAATTAAAATAAGAAACAGAAATGAAAGTAGCGTTCATGCAGACGTACGGCTTACCGTCTCCATGAATGCTGCATTTCATTTCATACCCCCAAAATGATATGTAATGTTCTAAATACATCTATATACTGGATATATATGTTATATATGACACCTAAATCCAGAAAATCAATATTGATATAATGAATGTTTGACCATGTGAACAACTTGTAAGTATAAGGTGTTCATTTTTGACTCAAGTGCCAAATATCGACAAAACGAATGTTATTAACTTAAATGATTCCATAATATCTATAACATAGTAAAAAGTGATATAAAAAAAATAATAAAATTGAACAATGTTCTTATGAAAGTAGAAATTAACATTAATATATTATTCAGGATATTAATGAATGAACGGGTCAAGTCAGACACGAGGTAAGGGGTTCCTTATCTCACTTTTAATTTCGTGAGATTTCCATTGTTCACCACTTATTTATTTCATGTGGTGTATTTTGTACTACCATTTGATATATATTATCATTATTCATTTTATATTCATGATATTATATGATTCAATTGTTGGTTATTTATTATTTTTCATATGACTCGATTGATTACAATTAGGTAAGAGTTATTTCCTCAATCTCATTATTATTCGAGATTGTTTATGTTTAAGAAATTAATGTGACATATTTACCATGGATACCCATATTTCATAAAATTGTTTTCAGAAGGAATCCTTTAAGGTTTTATGGGAGGGTATATTTTACTAGATCATCATTTTAAATGTTTTAAAGATTTATCTTTCTAAACCCTTTAAATTAATGTTCATGTTTTCAGAATGATTTTAAAGATTTATTTATTTGGATATGGATGTTTTGAAATTATAATTCTTTTAAAAAATTTCAAGGTGTAATGTGACACATTTATTCAAAAAACCCTTTTAGATGACTGCATTTAAAAATTGTGAGAATTTTAAATGATTTCATGAAAAGGTGCATTTCTCTCAAAGCATTTTACTGATCATTTTCATCTATTTCAACATACTTTAATAGATTTTAAACATTTTTGAAGTTGATTTATTATGATACTAATCTTACATATTATATTGAAGGTTTTCAGATATCTTTGACTGTGGATGTGCTATTTTTATACCATTCATTGTTTATGGATAATGTATTGACATTTTGTTTGTTAGTTTTAATATGAATTTTTATGTTATATTTCACCATTTTATTATGAAGAATGTATTAAACTATTATGTTTCGGGTTGGGGACCGGTAAAAGTAAGCCATATATGATGGGATCCAGTTACAGCAGACCCTTCGGGTTGGAGACCAGTTACAGAGGCACTCCGGGTTGTGGTCTGGTTACAACAGACCCTCTAGGTTGGAGTTCGGTTATAGAGGCTCTCCGAGATCGAGTCCGGTTAGAGAGGCTCTTTGGGATAGAGTTTGGTTACATAGGCTATCCGGGATGGAGTCCGGTTATTGAGGCTCTCTGAGATGGATTCCAGTTACAGTTACCCCATAGGTCCTGGAATGAGGCATTGACATAGAAATTAAAGTCCAGTATTATACATTCCCTCATTAGGAAAATAATATTGATGGTTCATGTGGACATTCGACTAGTAGAATACCCATTATTATGTTTTATTATGGAAATATTTACACAACTCATTCCTTCCATAAAATTATTCATGTTTGTTATTGGTAAAGTCATGTGGTTTCAATTATTAACCATGCTTAATATTTATGTTCCCTTCCGCTATATTGCGTACCCTTAATTAGCATTTGAGCTCAGCCCTTTATTTGTTTTATTTTTACTAGGAATCTAAAAAATGTATTGTGATTGATATGCGTGGTTAAGCTAAATGAATAATGGCTTTCATAAAGGATTATTTATGTTTTGTTGTATGTTATAATGTGTAATGTAACATTAATGTATGTAATATATTTACCAGTATTGATAAACCGATCGGTCCTTCGGGACTTGATTCATTGTAATCATGCCAATTTATTAAAATAATGAACCGACACTGGGTAACTGGGGTCAGGGTGTTACATATAATAAAATCCATCTGTTCCCTAGAACAATATTTAGGTATTTTTCCGTGCTATTTGAACTATGGTATAATGGGTGGGTTCTATTACTTCTCTTGTTATTAAATCTAATTCATATAATCGGAAGTATTGAGATTAAAAATTCCTCATGTATAAGCCTTACTCTTTCCCAGGAAGAAAGGAACCTTAGAAATATAAGGAAGGGTTTGAGAACATTGAGTGGATCTTTGATATTCATTGGTCACATAATTCTATTAAATAAGTGTTTAAAACTAACATTCTTTAATTCATTAATTATATGTGGTGGGATTTTTATTTATGAAATTCAACAAGATAATTTATTGTGTAACCAATTCAATGTGATCTTTACATGACTTTTTACCCCAACACATTTTCATTATTTAATTTAATGAATTTATGTTCCTCTAGAAAAGAAATATCTCAGTCCTGTATGATGAGAATGGGTCTATTAAATTTTTTCACCTTTATCATTATATCATTTCAAATTATGTGACGAAATTTTATTACATGTAGATGGTATTTTGACTTGATATTTGGTCTCACGTCTTCTTATTGATGCCCAATACCTATGATGTGGTTATTCATTACGACACAACCATGATTATATAATAATAAATGAATCTTTAACTGAATAGATTTATTTTTATTCTAGTAAATGATGTGGTGGTTCCTAAGAGAGTAATAGAAACTGGTTATTATCTATGAAGATAGGTGTACACCATTCTTTAAATCCAACCAATATATTAGAAAAAGAAACTGTGAGTGGTGGGATTGTTGTCCCCACCAATGTGGTAAGGTTTGGAATATAAATTATTAGTTTCTAATGATTCCTAGGAAATAGGATTAATATAGATGTCTATGACTTCCCTAAAAATTCATCAAATCAACACCCCCTCCCCAGTGTTCTGTATTCACATTAACCCCATGGGGATCTTGGAAGCTATATGACTCCTCCTTGGTAGTGAGGCAAGACCTTGATGGATTTCAGATAGGAATACATGTTTTTATGGAAATATTTAATCAGGGATATTCTCTATTCCAATATAAATCCTTATGAACTTTTAGAGTTATTGTGGTTGCATACATTGTACACAGTGCCCATAGAATCAAAGGATGGGTCCATAGTAGAGATAACTAATATTATTATTACAGTGTTTATGGAAACTCTGTTTTTTGATATAGGTGAATCAAACATTATTATATATTCTCATAAAAAGTATTTGTTGAAAATTTATACCGTTCTCAGGGAATACATTATGATGATAACCTTGTCTCTCCTATAAAAGAATGATAATGGATTTCTATTCCCTTCATGTGCCATCTCTATATCTGAAATCAAGATGATATGAAACATTTTCTTCCATAAAATTGTTATTTTCAAGTTAATTTTTGAGATATACTAGTTAACAATCGATAAATCCTATGTCAATTATTACCAAAACAGAGTGACTTTCATCATCCCCTATGGGAGAACTCCGGTATTTCTTGGAAAATGGGAACCTTTTTCATGTTAGGTGGGACATCCCAATTTAACATTATGTGGGATTGTTAGTTACATTTATATAGTTATTTGAAAATTTTAAAAAAAATATTTTCAATAATGAGTTACCAGTCCGGGTCAGGGAATTCTCTTAGGTGTTCCAAGATGGTTTTTAAATCTTACCCCTGACAAGGGAAATGAAGTTTCTTATTAATCTAGTATCAGAAACTCATCCTATATGTCTAAATCCATATCATATATATCCCATAGAATTTAAATCAAAATTATTGAGTTGGAGAACAATGAATAAAATGTCATCATTCCACTTAGCATGTCCATGTGGTTTTCCCTAGTAGTATTTTCCAAACAGAAAGATTGGAAACCAAATTTTTTCTACTACTAGAAGTTGAACCATTTCAATATCGATAAAAAATATATATTTCCCTTTATTTAAACCTAAAAAATCAGAAAAACATAGGATGGTGGTTTTCAAATATTGATCATTATTTAGGTTATTCTCAGCTTTGGTTGAGTGATGAAAACACACAATAAATGAAAATTTGTTATCCAATGAAAGAATTTATTATTTTTATATGTGACCCTAGTAGTTAATAGGATTAGGAGTTTTGGGATGTCAAAAAACATATTAATTTTTACACATATCTTAAGATGATAATTTTTATGCCTCATGGAGGTTAGATATAGAGAAAATGGTATCAAATCTCTCCCCTAGAAAGGGGTGTTGTTCATGTCGGTTTTGGATTTTCAAAAATCATTTGGTTATTAAAAGTAGCTGTTAACTTTAATTTTGATTCCAATTTTATATATGGGTGTCAACAATATATGGTTTACATTGATACCTTATCTATTGGTCTATGGTGTTTTCTTATATAGGTAAATCATATGGTAGTATATATTTTTATCAACCACCAAGTATAGAATAAGAACTACCCAACCAAGATTTGAAACATGAAATTATGATTCATTCCCTTATTATTTATTAAATTAAAATTTCAGAGAATAATTAATGATCTAGTATTTTTATAAAATTTTGAACATTATCTTATTTTAGAGGGACTTGAATCTTCAAAAATGACTATAGGTGGAATATATTCAAAGATTTGACTACTATATATTCTATATTCTAATAATGGGTAAAGGGGACTTCAATTCCATCACAATGAAGTTTCCCTCCAAGGACCTCAAGGAGTCTAGTGATGAATGAGATTTTATAGTCCACTTTACTCAGATTTACTTTGTTGAAAAAGAGGGATAAGTGCGTGTGTTCTGTTCTAGTATTTATTTAAGACCTTCTCTCATCTACCACATTCACTAGGAGAAGTGGTTGAATAATAATTTTTGGTTAATTATCAAATCTATATATGTTAGGGAGACCACCAACGAGTGTTCTCTATCCCCATAAGGAACCAATTTCTTTAAAACCCAATGTGTTGTTCATGTGTCAAAAAGGGTTGTGATGTAAATTTCATATGTATTAGTGGTTGTTTTATCACCACAGTATGAAAATTTATGATGATATCAACCTATAAAATTGGTGGTCAGGAATGAGGTGTGACATAGAAATTTGTCTCTTAGATCTATAGATCTCAATAGATAAATTCCAAACACCAGAATCCCTCATGTTATCTCTAGTGACTACTAGTACATACCTTGAAGAGGAATATGGTTTTAAAATACTTAACCATTGGGGAAAATATTCCCTACCAAATAATAAATACAGTATACTTAATAATTTATTTCTTACCTAATATGATTCATTTAATTCCACTCAAGGAAACCACTTAGTTAGAAGATATTGGTAAAGTGTATGTCTAGAAAATTTTGATGTCACAGATAGAAAATTATTAAATTATTTTTTATAGATATTATGGGATAAAATCATAATTCTAGGAAGGGATATAAAAGTATATGGATTCCCATGTATTTTTTAGGACACCTTATCATCAAATTAGAGATTCCCAGATGAAATGGGTGATCTTGATCTCAACGGATATTCATTGTGCATCCAGTATAGACTTTATATTGTTAGGGAAACCTATATCTTTCTAGTTTAATACAACTATATTAATTAATATTATTATTCAATTAATATGGATCCTATTAAGGATATATATATATTCTATTATGTTAGTCTCATATATGGTGGTCTGTGGGAGGTGAGATATTTTTTTATTGTCAAATGTTATACAGAACATAGCCATGTTGATTTAGAATGATTGGAAATGATTAGAAACATCCCAAACACGTAATATTATTTATGAAAATTTATAAACAAATATCCCATGTAATTATCAATTAGTTATCAACGGTTATTAATGGTTTCCCTGTGGTTCGGTCAACATCTATTTGGGAAGTAATGGATGGTTTTCCTAAGGTATGTCATGCTCTTCAAATTTTTTGATAAAATAGATAATGTTACATATTAATTTATGTTTCATTCTATAATAATTTAAAAAATATATTTCCTTAATGTTTCTCAATTTAGATATATAATATGAAGCCCTCTCTTGTTATGAATTTAGATGATTTTGAATTAGAACCCTATGCATCAAGGACATAAAAACTGAATGAAATTGTTTACTCCTAGAAGAATTTATTGAATGGTAATTATATCTCATTAGTCATAGTGTTATGGAAATACGGTAGTGACTATCACATTATCTTGGAGTGTGAGTCATTTATAATGGTGTAGCAGCCTCTTCTATTCCATTATCATCATTTAATTTAACTTTTTATGAGTATAATTTGATTTTAAGGAGATAATTATAAAAAATGATATAATTTTAAGGTATGTATCATCTATTTCTAGGAAATCAATTTTATTCCCTTTTTAATGAATAATATACCATTGTAATTTTGAATATATGGAAAAATTGGGATACTGCATGATTGGTGAATGGTTCAGAGTATCCATTCTACAATCGTGAAATAGATCTATAATTTTTTATAGTAAAAATTTGTATTGTTTTTACATGGATTACCTAAATATGTGACAAATCAATGATGTTTCCCACGTGTATTGGTAGTGATTGAAATGTTTTTAGAATGGTTAGGTTGAATAAATTTCCAAATCATGCTGTCTAAACAGATAATGAAAACTCTGTTATTTTTATTTTTCTCACACTCTATTTAATTTCTCTTTTCTCAATTTCCATCATAAATCAACCCAAGAACCATTCCCTCTTACATCAATCCATCCTCCCTTTCTTCGTGGTTTTGATTTTGGGGGACGTTCACCAATTTCAATCCATAAAACCTTAATTATGTAATTCCTTCTTCATATTTTGGGTATTTTAACCATTCATCCATACATTTCTCTAATCCCCTATTGATACGTTAATATATGGATTTATGTATTTAAATTTAATTGGGTAGTTTCATGATGATTATGTTTTCATAATGATTTAATCGGGTCCTGTATCATCTTGTCATATGGTAAGACTAAGACATGTACCTCTAGGCATGGTCCACCTATAAGGAATCGATGATAAAATATTACATATTCATGAATATTATTCCTGAACTATGTTAATTTAACAATGAGGATCATTTCAAGTTTAGAATTTTAATGATTTGGGACATAATAAAAACATAAAAATCCACATTAATAAAGTGTGGATACCACCAAAATCGTATCAATTTATTTCAAAATATAAAACATTTGAAATAAAACATGATTTCATTGGAAAATATTAATTACATTTAACATTACTTCCTTCATGGTATTAAACATCCTTACAACCTATGGAATCATTTGAATACTACTGATGAGTACAAGAAAGTTTATTAAGAGATATGAAATGAATGAAAGAAAACATTATTCCTTGAATTCATGTAAATGTATGAAATCATCTCCAAAAAGGCATACTTCCCACCCATATATACTATCTTTCTGAAACATGAAATTCCCAATAGATTTATAAAAAACATAAAGAACATGAATAGAACCATAATGGTTTCTTGGGGAATTAATTTCGTAAAATTTTAACCCTCATGGAAACCATATGATTTTTAACCCTCATAGTTACCATAAAATGTAACCACGAAGGCTACCTTATGTTGTAACCATCGCAGTTACACTTTCAGTAACCATACGACTGACCTACAACATGCACATACCAAATTAATTTTAGAGAGATATAGGTACCATTATTCATCATAAAAAAATTCCAATAACCATAAAATTATCATAAAACCTGATTGATTACATAAAAACTTTGATTTTGAGGTTTGAGAAATATAATTTTAAAAGAGGATTTTAAACAGAATGTGTATCTAAATTATCATATAATTGAAGTGAGAATTAATAGATTGAATGGATATTGTGTATACATGTTATTTACACATAATAAAACATAATATAAAAAAATTCATTACACAAATAATATTAGTACCACAAAATTAATGAAGTAGAAGGTTAACCCAAAAATGGAAATTGGGTTAAAAATTTCCATACCACGAGTTCATCTTCTTCAAATGTGATTAAGAATCAATTATAATAGTTATATTAGTGTTTTTATTATATTATAGAATCATATTCATGATTATAAAACCTTATATGGTCATTTTACAAAATCATTCCACTTATTTATTATTAATATTTTTTTATTTCCATTATTTTGGGTGCGTACTTTACATTGTTTCCATGGTCGGGTTGTATTTGATGTTCATGTCAAATGGAAATGAAATTATAGAAGTGAAATGAAATGGTATTAATATGTTTCAATAATATTAAATTATTACATAGATAATTTTTTCTATAGAACTTGAGAACGATAATTAAATAAATCTTTAGTGATATCTGTTTATATCATTTTGGTCATTCTTCGATAATCATGAACTTGATTCATTATATAACTAAATTTCATGATTATATTTCCTTTATCAAATATAAAATAGGTTATATAATACTAATTAAAATATTCTTCAACTGTTAAAATGCTTTTAGAAATAGTTTTGAATGATGTATTGGAAATTGCAAACACATTGTCCACGATATTAGTAAAACAACACATCAAGAATGATGTTTTTATAAGAGGGGAAAAGATGAAGTAAGTTGAAGAGTTTTACAAAAACATGATAATAATAAATAGTATATATAATAATAGAGATTTATAACCTCTTGGATAAGTGGAGGGGAAGAGAGTATAAGAAATGAACAGAATTGAAAAGAAAACACAAGAAAATGGTAGTGGATTTTAACCTCTTGATCTCTTCTCTGTGAGATCATCTTTAAGGCCTATAATTTTGACATTTTTATGATTTCAGTAGGTCTTATATATGTGGGAGATCCTTGTTAATGGTATTGGGTTGATTTTTGAAAATTTTAAATTCTTGATAGGTGTGAGAGGAAGAGGGGTTGAGGGTGGTATTTATAGGTGTGGAGAGGATGGTTTTTACATTATTTTTATCATTAGTTTAATATTTTTTCTCAAGACTATGAATAACATTGATTCATGAGACCCAAAAAGTATAGGGTTCATGATATTTCCAACAAATGTCCATTTACATCAACCATGACTCAATCATGATGTATAAATTCATTTATTTAGCATATTTTGTAAATTACCTTATTTCACTATTCACCAAATATTAATGAATTTCAGAAAAATACCAAAAAATAACCCTATAATTTTTTGACATAGAGATTTTAAAAATGAAATCTATTTTTGGAAAATAATTTTCTATATATGATTAATTTAATTTTTAAAAAATATCATAATTTAGTTGAAAAATAATTATTTTAAAACTATAACTAACTTTACTTCACCTTGAAAAATTATTCAAAATCTCATTATCATATAACCCTGATAAAATAAAATAATATTATGATTTATAATTCATTATGATCATATTAATTTTAATATTACTATTCATCAAGGTTGGTTACTATTCATAAGTGTTGGTTAATATTCACCCAAAATCATGTTCGTCCTATAAGACTCAAAATAACTTACTGATTGCAACTATATATGTTCATTTCTTGAAATTAAAATCACAGTAGATGAAAAATTATGTTTAATGGATAATCATAAATTATATCCTTGAAAATGTGTCATTAAGTATATAATCTATGTTTCTTTTATTTTAATGGATTTTTTAAACCTTGGGGGGTTTCATTCTCCACACCTTTAGGAAATTTCATCCTTGAAATTTTTATTTACATATTTACATATTAATAAAATGTGGGTATGTTTCCCTCATAGAATCCTTAAGCAACCATGTTGATTCTTCAACCATGTGCTTTCTCCAAAAAAGCTTTAACTTGTGGATTTCCTTATTCCACCATACATTCTATTTACCATCAGAAATATGAATAGGTTTCACTTTATTAGAAAGGATCTCTTCAAACTGAAATTATTATGGGCCCAAGACATGAGATGAATCTATCACATACATTCTAAACATCAAATAATTAAAAACTAGTGTACCTAAGATAAACATAGAGTCAAAGATAGTTGGTACTCAAATGGCCCAACATTCTCTAGGATTTCATAAGGTCTAATATACCATGGACTTATCTTCCCTTTCTTACCAAAATGAGTAACATTTTTCCTTGTTGAGATTCTGAGAAAAACATAATCACCTACCTTGAAAGAAAATTATTTACTCATGTTGTATTCTTTACTTTTCTTCCGACACTAAGATATCCTCATATGATTCTGTAATATTTTTAACTTCTCAACCACTTCCTCTACTAATTCTGGTTATATCTACTTTTTTCCCCAGACTTCATCAGAAAAATATGGAGTTCAAAACTACTTTCCATTTAATTACTCAAAAGGTTCCATCCGTATAATGGAATGATAACTATCATTATAAGAAAACTCAACTAAAGAATGATGTTGATCTGAACATCCATGGTAATCCATCGAACTAGCATGAAGCATGTCTTCAAAAGTTCGAATCGTCTGTTCTAAATACACATCATATTGAGGATGAAATGTTATACTGAAATTTAACTTTGTTCCTAATGAATTATAATGGAATTTCTAGATGTTAAAAGTGATCCTCGGATCATAGTCAGACACAATTGAAAGAGGAACTCCATGTTACCTAACAATCAATTTAATCTACAGACTAGAAAGATGATTCAAAGTCATAATACCTTGAATAGGATGGAAATTATCAAATTTAGTAACACAATAAAAAATAAACGAAATTTTATTTTTACCTTGAGATTTATTTTGTAGTCCCACCACAAATTCAATCGATAAATTTTAAATTTTCCAATATAGAATCTGTAAAGGTTGAAGCATCCCCATCAGTAACTTCCACTCTTCATTAACCTATTGACATGTCAAAAATTTCCTCTTAAAATATGCAATATCAATTTTAATTCCATCTAACTAGTTATACTCTCAACGGTATCTACAAAAACTTTTTGATGCTAGGATGAAGTGAAAATAGATAATTATAACCTTCACACAACAATTATTTCTTCTACTTAGAATTACAAGGCACATATAATCTCTTTCTAAATATCATAACACAATCTTAATCATTGTCAAATTCGAGAAACATACCCATTTTACCAAATTCTACCTTTTTCTGTAACTCCCCATATTTTTTTGGTGCTTTCTTAATAATATCTTACAAAGATGACTCAAATAAAACTAAAACAAAATAGAGTACTTTCCAGCACCAACATCTTTCTATACCAAATTCATCAAATAATTAATCAAGTAATCATGTTGGAAATGTAACATTGTTAATGATGCATGGTGTTTTCAACTAAAGGAATCCACCACTTTGTTTTCTTTTCAAGGATGGTAATTGATCATGAAAACATAATCCTTTATCAGTTCATGTCATCTTCTCTTCCTCATGTTTAATTCCTTCTGAGTGAATATATACTTCATACTTTTATGGTCAGTATATATTTGACATTTGGCTCCATAGAAATACTGCCTCTAAATTTTCAATTCAAAAACCACAGATGCTAACTCTAAATCAAGCGTGGTACAATTTACCTCATGATTCTTTAGTCATCTATTAGGATAAGAAGTTACCTGATCATTCTTCATCATAACAAAACTAATCCCCTCTAATGTATTACCATTGTAGACAAAAAAATCACCATTTATGGAAGGTATATCAAAAACTGGTTTATTCCGCAATCTCTGCTTCAGTTCCTGAAAACTAACATTACATTCTTCTATCAGAATAAATTTATCCCCATTATTTGTTAACTCAGATAGTGGGATAGATAACCATGAAATGTTTTTAACAAACCGTTGGTAATAACTTACTAATCGAAGAAAAATATTAATTTCTAAAAAAAATGTAGGTCTTGGCCATTCATCAACGACATTTTTTGTTTGAATGATCAGCTGTTATTCATTACTTATTTACAATGTCACTAAGAGAAGAAATTTGATATAACTAAAAATTACACTTATTGAATTTTCCATACAATTTCTTTTCCATTAAGGATTCTAAAACAACAATAAGATATTTTTCTTTATCCTATTTTCTTTTATAAAATAACATAATTCCATTAATAGAAACAACTACTAACGTATCCAATAACTCATGAAATATTCTATTTATAAGATTCAAGAATGTAGTATGTGAATTAGTGAACCCAAATGGCATAAAAGAAACAGAATTCCCATATATAGTACACAAAGCTATTTTTGGGATGTCTTCTTCCATTACATTCAACTGATGGTACCCCACCTCAGGTCAACAATCGAAAAATATTGTATCCCCTAGAAATGATCAATCAAGTCATCTATATGAGCCGGATGATACATGTTTTTAACAGTAATTTCATTTAAGGATCAACAATCAATGAAAAGTCTTGTGGAACCATCTTTCTTTTTTAATGAACAAAATATGAGCACCCTATGGTGAAGTCCTCCGAAGAATGAAGCCTTTATGAAGAAACTCCTGTAACTGATTTTGAATTATGTGAGATCAATTTGATCGATTCGATAAGGGGGTTTTAAAATTATATTAGCATTATAAACTAGGTCAATTGTGAATTCAACTTCCCAATCAGGTATGAAATCGGGTAACTCATCAAAAAAATCATGTTTTTTATTTACCATTGGAACATCATTATTTTTAATAGTTCCATTGTTTTCAAAAATATGTGCAATATAACATTAATATTTATTTTCATCATTTTCTCAGCTTCTGGATATGTTATCAATTGTATGGGATCCTTCATATATAAAAACTAAAACACGTTCTAAAACAAATCCTCTTTATCTCTATAATCAATCTTATAATGATAAATAGAAATCGAATCCATTCCTAGAATGAAATCAAACATTCATTTGATGAGCTAATATTTCCAATTTAATAGAAAATTCCTCAGAAATGAAAGAATCTCAAGAAACATTTTAAAAAATACATTAAAAAATATGAGTAAACAAACATAGCACCTGATACCAATTCATTGGATGGCCTGACATCTACTAATGTAGTTACAAAGGATCTCAATGTATCTTTTGTCTTATAGTCTAGCCTCCTTGAAGCATTTTGATCATTCTTTGGGAAGGGATTTTTATAATGACCCATCTCACCACATTTAAAACACGTTATAGTTTTCTTATCAGGATTAGTATTAGGATACTTTTCATTAAAATCTAAATCCATATTTCTAAACTTACAACATCGAAAACACATACCATTTTTTGTTAACTAATTCCCTAGGGTTCTTTTTACCACACATTTGACAAACTGTAAACTAAAAGTTTTTGCAATCAGATTTTGTTGATTGATTCATAACCATCGCTTGTCATCCATAAGTCTTCTTCTCTTTTTTTAAAGATCACGTTATCATCAAAAAATCTATTTATACCTTATCAGTATATCAGATAAGTTTCACATAAAGATTTAATTCATAAAAAACAAATGCCCTTCGATATATTGGCTTAAATCTGGTGCAAAAATAGTTGATTTTTCTATCAAGATCTATAATTAGATTTAGAGAATACCTCACCAGTCGGGGGATGTTTTCTTGATATATAGGCACTGAAACATCCTAATTTTTCTTCAATTCATGGAATTAATTCTCCATCCTATGTCCAACCACCTTAGGAAAATAAATTTCAAGGAAAAGACTTTTAGATTCATCCCACTATAGAGCTTCAATATCTTCTATATCCTTGATATTCTTCATCATTTACCACCAATGATCAGATTCACCTTAAAGTGATAAATGGGTAGACATTACTTTTTATTATCTGAACATCCCATAACAGAATATATCTTTTTAGGAAATTTAATCCATCCTACAGCCGCTACTAGGTTAGAAGATCCACTGAAAGCCAGAGGGTGTGGCCTCATAAAATGTTCCTCTATTATCATGTTCCATTTTGGTAGCTCTTGTTGTTATCATACATGGATTCCAACTCCATTTATTTCCTATATATGTTGATATATTTCAATCCAAAATTGCTCGGTTATAATCCCTACCATTCCACGAAGCAAATTTAAAAATATTTTATTCTATCGGCGCCTTTCCACTTCGTTTTCCCTTTTTCTTATATGGAAAGCCATTCTGAACAAACATATATTAGTATAAGAAACATTGTAATATTTAAATTCTATATCATTTGAAATTAACCATAGAGTAAAAATCATTTATGGTATTTTTGTAACATCATCCTCACCTCTAAAGTTATCTAAATCATCCTCTAATACCATCTATAAGGACCTGGCCTTAAAACATTACAAAATCATGAATTTCAGTCAATAAATAACTTTCTTCAATATTGAGTATCTTATCAAGTTTAGTGTTTTCGAGTTTTGGGTCATAATACATACATAATATTCCACATTAATATTGAGGGGATACCGCAAAAACAGTACCCTTTTCTTCCTAAATATACGAATTTTCAAATAAAACATGATTTCATTGAAAAATATTCATAACATATAGCATGACTTACTTATTTTTCATAAACATCCTTTCAACCTGTGAAAAACTAAAATTCTCAGGATGAGGGTGAACAGATTTCAACGAGGGATATAAAAAGAAGGAAAGAAAACATTATTCCATGAATACTTGTAAACACATGAAATCATCTTCAAAACTACGGACTTCTTACCCATATACACTTACTTTTTGAAACTTTATATTTGATAGATATTTCCACAAAACATACATAACATGAATATAAGTATAAATTTATATTGGGGTATTACTTACTTTTAATTTTCACCCTTATGGATACCTTACAATGTAACCATCAAGGATACCTCAGTGTGCAATAATCGTAGTTACATTTGGAGTAACCATATGGACGAACTCCAACATACAACATAAAAAATTCATTGGAGGGAGGTATAGGTCCCACCATTCATCATAAAAAATTCAAAATAACTAGAACATAATTATAAAAAGTGATTAATTTCATAAAAACATTGCTTTTGAATATTGAGAAATAGAATTTTAAAAGAGAATTTAAAAAAGAAAGTTCCTTAAAAATAGCATATATTTGATGGGTGAATTAATAAAATGGAAGGATTATATGTATATAGAGTAAAAACATAATATAAAATGATAAAAACAAATAATCTTTAAACAAATAATCTTTTTACTATATAATCAATAAAGTTGAAGGTTAACCCAAATAATAAAAATTGGGTTAAGAATTCCATTAAAACAGGTTTGTCTTACCTGAAACGTGTTTAAAAATAATGTATAATGGTTAATTGAGTGTTATTAATATCTAACAGAAACATATTCATTTTTATAACACCTTATATGTTCATTTTGTAAAATCATTCCTTTTATTTATTAATAATATTTTGTTATTTTCATTCTTTCGGGTGAGTAATTTACATGGTTTCTGTTGTCCATTTGTATATGATTTTTGTTTCGTATGGAAATGAAATGCCTGAATTGGAATGAAATGGTACTAATTTGTTTATATAGTGTTAAGTTATTCCATAAATAATTTTGGATATATGGTATGCGTATTAAATATTAGATAAATCTGTAGTGATATCCATTTAGAACATTTGGGTAGTTTTTCCATAATCAAGAACTTGTTCCTTTATGGATTTTAATGTCATGAATTGAAGTTAACTCCATAACAAAAATGGTTTTATATAATAAAACTTAAAATAAGTTTCAACCATTGAATTGTATTTACAAATAGTTTTTACGGATGGATTGAAATTGCGAAAACATCATCCACAATTTTGGTAAAATGACCTAACACAAATAGTGTTTTTATAAGAGGTGGACGAGGTGAAGTAAGTTGATGAATTTTTAAATAAACATGATAATAATCCAAAAATAATTGAATAATATATATTTATTTCTTCTTCGATAAGGGGAGTTGAAGATATTATAAATGAGTAAAAAAATTGAAAAGAAAACACAAGAAAATTAAAGAGGATTTTTACCTCTTGGTCTCTTCTCCTTGAGATCCTCTTTAAGGCCTTTTGTTTTGGACAGCTGGTGATACCCCCAGGTCATGGATGTGAGGATGTTCCTTGGGATGGGGATTGGGTATAATTTAGAAAATGCGTAAATCATGAGTAGTGTGAGGGATGTGGTGGGTGAGGGTGGTATTTATAGTCGAGGAGAGGAGGGGTTTTACATTATTTTAATCATTAGTTTAATATTTTTTATCAATACAATGAATTGTAATGATTCATGTTACCCAAAATATTAAATAGTGCATGTGAGTTTGAACCAATGGCCATTTTAAATAGTTATTACTCAATAATGATGCATAAATTCATTTATTTTGCATATTTTGTAAATTACCGTATTTCACTATTCACCAAAAATTCTTTGATTTCAAAAAAGAACAAAAATTCATCCTAGAAATTTTTCAACATGTATAATTGAAAAAATAATCCCATTTCTTTCAAAATAATTTTCTAAAAATTATTAATATAATTTTTAAATAAAATCACAATTTATTCGAAAAATAAAATTTTTAAAACTATAACTGATTTTACGTCAACTTGAAAATTTTATCAGGATCTCATTATCTTATAACCATAATAAAATAAAATAATAATATGATTTACTATTATTTGGTTCATATTACCATTCGTAATAAAATTAATAATGATAGGTTACTACTCATTAGGGTAGGTTACTATTCCCAAAAAAATCCAGTTGTTCCTATCAGACTCTAAGTAATTTACTGATCAAAACCATGTATTTTTATTTATCAAAATTCATATCATAGTAGTGGAAAAAATTATGTTTAATATATAATTTATAACTATATCTTAAAAAAATTTCATTATGTAAGGAATCAATATTTCTTGCATTTCAGTTTTTATTTAAAACGTTGGGGTGTTACACCACCCACCCTGGCATTTATACTGTCCTACAAGACTAGAAGAATTTAAGAAAATTGGTTCTGGATTTAAGGTTGACTGTCACCACACTATGACTTACATGATTATTTTTTCCCTTATACACATGCATGAATTTAATGTTTTAAATCTATCCTTGAGAGTATGAGTACATTATAATATGGCCCCAACTGTAGTTATCCTTGAGATGTCCCATGATTATTGGAATTTTTACTTATCATTCATCCTCTATTTACTCCAATTATTAAAATCACATTTTTATTAAAAAAAATTAATACTCTCATATTAATTGTTTTTCTAATGATGTTTATTCTCAAAACACATTCAAGGATACTAAATTACTTGAGGTGATAAAACCATACATTAAACCAATGGGTGTTTGTTGATTTTTTTTTCAAATATATATGTGAAACAAGGTGTGAATCGAAAGTGGTTGGAACCCGTGTTAGTGGACCTTGGGTGATAGTGGTGACATGTTGGTCGGAAAATTCACATGTCACATGGATATTGGTAGATTTATTTTGTTTTATTTATAGATTTGACTGTATCTCCTTAACCATCTTTTGTTTTACCTCTTATCTCCCCATCACATTCATTTTTTCTATTAATAATGAAATTATTTTTACTATGTTTTTATGTGTAGGCTAGAAATTGGTTTCAATGACTTTCATGAGATAATATATGTTTTTTTAATATATTTATGAGGAAACTTTTTTCAAGGTATGTTATTATTACCTAGATGCCAGTTTCATTATATGGGTATTTAAAATTCATATTGTGATTTTCCATAGACTAAGTTGATTGTCCATGTCAGGGGTATCTGAAGTTGGATCATGAAACCAATACCTCACAATTATGAGTTCATACATGGTCATCTAAAAAACAAAAAAGTTTAATGAGATTTTGATATTATGAATCATAAAATAATAATAATGGAATTGAAATCTTTATTCAATCATCACACTATGATGTTTCGTAATTCTCATTTAATGACTCATCAATTATATAGGTAATATAACTTACCCACTACTCATTAATATATGAATAAATGAGATGCACCACTATCAATCATAGAATATATCATTTTAGAATAAATAATAGAGGTTTATAATATATCTATTGACCCATATCTTGTTTATTCTAGAAGATTATTAGAGTATGAACACCCCAAACCTACACCCTTAGATCTATTGCTCAAAAAGTTATCATTAAATTTTTATCTTGATATCAATGATGGTAACCCAATTTTATCTATTGAAAAATAATAACATAAAAATGAAATATGTAATCACATTAATTATCAAGGAACTTTTAGGATTAGAGTATTACAAAATTAATAAAAATAATTAATATTTGGATTCATAATTTTTTTCAAAATACAAGATTTATCTCCCACTAAAACCATCATTTCATTTTACAACATAGTTTATCATCATAATCCATATGAAACTCTTCATAATATTCTTAATTTAATATTATTATCGATAACCTGGGGAAATGGAAGCCTAAGAACTGTGGGATGAAATTATCATTTAAGGTAAATATTTGAATTAAAAATCAAATATCACATGGTAAAATATGATGTGAATAAGGGTATGAGTATATAATAAAATTTAATGAGTATAACATAAGTGTATTCATAATCATCAACACCAGGGTCATCAAACATGAATACATGGAATATGGATTCCAAAAAGTTTAGGTTCATCAGAATTAGTAATAAAGATCCATGTGTTGTTAATCTTGATCAAATTGAAACATTTATAACCACAATATTTATAATTAAAAAAATTGGTGGTTTGGGACATTATCTTCATGTCACTAAATGGAATTACTGGTATTGTTGACATCAGTCTCTGGAATACCCAATGTATTGGAGGGATACCACGGACCCACCATTCCTTGGTTTATTAAGGAAAAACCTATAATTGGTTGATCGCAGAACCATGAACCCATGGTTAATTATATAAAACCCATAATGGGTTTATAAAATAACTAGTAGTCCCTGTAAAAACATTCTATGAATAAAACCATGAATAACATACATTGAGTCTTAATTATATTAAAAAAACATTAAAAAACTTTATTAATTTGAAAAAATGATTAACCCATGGAAAATAAATGAGTTATATAACAACATCATTCAAACATGATTAAACAATGGAAAATAAATAAGTTTAATATCAATCTCTTTGAAAAATGAATGTCTAGTGGAAATGTAATAGGTTCCATGTTAGTATCCTTGAATAATCTTATTCCATATAGATAAAGAATTAAAATGGTATAATTATGAAATATCCCCATTGTAGAATAAGTAAATACAAGGGTTTTTGACATTTAGGAGTGGAAATGTCATCAAAATATCATTAAAAATAATTTTTAAGAAAATTAATTTTTCATTTTGAGTAACATAAAAAGATATAAACTTATATGGAAAATGATTTTGAAATATCTATTATAACATTTTGTTAGTAAAATAACCATTCCATTTTGAAACAAATTACATAAAAACTAATTCATTAATGGAATCATTATATTTTTGAGTAACAATTTATATATGAAAATAAGCTTTAAAAAAATTAGGTGTCAGGATTGTGGAGTGTTCCCTTCCTGTCGAATATGATAAAAACTAATATTTCACTAAAATTTTGTAACAAACATACATAACTTTATCATTAAGAATATGAGAGGAAGACCCCATTTATAACATTTAGGAAAAATACCTATATTGGTAAAATTGGAATTCAAAATTCTTAGTAAAACGTTTTTCAAAACATTTTTATAATAAAGGGATTTGGAAGAAAAATCTTTTTTGATTGAAGTGAGAAATGATGTTGAATTTATTTATAAAAATATAATAAATAATTTTAAGTACAAAAAAGATAAAATTTTATTAGTACATGAAAATTTGATGAATAAAAAAAGAGAATAATATTAAGGACTTTTATTATAAAATTATCAAATAATTTTACTCAATTGAAATTCACGTCTAAACAATCCCAATTAAAAATTAGATCCTAACAAAAAGCCATTTCCTATTTATTAATATTAAACTATAAGACCCATAAATAAATACGTAAAATGATACATTTAATATAATGATAATGAGTATTTTTATGATATAATATTTCAATATTGTAGTACATACATCAAATAAAATAATATAGGTGTATAACATAACGTATTTTGCAAAGAAGAATTTTTGAGATCAGAAACCCGTAAAATGATCATAATAAGAAAGTTAGAATTAATAAATTAATCAGTTATTTTTATAAAATTTAAATCCAAGTAAAATAATTGGAAATAAAAAATTTTGTAATAATAAAATTTAACATGCATAATCAGAGAATATTAGATATAATGGGGAAGAACTATAAAATAATGAAATGTAATTCACTTATGAAATTGTTTACCACTTGGTAACATTAAATTCAAATCACATTCGATCAAATAATTCAAATTGAAACATAAAATACCATGAGTTATGAAATATTCCACATTTTATATATAAAATGGGTATTATATACACCACATAATAAAACAACTGGTGAATATGGAATATTTCCTATAGAAATAAAGAGTGATATAAGAAAAGCATTAACATTGGTCTGATATTTTTCATTTTTGTTCAGACATCCTATATAATAAACATATGTTTATTGTTTTATTTCGTAATAAATTTTCCTAGAATAATAACTTATACAGAAAAATATTTTATTTATATTAATGAAATAACCAAATACTTGATTAATTAAGTTCACATAAAGTGTTTTGAGTACATTTGATTCATTGTTAAAAAACAGCTTTGGAGTGTTGACCGTGGTAAAAATATGCCATTATTTAAACAGATCCAAATTAATAATAATAAAATATTTATCATATTTATACATAAATTAAAATTTTAAAACCTATTTAGAAATATGATTTTTAACAATGATCTACATTACAATGATGAAGATGGTAGGTTATACGTACACAGGAGTAACATTTCCATTTTTTAATGGTAATTATGAAAAGAAAGTAAGAAATATTGTATCTTTAAATAATTAAAATAATACCATAAATACCTTATTATTTCATTAAATATACTTATATATATCATATATGTTTTATGATTATTAAAAAATAATCACATCGCTTTGTGGAGGTGCTAGTTCACATGTACACACTAATGACATTATCATTTTTCGTTATAATAAATAAGATGACATATTATCTATTTTAGAATGATAAATATGAAATCAATATAATAATTATTCCATGTACGTAATATATATTTATTATCATTATCATTATTACATTCAATTTAATGCTTTAGTGAAAATAGAGTCACATAGCTTCAAGTGGTGGTAGTTCGCCATACACATGAGAGACATTATTTTATCCCCAATAGAATGATAAATAAGTAAGTATATTTGATATAATAACTCCATAAGGAAAAAAATTAAATATATATTATATATACTTAAAATCCATCATTATAACAAGTCTTGAAAGGTGGTAATAGAAAATTATTGACATCTGTTCGTGAAGATGTAGGCCACCTTACACACGAATGATGATTTAGTATCCCATTTAATGGAAGAGGATATGAATTTATATTATTAAATTATCTTAATAACATATAATTATATGTCATATTTAAATTTTATTATATCAGAATAATTTACGGATATTTCAAGGTGGAGGAATAAGTTATAAAAAAATGTATGGTTAAGAATGATACTACTTCATTGGACAACCTCCTTAGGTTATCACCAAATGCCTTTTTATAATTTTTATATGTTCAAAAAATGGTTATTTGACATTTTTAGGTAACCTAGGAAGGTAATAGGTTATTTTTGGGATGCAATTGTGGAATTTTATGGTTTTATGAGGAAATGAGAGAGGGTGTCCTTTTATAAGTAAGGTGAGTTGTAAACATGAAATTTCTAAAAAAAAAAAGGTGTAGCCTTGTTTTAAAAATTAAATAGAGATAAAAAATGGACCATTATTGAGCCTTAAAAATTATAAGAAGTAAATATTGCGATAAATGTATATTTTTTAGGTTTTTTGGTCATTTTATTCATTATTTTTTTAGTTTAACCCCTAGTAATCTCGTTTTCACTTTCACTATTGTAATTATTTTTTATATTTTCACTATTTTTTGGGTTTAAAATTCATTTTTAAGTTATGATATAAAATATTTTATTATGATTCCTTATATTGAATCCAATTTATTTAATTCAATTAAAAAAATTAGAATATTTTAATTTAAAATTGAACTAATAGACGAGAAAAAGGGCTTTTCAAGAACTGTATTTTTCAAGCAAAAGATGGAATAATATTAAATAAATGATTAATAATAATAATAATAATATGAATAAAACTAAATATTTATTGACATATAATATATTCATTTTATTTAAATAATTACCCATTTTTGGTTTTTAATTAATTTAAAAGGAGAAACAATGTGTACTTTAAAATAGTTTTCAGAAAAATCCCATTTTATACAAAAATAATTATAATAAAATAAAATATAAGTAGATTCAAATTTAATTATGTGGATTAAATATCAAAATAATAATATTTATATTAATAAAAAACATATGAATATATTATTTCACTTTTAATTTACATAGTTTATTGAAAAAAATATCATTTTACGAAAAAACTATATTGTTCAGTATTCACTAAAAATCAATATATTTGGAAAAATCACCACATTTCACCACATGTTATTTATAATATTATTATATAAAAAAAATATGTAATTTTTTTAAATTAATTTGATAATTTTTCCAAAAAATTAGTTATAATGTTTTCTCATAATAAGAAATAAAATTACTTTAAAAAGAAACCATAATTTTGATGAAAAATATTACATTACGGAAGGTTGACTGATTATTTACTTATATTTCTTCAAAAATTCATATTGAGTAGGGAATATATGTGTATATATATATCAAAAATTATTTAATATTATTCATACCCCACAATTTAATTTTTAGCTTATAAAATTAATGTTTTTAATTGGTCATTTAGGCTCAGTGTTACGTGTTGAATATGATTTCAAACAAAATGATCTTCTTTTAGAATCTATGAATGTTACATCATCCCCACCCCATCCATTTAAAAAATTATGTCCTATAAAATATTAAAATTATCTCGATCATTGAATGTATGATATTTGAAAAAAATACCTATGTTGGGAACCAAAATCACAAAAATGGTTAATAAACATGCCCTTGATAAGATAGAAATGGGAGTACAAGGTCCATCTGATATAAAACATATTGAGTTCCGAAATAGTAGAAAAATGGTGGGTTTTGATGATTTTTTCATGAAAAAGTGATATTTTCCAAATAATTATAGAGAGTGTCAGAGATCATTGATCATACGAAATATGGGGATCACAAGAATTCCAACATATAAAAAACCATAAACCAAATATTTATGAAAAGGGTCATTAATATCAACTGAAATGATTTTAATATGACATATTTGTTTTCATAAATCCTTTTTCTATAGTTCGGTAGTTAATTTTCCAATTTGACTAGAGGCATAATGAAATAAACATATATGATGAGTAAAATTTCAACCATATATCATTTTCCACCATAATTTAATTGATTTCATCAAGAAGTGATTATTCTAGATGATATGTTCATTCCTGTAGCACTAAAATCGAATAATAATGAATCATATAATTAAAAAATTGACAATACGATATTCTACCTATAATTATACATTAAACAAACCCGAAATAGTTAAACTAATGTAATATAATTCCAAAAACTAAAAATCATTCATATCAAATATATATATATAACAAAGTTAGTATAAATGCACCACGTTCAACCTAAATCATTCCAATAATAAATAACACTCTATCCCCAATATAAAAAATAATATCATCATTAAAAAGTTTTTGAACCTAAAATTTTATCTCATAGCTTTTAGCTACAAGATAAAAATATGATGAGAATATTAAGGATATCACATAGGCCACTGGGTGGAACTTATCAGATGTCTCCCTTCAGTTGTGGGTTCATTCCCCATGACAATTTCATATGTGATGTGTTGTATCGCAGCCTTTTTATGGCCTTTTAACTAACTTTTTAACCTCATAATGTTACCAAAAATATGATTTACATCATTAAAAATATCTTTAATCATAAAATATCACATAAAACATAGAGTTTATCAATACCTTTAAACTTGTGAAATGAGAGTTCCTCCTCCAATAATACATCATTTTGAACCCAGGGATTATATATACTCTAACCCAATAGGAAAATTCTCTCAATATCTCATTAAACACCTA
Organism: Viscum album; assembly: GCA_963277665.1. Taxonomy (NCBI): domain Eukaryota; kingdom Viridiplantae; phylum Streptophyta; class Magnoliopsida; order Santalales; family Viscaceae; genus Viscum; species Viscum album. The sequence continues at coordinate 400,256,187 of OY728145.1, forward strand.
TAAATTACATTACAAAAAACATATGAATGGGTGTCTAAAACATCTACAAATGATTAACCCTAAAAACATGTTATTAAATCTATAAACCTTAATATAAAATCACAAAAAAACATCCAAATCTATAATGTTATCTAATCCTTTCCACTAACACTAACTACAATAGCCCTGATCCTGAACTCGTAAATATTGTGCTCAAAAAATTATATTTACATTTAATTATATCATATCGATGAAGGTGAACAAGTTTTTGACCTTCAAAGCATAAAAAATCAAAAGGAAATATTGGATCGCTGAAATTATCAAAGAGTTTTTAGGTAAAATTATTCAGATAATTAGGAAAACAATTAAAAATAGTCATTCATCAACAACTAGTTCATAAATATGAGCATCATCTCATATTATACCATGATTTATATATTATATATTAGGACATCATAATCCATATGGAACCCTTCAATACATAATTCATTTAACATATTTCTTGATAACCTTGGGAAAAAGAAGCATATGAATAGTGAGCACAAATCCTCAATACGGGGAATCCTAACTATTAACAATTAAATGTCATTATTGAGAATAATATGACCCTATGTGTATAATGACATAACAATATATCATGAGCATAATGTAAGAATATTCATAGACATAAATACTCAGAACATAAAAAACATGGAATATGGCTTTCCCAAAGCCAAGAGTCATTATAATCAATAATCATGAGCCATGTGATATCAATCTTGGTCAAAGGAAACATTAATGACCTTAAAAGAATAATGAGAATGTATTTCTATCTTTGAGAATTTATTCATGTCACTCAATTTAACAACCTGTACGTACAAATTATATCTTTTGTGTACCCAATTATTTTGAGAGATATCATGGACCCACCCATCAATGGTTAATCATGGAACCATCATCCTTTGGTTTATCAATGAACCACCCATCCTTGGATAATAATGTAACCAACCATACATTGATTATAGCTAATCCACACATAATTATAAATAATTTCCAAAATTTTATCATGAATAAAGAACATAGATAATTCATCTGATCATAAACACAATGAAATATTTTTTTTATTCATTAAAAACCATGAATAAATAATTGAAATGAAAAGGGTTCCAAAAATTCTTTTTGAAACAAGAATAACATTTGGAAAATAAATTTCTTCCATAAAAACCACATTGAAATATGTAACATCATGACCCTAGTTACCAAGAGTCGGTGTATTGTACATAACATTGTCATGATCCCAAAAGGTCAAGTCTCTAAAGATAAATTAGTTTAGTAGCCTTGGAAGTACTATATACACTCATAAGGTTTACATTAGATCATAAAACATAAAATTAAATCAACATTGTTTCCATAGACAACACTGAGATCCCAGAGACATTCCCTGCATGTTAGTCATAATATACTTCTTCACATCTGGATAAAAATAAAACATAGAAAGGGGTGAGCTCAGATGCTTAGTAAGGATAACTATATAGAGGAAACTTTCATAAATAAGCATAAACATTTAAGTCTATATATAAAACTAAAAATAATGACTTTTCAATGTAAAATTCATCATAATATGGAAAATATAAATCAAAATAATTCCATTTACTTACTCACATGGATATTCTTCTAGTTGAATAATCACATGCAATATAAATTTCCACTTTCATAATGATGGAATGCATAATTCCATACTTTCATAACCACATAGTCAAGGCCTTGTGCCAAGACAACTAATAATATTTTTTCAAGGCCTTGTTCCAAGACACTTGTCAATCTCATGAGACCTACCGATGCATCAAGGAGCTATAGTGGGCTCCACCCATAACTTAATAAGTCCAATGCATTCCTCATATGAAATGTTATAAACATAACATAAAAATTCGTATTAAAACTAGCATACGAAATTTCAATACATTACCTATAAACCATGAATGGTGTTAAAATAACACCTCCACAGTCAAACATATCAAAAAATCATCTATACAATATAAAGTTTTTTATCATAATAAATCATCTTCAAATAAGCCTAAAATCAATCAATGGATGTAGACATAGATGAAATCAAAACCTTTTTTAGAGAAATACCACTTTCTATCTAGAAATAATTTAGGAAAACTTTTATTTTGAAAATATTATTATAATATTGTAAGGGATAGTTCGACGATGTTCTAACGGAGGAAAATATCCACCCACCATATAAGATAAAAAAATACATTCTAACCATAATTTTGCCGAAAAGGTTATAAAGGACCTTGTTTGGAAAACGACAGAAATATTCATTCATAAAAAATTTATAAAATTCATACAAGAGTATAAATTAATTTAACCCATAGTCTATAAAATAGTAATAATTTTTTGAAATACATTTTTAAGAAACATTTATGTGTATGATAAAGAGGTCAGAGTAGATACTTATATAAAAACAAGCTCGGATAATAAAGAAATTGTGAAATTCACCCATACCTTGTACTTTTCCTTGGACGATGTTGCGTTAAACTACTCTATAATGGTTCAATAATTATTATTAAATTATAGAAGAATCATATACATTAATATTATATCATATATGATCTTTTAACATTTCTTTGTTAATAATATGTTAGTATTATCGTCATTTTCGGTGTTAACTGATTCATTTTTATTTATATTCTTTGTTATGTAAGAAATAATTGTTATGGATAGGATGTATCTTATACATATTTAGAATGATATTAAGTCTTTATACATTATTTTTAATCATCTAATTAAAATTATTCATGAATGGATACGATTTGGAATAAATCTCATCGCGTTCGTGGAGACGGTAATCCGTACGTACGCACAAGCGACAATATCATTTTTTTGATATTAAAAGAATATATAATTGGATGTTATGTCAAATATAAATAATAATTATCACGTTATATTTATTATTTACATTAATTACACATCATTATTATACCCATCCAAATAATAATTTATTGAATAATAATTACACCGCGACGTGGAGACGGTAAGCCGCACGTACAAACGTAGAGTGACATGTCATTAAAAGGATATATAGAATAATGGATATGGTTGTACCATATTTATAATAACATCACAGTATATATAAGATACTGGATTTATAATTTTATAATGGAAACAACAAAGAAATAATGAAAGGAAGAAGAAAGGAACTTGAAAGAGGTGATGAAATATTTACCTCTTCTTCGGGTTCTTCCTTTTGATTTGATCAAAAGGGCTCTATAGGAGGGATTTATGACAAATTAAGGCCTATATGAAGAATTTAATATAGTTTAGAGGGTATTTGGGTAGGGTTTGGCTAATCCAAAAGGCTTTGATGTTTTGAATCTGAGGGAAGGGGTAGTGCCCTTTTATAAGAGGGGTGAGGGGCACCTTTGGAAAAGATAAAAATATTATTTTATAATAAAATAATTATATGATTATAATTGCTCAAAAATTAATTATTTAAAGGATAAGGTGGTTATGGGTCTACAACCACTCATCCAATAGGTTTTAGATGGGTTTGGGTCACTATATTTCCTTTATCGTTTAGATTTAACTCTTAGTTAAATAGTTTGACATTTACCATGTCTCTTTGTATTTTTATATTATATGGTTAGTAGAATTATAATTAACTTTAAAGAGAACCTCAATTGGGTCATTAATGACATATATAATATTATTTAAGACCGTTTTTGGATCCTTATAGTTTTAGGAATATAATATCAATTAATAATTTAATATTTGTTTTAAAAACTCTTTTATGTAAATTTTGACACTATTTTTTATTTGATTTTTTCTAAATTCATAACAGCATTATTAATTATAAAAAAATTCATCTAACCAACCCTAACATGTCCTATTATCCTATAAAATTATTTAAATTCATAAAAAGTCTCAAATTACATTTATTTGGATATTTATAATATCAATTATTTTAATATTTCATTAATTATGTAATTACTACATCATCATTTTGTCATAAATAAATTAAATTATTTAATGTCTAAAAAATATAAATAAACTACCATTATTTAGGATATCCATTTATCATTCTAATGAATATTTCTAGTCTAATTTATCTTATGTGTAATCCAATATTAAAAATGGTTTAGTTATTAAACTTTGAATTTAACACTTTTAACACTTCTTTGAATGAAATTATAATAAATATCCTAATCTAATCCAATTCTACCAAAAGGACAATATTTTATTTGTAAGGTTGTGTTTGGTCTAATTTAACTTATCTAATAGAATTAGGACATGTTATAGGGTAATAATAATATCATTTTTACCCTAAATTACCCTATTTACTTTTAACCGTGGTAAATAAAATTAAAAAGTTACTATTCATCAAAAATTATTTTCATCTTATTGAACCACATTTTACTTACTAATATCAACCATGTCTCTCCGGTTTTTTATATTCAACTTACATAAGATGTAAAATTAAGTTTTATGTAAATTTTTAAATACTCCTAGGAGGTGGGTAAAAGATGGTAAAAAGATCAATAAAAATTTTATATATGTAAAATTATTATAAACTAACTCAAAGGAATTACATTGAACTTATATAGGAATTATATATATTTTTTGACCTAAAATATATTTAAATAAATTAAATAATTATTTAATTAAAAATTCGGTTTTAAACTATAACTTAGTGTTTTTCACTATTCATAAAAAATTGAATGTTTTCAGAAATATACCAAAAATTCACACTAAGATAAATTCGACATTACATATCAAAAAAAGAATTCCATTTTTAATGATAAAATTTATAATATTTAAAAAAGTGGGTATTTCTATTCATAATGAATAGATTGATTGGTTGTGGTGTGTTAGAACTCGAAGTTGCGTACAACACACCCTATTTTGTTATTCAAAGAGATGAGTATCGTGGAAGCTTGGGGTCTTACATTCTCCCCTCCTCCAAATAATTTCATCCTAGTAATTTCTAGAATATTACTGCATAAAAACACTCGGGTGGTTCTTCATCATATGTTCCTCGGGTTTCCATGTTTCCCCATCCATATTATGGTTTCTTAATAGAACTTTTACCTTAAAAGTCATCCTGTTTCTCAGCACTTGTTCTCTTGTATCTAGAATCATGACAGGCTCTTCGCAATAAGACAGATCGGGTTCCAGTTCTAATTTCTCATAGGTGAGTAAATGTTTTGGGTCACACGTGTATTTTTCTCAACAGTGCTATGTGGAACACATCATGAACTTTGTAAATACTTGGCAGCATTTCCAAATGGTACGCTACAGCCCCAATTCATTCTAGAATTTCGAAAAGTAAGATGTACCTTGTACTTAATTCTCCCTTATTACCGAAACATATAACACCCTTCCATAGAGATACCTTGATGAAAGCATGATCTCCTACCTGAAATTCCAAATCCTTCCTATGGTTATTAGCATAGCTCTTCTGCCTTCTTTGAGCTACTTTGATGTGGTTTTGGGTTACCTTCACCTTTTCCATCATTTCCTCAACATGTTCTGTGACTTCAAGTTTTATTTCGCAAACAACATCCCAACAAGTTGGTGTGTGACATCTATTTCTATATAATGCTTTATATGGATCCATATAAATACTCGAATGGAAGCTATTGTTATAGGAAAATTCTAACATAGGTAAATATTTATCCCACATACCTTGAAAGTCAAGTGATCCAGATCTCTATATGTCTTCTAAGGTTGGAATAGTCCATTCTTATAGTCCATCAGGTTTGGGGTGGTTGGCAGTACTCAAACGAAGTTCAGTATCTAGGGCTTTTTGAATAAATTTCCTGAATCATGATGTAAAACGTGGAATAAGACTAGAAACAATCGATAGCGTTACTCCATGAAGTATTACAACTTGATAAATATATAGTCTTGATAAACGTTCAAGTGGTAAATCTTCTATTATAGCAAGAAAATGGGCAGACTTTGTAAGAAGATCAACAATTACCCATATTGCATCGCTCCTTATCAGAGTCATTGGTAGCCCCATGAAAACGTCCATCGTGATATCATCCCATTTTCAATCACATATGGGAAGAGGTTGCATGATTCCTCTAGGTTGTTTCCTTCGAGGTTTCACTTATTGACAAATAATACATATTGACCCAAAATCAGTAATCTACATCTTCATGGGGTCCCACCAAAAATGTTTCTTCAAATATCTATACATTTCAGTGCATCTAGGTTGTATAGAGAAATTGGAACTATATGCACCATGAAACAATTCGATTTTTAGATCAGGTATATCGGGAATAGAAATCCCCTTCCCAAATTTGAAAATTCCATCTTCATACACAAATCCACTCAATCTCCCATCATTCACAGCTTTAATTTTCTTATCAAACACTTTATCATCGGCCTGAGAACTCTATATATATTCTAGTAAAGATGGATAGGAAACCATTTGAAAAAGTGTTGATGCTCTACCTTCCATGTTTATCCCCATGTCCAAATTTACTAGATCCTTGTATAAAGGATCTTTTTCAACTCTCATCTTGTTAAAACTCTATGATCCTTTCTGCTAAAACCATCTTCCACCTTATTCACCTTCCCCGGGTGGTAGTGTGTCGTGAAATTATAATACTTGTGTAGTTCAAGCCATCTCCTTTGCCTCATGTTGAGTTCTTTCTCTGATAAAATATAATTCAAACTCTTGTGATCGTTATATATCTCACATTTTTCACCATAGACATTCTGTCTCCAAATCATCAAAGGAAATATTATAGCTGCTAACTCAATATCGTGAGTGGGAGAGTTTTCTTCATGAATCATTACCTATCGTGATGTATAGGAAATAACTATATCCTTCTGTACAAGTACACAATCAAGTACTTTCTTTGAAGCATCACAATAAATAACAAACCCATCATTCCCCAATGGTAGAGTCAATATATAGGCATTGACTAATCTTATCTTCAGTTCTACAAACAATTCTTCACACACTTTTTTTCCAAACAAATTTAACCCCTTTACGTGTGATATTTGTTAATGGATTAGCCAATCAGGGAAAATTATAAATGCAATGCTGATAATAACTTTTTAAACCAATAAAACTTTGTACCTCAGTTATACTCATTGGTGTTGTCCATTCTTGGATTTATCATGTCTTAGAAGGAACAATGGATATTCCGTCCTTATAGACAATATAGACAAGAAAAGAAATCTCCTGAACCCAGATTTCACACTTGCAAAATATCCCATATAATTCATGTCTTCTAAGAGTGTTTAGAATAATATGGAAGTGATTTTCATGATCTTCGTAGATTTTGGAGTATACGAAGATATCATCAATAAAAACCACTACAATGTCCTCACGATATTCGATGAAAACTATATTCATTAGATCCATGAAGACAGAGGGTGCATTATTCAATACAAAAGGCATTACTGTATACTCCTAATGCCCTTACCTGGTTTGAAATATAGTTTTCGGAATATCTTCCTTCTTCACACACAACTGAGGATATCCAGATCGAAGGTCAGTCTTTGAAAAGTATTTTCTCTACAAAGTTGGTCAAATAAATCATCAATGCGAGGTAGGGGGTACTTGTTCTTTATTGTTATAGCATTGATCTCCCTGTAGTCAATGGACAACCTCATAGATCAATATTTTTCTTAACAAAATGGACAGGGGCTCCCCATAGAGAAACACTAGGGCGAATAAATCCCTTAATACTCAATTCCTCTAGTTATTTATTTAGTAACACTAATTCCAAAATGTCCATTCTATATGTGGTCTTTGATATGGGCCTTTAACCATGAATTAAATCAATAGAAAACTCAATTTATCATTCTGGATGTTGTCCAGGTAAATCCTATGGAAATACATCAACATATTCTTTCACAATAGATACATCATCTATTTTAACTTTCTTTTCCTCACCCACAGTTATTTCATTCTCCTCCTCCACAATAATTGAATTTAGCTAAGCTACTGATGGTGGGTCTAGATAAGAATCAGATGGTGATGTTTCTTCTTTGATGATAAGGTACTCCTTATCATCATCAAATATTGTAACCTCCTTCTCACAATAAATTTTCACATCGTGGTTCGAAATCCAGTCCATACCAAGGATTACATCAAATTCTGTCAGGGGTATGATTATGAGATCAGTTGATAAATAACATTTATATCCCTTAATGGGGACTGATTCAAAAAGCATTGTTTCAATAATACTTCCCTTATGTGTTCTTACTGACAACTCCCTTGTTAAATCAGATTGGAAATATGGAATTTTCATAGAAAACTGGGAAGATATAAAACTAGGGGATGATCCAAAATCAAATAAATCATTGGCTAAATTTGAGGAAACCATTAAATTACCTGTCACTACATCATTCAGAGCTTCAAACATAGCAGTAATGACAGCATAGGCTTGGCCTTGATCCCTTGGCCTCTTCTGAAGAAAGATCCCCTGATGCTTACGACATTAATTCTCATAATGCCCCCTTCCTATATAATTTTGGCATTCAACATCGACATCCTCTTTTTTCCCCTTGAAATCACGAGCTTGGTGACCCTTTTCACCACACTTGTAACAGACTCCCATTCCCTTCGGGAAAGTACCAGAGTGTTTCTTCCCATATTTACTGGACGATGACTATTCATCATTTCCCTTCTTCACCTTATTTCCATTTCCATAGTGTTTAGAAGATCTCTTCTTCTCTTTCTTTTCTTTAAAATCGTAAGACATAGAGAATTCTTTTTCTGACTTGATAGCACATGAGACAATATCTTCATATGATGAGAAGGGTTGTGAGACTAATGCTCGATAGAGAAATGGGTTTAAATTTTCAAAGAAACAGTCAATCTTACTTCTTGGATTATGTATATAATTTGTATCATTCCTCTCTAACCTTGTAAAGTTAGCATCATTCTTCATGACATTCTCATCCTCCTATTGCCTCAAACTCAAAAATTGTATTTTCATATCCACATGATGGTCATGTTGAAATTATTTCTCAAAGAATTTTTTAAACTCCCTCCATTCCATATTTGATACTTCCTCACATTCCTTTGTGTTTTGAATCAATGACGGCCATTGATCAGCATATCCAGTGAGGTGGTAAACTACCATGAAAACCATTTCCCTTTCTCTACTCCCCAATGCGTGGAATATTTTATCTAATGAATTTATCCATTGCTCAGCTACTAGTGGATTTTTACCCCCATTAAATGCTTGTGGTTGTTTCCTCTTGAAGAGATCTAACATTGATCCTCCATGCTACGGATATGGGTGCTCCATACGGGTAAGGTTATTATTCATATCCTGAGTGTGTTTTCCCTATATAGTGATAAACTGATAAGCACCAGTTGTATCACCATCATCAGTATAATTATCTTGAGTAGGAGGGAAATCACTACATGGAGTAGTGCATTGATATGGTTTTCATTCCATCCACTTTGTTCCATTTTTTAAACAATGTCATAAGCAAGATTAGTTTATGAATCAAAATACATAATTCCAAACTTGTAAAACACTTAACATAAATTGAACAGTTTATGGATATACTCCATAATCATAAAAAAAATTATTTGAAGAAGTATATACTCATAAACCCTTCATAATGGTTTGTAATGAAAATGAGTATTATCCTAAGCATATCACCTGGGAGTGTCGTAACCAAGAGTGCAACAAGGCCCGTTTTCGTGCACCAGTTCCCATTTGAGTATAGCTCAAATAAGTGTTTTCAGGTTTTACCCCTAGGTACACCTGTGCCAAAGCCGCCTCTACCTATTTATACCAATACAAGGATGTATTTCTTAGAAAACTAACAAAATCTCTTCAATACCAAACTTCTAGGAAGTTATTCTATACTAATCCCCAAAGTCTATCTTAGGGCTATGTGCTATAATCATAGTTTATCTAAATCTAGTTTCCAAGGATTTTACTATAAATCCTCTAATACCAACTTTAACACCCCGACCCCAGTTACCCAAAGTCAGTGCATTATTACATAACATTGGCAGGATCACAATAGATCATGTCTCGACAGACCGATTATTTTAGTAGCATTAGAGGTACTCAAACCATTCATAAGGTTTACATTACATCATAAAATGGTAAACTACAACTAAATTGTTCCCATATACAACACGGATATCCCATAAAATATCCCTATAGGTCAGTTAAAATATACTTCTTCACATCCTGGGAAAAATATAACATAGAAAGGGGTGATCTCAGATGCTCAGTAAGGATAACAATATAGTAGAAACTTTCATAAATAAGCATAAACATTTAAAAAAAATTATAAAACTAAGAAAATCCTTTTCAAAATAATCTTTATCATAATATTCCAAATATATATCAAAATAATTCCATTTAAATACTCACATGGATATTATACTAGTCGAATAATCACTTGCATTATCAATATCCACTTTTATAATGATGGAATTCAAAATGCCAGACTTTCATAACCACATAGTCATGGCCTTTTTCCAATACTACGAAAACGATTTTGTCAAGGCCTTGTTCCAAGACACTAGTTTGTCTAATGAGACCTATCAATGCATCTAAGAGATATAGTGGGCTCCTCCTGTCACTTACTATGTCCAATGCATTCCTCGTATGAAAAGGTTTAAACATAACTTAATCATTCGTACTAAAACTAGCATATGAAATTTCAATACATTATCCATAAACCAAGAATGACGTAAAAAAACACATCCAAAGTCATATATATCACAAAACCTTTAATATATTATGGAAGTTTTGTATCATAACAAATCAACTTCAAATAAGCTTAATATCCATCAAAGGATGTTGACATAGATGAAATGAAAACCTTTTTTGAGAAATATCTCTTTATATTTTTAAATCATTTAGGAAAAAACAATTCTGAAATTATTTTTATAATCTTGTAATGGAATCTTTGAGGATGTTATAATGGCAGAAAATAGCCACACCTACCATATAATTTAAAAAAAATACATTCTTACCTTAATTTTTGTTGAAAAGGTTATAAAAGACCTTGCTTGGAAAATGACGGAAAGATTCATTTATAAAATTTTTATAAAATTCAAACAAGGGAATAAAAGAATTTAACCCATAGTCTATAAAATAGTGTGAATTTTTTGAAATACATTTTTAAGAAACATGGATATGGATAATAAAGAGGTCCCGGTAGATACTCACATAAAAATAACCTCAGATAATAAAGAGATAGTGAAATTAACCCATACCCTGTACATTTCCTTGGTCAAGGGTAGGTTAACATCCTGTATTAGGGTGAAATAATTGTTATTAAATTATAAAAGAATCATGTACATTAATATGATAACATATAATATCTTTTAACATTACTTTGTTAATAATATCATAGTATTATCGTCATTTCAGGTGTTAACTGATTCATTTTCCTTTATATGATTTGTTATGTAAGTAATGTTTGTTATGATTAGGATGTATCTTATTAATATTAATAATGATATTAAGTATTTAAACATTATTTATAATCATCTAATGAAAATTAGTCTTGAATGGATATGATGGGGAATGAATCTCATCGCGTTCGTGGAGACGGTAATCCGTACTTATGCACGAATGACAATATCATTATTTTTATATTAAAATAATATATAATTGGATGGTATATCATATATAAATAATCATTATCTTGTTATATTTATTATTTACATCAATTACACATCATTATTATACCCATCTAAATAATGAAGTATTGAATAACAATTAGACCATGACGTGGAGACTGTAAGCTGTACGTATGCATGTATGGTGACATGTCATTAAAAGGATGGGTAGAATAATGAATATGGTTTTACCATATTTATAATTACATCACTGTATGTAGAATATACTATAGTTATTATTTTATAATGGAAACAACAAAGAAAGAGTAAGTGGAAGAAGAATGGATCTTGAAAGAGGTGATGAAATATCTACCTCTTCTTCTAGTTGTTTCTTTTGATTTGATCAAAAGGGATCCATAGGATACATTTATGATTAAAGGAAGGCCTCCAAAATGAATGGATGATAGTTGAGATGGAATTTGAGCAGGGTTGGCCAAGACCAAAGTCTTTGATGGTGTGAATCTAAGGGAAGGGGGAGTTCCCTTTTATAAGAGGGGTGAGGGGAACCTTAGGAAAAGATTGAAATATTATTTTATTGTAAAAACGTTTTTCAGTTTCTAATGGATAAAAATGAATTATTTAAAGGATAAGGTGGGTCTGGGTCTAAAACCACTCAACCAATAGGTTTTAGACAGGTTTGGGTCACTATATTAACATTATCTTTTAGATTTAACTCTTTGTTAAATAGTTTGACATTTACCATGTCTCTTTGTATTTTTATATTATTTGGTTAATAAACGTACAATAAACATCCAATAGAACCTCATGTTGTTCATTAATGACATATATATTTTTATTTAAGACCTTTTTCGAATCCTTAAATTTTTAGGAATAGAATATCAATTAATAATATAATATTTGTTTTAAAAACTCTTTATGTCAATTTTGACATTATTTGGTCTTTGGTTTTTTCTAAATTCCTAACAGTATTATTACTTTGAAAAAAATTCATCTATCTAACCCTAACATGTCATATTAACGAATAAAATTTGTGTAATTCATAAAAAGTCTCAAATAACATTTATTTTGATATTTATAATATCAATTAGTTTAATATTTCAATAATTTGGTAATTATTGCTTCATCATTGTGTAAAACATAAATTAGCTTATTTAATGTCTAAAAAATATAAATAAACTACCATTATCTAGGAAATCGTTTTTTATTTCCAATGAATATTTATAGATGAATTAATCTTATATCTATCACTATATTAAAAATGGTTTAGTTATTAAACTTTGAATTTAAGACTTTTAACTCGTCTTTGAATTAAATAATAATAAATATTATAATCTAATCCAAGTGGACTTAAATGATCATATTTTATTCATATGGTTGTTTTTTTTTCAAATTACACTTATCCAATTGAATTAGGACATGTGTTAGGGTAATAAAGATATCATTTTTACCCTTAATTACAGTTTTTATTTTTAACCATGGTACATAAAAGAAAATAGTTACTGCTCACAAAAAAATATTTTCATCTTATTGAACCACATTTTACTTAACTATATCAACCGTGAATCTCGGATTTTTAAAATTCAAATTATAAATGTGGTAAAATTATGTTTTATGTATATTTGAAAATGCTCCTAGGAGGTGGGTAAAAGATGGTAAAAAGTTCAATAAAATTTTTATATATCTAAAATTACTATAAACTTACTGCAATGAAATAAATTGAACTTATATAGGTATTATGTATCTGTTTTACATAAAATAAATTTAAATAAAATAAATAATTATTTAAGTAAAAATTCGGTTTTAAACTATAACTTAGGGTTTTTCAATATTCATCAAAAATTGAATGTTTTCAAAGAAATACCACAACATCACCCTACGCTAAATTGGAAATTCCAAATCAAAAAACGAAGTCCATTTTGAAAGATAAAATTTATAAAATTTCAAAAAGTATTTATTTCTATTCATAATGGCTAGTTTAATTGGTTGTGGTGTGTTAGAACTCGATGTTGCGTACAACACACACTATTGTATTTTTCAAAGAGATGCGTACTGGGGAAGCTTGGGGGGTTACATTCTCCACTCCTTCAAGTCATTTTGTCCTCGAAATTTCTAGAAAATTACCACATAAAATGGATCAGGTGGTTCTTCATCCTAGGTTCCTTAGGGTCCCATGTTGCATCATCCATGTTATGGTTTCTCCCTAGGACTTTTACCAGACGAGTCGTCTGGTTTCTCAGAACTTGTTCTCTTGTATCAAGAATCTTGACAAGCTCTTTGTAATAAGAGTGATTGAGGTCCAATTCAAATTCCTCATTGGTGAGTACATGAGTTGGTTCAAGCATGTATTTTCTCAACAGTGATACATGGAACACATCATGAACTTTAGAGAGACTTGGCGGAATTTCCAAACAGTAAGCTATAGCCCCAATTCTTTCAATAATTTTGAAAGGTCCGATGTACCTGGGACTTAATTTTCCATTCTTACTGAATCTTATAACACCCTTCCATGGAGATACATTCAAGAAAACATGATCTCCTACCCGAAATTCCCAATCCTTCTTCAGTTATCAGAATAGCTCTTCTACCTACTTTGATATTCTTTGATGTGGTTTTATATTACCTTCAACTTTTCCATCGTTTCCCTGACAAGTTCTGGGACTAAAAGTTTTTTTCACAATCATCATCCAACAAGTTGGGGTGCGACATCTCTTTCCATTTAACTCTTCATATGGTGCCATATGAATACTTGAATAGAAGCTATTGTTATAGGAAAATTCTACCAGAGGTAAATATTGATCGTACATAACTCGAATGTCATGTGAGAATGATTTCAGCATGTATTTTAAGGTATGAATAGTTCATTCTGATTGTCCAATAGTTTGGGGGTGGTTGGCAGTTCCCAAATGATGTTTAATATCTAGGTATTTGTAAATAATTTTTTAGAATCTTGATGTAAAACATGGATCATGATCATAAACAATCGATAGTGGTACTCCATGAAGTATTAAAACTTCATTAATATATAGTATTTATAATCGTTCAAGTGTTAAATCTTCTCATATAGCAAGAAAATGATTTGACTTGGTAAGACGATCAACAATGACCAATATTGCATCGTTCCTTCTAGTAGTATTTGGTATCCCCATGACAAAGTCCATTGTGATATCATCCCATTTCCACTCACATATGGGAAGAGGTTGCATGACTCCTCCAAGTTGTTGCCATCCAGCTTTCACTTATTGACACACAATACATCTTAACACAAAATCAGCAATCTCCCTCTTCATGGTGTCCAACCAAAAATGTTCCTTCAGATCACTATATATTTTGGTGCTCCTAGGGTGTATAGAGAAATTGGAACTATGAGCATCATGCAACAATTTCCTTTTTTAGATCAGGTATATCGGGAACACAAAGAGTATTCCCAAAATTCAATATTCCATCTTTATAATCAATTTCACTCATTCTCACATCATTCATAGATTTCATTTTCTTTTCAAACTATTCATCATCGGTCTGAGAACTCTTTATATTTTCTAGTAAAGATACTTTTTAAACCATTTGAAAAAGTATTGATGTTTCACCTTCCCTGGTTATCCCCATGTCCAACTTTATTAGATCCTTGTATATAATATCTTTTTCAACTCTCACCTTGTTTATTACTCGATGATACTTTCTGGTCAAAGCATCTTCCACCTTATTTACCTTTTCCAAGTGGTAGTGTTTTGGGAAATTATAATCCATGAGTAGTTCAAGCCATCTCCTTTTCCTTTTTGAGTTCTTTCTGTGATAAAATATACTTCAAACTCTACTGATCGATATACACCTCACATTTTTCACCATAGATATAGTGTCTCCAAATCATCAAAGAAAATATTATAGCTGGTAACTCAAGATCATTAGTGGGATAGTTTTTTTCATTAATTTTTAGCTATCATGATGCATAAGAAATAACTCTATCATTCTGCATTAGGACCCAACCATGTCCTTTATTTGAAGAATCACTATAAATTACAAACCCATCATTCACTCATGAATGATTCAATATAGAAGTATTTACTAATCTTCTCTTCAGTTATTAAAACAATTATTCACACTCTTTTTTAAAAACAAATTTAACCCCTTTACGTGGGAGCTTGGTTAATGGTTTTTCCCATCGGGAAAACTTCTGGGTGAAATGGAAATAATAGCCTACCGAACCAATAAAATTGTGTACCTTAGTTATACTCATTGGTGATGTCCATTCATGGGTTTATCTTGTCTTAGAAGGATCCATGGAGATTCCATCCTTAGATAAAATATGGCCAAGAAAATAATCTCCTCATGCCATAATTCACACCTACTAAACATCCCATATAATTCATGTCTTATAAGAGTCTTTAGAATAATGAGCATGTGATTTTCCTAATCTTGTTAGATTTTAGAGTATACCAAGATATCATCAATAAATACCACTCCAAAGTCATCAAGATATTCCTCGAAAACTCTATTCATTAGATCCATGAAGAAAAATGGTGAATTAGTCATTTCAAATGGCATTACTGTAAACTCGTAATGCCCATACCTAGTTTGAAATGTTGTTTTTTAATGTCTTCCTTATTCACACACAACTGATGACATCCAAATTGAAGGTCAATATTTGAAATGTTTTGAGCTCTATGAAGTTGGTCGAATAAATCATCAATGTGAGGTAGAGGATACTTTTCATTTATTGTTATTTCATTGATCTCCCAGGAGTCAATGCACAACCTCATAGATTCATCTTTCTTTTAACAAAATGAACAGGGGATCCCCATGGAGAAACTCTAGGGAGAATAAATGCATTATTACTAAATTCATATAGTTGTTTATTTAGTTCCACTAATTCCACAGTAGACATTCTATAAGGGGACATTGATATGAGCCTTGAACCAGGAATTAAATCCATGGAAAACATAATTTCTTATTCTGGAGGATGTCCGGGTAAATCCTCTGGAAATTCATCAACATATTCTTACACAATAGGTACATCCTCTATTTGGACTTTCTTTTCCTCTCCCATAGTTATTTCAATCTCTTCCTCCATAATAATTTAATTTAGTTGGGATACTGGGGGTGGATCTAGATAAGAATCATATGGTGATGTTTTTCATTAATGATAAGGTACTCCTTATCATGATAGAAAATTGTAACCTCCTTCTTTTTACCAAAAATTTTCACATCATGGTCCACAATTCAATCCATACCGAGGATTATATAAAATTCAATCATGGGTATTATGATGAGATCAATAGACAAACAATGTTTCTATGCCTTAATGGGGACTGATTCACAAAACCATGTGGCAAAAATACTTCCCTTAGGAGTTTTGACTGACAGCTACCTTGTTAAATAAAATTGGAAATATATAATTTTCTTAGGAAACTAGGATGATATGAAACAATACGATGATCCAGAATCAAATAATCCATTGGCTAAACTTGAGGAAACCATTAAATTACCATCCACTACATCTTTTGGAGCTTTAACCTCAGCAGTAGTGATAACATAATCTTGGCCTTGATCCCTTGGCCTCTTGTAAGGAACGTTCCCTTGATGCTAAGTAAATTCATTAGAACAATTCCCCCTTTATCTAAAATTTTATCATTCAACATCGACAACCTCTTTCTTCCACTTGCAATCATGATATTGGTTCCTTTTTTCACAACACTTGTAACAGACACCCATTCTTTCATGAATGTACTAGGGGGTTTCTTCTCACATTTACGGCATGATGGATATTCAACTTTTCCCTTTCTTCCCCTTATTTACATTTCTAGGGTGTTCAACAGATCTCTTCTTCTCTTGATTTTCTTTAAAGTCATAAGACTTAGAGAATTCTTTTTCTATTTTGATAGCACAGGAGACAATATCTTCGTATGACAAGATGGTTTGTGAGACTAATGTTCGGCGGATAAATGATTTTAACCTATAAATAAATGATTAACCTTACTTCTTGGGTTACGTATATAATCTACAACAAGTCTCGCTAACCTTGTAAAGTTATATGCATTCTTTGCGATATTCTCATCTTCTATTTACCTTGACTTAGAAATTTTCTTTCCATATCCGCACAATGGTAATGAGGAAAGTATTTTTCTAAGAATTTTTTTAACTCTATCCATTCCATATTTGATACTTACTCATATTACTTTTTTTCTTTGAATCAATGACCACTATTAATCATCATCTCTAGTGAGGTGGTAAACTAACATGGAAACTTTTTCTGTTATGCTACTCCCCACGGGGTGGAATATTTTTTCTAATGAATTTATCCATTGCTCAACTACTAGTGGATTTTCACCCCCATTGAATGTTGGTGGTTGTTGCCTCATGAAGAGATCTAACATAGATCCTCCATGCTGCAGATCAGGGTCCTCCATACGGGTAAGGATATTATTCATAACCCGAGTGAGTTTTCCGAATATAGTGATAAACTGATCAGCACCCATTGTATCACCAGATCCACTATAACTATCTTTAGCAGGAATGAAATCCCTACATGGAGTGCATGAATTGATATGGTTTCCATTTCTTCCACTAGGTTCCATCTCTAAACAATGGAATAAACAAGATTTTTTTATGAATCGAAATACATAATTCCAAACTTGTAAAACGCTTAACATGAATTAAACAATTTATGGATATAATCCATAATCATAAAAATGTTATCTTTTAGGAAGTATATATTCATAAAACATTCATAATGGTTTGTAAAGAAAATGTGAATTATCCTAAGCATATCCCCCTGGAGTTTCATAACCAAGAGTGCATCCATGCCCGTTTTCGTGAACCTGTTCCTATTCGATTCTTGATCAAAGAAGTGTTTTTGGGTTTTACCCCTAGGTACATCTATGCCAGATCCTCCTCTACCTTATCATGTCCAAATAGTAATGTATTTCTTGTAAAAGTCACAAAATATCTACTATACCAAAATTGTAGGAAGTTCTTCTACTGTAATCCTCAAAGTTTATCTTAGGGCTATGTGCTATAATCATAATTCAACTAAATCTAGTTTCCAAGAATTATACTAAAATTCTCTGATAATTACTATAACACCCCAAACCCAGTTACACAGAGTCGATACATTATTACCTAACATTGGAATGATCACATAAGATCAAGTCTCGAAAGACTGATTAGTTTAGTATCCTAGGAAGTAATATATAAATTGATAAGGTTTACATTAAATCATAAAATGGAAAACTACAACATCATTGTTTCCATAGGAAAAACTGAGATCTAATATATACTATCCTAGTAGGATGGTCCTAATATACTTTTTCACATTCTGGGAAAAATAAAACATAGAAAGGGGTGAGCTCAGATGCAGATCAAGGATAACAATATAGCGGAAACTTTCTTAAATGAGTATATACATATAAGAAAATGTATAAAACTAAAATATTAAAATAAAAATAATAATTATATGGAAATATATATAATAATAATTCCATTTACTTACTCACATGGATATCTGACTAGTTGAATAATCACATGCAATATCAATAGCCACTTTCATAATGATGGAATGCATAATTCCAGACTTACATAACCAATAGTCAAGTCCTTGTTCCAAGACTAATAAATTTATTTTTTCAAGGCCTTATGCCAAAACAATAGTTTCTCTAATTAGACCTACCGATGCATCAAAGAGTTATAGCACGCTCCACCCGTCACTTACTAAGTCCAATGAATTCTTCATATGAAAAGGTGTAAAAATAACATAAACATTCGTATAAAAACTAGAATATGAAATGTCAATACATTATCCATAAACCATGAATTGTGTAAAAGTAACACATCTATAGTCAATCATATCACAAAGCCTTCAATACAATATGGAAGTTTTGTATTATAATAAATCAACATCTAATAAGCTTAAAATCCATAAATGTATATTGACATAGATGAAATCAAATCCTTTTTTAGAGAAATATCTCTATCTATTTTGAAATCATTTAGGAAAAAATAAATTTTAAAATATTCTTATAACCTTGTAGGGGAAGCTTCAGTGATGTTATAATGACAGAAAATATCCTCACCCACCGTTTAAGTAAAAAAAATACATTTTTTCCTTAATTTTTTCGAAATGGTTATAAAGGACCTTGTTTGGAAAACGACGGAAAGACTCCTTTATAAATTTTTTATAATAGTTAAAAAAGGGAATATATGACATTAACCAATAGTCTATAAAATAGTATGAATGATTTGAAATACATTTTTAAGAAACATGGATGTGGATAATAAATAGGTCTCAGTAGATACTTACATAAAAACAACCTCGGATAATAAAGAGATTGTGAAATTAACCAATACCTTGTACTTTCCCTTCGTCAAGGGTATGTTATCCTAATGTATAGTGGTGAAATAATTGTTATTAATTTATAAAATTATCATATACATTAATATGATATCATATATGATCTTTTAACATTTCTTTGTTAATAATATCTTCGTATTATCATCGTTTCGGGTATTAACTGATTCAATTTACTTTATATGATTTGTTACATGAGTAATGTTTGTTATGGATATGACATATCTTATTCATATTCAGAATGATATTAAGTATTTAAAAATTATTTTTAATAATATAATGAAAACTAGTCTTTAATGGATACGATGGGGAATGAATCTCATCACATTCATGGAGACGGTAATCCATACGTACGTAAGAGAGACAATATCATTATGTTGATATTAAAATATTATATAATTGGATGGTATATAATATATATAAATAATAATTATAATGTTATGTTTATTATTTACATCAATTACACATCATTATTATACCCATCCAAATAATAATGTATTGAATAACAATAACACCACGACGTGGAGACGGTAAGCCGTATGTACACACGTATGATGACATGTAATTAAAAGGATGGATAGAATAATGAATATTGGAGTACCATATTTATAATAAAATCACAGTATATATAATATAATGGAGTTACTATTTTATAATGGAAACAACAAAGAATGACGTAGTGGAAGAAGAAAGGAACTTGAAAGAGGTAATAAAATATTTTCCTCTACTTCGGGTTCTTCCTTTTGATTTGATCAAAAAGTCCCCATAGGTTTGATTTTTGACTAATGGAAGGCCTCTAGAATTAAGGGAGGACAGTTGAGATGGTATTTAGGTAGGGGTTGTCTGAGAAAAATGTCTTTGAAGTTGTGAATCTGAGAAAAGGGGGAGTTCCCTTTTATAAGAGGGGTGATGGCTCGTTAGGAAAAGCCAGTAATATTATTTTTCAATAAAAACATTTTCGGTTTCTAATGGCTCCAAAATGAATTATTTAAATAATAAGGTGGTCATTGGTCTCAAACCACTCAACCAATAGGTTTTTGACAGGTTTGGGTCTCTATATTAACTTTATATTTCAGATTTAACTCTTAGTTAAATATTTTGACATTTACCATGTCTCTTTGTGTTTATTTATTATATGGTTAATAAAATTACTATAAACTTTCATGAGAATCTAAACCTGTTCATTAATGATATATATAATATTATTTAATACCTTTTTCTGAACCTTAGATTTTTATGAATAGAATATCAATTAATAATATAATATTTGTTTTTAAAACTCTTTTATATAAATTTTGACAGTATTTGGTATTCTGTTTTTTATAAATTCATAACTACATTATTTATTTGAAAACAGTTAATCTAAAAAACCCTAGCATGTCATATTAACCTTGAAAATTAGTGTAAATCATTAAATGTCTCAAATTACATTTATTTGGATATTGATAATATCAATTATTTTAATATTATATTAATTAGGTAATTACTGAATCATCATTGTGTCATAAATAAATTAAATAATTTAATGTCTAAAAATATAAGTAAACCACCATTATGTTTTAAATCTTTTTATCTTTCTAATGAATATTTATAGTCTAATTTATCTTATGTGTAACCCTAGATTAAAAATGGTTTAGTTATTAAACAATGAATTGATCCCTTTTAACTCTTCTTTGAATTACCTAATAACAAATGTCATAATCTAATCCAAGTGGACCTAAAGGATCATATTTTATTTATAAGGATTATTTGTCGAATTAAACTTATATAATAGAATTAGAACATGTGTTATGGTAATAATAATATCATTTATACCCATAATTTCTCTATTTACTTTTAATTATGGTAAATAAAAGTAAAAAGTTATTATTCACCAAATATTATTTTCATTTCATTTAACCACATTTCACTTACTGATATCAACCATGTCTCTCATATTTTCTGAATTAAACTCACAAAAGTGGTAAAATTATGTTTTATGTAAATATTCAAATGCTCCTAGGATGTGGGTAAAAGATGGTAAAAAGTTCAATAAAATTTTTATATATCTAAAATTATTATAAACTGACTACAATTAATTACATCGAACTAATATATGTATTATGAATATATTTTTACCTAAAATATATTTAAATAAAATAAATAAACATCTAAATAAAAATTCAGTTTTATACTATAACTCAGTGGTTTTTCATTATTCATCAAAAATAGAAAGTTTTCAGAAAAATACCAAAAATTATCTCTAAGATAAATTCGATATTTTGAATCCAAAAACGATGTCTATTTTTAATGATAAAATTTATAAATTTTAAAAATTGGATATTACTATTTATAACTGCTAGTTTGATTGGTTGTGGTGTGTTAGAACTTGAAGTTGCGTACAACACATGCTATTGTATTATTCAAAGAGAAGCGTACTGTGGAAGCTTTTGGGTGTTAAAAAACATGATTAATATATGGAAAATAAATCAGCTACATGCCAATCTTTTTTGAAAAATTATTAATCCATATAGATAATGAATGAGGATGGTATCATCAAAAAATATCCTAATTGAAGAATAAGTGACAACAATGGTTACATACATTTATCAATGGAAATACCACAAAATAATCATGAAAACATGTTTTTAGGAATATACTATTTTCATTTTGAATAAAATAAATTGATTCAACCTTAAATGTAAAATGATTTTAAATGATCCCAAGAATAATTTATTAAGGAAAATATCCTTTAAATTTTGAAAACAATTATTTAAAAGATATAACATTAGAGAAATAATTTTCATTAAAAATAAACTATGATAAATAAGAATGAGGCAATAAACAATTCAGTTTTCTTGATGGTGGAATGTTCTATTAATTCAAAATATGTTAAAAATAAGGATTCCTTTAATATTTTTGTAAAAATATTTGAAAAAAGTGTAAAGAACCAGAAATATTCATGTAATGATTTTTATTATATGATAATTTTACGAGTCGATGAGAGTTGATGGTGCATGATTCTGAGGTTCGGTGTGCCCGGAATGAATTTCTGAACTTTCTTTCGGGTACGTTCAGTAAACGTGTGAGCTGGTTTTTGTAACTTATGAACTAGTGCACAGAATTGAAGTCTGAGGACACCGTTTAACCTGAAGCGCCGATATTCATTTAAGGATACCTTCACCTTGACCACATTAGGTCTAGGGTGAAAGTTGGTTTTAATGCTTTTCGTGGAGGAAGAAGAAAAATAAAAAAATTAACATTTTTTTCTTGTATCCTCCATTTTGATTTATGGAGGTGCAGTCCACCCGAACCCTTCATTAGTGAGGGGGAAGACCCTTAAGAGTTCCCAATTAATTGATCCAACACTCCAATTAATTATTAATTCCATTTAATTGAGCCAATTAATTATTGATCCAGAATAAATTAATTGTATAACCCTATAATATACTAAGTAACAACATCATTGTAATTCAGGAAGGTTTCTATTAAATGAACCTTCATAAAATCCATGATTGTTACATACCCTCCTCCTATCCTATTTATATGGATCTTATAGGGGAGGAATCTAACGGCTTCACCAAGCGTCGAAGCTCTGGTAAAGTGTTGTGATTCCCAACACTTGGAGGACGGAGTTGGTTCCGACGGGCGGAGACGAGCGACCCCGAACCATGAACCGAAGAACGATGCTTGAGAGGCGTCATTGGAGGCTTTCTTTGGGATCGAAAAACGCCAATCCGTCTTCAAATGCGGATGATATCCAATGAAACCTTCAAGTTAGGGAATGATATTTTGAATACCTTTACCTCTTTCTTGACATCCTTCTTGAATTAGGAACATCTATACCGCTTTCTACCACTCTAACATAGAGGGTGTAGGACAAATGAACATGGCTCGACCCCTCCACAATTATTGTTTTCTTATTTCATTCATTACAATGGCGGAGGATGGCGACCGGTGCCTAAGATTGGCACCGGTTGGACTTAGGAGCAATAGCTGGCCCCACGGCCGGCCGCGAAGATGACAGTGGCGCAACCGCACCGCCAGAGAAGATCTGCGACCTGTCACCCGTGGTGGAGCAAGGGTGGTGGTTGGTGGTGGCCAGCCGTGTGATGGGGAGGTGGTGGTGCACGTTTTCACCGTCCAACGAGCATGTTTCGTGATGTAAGGCCTCGGTGGTGGTGAAGGGGCGGTCGGCTCACCGCCAACAGACAGCGATGGTGCGGCGCTAGACCTCGCCGCACGAAGGAGCGGCTGGTCATCCAGCCAACCGGGGGCCGCCCAGCAAACCACCAAGTGTCGAACACACCGTGGGCCACGCTGGACCCAGGGTTGGACCTAGGTTGGGCCGATGTAACCTGAACCAGGTCAGGTCGACCCCAGTCAGGTCGGGGCTGGTCGGACCAGACCCAGACCAACTTCGACCTTTTTCGTTTTTTCGACCATATCTTGAGCTACATATGTCCGTTTGACAAACTATCTATGGAAACAAGAACCTTGGATCAAGGCAGTCCCTCTGGTATACCCCACTTGAGTTTTGAATAATTTTGGAGTGTGAAAGATCACTATTGTGGGTTCCCCCAAATTATTAGTGGTTTTTGGGTTACTTAGGTGCAGCATAGTAGCTGACCAAGGTCGTCTCTCAAAAGAGGAAGTAAATTTAAAATCTTATTAAATGTACATTGAAAATAAAATAAATGGAATTAAGAAAACTACTTGAATGTATGGGGTTGTTTATAATTTATAAATAAATAATAAGTTTTCTGGAAGAAGATTGCATATTTTTTTTGTTTTTAATTTTGAAATGTAAGTTG
Source organism: Viscum album (assembly GCA_963277665.1). Taxonomy (NCBI): domain Eukaryota; kingdom Viridiplantae; phylum Streptophyta; class Magnoliopsida; order Santalales; family Viscaceae; genus Viscum; species Viscum album. The sequence goes on from OY728145.1 coordinate 400,280,875, forward strand.
ATTAACAAAGCACAATGAGAAGATGTATTTTTAGAAAACTATTTTCAGAAAGTGTAATCGATCTAAATATTCCTATTCAATCATTTATTAATAATTATTATTTAAATTAATACCCACTTAATTATTATCCCTTAATTTGTTAAATCCTAAACCATATGAGAATTAACTTTACCATAAAGATGAATTGAATTTAACCCTAGGCAAACTTCAGAACATGCAATCGCAGCACCGTGCTTTGATTGATATTATAAGTTTAGCTTATAGTCAGTGGTAAATTAAGGCGCATATTCTCTCTAGAAATTAGAATTATTTGATTTTAGGGATTATATTTGAACACTACAAATTGATCCCATGTGGTTTTAAATTACCAATTAAATTTTCACTCTCACAATTTACACAATTCTCGACCTCGTGTGATTTGTGTTTATTGTTCAATTTCTTGCTTAGTTTCATTTAAATTGAAAACTCAATTTTTATATCTGATTAAGTGATTAAATTAGATCATTGATCCAAAATAAATGAATTAAGAAGGTAATAGATAAGTCAATTACTAAAAAGACTACTCTTCCATGGGTGGCGTAATCACCTTAGATGCGAATTGCATCTGAAACGGTTTATAATGTGTATAACCCAATCACGCTTCTACTGAAGAATTCCAGACAAAGAGGAATATTAATAGAAGAATAAATTTGAATAAAAAAATAAAAGTTATGAAATAAAAGAATAACAATGATGTTTAATACACAAATGAAAATATTACAACATGAAGAAGGGAAGAAGGCTTCGATGAGAGGATCCTTTCTTTAAGAGCACCCCCTCTTACAATGGTTGGAGAATTTGGGTGAAACCAATTATCATCTTCCTCCAATATCCTAATTCACGTCCCAAACCATCAAAATGGGAAAAACACTAATTTATAGAGTGGAGGGGAGGCTAGGTTTAAAGAGGTTTCAAGTGTGAATGGGGAATCTCGGCCAAATATTTCAATATAATTTTCACCACCCATTTACCTCAAAATCGTGTGAACCAGCTCTACTTCTAGAATTCTTCTTGTGATAAAATGAATCCCGGATGTCCTACAAAAATATGAGCCTAAACCAAGCATATATGAATATGTTATGGCCCAAATACAGAACCCATGTCCATTTTGGCGAGTCCATCCCAACTTTGACTTCATGGCCCATTTGCACGAAACAAATGCACTCTTTAGCGCTAGTGTCCTGAATAAAAGTTATAGAAAATTATGTGAGGAACAATGTTAAAATTATTTTAGTTAAAATAATTCATATTTAAATATTTATGTTCGAAATGCTACAGTTCGTTTTAAAAGGGTAAAACTGGAATTTTAATCAAATTTTCAAATGAATGATATAATCCCAAATATTTCATAAATGAACATATTTAGCACAATGTGAGGAAATTATGTCATTTATTATCAATAAAATATTCAACAAAATAGTTTTTTTTCAACTCCCTCAAACTTACCATTTTTCACTCTTGGAAAAAACCTCATATCAAGTAAAGATCAATATTAAATCCAACCCATTTTAAAACACATATCCTTGAGATCAAACAATTCCACACCAAGAAACAGAAGATATAATTCCTCATAAAACCATTATTTCATGTTCTCCATTTATATCATTCAATATATTTCCACTTTATTTATCCTCCCATGCACAAAGAACTTACCTCACTTGAATTTTCTCTTATCGCATAAAAGTCAAATAAAAATTTTGCATTGTCTTTCTCATCCAAACTCAGACAAGGGTCACCATGGGCTTGATAAATTCCTACATCGCCACCAGATGTCAGTCAAAAACATATGTTTATCATGAAGACCTCTCAGGCTTTTTTGTGGATTTTGGTTGGTAGGATTTAGATGTGAAAAACACCGAGGTTGAATGAGGAGGGCTTGAATCTTTTTGAATCAAAATTACATTAATCTAATTTTCACATAAATATGGTCTCCTTCTAAATCCCCACAGTATCAATTCAGCTCCATCATCATGAAATTTCAGGGAAATATTACACCATTCATCATTCAGCAACAAAAATTTGAACATTCTCATACATGATTTCTTGAAAGCTCTAGATAGGAACAACTTTCTACCTCTATTAGAATCTCCAGAAAAGGCACAACTTCAGTTATCATGAAAGCTCCAGAAAAGTTACAGCTTTCAATACACTGATTTTCTTCAGTAGAAAACACATCTCTTCATAATTTAATTTTCCACCCAATGTATCGTAGAATTTGGTAGCACAACACACGATAGCTTCCCCCACACATATGATCAACTAGATTATGAAATTTCACTTCAAGAGTTGGTTGGATAGGGAAAATTGGATTGTAATGTGGCTATCCTAATAGGTTGTTCATGGTTTCTAAGGTCTAGAAGGATTAAATGTTAACGGTAGGACATTATAAAAAATGATTCCTTGAAATAGGGGCTTTAGTACAAAACAAATGCCTCTATTATTTAAACATAAGCACCTCAAACCCTCATGTTTTGACAGGAATAAACCAAATTTTGGTTAAATCAAGCATGGTTTGGTTCTCTCATGAAGTGAGGTGAATGTGGAGAATATGAAAAGAATGATTCAGAAGCCTCACATGAAAGTGATTTAAAATATAAATATAGTGAGATGTGGCATGGGATTCAAAATTCAGTATACTTTTCATGAAATTACTAACTAGTTGAACTTGAAACAAATCCATTTCAGCATTCATTTAACCATAGTTTCACGGGATAAATTGTTTCACTTATTTATATGGATTTTGAAATGGTGATGAGATTCATTTCAGCTCAACAGTTTCAAGAAAAATCAGAAAATTGAAAAATAAACACGCAAAATTTTAAAGAACACATATTTGTTTTTGTTTTTTTAAACAGGAAAACAATTGAAATTACTAAACTAAAAGGTTCCCTCCCCCACATGTAAAATATTTCATTTTCCTCAATTTGAAAAAATGAGATGATATATGCACATGAAATGTATAATTTTAAATAGGACAAAGAATTAAAAAAAGTTAAAGGGTTAGGAATAGCCTGATGTGCTCAAGTGATGATGGGGTCATGCAGTGTGATAAAATCCACTACATCAGTAGGATATACCTCAATGTATCTCTTCAAAAGTTTCCCATTGACTATAAATCTCCTTCCTGTGTCCTCTTATGTGATCTCCACTTCACTATAAGAAAAAACATTAGTCACAACTTAAGGACCTATCCACCTGGAACGCAACCTACCAGACATTAGCTTCAGTTGTGAACTATAGAGAATTAATTTATCCAAAACATGAAACTCTTTTTATTGAATAATTATATCATGATTTTCTTTTGATTTTTCCTTGTAGAGCCTTGATTTCCCATATGAAGATAATTGAATCTCCTCATTCTCTTGAATTTGAAGCTTCCTTTGGATTCCAGCTTGGGTCAAATCCATGTTCCATTTCTTTATAGCCTAATAAGGTCGATGTTCAACCTCAATGGGGATATTTCATGGTTTCCTAAAATCAATCTGAAATGGGGACATACCAATGGGTGTCTTGAATGCTATCCTATAATCCCACAATGCATCATCCAAGAACATTCTCCAATGTTTCCTATTTGTCTACAGAGTACTCTCCAAAATTTGTTTCAATTCCCTATTTGAAACCTCATCAAGGACACTAGTTTGAGGGTGGTATGGTGTTGATGTTTTTGATGTCACCCCATAATTCCTATGAAATGATGAAAAATTATGATTGCAGAAGTGTTTCCCTTGATCACTGATGATGGCCATCGGTACTCCAAACCCGCAAACAATCTGTGCTTTGACAAATTCCACAACAACATGAGAATCATCCGTCCTAGTGGACTTAGCCTCCATCCATTTACTCATATAATCAACAGTAAACAAAATATATAAAAACCCAAATGAACTAAAAAATGACCCATAAAATCAATGCCCCATACATCAAAAATCTCACATAATAGTATGGGTTTTTGGGGCATCTCATGTCTCTTAAGAATTTCCCCAGTGTATCGGGAACGAGGGAATGACTTACAAAACACATGGGCATCATGGAATTAGCTAGGTCACTATAATCCATAGTCCAACACATTCCTAGATGTCTGTTGGGGTCTAAAGTGTCCACCACAAGCAAGTGTATGACATAATTTTAGAACAGACTCAAACTCATGATCAGGAACACACCTTTTAATAACGTAGTCACTACACATGAGCCAGAGGTATGGATCATCCCAAACATAATAATGAGACTAAATTTTTAATTTTTGGACTTGATGTTTCTTTAAATTTTCAGGGATTTCAGAGGAAACAAGGTAGTTAACTAAAACTGCATACCAAGGATGCGTACCTGATATGGAATAAAGATGCTCATCGGGGAAAGTGTCCTGAAGCGGTACCTGGTCCAAGGTGTCATCCTCTAGTAGGTGAGTAAGCCTACTCATGTGGTCTGTCACCATGTTTTCTGACCCATTTTGTCCTTTATCTCAATATCAAAATCCTAAAGAAGGAGCATCCATCATATAAGCCTAGGCTTTGCATCTGGCTTCTTCAAGAGGTACCTCAGAGCTACATGGTCAGAAAAAACAATTACTTTAGAGACCAATAAATATGAATGCAATTTATCTAAAGAAAATATGACATCAAGAAACTCCTTTTCCGTGGTTGTGTAATTTTTTTCGGCCAAATCTAATGTCCTCAAAGCATATGTGATCACATGTGAACGTCCGTCCACCCACTGAGATAAGACAGCTCCAATAATGAAGTTGGATGCGTCACACATAAGCTCTAAAGGAAGCTCCCACCATGGGGGTTGTATGATAGGTGGAGTGTTAAGGAATATTTTTAGCTCATTAAAGTATTTCCTATAAGAATCATCAAACACAAAATCAGAAACCTTTGGAATTAATCACAATAGAGGAAGATAAATCTTACTACAATAATTGATGATGTTCCAATAAAATCCTGCATTCCCTAGGAAAGATATAACATCACGCACACATAATGATTCGGTAAGGATGAAATAATTTCTATCATAGATCTATCAACCTCTATCCAATTTTTTGACACTACATTCACTAATTCAATGCCATGCTCTACCATGAAATGACACTTTTCAAAGTTCAGTACTAGATTCTTATCAATACAATGATTCAACAACATTCCAAGACTACATAGACATTCATTAAATGAAGACCCATACATTGTAAAATCATCCATGAATACCTCCATGCAGGTCTCAATAAAATCAAAAAAAATACTCACCATGCATCTATAGAAGGTACCTGAGGCATTGAAAAGTCCAAATGGCATACTTCTGTAGGAAAACGTACCGAAATGTCAAGTGAATGTTGTCTTATCCTGATCCTCTAGAGCAATATAAACCAGAAAATATCCAGAAAATCAATCCAAGAAATAATAATGTGTTTTTTCAGCAAGTCTCTCAAGCATATGATCAATAAATGGGTGGGGGAATTTGTCCTTGCGAGTTTCTTGATTTAGTTTCCTATTATCAATTCACACATGCAAAATATTTTTCACCCTCATTGGAACTAACTCATCTTTCTCGTTTTTAACAACAGTAACACCACTTTTCTTAGGCACAACCTGAATAGGACTTACCCACTGAGAATATAAAATGGTATAGATTATACCTACCTAATGAAATTTACCAACCTATTTTTTATCATCCTCCCAAAGTGTTGGATTGAGTCTCCTTTGTAGCTACCTAACCGGTTTTACCCCATCCACCAAAAAAATCCAATGCATGCAAATGGAGGGGCTAATACCTGATATTTTAGCCAAGGTCCACCCAATTGCCTTGATGTTCTCCCTCAAATGATTCAAAAAAATTTCTTCATGTTCAAAAGGGAGATTGTTAGAAATGATAACATGTAATTTCGCATCACTTAACAAGTATGAGTATTTGAGATTTGGTGGAAATGGATTGTGTTCTAGTATAGGGGTGTGGTTTATGGATGGAGACATAGAAGGAACAGAAATATGTGCACAAAGAGAATTAGTATCAGAATATACATAAAAAAATCAAAGTATATAACAAAAAATCCATCATCATACTCAACAGCCATGTCATAATTAGAGTTCACATGATCAAAATCAGAATATGATTTCATTTCAAAACCAAATCTAAGAGTGACTTTTTCATTAGAAATAGGTGTGTAGGTACTCATAGACATCAAACTAGAAGCAATAATCATAATTTACCTAAGCATAGGACAATCAAATTCCATGGGGTTTTTATTTGATGGTTCAGAATGTGAGATAAAAATTCAAAATGATCCTATGAGGGGTACTTAATGGAGTCCATAACATTCAATATAACAACTTCATCTCCAAAATCCCTGGAAATTATACCCTCATTGAAATTTATAATAGTTTTTCAGTTTTTGAGGAAGGTTCTACCTAATATAATGGGATCATGAGAACTTGCCTGATCATCCTCCATGTTAAATCCCTAGAAATCTACTGGAAAGATCATGTCTCTTACCCGTACAAGTAGATCCTCAAGGACTCCCACTGGATATGTCGTAGCTTTATTCACCATCGGCACCACTACTCTCGTCGTCTTCATCTCACCAACCTAAAAGAAAAGAATACAGAGTGCGGAATCACATTTATGGAAGTTCTCAAATCACAAAGTGCATCAGAAAAGTGAAACTCCCCTATAGTTCATGGGATGGGGAATGTCCCTGGACACTTTCACTTTGCCGGCATTGCTAGATTTGGTGTAATGAGTGCTGACACATTCTTTCCAAGATTGATCCATTCATTTCCCTTGTGGCCTCTTCGATTGGTACAATGTTCTTTTAATAATTTCACATAACTTGGAATTTGCATAATGGCTTCATGTAGAGGAATGTTGATCTCCACACGCTTGAATGTGTCCAAAAACTCCATTTTCACTACTTCTTCAGCCATCTTCTTAGTTTGAACAACCCTGTTTTAAAAAGGAAGGGTTTTAGGAGGAACACCATTAATCTTTTTCTTACCTTTATCTTTCTCCTTGGGTTTCTGATCAGTTGATGTGGAATTGAGATTTTTTGGAGTTGAGGTGAATCTCGGTGGAATGGTAGGTGGAGAAGCATTAGTTGTTTGCTTCCCAATTCTCAATGTGATGGAACTAACATTCCTCTTTGGATTTGGAGTGGGTAAGAAAGGAAGATTTCTGGAATTATTACTTACAAGTTCATGGAGGGCTGTAGCAATCTGGATCATTTGAGTATTAAAATATAAATTTGGTGGGGGATGCCCTTGTTGTCATCTTATTGATGTTTTGGATTCAAATATTCTTTGGGGATTTTAGAATCCCTGTTGGTAAGGCAGAGGCTGCTGGAAGTTTTGTTGAAAGGGTGGTCATTGTTGATTTCCAAATCCATACCTCATGTCTGATTGATCCTTCCACCCTTGGTGGTATGTTGGTGGAAAGGAATCAAGTTTCTTTTCAGGATATGGTTGTTTCTTCTGTTATGGTCTCCCTAGGAATACAGCTGCGCAATCCTCTGTCTCTTGTAGTTGTGGACAACAGTCAGTTGGGTGGATTGTCTCAATGAAAATGACACAAGGTGTTGAAGGAGGGTTTTGGTATGTATTTTGTTCCAAAATAATCTTCCTCACCAAAGTTTTCAATTCTTCCAACTTGGAATCAATCAAATGACTTTAAAGAGAATATAGACTCACCTGATGTACTCCCCTGACATGTGGTGTACCTCGATCACCAAATTGTTGGGAGTTTAGGGCCATTTTATCAATCAACACACGTGCAGCTACTGGCGTCTTTTCCACCAATACTTTTCCAGCCATAACATCTGCCATGCTCCTCTACATAGGTGTGATTCCTTCATAGTAGTATTGGATGAGTAGTTTCTCACTGATTTGTTAATGTGGGAAACTTGCACAGAACTTCTTGAATCGCTCCCAATACTGATACATTGACTCCCATTGTGCTTTCTTGATCCCAGAGATATCTTTATGAATGTAATTGGTCTATGATGCTAGAAAAAATCTCTGAAAGAAAAGACTTTTTAATTCTTTCCTACAAGTTACATACTCGGGTTGTAAATAATACATCTAATCATTCGCAGCTCCATAAAGTGATAATGGGAATGCTCTTAATTTTATTTGGTCTTCAGATATATTTCATGGTTTCAAGGTTGAGAAAAACACATTAAATTCTTTAAGGTTTTTATTGGGATCCACACCTGAGAGGCCATGAAATATTGGAAGAAGACGAATTAATCTAGATTTCAATTCAAAGTATGATTAAAGATTTAGGTATGCAATACAATTTGTTTGATAGTTAATATCAGGTGCATCTAATTCTTGAACGGTTCTATTAAGTTCAATTCCATTATTTTTATACATTGGTTCCTGTTTTATGGTTGAATGTGAATTTCATCCAATTTTAATGTTCTGAGCCTGGAGGAATTCTCCCACTGGTTCAATATTGAATCTTCTCGTAGAGTGAAAATGTCTGATTCAATCCCTAAGGCTACATTCAATCTCAGGGTTAAGATATAAGAGATCATATGGATTATATCATGTCATAAATCAATGAAATATTAAATGGAAATAATGAAAAGTGGACCATAATTAAATAAAATGAATTTTGAGTTGGTCTAATAAAAATAAAAAAATATAGTAAGATAAAAAACTTGAGAAAGGGGAAAGAAGAAAGAAAGAGGAGGATAAAATAATTAAATGAAAAATAAAACAAATTCTGATAATTGGTTGAATAAAATACTTGCCTCCCTAGAAATGGTTCCAATTTGAATGAGCACTGTTGTGGGTGCCTTCGAATGATTTGTTGTTTTTGGGTCACTTTGGTGCAACATAGTGGATGACCAAGGTTGTATCTCAAAGGAGGAAGTAAATATAACATCTTATTAAAGATATTCTGAAATTAAAATAAAAACAATTAAAAAAACTACATGAAATAATGGTGTTTCTTATCATTTATAAAACTATAAGAAGTTTTCTCGAAGAATATTGCATTTGTTTTAATTTTGAAATGTAAGTTGATTTACAAAGCACAATGAGAAGATGTTTCTTTAGAAAACAATTTTTAGAATGTGTAATTGATCCGACTCTACCTCTTCAATAATTTATTAATCATTATCATTTAAATTAATATCCACTTCATTATGATCCCATAATTTGTAAAATCCATAAACCTACGAGAAGTAACCTTACCACATAGATGAAATGAATTTAACCCTAGGCTAACTTTGGAACATGCAATCACAGTACACGGCTTTGATTGATGTTATAACATTATCTTATTGTTAGTGGTAAATTAAGGCACATATCCTCTCTATAAATTATAATTAATTTAATTTAGGGATTATATTTTAACAATACAAATTAATCCCGTGTGGTTTTCAATTACCAATTATGTTCACGCACTCAGAATCCACAAAATTATCGACCTCGCGTGATTTCTGTTTATTGTTCAATTTACCACTCAGTTTCATTCAAATTGGAAATTCAATTAATAGATCATATTAATATAATTAAAGTAGCTCGTTGAATCAATATAAATTAATGATGAAGTTTAGAGATAGTTCGATTGCTAAAAAGACTACTCTTCCATGGGTGGCGTAATCATCATAGAAGTGAGTTGCATTTGCAACGGTTTATAACGTGTATATCCTTATAATGCTTATACTCAATAATTCTATCCCAAAGAGGAAGATTAAGAGGCAAATAAATTTTAATAAAACATATTAAAAGGGAATAAATAAAAGAAGAACAATGAAGTTTAATACACAAATGAAAATATTACTACATGAGGAAGACATGGAGGCTTCGATGAGGGGATCCTTGTTTCAAGAGCAACCTCTCTTAAAATGGTTGGAAAATTTGGGTGAAACCAATTATCCTCTGCCTAAAATCTCTTAATGCACATCTCAACCCCTCAAAATGAGAAAAACACTAATTTATATAGTGGAGGGGAGTCTAGGTGTAAAGAGGTTTCTTGTGTGAATGGGGAATCTCGGCCCAATATTTTAATACAAATTTCACCGCCCATTTGTCCTCTAAAATGCATGAACCAGCTCTCCTACTAGAAGGATTATTTGTGTGAAAATGGATCCTGGAGATGCTCTCAATAGTTGGGCCTAATCCAAGTATGGATGAAGATATAATGGCCTAAATATAGAACTGATGTCCATTCTGGCGAGTCCATCCCAACTTTGACTTCCTGGGTCATTTTTACCAACCAAATTCCCTCTTTAGCTCTAGTGTCCAGAATAAAAGTTGTAAAAATTTATGTGAGTAACACTATTACATAATTTTTAGTTCAAATAATTCATTATAAAATATGTATGTTTGCAATACTACAGTTCATTTTAAAAGGGTAAAACTGTAATTTTAATCAAATATTCAAATGAATGATCTAATCCCGAATATTTCATAAATTAACATATTTATCATAATTAGAGGAAATTATTTCATTTATTATCAATACATTAATCAATAAAATAGTGCTTTATCAGGGTACAATCGGGTTGGATCGAGCAAGAATCCAAGAGGGTCCTAGGGACTTAAAGACCAATAACTTACAGACCAGGCGTCTGATTGACGCACCGTCTGTTGTATTGAGACCCCTATTACGTGGCAGTACATGGGATAAATCTTAATGGGAAATAGTTGCATTTGGAGTATCATCCTATGGATTGAAGAGTGGACCCTACTGGAATGAAGCGAGCCTAGTGTGGGAACCCTGTAGCTGGCTGTAACATGAGAAAATGATCCTATGTGGGTATGTGCTTTTGGATCCTTTGTGGGTCTGTTTTTTTGGATCCTAAGTGAGTCTATGATTGGGAGTATTACTTGGATCCTCTCTAGGAATCCATTTGAGACTACTCTAGGATCCTACATGGGTCTGCTATACTTGCATCCTACATGGGTCTGATGTGCTAGGGTCCTTTATGGGTCTGATGATTTAGGATCCTACGTGGATCTGTCTCTTAATAGAGTAAGATGATTCAGTAGTTATATGTAATCATCTCTACTAATGTTCCTAAGTTATACCTGGTGTGAGGTGAGCTTCTATCTCTGTGGTAATCTTATATGTGTCTTACCTTTGTTGTACGTACCATCATGGTGATACCTTTGTGATATTCTTCTGTGTGGCACTACCTTTGCAGTACTTACCTTTGTGGAAATATTATGTGTGTAATACCTTTGTGGTAATTACCTTTGTGGTGTGATCTTCATGGTATTCTTTTATACATTGAATAGTTGTACTTTGGGCATGGTTTGGGGCTTGTGTTTCCTCATGGATGAGATGGGTATACTTGATATCTTATGTATATGTATAGGCATATACCTAAGTAGGGTTGTTAGTTGTTTTCATGCATTTTGGCTTATCCTTTTTGGATTTTTTGATTCATTTGAGGGTCTCAGGGTCCCTACTAAGTATTGTTATACTCACCCCTGCACAGGCTACGCACACACCTTGTTGTGCTTGATGCAGACGACGGATAACACTGATTGAGGATGAGGGTACTAGTATTGGAGGTAGCATGGAGGTTGACCTAGAAGAGGCGTACTGTAGAGACGACTTTTCACAAGATGTACCTACCCATCAGGTAGGATCCTTGGTAGGTGTTCACAGGAGCTGTTCAGTTTACTTGTACTTTCCAGTTTTCTTGTACTTTCTAGTAGGGCTTCTATTCTGGCCCATTTTATTTACTTTACACACGTATTTTAATATACAGTTTACCGGTGTTCATATCTTGTTGTGTTCTTGGTTGCGTGAGTTTACAGGATATAAATCCAATGCCTTCCTAGTTTTAGGGAATACGCCTTCTGGTGCTAGTCTCTAGCCCTATCCTATGGAAGGTGGGCTTGGGGTAGTCACTACATGGACCCCCGGGGATGGGTCGTGAAAAATTGGTTTTAGAGGAGTCAGTTCTACCGTAGAACATTGGAATATGTTCTTTTAACGGAAATAGTGACAAGTGTTATGAGTGGGGTTACCAGTTTAGGGAATCCAGTGTTGGTGCGGCAGCCGACATATCCTTACTCTGATCGAAATGATGGGGAAAACACCCTCCTAAGGCTCAGAATCTCTGGGGTGTTAGTTTCCCATACTAACAGAGTGGTGTAGCGTATAGATACACAAAAAGTACAGAATATACTATATCTCACAACCACACTATGGGAATAACCTACTCATAGACTCAACTGCAGCTAACGTCTCTTGGACTCTGGGATTCCACTTCCACGACTATGTATCCTATAATCACACAACCATTTAAAGAGCATCATTATACTACTTCATTCCCTTTTCTATCAGTTTCAAATTTTGTTAATTAATTCTTTATGGATTAATTATTCATTTAAAATTCTACATTATGCTTCATTAGCATTACACACAAAGTCCACTATCTATTTAAAATTACAACCTCGTTATTATATTCCAGCAACTCCAACCCCAAGGGTTAACATCATTTATTCAATTATTCATTACAGAATTACATTCCCATATTACCTAAAATTCAAGAAATATATTTTATGCTTCTAAACACAAGGGGGGTCAACATGGTAAGTAGATGTACTACCCATCGAGTCTTTTCCGCCTATAGCAAGAGCGTAGACCCATCCTCATTTGAGAAGCTAAACATGGAAAGCACGTGGCATACCTCGCGTGTCTTTACCTCTTTCGGAAGAAGGGTATGCAAGACCTACTACCTTGATCAGTGGGGAAAAGTGAAGTAGATACTCAACCAATAAGAATAAGAAAGCATCCAACCATCACATCCATCATGTTCCATCATCCCTCATGTCCTCCCCAACACCCACATGCATAAATCGATGCATCATGCCACTCTAGGAATCATCTACTACCACAACCAAACGTCTCCATTCCCCCTCATACCACTATATCCATATAGGCTCACATCACAACACAAGAAGTAGGAAAAAACTATCTTAACAAATGGTAACTTGGCCCTTTATCAACCAAGAGGGTAACTCAATACCCAACAACGTATTATCTTTTAATCAAATAGCAAGTTATTTAATTCAACTTTAATTGACTTATCTATTATTTGTAGGTTCTTACTATGGGTAACCTATACAGAAAACTATCACAAATTTATTAAAAATCCTTACGACATCAATTTTATTAACACTAAATTACAACAAGAAGAACCATATTCATTTCATGCCTCTTTATCAATAGCCAAACAATTATCAATTTATTAGTGTCTTTATTTTCTTTACTAATATCCATCAAGAATGATTGGCTAAACAAAGAAAGCATGGATATCACACTATCTAGAAAAATAAGAAGCATTAACATATGTTCAATGTCAATTTATTTATCTGGTTTAAATATTTATTATTTAAATTCCATTATCATCTAGTGGGATAAAATATGCTATCTATATAGTTGCACATATAAGAAAAGAGAAGTAATGAATATCCTTCCACAAACGGTTCTTGAGGTTCTTTATACCATAACGGTTCACGATCGACTACTCTCGTGACAACTACATCGACCCAAGGATGCCACGGTATGACCACACCAACTGGAACCCAAGAAAACACTATTAAAAGCATGTTGATCGCATGCTATAATAAAGAAAGGATAAATAGTAGAATATAAACCCCAAAAGAATGACGATAAAACATAACTTAATTTGTTGAATGATCAACCCTTTCTACTTGCACCAAAGTAGGGGGTGCACATACAGCAGGAAGAACTTCAAGTGGAAACCAATCTATAGGGAAAAGTTTGATCTCACAATTCCTTTAGGATGGAAGGAAAGGTTTGAGAATCTCGCACCAGAGAACAAAGAGGAGGCACATGGGAGGAAGATATCTTGTACATTTTGAAGATTTAATGGAGCGACGGATTATGATACACTTGATTTCCCATTAAAAGCAGATCACATTAAATCATTCAGTTTGACCAAGTAAAAACATCCTGAGCCGTAGGAATAATTAATATAGGAGTTATAGCCATTGGATCAACCTTATAGTCATTAAAACAAGGATTTAAGTTTATTTTATGTTAATGGAAATGTTAATGGGGAAAAACTATTGGAATTTGGAAACACTGTTCATGAACATCACATTTCTAGAAACATTGTTCATAAGCCTCACTGTTGGAACCTCATAGTTCAGGATACACTATTCATGAACCTCACCATTGGAAACTCACCGTAGGAACCTCACCGTTGGAACCTAAAAGTTCTGGAAACACTGTTCTTGAAGCTCACCGTTGGAACCTCACCATTCTGGAAACATTTTTCATGGACCGCGTCGTTAAAACCTCACCATTCTTGAAAAACTATTCATGAACCTCACATTTAGAACCTCACCATTCTGGAAACACTGTTCTTGAACCTCATCATTCTAGAAACACTATTCATCAATCTCGCCATTGTGGAAACACTATTCATGAACCTCACCATTCTGGAAACAATGTTCACCTAAGGTTACCATTTCAGTATTCACATAATGTTAATGTTGACATTGTTCTCCTAAGGTTACCATTGCACTATTCACAAAAGGTTAATTTTGATTCTATTCCCCTAAAGTTGTTGTTTCACTGTTCGGAAAAGGTTAATGTTAACACTGTTCACCTATGTTTACCATTGCACTATTCACAGAAGGTTAATGTTGACACTATTCACCTAGGGATACCATTGCATAGTTCATAGAAGGTTATTGTTGACACTGTTCACCTATGGTTACCGTTTCACTGTTCACAACTGTCTACCGTTGAAACTGTTCACAAAACTATAAAATTGGAAAAGGGTTAGGGATAAGTCACCTTGACCTCCCGAATCAACTCATAGACTTTATTTTCACTATGGAATGGACAAGGGAGGTCTAGGACATTACATCAGATACCTCTCAAAACAATATCATCCTCGATAATTCAAACCCACCTAAATGGAATACGAAACGGAGTCCGAACAACCACCCATCGAGATACCTCTCGAAAGAGAGAATTCCACAAGATACAATAAAAAAACCATTTTATAATCATGAAAGGTATAACCACAATGGTGAAATCATTACATAGAAAGAGTTAAACATTAAAAAACATTGGGCACTAAGAATGTATATGTGACTCATGTTCCCAGGTACTCTCCTCCATGCCACTGTGCCACCACAAGACACGAACCAAGGGGATAGAACGCCTGCACAAGAGCTTATCCTTGAAGTCTTTGATCATCAGAGGCTTCTCCTCAATGGTTGAATCATCATACACATCGATCTATCCCCAGTCAATGACATGAGAGTCATTGTGAAGATAATGACAGATATATGATACATGGAAAACATAATGTATTTGACTCATCTACGGGGGAAGTTCTACCTGATTCGCCACATCTCCGACACGATATAACACCTCGAAAGGCCCAAAAATGCAGGGAGAAAGCTTACTCCAACGACCAAAACATCACTGCCCATGACGGGGAGTAACCTTTAGAATCACATGATCCCAAAAATTAATCTTTAAGGGTATCCTTCATTGAATGACATAAAATTTCTGACAATCGTGAACTGTCTTCATCCTCTCACAAATCACCTGAACCATCTCTATTGTATTCTGCACTAGTTCTGGTCAGTGAATTGCTGACTCTCCGACCCCAGTCCAGCACAACAGAGAATGGAATGGTTGGACGTACAAGGCTTTAGATAGCGCCATACCAATGATGGAGTGAAAACTATTATTGTAAGCAAACTCCAACAAGGGTAACTTCCTCATCCACAATCCTCCAAAATCAAAAACACAAGAGCGTAACATGTCTTTAAGTGTTTGGATGGTTCGCTCTGTCTGACCATACATTTGAGGATGAAAAGATGTGCTAAGGAATAGATTAGAATCGAAAGCATATTGGAGAACTCTCCACATCCTAGATGTAAAGTGAGGGTCTCGATCAGAAATGATCGTCCTTGGGACTCCATAAAGTCTCACCACCTCCCATATACTTATTCGACAAAAATTCCACTGAGCTCAACTCCTTGATTTCAATAAAGTGGGATGATTTAGTTAAGTGATCCACTACCGGCCAAATAAAATCATGTCCTCCTGGAGCATGAGGTAAACCCATAAAAAAGTCCAATGATATGTCCTCCCACTTCCACTGAGGAACATCTAATGGTTGGAGAAAACCACCGGGGACACGGTGCCCAGCCTTAACCTTCTGGAATACTAAACATCGAGAAACAAACTCTGCAACCACATGCTTCAGCCCAGGCCACCAATACTGACTCTTCAAGGCTCGGTATATCTTTTTCATGCTAGGATGCACCGCTAAAGGAGAACTAGGGAACTCTCTAGGAACCGTGTCATGAATCGTTAAAGGAACAAAAAGCCTTCTGTGATTCAACACTCGGTGTTGTTCATCCTCCGACCAACTATCAGGGGCCTCATCATAAAAAACATGGTCTCTCTAGACCTCCACCTTAAGATCAACCAATCGCGACTCTTCTATCCTTCACAAGATTTGATTTCCCCATCATATGAAAAATACAACCTCTACCCCCAACTTCTACAATGTCTATATGTAATACTGACAGCTCTTCCATTACTCTCCAGGAATCACCAGATTCATGCATAGCATCACTACGTGACATTCAACTCAGTTCATCAGCTACAACATTCCCCTTTCTAGGTGTATACGATATTTTGAAATCATATTCCTTTAAGAACTCCATCCACCATCATTGCCGCAAGTTCAAGTCACACTGGGAGAAAACATACATCAAACTCTTATGATCGGTGAAAACCACATAGCGCTCACCAATGAGGTAAGGTCTCTACAACTTCAGAGATAACACTACGGCTATCAACTGAAGATCATGTGTGGCATAGTTACGTTCATGGGGACGCAACTATAGAGATCCATTAGAAACAACCGACCTTTGCTTCATCAGAACACAGCCTAACCCCTGATGCGAAGCATCATAGAAAACACCAAACTAAACTCCCTATACTGGATGAGAAATAACTGGAGCACTTACTAGCTTCTCCTTTAGATACTCGAAAGCTACCTGACACCGATCTGTCCATATGAATGCCTGATCTTTCCGGGTCAAATCTCCTAGAGGAGTCACAACTCTATATAAATTGGATACGAACCTCCTGTAATAGCCTGCAAGACCAAGGAATCTTCGCACCCCAGACACTATCATGGGAGATTCCCAAGACACAAATGCTTCTATCTTCAAGGGATACATAGATACACCCTTGAAGGAACAGAAAATTTCCTAGGAAACATACTTCTTAATCCCAAAACTCACACTTCATCATCTTCCCAAACAACTGATGTTAATGAAGAACTCCCAAAATGGTGTGTAGATGCTCTACATGATCTTATTCAGATGTGGAGTACACAAGGTTTCCATCGATGAATACTAAAATAACCGTGTACAAGAACTCACGAAACATAGGTTTCATCAATCCCATGAATATAGATATATCATTTGTCACACCGAATGACATTACAACGGACTCATTATTCCAATGAAGACAATAGAAAGCCGTCTTTGGGATATCCTCATCCTTCACACGAATCTGATGGTATCCCAACTGCTAGTATATATTTGAGAACCAACTTTCACCCTTCAATTGATCAAATAAATCATCAATTTTTTGTAGAGGATAATTATTTTTTATTGTCACTTTTTTCAAGCAATGACTATTGACACATAACCGCAAACTGCAGTCAGCCTTCTTCACGAACAAAACTGGTGCACCCCACTGTGTCACACTTTGCTGAAAAAAACTACACTATAACAGACCATCAAGCTATATATGTAGATTTGGAAACTCAAAAGGGGCCATCATATATAGAGACATATAGTTAAGTTATTCTCCTGGTTGTAGTTCAATCCCAATCTCTATCTCTCATCGAGGGGGTAATTCTACAACCTCTTCTAGGAAGAAATCAGTGCACTCTTCTACAACCCTAGGAAACACCAACTACTGAACCACTTAAGAGCTCAACATCATCTCATCCATAATGGATGATAAGGATAGTACTCACCATTAACCCTTCCAAGGATCTCGATCTCCAACAAACACCACCAGATCTCCATCCGCATCGAAGAAAATGACCTACTTCCTGAAGCAATCCACGATAGCCTACATCGAATACAACAAATTAATGATGAGGATGACATAATTTGGTTGTATTCATAAACATAGGAAATATAACCAAGAGTAGAGCTACCCTAACAGTAACTCACAGTCTCTACATACTTTAAACAAGTCAGCTCGACCTCCAACTTGCGTAGTCAACACCAAGTGCACTGGAAGCCTCTCTACCTCTATTCCCAAAGCATGGACAAGGGTAGGTGATATGAAGTAGTGTGTTTCTCCTGAATCAAACAAGGCAAACAATAAGGTAGAAAATAGGAAAAGGGAACCTCGAATGACATCTAGCTCACCTGGAGCTGGCAATGCTAGAGCATGGAGCTGACCACGTCCTCCTCCACGGCCTCTCTAACCCTAATGACGATAACCACCAAGGTCGCTCTCTGCTCTCTGAGGATAGGAAGTGTCACAGGCTTATCCTCAGCCTGCCCCATCTACCCTCTTTTGATCTAAAGTTGGTGAAACCTACTACTGCTTCCTTGGATGGAACTACCTCAACAGAGGAACCTTGAGCGGAGCACCTGGTGCACAATGACTACTCTAAATGGTCGGGAACTCCTGCTGCTAATGACCTCGAACACCACAAGAAAAATAATTACCTGATCCCTTTTCATAATCCTAAGAGTTGTTTCCTCTAGATAAATGAGATGTGAAGGGCTGGGACCTACCCCCAGCAGAACGGAAACCCTTAAGCCCTAAAAACAGAGAACCCCATATTACAGCTCTACTTCGTGAGGAATCATGATGACTCCCCTCTCGTGATGATCTAGTTTTGTCCAAAGTCCCCTCGAAAACCTCTTCCCTCGTGAGTACCTCATGATATGTCTTCAACATAAATGGGGTGACCTGGCGCTAGATATCTGGATGCAAAATCTCCTCAAAATTCCTCGCCCTTTCATCCTTATCTAGAAACATGTCTGATGCATATCGTAAATGTTTCCTAAAAGAGATTCCAAACTCTCAATGTAACACCCCGACCCCAGTTACCCAGAGTCGGTGCATTATTACATAACATTGGCATGATCACAAGAAAGATCAAATCTCGAAAGACCGATTGGTTTAGTAGCCTTGTAAACACTAGATATATTCATAAGTTTTACATTACATCATAAAATGAAAAACTACTACAACAACATAATGTTTCCACAGTCCACACTATAATCCCCTCATAATATCCCTGCAGGTCATTCATAACTTATATCTTCACATCCTGGGAAAAATAAAACATAGAAAAGGGGTGAGCTCAAATGCCCAGTAAGGATAACAATATAGCAGAACATTCAAAAATAAGCATAAACATTTAAGGCAATGAATTACTAAAACAAAAGCCTTTTAAACTTGAACTTCAACATAGTATGGCAAAAGTAAAATGAAATAATGCCATTTACTTGTTCACATGGATATTCTACTAATCGAATAATCACATGCAAAATCAATAACCACTTTCATAATATTGGAATGCATAATGCTAAACTTTAATTACTTTTCAAGGCCTCGTCCCAAGACCTTGGGGCTAACTGTAACCGGAACCCAACCCGGAGTGCCTCTAATAACCGGACACCAACCCGGAGTGCCTCTAATAACCGGACACCAACCCGGAGTGCCTCTAATAACCGGACACCAACCCGGAGGGCTTACTTTTACCAGTCCCTAACCTGGAGGGCTTACTTTTACCAGTCCCCAACCTGGAGGGCTTACTTTAACCTGTCCCCAACCTGGAACATACTTGTCCAACACATTCATATGAAGTAAAGATTGAAATATAACATAAACATTCTTATTGGAACTAGCATACGAAATGTCAATACTTTCACCATAAACTATGAATAGCACATCCACAGTCAAACATATCACAAAACCTTCAAAACAATATAGAAGTTTTGTATCATAATAAATCAACTTCAAATAATCTTAAAACCCATCAAAGGATGTTGACATAGATGAAATCAAAATTCTTTTTAAAGAAATATCTCCTTTTATTTTGAAATCATTTAAGATCCATATAAAATCAAACATTTTCTTTGAAAATAATCTTATAATCTTTTAAGGGAAGCTTTGACGATTTTATAACGGCGGAAAATAACCGCACCCGCCGTATAAGTTAAAAAAAACATTCTTATCTTAATTCTGTCGAAAAGGTTAAAAAGCACCTTGTTTGGAAAACGACGGAAAGATTCCCTTATAAACCTCTTATAAAAAGTCAAACAAGGGTATAAATGACTTTAACCCATATTCTTTTAAATATTAAAAATGTTTTGAAATACATTTTGAAGAAACATGGATGTGGATGATAACGAGATCCCAGTAGATTATTACGTATAAACAACCTCGGATAATGAAGAGATTGTGAAATAACCCTTACCAGTTTGTTAACTTATGAAACATACAACCCATGAAAGAGGTATCATACAATGAATATGTAATTACACATAAATTAGAGTGTATTACACAAAGAATATAATTATGGGAAGTACATACACCACACAAAAGGTAATGGTGGCAATATGGCATGAATCTCACGGGAATAAGGAGTGAGATGAAAACCCCTTACCACGTTAATCAACTGAGTCGTATGGCCAAAAGTTAATAACCACCAAATTATTTACAGAATAACATGAATATGATAATATATATAAAATGCCAGTACACAATACACAACTTTCAATAATTTAGTGACGAATAATGGAAATCTCACGGAATTGAATGTGAGATAAGAAAAATCCCTTACCTTGTACTTTTCCTTGGTTGGAGTAGGTTAACCTCCTGTATAATGGTGAAATAGTTGTTATTAAATTATACAAGAATCATATATATTAATATGATATCATATATGATCTTTTAACATTGATTTGTTAATAATATCTTAGAATTATCGTCGTTTCGGGAGTTAACTTACTCATTTTCTTTTATATGTTTTGTTACATAAGCCATGGTTGTTGTATCTTATTCATATCCAGAATGATATCCAGTCTTTAAACATCATTTTTAAATCATCAAATGATAATTATACTTGAATGGATACGATGGAGAATGAATCTCATCGCGTTCGTGGAGACGGTAGTCCGTACGTACGCACGAGCGACAATATCATTCTTTTGATATTAAAATAATATATAAATGGATGGTATATCATATATACAGAATCATTAACATGTTATATTTATTATTTACATGAGTTACACATCATTATTATACCCATACAAATAATATTATATTGAATAACAATTACACCACGACGTGGAGAGGGTAAGCCGTACGTACGCACGTATGGTGACATGTTATTCAAAGGGTGGATAGAATACTGAATATGATTGTACCATATTTATAATAACATCACAGTATATGTAAGATACTGGAGTTAGTATTTTAGAATGGTAAGAACAAAGAAAGAGGAAGTGGAAGAAGAAAAGAACTTAGAAAAGGGTGGTGAAATCGTTACCTCTTCTTCGGGTTCTTCCTTTTGATTTGATCAAAAGGGCTCCATAGGTTGGCTTTCTGATCAAACTAAGGCCTCTAGGTTGTAGTGAGGGATGTTGGGAGAGTATTTGGGCAGAGTTTGGCCGAACCAAAAGGCTTTGATGGTGTGAATAAATGAGAAGGAGGAGTGCCCTTTTATAAGAGGGGTGAGGGGCACCTTTGGAAAAGCTAGAAATATTAATTTATAATAAATTCATATTCGGTTTCTAATGGCTCCAAAGTTTATTATTCAATGGTTAAGGTGGGGATAGGTCGGAAACCACTCAACCAATAGAATTTAGACAGGTTTGGGTACTTATATTAACCTTATCTTTACGTATTAACTCTAAGTTAATTAGTTTCACTTTTACAATGTCTCTTTGTATTTTTATTAAATATGGTTATTAAAATTACTATATACATCCAGGAGACCCCCAAGTGGAACATTAATGATGAAGCTATCATGATATAAGTCTCTTGGCCGAACCTTAGATTTTTAGGAATTTAATATCAATTAGTAATATAATATTTGTTTTAAGAACTCTTTTATGTCAATTTTGACACTATTCAATAGTTGATTTTTGTGAAACTCATAACAGATTGATTACTTCGAAAAAGTCAATTAAATCAATCCTAATATATCCTATTATCCTAGAAAATTAGTTTAATTCATTAAAAGTTTCATATTATATTTATTTGGGTATTTATAATATCAATTATTTTAATTTTTCACTATTATAGTAATTACTGCATCATCATTGTGTCATAAATAAATTAATTTTTTAATGTCTAAAAATTATAAATAAAATATCATTATGTAGGAAAGCTTTTTAGATTTCTAATGAATATTTATAATCTAAAATCCAACATATATAACTCTATGTAACAATTGTTTTTCTAAAAGATATATGCTTGTGTCATTTTTGTATTCATTTTAACTTAATTAAAATAAAGTGTCATTATCACTTACAAGTGGATCCATGGGGTCCCAAAATAGACCCAAAGATTCCCATGGTCGACCATTTATCAACCAATAGGGTTAAGACACGTTTTAGGGTAATTAATATTATTATAATATTATTTTTTAACCCTTATTTACCGGATTTACCCTTAACCATGGTAAATAAAATATTTACCGCAGTAATTATTCAAAATGACTAAAAATAAAGGTTACCTATTTACACAATTTGAACATCCTGATTCCAAATATGGAATCCATTTTCCTAAATTCAAAACATAGAAGTGTCAGAAATTTATTTTAAAATTAATTCCCGCTGTCAAAACAAAGAGCGTGTTTTTAAGAGATAATAACTATCAAAAGATTGACACTTGTTTATGTTCGGTTTAATTGTAAAATTATGTCCAATGACCAACATTATATTAAATGGTAAAAATATATTCTAAATATACTTTAAAACCACTCAAATTCATAATTTATCACTATTAATTATTTTGATTAAAAAAGTTGTTTTTAATTAAAATTTAGTAATTTTCACTATTCATCAAAATATGAAAGTTATCCGAAAAGTACCAAAATTTCACCTTAGGCTAAATTTGATATTCTGAATCCAAAAATGAAGTCCATTTTAAAATATAAAATATATATAACTTCAAAAAGTAGGTATTACTATTCATAACAGCTAGTTTGATTGGTTACGGTGTGTTAGAACTCGGTGTTGCGTACAACACACGCTAGCGTACCGTGGAAGCTTGGGATGTTTCATTTTAAATTTTTGATGTCCCCATTTAGTCAACATGTTTAAAATATAGTATCTAAAAAGGTTTCACTATCAAAATTTGATAAAAGTGCAATACTGAAAATGAATTTGTTCTTGCATTATGACTAAGAAACTCATAATATGGATTCTAAAATTATAAGGATTATATAAAGTTAAAAATGTAGTTAATGCTATTCATGACCTCTTTTAATGGCTTTTTTTCTTGGTAAGTCATGGTGCAATTGAACTTGGTGTTGCGTGTAGTGAAAGTTATTGAATTATTTTGAAGAAATAACACACTATAAAATCTTGGGGTGTTACATTCTCCCCTCCTTCAATAAATTGCGTCCTCGCAATTTGAAATTGTTCTTCGAAAATAAAAGGTTGAAAATAGATAATATATTTGTGGGAAACCCCACATCCGAAATTGGGTTACTAAAATTTAGTCTTAATATGAGGAAAAGCGAAATGAAAGGGTCACCACCAAATTATGATCTTGATTAGGAGAACATTGGTGGAAATTAGAGACATATAATTGGATAAAAACGTAAATATTTATAGGTAGTGATTGAGGTCATCAATCACAAAAAAGTATAAAATTGAGGTCCTTAAAATCATCAATCTATGATGATTTGAAATACCATCGGTTCAACAAAACATAGGGTATTGGGATAACATATTTTTGACGTTTCAAAATATCTTAGTTGAAATCCCACATCGAAAAATGAATTAATGAGGCCTCTATTTAAAATAAAGAGTCGAACGTATGAAGATTACCGAAAATAACACATACTAGGGTTCCATGTAGGAAAATATGGATATGGAAGAAAAATCTAACCATCAATTATCTGATGGAGAGTGGTAGAGAACATGGCTATGAAAAGGCCAACAATCCCAAAGCCATTATTTAGTGATGATTTAAGGTATCATCTAGGAAAACATTTTTGTTATAAGTTTCTTTTCTTAATGTTGAGGAATTTATTTATGAGATTGGCTAAGATCATAAGGAGATATACTTACTTTATAATTAGTGTTTTATCCATTAATAAATTTCTACCACAAACTCATCTTTCACTCTAAAAGATAATAGAATGTAAAAAAAATTCTATTTACACTATTCGTATAGGGTTCCAAAATAAACGAATTTATAATTCATCTACATGAACTTTTAATAAAAACTACATTATTTAATCTAGGACATCTCATGGGCCAGTGGTAGGTGATACACCCTTGTCGCCCTTCGGTTGCAGGTTCAAGTCTCGCAGCCTTGCCGGACGCGACGGGTTGCCGCCCGACCTCCGGGTTTTCCTTTTATGGTAATCCAAAATAATCCAAACTAGAACTATCCAAAATACTTCTGTCCAAACTCACAGTCCAACATTTATAAGGAAGGTAAACATAATATAGATCCTTTTTACCCCGTAATAGCATATGAATACCTTCATCATGTATTACCATATTCCTTATTGATTACATTCATGCTCCCTTATTCCATATAGAATGCTGGATATACTTCATTAATCCAAAAATGGTTTAAACCCCAACAATGATGGAATATACAAATCATTAATCAGTTCCAAGGTAGTCAAGAATATCCAATATAATTTATCCAAAACAATCACATATTATTCCAAAATCACTACCTCAGTATCAGAACTATATTATGATTTATCATTCTCTCAACCATATATTTTCGAAAAAGTTATCCTGCTATTGAGTAACTTTTCTTTGTTCCACACAATCTCAAGTCCTTAATGAAATAGTACTGCAGTACAATCCTTATATACTCCATAATTATTATAACAAGTACATTGTTGATACAACACTCAATTGATATAATCAACATAATAACTCTAATCATTCCTCTTAATCTGTGGTAGTATCATAACATGATTATTATCCAATAGCATCATTTGCGGCATAGTCTGATGACTGGGACATAGGTTCGTGTAGTGTCCAAACTCCTTACAAATGAAGCATTGTACATTTGAAACCATTTTCTTACCCTTGCAGTCATGTACTTTGTGCCCTTTTCCTCCACACTTATAACAAACTCCCATTCCTTTCAGGCAAGTTCCAGGGTGTTTCTTTCCACAGTTACCACATATGGGAAAATTCTTCTTTTCCCTTTTCCCTTTATCCATCTTTCTCTCTTCCATCCTTTTCTTCTATTGATTCCCTTCAAAGCCATAGGACTCAGTAAACTCTTTACTTATCTTATCAACACATGATATTATTTCTTCATATGATGATAATACATGGGAGACTATTTCTCTTATAAATTCTAGCTTAAGACCATGAAAGATATGATCCTTCCTTCTCTTTGAATCATGTGT
This sequence comes from Viscum album, assembly GCA_963277665.1. Taxonomy (NCBI): domain Eukaryota; kingdom Viridiplantae; phylum Streptophyta; class Magnoliopsida; order Santalales; family Viscaceae; genus Viscum; species Viscum album. The sequence continues at coordinate 400,306,544 of OY728145.1, forward strand.
ATTTCTGGAGTTCTCATTCCTTCTACTGGGTTCCATTTCTAAACAATGGCATAAACTAGATCAATTTATGAATCAAAATACATAATCCCATACTTATAAAACACTTAACATAAATTGAACTATTTATGGATATAATACATAATCATAAAAATGTTTTCTTTGAGGAAGTATATACTCATAAACCCTTCATAATGATTTGTAAAGAAAATGAGAGTTATCCTAAGCATATCCCCCGGGAGTGTCGTAACCAAGAGTGCAGCAAGGCCCGTTGTCGTGCACCAGTTCCCGTTCGAGTCTAGCTCAAAGCGGTGTTTTCGGGTTTTACCCCTAGGTACATCTGTGCCAGAGCCGCCTCTACCTGCTCGTATCCAGACAGGGATGTATTGCTCGGAAAACTCACAAAATCTCTACAATACCAAAATTCTAGGAAGTTCTTCTATACTAATCCTCAAAGTTCATATTAGGTCTACGTGCTCTAATCAGAGTTTATCTAAATCTAGCTTCCAAGGTTTGTACTAAACTTCCTCTGATACCAACTGTAACGCCCCGACCCCAGTTACCCAAAGTCGGGGCATTATTACATAACATTGGCATGATCACAAAAAAGATCAAATCTCGAAAGACCGATTAGTTTAGTAGCCTTGGAAACACTAGATATATTCATAAGTTTTACATTACATCATAAACTGAAAAACTACTACAACAACATAATGTTTCCACAGTCCACAGTATAATCCCCTCATAATATTCCTGCAGGTCATTCATAACTTATATCTTCACATCCTGGGAAAAATAAAACATAGAAAAGGGGTGAGCTCAAATGCCCAGTAAGGATAACAATATAGCGGAACATTCAAAAATAAGCATAAACATTTAAGGCAATGAATTACTAAAACAAAAGCCTTTTAAACTTGAACTTCAACATAGTATGGCAAAAGTAAAATGAAATAATGCCATTTACTTGTTCACATGGATATTCTACTAATCGAATAATCACATGCAATATCAATAACCACTTTCATAATGTTGGAATGCATAATGCTAAACTTTAATTACTTTTCAAGGCCTCGTCCCAAGACCTTGGGGCTAACTGTAACCGGAACCCAACCCGGAGTGCCTCTAATAACCGGACACCAACCCGGAGTGCCTCTAATAACCGGACACCAACCCGGAGTGCCTCTAATAACCGGACACCAACCCGGAGTGCCTCTAATAACCGGACACCAACCCGGAGGGCTTACTTTTACCAGTCCCTAACCTGGAGGGCTTACTTTTACCAGTCCCCAACCTGGAGGGCTTACTTTAACCAGTCCCCAACCTGGAACATACTTGTCCAACACATTCATATGAAGTAAAGATTGAAATATAACACAAACATTCTTATTGGAACTAGCATACGAAATGTCAATACTTTCACCATAAACTATGAATAGCACATCCACAGTCAAACATATCACAAAACCTTCAAAACAATATAGAAGTTTTGTATCATAATAAATCAACTTCAAATAATCTTAAAACCCATCAAAGGATGTTGACATAGATGAAATACAAATTCTTTTTAAAGAAATATCTCTTTTTATTTTGAAATCATTTAAGATCCATATAAAATAAAACATTTTCTTTGAAAATAATCTTATAAGCTTTTAAGGGAAGCTTTGACGATTTTATAACGGCGGAAAATAACCGCACCCGCCGTATAAGTTAAAAAAAACATTCTTATCTTAATTCTGTCGAAAAGGTTAAAAAGCACCTTGTTTGGAAAACGACGGAAAGATTCCCTTATAAACCTCTTATAAAAAGTCAAACAAGGGTATAAATGACTTTAACTCATATTCTATTAAATATTAAAAATGTTTTGAAATACATTTTGAAGAAACATGGATGTGGATGATAACGAGATCCCAGTAGATTATTACGTATAAACAACCTCGGATAATGAAGAGATTGTGAAATAACCCTTACCAGTTTGGTAACTTATGAAACATACAACCCATGAAAGAGGTATCATACAATGAATATGTAAGTACACATAAATTAGAGTGTATTACACAAAGAATATAATTATGGGCAGTACATACACCACACAAAAGGTAATGGTGGCAATATGGCATGAATCTCATGGGAATAAGGAGTGAGATGAAAACCCCTTACCACGTTAATCAACTGAGTCATATGGCCAAAAGTTAATAACCACCAAATTATTTACAGAATAACATGAATATGATAATATATATCAAATGCCAGTACACAATACACCACTTTCAATAATTTAGTGGCGAATAATGGAAATCTCACGGAATTGAATGTGAGATAAGAAAAATCCCTTACCTTGTACTTTTCCTTGGTTGGGGTAGGTTAACCTCATGTATAATGGTGAAATAGTTGTTATTAAATTATACAAGAATCATATATATTAATATGATATCATATATGATCTTTTAACATTGATTTGTTAATAATATCTTAGAATTATCGTCGTTTCGGGAGTTAACTTACTCATTTTCTTTTATATGTTTTGTTACATAAGCCATGGTTGTTGTATCTTATTCATATCCAGAATGATATCCAGTCCTTAAACATCATTTTTAAATCATCAAATGATAATTATACTTGAATGGATACGATGGAGAATGAATCTCATCGCGTTCGTGGAGACGGTAGTCCGTACGTACGCACGAGCGACAATATCATTCTTTTGATATTAAAATAATATATAAATGGATGGTATATCATATATACAGAATCATTAACATGTTATATTTATTATTTACATGATTTACACATCATTATTATACCCATCCAAATAATATTATATTGAATAACAATTACACCACGACGTGGAGACGGTAAGCCGTACGTACGCACGTATGGTGACATGTTATTCAAAGGGTGGATAGAATACTGAATATGATTGTACCATATTTATAATAACATCACAGTATATGTAAGATACTGGAGTTATTATTTTATAATGGTAAGAACAAAGAAAGAGGAAGTGGAAGAAGAAAGGAACTTAGAAAAGGGTGGTGAAATCGTTACCTCTTCTTCGGGTTCTTCCTTTTGATTTGATCAAAAGGGCTCCACAGGTTGGCTTTCGGATCAAACTAAGGCCTCTAGGTTGTAGTGAGGGATGTTGGGAGAGTATTTGGGAAGAGTTTGTCCGAACCAAAAGGCTTTGATGGTGTCAAAAAATGAGAAGGAGGAGTGCCCTTTTATAAGAGGGGTGAGGGGCACCTTTGGAAAAGCTAGAAATATTAATTTATAATAAATTCATATTCGGTTTCTAATGGCTCCAAAGTTGATTATTCAAAGGTTAAGGTGGAGATAGGTCGAAAACCACTCAACCAATATAATTTAGACAGGTTTGGGTACTTATATTAACCTTATCTTTAAGTATTAACTCTAAGTTAATTAGTTTCACTTTTACAATGTCTCTTTGTATTTTTATATAATATGGTTAATAAACTTACTATATACATCCAAGAGACCCCCAAGTGGTACGTTAATGATGAAAATATCATGATATAAGTCTCTTGGCCGAACCTTAGATTTTTAGGAATTTAATATCAATTAATAATATAATATTTGTTTTAAGAACTCTTTTATGTCAATTTTGACACTATTCAATAGTTGATTTTTGTGAAACTCATAACAGATTGATTACTTCGAAAAAAGTCCATTAAATCGATCCTAATATATCATATTATCCTAAAAAAATAGTTTAATTCATTAAAAGTTTCATATTATATTTATTTGGGTATTTATAATATCAATTATTTTAATTTTTCACTATTATAGTAATTACTGCATCATCATTGTGTCATAACTAAAATAAATTATTTAATGTCTAAAAATTATAAATAAAATATCATTATGTAGGAAATCGTTTTATCTTTCTAATGAATATTTATAATCTAAAATCCAACAAATATAACCCTATGTAACAATTGTTTTTCTAAAAGATATATGCTTGTGTCATTTTTGTATTCATTTTAACTTAATTAAAATAAAGTGTCATTATCACTTACAAGTGGATCCATGGGGTCCCAAAATAGACCCAAAGATTCCCATGGTCGACCATTTATCAACCAATAGGGTTAATACACGTTTTAGGGTAATTAATATTATTATAATATTATTTTTTAACCCTTATTTACCGGATTTACCCTTAACCATGGTAAATAAAATATTTACCGCAGTAATTATTCAAAATGTATAAAAATAAAAGTTACCTATTTACACAATTTGAACATCCTGATTCCAAATATGGAATCCATTTTCCTAAATTCAATACACAGAAGTGGCAGAAATTAATTTAAAATTAATTCCCGCTGTCAAAACAAAAAGCGTGTTTTTAAGAGATAATAACTATCAAAAGATTGACACTTGTTTATGTTCGGTTTAATTGTAAAATTATGTCCAATGACCAACATTATATTAAATGGTAAAAATATATTCTAAATATACTTTAAAACCACTCAAATTCATAATTTATCACTATTAATTATTTTGATTAAAAAAGTTGTTTTTAATTAAAATTTAGTAATTTTCACTATTCATCAAAATATGAAAGTTATCCGAAAAGTACCAAAATTTCACCTTAGGATAAATTTGATATTCTGAATCCAAAAATGAAGTCCATTTTAAAATATAAAATATATATAACTTCAAAAGGTAGGTATTACTATCCATAACAGCTAGTTTGATTGGTTACGGTGTGTTAGAACTCGGTGTTGCGTACAACACACGCTAGCGTACCGTGGAAGCTTGGGATGTTTCATTTTAAATTTTTGATGTCCCCATTTAGTCAACAAGTTTAAAATATAGTATCTAAAAAGGTTTCACTATCAAAATTTGATAAAAGTGCAATACTGAAAATGAATCTGTTCTTGCATTATGACTAAGAAACTCATAATATGGATTCTAAAATTATAAGGATTATATAAAGTTAAAAATGTAGTTAATGCTATTCATGACCTCTTTTAATGGCTTTTTTTTTGGTAAGTAATGGTGCAATTGAACTTGGTGTTGCGTGTAGTGAATGTTATTGAATTATTTTGAAGAAATAACACACTATAAAATCTTGGGGTGTTACACTCAAACACTGGACCTCCCCTATCTAAGGGTAAAAAAGCTCCACGAGACTAGATTCCTTCAAAGTCGAAGAAATAAACTTGACTCTAACCATGTCTTGGAACTCCTCCCATGAGATCACTGACTCCTCCTGATCCCCAAGGAAAAAGATCCATAACTTCCTCACTGTTCCATGCATCATCATCACAACCATGGACACCAAGTGCTCCATTTGAGCATGGATCGAACTGAAGATGATCTTAAACTCCACTAACCAGTATTCCGTGATTGCATCTAAAACGAAGTCCTCATTCTTCTGCAAACTCTGGCGCTAAAACTCTCTGAGTGTCTTCCTCTATGTGTCATCATCGTCAACCTATACCCTGCATCGATCTACAAGAATAGCCTGCTGGACGTCTTCTGCACAAACCTAGCAAGGACATTGACATAGATCCATACCAGGAAAATAAAAAACCATTAGAGATCCTAAACCTAGAATATTAAAGACTCAACATTAATTAATTAATTATTTCTATTATTGATTTTAGGTTAACCTATCCCAAGTTCTACCAATTCAAACACATGAACAAAGAAGAATGATGCATGATACTTTCCTAGGTCCCTACCCTACAACTAGTATCACCTTGTTTAGTATCCATTGTAAACATAAAGGTTGGTACATCATATCATATGGGTCCCTAAATGCCTATGTTTCAGCTGGTCTCCAGTGTTTACATATCTTTCTAAACATGAATGACATTGTTTCCCTACCGACCCATGTAACCTCACATGTTCCTAACTCCAAACTTCATCCTATCCCTCAAACAGACCTCTGAAACCACTCTGCCATGACCCCCTCCACACAAAGTGTACCCCTCCCAGGGCCTGAAATGTGAGACAGAAATAATGACCACCGAGTCCCAAATCCAGTAGGCCTTAGGATCGAAACATGCACCGAGGGTTTAACAAACACACAAATGGTAGGCATTACCCTCTAAGAGAACACATGTGAAAGAGAGCGATAAGATAGAACCCAACCAACTCCAACTCAACCAGTAAGATAAAATAAATCCCATGTAAACATATGAAATATCCTGGAAAAGTACCACAACAGATAGGGGGAAAACTGAAAGTACCCAAAAGAAAGTAAAAATCAGCAACCACAAGCCTGAACAGCTCCTTCAACCGCAATCTAGTAGTAACCTGCCTGATCTCCAACCTGCTACAAGTGACATGAAAAGTAGTTTAAATATATATAGGGTGAGTCTAACAGTATACGCAAAAGGATCCTCCCTGAAGCCTCTTGTGCAAGATAAAAAAATCATGCTAAAGAACAGTTTACAATAAGTGAAACTAACTCACCATCTAAAACGGTATACTAAGTTCCCAGCCTCACCATGGATACTCTCACCATGTAACGCATAAAAGAGTATATAATATAATAAATAATATCAATGGTACCTCACTACTACTTCCCAACTGGTTTTCCGCTTTTCCCCAACGTCGTACGTCCTAAGCATCTCTCTCCAAGAAGGCTTTCCTTGAGACACCTAGGCATTTCACCATAATATGATCCTCGTGCAACAAAACCACCACGTCTACGAAAGAAAGTATCCAGGTAGTTTTTGTGAGCAACCAGAGTTTGCATAACGTGTATCATATGTAAGGTATTATACCTCAATCGATTAAATCCCATACACTGTGTAAGGATCCTCAATCCATCACAACCTTTACATGTTACACCTATAGTAGTCAATATGATACTATATCCAGAATATATGTGTGTCAATGACCACATTCCATTACACAACTCTGCACATATATATGGGAAAAATAACCACTTTTCCTACTAGCATAAGTATCTACCAAGAGTAGAGAGAGGGACCAAAGGGGGTAGTCATCCATCCATCCTCCCACCAGAATGTTAGGGAAAATACCCCTCGGGGCTCAGAATAACCGAGGTGTCAGTTTCCCTTACCGACAGGGTGGAGTATCATATAGAAACACAAAAAGTACCGAATTTACTATATCTCACAACCACACTATGGGAATAACATAGTATTAGACTCAACTGCAGCTAACGACTCTCAGAATCCGAGCTAGCATTTCTAAAACTAGGTATCCTATAAGCACACAACCATTTAAAGAGGTTTATTAGACAAATTTTTTACATTTTTTATCCATTCCACTATTTGTTAAATAATTATTTAAATATTCATTAACCACTTACAATTCCACATTAAACAGCGTTAGCTGAAAACCCAAAGTCCACTTTCAGTTTAAAATTACAACCTCTTCATTATGTTCCAGAAACTCCAACCCCAAGGGTTAACAAAATTTATTTAATAATTCATCACAGAATTTCTTTCCAATATTCCAAGGAATTCATGAAACACATTATATGATACTAAACATAAGGGATATCCACACGGTGAGTAGATGTACTACCCGTCGAGTCTTTTCCGCCCATATCAAGGACGTAGACCCATCCTTCCTTGAGAAGCTAATCACGGATAGCATGTGGCATAACTCTTGCATCTTCGCCTCTTTCGAAGAAGGGTAAGCAGTACTAGCTTCCTTGAGTAGTGGGGAAATGTAAGGTTTATAATCAACCAATAAGAATGAGCAAGCATCCAATAATCACATCCATCATGTTCTGTCATCCATGGTGTCCTCCCCGACATCCACATGCATAAACCGATGCATCTCACCACTCTAGGCATCATCTGCTGCCACAAAAAAAGGTCTACATGCCCCACATACCACAACATCCATCCAGGTTCACATCACAACACTAGCAGTAGAAAAAAAACTATCCTAAAAATGGGCTCTTGGCCCTTTAACAATCAAGAGGGTAACTCAGAACCCTACAAGGAATTATCATTTTATCAAATAGCCAGTTCTTTAATCCATCTATAGTTGAATGATCTATTATTTGTAGGTTCCCCCTATGGGTAACCTAAACAGTAAAATATCAAAAATTTATTAAACATGATTATGACATCAATTTGATTAACATAAAATTACAACAAGAAGAACCAGATTCATTTCACACATCTTTATCTTTAGCCAAACAGTCATCAATTTATTCCGAACTTTAAGTTCGTTACCAATTTCCGTAAAGAACGAATGGATTAACAAATCAACCATAGATATCACACTATCTAGAAAAAGAAGAGACATTGACAAATGATCGATATCAATTTATTTATCTTATTCAAAAATTTATTATATCAATTACATTGTTATCTAGTGGGGTAAAACATGATAATTATACAGATGCACCTATAAGAAAATAGAAGCAATGAATCCCCTTACTCAATCAGTTCTTGATGTTCTTTATACCACAACAGCTCACGATCACCTCCTCTCATGACAACTACATCCACTCGAGGAAGCCCCGGTACGACCACACCAACTGAAACCCTATAAAACTCTATTATAATAATAGAGATCACATGCTAAAAAAGGAAAGGAGACACAAGATATGATGATCCCAAAAACAATGAAGACAAAATATACGTTAATTTGATGAATGATCGACCCTTTCTGCTTGCACCAAAGTAGGGGGTGCACATAGAGAAGGAAGAACGTCAAGGGGAAACCATTCCACGGGGAAATGTTTGATCTCAAAATTATTACGGGAAGGAAGGAATGGTTCGAGCGTCTCCCACTAGAGAATAGGGAAGAATAACAAGGGATGAAGATATCCTATCCCTTTTAATGATTTAACAAAGCAACGATTTATGATATGCTTGATTTCCCATTAAATGTAGATCGCATTAAACCACACGGTTTGACCAAGTAAAAACATCCCAAGCCATAGTAATAATTAATATTGTAGCTATGGCCTTTGAATCAGCCTTAGATTCATTACAACAATGCTTTAAATGAATTTTACATCCAAGGAAATGTTAAAGGGGGCGAAACTGTTGGAAGCTGGAAACACTATTCATGAACCTCACCATTCTAGAAACATTGTTCATAAAACTCACCATTGGAACGTCACTGCTCTGGAAACACTATTCATGATACTTACCATTAGAAACTCAACCTTGGAACCTCACCGTTCTGGGAGCACTATTCATGAACATCACCATTCGCACCTCACCGTTGGAACCTCACCATTCTAGAAGCACTCTTCATGAACCTCACTCTGGGAACCCCAGTGTTCTGTAAAAACTGCTCATGAACTTCACCATTGTAACCTCACTGTTCTTAAAACACTGTTCAAGAACCTCACCGTTGGTACGTCACCATTCTGGGAACACAGTTTCTGAACCGCACCATTGAAACCTCACCGTTGGAACCTCACCGTTCTAGAAACACTATTCATGAACCTTACCTTTGGAACCTCACCATTCTGAAAACACTGTTCATGAACCTCACAATTATAACCTCAATGTTCTGGAAACACTATTCATGGAACTCACCATTCTTGAAAAACTCTTCATTATCCTCACTATTAGAACCTCACCGTTCTGGAAACACTATTCACCTAAGGTTATCATTGCACTATTCACAGAAGGTTAATGTTGACAATGTTCACCTATGGTTACCATTTCACTATTCACAGAAGGTTAATGTTGACACTATTCACCTAAGGTTACCATTTGCACTATTCACAGAAGGTTAATGTTGACATTGTTCACTAAAGGTTACCATTGCACTGTTCATAACTGTCTACCGTTGGAACTGTTCACTAAACTAGAAAATTGGCAAAGTGTTGGGGATAAGTCACCTTGATCTCCTGAATCACCTCATACACCGGATTTTCACGATGGAATGGACCAGAGAGTTTTGGTACATTACAAATATTACCCATAAAAACCTTATAATACATAAACCATTTAATTATAATACCCCTAGTTCAACATATATTGTTTTATACTTAATGTATTGAAATCTCTATCTAAAAATTAATTAAACCACAATAATTAGGATTAAAAAAACCAAACATATATATAACAACTGCATCATTGTCTAGGTTTTAGATATTCATATTCATAGAAACTACTTGATATATACTGATTAGAATTATATGAACAATCTATGTATTGATTGAAAAATCCTTAGAGCTTCTAAAAATGATTTAAATCCTTATACAAATTATAGTGTGTATATTTGGGAACAAATAAATCATGAATTTATGATCAAAGTTCTTGATTTCCCAACTTAATAGATTTTATCATTATAATTACTAATTAAATAATCATGGAATTACTTCTTTTCCCATATTTAAGGTAAATTCCATTGACATGTGGAGAATTATTTTTCATAGTTCCCCATCTCCTTATAGTTAATGAAATAGAATCTGGTGACTTTTTCCCCTTTCATTCATGTTCTGGTGGATTTTCACTCCACACATGAAGTAAATTCCCATTCCCTTAAAGAAAGTACCATTTCTTTATTCCATAATTATCACATGTTTGAATTTCCTTCCTTCACTTTTCTTCATCAACCTCAAATATTGTTTCGTAATGTCGAGATGTCCTCATCTTCTCTTGATTTCCTTTAGAAATATATCAATTATAAAATTCTATCTCCTCCAGGATGAAACTTGATACTATATCATCATATAATGAATCTATTTTAGATAATATACCCCTTAGAGTATTGTCTTAAACACATCAACGAAATTAATAATATTACATTATATTTTTTTAGGTGAAATAAAGCCTTGTTAATCTTGTAATGCTCTCCTCATACATATAAACAATTTCTTCATTAATTTATAATATATTCAATAATTGTTATGACATGTCTTATAATTATATATTTGGAAAATATTTTTCATATAATATATACTCAAAATTATTATATTATGTTCTCTCTATAACATCCCATCCTTTTCTGAATCATTAACCACCATTGATCAATATAGTTCTTTAAAAAATAAATTTCTAGAATACCATTACCCCTTTCATTAATTAGCTAATATAAAAATATATTCTCAATGGAATTGATACAATTTTAGTTACCAATGTATCAATTTTTCTATTAAAGGATTGATATTTCTTCAGAATAAACCAGTCCAATATAGGTGAATCGTGTTATGGAACAATATGTTTCTCTATAAAGCCAAGGTTATTTATCATAACATATACCTACTACCCAGATATTTGCATTATCTTTATAGTTCTATCACTATCTATATTTTATTTCATAAAAAATAAATACCTATATTTTAAATGGGCGTTTATTCTCTTATTTATAATAGGAATCATCTCTAAATAGCGGCACACACAAAGTTAAATCACAATAATAATATATGTTAATCCCAAAAAAATCCCTATAATGGTAAATATTCTCAAATAAACTAAGGGTTTATCATATTAATTATGTAATCTATGTTCATAAAGAATCTAGTTACCAAGGATTCTATTAAAATTATTAGGATACCAACTCTAACACGCCAACGATAATAACTTAGTTCTAGTGTTTACTTTATTACACTAGTATAAGATACAAGGGATGTCACTGTGAAACATCAATCAGCTTACATGTAGTAGAAAACAATATACATTCATTATTCCAATAATGCATTTGAAATATAAAAAATAGTATAATAAATACTTATTTTATCCATAAAATCATTCAAAATATCCTTTATCAAATCATGGGGAAAGAAAAAATAAATAATTGATGAGATCATATAATTGATAAGGGTTACATAAAATGGAATCAATGTTGTGGAAATGAGGAATAATCAATATTGTATAGTGGATAATAAACCCACATATCATTGAAAAAAAACTTAAATTCAATGAAAATACATGGATGATATCAATATCGAAGTCACATGGATAATGGAAACTAAATTATTAATTAATAGAATCCTAAATCCAGACATTCATGAATTTTCCATCAAATCATCATACAAGGGATCATTAATATTACCATCAAGGTATCTCAATCATGATATCATTATTAATAAATGGGTAGGTGGAAACAAAATATCAATTTAAAATGGAAACATATTTTGTCTCATAAATCATGTTAATACATCAATGGACTATCTATAATCCAAACCCACCCATCACATTAACATCCAGTTAATTACATATATTTTTTCTAATAAATACACCACATTTAAAAAAATATAATTAGACAATTATCCATATTGTGTCAAGATTTACAAATATAAACATTTTCCAAGTAAACGAAATACCTTATATAATTTGATTTCTTCAACTAATAATGTATTTTAAAAGTTTATATTATTGAAAAATCATCTATGTAATAGAAATAATAACAAATTCATCTATGATATTGAAAATATATACAAAAAATTAAATAAATTATGTCCAATGAGTAATAAAGTGGTATAGATAAAAGGTCATAAGAAAGTGAATTACCTCAAAATAAGGTATAATCTATGAATCACCAAAGGATGACAGAAGACCATTATTTCATTATAAATGAATTTTTATTGTAAAAACATGAATTTATAAAAGCAAATAGATTCAATAAATTATAATTAATATCATTATAAATTTTTAGATGAATGGAATTATAAATTACATTTGGACTTCTATCAATTCCTTCAAGATGATAATAACCTTTTTAGAAATAAATAGAAATAAAAATTATATAGAATTATATTTAAAAAATAACCATCGATTATTATAAAGGATTATTACCATTAAATTTTTATAATGGTGTAAATTTTTTATCTTTTTTTAAATGTTAAAAAAATAATTCCTCTCACACATTTAGTAAAAATTCCAAAACTTCTTTATTCCGAAAATGAGAAAAAGATTCCTTTTACTAAATTTTAAAAAAATTAAAATATGGTTGAAAATGACAATAAATAATCATTAGAGTGTAAGATTGATTTTTCTCTATACATTTCAAAGAACCATAACAAGAAAGAAAAATATTTGGATGGAAAATATTAAAATAATATTTTTAAAAGAAAACAACATATATGAAACATAATTGTTTATTTTTGATCATGTAAGAGATATAATGGAATGTTAACTTATAAACCCAAACATAGCTTGGAGAAAATAAGATATATAGTGTTTTAGAGCTTATGATCATATAATTTCAAAAAAATAAAATTTTCACATAAATAATCCTAAAATTAAATTAGAATGTAAAATAAATACACTACGTTGGTTATCTGTAAATTTATACATGACTGATACTCCTATATAATGAATTTAAATTTATTATATAAATTTATATGAAATTTTTCCATCTATATTAAATTTTTTTCCATTTATATTGATTTCAAATACATTCATTAAATAGTTTTTTCTTACATATTTCACTTAATGTAGTTTGTTTATTTTCTCATGAATTATAACATAATATTATCCTATGATAAAAAGATTGAGTAACTGTACCATAATATCATAAAATTTAATAATATATTGAATATAAGTTCTATTAATCATATATAATTTTAAAATCATCCATCCATGTCAGTAATTGAATAAAGAATCACCTTGTTTTGTGGATGTGGATGTTCATATATACACATAATCAATGTTAAATATTTTTGATGGATGTAACTGTTAGATGGTAGATGATATAATATTTTTAAATAATACTAATTATTTCATAAATTATATATATATATATCACTAACACATCCTTTATAACCATATATGTAAAAATGTGATAAAAATTTAATTACACCACTATGTGGTGATGGAAAGTCATACGTATGCCTGAGAAATGTTTTTGTTTCCCACTGGATGGAAGGAGGTGAAAAACATTTGTCGCAACACAATAAAATCAAATCATAATAGGTTTTATACTTGATTTATTATTATTTGATGTATATAAAATTTTAGTTTGAAGTATAAGAAGAATTAAACTTTGAAAGTGTTATGTAAGATGATTGCCTATTATTTAAGAGACCTCTTTTGGATTACACCTTAATACTTCTTATGATTGTATTAGAGTAATAAAATGATTTCACAAAAAACTAAACTAATATATGATGGTTTTTTTGGGATTGGTTGATTTTAAGGGAAATTTTTTTTAATAAGGTATAATAATAGGTACCCTTCTATAAATGGCACAGGCGCACAAATGAGATTACAATGAATATTTTAATATTATAAACTAATTTTCTTGTAAAAGTGGATCAAAATTTTCACATTTAAAATTATTAAAAGGTTATTTTCAAAATAAAACCAACAAAATGATTTTAAATTTTTTTACCTTAACTCATTCTCCCTTTATTTTTTAACTCTTTTAGCCTATTTTATCCTTAATTGGGGTGATAAATATTTACCAAGGGTATAGTTCATTATGAAAAAAATTATGCCAATATTATTAAATAGTTATTAATATAATTATTACAATTATGGATTCCAGTTTAAATTATTCAATTCCTTAAATTTGTATAATTTAATTTTAATACACATTTTCAAAATCCAATGAAACTCGTTATTAAAAAATGTTTTTATTTGGATAAAAATGATTTTACAACAAAATAAATAATAATTTTGATTATAATGGAATTAAATAGATTATTATTAAAAAATGTGTATTATTTTAATTTCTAACGAAAATAAAACTAAAAAAACTTCTAAATACTTTATTAAGAGAAACGAATAAAAAATCTCTTTATTAGACCCAAAAAAATCCTTCTAAAATGATTGTAATGTATTTAAAAGATCAAAATTATATTTTTATAGTAAATATATTACATCTTTTATATATATTTGATCTATAAAAAAAAGGATTCATGACCATTCAATTTAATATTATATCATTATAATGTCATAAAAATAAAATTTTATGCAAATTTTTTATTTTACAATTTTCACCAAAAAATTAACAATTTTTGTAATCATTCAAAAATTCACCCAAAGAAGATTTAAAAAATATAATTTCAAAAAAAAATTATATTTCAAAATACAATTTCTAAAAATTAATGAAATTAATTATAGATATTTTCATAAAAAACACTAAAAACTTTTTTTATGAATAATATATTCGTTTGTTATATAATAAATTTATTTTTATACATTACAGAGTATCAAAAAATAGATGAATGAAATTTGATTTATTAAATTTATTATAATTTTAAATAAATACCTAGTACATATATTTAAAAATTCAGTTATTATAATTGATACCAACAAACCCAATGAGTAGTATATCATGAAAATATTTTAATAATATTTTTTTTGGTTTGTTTATTAGGTTTCATCTTATCCATGCTATCAAACATAGTATTCATTTAAATCAAATAAAATTATTTTTGTGATGAAACTTTACAAACTCATTCCATGGCTAACAACATGGATGATATGGTAGATATAATTCATATTGAAAATAATGGACAATCAAATTTTGGAGAATAATTCCAATTGAAGGGTGATAATCAATTATAGTTAGACGAGATATAAATATATTGTCAGCCACTAATTGTAAAAAAGTTGATCCTAATATACCTACCCAATTTAAGACATATAGGGTTCCTGTAATAATCATAAATAAGACTATTTTAATGATTAATTCTTATATGGATCTCTAGGAGGAACATGTATGTGAACTATGATTACTTCTCCCTTTATATATGCCCAAAATTGGGATATCCTAGATTAAAATAATTTTATTATTGGGGATAATAATATAATTTGTTTGGATTTTCAATGTTAATTTATGCAGGTAGGTGTAAATTCAAAATCTTAAAATCCAAGTTACTCCATTACAACAACTTCTTAATCATAAAAAAATATCATTGGGGATAATATTGATACTTCTTTGAGGTGATATAGTCAAATATTATGGATAGAGAGTTTTTCACTAATCTAAGAAAAATAAATAATATTTTTAAGAAATATATAATTGATATTTTATTGATACAGCTAGAATGGTAGTTGAGGATGTGACTTTGGATAGACCTAGTAAAACTAGTCCCCCAAACATCTATAAAAACATTAAGAATTAGAGTATATTTGTAACACCCCGAGATGTTATGAAAAAGATTCTTTTTAATTTAATTAATGTCTTGTGTTGTAGGCTACACCAAAAGGAGATTTCACAACACACATCCTTGACTAGCCTTTCATTACACGCAATCGCGACCTTCCTTAATAGCGTTTGTAGTACGCAATACCGAGTTTCACTAAACAACGATATGCTATTAAAATATTATTAAAACTAGCTGTTATGAATAGTAAAAACCACTTTCTGAAATTTTGTAAATTTTATTTTTCAAAATGGACTTCATTTTTGGATTCGAAATATTGAAATTATCTTAGGGTGAAATTTTGGTAATTTTCGGATAACTTTCATATTTTGATGAATAGTGGAAATTACTAAATTTTAATTAATAAAAACTTTCTCAATCGAAATAATTAATAGTGATAAATTATTAATTTTAGTGGTTTTAAAGTAGATTTAGAATATATTTTTACAATTTAATACAATGATGGTCATTGGATGTAATTTCACATTTAAACCAGTTATAAACAAGATTCAATCTTTTGATAGTTATTATCTCTTAAAAACACGCTATTTGTTTTGATGATGGTAATTAATATTTAAATTAGTTAATGAAACTGATATGTTTTGAATTTGGTAAAATAGACATCATTTTTGAGTTCATAATATCAAATATAGCTTAGGCCTAATTTTTTGTATTTTTCTGAAAACTTTCAATTTTTGATGAATAGTGAAACCACTAAGTGGTAGTTAAAAAAACTGAATTGTTCATAAAACTTAATTTTACTGCTTCTGTCAGTGGAATTTCAAAAATCCGAGAGACACAGTTGATGTCAGTATGTAAAATGTGGTTCATTGAGATTAAAATAATTTTTTGGTGAATAGTAACTTTTTACTTTTTTTTACCATGGTTAAAAGTAAATAGGGTAATTAAGGGTTGAAATGATATTATTAATACCCTAACACATGTACTATTTCTATTGGACAAGTGTAATTCGACCAAAAACAAACTTAGGAATAACATATGACCATTTAGGCCCACTTGTATTAGATTAGGACATTTATTATTCATTTATTTAAAGAAAGGTTAAAAGAGTTAAAATCAAAGTTTATTTACTAAAAAATTTTTAATATGGGGTTATGCATAAGATAAATTCGACTATAAATATTCCTTAGAAATCTAAACATATTTCCTACATAATGGTATGTTATTTGTAATTTTTAGACATTAAATAATTTAATTTATTTATGACACAACGATGATGCAGTAATCATCTTATTAATGAAATATTGACATAATTGATGTTATATATACCCAAATAAATATAATTTAAGCATTATTATGAATTACGCTAATTTTATAGGTTAATATGACATGTTAGTATTGATTTAATTAACTTTTTTAGAACGTATCATTCTGTTATGATTTTCACAAAAATCAATTACTAAATAGTGTCAAAATTGACATAAAATAGTTTTTAAAACAAATATTATATTATTAATTGTTATTTTATTCCTAAAAATCTAAGGTTCGGCAAAATGACTTAGATAAGGTTATATATATTAATAATAAACAAATTGGGGTTCGTTTGGCTTCTTATAGTAGGTTTATTAACCTTATAGTGTAAGAAAACAAGAAGACACGGTAAAAGTAAAATTATTTAACTTAATGTTATATCTAAATGATAAGGTTAAAATAGGAACCTAAACTTGTCTAAATTCTATTGGATGAGATTAATTCGACCCATCCCGACCTTAGCCTCGAAATAAATCAATTTTTAGCTATTTCAAACCGAACATGACTTTATAATAAAATAATATTTTTAGTTTATCCAAAGGAGCCCCTCTCCTCCCTTATAAAAGGGCACCTCCTCCCTCTCTTTCTCACACAAGATTGAGCCTTCAAGATCGGCCAACCCCTGCCAAAGTATCTTCTCCACTTCCCTAGAAACATCCTAGAGGTTTTGGTCTTCTTCAAAGACCCATTTTAGTTCCCTAAAAGGAGGTCTCAAAGAAGCACTTCAAAGGAGAGGTAATGTCTATTACCGATTTTTTCATCTTTATTTCTTCTTCCACTTCTTCTTCTTAGGTAGTTTTATTATGAAGTAATAACATCAGTATCACTCATATACTGATATGTTATTATATGTATGAAACAACCCTATTTCACTATCTATCCATCCTACGGAAAAAGAAATCACCGCACGTGTGTATGTACGGAATACCGTCTCCACGCCGTGGTGAAATCTATTTTCCACCACCACCTTACTTGGATGGGTATAACTGTGTAAATAATAACTATATATGATTATTTTAAAGTTATATTGATCCTGAAATAGTATACATACACTCCAATACAGTCCCACGATCATGAGAACGATATCATCGCTCGTGCGTACGTACGGACTACCGTCTCCACGACGCGATGAGATTCATTCTCCATGTTAACCATTTAGGAATGATTATAAATTATATATAATAAATAATAATAAAATATATTACATTATAAAGATAATGGATTTATTTATATATGTATGTCATCTACTTAATTCCATTCAACTCAATAAGGAAATGAAAACTGCGTTCATGTGTACGTACGGCCTACCGTCTCCATGAATGGTGTATTTCTTTCCATTTACTAATTTATTATATATATGTATATTCTGAATATATATTTTATATAAATCATGTTTTATATTCTGGAATTAAGTAATTATTATCTAAGCAATCATATGAATAATTACAAGTCAAAACACGGATGACAAATGAAACAATTTTACCCAAAATGCTCTTTAACATAGAATTTACGAAAGAAAGGGTAATATAAAGTCATAAGTGAACCATATATGTTATCATAATAATGATTATGATTCTGGAATAAGTCAATGACATTATTTAAATCATTATACAGGAGGTTCGGACACCTACGAAGAAAATCGGACCTAAGGTAAGGGAAAATATCACAATCTCATTTTTATCCGAGATTTTTTATACTTTGGTATTTACTGGGGTGTATTTTATCAACCACATCCATGTTCCCTCAATATGTAATGTTATTTCCATCCACCTACAATTGTTTAAATCCAAATTTACCCTTCGGTGAGTTTTTAGTAAAAGATATGAAAGGAATCTTTTGTCGTTTTTTGTACGAGGTACTTTTTGACTTTTCCGACAAAAGCATGAAGAATGTTTTTTTTTAACTTATATGACATGAATGGATTTTTAAAACATTATTTCCAAGAAGCATACTTTAAAAGATTTAAAGATTATTTTTAATCAAAATATTTTATTTTATGATTGTACAACATGTTAAGAAAGGGAAAGTGTTTTTGAAGAAGAAAGGATATTTTCTTCAAGAATGGATTTCAAGTGTTTTATCAAAATTATTTTCCATCTAATATAATATAGGGTTATCTTTCTATCCATATTATTACATGGATTTGATTATGTTGTTATAGAAATATTTTTATGAATTCCTTTATCTTATATGAATTGTTTTATGATGTCATGTTGTTTAATAATCCCATTTTTACTACATGGGTTATGAAATGATGTATGATTTATGATTTTGTGGCACACATAAGAATGGTATCATTATGAGATGGGTGGGACCTATATCTCCCTCCAATGCATTGGGTAAAGATTTTATATCTCATGAGATAGACATGGCTGGAACCGTAGGTTATACCGGTTTAGTGAAACAGGACTCAAATGAGGGTGACTCGGTTCAGAAAGGGACTTTGTCCACTAAGATAGTCTTGGGAATGAGTCCTGACTAACAAGAAATGATTCTCTATGATTATGTGTGTATGCCACAAAGTTTCATGTTTTATGTTATGATTATTGGGATTTCATTTCACTACTAAGATTTATCCCATGTTATGAAATTATGCTCTCTTTTGTAGGTTATGATTTCCAAAATGTTATGTTCTTATGAATATGATGTGATTCATATTACTTTTGTTTACCCTTACTGAGCATTTGAGCTCACCCTTTTATGTTTTCTTTTTCCCAGGATATAAAGAACGGTTTTAGGTTAAAAAAGGGAACATCTTTATGGGAGATGTTGAAGATCTTTCCCCATGATTAGAAGATTATATTCCGAGTTTCCAAAGACAATAAACTATTACGATCCTTGTGTGTGTGTTTTTGTTATGTACTAAGTATTCCGCAAAAGTATTGTAATGTCCATGTACGTCAAGATACGAGTCTCTACAGTTGGTATCAGAGGAAAGGTTTAGTCAACCTTTGGAAACTAGGATGCGATAACTTTAGTGAGATCCCTAGAGATATTTCTTAGGTATGTCTCGGGATGTCTCTAAGGTTAAGTATACGTATAGGTTATAGTCCTAGAATTGCGCTAACGATCCTAGAATTTAACCTAAGATGTTAGATATTGAGGGCACTCCCCCTTTATTATGTTGTTTTCCCTAGCATGATTTTTTCCTCTCACACTATTGTTTTTGGGTTTTAGACGACGGCTGGAGCCCGAAGGAACCGTGTTGATCAATGTAATGGACAATGCAATGATTGTCCTCTTGAAAAAACAAGTGTTATGTGAGATGGAGTGAAAACTCTTATTGCTATACTTACACAAGTTATGAATCATTCTGGACTTCCAAATGAGCAGAGAAGGGAACAATATTCTATTGAGTCCTTCATGAGGCAACGTCCACCTTCTTTCAGTGGGTCTTCCGATCCACTTGTTGCTGAACAATGGATTAGTACCACTGAAAATATATTTTCAGTTCTTCAATGTTCTGAACATGATAAAGTCATCTTAGCAGTATATCGTTTGGAAGGTGAAGCTGATCAATGGTGGAATCTTATCAAGAATGCGAGACCAAGAGATGAAATTGAGTCCATGGAATGGGACGAGTTCAAGAACTTGTTTTTCAGTAAGTACTTCCCTCGTATTCTTCAAACAAAGATGGAAAAGGAGTTTCTTGAGCTGAAGCAGAAGGATGATGAATCTGTTGGTATATACGAAGCAAATTTTACAAGACTTTCAAGGTATGCATCTGGCATTATCATCCAAACTGTAAGTAAAGTTGATCGATTTTTTAGTGGCTTAAAACCAAGTCATCAAAGGGCATTAGCTATAAGAGACTTCAGTAGCTATGAAGAAATTTTACGTTGTTCTATCAAGGTAGAAATGGAAGTTGGTGTTACATATCCGTCTCATGGTTTTGACAAGAAACGAAAGATGGAGTTCAATGAGAAATCTCAGAATAATGGTGAAAATAAGATGAATGTTTCCTTATGCTCAAATTGTGGAAAGAAGAATGGTGGAGATTGTCTTAAAGGGACTAGAAAATGTTTTAAGTGTGGAAAAGAAGGTCATCAAGCAGCTGAGTGTCGATGTAATGGAAAAAGGGTTTCTAATGATGTGAATAAAGCAAAGACTGCATAGAACGCACCACCAACACTTCAATGCATCAAGTGCAAGGAAATGGGGAATTATGCTAATAAATGCCCTAATCCAAGGGTTAGTGATGATCAACATGAGAAACCTCTTAAGGAAAAGGACAATGGTAAGTCACATGCGATCACTATTGGCGATGTTGAATATGACAACGATGTGGTGGAATGATTAAGTGTTTATGTAATGGGATTCCAAAATAGTGTTGTATATAGTATCGTGGAATATTGGAGTATTTATTTATTGGTATATTGTGGTTTTCAATAATTTTATTGTACCAGTAACCATGGAAATTGATTGAGATATTTTTTGAAAAAGAATGATATGCGCATAATGAAGGGAAAACGAGAAAATGAAATATTTGACAGTATTCATGAGATCATGATTGATATATGGACTAAGTGATATCATGGTTTGAGTATATAGAATTTTGAGGATTTTGGTATGTGGAAGGTGTTAACTTTTAACTACATTCATGTTTTCACTAAGGTTCAATGGGTATTCAAGTGAATACATGATTAAGGACTTTGAATGTTTGGAATGTGACCAACAAAACATATATTATGATATATGGGGATCAACGATGGTATGATATCTCTGGTAATCGTTTTCACTATGTTATGAGACTGGACTGCAGTATTATGGATAAGCCTAAAGATTGGAGTGGATTATGTTGGACATAAGTTAGTATTGTTTAAGGATAGAAGTTTTTTTCGATATTATTGATGGGATGTTATAGTAATATAGTTTTAGAAAAAGGACAACCTGCAGGACGGGCGACATCCCATCGCGTCGGACAATGCTATGGGAATCAAACCCACAACCAAAGTGCGACTGGCTATTATCGCCTACCACTGGCCTACAGGAAGTCCCTGGTTAGTAGAAACCAGTTTTATTTTATTAAGCGGTATGATATATGAAGTATAAGTTCATTTTTGAAACCATATACGATTAACCATAATATGGACTTATAAATTTTGCTAACCTTTTGTTTGAAAGAGATGGAATGACCCATCATTCTATCACATGATCTGCTAACTCATCACGAACGACAAAATTCTACTTCATTTCTTTAAGAGATGAAGTGGAAATTGTCCAAAGAATGACAAAAGGTGAGACTATTCCAAAATCACGAAAGTATTTCTTCTAATTCCAATTTCATCAACTTTAGGGAAATGATCTTGAAAACTAAAAATGTTGTCCTAGTGCCCTTATATCCAATGAATCAGATGGTACCCTAGATCGTCACAAATTTATGGCTTTGTGATTGCTGGCTTTTCCATAACCAAGTTCTCTACCACTCTCCATCAGAACATGATGGTTAGATTTCTCTTCCATATCCATATTTTCAGCTATGTGGAAACCTAGTGATTAGTTAATTTGGGTAACCATTACGTTTCATAATTTTGTTTTTAAAGATTGGTTTTGGTATTCCTTTTTACTATGTGGGTTTCTATTAAAGAAACTTTCGAATTTTAAACCATTTATAACCCCGATTAATTTTGAGGGCGAAATTCATTTTAAGGGGGGTAGAATGTAACACCCCGAGATTTTATGAAAAATATTCTTTTTAATTTCATTAATGTCCTGTGTTGTATGCTACACCAAATGGAGCTTTCACAACACGTATCTTTGACTTGCCTTTCATTACACGCAATCACGACCTTCCTTGATAGCATGTGTAGTACGCAATACCGAGTTTCACTAAACAACAATATTCTATAAAAATATTATTAAAACTAGCCGTTATGAATAGTAATAACCACTTTCTAAAATATTGTAAATTTTATTGTTCAAAATGGACTTCATTTTTGGACTCAGAATATTGAAATTAGCTTAGGGTGAAATTTTGGTAATTTTCGGATAACTTTCATATTTTGATGAATAGTGGAAATTACTAAATTTTAATTAAAAACAACTTTTTCAATCGAAATAATTAATAGTGATAAATTATTAATTTTAGTGGTTTTAAAGTATATTTAGAATATATTTTTACAATTTAATACATTTATGGTCATTGGATGTAATTTCAAATTTAAACCAGTTATAAACAAGTTTCAATCTTTTGATAGTTATTATCTCTTAAAAACATGCTATTTGTTTTGACGACGGGAATTAATTTTTAATTTAGTTAATTCAACTGATATGTATTGAATTTGGTTAAATAGACATCATTTTTGAGTTCATAATATCAAATATAGCTTAGGCCTAATTTTTGGTATTTTTCTGAAAACCTTCAATTTTTGATTAATAGTGAAACCACTAAGTGGTAGTTAAAAAAACTGAATTGTTCATAAAACTAAATTTTACCGCTTCTGTGAGTGGAATTTAAAAAATAAGAGAGACACAGTTGATTTCAGTAAGTAAAATGTGGTTCAATGAGATGAAAATAATTTTTTGGTGAATAGTAACTTTTTACTTTTTTTACCACGATAAAAGTAAATACGGTAATTAAGGGTAGAAATGATATTATTATTACCCTAACACATGTCCTGATTCTCTTGGAAAAGTGTAATTCGACCAAAACCAAACTTAGGAAAAAAATATGACCATTTATGCCCACATGGATTAGATTAGGACATTTATTATTAATTTATTTAAAGAAGGGTTAAAAGAGTTAAAATGAAATTTTATTTACTAAAACATTTTTAATATGGGGTTATACATAAGCTAAATTCGTCTATAAATATTAATTAGAAAGATAAACATATTTACTACATAATAGTATTTTATTTTTAATTTTTATACATTAAATATTGTAATTTATTTATGACACAACGATGATGCAGTAATTATCTTATTAATGAAATATTGACATAATTGATGTTATAAATACCCAAATAAATATAATTTGAGACTTTTTATGAATTCCACTAATTTTATAGGTTAATATGACATGTTAGTATTGATTTAATTAACTTTATTAGAAATTATCATTCTGTTATTATTTTCACAAAAATCAATTACTAAATAGTGTCAAAATTGACGTAAAATAGTTTTTAAAACAAATATTATATTATTAATTGTTATTTTATTCCTAAAAATATATGGTTCGGCCAAATGTATTAGATAAGGTTATATATATTAATAATAAACAACTTGGGGTTCGTTTGGCTTCTTATAGTAAGTTTATTAACCTTATAGTTTATGAACACAAGAAGTCATGGTAAAAGTAAAATTATTTAACTTAATGTTATATCTAAATGATAAGGTTAAAATAGGAACCTAAACTTGTCTAAATTCTATTTGATGAGAGTATTTCGACCCATCCCCACCTTATCCTCGAAATAAATCAATTTTTAGCTATTTAAAACCTAACTTGACTTTATAATAAAATAATATTTTTAGTTGTTCCAAAGGAGCCCCTCTTCTCCCTTATAAAAGGGCACCTCCTCCCTCTCTTCCTCACACAACATTGAGCCTTAAAGCTCGGCCAAACCCTGAAAAATTCTCTTCTCCACTTCCCTAGAAACATCCTAGTGGTTTTGGTCTTCTTCAAAGACCCATTTTAGTGCCCTAAAAGGAGGTCTCAAAGAAGCACTTCAAAGGAGAGGTAATGTTCGTTACCGATTCTTTCATCTTTATTTCTTCTTCCACTTCTTCTTCTTAGGTTTTTTCATTATGAAGTAATAACATCAGTATAACTCATATACTAATATGTTATTATAAGTATTAAACAACCCTATTTCACCGTCTATCCATCCTACGGAAAAAGAAATCACCGCACGTGCTTACGTACGGAATACCGTCTCCACGTCGTGGTGAAATCTATTTTCCACAACCACCTTACTTGGATGGGTATAACGGTGTAAATAATAACTATATATGATTATTTTAAGTTGATATTGATTCTGAGATAGTATAAATACACTCCAATACAGTCCCACGATCATGAGAACGATATCATCGCTCGTGCGTACGTACGGACTACCGTCTCCACGACGCGATGAGATTCATTCTCCATGTTAACCATTTAAGAATGATTATAAATTATATATAAGAAATAATAATAAAATATATCACATTATAAAGTTACTGGATTTATGTATATATGTATGTCATCTACTTAATTCCATTCAACTCAATAAGGAAACGAAAACAGCGTTCAAGCGTACGTACGGTCTACCGTCTCCATGAATGGTGTATTTCTTTCCATTTACTAATTTATTATATATATGTATATTCTGAATATATTTTATGTATAAATCATGTTTTATATTCTGGAATTAAGTAATTATGATCTAAGCAATCATATTAATAATTACAAGTCAAAACACGGACGACAAATGAAACAATTGTACCCAAAATGCTCTTTAACATAAAATTTACAAAAGAAAGGGTAATATAAAGTCATAAGTGAAAAATATATGATATCATAACAATTATTATGATTCTAGAATAAGTAAATGACATTATTTAAATCATTATACAGGAGGTTTGGACACCTATGAAGAAAATCGGACCTAAGGTAAGGGAAAATATCACAATCTCATTTTTATCCGAGATTGTTTATACTTTGGTATTTACTAGGGTGTATTTTATCATCCACATCAATGTTCCCTCAATATTTAATGTTATTTCCATCCACCTACAATTGTTTAAATCCAAATTTACCCTTTGGTGAGTTTTTAGTAAAAGATATGAAAGGAATCTTTTGTCGTTTTTCGTACGAGGTACTTTTTATCTTTTCTGACAAAATCACGAAGAATGTTTTTTTAACTTATACGACATGAATGGATTTTTAAAACATTATTTCCAAGAAGCATTTTTACAAGTTTTCAAGATTATTTTTAATCAAAATCTTTTAGTTTATGATTTTACGACATGTTAAGAAAGGAAAAGTGTTTTTGAAGAAGAAAGGATATTTTCCTCAAGAATGGAGTTCAAGTGTTTTATCAAAATTATTTTCCATCTAAGATAATATAGGGTTCTGTTTCTATCCCTATTATTACATGGATTTGATTATGTTGTGATAGAAATATTTTTATGAATTCCTTTATCTTATATGAATTGTTTTATGATGTCATGTTGTTTAAGAATCCCATTTTTACTACATGGGTTATGCAATGATGTATGATTTATGATTTTGTGGAACACATAAGAATGGAATCATTATGATATGGGTGGGACCTATATCTCCCTCCAATGTATTGGTTAAAGATTATATATCTCATGAGATAGAAATGGCTGGAACGGTAGTTTATACCGGTTCAGTGAAACAAGACTGAAACGAGGGTGACTCGGTTCAGAAAGGGACTTTGTCCACTAAGATAGTCTTGGCAATGAGTATTGACTAACAAGAAATGATTCTCTATGATTATGTGTGTTCGCCACAAATTTTCATGTTTTATTTTATGATTATTGGGATTTCATTTCACTACTATGATTTATCCCATGTTATGAAATTATGCTCTCTTTTGCAGGTTAAGATTTCCAAAATGTTATGTTCTTATGCATATGATGTGATTGATATTTCTTTTGTTTAACCTTACTGAGCATTTGAGATCACCCTTTTATGTTTTATTTTCCCCAGGATATAAAGAAATGTTTTAGGTAAAAAAAGGGAATATCTTTATGGGAGATGTTGAAGATCTTTCACCATGATTAGAAGATTATATTCCGAGTTTCCAAAGACACTAAACTATTACGATCCTTGTGTGTGTGTTTTTGTAATGTACTAAGTATTCCGCAAAAGTAATGTAATGTCCATGTACGTCAAGATACAGGTCTCTACAATATCAGTGATAAGTGAGGTGGAGATATAGGTTCCCATACATATTCTTTGTGATTAGATCACTTTATATTCTTATTTATCTTTAATAATATATCATGGAAGCTATAAATATTAATATCTATTTAAATATTATGGCATTAGATATCAAATTTCTATGTATAGATACTTCCTCATTTGAGGAGGGAGGTCATGATCAAGAGAAGATTTGGAAATTATAAAAAAACTGGAGGGAAGATTGATGACCCCGTAGTTGAGGAATCCAGGGGAATTTCACAAAAATATTCTACATTCTCAAACTCAGTTCTATGTAAATCTGTGACTTCATTGGGATTTGTCTTGGTACATTGATGTTTTTTTCCATTATATATTTCCCATAAGGGATGTTGTCCTCTAATCCCTTTATGTGATTTTAAATGTTTGAAAGGAACCTAATTATTAATATCACCCTTCCCCTATCATTGTTTGTTAGGTAAT
Source organism: Viscum album (assembly GCA_963277665.1). NCBI lineage: Eukaryota > Viridiplantae > Streptophyta > Magnoliopsida > Santalales > Viscaceae > Viscum > Viscum album. Next base: position 400,334,167 of record OY728145.1, read on the forward strand.
TATGTGTATTTGACCTATTAAGGATATATATGTGTGTGTTTGTACAAAACATACATTTTTATTACATATAAATGGTTCCATTACCACCCCACATAAAATAAATCCTAATACCACTTCACTTAAATAAAAAATATATCTAAATAAATATCCAAAACACTTAGAAAACATCTATAGGTCTGTGTTTTCTCAAAATTCAAGATCCCAAATAATTTACCCTAGTTTTGAAGGATATTTTACAAGGTGTAACAAAAAGTTCCTAATTACACCACTTTCATTAATTTTCCATTCCTTCTTTATATACCTCCCTTGAATCCTATCACACCATGTTTTCATAATTACATCACAAATATTTCTATACTACATAATTTTTATTTTCTTATGGTATAACCATTTTATCTTTCATTTAAACCATTAAAAAAATTAATACAGTACTTATGTTATATGAAAACTATTGCATCCTTAAGAGATGTTATGAGTTTTTCATAGCCACCTTGAATGGATGTTTAGACGGGGAATTTATTATAACAGTCTAATATTAAGTAATTTGTTATTATTATTAAATTTTAAAATGATCCTTATCTTCTTATGTTTTTATGGAAATGAATTTGTCTATTGAACATACATGTTGACTGTCGATTCCATGAATGTGAGGTATTTTATTATTTCACTAATATTATGATCTTTAGGGAAATATCATAAAATTTTATTAAATACACTAAAATAATACAAATAATTAATCTATTATTCATTAATAATGATATTATTAAAAAATCACCTTCATAACTATACTCACAAATAGAATATATCTTGGTCAGGTCTGGGTTAGAGTAACCACCTACATAAACTATGCTAAAAATTGATCCCAAAAATGATTGTGGAAACAAATATATTTTTTTTTTTATAAATTAATTAAAAAATAATGCTTGGTTTATAGTTCTATATAGTTTATATTAATATTTTTCATATTATCTATAAGGACCTTTTGTGCATTAATAATAACTGAAACAATCTCATCGCCAACATTTTCATTTTTATTCATATAGAAAATATGTAACAATGAAATTAAATAACTATATATAATTTTATTTAAAATATTCTACTACATATAATGAATTCATAATGATCCACATTGAAAATATAAATAAGAATAGATACCACTATTTTGATACTATTAATAAACAAACAATCGATAATAATAATAACTAATGATTAAAATAAAATACTAATAACATATATATATTTATATTATATGATTGAAAATTATGTTCATAAAGGATTATTAGTGTTATTACAATTATTCAATAGGTGATTAAAAAATTATTTATTTATATAGGAGGTTAGTACATATTCTGCTAAGAGGGTTTAATGGTTATTTTTTTTATTCCAATTTGACTTCATTGAGATATGTTTTTTAAGATTCTTGTTTCATATGTATATACTTACTATTATATGAATAAAATCATGAATTATAGTTTATTCTAGGTATTTGAGGTTAAATTTCAAGAACACTCTTTTAAGAGGCTTCTATAAAAATGAAACTTAATCTGGAAGGGATTGCCATCTCAACATTCATTCAATAAAACATGTTATATATCACCTCTAGGTTAATTTTATGAGGCAAATATAATACCCATGAATGTATTTTATAAATATTATTATGATATGTATGGGACTTAAAAATCAATATTATGTTTTTTGATTCATGTTTTTATGATTCAGAATATAATAAAGTTGTAAGGGACTCTGATAACCAAAACACCCTTTCTTTTAGTTATAATATTTAAAAATGAACATATAGTTTTATTGATTAAATTATTCTAACCTACTATTTTATAATAAAAATTATCTTTATCTTTAGGAAAAATGATTTTTTTATTATAGTCTTACTCCTTTATAAATTTTTCCCAGTAAAATAATTCCATTATTAAGAATAATTATCATTCTCTTTAAAGATGATTTCTCCTTCATTCCATTTTTTTCACATACCACAAATATTCACCATATTTACAAAAATAATTGTGAACTGTTTTATGTGACCTTTATATTTATAAACATATAATAGATTTCTTGAATATTTTTAACATCAATTATGTGATCTTTGTAAGGATTATTTGTTTCAATATTGGCTCTTGGAGTCATGTATTATATTATGAAGCTATATCATTTTACATGGTTTATATTACCACTATTGTGATGTTATATTTTCAAGGCCCATTTTATCATGATATTTTTATTTTCTTTAATGTTATATTTTTGATGATATGTTGATTCAGAAATTATAAATGTTCCTAGGGGTTTTATGGTTTCAATTTCCAATATTTGAGACATAATTCACGTTATACACTATGATTTATTTTATATGGTGTACTTATAGTACCCATAATGTGAATATACATTTTATTTAATGGGTATTACTATTTTTTAAAAATTAATTTTATGTTACTTAACTCAATTGATTTTTGATTCTAGTATTACTCATGATGCAAAGGTACCTCATCTCAAATTTCATTCCACCAGATATGTTTTGATTGATTCACCTGAATTCATTTATATTACGTATAAATACAATATTGACCCATAATATCATGAATATTTGTATAAACATGATATTTTATGTTCCTTATTATGTTCTTTATTTCAAATGTTTTTGTTTGTATTGTTTTAAAGGTTATTTCATTAAGAACAACCTTTTAATGTTTTTAAGGACATTTAATAAAAATTCTCTTCCTGGTTCATTATATTAACCCGAAAATGTTCTTTTATAAACATAAATGATTTCAAAAATATAGTTTTCATTATATTTTACCTTATTTTATAAGTTTCTAATCACAAATTTATTTACTTTCTCTATATTGGTCACATTAGACTCCCTTTACAATAGATCAAAAATATTGTTTAATTTCCATTTTTATGACTTGAATTAAATTTTCCACCATCATAACCACCATTTTAATTTAATATTACTTTATATTTTTCATTGGTTATTTACCAATATATTATTTTAATTTTTGTTGAAATATTTATAAAAAGTTGTAAAAATAAATTTGAATTTTTCCATATTTTTAAAAAATGTTTTAGTTATTTATGTAATGGTATTTTTCACTAATGTCAAAATACTTTCATTTTTTATGATACACTAGTATTTAGGTATTATGATGCCAAACTTCTTATTCATATGGATGTCTTAAAATTATTATTTTAAATAGATTATCATGAAACTCACTTCATTTCCATGGGTTAAATAAGATATAATGGAATAATGGTTATTTTCAACGGTGTTATATATAAAATTGAGTCCCTTTAATGTTTTACTCATTAATGGTAATTGAGAATTATTAATAATTATTGGTGAGAATGATATATCTCATAATGATAGTTGATCGCATCATAGATAATATGATGGTTGAGCATGATATATCTTATATGATGGGTGATTCAAACATGGATTATACATTGGGTGACCTCAATATAACTCTCATGTGCATTGGGTAATGTCCCTTGTATTTAATTAAAATAATGAGGGAGTAAAATGGGGATATTTCACCAATGAATTTTACCAGGCTCCAGTTGTTTTTAAAATGAGTGAACACTGGTTTGAATAAATTTTCAAAGATAGAATCATGTTTTCCCTATGATTTTTATATGTTTTAATTGTTCCTTTAACAATATTGACATCACTTCACTCATGATTGTTGATTCTTTGTAATCATTCATCTATTATTGAACTATAAAAATTTTCAACATTTAAAATCTATGTTTGATGGAAGTAAATTCTCTTATGTAATGCTCAAGTCCTTTGATAATTCCATTATACCCTTATACTCATCTATTTCTCACAGATGAAATTAAATGGTTAAATATTAAATTTACTCCTAATAATCATTTGAAATAAACCTTATTTTGTTTTCTATTACACCAGGTTATCAAAAATTATGTTATAATAATTATATATAGGAATTATTCATGTGTGAATAAAATTATGGGACCTGTTGATGAATTAATGTGGATTAAGAAAATATATGTGTAGTGTTAAAATGGTCACATTAAGACCTAGGCAGTTTTATTTAAGAGTTTTTCCTAATTCTATAAAACATTATACCTTAAATGTCCTTTGGTATGTATGTTATCCAATATTATTGTTTTTCGTTGTGTGTTTTGTATGGCTATAATTGGGTGATGTTTATTAGTATCATAGAAAATATTGTAAATATTTTATTTCTAGAAACAGATCTTGGATTTTTGGTTTATGGATATTATATGAAACATTAAATATCTAACAAGGATGAGATCATAGAGATTATGTATTGTGAAACAATATCAACCTCAATGTTAATTTTACCCCTAGATATAAAATGTTTTAGGAATAATTGTGGGAATCTGGAGATGTAAGGGGATATAAGTACCATAATTTTTCTTCAATACAGTAATAAAATTTCAAGGGATAAATTATTTCAAGGGAACAATAATGTAACATCTCATAATTTTACTATGGGTTATCTCCCATAAGTAAATATTGTGTGGAATAAATTATTTCAAATGAACTCTAAACTAAAAAAAAACAGAACCCATTTTATTGACATAAAGTATTAAATTCAAATAAAAAATACATTATGAGAATTAAATATAAAACTTCACTAAGAAAATTACAAGAAGAATAAAACCAAAAGTAAAAAAAAATAAGAATACTCACATGAGCTCCTTTTCATCACAGTTTTTATTGAATGTCATACAAATTATTAATAGTATGGAAATTTTAAAGACAATTAGAAATATAATATACATTTTAAAAGAGGAGTAAATTAATAGTATGAATGAATTTAAGAATGTATGTAAGGAAATTTTTAAAATGAAATATGTCATTTATTTGTATAGTCTTTTTGAATATGTTTATTTGATACATTTTCATTTGAAATATGGTCATTAGATAAATGATTGTTTTTATTATTGTATGTAATAACTATATTGATGTTTCATAATTTTAAATAACTAATTGAAATTAATATAAGTCCAGAATAATATATAAAGATAATATTTAATTAAAAGATTTTATTATAAAATATATTTCTAGGAATAGCATATTATTATTGTTCTTGTTATTATTATTAATTGATTAATAAAGGGCTTAGGAGAGGATTAAAATGCGGATTTTTTTGACTTCGGTGGCCTAGGTTATCTAGTTTTTGATGGTGTCATTTGATCACTATTGGAATCCTCCCTATAAAGAGAGAAGATTGAATATATTTATAGATATATGTTATAAGGTGGATAATATAATATTGGATTACTCAAACATGAAAATATAGAACTCGTGGAATTAAACCTCTTGGGGAAGAGGTGTTTTTTAGTCTCTTAAGTGGAAATCTCCATCATAGAATGATTACCTTGCTTATATTTTCAAGGCAAACAAAAATGAGGAGTAAGGTTTCATGATTATTGCTCATCTGAAGGACCTCTAGTAAAAGTCATTACATTTTATATTCTTTATTCTTTCTTATATTACCATTTATAGATGGGATAAACCTTTGAAAAAATTGAATTACATGCAAGGATCCCTAAAATTTAGAGAATAAACAATTTTATGATAATTCTTGTAGAGTAATTTTGTTTTCATGTCATCCAAAAAATAAGGTAAGAGTTAAGAAAAATCCATAATGTTGGTAACCTATAAAAAATCTATGTTCCATCCATATTATTGAATGCACCCAAAATTTCTAACAATTCATGTAGAGACAATCCACCAACCCAATTTGGTTAGATAATCATGACATTATCTTTGTGTTTTGGCACCCATATATACTTAGTTTCATTTACTCTTGTGTTGTTATTACAATGAAACTATAATAATGAACATGGGAAGGTGTGATTTCATAATTCCCACATTTCCCTTTTGATTCCAATATGGAAAATAAACTATCATACTTCATTAAACCTATCGGAAAGGACTATATAATTTAGGTGATGATTGAGAATGAATAACATCCACCATTCAATGCACTTTATAAAAATTTGGGCACTATATTTATAACTATAGGGTTATCTATAAGAAATTAAAATATCATCATGAAGACAAATATTGAAATGTCATAGTTAACGGATGATGATCTAAGAAAGTCAACAACGAAAAATGTGAGACCTACAAAAAGGGTGGTGTTTCTAAAGGATGGAACCCTATAAAACAATACTCAAACACCATAATTAAGGAAATAGATATAAATTCTTGGTTTTCCTCCTTAAGGAAAAATATGATAATGTACGAGTGTATTTAAATAATGTGGAAACACCTGAGGTGGAAACACCAATCTTTCACAATGCACATGTTATGCTAATTGAGGAGACTGGTATTTCCTCCCCAGATAAAAAGAACTATCATAGAATTGAAAATTTTCAGATTGATGGGGATATTTAGAACCCTACCTTGAAAGAGGATTTTCATGTAAATTCCCATGATCATCTTTTTTACCCACTAAAATATTTGGATAAATGGAAAATTCCATCCTAGGTTCTCCAATTATAGTTGAACATAAAGTGGGTTCAATTGGGAAAGATGGTGTAACTACAGCCTCCATTATTAACACATATACAACTAATTTCAGAAATCCTTTGGTGGATAAGGAGGTTAATCATATTCCCCTATATGTTATGAATGATGTTATTTATGGTGGGATGTGATAATTCAAAAATGGAAAATTCTCCTTTATCACATAAAAATAAAAAATACAGAAGCCTAAAAAAATCATTTAGAAAAGTCCATTTTCTAGAAGGATAAGATATCATTAGTTAGGCCGTTGATATAGGATAACATTGGAGCAATAATCCCTCTATTATAAAGTAAATCATCTAGTAAATATTCCTCATGGTATACGTGCATTATGATTTAGATCATAGAAGAATGAGAATCAAGATAGTTACTCTATTTGGAAGTCATATTCCACAAAAGGAGAATAATACCGTTTCTAGAAGCTTGAAAAATAGTAGTGGGATCACACTCAAGCCACAGTTCTAGGTATATTTTTTTTAATATAAACTTCATTATTAATTATAATAATTTTGGAATCATGGGTATAAGTAATGGAACATAGTATATAGAAGACCCTCATTGCTTCGCTGTCTTCATATCTAAAAATTGCTCCATATCCAGAAGGCCTTCATTTCATCTTTAGGCACCATTTATGTGACATTTATTCTATCCTAGAATATGATCAATCCAAAAAACATTCAAGCTCTCAAAAAGAGGATGATAATTAATTATAATTATGAAACACTTGAGCATGATTATATCATGAATTAAATTAACACAATAACCATTTTCTATGTCATCTTCCCACTTCATAGTGTGGGAGTTAAATTCCAAGTACTAACATCAAGTACATTTATTAAATGTATATTTTATTTATTAAATATTAAAAAATCTTATTAATACACATTGAATGTTTATTTTCATGTCTCTAATGTAATAATGTCCTCGATTATATTTCCAATTGATAAGGGCACAGTAGTTACCCTCTATGATGAGAAACATGATGTTCTATGATGAAATTCTTAAATAATGTAATTTTTTGGATAACATACTATAATGGGACACATATTATATAGAATATCTTGGTCAATTACTCACACACAAGGGAGGCTTATTCTCATGAAGTTCATAGTTTCTAATCTCTAAGATTAATGATTTCGATAATAGAACTGCATGAAAGAATTATGTATTTTTTGTGTCACTGAATATTCCTATCTACGAGCATGTGTGATGGTCCACAGAATTTAATTTTATTATTAATTCATGTAACAAATCTCATACATAGATGTATTTCATAAACGATAATGATAACAACAAATGGATAAGATAGATATATAGGGTGTGTAATGAGTGATATGTCATTAATGGATAAGTCAATGATGGATTCTTCCATTCCATATTTATAGAAGATGATATCATCGACCATTTATTGGAATGGATTCATCAACGCAAATTTCGTATTCATGTTGTAATGATTTGTTTATTATAGATATTTAAAGAAATTTTTATAGATCATATAGCTTGTTGACATGGATGTGCATCCTGGTTGATAAGATATTGAAACAAAGGGATTATATTATATATTGAGCATTCGTTTTTGGATTCTATAATTTCAACATGAATTTATTTCTCTTGGGTTCTGTAACCCCCTGAGTTTATATGGACCTATTTTTTCCAAATAAATTCAAATTTTCATTTATATATTTCCATTCACTAATTCCAAAATTCATTTATCGCACAACATTGAAATGTATTACATTACACACAACATGGACTTTGTGTATATCACATGCCACACTGACCTAGAGTATGATTCATGCAACACTGATTTGGTTTATGATATATGCAACACTTAGTTTCTCTGAAACATGTGTTTTTATTTTTTTAATTATTCAAATAATATAACTATAAAAAATACATTAAACAATGTAATATGTATAGTAACAACATCTTTTCAAATATTTTTTATAATATATTTGCATAAATTAAATATATTGATAATAAAATATATAATTTTTTAAGTCCATCTAGGTTTAAAAATATCATTTTATCGAATGAACTACTTATAAAAATGAAAATAAATTTAGAAACATTTAGAAATTGAATTTGATAACATAATATTTATTTTTGAATTTATAATTTTTAAATTATCCTAGGGTGATGTTTTTGGATATTTCTGAGAAACATCATATTTTCATGAATAGTGAAAAATACATCTTTTTAGTTAAAACTGCATTTTTTTCTAATTAATTATTAAGATTAAATGATATTATAAAATCTTTTTATGGTAAAATTAGATAAATATTACAAATAATAATACAATTAAATTTATTAGGATCAATTTCAATTTGAAACTACATATAAAATCTTAACAATCTTTAAAACAAATTCAACTTTCAAACCCTGTTATTTCGACACGTCTGGGGGATTAGAACTAATCATAATTTTTCAAATTATGTGAAATGAATTTAAAAAAGATAACATAAAAAATTTATTTTGTATATTATCTATATTATAATAAGTACATGTTAATTTTTTACCAAAGATATTAGTAAAAGTGATTAAAATTAATCATAGTGGTTAAAGCCAAATTAAGCTTAATTATGTCATAAAACATAAAATTAAGGGCCCAAATGACATAGAAACAATTAAAACACCCATTTTATGTCCATATATCGGCCATAATCCCTCCATTATTTAGTGTTTTTTTTGTTTTGTAAGCCTTTTTTAGGTAATATCATGTGCTCACCTAACATGTTTCTAGAAATTTAAAAGTTTTCCTTTTCCTTCAATATATAAGGCCACCACATATACCCATTACTCACACATCCCAAACCTTTCATGTTTTTCCAATATTTACCCAAATAGACTCCCAAAAATCATCCCTTTGACCTTGAATACTCCCTTTGATCAGAAATCATCTCAATGAATTATTTTCGTGAAAACCAAAAGGAGTTACCCAATTAAGATATAATATCTTCTCTAAATATCATTACCTTTATTTTCATTATCTACCCGCTTAACTCACTTTATTCAATTATGGTATGAAAACAGCGGTATAATCCATATATTAGGTTCGTTTTATAAAAATTTTATGGCTTACACTTACACACACCACCATCCAATGGATGTTGAACCGATTGTTTCTATATATGGTGAACTAGTGCCTCACGAAAAGATAATTGTTCATTTATCCATTACCTCCAATCATGGTGGAAATTATGATGAAAAATCTATTTATATATTCCATATATTATGTTTAATTCTTATTTAATCATATTTATTCATTTTTACAACACACATCTCTTAACATTCAATATGGTGTTAATACAATAATCTAGTTTGAGGAAGTGTGGACTACCGCCCCTCAAAGCGATGTGATTCACTCACACACAATATTGAATGTTTTATGGATGGTTTTAATGAACTTATATCTTATATATAATATATTAATTCTACTAGAATAATGATATATATATATATTTCATTTACATACTTTCTTTCAATATGGAAATAAAAATGGAAAATAACGTTCATGTGTACGTACGACTTACCATATCCATGAACAGTGTCTTCCATTATGTACTTCATTATGATATATTTTATGGTAATAATATTATACTAGATATAACTGAAATTTATTCCATTTTATATATTTTTTTATCACTATATAATTATAAGGATCAATGATATACCAAATTAACACACATGTGATGAGAAAAGTGAATATTACCCAAAGTGAATCCTTAACATATAATCATAAAAAATTGGGTAATATAAGGTCATATTAAAATAATATAAGGTAAAAGATATAAGAATATTATAATAAAAAATATTTATAATAATCTTATATTTATTATACAGGAATCTTGTATGAGTACGGAGAGAGACAACAAGCTATGTTTGCCACACTCTCCTTTTGTTTAGTGTATGTTCTTCCCATGATTCAGACCTATGTATCATTAAATTAAATTTAACGCTATTGACATATACATTCTATGATCCTTCTTCCATAGTGCTTAAATTTCAAAATTTACCAAATCGGTAAAACAGTTTTGTTTCAACTTTTCTTCTTTGAGAATTATGTTTTGTTATGCACCTAAATATTTTTTTGATGTGTACATAATTCCATTTAACATGATAAATACTTATTCTATATCTTTCAATTATATCATAATATTAATTTATTTTACTTTTCTTACATGGATAATATGATCTTATTTCACCATGTTATAAGTATTTATTGAGACAATCTCCCCATTTTTTCTAGATTATTTATGTTTATGTTTCCTTTGATGAAATCGTATGATTAATAATTCAAGAATATTAATTCATTTCTATATCCTATATTTCATCAGGATAACCTCATTTGATAGTAAATGTTTCCTCTCTTTGGCACTAAAGATAAATGTTTTAGTAAAATCTGACCACCCCTCCCTTTGGTCAAGAATCTATTGCATTAAAAAACTGTGTTTTCAAAAAAAAATATCATTGAAGATAACTCTCATAAAAAATGGATTGTAAAAAAGTTTTATTATTTTGAAACATTCCTTTATATGTTTTAAAATAAATTTTCAAAGAAAAACGTTTTCAAATATTTTTATGAAATAAAAATCATTTTTCAAAGAAGTAAGGATATTTTTTCCAAGATGTGTTTGTGAAATGATATCTCAAAATTATTTACCATATAATATAACATATATTGGTTTTAATCATGCATTTATAATTAATTGCACAATATATCCTTTCATATTATTTCTCTGAATGGATTGTGTTTTGAGGGAATGATGTTATGAAACCCATTTCTCTTTCACATGTTATATTATTTTGAAACCTACATCCTTTCACAGATTCTGTTTATGATGAAATGATAATTAAAATGGTATCATTAAATGGGTTATGATATGTTTACATGTTTATGATACCCATTTAATTTCATGTGTTATGATATGTTCATTTATTATTCTGTGGAACATGTATGTATAAATTCATTATGTGATGGGTGGGACCTATATCACCCTCCAATGAATTGGGGAATGATTTATATCTCATTAGAATGAAATGGCTGTAAAGTGGGTTTACATGGTTAAGTAATACATGGATGGAATGAGGGTTTACTCAGTTCAGTACTAAAGGGCTTGAACAAGGGTTTATGCGGTTCAGAAATACAGGTCCGGAATGGGGATTCACCCGGTTCAGTATAAGACATTATCCACTAGGATGGTCTTAGCAGGTGTTCCTTGGATACTTTATAAATAATTATATAATTATGGGTTTCCAAAAATCCATGTTTTATTGATATGTTATTCATTCATGTCCTATTATATTTATTTCATTATGATTCATGTCTTATGAACTACCAGTCATTATTCCATGATCTCTATTATGTTCATTGAAGTGAAGGGTACGATATTATATAATTATGATCATGTATTCATACCCTTATGTTCATGATTATTCTTATATGCCTCCCTTATTTACCCTTACTGAGCATTTTATCTCACCCCTTTTTATGTTTCCTTCCCCATGTTTTGAAGATATGCATTATGTTTGAGGCATCTAAGAAGGGATCTAGTCAAGAAGAACCTAGTCAGAGATAATGTAGCTCACCTATGTAATCATGTTTATGTATCCATGTTTCCAAAGGAACTAGACTAGTTAGGTATTCTTTCATCTATTTTTATAATTTTTAATTATTCCGAAAATGTTATGTATTGTTAATGTTTGTAATGTTCAGGTTGGTATTGTTGGTATTAGAGTAATTGTTTAGTTAACCATTGGAATGTAGGATGAGAAAACTTGGGTGAGAACCCTATGGACATGCTTATGGATAAGTATAGGGATGAGTTCATGTATCAGAAAATGTATCTTATTTTGGTTAAGGATAGAGTGAGTGGTTTCCTAGAAATACATCCATGTTTGGATACTAATAGTGGATGGAGATCTGGTATATATATACCTAGGGGTTACAACTCCTACAAGATATTCTTTCTTGACTCGGTGTAATATGGTACACGACAGTGGGTTTTTCTTCAAACCTGGTTTGACACTCCTGGGGGATATGAATTTCGAATTTGTAAACAATTAATAAACCATTATGAAGGATTTAAATATAGTTCTGCTATGAATATCTAAAGATAAACCTAGGGTTTCATAGAATAAGGAGGGTTTCATAATTTAGACATCCTAATGGTATGATATTTCATCCAAATTCAATGATTCCCTTCCTGCATAAATTTTTTGGAATGTGATTTTTACAAATATTTTCATTCATCATTTGGTTGAATCTGATTTCATCCTAGGAATGGATTGGCATTCTCTTCATAAATCCAACATCAATTATCAAGGATGGGAATTTATTTTCAATATTTCAAACCCTCTTATGATCATACATCAATGTTATGATATGTATGAACATAATTTGGATTTTACATCCACTGTATGATTCGTAATTCCCATTCAAAAGGTTTGTTTATCTCAGGTGGTTGGGGAGAATATTTACATCAGTAATATACCGATTTTTTCGGATTTTGTTGATGTCTTTTTGGAAGTCTTTCCCTATCTTCCCCTAATCCGTGGTGTTGGGTTCTTAATATAAATTATACATGTTTACACACTTATTTAATTGACTTCTTATAGAATGCACCCAATCAAGTTGCAATAATTATAGAATAAACTCCATGAAAACCTTGATGATGGATTCATTCAACATTTTTTGTCACATTGGGGTGTACAAGTTATTGATGTGAAAAATAAATATAGATCAATGAGAATCTATATTTATTATTGTGTGTTGATCAAGATCACAATAAAGAAAAAATATCCACTTCCGCATGTTAATAACTCATTTGATCAACTATGTGGAGCTCAATACTTTTCTAAGGTTGGCCTTCATTATGAATATCGTCAACTAAGGGTTGTGAATGAGGATAAACCCAATACTACATTCCATACATGTTATAGTCACTCTAAAAATACAGTGATGCCTTTTTGTCTTACTAATTCCCCTACTATCTTTATGGATTAAATTAATAGAGTCTTTACAGATTACCTCAACCAATTTTTTGTAATCTTTATATATGATATTCTGATCTATTCAAAGAAGAATGATGAGAATGAAGATCACTTGATAATTGTTTTGAAGACAATAAATGAGGAAATGTTAAAAAAAAAATTAAAATGTGTGAATTTAGGTTGTAAAAGGATTCATTTTTTAGTCACATAATCCTAAGAGATTGTATAGAAGTAGATCTGTCAAAGACAGAGGCTATTAAAATCAGGCCATGACCAATCGATGTGACTGATATCTATAACATTCATGGTTTGGATGGATATTATCAACGGTTTTTAGAGAATTTATCATGACTATCTAATATTCTTACCAAGTTAACTCAGAAGGGTATTAAGATCCCTTGGATAGATGAATGTGAAGGAAATTTCAAGGAACTAAAGAGAAGGTTGGTCAGTGCAGCTGCGCTAACACTACCCTATAGTGTTGAAGGGTCAGTAATTTATAATTATACATCCAAGAAGGGATTGGTAAGTGTTATTATGAAAAATAATATTTTTATCACCTCTTACTCATGGATTTTTATGATTCATTAGAAAAATTACACATAACATGATTTGGATTTAGTAGTGGAAATAATTTAATTAATGAAACAGAGGAATTATCTTTATCGAGAAAAGTTTGATATTTATACTGATCATAAATCTAAAAAATATATATTCACGTATAAGGATTAAAACATGATCCAGAGAATATGGCTAGAGTTGATAAAGGATTATGATTGTTCAATATATTACAACCCTAGAAAAGTGAACAGGGTGGATGATGCTTTGAGTCAAACATATCATGCTATCTTATTTATGATGAGGATAAAAAATGATCCAATATTTCTGGATTTGCAAAGGATGGACATAGAAATCTTAAAGGAAGAAGAAAAATATTATCTTTCTCAAATTAATTATCATCATGTTATACAAGTGAAGATTTTGGAGGCGTAGAAGAAAGATGAATATCTACAAAAGAAGGTTAAAAATGATCCTGAGTTTAACCATGATCAGGAAGGAAAGATAATTTTCCAGAATCATGTATATGTTCATTCCCTGCCAAATTTGTAGAAGGATCTATTATAAGATGCTCAAACTTCTTCACTCTCTATTCATCCAGGATGTATGAAGATTCATAGTTACTTGTTAGATTACTTCTATTCAGATGGTATGAAGATAGATATCGTTGAGTTTGTATCCTTGTGATTGGTATGCTCGCATGTTAAGGCTGAAAGAAAAATGTATAAATCGATGTTGCATCCATTACCTATAATAAAATAGATATGGGAGAACATTACTATTCATTTTTTCATTTGAGTAACCAAAACTTCTTAAGTGTTTAATGATATATGGGTGGTAATTGGTCACCTTACTAAGTTAACGTGATTCATTTTTATTTGAGAATATTTCTTCCTTGATTAGATTGTTATAATATATAATAAAGAAGTGCTAGGTTCTCATGGAGAACCACATTCCATTATATCATATCAGGATCTAAGTTTTACCTCAATATTCTGGTGAAATCTTCCGAAAGAACTTGATATATAATTGATTTTCATCACTTTATATCATCCTTAGATAGATGGATTGTCTTAATGAACAATTCAAACCATAGATAATATGTTGATATCTTTTTCTATGGATTTCAAAGGTGGTCTGAATCAACACCTTTCTCTATATGAGTTTCCATTAAATAATTTATTTCACTATAGAATTTAGATGGATCATTATGAAAGCCTCTATGGAAGGAAATGTAGAGCTCCAACATGATGGGACGAGGTTGGATAAAGAAATATATTGAGACTTAAGATTGATAAATAAATGGTCGAGAACGATAGAACCATTCAACAGATTATCAAGGAAGCCAAATGTTGGAAGAAAATTTATGTTGATAACTGTCGGAATGATCTAGATTTTGTATTTTCTGAAATTTTGGTTATACAAATTTCACCCTAGAAGAATTTTATGAGATTCAGGAAGACAATGACTGTAAGCCCAAGGTATATCTGCCCCTTTGAGATTCTTGATTGTATCGTCATGGTAGCCTATCACTAGGATCTTCAATCAAATCACTATCATGTTCATGATTTGTTCCATGAATCCATACTGAGTAAGTACATACCTGATAATTTACACGTACTGATCTCATAGGTCATACCACTATAGCAAGTACATTCTTACAAGGAACAACCTGTTGACATTCTAGAAAGATCAGATAAAGTTCTACAAAAAAGGACAACCCACTTGGTAAATGTTTTGTGGAGAAATATCTAATTAGAGGAAGTTACCTGGAATCTTTAGGATATGATAAAGAATAAGTACCCTTTATTTTTTTACCAAAGTGATTCATTTCGAGGGTGAAATTAATTATAAGGGGGGGTAGAATGTGACACCCCGATTTTTATAGACCTGTTTTTTTCAGAAAAAAATTAAATTTTCATTTATATCATGAAATGAACTAAGTAAAATATTACATTCACATGAAATACAATCTTTGAGTATTTTACACACCAAAATAACTTGGTTTACATTACACGCAACACTTATTTGGCATATGATGCATGTAATATTGAGTTGGCGTATGATACACGCAACACTGAGTTTCTACAAAACATCTATTTTTATTGTTTTGATTATTAAAATAAGATAATTATAACATTGAAATTAAATAGTAATATTAATAGTAATAAATAATTTTCCAATAATTTTTATAATTTTTTATATAGTTGAAACATATTGATAACAAAAGATATGATTTTTGGTAATGTCCTTCTATCTTTAAAAACATCATTTTCTCGAACAAACTAATTCTAATAATGAAAATAATTTTATCAACATTTATAAATATATGTTTATAAAATAAATATCAATTTTGAATTATGAATGTCAAAATTATCCGAAGGTGAATGTTTGTGATTTTTTTGAGAAGCTTTATTTTTTGATGAATTGTGAAAATACAGATTTTTAGTTATAAACATCCTTTTTGTCTAATTAATTAATAATATTAGATGATATTATAAATATGTTATATGGTAATATTGGATTAATAGTACATCTACTAATACAATGAAATTCATCAGGATCAATTTAACATTTAAACTCAATATAAATTCATAACAAACTTTTTAACTTTTTACTACTTTTAATCCCAACTAGTTCGACCCATCTACGAGATTAGAACAAATCATAAATTTTCATATTTTTAAAGTGAATTTCAAAAATATGACACACACCATTGTATTCAGATTTATATTTATATTCTAACAACACCATGTTAATTGTTTTGACTAAAATGATTATTAAAAGTGATTATAATTAATCACAGTGGTTAAGGATAAATTAAGCATAATTAGGGACAAAACCTTACTATTTAGGGCCCAAATGACCAATAAAATTTTCAAAAACCCCTTTTATATTACTATTTCATCCATATACCATACTATATTTAGTTTTGTTTGTTTTTTATGTCTTTGTTTTGTATGAACATCTGCACGCCTAACTTGTTTCTAGAAATTCCAAATGAGTCCTTTTCCCTCCCTATAAAAGGCCACCACCGCTACCCATTACTCACACCTCTAAAAACAGTTATGTTCATCCATGATATTCCCAATTATCCACCTCAAAATACCCTCCTTAGACCTTAAATCCTCCCATTATCTAGAAATCATATCAAATAATCAATCTGGCAAAAAAAAGGAGTTACCCGATTAAGAGGTATTTTCTTCTCTCAAACTCCATTAATTTTTTATCTATCCACACCTCAACCCAATTTATACTATTTTTTTGTAAAAAACCAGTATAATACGTATAATTAGATTTTTTTTATTTCAATTTTATGACCTACACTTACACACACCTCCATATAATTTATGTTGAACATACGGTTTCTGTGTAGGATGAACTACAACCACATGAAAAGATGATTGTTCATTTCTTCTTCACCACCAATCATGGTGGAAATTATGATATAAAATATATTTATATATTTAATATATTATAATTAATAATTAATTAGACTTAATTTTTTCTTTTTACAATGCACACCTTATATCTTACCAATTTTTGTTAATATGATAATCTCATTTGAGGACGTGTGGACTATCGCCCCCTCAAAGCAATGTGATTTATTCACACACCACATGGAATGTATTAAGTATGGTTTTAATGAACATATTTGTTATATATAATAAAATAATTATAGTTTAATAATTATATATATATATGAATATATATATGAATATGTCATTTACATAATTTATTTTAATGCGATAAGAAAAACAGAAAATAGTGTTCATACGAACGTAGATATTACTATCTTAACAAACGTTGTATTCCATTATGTAATTAATTGTGCTATAGATTATTATAATATAAATATACTATATATACATGTAATTTATATCATTTTCTACATTTTTGAGGCAATATATAATTATAAGGATCAACGATATAACAAATTAGGAAACATGCGACGAACCCAGAAAATATTACATGAAATGAGACCTTAACATATGATCGTTAACAAGAAGGTAAAATAAGTTTATAATATATGAAAGTATGGTACTAAATATTATCATATTATTTCTTAAAATATCTATAAAAAACTTAAATTTATTATACATGAATATTGTATGAGTATGGAGAGAGTTGAGACAAAAGTTAAGGGGATTTTCATCTCACTTTTAATTTCTATGAGATAAAAGCTATGATTCCCACTATTTACTTTGGTGGAGTGTATATTATTACATAATTGAATCGTATGTATCTTATAATTAAATTTAAGAGTATTACCATATCCATTCTACGATCCATATTTCATGGATTTTAACTTTAAATAGTTACCAAATCTATAAAATAGTTTTTTCTCAACTTTCCTTCTTTGAGAATAATGTTTTGTTATGCACATAAATATTTATTCAGGTGTATAAACATCAATTTTAAATGTTATATAATGAATATAATTTTTTTATGATATCTTAATATTATTGTAATTTTCTTTTCTTACCTGAGGAGTATGATCACAGGACACCATGTTATATGTTTCTGTTGAGGTTATCTACTCATTATTGAAGATTTTTTATGTTTTTGATTTCTTTGATGAAATATTAGGATCCATAGTTCAAGAATATTCATGAGTTTCCATGTACTTTTTTTATTCAATATATAATCATGTTTAGTAACCTTTATAACTATTTTGTACTTTAGATAATGTTTTTCGTAAAATTTACCCACCTCTATCTTTAGATGGAAATATACTCTATCAAAAAACCATGTTCCAAAAATGTTTTCAAAAGATCATTTATGATAATTCTTAGGGAAAAATTGAATTTCAAAATGTTTTATTATTTTAAAATATTCTATTGAAATCATTAAAAGTGATTTTCAAATAAATAGGTATTAAATCTTTTTAAAAAAATTTTTCCTAGAAGTACGGATATTTTCCACAAGAAGTTTTTTTAAAAAATCCAAAATAATTATTTCTCATTTATGATATCATATATTGGTTTTAATCATGCCTTTATGTGGAATTATTCAATTTCTTCATTCATATTCATTCTCTATAAGGATTATGTTTTTAAGTCATGATGTTATGAAACTTGTTTCTCTTTCATGGGTTATATGATATTGAAACTCGCTTCCTTCGAAGGGTTATGTTTACGATGAAATGATTATGAAATCGATCTCCTTCCATAGGATATGATGGATTTACATGTTTATTAAACCCATTTATTTTCATGTTTTTTATATGTTTATTTATGATCTTGTGGGACATTTATGTATGATTTCATTTTGTGATGGATGAGACCTATATCTTCCTCCAATCCATGGGGTAAATATTTATATCTAATGGGATAGAGAGGGATAAAATGAGGGTTATCTTGGTTCATTAATACAGGTATGGCGTGGGTGTTTTCTTGATTGAGAAAAATAGGGATGGAATGAGGGTTTACTTGGTTCCATATTAGATTGCTAGAATTGGGGTTCATCCAATTCAGTAATGGAATTTTTCCACTAAGATGGTCTTGGTAGTGATGCCTAGAATACTATGTAAATCATTATATGCTTATGTTTTACAAAAATTCCATGTCTTATTCTTATGTAATGATTTCATAGTTTATGATATATATTTCATTATGATTCATTTCCTATTAACTTCTAATATTTATTCCTTGATCGTTGTTATGATATTTGAAATGTATGGTATGATTTTATATCATCATGATCATGTTATCATACACTTATTCTAATGAGTAGGATTACATGTCTCCATTTTTTCCATTACTGATCATTTATGCTCACCCCTTTTTATGATCCCATCCCTAGGTTGTGAAGATAAGTATTACGTTTAAGGTAGTTAAGAGGGGTTCTATTCAAGAAGAACCTAGTGGGAGATAATTTAGATCACTTATATTCTAGTGTTTATGTGTCCATGTTCCCAAATGCACTAGACTAGTACAGTATTCTAGCTTTTTTTAATAATTTTCAAGTATTTTGAAAATTTTAAATAATGTTAATGTTAGAAAATCGAAGGTTGTTATAAGTTCTCTAACCCACTAAGGGATTATAATCTTGGAATTTACAAAATCCTACACAATGACAATGAGAAATAATCCTAGAGGGTCACATGCTAAGTGTTTCTTTTAATCTTGATCATATTATATTTTAAAACTATTGTTTTCATAAATATTATTTTCAAAACTAATGAATAAATTTTTCTATGTTTTATTGATAGATAATATTCACTAGGTAAAAAATATTTATTTTTTATCAGTAAATAATTTATTTGACAGCTTAAATACATATTATGTTTTTAATCACTAGACTTTGAATAAAATATTTAAATTTTTTATTTAATTTTTCCAAAAATATTGGTACTCAAGATTATAAAAAACATATTAATTTATGAATAGATTATTTATTAGGATGTTGAAAAAATTATAGATTAGTTTAAATGAACCAATAACGAGTCTAGTTAAAATATTAATTAATAATATTGTTACTTAATATTTGTTAGTATTCTTGTTATCATTGCCCTAAAATAATAAAAATGAAGTTATTTTTTGTAGTATGGGGTTTATTGAAGGTTTTAAATGTTATTTAATAGTGTTCAATAAATTAAATAATGTTTTAACCTAAACACTAATTCAATAAATAAATGTTTATGTCTATTGTATATTGCATCCAATAATTGAGAATAATGATTTTTTTCCCACAAATAATTCTTCCTTGACTCCTTGTTCTTTCTCACTCTTAGGAATAATGAAAGACACCACTTTTTATATGAGGTGAAAATTCTCTAAATGATTATATAAATTATTTCATGGGACCTATTATGTGTGCATAGTGGGTATATATAGGAAAATTGGTTGTCTAGGGCTTCTTTGCCGCTCGGAACCCCGGTGGATGGTGGAAAGACCTATGCTTCATGGTTAGAAGATATCATGACAGCTAGTTTGCATATATTTACCTAACCGTGTGTGGGTTTTTAGAAGGGAAATCGAGGCGCATTGTTTTTTGTAACCATCCACCAGAGGCCACACACTAGTGTTGATGGTCTATAGTTTTTAGAGAAATAATTTAGTAATGTTGAAACATGGTTTCTAAAACTATGTGTCCAAACATTGCGAGGTCCTTCCTTTAATTGATGGAGGTCCATGGGTTATGCACGGTTTGGATAGACTTGCATATAAACTGTTCAAACAAGTTAATTTGGGTGATTTTACCAAAATTCAATTGAATCTACATTGACTAACCCCACCCTATTATTTCTTCATTCCAATGGATATAAGAGGCCTTCATTCAAATGTTGAATCTCCATAATTCTTAAATATATGATCTTTAATTACTTCTACATAAATACTTTGATTTGATCAATCCTTTTCTCACTAGATGCACACAGTTAATATATTCATTACTCTTTTAACTTTCATTATTTATCCCCCAGTCAAATAACTTATTTATGGGATTTCTCTTATGCACTATTTTTAGGTCATTTTCCTATTTTTCTATTTTCATCCTATCTAGAACAAACCAAATGACGATACTGGAAGAGTCCTTCTCTACCGGAATAAGGTATGTGTTCTAGTTCTCATCCCTCAATGTTAAGTTTTTTTATTACATGTGTCATTGTTTCACATGTCGGTGTCACCCTGTGTTCCCAATAAATTTATGCCACCATTAAATGGATTCCATAATTGAGTACTATATTACCTTCTTAGGTTACATTTATTTGTCTCCACCAATTTTTTTAGGCCAATCAATTTTCCATCAGTGCTACAAATGAATAAATACACAAAAAATGAGCTAAAGAGTTTTGTATGGACTTATAAATTGTGATATCATAAATGAAATGGATAATTTTTATGGTAGAGCACGACTGACACACGAATCAATTTATGTTTAACTGAATGGAGTTGAGTGGTATGAATACATCACTCAATTAAATTGACAATGGTTACACCCAGGTTTTTATTTAATATTAACATGGTATGAATTATCAATTGTCTTGTATTATAGAAAATAATTATTCATCACTATTGAGGTATGGCCATGAAGAACCTTGATAATTATTGTAAATGGGAATGGGTTTCCTTATTCAAGTTATTTTTATATATGGTTATGTCACACCCCTTTTTTATTATTATACACGGCCAAGGTGACTAATTATAAATTTTCTACCAGAATAATGACCCATTTTAAATGTAATACGGGAATGAATATACATTATAAATGTGATAAATGCATGGAGAGAGATTATAAATGTGAAAAAGGGATGAAGACTATATAAATTAATACAGGGGACTGATAACCCTTATGATTATACATGCGCATGGTGACCCTATTTTAACATGATACTCAGCTAGGAATCCCCTAATCCTGAGATATGGTCATAGAGTCCTTATGATTATGATACTAGGAATAGTTACCCTTTCTATTGTGATATTGGGCATGGATTACCATATACCAATTATACTAGCCATGGAAACCCTTGATACTTGTGAAACTCAAGCTACAACTTATGGATGTATGAGTTCGCCTCGTGTGTGGACTAGTGGTATAAGCCATATATATGGTTGTAAATTTCATTACTTATACATTCAATATTTGTCTATACATATGGTTATATGTTCATGATTTTTATTCAATAATGAAGCATGTACTTTCAGCCAAGTGTCCTTATGTAACCAAAGATGGCCCATTATTGTTTATATTACTACATTCCAATATTATCTGCACACTAACTTATTATATGAATTGATTGGATATTTATAGAAACATTTGGTGGTTTCCAACTGAGTTTATCTCACTCCCTATTGGTTCTTCCGATGGTACCTTCTAAGAATCAATGATTTCAGGTTTGTATAATGGAAAATTTCCACTTATATAATTGTGAACTATTGCATCGATTAGAGTGTAAGTGTGGTGGTAGATGAATGAGTTAAAGCTAAAGATTCATGGGTATATTTTATCATTTTTTTACATTGGTATACCATGGATTTTATTGACTACCTGCATCCATGTATACACATTTTCCCTATTTTTGGATACATGACATCATTAACTTTTCTATATGATTCAGGTTAAATCATATAATTAATATTTATTCTTTTGATGTTTAAATTTTCTTCCACTATCTTTTTTATTATGTAGATTCTTATGATATATATCTATAGATTACAATATTTTGATTCTCTAACCAAAGGGTATAGTCTCCCCCACAAACATACCCTTGGCCCCCTACTAGTCAGATGCCTCTTGCATGCAGGGAGGATTTTTGAGTCCATATAGGCCACCATCTTGGTGCAATGTTCAATGGAATCCGGTTCGAGATGTCACAAAGTGGTATTATAGCTTTGTTTTGTTTTCTTTTATTTGTCTTATTGCATGGGAATACGAGACATAAGTTTAAGAATGTATCAGGATTTGGAAATGAGATATGTCTGAGATTAGCTAACTCACATATTGGGAAATGGTAAATTATGTTAGTGGGGAAATGTTATGTATTATTCTTGTTAAAATTGATTTAATTCAATCATTGGGTAACACAATTGAATTGTGAAGTTATTACTAGTATGATTGAGGATTTTATTATATCAAGTACTGATGAGATGTAGACATGTTGTATCATGAATAAGTTTAGGAACCTATTAAAATTCACATGCCATTAATTATCTCATTTCATATAGGATTCATTTCCTGACAATGTGACTTTATAATACATGCCTTTTGTGATGTATATATAATTTTTATGACATGTTGAAGAGAAATTCAATAAGTGAGTGATTTCTATTTAAATGGATGCACAACTTCCATTTAAGAGGTTCATAGGGCCTTATATATTGGCTATGACACTCCAAATAGTTCAACCATTTAAGATACATGTTACAAATTAAATTAAAGTTAGATGAAAATGAACTCTAGAATCAAATGGTATCTATTAAATAGAGATTACAATCTCCATTTAATGGGTGTTTTACTCTATAAATCAAAATTAACACACTATATATTGTAACCTATATAGAATAAGACATAACTTGACCTAATAAAAACATAGTAGTGGGAAGTAGGGTGCATGTATTGTGTTCTATATAATGGTTAATTTGACCCAAGCCCAAATCTTTTAGTTGATGGAGGGGTGTGAATTTTAGATTAGAATTATTTTTCCTATTATATTTATATAATTGAGACATTATTACTATTTAATCAATTTTGAGTAATATTCTAGTAATTTTTGAAGCTATTGAAAAAAATTCCACTAGTCATACTCTAAGACGGGAGTGATGAACATGCTTCGAAGGTGGTAGGCCCTATGTGGGTAGCGATGCCTCTAGTGGTGCCACATGTTGAATCTTTTCATAGTCAGGATGTGGGTGATGATGCCCAGTTTCGAGTAGAGTTTCTAATACTTATAAAGACTATACATTGAACTTCTTGATCTTCCCATTTAGTGGGAATGATTACATTTGTATTATAGTAGTATCATCCACCTACATTTTTAGGGTATATTGGTCCCTAGGGTACATAACAATGGCTCAATATGATTATGTTTTTATTAAAGAATTTATAGAAACGTACTGATAGGAGAGTAATGCTTTGCAATTATATACTCCATGGATTGACCAAACACTAGTGGGATATTCTAAACCATGGAGGTTTGGATTGGGAAGTGATTTAGAGGTATTTTTAATCAAGCTTCTTTGACTATTTTTTCCCTAAAACCAAGGGGGTATAGTATTCTATGGAGTTCATGAATCTATAGAATTGTAATATAAATTTTATGTACTATAAATCTTATTTTATAGGGATTTATTTATTCAAATACATCAATAATGTTGATTATTCATTGAAAGATTGATGATTCAATTATGTCCATAGGCATCATATTCATTCTCATGTAAATTTTTTCAAGTTGAGTACCCTATCAAATTTATTGATTCCGGTACTTATCATCAAGATAAACATATTGGAAGTAGATGGTATTATCCTAAGTGGTTATGAAACAATATAAGTTATGTGTTTGACTATCGATCAAAAATTAAACATTGAGACTACGTGTGTGAGAAGCGGTATCCAGGTGACACTTTTTTATAGTAACAAGTTTTTCTACAGTGGGAAAAGCATGAGAATAAGAATCCACAGTGTCACAAATACCTCATTGAGTACCATGTTTGTGGAATGTTGGGGAACCTTCAGCATTTTTTCAGGACCTCCCTATCTATTCTGAGTGGTAAATGATCCTTATCATCTCTACCTTACGGATAGTGATTTGCAGCACCTCGCCATGCAGCTAAATTAAATTATACATCTCATACATGTAGTTGGTCATGGTCATGTTAGTCAAGATTTTGATATATAGTTCTAGTAGAGTAGACCCACTCTAGGTAGTCATGTTGTAGTATAGGGCTAGGGATTATGACATGTTTATTCAGTGAAACCTATACTAGAGGATAAGGGAGTGGGTTTATCTACTATTATAGGTACTATTATATTAGCCCATACTATTTCATCTTCCATGTTCTATACAAGTGAAGATTTCTCTTTTATCTATGTGGTTACTTTGTAAAGATTTAGCTTTCACATTGAGTACTCTTGTCACATTGTGACTCCTTAAACACATTTGGGAATACAATCTATTTGTAGACTCAAGTGTAAGTAATTACCCCTATATGTAGGAAACAATCATTTCATATGGGACCTATTCTTTATTGAGATTGTGGGATTTTATATCATTCTCGTTATGGAAAGGTTGATACCCTCTCACATAAATATGGATTTTTATCCCTAGAGGGTGTTATTTATATCACAGAGGGTGGTACTTATACTCCCAAGGGAGAGCAGGATGTCCAAGAAAGAAAATTTTGGCTCGGTCATCTAGGGATAGGTGGATTGATAACCCATATTTCTAGCATTTACATAAATTCATGATTTGTTCCATGAATCCATACTGAGTAATTACATACCTGATAATTTACATGTACTGATCTCAGAGGTTATACCACTATTGCAAGTACATTCTTATAAGGAATAACATGTTGACATTCTAGAAAGATCAGATAAAGTTCTACAAAAAAGGACAACCCACATGGTCAATGTTTTGTGGAGAAATATCTAATTAGAGGGAGTTACCTGGAATTTTAGGATATGATAAAGAATAAGTACCCTTGATTTTTTACCAAAGTGATTCATTTCGAGGGTGAAATTCATTATAAGGGGGGGTAGAATGTGACACCCTGATTTTTATAGAACTGTTTTTTTCAAAAAAAAAATTAAATTTTCATTTATATCATGAAATGAACTAAGTAAAATATTACATTCACATGCAATACAATCTTGGAGTATGTTACACACCAAAATAACTTGGTTTAAATTACATGCAAAACTTATTTGGCATATGATGCATGTAATATTGAGTTGGCGTATGATACACGCAACACTGAGTTTCTACAAAACATCTATTTTTATTGTTTTAATTATTAAAATAATATAATTATAACATTGAAATTAAAAATAGTAATATTAATATTAATAAATAATTTTTCCAATATTTTTTATAATTTTTTTATATAGTTGATACATATTGATAACAAAATATATGATTTTTGGTAATGTCCTTATATGTTTAAAAACATCATTTTCTCGAACAATCTAATTCTAATATGAAAATAATTTTATGAACATTTATAAATCTATGTTTATAAAATAAATATCAATTTTGAATTACGAACGTCAAAATTATCCGAAGGTGAATGTTTGTGATTTTTTTGAGAAGCTTCATTTTTTGATGAATTGTGAAAATACAGTTTTTTAGTTATAAACATCCTTTTTTTCTAATTAATTAATAATATTAGATGATATTATAAATATGATATATGGTAACATTGGATTAATAGTACATCTACTAATACAATGAAATTCATCAGGATCAATTTAACATTTAAACTCAATATAAATTCATAACAAACTTTTTAACTTTTTACTACTTTAAAACCCAACTAGTTTGACCCATCTACGAGATTAGAACAAATCATAAATTTTCATCTTTTTAAAGTTAATTTCAAAAATATGACACACACCATTGTATTCATATTTATATTTATATTCTAATAACACCATGTTAATTGTTTTGAATAAAATGATTAGTAAAAGTGATTATAATTAATCACAGTGGTTAAGGATAAATTAAGCATAATTAGGGCAAAACCTTATTATTTAGGGCCCAAATGACCAATAAACTTTTCAAAAACCCCTTTTATATTCCTATTTCATCCATATACCATACTATATTTAGTTTGGTTGGTTTTCTATGTCTTTATTTTGTATGAACATCTGCACGCCTAACTTGTTTCTAGAAATTCCAAATGAGTCCTTTTCCCTCCCTATAAAAGGCCACCACCGCTACCCATTACTCACACCTCAAAAAACAGTTATGTTCATCCATGATATTCCCAATTATCCACCTCAAAATACACTCCTTAGACCTTTAATCCTCCCATTATCTAGAAATCATATCAAATAATCCTTCTGGCAAAAAAAAGGAGTTACCCGATTAAGAGGTATTGTCTTCTCTCAAACTCCATTAATTTTTTTATTTATCCACACCTCAACCCAAATTATTCTATGTTTTTTGTAAAAAAACAGTATAATACAAATAAATAGAATTTTTTTATTTCAATTTTATGACCTACACTTACTCACACCACCATCTAATTTATGTTGAACATACAGTTTCTGTGTAGGATGAACTACAACCACATGAAAAGATGATTGTTCATTTCTTCGTCACCACCAATCATTGTGGAAATTATGATATAAAATATATTTATATATTTAATATATTGTACTTAATAATTAATTAGACTTATTTTTTTCTTTTTACAATGCACACCTTATATCTTACCAATTTTTGTTAATATCATAATCTCATTTGAGGACGTGTGGACTATCGCCCCCTCAAAGCAATGTGATTTATTCACACACCACATGGAATGTATTAAGTATGGTTTTAATGAACATATTTGTTATATATAATAAAATAATTATAGTTTAATAATTATATATATATATATATGCATATATATAAATATGTCATTTACATACTTTATTTTAATGAGAAAAGAAAAACAGAAAATAGTGTTCATACGAACGTACATATTACTATCTTAACAAACGATGTATTCCATTATGTAATTAATTGTGCTATAGATTATTATAATATAAATACACTATATATACATGTAATTTATATCATGTTCTACATTTTTGAGGCAATATATAATTATAAGGATCAACGATATAACAAATTATGAAACATGCGACGAACCCAGAAAATATTAAATGAAATGAGTCCTTAACATATGATCGTTAACAAGAAGGTAAAATATGTTTATAATATAAGAAAGTATAGTAATAAATATTATCATATTATTTCTTAAAATATGTATAAAAAAACTTATATTTATTATACATGAATATTGTATGAGTATGGAGAGAGTTGAGACACATGTTAAAGGGATTTTCATCTCACTTTTAATTTCTATGAGATAAAAGCTATGATTCCCACTATTTACTTTGGTGCAGTGTATATTATTACATAATTGAGTCGTATGTATCATATAATTAAATTTAAGAGTGTTACCATATCCATTCTACGATACATCTTTCATGGATTTTAACTTTAAATAGTTACCAAATATATAAAATAGTTTTTTCTCAACTTTCCTTCTTTGAAAATAATGTTTTGGTATGCACATAAATATTTCTTCAGGTGTATAAAAATCCATTTTAAATGTTATATAATGAATATAATTTTTTTATGATATCTTAATATTACTGTAATTTTCTTTTCTTACCTGAGGAGTATGATCCTAGGACACCATGTTATATGTTTCTCTTGAGGTTATCTACTCATTATTGATGATTTTTTATGTTTATGATTTCTTTTATGAAATATTAGGATCCATAGTTAAATAATATTCATGAGTTTCCATATAATTTTTTTATTCGATATATAATCAAGTTTAGTAACATTTTTAACTATTTTGTACTTTAGATAATGTTTTTCGTAAAATTTACCCACGTCTATCTTTAGATGGAAATCTATTCTATTAAAAAACCATGTTTCCAAAAATGTTTTCAAACGATTCTTTATGATAATTCTTAGGGAAAAATTGAATTTAAAAATGTTTTATTATTTTAAAATATTCTATTGAAATTATTAAAAGTGATTTTCAAATAAATAGGTATTAAATCTTTTTAAATTTTTTTTCTTAGAAGTATGGATATTTTCCACCATAAGTTTTTTTAAAAGATCTAAAATAATTATTTCTCATTTACGATAACATATATAGGTTTTAATCATTCCTTTATGTAGAATTATTCAATTTATTCATTCATATTCATTCTCTATAAGGATTATGTTTTTAAGTCATGATGTTATGAAACTTGTTTCTCTT
The DNA here is from genome assembly GCA_963277665.1 of Viscum album. NCBI lineage: Eukaryota > Viridiplantae > Streptophyta > Magnoliopsida > Santalales > Viscaceae > Viscum > Viscum album. The sequence continues at coordinate 400,363,690 of OY728145.1, forward strand.
TCATGGGTTATATGATATTGAAACTTGCTTCCTTCGAAGGGTTATGTTTGCGATGAAATGATTATGAAATCGATCTCCTTCCATAGGATATGATGGGTTTACATGTTTATTAAACCAATTTATTTTCATGTTTTTATATGTTTATTTATGATCTTGTGGGATATTTATGTATGATTTCATTTTGTGATGGATGAGACCTATATCTTCCTCCAATCCATTGGGTAAATATTTATATCTAATGTGATAGAGAGGGATAAAATGAGGGTTATCTTGGTTCATTAATACAGGTATGGAATGGGGGTTTTCTTGATTGAGGAAAATAGGGATGGAATGAGGGTTTACTTGGTTCCATATTAGATAGCTAGAATTGGGGTCCATCCAATTCAGTAACAGAATTTTTCCACTAAGATGGTCTTGGTAGTGATGCCTAGAATACTATGTTAATCATTATATGCTTATGTTTTACAAAAATTCCATGTCTTATTCTTACGTAATGCTTTCATAGTTTATGCTATATATTTCATTATGATTCATTTCCTATTAACTTCCAATATTTATTCCTTGATCGTTGTTATGATTTTTGAAATGTAGGGTATGATTTTATATCATCATGATCATGTTATCATACACTTATTCTAATGAGTAGGCTTACATGTCTCCATTTTTTCCATTACTGATCATTTATGCTCACCCCTTTTTATGATCCCATCCCTAGGTTGTGGAGATAAGTATTACGTTTGAGGTGGTTAAGAGGGGTTCTATTCAAGAAGAACCTAGTGGGATATAATTTAGATCACTTCTATTCTAGTGTTTAAGTGTCCGTTTTTCCAAATGCACTAGACTAGTACAGTATTCTAGATTTTTTTTAATAATGTTCAAGTATTTTGAAAATTTTAAATAATGTTAATGTTAGAAAATAGAAGGTTTTTATAGGTTCTCTAACCCATTAAGGGAGTATAATCTTGGAATTTACAAAATCCTACACAATGACAACGAGAAATAATCCTAGAGGGTCACATGCTAAGTGTTTCTTTTAATCTTGATCATATTATATTTTAAAACTATTATTTGCATATATATTATTTTAAAAACTAATTAATAAATTTTTCAATGTTTTATTGATAGATAATATTCACTAGGTAAAAAATAATTATTTTTTATCAATAAATAATTTATTTGACAGATTAAACACATATTAAGTTTTTAATCACTAGACTTTGAATAAAATATTTACATTTTTTATTTAATTTTTCCAAAAATATAGTTACTCTATATTATAAAAAACATATTAATTTATGAATAGAATATTTATTAGGATGTTGAAAAAATTATAGATTAGTTTAAATGAACCAATAATGATTCTAGTGAAAATATTAATTAATAATATTGTTACTTAATATTTGTTAGTATTCATGTTATCACTGCCCCAAAGTAATAAAAATGAAGTTATTTTTTGTAGTATGGGGTTTATTGAAGGTTTTAAATGTTATTTAACAGTGTCCAAGAAATTAAATAATGTTTTAACCTAAACCCTAATTCAAGAAATTAATGTTTATGTCTATTGTATATTACATCCAATAATTGAGAATAATGAATTTTTTCCCACAAATAATTCTTCCTTGACTCCTTGTTCTTTCTCACTCTCAAGAATAATGAAAGAAACCACTTTTTATATGAGGTGAAAATTCTCTAAATGATTATATAAATCATTTCTTGGGACCTATTATGTGTGCCTAGTGGGGATATATAGGAAAATTGGGTGTATAGAGATTCTTTGCAGCTCGGAACCCTGGTGGATGGAGGAAAGTCCTATGCTTCACGGTTAGAAGATATCATGCCATCTAGTTTGCATAGATTTCCTTAACCGTGTGTGGTTTTTTATAAGGGAAATCTAGGCGCATTGTTTTTTGTAACCATCCACCGGAGGCCACACACTGGTGTTGATGGTCTATAGTTTTTAGTGAAATCATTTAGTAAGGTTGAAACATGGTTTCTAAAACTATGTGTCCAAACATTGCGGGGTCCTTACTTTAATTGATGGAGGTCCATGGGTTATGCACGGTTTGGATAGCCTTGCATATAAACTATTCAAACTAGTTAATTTGGGTGATTTTACCAAAATACAATTTAATCTACATTGACTAACCCCACCCTATTCTTTCTTCATTCCAATGGATATAAGAGGCCTTCTTTCAAATGTAGAATCTCCATAAGTCCTCAATCTATGATCATTAATTACTTCTACATACATACTTTGATTCGATCAATTATTATATTACTAGATGCACACAGTTAATATATTCATTACTCTTTCAACTTTCATAATTTATCCTCCAATCAAATTACTTCTTTATGGGCTTTCTCTTACGCACTATTTTTAGGTCATTTTCCTATTTTTCCATTTTCATCCTATCTAGAACAAACCATATGACGATACTGGAAGAGTCCTTCTCTACTGGAATAAGGTAGGTGTTCTCGTTCTCATCCCTCAATGTTAAGTTTTTTTATAACATGTGTCATTGTTTCACATGTCGGTGTCACCCTGTGTTTCCAATAAATATATGCCACCATTAAATGGATTCCTTAATTGACTACTATATTACCTTCTTAGGTTACATTTTTTTTGTCTCCACCTTTTTTTTCAATCAATTTTCCATCACTGCTACAAATGAATAAATACACAAAAAATGAGCTAAAGAATTTTGTATGGACTTATAAATTGTGATATCAAAAATAGAATGGATAATTTTTATGGTATAACAAGACTGACACAATAATATATTTATGTTCAACTGAATGGAGGTGAGTAGTATGAATACATCACTCAATTAAATTGAACAATGGTTACACCCATGTTTTTATTTAATATTAACAAGGTATGAATTATCAATAGTCTTGTATTATAGAAAATAATTATTCTTCACTATTGAGGTATGGACATGAAGAACCTTGATAATTATTGTAAATGGGAATGGGTTTCCTTATTCAAGTTATTTTTATATATGGTTATGTCACACCCATTTTTTATTGTTATACATGGCCAAGGCGGCTAATTATAAATTTTCTACCAGAATAATGACTCATTTTAAATGTAATACGACAATGAATATACTTTATAAATGTGATACATGCATGGAGAGAGATTATTAATCTGGAAAAGGGATGGAGACTATATAAATTAATACAGGGGACTGATAACCCTTAGGATTATACATGAGCATGGTGACCCTATTTTAACATGATACTCAGCTAGGAATCCCCTAATCCTGAGATATGGGCATAGAGTCCCTATGATTATGATACTAGGAATAGTTTCCCTTTCTATTGTGATATTGGGCATGAAATCCCATATACCCATTATACTGGCCATGGAAACCCTTGATACTTTTGAAACTCAAGCTACAACTTATGGATGTATGGGTTACGCCTCGTGTCTGGACTAGTGGTAGAATCCATATATATGGTTGTAAATTTAATTACTTATACATTCAATATATGTCTATACATATGGTTATATGTTCATGATTTTTATTCAATAATGAAGCATGTACTGTCAGCCAAGTGTCCTTAAGGAACCAAAGATGGCACATTATAGTTTACATTACTACGTTCCAATATTATCTGCACACTAACTTATTATATGAATTGATTGGGTATTTATAGAAACGTTTGGTTGATTCTAACTAAGTTTATCTCACTCCCTATTGGTTCTTCCGATGGTACCTTCTAGGAATCTATGATTTCAGGTGTGTATAACGGAAAATTTCCACTTATATAATTGTGAACTATTGCATCGATTAGCTTGGAAGTGTGGTGGTAGATGAATGAGTTAAAGCTAAAGATTCATGGGTATATTTTATACTTTTTTTACATTGGTATACCATGGATTTTATTGACTACCTGCATCCATGTATACATGTTTACCCAATTTTTTGAGACATGACATCATTAAAATTTCTATATGATTCAGGTTAAAGCATCTAATTAATATTTAGTCTTTTGATGTTTAAATTTGCTTCAACTATCTTTTATATTATTTAGATTCTTATGATATATATCTATAGATTACAATATTTTAATTCTCCAACCAAAGGGTATCGTCTCCCCCACAAACATACCCTTGGCCCCCTACTAGTCAGATGCCTCTTGCATGCCGAAGGATTTTTGAGTCCATATGGGCCACCATCTTGGTGCATTGTTCAGTGGAATCCAGTTCGGGATGTCACAAAGTGGTATTACAGCTTTGTTTTGTTTTCTTTTATTTGTCTTACTATATGGGAATACGAGACATAAGTTTAAGAATGTATCCGGATTTGGAAATGAGATATGTCTGAGATTAGCTAACTCACATATTGGGAAATGATAAATTATGTTAGTGGGGAAATGTTATGTATTATTCTTGTTACAATTGATTTAATTCAATCATTGGGTTACACACTTGAATTGTGAAGTTATTACTAGTATGATTGAGGATTTTATTTTATCATGTACTGATGAGATGTGGACATGTTGTATTATGAATAATTTTAGGAACCTGTTAAAATTCACATGCCATTAATTATCTAATTTCATGTATGATTCATTTCCTGACAATGTGACTTTATAATACATTCCTTTTGTGATGTATATATAATTTTTATGAAATGTTGAAGAGAAATTCAATAAGTGAGTGATTTCTATTTAAATGGATGCACAACTTCCATTTAAGAGGTTCATAGGGCCTTATATATTGGCTAAGACACTCCATATAGTTCAACCATTTAAGATACATGTTACAAATTAAATTAAAGTTAGAGGAAAATGAACTCTAGAATCAAATGGTCTCTGTTAAATAGAGATTCCAATTTCCATTTAATGGCTGTTTTACTCTATAAATCAAAATTAACACACTATATATTGTAACCTATACAGAATAAAACATAACTCGACCTAATAAAAACATAGTAGTGGGAAGTAGGGTGCATGTATTGTGTTCTATATAATGGTTAATTTGACCCAAGCCCAAATATTTTAGTTGATGGAGGGGTGTGAATTTTAGATTATAATTATTTTTCCTATTATATGTATATAATTGAGATATTATTACTATTTAATCAATTTCGAGTAATATTATTGGCATTTTTGAAGCTATTAAAACCAAAATTCCTCTAGTCATACTCTAAGAGGGGAGTGATGAACATGATTCGAAGGTGGTAGGCCCTAAGTGGGTAGTCATGCCTCTAGTGGTGCCACATGTTGAACCTATTCATAGTCAGGATGTGGGTGATGATGCCTAGTTTCAAGGAGAGTTTCTAATACTTATAAAGACTATACAGGGAACTTCATGATCTTCCCCTTTAGTGGGAATGATTACATTTGTATTATAGTAGTATCATCCACCTACATTTTTAGGGTATAGTGGTCCCTAGGGTACATAACAATGGCTCAATATGATTATGTTTTTATTCAAGAATTTGTAGAAACGTACTGATAGTAGAGTGAAGCTTTGCAATTATATACTCTATGGATTGACCAAACAGTAGCGGAATATTATAAACCATGGAGGTTAGGATTGGGAAGTGATTTAGAGGTATTTTTAATCAAGCTTCTTTGACTATTTTTTCCCTAAAACCAAGGGGGTATAATATTCTATGGAGTTCATGAATCTATAGAATTGTTATATATATGTTATGTACTATAAATCTTGTTTTATAGGGATTTATTTATTCACATACATCAATAATGTTGATTATTCATTGAAAGATTGATGAATCAATTATGTCCATGGGCAACAGATTCATTCTCATGTAAACATTTTCAAGTTGAGTACCCTATCAAATTTAGTGAATCCGGCCCTTATCATCAAGAAAAACATATGGGAATTAGATGGTATTATCCTAAGTGGTTATGAAACAAGATAGGTTATGTGTTTGACAATCGATCAAAAATTAAACATTGAGACTGCGTGTGCGAGATGCGGTAGCCAGGTGACACATTTTAATAGTAACAAGTTTTTCTTCAGTGGGAAAATCATGAGAATAAGAATCCACAGTGTCCCAAATACCTCATTGAGTACCATGTTTTTGGAATGTTGGGGCACCTTCAACATTTTTTCAGGACCCCCCAATCTATTCTGAGTGGTAAATGATCCTTATCATCTCTACCTTACGGATAGAGATTTGCAGCACCTTGCCATGCAGCTATCTTAAATTATACATCTCATATATGTAGTTGATGCGGTCATGGTCATGGCCATGTTAGTCAAGATTTTGATATATAGTTCTAGTAGAGTAGACCCACTCTAGGTAGTCATGTTGTAGTATAGGGATAGGGATTATGACATATTTATTCATTGAAACCTATACTAGAGGATAAGGGAGTGGGTTTATCTACTATTATAGGTACTATTATATTAGCCCATACTATTTCAGCTTCCATGTTCTATAAAAGTGAAGCTTTCTCTTTTATCTATGTGGTTACTTTGTAAAGATTTTGCTTTCACATTGAGTACTCTTGTCTCATTGTGACTCTTTAAACACATTTCGGAATAGAATTTGTGTGTAGACTCAAGTGTAAGTAATTCCCCCTAGATGTAGGAAACAATCATTTCATATGGGACCTATTCTTTTTTGAGATTGTGGGATTTTATATCCTTCTCGTTATGGAAATATTGATCCCCTCTCACATCAATATGGATTTTTATCACTAGAGGGTGTTATTTATATCATAGAAGGTGGTACTTATACTCCCAAGGGAGAGTAGGATGTCCAAGAAAGAAAAGTTTGGCTCGATCATCTAGGGCTAGGTGGATTGATAACCCATATTGCTACCATTTACATATATTCTCAAGGACTACATATGAAAGTGTTCCCTCCTATAATCACTTAATTCATATGTGTCTTCCCTACATGCATTTTATGATTACCTATTGGGATAATGGTTGAATTTCTATCAAGAATCTTCCAGGATAAGTATAAGTATCCAAACCTCTATATAAGATAAGTACTATTGAGTTGTGGGAGATGAAGAAGTAGTTATAGGATTTATATGCCAACGGTGTTATATGGGTGAGTAATTATCCATGGGGCTTACCAATCATTTTCACCAAGGTGGATAGAAACCTTATGATTTTACTGGATTATCAAAGGCTGAATCAGTTTACTGTAAAAATGAGTATCCCTTACCTAATATTGTTGATATATTCGACTATCTCATAGGAGGGAATATTTTCTCGAGGATCAACATAATATTAAATTATCATTATGTTCTAGTTGAACCTTGAGATATTCAACAAAAAAATTTCCATAGTAAGTATAGTTTATATTAGTATCTTGTAATTTAATTTGTTCTTACAAAATATCCTCCCATCATCATAGATTTAATGAATAGGTTTTTCCATTCCTATATAGATTAATTTTTATGGTATTTTTATATGAAATCATGGTGTAATCTCATACGGAAAGAAACCTTAATGTAAATTTTGAGATTGTTTTGAAAAAAATGAGAGATAAGCAGCTATATACTATGCTCAGTAAATATAACTTCAGAATTGAAATGGTTTACTTACTGGGTTATATTATCTAAGAGAAATGAGTTTCAGTTGACTTAGAGAAGTTTATATTTGTGGTTACCAGCGATCATCCCTTGAATTTATTTTACATACATAGTTCGTTCAGGAAAAGGGGGTTCATATATGATTTTTATAAATTAATTATCATGATTATCATTGCCTCTTATGATCATGAATAAGAATGGTATGATGTTTATATGGTCTGAATTCTACGATACAATCATTCTCGAGATAAAAGAGAGATTAAAATCAATGCAGATCCTAATTATTCTAGATCTTCGTAGAAACTATATGTCATATTTTTTGAATTAGGTACCACACTAGGATAAGTTATGATGTAGGGAGAATGACTCGTTGTGTATAGGTCATAGTTACTAAGGCCTCATGAGTTGAATTACCCGAATCATGATCATTAGTTGGAAATTGTTTTTCACGCTAGACACTATTAGAAGAATTACCTGATGGGAGAGCATTTTATAGTGTTTATGGGCCATAAAATCCATTGGTATATTTCCAAATAGTGTGTCTTGAATCTTAGGTAGTGAATATTGATTGAGTATTACAATAAATTGAGATCAATATTGATTATAAGATTGGGAAGGGCCATGATTTTGTCGATTATCTAAGAAGGAGGACTCACATACATGCAGTTTTGGAGGCCAGTAGAGAGAGGAATCATAAGGATCTATTTTATGAAATTTACATAGAGGTTCGGGACTAAAATGTAAGGATTATACATAAATATCTATTACTGATGTTTTCAATTCTAGAGAAGGTGGCGATGAGGATATTTCATACCCTGTAGGCATGGTCCTATGAGAGAGTATTTATACTATGGACTTGACTGTATATTGGATGATCGATGGTGAAAAAATATTGCTTTTACATGGGAATATCCATGTATACCTAGATACGAGAGAGGGGATAAATAACGATTCATAGGCTTCTAAGTTGGCATTACATCTAGGTATTTCCATGATGTATCCTGATATTTCCCAATAATATTTTTGGCTAGGGATGAATAATTAGATAAAAGGTTTTATTACTAGGTCTTCAACATGTCAGTCAATGAAGGTAGAGAAACAATGACCTAGTGTCTTTTTACAGTCATTACTGATCACTGAATGGTAATGGGAATATGTTTCTATTTATTTTGATGTTGGATTACCGAGGTCACCTCGATTCAATGATGTAGTTTGAGTTGTTGTGGGTCAATTAATGAATGTATCCCACTTCATTCATAGCTGGGATACATTCTTAGTTGATGATTTAGGAAGATTATATGTCTATGATATTATACAATGACATGAGATACCATGTACTATCATTTTAGATGGGGATTCTCATTTCACATTGAGGCTTGGGAAAGGTTTATAGAAATCAATGGGTATATATAAGAACAACCTTTCAAACCCAGACCGATGTCCATTTAGAACAGATTATATAGGTTCTAGAGGACATGCCTCGAGCTTGATTCCTTTATTTCATAGATTCTTTGGAAAATATTTTCCCTCTCATAATTTTCTCATACAATAACTTATTTCAAGTAACGATGTAGATAGATCCTTATGAAGCCCTATATGGTTGGTGTTGTTCAACCTTGTGTTGGTTAGAGGTTGGAGAGGCATCACTACTGATTCCTTGTATCATTTAAGAGACTTCATTTTTGGTTCAGCTGATCACGAAGCAGGTGTCTACTAATCAGTCTAGACAAAAATCTTATGCTGATCACTGTTGAGGACCTCTGGATTTCAATGACGGGGATCATGTTTTCTTATGACTTTCACTTAGACTTTGGAATAAATAGATATAGAGTAATGGGACATCATAACATCATTAGGTTATTTATTTTGAGATTCTAGAGAGTGTCGAGTGGGTATCCTATCAGTTGTTATTACCTCAATGGTACCAAGTGATTCATTAAATCTTCCACGTTTCATAGATTTCTTGTTATCATTTCAACCCATATAACACATTTGATCAGAAGGATGTTGGTCAAGGTTTTGATGCTAAATTTTGGAGTACCCTATATGCATCTTGGATAGAAATCATAACCTCTCCAGGTCCAGTTTGTCCCTTTAGTACGGGTGCTACAACCGCATGGTCGAGTACAATATGACACTTGGGAGTGGTAGGGTGATGTATGAGTTTATTGGACAATTTGTTTCTCATATATAATTTCTCTACCATAAAAAGGTTAAATCATGGGTTATTTCCTATAATAGGAAAATAATATAAGAAAATGGTTTTTATATGATGCACATGCCCCTTAAATTTCTATCTAACTCATTTTTTCACCTATTATGGGTTCCTAGTTAGATTATGGAAGAAAAATGGGTGTCTAGGTATTTTTCAGAACATATAACACTGACAGTTGAAGAAAATAAATATATCATAGGGATAGAAGAAATATCTTAAGAAATTTTTTACCATTTTCCCTTACCATACAGGGTGTTTTTAAGGGGAAATCGGGATACACAATTATCCATAATCGTGCACTAAGGGCCGAACAACTGTGTAGATGGTCTATAGTTTTTTGAAAATCAAAATAGAAAATTTTGTGCATAGTTTCTAAAACAGTGTTACCATTCCACATGGGTCCCTCCTTAGTTAGTGTAAGGTTTATGGATCACATATGGCTTGGCCGATAGTGCGGCCAAACCATGCGACCTAGATATTTTAGTTGATTTTAAAAAAAAATTCCTGAAATCTATTTTAGCTTAACAATCCCTCTTATTTTTTCATTCTATCATAAAACCAAGGATTTCTTCCTCCAAATGAAGATCCTCAAGGCCTCAAGCATGGATCTTCAATAACTTCCATGTCCTAACTCTGATTTCATCAATGTTTATAAGATTGGTTATTTTATGGTAACATATTTTTTTAATGTACGTTGATTTGTTTATCTTCTTCTTTATGATGTGATTTAGGTGTAGGTTCATGCAACCTATTTTCACAGTGTTCATATATTATTCTTTTTTTATTACAATATTGATATAACCAAAGCCTGATATTGGATGATTACTCTTTAACATGTATAAATTATGTGATATAGAACATATCAATCAAATTGGAGATGTTTTATAGTATCTGTTGTTATGTTTCATGATTATTTTAACATTCCTTTCCACAAAATTTAATCCTACATTAAATAATTTCCTTAATTGATTACTATAGACCTTCCTAGGTACCCTTTACTTGTTTCCACCCAATGAGTTGTTCCAATCAATTTTCCTTCATGGTTATAAATCCCTAAACATCCAAATCACCATCTAAATAGTTTTTCCATGACATTTAAATTGTGATATTATAAATGAAATGAATAATTGCTATGGTACATCATTACTAAAACACTTATAAAATTAATATAAACTTAATGGAGGTGAGTGGCATGACCACATCATGGAATTAAATGGAACAATGTTTATTCTCTGGTTTTTATTGATTATTAATGAGTTACGAGTTATCAATTGGATCATATTAAAGCCAATGATTATTTATCAATGTTTAGGTATGGTATTGAAAACTCATGTTAATTATAGAAAATGATCATATATGACCATATGAATGTTATTTATATATATGGACATAAATCCCCCTTTTTATATTGTTATAAACTGGAATTGTGACCCTTTATAAATTTGATACCAACTTGGAGACCCTTTATAAATATAATATGGGCATGGGAGACCCTTTATAAATGTGATATGGTAATGGTGACCATTTATAAATGTGATATAAAAATGCATACCCTATAAAATGATACATGGACATGGTGGCCCTTATAAAGAAACATGGACATGCAGACCCTATTTCCTGGGATACAAGTTAGAGAATCCCCTACTCTTGTGATATGGTCATGGAATACAAATTCTTATGATATTAAGCATGGAGGCCCTTACTATGGTGATTCTATGCATGTCACCCTTATACTAGTGATACTGTGCATGGTGTCCCTTGATACCTATGATACTCATGCTATAACTTATGGATGTAAGAGTTACACATTACTTCTAGGATAGTGGATGTAAACACGTATGTGGTTATAGACATCACTATGTATGCAGTCTATATATGTGTATACATATGGTTACATGTTTAGAATATCAGCATAAAGCCAAATTGAGGATTAGAAGTCTGCTTTCCTTTTGGAATCATAGATAACCATTAATATTTTTATTACTTCTTTCCATTATTACATTCATACTGACATATTATACACATGGACTAAAAATTTTTAGACACAATTGGTGGTGGCCTACTAGATTTTTCTCACACCCTATTTGAGCCATCGATGGTACTTGAGCAGAATATATGAGTAAAAGTGTACATAAGGGGACATTTTCACTTATGGAGGTATGAATTATTACATGAATTATGATGAATGATTGGTGGTAGATGATTGGTTTAGAGCTCGAAATGACTAGATAGATTTTGGCCTTTTTTTTCTTTTGTATATCATGAATTGTATTGACTACATAATACCATGTATACATGTCTTTATTTTATTGTACATAAATTAAATCATCATCTTTCTTATATTATTCAACAGATAGGAATTAATTATTATTTTTTTCTTGGATGTTTATATCTGATTCTATTGACTATTTTATTTTTAATATTCCTCCACAATTTATCTATCAAGTACATCGATGTGATACTCAGGCCATATGTATTATTACCCCGATGAACACATTCAAGGAACTCTTTTCTAGTAAACAACCTCATGTATATGGGGAGGCAGACATGGGTCTATTTTTCCCACCATATTGGGGAACCATTTAGTGGCATCCGAGTTAAGATGTCACAAAATAGAAGTGAAAGAAAGAAATAGTCAGGACCTATGAATTAGAAATCAAGAACTAATCAGATTGGTCATTTCATAATTGATCGTTATTTTTTTGATTTTTGATCTTTAAACAATTATTGGTGAGTTTTAATTTCATATTATTCATTCATAAGTATTATTTTTATTAACTACTTTGACAAATTAATCATATTTGTTGTTTTATTTTATAAAAGGTTTAAGAATTGATGATGAATGAGTAGATATGTCATCAATGACTAACCAATGTTTATCCAAAGAAACATGGTTACACATTTTGTAGATGGAGTAAATATCGTGTACCCACACACATTTTACATATATGCTTCTAGCATTTAATTACACACAGTGCATTTACTGCTGACATAATGTTGATCGGGCCAACCTGTCACAAAGAAAGTGGATATACTATGTGTAAGAGGTATGTACACACCTTGTAGTCTTGGAGAGTTAACATGATAAAACCCTAGGCATGTAACTATAATACATATGATCTGGGAAGCATGGAGGGTATCTAGACTATACACACTGTGTAGTCTCTACTTAATAGACAAAATTAAAAATTACATTAAATTGAAAATTGAAACATTAGAAACTTATTTAATTTATCGACACAGTAATTTGTATTTTACAATTTAATAATTTTTTTAAAAGGATATTAAATACTCAATTAATTTTTGAAATTAATATTTCATTATTGGTTATAAAATTTTATTTTCATGAATTCCATAAATAATTGGATTCTCCATGTAAGATCGAATGATTATTATGATGAAATATAATTATTAAATTAATTAAAGAAATCATGTTAATTATAAAAAATAATAGAGGAATAATGAAATGAATTATAGCCAGTGAATTTTTTATATTTTTTTTCTATATTACTAATCATGATCTTTAACAAGAACTATGTATGAGTTTACAGTTCATTAATTTTATTTATTGTAAGTGTTTATAATTATTTAATATTAAAATAAATAATTCCAAGTGATTAATCCCTTCGCCCCTTATTATGTAGGACATACATGTCCAAGGAAATTTATGTAATCCCCTTTAACCAATCATTTGGTTCATGTCACCTATATGTGGGTAATTAAAAACTGTAATTAATGGAGCATCACATGGTGTATAGAGGTAGTTCACAAAATAACCATGATGATGCCAAATCGGTGATACCCAAATATATTAATGGAATGTTTTAACACTTTCCATGATTGAAGAATGGATTTACTCCCCTCGGTTATAGATTGATTTATTGTATACTCGTTGATAACACCAATGGATGTCATTAATTCCTTATAAGTCTATTCAGAACATGAAATTATAAAAACAAAAAAAATGAAACTAATTAATTAAAATGAGTAAATAAGGAGGTTGAGATCAATCTACAATTATGGTGAAATTAGTCATATTATAAATTAAAAAGATTTTATTTTACTAATTTTGATAAATATGTGGGAAAATATTTTCATGATTGATTTAATGAAATAATAATGAAAGCAAAGAATATTAATTTATTGGTTTAAAAAATATGATAAGTGGACTGGGGTTTTGTAATGTTATGGTTTGGGTGAAATTGTATTTTATAAATTATGTTTATTAATTCATGATTGGTGTTTGAGTTGATCAGAGGAAGATCCAACGGTCATTGTATCCCCTCCATGATGTGGAAGTCCATTATTTCTCCTGGCTTGGTAATTTATGATTTCAGAGAAACATGTTTTCTCCATACCATATTTAAACCTTATTTAACCTAAATTTGACTATAGTCAATCCTCCATTATAGTTTTCAATTTCAATATTTTAAGGATCCATTGATATTTATATTATAAATGGTCATGATTATTATAAATGAAAGGGATTGAAAAGTAATTTTAGAATAACATCAAACCAAATACATGTAAAAATATAATAAAATTAGTCCAACACACATACCCCCTTCTATTACATAACCCTAGAATGAGGTAGGTTTACCCCCCCCCCCTCGTGCATCCATGGGATGAGGGAATAAGAAGGAAGGATTAAGAACAGAAAACATAATTAAAGTGGAGATGGACATGGGGGGAGGCGACATAACATAGCTTCTTGCTCCTAGATTTTGACATCCAGATCTCCCCCATATTAGCATGATAGACCTATTTTTATAGAACTCTAGGGAGGCTTAGGATACTCTCAATAGTGTTTTAATGGAATAATAAAATTTATATAGTTTTCCGTGGGGTAAAATATTTTCTATTCTCATTAAAAAACCCTCTAAAAGATTGTAATTGGGTATGTCGGGATATTACATAATGGGTGATAATTTACCCATCATGTAAATTCGTCATCCACTTTTATTCACTTCACATCATGTCACTCTTTCATAAAATGAACTAGTACATGACATGTAATGACTACAAGATGTGTAATGTATGTTTTTAGCTCCAAATTCTTTGTTATTACTCAGTTATTCTGTTCGGTGCCTTATAAATACTGCATGATCATATTCAAAAGTCTAATGTAGCACTGCACGCAAAGTGAAGCAGTAAAAAGTGTATTTTTTTCTTTCATAATTATCTGTTATATCCTTAACAGAAATGTGAAATGAGTTAAATCATTCATAATGTGGAACAAATAATAATTTACAAAATGAAATCCATATTTTAAAATACAATAAAATACGTGCATTATATATATATATATACCAAATACCCCCATACTTGAATTCATACATGTCCTCCTAGATGTACTCTCAACATACTAGAAATGATGTTCACCTTACCATCCTTCAAATTTAATATAAATAAAAACCACTGATCAAATGGAAAGTGAAATTTTCAAACATCATAGGTATAAAATTTATCAATGAATCTCTTTTCAAATAATTCAAACCAACCATGTATTTTTCATTCACACTTTAATAAATCTAATCCTTTTAATTCATCCACTTTCATATTTAAAATCACTATTAATATTCATACCATTTTTCGTTTCCCTCACATGAATTTTTTCACTCATTGTCATTGTACGAATAAATAGTTTTAATTGCATGCCTTGAGAACATATCACATACCATAGGATTTCAAGGCATCTAACATTTTCACCACATGAAGAAAGAGTCACATGTAATCATAAGGACATCACTATTTTAGGATTAAATGGATATGAGTCTTATGGAAGGTAGGTAAATGATGTAAATCATTTAAAGCTCAAAAAGAATATTTTTCTCTAAATTACATATACTAATAATAAAAAACATGTCAAAAAAATTCCCCAATTCCCCTAGTATCTCAGAGTAGTCTTGTAATTAGATAAAATAAAATTAATGAAACAACCTCTATTATTATTATTATTTCTTTTTTGAATATTGCATTGGGTAAAATTATAATGACCACCAAGAAAACCCTAATGATCTCGTCATGAAATTATTTATAATAGTTATAACAAGATCACCAATCAAGAAATTGGGTTTTTTGAATTTCCCTTGATACTCCCAATTACTTTAATTTTTTTAAGTGGGTTTCCAATAAATACAATGAATGTGCCTTCCAAAAATCTGATTAAATATCCCCCACACTTATTTGTTACAAAACTTTCATCCCTTCAACCATTTTTTGTTCCCCCCACTATTATATTAGATAATAATGAACAATATTTAGACGAGGGTAGGAAAGGATACAATGGGCTTGTAATAGGGATCAATTATTAACAGGGATATTCATGTATTCTATAGTTTGAAAATGGATTTATGTAAGGTGGGACTTTGGAAAAGGACTAATAGTATGAATGACTCAAAAAATGTAAAAGTGGTTCTATTCAGTCACTACATTAGTAAGATGTACTAAAATTTCAATAAGAAACCAATAATGAGTTTCTCACAAAATATAAATAAGAAATAATTGAATATATTGTCTCAATGGATGTGTTGTAAATGATACGAATTATTTGGAAAAATACTCATGGAAATTTATATGAATAATTAAATCAATTAATGAAAATATCAGAAATTCAAATCATGTCAAAATATCAAAAAAGTCATTAAAAATGATTAAAATGCTCCTCAAACCATCATTTTTCAAATCCTAATCCACATGATTATGCCACCAATTTTTTCCCATTATTCTAAATAAATATTATTTACAGAGAAATTAAATTCAGTGCATGATAATTGTCTTAAGAAGATTATGTTTCTTAGTTACGTTGATTAAATAATTAATCAAATGTGGGGAAATAAATTGTAAGTTAGAAACTCTAATTAAAAATTGGGAATAATGTATAATTATTTTCAATATGAAATGTTTACTCCCATTTTAGTTGATTATTAAATCATGATGTGCATGTTCTCCATTTTATAGATTCATGGTGGGCACTTCGTTTATGATGTGTATTTTTGTTGTAGTATCTTCTTTTTATTCCCACTGCTTTTTGTTGGCTTGGGTCTTGAAGGTCCTATAAATGACAAATAAACAGGTGAAATCACATGTCATTATCAATTAATTTTTAAATATTTCTAGTGGCACCATGGGAACCTCAAAAACTAGAAATAAAATAAATAAATAAAAACGCATATTGCCTCCAAGAAGAAATTTTATTTACCAGTGTTTGCATGACCTTACCACATCTATATTTAGGTCATGTAATTGATTATTGAATATATTTTTATGTATTAAGGGTCGTCAAATGGTCTTTGGTGTGTCATTTTTATTAAGGTCAGCCCTTTTCCTTCTTCTCTAAACTTTTAATTTCTCTCTCATGGTGGTTCTAGCATGATCTTCATTGGACTGAGCATCCATTTCTTCATCAATCCTAATGAACTAAATGGAAGTTCATATATCATCCATACATATCTTCTGTTCTCAAATGTAGTGGATTCGGTGGCTTATATAGTTTTAGAGTTCTTGGTCAACATATTTTCTTTTTTATATCAGTGGAGAAACCTCTTGAACAACAACATCTAACTCATGTACCTCTTTAATCTCAGTGATGTATTCAAATTTGTGTTTATTTCCTTCTCAATACTCATTTTCCTCTCTCACATGGCTGTTCTTAATTTCATAGTGCATACTGTAAGTTACTTGATCACTTCCAACTCTCAAATAAAGTTCTCTACTTTTCACATAAATCATTATAAGTCCATTAACTAAAAATTTACTTCCTAGAATATATGGATTCCACTCCTCATTTATATCCCTCACTAGGAAGTTTAAGGGGATGTAGAATGGTTCAACTTATATTAGGGTATCCTCAATTATTCCTCTTTGGGATTTAAGTTTTGGGTATACTAATTAAAGAATTATATTTGAGTTCATCATTTCATCCAGTCCCAAACTCATGAATTTCATATATTAAATGATATTGACACTCTCTCCTAAGTCACACAAATCATTTACAAATTTTTTAGCTCTAATAATGATGGGAGTGGAATATAATCCAGGATCACTTTTCTTCCTATGTTTGTCCTTCTGGTACCACTTCCAAACACTCTCATCTGAGTGAAATGTTTCCAATCTCATATTGCTTGTTTTTAGGGTTAAAATCTCTTTCATTAATTCAACATATTCCATAATTTTTACATGATCCTCTTTAATTGTATATTAATATGAAATTTATTAATTTTTTCAGAAAGCATACTTTTTTACTTGAATCATTCATTCTGGAAAAGGAAATATTATCTTGTACTATGGAAACATTTCTTATTATTTAGCTAATTTTTCACTTGTTACTTTCAACTCCCAATTCTATTGCTTCAACTAGTTTTTTTCAGTAAATTTTATACATCATGATTTTGTTTTCTTCCCACTTCTATGCCATATTGTTTTTAAATATTCACATGAGTGTATTATTGGGAATCCTAGTTGTACTCCCATAGGACTATCCTTAATATGATAAAAAATTTCGAAACTAATGCTCTAGATTCAATAATTTTGCATTTTAGTTCGATGATTCTTCTATTATTTCTTTGAATACTGTCCCAGAAGAGGTCATGATAGTTTCTAGTCTCTCTTCGAATGTAAGGACCTAGAATTTCAGTGTTATCCATTGGGTTACTTTTTATTGTCATCCTTATGGTTTTTTGGAAGTCCTTGTCCTTGTTTCTATTGTGGTTTCTAACCCTGAAATTGATTACTAACATTCTAATCATCATATGTTTCATCTTCTATACACATACCTTGTATGTCTGTTTTGTTATCCGTCATGATTTCCATAAATTTTATTAATGACTAAAAATTTTCTATCATCCAGTAATTATTGTTTATTTCAATAACTACTTTATGTTGTGTCCCGTATCTGTTCCAATACAACCTTATTGCTTTTAAAAAATTGTAGATCTCTTTAGATAACTTCTTCATTAATAATCCTCTTACAGTAGCATAATTAATGTCACTATTTTCATATGAAAAAAATAATATATAATGTTTTTATTAGAATCCATATCTCGATTTCATGATGGGGGTATTTTTTAGATTTATATTTATATCATTGCCACATAGAATATTGATATTCATCATCAAATTGGAAGAAGTTCAAAAAATTTACCTGTATTCCAATTATTGTAGAATGTGTAATGAATAGTGTACAACATTTCATGGAAAACACATCCTATGTTGTGATGGAATGTGTAGGAAGGATTTTAATCCAATCATGAGATCTTTCACATAAATTAAAATCATAAAATATAGATCCTTACCACATCGCTTGAATAATTCTAGAATTGGAATGCATCGTAGAGCCTGAGGAAGCTTCGTAGATGTTCTTTTGGATCTATAAGTTGTAGTCCAATGAATTTCACGATATTCAATAACATTCAAATTATTTCAGGATTTATCTCGAAATTATTTACTTCAATAGGGGTGCTAGGATGCTTTGTTTCAATCCTTTTTTTATGGATTATCAGAGTCTGCGAGCATATGTAACACTATATCTCTTCGATGAAATCCATCATGTTGATTTTTCATAGAACCTTCTACAGTTTTGTATAATTTACACTATGAGGTTATTTTATAATGATGTGTATACTTAGTGATTTCTGTTTTTTCTTTAACCGAGTGTTATAGTTTTGAATTAATGATTTTAATCTCAGAATATTAGAACAAAATACCCTATAGAAAAGTGGAATTGAAATAAATCTATAATATGAAAATGAAAAATAAAAAAACTAATATATAACATTTAAATGACCCTAGAAAAGGCACCAGTTTGATGAGAACAATGTGCGTTGTTAATTCCATTTTGGTATATTCAAAACAAAAATTTATAAAAACATAACAAGTGCCGCAATTTAATTAAAATTAATAATGAAGCAGCTCCAAATCAATCCATATATATAGTGAAATTTGTTTGATTGTGTTTTAAAAGTATATTATTTTATTAATTTGGAGAAATATGTGAGAAAATATGGGTTCGGGTTGATTTATTTAACGAATAATGAAAACGAACAAGATTGGTTGGTTGGTTTTTAAATAGATTTTAAAATAGGGCCAGTTCATTGTAATTTTAGGGTTTTATTGTAATTAAATTATTGAAATTAGGTTGATTAATTTTTGAATAGTGTTGGAGTCAAGAAGAGGAAGATCCAATGGTCATGGTTTATGCCCCTTGATGTGGAAATCTCCTATCTCAAATGGTCAGGTAATTTATGGTGTCACTAAATCAAGTGTGTCTCGATACTGTATTTAAACCTAATTTCCAATAAATTTTAAAGTGTTCAGACCTCCTATAGGGTATTCAGGTATGAAAAATTTAATGTTCCCTTTAAATTTAATTATAAATGTTCATGATAATGTAAAATAAATATATTGTATAGTGATTCGAGAATAGTATAAAACAAAATACATGAATAAATAAAATGAAATTAATCCGAAGCACCATCCACTTTCTTTTACATAACCACAAGAGAAGTCATGTTTACCCCCCATCCATGTGATGATACATTCAGATGGAAGTATAATAGAAATAAAATGAATGTGTAGATGAACTTATGGAGGACTATGGACAATGAAATATCTCACTTAATGCTTGGGTCATTCGGATCTCCCCCAATGTAGCTAGAATGCCCACTATTAATAAAACTCATGGGGGTTAGGATGAATTCGATGGCTTTATAATAGCATGATAAATTCATTGTCGTGGGCCCTGGGGTCAAATTTTTGAGAATCCCATTAAAAATCCTATCAAAGGCTCATAATTGGGTCTGTCGGGATATTACACCATGGGTAATAAATTACAAGACTTTTCAATATGTATTCTACTTTTATTCACTTCATGTTATGTATCTCTTTCGTGGATTTCAATGATATACGATGTGTAATGATTATAAAATGTGAAATTTCTTTTTTGTACTTTGGATGTCTCATTTTTCTTCTGTTCATCAGTTATGTTCTTTAGAAATTCCCCATGACCATCCTAAAAAATCTGGTGTCGTGCTGGTCCACTTTTATTACAGTGAAAATAGTCTTTTTGAACCTTTTTCAATTCTCTATTATATGTCTCCATAACCTGGAAAATGAGTTAAATCGTTCATAAATTGGAAAAAACAATCAATTAAATGTAGAAATAAATAATTTGAAATACCCTAAAATACATTCATGGTATAAAAATATCACTCATTAAATAAACTGTTAGATAAGCTTATAATCAGTTCATTTAATTTTTTTATATATTTCTATCCATGAATTATTTGTTTTTCTTATTTAAGGATATAGTCACAAAAATGAATAAATTAATATGAAAATTATAAAATTATATAAATTAATTATGCCTATTTTTTATCTTACATGGATAATTTAATATGTAACATTCACATGATATTAAGAAGACATGTAAAGTATAAAACAAGTTGAAATTTAAACAAATTAATTAAAATCACTCAATCTGGTGTTATGTCAGACAAATCCTTACAATACATTATTGGAAATGAAACTGTAGAACTAAGTGTTTATCATGGCCAATGTTTTTACATAGACTTTTATCAGGGAGACATCATGAGTGTTTTTGGTTTATATAACAAAACATTTATTAAGTTTAACTATCGAATTTTTTTAATTAAAATTTGGGGTCCAGTGCTGAGGAAATCCATATTTGGATTATAGAATAGGGGAATCCACTCAATGAATCAAGGATCTCTAAATCTACAGTTAGAATGACTACCCAACTGAAATTATTTCTTATGGTTTTCATGGAAAAAGTCTAAATCATTGAGAAATGAAATCGGGATCCTTACCACTATAATGTCATAGAAACTCCTCATTCCATGTTCAATGGGGAGGGATATTGGGACTCAATAAAATTGGGGGAGTTATGGTAAAATTAATTAATTTACTTATTATTACTCACCTAAATTGTAATCAAGATAAGTATAAGTAATATTCTATTCTTATTGTTGAATAAAATGGAAAAATCATCATCTACACTATCCCTATTATAAATATTATAGAAACACAACCACTTAACAGGAAGTAACATTCAATTGTGGTTTAGACACATTCAGGTTGTACTATAACATTAATGGAAATCATATATTCTAGAATCCCCAATTCCTGATCAGCTTTCTAAAAAGGTGAGTGATAAATAGTTCCTTATTTGTTGAAAAACATTTCATTGATGTGTTTTATGTTCATTGTTTTATGCTTTCAATGATTTCTAGTGAACTAATAAAGTCTCAAAAAAACATAGATGTTTATAGTATGCTTTAAAATCTCCATGGTGTATATCACGAGAGAGTTAGAAATCGAGATTTTTGGATCTCCAAGAATAATTCTCAGAGAAATATTAAAGTATGTACCTCAGTTGGGCCTCACATAGTCAATATCATTAGCTATATTGATGACCTAGAGGTTATTTTATTTAAAATACCAAAAAATAGGACCCAATCTCATTCTAGAATCACACCCTCATAGCTTCTCTAACATTTTTTTCAATTTCAATATGAACCACATTGATAAGTCTCTAAAATAATTATCTACCCTTATTTTTCAGGTCGATAAGGATATGAAGCTTTAGAATACTTACATACTTATGGTGTTAAAATGTAAAGGGAAAGAAAAAGATCTCTATGTCCAAATATTCTTCACACCCATCCATGAAGGGGAAGATCAAGGTTAAAGCAATAAAACATAATGTTATCTATTTATCTTGTGGGAAGAAGGGACTATGGAAGAAAAACGTCACCCACACAAAGAAGAAAGCTGAAGCTTCAGGTAAACTTTTTATCGAGATCAATTTATCTATTACTGGAAATTGGATATTTTTTACATATTTTCATGCTTACTAATGTATTAAATTATAGTAATCATGTTTATTTAGAAAGACTGATTGAGGGGAGGTTGTTCTACGAGTAGAAAACAGAGCTAAAAAAGTTATTTTAGCTATCAGGAACTACCACCTCGCATTTTCAACAAAATTTATCTTGGATTTAAAGGGTTATTATTATTTTTATTTTGATACAATAAATATTATTTTTGTATCATGACTATATATAGATGGATTTATGTTCAAATATTGGAAATAATTTTTCTTCTTTTATAAAGATATAATTTTTGGTAAGTAACATTTAAATAAAGATCTTTATGTGTTGGATTACACAAACCATGTAATGGAAATTCATACGATGCTACCTTAAATGACTCATGCCTCACCCAACTTTGGAATCACCGGATTGGTCATATAATTGAATAATTCTTGACTATATTACATTGAGGTGTATATTTTGATTCTTTTGAACTAAAACCACATGGTGTATGTCACACATGTTTACAAGAAAAAATAACAAAAACCCCATTTAGTGGGAATGGTGAAATGGATAAATATCTTCTTTAATTATTTCATACCAATATGTGGAGATCATTTCCTATTGAGGAAAACAGTGGGTACTCATACTTCATATATTTTAATGATGTTTTTTATAGATATGGATATGTCTACATAATGAGGTATAATTTAGATCATTTTTATAAATTCATGGAATATATAAATTAAGATGAGAACCATATAGGTAAGAATATAAATAAACTCTACTAATACAATGGTGGAGAATATCTCAATCAATACTTCATTGACTACTTCCGAGAGTTTAGAATATTATCTCCACTAACTCCTCTTTATACACCTACATGGAATGGTATAAGTGAAAGGATGAACTGCACATTGTTGAACAAGGTGAGATCTATTATGATTCATGTTAATCCTCTATTATCCTTTTGGGGGTACAGGTTACAAAAAAGTAGCATATATACTAATCTAAGGGATAACTAAAGTAATAGATGGAATACTATACCAATTATGGAATGGAATGAAACCCGTGTTTTCATACATACATGAATGGTGTTGTAAATTAATTCATAAGGCCTCTTCGGGTAAAAATATTTCCCCCCATTTAAGAAAGAGTATCATTATTGGACATCCCAAAGAAATAAAGGGAAAATACCTATACTATAATTCAGATTAAATGTTTTTGGTTGATAGAAATATCACATTTCATGAGGAGGGTATTATATTTATAAGATAGAGTTGGAGTAAGATTGTATTTGATGATGTCTAGGATTAAGATACACGATAGTTGTAAGGGGAAAAAATTCCACCAATCCCCATGGAAGAATAAATTATTTAAAAAACACAATTTCTACATTGTAGTAATAGATATGATAGAGTACTAGAACGGTATGGTTTTCTAGTCATCGAGGATGATGAATCATTATTAGTTAACAATAAATATTATATAACCTAGTATGAAGTAGATTTTTGAACATATGTTTCCATGTAGAAGAGTCCATGGATTCTAAAATGAAATCCATGTACCAAAACCATGTCAATATTTTCATAGACCCTCTAATAGATGTAATGTTTGTCGGTTGAAAATTAATATTTTAGATGAAACATGACAAGGAATTATATGTAATTACCTATAAGGAACAACTGGTTGCAAAGGGGTTTTAATAATGTAATGTAATTGAATAAGATAAAATATTTTCCCCAGTTGAAATACTAAAACCCATTAAAATTCTACTTTCCATTGAAAATTTCCATTATTCTGAGATTTAGAAAATGGATGTTAAAAAATCATTCCTTGTGAGATCATTTTTGGAAGAGGTATATATGAAACAACCTTATGTTTTTGTGACTCCAAATGTTTCCAAAAAGGTATGTATGTTTCAAAGATCCATTTATGGATTAAATAAACCATCTAGGTCATCGAAAATTCATTTTTATGAGGCCATAGCATAATTTGGTTTCATAAAAAATTAATGCATGTTTTGTGTCTATAAAAGGTTTAGTCAGAGTATATTAATTTTCAAAATAGTATATGTTGGTGACATATTACTCATGGAAAACTAAATACCAGTCTTATAGTTTGTTAAAGAGTGGTTGAATAAATAATTCTCTACGATGGACATGTATGCTAAAAAATATATTCTTGGAATCAAGATTATTCAAGATATATCTAAGAGGTTTCATAACATATTTCAAAGTATATAAATTGATAATATATTGACCAAATTATTTATGGAGAAATCTAAGAGTTGATTGATTCTTCTATCACATAGAATTATTCATTATAGGAAAATGTTTCTTCAAGCACATGATGAAAGAAAAAAATTGCAAGGATTCTATATGCATTAGTGATTTTTTTCAGTCATGTTTGTTGTGTTGTGTACACTGATATATTTCATATATGCATTATGTGTGATATAAATATATCAAGATAATACTAGTGACTACCATTGGCATGTAGTCTGCACTATCATTATGTATTAAAAGCATACTTTGGATTTGTTCATGGTTTATAGAGGAGATGAGGAACTACTCATTAGGGGATATGTAGATGTTAGTTTCCAAACTGATCAAGATGACATGAAGTCACAAACAGGTTGCATATTCATTGTGAATAGAGGTGTAGTGAGCTATAATTACTCAATTCAAGAAGTGGTTTTTGATTCATCACGAGATCCTACGTATATTACAGCTTTAGGGGTATCTATAGAAGAAGTATGGATATGAAATTTCATCCAACATCAATATGTGGTATCTAACATTAAAGATCCTATCACACACTATTTTATTTACACTAAAGTAGTGGATCTTTCCAAATAGTCATGGTCGCATCAAAGGATGAAGCACATACTTCGACAATATCACCCCTTGAGTGATTTTTCTTATAGAGGTGTAGTAGTAGTGAGAATCATTTGTATGGAAGAGAGCATGGATGAACCCATTAAAAGAGACTTAAAATCTGTATAAATATGACTATTATGTGAAGAATAGTATAAAAAAGTTAAACCGAAATTGTCTATAATCTAAGTGGGGTTTTTTTGGAGCTAGTATCCTATGAAAAACTATTTTCACTTTTTTGACCAATAGGATATTATTGTCCCATCTCGAGTTTTAATAATTAAAAAAATGTCTAATTATTTAAACCATTCTTATTCATACTAAATCATGCTTAGTTATGTTCAAATAAGATTATCTACGATCAAAAAAATTTAACACATTATTTAAACATTCATGTTATAAGACAGTTACAATAGAAAAATTGGCTACGTATGAGTCACTGACACCAACAAACAAAATCACTCACTGACAGTAGAGTCTGACTCACCAATAGATGACTCACCGACAATATGAACTAACTCACTAATAGAGGACTCACAGACAGAACAAACTAACGCACTAATAGATGACTCATCAGCAGTACAAATTAGACACTGACAAAAGGAATGACTCACCAATAGAATAAAATGTGTCACAGATTCATTTATTCACTAATGCATGGAGATACCGATAGGATGAATCACTAATATAATGAGTCAATGATACCAACAGAAAGTATAACTAACATAGTAGTCACTGATAGTAAATTTATACTTTCATCTATTTAAATTTATATCTAACAGTCATATTAATGTATTATAATGCTATTGATTATATTATTTGTTTTTTACAGACAACATTTATGACTATGTCAGTGGACATTATGTGTAATGAGGTGCCTATTGATGCTTATTGTCGGCATTCAGAATATAAAAGTGAAAATAATGAGATCTAAAAGTCATATAGACATATAAATATATGAGAGGACATGCAAAAGCACCCATACTGAACCTATGAAGAAAATGTATAAGAATAGACAAGGCATTCTCAATTCTTGTTGACTGACCACAAAAGAAGAGCTTGATTTACACCAAAGTTCCAACACCTCAACACCAAAAAAATAGAACCAAAGGAATAGAATCCCATATTCATGGAAAACTAGAAGAAAAACATTCACGATTCTCTATTTTTAGTGTCTGTTTATAGAAGAGGACTAAGTCTTCACATATGGTACATCCAAAGAGTCCATAATATCATTTCACAACACATACGACCTTCTAAACTCTATCTCTTTATTTCCTTATTTATTGTGTTTATTTTAAATAATTTTTACGAATTATATGAATCTGTATTTTAAACACACACTAACACCTCCACAGAACTAAAGTATACAATATATCCTCCGACAAACATATTTTTTCACCTGTTATATCCCATGGTGAACTGTGGCATTGGTCCTATGTGACCTGGTTGTTTTAATTTTTACATATAATTGTGGTAGAGTACTTGTGACCTAGACAGTTTGTATACTATTTTGTAAACCTCGATCCAAGGTGTGTACAAAATAATTTTATATATATTTCCTGGTGGAAGGTGATCACTATGTCGAGTGGATTAAGTCTCAGCATGAAACTGAACCACTTGTTTTAATCCACCATTTTTTTAAATTTAGTTTTTTTTAACTCATATTTCATAAAACAATGCTTTACTTTGATAGTTACTATTGGATAGTTTTTATAACTATTTTGTTTTATTATATTAGTATCAAAAGTTATTTCAATATTTTAGACTGATATAAATGAGAAGTAACAAATTTATTTATAAATTAATTGAACAGTACAACTATTATAAATTTATAACTTCAAATAACAATCCTGTTTTGTTTTTAAATTGGGGGATTTTAATATTATGTTTTTAATAGAAATTTTGTATATGATCTCAATTGACCCCCTCTTGAGTGTGCTACTCTGACCAAAATCTGGTATCACAAAGTGTTTTGAATATTGAGAAAACCTTTTCAACTTTGAATTTTGTTGTGATTTAAAGATATCTAAATTTTTGTTAGTTCAAAAAATTTAGCCCATCGAAAACCTATTCTTTATTAATTATTATTAATAATATATTTGAAGGTGCAGTTACTAATAAGACTACCTTTTATAAGGGTAAAAATTATGCCCAGTGGTAAATCAAGAGGAAATGCACTTTGAAAGTATGGGTTTTGAAATTTGGTCTTCCATTTAGATAAATATAACATTCCTTCTACTACCTGAAATTCTTGGGATGACCTAACCAAGGATGATTATAATAATAACTACAAAGTTATGAATTTCTTATATTTATCTTTATGATTTAATGTATTCAATAAGATTTTTGAATGTAAAATAGCCTTTGAGATTTTGGATACCATAGCTGTTTCACATTAAGGAACCACTAATGTTAAAGAAATGAAACTTAATACCTATAATATTAAGTATTATAACATTAACATGAAGCCTAATTAACCCATTTTTGATATGTATATCAGGCTTAATGAAATAGTAAATACAATGGTCTCTCTTGGGAAACATGTGGATGACAAAGTGAAAATCATATGGCTACTTAGATTTCTACCCGAAAGGATGAGAGGAACCATAGTATCAGTTAGAGAATTTGTGATATCAATAAGTTTCCAATAAAGGAGAGGATATTAATTTTTTTGTTATATGAGGAAGAATTAAATGAAAAAAAGGAATAATAGGATGAACCAAAGAGAAATTTAGTGGATTCCAAAACAACCACTTCCAAACATAAAAAAATGGAAAAGATTCAATCTCATTCTAATAATACAAGTGATGAAGATTCACCCTATGATAGTGATGAGGAAATATTATAGTAATTCAGAAGGTTAAAAAAAATTTAATGAAGGAATAAATTCTTAAAGAAGCCCAGATACAAATGTATATATGATAATAAGGGAATGTTTTATAAGGATTGGAAAAGGAATGATATCTATAATGAAATAGTTTGTTATAAATTTTTGAGAAGAGGACATGTGACGGTTGATTTTCCTATTTTAAAATATAAGAAGAAATATGAGGACAAAGATAAAAGACACAAAAAGAGAATAAATGCCAACTTTCGTGACTTTGAGGAAATCTCAATGGAGTCATAATCATAGCTTGATGAGAAAGGTGACATGGAAAGCATCTATTTTATGAAAAACACATCTGAGGTGAACCATGAGTCTCCTATACATAATTTTTATTATTCATGAGAAGAAATTGATTCTAAAAATATTACTAAAGAGTATTTTTTTGAATACTACCAATTTCTTGTAGATATTTTCAATGAATTAAAAGATAAATATAATTATTTAAAGAAACATAATGCTCTTACATCTACTATTAATTCTGATTCTATAAGTAAAAGGAAAATAATTATATATTTCTTAAAGAAAATAATGTGCTTAAATTGTACAGTGAGAAATTGAAAAGGTATTTAGATGAGTTTACCAACAGAAAAAATTTATTAGTTCAAATTTATGGTAAAAAAGATGCACCCACATACACTATTGTTATTGGCTATCAACCTATGAAAAGTATATTTTTCAAAACCAATTTTGAATCCAAATATAAAAAGTCCAGTTTTATTCCTAGTTCTAGAAAAAATATGCAAATTTGATCTATGAAACATCATCTATTGTTTCATGTTTTGTTGGCCCAAATATAGTTTAGTTTTCAAAAACTTTACATACTAATTATAGGAAACCACCAAAGAAATTATGGATTACAAATATCTTATTACTAATGTTAAAAGACCCAAAAAAAATCTGGGTACAAAAATCATTTCATTTTTTATATATTTTTGTCAAAAAACTACTTGAAGAGATCTCATAGAAGTCTATGGTAAATGAAAAATCGATGTTCAAGACACATAAAAGGAGATAATTCATGCTTCAACAATATGATATAGATTTATTGTGGGAATGCCACTTTTGGTGAAAATGATAAATGGAAAACAATTGTCCTTTTACAGATTGGTAACTCTAATTCAATTTTAATTTCTAATGTAATTTTTATATATAGATTCAATTATAATATTCTCTTTATCTATAAATTATGTAATTTGTGTTTTAATGTTAAATTTCAAAATGATTCAATCAATGTTTTTAATTATATGAATGAATTATAATTTTATACTTTTATAAATAAAAATATTTATGTTGTAAACATCAATTCTTAGTTTCTCAAAATGGTTAATGTTTAAGTGTATTTCATATAGATTCTTTGCTCTCACATAGGATATTTTGAAATTTTAACATACACTCTCTTAGAAATATTACTACGAAAGGACTAGTTATGGATCTACCTAAGCTTGAATATCCAAATGCCAAAGTGTATAATCCTTGTAAAAAGGGTAAACAACATAAAATATCATTCAAAATAAATAACGATGTTTCTACTTTTTAACCACTTATGTTGGTTCTCATTGATTTGTTTGGGCCATCTAGAGTTTTAATACTAAATGGGAAGTATTATATCTATGTTCTTTTAGATGACTATTCTAGATATACATGGACATTGTTTCTTGCTCACAAAATTGAATCTTGTTCTTATTTCACGATGTATGCTAGAATAATAGAGAACCTAAGTCGACATAGAATTTAATCCTTATGAAATGAACATGGAAGTGAGTTTAAAACAAATATTTTGTTTCTTTTTTCTCAAAAAATGGTTATACTCACAACTTCTCTGATACTATGACACCTCAAAAGAAATATGTTGTAGGAAGAAGAAATATAACCTTAAAAAAGATAGATCAGACTATACTTAATGAATATGACTTACCTGTCTATTTTTTCAGCAGAATCATTCAATATAGACTTTTATATTATTAATAGAGTTCTAATCCAACAAATAATTTAGAGAACACCCTATGCGATGTAGAAAAATATTAAACCCAAATCAAATCACATCAAATTATTTGGTTGTAAAGTCTATATCATTAATACAAAGGATGATCGTGAAAAATATACATCCAAAAGTGAGGATGGAATCTTTCTAGGTTATTTAATCTCTATTAAATCCTATAAATTATTTAACAAAATTAATAATTGTGTTGAAGAATTTGTACATGCCAAATTTGGGAAAAAAATCCAAATAAACCAAAGACATAGCTATAAAATCATTAGGATGATCTGTCAAATCTGGACATAAATAAAAAATCTTTTGACCCTGCTGTTAACAAATATGTTAAATCTTCTGGTTTTGGGAATTCTTTAGACTATAGTCCTGATGAACCCAAATGTAATAAAGATGTTGAAATCACATAGAATTATTTTTCTAGACCCACATGAACTCTTAAGAACCACCCTTCAGATGCTGAAGTTGGAGACCTAGATAATGGCACACACACTAGAGATTATCAATGAAATAAGGTTGAACATCAATCTTTCTTGTCATATCTTGAACCTTAGAACAAAAATTATGCTATCAATGATGAATTTTGGGTAATGGATATGTAAGAAGATTAAAATAAGTTTCAAATAAATACCTTCAGGAAATTGTAGATAGACTCAAAGACATATTGAACATAGGCACAAAATGGGTGTTTAGAAATAATATTGTTTAAGAAGGTAATATTATAAGAAATAAAGATAGATTTTTTTGAACCACGTTATAGTCAAGAAGAATTTATTGACTGTAAAGAAAATTTTACACCAATTTCTATATGTGATTACATTAGAGTAATTCTCACATATGCAGATCATCTAAATTTAAAGTTGTAAAAAATGGATGTAAATAGTGAATTCCTAAATGTGTGTATAGTTGAGTATGTTTTAGTAGAACAACCCTTTTCTTTAAAAACCATCAATTTCTGAATCATGTTTTTAAAATAATAATGGATTTATAGAGTTTAAAACAATATCCAAGAGCTTGGAATGATAGACGAAGTAGTATTCTTATTCACAGCGGTTTTAAAAAAGGTATATCTGATCCTACTCTCTTACTAAAAAGAAATTATAAAGATGTTTTAGTTGTTAAAATTTATGTAGATGATATTAATTTTGGATGTGGAAAAAAATAATTATGTGTTAATTTTTTAAAATGATGCAAAGTGAATTTGAATTGAGTTTAATGAGGGAACACAAATTCTTTCTTGGTTTTAAAATCATTAAAAATAAAGATGATATTATTTTAAATAAAATTAAATGTACTAACGATATTTTAAAAAGGTTTGGTTTTGATGGTAAAAAAATAAGTGATACTCCAATGAGTACCTCCACAAAGATGGATCCTGAAGAAAATGGTGAAGTTGTTTATCAAACCACATAGGTAGGAATGATTGGGAGATTACTCTACATCACTGCTAGGTGGACTGACATTATGTTTATTGTGGGTAAGTGTGCCTCTCTCCATGATAACACAGAAAAATATCATCTAAATGGTGTTAAAGAAATATTTAAATACCTCAAATATACTAGTGACGTTGGATTTTTCTATCTTAGTAGACAACATTTTTTTACTTAGGGAGTTATTCTGATGCTAATTTTTGTGGTTGTAAGTTATATAGAAAGAGAACATCTGGAACATGTCACTTTTTGGTCAAGTCTCTAGTATCATGGTATTGTAAAATACAAAAATTGTATTTTATTATCTACTACTGAATCTGAATACATAGATACTAGTAGTTATTGTGAACATATTTTTTGGATGAAACACACTTAACTAGCCTATGAATATCAATTCAAACATGTCCCTATAAACTGTTATAATACAAGTGCTATTAACATCTCTAAGAATACCATTTCTCATTATATAACCAATAATATTCATGTAAGACGTCACTTTTTGATATGTAATTTTCAAAACTGTGATATAACACTGGAGTTTATTCATACTGAACATCAGCTTGCTGAAATATTCACAAATCCATTGAACTCTGAAAGAATCTATTACTTCTAACATGAATTAGGGATGATTAATTTATAATATGTTTATGTTGATAATGCTTTATGAAAAATTAGTTTAGATGTCATACTGACACTAACAATTTCATGCGTACAATATCATGCCAAAACCGACTTATTTTTCATGTAACACCACAAACATCCACGGTATACTTCTCTTTTAATAATACAGTACTGTGCGTTGTACGCAACTTCGAGTTCTAACACACAACACAACCAATCAAACTAGCTGTTATGAATAGTAATACCCACTTTTAAAATTTTATAAATTTTATCTTTCAAAATATACCTCATTTTTGGATTCGGAATATCGAAATTAGCTTAGGGTGAATTTTTGGTATTTTTTTGAAATCTTTCAATTGTTGATGAGTAGTGAAAAACACTGAGTTGTTGTTTAAAACTGAATTTTTATTTAAATAATTATTTATTTTATTCAAATTTATTTTAGATCAAAATAGATAGGTAATACCTATATACGTTAAACGTAATTTATTAGAGTCAGTTTATTATAATTTTAGATATATAAAAATTCTATTTTACTTTTCACGGTCTTTTACCCATCTCTTAGGAGAATTTGCAAATTCACATAAATCATAATTTTACTGCTTCTATGAGTGGAATTTAGAAAATCCAAGAGACATGGTTAATATCAAGCAGTAAAATGTGGTTCAATAAGATAAGAATAATTTTTGGTGAATAGTAATGTTTTACTTTTATTTACCACGAATAAAAGTAAATAGGGTAATTAAGGGTAAAAATGATATTATTATTACCCTAACACATGTACTAATTCTATTTGATAATTATAATTCAGTCAAAAACATCCTTAGGAATAAAACATGAACCTCTTTGATTAGATTAGGACAATTATTTTTATTTAATTCAAGGAAGAGTTAAAATAGTTAAAATCAATGATTAATAAATAAAACATTTTTAATAGAGGGTTACACATAAGATAGATTCGATTATAAATATTCATTAGAATTTTAAAACAATTTCCTACATAATGGTATTTTAGTTTTAATTTTTAGACATTAAATAACGTAATTTATTTATGACACAATGGTGATGTAGTAATTACCAAATTCATAAAATATTAAAATAATGGATATAATAAATATCCTAATAAATTTAATTTTAGAATTTTTATTAATTAAACTAATTTTCAAGGTTTATATGACATATTAGGGTAGGTTATATGAATTTCTTTCGAAGTAATAATGCTGTTATAAATTTAGAAAAAACAAAATACCAAATAGTTTCAAAGGTGATGTAAAATGGTTTTTAAAAGAAATATTAAATTATTAATTGATATTATTTTCCAAAAAAATCTAATGTTCGGCCAAATGACTTATATAATGATAGATGAATCATTAATGAACCACTTGGGGTTCTCTTGGTAGTATATAGTATGTTTATTAACCATTTAATATAAAAATACAAAGAGACATGATAAATGTCAAACTATTTAACTAAGAGTCAAATCATAAAATTAAAGTTAATATTGTGACCCAAACCTATCTAAAACCAATTGGTGAGTGTTTTTCGACCCATACCCACCTTAGATTTAAAATAATCCATTTATTAGCCATTAGATACGAAAATTATTTTATTATAAAATAATATTTCTAGCTTTTCCTAAGGTGCCCCTCATCCCTCTTATAAAAGGGAACACCCCCTTCTCTCTAATTCATACCTTCAATGCCATTTGGCTGCGCCAAACCCAGCCCATATATCCTCTATACTACCCTAACATCATCCTAAAGGCCTTAATTTAGTTTTAAATCCATCTTAAAGAGCCCTTTTGATCAAATAAAAAAAAGAACCTGAAGAAGAGGTAACAATTCGGCCACACTCTTTCAAGTTCTTTTCTTCTTCCACATCCTCTTTCTTTGTTATTTAAATTCTAAAATAATAACTCTAGTATCATATCTATACTATGATGTTATTATAAATGTTCTACAGCCATATTAATTATTATATCCACCCTTTGAATGACATGTCACCATACGTGCGTACGTTCGTATTAATGTCTCCACGTCGTGGTGTAATTGTTATTCAATACATTATTATTTGGATGGGTATAAAAATGATGTGTAATTCATGTAAATAATAAATATAACATGATAATTATTCTTTATATATGATATAACATCCAATTATATATTATTTTAATAAAAAAAAATTATACTGTCATTCGTGCATACGTACAGATTACCGTCTCCACGAACGTGATGGGATTCATTCCCCATCATATCCATTCAAGACTAATTTTCAATATATGATTAAAAATAATGTTTAAATACTTGATATAATTATCTATATTAATAATATACATACCATACATTAAAAATATGACTCATATAACAAAGAATATAAAATAAAATGAATCCGTTAACACCCGAAACAAAGATAATACTAAGATATTCTTAATAAAAACATGTTAAAAGATCATATATGATATCATATTAATGTATATTATTCTTTTATAATTTAATAACAATTATTTTACCATTATATAGGAGGTTAACCTACCCTTAACTAAGGAAAATTACAATGTAAGGGTTAATTTCAAAATCTCTTTATTATCTGAGGTTGTTTTTAGGTAACTATCTACTGGGACCTCTTTATCATCCACATAAATGTTTCTTAAAAATGTATTTCAACACATTCCTAATATTTTTTAGACTATGGTTTAAATTCATTTATACCCTTTTTTTACTTTTTATAATATGTTTATAAAGAAATTTTTATGTCATTTTCCAAACGAGGTCCTTTTTAACCTTTTCGACGGAATTAAAGTAAGAATGTCTTTTTTAACTTATACAGAGGGTGCACCTATTTTCCACCATTATAAAATTTTCGAATATTCCATTACAATATTATAAGAATATTTTCAAATTAAATTTTTTCCTTTATAATTATGTGACTTTTAAATGATTTCATAAATAGAGATATTTCTCTCCAACAGTTTTGATTTCATCAATGTCAGCATCCTTTGATGGATTTTAAACTTATTTGAAGTTGATTTATTATGATGCAAAACATCCCTATTGTATTGTAGGTTTTGTGATATTTTTGACTTTGGATATGTTATTTTTATACCATTCATGGTTTGTAGAGAATGTATTGTAATTTTTTATGCTAGTTTTAATACGAATGTCTATGTTATGTTTAAACCTATTCATATGAGGAATGGATTGGACATAGTAAGTAATAGGTGGATCCCACTATAGCTCCGTGATGCATTGGTAGGTCTAATGAGAAAAAATAGTGTATTGGCACAAGGCCTTGACAAAATCATATTTGTTGTCTTGGAACAAGGCCTTGACTATGTGGTAATGATAGTCTGGCATTATGCATTCCATCATTATGAAAGTGGTTATTGATATTGCATGTGATTATTTGACTAGAATAATATCAATGTGAATAAGAAAATGACATTATTTTATTTTATCTTTTCCATGCTATGCTGATATTCATGTTTAAGACGCTTTTGTTTTAGATATACATTTCATCAAATGTGTATGCTTATTTATGATATTTTCTGATATATTGTTATCCTTACAGAGAATCTGAGCTCACCCCTTTCTATGTTTTATTTTTCCCAGGATATGAAGAAGTAATTTATGCCTGACCTGTAGGGAAATTCTGAGGGGATATGAGTGTGTACTATGGAGACTATGTTGTTGTAGTATTTCAATTTATGATTTAATGTTAGTCTTATTAATGTATCCAGTGTTTCCAAGGATACGAAACTAATCGGTATTTTGAGACTTGATCTTTTGTGACCATGCCAATGTTATGTAATAATGCACTGAATCTGGGTAACGGGGGTTGAGTTGTTATAGTTGGTATCAGAGGATGTTTATTACAAACCTTAGAAGCCAGATTTAGATAAAATATGATTAGAGCACATAGACCTAAGATAAAATTTGAGGATTATTATATATGAACATCCTAGAATTTTGGTATTGTAGAGGTTTTGTGAGTTTTCCGAGTAATAAATCCCTGTCTTGATACGAGAAGGTAGAGGCGGCTCTAGCACATATATACCTAGGGGTAAAACCCGAAAACACTTCTTTGAGATAGACTCCAACGGGAACTGGTGCACAAAAATAGGCCTTTCTTCACTCTTGGTTACGTCACTCCCGAGGGATAATCTTAGGATAATTATCATTTTCCTTAAACGGAATTATGAAGGGTTTATGAGAATATACTTCCTCAAAGAAATTTTTTTTATATTATGGATTATATCCATAAACATTTCAATTTATGTTAAGTGTTTACAAGTTTGGATTTATGTATTGCGATTCATAAACTAATCTAATGTATGGTATTGATTAGAAATGGAGCCTAGTGGAAGGAATGGAAACCATATCAATACATGAACTCCATGTTGGGATTTCCCTCCTGCTCAAGATAATTATAGTGGAGCTGGTGATGCAACTGGTTCTGATTAGCTAATCACCATACTAGGATAACTCACTCAGGTTATGAATAATAACCTTACCCATTTAGAGCACCCTGATCCGCAACATGGAGGATTAATGTTAGATCGCTTCATGAGTCAACAAACACAAAAAATTCAATGGGAATACAAATCCACCAGTAGATGATAAATGGATAAATTTCATAGATAAAATATTCCACAACTTGGGGAGTAGTGAAAGGAAAAAAGTTGTCATGGCAGTTTACTGCCTCACTAGAGATGTTGATCAATGGTGGTCATTGATTCGAAACAATAAGTAAGATGATGAATATCAAATATGGAATGGATTTTGAAGATATTTTCTTAGAAAAATAATTTTTTCATGACCATAGAGTGGATATGGAAAGAAAATTTCTGAGTCTGAAGAAAAAGGAGGATGAGAATGTTGCAATGTATGAGTCCAACTTTACAAGGTTAGCATGGAATGTTACAGATTATAAACGTAACCCAAGAAGTATGATTGATCGTTTCATTGATGGGTTAAAACCATTCTTCCATCGATCATTAGTCTCACAATCCTTCTCGTTATACGAAGATATTGTCTCATGTTCTATCAAGATAGAAAAGGAAGTTTCTAAGTCTTATAACTTCAAAGAAAAGAAAGAGAAGAAGAGATTTTATAATCACTATGGAAATGGAAATAAGGGGAAGATGGTAAAATTTTAATATCCATACCGTAGTAAATTTGAGAAGATACACCCCGATTCATACTTTAAGGGAATGGGAGTCTGTTATAAATGTGGTGAAAAAGGAAATCGAGCTCGTGATTTAAAGGGGAAGAAAGAATCTACCGATGTTCAATTCTACAATTACAGGGAGATGTGACATTATGATAATTAATGACTTAAGCGCGAGGGAAAAATACCATAGAAAAGTCCAAGGGATCATTTCCAAGCTTATGATATCACTACTACTGAGGTAGAAGCTCTGAAAGACGTGGTGGTGGGTAATTTAATGATTTCCTCAAGTTTAGAAAATGGTTTATTTGATTCTAGATCATTTCATTGTTTCATATCTTCCCAGTGTACTAATAAAATTAGATATTTCCAATTTCATTTAACAATTGAGTTTTCAGTAAAAACTCTTAAGGGAAGTATCATTTCTACAAAATTCTGTGAATCATTTCCCATTAGGGCATATAAATGTTCTTTATCTACTGATCTAATTGTCATACCCATGATTGAATTTGATATAATCCATGGTATGGATTGGATTTTGGACTATGATGTAGAGATTTATTATAAGAAGAAGGAAGATACTATTTTGGATGATGAGTATAAATAACACCTTATCTTTAGAGCAGAATCTTCACCACCTAATTCTTATCTATATCCACCCCCAGTAGCTCAAACAAATTCAATTATTGGGGAGGAAGATAATGAAATGATTTTGGGTGAGGAAAATAATGTTCAAATAGAGGATTTTCATACTGTGAGAGAATATGTAGATGTGTTTCCAAAATATTTACCATGACATCCTCTTGAATGAGAATTTGAGTTTTCCGTTGATTTAATTATAGGTTCAAGTCCAATATTGAAGACCCCTTATAGAATGGCTATTGTGGAATTAGTGGAACTAAAGAAAAAACTAGAGGAATTTATTAATAATGGATTTATTTTCCCTAGTGTTTCTCCATGGGGAGCCCCTGTTCTTTTTGGTAAGAAGAAAGATGGATCTATGAGGTTGTGCATTGACTACAGGGAGATAAATGTTATAACAATAAAGAACAAGTATCCCCTACCTAGAATTGCTGATTTATTTGACTAACTTCATAGAGCTCAATATTTTATGAATATTGACCTCCGATATGGGCATCATCAGTTGTGTGTAATGAAGGATAAAATTCTGAAAAAATCTTTTCAAACCAAGTATGGGAATTATGAGTCTACAGAAATGTTTTTTGGGATGACTAATGCACCCTCTGTTTTCATGGTTATAATGAACTAAGTTTTTAATGAATATCTTGATGACTTTGTAGTGTTATTTATTGATGATATCTTTCTATACTCTAAAATCCATGAAGATCATGAAAATCACCTGGTCATTATCCTAAAGACTCTGAGAAAACATGAATTATATGGTAAGTTTAGCAGATGTGAATTTTGGCTTTAGGAGATTTCATTTCTTGGGCATGTTGTCTCTAAGGATAGAATATCTGTTGATACTTCTAAGACAAGAGAAATCCAAAAATGGTCAGCACCAACGAGTATAATTGAGGTACGCAGTTTTATTGGTTTAGTAGGTAATTATTGATGTTTTGTCCAGAACATTGCCAGATTGGATAACCCATTAACAAAGCTCACAGATAAAGGGGTTAAATTTTTTTGGACAAAAGAGTGTAAAGAATGTTCTGAAGAACTGAAGATAAGATTAGTCAATGCTCCTATATTGACTCTACCATCGGGGAGTGATGGGTTCGTTATTTCTAGTGATTCATCAATGAAAGAATTGGTTTTATCCTTATATAGAATGATAGGGTTATTGCCTATGCATCAAGATAACGGAAAATTCATGAGAAAAACTGTCCTACTCATGATCTTGAGTGAGCAGCTGTAATCTTTTCTTTAAATATTTTGAGACACTATCTCTATGGTGAAAATTGTGAGATTTATACTGATCAAAAGAGTTTGAA
This sequence comes from Viscum album, assembly GCA_963277665.1. Lineage (NCBI taxonomy): Eukaryota > Viridiplantae > Streptophyta > Magnoliopsida > Santalales > Viscaceae > Viscum > Viscum album. The sequence goes on from OY728145.1 coordinate 400,403,199, forward strand.
GTGTATTTTCTCACACAAAGAACTCAACATGAGGCAAAGGCGATGGTTTCAAACTACACAAGGATTATGATTCCATGATACACTACCACCCAGGGAAGGAAAATAAGGTGGCCGATTCCTTGAGCAGAAAGGATCATGGAGTTTTGAACTAGATGAGAGTTGAAAGGGATCCGATTTTCATGGATCTAGTAAAGATGAATATGGGAATAACCACAGATGGTGAAACATAAATGCATTTTGAAATGGTTTCCAATTAATATTTACAAGAAAGGAAAAAAAGTTCATAGGAAGACGATGAGGAGTTTGAAAATAATATTAATGTTGTGAATGATGGGATATTGTGTGATATTGTGTGTGAAGATAGAATTTTGAAATTTGGGAAGAGACTTTGTGTTCCCAATATACCTATTCTAAAAATAGAATTTTTGGATTATGCTCATAGTTTGAATTTCTTTATACACCCTGGGAGCACCAAAATGTGTAGAGATTTGAAGGAACATTTTTTGTAGGACAACATGAAGAGGGAGATTACTGATTTTGGGTGAAGATGTATGGTTTGTCAAAAAGTGAAAGCTGGAAGGAAACATCCTCGAGGAGTCATGCCACCTCTTCCCATACCGGAGTGGAAATTGGATAATATTACGATGGACATTGTCATGGGACTACCAAAGAATCGTAGAAGGAACGATGCAATATGGGTCATTGTTGATCGTCTTACCAAGTCAGCACATTTTCTTGCTATAAGAGAAGATTTAACACTTGAACATTTAGAAAGACTAGATATTAATGTAGTAGTGAGATGTCATTGATTATCCCTATCGATTGTTTCTGATCATGGTCCATATTTTACAACAATATTCTATAAAAGTCTTTATAAAGAATTGGATACTATGCTTCATTTGAGAACTGCTTACCACCCCCAAACTGATAGATAATCAGAATGGACTATTCAAACGTTAGAAGACATGTTGAGATCATGCTCACTTGACTTTCAAGGTATGTGGGATCAATATTTACCTCTGTTATAATTTTCCTATAATAATAGATTCTATTCAAGTATTCGGATGGCACCATATGAAGCTTTATACGGAAAGAGATGTTGCACACCAACCTGTTGGGATGATTTTGGTGAAAGGAAACTCGTAGGCCTAGAACTTGTGGCGGAATCGATTGAAAAGGAGATGGTAATCCAAACCCATATCAAAGCAGAAAAAAGTAGGAAGAAGAGCTATGCTGACAACTGAAAGAAGGATTTGGAATTTCAAGTAGGAGATCATGTTTTCTTGAAGGTATCTCCATGGAAGGGAGTTATATGATTCAGTAAGTAAGGTAAATTGAGACCCAGGTACATAGGACCTTTCAAATTTCAAGAACAAATTGGGCCTGTAGCTTATCGTTTGGAAATGCCGCCAAATCTCTCCCATGTTCACGATGTGTTCCACGTATCGCTGTTTAGAAAATGCATGCCTGACCCAATGCATGTACTCAACTATGAGGAAGTAGAACTGGAAACCGATCTGTCTTAATATGAAGAGCCCGTCAGGATTCTTGATACCAAAGAACAAGTGTTGAGAAACCGGATGACTCGTCCGGTAAAATTTTTATTGAGAAACCATAAGATGGAAGCGGCAACATGGGAACCCGAGGAACATGTGATGAGGAACCACCCGAGTCTTGTTATAAAGTAATATCCTTGAAATTTTGAGGATGAAATTATTTGAAGAGGGTAGAATGTAACACCCCAAGCTTCCACGGTACCCTTCTCTTTGAATAATACATTAGTGTGTGTTGTGTGCCACTTCTTGTTCAAACACACACCACAACCATCCAAACTAGCCATTATGAATAGTAATACACACTTTTTGAAATTTATTAAATTTTATCTTTCAAAATGGACTTCATTTTTGGATTTGGAATATCAAAATTAGCTTTGGGTGAATATTTTGTAATTTTATGATAACATTGAATTTTTTTATGAACAGTGAAAAACAATGAGTTATAGTTTAAAACCAAACTTTTATTTAAATAATTATTTATTTGATTTAAATTTATATTATGTCAAAATAGATACATAATACCTATATAAGTTCAATATAACTCATTGGAGTCAGCTTATAATAATTTTAGATATATAAAAATTTTATTGAACTTTTCACCGTCTTTTACCCGTCTAGTAGGAAAGTTTTAAAATTCACATAAAACATAATTTTACTGCTGCTGTCAGTGGAATTTCTAAAATCCGAGAGACACGGTTAATATGAAGGAGTAAAATGTGGTTCAATAAGAAAAAAATAATTTTTTCTGAATAGTAACTTTTTTTAATTTTATTTACCATGGTTAAAAGTAAATAGGGTAATTAAGGGTAAAATGATATTATTATTACCCTAACACATGTCCTAATTCTATTGTATAAGTATAATTAGACCAATAACATCTTTATTAATAAAATATGAACCTCTTTGATTATATTAGGACATTTATTATTATTTAATTAAAGGAATAGTTAAAAGAGTTAAAATCAATGTTTAATATCTAAAACATTTTTAATATATGGTTATACATAAGATAAATTAGATTATAAATTTTAATTAGAAATATAAATATATTTCCTATATAATTGTATTTTATTTATAATTTTTATACTTTAAATAATTTAATTTATTTATGACAAAATGGTGATGTAATAATTACCTAATTAATGAACCATTATAATAATTAATATTATAAATATCCAAATAAATATAATTTGAGACATTTTATTAATTAAACTAATTTTATAGGTTAATATTACATATTATTGTTGGATAAATGAATTGTTTTTGAAGTAAAAATGTGTTATGAATTTAGCAAAAACAAAATACCAAATAGTGTCAAAATTGACATTAAAGAGTTTCTAAAAAAAATATTATATTATTAACTGATATTCTATTCCTAAACATATATGGTTCTTCCAAAGGACTTATAAAATGATAGTTGTATCATTAATGAACCACTTGGGGTTTTCTTGGAAGTATATAATAAGTTCATTAACCATATAATATAAAAATATAACGAGACATGGTAAATGTCAAACTATTTAACTAAGAGTTAAATCTGAAAGATAAAGTTAATATAGTTACCCAAACCTGTATAAAACCTATTGGTTGAGTGGTTTTTGATCTATCCCCACCTTATCCATAAAATAATAAATTTTGGTTCCATTATAAACCAAAGATGATTTTATTATAAAATAATATTTCTTGCTTTTCCTAAGGTGCCCCTCACCCCTCTCATAAAAGGGCACTCCCCCTTCACTCTAATTCATACCATCGAAGCCATTTTTCTTGGCCATCCCCTACCCAAATATCTCATAAACTTCCCTAAATTCATCCCAGAGGCCTTCCTTTAGTCAGAAATCCAACTTAAGGATCCCTTTTGATCAAATCCAAAGGAAGAACCCGAAGAAGAGGGAACAATTTTACCACCCTCTTTCAAGTTCTTTTCTTCTTCCACTTATTCATTATTTGTTATTTCCTTTCTAAAATAATAACTAAAGTATCTTCTATATACTATGATGTTATTATAAATATGTTATAGACATATTCATTATTCTATCCATCCTTTGAAAGACATGTCACCATATGTGTGTACGTACGGATCATCGTCTCCATGTCGTGGTGTTATTGTTATTCAATACATTATTATTTATATGGATATAATAATGATGTTTAATTAATGTAAATAATAAATATAACATTATAATAATTCTTTATATATGATATACCATCCAATTATATATTATTTTATATCAAAAGAATGATATTGTCGCTCATGCGCACGTTCAGATTACAGTCTCCACGAACGCGATGGGATTCATTTCCCATCATATCCATTCATGACTAATTTTCATTTCATGATTAAAAATAATGTTTAAATACTTTATATCATTCTATATATGAATACGATACATCCCATCCATAACAAATATGACTCACATAACAAAATATATAAAGGAAAACAAATTTTTTAACTCACAAAAACAACGGTAATACTAAGATATTATTAACAAAACAATATTAAAAGCTCATATATGATATCATATTAATATATATGACTATTCAATAATTTCATAACAATTATTTCACAATTATAATGGAGGTTAAATTACCCTCGACCAAGGAATATTACCAGTTAAGGGTTAATTTCAGAATCTCTTTATTATCCGAGGTTGTTTTTACGTAAGTATCTACTGGGACCTCTTTATCATCCACATCCATTTTTCTGAAAAATGTATTTCAAAACATTCTTACTACATTATAGACTATTTGTTAAAGTCATTTATACAATTTTTTACTTTGTATAAGATTTTATAAAGGAATCTTTCTGTTGTTTTCCAAACAAGGTCCTTTTTAACCTTTTCGACAGAATTTAGGTAAAAATGTGTGTTTTAACTTATACGGCAGGTGCGGCTATTTTCCGGCGTTATTAAATTGTCGAAACGTCCCTTACAAGATTATAAGAATATTTTGAAAGTAATTTTATTTTTCTTTTATAATTATGTGGCTTTTAAATGATTTCAAAAAAAAGAGATATTTCTTTCAAATAGTTTTGATTTCATATATGTCAACATCCTTTGATGGATTTTAATTTTATTTGATGTTGATTTATTATGATACAAAACTTCCATATTGTATTGAATATTTTGTGATATGTTTGACGGTGGATTTTTTATTTTTATAACATTAATGGTTTATGTAGAATGTATTGACATTTCGTATGCTATTATTAATAATAATGTCTATTTTATCTTTAAAATTGTGCATATAAGGAATGCATTGGACTTAGTCAGTGACGGGTGGATCCCGCTATAGCTCCTCGATGCATCGGTAGGTATCATGAGACAAACTAGTGTCTTTGAAAAAGGCTTTGACAAAATAATATTTTTAGTATTGGCACAAGGCCTGGACTATGTGGTTATGAAAGTCTGGAATTATACATTCCATCATTATAAATGTGGTTACTGATATTGCTTGTGATTATTCGACTAGTAGAATATCCATGTGAATAAGTAAACAAAATTGTTTCATTTTATTTTTTCCATATTATGCTAAATTTCATTTTTAAAATTCTTTTTTTTTGTTATAAATTTCCTTAAATGTTTATGCTTATATATGAAATTTTCCACTATATTGTTATCCTTACTAAGCATCTGAGCTCACCCCTTTCTATGTTCTATTTTCCCTAGGATATGAAGAAGTATTTTATGACTGACCTCTAGGGATAGTCTGAGGGGATATGAGTGTGGACTATGTAGACAATGTTTTTGTAATGTTTCACTTTATCATGTAATGTAAGACATATGAATGTATCTATTGTTTCCAAGGCTACTAAATTAATCGGTGTTTCGAGATTTGATCTTTTCTTATCATGTCAATCTTATGTAATAATGCACAAACTCTGGGTAACTAGGGCTGAGGTGTTACATGTCATGATGACACTTGGTTATGCTAACACCTATATGTCATGTCAATACCGATAGTTTCATGCTGATACAGTCATGAAGACACTGATAATGTCATGTCGATACTATCATGTCGACACCAATAATGTCATGCCAATACTGTCATTCTGACGCCGATAAAACCCATTGTTATGTCTATTTTATTTTTTTATCCAAAATGATGCTATTTTATTTATTTATTTAAACCCAGTTCATGAATATATGATCTCCTATTCTTTAAATGATTTAAATGTTATTTTATCCACTCTACTACTGACCCTCACACATTAACCGTTACACTCGTATCCTTTCACCTTACCCTCAACCTTTCACCATCCAACCTTCAACCGAACCATCATAAATGGAATGGATGAAGTGTATACTTGAAGGAGGATCAGGAGACGAGTCACAACCTACTAAGAAGAATAAGGGAAAATCATGATAGTCTCAACCCTGCTATCCATAACTTATCAACCATGTGGTATCTCTTGTGATTTATATTCTTTTTGAATGGTTTCTAGCGATTAATTCCAAAATTTAGAGGTTGCTACAGTCCCAAAGATGGCTGGACTAGTTTTCATATAAATAGATGCCTAACTACCCTACGCTTATCAATAAAGTTTATATGAATAATGAATTTATTTTGGAAGAATGTGAGGTATATTGGATTAAATATATTGTTAAATTAAAGAGGATTTTGTTTTCATCAATGTATTGGGAAGAATGACCTAAGGCACATAATGAAGGAATCTATGATGACAAATAAGGAAATTCTCCACCTGCAACTGATATGCTTTTCTTTGTGGAAACATTGAAAGTGATGACTGGAAATGAAGAGTATATGTGGCCTATTTATACAAAGAAATATGGTTAAAGTAGGATGTTGTTTAAGTTCACTTGGAACCATCATTCTCCCAGGAAAGGGTAATTTTCATCTATAAAGTATCAAGATTTATACTTGTTGTGTTTTTTATAGAAATGAGTTGAAGTGAAGTTGTGTAGATATATGATAGTGAATATTAGTGAAATTATTAATACCTATAGTAAGGAAAATTCCCTATTCTAACCATGGATGATCTCATCCATGATGGAAGTGAACGGATTTGTGTATGATGTTGAAGAAACAGCTTCAGCTTGCAGTGGAATTTTCTTCAGTAATGAGATATGAAAGAAGATGAAAATTCAATGGAAGCCATGGAAGAAGGAATGGGTTGGTGATGAGGATAAGATATATTAATAATGAAATCCAATGGACCATCCTGTTATGCTAATAGATTTAGTGGTTCCTGTTCTAGAACTAGAAGATGATGAGGTTGTTTATTTTGATGAGGAAGAGGCTACTAATCCTGATAGAAATAAACAGTCTCCTATTAATGATAGGAGTGACCTAGATATAACTGAAGCTCCATGAATAATGTCATATGGACCTCCAAGTCCACCTCTAGTCTTACCTTATGATAAACCATTCTTTTGTGACAATGATGGTGTAGAGATATAAGTGTCAGGAAGTGTGGTGTATAATAGTAATTCTAGTGGTTCTGAAGAGGATTCCAAAGAAGAAGCAGCAAGAGATAGCAGCTCAGGAAGAGAAGAAGAATAAGAACATAGAAATGTATATGGAACTTTAGAATATGAAGAAGGAAATTAATAACACAATGATAGAGTTAATGTATATGAAGATGAGTGATTGGATGAAAGTGGTTGGAGTGATAGTGATTTAGATCATCTTGGTGTTGATCAAGATGCTACATAAGAGATGGCTAGAACTGTGAATTAGGAACCCATTATAGACCCTCCATGTTCTTCAATAGTTGATACTTCAGAAGAGGTTGTGGTTGATGTTCAAAGTGAAGAGAAAGGTCAAAAACTCCTAGTGACTCATTTGGTTTATTATAGAATGAGATCTCAAGCTGAAGAGTAGTAACCAGTAATAGGATATCCAGTTGAGAGGGATCTTCAAGATATAAGAACTCAATATGAGAGAGAACCTAAAGCTGGAAGAGTGAGACTTGATATTGTCACCCATATTGATGATGATGCAATTTCTAAATGGGAAAGGAATCATGGATATGTAGCTCTTGGTTTCGACTATGAAGATTCAGATGATGAGGTTTTTGTACCTGTTGCAAGAGAATCAGTCGCTCAAATCCCTCCTGATGACTATGTCACTAGAGCTAATTTTGACAGTTTCAAGGAAGAACATTTCTCCACCATAAAGAAGTTTTCTCTGTCGATTCCTACTTTATGACTGAGTGAATGTGATGAAAAAATTATATCTGGAACTGCTATTTCACAAGTAGAATTGAGATTGATTTCTATCATTGAACTTATTGTGATAGATAATCAGAAGTTGATATATGAGTTAACTAGACTCGTTTTCACTTTCAATAGTTTGAAATATGAGTATAGGAAAACCATGGATAGAATCATGAAATGACATCAATATATTATTTTTTATTTTCACATTCCTAATTTTACCCGGTTGCGACAGGATGTTAGAGACATTTTATAAGGGTCATCTATCTCATTAGCTCCTGTGTCTTACTCACCAGTTGTTGAGGCAGTAAATAGTGTGATTAAAGAAGAGTTTCAAGCCCTATTGGGTATAATATTTGACGATACAATAGAACATATTATGAAATATAGTGATCATGTTCATGATATGGTCGGGTTCTACTCCAAGAGTACTGAAACATTAAAGTCTCACAACATAGAGAAAGTGGAGTATTACTTTAAGAGGATTTATCCCAAAACACGTTGACATGTCGCTATAAATACTTGGTAGTGAATTTGATGTTTCTTATAGAGAAAATAGTTTTTAAGGATCATGTTTTTAAAATGATAGACATGACATATCGTCGTGGCAAGTTCATGGAGGAAAATTATGATTGTGAATAGGAAATGAAATATAGTGGGGAGATAATACCAGATTTCATCAATATATTCAATCCATACCTCTATGGTCAGAGTGAATCCATTGTGGATCCAAATGTTGCACCTCCCAGAATACCTCTAACCTCTTTAGCCTCTCTGGGTACTTCTTTTCCCCCTCAACCTCCATGTATATCACTTTCTCAAGCATTGAGCTTGATCCATCCTATCCTTAGAGAGAAAATCCATCCTTATGCATCCTCCAAACCTACATTTGCAACTTCTGTTCCTAAATAAGTACCTCTTCCTCCATCGAGAATTCACTCAGAACCCCAATTCTCTCATCCTCCATCCACTGAACCAACCATTAATCCTTTTAAAAAATTTAATGAAAATCTAGATCCCAAGGAGTAGTTTGTATCAATTTTTCATAGGACTACTTGATTTTATTTTTTTTCTATTCCACTAAACTTTATTATACCCTCATTATAAATTTCTCTGATTTTTCATTTCTATACATTCTATAATTCCTCTTTCCTTCTTGAATTTTAATTTCTCATATCTTTACTCTTTTTTTTAATCCAAAAAGGGGGATAAAAAACAATGCATTATTTTTTTACATTTCATTTAGATAAAGAAGAAGAAAAGATAAAGGGAAAAAATAAGGCATTATTTATAATGCCATGATTTTTTACCATAAAAAATAGGAGATTGGTGGACCATAGAATATTGTTGGCCCTCTCTAGTTTTAACAATCACAAATCATGTCTCATAATTTCCATCATTCTTATTTATACTATATCATGTTTAGTTATGTTTAATCATGATTATCTATGATCAACTATGTATTTAACATATTTTTCGAACTTTCATGTTATAAGACAATTACAATACTTTTCTTCTAAGTACGAGTAACTAACACTGATAGATAAAATAACTCACTGACAATTGACTCTTACTCACCAATAGGTGACTCATAGACAGTACAAACTGTTTCACCTATGTACGACTCACTAATATTATAAACTGAATCATCGATACATGACTCAGTGATAGTACAAATGATCCACAGAAAAAAGAAATGACTCACCGAAAATAATAATCCATTGATGCGTCTAGTCACCGAAACATGGTGATACAGCCTGGGTGACTTACCAATAGAATAAGACACTAATACCACTAGAATGACTCAAAGACAGAGGAGTCACCAATAGACTGTTTAAATTGTTTTCTATTTAAAGTTATTTCTAACAGTTATATTTGAGTGTTTTAATGCTATTGATTAAATTAATTAATATTTCAGAAATAATTAATGACTATGTTAGTTGAAAGTAGGTGGTACAAGATAACTCCACGTGATTATTGTCATGCTATTGAATATAAAAGAAAAAATAATTCGAGATGAAAGACATAGATACATAGACATACAAGAGAAGACTCGAACGAGAACCCATTCTGAACCTATTAATAAATGGAAGAATAACACAAGGGGAATTCTTCATTCTTAGTGAATGAACATAAAATAAGATCTTTCTATGCACCAATGTTAAAATACCTCTACAACAAACAAATTAGAACCGAATGAATAGAATCAAATATTCATAAAAAACCATAACACAAAGCTTCAAAACACTCTGTTTTCAATGTCTATTTGTAGAAGAGGAATTAATCTTCACATATACTATATCTAAAGATTCTAGAGCTGCATTTCACAACACTCAGTACCTAGTAAACTCTATCTCTTTAATTTATATTGTGTTGTGTGAATTTTTACTACTTTTTGAGTAGTATGTGAATCTATCTTTGAAACGAACACTGTATCCTAAACTAAACTGATGTATACAAGATATCCTATCACAAACATCTTTTTACTCCCATTATATACCATGAAGAACTACGGTATAGGACCTATGTGACCTCACTATTTTATTTTCCACGTATAATTTTCATATAGGTCTTCTGACATAGATTTCTTGTATACTATTTTGTAATTCATGATCCAATGGGTGAATAAAATATTTTTATATATATATTTCATAGTGGAATGTGATCACCAAGTGCAGTGGATTAGGTCTCATCTTGAGACGGAACAACATGATTTAATCCACGATGTTTTCAAATTTAGTTTACTCTACTTTTAACTCATATTTTAGAAAACTATGTTTTACTTTGATAGGTTTTTCTTGCATAGGGTTTATAACTGCTTTGGTTTAGTAAATTAATTTCAAATGTTATTTCAGACTTTCAGGTTGATATAACTTAGAAGTAATAAATCTATTGAAGAATTAATTGAGCATTCAAACTATTAGGAAATTGTTACTTTGATTAACCTTCCTGTTTTGTTTTTGAATTGGTGGATTTTCAAATAAGGTTTTTAACATAAAGTTTTATAAGAACTCAATTAACCCACTTCTTGAGTTTCCTACTTTGAGAAACAGTTTTATTGCATTTATATTTTATGTATTGATATTAAAGTAACTTTTTATTATATATTAATCATTTTTATGCATGACTCTAACGTAATAATTTCCCAGAGTATATGTCTCATTGATAAGGTAATAATAGTTCCCCACTATAATGATAACCATGATGTTATTGGATGATATTTTTAAATAATGTGATGTGGTTGGATAATATACTATGATGGAAAACATAGTACTTATTGTAATTTTTGAGTACTCATATGTAGATGATGATTCTTCTCATTATTTTTTTACTTGGTAATCTTCCATATAGAAGATTATGCGAACAGACTTGCTAGTTGGTTTTCCTTATATTTTGGTGTCATCAAATATTTATATATGTAAGTATGAGAGACGATTAATAGACATTGATATTATTATTAATGAATGTTACAACTCACAAACATAGATGTATTTTGTAAAACGTGATGATAACAGTTTGTGGTGAAGTTGGATATATTGGGTGCATCATGAGTGACATGTAATTAATTGTTATGATGAGGAAGGATTTTTGTCTTCTATCTTTATGAAAGATGATATATCAACCCTTCTATTTGAATGGAACCATTATACTCAATTACCTAGAAATGGTGTAATGAGGTCTTTATTTGATATAGTAAAAGAAATAAGTATCGATCATATAGTTTGGTGACAAGGATGTGTGACATACCTGATAAGATATTAAGATAAAGGGATTATATTACAAAGTGAGCATTCATACGTTTCTTTCACCATTCCATCCTAAACTTCTTTCTCCGGGGTGATTTGACTAGTTGGGAGATATAAATCTTTGACTTTTGGCAGGCCAACCAAATTCTAATGAGAAACAATCTTTGAGGGACCAAACTATGTTTTTCCTTGATCTCAATATAATTATATTTAAATTTAATAATTTCAATATATTTTATTATCAGGGATTTGGAATAGTTTTATTCAATTTTTATTTATAGGAAATTTTTGCACGGTAATAAATAGTAATTTTAATTAATGAATATTTTATTTTAATATATGAACATATATATAATTTTTATTTTCTGGTATTTGAATAATATATTATTTTTATTTATTGAATATTTTAATAAATATTTTTTGATTAGATTATGGATAAAATAATATTTTTAAATAAAATATTTATTTGGTTGTCCAGTAAATTCTAAATGAATTACAATAAACTATCACCATTTCTGGTGGAAAATATTAATTAACAAGTTTGTTACAAAATATTTTCTATTGCGTATATTCTTGTTCACCAAAAAAAAAAATATTGATATTATTTTTATGTAGAATGGGGATTATTGAAGGTTTTAAAATATTTATTTTTCATCAAGAAATTAAATAATAATTTTACTTAAACACTAACTCAATATATATATGGTTATGAATATTTTATATTAAATCCAGAAATTTAGAATTAAGAATTATAGTGCATAATGAATTCACTCGAGACTCTTCCTTCTCTCTCTCAGTCAAGAATGAGAAAAAGAAGGGTGATTTTATCACTACCAAATAACGAGTGATCAAGAAAGAACAATGAAACACATACTATTTTTCAAGACAGAACCCCATGATTGAGTTGTATTGATTAGAGTTCATCTGAACATGTGTAGATCACAAATAGAGGGATACTATCCTTCGGTCATCACATTATAACAAAAGCGACCTCATAGTGTATTTTCAAATGACCAATAGTCATCAATGAATAATTTTCTTAAGACTGTGTATTTATTTCTTCAGATATTAAATTACTTAATTTTAAATTTTGTGTGAAATATCCATTCTCATGGTTTCAGAAAATGATTATTAAAAAAATTTAATATATCACCCACCACCCCATACTTATTTTTTTTAGAATCAGCCCATAGCATTAATCACAAAAACTAATGTCCACTAAAGGAAGATAGAAATACAGTCAAGAATGCGTTTATTTCTATTATTCCACATTGAATTCCTAAATTTAATACATACTATAATAAAATGATTCCAAATATATGGGGAAAGGTGGATCATAATGAATGGAAACATATTCTCAAGGATTATTCTTTTACAAGGAAACCAGTTTTGAAAAATTCTACAAGCTTTTGTCTATAGAGTAGTGCCAATAAAACAGCATAAAAATAAGTGGTCTATCTCCACCCTATGTTGGTTAAATAGGAAACACTTTGAACATAGATTAATTATGAGATCCTATAAAAATCATCAGTGGGTAACATAGTATACCTGATCCTATAGGAAAGGGAGAGTCCTGAAGGAGGAATCCATCCCCTATCCAGCACCTTGGACCACCATACCACATTCCCCAACACAACCTTTCAAAAGAAAGATTTTATTAAGAGCCTACCATTTGGAGTAGGTTACTACAAAATAGTATCATATTCATCCAGGAAGTTGTAGTTCATAACCAATTTCTCAGTTTCACAGGAAGCACAAAAAGAGTGATCTCCGTTTTTTCTATGATTGAAAATTTATAGCAATAAAAGTATCTGAATAATTTAGAGTGTGGACAGGATCCATATATATCCAATTAGATAAACATAAAATTCATGATGATTTTATTATTAAAAAATATTCTGAACTCATTGAAATGGGTGAGAAATAATTCTTGAGTGCATTCCAAATTGAAGAATTTATATAATTAATATTTACGGTTTTGAGCCTATATAGAAATATGGATCATAGAAAAGCTAGATCCTCCGACATATCAATGATAATCCTCCATATAAACTATTAAAAAATGATTTATTTAATTTATATAGATTTTTAATGCCATTACCACCATATTTTATTATTTTACAACAATGTTTACAAGTGATAGTCACAGGTTATCTCTAAATAGTGCTTCCACTCCCAAATAAAATTATTGAGGTTTATATACTCCTAATGAAGGATGCTGTCAAATTATAAACCATAAAATATTAAATATATTGTGATATAAAAATATACTTTAAAATTATAAACCATTTTTTAAACAGTTTTATCTTTCCTTTATGGGAATCCAATTGATTTCCAACCTGACCCATAATTTTAGAAAAATGACCAAAATGTGGTTTACCCAAAAACATATAGATTTTAAGATAGTTGAATTGATGCAAACATTATTTAATTCCTTAAAAAATAATTATTTAAATATTTATTTATATTATAATATTTCTTACAAAGAAATAGATGAATTATTCCATCTGATTTTCTACCCTGATACTCTCTCATAATGAAGGAGAGAATATTTTATGTTTATTTAGTTACAATGTATGAAATAAATAATTCCATCAGAGTACAATAAGTGGTTAGGTAAAACAAGTCCATTAGTAGCTCTAATGGGATTTAGTGTATTGTAATTTTACATGTAGGTAATTTGAATACTGATGTAATCTTCACCAGTGGAGATGATAATGGTTGAGAGAGAAGATAACTATGGAAAAAACCTCTAGTAAATTTTAAAAATAACTCATTGGATCCATTTATAAGAATGGGGAAACGTAATATGATAATGAGTTTTCTATCCTAATTGGTAAAAACATCAGCAAAGACAAAATTTATTAAATCCTTGAAAATGAAGCTACCACCTAATGTAAAGATTATTTTTTAACATCATGTATGGGAGATTTGTTAGTACTTTTGGAGAATTTCGTATGAATATTAATACATTAAAAATATTTAATGAGACAATTCATAATGGATCTACCTCTAATAAAACCAAATTGTTTTGGAGAAACGTTTTTTTAGGTATTTCTTGAAATTTTATTGGAAATAATTTTACCAATAATTCACTATATAAGGTTGAAATGATCCATATGTCTGAAAAGAAGGATCTCATTTCCATTATCCACTTTTAGAATAAGTTCATGAAACTGTGAATTAATTCCATTTTTTCAACTATCCACCCTTCCAAAAGTGACTAACATGCCAGTAGACATTACAATGAATACTCTCCCAATGGGTTTGAAAGATAGAATTTTTGAAACCATCAATTCAACGAGAACTACATTATATAATCCAAAAACAGAATCTTTAATATCATATTCAAGGGAAATAACAATAGGGTTTTAATTTTCCTCATCAATTATTAACTTGGGAATGATACCTTATATATGATTATTAATGGAATTTTTTCCATTTAAGAGGTTATTGTAAAAATAAACAAAATGAGTAGCTAAATCCTCTCTTTTACAAATAATCAACCCATTATCCTTGATAGTATTCAGGGTTCTATTGAGATTTCTAAAACATAGAAGATAGTTAGAAAACATGTCTTCTTAATCACCTTCCTTATTCCATTTCATATTAAATGCATCCCTCTTCATGAATTCATTTAAATTTAAATTATAATTTTTCAAATTATTAAAATTATTTTCATAATGAATATCTTCAGAAGAATCATCATTAGTATCAATATATTGATTGGTGTGAACCAATTATCCATGGTGAAAAATATTTTCATCATTGTGATTAAAGTACTCACAGCTCTAAAATTTTAATATTCTCTTAATCACATTGAGTTTTAGAACACCATTCAAATAATAATTCATTTAGATGATGGAGTTACATGTATCTTAAATAAATTTACAAAATTCAGGATTAAATTTCTAGGAATTTTTTACTCTAAATGGAAAACAAGGGATTTCCCTTTTATTGACATGATTTTTCAAAATAGGGTGATGATCTGAATTAATTCATGTTAGAGTAGAGTATGAAACAGATTCCCAATGATCAAGGGCCATATCATTATTTAATTTTATTTCCAATATAATAGAAATTACATTATTAAGTATCTTAATGTACCAAGTATATTTACCATCATATAGGTTGGCTTAGTTTATACTTCTATTCACTGTATATTACATGTTGTTTTTGATTGAGGTAGAAGATTTGACCATGACTACCTTGTCATCTAGATTGATAATGGAATTAAAGTATCCATGAAGAACCTTATGACCATATATTATGATGTTTAATGCCAAAAAATTCAACCAATTATATATACATTTTTGATAACTATTATAAGAACAAATTCAAGAACAAAATTGATCTATCACGAAATAATTAAAACATAATGTGAACATATTCACTATATAAATGATTATTGAGATTCTATCAAGTCTCAAATGAGAAAAACCTCAAATCCATTTAAAGTCATTAATAGACTAGTCATTGCTACCCAGTTAGTAACCCATGTTATCAAGAGAGGAAAACTACTTTGAAACAATCCTCTTAGGCTCAGAAAGACCAAGATAATCATTCATGTTATTCTTGAAGAAAAAGACAACTAATTTATTTTCCTAGTTATATATTCCCTTGCATTTCCAAAACATTATCCTCATTTAATATTGTGTTTATGGAAAGATATTTATCTTTCATTACCATTAGAATGTTTTTTCCTAGATGATTTTATTATTGTAACATCATGTTTCCCATCCTTAATTTTATTATCAGCTTATTCACTGCACAGATTTTTCATATTGGAGATTCCCAATAAATTTATTTTATCCATGGGAATAGGGAAAATTCCTTTTGGACATCCATTAAATGTAGGATCTACACATAAAACAAATGTACTAGCGTCACATGCGTTAATTTTCTTCAAATTTGATATGACTAAAATAGCATCATCACATTCATAAGGTGTAGATATTTTCCTAAAACTATCATCATCCATTGGATCATTGTAATATTGATAAGGATCATTCCACATGACATCATGCAATTATCTCTCATGAGATAGTGTATTGAATTTTCTATAGTCACCAATTGGGTTTATATGATGTTTTTTAAAGATCCATCCAGTATGTCTACAACATGGGATGGATCAATAAATTGGTTATAGTTAACAAAATGAGTACTATAATTATGGGATTCTGGATTCTATAGATTCTATCTAGGCTAGATGATAGCTTGTAAATCTTTAAAGTCCCTTCTTTCACCTTCATAATATTGAATAGGATCATTATAAGTGATGTTCTTTTCGAAACTATAGATAGACTCATAATATATTTTTAATCTTATAAGGTAACAATATCTTCATTCAAATGAAAGGTTCTGTTGAATTTGTCATCTTATAAAGACTCAATGACAATCTTGATGTCTTGAGAAATTGCATGAAATATAAATTCTTCCACATTTTACATGATATAGTTTACATGCACTAAGACAGTAGTGGGTCTTGTTGTCTATACAAATTTGATGTGGTACCAATTAGCTCATTATATCTTTCTTCTTTATCTACATGACCAGACTAGGATTATCCAATATAGTTTTTTTAATTCAAAGTAATTTTATTTTATTTTTCACCCATTTCTCGTGGTCAATCATTACTATAGGTTAACCTTTATCATTGACAAAATATTTTTCTTTCTTGTTTAGGTTGATAACTTTCCACACATTGTAATTAGGTGATGGTATCACTTTTTTATGTATAAATAAATAATTTGAAATACCATACCCTCCAATCCTATATACATAAATAATTAGTGGAGGATATTTATATTCAACAATTACCTCGGTTTTTGAATCAATGAAATTTCTTTCATATAGACAAAAATTTCCATTAATAGTTTGAAGATCTATTTTCAATGGAACAATAATGCAAGGAGAAACATCATTTATTATATTATAATGCCAAGACAATAAATTTAAGGTCACGTATCTTAACTAACACTGGATTTGTTTAATTCCTTTTACTGAATGAATTAAAATTGATAACTTATTCCAAAATAATCAATATTATTGGTTTTAAATGGAAATTACCAATTTTTACACTTAATCAAGGTCATTTTAATTTCAAATGATTATATGAATAAATCCCTTTCCGACCAGAATCATCCTCTAGTAATTACCTCCCATACAATTTGAAATCCTTGATTTCAAATCATTATAAGTCTATGGTTTTTCTCCCTTTTAGTATGTGTAAAACATAATAATACATAATTTTTAGAGATCGTGTATTTTCGGTAATTCTGTGGGATCATCAGGTACCATGAATCCCCTGTCATCTATTTTTTAAATTAGGTGTTCTAGAAAGATCATCCTTGGAATTTTCATTGCCATGAAGACCCTCCATAAAAGTGATTCCCTAAATTTTATTAATTCAAAAAGCAACAAAAAATTTAATTTATTTAGGTTACTTCATATTTCTAAATATTCACAACACATGACCTTGAATGAATTCACTAATCCATATTAAACAATTTCATGACTGAGGATATTAGATTGAGGAAAAGGAATCCACATATTTCACCATTATTCTTGAGGAAATTTACATGAGGATCACATTCACCTCAATCATGATAAAAATATCCAAAAAATGTTACTAGGTAATTTGATTAACTATGACTATAGTTATTGGATAATGTATGAAGAATAAAAATGAGACTTCTTTTCATTTGTTGGTGCATATCTCCATAACCGATAGTGTGACCTCTGAGGATACACAGATGTTATTAATTTTGAATCAAACGAGTGATTGGATATAATCGTTAATTATAAATCCATTTAATTTCCATTAAAAATGAAATCAATAAGACACCCATAGAAGAAAAGTGCAATGAATAAAAATGGAAACAAAATATGTCCCCTTATATAGATTAAATCTCAAAATGATATTCCGATTTTAGAATAGTATTGGGTTGAAAAATTTTGATACCTCCTTAACCCATAGGTACTTAATTATGAGGTTTCTTCATGTAGTTATAAGCCATATTGATTTGATCGTTCAATAATATTGTTTCTATATTTTACCCAGGATTCCCAAAATTATGATCTCGTTGATTATAATCGTAAATTTACAGTTGTGGAAACCCAACAGCTTCTATATACAATAAAAAATTCATTTATCATCATGGGATATCTAAAATTTTGGTGTGGGAAGCTTAATTAACCTTGGGAAGATTCACTATTAATTGGATACAATCCCTATATATTTTTCATGTCTTTACTTACATGAGTGGTAATTGAATCTCTCATTCCATTATACCTCCTAACTGAGATTACTTTTTAACCACTCACCATTACAATTTAATATCTGAGTTTCTATTAATATTTTTATTATTATTTCCATTACATTAAGGTTTTTAAAATTAGGGATTTTATTTTATGAATTAATAGAATTAATTTTTATTGAATTTGATAATCTCTTTGATGGTAATACTTTTAAGGGATTTAGAATAATACTTAAGGTGGTTCAGTATTCACATAGAGTTTGGGCCAAATCTAAAATTTCCAATCTCGATCAGGATATTTAAAATAACAACTATTATTTTGATGATATTTAATCTAGCTCTTTGTTACATGATAATACCATTGATAAGGATCTTCAATTGGAAACCAAACATGATTATCTTGTCTTTACGAGGGAATAATTCTCATGGTAAATTGAACCTAAAAGGGGAACAATATTAAAAAAATAAATCTAACATAAATCATTTTATACATAAATAAATAATTCATAAAAGTATGATATCCTCAATATTTTTTAATGGTTTCACATTTTATAATGATAATATTATTTTTAGGGATGATTTTAATTAATTTGATGCACACTTTAACCAACACAGTATGGATAAGTCAACACATGGGATTATTTTATTCCCAATGTCATCACCCATATGTATAATTCTATCCAAACATTGGTTTCCTCAAATGATAATCTGAATCAATCCATCTTTTTCCTTAACAAAAATAACATTAATGGATCGAATAAACTCACTAGATTATTTATATGGTGTTTTGGGACCCTGTATAATCAAATATATTTCTTATTGTGATGAACTCATTGAAAATGAAATTCCTTCAACATTTAACTAATGAAAATTTTTTTGGGATTATTTTGATGCCTGATTATTATTTTTATATCTATAACCTTAGGCCAATGGTGTGATTACTAGGATTTTACAGGTTTTTTTAAATTATTTGGGAATATTATGAGATCAGGAACTGAGACAACAAATGATTCTGATGCTCAGGGTGCCTGGAATGATTGTTTCAAAAACGTTATGTTTTTAATTGAATGTGCACACTACTTTTCTGAAAAGGTTAAATAAATATTAAAACATTTCTAGGTTAAGAAATTTGAGGGCACCGTAGAGCTCAAATTAGTGGATTTTCCCTAGGCGCGACCTATCATTGGTCGATGTGGGTTATCTATAGAAAAGTCACCATGGTCATAACCATAAATAAAATAATTAAATAAAAACTATTTTCTTCAGAAATACTAATAAATCTTAAGAAGTAACTCAGATTGGAAATATGAGACCATGGTTGAGTTTGTAAAGGGTTGTTTTCTTTAGGAGGGGCCTAACCTCGACAAGCGAGTGTCGAGGTTGAATGTAAGACTATGCATGTAGATGTAATTAAAATATCTTATAAAAATAGTTCTTCCACATTGTGTGTTGACACAACAATGATTTTCCTTTTAAATAAGCCATGTTATTGGAATTCAAGGTTATCACCATAACCCTAGAATTAAACTACGTTAAGGAGAATGAAGCTATCTCTCGATGATGAATGCCAGAGGATCAAGTATTGATGATGACACGTACCACCATTCTTCGTCAGCAGCTGATCCAATCGTCAAGGTAGGGTGTTGATCACTTTTTGATTTTTTCTACCCTTATTAGAATCAAACAATGAATGTGAACCCACCCATGAATACGTTGATCAACGGTTCAATCATTCTTGTTTTGGGGATAATTATTGCAGAATTAAAGGGAATAGATCTTAGTAATTATTCTGTTATTATTTTCTTTGTGTTCCCATTAACTTGAATGGATCAACGCCGAACGAACAAGTCTAGGATTTGTTCTTTAGGTGTTCATGTTCTTAAACCCTCCTCACTAAATCTATCATGCTCATCACATGTTCTTTAACCTTTTGAAACCCTACGTGAACTATGTCTCATTGCACCCATGATCTATGGTGCAATAATCTGAGACCCAAGGTTGTGATCCTTGACAGCATTGTAGATGTCCGACTAGAAAAAAGTAGGATGGTGGCAGATTATGGCGAAGGGTAGGATGAATGGTGGGCATCCGCTAAGGTGGTCGGTGGTGATGGAAGCGTATGGCCTAGACGAAAGACATGTTCTAGTGGGGCACACAATTGTGGTCCAGTGGGACCGCACTGGGAGAGGATCCCATTGTGGCATAGGACACGGGAGGTGGATAGGGACTGCACCAAGAGACCTTCATGGTGGTTGTCGTAGGACATAACTCGGAAACTATGTCATAGGAGGAACCCACAACAGTGGGCCCATTGGACCAAGGGTCTAGGACGTGGTGTCATATTTGTTAAACACGGTGACCATGTTTACCAAGAGCATATGGCTATGAAGTGAACTAAAGGATCTAGGCCACATACGATGGGTCAGGGTGGGTGAAACATACCACTATCCAAAAAGCCAGGCCAATTAGGTCAGGCTGGTTCAAACCTACCAAGACCGATAAGGTTGGGTTGGGTTGACCGAATCGGGTCGGCTCGGACCCAGACCAGACCAGTCCCATTGTACTAAATTGACTTTATCTTTTACATTTTGTTTTTGTTTGATGATTAATTTATTTCATTGGGACCCTTGTGATGAGGAAATAATTTTGAGATACTATATGTGAGTTTTGTAGAAGTTGGTTTATAGCCTAACTTCTTGAGAAGTATGTTCTCCAAGAACATGCAAGCTGCAATCGGAATCCTACGGCTGGCTATGAAAATTTGACATTGGTGACTGCTTAACCCATTGAAATTACATGAACAATCGACGTTCCATGCACCATAGACGCTTCATGATCCATCTATGCTCTATTCACCATTGATGATCTATGTTCCATGGATGTCCCAAACACTATTCCCATTACGGGCCCCACCGACACTTCGTTCACCACTAATGTTCCATGCTTTATCAACACGCAATGTGCCATCGAATATTTATGAGTCATCGACACATATAATGTGATAGATACTAGGATATATGGGGACTATAACTATAAATAATTCTATTCATGATTTTGACTTACACCTATGTGATCTAACTATATTGAATGTACAATGTTTGTTTCCTTTTCGATGTACTTTGTGTATTTCGTTTGTGGTGTACATTGTGTGTTTCCCTTTTAGTTGGGCTTATATTATAGAACCGTTCACTTTTCAGTTTCGTATTTTTGTACTATGTTGTCAGTATCATAGAGTTATGCATTCTTGTTTACTTAGTGTTTTCAGTTCACCACTTTTGGGATTGAAAGTGTGTGTGTGTGTGTGAACAGGTACATAGGAAAATGCCTCCAATTTGTGGGATATGTGTACTCGGTGTTAATCTCTATCACCTAGCCAATTGGAGGTGATCTTGGTCTATTCGCGTCTTGGGTTGTGACTAAGAGGTATCAAAGAAGGCCAGTTATACCTAAAAAAACTATATTCTGTGAGGTTGGTTTGGGGAAATAGTGTCAAGTGTTTCAAGTCTTGATTTCAAGCCTAGGAATCCAGTGTTGGTGTGATACCTAACATATCCATTAACAATAATTCTGAATTCTACTTTCTGAATTGATACATGAGAACATTTATTGCAGGGAAAATAATAGTACAAGAATCATATACAATATAGTATGTTTTCGTGCCCTTCTTGAGTCAGTGTCACTTCATCGGGTATACTCTACTAATTGTGGTACATCTTGATATATTTTATGATGCCTCCAAGTAGCCAGTCAACCAGGATTCCAATGTACAATCACGGGGATGACTTGCCTAATGATGACGCATTAGTACTTGGTACAATAACGGAGATAGAACCCCTAATTGCGTACCAGTGATACCACCACAATGAGATTAGTAGTTACTACCAGAGTTACTTGTAGATGATGCACACAGATATAGTTTTTTGCATGATTTCTAGAGGTTGTGACCTCCTAGTATTAGGGGTGATCTAGAACCATGGAACTTGAGAATTTTATTAAGGTTTTTACTCATGTATTAACCCTGGTGAGGATGCCTCTCAACCAGATAAAATTCCTAGCTGTGAGTCTTTTACATGGATCCGCGAGGAGATGGTGGAGCATAGATATCCAAATGCATGAAAAGAAAACCCTCATTTGAATAGACTTAAAGCATCTCTTCTGGTATGAGTTCATCCTAGTGATGTTCTTCTTTGTATGTATACATGAGCAACAACATCTAAAGCTGGGCTGCTAGATTGTTATAGAGTACATGGTGAGATTTAAAAACCTTTCTCGATACTCCAATGATATTGTGCAGGAACCATTTTTCAGGGCCTAGAAATTTGAGTAGGGACTATGTTGGGAGATCAGTTCATCCATGATATCTCTCATCATCCCTCTATATTCAGAGGTTCAGGAGAAATACCTACTCGTGTATGGTGTTCTAACAGAGCATACACTAGTAGTGGGAGCAACCAATGAGTTTCATATAGCTGAATCATTGATAGTAGGTATCTGAGAGCTGATGCTGGGTTCCAAGAGGATCAGATAGTTTTGGGGATGACCCCAAGACATGGGGTACATGGTGAATGGATCCTAGGTTATAGTGAGTCAGTCAAAGGAAATGCTATTTTACTCATGCAGTGCTTGGGGATATCTGGATAAATATTGTTTGACCCATCGTACGACTAATTGGGATATGGTTGATAGACCACTGAGCCAGAGGATATGGTAAAAACAGGGTGGTACACTGGGCAGTCAGTGTGGTAGAGGATATAGACATATAGTAGGATTTTGGTGGAGTTTTTAAGTACTTCCACCACCACCCCCGTGTCGTTCACCCTGAGTATAGGGACATGGTGGATAGGGACAAGGCTAGATTTTGGAGATTGAGGATTATTACATAGTACTTCTGATATTATTAGAGGTATGATCTCTATCTCTTACACTATAGTTTTATTTTTTAGAGACATGGGTTCCAGTCACTATTTTTTCACCATGAACCTTGTTCAAGACATAAAGATTCTAGTGGAACCATTGAATCGATCCCTACTCATACAGCCTCAAATGGGAGAATATTCAACGGTCACACACTAGTACTGATAGTGTTCACTTACTCTTGGTAGTGAGAGTTTCAGTTTGGATCACATGGTCAAAGCGTCAGGGCCTTATGTCGTCATCCTTGGTATAGAGTAGTTTTGAACAATCCATGGACAAATTGACTATTTTAGGCACATAGTGTGGAAGAAATGAGTCCTCAATTTCCTGTAGTGGTTGATGAGTATAAGGAAATAGTTTTGGAGGATGTTTCAAGATTACCCCCTTATAGTGAGGTGGATTTCTATAATGATATGTACCATAGGATGACACCAATATCAACACATGGAAATCGGATGGCTCCCACAAATCTTCATGAGTTAATGGTATAAATAGAGGAATTATGTGGACATGTCTTTGTGAGACCTAGTGATTTACCCTAGGCAGCCCTAGTGTTATTTTCCACAAAGGCCGATGGGAGCATGAGTTTATGTTTGGACTTTCTTCAACTAATCTAGGATAATGTGAAGAATAATTGTCCACTTCTAAGGATTGAAGATCTATTTGATCAGCTGAAGGGAGTGAGTTGGTTTAGAAAGATAGACCTCAAGTCTCAATATCACCATCTTCGTGTACGGGATGAGGAAATTCTGAAGATGGATTTCATATATCGGTAAATCCACTACGAGTACTTAGTGAAGCTGGTTGGAGTGACAAACACCTTAATAGTGTTCTTTGGGACTAATAAATAGAATCTTGTAGCCTTACATAAACCAGATCATTGTGGACTTTATTGATGACTTCTTGGTGTACTCGGATTCGTGGAGGAGCACTTGATACACATGAATATGGTCTTGGACACACCCTGAGAGCAAGATCATTACAAGAATCTTCTGAATTTCTAGTTTTGGATAAAATAGTTCCACATTTTGGGATATTTCCTTTCAGAAGGTATAGTTGCATTAGATCCCATGAAAATTGAATTATTTATTGGTTGGAAGCCACCCAAGAGTGTCATTGAGGTGTAGAGTTTTCTAGGTTTGTTCAGATACAATCGGAGGATTTTACTCAACATCTCCATAATAGAAGCTCCTGTGAGTTCCTTGACATGTATGAGGTAGCTTACCATGTGGAAAGAGAAGTGATAAAAGTGCTTTCAGGATCTAATGAAGAGGTTGATGAGTGATCCAATCATGATATTTATCAAAGTAGGGTCTTGAGTACATGGTGTTATGTGATGAATCATTGAATGAGATTGGTTGTGTCTTAATTCATGGGAAATTATTCATTTCATAAGGGTCATGCAATATGAGGTAGCATGAGTAGAACTACACAAATAATGTTCTAGAGTTGGTAGTGGTTTTCTTCGCATTGAAGATGTGAAAAAACTACCAAATGGGTGAGCTTTCTACCATCCACTCTGACCAAAATAGTGTTAAGTATATGTTCTCCCAAAATATATGAACTTGAGATAGGGGAATTCCCTAGAGTTACTCCAAGAATATGACTTTGAGATATTCTATACACCTAGGATGTGGAACTTGGTGGGAAATGCTCTAAGTTGAGGATTGAGTTCACAGCTTTTGAACGATGCATTATAGTATTTAGCCTCATTAAAGATATCCTCTATTGATAATAATGAAGCAGCTTATCTTTAAGCGATGGTGGTTAACCCTCCACTCTTACAGTGATTCAGGGAGTCACAACATGACTATACTGACTGTAAGACTACACATGCCCAGATGTCCATGGGGATTTCCCAATATGGATATTCACAAGTTAGGCAGCACTTCGATCTCTATAAATGATGAACAGTAGTGCTGGTTACCTTGTGGGATGACGTTTTGAGGGATTTTTATACATCTACTTTGGCGGTACATATAGAAGTGGAAAAGATGTATGAGGACCTCTGACATCAGTTATGGTGGCCTAGGATGAAGAAGGAAGTGGGAGAGTTCGTTTCTCGATGCCTCACTTATGAGAAAGTGAAGGGTGACCACTAGGTTCAATCGGGTTCAAATCAACCCCTTAAGGTGATAGAGTGGATGTGGGACAAGATATTGATGGACTTCATGATGGGTTTAGCGCAAAGGTCTAGAGGATATGATACTATCTTGGTGATTTTTTACAGACTCACCATGTTGGCCCACTTCCTAACGATTCACGAGTACAGCTCAGTAGAGATCATGAGATGCCTCTACTTGCAGGTGATAGTTCAGATTCATTGAGTTCCATAAACAATCATCTCAAATTGTGATGCTTTATTTCCATCCTTGTAATGGAAGGGGTTACAAGAAAAATTTTGGACTCATTTTTGTTTGATCATGGATTTTCATCTCCAAACGGATGGCCAGATGGAGAGGAAAATATATGTTCTACAAAACATGCTACATTCTTGATTCCTTTATTTATTCTATTATTAGGAGGACCATCTACCTTTGATGGAGTTTGCACATGACAACTACTTCAACTCCTTCATTAAAATTGAAACGTTAAAGGCCTTGTATGGGAGGCCATGTAGGTTACTACTATGATGGAAAGACCTAGGAGTATCAGCTGTCATGGTCTAGAGTTTCTATGGGCTACCACCAAGACGGCATAGATCGTCCTTGAGAATATGTGAACTTCACAGAGCTGGAGGAAGCCATATGCTAACAGGAGGGGGAGGAATGAAGATTTTGGGGAGGGAGACCGTTTGTTCCATAGGGTCACACCACGATGGGGACTATGGATATTTAGTTGGGGAGGAAAGTTATCCCTGAGATACATCAGCCCATTTTAGATTCTGGGTAGAGTGGGAGAGGTGGTGTACCACATAACTCTACCATCGCAGTTACATCAGGTGCATGATGTTTTCCACATGTAATAGTTGAGGAGGTACACAGATGATCCATCGCACGTTTTCGACTAAGGTGAGCTGGAATTTGATAGTGGGTGACTTTGTGGGATTACCCAGTGGTGATAGAGGATCAAAATGACTGGATCATTCATGGGTTTTCAATTCCTCTAGATTGTGTTCGGTGGAATCACATGAATCTCTATGGGAGTACTTGGGAGCTAGAGGCTCATATTCAATCTCATTAACCTCACAATTTTTTTAGTATCCCTTGTTTTGGATTTCAGGGATGTAAATCTGTATGGTGGGGAGAATGTAATGATTCATATTTTCCCAATTTTTTTAGAAATTATTTTGGAAAATTCTAAGACCATGATATGAGACAACATGTGATTCTGAGGCCTAGGATTCCTATAATTATTTTTTGAAAACTTTTATGCTTTTAATAGCATGCACAAGGGACTTTTCTAAAACAAAAGTGAAATAAATATTAAACAAATGCCCAGAATAGAAATATGAGGGCATCACTGATCTTAGAGTAGTGGCATTACCATACGCATGACCTAACATTAGTCTGTGTGGTTATCTGTATAAAATGTCATCAGGGGCATAACCATAAATAAAATAAATATATAAATAGTTATTTTTTTTAAATCCTAATAAGTCATAATAAGTAACTCTGATTCAAAATCTAATACCTCTATTGTTTTTGAAAGGGTATTTTCTCCTTAAGCATGGCCTAACCTCGACCAGTGTGGGTTGTGGGTTAACGTTAGAACTTGAAAGTAGGAATCATTAATATTTCTAAACAAATATTTATTGAACCTTATGTATTGATGAAAGGGGTGATTTAATTTTTTTTAATAATCCATGTCATAGGAATTCAGGTTTATCCCCTTATTAGAATAAAACTAAAAACATGGACCAACCCAAGAATAGATGGATCCAAAGCATGTTTGTTCTTGCGGGAGGGATAATTATTACAGGATTAAAGGGAATAGATCTTGGTGATTATTCTTTTATCGGGTTCTTATTGATCCTGATACCATGAAAGGATCAAGGGAAAATGAACACGGCCAAGATCTATCTTTTTTTTCATGTGATTAATCCCTCCCCCCTAAATCTGTCATGTTCATCATGTGTTCTTAGACCTTTTGAACCCCTATATCAATGATCAGTCTTTGCACTGATGATCCATAGCACAATAATCAGAGACTGAAGGTTTTCATCCATGATGGCATTATGGAGGTGTGAAAAGAGTTCAATAGGCTAGCGGTGGGTTATAGAGAAGGTCCACTAATAGGATGGTTGGTGGTGATGGTAGAACATGGCCTAGGGAGACACTCGGTTTTGGTGGGGCACGCAGCCACGATCCAGTGGGACCCTACCAGAGGAAGAGAATGCAGCTACAGGAGGATGTGTCTTAGAGGCCGCATCGCAGGAGGACCCCTTGGAATTGATGCCATGGGAACAAGGGGCTGAGACATGGTGACATTGGTGTTGAATGTGGTGACCAAGTTAACAGGGATCACATTGTTGAGCCATACGGAAAAAGAGTTAGAACACAAGCATTCGGTTGGAATTAGTAAACTAGGCCGCTCTAGCGGCCCCATTGCCTAAGGAGTCAGGACCATCAGGTCGGTCCTGTTAAGGCTAGCCTAGACCAGCTGGGTTGGGTCGGGTATTCCGAACTAGTCATGGCATTAGGCTCAGGTCAGGACGGACCTGGACTAGACCAGACCTTTTTTATAGAATTTTTTTTCTTTCAGATAGATTGTTTGTTTGAAGAGCTGTTTACAACATTGGGACCCCTGCGATGAGATGGTTTTTTTGAGATTATCTAAGTTTGTATTTGTGGATTTTAGTTTATGGAATAATGACTTTGGGAGTAAGTTCTTCTAGAATAAACAAGCTATGAGTAGAATCTTATTGCTTTCATGACTATGTAACTTGGGGGACTCCTTGACCCATTAATACTCTGTGCATCATTGATGATCTGTGTGCCATTGATGATTTGTCTTCCATATATGCTCTGTGCACCGTTGATGCTCCATGTGCCATTGATTCATTGGATTCCATCACTGCTCTGGGCCCCAAAGACACTATGTTCAACACTAACTCTTTATGCTCTTTCGACACTCAGTGTTCCATCAATGCTCCATACGCCTTTGACAAATCTAGTGTCATAAAGACTGGGAGATCAGCAAACAACAGTTGGAAATCCATCTCGTCAAGATTTAGACTTGTACCTATGTGATCTGACCATATTTATTTCACTGCATGTGTTTTATTTGTGGTTTACATTGTTTTCATATGTTTTGGTTTACTTCATGTGTTTCTATTTTGGTTTACATCGTGTAATTATTAGTGGTGTACCTTTGGGGTTTTCGGGTCACTACTGTGTATTATTTTACTCACCCCAAAATTGGCTATGCTTGCATGTTTTGTGACTTTTATAGATGATAGACACTATGATAGATTCCATAGTGGACTAGGGATAGGTGGTTCTTGGAGAGAGGCCAAGTGGATGAGGTTTTCTTTAAGGACTTTAGATAGTTGTTTCTATACCTACACTTCAGGAAGTTTTTTCTACGGATGAGATTCATGAGATTATACTTCCCCTTTGTTTGGTCTTGAATTATGGCCCCATCTACTTTTTAGTTTTTATAATTTTGTAAATAGTTATCGGTATCTTAGAGCAATGAATTCTTATTTACTTAGTG
Organism: Viscum album; assembly: GCA_963277665.1. Taxonomy (NCBI): domain Eukaryota; kingdom Viridiplantae; phylum Streptophyta; class Magnoliopsida; order Santalales; family Viscaceae; genus Viscum; species Viscum album. The sequence continues at coordinate 400,432,511 of OY728145.1, forward strand.
TTTTCAGTTCAACATTTTTGGTCTGGGAAATAATTTCCAGTGTACAGATACTTTGGAAAATTCCTCCCACTTGTGGGATTTGGCTACATGGTTATAGTCTCTAGCCCATAGCTTATTGAAGTCATGATTGTGTTAGTCCTGAAATAGGCCCCGTGGGATGGTTTGTGAGAAATGGTGTTTGGTAACACCCATCCCAAGGTGATTAGTAAATCAATTACAAATAAACTATGTGTTATTTATCGAAAACAATAGTTTCCTCAAGCCTATATGGGTTCATTCTCGATAGAATGATCCACGAATACTTTTATTTTACATATAAATAGGATAATATACAAAACAAATATCAAAATTTAACTCAATATGGCTATTTACAAAGTGTTTGATACTCTCAATGGGGATTTATTTCTATAAATGATGAGAATATATGGCTTCTCCCCCAGATTAATTAAGCCTCCTTTTGATTTTCTTAATATGAAATGACTCTATTTATTATTAATGGTATTCCTAAAAGATAAATTCAAGAAACCAGTGATGTTATGAAGGGGGGCCTTGTTTCCACTATTCTTTTTGATATAATCAAAGACTATCTTCTAAGATGTCATCTCTGGTATGTTGAATCTGTGCTTTTTTCCACTATTAAATCTAGTTAAAATTTAAATCCTAATACACTTCTATTTTTTCTAATTTTATTCATATTTTTTAAGAAATATGGTTATTCATTTGATTATTTTAAATATATCATATTTCATTATGAAATGGTCTCATGACAATCTATTACCTAGAAGATGTCTTAAATTTTGTGGAAAATAGTTATACGTATATCGAAAGATTATCATATATAGGTATTTTTGGGAAAACATTGTGGATATACCTTCAAATTATATTGGTATCCGACCCATTTTTTATGGGATTATGCTATCCTCTTTAGAGATGATCGTGAAAAAATGCTAGTTAATTGTCCATTTAAAAGGGGAAGTCTAACTATCAACCAAATTCTTTTTGTATGGCGAACTCAGTCCTATCCACAATGTTTATTTACACAGTCTATATCTATAAATATAAAATATACCTATATAAAAATAATTAAAAACATATCAAAAATTTTATCTATAATGCTGTTATCTATGAGAATAAATTTGTCACAATGTCTTGGAAACATTATGTTAAACCCCTTTATTGTAGGGAGTTAGTCATTAATAATTTGGGTATCTTTAATGAGACCCCCATAAATAAATCTCTTTGTAATATCTTTAATAGATAACACATCAAAAATTATTTTCCAAAGGGTGATATTATAAATAACTTTTTAAATGGTAAACTTTTCTATGTTGGTTTTGGATCCTAGAATGTATTTAAAAATTGTTTCATACCTCACTCTAAACATATTATTTAAGTTTTTTTATTGGAAAACAATTCTTAAATTATGGAATAAGAAATAGTTTTCATATAATTATAATATATTCTTTATTGTTCCAAAATACATGGAAAATATTTCTATTTCTTATTATGTGACTAAACATTCAAATGTGAAAAGTTTAATCATTGTTGATCCTACTAACCAGATTCGAATTTATATATTTAATGAATCTGAAAAATATAAATGTTGCTGTAGATGGAAATTATTAGTGTCAAAATATATATTATTCATAATTCTATGAACCATCATAGGATTAATTGTTGAAGAATCAGTTTTGAAATAAATTCTTATACCCTTTCTAGTTCACCCCCTTTCTGATAATCTGTCCAAACAAGCTACCCATGGATGATCACCTAGCTCTCTCATATATGATCTTCCATTCCATTTTTTCAATTGTGTATAGTGGAAATTGATACTAGAAACACCTATTTCTTATATAAAAATTATCAATAAAAGATTAATGTTCATCTCTAGGATGTTATTTTATTTAATTGATATGAGAAAAAAGATCATGACATTCATGGACTCTTTCTTAGAAATGAATTTGAGTCTTTAAATACATAATCTTCTATTAGGGGCTGTTTGGGTGGTATTATATATCTGGAATTCAAGGAATTACTTAAACTATAATGCTACCCCCTTGAATTATATGTTTTTTCACAATCTAATAAGTAATGATATTTAAAAGGACTGTCAAATCCAAACAAAGAGTTTTAGCATCTTCCAATATGTTTTGATTATTTCAAAATTAATTTTGGTCTCTTTTGTTCCTAGAAATAAACTACTACTCAAATTCAACAAGAAGATTCCTCCAATATCGGTTTTTAATGATGTAAATATTGATAGGGGAGATACAATCTTCCTAACCATCTAGTTGTAGTCATGTTTTTAGGAATTATAAGGTCATTTCTGAGTGAATATTCTTAATTTTCCTTGATTGATGGACTACATTTCATTATCAAATTACAGTTTTTATGTTTTTGGTCATGAATGTCTATAAATATAAATTTTATGAAATTTGGATTGAAAGTAAATCAATATTGGTGGTTAACCTGATCTACCATATATCCTTCACTATCCTGTGGAATTTGTACTCAGTGTGGATGAGGTATGCGAATGAGATGTCAAAGATTCACATCTATAGAAAAGGTAATATGGTTTTTGGTGGAAAATCAAAGAAAATGATGGAGGCTCAAGATTTAAAATGTTCTTTTTTTAGTGATTATGTCATGCCCTTGTTTTTTAATCCAATGTAAATGGTGATGAGTACGCCCTCATTTCCTTAATTGCATTTTTCTATGTTACTTCTTTTCATTAATTATTAGGGATGGAATTTTCACCAATGACTGAAAGCATTTGTATTACTATAAAACAATAATTTGAGGAATTTATAAAATTGAAAGTAATATTTTAATACCAATGGTTTGATAAAATTAAATATTCAGAAGATGTATAATTAATTATAAAAGTATATTGCTAAAATTATTTAAAATAAAAAAAATTCAACAACCGAATTTTTTCCTGTAGTGTATTTTTATCATAATAAATTAAATTTATCAATTTGAGAAGATTAATATAATTTAATTCTTCATTATATAATAAATATACTAACACTTATTTAATTTCTAATGAATATGTAAAATGATTAAGAACACATGAATTTAATATATTATGTTTCTATAAAAATGATTTTTATATGTTTTATGTTTTCATTGAAATTATAAATTCCCCATATATAGATAATTAAGTTGATTAAAAGGAGTAAATTTTTTAGTTAGAATTTAAAATATAGGTATGAAGGTTGATTTCATTTCAATGAAAAAATGTGATAATGAGGCAGAAATTCAGTTACTATATTAAAGGTAAAATTATGTGAAAATTGAAGTGCATTTATATTTGTTTTTCATAAAAAATATAAATGGGTATTGGTAAAAAAGTAGTTTTGGGTCAAAAAATCATTTGTGACCGTAGATCCAGTCATCCAAAGAAAATTTATTATGAACCATATCACTGTTACCGAAAATATTAATCAAAAAGTGGGCAGTGCCCTAACTCATATTCTATCCAAAATATCCAATTTAATCATTTTAAATTTTTATTTTAATATTTTAAAAAATATTTTTTCAGCATTTATATATATACCAAAAAATAAAATATTTTAACTTCTATTTATCTTGAATTACTTCAACTAAAGTAATCTGAAAATATAGTGAAAACCCTCCCCTAGGTCAATATTTTATAAATTATGGCATCCGAGACATCCTTATAGATTTCCAATGAGGGATTCAGTTTCTTCATTTCTAGCATTATATTAATAAAATAATATTATTAATGAAAAGGTATTATTAATTAATCATTAATTATTTATATTTACTGTTTTTCTTAGTAGTAAGCACCTCATGATACGACATCGAGGAATGGAGTTCAAAACTCATTGGCAGTAGTTTACTATTATAGAACTATAGTGACAATGTAACTGTAGCCATGGTGATAATGTTTCGGTGACATACACTGTAGTAGGAACAATAATAATGATATACTATAAAAGGAACTGTAGAAACTTAGGTAATGTAGAAGTACTATTCACCATGGGGGCCTTTAAGCCTTTTAGTGGGCTTTAATGTACTCTGGGATGATTGTCAATGAAATGGGTCTTCTCTATAATATAAAATGTAATTTATTTCAATGAAAAAGGGGCTTTTATCCCTAATTTATTTTACAAAAAATATTCATTAATTAATAAATAATTAAATAATAATTTATGAATAATTCATTATAATTTCATATTAATTAATAACTAGTAATTAATTAATGATAACTAATTAATAAAAATTTAGTATTCAATTTCTATATTTATTGAAATTATTAGTAATTAATTAAAAATAATTAGTAATATTTATTTATTTACTCACAATTATTAATTAATTACTCATAATTTATAATATTGTTATTAATAAAAAATTATTAATAGATATTAGATAATTAAAAATTATTAATAATTAGTTTTTAACTCTGAATTATTATTATTTAATTAATAAAAAATTATAATTAATAATTAATAACTAATAATCAATTCAAGATAAAGTGAACAATGGGTTTGGTAGTGCAAATCACAAATAATTAGTAATTAGTTAATAGTTAGTATCATTTAACAATCAGTATTTAACTAATAATAATTTATAATTAGTCATTAATTAATCATGAATGAAATTTATTTAAATAATTAGTAATTAGTAATTAGTTAACAATTATTTTTAATTAGTAATTTATAGGATATGTTTTATAACTAAAAATTAATCAATAGTAATTAATAATTTTTAAATATTTAAAAATTGTTAATGTTTAACAATAACTAAGAAATAATACTTAATTAATAATAAATTATAATTAATTAGTAATAATATATACTCAATAATGTGTAATTAATTAGTAATATTTAGTAATTTATTAATAATAATTTTAAATTATAAATAAATTATTATTTATTAATTAATTCAATTTTTATTTATGATTAATTAAATTCTAAAAATTAATTATTCATAAGTAGCTAGTAGTGATTAACTATTATTTATTATTTACTAATATTTATTCATTACTTATCAATTACTAATAATTAGTCACTTAGTAATTAATTTTAATTAATTATTAATTATTAATTATTAAGAATTTATAATTTATTATTAAAAATTAATTAGTTGGTCATTATTATTACCAATTATTATTTATAATTATTAATAATTATTTACTAATAATTATTTATTAATAATTAATTATAAATAATAAATTAATTATTAATAATTTATTATAAATTGTTAATTAATTATCAATTATTAATTATTAATTGCCATGACATGTATTTAAGCACTATTATTAAATGGAAAATTCAAAATGGGGAATATGGGGTCATACATGGTGATATATGTGCTCATCAGAACAAACATTGATAACACCCAATGAAATAGACCCCAAAAAATCATCTTATATCAAAATCAATAGCCCGAGATCTAATGTACATGTTATGGGGGGAAATGCATCCTCCCCAATCATGAGGATATCACCTCCTCCTCTAAGTCTTAGTGATTTTCCATGATCCACTTTAATCATCTAAAGACACCTTAACAACTATTTCTTTAATAACAGGCTCATAATCACTTAATGAAATCATGCAAACCTTGAATATTAGTGGTTATCCAACATTAAATGTCCATATTACAAGTTTTCTTGGCATCCTAGAGAATCCTTCTCCATAAAGTAACTCTAAATTATGAGGTTAATGGATAGATTTATTTTAATAAATCTCCTCACCATCCTCTTTCATGTTTACATCAAATTTAGCTTTTTATTAAACCTCCTCAAGGGATTCAAAACCAATTTACACAAGAGTGTTATGTGTGTACATTAAAGCCCTATGTTTAACCATAGAATTCATATTTCTCCCACTAAATATAAATAGATTGAACATACTATCCAGTGATGGAAAAAGTAACAACATCACATAGTGTAGAGAAATCCCTATTTGTGCTTGATATTAAACCAGATCCAAACTACCTTAAATGATCAAAGTCATTCATGATTAAAGATACAATAGAAGTTGATGCAGGAACCCCAACACGAGCAGGAGACCCAGAAGTGGTAAACACCATACGTTCCTAACCCCTTTGTGGTCATATGTTATATCCCCTTCATTAGTGATTGGATATACCATTGGTTTCCAACACCTACGTTGAACATGACATCCACTACATCCACAACCTTTTTAGAGACAACATCATTAATCAACATAAATTACTACTTACTCTATTAGTGAATAAAATCTCCATAAACAACTCTTTATTTGAGATAGTGGCCACTTGTACACTATTCCATTTTATTGGAGGCATCTTTCATGCTTGTAGAGACACCAAATTTCTAATAAGTGGCTTCATTATGAAGGTACCCGAGGTAGAGAAAGGTAAATCACCCAAAGCATATGACTAATATTCTTCCTCTATTATATTGACATAAACTGTACCTACCTCACTATCTTCCAAATTCTTAATATGTTCACTAACCACATCACCACATCTAATTCTACCACCTTGGGCTATAGAATCCACAATTTTTGGAGTATATACATCTAGTGAATATGTTTTTGAATCATCAATAGTAGGAGTTCAGGAAGCATCAACATCCACCACAATGGTATAAGAGGTAGATAATTCCTTCCCATTATCATAATTCCCCAGATTCGGGTTGAAAAAATTAATAACAACAATGAGAAAACATGCTGAAAAAAAGGTTATTTATAATATGAAATGTCATACCTATAAATGTTTTATCAACTGTCTATGATCTAACCCTTGATGACATGTGGAAATTTCAAAATCATTTTTTAGTCTTCATTTAAAAGCCAATTATTTATTTTAAAAAAAATACAGCCTAAGATAATTTTATTATCGGGAATTCAAAAATTAAATTTAAATTTTTAAAATTAAAATATAAATTTTAAAATAATTATTTTTATTATATAATTTATAATATAATGTAAATTTATTTTATTAAAAATATCCTTTTCAATATTAACTCATATTAATAATTTACATTCATAATGTATTAAATATTAATGGTTTACCATATTAGTGTTAATTATAGCTTATTTAATAAGGTATTATTAATATTTTGTGGCTTGTTTACATTGGATATAGTGTGTTACACAAGTTATAGAACAAAATTTTTATATTAAAAATCTAAACTATAGAATCATTATATTTTATTTCCAATAAAAAAATTTATGCCTCAATGATTTAATTATCATTTAATTAAGTAATATCCTAATATGTCCTTTAGAAACTCAACATATATGTTCTATTGAGATATCCACCACATTATCCTTGATAAAAAATATAAATTAGCTATCCCTATTATGATTCTTATGAGTTTTTAGGGATATACCATACACTTCTTGATTTTATTGATATTGATTCATTAGTATACTACAACAAAAAATGTTATGATAATATCAAAAAGATTAATTTTTTTTAATATAAATGTTTATTCCTAAGATTTATTATCTAGTGACCCCTTTATTTCAAATTATTATACTTTTATTTGAACTATGTATTATTTTGTTAATTTTATAACTGCCCGGGTTCTAATAAAATTAATTTAGGTTAGGATATCTTGTAAATATCATACTAATACATCAAAATAACCATGAATTCAATCCTTCATAGTCTTTAGTAAAGTTTATAAGACCGACTATATCATATCCCCTTAGAGTCTCAAAACAATTTTATCGTATTAATACCACTCAATGTGAATCAATGTGATGATCAATTTTATGATCAACTAACCCTTTTTAGGTTGATTACCATAGGTTCATATGTTCCACAACAGCATCAACATGTAGTATAAAAATCGGGATATACATTCAAGAAAAACCATCTACTCAGGACATTAAAAAATATTTTTTTGATGACATCCTATCAATAGAATAATATGTCAGGTTATTACAATTGTTCTATAACTAAAAAACATAGACAACTTATCTAATCTATAAAAATGAACAATCTAATATACCAATTAATTAAACCTTTCTATAATACCGATTAAATAATCCTAATATAAAATTTAAATAAATGATACATTATCTCTTGACATAAATAATTCATTTAAAAAATAGTCAAATAACCCAAAGACTGAAACGATTAGTGTCTTATAAATTATCTACATAATAATCATAATTGATAATTATTACCCCATAATTTTTCTCCTCTCGATCCTCTTTTGGAAAACTCATAAAATAAAACCATCTTCATAACCTAGGGAATGAAAACATAAGAAATGGGTGAGCTCAAACACTCTGTAAGGGAAATAATTTTAGCTTGTAATAAAGGGTTATATCATAAGCATATAATAAAATATAATAAAGGAATAAATTTATTATTAATAAGAACATGGAAAAATAATAATTGTTCATAAGAAATAATTTAAGGATATGTATTCATAAAAAAATTATATACCATGGAAAAATTGTGAGTAATATTATGATAATAAATATGATTAAAGGAGAAAAATCAAACGAATATTGAAATACGACATTTTATACAAATAAATAATCAAATAAAAAACATAATTAAATAGAAAATATATCCTTATTAATAAATGAAATGTTCACACATCATATTGTGATAAAATAAAATTCACATGCTTCATGTCTTGAACAATAATAAAGGATAAATATTTCTATTGTGAAGAACAAAAATTCATAGACATCATGTTTTGAACAAAAAATTTACAATGCTTCATATTCTAAAAAAATCCACATGATTCATCTTTTGAACACAAAAATTTCCCACTCATCATGTTGTGAATAAAAAAATTACGCACCTATTCTTGTAAAGAGGTAAAATTCCCACGCTTCATGTGGTGAAAAATAAAAATGCCAAAACTTAGGTTATGAACATGAAAAATTATTCTACTTAACTTTCATTTCTCAGTATATTTAAGTCCATAAGTAATATATTAGAGGGCAATATAGGTCCCCAATCTTTATTATTTAGGAATATGAGTTCTAAAAAAAATGAAACAGTCATCATATCATAATGTACCCACATAAAAAATAATGGGTTTCTAAAAAAATTCAAAATCATTTAATAACATGAACATAAAATACCATAGTATATCAAAAATCTCATTTTTAAAAAGAAAAAATATCAAAGTAACATAAAAATGGCGATCAAAAAATTACTTCACAAAATATATGTTAGGTTGGAATAATATGAAGATATAGTAGTGGGGGTGATAATTTTCCTTTTTCAAAACATGAATGATTAAATTTTTTTAATTTTCTGTATACTAAGAATATATAATATGTTTTATTCTTTATGTAAGTTATGTAGTGGAAAAAATAAATAAGATCAACATAACAATTTTTATAGTGTCTCTGGGAACAAAGATCCCCAAATCCACTACATCAACACTCTCTTAGTGGGTAGAGTGATTTCCACTAAATAGTTCCTCTTTCCATAAGACCTCCACAACTGAGTGTAGAATTTTGAAACCATAAAATAAGACATTTTCTGTTATAGAAAACATATTAATTCATATCATAGTGTGATAATTTTACACTCCACAAGGACTAAGTACTGGAATTCAATACACTAAGAAATCATGATTTTTTTATTTGATGGGAAATAGATTTAGCTCATAGTTTCAACAGGATCTAACAGATAATTGATCTTTTTATTCATATATTAGGTTCTTCAAAGAAATAAATACTTCAGAGAGATCTTGATTGTAAATTTTCTTCAGAAAATATAGCAACAACACTAAATCAACAACAACAATATAACAATTTTTAAAAAATACATGTAAAAAACATTTATTCCTCCAAAGTGTATATCTTAATAATAAAAGAGATGATATTTATTTTAAAAAAAGGTACTACTCCTACAAATTATATTACTCTTAGTATTTAAGAATAGAATCTCGATTTGATTTATGTTAAATAGTTCCACAAGTATCTCTGGAAAAATCTCAAATATTTAAATTTTATATCGTTCAAATAAATTCATAAAAACCCTTTGATATATGAAGGATTTATTCTATTGAACACAAGAATTTGATTCAGCCTTTATGAATTTTGAAAAATAGATTAAATAATCTCATAAATAATGTTGTAGAAATATCATAAAATATCATGAATTTAAACTCTTTTGTCGACCAAAACAGATCTGGGGTTAACATTCACTACTGTAAATTGAGTTAGTTTTGACGGGTTATTTATGATGAGATCCCATCACAAATATATTCTTCATGTATTTTTAAAAACCCTTTTGTGATTGTCTCGTCATGAATACTATTTGCGACGATCTCATCACAAATAACCTAAAAATATAAAATAAAAAATTTCTATTAATATAATGTTATAAAATAATAATAAAAATAATACTGTATCAGTAAAATAATATTAAAATATAATAATAATAATAATGATAATAATAATAATAATAATAATAATATAATAATAATAATAATATAATAATAATAATATAATAATAATAATAATATAATAATAAATATAACAAAACAATTAATAATAATAAGAATAGAATTATAAAATAATCAAAACCATATTATTTTAAAAAATATTAAATAATAAAAATAATAAATGATAATTTTAATTATATAATAAATAAATAATAAAAATAAAAAACAAAATGAAATAATGAATAAAGAAATAAAATTATAAAAATTTACATAACTACTAAAATAAGAACCAATTCAATATTCATAACACAATAAAAAACATAGTATATAGAAATGTTAATATATAATATTAAAAAAAATTACAGTGAAATATTTTATCAAAAAGTCTACACATCACTAAGGGGTGGTTTGTCTAGAAGAGTTAGAGGAGGTGGAGGAGAGGGTAGAGGTAACTCAATCCCTAAACCATGAGGCAAACATTGCATGTACTCCATCATCTTCTCATGCTGCTACTGGAACCACTGATGCATCTCCTCCTGATGTTGTTGCAGCTGTTGATGGAGCTCTTATTTGTCCCCACACATACTCTCTATAAGCTCACCCTAATCTCGCAATAGCTCTTGATACAATGTAGTGAATAATTATGACACTCTATGAGCTCCTCTTTAGCTTCATGCCGACATTGCAAAGTTACTTTAATAACTCTCAAGCATCAATCAGGAATTAATACCAACAACTCAAGATTTCTTTATTGTATAATTTTTCTCCTATGTTGCTTCATTAAATCTTGTTACACTGGTCCGATCATTGGTATCTATTTGACTCTTAGTTTTTGTTTGAGATGTCACATCCTCATATGAATCATTCAATTCTAATTTCAAATTGAAATATTTAAAATATTATTTGTAGTTAATTTTAAAATCCAAAAAGAAATTATACTAACCACAATCGATTTTAGAGATCACCTTTAATATCTCCAGTGATATGATCATTATGCATCCTCCTATAAGTGTTGGAATCTATAATATTGGGATTATCAACTACATATATAAATATAATATAATTATTATACATTTGAAGTTACGTAAATTAATTTAAATAAGTACTTATCACATGTTCCATGTGTGCAATGAATCTACAACTACCAGCTCGATGTGACACCATATGTCTCCCTCAGTTCTGTCAACCTACTAATGATCTTCACAGAAAATGATCACATATCCTATGTGAACATAATCCATCTCAAACCTGAGATTCAATATAATCTTTTCGGTGGTCCAACTAGGACTGATCAAACTCTGTGACTCCTTATTTCCTCATTATTTTCCTCCTCAAATTGTAATAAAACATATGTCAATTATCATGCATAGAACCCTCCCATGCCTTCCAGATAGATTCATTCATTCTCTCATCTATGGGATAACATAAACCTTACAAGAAATTTATAATATCAAGTTATTAATTAAATATATTTTAGAATAAATATTTTTACTTACATACCAGCCAATGATCGAACATGCAGAGATAACCATCTATGGAAATATGAACCCATATAACTCACGCCTCTGAAAAATAATTTCTTATTATATCACTACCCTATAAAATATATATATGCGTAAAGTTAGGATAGAAAATAAAAAATAATAAAATAAATTAGTATATAAATAAATTAATGATATTTAAAGAAAAATGTCTAAAATACCCAAGTAAGCATACCTCTGCTTGTATGGATTGAATCCAATATGTGGATGTCGCTTGGGGATATGTTAATGAATCATAAGTCAAGAAAGACCACTCTCCCACCGAGTCCACCTTAAACCGTCAGCGGTCTAAAGGTTAGATGATCCCACTAGTCATCATGTAGATCATCCTCTTACAAAAAAAATAGAACAGATCCAAGTCAATCTGAAACAAGAAATGATTGTGTTTAGAAAACAATTGAAAATAATTATTATATATAGATATATATTTTATATGCTCATAACTATTATTAACTATTTCAATCTTTATATTCATCCTAATATTCATATCTGATGGTGTATATTTCTTCATATTCCTTCTCATCATCTTCAATTTCAAAATGAGTTTTAGTTTCATCATCTCTTGTCATTTCAAATTCATTTGTTACATCTTTAACATAATTGTCACCATCGATCCATAACTATAGGGTTTCATCACTGATATTCATGTCTCTTCATGAAAAATAGGATTTGAAGTAGTCTATTGAAAATTTACAATTATTTTCACTTCAGTAGAACCAAATTCACTTTGAGTAAACTAATTTTATCGAAATTTCATTTTTATTATGCTCCACCAATCACCCAACTCTCTTGATGTAACACAATAATTTTCATAATAAATTTTATTTTCCTGATTAGCCAAAAAAATTGATCATTTACTACATGAAGGCCTTTATATTTAATATCAATGATTCCACGGATTAAATGAACATGAAATCCTCTCTCTATATCTTAACACTGACATTTAAACATTGTTAAGTAACTTTTTCACAGTTAAAACAAATCAATAATTTCTTTCATCATATATGAAATGTAATCTTCATTTTCTCTATGATGAGATCCTATCATGAAAACACTAATATTAAATATTTTATTCCCTATATACATGTGTAATAAATCAGAAAAAATTCACCACATATTCATTATGAGATTTAACTAATTTTGAGGGTGGTTTAATCAATATAAAAAATGCATTATCAATTATATCAGCAAGTTCTGATACCTAAAAATGTGTAAAAAAACTATTGGAGGGCTCTTCCGTGGGATTTTTCATATGATGTGTGATTTTTGGGTACTTAGGTGTAGCAGAGTGGCTTACCAATGTCATCTCTAAAAGGAGGAAGTGAATTAAAACAACATCTTAAAGGTATTATAAAAAAAATGATAATAAATAACACTAATTGATAAAATTGGTTTTTTTATCTTTCATAAAACTACAAGAGGTTTTCTGGAAGAATATCAATTCATTTTAAATTTTTATTTTTTGAAATGAAGTTCGATTAAAATGACACAACAATAATATATTTTTTAGAAAATAGTTAAATGAAGCAATCAATCCAACTGTACCTATTCATTTACTTATTAATCATTATCATTTAAATTAATATTTATGATCCCTTAATTTTTAACCCCTAGACCCTAAGAGAATTTACATTACCACAACTATGAAGAGAATTAAATCATAGGATATCTTCATAACATGCAATCACATCACCCTTCTTTGATTGATCTTCAAAGGATAACTTATGGTCTGTGGTAAATTAATGCACATGTCTATTATGAAAAATTATGATGAATTGTACATAGGGATAAAATTTTAATTTTAAATTTTTATCCCGTGTGGTCTTGTTTTATCGATTAAGTTTGCGCTCTCACAATTTACACAATACTCGACCGCGCATTGTTTTGTGTCAATTGATCAAATGTCTTCAAAGATTAATATAAATTAAAAACTCAATTCATGGATCATATTAAGTGAATTATTGTAGCTCAATGATTCAAAATAATTAATTGAAGATGGTATATGATAGAACAATCACTATGAAAACTTCTCTTCCATGAGTTGGGTGGTCATCGTGGAGACATTTTTCATGAGAAAAGGATAGAAATGGAAGAACCCAATCTCATATCCATAATTTAATTCCAGCCCAAATAAGAACATTAATAGAAGAATAAAATTAAAAATAGAATAAAATAGAAAAAATAAAAGAAGAAAAAATAATCTTATTATGAAAGCACAAACATTACGACATGTGGAAGAAGAAGAGTGCTTTGATAAAGGGATCCTTGCTTCAAGAGCTGCCCTTATTTAATTGCTTGAATAATTAAACTGGACCCTATTATCCTTTGGCTTAAACATCTTAATGCATGTCCCATACATAAAAATGATAAAAATACATATTTATATAGTGGAGGTGAGGCTTGGATAAATGCGGTTTCAATTGTGAATAAGAAGATTCTTTCAAATATTTTAATCCCACATTCACAGCCTTCATGACCACCAAAATTCATGAATTAGCTATTCTTACGGCAGGATAATATGTGGGAAATTGGGTTTTAGATCCCCTCTCAAATTATGGGCTCAATCCATTTGTGGATGTAGATGATATTGATCCAACACTAAAGTTATGTCTAATATCGTGTGTCCATCCCACCATATATTTAATGGCCCATGAAATCCATCCAAATACACTCTTTATCTCTAGTGTACTAAATATAAGTTGTAGAAAATTATGTGAGGAACATTGTTACTAAATGTTCAGTTCGAATAAGTCATATTAAAATATTTATTTGTGAAATAATATAGTGCATTTTTAAATGGTAAAAATATAATTCTCATCAAATTTTCAAAGAATGATCTAATCCCAAATAGTTCATAAAGGAACCTTTTTAGAAAAATGTGAAGAAATTATATAATTTATTATCGATAAAATACTAAAAAATTAGTGTTTATCAACTCCCCCTGACTTACAATTTTTCACTCTTGGGAAAAACCTCTTATCAAGTAAACATCAATATCAAATAAAAAAAAATAAAATAAAAAACGCATATCCTTGAAATAAAAACATTCCACACCAAGAAACAAAAGATATCATGAATCAGAAAAAACCAATATTTAATGTTCTCCATTTATATCATTTAATATATCTCCACTTCATTTATCCTCCGATGCACAAAACACTTACCTCACATGAATTATCTCTTATCACACAAATGTGAATTTCTTAGCAATGTATTTATCATCCAAACTCATACAAGGGTCTCCATAGGCTTGAAGTCATCCTACATCACCACCCGATGTGAGTCAATGACATAGTTTTATCATGAGGACTTTTCATGGTTTTCATTGGATTTCAGTTGGTAGGATTTAGATGTGAAAAATTATGAGGCTGAAGGAAGAGGGCATGACTCTTTTTGAAACAAAAGTGCATTAATCTAATTTTCACTTAAATATAGCCTCCTCCTCAATCCCCGTAGATTCAATTAATATTAATAATCATGAAAAATAATTTAATGTTCACACTATTCAACATTTCAGTAGAACAAAAACTCAATGTTCTCAAACAAGATTTTCTTGAAAGCTCTAGATAGGCACAACTTTCTCCCTCTATTAGAGGCTCCCGAAAGGCCGAGCTTTAAATATAATATTTTTCTTTAGTAGAAAACACATATCTTCAATATTTAATTTTCCAACAAATGTATCATAGAATATGGTATCACAACACAAGGTAGCTTCCCCCGCACTTAAGTTTAACTAGATTATACAATTTCACTTCAAGAGTTGGTTGGATACAGAAAATCGGCTTGTAATGTGGTAACCTAATAGTATTTTTATGGATTATAAGGGCTAAAAGGATTAAATGTTCAAGGTTATCCAATATAAAAAATGATTCTTTGAAATATGGGCTTTAATATCAAACAAATGCCTCAATCATTGAATCATAAGTACCTTAAACCCTCATATTTTGATAGGAATAAATCAAATTCTGGGTAAATTATGCATGGTTTGGTTCTCTCAAGAAGTGAGCTAAATGTAATTAATATGAAAATAATGGTTCAAAAGCCTCACAATAAAGTGATTCCAAATATAAATACAGTGAGATGTGTCATGGGATTCAAAATTTAGAGTACTTTTCATTAAATTACTAAATATTTGACCTTAAAACAATGTTATTTTTAGTATTCATTTAAGTTCAGTTACATGGGATAAATTTCCTCACTTATTGATATGATTTTCAAAAGGGTTACGAGAATCATTTCATCTCTAATGTTTTAAAAACACACAATGAATTGAAAAATAAAAACACTAAAATTGAAAAATAGGAATATAATTGCAATTAATAAACTAAAAGGTTACCTCCCCCACACATAAAATGTTTCATTGTCCTCAATATGAACCAATGAGATGATATATGCACATGAAATTTATAATATTAAATAGGAAAAAAGAATAAAAATGTGAAAGGGTTGGGAACGTCCTGATATGCTCAAGTGATGATGGGGTCATGTAGTGTGATGAAATAAACTAAATCAGTAGGATGTCCCACAATATATTTCTTTAACCATTTCTTGTTGACTATAAATCTCCTTTCAGTGTCCTCTTGTGCGATCTCCACTACAACATAAGGAAAAACATTACTCACAACATAAGGACCTAACCATCTGGAATGCAACTTAACAGGCATTAGCTTCAATCACGAACTATAGATAATGACTTTTTCTCCCACATGAAACTCTGTTTGTTGGATCATTTTATCATGAGAGTATTTTGATATTTCTTTGTAGAGACTTGGGGTATCATATGAATACAATCAAATATCCTCAGTCTCTTGAATTTTCAACTTCCATTAGAATACATCTTGTGCCAAATCTATGTTTCATTTCTTTATTGCCTAATAAGCCCAATGCTCAACTTCTATGGTGAGATGAAACTCTTTCCAAAAAATAATATGAAATGGGGACGAACCAATGGGTATCTTTTATGTTGTCCTATAAGCCAACAATGCATCATCCAAGTGCTTTATCCAATCTATCAAATTTGGCCGTACAGTTTTCTCAAAAATTTTATTCAACTCACGATTTGAATCCTAAGACAAGAAAATTGTTTGGGGGTGGTATGGTGTTGATGTTCTGAGTGTCTCCATATACTTTTGAATAAGGGAATAAAGATTCTTATTACATAAGTGTGTCCCTTGGTCACTGATTATGACCTTTGGTACTCCAAACCTACAAAACAATTTTTGTTTTGACAAAGTCCAGAACAACATGAGATTCATTAGTCCTTGTAGGCTTAGCCTCCACTCATTTTCTCACATAATCAATGAAAACCAATATATATAGGAAACAAAATTAACTAGAGAAAGGTCCCATACAATTAATTCCCTATTCATCAAAAATATCAAAGAATAATATGGGTTGTTGGGAAATCTCATGTCTCCTAGAAATATTTCCAGTTTGTTGGAAAAGTGGGTACAACTTGAATTTATTTTTGGGAATCATAGAATAAGCTAGGCCAATATAATCTAGAGTCTAAAACATTTCTAGATTTCTATTAGGGTCCAATGTGTCCACCCAAGAAATTTTATTACAAAACCATAAAACAGACTCAAACTCATGATCATAAATACCTCTCCTAATAACATGATCACTACACGTCCTCCAGTGGTATGGATCATCCAAAACATTAAATATTGACTCGTTCTTTAAAATTTAGACCTGATGTTTCATTAAATTTTTAGGGATTTCATATGAAAAAGAGGTATTTCAATAAATCATCATACCAAGGATGCGTACCTGCGATGGAATAAAGATGCTCATTGGGGAAAGTGTCCTGAAGTGGTACCTGGTTCCATGTGTCAACCTCTAGTGTGTGGGTGAGATTACTCATGTGGTCTTCCACTATGTTTTCTGACCCCTTCTTATCCTTTATCTCAATAACAAATTTCTGAAGAAGGAGCATGAATCAGATATGACTGGGATTTGTGTCTGGCTTCATCAATAGGTACATCAGAGCTACATGGTTAGAAAAAAACTACATTAGAGCCCAATAAATATGAATAGAACTTATCTAAAGCAAATATAATAGTAATAAACAACTTTTATGTGGTTTTATATTGTGATTGGTCGGAATCTAGTGCCCTCGATGCATATGCAATCACATGTGAACATCCCTCCACCACCTGAGATAAGACAGCCCCAACTGCGAAGTTGGAGGTGTCACACATAAGCTCTAAAGGAAGCTCTAACTGTGGGGGTTGTGTGATAGGTGGAGTGTTCAGACAGTTCTTTAGCATATTATAGGATGTCCTGCAAGAATCATTAAACACAAAATCAGAATCCTTTTGAAGTAATTGTGACATAGAAAGAGAAATCTTACTAAAATTTTTGATGAAGCTGCGATAAGATCCGGCATAAATTGGGAATGATCTAACAGCACACACACATTAATGATAGGGTAAGGATTAAATGATATCTACCATAGATATATCAACCTATATCCCATGTTTTGACACAAAATTCCCTACGACAATACCACTCTCTACAATGAAATGACTCTTTTCCAAGTTCATGACCAGATTATTCTCAATACAACAGTTGAAAACCTTCCCAAACTAGAGATAAAATCATCAAATGGAGACCCATAAATTGTATAATCATCCATGAATACCTCCATGCAGGCCTCAATAAATTCAGAAAAAATACTCACCATGCATCTCTGGATGGTATTTGGGGCATTGCAATGTCCAAATGGCATCCTCCAGTAGGAAAATGTGTCGAATGTATAGGTGAATGTTTTCTTCTCTTGATCCTCTGGAGCAATATGAACCTCAAAATACCCAAAAAAATCCATCCATGAAAAAATAGTGTGTTTTAGATGCTACTCTCTCAAGGATATGATCAATAAATGGGAGGAGAAATGGTCATTGCGAGTGGAATGATTTAGTTTCCTATAATCAATACACTTACGCCAATTGTTTTGTACCCTCATTGGAATTAACTACACTTTATCATTTTTAACAATAGTAAGACCTCTTCTCTTAGGCACAACCCGAATAGGGCTCACCCACTGGGAGTTAAATGGGATATATTATACCTTCCTCCACCAATTTTTCAACTTTTTTTAAAAAACCATTAAAAGTGTTGGATTGAGTCTCCTTTGTGGCTTCCTAACTGGTTTAGCCCTATCCTCCAAAAGAATCCTATGCATGAAAATAGAGATGCTAATACCTGAGAGTTCAACCAAGTTCCACCCAATTTTTCTTATGTTCTCCCTCAAAAGGTTTAAATTTTTTTTATTTATGTTCAAAAAAGATATTATTTTCAATTATAACAGGTAATTTATCACCACTTAACAGGTATGAGTATTTTAGATTTGGTGGTAATGGCTTGTGTTCCAATGTAGGGGGTGATGTATGGATGGAGAAATTAAAGCAACTAAACTATTTTCATAATTAAAATGAGTATTAGAATATACATCATCAAAAATAAGGAATAAAGAAACAAATACATCAGAATAATTCACAACCATGTCATAATTAGATTGAACACGATCAAAATAAAAATAGGAATCCATTTCAAAATCAAATCTAAGTTAGTCTTGTGCATTCGAAATAGGTGTGGGAGTACACTTAGATATAAAAATAATACCAATTCAAATAATCTCCCTAAGCACTGTACAATAAAATTTCATTGGGTTTTTATTTTTTCATTCAAAATGGGAGATAAAAAATGAAGAATGATCCTGTGATGGGTACTTTATAGAGTCCATAACATTAAATATTACAACATTATCCCCAAACCCCATGGAATGTGTACCCTTATTGACATTGATGATAGTTTTTACAGTTTTGAGGAAAGGGACTACATAAGATAATGGGAGCATGTGAACTTACTAGATCATCATCCATGTTAAGAATGTAGAAATATGCTGGAAAGATCATGTCTCTTACCCGGACAAATACCTCTTCAAGGACTCCCAATGGATATGGTGTAGCTCTATTTTCCAACTGCACTGCTAGTATTGTCAGTTTGAACTCACCAACCTATAAATAAGAGAATGCGGTGTGATAAATCACCTTTTTGGATTCTATTAAATCAAAAAGAGCATCATAAAAGTGCGACACCCCTTTTTGATTGGGAAAATTAATGTCCTCATATCCTTGAACATTGTTGGCATTGCTAGAGTTGGTGTAATGAGTGCTGACACAATCCTTCAAAGATTTATCCTCCCATTTCCTTTTATACCTCTTCTATTTGTACAAATAATTTGGGACACCTTGGGTTCACATAATGGATTCATGTAAAGGGATGTGGATCTCCACATGCTTGAATGTATCCAAAACTTATTTTTTTCATCGCCTCTTCAACCATATTTTTTGTCTGTGTAAATCTATTTGAAAATGGAAGGGGTATAGAAGTAAAACCATCAATATTTTTCTTACATTTATCTTTCTCCTTGGGTTTCACACCAGTTGGTTTTGAATGGGTATTCTCCGAAGATGAGGTGAATCCCAATGGAACGATATTCCAAGATGTATCATTTGTTTTCTTCCCACTACTCAATGTGATGGAACTAACAATCCCCTTTGAATATGTAGTAGTTTGGGAAGAAAGATTTCCAGAGTTATTACTTACCAGTTCATGGAGGGAATTGACAATCTGGCTCATTTGGGTCTTCAACTCCCTCAGCTCTGAACCTTGAATCTTCATCTCATTCGGTTTATTCAGAACAATTTGATTCAAAAGGTCATCAGTGTTAGAATCAACCACGGTTGGGTGACTCCCTTTTTGTTGGATTGTTAGTGCGTGGGATTTAAATCTCATTTGGGGTTATTGGAAACCCTATTGGTAAGGCGGAGGCTGGTGGATGTTTTGTTGAAAAGGGATCATTTTTTGTTGTCTAGAGACATTATTCATGTCTGGTTGATCCTTCCACCCTTGGTTGTATGTTATAGCAAAGGAATAAAGATTATTTTGATGATATGGTTGTTTTTACTGCTAATATGGTCTCTTAAGAATCATTGTGGCACAATCTTCTGTTTCATTTAGTTGGGGGTTACAGTCAGTTTAGTGGCTTGACTTAGTGAAAATGCCACAAGGCCTTGAAGGAGTGGGTTGAGATGTTTTTTGAACCAATGAAATTTTTCTCACAATAGTGTTCAATTCATATAACTTGGTATCTATCAAATGACTATCAGGAGAACATGGACTTACCTGAGGAACTCCCCTCACATGTGGTGTACTTAGATCTCCATATTGTTGGGTGTTTTGGGCCATTTTTTCAATCAGTGCACGTGAAGCTGCAGGTGTTTTGTCCACCAATTCCCCTCCAGCTGCGGCATCCGCCATGCTTCTCTCTGTAGGTGTGAGTCTTTCATATAAGTATTGGATTTAAAGTTTCTGACTGATTTAGTGATGTGGGAAGCTTGCAAATGTATTCTTTAATTGCTCTCAGTACTCATAAATTGACTCCCCTTGGTATTTCATGATCCCATAGATATCTTTATGGATGGAAGAGGACCTTGATGCTGGAAAAAATATCTGCAAGAAAAGTCGTTTGAAATCATTCCAAAAAATTACATCATCATGTTGTAAATAATACCGCCAATCTTTTTAAGCTCCATCATGTGAGAATGTAAAATCTATAAGTTTTATTTGATCATCATAAATATTTATTAGTTTTAGGGTTGAGAAAACTGCATTAAATTCATTAAGGTGTTTATTGGGATCCTCACCAGAGAGGCCATACAATTTTGGAAGAAAGTAATTTATCCTAGATTTCAGTTCAAGGTCTGATTTGAGATTTGGTTATAAAATTTAATTTGGTTGATAATTAATATTAGTTGTAGCAAACTCTCAAATAGTTCTAATAATTTCAATTTCATTATTTTCACCCATTGGTTATTGTTTTATCGTTGAATTTAATTTTTTTTCAATTTCAATGTTCTGAAATTGGAGGAATTCTCTAACTGGTGGAATGTTGAAACTTCCCGTAGATTGAGAATGTCTGATTCGAGCTCAAATTCTATATTCAATCTTAAGGTCATGATTAATAAATCCTCGAGAGTAGTTCATGTCATAATTAAAATTAAAATTAATAGAAGGAAAGTGTACCATAGTAAAATAAAAACGAGATGTTTGAGTTAATGGCCAAAAAAGAAGTATAAGAAAATAAAAGAAGAAAAAAATTCAGATTGTTCAATGTAGGAAGATAAAAGAGAGGAAGAGAATAAAATTTAAAATAAAAGAAATACCTCTAATTAGTTGAAATAATTTTTTTCCTCCTTAGAAATGGATCCAATTTGAAATGCTCTATCATGGGTGATTTCAAATGATATGTGATTTTAGGGTACTTAGGTGCAGTAGAGTGGTTGACCGAGGTTGTCTCTCAAAGGAGAAAGTGAATTAAAACAACTTCTTAAAGGTATTAAAATAATAAAATAAATGATAATAATAACACTACTTGAAATTATGGGGGGTTGTATATCATTTATAAAACAAGAAGATTTTTACTAGAAGATTATTTTTTAAAAAAAATTAAATATATTTTGATTAAAATGGAACAACAAGAAGATATTTTTTTAGAAAATATATAAATTATGTAATCGATCCAACTCTACCTCATATTTTAATTATTAATAATTATCATTTTAATTAATATCCACTTATTTATGATCCATTAATTTTTTAACCCCTAACTCTACGATAATTAACTTTACAACAAATATGAAGAGAATTAAACCATAGGCTATCTTCGGAACATGAAATCGTAGCACCCTACTCGGATTGATGTTCTAAAGATAGATTATATTAAATGGTAAATTAAGGAAGATGTCTATTTTGGAAAATTAGGATGAATTGATCTCAGGGATAATATTTGAACTCTTCAAATTTATCATGTGTTGTCTTTTTTTAGCGATATTGTTTGCGCTTTCATAATTTACACAATACTCGACCTCACTTGTTTTTGTGTCAATTGATAAATTATTTTCATAGTTTTATATAAATTAAAAAAAATCAATTAATGGGTCATATTATCTGAATTACAGTATCTCATGATTCAAAATAATTAAATGAAGATGGTTCAAGATAGACTGATCACTAAGAAAACTACTCTTTCATAGGTTGTGTGGTCATCGTGGAGATGTTTTTCTTTAGGAAAGGACTAAAAGGGTAGAACCCAATCTCATCTCAACTCTTGAATTCCAGACCACCTAGGAAGATTAAGAGAAGGAGAAAATTAAAAATAACATAAAAGAGAATAAATAAAAGAACAACAAAGAATTTTATTATGAAAAGATAAAATTACAACATAAGGAAGAAGAAGAGGGATTTGATGAAGGCATCCTTGCTTCACGATATACCCTTATTTAATTGATTAGATAATTGTATTTAAACCTCTTATCCCCTTACCTAAACATCCTAATTCACATCTAAAATCTTACAAATCATAAAAATACATATTTATAGATTGGAGGGGATTCTAGGTTAAAAGTGGTTTCAAGTGTGAATGATAAGATTCTGTCAAACATTTTAATACCATTTTTACCTTCTTCATGA
Source organism: Viscum album (assembly GCA_963277665.1). Taxonomy (NCBI): domain Eukaryota; kingdom Viridiplantae; phylum Streptophyta; class Magnoliopsida; order Santalales; family Viscaceae; genus Viscum; species Viscum album. The sequence goes on from OY728145.1 coordinate 400,455,977, forward strand.
CCACAAAAATCGTGAATTATCTATCCTTCTAGTAGGTCATTATGGGCACAATTGGGTTCTATATCTCTTCTCAAATGTAGGGCTCAATCCATGCCTTTATGTAGAATATATGTCCCAAACACTAATGTGATGTCCAATCTCGCATGTTCTGTCCACTATCAACTTAATGGGCCATTTAATCCATACTAATGCATTCTTTATCTCTACAGTCTTTAATAAAATCAGTATAATATAAAGTGAGGAACACTTTTTGAAAATTTTATGTTAAAAAAGGCATATTAAAATATTTATTTGCAAAATACTACAGTTCATTTTAAATGGGTAGAAATGAAATTTTCATCAAATATTCCAATGAATGATCTAGTCCCAAATATATATTAAATGAACATATATAGAACAATTTGAAGAAATTACATCATTTATTATAAATAAAATATTCAAAAAAATAGTTTTTTATGAACTATCAATATAACATGTAATAAAATTATTTTATATATTAAATTATAAACATTTTTTGTTTACATGTTTTTGAAACCAATGATAAAAAATATTTTTTTGATATTCATCAAGAGATGCTCTTGTCAATTGTGTAAGATGTTTTTTGATATGATTATCATATAAACTATAATTAAAATAATCTTAATTTATTACTAAACATTTATTATAGAATATGTTATAGGAGCATTCACAATACTAATGGTGTCATTTTTCATAGTTGAAAATAACATATGTATGAGCGGGATGATGTTCATCTTCTAAAATCTATTGTTTGTGAACTCCAAAAAAATCCTAGTTCAAGTTGATTAAAAAATAATAATTGATTTCTCATTTCATTATCAATATTTTTCTCATTAAAGACCATGTGGTTGTGTTTTGACGGATATTAATAATTAAAATAATGAGAGTAGAAAAAATAAATTTCCTCCTATAAATAAGCATTTCAAATTGAACCTTCAGTTAATGCTTTGTTAGGTAATTTTTTTTTAATTTCAACTTGAATCTCTTTAAGGGGTACATCCATAGGAACTATACTAGAAAACTATGTTTTTCTTTATGTGGAAAATGTAAAATAAAATGTTCAATAGATTTAATGAAAGTTGATGGGAAGAATTTTTTCTAGATTATATAAAATTATAACAACATATTATTGTAGTCCTATTAGTGCATCATATACTATTAACACTATAAAAATATCTCAGAAAATATGATATGTTTTTCAACTCATCCCAAATCATAGAATTCAACAAACCTCTTAATATAATCAAGATATTTCTTTCCATTATTATATAAATTTCATGAATTTTTAATATGGTAATATGACCATTTCTGACATATCAAACCAATTTGGAAGCATAACATTCTGGAAGTCTAAAATCAATAAATCAAAAAAAAAATCAATTTTATTTGGACAGTGTATAAGTTGCATTTATATTCTTAAACTTCTATGATCAGACATTTTTAAATAGTTCAAGTTTCGGTTCCTTGCAAATTTGAGCATGATCTAATCGTGCATTTACATTATCATTGTTCATACCTGGTGTATCCAAAACTGTATGAAATAAATTATCAAAAAATGTTCCTTAATATTAATGACATCCATAATTTTATAGACCAATAAATGAGACCAATATGACAGCTCCCAAAAAAACTAATCTATTTTATCTGATTGTGTTATTTCCCAAAGCCAACAATGTTTTGTTGGTTTATTATTGGTTGTAAGAATGGTATAGAGTAAGAGGTTTCCAACCTCTGATACCAATTGTAGGATCGAAATATAATATGAGATGCTCAATATACAAGAGGGGGGGTGAATTGTATACTTTAAAAATTCCTTTGGAACCTTTAAAGTTAGTTATGAATAACTAGAGTTTCCTTAAGAAAAGGAAAGAGCTAAGTTTAACAAAGTTAAACTAAGTAAATTCACAACACCTCTAACAGCGAACTGAACTTGGAAAGGGATTCCAAAAGTAGGTTCCGGAAATTGAAACTTAACAAAAGTTACAATATGAGATTCTACCTTAAAGCGTATAGAATCTAAACTAATCAGAGAAAGTAAGGAAGTATAAGAAAGTTATACTTTCCTTAAGATACAAATTGCAGCGGAATAAAGACAAGTAGTAAAACTACTAGTAACAAGATAATAGTCTTTTAACCCAAAGAGAAGGGTATCCAACAACCTTGGATAAAGGTCCCTTGATTTATACTTTCAAGCAAGTCTGTCTTACCCACACCAAGGTAAGCCCTCGATACGAAGATCGGTGTCTCTGTCTTGCTATCCCCGCAAGCCCTCGACTTCAAGGTAGTTGGCAACCTCTGTCTTTCTCAGCAAGAAATCCCTCGATCTTTAAGGTAGTCGGGACCTCTGTCTTTCTCAGCAAGAAAGCCCTCGATCTTTAAGGTAGTCGGCACCTCTGTCTTCCTATCCCCGGAAGCCCTCGAATGTAATCACCAACATTCGGAGTCGCACGAAGCTTTGAGAGTTAATAAGAGACTCTCTCTCTAGAAATTACTTCAACAGCATGTAAGCACTTTATCAACAATCGGCATATGCATCAGCTATTCATCAATATCGAGCTCTTTCAAATGAGCTCCTATTTATAGGTAAGGTCGGCTCCTTCTCCAACGGTCATATTTTCCTTAATGTTCGGAGGGACCTGTACACGTGTCACTTAGACAACGGTTAGTTTATAACAAAATGGACGACATCGTTTTATAACAAAACAAGTGTAACAGAATGTACGACATCGTTTTAAACTCTAACATAAAGGTTCGGAATAGAAACTTCGGAGTGAAGGTTCGGAGTGAATAAATTCAGAGTGTATAAAACAATGATAATCAGATTCTGTTTAATAGGAGAATTCAGAATGAGAATTCGGAGTAGGAATTCGGAATAGGAATTCGTCATCAGAAATCGTAATGAGAATTCGTCATCAGAATTCGTAATGAGAATTCGGAATGGGATTTCTTCATTAGAATTCGTATTGAGAATTCTTCATTGAAATTCGTAATGGGAATTCTTCATTGGAGTTTGTAATGAGAATTCTTCTTCAGAATTCGTAATGAGAATTCGGAATGGGATTTCTTCATTAGAATTCGTAATGAGAATTATTCTTCAGAATTCGTATCCTGAATCTGGAATAGAACTTAGTCAGAATTCATATCCGGAATTCGGAATGAAACTTCCTTATAGTTCTTGTCCAGAATCGAATCCTAAAAACAGAATGCTTTTATATCAAAGTTTTAATGACTCCGAGAAAACGAATCTGAATCTCATACTTAAGAAAAATATGAATGAAAATATGATAAGGATAATTTTCCGTATAAAAGCGATTTTCCTTAAGAAAGAAAATTTCCTTATAAAAGCAATTTTCCTTAAGAAAGCGATTTTCATTATAAAAGCGATTTTCCTTATAAAAGCGATTTTCCTTAAGAAAGCATTTTTCTTTAAAGATAAGGTGTTTGTGATTTTCAAAACAAGAAGGAATGGAAAAGTCATAAGGAAAACCTTATTGACTCAACAATCTCCCCCTTTTTGGAAAGCACAAACATCCTTACGAAAAAGATATTCTAAGAAGAAAGACATATATTAAAAGTTATCTCCCTTGGTTTAAGGATATAGATGAATACGACTAACTCCCCCTTAGGCTTTGAAACTCTAAGGATCGTATTCATATTTCCGGAGTGATGTTTCTTTAAGAAAAACTCCCCCTTAAACAAACTCTTATTAGAGTTCTTTTTCCTTGGGTATTTTCCTTTCTCCCCCTTTGATAAGCACTTATTAGATTTCCTCTTTTTCTTAAGGATCTTTTCCTTCTCCCCCTTTGTGATTTTCAAAACGAATTGGAGGGAATGGAAAAAAATAACAAAGTACCTGAAAGATTAGCAATGACAACAATAGAAACAACAAGCACAATTCACATTATATTTGAAATGTCAGCAACAAAAACAGATTACAACAAAAAGATCGGATTGGTCATTTCGGATCTTTCTCCTTCGACATTAGCCCCTTGAGAATCGTCTTGATCTTCTTGAGGTCCTTATGATCTTCCTCTGCTTGCTTTTCTAAGGCAACTATTCTTGCTGACTGTGCTTCAATGATTTCTTCCTGAGCCTTCAACTTTTCTTCCTGAGCTTTCATCTTCTCTTCCTGAGCCTTCATTCTTTCTATAAAATTGATCCGATGATCCCTTTCAAATTTCCAACTCTGATTAACGGAGTTGAGCTTTCCATTCAGATCTCTCACTTCCTGAATCCAAATGTTCTTTTCCTCTGTCAATTTCTCATCGAATGATGCAGTCATCTCATGAAACTTCTTGTCCTCGGTTTGAAATGCATCCTTAACATTTTCCTGAAACTCATCCAGCAACCTCATCTCTTCCACATTCTTCTTCGACCAGCTTGTCATCCTCTTGCAAGATCTTTTATGTGCTTCGTAACCAACGAAGAAAGTTTTGAACTGAGCTTCAATCTCAACACACTTATCCATTACCATGGATACGGAGTCGGTTTTCTGATTCAGCGCATGTTGAAGCATCTGGCATCTAGAGTCAATGCTAGAGAAGGTCGGAATGGTTCCCACCAACTTCTTCACGGACTGAACAACAAAATCGTGCCCCAACGATGATGACTCCGAATCCGAAACCTTGCTAGGAGAATTTTCTTCCTCAATAAGCTCCAACTTCCTCTTAGAAGAACTACCAGCTTCCTTCCTCATACTCTTTTCTGAACTCGGGGTATCAGCAAGAATTTGTTTCCCCTTATCTTTTTCCGGAATAGAAACCTGTTCCGGAGATTTCTTCTCGCTATCAGACACTTGAACAACCAAATCTTCCTCATCAGCAACTTCTACATTTTCCTTCTGAGCAGCATCAAGTAAAAGATGTTCTTCTTCTCTCAGACAAGAAACTTCTTCTTCGCCTTTCTCTTATTCCATAGTCGGAGTAACAAGCTTCGAAGATTGAGCTTCAGATGTTCGGGGCGACAAGTGTTCCGAAGGAGTTCCCTTATATTCATCTACTTGTTTGAGCACATCTCCTGTCTCACCACTTCCTTCAGCATCTTCTTCAACTTCTTCCACTTGCTCTACTTCCTCAGTAGCAACAGCCTTTTCCGGAGTAACAATATTTCTTCCTGGAGTCTCAGGTAGAGATTCCAGAGAGAAAGATCTCGGAACGGGAATGGTTGCTGAAACCATTTCGTTGAACTTTAACAAGGCCTGAGCTACCTCAGCCTCAGACATTTTCTTCTTCAGCTTCTTTTCCTTTGCTTGCTTCTCAAGCTCATCAGCAGCCTTTTCTTTCAGAGCTTTAGCCTCTACAGGATCCAATCCGAACTGCGGATCTCCTTCCTTCCTCTTCTTTTTATCATCTCTCCACTTTGCTGCAACCTCATCAGTATAGGTTTTCTTCTTCTTAGACTTAGGAGGTGCGGAGTGGACTTCCTTAGACTTAGGTTCCTCAGCTTCGACAACCACTTCTTTCAGCTTCCTCTTCCTTACCGGCTTGGATGATTCCGGATTAGCCACTTTCGGAGTCACTTCTGCTTGAGGAGGTAGATCAATAAACTTCCCTAACTCCTTGTCAAAAGCTATATTCATTCTCTTAAGAGTGGCATCACTAAGCAGCATGATCTTACAAACTTTCGGCTTAGAACTACAAGTCACCTTGAAGGACTCAAGGCACCGAACTATGAGCTTTGACAATATTGTTGGGTACATCACGATCTGAGCTCTCAGATTCCCCTTCTTCAAATTTTCAATGTTAAGAAGGATATGCTTCATCAAGTTGAACTTTCTTAGATTTATCAAGAAATCTAAGATGTATATCTCACTTTTCTTCAGACTATCCTTATCTCCTTTTCTCGGTACAATAAGCCCTTGCACCCATAACTCCAGAATCCGGAAGTTTTTAGAAAGACTTGCTATTTTCGGAGCCTTGTCATCATCCAATCCAAGAATTTCTAATGCCTTTTCCTTGTTGAAACTACCCAAAGAGTCTGGCAATACGTGGGAAATAAACTCAGCTTCCCCTTCATAACTTAGCCCTACCAAGCTTGCAGCCTTGGTGTAAGAAAGCTTATATGTCTTGCCATACGATTTGAAAGAAAATTTTTCTCTATTATCTTCCTCGAAGAAAGCAACCGACTCATAAAACTCGACAAGCAAGTCAGAGTACACTTCATCTTGGTTGCCGGTTTTTGATACCACAACACCTTCCCAGCCATTCAGCTTGATATTCTTTGAAATAATAGACTCGTAGTTGCTGAAGAAATTCGGATGAACTAACCTCTCTCTGTAGACTAACCACTGAGAAATGGGCTTGGTTGAAGACATTTCTTGAGAAGCTAACTCTGCAGACATTCGGATTAGAAGTCCTCTGAGATATTCGGAACAGAGAAGACTGAAGTTCGGAACTGAGAAAACTGTGGTTCGGAATGGCCTTAAATCGGAGAGTCAGAGCTTCAGCACGCAAAAGCTTGAAATCGAAGTGGGACGAGAAAATAGGGTCCCCTTTATATAGGGAAAGGGATGACGGTTCAACTTCCTCGGTTGATCTAACGGTCTAGAATGATCTGAGATCATATCTAACGGTTGAAAGCTTGAATCCGATCTTTTTGAGGTTTTATTAAAGTAAGGAATTAAGAAATCCAAAAACCGAAAACAAACTATAAGAAATTTCCAGCAAGTAAAATATGATTACGAAAACTTCAGTAAGGAAATCATACCTTTCAGATTAGCTTAGGAAAGTTATTTGTAATGGGTAATATAAAGATGACTACGAAAAACTCAGTACGAAAAACTAAATACGAAAAGTCAATACGAAAAACTCAATACGAAAAAGTAAATACGAAATGTCAATACGAAAAACTTGTTATGGAAAATTCAGTACGAAAGTTCCGTTATGAAAATACCAGTACGAAAGTTTTCCATTCCGGAAATTTTCAATACGAATACTTCCATTCCAGAAGTATTCTGTGCGAAAATATCCTTTCTGGAAAATTGTAGTTCCGGAAGTTCCATTCCGGAAATTTTCGTTCCGAAAAGTTTGAAAACAAATTTTGAAAAACTTTGTTAAATAAACAATCAAATGTACTCCCCCTATGAAAAGGAGTTTATTACTGTAAGGATATTTTTTCAACAGAAAGTTAATTGAGGAAGATTACCTTACAGTTATCATTCCTAACTTCTGTTTAATATATTCAAATCTATCAGAAGGCAAGGATTTTGTGAAAATGTCAGCAAGTTGATCTTGCGTTCCGATAAACTGAAGAATAATATCTCCTTTGAGTGTGTGATCCCTAAGAAAGTGATGCCTAATATCTATGTGTTTTGCACGAGAGTGATGTGCAGGGTTTTTACTTAGGGAAATGGCACTTGTGTTATCACACAAAATTTGAGTTTTAGTAAAACTCAAGCCATAGTCTGTGAGTGTGTCTTGCATCCACAACACTTGTGCACAACAACTTCCAGCTGCTACATATTCAGCTTCAGCAGTGGAAAGTGCAACAGAATGTTGCTTCTTGCATGACCAAGAAACTAATGAATCTCCTAAGAAATGACAAGTTCCGGATGTACTTTTCCTATCCATTCTACATCCACCAAAGTCAGCATCAGAAAAGATTTTTAGAACAAAATCATTTCCAGAAGTATAAAATAATCCTAGATCCATGGTTCCCTTAAGGTAGCGAAAAATTCTTTTTACTGCCTTTAAGTGAGATTCCTTAGGATTGGATTGATATCTTGCACATAAGCATACTGAAAACATTAAGTCTGGTCGACTAGCTGTTATGTAAAGTAGACTTCCAATCATACCTCTAAAAGATGTTTGATCTACTGGTTTCCCAGCTTCATCAAGATCTAAAGAGTTTGAGGTACCAATAGGAGTACTTATACTCTTAGTGTTGTCATAACCATACTTTTTAAGAAGATCTTTAATATACTTATGTTGAGATATGTAGGTTCTTTCTGGTTTTTGAGAAATTTGAAAACCAAGGAAAAATGTTAACTCACCCATCATACTCATTTCAAACTCAGATTTCATTAGACTAGCAAAAGAGTCAGTCAAAGATTGCTGAGTTGAACCAAATATAATGTCATCAACATAAATTTGAACAATCAAAACATTTTTCTTATCTTTCTTTACAAAAAGGGTTGGATCTGCATTTCCCTTAACATAGTTATTTTGAAGCAAAAATCCAGTAAGTCTATCATACCATGCTCGTGGGGCTTGTTTAAGGCCATACAAAGCTTTGGTAAGTCTAAAAACATGATATGGATGTTTTGTATCTTCAAAGCCGGGTGGTTGTTCAACAAAAACATCCTATTGAACATAACCATTAAGAAAAGCACATTTCACATCCATTTGGAAAAGTTTGAAATTAAAGAATGCTGCAAAAGCAAGTAGAATACGGATAGATTCATGTCTAGCTACTGGAGCATAGGTTTCTTCATAGTCTATTCCTTCTTGCTGATTATAGCCTTTAGCAACAAGTCTAGCTTTATTTCTAACAATGACTCCATTTTCATCACATTTATTTCTGAAAACCCATTTTACTCCAATAACAGAAGTTTCCTTAGGTCTTTCAACCAAGGTCCAGACTTTATTCCTTTCGAATTCATTTAGTTCATCTTGCATTGCTTTGATCCAATCATCATCACCTAAAGCTTCATCAGTGCTTTTAGGTTCTAATTGGGAAAGAAATGCTAGATGTTCTACTTCATTTCTTAAGGAACTTCTAGTCCTTACAGGTTGATTTACATCACCAATGATACTATCACTGTGATGATTCTTAAGAAACACCTGATTTGGGTTTTGTAAAACCTGTTCATCAACATAAGGTAGAAAGTATTCTGGGGTAAATGTTTCAGAAGTATATTCTAGAACAATTTCCTTATCAGAAGGTTCTTCTATCAAAGGTTGATAATCAGTTTTTGAAAACACATCCGAAGATGTAGGTTGGGAGGTTTTAAAAACAAAAGGCTCTGATTCATCAAATTTTACATGTACTGTTTCCTCAACAGTACAAGTGTTTTTATTAAAAAATCTATAAGCCTTAGAGGTTGTGGAATAACCTAAGAAAATACCTTCATCTGATTTTGGTGCGAATTTATGTAAGTTATCTTTAGTATTCAAAATGAATACTTTGCAACCAAAAACCTTGAAGTAGGAAAGTCTTGGTTTTCTACCATTCCATAACTCATAAGGAGTTTTATTAAGAAAAGGTCTAATCAAAACTCGATTTATAGTATAACAAGCAGTACTTACAGCTTCAGCCCAGAAATGTCTAGCAATAGAATATTCACTCAACATAGTTCTAGTTATTTCTTGAAGAATTCTATTTCTTCTTTCAACTACACCATTCTGTTGAGGAGTTCTAGGTGCTGAAAAATTGTGAGTAATACCTTTCTTACTACAAAAAGTTTCAAAATCAGAATTTTGAAATTCTCCTCCATGATCACTATGAATAGTTTTCAATGGAAGGTTTTTCTCATTTTTAACTTGGGCTCTAAAACTTTTGAAATAAGAAAAAGCTTCAGATTTTCTTGCTAGAAAATAGACCCAAGTAAATCTAGTGTAATCATCAACTAGAACAAACACATAGTATTTGCCTCCAATACTTCCAGTTTGTGTTGGACCAAAAAGATCCATGTGCACTAACTGTAATGCATCGGTTGTTGAGACTTCACCGATTGACTTAAAACTAGATTTATGTTGCTTGCCATATTGACAAGGATCACAAACTTTAGAAGAATCAAATATAAGCTCCGGTAGATCCCTAACAAGTTTCTTCTTAGAGAGTTTACATAGGTTTCTAAGATTACAGTGTCCTAATCTTCTATGCCACAACCAAGAATGATCTTACATTGCACTTAGGCAAGGTAAATCTTGGCTTCTTAGGTCTTCTAAGTTTAAGGTGTAAACATTCTCTTGCCTGTTGGCTGAGAGAATAAATTCTTCCTTGGAATTGTGAACTAAGAATTTATCATTCCTAAAATTCACAAGGTAACCTTCATCACATAACTGACTTATGCTAATGAGGTTGTGCTTAAGACCTTTAACAAAAAGAACATTTGAAATCAAAGTTTTACCCAAAATAACTATATTACCAATACCAACAATCTCTCCCTTAGCATTGTCTCCGAAAGTTACCTTTCCTCCTTTCGTTTTGATAATCTTTTCAAAAAAGCTTTTGTTACCAGTCATGTGCCGGGAACATCCACTATCCATGTACCAAATATTGTTGCTGGAACTTTCTTTATCTTCTGAAATTAAGAACAAAGTTAGATTTTCGGAATCCAAACTTGTTTGGATCCGAGATTTCCAGACAATAAAATTTTAGGTATCCACATTTTCTTAGAAAAGTAAGCTTTATGAAAACCTAAGGATTGAGTTTTTTTTAAGGAACAATTTTTTTCCCAGTGACCACCACATTGACATTTAGTGCAAAATGGGGCACTTTGAGGAACAAAATAATTGTTACTGAAAACTGGTTTTGCATGGGTATAACCAAATCCGGATTTATTTCTTAAAGTTCGCATTTGAGAATACATCTTATCAAAATTTTCCTTACCATGGGTAAAGTTTGATAAACACTTATTTAGGGAAAAAATTTCGGACTTGAGTTTTACAACCAAGTTTTTATCCTCAAAATCATTAGTTTTGGAACTAGAGTTAGGCTCGAAAACATTTTTCTTAGAAATTACTTTTTCTAATTCTTTTGAAAGTTTATTCTTCTCAGAACTTACTTCCTCAAGATTTTTTGAAATACTTTCAAAATCAGAATTTTTCTTATCAAGATCTTTAGAAAGATCTGATATCTCTTTAGTAAGAATAGAATTCCTAGAATTTGCCTTATCAAGTTTCTTGTTGAGTTTGGAGTTCTCAATCTCAAGAAGTTCAGCAAATCTAGAGATTTCTTCAAAAGTAGGTAAAGTATTTTCCTCATCAGAAGATGATTCTTCATCAGAAGAGTTATAATACTTACTATCATTAGAATTTAAAGAAACATTGGTCAAAGATTCAGCATTTCGTACCTTAGCCATAAGACAATGATTATCAATAGGTAATCTGGCTATAAGACCAAGATTCTTCTATCCTGAAGATTCATATTCAAAAGATTCATCTGAAGAGTCACCACCACTGGCACTCCAGGTGTCATTAGCTTTCAGAACTTTCTTAGCTTTAGCTTTGTAATACTTCTTCCTGTTTCTGTCTGAATGCCTTTCCTTCCTTTCTTTCTTTTTCAGCATAGGGCAATCTGGTCTAATATGTCCAGCTCTCTTACATTCATAACATGTAACTTCTCCATCTCTCTTATCTTTCCTGTCCTTCTTCTTATACTTGGATTGAATGTTTCTCTGTCCAGCTATCTTGTTCATCCTTCGAGAAAGATTGGCTAATTCATTTTCTGAAACTTCACTCTCACTGGATTCGGATTGGAAAATAACTTTCTTAGACTTGGATCTGGTTACTCTCTCAGGAGTCCTAGATTTCATCTGATTTGAAGTTGTAGTAAAAGCAACAGTACCATTTCCATTCTTCTTCTTGATGTTGTCAGTATCTCTCTTCATTCTAGTCTCATGTTGTAGAAGATTTCCAAATAATTCATCAAGAGTAATTTGAGTAACCTTCCTGTTCTCATCTATAGCTGTTCTCTTGGATTCCCACTCATTGGGCATAATGTCAATTATCTTGTCCATAAGAGCTTCATCATCTAAACCTTTTTCTCCCATAGATTGTAGACTGTTGACAATAGTCATAAATCTTTGTTGAACTTTACAGATAGGTTCTCCATAAGGAAAATTAAAGCCATGATATTCTGCTCTAAACATAGCTCTTCTAGTCTCAATCACTTTAGAAGTCCCAAAATGTGTAACCTCTAACTTCTTCCATATACAGTTAGCTGCTTCACAAGAAGAAATTTGGCTATATATATTTCTAGTCATTGAACATAATAAAGTATTGCGTACCTTATAGTTGAGTTGATATTCTTGTTTTTCCTGGTTAGTAAAGGTTCTGACTTCCTTGTCAGGAATTTTATAATCACAAGTAAGCATCACAAAGTTGTCTACTCCAGTATTGATAACAAAAGTCTTCATACGATCTCTCCAGTATTCATAATCATTACCATCGAATATAGGTGGTCTTGTAGGATTCAGATTGTCAATAGATCCAACATTAATTCCTGCCATACTAAAAAAACATTGCACACAAACTTGTTAGTAGCTTAGAATCGAAATCAAAAAGTTCGGAATGGGAAAAGTTCGGAATGGATAATCCGGAATGACAATGTTCGGAATAGAAAAGTGAGCAAGAAAAACTTGTATGTGAGTACAAGTATTTCAGTAACCTTAGCTCTGATACCAAATGTAAGAATGGTATAGAGTAAGAGGTTTCCAACCTCTGATACCAATTGTAGGATCGAAATATAATATGAGATGCTCAATATACAAGAGGGGGGGTGAATTGTATACTTTAAAAATTCCTTTGGAACCTTTAAAGTTAGTTATGAATAACTAGAGTTTCCTTAAGAAAAGGAAAGAGCTAAGTTTAACAATGTTAAACTAAGTAAATTCACAACACCTCTAACACCGAACTGAACTTGGAAAGGGATTCCAAAAGTAGGTTCCGGAAATATGATTCCGGAAATTGAAACGTAACAAAAGTTACAATATGAGATTCTACCTTAAAGCGTATAGAATCTAAACTAATCAGAGAAAGTAAGGAAGTATAAGAATGTTATACTTTCCTTAAGAAACAAATTGCAGCGGAATAAAGACAAGTAGTAAAACTACTAGTAACAAGATAATAGTCTTTTAACCCAAAGAGAAGGGTATCCAACAACCTTGGATAAAGGTCCCTTGATTTATACTTTCAAGCAAGTTTGTCTTACCCACACCAGGGTAAGCCCTCGATACGAAGATCGGTGTCTCTGTCTTGCTATCCCCGCAAGCCCTCAACTTCAAGGTAGTTGGCAACCTCTGTCTTTCTCAGCAAGAAAGCCCTCGATCTTTAAGGTAGTCGGCACCTCTGTCTTTCTCAGCAAGAAAGCCCTCGATCTTTAAGGTAGTCGGCACCTCTGTCTTCCTATCCCTGGAAGCCCTCGAATGTAATCACCAACATTCGGAGTTGCACGAAGCTTTGAGAGTTAATAAGAGACTCTCTCTCTAGAAATCACTTCAACAGCATGTAAGCACTTTATCAACAATCGGCATATGCATCAGCTATTCATCAGTATCGAGCTCTTTCAAATGAGCTCCTATTTATAGGTAAGGTCGGCTCCTTCTCCAACGGTCATATTTTCTTTAAAGTTCGGAGGGACCTGTACACGTGTCACATAGACAACGGTTAGTTTATAACAAAATGGACGACATCGTTTTATAACAATACAAGTGTAACAGAATGTACGACATCGTTTTAAACTCTAACATAAAGGTTCGGAATAGAAACTTCGGAGTGAAGGTTCTGAGTGAATAAATTCAGAGTGTATAAAACAATGATAATCAGATTCTGTTTAATAGGAGAATTCGGAATGAGAATTCGGAGTAGGAATTCGGAATAGGAATTCGTCATCAGAAATCATAATGAGAATTCATCATCAGAATTCGTAATGAGAATTCAGAATGGGATTTCTTCATTAGAATTCGTAATGAGAATTCTTCATTGAAATTCGTAATGGGAATTCTTCATTGGAGTTCGTAATGAGAATTCTTCTTCAGAATTCGTAATGAGAATTCGGAATGGGATTTCTTCATTAGAATTCATAATGAGAATTCTACTTCAGAATTCGTATCCTGAATCTGGAATAGAACTTAGTCAGAATTCATATCCGGAATTCGGAATGAAACTTCCTTATAGTTCTTGTCCAGAACCGAATCCTAAAAACAGAATGCTTTTATATCAAAGTTTTAATGACTCCGAGAAAACGAATCCGAATATCATACTTAAGAAAAATATGAATGAAAATATGATAAAGATAATTTTCCTTATAAAAGCGATTTTCCTTAAGAAAGCAAATTTCCTTATAAAAGCAATTTTCCTTAAGAAAGCGATTTTCCTTATAAAAGCGATTTTCCTTATAAAAGCGATTTTCCTTAAGAAAGCATTTTTCCTTAAAGATAAGGTGTTTGTGATTTTCAAAACAAGAAGGAATGGAAAAGTCATAAAGAAAACCTTATTGACTCAACATTGGTCTGAATGTAATGGGAGGTAATAAAGAGGCAATTTATTTTAACTCTATGCGTGATATTATTTTTGGATTTGCATCCCTTTAAATTTTTCCTTTTCTTAAATGATATTTGTTCCTCCAAAAAGGATGATTGGTTAGAAGGATTCTGTGGTGATAGTCTAAAGAACAATGTTTTTTTTTCATTGATGTGAATAAACTCTTTTTTATATCTTATAATATACAAACATTCTTTTTGGACCATGTGTACTCCAGCCAGTTAACATTAAATATGATGGGAGGTCACTAATTGTCCACATTTATTCAACTTTCATTAGTAAATTTTGTTCCTCAACAACATCATATTTACTGACACCATTACTCCATAAGTAAGTTAACTCATCAATATATTTATTCAAATAAATATAAATATTCAATTTCTCGATGTCATAGAATTAATACTTTCAAAAATATACAAGTCTCCTTCATCAACATCGAAATAGGTTAATTGTATGGAGTTATAAAAGAAATCCCAATGTCAATACTGACAATCGTATGAAATAAATGAAACGGATCCATTAGTTGAAAGACCCAAGCACACATTTTGGGATTATGAAGAAAACGAGGAATACACTGGGCCAAAAGTTTTCCATGAATCGCCATAAAATAAAATATGTAATCTTTTATCGATTGAAATATTGGTTTTGTTCCATAAAATCAGATTTTTTGTGTTCTGAGACTTAAATAAATGCAACACTCTGGGTGTAAGTGGGAGATATCTCATCTATTTTACCAGAATCAATCCAGACATCCCTAGTTGTGCCCCTCTATACCTTAATTTTCCATATGTGGGACAAATATCCAACAACTCATTTTCACCATGATATAAGATACAATCATTTATACATGCATGAATGTTCTTCTAACCAAGACCTATATTATGAACCAGCCGCTTTCTCAAATAGGAATTTTTAAGCAACCCATTTCCTTCTGGAATGAATATTTTAAGACAATAGCATATTTGATCAAAATATATTTTTGATATTCTACTTTCTAATTTAATGGCCATAAATATTTTAATAGCTTCAAATTTTCTTATCTTGAAGTCAGAATATAATGAATCCATAGTGGACCTTAACAACTCCTAAAATTGAGATGTTTCCAACTCAGAAGTAAAATAAATATCCTCCGGATTTTTAGTTTGTTGAAATAACGGACTAACCATATCATGTACAAAATTTTAAAACCATGATGAATATAAAACAAAAATATTATTATCTTCTCTGGAACTATGTTCACCATGATGAAATACATAATCTGTCTGAAAAACAAAACATAATAGATAACCCCAAATTTTTTTAATATGTCAAATATCATCAAACCACATTTTTTAACATGGATGCTTAATTGTCACTTTAGAATTTTTTTTGGTTTCAATGATGCAAATAATAAGAAATATTTTATATCCTCAATATATATTGGATTTGAAACAAAACCATTTGGATTCTTATACTGATTTATCCAATCGCAATCATCTAATAATGGCTATTTTTGACATTGATGTTCCATATTTAACTATGAATATAAAATAATTAGTTTTTTTAATAATTAAATATAAGAAAACTGTGATTGGAAGCTAGAAAACAAAATTGTTAATTATTACTAAGTACTCCTAATTACTGTTATTTATTACTAATTACAATTAATTATTTCTATATATTAATATTTATTAATATATAACTATTTATTACTAATTGTTACTATTTATTAATAATTATTCCTAATTTTACTAATTTTACTAATTTTATTAATTGTTACTAATTATTACTAATTATTCATATTCATTCCTATTTATTCTATTGTTTTACATTTATATGTAATTTTTTCAATTTATTTCTATTTATTAAAAATTATAATTAATTATTCATATTAATCCCCATTTATTACAAATTATTATTAATTATAAATAATTATTCCTATTTATTTCTATTTACTACAAATAATTATCATATATTCCTAATTATTACTATTTATTCCTATATATTTTTAATTATTACTCTTTATTACTATTAATTACTAATTGTTATTATTTATTACAAATTATTACTATTTATTATTAATTACTACTGATTATACTAATTTATTACAAATTATTAAAGATTATTACTAATTATTCATATTTATATCAAATTATTCCTATTTATTACATATTATTACTAATCATTACCATTTATTGTTATTTATTACTATTTATTATAGATTATTACCATTTATTTGTACTTATTATCATTTATTAGTAATTATTACTATTTATTATTAATTATTACAATTTATTACAAATTATTACAAATAATGAGTAATTATTACTTTTTATTTATATTTATTTATATTTATTTCTATTTATGAATATTTATGAATATTTACTTCTATTTATGACTAATTATTAGTATTTTTCTATATTTTTTAGTAATTATCACTAATTACGAGCATTTATTATTAATTATCACAAATTATTAGAAATTATAAATAATTATCACTAATTTTGTCTATTTATTACTAATTATCCCTAATTATCAGAAATTATTTCTAATTATCTGTTATCATTCACAATTATCTGTATTTCTTCCTATTTATTAGTATTTATTACTATTTATAACTATTTGTCCCTATGTAGTTCTTTTTGTTCCTGTTTATTCCTATTTATTACTATTTATTTCTAATTGTTACAAATATTATAAATAAATAGAAAGGCACCAAGCCTATTCCACCAATAATTTGTCACGGGCTGCACAATTTCTTGCAGATTGAGAACATCTCTTTTTACCGACATGTCATCTCCTTGCAACTTTCTCTAACTTAAATCACTAGGAAAAACATGCTTTGATGTAAAGATATTCATTATTGTATGCATTAAAATAGAGAACAGAGAGGCCTCATTGCGATGCTCTTAATTCTCGTGTATACGAAATGGATATCTGTGCGTTGCAGCAGGTTTTCATGGTGATTCAGTCGAATAATGTTGCAAGGAGATTTCTTTTTAGACAAAAGAGTATTCGCCAATTCACTTGAAATTATGCCACCCATCAAAAATAGAAGGTCACTATTTATTACTAATTATACCTACATATTAAAAATTATTCATATTTATTTTAAATTATACCTATTTATTACAAGTTATTACTATTTATTACAAATTATTACTATTTATTACTAATTATAAATATTTATTTATTAGTATATTCTAATTTATTCATAATTATTGTTCTTTAGTCCAAATTATTCCAAATTATTACTATTTACTACAAATTATTCTTATTTATTAGAAATTATTACTATTTATTACCATTTATTACTGATTATTACTATTTCTTACTGATTATTGTTATTTATTACTACTTTTTCCAATTTGTTCCTAATTATTATTATTTATTACTAATTATAACTAATTATAACTTTTTATTACTAATTATTACTATTAATTACTATTAATTACTAATTATTACTATTTATTGATATTTATTCCCATGTATTATTATTTATTCCTATATATTTCTATTTGTTACTTTTTTTCTAATTTATTCCTATTTATTATAAATTATTATAAATTATTATTATTATTTTCCTAATTATTATTTATGATTACAAATTATTCTTATTTATTAAATATTATTCTTTTTTATTAACAATTATTACTAATTATTCCTATTTATTACTAATTATTAATATTTATCACAATTTATTCCTATTTACCAATAATTATTCCAATTTATTACTAATTAATCCTAATTTTTACTAATTATTCATAATTATTACTGTTGATTCCAAATGATAACTATGTATTACTACTATTTCCTAATTATTCCTATTTATTCCTAATTATTATTAATTATATCTATTTTTTCTATTTATTCCAATTGATAACAAATTATTATTAATTATTCCTATTTATTACTTTCTAATACCTAATTATTCCAATTTGTTACAATTTATTCATATTTATTACTATTTATATCTTTTATTTCTATTTATCAATATATATTCTTAATTATTCCTATTTATTGCTAATTATTTCTAATTATAATATTTTATTACTAATTACCACTAATTATTACAAATTAGCATTAGTTATTACAATTTATTACTATTTTACTAATGAAACAACGTATTTGTATAAATAAATAAAACAAAATAAAACTATCTAATTCTATTTTAATTTAATTGTCGCAAATTAAAAACAATTAGAATTGATATTTGCAATGAGTCTCGTTGCAAATACTCACCATGCTATTAATTAGGGTTGGTAGTTAAAAAGTATTTGCAATGGGTCTCATTGCAAATACATACCAACTGAAACAGTATTTATGACATGATATAATCCCTGTCATAAATAATTTTATTCCGGACAGGACACTTCAAAAGTGATGAAACCATATTAATTATCCATCATCGGTTAAAAAGGGTATTTGTGACCGGCCTTGTCATAAATACTAAAACCCACTAAGGGTAATTGTGATGAGATACCCAATCCCATCGCAAATAACCTTTCCACATTTTGGCAGGCAATGGGCGCTAGACAATTTTCAACAAGATATCTAATATCATCTCAAATAATTAACTATTTGTAAGGGTACCTTTCCCCAATGGAAATCACCAAATTTTTCATAGTAAATTAATGTATGGTTCATAGCATATGGTTAACATCAAAACATTGGGCTGTTGAACCATATGTTAGTTTCAAAAACAGAGGTTTTCTCTCGAAGGAATTATTCCTGATCCACACATTAACAATAGTGTATGGTAAATGATTTGTACATTTACACAAAACATAAGGTTAGAAAACCATATTCTTCACTTACAAATATTGGGTATGAATAGTGTTTATAAACTACGTAAAATATATCTTGAGAACATTAGACAAAAAATCTAAGCCATAAATTAAATTAAATTATCAAAAAGTATAATCGGAGAAACACATAAATTAATTTCATTACTAAAAGACATGGGTATTTGGGAGCATTAAAATGGTCAAGATTAATAGTGTATTTTTTATACAATACATTCCCAACAATCTCCCTCTTTTTGGATGATCACAAAACCCATATATGAAAAACATATATAATTTATAGGAAATCTAAACACAAATAAAATATTTTCTTAATGTTATATACTAGATATTATATTTCTTATTTAAATGTTTTATAAACTATGGAAAAAATAATATTACTAAAGGATTTTGTTGACAAAACTAAAGAGATTTATATTAAATATTTATGTTTTTAAATTTCCTTATTATCCTTGTTTAAAATATTATAGTCACAATAATGTTGTTTAAACTGAATTTTCTCCCACTTTCTGTGATATCAGACAGAAAGAATCCAAAAATAGTATATTACATAGTTAATGTCGGACAAAAGGGGCACTGAATATTTAGTTCAGCTGTATCAAAAATGATTCATGTACAATCAATAGTGGTGGAAAGATAAAAATAAAAAAACTAACAACATTATAATGAATAAAAGAATTCAATAAAATGTTAACATTACGAAATATTTGGCTAAAAATTTACTAAATCAGATTGCATGATGGTGAAGGTTCTAGTTTAGATGATGTGTCATATATTAATGAATCATGAATTACATAACGAATATCCATGAACTCTACCTTCATTCCTTTAAAATAATGATTATAAATATCATCCCATTTTTTCATCTAATGATTTGTGTCATGTACAATATTCAGGTTTTCAAATAGATTTACCTTGAAAAACACATGGAATGTCTCTGTAGTTTGTACAAAGTTCATCAGCATCTCAATTAACGAATTGAGAAGGTTACAAATATCAAGTTGATCATATGTTATTTTCTCAACATGATCCTTCTAATTTTCAAAAAAAATGTGGATTACTATTACATTAAAGACCCTAATTATGATCCTTCAATATAGATATAAATATTGTAATATATTTAAACCTTCTTATTAATCCTTGATAAGTTGGATGACTTGATTTGAAATCCCTTTCTTCAAATGAACTACTTCATATTGATTTCAATTCACTCCCCATGTATTTTTTTTATTTCACCAAATTATGACATTGGAAATGATTCTTCATTGATCTTCCAAAGAGGGTCAGAAACTTATCTCTAAAATTAATTAAAATGTATTTTGGAAAAACATTTCTCTTTGATAATATAGCTAAGGTTGAAATTATTCTACCTCTTCTTTTAGAATAGTTGAACATTTCAAATCGTCTAAATATATTTTAGAAAATGAAATCCCAATTATCATTTTTGTATTAACATCATACATATAATTATATTTTAAAACCAAATCTTCAATTTTATCTCTAATAGAATTAGTATATTCCTCTTCTTGAATTCATGCTTGTTTTCCTATATTAAAATAAAAAGAGACTGATTTTCAATCTTCTCACAATATAATGTTGAAAATTTTCCAAGAATATATGTTTTATCTACAGATACACTAGCCTAACCATAAACGTATTCTATAATAATAGAGAAAATTTATTTTTCAATTAGTTCAGTAGTTTCAACCACATATCTGTGCACTTTCTCACCATCTTGATCATTATTTTCCTCAGCATCTTTAGCATGAGCCTCATGCACATCTCTATTTTCAATTGTCATTTTTAAAGAAGTATTTGTTCCACATATCAATAGTAGTTATTCAACATCTACATATTTTTCCTCTTATGTCTAAAAAACATTTTATTCTCATTTTCAATGACTTGTAGAAATTCCATCACTATAGGATTCTCAAAAGGGTTCTTCAAGATAATGGTGGAAATCTCCTATTATAGTTGGGTCACTAACAACAACACGGAGTTTCATTACTATTGCATCAAAAATTTACTCTATTCTTGATTCACCAACTTCTTCACCATGATTTTGTACTTAGCTCATTAACTTTTTATTTCCTTTAATGTTTTGAGTATGAGAACAAGATACTTATTGATTATAAACACTTACATTTATCATATTTTCTTTTAAAGTTCTCTAATAGAAACAAAATTTTCTTAAGGATCCTATAGAAACAATATTTTTTTGATAAAATCTAATAGGCATCTGAATATCATGAATACTGTTATTTTTAAACAAAACAAGACAAACAAGCCTTTTGTAAGGGGAAATGGACATTCTATCCTACTTTTGAAATTATTTATGAATATAACATAATATGTATTTATGAAAATTAATGTATATTTAACATAACATCAAAAATATGATATACATATCAGGAAAGATAATTTTATGTAACTAAAAAATCATTTGCACTAATTAAGATTGAATTAATTTGATAAGTACCTTCTATTCAACTAAAATATATTATATAAGAATATTTCAAACAATTGTAGATCCAAAAATAAAATACTTGATATCCCCATATTTGTTCTTTTCATCCCCAATAGATCAGAGATTAAAGAGAAGAAACACTTAATGGGGATATTTTAAAATCCTAGATATTTCTACTAAAATGGTTAAAAAATAAATATTATGTACCATTGAGGATATGACTTCCTCTGTGTCACAAAAACTAAATTGGGTGAGTTTATAAAACCCTCTTTCTTCTCTGTCAAAAACATACCTATTATTTTCACCATTAAAAAGAACGTTTAAAACATTAAATGATAGATCTATTTTTTGAGTATGTTGTCTTAAAAATACACTCAAATCCCACAAATGTCCCTTAAAGGACTCGAATATTATCTCCTTAAGTGATTTATCACTTAGATTCACTCGTTTCACTTTATTCTATCCTTTATGTATTTTCCATTACAAATTTTTTTAATGTTTTAGGATTTTATTTTAGAGTTTTTAAGATAAATTGAGAGATCTAAAAGTAAAAAGGATTCAAGATTGGGGGTAAGTGGGAGATAAATGGATTTTATGGTTGTATTTACTAAAATTTGTTCAGTTTATCAAGCCACAAATACTTAGATTAATCATTAGGGTAATTAATTTTGGAAATATGCTTTTTTGAAATGAGTAATAAATCGATAAATTATTAACTAACTTGTAAACAATCATATAAAAATAAATAATACAAACAAATTAAATAAAATAAAAATTTTGTTTAAAATTAAATATACATAACCCCCCTTAATTAATTGAAAAATGCTAGTGGGAAGTGGTTTAGAAAAAATATTATTAATTTGATATTCATTATTAATACATTCCGAAGATATATCCATTTTTAGAACATGATCACATAGAAAATGAAGTCTTTAATCATTATTCTGGGTACTTAAATAACTTATTGGATTTTTTAAAATATTAATTTCACCTTTATTGTCACATAAAATAGGAATATTATTAAAATTGAGTCTAAATTATAGACGTTTGTGCTTCATCCACATCAAATATGCACATCAATAGCCCATAGTGAAACATGTTTCATCGTCTATTGACAATGAAACCGACATTTGTTTACTATTTGACCATGAAACCAATGAATTCAATAAAAAGGGGAGTATTCCAAGAATATTCTTTCTATCAAACCTATAACCTTTAAAATAACATCTTAATATGAGATTAAATTAAAATCAAATGATTTAGGTCACGTATTGAAAGGAAAATAGATTCATTAATGAAAAAATTATTTTAATAGTAGTAAGATAATATATATTTTTTGGTTTGATTAAAATATAGAAAATATATAGATAAAAACATTATTTCTAGTCTACAAGTAGTAAGATATACCAAACATCCAATTATACCTATATAAATCTTATTTCCATCTAGATTTCCAATGTTATAATAATCCATTTTATCATTGGATCACAAAGGAGTTGTATAACTCTTATATTTTTCTATTATAATATTTTCAAAAAATTAATTATATATTTACATTGAATTAAAATATTCCCAGAATATATTTGATATATTTTTAAACCAAAAAATAATATTAGTTCTCCAATAATATTCCTCTAAAAATCATTTTTCATATATTTTGAAAAGGCATTTCATGTATTTTTAATAGTTGAACTAAATATAACAAATTCAACATAAATAATTACTAATAAAATATCATAGAAAATAGTTTTATTAAATGGATTATGGTATACCAATTCTAATGAAAATTATTTATGTAGTAAAAAATAAATTAATAATCCGTACCAATATCTTGTTACTTGTTTATGCCTATAAAGAGATTTATTATGAATGAATACTGAATTTAGTAGATAATGATATTAAATATATGTTGTTTATTTTATATAAAATTCCTCCACTAAATATCAATTTACAAATTCTGATTAAGCATTCATCTAAAATAATTCAAAATTCATATATGATGCATAACATAAAATAATACTAATAACATATAATATAGAAACACGTAAAAAGAATTATTTATAATATATTCCTTATTGATTTTATCCTTTAGTATAAACTAAATCATTATTTCGTGTAATTATTCCTTGGTTATCTTTCTTATTTCTTAAAACCCAATTATTTATTTGTACTAGATTATTAGATAGCCTTTAAACCAATTCAAAAAAAAATTTTCTTGTAAAATGGTTGAAATATTCTTGTATATCTATTATCAAAAATTCATATTCTAATCCATACTATAAAAAATTAGCTTATAATTGAGAATGGAAGTCATATAATTCAACTATATTTCCTATAACATTTCATTTAAATATTATTATATCAGTATTTTCTATTATAGTTTACAAATGATGGTCTTTTAATATTTTAAACCAGTTTCATATTCTTATGGACTGAAATAAATTTCATCTTATTCTTGTTTATTTTAAAAATCATCTTTATGGGATTCATGTCTAACATTTCACAAAGAAGTAGAGACTTTTTCTATTTAATTTTTTCCATGATCAAAAGTGTTAATTTTATTAAATGTTACATGAACATATTATTCAATAGTCTTTAACTTTTTATTATAAACTCTCGAAGATATAGAAGTAGTTTTCTATCCATGAATGATTCTGTCCGTATCATTTTGATAAAATTTTCCAATATTTTTCTTAGTGTTCATGATATACACCTTCAATCAAATCCCTTTAATGTATTTGAATGTATGTTTTATAATATTCCTTAAGTCATCAGAAATATTTTTTGAATGTCACTTATTAATACTCTTTTCACGATACATAATGTTTTGATAAGGGCTTCTGCCAAAACAATCAGTAGAAAAACTATATTAATTAAACTTATTTCATGTAATTTCTTGAATTATACCATTTCTTATTTCTAAAATTCTATGTTGTTGAATTTTATTGGAAGAGAGAATGCATATTTAAAAAAAAGTCATTGAAAAAAGAATTAAATAATAGATTTTCAAATTCTCCTCCATAATGACTTATCAATTAAATTATTTTAAAAACTTTTCTATTTTGAACAATTTTAGAAAATCATACTAAAATAGAGAAAACCAAAATTTTATGTTTAAGGATATAAACCAATGTAAATATAGTAAAATCATCAACTCAAACAAAAAACACAGATATACCAACAAATCTTTCCAAATTTTATCATCCAAAAAGATCCATGTGGATACATTCTAGCGGTTTTTATGTAACAAACTTGTTAATATATTTAATGGAAGACTTATGTTTCTTTCTAATTTCTCAAAAACATTAAAATCAATCGTTATCATGTTTTGTTATAGTAAATGTAGAAAATAATTGTTTTATAAATAATTTATATAAAACAAATACATTATCATGACCTAGATTTTAATTCCAAATTCATGATTCATTTGACTCAATAGTTAAACAATTAACTTGTTTTTTCACACAAAAAATTAATATCCATGGTTTAAATATTTTTATTCCAAGGGTATCTAAATTTATGTAGTTTTTTCTCAAAAATAGAGTATGAATTATTTGATAAATCAAAATAAAACATGTCATCATAGAGTTGTGATATACTAATCATATTTTCCTTCAACCCTTGAACATATATTACTTTTTTGATCGAATTTTGTTTTGATCACTAACTGATCCAACTCCAATTATTTTAAATTTTTAAATTTTTTAAGGGAAACTTGGAGTCCATCTAATACTGTTAATTTATGAAAATTCAAGTAATATCCATTCACGGGTCTTGATCATCCGATATGCATATAAAATATTGAAATTCTAATTTTAGTGACATTTTTCCTATAAAACATTCTAATAACATATTGTTTTGGTACCCACATTTTCATGGGTCAAGCTATGTTAGCGATAAAATATCTTGATAACAGATTTGCCTAAATTTTTCATAATTTATAGGACTTTCTTTAGAAATATATCATGAAACAAAATATATTTTTATTCCACTAAATTATGGATTTACTATAAAAATGTTATTATAATAATGACCTTTAATTTTATAATAAAATAGATGAATCATGATATTTTTTTATTCATTTAACTACGTAAAAAAATCAATATTGCTTTTAATTTTTACCATTACATATAAAGAAATATTTCTCATTTTTATGAATATTTTTAACAATTATCTGATTTAAATATACTTATCCCAAAATTAATATACTCGGTGCACATTTTAATGACTATTATTTAGTTTATAACCCTTTAATTATATTTTTAAGAATAGTTCAGTTTAAGGTAGATTTCCTAATTTTTTATTTTAATTCCACGTTCAGTTATATATTGGAATCCTTTTCATTCAAAAAATCATTATTAATATTTTTATTTATTTACTCTTTTTTAACAAAAACAGTTACTTTTCTTTAATAATTGTATAGTAAGAATCTAATTTACTATTATATAATATTTTAAAATTCAAATAACAATAATAATATGATTTTACTTCTTATTCTTATTTTTACATAAATAATAAATTTTATTTTAGATTGTTTTTCAATTTTTCAAAATCAGTTTTCAAGTACATCTTGAGTCTTAGGAGACAACTTAAGTTGCCTTCGTTTCATTTTTAACATTTTTATGATAATTAATTTTCATCTGATAATTTCTTTAATTATTTTCCATTATTATTTTATCTTTTGTTAGTAGTTTAAAATTAACTCTGACATCTCCCATTTTATTTCATTCATATAATCTAACTTATTTAAGTCCTTGATCATCTATATTGATGTTTTTTCTGGAATTTCATAACCCTATCTTATTATTGTAAAAAATATTTAATTCTCTAGATAGATGATTTAGTTCCATTCCAAAAAAACATAGAATTATAAATAATTTGTGAATAAAATATACACGTTTGATTACATCAAATTTTGGAGTAGTTACATAAATGCATTTTTCTCCATTTTTATCATCCTATGATATTTAGCTTTAGCTTTCATTTCTACTTAAAACATCAATTTAGTGCCATATACCTCTCTCTTTTTATTTCATAGAAAGGATTAGAATTTCTGATTATAGAAAATATCCAATTCCATTTAGATGGTTAGACACTTAAAACTATTAAATATTTATTTGATTGGTTAATTGTTTTTCATTTGGAAGAAACACTATTTAACATTTCATCCAATATTATATTCATATGAGTTATGCGCTCACCACCATAAATCATGAAATTGTCAAATTTCATATTTTTAGTGTTGTATCATAATATCCAAACATTTATAGTTCCTTCATAAGAAACCATGATAGGTTTCCTATCTCATGGGAAGTAGTACATTGAGAAACATGATTAAATACAGTGGGATTAAGAATATTTATAATATAATTCATTGCTCTTTAATTATAATCATATTAATATTCCATTGTATCATACCACTTTTCTGGTTCTCATTGTATTTAATTTGGTTTGAGTATCATCATATAAACTTTGAATTACAAATTCTTCACATAGATTATCATGTATTCTTTCGATCATCCATATAAATCCCCATTAAAATAAGGATCATCAATCCTAGAAATTCAATATTTTAGTTCTTCTATTGACACATCTCATCATATATACATTTGTATTAAGCTTACTAGAGATTATCAGACATCCTTTAAAAGTACTCCTCTGATATAAGTTCTTATGTTAAAATAATTTGAAGATACACAAACTGGGGGTGAATTGTGTCCTTTTACAAAAATTTACTAATTAAAAATTTTTCCCTCTTCATATATTTCAAATATATACAGTGTTCTATTATTTAATAAATTTATATAGAGGGAAAAAAATAAGAATTAAATAGTTTTTGTAGTGGTTTAGGGAACAAACACCCCTAGTCCACTCCACCAACACTATTTCTGTGATCTTGATGATTTTCACTAAATAGGTTGGTCACAACCCCCTCCCCACAATGTGTACCCCTCCTTGGCCGACAATGTGAAAAGGGAGACAATGACCCCCGAGTCCCTCCTCTAGTAGGCCCTGGGTTGGCGACTAGCACCAAGGGTATAATAAACACTCAAATATGAGGCATTACCCTCTAAGAGAACACATGAAGAAGAGAGAAATAAGATAGACACCAACCAACTCCAACTCAGAACTGAAAGATAAAAGAAACCCAAGTACATATATGAAATTCCATGCAAAATTACTAAAACTGAACAGGAAAAGTACAAATAACCAAAAGAAACTAAAATGGTAGAGACCACAAGCCTGAACAGCTCCTCTAACAACGGGATAGTAGTAACTAGCATGATCTCCAATCTACTCCAAGTGACCTGAAAAATAGTTTTTATAGATGTAGGGTGAGTATAACAGTATACTCAGTTGTGTACTCCCCGAAACCTCTCATGAAAATGTAATGAAAGCATTCTAAACCACAGTGAACAACAAGTGAATCTAACTCATCACGTCAACATGTATACTAAGTTCCCGACCTCACCATGGATACTCTCACCATGTAACGTATACAATAATATATCATATAATAAAGGATATCAAGGGTACCCTGCTACTACTTACCCACTATTTTTTCACTTTTCCCCAACGACATACGCCTTATGCATCTCCTCCAAAAGTCTTGCCCGTATACACCTAGGCTAAGCACCACAATCTACACCACGTGCACCAAAAATGCTTACTTGCGGACACCTAGGCTAAGCACCACACCATCCTCACAACCAAAAGTAACCAGGTAGTTTTCGGGAGCCACTACAGCTCGAATAAAGTGTATCATACTTCGGGTATTATACCTCAATCCATTACATCCCATGCATCGAGTAAGGATCCTCAAGCCATCAAAACCTATACATGTTACACCTATAGTAGTCCATAGGATACTATATTCATAATATATGTGTGTGAATAACAACAATCCATTACATCCCTCTACACACATATATGGGTAAAACTAACCGATGTGCCTCATGGCACTAGAATCTACCAAGATAAGAGAGTGGGGTCAAAGGGGGTAGTCAGCCATTCATCCTCCCACCAGAATGTTGGGGAAAACACACCCGAGGACTCAGAATCCCTAGGGTTTCAGTTTCCCTTACTGAAAGGGTGGAGTAGCGTATAGAACACAAAAAGTAAAGAATATATTATAACTCACAACCCCACTATGTTCATAACCTAGTCTTAGACACGATTGCAACTAATGTCTCTCAGACTCCGGGCTGCCACTTCTAAGACTAGGTATCCTATAAGCACACAACCATTTAAAGGTATTTATTAGATTACTTCATTCCCCTTTTTATCAATTTCATTGTACGTTAATTAATTCTTAGAACATTTATTAACCGAGAACAATTCCACATTAAGTTCCATTAACATCACCTCAAAAAAACATGGTCCCTCCAAAAGTTATCAACCTCATCATTATGTTTCATCAAACTCCAACCCCATGGGTTAACATCATTTAATCAAAAATTCAATATAGAATTACTTTCCCATATTCCCAGACATTCTAGAAAAGCAAACTATGCTACTAAACACAGTGGGGCTCAACATGGTGAGTAAAAATACTACCGGTCGAGTCTTTGCTGCCTATAGCAAGAGCGTAGACCCATTTTCCCTTGAGAGGATAAACATAGAAAGCACGTGGCATACCCCGCGCGTCTTCACCTGCTTCAGAATAAGGGTAAGAAAGACCATCTTCCTTGAGAAGTGTGGAAAATTAATGCAGATAAACAACTAAGAATCAACAAGCATCCAACAATCACAACAATCTCATTCCATCAGCCCCGGTGTCCTCCCTGACACCCACATGCATAAACCGATGCATCTCTCCACTCTAGGAGTCATCTGCTTCCACAACCACAAGTCCTCGATGCCCCCACATATCACAACACCTTTCCATTGTCACATCACCGCAGAAGCAGTAAGAAAACAAACCTCACATCAATTTGGGATCTTGGCCCTTTAACAAGGCATCCATCCCTCAAACAATAAGCACCAGCAAATTTCAGGTTTACCAACCAATTGAATTAAACAAATACATCAGCATCAATTTGAATAACATTAATTTAGATCCACAACCACAAAAAAACAACCAGATTAGTTTATATCCATCTTTATCTTTAGCCAATTAATTATCAATTAATTCTAGCTTGACGTTCTTTATCAATTTCATCAAGAACCCCATGCTAGAAAGCAGGGTATAGATATCACACTATCTAGAAAATCAATAGGCACACCATTATCACAGTACAAAGCAACAACATGCTATCAAAACGATTCTTTTAATCTGGTTCAAGTATTTAATTAGGTCAATTCCATGGTGATCCAAAGGGATAAATCATTCTAACTCTACGATTTCACATAAACAATTAGAGAAGCCACAAACCCCCTACCTCAAAGGTTTTCGAGGAAAACCACAATGGTCGATGAACTCCCAAGAAACAGGGTCAATTCTCCATGAATCTTCTATAGGTCTCCTCTCCTAACAAAAACAAGACAGGAGCTCATCATATTTGACATCCGCAGGCTTAGATCTACCCATAACAGGTGTAGATCCTTGAAACTGAGAAAAGAGGATCAGTAGATCTTAGTAGATCTAAGAAATCAAGCATAAAAGACTACATACCTCAAGAATCGACTTTGATTCACCATGAAAAGCCTCTGGATCAACTCCAAAATGCTTGGGAGAGGTTTTCAAACCTTCAAGGGAGAGTAATCCAGAGTTATGGCTGCTTAGGGGCTTAAATGAGGTGATTAAAGATAAAACAAGTTAGATCCACAATTTTAGGATCTAACTTTAAGTTCTTGTATGGTTAGTCTGCATAGTTTAACAAACCATGCTCTAACCGTGTGTTAGCTTCTACCTCTCCAAACACTCCTCGCATGATTAGTCCGCACGGTTAGACAACCCGTGCGCTAACTATGCGTTAGCCACTACATCCAAGACCAGCCTGGCACGGTTTGGCTGCACGGTTTAGGCAAATTGTGCGCCAACCGTGCGAAGGCTATTACCCTTTATCTTTCCTTAGAAGTCCACCCCAACGCACCCCCAAGTCACCTTGACCTCCCGAAACACATCCAGCACCACATTTTCACAAAGGAATGGATCAGATAGGTCTGGGACACTACATCAAATACCTCTCAAAACATTCTCATCCTCGAAAGTTCAAAACCCACCTAAAGATAAAATGAAACACGGTCTGAACAACCACCCACTGAGATACCTCTCAAAAGAGAGAAAGCCACCAAAGCAAAAAAGGGTTCCATCTCATAAACATGAAATTTCCATAACCACATTAGCTAAAACGATACTTGGAAAGAGTTAAACATCAAACAACTCTGGTTACTGAGCATGGATCTGTGATTCACATTCCCAGGTGATCTCTTTCATGCCGCTATGTCTCCACAAGAAACGAACTAAGGGGATGGAACGCCCACAGAACACCTTCTCCTTGCGGTCTTGGATCTCCATAGGTTACTCCTCAATGGTGGAATCATCATCAACATCCATCTCTCCCCAATCAATGATGTGGGAGTCATCATGAAGATAATTATTTAGATTTGATACATGGAAAACATCATGTATCTGACTCATCTAAGGGGGAAGCGCTACTCGATACGCCACGGCTCCAACACAAGCTAACACCTCGAAAGGCCCAACAAAATGGGGAGAAATCTTACTCCCACGACCAAACCATCACTGCCCATGACAGGGAGTCACCTTCAGAAACACATGATCCCCAACATTAAACTCTAGGGGCCTCCTTCTTTGATCGGCATATGATTTCGGAAATTCTTGTGTAGTCTTCATCCTCTCACGAATCACTTAAACCATCTCTGTCATATTCTGCACTAGTTTCGGTCTGAGAATTGCTAACTCTCCGACCCCAGTCCAGCACAACCGAGAATGGAAAGGATGGCCATATAAGCCTTCAAACAGCGCCATACCGATGGTGGTGTGAAAAATATTATTATAAGCGAACTCCACCAAGGGTAGGTGCCTCATCCATGAACCTCCAAAATCAAGAATACAAGAGCGCAACATGTCTTCAAGAGTCTGGATAGTTCACTCTGTCTGAACATCTATTTGAGTATGAAAATTAGTTCTAAGGCATAGTTGAGAACTAAAAAATGTTGGAGACCTCTCCACACCCTGGAGGTTAAATGAGGATCTCGATCAAAAATGATCATCCTTGGGACTCCATGAAGTCTCACCACCTCCTCTAGATACTGCCTCGACAAAACCTCCACTGAGCTCAACTCCTTGATCTCTATGAAGTGGGATGATTTTTTTAAGCGATCAACTACCACCCAAATATCATCATGTCCTCTTGGAGATCATGGTAAACCTGTAAGAAAGTCCATTGAGATTTCCTCCGACTTCCACTGAGGAATCTCTAATGGCTGGAGAAGACCACCAAGATCAAGGTGTTCGGTCTTCACGATCTGGCAGACTAAACATCGAGACACAAACTCTGCAATTGCACACTTCAGCCCAGGCCACCAAAACTGACTCCTCAAGGATCAGTATAACTTTGTCACACTAGGATGCACCAATAAAGGAGTACCATGGATCTCTTTGAGGACCGTCTCGCACATCACCAAGGGAACAAAAATCCATCCATGATACAATAATCTGTGTTGTTAATCCTTAGACCAAACATCAGGGGCATCACCACAAACAACTCGGTCTCTCTAGACCTCCACCTCAAGATCCCCATCTGGTACCCGTCCACCTTCTATACCAGGGATGACTGCACCGTCATCTGAAAAAGATATCCTCTACCCCCATCTTCTCCCATATCAATATGTAATGTTGATAGTTCTTGCATTTCTCTCTAGGAATCACCGGATTTACCCACAACATCAGTACATGACTTTTGACTCAGCGCATCAGCCACAACATTCCATTTTCCGGGTGTATATGATATTTCAAAGTCGTATTCCTGTAAGAACTACATCCACTGATGATGTCATAAATTTAAGTCACACTATAGTAACACATAACTCAAACTATTATGATCGGTGAAAAACACAAAGTGATCACCAATGAGGTAATGTATCCACATCTTTAGAGTAAACACCATGGCTGCCAACACAAGCTCATGGGTGGCATAGTTGCGTTCATGGGGATTTAACTGCCCAGACCCATAAGAAACAATTGAACTCTACTGCATCAGAACACAACCTAACCCCAGAGGTATAGAATCATAGGAAACATCAAACTGAACTCCTTCGGCTAGAAGACAAAGGACTGGAGCACTTACTGATTTCTCCTATAGATACTCAAAAGCTGCTTGACATTGATCAGTCTATATAAAAGCCTGATTATTCATGGTCAAAGCTATCAGAGGAGTCACAACCCGTGATAAATTGGCTACGAACCTCCTGTAGTAGCCTACAAGACAAAGGAAACATCACACATCTGACATTGTCATGGGAGCTGCCCAAGACACAACTACTTCAATATTCAAGGGATCCACAGCTACTCCCTGTTGGGAAACAACATTCCCCAAGAAACAGACTTCTTGAGCCCAAGACTCACACTTTGACAACTTCCCAAATAGCTGATGTCGATGAGGAAATCCCAAAATATCTCGTAGATGCTCTGTATGCTCCTCTTTATATGAGGAGTACACAAGGATGTCATCGATGAAAACTACCATGAACTTGTCCAGGAACTCATAGAACACAGAATTCATTAATCCCATGAATACATCTAGAGCATTCTTCATGCCAAACGACATTACAACGAACTCATAATTCCCATGACGACAACCGAAAGCATTCTTCGGGATATCCTCATCCTTCAAACGTATATGATGATATCCTGACCGCAAGTCTATCTTTGAGAACCAACATACACCCTTCAGTTGATCGAATAATTCATCATTCCATGGAAGAGGATAGAGATTATTTATTGTCACTTTGTTCAAGCGATGATAATTGACACAAAACCGCAAACTATCATCAGCCTTCTTCATGAAAAGAACTGGTGAACCCATGGTGACACACTTGGTCGAACAAAACCTCAGAGTAACCGACCATCAAGATGTATACATTGCTCTCGTAACTCAGAAGGGGACATTAAATATGGAGAAATATAGATAGGAGAAACTCCTGGCTATAGATTGATCCCAAACTCGATCTCTCATCAAGGGGGTAATGCTACAACATCCACTGTGAAGACATCAGGGTACTTCTCTATTACCCCAGGAAATGCAAACTACTGACCCTCTAATGAACTCAGCATCATCTCAACCATCAGGGAAAATAAGAATGGGACGTGCATGTGATCCATCTGAGGATCTCGCTCACCAACAGACAGAACTCGCTCTCCATCCGCACCGAAGAAAACAACCTTCTTCATGAAGAAATCAATGATAGCCTACACCGGATACAAACAATCCATGCCGAGGATGACATCATATGGTTGTATCCGTAAACATAGGAAATCTCCCCAAGAGCGGTGTTGCCCCAACACTAGCTCATAATCTCTACATACTTCAAACAAGTCATCTCGACCTCCAACTGGCGTAGTCAAGGCCAAGGGCACTGCAAGCCTCTCTACCTCAAGTCCCAAAGCATGGACAAGGGTAGGTGATATAAAGGAGTGTGTCACTCCTGAATCAAACAAGGCATACAACAAGGTATAAAACAAGCAAAGGGTGCATCGAATGACATCTGGCTCGTCTGGTGCGGGCAATTCTAGAGCATGAAGCTGACCACGACCTCATCCACAGCCTCTCTGACCCTGATAGCGACCACCACCACAACTGCGCTCTTCTCTATGAGGGCGGGGAGAGTCATGGGGATGTTCTCTGCATACACCATTTACCCTCTACTGATTTAAAGCTGGTGCAACGGGCTACTGATGCCTCTGCGGAAACTGCCTCAAAGGAGGAACCTGGAGCATAACACCTGGTGCACGATGACTACTCTGAAAGGTCGAGCACTCCCGCTACTGATGACCATGACCAATGCAAGAAAAACAAGTGCATGATCCCTTGCCATAGGCATGAGAGTTTATGCCTCCCAAGAAACGAGATGTGAAGGGATGGGACCTACCCCCAGCTAAACGGAAACACTTCTGCCCTAAAAACTGGGTACCCTAGACCACAACCTTTCTTTGTGTGGAATCATGCTGATTCCCCTCTTGTGATGATATGGTCCTAGACAAAATCCTCTCAACAACCTCTACCCTCACCAGCACCTCGAGATATGTCTTCATCATAAATGTGGTGACCTGGTGCTGGATGTCTGGATGCAAAGCCTCCTCGAAATTCCTTGCCCTGGCCTCATCATCTAGTAACTGGTCTGAGTCATATCGTAAAAGGTTCCTCAAACGGATCCCAAACTCCCGAACACTGGAGCTCTCCTGTCGAATGGTAAGAAGCTCCTAGCGATTGGACGCCTTTGCAGTCGAGGAAAGTAACTTGACTCTAAACTTGTCCTGAAACTCCTACCATGAGATCGTTGACACCTCATGATCCCCAAGGAACAAGAACCACCACTTCCTTGCTACTCCATGCTACACCGTCACAACTAAGGACACCCTGTGCTACTTCCAAGCATGGACTGAAATAAAGCATATCTCAACCTCCTCCAACCAGTCTTTCGTGACTGCATCTAAAATGGAGCCCTCATACATCTGCAGACTCTGGTGCTGAAACTCTCGGAGTGTCTTCCTCCAAGTGTTGTCGCCGTCAACCTCTACCCTATGGCGACCTTCTGGAACAGCCTGCTAGACATCTTCTACACAAACCTGAAGAGAACGTCGACCTGGAGCCATACCTGCAAAATAACAAACACATGGAGATCCTAAGCCTAGAATATGGAGGACTCAACATTTATTAACTAATTCTTATCTTTTATTCGTTTTCAGTTTAACCTATCCCAAGGTCTACCCACTCAAACATAGGCACAAAGAAGAATGATGCATGGTATTTTCCTAGGTCTCTACCCTGCAACCAGTATCACCTTGTTTAGTAGCCATTGTAAACATAAAGGTCTGTACATTAGATCATAGGGGTCCCTAAACGCCTATGTCTCAGCCGGTCTCGAGTGTTTACCTCATTTGCTAAACATGAATGACACCATTT
The DNA here is from genome assembly GCA_963277665.1 of Viscum album. Lineage (NCBI taxonomy): Eukaryota > Viridiplantae > Streptophyta > Magnoliopsida > Santalales > Viscaceae > Viscum > Viscum album. Next base: position 400,491,540 of record OY728145.1, read on the forward strand.
CCCTACCAACCCATGCAACCTCACCTGTGCCTAACTCCTAACTCCATACTATCTCTAAACGAGACCTTTGATACCACTCTGTCATGACCCCCTCCCCACAAAGTTTACCCCTCCGGGGCCGGAAATGTGGAAAGGGAGATAATGACCCCCGTGTCCCGCCTCCAGTAGGCCTCGGGTTGGCGACTAGCACCGAGGGTATAATAAACACTCAAATGGGAGGCTTTACCCTCTAAGAGAACACATACGGAAGAGAGAAATAAGATAGACACCAACCAACTCCAACTCAGGATTTCAATACAAAAAAAACCCAAGTACATATATGAAATTCCATGAAAAAGTACTACAACTGAATGGGAAAACTACAAATACCCAAAAGAATGTAAAATGGCAGTGACCATAAGCCCGAACAGATCCTCCAACCACAAGCTTTTAGTAACCACCTTGATCTCTAACCTACTCCAAGTGACCTGAAAACTAGTTTATATATAGGTAGGGTGATTATAACCATATACTCAGTATGATCCTCCCCAAAACCTCTCGTGAAAAAGTAATGAAAGAATGATAAAGCATAGTGAACAACAAGTGAAACTAACTCATCACCTTAACAGGTATACTAAGTTCCTAACCTCCCCATGGCTACTCTCACCAAGTAACGCATACATGATTATATCATATATTAAAGGATATCAAGGGTACCCCACTACTACTTCCCTACTGGTCTGCCACTTTGCCCCAACGACATACGTCATGTGCATCTATCTCCAAAGGCTTACCCGTATACACCTGTGCTAAGCACCACAATCTGCATCACATGCACCATAAAGGCTTTCCTTTAGACACCTGGGCTAGGCACCACACCATCCTCACAACCAAAAGTAACCAGGTAGTTTCCGGGAGCCACCACAGCTCGAATAACGTGTATCATATGACGGGTATTATACCTCAAGCCATTATAGCCCATACACCACGTAAAGATCCTCAAGCCATCACAGCCTATACACGTTACACCTATAGTAGCACATAGGATACTATATCCAGAATATATGTGTGTGAATAACCAAAAGCCATTACAACCCTCTACACACATATATGGGGAAAACTAACAGATGTGCCTCATGTCACTAGTATCTACCAAGAGAAGAGAGTGGGGTCAAAGTGGGTAGTCATCCATTCATCCTCCCATCAGAATGTCCGGGAAAACACCCCCAGGGATCAGAATCCCTAGGGTGTGATTTTCCATTAATGACAGGGTGGAGTAGCGTATAGAACAGAAAAATTAACGAATACATTATAACTCAAAACCACACTATGGGCATAACCTAGTCTTAGACACGACTGTAGCTAACGTCTCTCAGACTCTCGGCTGCCACTTCTAAGACTAGGTATCCTGTAAGCTCACAACCATTTAAAAGGAATTATTAGATTACTTCATTCCCCATTTTTTTTCAATTTCACTGTATGTTAATTAATTCCGCAAACATTAATTATACAAGAACAATTCCACATTAAGTTCTATTAACATCACATCCAAAAACCATTATCCCTCCAAAATTTCTCAACCTCATCATTAAGTTTCCTCAAACTCCAACCCCATGGGTTAATTTCATTTATTCAAACATTCAATACAGAATTACATTGCCATATTCCTAGGGATTATAAAAAATCAACCTCTACTACTGAACACAAGGAGGATCAACACGGTGTGTGGACGTACTAACAATCAAGTCATTGCCTCCTATAACAAGATTGTTGACCCACACTCCCTTGAGAGGCTAAACATGAAAATCACGTGGCCTACCCCACGTGTCTTCGCCTCCTTCAGAAGAAGGGTAAGCAAGTCCAGCTGCCTTGAGCAGTGGGGAAAAGTAAAGCAGATAAACAACCAAGAATCAACAAGAATCCAAAAATCCCATCTGTCTCATTCCATCATCCCTGATGTCCTCCCTCACACACACATGCATAAACCAATGCATCCCACCACTCTAGGCATCATCCGCTGCCACAACCACAAGGCCTCCATGCCCCCACATATCACCACACCCTTATAGGGTCACATCACCACACAAGAATCAAGAAAAAACATCACATCAATTTGGGATCTTGACCCTTTGACAATACATCAGACCTTCAAACAACAAGCACCAACAGATATTAGGTTTTCCAACCAACTAAACAAAACACATACATCAGCATCAATTTGATTTAATTCAATTTGGATCAATAACCACAACAAGAACAACTATATTTGTTTACATTACTCTTTATCTTTAGCCAATTAATTATCAATTAATTACGAAATTATGTTCACTATAAATTTCATTAAGAAACCCATGCTAACAAACAAGGCATAGATATCAAACTATCTATAAAATCAAGAGATAAACCGTTATCACAGTACAAAGCAACAACATGCGATCAAACCAATTCTTTTAATCTGGTTCATGTATTTAATTAGGTCAATTTCATTTTTATCCAAATGGATAAATCATGCTAACTATACGATTGCACATAAACAATTACAGAATCCACGGCTCCCCTACCTAAAATGTTTTTGAGGAAAACCACATTGGTCAACGAACGCCCAAGAAACCGGGTCGATTCTCCAGGAATCCTCCTTAGGTCTCCTCTCCTATCATAACCAAGACCAAAGCTCATCATATTTTACATCCACATGCTTAGATCTACCCATAACAGGCGTAGATCCAAGAAACCGAGAGAAGAGGAGAAGTACATCTAAGTAGATCTAAGAAATCAAGCATGAACGACCTCATACCTCAAGAACCGGCTTTGATTTGCCAAGAAAAGCCTCCAGATTGCCTCCAAAATTCTTGGGAGAGGTTTTCTAACCTTCAAGGGAGAGTAATCTCAAGTTATGACTTCTTAGGGTCTTAAAAAAGGTGTTTAATGGCAAAAAAAGCTAGATCCACAATTTTAGGATCTAACTTTATGTGCCCACATGGTTTAACAAACTGTGCGCTAACCGTGATTTAGCTTCTACCTCGCCAAACACTCCACTCACGGTTCGTCTGCATGGTTAGACAACTCGTGCATTAACCGTGCATTAGCCACTACCTCCAAGACCAGCCTTGCATGGTTTTCCGCACGGTTTAGTCAAACAGGGCGCCAACTGTGTGAAATCTATTACCCTTTAGCTTTCTGTAGAAGTCCACCCCGCTGCACCCCCAAGTCACCTTGACCTCCTGGAACACCTCCAACACCACATTTTCGCAAAGTACTGGACCGGAGAGGTCTGGGCCATTACAAGGTCTCTATACCAAAAAACATCCATAACTAAGTGAATATAGTAGAAAATTTACAATAATAAAGGTTCCTTTAAAAAATATCTTAATCCATGTATTAGTTTGATACAAAGTCACCCCACAACAGTTGTGTATGAGTATCTGGTACCCTTATAAATCATGATTATTTTATTTTATGTGAAATATATTTACCTCCCAATTTCCATTGAAAATGAAAGATAATGGTTCTTATTTTTCCTAGAAATGATTTATCAAATAAACAAAATCATTAATTAGATCCCATATTTAATTTATCTTCAATAAATATTATAACAACTTAATAATAACTAAAAAAATTGAACAAAAGTAAAATAGAAAAAGATTAAAACATGTTTTTCAAAAAAGTGTTTCTCTTCGAAATAGTATAGTAAATCATTCTTTTTTTAAAATGTAATTATCTTATGAATGATATAACTCTTGTTATATAGGAATATAAAATACAATTTCTATTTGTTAAATATATCAATAAAAATTTCTTGATAAATCATGACTATTTAAATGTAAAACATTAAAATAAAGTATAATGGTTCCTTAAAAATTGGAATGATTTAATCAATTGAGAAAAAACCTTTAAAAAGGCCTTTAATCATGTTTAGAAGGAGATTAAATCATCCCTTTAAGACCAATTAAAAAAACAGAAAAAATATAATGAATTTAGACATTATTTTTTGAGCAATTCAAATAGAGGGTTAACATTGAATGTTTGTTTGGCAGTATATGGTCAACATTAAAATTTTAGTATATTGAACAACACATTAGTTTCAAAATTATAGGGATTCTCTAAAAATTATTGTTCCTAGTCCAAAATTTTACAACAACATAGGGTCTCTTATCTATACGTTTACTCAAAACATAGGGTTTTCAAATCATAAGTTCTACTTACAATCATAGGGTATGAATATTGTGTCCAGACTTCATAAAACATATCTAAAACACTTTACACAAATCCTTATTATAAATATTTCTAAATAAAATATACTTATAAATACATAAATGTTTCAAAAAGGATAAGTGAAAATATATTGAAAAATTTTACTTTTAAAATAATCTTTAATAATGGAGACATTGGAAATGAATATAGATTTCAAAAAGATAACTGAAAATACTTTAAAATTTTTACATTTAGAAAAATACTTTATTTATTGATCCTAAAAAGGGGTAAATATTTTAAAAAACAATTGAAGTGAAAATAACATGAAATATTTTACATTTGAATATAATATTATGTAATGAATTATTTAAAGATAAAAAAAGGATTTAAAAATAAACTTTGTAGTGGATTATAAAAAATTTTATTTTGAGAAGGTGAAAATACCTTTTGAATAATTTAATATAATCTTGTTGAAACCATCCATCATTAAAAAAATTAAATAAACATTTTATTTAAAATTAATTAAGTGGGATAAAAGAATTATTTAGGGTAAAAAACGTTAGTAGGGAAAGGAGGATAACAGTGGGAGGTGGAGAAATAAAAATGGATGAAATCCATTAAAATAATATAAAATTACTCTTAAAATGTATTTTAATGAAATACTAGAATTATTAAAGAAGAAGACATTGATTTGAAAAATGATTTTCAAACAAAGGTGGAAATAAATTTTATAATCTTATTATGTTATGAGAAATAAATCTTGAAAAATAATAAACAAGGAAGAGTTATTATGACCCAAGGAAGAGATTGGAGTCCTAAAAACCCATTTCAGGCTTTGTAACATTTCAATAATACCACCCATGTTTAGGATAACATGATATTTAGAATTTAATATCATTAAAAATAAAATAATCATGACATACAAAATTACAATGGGGTAGTATGTACACCATACATATGTAATCATGGTCTATAACAAAAACATGTCTCATGGAATGGAAATTGAAATTAAAACCCCAACCATGTTTCCTTGTTCAGTTGATCACATGATAACCACCTAATAAAATAGTTACTAATTGAATATACTTTTTAAAACATTATAGATAAATATTATTGTTTTATAATCATTAATATAGTTTTTTTATTATGAATACCTTAATTATTCATAACGTATTACAGCAATAAGGAGTAAATAAATTTAACTATTTTGTGGATGTTTCTTAGTTTTGATATCACTACCCATCATTTTATAAAAATATAGATATTAAAATTTCATTTAATATTATAAAATATATAAATAATACTTATTTAAAATTTATTTTTTTCATTCCATAAGTTTTGGGTTTAGTTAATGTAAAAAATGTAATGATAAGAGCTTATTTTATTGATTTTAATGAACAACAATGATACCATAATAATAATTTGTATAAAAGATTTAAAATTTACATAAGCATATAAAATTAATTAATTTATTATTATATTATAATAATATTATTTTTCATGTCCCAACATTTATCTAGAGTTATATTTTAATTCATCGTTCATCTAGGTGGTTAAATCGACCCATGTTTAGACACACTACAACTCGTTTGGCGAGTTTGGTTAACGAGGTGGTCATTTTGAAAATATATAATTATGAAACAATAATAGTTAAATTATAATTTTTTTATTTTATTTTGAACCATTAGTGAATTTTAGTTGAAAAATATAGTGAAACAGGAGTAAAAATGTAAAAAGAACTCATTATAGACATTATAGTATGTGGACATACATGATTGACATTCCTCTATTTTTCTATGTGGATTTCAGGAAAAAATATAAATTTTACAATTAATATAAAAACATATAATTATAATAATGATACATAATTCAACATATTATTATGGTGATAAGGTATTTGTATAAGAATGATTAAGAAGAAAAAGCTTAAGAAAAAGATAATACTTACGTCACAAACACGATTCTTCCTTAGATGTTCCCTTGAAATTGATGAGATTATACTATCTATGATTGAAAAGGGGATTATGTTTGTTTTATTTGATATATTTAGATTAAAAATCAAATGATTCGAGGATTAATTCTAAATAGTTGTGATTTTTGAAATTTTTTATGTGATACCCTTTTATAAGAGAGACAAAGGGATCTTTTAGAAACACCCTTTTTATTTTAATAATTCTATTACACTATTCCAATGTTAATGGATCCAATGTTTTTTGAAAATGTATTTTTTGGTATAGATATTATTATAGAGGCTCAAAAATAGTTTCCTTACATTTTTTATACATGTGAAAGGGGCTTTAACATTATGTTTTTACATTTTACTCTTTTACTTTTTAAATAGGTTACATGTTTTTTATTAAGTGGTCTTCTATTTTATTAAAAATATAACATAACCCATATAAAATAATTATTGTTATATGGAACTAAATTGTAAATTAATTCAATAAAATCTAATTTCTAAATATTATAAATTTTATTTTAACATTAAAATAGAATTTTTTTAAAGAATTAGTTTTAGTAGAAAAAGGAATTCTGACATATATGGATTCTCAAATTTATATAGTACTAATTTCTAAATAAATTATTTTTAATATAATTATTAATGTGTATATAAACCATATTATTTTCATTATCTTAGGTCTTTTAGTCTAATTTATTCGATATAAATTTCATGATATGGATAATACAATAATTTTATTATAATTTTTTCGTCATTAGCATTGTAATTAGCATCAATCCTAATAGTATAAATTTAATACTTAAAAATTGAAATTGTAAATATTAAATTAAAAGAATATTATTATCTCAAATAGAATAATAATTTTAATAAATTAACAATCAATGTCTATGGAAATTAATCATTGCGTTAGTGTTCGTATTATGTAAATTTTTTTAAAAAATATAACTTTTAAGAAAAAAGATTTTTGACTAGGTTATAATTATCAATGAAATTAATTAAAATCAAAAAGAAATATTTTTTATCATTAAAAAATATTTATTGAAAAATTAAACAAATCAAAATGATCATTTTTTCATGTTATAATAAATCAAACAAAACTGTTAGAAAACTGTTTTCATTAAAACCCAACAAAATTTTACTATATTTTTGAAATTGGTTTATAAATTCAAAATTATATTTTAAAATTAAATATTATACTTTATAAAATATTTTTTTATAGGAATTTATTTAGTAAATTCAAAGTAATATAAAAGTGTCGTTGTTAGAAAATTTTTTGCTTTCACTATTCACTAAAAACCAATTATTTTTTAAAACTCACCAGAATGCATATGAAGAAATTTTTATTGTGATGAATTCAAAATTGAATTTTCTATTTTCTATTTTAAGTTAAAAATAATAATTTTTTTATTTTTAAATAAATGGAATTTTATTTAAATTAAACTTTTCAATATTAACTCGTAGTAATTATTTACCTTATAAAAGAAAAATCTCTTAATTTTTTACTAGTTTAGAGTTTATTTTAGATTTACTAAGAATGTATTTATAATATATAGTAGTTTTTCACATTTGTTTTAGCGTGTGAAAAATGGTATACAATATACAAATTATTTTGAAGGATCCAAAGTCGTGTGTTTTTATAATGTTGGTCTCAAATTAATAATAACATGGTAAAAGATAAAATTTATCCCATAGAGTGGAAAGAAAATATAAAAATATTTTCATAAATGTATTCAACTAATAATGGAAATTATATTCTTGGAATTTAATTAGAAATAAGAAGAATCAATTTCTACCTATAAAGACAATGTTTCTAGATTGTCTATTTGTACATCAGATTTCATCTTAGACAATGATATTATTGTCAGTTGATTTTAATAAAGATTGAAACCTTGTTTTTAAAGGTATTTGGTTAGTAATGAGATGAGATATTACAAGGACATTCTATTCTTAGAAATTTTGGAAAATATAGGGTTTTCTATTTCTATACTAATAAGTAAACGACAAGGTCTGTATGGAAAGAAAATGGAATAATTACTTAATTAAATATTATGGTAATAAAATAAGTATTACCTATAGTGATTAGTGTGGAAGAAAAATAATTGTTGGTAATATTATTTGTGATCTAGAAAGATTAACAGGTGTTGTAAGATTAAACTTCTAACTTGAGCCTACAAATTGAAAAATAATTATTATTATCATAATAATTATAATATAGAATCTATAAATGATTTTAATTATAGCTGGATGTGCATTATTATAGCGTGTGTATGAGTAAAAATATTTAGGATGGTGAACATAAAGATTAATAAATGAAGGGTGTGGTAAGATATTTCATGGAAACCAAGGGAATGATGGACTAATTAATGATGTGAAAAATGTTACACTACTTTCTTCCTCAAATTATAACAATGTCTTTCCTGATCAGGGGTCTATGAATTTTTTTTCTCCCGTAAAAATTTTAATAAAAATGAAATATCACTTAAATAAATAAGGACAAAATTATTGGTAAAAAATAATTTAGATATTATGAATGAAACATATATTTATATAATCCCTTGTATAGTCATTTTTGGAATATTGTTTCCCTATATATATTTTTTACAGTTAGTGGACTTTGATTTAATGTTTAGTCTAGATTGGATTTCAGATTATCATACTATCATAGATTGAAAATATGAAGTATTCATATTCAATACTCAATGTGAGTTTAATTTGTATATAATAATGTGTTAATAGATGTGATAACATTTAAAGAATCTCAAAATTTGATTAAATATGGTTGTACACATTTTCTTACATAATTCATTAAAAAGAATGGAATTATTTTTCATAACAATTTTCATTGGGTAAATTAATTTTAAGATATATTTCTTTATGATTTTATTCATTTTATTCTGGATTGGGCGTGAAATATATTTTCAACTTCATTCCTATATAGATGATGTTTTCAGAAATTTTTATCCAATTATTCTAAAGGATCTATCATAGTTAAGAATGCTTTACAAGAAATACTTGAGAAAGGATTCATCTACTAAGAAACTTAACCAATGAAGATATTATTTTAACAAAATGTTGGTTATTTTAGTATTTTCATTGATTAGAGAGTACATGATACCATTATAATTAAGAACCGATGTTATTTTCTTCATATCTTTAACCATTTATATTGGCTCTAGGGTACTTCGTATTTTTCCATGATTGACCTCAAATAAAGATACCACAAACTAAAATTAAAATAAGAATATGCTATTGGGAGAGTGTTTCACACTAGGTACAGTCATTATGAGTTTTTATGAAATTTGGGTTAATGAATGAATCCATCGTATTTATAGATTCCATGAATAGAGTTTTTCATGACTATTTGTAAAAATGTTTTCTGGTTTTCATCGATGAAATTATACCATATTCAAAAATTTATGAATATCTTGAAAAAAATAAAATGATTATATTTTCATCCTATTCTAGAAAATGAGTTTTATAGAAAACTCAATGAAAGTAAATTTTGGTTATAGATTATATATTTCTTTCAACATATTAGTTGGAAATATGGTATAATAATTGACCATTCTAAAAATAATGTAGAGTAAAAGTGAAAAAACATACATATGTCACTGAAATATGAAGCTTTCATGGATTAGTCAGTTACAATAGGGGTTTTTAAATATTATGCATTTATATATACCACTAATTATGGTAACATGAAAAAGTGTTAAATTCATCTAAAAAGGGAATTTGATGATTGTTTTCTAAAATTGAAAAGGTGACTGGTTATTGATCATATGTTATCCGTACCATCTCAAAATTGGGAGTTTGTAATTTATTGTGATGATTATTTGAATGGATTGGTTTTCTTATTATTGAAAAATGATCATGTAATTTCATATTCATCATTCCAATTTAAACTCAATCTTAAATATTATCTTGCACATGGTCTTGAGCTTAATGTAGTGGTTTATTCATTAATGATTTAGAGGAATATCATATATGGGAAAAATGTGAAATATATGATGACCATAAAATATGTAAGTATATATTCACTAAAAATTAATTTATCATGATACAAATAACATGGCTCAATATAATATAGGAATATGATTTCCTAATTCAGTATCATCTGGGATATAATAACAAAGTAGTTAATTACATGATTTTAAATGTTAATGTGTTATTAAAAATGATTCATTTGGAATATATGCAACACCATAATATTTTATGAGAATTATTTATTTTTTATGTCGTATGCTATACGCATCATCAAATGTATCTTTCACTAGACACAACACTATCTTGGCTTGCGTTATATGCAAGAGAAACCTTCCTCGATAGCGTGTGTCGTACGCAATATCAAGTTTCACTAAACAATCATATGTTATTAAAATGTTATATAAATTATCTATTATAAATATTATTAACAAAATTTGGAATTTTATATAACATTATAATTCATTTTACATATGATGCAAGAAAAAAATCAATTTTTCGGATAAAAGAATTATTATTATTATTTTTCTTCAAAAATGCAGTTTTCTGCCTTTTAATGGTGCACCCATTTTAATGCTAATTTTTGACAAGTTTATAAGTTCAATTTTAAAACATAATATTATTCCTTTGAATCAAAATATAAAAATGTACATTGGATAAATTTTTGATACTTTTCTGATAACTTTCATATTTCGATGAATAGTAAAAATACGCAATTTTTTAATTGAAAAAATATTTTTTCATGAAAATACTTTATATGGTTAAAATATATAATTTAATGGTTTTAAAGTTTAAATAGAATATATTTATACCATGTAATATAATTTATGTCATTATCGTTAATATTAAAAAAAATTCATAGTTAAAAACATTTCAATCTTTGGCAATGTTTTAACTTTTAAAACCAGTTTTCTTTAAAATAGGATTAAATATAAATTAATTAATAAAAGTTATGTGTTTTGAATTTCAAAAGTGGATTCCATATTTGGATTCAGTGGTTCAAAATTATGTTAATAGGTAACTTTTATTTTTTTATATTATGATTCATAACTACGGTAATTTTTATTTTCAACAGTTAAAGGAAAATTGGGTAATTAAGGGTAAACATAATATTGTAAAATTATCAAAACACTTTCCAAAATTACATTGGATGAATAAAAGTAGACACATATTACCTAATGGTCGGAATAGAATCATTTCCTGGACCATTGACCACGAAAATGATGTAATTATTATTAAAACTAAAGAAAGTGACAACATGTCACTATCTTAAATCTTATAAGTATAATAATTTTAATTTAGTGAAACACCTCATTAAACATATAACATGGATAGTCTCAAAAAATATAATAAAATTATATACATCATGTGAATTTATTTATAAATTTTAGGGATTAAATAATAATCCTTAAAGGTGACACAATAGTGATATTGAAATTATTTTACTGATTCAAATATCAAATAAATGGTTTTAAAAATATTAAAATAAATATTATATGAACTATTTAATGTGCTCCACTACTTTTCTAGATACATATGACTTGTTATGAATTTATTAATGCTTTTATTTCGAATATATCATCTATGTAGATTTTATTTATATTCAAATAAATGAATACAGTCAAAATTGACACTATTGTTATTTTATAAAAATAACATATTATAAAATTCATTAAAAATCAGAAAAATATTTATAAATTATATATTTATATTTATGTTTTCTAAAATTTCATAAATTATCTAATTATGGATAATTCACCACACATAAGTAATTATTTATATATATTTAAAATTTAGAATATTATTACCACAAATAATATTAAATAGATTAAACAAGGATAAATCAAGTTGATAATGTTTGAAATAAATTACCAACATGTATAAATTTTATTGTTTGATGATATTACAACCCTATCTCATCTAATATTATAATTTGAGTAATTTTTTATGTTTTTAAGTGAGGTTAGAAGTTATTATAAATTAATATTTTTTAGATTTCCAGAGGTACCCCTCTCATCCCTTATAAACGAGAACCTCCTCCCTTTCCTCCCCACACAATTTTGAGCATTAAAGCTCAGAAAAACCCTACCCATTTTTCTTCTTAACTTCCCTAGAAACATAATATAGTTCCTGGTCTTCTTAAAAGACCAATTTTAGTACCCTAAGAGAAGGTTTCACAGATGAGTGTCGAAGAAGAGGTAATATATGTTACCGATTCTTTCAAATTTATTTATTCTTCTACATTTTATTCGTTAGTTGTTTCATTATGAAGTAATAACAGCAGTATCAATAATATACTTATATCTTATTATAAATATGAAACAACCCTATTTCACATTCTATCCATCCTACGAAAAATGAAATCACTGCGCCTATGCATGTACGAAATACCTACTCCACGCCATGATGTAATCTGTTTTCCACCACCACCTTACTTGGATAGGTATAATGGTGTAAAGAATAACTATATATTTTTAGTATAACATGATACTAATTCTGATACATTCCATATTCCACTCCAATACCATTCAATAGTTATGGCATTGATGTCATCACTCGTGCGTACGTACGACCTACCGTCTCCACGATGTGATGCGACTCATTCTACATGATCTTCATTGAATAATGATTATATAAATGAATTTAATGACTAAATATGATATATATTACACTAATACCATTCTATAAATAATGTATCTATAACCAAAAAAGAGTAATAAGAATTTATTCAACAAGACATGCATAAGAACATAAAGCCATGAACTCTCGAATAACAAGTAGCAATGAAATATTACTAATAAGAAGACAAGAATATGACCATATATGATATAATAATAATGAATATGATTCATTAATAAGTCAATGACATTATTTAAATCATTATATAGGAGTTTCAGATATGTACGATTCAAATCCGACCTAAGGTAGGGGAAAAACTCACAATCTCATTTTTTTCATAGATTGTTTATAATTAAATATTTACTAGGGAATATTTATTATCCAAATCCATGTTTCCTCAATATGTAATATTATTTATATCATCCTAAAATTTTTTAAATCCAATTTTACCTATTTTTTAATTTTTTTAAAAAATATGAAATGAATCTATTGTCATTTTCAGTACGAGATACTTTTTGAATTTTCTGGCCCAAGTACGAGACAAATGTTTATTTAATTATACGTCATGAATGGATTTTTATGATTTCATATAACATTATTTCTATGAATATTCATTTATAAGTTTTAATGTTTATTTTTAATTAACATTTTTTAAAATTGTATTAAATGTTAAGAAAGGAAAAATGTTTTTTGAAGTAGAAATGATATTTTCCTCAAGAATAGAGTCCAAGTGTTTTATCAAAAAAAAAACATTCATCTAAGAAAAATGTAGGGTTCTATTTATATCCCATTTGTTAAATTGATTTGATTATGTTGTGATGGAATTATTTTTATGAAGTCCTTTATCTTAAATGAATTGTTTTATGATGTCACGATGTTTAAGAATCCCTTTTTTATTAAATGGGTTATGATATGATGTATGATTTATGATTTTGTAGAACACATAAGAATGGTTTCATTAGGAGATGGGTGGGACCTATTTCTCCCTCCAATGAATTGGGTAAAAATTTATATCTCATGATATAGACATGGATATAATGGAAAGTTAATCCGGTTTACTGATACAAGACTAGAATGAGGAGTGAACGCGGTTCCGTAATGGTCTTTTTCTACTATGATGGCCTTGGAAAAGAGCCTTGAATTATATGAAATGATATTCTATGATTATGTGTGCATGCCACAATGATTCATGTTTTATGTTATTATTATTGGGATTACATCTCCCTACTATGATTTATCCCATGTTATGATATAATGATCTCTTTTGCATGTTAATATTTTCAAAATGAAATGTTCTTATGAATATGATATGATTGATATTTCATTTGTTTACGCTTACTGAGAATTTGAGCTCACCCTTTTATATGTTTTCTTTTCCACATGTCAGGATGAAGGGTATTAAGTAGGATATTCCAAAAGGGACTCTAGATATGATGAAATAAATGGTAGACAATGTAGGTGATTTATGAACCAGTTGTTTATGATTCCCTGTTTCTAAACACACTATACCTATACGGTCCTATCATGGTTTTGTTATATGTTGTAATAAGTATGCTTCAATTTTGAAGTAATAACCATGTATGTAAAGAATGGGTTGATATAGTTGGTATCACAGGAAAGGTATAGTCAAACTTTGGAAACTAGGATGTGAAAGCCTTAGTAAGAACTCTAAGGATATGTCTAAAAATAGAACACAATATTAGTGTTTTAGAAATGGCCATGAACAACCAATGATAAGACCTAAATTGTGAAATTTTATTCTTAATTATGTTGTTTTCCTATTATGATTAGTGTTTCTCACACTATTATTATTGGTTTTAGCCAATGTCTAGAACCTGAAGGAACCGTGTTAATGCTAAATGGGACAGGCAATGCAATGATTATCCCCCTGAGCAACCAAACGTTATGGGAGATGGAATAAAAAATCTTGTATACATGATCACAAAACATTATCAAGCTATGGATCATGTACGACTTCCAAATGAGAAAAGAAAGGAGAAACATTCTATTGAATCCTTCATGAGGCAGCATCCACCTTCATTTAGTCAGTCTTCGGATCCATTAGTGGCTGAACAATGGATTAGTACCACTGAAAATATATTTTCACTACTAAAATTTTTGAACATGATAAAGTCATCTTAGTAGTATATCGTTTGGAAGGTGAAGCTGATCAATGGTGGAATCTTATTAAGAATATGAGGCAAAGGGATGAAATTTATCCCATGGAATGGGACGAGTTCGAGAACATATTTTTCAATATGTTCTTTCCTCATATTCTTCTTACAAATATGGATAACGAGTTTCTTGAACTGAAGTAAAAGGATGACGAATCAGTTGGTACCTACGAAGCAAATTTTACATGACTTGCAAGGTATGCTTCTGGAATTATTATCCAACCTGAGAGTAAGATTGATCGATTTTTTAGTGGCTTAAAACCAAGTCTTCGAAGGACGTTAGACATAAGGGACTTCAATAGCTATGAGGAAATTGTTCGATGTGCTCTCAAGGTTGAGATAAAGATTATAGTATGCCATCAGTAATATGGGTTTGATAAGAATAGGAAAATGGAATTCAAAGGAAAATCTAATGACCACACTGAAAATAAGATGAGTTTTCCCTTATGATCAAAGTGTGGAAAGAGACATGGAGGGAATTCTCTTAGAGGGACATATAAATGTTGTAAGTGTGTAAAAGAAGGTCATTGAGAAGATGAATGTTGAAATAATGGGAAGAAGATGTCTAATGATGCGGACAATGAAAGGGATACACAAAATACACCTCCTACATTTCAATGTTTCAAGTGAAAGTAAATGGGGAATTATGAAAATCAATGCCCTAATCTAAGGGTTGTTGATGATGATCGACATCAACAAACTATTAAGGCCAAAGACAAAAGAAAGTAACATGCAATTTCTATTGGTGATGTAGAGTACAATAATGATGTCGTGAAAGGTACACTTAACATCCACTATAAAGTAGAAAATGTTTTATTTGATTCTGGATCCTCCAACTGTTTCATTTCTGAATAATTCTTTAAGGGTATCACCATATTACCTCAAAAATTAGATGTTGAGTTAGCTTTGACAATCCCTAATGGCACAATGGTCACATCAAAAGTTTACAATTATTCTTTGACTGATGTTTGAGGGAAAGTGCTTCATTAAAATCTTGTGATCCTTCCTATAGTGGAATTTGATGTGATTATTGGCATGGATTGGATTTCTTTATATGGAGATCATATCTATTTCCAAAGAAGGGAAGTCATATTTTATATTCCTGATCAATCTATGATCGTCTATCGATGAAAGTTTGAACATAACATTCCAGTGGAAATTTCTTCGGTCTTATGGGTCTTGATTCCACTTAATGAAGGTCATTTTTTTTCAAATGGTTGGGGAGAAACTCATTATTAATCATATGCCTATTGTACGAGAGTTCAATAATGTCTTTCTGGAGGAATTTCCAGGTCTTCCACCAAATCGTGAATTTGAGTTTTCAATAGAACTCATACCAGGTGCTTTACACATTTCAAAGACACCTTACAGAATGGCCCCAAATGAGTTGCAGGAATTGAAGAAGCAACTCCAATAGATTCTTGATAAGGGATTCATATTCCCTAGTTCATCACCTTGGGGAGCACCTAGTCTGTTTGTTAAGAAGAAATATGGATCAATGAGACTCCGAATTGATTATCCAGAACATAACAAGATCACTATCAAGAACAAATATCCTCTCCCATGCATTGATTCCTTATTTGACCAACTACACGGAGGTCAAGAATTTTCCAAGATTGATCTTCATTCAGGGTATCATCAATTAACGGTCAAAAGGGAGGATATACCAAATAGGGCATTCTGTACAAGGTATGGACACTATGAATTTATAGTGATTCCATTTGGACTTACAGACTCCCCTGCTATCTTCATGGATCTAATGAATAGATTATTTAGAGACTATCTTGATCAGTTTTTGGTAGTCTTTATAGACAATATTCTTTTCTATTATAAGAGAAACTAAGAACATGAAGATCACTTGATCATTGTATTAAATACCCTAAGAAAGGAGAAGCTTTATGCCAAATTTACCAAGTGTGAATTTTGTCTTCAAAAAGTTTCATTTTTGTCTCACATAATCCCAAAAGAGGGGATATCTATTGATCCAGCAAAAACAGAGGTTATCGAAAGATATTCGAGACCAAAAACAATAACTAAGATCCGAAGTTTTCTTGGTTTGGTAGGATATTATCGACGTTTTGTGAAATATTTTTCATTATTATCTAATTCACTCACCATATTGACCCAAAAAGGAGTTATGTTCATATGGACGGAGGAGTGTGAAGTTAATTTCAAGGAGTTTAAAAGAAGGTTATCCAGTGCACCTGTGATCACATTGCCTTGTAGTGGAGAAAGGTTTGTGATCTACAGTGACACATCCAAGAAGGGATTAGGGTGTGTTATCATGAAAAACAATATGGTGATAGCTTATGCCTCACGATAGTTGAAAATCCATGAGCAAAATTACCCAAATCATGATTTAGAGTTAGCTGCGGTAATCTTTGCACTAAATATTTGGAGGCATTATCTTTATGGTGAAAGGAGTGATATTTATACTGATCATAAAAGTTTAAAGTATATTTTCATAGAAAAGGAGCTGAATATGCACCAAATAAGATTGTTGGAGCTGATTAAGGATTACAACTGATCAATTCGTTACCACCATGGGAAAGAAAACAAGGTGTCAGATTCAATAAGTCGACGTGACCATGTTAGATTATCCATGATAAGGATCACCCAAGATCCAATATTTATGGATTTAAAAAGGAAGGATCTTTGAATTATAATGGAAGTGGGGAAATCTTATCTTTATCAAATGAATGTTCAACCATCTATACTTGTGAGGATTAAATAGGCACAAAAATAAAATGTGGAGTTACAAAACATGCTGAGAAATGTTCCTAAATTCAACCTTGATTTTGATGGGATAATAAGGTTCAGGAATCGGGTTTGTGTTCCTTCGATCCCAAAATTAAAGGAGCTGCTGGATGAGGATCATAGTTCTTCATTCTCTATTCATCTTGAAAGCACGAAGATGTATAGGGACCTGAAAGAGTAGTTCTGCTGGGATGGCATGAAAATAGATGTTTTTGAATATGTCTCTCGATGCTTGGTTTTTTTGTAAGTTAAAGTTGGGAGACAGAAGTATAAGAGGATGTTACAACCATTACCCATACCATAATGGAAATGGGAAAACATCACTATGGACTTTTTCACTGGACTTCCTAAAACATCCAAAGGCAATAATGTTATTTGGGTTATAGTTGACCGTCTTATGAAGTCGGCACACTTCATTGCTGTTATAGAATATTTCTCTCTAGATCAGCTTTCCATGATATATGTGACGAAAGTGGTAGGATTTCATGGAGTACCACTTTCAATTATATCTTATCGGGATCCGAGGTTTTCCTCGAAGTTCTCGCGAAGTCTTCAGCATACTCTAGATACGGAGTTGAGTTTCAGCACTACTTATCACCCTCAAATAGATGGCCAGTCTAAGAGGAGAATTCAAATTCTAGAAGACATGTTTAGAGCTTGCTTTATGGATTTCAAAGGTGTTTGGGATCAACTCCTACCTTTGGTGGAATTTTCTTATAATAATAGCCTTCACTCCAATATTCAGATGGCTCCTTATGAAGCTCTCTATTGAAAGAAATGCCGAACATTAACATGCTGGGATGAAGTTAGGGAATGAAATCTATTAGGACCTGATCTTTTTGATGAGATGGCAGAAAATGCCTAATCTATTCAACAACACATAGGAGCAGCTCAGAGTCTACAAAAAATATATTCTGACAACCGAAGAAAAGACCTAGAGTTTAAATTGGGTGATGAAGTGTTCTTACGAATATCTCCTTGGAAGAGAGTAATGAGATTTGGAAAGAAGGGAAAGATGAGCCCTAGGTATATTGGTACTTTTGAAATACTGGATCATGTTGGGAAGGTAGATTAACGATTGGCGCTTCCACCAAATCTCTCTCAAGTTCATGATGTCTTCCATGTATCTCTTCTAAGAAAGTACATACCTGATCCATCACATATACTAAGCTCAGAAGTTGTATTGCTAGAGCAAGATCTTTCTTATGAAGAACATCCGATAGAGATTGTGGATCATAGCGAAAAAGTTCTACGAAACAAGACCACTCACTTGGTTAACATTTTATGGAGGAACCAACAATTAGATGAAGATACATGGGAGCTTAAGGATATGATGAGGGAGAGGTATCCTCATCTGTTTGTTACGAAGTGATGAATTTCAAAGGAGACATTCATTTTAAGGGGGTATAATGTAACACCCTGATATTTTATGAGAAGTATGTTTTTTAAGTCTTATGTTATATGAAACATCAAAGGAATCTTTCACTACACAAAACACTAGCTTGGCTTGCAGTATACGCAAGTGCAACCTTCTTCGATAGCGTGTGTTGTATGCAATATCGAGTTTCATTAAACAACGATATTTTATTAAAATATTATATAAATTAGCCATTATAAATAGTATTAACAACATTTTTAATTTAATATAACATTAGAATTCATTTTACATATGATACGAGGAAAAAAATCAATTTTTCAGACAAAAGAATTATTATTATTATTTTCAAAAATGTAGTTTTCCACATTTTGATGGCGCACCCATTTTAAAGATAATTTTTGACATGTTTATATGTTAAATTTTACAAAATAAAATTATTCCTTTTAATCAAGATATAATAATTTACATTGGATAAATTTTTGATACTTTTTTGATAACTATCATATTTTGATGAATAGTTAAAATACACAATTTTTTAATTGAAAACAACTTTTTTCAACAAAATAATTTATATGGATAAATATATTATTGAATGTATTTAAATTATAAATAGAATTTATTTTTCCAATTTAATATAATGTAGGTCGTTAGCATTAATTTTACATTGAATTCACAGGTAAAAACATTTCAATCTTTGGCAATGTTTTAACTTTTAAAACCAGTTTTCTTAACAATGGGATTAATTTTAAATTAATTACTGAAACTTTTGTGTTTTTAATTTTGAAAAATGGATTCCATATTTTATTTAATTGTGTCCAAATTATGTTAATAGGTTGCTTTTATTTTTTTAAATTATGAATAGTAACTACGGTAATTTTTATTTACTACAGTTAAAGGTAAATCGGTAATTAAGGGTAAAAATAAGATTGTAAAATTACCCTAACACTTTCCAAAATTCTATTGGATGAATGAAAGTAGACCCCTATCACCTAAGGGTCAGAATAGATTCATTTCATGGACCTTTGTCCTTGAAAATAATGAAATTATTATCAAAACAAAAGAAAGTGACAACATCTCACTCTCTTAAATCTTATAAGTATAATAAATTTAATTTAGTGATAAACTTCATGAAACATCGAACATGAATAGTATACAGAAAGATAATAAAATTATCCACATCATGTGAATTTATTTATAATTTTTAGGGATTAAATAAGTATCATTAAAGGTGACACAATAGTGATGTTGAAATTAATTTATTGATTGAAATATCAAATGAATAGTTTTAAAAATATTAAAATAAATATTATATGAAATATTTAATGTGCTACACTATATTTATTGTTAAATATGACTTTTTATTAATCTATTAATGACTTTAGTTTGAATATATCCTCTCTGTAGATTTTATTTAAATTCAAATAAATGAATAGTGTCAAAATTGACACTATTGTTATTTTATTAAAATAACATATTATAAAATTGTTTAAAAATCACAAATATATTTATAAATTATAAATTTATATTTATATTGTCTAAAATGTGATATAGTATATAATTATTAAAAATTCATAGCACATAAGTAATTATTTATATCAATTTTAAATTTATAATATTATTACCACAAATAAAATTAAATAGATTTAATAACGATAAATCATGTTGATAATGTTTAAAATAAATTCCCAACATGTATAAATTTTATTGGTAGATGGTATTATAACCCTATATCATCTAATATGTTAATTTGATTAATTTTTGAAGTTTCTATGTGGGGTTAGAATTTATTATAAATTAATATTTTTTAGATTTCCAAAGGTACCCCTCTCCTCCCTTATAAAAGGGAACCTCCTACCTCTCCTCCTCACAGAATTATGAGCATTAAAGCTAGGCCAATACCTACCCATTTCCTTTCTCAACCTCCCAAGAAACATACTAGAGGTCCTGGTCTTCTTCAAAGACCAAGTTTAGTTCCCTAAGAGGAAGTTTCAAAGTGGCGTGTCGAAGAAGAGGTAATATCCGTTACCAATTCTTTCAAATTTATTTATTCTTCTACTTCCTCTTCATTAGTTGTTTAATTATGAAGTAATAACATCAGTATAAATAATATAGATATATGTTATTATAAATATGAAACAACCCTATTTCACTTTCTATCTATCCTATAGAAAATGAAATCTCCGCAAGTGTGTACGTACAGAATACTGTCTCCACGCCGTGGTGTAATCTGTTTTCCACCACCACCTTACTTGGATGGGTATAATTGTGTAACAAATAAATATATATGATTAGTATAACTTTATACTTATTATAATTCATTCCATCTTCCACTATGATACCATTCAACTGTTTTGGGAATGATATCATCCCTCGTGCGTACGTACGGCCTGCAGTCTCCACAATGTGATGCGACTCATTCTACATGATCTTTATTGAATAATGATTATATAAATGAATTAAATGAATAAATTTGGTAAAAATTAAACAAATAAATTTTTTTAAATAAGGTATCAATAACCTAAAAGTAGAAATAAGAATTTATTTGACAAGACATGCATAAGAACATAATGCAATGAACTCCCGAATAACAAGTAGTAATGAAATATTACTAATAAGAATATAAGAATATGACAATGTATGATATCATAACAATGAATATTATTCTTTAATAAGTAAATGAAATTATTTAAATCATTATATAGGAGTTTTGGATACATACAAAGAAAATCAGACCTAAGGTAAGGGAAAATCTCACAATCTCATTTTTATTAGAGACTGTTTATACTTCAGTATTTACTGGGGAATTTTTATCATCTGAATACATCTTTCCTCAATATGTAATATTATTTATATTCTCCTAAAATAGATTAAATCTAATTTTACCTATTTTTTAATTTTTAGTAAAAGATAATCAAGGAATCTTTTTTCGTTTTCAGTACGAGATACTTTTTGACTTTTCTGGCCAATGTATGAGAAGAATGTTTTTTTAATTATACGGAATGAATGGATTTTTATGATTTCATAGAACGTTATTTCCATGAAGCATCC
Organism: Viscum album; assembly: GCA_963277665.1. NCBI lineage: Eukaryota > Viridiplantae > Streptophyta > Magnoliopsida > Santalales > Viscaceae > Viscum > Viscum album. Next base: position 400,513,627 of record OY728145.1, read on the forward strand.
CTTTCAAGTTTTCAAGTTTATTTTTAATTAACTTATTTTAAAACTGTATGACATGTTAAGAAAGGAAAAATGATTTTTTAAAGTAGAAAGGATATTTTCCTCCAGAATGGAGTTCATGTGTTTTATCAAAATTATTTTCCATCTAAGAAAAATTTAGGGTTCTATTCCTATCCCTATTGTTAAATTTATTTGATTATGTTGTGGTGGAATTATTTTTAGGAATTCATTTATCTTATATGAATTGTTTTATGATGTCATGATGTTTAAGAATCCCATTTTTATTACAAGGGTTATGCTATGATATATGATTTATGATTTTTTGGCACATATAAAAATGGTTTCATTATGGGATGGGTGGGACCAATATCTCCCTCTAATGGATTGGGTAAATATTTATATCTCTTGAGATAGACATGGCTAGAACGAAAAGTTAATCCAGTTCAGTGATACAGGACTGGAACGAGGAGTGAACTTGGTTCAATAATGGACTTTGTCCATTATGATGGTCTTGGAAAAGAGACATGACTAATATGAAATGATTTTCTATGATAATGTGTGTATGCCACATAGTTTTATGTTTTATGTTATGATTATTGGGATTACATCCCACTAATATGTTTTATCCCATGTTAAGATATTATGATCTCTTTGGCAGGTTAAGATTTTCAAAACGTTATATTCTTATGAATATGATATGATTGATATTTCTTTTGTTTACCCTTACGAAGCATTTGAGCTCACCCTTTTGTATGTTTTCTTATCCCCAGGTCAGGAAGAAGGGTATTATGTAGGATAGGCCAAAAGGGACTCTAGATATGATGAAACAAATGGGAGGAAATGTAGATGTTTTATGAACCAGTTGTTTATGTTTCCCAGTTTCTAAAGACACTATACATATACGGTCCTATCATGGTTTTGTTATATGTTTTAATAAGTATGCTTCAATTCTGAAGTAATAACCATGTATGTAAAGTATGGGTCATTATAATATAATCATTTAGTTAAATATTTAATGACTTTATTTTTGTATGTTTTGTATGTTGACACATTTTCTATTTATTTTTCGGTATTAGTACATTTATATTTGGAAGAATGAATTAAGAAGAATTAGAAGGAAGATCATGGTTTTCAAAGGAATGTGTAATTTATTAAGATAAATTTCCTAAAAATATTTATACAAAGATTGTATTTTAATACATAGAACAATGTTATGTGTTTTGACTTATTTTCAGACAAATAAATAATTACCGATTGATTCTTAAAGATAAACATTTTTTATTCGACCTGTAAGAACTATGATGTACATAGTTCGTTGGAAATATTTATCAAGGGAGGGATTGAAAATGATTATATTGATTTTACTATGAAATTTATAAATAATGAGTAGATTATATCATAGTAAAAACTATTGAAGGTTTTAATTCAACATTTTCCAATTCATGAATGGAAATGGGTTAATATATCTTGGAATTTCTTGATGGTTTTCCTAAAGTCGTCTTGAGGTAATATTTAGAATTTTGGAATTGTTCATTATTTGAATTAATGTCTACATTTTTTATAATTTTATATTCTATGTGTTTATAATATATTTTCAAAAATAATTTTAAATAAATAATATGGTTAGATCAAGTCTATCTCTATCTCTATTGGATCTGATCATAATTCAAGTTATACCTAAACATTTTGGAATGGAATTTAGAATTATTTGGGTGATGAATATAATTTGGGTACAACATTTAATCCTCAGTCTGATAGATTGTTGGAGAGAAAAATTGTATATTTTTATATAACCTTTTGGCTTTCTCATTAGAATATCCTGTAATAATTCATTAGTGTCTTTCATTGGTGGAATCTCAAAAAACATATCGAATTTAAACTTCATTTCTGACCATGTAAAACATAGAGTTATCCTGGAAATTATGATTGGTAGAAAACTCTAAAATTAATAACATTGGGTTTTTGAGCTATATGATAGTTTAAAATTTTTTGATTGTCTCTCAAAAGTGTGGTTACATATTAGTACTTTTATAACAACTTAGGGTATCTAAACCTTAGTTTTTCCAATTTTTGGGTCTGGAAACCATATGTTACAGTTAAAAACATATGGTATAACAAATATTTTCATAATAAAAAAAATAATATCTATAATTATTTATAAAAAATATCTAAATCATCACTAAAATAAATTTCTATAATAATATTATCCTAAAAAAATTACAGTATTTTAATTAGTAAAATAAACAGGGGTATTTTTCAGTAAAAAACAATAATATTCATAAAGTATATTTCATAAAATACATTCCCAAAAATTTCTTAATTTTTTATGATCACAAAACCAATATATAAAAACATATTTAAATATAGGAAACTTATAAAAGAAACAAAATAGTGTATTAAATATATATAATAGAAATAATATTCCTCATTTGTTAGTTTTATAAATCATAGATGAATAAACAATATTTTAAATATTTAATTTGACCAAACTAAAGAGATGTATTTTAAATATTAACATTTCAAAATTACTCATAATCTAGTTGTTTAATATATTATAGTCATTAAAATATTATTTTCTCTAATTTTTACCTTTTTGTTATATAAAAATGAATGTATTAAAAAAATGGTATATTAGAAAATTAATATTGCAAAAATATGATAGTCAATGTTTTGTTAAGATATGTGAAAAATGATTCATGTATAGTTAATAGATGTCGAAAAATAAAAATAAATAAACAAAATAATCATAATGAATAAAATAATTTTAAAAAGAAATGATTTCAAGACATATTTGGCTAAAATATTTAAGAAGAAGGATTGTATTTGCGAGAAATTTCTGATATAGGTGAGCTGTTAGATGTGAAAGATTCTAAAAAAGATTGATGAAAATTATTATGTTTTTTCATAAATCCTTTAAATATTTGATTATATTGATCATCACACTATTTCAAAAAAAAGTTTTTATTACTATCCTATTTTTATATTCTCAACTAAATTTACCTTATGACTTAATTTAAAATATCTGATGAATGTTAGAACATAATCATCATTTCACTTGACTGATTGAGAAGGGTTCTAATACCAGGCTTATTTGATATTAATTTAACAAAAATGAACATTCTATTTTTCAAAAAAAAATATGAAGTGGAATATTATCACATTGAAGAATCTAAATTTTATTTTTTATTGAAAATAAAATTATATTAATAGACTCAAACCTTCTTATTAAATTAGGATAAGATGGATGAAAAAAAGTATAATGACTTTCTTGAATTTATCTACTTCTTATTGACTCAAAATAAATTTCTAGTGATTTCGTTAATTCACAAAAAAATGTACTTGAAACTGATTATCCAATGAGATTCCAAATCTGATCAGATATCTATCTCTGAAATGCATCAGAATACGTTTTGGAAATTGAATTTTCTCTTAGATTATGTAGAAACTCTTGATCTTATTCTATCTTTTCTTTTGGAACAATTGAACATTTCAAATATTCAAAAACATTTAAGAAAAATCTGGCTCCCTTTGAAAGGTTGTATTCAATTCCAGAATTAGGTCATAATTTCAAACTAAATCTTCATTTTGATAACTAATATAATATTATGATTCCTCTTCTTGAATTTATGATCGTTTTCAGACATCAACTATAGTAAGGGACTGGAATTCAAAATTCTCACTAGATAATGATGAAATTGGTCCATGAACCTTTTCTCTCTCTATATTTACCAACAGTCATTTACAAGGATTCTATAACAATAGAAAAATTTTATTTTTTTATTATTTTTTTAGTTTCAATCATACAAGGGTTCATCTCATCACCAACATCAATATTATTTTCAACCTAAGTTTATACATGATCCTCATGTTCATCTCTTTTTTCAGTTGGTCTTTCTATAGATGTGTTTGTTTCGCATATAAACACAGGTTATTCAACTTATCTATCTTCATCCTCATGCGCGTAAACAATATGATCTTTTCTTTTTCTAGGTCACGTTTCAAGGTCCTAACTTTTTGATTCTCCTGATATTTTTTCAATGGAATGGTGGAAATATATTACAGTAATTAGTTCCCTAACATCAACCTAGAGTCTTCTTTCTAGTGCCTCAACAATTAATTATATTCATGATTCACCAACTTCTTCCACATGATTTCATGTCGATCAAGTTAAATTCTGATTTTTTTTCTCCCCATATGAATGAGCAGTAGATACTTGTTGATCATCAACACTACTATTCATCATCATTCCTTTTGAGGTTCTCTAAGAACAACCTAATTTTATTTAGGTTATAGTTTAAATAATTTTACTATAATGACATAAATTAGCCACCTAAATAACATGGATCTAATTATTTTTATAAAACTTTTGAGAAATATGAATTCATTATTGAGAAAATGAAATTATAGCCTCCTTTTGACAGTGGTGATTCATACAAGTTAATATATATCTCTTGCAATTCATATTTATTTCTGATTACATGAAAACCATGATATACAAATCATGAAATCCAATTTTATCTAACTTTGAAAATCCATAACACTATTTTAGATTGAATAAATTTGACTAGTACCTTTTATTCATCATTAGGATATTTTACAAGAATCATTTATACAATGGTAGATCCAAAATTAAAAGACATGATATCCTAAGATTTATTCTTTTTATCACTATTATAACATAGAATAAATATAATACTCCCTTCATGGGGGGGGGGGGGAATTCTAAAATCCATGTTAGTTCTATAAAAGAGACTGAAAACTCTATTTTATTTATATTTGAGGAGATAAAATCATTATTGTCTCTAGAACTAAACTAAGCTTCTTTATAAAACTCTTTTTTCTCTCAGTCAAAAATATACTTAGTATTTTCACCATTAAAAATAAATTTTAATCCATGAAAAGAATTATATATCGTTAATAGAATATTTTTTGTAAACAACCACTCAAAGTCGATAAGTTTACCTTGGAGGACTCATATTACAACTCTTAAAGTGGTTTGGTTCTTAGATTCACTCAGTCATCCTTCATCGATCCTCTTTTTCTTTTCCAATGTGGATAATCTGATAGTTTTTTGTTTATATTTTTTGGTTTCAAAGAGAAATTGAGAGATTGTAAATTCAAAAGGATTCATGATTGAGGGTAAGAGAGAGTGAAAGAGAGCTTTTGATTGTTTTTATAAACAATTGTTTAGTCTATCAATCCAAAATACTTAGAGTAATCATTATGGATTTTAATATTGAAATTATCTTCTATTTAAAAGATTAATAGATCAATTATTTATGAAATAAATAGTAATAAATAATATTAAAATAAATAAAACAAAAAAATAAAATAAAATAAAATTTTTATTTAAAATTAAATATACCTAACACCCTGTTAATAAATTCAAAACTACCTATGAGAAGTGGTTTAGTGAAAATATATTCATCTTGATGTTAAGAATTAAAAAATTCCAAATACATATCCTTTTTAGAACATGATCTCATAGAATATGATTCCTTATATTAATATTCCTAGTCCTTGAATGACTTATAGTATTTTTTGAAGTATTAATTTCACTTGTATAATCCCATAAAATAGGAATATTATTGAAATTGAGTCCAATCTCTAGTTGCGTGTATTTCATTTACAAAAAGTATTCATAAAAACATCAAGAAGATATATATTCTGCCTCATCTACTGATAAAAAAAATTAATTTTGTTTCATAATTGATCATGAATCTATGGACTTCCCTAATACATCTAGAATCTTCATCTGAATATGAGATTAAATTAAAATCATAAACTTTTGGGTTAAGTAAAAATTGAATAATAGTTTTTCAAATATATAAAAAATTATTTCAACATCAGTAAGATAATTTTATTTGGGGTTTGATTGAAATATAGCAAAAAGATAAAAAGAAAACAAAATTTATGATCTATTAGTAGTAAGATAGTTAGAAATACCAATTTTACCTCTATATAACTAGTTCTCAACTGTTTTTCAGACATCATACAAGTCATGTTTACAATGGTATACAAAGGATTAGTATAAGTATTAGGGTTTTCTAGTCAAATGTTTTTCAATAAATAAATAATATATTTAATTTTATTTAAAAAATTACAATAATATTTTTTAATTATTTGAAAACCAAGAATGAAATTTAATTGTCCCATAATTCTCATTTCAAATTCCTTTTGTATTAGTTGTAAAAAATCATTTTAAATATTTATATTAGTTTATCCAATGATAACATCATATAAATAAATCCATACTAATAAAATATCTGGAAAAATAGTTTTGTTTAAGATATTGGGATCTACCAATCCAAAATAATATATATTTTCTAATATAAAATAACTTAATAATTCGTACCACGATATTTGTTCTGGTTTATGGACATAAAAAGAATTAGATAGATTGAAAACAGAATTTGGTATATGAGGATTTTCAAAAGAAGTTGTTTGTTCAATATAATCTTCCTCTAGTAAATATCTTTTTATAAAATTTTGTTTTACATCCATGTGATATAATTTAATATTAAAATATGTTTCATAATTTAAATGTAGTCTAATATATTATAATACACAAATAGGTGAAAAATTTTCATCAATAAATATTTATTATTCCAGATTATATCCTTTATATACTAATATAGATTTTAATATAATACTTATTTCTTGGTCATCTTTATTTTTTTAGAAACTCATTTGGTTCCTATTACTAGACAATTGGTTGGACATTCAACTAATTCCCAAACTATTTTCTTCAAGACTGGTTAATCTTTTCATGCATATCTATTACCCAATATTCACCTTCAAATGCATCATATATAATTTTAGTTTGAAATTAAGATAGAAAGGCATTGAATTCAACTATAGTTCATACACTCATTATTTTTGAAACCCCAGTGTCAATATTTTCTATTATTGTTTCTAAAGGATTATCTCTTAGGATTATAAGTTGTCTAGGTAATACACATTCACATTCACTAGTATCATATGGACTAGACTAATGTTCTTCATATTCTATTTTATTTTCAAAATCATATTTATGGGATTCAAGTCTCTTTTTGTCTAAATATTTAGTGAAATGATCTTTTTGATTTTTCTTATGATTAAAAGGGTCATGTTCATCAAACTTTACACAAAAAAATCTCAATCTATATTTGACTTTTATTAAACACTCAATAAGATTTAAAAGTATTATATTATCCTAGAAATATTCCTTCATCATGCATTAGATCACATTTTCAGAGAATTTCCTTATTATTGAATATATACATCTTGAATCCAAACACTTCAAAGTATCTAAAATTCGTTTTTAAGTTATTATTTAATTTATACGGTGTCTTTTTTATAGAGGGTATTATTAAAACACTATTCATGATATGGTAGGTGTTGTTGATGTATTCTTCAAACAAATTGGTTGATTATGATATTCATTTAACATAGTTCTTACCATTTGTTGAATAATCATATTTCTTCATTATATAATTCCATATTTTGTGGTGTTCCTCGAGAAGAGAAGGTATTTATTATACCTAGATTTGAGGAAAAAGAATTGAATTATTTATTCTAAAATTTTATACCATTATCACTTCTCAATAAAATTATTTTAAAATATTTTTCATTCTGAAAAATATTACAAAATCATGAAATTTTTTTGAAAACCTTTCTTTTATGTTTTAGTATATAAACCAAAGTAAATATACAAAAACATAAACTTAAAAAAATTAAGATCTAACATAAAAGATTTCTACTCATGAAGGTCCATTCAAATACATATATATATGATCTAGTGGTTTGGATAGAGAATCCTTTTTAATAGATTTGACTTATTACATGTGTTTCATTCCAGTTTAGCATGCATCAAAAAATCTATCTTTTTCAAATTATACAAATGGGAAAATCATAAACTATGTGTTTCATAAATAATTTATAAAAAATAAATCACTTAATATATCCAATTCTCCTATACAAAATCTAGGATTCATTTTCCCCAATAGTTAACCAATTCAATTTCTATTTACACAATGAATTAATATCTAATGTCTAAATATTTTCAATTCTAACTGATCCAAATTTAAGCATTTTCTAATTGAAAATAGTGCAGAAATTATATGTGAAATCAATATGTGAACCATCATCATAAAGTTGAGATATACCTATCATATTGTTCTATAAATCATGAACATACAATACATTTTGTTCGAAATTGATTTTGCATCTCAAACTCACAAAACACTAACTATTTTTCTAATTTAATAATCATCGAAGGTAATCAATCCTCTATCAAATTATTTAAATTTATGAAAATTAGAAGAGTCTCCATTTATGTGTCTCGAGTAGTGGATATCCATGCCCATACTGGATTTATGTTCCTGTGAAATGTTTCATATTAAAATGTTAAATAGAATTTTGTTTTGGTACCAAAAGTTTCTCACGTACAACTATGTCAACAGGAAAAGATACAAGTAACCAAATTTTCCTAATTTTTTATAACCATAATTGAATAAATTTTGACATATTTCAGGAAACCAAATATTTTTTTATTACACTAGTTCAGGGATTTCTCAAATAAAATTATTATAATAATTGGCACTAATTCCATAATAAAAAACATGTCACTCTTGATATGATATAACTCTTTGAACAAGGGAAAAAATAATTTATATATAATTATAAATTTTCCCTATTCCATAATAATCCATATTTATCCTTTTTATGATCATTTTTATAAATTATTTAATTTTAATATTTTTCTACATTATTTAACATACATGAAGAACTATTGAATGAATCTAATTTTACCAAGAACTATTTAATTTTTTTTTCAAGAATAGTGTTGTTGGAGGTAGATTTTTCAAATAATACCTTTTATTCCAAGTGTTCTTTAACATGAAATCCTTTTTATTAAAAATTGAATTAAGAATATTTTTTTTGTGATTTATTCTTTCTTATTAGATATTAAAATTTTATTCTATAATTGAACAATAATTAGCTAATTTACTTTTATAATATATTCTATATTCAAAATTAAGATACAAGTAAGATTTTACCCCATATTACTCTTTAGTTAGAAGTTATATATTTTATTTGGGATGGGATGGACCTTTTTCTGAATCGGTTTTAAAATTAAAATTGAAGTCCTCATATACACTCTAAGTAGAGTACATATATTTGTTTAAATTTTTCCTCATAATCAATTAACATCTGTTATAACTTTTATATCTTTTTTATTTTTATTTTCTCTTCTTTTAGTTGTGAGAATTTTGGTTTATTATGTAACATTTTATTGCACTCATAGAATCATATTTCATTATGTCTATAACCATTTATATTGTTCCTTTTGACGAAATTTTTTAGGGTTTTCTTATTGATGTATAATTTAATTAATTATCTTTCTACATAATCTAGTTCCACTCCAAAATGAAATAATTATGAATCCTTTGAAAATAAAACATTTTTTTATTTCTTTACATATTTTTTAGTTGTCACATTAATGGAAGAATTCTCCATTTTTATAATCCTATGATTTTTATATTTATCTTTTTATTTCTTATGCATACATCATTATAGTGCCAATAAACTCACTTTCTTGTGAGTTATTGGATAGTATGACGTTTTGTGATAGTATTAGATATTTTATTCTACTTATAGGGTATGATTATTAGAAAATTGGATGGTTTATATTCTTCTTTAATTTATTAGAAAAATGGTACAATTCCATTGAATATTTTTTTAATCTTTTATTCATCTGAGTAATTTTTTCTCTATCACACATTTTGATAGTGTTGAATCTCAACTTTATAGTGTTTTATCTTAATTTTTTGACATTTTTAGTTCCCTTATAGGAAAAAATCAAAATTTTACATATTTTATTGGAAAATTACATTGATATACAAGATTAAATTCATCTAGACCATGTCCACATATAATAGAATTCATGGATCTTGAATTTACATCATACTTGTATTCCATAGAATTATCCCAAATTTCTAGTTCTATAGGGATTTCATATGGTTGAAAATCATCATTTGAAATTTGAATCCAAAATTATTCAAATATACAATCATGCGAGCTTTCTAGAATCCATAATTTTCACCAGAAAAATAAGGACCATGAATCAAGTACAATCCTTATTTTAGTTCATTCATGTATATATGTAATCATATATATATTCTATTAGGGTTATTAGATCTTATCATAATTCTTCAAAAAGAACTCCTCTAATACCAATTTATAGTTTGGAATAATATTACGATACACAATAAGGGTAAATTTTGGTCTTTCAAAAAAAAATAGATTTAAATTTTATCCCTCTTCATAAATTATGGTGATATATAATATTATAATAATGTATTATGTTATATAGAGGAAACATCATAATAATTAAACAATAGTTTTTATACTTTTTAGGGAAAAACTACATCCTTTTCAACTCCACCAACACTCTCTCAGCGTGGTATGTGATTTTCACGATTGAGGTATCTTTTTCTTAAAACCTCAGTAATTGAGTACAAGAAGATGACATATTACAACATGATTGTTTATTTTATAAAAAACACTTAATTCATATATTACTGTGTGAATCTAGGACATCACCACAACTGAGTAAGAGTAGCTAATACTCTATAAAATCAAGATTACTGGATTTGATGAGAAAACCCTTAAAAACACAGTTTTCCCAAAAACTAAAATATAATGGATTTGCTTCTTAGTAGATAGGGGTCATCAAAGAAAGAACAGATTTAAGGATATCCTATATTAAAATGGTCTTTAAAAAATATAAAAAAACATATTTACTATAGTAATAATACAACAATAGCTAAATTTTACAATATCGAAAAATGCATGTCTGTATGGTGAAACTCTTCAGAATAGTGAGACTTTTTTCCTTTTAAAAAAGGTACTACTCTTTTTATTGATATAACTCTTGGTATATAAAAATATAAAATCAAATTGATTTCAGTCAAATATATCCATATAAAGTTTCTAAGAAATCACAATTATTCCAATTAAAATAATTCAAATTAATTCATAACTTCTCTTAGAAATAATAATTATTTTATCTATTGAGAAGAAGACTTTGAATTTCCCTTTAAAACTCATTGAAAATATATTATAAAATATGATTAAAACGACCATAGAAACCTCAAAAAATATCCAAAATTTAATCTTTAGTGATAACCAAGTCAAACATATGGTTAACTTTAAATGTATGGTTAGTAGTATATAGTTATATTGAAAAATGTTTCATTATTGAACTATATGTTAGTTTTACAAAGGTTTGTTTTCTATAAAAAATAAATTTTCTCATCCGTAAATTTAGAATATCTTATTGTATTGGATCTATATGTTTACTCCAATTGTATGGTTTGAAAACCATAAATTCAACTTATAGACGTAGGGTACAAATAATGTTTACAGAGTAATTAACACCATATCTAGAAAACATTAGAAACAAATTGACCTTTAAATACTAAAAATTTATCAAGAAATATAATTTAGAAAAACACATTAAGGTAAATTCATTATTCAAATAAATAGAGGTATTTCTGAGAATAAAAAACACAAACATTTATACATTATTTCTTATACAATACATGGACAATAAGATAATCGTTGGATGGTAAATATAAGTAATGATACAAATGCCTCCAATTTTTTTAAACATAAAATTGGAAATTACATTCATAAATACATTTTTGTGAAGAGAAAGAACTGGATTATCAAAAATGTATTATAAATATTTCTAAATAAAAGGTACTTAATACTAAATAATTTTCATAAAAAGGAGAATTAAACTTAATTTTAAACCATTTACCTTAAAAATAATCATTAATAAAGCAAGGAAATAAAAGAAATAATGTTTTTGAAAAGGGAACTAAAATTAATTTGAAAACATATAATTTAAAAAAATTTAATAATAGAACCTCAGAAAAGAAAAAGTATTTTCAATCAGGGAAATAAAAATACATTGTAATCTTTTACAGTAGAAAATATTATTTAATAAAAGATTATTTAAATAAATACATAAATGTTGTTAATAAGAACTATGTATCCAACTATTAAACTTTTTATTTCCAAAATATGGAATAATAAAGATAATTATAATTTTGATATAAAATTAAAAAAGAGAAATTAAAGGATTTTTTGAGATTAAAAAAATTTGGTTTTCCACTATGTAAATGATAATAATGGTGGGAATTAAATACATTGAAATAGAAGATAAATCCCTTAAATGAAAAATTAATTATCCCTAACATAAATGCATTATAATGAAATAATGGAATAATTTAAGAAGAAGAATTTGGTGAAAAACATAATTTTCCTATTAAGGAAGGTATCAACACATCCCAAAATCTGAATAGGTTAAAATTAAAAATTCATTAAAAATAATATACAATGATGTGTCATTATTAATGAAGAAAGAGATCTCATTCATTAACTCCCATTTTAGCTTTTATAACTTTTGAATCATAGCACCCATGTCAAAGATAAAATTAAACATTAAATATCATTAAATATAATATAATAATGATATAAAAATAATATTGGGTGAAATATAAACCCTAAAACTATAAACATGGTCTAAAACATAATCATTTCTCACTGAATGGAAAATGAAATGGAAACCAATACCATGTTTCCTTGTTCGGTAGATCATAATATCCTACTGTAAAATATGAAACTAACATAATATTATATATAAAATCCATTATCAAAATATTAAACTATTATACTACTTAATATATTTTATTTTATGAGGAATGAATTAATTAATTACAACATATTATGACCATCGGGTTTTATTAACATTAACACTTTTGGGCATGTTTATTAACTTTGATATCACTACGGATGATTTGATACAAAGTTGAACATTTATATTTAATTTAATTTAATGTAAAATATAAATTATATTTATTTTTTATTTTCTTGTGCTCTTCCATATGTTATATGGTTACATAGTGTGAAAACCTAACTGAAAACGACATATTTTGGTGATATTAACGAAAATAAATGATACATTAATAATAAGTAATATGCATAATATAAAATTTATATAACCATATAAAAAAAATTTCATGATTAATATATTATCAAAATATTAATTTTCATGCTCCCATATTTATCCATAATCATAATATAAAGTATCATTCCTATAGGTGGTTAAATAGACACAATCATGAACACCCTTTTACTTGATTGGTGAGTATGGTTAACGAGGTGTTTATATTGACAAAATATAATTATGATATATTAGTAGTTATATTATATTGTTTTTTATATTATTTTTAATAAATATTGAATATTTTTTAAATATAATGGGGAACTAAAGTAAAAAATGAAAAAAGATTCATCATGGATGTGGTAGTTTGTGCAGACCCACAATTGATATTCCGTTGTTTTTCTATGTTGATAGAAATGAATAAATAATGATTTTATAAATAATAAAAAAATTATGATTATAATAATTATACTGAATTTATCATATTAATATGGGGATAAGATATTTTTACAAGAAATATTGAAAAGAAAAGCATAGGAAAGAGATAATATTTACATTGGAAACATGATTTTTCCTTCAATGTTATCTTAAACATGAAGGGATTAGGATATATATGATTGAAAGGGGATTTCTTTGTGTTATATGGTTATAAGGATATTAAAATGGAATTTATGAAGGTTTAATTCCAAATAAGGATATATGTTTTAAATGGATTATGTGACCCGCTTTTATTAGAGATTGAAATAGTTCTTTTGGAAACACATTGTATATTTTATTAATTGCATTACATTATTCCAATAACAATGGCTCAAAAGTTTTAACTAATGGATTTTTGGGTATGGATAGGTTTAAAAAGGCTCAAACAATAGCTTTATAACAAGATTTAAACCTATTATAAGGTTTTTTCCATTATATTATTTACTTTTTAGTCTTCTATGTATTAAATTGGTAGCTTGTTTTTAATTATGGGGTTTGATGATTTTTTAAACATATAAAAAAACCCATACAATCATATTTGGGTGATATCAAGCTAAATTTAATATTAATTTTATCCATTTAAATTTGTAAATTCTCAGAACTTTAAATTTAAATTAAAATAATATTCTTGTTGATAAATTGTTTTAGTAGAAAAGAAGACTTTTTGAAAACTATGGATTTTTAATATTATTTAGAATAGATTACTAAATAAATGAGTGTTAATATAATTATTAAATTTTTTATAAATAATATTATATTATTTTTTAAACTACTTCAATTTAATTTATTTGATATAAATTTCATGATATTTATAAAACAATAATTTTTAAATAATTTCTTATACATTATCATTATAAAAAAGATTAATCCTTATAATTTAAATTGTATGACAAAAAATTAATTTCTCCATAATAATTAATATTATTATTTATATATGAAATATAAGACATATTTTATTAAATTAACTTTTTATGTGTATAGAAATTAATCATAACATAGTGCATGTATCTCATGTAAAATGTTTTCTAAAAAAAATTATTTTTATAAAAAATGATTTATGTTTAGGATAGAATAATCCATTAAAATAATTTCAATAATGACAAAATATTTAATATAATTAAAAATAATTTTATTTAACAATTAATGAAATTAAAAACATCATTTCGTCTTGTTATAATTAATTAAAAATATAGTTGGGAAGTATGTTTTAATAAAATGGGAAATAAATGTTTAAAATAATGGACATGGGATTAAAAATTAAACATAGTATTTTTAAATTATTTTAAATAATTTATAATATATTATTTTATATGAAAATTTTTCATAATATTCCAATCCATATAAAAATTTTGACATTATAAAATTCAATATTTTAAATATTCACCAGAAAACAATTATTTTTGAATGCTAACAAAAATACAACTTGTTTGATTTTCTTAGTAATTATAAAATTAATTTTAAATTATAAAGTGATAATTTTAAAATATAAAATTTTATTATTAATATAAAATTAATTTTATTGAAACTAATGTTTTTAATATTAAATTATATTAATTATTTATCTTCTAAAAGATAAAACTATAATGTTTTTATCATATTAGTCTTTATTATAGGTTTATTAATAATGTATTCTTAATATATTTTGGTTCAGTTACATTAGATATAGCATATAGGACATAGATTTTATATTACAGGGTCCAAAATGATGAGTTATTATAGTGGTGGACATTGATTAATAATAGAAAGTGGAAAGATAAGATTGATACCATGTAGTGGAAAAACATTAAGTATATTTTACTTGAGAAATATATTCCTAATTTTTTTAAAATATGAATGGAATTTTAATTCATATAATTTATATAGAAATAAGGGGAATCAGTTGCTACCTATGAATCATGCATTACTATATTGGGCAGTTGGGTAGAAAATTTCATTCTAGATCATTATATTAAAATCGAGTGATTGTACTCAAGATTGAAACCATGTTTGTTGCGAGGTTTGAAAACTCATGAGTTGAGATGTTGTGAGGCATTTTTTGATGATCATATAAGGTTAAAAAGAGAGTTTTTAGATTTCTATATCAATAATGCGACAATGTGGTCTTAGTGACATGAAATAAACATGAATTCCTTGATTCAATCTGAAGGTAATAAAATTCATATTCCCTCTTGTGATAAGTGTGATAAAATTAATTATGTTTAAGTTATTTTTATATCTAGATTGTTTTACAAGTCTTTTAAGATGATAAATCAAAAATGATTTTGAAAATATAAAAATAATAGACATTGTTAGACTAATTATGATGAAGAAACTATAATGTATTTTAATTTTATGGAGAGGTTCCATTATGAATGTGTGTGTACAAATAAAAATATGAAATATGGATATCATCACGATTTAAATAAGAAAGGTTTGGTAAGAAATTTCATTACTACCAAGGGAAATATAGGACCATTTAATGATTTGAAAATTGATACGCTACATTTTTATTAATATTATAATAATGTATCGCTTGATCTAGTTTATACGCATTATTTTATCTCTGGGAATTATAGTATTAAAAAGGAAATATCACCTCAAGAAATGAAAAAATAACTTTTAGTAAAAACCCATAGTAGAATAATTAATGAAATATAGATTTATATAATCCCTTACATAATCATTTTTAAAATAGTGTCTCTAGAAATACAGTTGGTTCACACTTAGTGAAGTCTTATTTCATTTCTGGTATGGATTGGATTTCGTTTCATTAGGATATCATTGATTAAAAATCCAAATAATTCATATACAATGATCAGAGTGGGTTTAAATTTTTTATAAAAATATGTTTATACCTGAGTAAACATATCTAAAAGCACTACTTTTTATTAAATAATAGGGTGAAATTTATCTTTCACATGTCATTGAAATTAATGGAATTATATATCATGGTGATGTTCGTAGGGTAAATTAATTTTAGTATATATTTCCTTAATCTTTTCCTTGTTTCATTCTTAATTGGAAGTTAAATTCTACTATTAACTTCATTCTTGATGCTAAGTTGATATCGAAAACTCCATATTGTTTGGCTCTAAAATAGTTTCCATAATAGAAAAATTAGTAACATAAAATACATGAAAAAGGGTTAATACACCATAAAACTTCACCACTAGGGTCTCCTATTTTTTCATTAGGATTTCTCTTTGAGGATTTTCATTGATTATAGATCACATTATACCATTAATAATAAGAAAATTTATAAATTTCCTCAAATCATTGACCTATTAGATTAACTCTAGGGTGCGAAATATTTTTCCAAGATTTACATTGGATCTAGATACCATCATCTAAAATTAAATTAAGTGGATGCTCTGGTGATAGGTTTTTTAAAAGGTATTATCATTATGAGTTTTTAGTTATGAATTTGGGGTTAATGAATTCACTAAATATATTTATAGATCTTATAAATGGAGTTTTCCATGTATATTTTGATAAATATTTGTTTATTTTAATTGATGAAATTCTACCATATTCTGAATGATATGATGATCATGAGAAACATCTAATGATTATTTTTTAAAAATCATTAATAAATTATATTGTGTGGTAAATTTATTAAATATGAATTTTAGTAATAATTCATTACTGTCCATTGGAATAATATTACTAAATATAGTATAATTATAGACCTTTCTGAAACAATAGTGGAGAAAAGGTGTCAACGACCTAAAAATGTTAATGAAATTTGATGTTTACCTAGATTAATGGGTTATATCTGATTGTTTTTTAAAAACATTACTTGGATATCTATCCGACTAACTAGGTTATCTCAAAATGTATTAAAATTCATCTGGATGTATTATGGTGAATATTGTTTTCTAAAATTGAAAAAAATATTGGTTATTTCATTTTTGTTATCCATTATATATAGAAATTAAAAGTTTGTTATTTATAGTGATGATTCATTAGATTTTGTATAGTTGAAAGATAATCAGTTAATTTAATCCTACATGAAAAATGGGGGTTCAAAACCCATTGGGAACAGGTACTGTAGTAGTATTGTAGCAAACTGTAGCGGTGGGAGCTCACTGTAGAGGCGGCAGGTCACTGTAGCGGCGACATGGTACTATATTAGTAGAAGGGTACTATGTGGTATTGTAGCAGTGGTATTGTAGTAGTACTACTCACAAAATGGGATTTGGTCCAAAACATTAGGCTTATGGGCCATGTAATGGGCTTAATGCCCACTGGGCCTTATTGAGATGTTAATGGATCTCCCTCTACCTAGTTAAAAGTCGTCTTTTCTTTGATTTAATAATAAATGAGGCTTCGACTTCAACATTTAAAAACAATAATCAGTTAATTTAATATGTTTCTTTCTAATTTAAACTCTATAAGAATAATTATCTAGCACGTGATCTTTCTCATCAAGTAGTGGTTTATTAATTAAAAATATAGTGGAATATTTAATATGGGAAAAATGTAAAATATATACTGACCATAAAAGTTTTATGTATATATTTAATTAGAAATATTTCAACATGAGAAAAATAACATGGATGGATCTTATAAGGGATTATTATTTCAAAATTAAATATTGTCTTGGTATTGTAAACAAGGTAGCTAATTCCATGAGTTAGAAAGATGATTTATTATTAAACCTGATAAATTTAGATTATGATCGTTTAGTTACTAATTGAATGAATTTTTCTATCGATGTTTTGTATCACAAAAATATTTATATCTTGGCTTGGGTATTAGTATAATCATCTCTAAAATAAATAATTAAGTAGTCTTAAAAGGAAGATCATTGTTTGAAAAGCATGGTATAATTGGTTAACCAATGTAAATTTCCTAATATTAATGTTCAGAAAGAACATTTTATAGGACATAGAAATAGGTTATGTTTTTTGAGTTATTTTTAAATGAAGAATTAATTCCTAGTGATTCCCTACAACTCACTATTTTTTTATCCTAGAAGCATTAATATTACTATAGACCTTTGGGAATATTACTAGAGGAAGGGAATGAAAAAATATACTTTTTATTTTACCATGAAATATTTAACCTGTTTATAGGTTAAATATGAGAAACAACTATTGAAGGGGGTAAATAATCTTTTTCCATTACCTCAATGGAAATAGCGGAATACATCCCAAAATTTCATGAAGGTTTTAATAAATACATCTTGAGTTTGTACTTAAACTTGGTTTATTATTGATTTTTTATTAAATATTTTCATTTTTCAAATTTTATATTTATCTCTCTGTATTATGTTTCTAAACATTATGTTAAAATCATATCCTTGGAAAAGTATTATGTGTTTTCGAAGGAAGTAAAAAATAACCCCACCTTATATTAGTCCATATGAAATTCTAGAAACTGTCGGATCAGTTGTATACCAAGTGGAGTAGAATGTTATTTAATATTATGTACATGATGTATTTCAAGTGTCATTATTATTGAAATATATGTCACGACCCATCCCCCGGGGCCTATGTCGGGACTACCCCAAGCCCGTATTCCTTTGGTCAGGGGCTGGTGACTAGCACTGAAAAGGTATATCCCTAAATCTTGGAAGGCGTTGCCTTTAAACCTGTTTACTCAAACAATCCAAGAAAACAGTAGGATACAAGCTTAATGTAAACTAAATATTAAAAAATGGGAGTACCAAAGTAAAGGGGCCGGAATACAAGCCCCACTAGAAAGTACAAGTAAAACTGATAACAGATCTTATGAACACCTGTCAAGGATCATACCTGAAGGGTAGGTACGGCTCTCAAATGGTCATATTTGGGGTATGCCTCATCTAAGGTCCACCTTTGAGCAGTATTTAGTCCTAGTACACTCGTCCTCAGTCAACGATGTCTATCATCTACACATGACACAACAAGGTGTCAGAGTAGCCCGTGCAGGGTTGAGTATAATAAAGCTCAGTAGGGACCCCGAGACCCCTGAAGGTCTCTCAAATCTACAAAGGAAAAACCAAAAATCTGGAAACAATAGACAACCCTACTTAGGTATATTCCCATACATATACCTAAGTTCTCAAGTATACCCACCACATTAATAAGGAATACAAGTCCACACTCTTTAGCCAATGTATAACTATTCCACAAATGTAACACCACAAAGGTAGGTACCAGAAAGGTAATTCCACATAGAAGAATACCACACATGTATCACCATAAAGGTATGTACTGCAAAGGAAACACCACATACAACAATACCACACAGGTATCACGATGATGGTAAATACTTAGCTCAAACCAGGTATAAGTGAATCATATAATTACAGATGATTAGTAACATTACCTATTGACATAAGAATATGATCTATCTTCGCCACTGATTGGTATGCACTAACCCACACTGGATCTGACCCACACAAGATTGGTATGCGCTGACCCACACAGGATCGTTGAGTGTTTACCCACATAAGATCTAACCCACAGAAGATCGGTATGCGCTGAACCACACAAGATCATTGAGAACTGACCCCCAAAGGATCTGACCCACACAGGATTGGTGTTGACCCACACCGGATTGCTCGATACTGACCTCTTTGTGATCTGTCTCCAACCTCCTCCTCACTTCCAGCCACTAGATTCCCACTAACACCATGTTTGGGTGAACCGGTCCCTACACCATTTATAGTACCTCAATTTCCACTAATTTCAATGAAGATATATCCCAAATATCTGTCATGTAATATGGGACTCAACATAAAAGACGGCGCGTCAATCGAATGCTCAGTCTGTATGTTATTAGTGTTTCCGCTCTGAGGGCCCAGATGGATTCGGGGTTTAATACAACCCACCCATACACTAAATTTAACCAAAACTCAAGTGTATTATACCATAATAACCATCTAGATCCTAGGATTATAGTGTCATAGGCTGTTGTTCAAACAGACACCCAGTTCTCAAGATATGGCCACAAAGGCGTATCTATGTCTAGAGGGGCTCGGGTTAGGTCTTACCAAGTTGGACTAACCCGGCCCAACCCAGCCTAGCCCGACCCGATCTGGGTCAGGACTAGTTAGACTAGGCGATGGTGGTTCTGGCTCATTGGGCCATGGTTCGGCCCAGCCAGCGAAGGGGGCGACATGGCCCTGTTCGATGAGTGCGGCCTGCAGAGGCGGCCCGCGGTTGGGTGGACCATCTTGGCGGGGTCCATCCTAGTCGACGCCCGGGAGGGAGGCGCCACCCAGGATACATGAATGACCAAAAGGTTGTATGGTTTTTGGATCCGGGACCCGCCGAAGTGGGTCCTACTAGGTGATCCACTGCTGGTCGGTTCGCTGGCCGGTCTTCCTCCTCCCATTGGTGTGATAGCGTCGCTGTGCTCTGTGGCCAGTTGGGTTCCATCCAACCTCCGGTGTCTTCCACGACCAAGCAATCATGGCCTCATGCTCCACCGGTAGCATGGGCGTGTGCTACCGCTCTGACATGCGGCCGGCCAGTGTGTCGGCCATGAATCTACTCCACTACAGTCGACATGTTGTGTCCTCCTTCTCATCTAGCGGCACGGACTCGCGCCGCCCTCCCTCCACACAGTCATCCGGTATGCCAGCTACCCTATTCTTCTGTGATTCACTGCATCCCCATTCTAAGCCCGAAAAAAATAATGACCACATATTCGTGATCCTCTGGTCAAGATCTCCTCATCCATATGACGCACTCAACAAAACATTTTGTTTTCGACGCTATTAATTATTTGGCATTTATGAAACCACGAAGAACGTGCAAACAACAAAAAATAAAGAGGCAAGGTATATGTGCGGGATGATATCCATGTTAGTTAGGACATCATCATTGTGAATCCAAAATATTAATAATTATCATATAAATTCAATCATAGTTCAAAATAAATCCCAAACCTTGACATTTGTTGGAGATGTTGCGAGGAAGAATACGAATTCGATGAAAGGGACATCAGCATTCTTCACTCCCACAAGACCCATTCGAAGTCGGTTCCTCCTTCTTCGTTCAGAAGTCATTTTTTTTTCAGAGGATATTTCTCTAAAGGTTATCCTTTCCTTTGCCAATGATTTCTCCCATGAACGGTGTGGTTCCAAATTAATCATATTATGTTTAATAATTAAAAAAACTGAGTTGTCGCATTAATTGAATTAATGTTGGCACATTAACATGGGGGAATTCCATGGGATAAATTCATATTAATATGGGTTTCTGTGGTCCCCACCAACAATTTAAAAATGGGAGGTTACAATCTCAAGAAAAAAATAAAGCATGCTTATTTTATTTTCTCCCACAAAAAGTCCAAAAACTAATTTCCACCCTCGACCTGCTGCTCTAAGTTGAAGGCCTCCTTAAGTGAATATCGGTGCTACGAGTTCGAAGATGCCCTTAGATTTGAATTCCGAGCACCAGTTCAAAAGTTACCAAACTTCACTCACGCGTTTACAGAATGTACCAGAAAAAAAGTTCAGAAATTCATTCCGGACACACCAGGCCTCGGAATCACACACTGTCAATTTTTGTAGACACGTAATATTACCATATAATTAATAAATATTTACATGGAAAAATTAGGGACTTTACATTCTCCCCACATTAGGTCTTTGTTTCCCAAAAATCCACAACACAAACTAGAGAAACGAGTGGGGGTACTGATCATGAATCTGATCCTCCTACTCCCATGTGCTCGCCTAGTGGTTCATGTTCTACAAATGAACGTGCACCAGAGGTATCGTCCACCCAATAAGGAATCTCTCATATCGATTCTAAATTTTTACAATATCCTCTGAAAAAAATTCCACATCGTCGATGTCTAGGTCGCCCTAGTCAATGATGTGGAAAGGATCATGTATATATCTCCTCATCTCAGATACGTGGAAAACATCGTGCACCCGATACAATTGTGGTGGAAGATATAAAGGTTAAGCCACCTTGCCAACTCTTCTAAGGACCAGAAAGGGTCTGATGAACTTTAAAGCTAACATTACACCCATGCCAAATCTCCTCAAATCTCTTTAAGGTGAGACCCGTAGAAAGACATAGTCACCATCCTTGAACTTAATAGGTCTCCATCTCCTGTCAACATAGGAATTATGCCTGCTCTGTGGAATCATCATCTACTCTTGGATGATTTGCACCATCTCAGTGGTAGCATGTATCATCTCAGGTCCCACGAGTGCTGACTACCCTGGGTTAGTTCAGTATAGAGGTGATCTACAAAGTTTACCTTGCAATTCCTTGAATGGTTCTATACCGATAGTGGAATTATAGTTTTTTTTGTTGTATGTGAACTCCATAAAAGGCAAGTGATCCTCCCCACCGCAGCCGAAATCTAGGATGCAAGCATAAAACATCTCCTCAAGGTTATGAATGGTCTTCTATGTCTGGCCATCCATATGAGGATGGAAGGCACTGCTCAATCGAAGTTGTGTCCTCAACGCCTCTACCTACCCTTTACATAGCTTGGAAGTGAAATGTGTATCACAATCGGAGAAAATCGTAGATGGAACTCCATGAAGTCGTATAATCTCTTGCACGTAGAGGCATCCCAAGCTCTCTAATGATCCCTACTCTCTGATTGTTAGAAATTGGACTGACATGTTGATTTTGTCAAAGATCACCATGATAAAATCATGACCCCTAGACGTGTGTGGATGCCATATCTCAAATTCCATTGAAATTACATCCCACTTACTCTCTAGAACCTATAGTGGATGAACTAATCCCACTAGAACCTAATGCTCTGCCTTCACTTGCTGACAAATCAGGCATCGAGAGCCAAACATTGCTACTACTTTCTTCATTCCTAGACACTAATCCTAATGCCAATGGTCCTCGTATATCTTCTCCACTTCTGGATGTACCGCTAGAGGGGATGTATGGAACTCCCTCAACAATTCCTCCCTATGCACCACTGGTACCATGTTATTACCTCTAAATAGGATGATGTGCTCCCCACCATCAAAAAATCTATCAGGTGGATGTTTTATGGATATATGAGCTGGTCGATCTTCGAAGTCAGTGTCCCCAAGATACACCTCCCTAAATCACTGAAGGAGTGGGGGAGTGATTATCAGAGGATGAAGATAAGCCTCTCCATCTCGATCCACATAGGATATCTACAAAGTGGAAAGCTACTCTATCACCTCACTTAGATACTTTATACCAGATCTCATGCTGAGTGCAGCTACAACTACTTTCCCCTTACTAGGAGTATAGATTATCTCGAAGTCATAGTCCTGGAGGAACTAAAGCCAACAACATTGTCTCAGGTTCATGTCCTTCTGAGAGAAGATGTACCAGAGACTATTGTGTTTAGAGTGGACTATAATACATTTGCCCATCAAGTAATGTCTCCACATATTCAAGGAGAAGACCAATGCTGCTAACTCTAGGTCATGGGTAGCATAGTTCTTCTCATGTTGTTTCAGTTGTCATGAACCATACGTGATCACTACTCACTCGAACATTAGGGAACATCCAATCCCCATCCCTGATGTGTCGCAATAGACTACGTACCCAACACCTTCCCCCGGTTTCCTCAAAATAGGGGCACTATTCAGTCTCTGCCTCAGCCCGTAAAAACTCTGATGGAATCTCTACGACCACACGAATGGTTTCAACTTCTTCTTCAACACTGGTAAGGGTGTTGAAACTCTGAAAAGTCAGGCAAAAACATCCAGTAGCAAATGGACAAACCTAGGAAACTCTACACCGCTGTCATGATCCTAGGTGGATCCCATGAAAGTACAACCACAATCATTGCCTGATCCACAACAACTCTAGCCTTTGAGATGACGTGTCCCATAAAGTGAACCTCTCGGATCCAGAACTGGAACTTCTAGAGATTACCATAAATCTGGTGCTCTGGGAGTGTGTCTTGAACTATCTGTAGATGATAGGAATACTCTTCCTCTGTCGCTGAGTATATCAAGATATCGTCGGTGAAGACTACCACAAAGTGGTCAAGGTATGGCTGGAAGATCCTATTCATGAGTCCCATGTGTTGTACCTCTCGTACCCCTCGTGGTTTAATTTTCATGATCACAATCACCCTCTTATTTATCTAATCTTGTTTTAAGTTTTTTTGGATGATATGCATAATTTCAGGTTGCCAAGGAATTGGGCCAAGAAGGCCAAGAAGGAAAAAAGCCTAAAATGGACTGAAATTCAGTCCACCGGCCAACCGGTGGCTTCACCACCGGCCAGCCGATGGACCCTGGGCAGAAGGCTGAGCCACTGCCTCAGAACCGACCAACCGGTGGCCTCAGCACTGGCCAGCCGGTGGCACCCAGACAGAAGGGGTAGCTACTGCCTCCTCACCGGCCAACCGGTGGCCTCAGCACCGGCCAGCCGGTGGCACCCAGCCAGAACAGTATTTTCTAATGCCTGAGCACCGACCAACCGGTGGCCTCCTCACCGGCCAGCCGGTGGAGCCTGATCCCTAAGGCCTCTCCATTTTGCAAGCACCGGCCAACCGGTGGCTCTGCACCAGTCAGCCGGTGGACCCAGTCAAACTAGTCGTTGTGCTTTTGACCAGCCTGTCCACTTGGCCTCCAACGGCTCCGAAGCCCTTTCCAACGGCTCCGAAGACCCCCAAAGGCCATTTCAGGGTTCCCCCTCTATAAATAAAGGACTAGGAAGCCCCGGAAACAAAATCAAGCCATACAGAAGCCAACGGACACATTTTACATCATTTGGCAAACCTCCGGCGGATTCCTTCAAGGAACCTCAAATTGCTCCAACTCAATTCCACATCCAAGGAGCACCACCAAAGAAGCTTGGGAGCGCCCTTCATCAGCTCCATCAATCCATTGGCGCCCAAGACTTCCCCATTACGGTTTTTTATTGTTTTATTTATTTTGAGCATCATTTTTGGTTTGTTCCTACAAACCCCATCTCTTTCTCTCATCCTTTATTTTGGGTTTTCACATCACCTTTAAGGTATGAAGAGGTTGGTGAAGCCTTTCTTTTAAAAGGCTTGAGACATAGGTGAGCTAGCCTTCACCTGTAAGAAGGCTAGTGGGTTCTTGCTCAACCATTGAAAGCAAGTGGGTTCTTGCATAACCATTAAAAAGCAAGTTGTAATAGGTGAGCTAGCCTTCACCTGTAAAAAGGCTAGTGGGTTTCTTGCTACAACCATTGAAAAGAAAGCGGTAGTAAATCTCTCAACGGTTGAGTTGGGAGCGGAGACGTAGGCCGGGTTTTAGGCCGAACTCCGTTATCAATTGCGTGTCTTGCCTCATTTATATCCGCTGGACTTTCACTTTGATTTTAAATTGTTAATCATTTTTTAAAAGGCAATTCGCCCCCCTCTTTCCATCACTTCCCTTCTTTTCTCCGCCCAACAATTGGTATCAGAGGAAAATTTGAGTAATACCCTAACCGGTGTCAAATTTAAGATCCATTGTGATGGCATCAACCTCTTTCACCCCCGAAGGCTATTCTTTGGGTCGTGCTCCATTTTTTGATGGAACTGACTATAATTATTGGAAAAACCGCATGACCACTTTTATTAGAAGTATTGGATATCCTGTTTATAAAATTGTCATGCATGGTTATTCTCTTTCTTCTCCCGATGAATCCAAATGGACCCAAGACGATATTAAAAATTTCGAGCTTGATGGAAAATCCATGAACGCTCTTCATTGCGGCCTTGATCGTAATGAGTTAAATCGAGTTTCCACATGCACCTCCTCACATGAAATCTGGAAACTTTTGGAGGTTACCCATGAGGGGACCAACAAAGTTAAGGATACTCGATTGGACATGTACCATCAAGATTTTGAGTCTTTTTCCATGCATCCTTCTGAAAATATTTCTGAAATGTTTACACGTTTTACTGATGTTTGCAATGGGAGAAAGTCCCTTGGTGATGATGTTTCTGCAGAGACGATGGTCAAGAAGATCCTTTGGATTCTACCTAGCTCATGGGCACCAAAAGTTACGGTAATTCAAGAAGCAAAAGACATCAAGAACATGCCGGTTGAAAAGCTCATCGGATCCCTCATGACTTATGAGATCACCATGAGGAGGCAAGCTGAAAAGGAAGGAAAACCGATCAAAGTTCCAAAGAACATCGCCTTCAAAGTTCAAAAAGAAGAAAGCTCCTCCTCCTCATCGTCTTCCTCTTCAAGCGGTGATTCCGAAATGGAGAATCTTGCCCGCAAGATGCAAAAATTCATGAAGAAGCACAAGAAGAAGAAATCCCGCAAGGCTCAATCCAAAGAAAAATCCGAGCCCAAGGTAACATGTTACGAGTGTGGCGAGAAAGGCCATTACAAGCCCGATTGCCCACTCAACAAGAAAAAGGCCAAGAAAAAGGAGAAGAAGAAGGCATTCAAAGCCACATGGAGTGATACCTCCGCATCATCCTCCTCCTCCTCCTCGAGTGACAACGGTAATAAATGCCTAATGGCATATAATGAGGTATCATCTTCCGACTCCTCTTCCTCTAGTTCGTCAAATTCTTTTAATCATATGTCTTATGAGGATCTCCAACATGCGCGAGATCAATTGGAGGAAGGTTTTCACGAACTTTCTTCAAAATTTGTTGCTTTAAAAAATAATTTCAAAAAACTCTCTTCCGAAAAAGAACAACCTCTTAAAGAGAAGGAAGAGTTGACCCTCAAAATCCAAAACCTTCCCGATATTGATTCCATGGAATCAACTATCAAAGATTTAAGGGAATCCCTAGCTAAGTTCACCCAAGGGGAACAAAATCTGACCAAACTACTAGGTTCCCAACGTGTATCTAGAACCACCGAAGGGCTTGGCTATTCCAAGCAAGCTTCCTCTTCCCATGCTCCATCTATTTTTGTAAGGGGGAGCTCCCAATTTAAATTTTGTAATTATTGCAAAAAACCCGGGAACCTAATCTATGAGTGCAATTGCAAAAATGCCCGGTATGGTAGTCCCAAAACCATTTTCCTTAACGATGATTTTTTTAGGAGAAGACCCGCCACTAGACAAGTATGGATTGAAAAATCCCTCTTAGCGAGTCTCTCCGGGCCAAAATTTGTCTCGGTTCCAAAAACCTCTCCCCAGTGATTTGTTGTTTTTATTTAGGGGGAGTTAGGATCGTTTAAGCCCTTTTGATTTCAATTTCAAAATTTTCGATTCAAACTTTCAATTTCAACACTTGGTATCAAATTTTTTAATTCTAAATTGTTATTCAATTTTTCACTCAAAACTTTCAATTCAAACTGTTATTCAATTTTTAATTTCAAAACTTTCAATTCAAATTTCAAAAATTTCAATTGGTTTAAATTTTTTTCCTCAATCAAGTTTTATGCCCCGTTCTATTTTGATAATCACAAAGGGGGAGAAATTCTTGGTTGATTGGGGGAGAAATCCTTTAAATCATGCTTTTCATTTCATTTTCTACATTACTTGTTTTGGTGATTGTGATCATCAAAATAGGGGGAGATTGTTGTACCTCTCGTACCCCTCGTGGTTTAATTTTCATGATCACAATCACCATCTTATTTATCTAATCTTGTTTTAAGTGTTTTTGGATGATAGGCATAATTTCAGGTTGCCAAGGAATTGGGCCAAGAAGGCCAAAGAAGGCAAAAAGCCTAAAATGGAATTAAATTCAGTCCACCGGCCAACCGGTGGCTTCACCACCGGCCAGCCGATGGACCCTGGGCATAAGGCTGAGCCACTGCCTCAGCACCGGCCAACCGGTGGCCTCAGCACCGGCCAGCCGGTGGCACCCAGCCAGAACAGTATTTGCTACTGCCCGAGCACCGGCCAACCGATGGCCTCCTCACCGGCCAGCCGGTGGAGCCTGAGACCGAAGGCCTCTCCATTTTGCAAGCACCGGCCAACCGGTGGCTCTGCACCGGTCAGCCGGTGGACCCAGTCAAACTAGCCGTTGGGCTTTTGACCAGCCTGTCCACTTGGCCTCCAACGTCTCCGAAGCCCTTTCCAACGGCTCCAAAGACCCCCAAAGGCCATTTGAGGGTTCCCCCTCTATAAATAAAGGACTAAGAAGCCCCGAAAACAAAATCAAGCCATACGGAAGCCAACGGACACATTTTACATCATTTGGCAAACCTCCGGCGGATTCCTTCAAGGAACCTCAAATTGCTCCAACTCAATTCCACATCCAAGGAGCACCACCAAAGAAGCTTGGGAGCGCCCTTCATCAGCTCCATCAATCCATTGGCGCCCAAGACTTCCCCATTACGGTTTTTTATTGTTTTATTTATTTTGAGCATCATTTTGGGTTTGTGCCTACAAACCCCATCTCTTTCTCTCATCCTTTCTTTTGGGTTTTCACATCACCTTTAAGGTGTGAAGAGGTTGGTCAAGCCTTTCCTTTAAAAGGCTTGAGACATAGGTGAGCTAGCCTTCACCTGTAAGAAGGCTAGTGGGTTCTTGCTCAACCATTGAAAGCAAGTGGGTTATTGCATAACCATTAAAAAGCAAGCTGTAATAGGTGAGCTAGCCTTCACCTGTAAAAAGCCTAGTGGGTTTCTTGCTACAACCATTGAAAAGCAAGCGGTAGTAAATCTCTCAACGGTTGAGTTGGGAGCGGAGATGTAGGCCGGGTTTTAGGCCGAACTCCTTTATCAATTGCGTGTCTTGCCTCATTTATTTCCGCTGCACTTTCACTTTGATTTTAAATTGTTAATCATTTTTTAAAAGGCAATTCACCCCCCCCCCCCTCTTGCCATCACTTCCCTTCTTTTCTCCGCCCAACACCATGAACACTTCTGGGGAGTTGGTCATGCTGAAAGGCATAACCAAGAACTCATAATGGCCATACGGACATCTAAAGGTCGTCTTCTGCACATCCTCTCCTCGTACTCTACGCTGGTGATAGCTTGATCTGAAGTCTATCTTTGAATACCACCATTCTCCCTTTAGCTAATCAGATAGATCATCAATCCTCGGGATTGGGTAATTTTTCCTCACGGTCACCTGGTTCAGATTCCAATAGTCTACACGGAGTCTCAAACATCCATCCGCCTTCTTAGTGATAAAATTTGGGGCTTCCCAAGGAGAAACTCTAGCCCTAATGAATCCCTTTCTATGCATGTTCTCCAGCTATACTCACAGCTCTCGATTCTCCATGGGAGCCATCCGTTATGCTGGTGTAGAGATCGATGTTGTCTTGGGGTACAAGTCGATGTAAAATTCCACCTCTCTATGAGAACGTATACCCATAATATGATCAGGTAAAACATCAGTGTACTGGTCCACCACTACAGGATAGCTCAAACTCTTACATCAACTGCTCTAATGGTAAGGATGGACAACTGATGTGTGATCGGCCGCACCCTCCTTTGGGTAATACAATCTTGTGCTGCAAATGTTTCCTTCCCCCGATGATGGAAACCTCAGTCCCATATGTGCATACAAACTGCACATTGTGACTAATACAATCAATCTGAGCATAAACTGTAGATAACCAGTACATACCCAATATGTCGTCGAAGGCCTCGACCTCGCTACTAGAAGATCCCATCCGAAGCTCTAATCTCCTAGATTATTATCACACTACCGTCAATAGTGTGTAATCATTGAATATACTCCCTTAAAAGTCTCTAGCCATAAGGATCGAGCCAACAGTTCCACCAGAGTCTTTGAGATCTAAACAAGGGTCATGGAAATGAAAGAGTGAATGTAACTTGTGTCTATAAGTACTGCATCATGGGTAGAGTATACACATATCTTACCTCATATCTTCTCTAGAGCACCATGGTCATAGGCCTCAGATACCTGAAGCTAAGCTCATCCATGTCCAACTTCTCTATATGGTCGGGGTGGACCACCTTGGGGTGGTGGCGGTAGAACCTCGAATCTCCGCCCATCGCCTGTTGCATGGCATGCTCCTCTGCCACATCTACCTCATGCCTATGGACCTCCTCAATCGAATCTTCTCCACTACCTAGTCAGTCCTTTGACTATCTGTTAGTCGTCTATATGACGGGTCAGACAGTCACGAGCCATGTGACCCAGCCCGCCGCACAAATAACACTACTTGTTCCTCGCCAGTCCTACTTAGTCTCTACACCCATGCACAACCGACCTTGTATCCTATGGTCATCCAACTATAGTTCTAGTTCTCTTGGAGTATTACGTCATCTATCTACTACCAGCTGCCGATGACTCTTCTAAAAGTCATCTGGTGGTGGGTCTCATTGTCAGTGACTAATCAGCAAGGAAGCTCTCCACTAAGAGTACTTTCTCTAACACCCCTATTTGTGTCAGCATTCTGATAGAAACCATAGAATCTCTAATCTCCCGTCTGAGCCACAGATCGATGGTCCGAGCCCTGAATAAAGGGTTGTGAATCATATCCGTGGAGTAGCACGAGAGGATGGTGAACCTCGCTGAATACTGAGCGACAGTCATACAACCCTGCTGCAAGTGGAGAAGCTCATGTATAAGCACTGAGCGTAGGGTCGTTGGGACGAACTCTAACCTGAAAGGGCTCTCGAATTTCACCCAGATGAGAGTCACCTCATTTTTAACCTAGATCATCAAGATCCCACATCTTCACACTACTACCTGAAGAGGAATAGCGGCAAGGAACAACATTAGATTATCTAGTGTCCCAACCAGTCAGAAAACTCTAACCACAGCCTCCATCCAATCCTCAACCGCCTGTGGATCCATCTCATCCCGGAACCACGGGGGCCTCTAGCACTGGAACTCGTGCAATGATCTCAATCGTCGTTCACCCTCTACTTCTGGGGATAGTGGCACCAGATGCCCAATT
Organism: Viscum album; assembly: GCA_963277665.1. NCBI lineage: Eukaryota > Viridiplantae > Streptophyta > Magnoliopsida > Santalales > Viscaceae > Viscum > Viscum album. Next base: position 400,544,795 of record OY728145.1, read on the forward strand.
GGTAGTGGTGCTTCTAGTACCTCACCCGATGGTACAACTACCGTAAGGGGGCCCTACACCAAAGCCTCATCGCTCGGTGGGCTGTCATCATGTACTCTACCTGGACCCCTGGCTGGTTGTCTATGTAGATGCATCCCGAAAAGAAACAGGTGTGCCACAGTCATTATGTTTATACCTGGTGAACTGACTCAAAATTGATCACAAATAAAAATTTTCAAAAACCCATACGCAATCAGTGTTTTCATGAACTAATTCAGAAATCAGAAGTCAGGGACCAGGATTATGGATATGACGTCTGCTGCACCAACAAAGGATTCCACGAACTATTAACTGCATCATAATACTTAACATTATTTCTGATGAAGAGATCAGAGTCCATGTTCTTTGGTAGAACCAAACTCCGTTAATACCAATTTTTCACGACCCGTCCCTCGGGACCCGTGCTGTGAATACACCAAGCCCGCCTTCCTTAGGCCATGGGCTAGCGACTAGCACCGGAAAGGCATATCCCTAGATCTCATAAAGAATTTTCTTTAAACCCGCGAACTCACAAAATACAAGCACATAGTAGGATACAATAACAATGTAATCTAAATAGTAAACATAGTGAGTATAGTTAGTAAATCGTCTGGAATACTAGCCCAACTAGAAATTACAAGTAAAACTGTAATGTACAAGTAAAACTGATAACACCACCAATAAATGCCCACATAGGATCATACCTGAAGGGCAGGTAAACCTCTCAAATGGTCATTTCTATGATACACCTCATCTAAAGTCCACCTCTGAGCATTCTCCAGTCCCGGTTCCCTCATCCCTAGTCAGTGATGTCCGTCGTCTGCAAAACACACAACAAGGTGTGGCCATAGCCCATGCAGGGGTGAGAATAATAATAATCAATAAGGACCCTGAAACCCCTAAAGGTCTCTCAAATCCACAAAAGATAAACCAAAAATCCTGGATACAATAGTAAACCCTACATAGGTAAATTCACATACATATTCTTAAGTTATCAAGTATACCCATCACGTTCGTGAGGAATACAAGGCCCAATTCTTTAGCCAATGCACAACTATTCCATGAAGTAAAGATTACCATGAATGTAACACCAAAAGGTAGGTACCACAAAGATAATGCCATAGAGAATAATACAACATTGGTATCACCACAAGGGTATGTACCACAAATTTAACGTCATACAGATGAATACCACACAGGTATCACCACGTAGGTAAAGACTCAGCTAACACTAGGTATAAGTGAAGTATATAAGTACATATGATCATTCGCAAAACTAGATCATCATCTTCTATTAAGAGGTATTGTTGATGCTTATATAGAGTCAGAACAACACATGATCGATTGGTAATAACCCCCGTGATGACCCACATAGGATCTGACACTCCCAGATTTGTTATTTACTTACCCCTTCCATGACCCACATAGGATATAACTCACATAGGATTGGTATACACTGACCTGCATAGGATCATTGGGTGACGAACCACATAGGATCTGACCCACAAAGGATCGGTATGCACTGACCCACATAAGATCACTAAGCACTGACACATACAGGATCAGTGCCTTCCCACACAGGTTCACTCGGTAATAATCTCCGTATTATCTGCCTCCAACCTCCACCTCACTACCAGCCACTAGATTTCTGCTATTAGTACATTTGGGTGAACCCCACCCCAAACCATCTGTGGTACCTCAACCATCACGATGTTCCATGAAGAAGTATCCCAAAGATCCGTCACATCATACGGGACCCAACTCAACAGACGACATGTCAATTGGACATGCGGTCTGTAGGTTATTAGCGTTTATTCTCTGAGGGCCATGTTGGAATCGTGGTTTGATCTAGCACTATTTTACTACAACTCTAATGAAAATGTATGTATAGTATACCAAAAGTCCCATCTCGTTCCCATGATTCTGATGTCATAGACGGTTCGTCAAACGGACGCCCGGTTCTCATCATATAGCCACAAAGGTGTATCTTGGACTAGAGGGGCCTGGGTCCAGCCCAGGTGGCCTATGACACGGTGGGTCCAACCCAGACCATGAAGGGGGAGGCCCACCTCAGCACCCTGAGCAGGGCCCACTGGGCGCGGCCCGGTGGCGCGGTCCACTGGCTGCGACCTGGTGGTGCGGTCCACGGTTGGGTGGACCATCATGGCAGGTCTTCCCTAGATGACACCCAGTATGGAGGCCCCTCCCAATTCACCCGAATGTCCAAAGGACCGTTCGGTTTTTTATGTAGGACACGCCAGAGCGGGTCCTGCTCGGTGCACCATTACCGGTTGGTTCGCTGCCCGGTCCTCCTCCTCCCAGCGGGGCGACAGTACCGCTATCCTCTACCGTCAGCTAGGTGTCGACCACCCTTCGGTCTCCGCAGTGTCCAAGAAGTCATGTCATCCTTCTCCACCGACGGCACGGACGCGCGAATCCACTCCACCATGCGGTCGGCCGGTCGGCATGCTGTGAACCTACTCCAGCACGTCCGACGAGTTGAGGCCTCCTCCTCATCCGACGGTGCAGATGCATGTCGCCCTACATACACGCAGCTGGTCGCCCATCTCTTCCACGGTTCATTGCATCTCCATTCTATGCCTAAAAAAAATAATGACCTCATATTCGTGATCTCAGGTCATGGGCTTCGCGTACATACATCGCGCTCAATAAAATGTTTTGTTTTCAGTGTTATTAAATATTTGGTGTTGATGAATTCATGAAGAATGCGTGAAGAACAAAAGATAAAGCAGCAAGGGTTATGTGTGGGATGATGATCATGTTATTTTGGCCATCATCATTGTGAATCTAGATTATGAAGAATTTTCAAAAATATTAAATCATAATTCAAAATAAATCCCCTACCTTGATGTTCGTTGGAGATGTCATGGGGAAGAAGACGAAGTCGATGAAAGGTACGTTGGCATCTGTCGCTCTCTCAAGATGTTTTTGAAGTCCATTCCTCATTATTCATTCAGAATTCATCCTTCATCGGAGGATATTTCTCCAAAGTTTCTCCCTTTCTTTTCCAACAATTTCTCCCACGAAATTTGTGGTTCCAAATTAATATGATTAAGTTTATTAATCAAACAAAAAGAGTTGTCACATTAACTAAATTGAATGTTGTACATTAACTGTGGTAATCCCAAGGGTTAAGTTAATATTAAGAGGGGTTTGGATGGTCCCCACCCCAAAATTCAAAATGGGTGGTTTCAATCTTAAAAATAAAATAAAGCTTGTTTATTTTATTTTCTCCCCTGAAAATTCAAAAAACTAATTTCGACCCTCAGCCAACTGTAGTATAGGGGAATGTCTCCTTAAGAGAATAACGGCGCTGTGAGTTCAACGGTGCCCTTAGAGTTCAATTCCGAGTACTAGTTCAATAGTTACAAAACAACGCTCACATGTTTTCTGAATATACCTGAAACAAAGTTCAGAAATTCATTCAAGGCACACCGGGCCTCAGAATCACGCGACGTCAATTTTCATGGACTTATAATATTCCTATATATTAAGAAAAATAAATTAAAAAATTAGGTTCTTTACAATATATACATGATGAATATAATTTTATTTTATGTAGATGTACAGTTATAAGATAATATTTCTTATGTGGAAATCTGCTTAATTTTCTACATCATAGAGATTAGATTTTGAGGAATAAGATGACTCACCTTGTTATGTTATATTGGAATAACCACATTAATCGCTTAGTTTAATAATAAATTATTTTAGTGATCCCAAAACAACTTTTTTATGTATCAATTGAATTATGTGTTTTGTGACTGTAAATAATATTTCTAATTTTTTTTTAAAATTGTTATGTATGGAGATATAGTATGATATAGACATAAACTACATTGACATCAAATTTCACGTGATGTAATTTCTAAAAGTATTAGATTAACCTAATGATGAATTTTATATACCACAAGAATAATTTTAACCGACCACACCTAAAAGTTAAATTTTTCTTTTATGTGTTGCAGCTTTTGTGTGAGGAAGTATCAACTTCACATCCCTATTAATCAACAATATGTTGATATTTTGAGCGACCACATGTTATAAATGATTGATCATAATTATAGATCGATCGACTTAATGATTAACTTGACGAACTACATCACAATAAAGAGAAATATTTTCAATGTGTGAGGTTAGTATGGATTGGATTTTCATTGATTATAAAAAGTTATATTGGCTGCATGATGATTCCAAATTATAGCATAAAGTGTTTTACTAATATAATATAAGTCTACTAAAATAGTGACTAATAAAATTATTATTTCTAATGTTCAAAATTACAAAGACATTTTTGGAATTTAATGAGATATGTTAGAGAAGTTAAGATCTTTAAGTCCAATAATGATTTTTTTTCCACAATGGATACTTTGTGAGGAATAATTTTAAAATATGTGGAAGACTCAATCATGCGTTATTAGTGTAATATAAAAATTTTACCCAAGAAGGTTTTCTTTCACCCACACTACGATATACTATTTTAAGGAAGTGATTTCGAAAACATATATGAATTTCAATCTAACTAGATCTTAAAATTATCTTTATATCAGAATATATGATAAGAAGTGGAACCATACTCAACAATGGAAATTCAATTAGTTATTGAGCTAAATCATATTCTCATTATTTCATAACTATCTTTGTTCACTCCTACATATTGACTTAAAATTTTCTTTTTCATACATTTACTTATCACTTATCATGTGCAATAGATAGGTTTACTTTGATACACATTCTCTCTTCGAATTAAATCCATTACCCCATATTGAATTGAGGAAGTGGCTTGGAATATTTTTGACTACACAATGTTTAATTTTTCTTAACATCCAATCTTTGTGGTTGGTTATTATTAATCATTAAAAAATGGGCTTGGAAGTGGATTTCTATCCAGTGGAGGTGGATAAGCTCCACCATGGAGATAACCACCCATTTTAAATTATATGAAGTATGTTTTTTATATTCACTAAATGTTTTAAATCAATGAAAGAACTATTTTTTTAATATAATTGAAAAATATACTTGTATAGTTCGTATTTTCATGTTATATATATACTATATTTGATGTGAATTGATTATATTCAATGATAAAATAATTTCAATTATTTTAACTACGTTTTGATCAAACCCTTGAGAAATAATCATAAAATATAAAATTATACGTACATACATATTTTTTTAATTGTTCTAGTATTTTAAATTTTTGGAATTCAAATCCATAGTTTGTAAAATAGAAAATATTATTTTGGAAGCTCCATTCACCCTCTTGTAGAGTCTTCGAATCTAAAAACATTTGGTACGAAAGATATTATTTTATAATATGCTATATATTTTTACAATCTTAATTTAAAATTTCACTTGAATTAGTCATAAGGGAAAGATCTCTAATTTAAATTTAATTAGTGTTCTGTTATTTTTAAAGAAAAACCTAAAGGTTATGCTACAAATCTACCACCTAGTGTTAATGGAACTAACTCTTCCCAATGGAAAAGAAAAATGGAAAATAATCTTGGAATTATATGATTTGATATCTCATGAATTATAGAGAGAAAATATAAAAAACAAAAGACTACTAGAAAGGAATGGGACTGTCAGACTAATGATTATTAAAAATAAATATAAAGATATGAATGCTTTATTTTTTCCTTTGGTAAATATACTTTCAATAGGACAACTACTTGTGATACTTTCTATCTTATAAGGGACACATTACCTATTTATTATAATTGATTTTCTAACATTAATGAAATAATAATCAATATATACCATTATGTATGATTATTTTAAGAAGAACTCAAATGAGTTTATTTTTGAAGAGTATCATATATTTATTGAAATAATCAACTCTATAATGGTTATTGGATACTCTCTAGATGAAAACCAATTATGATTATTATGACTCTTTCATGATATGTAGAGAAGAATATCTGTGTTTATTCATGAATATTTTTACATTCGAAAGATACTCATTATAGAATATATCAAAAAGATGAAGATGTAAGAAAAATATATAAATTCTAACAATGAAGTTGGTGAAATTTAGAAATAAAACCATGTTTATTAATATTTTAATGTTTAGATAAGTATAGGTTTTCAATGATGATAATTCAAGTATAAATGAATCGTATTCTGAAAGTGAAGTGGAGATGGATCATTCAAAAAAAGATTAAAACATTTCAAAAAAGATAAATTCTATGAAAAGAAAAATATAATAGAAGAATAAAATAGAAGAAATAATTGATAAAGTGTGACTCTTTTAGTAAATTAACATATTATGAAGTCAAAAGGAAATTAAATTTTAAAAAAGAATGTTTTAAGAAAAATAATAAGAAAAAAATTATCATAGTGAGAAGAAACCAAAGAAATAAATGAATGAATCTTGGAGTTCATACATGGATGTCTATGGAAAGTTTAATTGAGGTAGGAATGATACCGGGGAAAATCATATTTTATCTTTATAGCCTTTTCACCTAGGGTATGAAATACTACTGTTATTTATATTTTTTGTGATAACAATGATATATGTGAATCTAGAATGACTAATAAAGAACTATTTGAATACTTATCATTACAATAATATTTAGTGAATCATCTTAATGAAAAATATAATAATTCAAAAAGGTTTCATGATTTATCTCAAGACGATAAAAGTAATCTGAACATATAAAAATAAAATAATGGAATATCATTGAAGAATAATAGTTATCATAAATTTTAAATCGAGAATCTTGATAATGATCTATATGAATTAAAAAATTGGACTAACACCTTCAATATGATATTAGTAATTCAAAAACCACCAAAAATTAATACTAGAATTTGATATACATCTAGATTGAAAAATAATTTATGAAATAATTAATTGGTTCTAAGTTCAAATAATATTAGTTAAATCAATAATAATAAATGAACTTTTATTTTTTTAAGCATTCCTCACTATTCTGGACCAAATAATTCATTTATTGATAAGTTTTTTAATTATATTGATAAAAATCATTTAAAATATATTTGTATTCCAAAATGAGTATTTTCTTATATTAATTGACCTAGTAATGTTTGGGAAAAAAATTCATTTATATGTTGATTGGTATAGGTATTGTGTTTGAAGATCTACCATAAAAGTCTATTGTATCTAAATAGATGATGTTCTTGGAATGTGACATGATAATACTCAAATATGAGGAGATTAGAAAAATTAGATGGTTGAAAAGTCACATTTGGTGAAAGTGGAAAATAAAGGATAATTTTTCTTTGAAAAATTGGCACCCATAAAAGTTTCATGAATTATATAATTTTTTTATTGTTTTAAATAAAAAAAATAGTATATATCAATTGTGTGATCATTGTTGTATTGTTAAAATTGAAATAAATTATTCAAATATATTTTATTCCAAGAATGATTTATATTTTAAAAATTTAATGAAATATGATGTTAATTATATCCATTAGATTCTTTATTATCTAAAAATGTTTCTTACTTATGTTCCTTTAATAGGGAAAGCTATTTGTTTCATAAGAGACTAAGATACTGTGATATAAAAAATCTTAGGAATCTAATTGGAAAAGGATCATTATGGATTTTCTAAACTGGAATTACTAAAAGGGAAATTTTTCAATCTCTATAAAAAGGGAGTAAAACAAATAAATTAATTTCAAACAAATGAGACAGGTTTTAATGTATCAACCACAACGATTGGTTTAAATAGATTTTTTTATATCCTATATACTTTCTAGTCTATGTGGAAAACATTTATATTATATGATTATTTTTTTATTCAAGATACACATGGTAATTTTTCATAGCTCAAAAATGTGAAAACCCCTCTTATTTTGAAAAATATTCAAGGTGACTAAGAAAAATATTTTTCTCAAAAGAAATAACTTGAGAAGTGATCATGGTTGTAAATTACAGAATCATGAATTTGAATAATTATCCTTGTAAAATTACTATAGTCACAATTTATATTTACCTTGAACACCTCACTAGAATGAGGGAGTTAATGGAAACAGTAAAACTATTTGAGAAATATCCTAGTATATGATTATTTAATATGATTTACCAATTTATTTAATGTTTTCAATGAATCTGTACGACTATATTTTGATGAGATTGATTAAGATAAACAAAATAACTATTTAAAAAAAATGAGAATGATATATCATATTTTAATATCAATAATACCTCATAGATAACTGACCATGCTACAAATTTATTTTATAAATATCCTAGAAGATACAATCATTACTATTCAAACCCTTTATAAGACCAGAATTATCTACGAAAATAAATTAAAAAAAAACCTTCAGTATACATGCATGACCCGTCCCACATCATCGACCATGGGGAGCTGGACATAGATGATGGGGAAACATTCACGGAGGTTCCAGTTGAGATTGAGGATCGATAAGAGTGGGTCCTATGTGGACGGTCGATTCCTGTGGTGTGCATTCGCTGCCAGCACGGGAACCTCCAAGAGAGCACATGGGAGCCACAGGCTCAGATACGTGCTCAGTGCCCCCATTTTTTAACTTAGTATGTGATATAGCTTACAAGGACTTAAATACCTGAGGTGGGGAGAATTTAAAGACCCATAAATCCTGTGGAAATGTTTTTCTTAAATACATGGGAATTTTACAAGTTCGCAGTTTCTGACGGCGCCTGATTCCGAGGCCTGGTGTGCCCGGAATCAATTTCTGATGTTTTTTTGGGTACGTTCTGTAAACGTACGTCCATGATTTTATATCATTTTAATTGGTTATTTCAATTGAAATCTGAGGTCACCGTTGAACTCGCAGCACTTGTATTTTCTTAGGGAGACCTTTATCGTAGTTTCTTTTTAGCGTGTTAGGAAGATAGTTTTCTGGGTTTTATAAAAAAAGTAAAATAAAATTAAGTGGATGTTTAATTTTATTTAGGTGGTTATTTTCTCCAAAAGGAAGTTGGAGGTGGGGCCCACAAGATCATAAACTCCTCAACTCCCCCTTGAAACCCTTGAAACCCCAAATTTCTGTGGGTTAAACCCTTCACCTTCCACCTTCCCTCATAATGAATCCACCACTCTTCAATTAATTGGGTGAAATCTCCATCTCCCTCCCCTTAATTGTGACAACACAATTAATTAATGTCTTCATTAATTAATTTGACTGTTTGATTTTATTTGAATAATATGCCAATATTAAAATAATAGGGAGCCTATTATTTTACGTGGGTTGACGATTATACCTCGGGAGAAGCTTTGGACAATTGGAAGAAAACATTCTTCCCACAAATAACATGAATAACTTATAAAACGACCTCAATCAGTGTTAAAGAAATAGACGTTGTCCGCGAAGAACATCGCCCACATCAACGCTTCCTCCTCGGACGCACCCTGCTAACAATGGATCGATGCCATCGTCAATGAAGAAACTTCAAATCAAGGTAGGGGGATTTGATTACATTAAATTATATCCACACTTTTTGAAGTTTACCATGATCGATGGTGGCCAATTGTTATCATTTAATATAGAGGGTGCGGTCCAAACAAACACGGCCCGACGTCCCTCCATTGGTTTATGTTGGTTAACATCGGACGTGGAGGTGGCAGGGCGATGTCGCGCCGCGCAATGGGTAGCAGGCCTGTGTCGACATCGCGCCGCGGTGATGGTGCGGAGGGGACCGTCTGAGCCGGCCGCCGTGGTGCCAGGTAGAAGGACGACCGGCCGGTTGACCGGCCGACCTGCTGGAAGACCACGTCGCCTGAAGGTGCCGCATGGAGAAGGATTGGGGCCCGCATCCGTGGGCCGCATGGCTAGAGAAGAACCAGCCAGTCTCAAGTGGGCTGGGCTAGAAAAACTGGGTAGGCTGGTGGACTGTAGAACCCGCAAGTGCGGCCTGGAGGAGAACCACGGCCTGCTGATCAGGCCGGATGTGCTGGGTATAACCGGCCGGCTACGGCCAGCCGAGCATGGTATTAGCGGCGCGGATCGGAACTGCTGGGTGAACCGCACTGACCTGCTCCGTGGGCCCGGACCGCAGGAGGGTCACGCCCCCCCGGGCTGGGCCGACCCACCAGCCAGGTCGTGTAGAGACCCGAAGCTTGACGTACATGGACAATACATTACTTTTTTCAGAATACTTAATTTATAACAAAAACAGACACACAAGGATCGTAATAGTTTATTGTCTTTGGAAACTCGAAATATAAACATCTAATCATGTTGAAAGATCTTCAACATCTCCTATAATGATCTTCTCCTTCTTGTTTCCTTACCTAAAACCTTTCTTTATTTCCTGGGTAAAATAAAACCTAAAAAGGGTGAGCTCAAATGCTCAGTAAGGGCAAACATAGAGAACCTAAAACAATCCATAAACATTTGAAAGCAAAAACTTGAACATGTAATATAATCATTAAAACCTTGAGAAAAGACATAAATCATGGAAGTACGTAAGGTATATATCGTAATAGAACATCAATCATGATAAAATATAATGGGAATAAACATGTAATTGTGAAAACAATTCAGCACATGTCATTATTTCCATAGTAGCCAAGGCATTTCTTCCAAGACCATCTTAGTGGACAAAGTCCCATTCTAAATCCAGTTCACTCCTCGTTTCAGTCCCTTAACACTGAACTGGATTAACTTACCATTCCAGCCATGTTTATCTCATGAGATATAAATATTTACACAATGCATTGGAGGGAGATATAGGTCCCACCCATCTCATAATGAAATCACTCTTACTTGTGCCACAAAATAAACATAGATCATTCAAAATAACCCAACAAATAAAATGGGTTTCATAAACATCATCCTATCATCACATAATCCATATAACGGAAATTGATATCATTTCATAATAAGAAAATTGAAACCGTGTAAATCATAGAGACCTTATACTTGAAACATACTCATATGAAATAAAGTCATCTTAGATGGAAAATGGTTTTGATAAAACACTTGAAATGAATTCTTTAGGAAAATATCATTTCTTATTCAAAATCAATTTCTTTCCACAAAATGCCATGGAATTTTAAAACAAAGCGATTTTGATTAAAATAATCATGAAAAATTGTAGAGTAAGCTTCTTGAAAATAAGGCTTTATGAAACCGTAAAAATCCGTTCGTGCCGTATAAGATAAAAAACATTCTTCTCGTATTTTTTCCGAAAAAGTCCAAAAGTTCCTCGTAAATAAAAGATTCCATACATACCATGTAATAAAATTCAGAAATGGGAACAAAGGGAATTAAACATACATGAAAACATTTTTAAGAAACATGGACATGGATGAGAACAATAACCCCGGTAAATACTTAAAAATAAATAATCTCGGATTAGAATGAGATTGGAAAATTTATCCCTTACATTCGGTCCAATATGCTTAGTATGGATCCGAACCTCCTGTATAATGATTTAAATAATTTCATTGACTTATTACATAATCATATTCATTGTTATGATATCATATATTTTACACTTATGACTTTATATTACCCGTTCTTTTGTAAATTCTAGGTAAAAGCAGCGTTTTGTGTAAAATCATTTCATTTATCTTATGTGTTTAGACTTGTCCTTCTTGATATTATTACTTATATCCTGATTTAAATAATTACAGAATTTAAAACATGATTTATATATAATATATATTCATCATATACATATATATATTATATATTGATAAAAGGAAGGAAATACACCGTTCATGGAGACGGTAGGCCGTATGTACGAAACAACGATGTTTGTGTTTCCTTATTGAATAGAATGAAACTAAATAGATGAAATACATATAAATATACATAAATCCAGTAGCATTATTATTTCATATATTTCATTATTATTCATTATATAAACTTTATTATCATTCATGTATGGTTAACATGGAGAATGAATCTCATCGTGTTGTGGAGATGGTATTCCGTACGTACGCACGAGCGATGATATCGTTCCCATAATTATTGAATAGAATTGGAGTGGATGGTATAATATATCAGAAACATTATGATGTTATAATAACCATATATAGTTATTATTTACATCATTATACACATACATGTAAGGTGTTGGTGGAAAAACTGATTTCACCACGGCGTGGAGACGATATTCCGTACGTACGCACGTCAGGTGATTTCGTTTTCTGTAGGATGGATAGATGGTGAAATAGGGTTGTTTCATACTTATAATAACATATCATTATATGAGTTTTAATGATGTTATTACTTAATATTGAAACAACTAAAGAATAAGAAGTGGAAGAAGAAATAAAGTTGAAAGAATCGGTAACAGACATTACCTTTTCATTGAAGCGCCTCTTTGAGTCCTCCTCTTAGGGCACTAAAATTGGTCTTTGAGGAAGACCAGAACCTCCAGGATGATTCTATGGAAGTGGATAAGGGAATTTGGAAGGGGTTTTCTAATATTTAAGGCTCAAAGTGGTGTGAGGAGAGAGGGAGGAGGTGCCCTTTTATAAGGGAGGAGAGGGGCACCTTTGGAAAAACAAAAAATATTATTTTATTATAAATTAATATTCAGTTTTTAATAGCTAAAAATTGATTTATTTCGAAGATAATGTGGGTATGGTTCTAAATAATCTCATCCAATATAATTTAGACAAATTCAGGTTTCTATTTTAACCTTATAATTTAGATTTAACATTAAGTTAAATAATTTTACTTTTACCGTGTCTTCTTGTTTTCTTACACTATAAGGTTAATAAACAAACTATATCAAGCCAAAAGAACCCCAAGTTCTTTATTAATAATATATATAACCTTATCTAAGTCATTTTCCAGAACCTTAGATTTTGAGTAATAAAATAAAAAATAATAATATAATATATGTTTTAAAAACTATTATATGTCAATTTTGACACTAGTTGGTAATTGATTTTTGTGAAAATCATAACATAATTATTAGTTCTAAAAACGTTAAGTACATAAATAATTACATTTCATATTAACCTATAAAATTAGTGAAATTCATAAAAAGTCTCAAATTATATTTATTTAGGTATTTATAACATCAATTATGTAAATATTTCATAAATAAGATAATTACTGCATCATCTTTGTGTCATAAATAAATTAAATAATTAAAGTCTAAAAATTATAAATAAAATACCATTATGTAAGAAATCGTTTTAGATTTCTAATGAATATTTATAGTTGAATTTATCATATGTATAACCCTATATTAAAAATGATTTACTTATTAAACCTTGATTTTAACTATTTTAACCCTTCTTTAAATAAATTAATATTAAATGTCCTAATCAAATCCAAGTGGGCCTAAATGGACATATTTTATTCCTAAGGTTGTTTCTGGTCGAATTAAACTTATCCAATATAATTAGAACATGTTTGAGGGTAATAATAATATCATTTTTACCCTAAATTGTCCTATTTAATTTTAACCGTGGTAAATAAAAGTAAAAAGTTTTTATTCACCAAAAAATTATTTTCATCTCATTAAACCACATTTTAGACCTTGATATGAACCGTGTCTCTAGGATTTTTGAAATTAAATTCACAGAAATGGTAATATTTAATTTAAATTAAAAAAAAGTCAGTTTTTTAACTACAACTAAGTGGTTTCACTATTCATCAAAAATTGATGTTTTTATGAAAAATACCAAAATTCAGTATATGCATTATTTGTTATTCTGAATTAAAAATTGATTTCTATTTTTCCAAATTCAAAACATAGATGTGGATTTAACTAATTTTAAAATTAATTCCTGTTATCAAAACAAATAGCGTGTTTTTTAAGAAACAATAACTATCAAAAGATTGATACTTGTTTATATCCAATTTCAAAGTGAAATTAATTCCAATGACCAAAATTGGATTTAATGATAAAAACATATTATAATTAAAATTTAAACCCAATTAAAAATATAATCTAACCATATAAATTATTGCGATGAAAAAATTTGTTTTTAATTAAAATATAGCATATTTTTACTATTTATTAAAACATTAAAGTTATCAGAATAATATGAAAAATTTATCCAGAGTAAATTTTTATATCCTGATTCCAAAGAAGAATTTTATTTTGTCAAATTGAACTTATAGACATTTCAAAAACAAGAATTTATGTGGGTGCTCCATCAAAAGACGAGAAAACTATATTTTTTTAAAATACATATTTTACACAAAAAATTTATTATGTTCTCATACCATATTCTAGAAAATTTGTAAGATGAATAAAAATGTTATAAAATTCAAAATTTAGTTACTACCATTCATAAAGTCTAGTACATAATAATATTATAACAATATATCATTGTTTAGTGAAACCTGGTATTGCGTACAACACATGCTATCGAGGAAGGTCGCGATTGCATGTAATGCAAGCCAAGTCAGGGTTGCGTGTTGTGCAAGACACCTCCGTTGTTTTGTATAATAGAATCAAACCATATTTCATTTATAAATTTAATATATATATATATATATATAAACTCAATGTTTCGTAGAATAACTACTATCAAAATTGTGTGTAACATGATCCAAGAATAGTGTTGTGTATATTGCAAGCTCATACGGTGTTGCGTATAGCGCAATGCAATATTATTGTAGCTTAAAACACAAGAAATCAATGAAATTAAAAGAATATTTTTCATAAAACCTTGGTGTGTTACATTCTACCCCCCTTAAAATGAATTTCACCCTCGAAATTCATCAGGGTTATAAATCGTTTACTATTTATCGTAAAAAGGAATACTAAAACTTAATTTTAAAAAATAAAGTATGAAATGGAATTATTACCCAATGAAAATCATCACTGGGTTTCCATATAGGAGAATAAAGGTGAAAATATGGATATGGAAGAAAAATATAACCATCAAGTTCTAATGGAGAGTGGTAGATAACATGGCTATGAAAAATCCATCAATCACAAAGCCATAGATTTGTGACGATCTAAGGTACCATATGATTCATTGGATATAAGGGCACTAGGAAAACATTTTTGGTTTTCAAGATCATTTCCCTAAAGTTTATGAAATTGGAATTAGAAGAAATACTTTCGTGATTTTGGTACAGTCTCACTGTTGGTCGTTCTTTGGATAATTTCCACATTATCTTTTAATAAAATGAAGTTGAAATTGTCATTCGTGAAGTGTTAGCAGATCAAGTGATAGAATGATGGGTCATTCCATCTATCTCAAACATAAGGTTATAAAAGTTATCAAAAATTCATAAGTCCGTCTATAGTGATATTAATCATACATGGTTCCTAAAATGGACTCATACTTCATATATCATACTTCTTAATATAATAAAACTACTTTCTACTAATTAGGGACTTTCTGTAGGCCAGTGGTAGGTGATAAAGTCCAGTCGCACTTCAGTTGTGGGTTCAATTCCAACAGCCTTGTTCGACATGATGGGTTTTCGCCTATCCGGCAGGTTGTCCTTTTTCTAAAACTACATTACTATAACATCCCATCAATAATATTGAAAAAACTTCTATCCTTAAATAATACTAACTTTTGTCCAATATAATTTATTCAAATCTTTAGGCTTATCCAAAATACTACTGTCCAATCTCATATTATAGTGACAACGATTACCAAAGAGTTCATATAACAAGAATGTTAATACAATCGTTGATCCCCATAAATCATAAGATATGTATTGTTGGTCACATTCCAAACATTTGAAGGCCTTAATCATGTATTCTCTTGAAAAATGAATACCCATTAAATATTAGTTAAAACATGAGTGTTGTCAAAAGTTAACTCTTTCCACATAGAAATACCAAAAAATTCTATATACTCAAACCATGATATAACTATTTCCTTATATCAGTCATGAGCTCATGAATACTGTCAAACAATTCATTTTCTCCTCATCCCTTCATTATGAGCATATCATCATTTTTTCCAAAAATATCTCAATCACATTCCATGGTTACTGGTACCATAAAATTATTGAAAACCACAATAGAAAAATACATAAATATTCCAATATTCCACAATAATATATACAACATTATTTTGGAATCCCATTACATAAACACTTAATCATTCCACCACATCGTTGTCATATTCAACATCGCCAATAGTGATCGCATGTGACTTCCCTTTGTCCTTTTCCTTAAGTGGTTGCTCATGTCGATCATCACTAACCCTTGGATTGGGGAATTTATTAGCATAATGCCCCATTTCCTTGCACTTGAAGCATTGAAGTGTTGGCGGTGCGTTCTCTGCAGTCTTTTCTTTATTCACATCATTAGAAACCATTTTTCCATTACTTCGACACTTAGCTGCTCGATGACCTTCTTTTCTGCACTTAAAACATTTTATAGTACCTTTACGAAAATCTCCACCATGCTTCTTTCCACACTTTGAGCATAAGAAGACATTAATATTCTTTTCACCATTATTCTGAGATTTTTCCTTGAACTCCATCTTTCGTTTCTTGTCAAAACCATGAGATTGATAAGTAACACAAACTTTCATTTCTACCGTGATAGAACAACCCACAATTTCTTCATATCTAATGATGTCTCTTATAGCTAATGCCCTTCAAAGATTTGGTTTTAAGCCACTGAAGAATCGATCAACTTTACATTCAGGTTGGATGATAAAGCCAGATGCATACCTTGCAAGCCTCGTAAAATTCGCATCCTATACACCAATAGATTCATCATCCTTTTTCTTTAGTTCAAGAAACTCCTTCTCTATATTTGTTCGAACAATACGAGGGAAGTACTTATTGAAAAATATGTTCTTGAATTCATCCCATTCCATGGACTCAATTTCACCTCTTGGCCTCGTATTCCTGATAAGAATCCACCATTGATCAGCTTCACCTTCCAAACGATATACTTCTAAGATGACTTTATCATGTTTAGAACATTGATGAACTGAAAATATATTTTCAATGGTACATATCCATTGTTCATCAACACGGGGATTAGAAGACCCACTAGAAAGAAGGTGGGCGTTGCCTCATGAAGGACTCAATAGAATATTTTTCCCTTCTCTGCTCATTTGGAAGTCCAGAATGATTCATAGCTTATGTAAGTATAGAAATAATATTTTCCACTCCATCTACCATAACATTTGTTTGTTCAGGAGGAAAATCATTGTATTTTCCATTTCATTGATCAACACGGTTCCTTCGGGTTCCAACCATCGTCTAAAACCCAAAAAGAATAGTGTGAGAGGCAAAAAACTTACTAGGGAAAACAACCTAGTAAAGGGGGAGTACCCTCAATATCTAACATCATAGGTTAAATTCTAAAATCATTACCGTAGTTCTAGGACTATATCCTATACATATACTTATCCTTAGGGACATCCCTAGACATACCTTAGAAATATCTCTAGGGATCTCACAAAAGTTTGTGCATCCTAGTTTCCAAAGGTTAACAAAACCTTTCCTCTGATACCAAAGGTAGAGACCCAAAGCTTGACGTACATGGACAATACATTACTTTTTCAGAAGACTTAATACATAAAAGAATAGACACACAAGGATCGTAATAGTTTAGTGTCTTTGGAAACTCGGAATATAAACATCTAATCATGTTGAAAGATCTTCAACATCTCCCATAACGATCTTCCCCTACTCGTTCCCTCAACTAAAAAATTTCTTTATTTCCTGGGGAAAATAAAACATAAAAAGGGTGAGCTCAAATGCACAGTAAGGTCAAACATAGAGAACATAAAACAATCCATAAACATTTGAAAGCAAAAACATGAACATGAAATCTAATCATTAAAACCTTGAGAAAAGACATAAATTGTGGATGTACATATGTAATATATCATTATTGAACATAAATCATGATAAAATATAATGGGAATAAACATATAATTGTGAAAACCATTTAGCACATGTCATGATTTCCATGGTAGCCAAGGCATTGCTTCCAAGACCATCTTAGTGGACAAAGTCCCTTTCTGAATCGAGTTCACTCCTCGTTTAATTCCTGTAACACTGAACTGGATTAACTTACCATTCCAGCCATGTCTATATCATGAGATATAAATATTTACCCAATTAATTGGAGGGAGATATAGGTCCCACCCATCTCATAATGAAGTCATTATTACTTGTGCCACAAAATAAACATACATTATTCAAAATAACCCATCAAATAAAATGGGTTTCATAAACATCATCCCATCATCACCTAATCCATATAAAAGAAATGGATATCATTTCATAAAAAGAAAATTGAAAACATGTAAATCATAGATACTTTATACTTGAAACATACTCATATGAAATAATGTCATCTTAGATGGAAAATGGTTTTGAAAAAACACTTGAAAGGAATTCTTGAGGAAAATATCCTTTCTTATTCAAAATCATTTTCTTTTCTCAAAATGCCATGAAATTTTAAAAGAAACGGATTTTGTTGAAAATAATCATGAAATATTGTATTGTATGATTCTTGAAAATAAGGTGTTATGAAACGGTAAGAATCCGTTCATGCCATATAAGTAAAAAAACATTTTTCTCATACTTTTGCTGGAAAAGTCAAAAAGTACCTCGTTAAAGAATGATTCCATACAAACCATGTAATAAAAGTCAGAAATGGGTAAAAAGGTCATTAAACATACATGAAACCATTTTTAAGAAACATGGACATGGATGAAAATAATAATCCCAGTAAATACTTACGAATAAATAATATCAGATAAGAACGAGATTAGAAAAGTTATCCCTTACCTTAGATCTGATATGCTTCGTAAGGATCCGAACCTCCTATATAATGATTTAAATAATGTCATTGACTTATTACATAATCATATTCATTGTTATTATATCATATATGTTTCACTTATGACATTATATTACCCGTTCTTTTGTAAATTCCATGTCAAAGCAGCGTTTTGGGTAAAATCACTTCATTTATCGTATGTGTTTCGACTTGTCGTTCTTGATATTATTACTTATATCCTAATTTACATAATTACAGAATTTAAAACATGATTTATATATAATATATATTCATCATATACATATATATATTATAGATCGATAAATGGAATGAAATACAGTGTTCATTGAGACGGTAGGTCGTACGTACGCATGAACGCTATTTTCGTTTCCTCATTGAATTGAATGAAACTAAAAAGATGAAATAAATATATAAATACATAAATATAGTAGCATTATTATTTCATATATTTCATTATTATTCATTATATAAACATTATGATCATTCATGTATGGTTAACATGGAGAATGAATCTCATCGCTTCGTGGAGACGGTAGTCCGTACGTATGCATGAGCGATGATATCATTCCCATAATTATTGAATAGAATTGCAGTGGATGGTATAATATATCAGAATACGTATTATTTTAAAATAACCATATATATTTATTCTATAAACCATTATACCCATCCATGTAAGGTGTTTGTGGAAAAATAGATTTCACCACGGCGTGGAGACGGTATTCCGTACGTACACACGTGTGGTGATTTCATTTTCCATAGGATGGGTAGATGGTGAAATAGGGTTGTTTCATAATTATAATAACGTATAATGATATGATTTATACTGATGTTATTACTTCATAATTATACAACTAAAGAAGAAGAAGAAGTGGAAGAAGAAATAACGTTGAAAGAATCGGTAAGGGACATTACCTCTTCTTTGAAGCGCCTCTTTGAGACCTCCTCTTAGGGCACTAAAATTTGTATTTGAATAAGTCCATAACCTCTTGGATGTTTCTATGGAAGTGTATAAGAGAATTTTCCAGGGTTTGGCCGATCTTGAAGGCTCAAAGTGGTGTGAGGAAGAGAGGGAGTAGGCGCCCTTTTATTAGGGAGGAGAGGGGCTCCTTTGAAAAACTAAAAATATTATTTTATTATAAAGTCATATTTGGTTTTTAATAGCTCCAAATTGATTTATTTCGAAGATAATGTGGGTATGGGTCTAAATCCCTTCATACAATAGTTTTTATACAAGTTTAGTTTTCTATTTTAACCTTATAATTTAGATTTAACCTTAAGTTAAATAATTTTACTTTTACCGTGTCTTCTTGTTTTCTTACACTATAAGGTTAATAAACTTACTATAACAAGCCAAAAGAACTCCAAGTAGTTTATTATTAATATATATAACCTTATACAAGTAATTTGTATGAACCTTAGATTTTTAGTAATAAAATAACAATTAATAATATAATATATGTTTGAAAAACTATTTTATGACAATTTCGACACTATTTGGTAACTGATTTTTGTGAAAATATAACAGAATGATTAGTTCTAAAAAAGTTAATTAAATAAAAACTAACAGGTCATAGTAACCTATAAAATTAGTTAAATTCATAAAAAGTCTCAAATGACATTTATTTGGGTATTTATAACATCAATTATCACAATATCTCATTAATAAGATAATTACTTCATCATCTTTGTGTCATAAATAAATTAAATTATATAATTTCTAAAAATTATAAATAAAATACCATTATGTAGAAAATAGTTTTATCTTCCTAATGAATATTTATAGTCGAATTTATCTTATGTATAACCCTATATTAAAAATGATTTACTTATTAACCTTTGATTTTAACTATTTTAACCCTTCTTTAAATAATTTAATATTAAATATCCTAATCTAATCCAAGTGGGCCTAAATGGTCATATTTTATTCCTAATGTTGTTTTTGGTCGCATTAAACTTATCCAATAGAATTAGAATATGTGTTATGGTAATAATAATATCATTTTTCCCTTACTTATCCTATTTACTTTTAACCGTGGTAAATAAAAGTAAAAGTTACTATTCACCAAAAATTATTTTCCTCTTATTGAACCACATTTTAGTCCTTCATATTAACCGTGTCTCTCGGATTTTTAAAATTCAATTCACAGAAGTGGTAAAAATATATTTAAATTAAAAAAAGTCAGTTCTTTAACTACCACTAAGTGGTTTCACTATTCATCGAAAACTGAAGTTTTTCAAAAAAATACCAAAAATTCAGCCTAAGCATTATATGATATTCCGAATTCAAAATTGATGTATATTTTTCCAAATTCAAAACATAGAGTGGCATTAATTAATTTTAAAATTAATTCCGGTTATCAAAACAAATAGCGTGTTTTTTAAGAAACAATAACTATCAAAAGATTGCTACTTGTTTATATCCAATTTCAAAGTGAAATTAATTCCAATGACCAACATTGGATTAAATGGTAAAAACATATTATAATTACAATTTAAACCCAATTAAAAATATAATCTAACCATATAAATTATTTCGATGAAAAAAGTTGTTTTTAATTAAAATATAGTGTGTTTTTACTATTCATTAAAATATGAAAGTTATCATAATAATATGAAAAAATTATCCAAAGTAAATTTTTATATCCTGATTCCATATAAGAGTTTTATTTTGTCAAATTGAACATATATTCATGTAAAAAACAAGAAGTAATGTTGGTGCGCCATCAAAAGGCGGGAAAACTAGAATTTTTTAAAAAATACATATTTTACACACAAAAATTATTACGTTCTCAAACCATATTCTAGAAAATGTGTATGATGAATAATAATTTTATAAAATTCAAAATTTAGTTGATACCATTCATAACAGATAGTACATAATAATATTATTACAATATATCATTGTTTGGTGAATCTTGGTATTGCGTACAACACACGCTATCGAGGAAGGTTGTGATTGTGTGTAATGAAAGCCAAGTCAGGGTTGCGTGTTGTGCAAGACTCCTCAATTGTTTCATATAACATAATCCAACCATATTTCATTTATACATTGAATATATATATATATATACACTCAATGTTTCGTAGACTAACTACTATAAAAATTGTGTGTAACATGATCCATGAATAGTGTTGTGTATACTGCAAGCACATACGGTGTTGCGTATAGCGCAAGGCAATCTTGTTGAAGCTTACAACACAAGACATAAATGAAATTAAATGAATATTTTTCATAAAATCTCGGGGTGTTACAGGTCGGACCCTCTAAACTGAGCCGGGGCGACCCCCAGTCCGATCGGACCCACCGAGCCGGGTCGGGCCAACCCGCCAACCCATTGGGCTTGACGGGCCATACCCAACTTCTCTTAATTGAGAATATCATCAAGAATGTGCATCCAAATGACGCGCCTTATATGTTTCTGGGACCCTAGAAATGAGGTATTACTTTTGTGATACACTATGTGAGTTTTGGACAACATTAGAAAAATTCCGTGTTTGGAATGAGCGTAAATCTAACAGGGCCGCTGGAACAGAAATGATAATAACTCACAGGTCGGGCATCTGATTGACGTGCCATCTGTCACATTGGGTTCCTTTTGATGAGAGAGAACGCCGAGATACATCAACTCAAGACTTTTGTGATGTATCGATACTTTCCTCGAGGAGCGGACCCTCCCGGAATCGAGCGTTCTATGTGCGGGAACCCTAGAGCTGGCTGCGACTGAGATGACATAATCCTCTATGGGTTCTACTGTGATGACTACTATACCGGAATCCTATGTGAGTTCGACAGCAAAGTCAATTGTACCATAATCCTATGTGGGTTCGACAGTTCTGACTTCTATTCCTATATCCAGTGTGGGTCTGACAGAGTAGCTGGTTCTGTATCCTGTGTGGGTCCGACAGCTTAGCTGGTCTTGTATCCTGTGTGGGTCCAACAGCTTACATGAATCAGTGACTACATCAGATCATCTCTATCATTATACGAAAGATGTATACCTGTGTTAGATGAGTATTGTCTTTCAATCATTATTATTTATGTGATTGACTTTACTTCTTGTGTGGACTGGGTTGTGATTGGGCTCGAGAGTTGGAGTCAGTCGGTGATTGGTAAATTAGGTATATATATGGGCATATACCTAAGTGGGGTTGGTTGATACTTCATGATTGTATCTTTATACTATGCTTTATCCTTTGTGGATTCTTGAAGACCTTCGGGGGTCTCAGGGTCCCCTACTGGGTATCATTATATACTCACCCCTGCACGGGCTTTGCCCACACAATGTTGTGTTGGTTGCAGACGATGGACAACACTAATCGCGGGAGGGAGTTGTAGAGCTAGATGGTACCCAGAGTTGGATCACTTGACAAGACGTACTCAGAGCAGACCGACATACCTGGGGTGCTGAAGAGTCCATCTGTACCCACACTTCAGGTGGGATTCCCGGTGGACAACTCAGTAGTTGTTTTTTACCTTTCTGTAGTTGTACTAGCTTTACAGTTTTTGTACTTTACTATTGGGCTTGTATTACCGACCCCTTTCCATTCAACACTTACTTTTGTATATAGCATTACTCAGTGTTTACTTTCACTTGCATACTCAGTTCCTTGTGTTCAGGTTGTGTGTGTTTTACAGGTTAAAAGGTAATGCCTTCCCTTTTTATAGGCATTACACCTTTGGTGTTAGTCGCCAGCCCCTGGCCTATGGAAGGCATGCTTGGCGTAGTCACGGCACGGGCCTCGAGGACGGGTCGTGAAAAATTAGTATCTGAGGAGTCGGCTCTACCACAGAACTTGGACTCCCATTCTTTTAAAGGCAATCGTGTTAATTGTTTTGGGTGTGGTTATCAGTTTTGGGAAACCGATGTTGGTGCGGTGGTAAACATATCCATACACTAGGACTCTGAATTCTGATCTCTGACTCAGTGTATGAAAAAATATATTGTGTGTGTGTTTCCTTTGAAAAAGTTTTCTTTGTGATTATTTTGTTTCAGCTCACCAGGTATACCGTTTTAACCATGCCGCACATGTTTCTTTTCAGAATGGCCCCATGAAGGCATCCAGCTAGGGTTCCGAGTTACGTATGAGATGGTAGCCCACCTGGCGATGAGGCCTTGGTGCAGGGACCCATCACAATGGAGGTACCAGTGGTACCACTATTCGCTGGGCCACCAATACCACCAGCTCCAGTAGTAGAGATTGCACGCCTCCTGAGTGCGTTGCACGAGTTCCAGTTCCAGAGGCCTCCCAGGTTCTGGGGAGAGATGGAGCCACAGGTAGCTAAGGATTGGCTGGAGGCTGTCATGAGAGTTTTCAGATCACTGGGGACACCATCTGACCTCATGTTGATCCTTACTGTGAGTCTCTTACATGCAGCAATAGGCAGATGGTGGATCTTGATTCTCTTAGTGCATGAAGAGGCATCATTACTCTGGATAGACTTCGAGAGTCTCTTTTGCTTAGAGTTTTTTCTAGCCACCCTTCATGCAGTGCAGATTCATGAGTTACTTCATCTGTAGCAGGGCAGCATGACAGTAGCTCAGTACTCAGGGAGGTTCAACAACCTCCACGTTACTCCACATATATGGTAGGGGACCCATTATTTAGGTCTCGGACCTTCGAGTAGGGACTCATGCATGGAATCATGGTTTCGACGATTCCCCTTAGCATTCCGATGCAGGCAGTGGTGCTGGAACAAGCCCTTCTACGGGAGTGTTCTGTCACTGAGCAGTCACCAGTGGCGAGACCCACTAGAGGAAAACATGTAGCGGAGTCTTCTACGCTCGGCAGTATACAGACGACATAGAGGTCCAAGCAGACTAGGCTATCAAGTGGGAAACCCCAGGATACAGTTTCGGTTGTGCAGGTCACACGATACAGATCCAGCTATACGAGGAGAAGACAGTGCAATGCATGCGGTGGGTAGGGCCACATGGCTCGTGACTGCCTGACCCACCATGCATATGACCAGCAGACGATAGAGGGACCTCCTAGGCAGAGGGAGAGGTTCGACCGTGGTAGTCCTCTAGGAGCTGGCGGACGTGGAAGAGGAGCTGGCCGAGCAGCGGTTGGGGGATGACGTTTCGAGGCTCTACCACCACCACCACTAGGAGGTCCACCCCGACCATAGGGAGCTGGCGAATAGAGGCAAGCTCAGATCTAGGTAGTCGAGGCCAACAAACACAGTGCACCTGAAATGATTTGAGGTACTATCTATGTCTACTCCACCCATGCTACAGTACTTATAGACACATGTGCTAGTCATTATTTTATTTCCACTACCCTCGTTCAGAGCACGGATATTCCGACAGAGTCGTTGGCTCGATACATACGGCTAGATACTCTTATGGGAGAATACTCGATGATTATTCCCTGGTGCCGATAGTGTGATCTTAATCTAGGAGGAGAGATCTTCGGTTGGGATCTTCTTGTAGAGGCGTCTAGACATTACGACGTCATCTTGAGTATGGACGATTTTTCCACAATTCATGATCAGATTGACTGTATTAGGCGCAATGTGCAGTGTATCCACATAGATTTGACCAGGTTCACCTTCACCGGTGAGAAGGGAGCCTTTGCAGTGCATGATGGAATTACGTAGTGGAGGGGGAACTGATCACACGTCAGTTGGCTAGTCTCATCCTCAGAGCGGTTGATGTGCGAAGTCCGAGTTTTCTTGTTGTGGTGGATTAGTACGTGAATATGTTTCTTGAAGAGGTTCCAGAACTACCTCCTCATAAAGAGGTAGACTTATATATTGACATGTACTGTGGGACAACACCAATATCTACTCCAGCATATCGAATGCCTCCCACCGAGCTTCCTGAGCTGGGGGTACAACTAGAGCACTTGCAGGGGAAGGGATTTATCCGACCTAGTGTTTCAACATTGGAATCACCGATTTTGTTTTCCATGAAAGCGAATGGGAGCTTGCGAATGTGTGTCGACTATCGTCGCATGAATCAGGTTACCATGAATAACAAGTACCCACTCTTGAGGATTGACGACCTCTTTGATCAGCTCAATGGAGAACGACGGTTATCGAAGATAGACCTCAGGTCAGGCTATCACCAGCTCAGTTTTTGAGACAAGGATGTGAAGAAGACGAACTTCAGGTGTCGGTATAGCCACTACATGTTCTTGGTTATGCCCTTCGGTGTAGCCAATGCACCAGCACTATTCATGAGTCTCATAAACAGGATCTTCCAGCCTTACCTTGATCGTTTTGTCGTAGTCTTCATCGATGACATTCTGATTTACTCGACTACTGAGGAAGAGAATACCTACGATTTGTGGGTAGTACTAGATACACTATGAGAGCACCATCTTTATGGTTATCTCTCAATGTGATAGTTCTGGATTCGAGAAGTTCATTTCTGGGACACGTCATCTCGAAGGCTGGAGTAACAGTGCATGCAACGAAGATCAAGGAAGTACTTGCTTGGGAGCCACCAAGGAGTGTGACAGAGGTATGGAGTTTTCTAGGATTGGATGTGTACTATCATAGATTTGTGCAATACTTCTCCAGAGTTGCAACACCAATTTCATCATTGATGAAGAAGGGGAAACCCTTCGTGTGGTTAGATAGATGCTATCAGATCTTTCAGGTGCTGAGGCCGAGGTTGACCAGTGCGCCCATCTTGAGGCTATAGGAGGAGGGAGTAGGGTGCATATTTTACTACGATGCATCATGGACAAGACTCAGGTGCGTCCTGATGCAGGAGGGAGAAGTGATTGTGTATGGTTCAAGGAATTTGAGATAGAATGAGCAGATCTACGCTACCCATGACCTAGAGTTAGCAACAGTGGTCTTTACCTTGAAGATGTGGTGACACTATCTGATGGGTGAGCATTTTACAGTCTTATCTGGCCACCAGAGTCTCGGGTATATCTTCTCACAGAAGGACCTGAACCTCAGACATTGGGGGTGGCTCAAGGTCCTCCCAGACTATGACTTTGAGATAGTCTATAATCCTAGGAAGGGGAACATTATAGCAGATTCCCTCAGCAGGAGATCAGGAATTCAGCTACTATGAGAGGTGCCAGAGAAGGTTGTCGCGTTGCAGATCTCTTTTGTGGATAGAGATGGAGTAGCCTTTATCCAGTCTCTCATAGTCAATCCTCCTCTTCTTCGGTGAGTCAGAGAGGCACAGCGTGTGGACGTTGACTGTGAGATGCGACATGCTCAGATTTCCTCAGGGCAGGCACTTGATGTGTTTTCTAAAGGTGGGGAGAACGTCATCCTCTTCAGAGGAAAAACCATGGTACCAGTTGCACTATAGGATGAGGTGTTGAGGGAGTTCCACACTTCCCCTCTAGCATTATATCTAGGAGTGGTGAAGATGTATCAGGACCTCATAAGACAGCACTGGTGGCCGTGTATGAAGAAGGCGATAGCCGAGTTTGTCTCACGATGCCTCACTTTTCAGCAAGTGAAGGCAGAGCACCAGGTTCTAGCAGTCTTGGTTTATCCCTTAGAGGTCCCAAAGTGAATTTTGGATGGGATAACCATGGATTTCGTGACTGTACTTCAACGTATATCTAGAGGACACGACTTTATCTGGGTGATTATCGACAGACTCACTAAGTCATCCCACTTCCTACCGATGAGAGAGCAACGCTCAATAGAGAGATTGTGATGCCTCTACGTACAAGAGATCATATGGATTCATGGTGTTCCATAGATGATCTTATTTGATCGATATTCTCGTTTCACTTCCCGGTTTTGGAAGGGGTTGCAGGAGGATTTCGGGACGCAGCATCGCTTGAGCACCACCTTCCATCCTCTCACGGACGATCAGACTGAGAGAACCATTCAGACTCTCGAGGACATGCTCTCTGCATGTGTCCTTGACTTTGGTCGTAGCTGGGAGAATCACTTACCCTTGGTGTAGTTTGCGTACAACAACATCTAACACTCCACCATCGGGATGGCACCTTATGAGGAACTGTACGTCCGACCTTGCAGATCACCACTGTGCTGGAGTGACCTAAGGGAGTCAGCACTTGTAGGACTAGAGATGGTGCAGGCTACAACAGAGAAGGTGTAGATCATACATGAGCGGATGATAAATGCATAGAGTAGACAGAAATCCTATGTGGATAGGAGACAGAGACTACTAGAGTTCAAGTATAGAGACCTCGTTTTCCTACGTGTCTCACCTTGACACGGTCTACAAGGACTTTTCTGAGGTGGAAAGTTATCGGCTTGATTCATCGGACCATTTCAAGTCCTTAGTAGAGTAGTCTAGGTGGCTTACCGCCTGGCTTGTCCAACTGAGTTGCACCTGGAGCACGATGTCTTTCATGTATCTCAACTGGGGAGATACGTGCACGACCCATCCCACATCATAGACCATGGGGAACTAGACATCGATGACGGGGAGAAATTCATGGAGGTTCTAGTGGGTAGTGAGGATTGACAGGAGAGGTTCCTACGTGGACTGTAGATTCCTCTTGTGCACATTCGCTGGATGCACATTAACCTCTAGGAGAGAAAATTGGAGTAGGAGGCTCAGATACGTGCTCAGTACCCCCATTTGATTCCATAGTATTTGATATAGCTTACGGGGAAATAAATACCAGAGGTGGGGAGAATGTAAATACCCATAAATCCTGTGTAAATTTGATTCATAAATACATGGCATTTTATGAGTTCGCAGTTTTTGACGGCGCTTGATTCCGAGGCCCGGTATGCCTGGAATCAATTTCTGAAGCTTTTTTCGGGTACCTTTAGTAAATGTACGTGTGGGAATTTATATCTTTTTAACCGGTGCTCGGAATTGAAATCATAGGTGACTATTGAACTCATAGAACTAGTATTTGTTTAAGAAGACCTTTACCTTAGTTGTATTTTAGCGTGTTTGGAAGTTAGTTTTCTCGGTTTCATAAAAAACAGTAAAATAAAAATAAGTGGGGGCTTACTTTTATTAAGGTGGTTATTTTCTCTAAAGGGAAGTTGGAGGTGGGCCTACCCCCACATAACCTCCTATGGTAGGATATTATGTGGTGGGTCCCACACAATCATCAACTCCTCAACTCCCCCTTGAATCCCTTGGAACCCCCCATTTATGTGGGTAAAACCCTCCACCTTCCCTCATAATAAAGCCACCACTCCTCAATTAATTGGGTGAACTATCCTTCTCCCACCCCGTAATTGTGCCAACATAATTAATTAATGTCTTCATTAATTAAATTGAGTGTTTTATTTTATTTGAATTAGATGCCAACATTAAAATAATAGGAAGCCTATTTTTTTACATGGGTTGGAAATTATACCTTGGGAGAAGCTTTGGAGAATTGGAAGAAACATTCTTCCCACGAAGAACACGAAGAACTTCTCCAACGACCTCCATCTGCGTTAATGAAATAGACGTCATCTGTGATGAACATCGCCAACAATGATGCTTCTTCCTCAGATGCACCCCGATGACAACGGATTGACGCCATCGTCAATGAAAGAACATTGAATCAAGGTAGGGGAATTTGATTACTTTAAATTATATCCACACTCTTCGACGTTTACCTTGTTCGACGGTGGCCAATTGTTATCATTTTAGACGGAGGCCGCAGGCCGAACAAACACGACCCGATGTCCCTCCATTGGTTTATGTTGGTTAACATCAGAGGTGGAGGTGGCGCGATGTCATCATGCCGCGTGAAGGGTATCTAGTCTGTAGCGCTGTCGCGCCACGGTGAAGGTGTAGTGGCGACCGACCGAGCTGGCCGCCATGGAGCTGGGTAGCGGGACAACCAACTGGCTGACCGATCGGCCTGCAGTTGTGTGGAGAAGGACCGTGGCCCGCATTTGTGGGCCTCCCAGTTGGAGAAGAACCGGCCGACCTCAAGCCAGTCGGGCTGGAGAATCATGGGGCCCCCAGGCGCCGCGTGGAAGAGTCATGGCCCTCTTCCACAGGCCGCACTTCCTGGCGAAGCGGTCGGCCACCTGCCAACCAGGCTGTTGGAATGTGATGTCCGTAGGTGTCACACGAAGGAGAACTGCAGCCCGCTAAGTGGGCCACATGCTCCAAGAAGAACCGGACATCTACGGCCGACCGGGCAGGGGAGTGGCGGCACCGCTCGGCGCCACCAGGCAAACCGGACCGGCCCGCTCCGCGGGTCGGGACCGTAGGTGGGCCATGCCCCACCGGGCTGGGCCGACCCCCTAGCTAGGTCTGACCCACGAAACCGGGCCAGGCCAACCACCGAGCCGGGCTGGGCCACCCCGTTAGCCCACTGGGCTTGATGGGTCAGGCCCGACTTCGCTTAATTGTGAATATCTTCAAGACCGCGCATCGGAACGACGCACCATCTACAGAACTGGGACCCTCGTGATTTGGCGGTCCTTTTGAGATACTTTAAGTGAGTTTTGGACTACTTTTGAAAACATCCTGGTTTGGAACGAGTGTAAATCAAACTAAGACCCTGGAAGGGAAATGTTTATAACTCACAGACCAGGCGTCCGATTAACGCGTCGTCTATCGCGTTGGGTTCCTTATGGGATACTTCAACTTAGGACTTAGTTGATTTATCGATACATGGATTGAGGAGAAGACCCTCTAGGAATCGATCATGCTCTGTGCGGGAACCCTAGAGCTATCTGCGACTCAGATTACAGAATCATCTGTTGGTTAGACTACGACGACTACTGTAGCAGAATCCTATACTATAGTGTCTTCTCAAGTAGATGAAAGGCTCATGATCAATCAAGACACCATGATCTATCTCAAGATATATTTAGACACAGAGTGAGCACATATACTGCATCCATTTATGTGTGTCTCACTCATTATATTTTATTATTTATTTTCATATATATATATATATATCTATTTCTCATGTCCTGAAGGATTTAAAAAAACCTAAATATGAATTGAAATGTTTATATCTATCTTTATCATTCAATACTGAAACCCACTTACTCTTAAATATTTTGAATCTCTTAGAACTAAGTGAATATGGAATGGAAAAATCAACAATTTTCCTTCATTTCATTCATTGATTATCCACTTTTATGGAAATAGAATTATATCTCAAATGTATCTACTAATCCCCATACTTTTAATCTTTTCAATTAGTAATTATTATCTAAAAATGATATTGATGTTGAGTGGGGAAGTAAAAAATAGTCTTCAGTTCATAAAAATAGAGAAAATCATGGCTAAACTGAGTGGTTTACTAAAAAGAATATATGTTTTTATAAATTTTTAGTGAAATATTTCTATATGTATTTATAATTGGAAGTAGAAGATGAAAATGACACTATGAAAAACCTTTTCAATGATTAAATATTTTTTATTTTAATAAGTAGTCTAAGTGTTTAAAAGTTTCTTATAATATAGATCTTGTGGATTTTTAGATTTATAATATTGTGGTTATGTGATATTTCAGTGTAAAAACATGGTTGGGGATAATTGAAAATGGAACCCTTCAATGACCAGTTACTACTGGCTTTAATATTGATTAATGACTTAAGTTCATGTTCATTTAGCACTATATATTCCCTACGAATGTATAATTTATAATTTTAAGTCATTAGGATTTGTTAATTTTATATTTGATAAATAATAATGACTATATTAGTATGGTAATATATTTGATGAGACACATAGAGTTAATGTATAACACATACTCTCATTTTAACTCCATTCCATGTCATTTTATAATATCATAATTGAAGGATTAAAAAGGAAGTGTTCCTCATGGGTAATATAATTATACTACTTCTAGAGATATTTTAATAAACTAAACTATTTTATGAGAATGATGTTTTGTTGTAATTATTAAAAAACATTTTGGGTGGATGATCTTATGATGATTTTGAAATATTATTCAATGTTACAATTTCTATGAGGCTAAATACGGTAGCTCATCTAAGATTAAAAACTGATGAAACTGATGAGTATTAATTTAAAGAAGAATAATTTTTGTAAATACATGTGGTTGTGCATGGGTACGAGGAAGAAGTGTTTCGTTCTAGTACTGGATCTTAATGTATTTTTGGAGATCAAGTGGTTGACTTAAATGAAGAAAACATATTATCTATTAAAGAACAGATAATTCTTGATCCTCATTAGACTATGAATTTTTTGAAACCTTCATCTCTCCCAATGACCAAAACCTAGATCTTACTCTCCAAACACATTTTCCTCATAATGAGAAGGTCATGGTTTTATTGTTAAGAAATTTGAACTATCTCAAGAAGGACTATTTGGAGACCTTTTCTTTGAATATGATGATGATGAATCTAGTGAGAAGTATGTTCTCTTAGTTAGAGAAGCATGTGTTATTGTGGAGGTGTCTTAGACTGTTGTTTATGGGAATACACTAGTGGAAAAAAGGGTGTGTCACTGGTTTTTTATATTCCCCTTTTCAATGGGAAGAATTCTCCTAGATGTTTCAATGGAATTTAAGACTCCGACTTATATGAGAGTGGTAATAATAATCATATAGGAAAACCACCTTAACATGATAGACATTCTATTCTAGTTCTGGATACCATTCATTTTTCCCCTAAATAAATTTAAGGTACTTTAGTTTATTGAATCGATCTTGATTATATTATTAATAAACCATCTCAAAGACATATCATACAACATGGGAATAGAATAAAACTGAAGCTGACAAGTTCATGATGATATATTGTGCCAAAACTTATATATAAAAATAGAGTTAAATATTTTTATTATATAATTATCAGAACCAATAAGATCTTGTAAACAAATTGATATATTTTAATTTAAAAATATCCTAATTTTCATTTCTCAAAGTAGAGAGAATAAAAATATTTTATAGATGATGTTATATAAGTTAGTAGATCATCCCCTTGTGAGTTTTTTCCCCATGACCTCCTTTTTCTTATCCTTTCTTTATTTCAAAAGAATATTTTTCAATATTTAATATTTATTTAATGAAATTAGTCATAGAATTATTTATTGGATTTGGAGTTTTAGTTTATCCTTCAATTAAAAAAATAAATTGCCTAAATTGTTTCCCTAATATTTCATATACCCAACCTAATTTTTTATCAAGGATGGTCATTTGAAAGAGAAAATTCATTCTTTAATAGGTCAAACATATGCACACAATTTTCACTTAATAGATATGATGAATATGAATAACTAGAGATACTAGAATTTTGAGGATCAAGTTTCCACTTCCAATGCTTCCCTTACTACACCATCTTCAACTATAGTTCATGTTCCCTTGGATGAGAATGATAGTCGATATATTTTCATAAAATTTATAAAAGTGTTTGTGGATGACTTTAATAATAAATGTAATGTGTTACTATTTGGTTTTCATATAGAGGTTGTTAAGACCCATGAGTTGATAGGTTGGAATAATTAATGATACACATGAGGGGGTGAATTTTGTGTTTTTTGTCATCTTTAAAAATTATAGCTTTTGGCGTTTCATTGTGATTAATGAAAATATGTAGCATTATTTATTGTTAGTAATTGAGTAGTGTATAAACACTAAATAAGAACATTAATATTTTAATATTGTTTCAGGGAAAAATGACCCTCTACTCCACTCCACTAACAGTCTCTATGAGAATTTAGATTTCCTCAAGAATGATCGGTTTATCATAAAACCTTAAAATCCAAAAATGAGTGTAGGAAGTTGACACCATTTAAAAAAATCCAAAAAGATAATTATGTTTCTTTTATGGGGAATTTATTGTCTATATTATAGTGAAATAAGATGGCACTTAATCTACCACTAAGTTCTTGTATTTGAAACTCTAATAAATCAAAATAGGTTGATTTTTTGATAGTACAGGTAGAAACTATACAGTTGTAGTAGCATAAACTAACAAAATATGGATATTCTTCTTCCAAAATGATATTACTCAAGAAATAATAACTAAAAAGAGATAGGGGTTGTCGGTGATCATCAAATAAAATTAGAAACAATCAAATAGTAGAATTACAGAAAAAATGGTTGAAATGGTAAATCTTCAAAACATAGTCCCCTCATAAAATAACAAAGTTGTTCAATAATTGTATGAGATATGTATATCAAATATATTCATGAGAAAATTAACTAGTGTAATCATATGTGTCGTACATATAAAAAAGATATGTTGTTTGAATATATTGAGCAGACATCCTGCTTTAGTTTTTCATATCTGAGAAATTTTTCTAACAAATCAAATATATTCAAATTTGAATCATTCAAAAGAGTAATAAATTACTTTAAAAAGGAATCATTTTTTCCTTTGAATGGGGTTATTTTAATTTTAAAAGATGATCTTTTAATTATTCATAAAATTTCATTCAATCGAACTTTATTTCCACCAAGACTACTTCTTAAATCATGGAAAAATATCATGAATTCAAAATTATTCTATTGAATAATCATACATAGGGTTCTTTCATGTGGCATAACAATATATCATATTGGATTGAAAATATAGGGTGGTTCATCAATATTGGTTTGATGTACCATATTTTTTTCTTCAAACATAGGGTTCCCTACATACCAAGGGTTTCTAAAGCATACTTTCCCTCCTTTCAAACGTAGAGTTCCATACATACATAGGGTTAATAAACAATACATTCTATCAATTCAAGGTCTATGATCCATACACTCTATTTTAAATGTAGTTTTCATTCCTTAAAAGCTTTTTTGAAACATAATATTCCTTCCTTATGCTATGCAACGTAGGGTATGAAGAGTGTTTCCGAATTATACTAAAATTTGTTCTTAACACTTTAATGAATATTCATTCACGATTAAAAGAATAAAAATAATTATATAATAATACAATCAAATAATAAAAATATCTGGAAATTCACTTAAAAATATCATTATTAAATCAACCATGGGTATTTGTGAGAATTAAAATAAATAAAATTTATTGAGTATCACTGAGAAAATACATGACCAACATGAGTTTGTAAGAGTAGATTCAAATAAAGTTAGAATGGACAGAGAGATGATAAAAAATATATAGATAATTATTTGACAAGGATCTTTAAAAAATTTATTTGAATCCCTTGATTTTATCCCTTGACCATGAGCCTCAAACGACTCCCCTAACTAAAGATTTCAAACATTGAGTTTAAAAATTAAAGGTGATCACCATATTTTAGAAATCCCAATGGTAGAGAAAGAAATGTTTTCCTATATTATATAGAATGGGTATTTGGACTAGAAGTATTTTATATAGATTATGGAGATTTATCCCCATCATTATCTCACCACCATTATATCCCCTTTAGACTTACCTTTAACCTCTATTGATCCCCACTCAACTGGTCTCTTTTTCCTCCTTTTGTCTTTACTCTAGTACAAGCAGTACAACACTTCAGACCTATTGTTTGAGGTACTAATATTCCTAGAACTTCCTATTCTAAGTCCCAAATATAACATAAACCCACCTGTCATCATTCTCATGAGGAATTCAATGTTCATTTTGATCTAACAACAATTAGATATTTTGTTTCATTATACGATAAAATGTTATCTAATAATTCAACTGTAGTTTAATACTAAAAATATAATAAATGAAAAATATTTTTTTTATCATGATCATATTTATTATTATCCTAAATCTTTTTATTCTTATCTTCGTTACTTATTTTTTTTATAATAATGAAAGGTGAAAAAGTGTGACATAATAGTACTTTTTTATTTTTAATAAAGTATAAAAAATTAATGTTTTGAAAAAATTTATTTTACCATAAACTTTTATCCAAACATGAATTTTGATCATAAAAATGATTTCTAATTTTGTATTGGTAAATAAATTAGTTACTTTAATGGTCTAAAAACGTACTTCTTATGTTTCTATGGAATTATGAGGTTTGTGATAGTAAATTATTTTTTTGGAAAAAGTGTAAAATTTTCTAGTTGTCAAGATACCATGTGATGTATGTCCATTGACCAAATGACCATTGAAAATATTTTGAATAAATTTATCCAATTATTTAAATTACCACCTTATGAATTTGATTGAAATAAATAAGCATTTTAATCGACTACACCTATCACCCTACACCATGCTGGTCATTCAAGTGACCACTTGTCTTAGTCAATCAAACTCAACTAGATATCTATAAAATGTATCAAGAAGTCAACCAAACACATGTAATGAAGTAGAATCATATTCTAGGTATGGATAAACCTCAAAAATAAATATTCCCAATCATGGTAGCTTGGATTAACCCCATGATGAATCGTATATGCTCTTTTTATTATTGACCTACCGAGTTTGACCCAACCATGATTAACAAAGACAAAATAAATGAATTTCGAAATCGAAAACAACTAGTTTAGGCATATAGTGAGACCATTAATATTAGTTAAAACCTGTTGTTCCATGTAATATTTTTTACATCAATACTATATTGTGGGGAAGGATTTTAAAATATGATAAATACTCACTTCTCTATCAATAGGGAGATGATACTTGTTTTAATAAAGAAATGGTTCAATAAAATACACTATGATGATCTATTTTTTTGATGATATTGAAATATATATATATATATATATAAATATATAAGATCAATCATTTCATAACATTTCTTAAACCTACCAGATAATTAGAAAGGGAAGAGAACCTTTCGGATCAAACAAATTTTGATCAATTATTGACTTACATCACCTTCCGATGATTTATTCACTCTCTTTGATATCATTTACATATTAAGTTATGATTGAGTTTTTCCTCATTTACTTATAAGTTTTCATACACTGTATTTAGGAGTAAGTGATCTTCCTTCTCTCTTCTCTTTAAATTATTAATCATATATAGATATATTGAAGAGAGTTAGAATAACATGGGATGCCTTGAGTGTGGTTGTTTTATATAATATTAAATAAAAGATGTGAACTATTTGTTAATATTTAATAAAGAAGGATTATCAGAAGATTTATATTAGGTAATTTTAACTAAGATTTATCTGGTGAAAACCTTATATTTAAATCCAATTCCTTTGTTTCCTTTCATACCTAATTTAAATAAACATGAAACGCGTTTACATTTTAGTTTGTGTTTTTAAACATTTAATGAAAACTATTCATTGATAGAAAGTATGTTCAAGTGATATATATAATAAATTTTATGTTACTATTTTATTTCCAAAGATAATGTAATTTTGGATATTTTAAATTGGGTTTGATTGAATGATTCGGAAAGTATTTCAAAATATCAAATTATATCTACCTACCTGTTTTTGTTATAGGGAATGTATTTTAAATTGATTGGATATAAATATATAATTATTAATATAAAATATTTTATATTAAATTATCAATTTACCACTATCATGAGAACTTCTCTCTGATCAACACATATGATTGAATAAGAATCATTAGAATCAGAAAAACCTATGAGGGGAAAATCCCCACACTTATTTAGGAAATGAATATAATTTTGAGGAATTAATTAATTTAGGTGCACAATTTGGTGAAAAACCAGGTAATGTTAATTATAAATCAATTTCATGTCTTATTTAAATTCATCATATTATTTTATGGACTAATATTTAATATTATAATTTTATGAAATATTTCAATCCAAATTGAAACTTTTTTATTATAACTGAATTATTTTCTATGAATTATATGGTTTTACTTAAAACATAAAATTTTAATTTTATGAAAAATTATTTAATTAAATTCAATTTAATACTTATGGCATCATATAAAATAATTTTTAGAGTGAATTTTAATAATTTTTCAAAAATAATTGATTTTTAGATGAATAGTTAAAATACATATTTTTATAGAAACTATCATTTCATTTCAAGTATTTAAATATTACATTATATTATGAATTGGAATTTAACAAAAATTAGTCACATTTTACAAAATATTATATAATTAATTCCATTTGAATCAATATAATTCTTCAATTTGTTATAAATTTATTTTTATGCGTAAAATGGAATTTTTCTAGAAAAGTGTTTTTTTTTTGGTTTTTCATACATATATTAAAAGTAACTTACTCCATTTATTGAATGTGAATTTTGAAAATAGATTTAATATTGTTAATTAGGTGGATAAAATTTATAAATTAATTCAATTTGTTTTTTTCTCATAATCAATAATTTTCTTTTCCAAAAATAGTAACAAAGATATTTATTCTTGAATGAGATCAATTAAACCCATATAATTTTAATATAAAATTTTTTTTTAGTTATAATTTTCCATGAGTAATATATTTATAATATTTAAATCATAAAGATATTTCAAAGTTCTCTACTCCCCTCACTTATAAAAGGGAACCTCCTCTCTTCACTTATTGACAAACATCGAGAACTATTATAATGAAAATTTATAAAAACACCCCTCTTAACAAATTACACCACATCCTAATGGTTCAGTTCTATCTAAAATCCCAACCTACATGTCTTAATTTTTAATCCAAAGGATGATTTCTAATATAGAGGTATAACTCTTAACTATGTTATTTTAGGTTTATTTTCGCTTCTACCAATCTTAAACATTTCAAAAAATTATTATATAATAACATAAGAATTGAAAACAAAATTACATGTTATTATTTTGTTATTACAATAATTGATTTCTCCTTTTTGATCCCACTTTAAATAAATACAACCCTTATAGATATATGTGGGCTGTCACGGCCATGAAGTGATGAGTATTATTTTCCATCACTCTATCACACAAATGGTTACAAATAAGGAATTAATGATTTTAAAAGATATAAATAAGATTACATTATTATGATTTATTAATGATAATATATTACTTACCTTCTTACCCTTCAATAAATTGTAAAATGATATTGTCCCTTGTGCATACATATATACTACATCCTCTATAAAGTGATGCGAATCATTTTTCTTGAACGTCGTAAATGAATTTTTATAAACCTTTAAATAATGTGTAAAAATGTTTATGATTTCAAATATAATATAACCATGACTCCTTATACTATTGTAAATAAAACAATTATATTTTAAGGTTATAAACCTAATGACCCCAAAATGACCAATGTGAAACTAGTCTATTGATTAATTATATTGTGTGTGTTAATAAATGAAATAAAAGGGATTATTCTAATTGAATAATACTTAAAACTTTTCTTGAAAAGGTTGAGAATTTTAAAAAATATATATTATTCAAGAATGTAAGTTATGTATGTGGTGAGTTTGAAGACGAATTAAGGTATTTTTCTTTATAAATCTATTTTAAATGTTTTAAAATTCTTCGATTCCTGATCTATATTCTAAAAAATGTTTCAATAATTTTTCATAACTATAATTTTTCTTTTTTTAGTCAAAATAAAATATACTTTATTTTTTATAAGTGATTTCAGAATGTATATTTTAATCTTTTCTATAATGGTTACTTTTTTCCCTTTTTACCAAAGTGAACAATGCTATTTTTTAATGTTTACCATAAGAACACATTTTATCGTCATTGAAATAATTATTAATTTTAAATATTCCTCCATAAAATTATACTATATTAACAATAATATCCTGTTTAATTTTATTAATTAATTTTTCATTTTTATAGTTTTTAGTGGAAAAAGGATTTTTATCATATTTGTTTTCTAAAATTAAAAAGTTGTTTTTAAGTGTTTAATAGAATATTTCAAGATATTTTATGATAGAAATGAAATATTTTATGTATTTTTCTATTGAAATGGTTCTTGAACATTTTATATCATTACAGGTGATCCTTATACAACTCTAATATGGGAAAGTCTAATATAGGTATCTAATTCACTAGGTAATGTGATGGTGTTGATGGTAATTATGCTACTTTTGGATAGGTTGGAATTAATTTTGATGGTTATTCCATTGTAGGGGTGATTATTTATGTTATTATAAGGATGACAGGCCAATATACATACATGGTTTTGGTATGTTTGCAATGGGTTTTAAAGGAAATATTTTCAATTCATAAGGTATTATAAATAATTAATAATTAAATATATAATTATGATCTTCAAAAATTGAAAGGTTTGATTCTATGATTAGTCATATTTTCTAGGTTACATTAATGATTATAATTTTTACATTATTATTTCTCAAAAAATGTTTTAGGAAAAAATATTACTAAGCACTTTAATTCAATATTTATTAATAATTATTCTTCACTCAAAATTTATTATAAATAAAAGAAAATTTTGATTATGTGTTTTCATGAATTTTTAAATTGACTAATCGGTTTCCTTTTTTTATATCCCCTACTTAGATTTTTTTACATCTGATGTTCAAATATATTTCTTCACAAATCCCAAGGATATTTATGGATTTTAGAAAGTTTAATATTTTTTGAATAAAGAAAAGGTATCATAAATTAAATAAGGAAATAAATTTATAAACTAGTTTTTATGGAGAAAATGTACACCATGTGGAAATAACCACAATGATAGGAAATATTTTTCCTAATTCTCTAAAACAAAAAACATAAAATATCCATGAAATGTAAAAAAGTTAAACCCCTATTATAAATAATTTTATTATTATTTTATTATAGTGTGTTATACCAAATTCCATAGAAATAAATATTTTAAAATATTTAAAATGATACCCACTTTTATTTTTTTAAAATTATACATAAAACTATACACTAAAAATTTGTTCAACTAAGTGTTGAAGTAAACATAGATGTCATATAAAACTATCTTAAATGTTTTTATGAAATATATTGGAGTATAACTAATCCCACCACCATTAGCTTCTACAGTTTCTGTACATTTCTTTAAAAATGAAAAACTTCTACCTTAAAGAATGAATATTTATAGAATTTCAAATTAAAAATAACATATAAAAGGACCCCTACCTAAAAACTCAACCCATTTTTTCATTTTTATATATTCTTATTTCCCCTCTTCCAAATTCTTAATATAAATTTTATATATTCCAATTCTAATAAAAGATCCTAAATTTATTATTTTAAAGAAACCGGTGTTGAAGAGTGAATACATCAAATAAGTATCTGAGTTCTTCTCCAAAAGTTTCAGCTATAATGTCATCTAAACTATTTATACATATAATAATTTAATTTAATTATTTCATATTAACAACATTATTATTTATAAAAATAAAAATACTGTTATATTTAAATAGAAACATTATCATTCATTAGTATAACATGTTCTTGTTTTTGTTGGTTCAACTCCCCACATGAACGATGTTATACTAACATAATAATTTTCATCATGAATAAATATCAAGACATTAAATTAGGTAATATATGATATTTAAGGTCAATATATCATATTAATATTTTTCCTTAATGAATAAAAAATATTAACGATAAATATTAAGTAACCCATTGTTATTAGTAAATTACCGGAAAAAATGTTCATCACAGATTCCATTCTCCCAAACCATACCCAAATTATCAATAAAATGATCATTGAACATAAAAACTATCAATAAAAAATTATTAAAATACCATTAATAATTTTTTAAGGATAAACTTCATATCTAGCAATGAGTACTAGTATTTCCATTAGAAACCTTTTGTGAAACAATCAAAATTATAAACATCTGATAAGGAAAATAAATAAAAACTAACAAATATATGTGTAATGAATAATTATAATTGAAGAGTGTAAAATGAAATTTTTATGAATACAGTTATGAAATAATTTATTAATAAAACTAATTTAATTACGTATGATTCTAAATCAAATACATAGAAGTCATGAGTAAAGTAACGGTTTTAGTTTTAAATTTTAATATCACTGAGATATGTTCCATATTCACCAATTATCATATTTTTTAAGTTTTATATACTACACATGGATTTTTTTCACCATAATTTCTACGAAATAAAATTTATTTACATATATTTCTTATGTTTTTATGTCAAATTCATTTTATTGAGTGGTTACAGGTGTCGTAAGGGTTTCTTTTACAATTCGGCTTTGAAAAAAGATATTTTTTTTTGAAATTCCATCGAGGAAAATTTTAAACTACTGTATAAAAGACCATATATTTTCTATATATATATATATATATTAAAACATGGATTTTATATTTCTTTATACCATTTTTTCTATATTTATTCATAATTCGATCAAAGTGAAATTTTTAGGAATGACCAACATTATCACTTTTTCTGGTCGGTATTATTTCAACCCCATTTACATATTCTTTATTTTGTTTTATGGATATACTTTTGTATAAGTATAATATTTCTAAAAGAATTATTTAATTTTATTTTCATTCATTTCCAAATTTATCATATGAAACATTTTTTACGGTAGTTTACTGCTAAATTTGATTCCATTTATGAATGATTGAAATGGTTCTTCTTTTTTAATGATTTTGTATAAAAATGATTCCTAAATTAATGAATATTCTTAATAATTAATATTTCTTTAAAATTTCCTTGGCATTCAAATGTAATATATAATCTCATTATTTTGTTATTTTTTCACTTTAATGTAAATTTTATCAAAAGAAAAAGGTTATTTATTTTTGATTTTTAGAGAATCTTTCAAGTTCCCTTGAAAAAGTTTTTTCCATTTATATCAACATCCATTAATGTTTATTATGATTCATTGGGGATATTAAATATTCATAAAATAAACCTTATTTATATTAATGTAATATAATAATATTTTTTGAATGTTTTATGAAACTCGTTTCTTGCCACATGTGGATTAGACTATGATTTCATTAAGAATGTTTTCTGTTTCATGTGTCACGCAGATGTATGGATTTTAATTATGTGATGTTTGTGTCCCAAATTATATGTACCTACAATTCATTTTGTTAAACATAATATCCAATGATGATTGGTAAAGGGGGTTACACCCAAACCCTTAAAGGAAATTGTCTGTTATATGATGGGTTGGACTAGATATATATAACCCTACAATGCAGTTAGTCATGAATTATATCTGATGAGATTACATGTTATATATTTAAAATAAAACATATCCATTATGTGTCTCTCACCACTATTTTATGATTTTATTGGTTATGACACTCAAAAAAGTTAATTGTTTTCAATGATTATATATATCTACCATTTTTATTCCTACTTTATGTTTTATTGAATCATGATTATAAAATAATATTTTTACATTCATATCTCTTATATATTATCTTCTACAAATACATATTTTTCATGAATTGATAGTGATGATATATGTTAATTAGTGGGTGGTTATATAATGTTATAACCATTCACTTTGATTATTTTCTCAAACTGATATGGTTGACATTTTCACATTTATGATCTTTAATTGGTATCTCTTATTTTTACCCTTACTATGAATTTGATCTCACCATTTTTATATTACCATTCCTCATGTTATAAATAAGATTACAATTTATGTAGTATCTAAAATGGTTTTGGCGGAGAAGATTATTTGATGGATATTTGGAAGTTTTTAGATAAGTTGGTTTTGTATATAATCACCCATAACACTAAAAAAATACATTCTAGTGTATGA
Source organism: Viscum album (assembly GCA_963277665.1). Taxonomy (NCBI): domain Eukaryota; kingdom Viridiplantae; phylum Streptophyta; class Magnoliopsida; order Santalales; family Viscaceae; genus Viscum; species Viscum album. The sequence continues at coordinate 400,587,925 of OY728145.1, forward strand.
TTTATTATTATATTTATCAAATTTTCATTTAAAATGTTGTCGAAATCAATGATTTCATGGTCAGGACACCTTAAGTACTGATGTGGAGAAGAATCGATATAGAAATATGTTTTTTATTAATTTTTTATTAAAAAATATTTGTTATTTCTAATTTATATAGAGATATTTATTTTCAATATTAATAGGATCTTAATTAAACATTTTTTTTCGTTATTAGTGTATCATTGTGTATGATTGATGGATATGAACTAAAAATTTGATAAATCATATTGTACAATTCACCCAAATCATAATTCATATAATTCATTTTATGCATATCATTTTTACTCTCTGAGATCTTAAATTATATTTTCCTTCAAAAATTAATGAGTTTTATAAATTTTTTTCGTACAAAACAAAACTATAACGAATCATGGAACATTATATATTAATTAATATATAACTTCATAATAAATGGGGAAAAATAGATACAACCAAATTATGAAATTTATGTTGAAATAATAAATTTGATTTAATTATTAATACTATGGTATTTATGGATATTAAATTATTAAAGCTGAATAAATAATAAGGTTGATTAATGATTTAAAATATAACCGTTCTAATGTTGGCATTTTTTCACATTATTTTTATATACTAAATATATCATTCCAAAATATATTTTTTTATTTTAATAACATATTCACATAAATTTGATTTGTAATTGATTTTAAATAATAATATGTATAATTAAAATTTATTAAAAAAAGTAATTTTCCTGTGAAAATATACTTTAATATATTTTTACATATTTATTTAAGTGTAATTTGTAAACATTTATTATTTTAATTTTAAAAAATAAAAATATTTTTTATATTCGAAATTTTATATAAATTAAAATTAATTTATGAGTTTTTTCTAAAATACCTGAATTTTAAGTGAATATGAAGATACATTTTTTCCAAAGCTGTTACATCTATGACAATATACTTATTTTTGAAAGGAATATAATTTTATAAAACTGTTATATTGATTATAGATTTATTTAAGGATTACAAATATTCATATTAAACATACTATGTTTAATTTAGAAGCCCTATGATTTTAAATGTAAGGAAATAAGTAATATTTTTAATATAAAATGTTTTCGTTCTTCTCTTATAAATTAATATTTTTAAAAAAATTAATTTTGGATTTCATTGAAATACAGTTAATTTTTTTACTATTATAACAAACCAATTTATATCATGAAAATACAATTCCCTGATAATGTAACCCTACACATGAATTTTACACTAAAAAATACACTTTTTATAAAAATGGGTTTTTATGAACTATTTGATCCAATGTTAAAATTATGTTTTTATAAAAATGAAAATTTTATCTTATTAAATGAATTTAATATTTATAATTAATGGGTCGAAATTATTTATTAATTTCAATTTTATTTTAGGCATAAAAAAGATATACTTAGGTAATAACAAGTAACCTTGGTAAAACCAAAAATGCTAAAAGTGAAAATTCTAGGAGTAGTTGAAAAGACAAATTAAAACATGTTTTAAAGTGATCTTATATAAAAAAAATACTATATTACAATTCATTTTGGATTATTTTTTATATGTGAAACATGTTACGTCTTTATATTTAGTGGTAATATTTACAAAAATACCATTCTCACCACATACAAAAGAGGCCTCCCACTAATCCTTCAAGACCACTGAAAAAAAATTTCGTTTCCCTTTAAAATATACCATTTTTTCGTACAAAGGAAACATTCTCCTTTTCAATGAGAAAATGGTTAAAAGGTATTGGACTAAGACATTCATTTAAATGGATTCTTCCAAGGAAAATCCCAAGGCCTCAATTGGAGTACTTTTTTCCAAAAAAAAATTATTTTCTTTCTAACTTTCCCAAATATATTTTTCTAATTCCTATATAATAAAATCAATATTGTTTTCCTTTTCTGAAATTTATTATGCTATGTTAATGAATATATACCACATTTTCCCTTTTCTATAAAGAAAAATCTGCCACTGAAAATAAAATATCTTCAAATATTATTTCCAATAATATGTATATAAAAGTAGATGTAATATAATAATGAAATATATATAGAAATAAAAATAATTATAATTATAAACACAAAGTCATCCATAATAATTCAATAAATATAGGTGAGAAAATCATTAGTATTATTTATGCATTAAATTATAACTCTTATAAAGTTGTATTTTATATTGTCTGTATAAAAATACTACATATATTTTTTATATAAATAATATATATACAACAATTTTATTAGTAATTTATAGGAAATAATAATAGGAATAGTTGAAAAATTTGAAAAAGTTTTTTTTCCAATGAAAGCGTTTTTATTATATTTTAATGTTTTTATTTAATAGATGATAATGAACTTTAAGAATTTCAATTTGTAGAAAATATAATTCATATTTTATATTATTTGTGTTAATATTAACTTAATATTATTTCTTGATATTTTTCTAAAAAATTTGAATTTTATATGAATTTTCAAAACCTAATTTTTACCATAATTTTAACTTTTATGAATTTAATATTTTATAACTTTTCACTATATGTAAATAAAAAATTTTAATTGATCAAATATATATATAATTAATAAATATTTAAATTTTAAGGAGACTATATTGAATTTAGAGAAACTATGATTACCATTTAAAGGGACTTATGTAATATTTTCCATATAAAATATGTGTTGGTCTTCTATTTTTATTTAAAAATAATTTGATAAAATTTGGTTTTTAATTTCTCATAAATCCACATAAATTTAATTGGTTTTATAAAAAACCAATTTATATATTGAAAATTAAAGTCATTGATAATTTTAAACTATACAAAAATTTAATGATTAAAAATACACTTTTTCTAAAAAATATTTTTTATACATTACAAGCGCTAATTTTAAAATAGATTTTTCATTAAAATAAATATTTTTTAGATAAAATATATTTATTATTTTTAATCATTAGTTTGAAATTTTTTAATAATGTTCTTTTTATTTTTATGCAGAAAATGTGATTTACTTATAAAAATCAAGTTACCATAGTAAGAAAATAATAAAAGTGAAAATTATAAGAGTGATTACCGTAAAAATAACATTAAATTATGAATGAAAATTAATATTTTGAGTTATTATCGACCTAAAATCATTCCCCAAAACATTATTCTTCATTTAATAGTCTTATTCCCATTTGTAACATGTTCTCTCTTTATTTTAAGTCGAAATATGTATAAGAATACCTTATTCACCACTTATAAAAGGGGCCTCCCACTATACCATCAAGACCACTCCAAAAATTCAATTTAAACATGAAAATATTCCATCTTTAAATCCCCTATAATTTCAATCATTTTCTTTGATCCTCTCATAAAAATATTTTTTCATAATACCTCTATTTCCATGGAGTTTTCCGAGAGAAAGATAATGTCTCCAATGATAATACTTATTTCAAAGTTCGTTGCCTTTATTTATAACCTCCCCAAATTTTATTTTTTAATTAATACGTAATAAAATAATGATTATATTTTTAATGATTTTTATTATTCTAATGGAATAAACACTAACCCCATTTTCCCATTTATATTTATATAAAGGATATCATCATTCACACGTTGTGCGGACTACATCTTTCACAAAGCGGTGCCATCCATTTTACACCATTTCCGTTATTTACTAATTATAAGGGTGATATTAAAATAATAATTTTAAAAATATAATATAATTATTAGTATTATAATAAAAATTATAATCCACTTTTATTTCCAATCATTTTCAACAAAATGATAATGTTAATCGTCCGCAGTGAGGACTTCCACTTCCATGAACTACTGTATCTCATTTTTCATCAAATATATCTCATATTTATCAAAACACCATTGAATATGGTTAAAAAATTTAAAACTAGCTAAATAATATCACTAATTTCATATATTAATTTTATTATGATCAATAAATGCTCATACTCATAATCATCTATTAATTTTAGTATGTTCATGTTTGGGTCACTATAACAACCTTGGTGAACAATCATATAAAATCATAGCATGGACGACTATAAAAACTCGGTTATAGAAAATATATTATATGAAAACTATATTGTATAATTTAATTTTCTTTTGGAATGGTAAAATTATTTTCAAACTCATTCATTAAGATGCTGATGCCCATTCATGAAAAATCACTAAAACATGCCCATTTTTGATATCATCTTTAAGGATCATAACTAAAACATCTATTGAAGAAAATAATAAAATTTTAAATAATAAAAAAAATGAAAATTTCTTGTATGATATTTTAATGAGGATGTTTTCGATAATAATTAATAACATCATGATTATTATTAAAAGAGTTAAAATAATAGAAATTACTCACACCTAATAATTAAAATAATTTATAACTAACTTGTATATATAGGGAGAATAATGATAAATGAACCGTATAAAATTTTGTATATATGAATAAGAAACATAGATATAATATTAATATAGTTAGGTTTTCTTTTTTCATTAGATTACATTTTATTCAACTAAGAAGTTCAAAAAGGTAACTATTTTCATGGCCTCAATTTTGATTCATTATGACATGTTACTAGTTAAGTATTGGTTTATATTGTCTGGTGTAAAATTTATTTATTATCCTAGGAATGTTTTATTGACTTTTAATTTATAGGAAATAATACGTTAAATCATATTCTTTTATTCAAATTGATTTTGAATCAACTATTAACCATGTGGTAAGTGATTTTTGTAACAATGATTTAGTTCACTGAGGTATGATTATTCTCTTGAAATTATTTTATATAATTTTGGTATATTTAATAATTATATTGTATTATGTGGAATTATATAATTTTTAAAATTTTACCATATAAACACCTTTTCAAATATTTATTGGTTTAAAGGGTTATATCTTATAGGGGGTATAAATATGTCAAATATTATTCATTTGAATTCAAATGTTTCATGTTAATTTTTTTCCATGATTGGGTTCTCCAACACAAATTATTTATTTTATGGTACTTTTTATTACTCTTTATTATAATGATGTATTTATACATATAATGTTAATAATATTTTTTATGACGTTGTTTTTTAAAAATTGTACTTTAATAATCTCATAATGTTTTATTCCATGATCAATGGATTTATCTTCCATAACACATCAATTTGTATCCTGTTATGTATTTTTCAAGTCTTCGTTATTGGATATTATTTTTAAAAGTAATTATTTTTCAAAATTTTCAATTTACCTTTTTGAATAATACTTTTGAATGATATGAGTAACTTCATCTTTGAGATAATGTTAAAAAATTATAAAATATATATTATGTTTGAACATAGATTTTCCTTTTTATATTCCTTATTTTTACACTAAAGGGACGTATATTCCATGATATATCTAATATTTTATATTATTCTAGTTATATCTTAGGGTGACTGAACTCATGGTATTTGAAAATTAAATTCTTGATCACTTCTAGAGTTTATTGGAATCCGATAAATTTTTTGTTCCAATATGGATAAATATTTCAAATGTTAATTATGTTTTTTATATCTATATTTTCATGTAATGAAACCATTTCACTTATATAAGTGATGTCCAGGGATCATTATTATATACCCCCCTCAATTCATGAGTCTATTTTAAGGGGCAAAAGTATTTAAAATTTATTTTACTCCAACCCAATAAAACCATGATATCTTGGTTTCGACCTTGACTACAAGAATTATTTCCTAGTTTTGAACTTTTGGGAAAGAATGAGGGATTTTCTAAGGCCTTGATGGTAAAATATTTATGAATTATTCCATCCATCATTGTGAATTCAGTTATTTTATTCATGTGATTTTTAATATTGTTATGTAATCCATCCATTTATTTTAATATCATGTCTTGTATTATATGGGATTATTTGAAACATATTTATTCCTGATATATAATTCATTCCATGAAAGATTTTGATACTTGTTTCACTTACTGATCATTTTAGCTTACACTTCTTATGTTTCCTTTTCCCCACATTATGAAGAAAATTAGTTTTCATGGTATGTATTGAATAGTGTAATGTGTGTATAATTTTTTGAGAGTTATTGAACAACTTAAAGGTATTTAATATGTTCTTATATAGAGCCCATGATTTCTATTAGATGAGAAATACATGTTATTTTTTAGTAAATAATTTTTTAAAATTGTCTATAAATATAAACAGAAAAGTTCCTTTGAATTTAGGTGACCCAATATTTGTGGGTGATATGGTAATTGTTTATGGTTAGAATTTGTGTATCACCCGAACCATAGTTACCCAGAGTTAGTGCACTATTACCTAACAATGGAATTAAAACAAGGTATCAAATCCTGAAAGACTGGTCAGTTTTGTAGCCTTAGAAGTACTAGATACATACATAAGTCTTAAATTAAATTATGAAATGAACAACAACAACATTGTCTCTCCATTGAACACACTCATAACCCTTAGTTTATCCCTCCAAGTCAGTAAAAATATACGTCTTTACATACTATAAAAAATACAACATAGAAAGGGGGTGAGATCAAATTCTTAGTAAGGATAACAATATAAGGAAAACATTCGTAAATAATCATAAACATTTATGGAAATGTATAAGAGTAAAATAAAATCCTTTGAAACGTACAATTTTTCATAATATGGAAAATATAAATCCAATAATGTCATTTTCTTATTCACATGGATATTCTACAGGTCTAATAATCAACTGTAATATCAATAAATAATTTCATAATTATGTAATGCATAATTCCAAACATCATAACCACATAGTCAAAGCCTCTTGCCAAGACTACAAATATGATTTTTTTTCAAGCCCTTGTTCCATGAAACTAGTTTTTCTCATGAGACCTACTGATGCATCGAGGTTCTATAACAGGCTCCACCCGTCACTTACTAAGTCCAATTCATTCCTCATATGAAAAGGTAGAAACATAATCTAAACATTCATATTAAAACTAACATAAAAAATGTTAATATTTCAACCACAAACCATGAATGTTATAAAAATAAAAAATCCATAGTCAAACATAACTCATTCAATAAAATATAGATGATTTTATTATATTAAATCAACCTAAATCATGATCAATAAGGTCTATTGACATAGATGAAAATAATTAGTAAAACTGTTTGAGAGAAACATCCACTTTTTCTTGAAAACATTTAAAAGTCGCATTATTTATCTAGAAGATGTTAAAAATTATATTTTTTAATCAATGTTTCCCATGCCACTTTAAAATTTTAAGATTAATTTTAATTTTAAAACAATAATTTCAATATAAATAAATCCATAAAACCATTTTTAAAACATGGACATTAATGAGAACGATTTAGAAGAATAAATCGTTAAAACATTTAAAAAAATATTTTAGTTAGAGTTCCTAAACATATGAGAGACACTTGAATAAAAATATTTGAGTTAATAAAAAAATTATAATATCATTACAATAAAGGGATTCATGATATACAATGTCAAAGTATAGTATGTAAGTCATATAAAAGTGAATTGGCGCATATCAACAAAGTAGTTTCAGTGGAATGTAAATTGAGATGAAATCCATTATAATGACTATATCCTTAGGTTCAGGATAAATCAATGACATAACTATGAGTGAAAAATATACATACACTCAATATTATTGGATATTAAGTGTAAATCAATTAGATGACATTCACTTATATTCTAGTAAAAACAATATCAATGATTTGGATGTTTAACTCATTGAATGTAAATTGAGATAAGATTACTCTTATCAGGTTCATATTGATGACTTTAGAATTTATAGATGGAGTGATTATGTGTATCAAATTTATATATGAAAAATTTGGAGTGGAAATTACTAAATAAATAAATAAATTTGATTTCACACATAATCCTGGAGTAAAATAATTGATGATGTTTGCGTAAAACCCAATGAGTGGAAATCAGAATTAGAAATTCCATTATCAATTTGGTAACTTAAATAACACACACAACATGAAAGAAGGATCATAAAATGAAGATTTAAATACCCATTAATTAATGTATATTACACAATGAATACAATAATTGGCAGTACATACACCATACAAAAGGAAATAGTTGCAATATAACATGAATCTCACGGGAATAAGAAATGAGAAAAAAACCCTTACCTTGTACTTTTCCTTAGTCGAGGGAATGTTAACCTCCTACATAATAGTTAAATAATTGTTATTAAATTATAAAATAACCACATACAGAAATATGATATCATATATGATCTTCTAATATTGTTTTGTTAATAATATTTCCTTAGTATCATTGTTTCTGGTGTCAACTAATTTTTTTTAACTTTATATGTTTTATAATGAAAGTAATGTTTGTTATTGATTGGATGTATTTGATTCATATACATAATTATAATAAGTTTTTAAACATTATTTAAAAAAATTAAATGAAAATTATTCTTGAATGGTTACGATGGGGAATGAATCTCATCGCGTTTGTGGAGATGGTAATTCAAACGTACGCACGAGCGACCAAATCATTCTACTGATGGTGAAATAGTATATAATTGGATGGTATAATACATATAAAGAATCATTAACAAGTTATATTTATTATTTACATCAATTTTACACATTATTATACCCATTCAAATAATTAAGTGTTGAATAACAAACTACACCATGACGTGGATAATGTAAGTCGTACGTATGCACGTTTGGTGACTTTGTCATTCATAGGATGGATAGAATAATGAATATGGTTATTCCGTATTTATAATATAATAAAAATATATATAAGTTAATGGATTAATTATTTTGGTATGGAAACAGAAAAAAAAGTGGAAGTGGAATAAGAAAACAACATTGAAGAGGTGGTGAAATTATAACCCCTTCTAAGGGTGGTTCCTTTTGATATGATCAAAAGAGCTCCTTAGGTTGGGATTTGGATAAAATAAAGGCATCTATGATTATTTAAGGGTATTTGGGAAGATATTTGAGTAGGTTTTGGAAAAGAAAAATTCCTTTGGTGGTGTGATTTTGAGAGAAGGGGATGTACCCTTTTATAAGGGATATGAGGGTTAATTTAGGTAAAGCTGGAAATATTACTCTATTACAAAATAATTTTCAGTTTATAAAAGATCCAAATGGATTTATATAAAGGTTTATGTGGGTATGGGTTTAAATCCTCTCAACTAATAGGTTTTAGAATGTTTAGGTCACCATATAAACCTTATCTTTTATATTTGACTCTTAGTTAAATAGTTTAACTTTTAAAATTGTTTCTTGTATTTCTATATTACATGGTTAATAAGCGTACTATAAAATGCCAATATAACCTCACGTGGTTCATTAATGACATATATATCATTATATAATTCCTTTTTAATAACCTTATATTTTTTACTATATTATATAATTTAATAATATAGTATTTTGTTTAAAAAACTCATTTATGTTAATTTTGACACTTTAATATTTGGTTTTTTCAGAAGTGAAAAAAATTTATTTACTTAAAAAAATACATTAAATAAATAATATCATGTCATATTGACCTTAAAAATTAGTGTAATTCAACAAAAGCTTCAATTTACATTTATTTTAATATTTATAACATCAATGATTTTAGTCTTTCATTAATAAGGTAATTACTACATCATAATTGTGTCATAAATATATTTATTTATTTAATGACTAAAATTTTTAATTAAAATACCGTGATATAGGAAATAATTTTAGCATTATAAGGAATATTTATTGTCTAATTTATCTAATGTATAACCCTATATTAAAAATGGGTTTGTTATTAAAATTTTAATTTAACACTTCTAACTAGTCTTTAAATAAAATAATAATAAATTTCATAATCTAATAAATGTGGATAAAAAATGTTCGTATTTTATTTCTACGGTTGATTTTTGTAGAAATAAACTTATCCAATAGAATTAGGACATGTGTTAGAGTAATTATAATATCATTTTTACTATTAATTACATTAATAACATTTAACCATGGTAAATAAAATTCAAAAGTGACTGTTTAGGATAAATTATTTTCATCCAGTTGAACCACATTTTAATTACTAATTTCAACCGTGTCTCTTGGATTTTTGAAAATAAATTCACAAAAGTATTTAAATTACGTTTTATGCAAATTTTCAAATGTGCCTAGAAGGTGAGTAAAATAGGGTAACAAGTTAATCAAAAGTTTATATATCTAATCTTATTATAAAATTACTATAATGAATTACACTGGAATAATATATGTATCATGTATCTATTTTTAATTTAAAATAAATTTAAAAAATAATAATAATTTTTTAAAAAGAAAGTTGATTTTTATGTATTATGCTGTATTTTTCACTATTCATAAAAAATCTAATGTTTTTAGAAAAAAATCACCCAAATCAAATTTTGATATTCCAAACTCAAAAATTATGTCAATATTACAAAATTAAAAACATAGAATTTGTATTAATTAATTAAAAAAATATTCTCGTTTTCAAAAACAGAAAGCGGGTTTTTGAGACGTAAAAACTATCAAAAGATTTATTTTTGTTTATGTCCAATTTAAATGTAAAATTTCTTCCAATGACCATGATTTTATTAAAGGATAAAAATATAATCTATTTATACATCAAAACCAATAAAATTTATAATTTAACACTATAAATTATTTTGATTATAAAATTTGTGTTGCAATTAAAATTTAGTATTTTTTACTATTCATCAAAATATGAATGTTATCAGAAAAATATCGAAAATTTATCCAAACAAAATTTTTATTTCCCCATTTTAAAAAAAAAATTTATTATGTCAAATATAATATATAAAAGTGTAAAATATTGGATTTAAAAATGGCTCTCCATTAAAAGGCGGTAAAATTGTATTTTTTAAAAAATACTTCTTTTATCTGAAAAATTGAATTTGATCATATATTTTGTCTAAGAAACACATAATATATATATTAAAATGATATGGAGTATATAAAATTCCTGATTATTTTAATACTATTCATAACCACTTTTTGAACAGCTAGTTTGTTATGTCGTGGTGCGCTTGAACTCGGTGTTGCGTGTAGCGCAAACTATAGATTACATTAAAGAAAATAACTTACTATGAAATCTTGGGGTGTTACATTATTCCCCCCTTTTGGAAATTTCATCCTATAAATTTTAAAATAGGGATTAGGAACTTAGTTGAATGTACCACTTTGAAAAAACGAGTCAATAAGACAATCATATTAAAAGAAAGAAAAGGAAGTACAATGGTCACCCGAGATAACCCATTATTGGATTCCCTGTAGATGAACATGGATATGGAAGATAAAACAAGTTTCATGTTTTGATAGAGAGTGATAGAAAACATGGTCATGAGAAAGTTAACAATAAAGAAAGCCACAAACTTTTGATGTGTTAAGCAGTTATTCGTTTCCCTATAGGAAAAGTAAACGGACAATGTTTTTTGTTCTGTTTTGAGTTCCATTTAATAAAGTGGTCAAATTTATTTATGAGAATGACTAAGAACATAAAGATATATACTTACTTTTCAAGTATAGTTTCATCTTTTAATAAATCTCTACCACTAACTCATCTTTTCTCCAAATGATGTGTATTAATGATGTCTTGGCCACAACTGAAGTTCTAGAATCATCATCTAGATAACCATATAATCCACAAAGGGTGAACTATATATTATCCTCATCTTTAGATACTATCCCAAAACAAAATAGTTATTACAATATCAATTGATCCCCAAAGTAGATAATACTTTATAAAAATAAATACTAATATTAATTTCCAAAATTAAAAAAACATTACCCCAAGTTCAATAGATACCATTCAATAAACAATTGTCCTTAAAATACTTCAATATAATCTAATCAAATATTGAAACCCAAATCACCGAAGAATTTAATCACATATTCTTTCATAGTAAATATTAACATTTATCTCCAAATAACATCATCTACTCTTAAAGTCTCAAACTAAAGTGTAATTAACAAAATCACATATTCCTTATGATTGGTTAATCATTTCCATGAAAAAACTAAATATCTATAAAAACAAAGATTCTTCCAAAATAAAAATCCACCATTACTTTTCCAATGAATCCCATAGTATTCTATTTTACATTCACATATAGTGTTCCCGACAGAGTGAACTTCTTCCAAAATAACATTGATCAACTAATCACCAAATCAGTTTCCTATAATAAGGATATAAATTTGATAAAACATAAGATCCCAAATCAACTTATTATTGATCAATAAAATCATTTAACTAAAAATAATTTGTCACAATAACTAGGGACTTCACGTAGTCCACTGGAAGGTAATAAATCCCATTTGCAGTTTGGTTGTGGGATCGATTCCTGTAGATTTGTCTGATGCGACGACTTGTCACACGGTATTCATGTTGTCCTTTTTCCAAAAATATATATTATACCATTCCCAAAATCATATAAATTCCTCAAAATAACCATATCATAAATTAACCACAAATGTTATCTCATACCTCACATTTTCATCGAATAAATAAATAACCTGTAATTTACTCAAATTCAAGAATCATATAAACCCAAATGGTTAGTTATAAATATATCCCCAAAAGAAAAGATATTTCTTCCTCAAATATAATTTCCATATAACAAACTGCATGGTTATACATAAATGATAAAATTCTTCCAATATAATCCCAATAACAAAGAAAATTAATACTTTAAAACATTTAGCCATCCAATTATTTACACATAGGTTCTTCCTTGAACTTGTGGTTATCTAATAGAATAGGGCATTGACTCGAGTAATGCCCAGGTCACCTACATTTACAAAAAATAACTATAAATGGATTCTTATGGTCGCATTAATTTTATGCCATAGTACTCTTCATTTCTCCCCGACAATTCCTTACTTTATGTCCATATTTCCCACACATAAATCATTTATTTGTTCCATTGAGACACTTTCCAAGGTGTCTCATTCCACATTTAGGGAATGATGTAAATTGAGATTTATTTTCTCTACGGTCTCTACTACTGGATCTCTTATCATTGTTCGCCTTCCTCTTCATTGTTGAGATTAGGAGTTGGTTAAGGTATATGTTGTTGATCATATTTTTGAAAACTCGCTTCATCATGAACACGATATCTTTTATGCCTATCAACATTCCATTTAGTTTCTCATTTACACCATCGTTCCCACCATGTAAATCATGTTCTATGATACTATGACTTCATTGGAATATAGCTATTGAATAAAACCAGAAATCATTGTGTTATTAACAATAGTAATAAAATAATTTAGATAATATCATGCCACCTTATTTTTAATATAAAACACCTTAATATTAACCATGTTTATTTATTCTCATCTTATATAAAAATCCTTCAAATCGGTCTGTAAAGAAAATGTGAATTATCCTTAGAATATCCCCTGGGAGTGTCATAACCAAGGGTTAAGCAAGACCCATTATCGTTCCCCAGTTCCTATTCGAGTAAAAATAAAAGTGGTGTTTTCGGGTTTTACACCTAGATGCATCTGTTCCAGACCCGCCTCTACCAGATCTTATCTAGGTAGTTACATATTTCTTGGAAAATTCAAAAATAGTCTCTACATTACAAAAAATTTAGGAAGTTCTTATATACTAATCCTCAATGTTTATCTTAGGGTAATGTTCTTTAATCAGAGTTTTTCAAAATCTAGTTTCCAAGGTTTGTACTAAAATTTCATTGATACCAATTGTAACTCTCTGACCCTCGTTACCCAGATTCAGTGCATTATTACAAAAAATCAGCTTGATCACAATGTTTAAAATCCCAAAATACTGATCAGTTTAGTATCCTTAGAAGTACAAGATACATACATAAGTTTTACATTACATTATGAAACGGAAAACAACAAAATTGTGCCACCTCCGAACAAACTCATAACCTTTAGCTTATCCCTTCAAGTCAGTCATAATATAATTCTTTTCATCCTTGGAAAATTAGTACATAGAAAGTTGGAGCTCAAATGCTCAGAAAGGATTTCAATATAGCGTAAACATTCATAAATGAACATAAAATTTTAAGGTAACGTATAAGACTAAACCACGAGCATTTAAAACATAAAATTTAGCATAATATCGAAAATATAATTCTAATAACACCTTTTAAATTTTCAAATGGATATTCTACTAGTTGAATAATATCATGTAATATTAATTGCTAATTTTATAATGATCGAATGCATAATCTCAGACATCATAAGCACATAGTCAAGGCCTCATGAAAAGACTACAAATAAGATTTTGTCAAGGCCTAGTTCCAAGACACAAGTCTATCTCATGATACCTAACGATGCATCGAGGAGGTATTGTGGGCTCCACACATCAAATATTATGTCCAATGAATTCCTCATATGAAAAATTTGGAATATAATCTAAACATTCGTTTTAATACTAGCATGTGAAATGTCAAAAAATTTACCACAAACCATAAATGGTATAAAAATAGCACATCCATAATTAAATAAAACTCCTCAAATACTATATAGAATATTTTATTATTATAAGTCAACCTCAATAAAAAATAATGAAGTATATTTTTATAGATGAAAATAATTAACAAAATTATTTGATAGAAATATCCCCCTTTTTCTGAAAACATTTAAAAGAAACACTATTTATCAAGAAGCTGTTAAAATTTATATTTTTAAATCAAAGTATCTCATACCATTTTTAATATTTTAAAAGGAATTTTAATTTTAAAGCAATAATGTACATATAAATAAATCCATAACAACTTTTTTAAAACATGGACAATAATGAGAAAAATGTAGAAGAATAAACCTTTAAAACAATTAAAATGATATTATTAGTTAGAGTTCCTAACCAAATTAGAGATGTTAGAATACAAAAACACGAGTTAATAAAAACATTATATTATCATTATAATAAAGGTATTAATGATATACTATGTCAAAGTATAGTATGTACTCCATATAAAAGTTAATTGGAACATAACAACAAAGAAATCTCAATGGCATGTAAATTGAGATGAAAACTCTTATAATGACTGTATCGGTAAGTTAAGATAAATCAATGACATAATTATGTGTGAAAAATATAAATACACTCAATATGGAAAGATATTCAGTGAAAATAAATTAGAGTAAATTCACACATATTCATGTAAACACAACACTAATGACTTGCATGTTTAACTCAATAAATGGAAATTGAGATAAGATTAATCTTATCATGTTCATATCGATGACTTGGGAATTTATCAATGGAGTGATTATGTGTATAAAATTTATGTCCACACAATGGTTAGTGTAAATTAATATATAATTAATTAAATATTTATTTCACACTTAATATTGGAGTAAAATAATCAATGATGTTGGCGTAAAACTGAATAAGTGGAAATCAAAATTAAAAATTCCCTTATCGATTTGGTAACTTAAGAACGTCACACCCAATAGAAGAAGGATCATAAAATAGAGATGTAAATACCCATAAATTAAATTATATTACCAAAACAATATAACCACAGGTAGTACATACACCACACAAAAGGAAATATTGGAAATATAGCTTGAATCTCATGGCAATAAGAAATGAGATGAACACCCCTTACCTTGTAATTTTCCTTAGTCGAGGGTATGTTCACCTCTGTTGGAATATTTAAATCATTTTTATTAAATTATACCATAAACACATACATAAAATTGACATCATATAGGATCTTCTAATATTTCTTTGTTAATAATATTTTAGTAGTATCATTGTTTCAGGCGTTAATTTATTTGTTTTCCTTTATATGTTTTGTTATGTATGTAATTTTTGTTTTTTATAGGATGGATTTGATTAATACAAATAATTAAATTATTTTATTAAATATTATTTTAAATTATAAAATAAAATTTATTCTTTAATGGTTATGATGGGGAATGAATCTCATCACGTTTGTGGAGATGATAATCCATATGTACGCACAAGTGACAATATCATTCAATTGATGGTGAACTCCTATGTAATTGGAGGGTATATTATAGATAATGAATAATTAACATGTTATATTTATTATTTAAATCAATTATACTCATTATCATACCCATACAAATAATGATTTGGTGAATAACAAACTACACAATGACATGGAGACGGTAAGTCGTACATACGCACGTATGGTGAATTTTTCATTAATAGGATGGATAGAATAATGAATATAGTTGTACCATATTTATAATAATATAAAATAATGTATAAGGTAGTGTAGTAATAATTTTGGTATGGAAAAAACAAATAAAGAGGAACTGGAAGAAGAAAACAACATTGATAGAGGTCGTGAAATTATTACCCCTTCTCCAGATGCTTCCGTTTGATTTGATAAAATGGGCTCTTTAGGTTGGATTAATGATCAGAGTAAGGCCTCTAGGTTGAATTGAGGGTATTTGGGAAGATATATGAGTAGGTTTTGGCTGAACCAAATTTCATTGAAGGAGTGATTTTGAGATAAGGAGAAGTACCCTTTTATAAGGGAGGTGAGGGTCAGTTTAGGAAAATCTTGAAATATTAGATTATTATAAAATAATTTTCGGTTTATAACGGATTCAAATGGATTTAGTTTTAGGATAATGTGTGTATGGGTCTAAATACTCTTAAACAATAGGTTTTATACATGTTTAGGAAACCATATTGATCTTATATTTTAGATTTAACTCTTAGTTAAATAGTTTAACTTTTACAATGTCTTCTTGAATTTGTATATTAAATTGTTAATAAACATACTATAAAATTTCAAGAGAAATTCAAGTGGTTCATTAGTAACATATAAATAATTATATATGTCCTTTGGTGAACCCATTTATTTTTAATAATATTATATCATTTAATAATATAGTATTATTTTTAAAAAGCCATTTATGTCAATTTTGACACTATTTAGTATTTGGTTTTTTTGAAAGTCAAATAAACAATATAACATCCGAAACAATACCTGAAATCAATACTAACATGTCATAATAACCTATAAAATTAGTTTAAGTCGTCAAAAGAATCAATTTACATTTATTTTAATATTTATAATATCAATTAGTTTAGTCATTCAATAATAAGGTAATTATTACATCATCATTGTGTCATAAATAAATATAATTATTTAATGTCTAAAAATAATCAATAAAATACTTTGATGTAGGAAATAATTTTGACTTTTTAATTAATATTTATAGTCTAATTTATCTTATTTATAAACTTTTAAAAAAAATTAGTATTTAAAATTTGAATTTAACACTTTTAACTCTTCTTTAACTATAATAATAATGAAATTCCTAATCTAATCCAAGTGGATAAAAAAGGGTCATATTTTATTCCTAAGGTAGATTTTGGTAGAAATAAAATTATCCAATAGAATTAGGACATGTGTTAGGATAATTATAATATCATTTGAAACTTTAATTACATAATTTACATTTAACCGTGGTAAATTAAATTCAAATGTTACTATTCCCCAAAAATTATTTTCATCATATTGAACCATATTTTACTTAATCATGTAAACAATGTCTATTTTATTTTTAAAATTCAATTCACAGAAGTGGTAAAATTACGTTTTATGAAAATTTGCTAATTTTCCTAGAAGACGGGTAAATGACGTTAAAAAATTCAATAAATTTTAAAATATATGAATTCATTGTAAAATTAGTTCAATGAATTAAATTGGACTAATATAGGTATTATGTATATATTTTTATTTTAAAATAAATTTAAATAAAAATAATATTTATTTAAACAAAATGTCTGTTTTTTATGTACTATGTAGTATAGTGAACTATTCATCAAAAATTGAATGTTGTAAGAAAAATACCAAAAATTCACCAAAGGGTAATTTTGATATTAAAATTTAAAAAATGATATCTAATTTACCAAATTAAAAAAATTAATTTTTTATTTATTAATTTAAAAAATATTCCCAATGTCAAAACCAAAAAGTGGGATTTTGAGAAGTAAAAACTATCAAAATATTTATATATATATATGTGCAATTTAAATGTAAAATTTCTTCTAAAGACCAAAATTGGATTAAATGATAAAAATATAATATAATATTACTTAAAACACATTAAAATTTATAATTTAACACTATAAATTATTTTTATTAAAAAATTTGTTTTCAATTAAAGTTTATTCTTTTTTACTATTCATCAAAATATGAATGTTATAAGAAAAGCACTGAAAATATATCCAAACTAAATATTGTAGTCCCTATTTTATAAGAGAAGTTTTTTTCAATTTGAATATATAAAAATTTCAAATATTAGATTTAAAAATGGTTTTCCATTAAAAGGCGGTAAAATTTAATTTTTTAAAAAATACTACTTTTATCTAAAAAAATGATTTTTTTCATATTTTATGTCTATGAAACAGATAATATGGATTTCAAAATTATATGGAGTATATAAAATTAAAAATTCAGTTAATACAATTCATAGACTAATTTTGAATGGGTAGTTTGGTAAGTTGTTGTGCATTCGAACTCGGTGTTGTGTGTAGCGCAAGCTATTGAATTTATTTAAAGAAAATAACTTACTATGAAATCTTGGGGTGTTACAATTTGGTTCATTTAGATCATTTCTAATATTATATTTTCTGAATTTATTTATGAGCACCTGATCATTAGTGTAGATTCGAGGTGTTATAATATCATAAAATAATTTTCACACTCTACAGGTATATGTGGGTTGATTTTAATCAAAATATCTTTATAAATTGTGTATTTACATTATTTATGGCTATTTAAGGTGTTTATAGGGACTTGGTGCCCCGTTTTATGAAAATTGTAAAATTTTTAGGACCAATGTACTTTATCAAAATCTTTCAAGTATCTAGTAGAATAGTATTGAGTACCTAGTGTGTGAGTAATTTGGGTAAGTACCTTCAACTAGGTCACTTAGTATCCTGTGTGAAAATATATATTCCATAAATTCTTAAACACATATAATGAGTTTCTCATATGGTACGATATAGGAATTTCATATGGAATGTTATAAAACTACCTTATCTGAATTATAGTGTATTATAGGCTATATAATTTTAATTGTAATCATAGTGTATGAATATTAAATCGTTTTAAGATTAAATAGAAGTAAAATATTAATATTTTAATGTTTGAATCATTACCCACATAAACTATAAATAATATAACATTTTATTTGATGAAACAGATTGGAGGGTAATTTTATTAATATATTGAATGAATAAATTTATGATGGACTAAATCACACATTATAAAATGTATGCATTAATTCAAGTGTACTCAAGGATCATTGACAAGGGTTATATAAGGGAGACCCTACATTTGTAATGGGGTGTTCTTGGGTAACTACCCCCTACTTGTTCTCCCATACACATAGGTCATTCCTCCTCTTTCAATTTATTATACATTGATGGATTTTCATTACCCTATTGATTCACCACAAACTATGGATTTACTTGGATACATCTTATAGATTTAATAAACCAATTGAATGGGGAAGGGGGCTTAACAATTAATTAGTGTAACAAATCCACAAAAGTTATCAGTTTAAATTTTGTATCATTTTAGTTATAAAACATGGTAGATCTAGAAAATGCAATTTCTAATTGTCTTAATTTGATTGATTATGTGTTAATTGATCATTAGAAACCCATCAATGTTTCCAAATATTTTATAGGATAATTTTATTCGCTAAATAATTCTTTAAAATGATTAAATTCTATTTCATTTTGACATTTAATTGGTTATTATTAAAAATAATATGGATTTTGAAATATGAATGGAATTACAATATATGATATCATAAGTAGTGATATAATTTTTTTAATGTGGTTGAAATAATATTATTTAATATCATAATTTCTATTTGAGTTTATTCTATATAATATTGGATATCCTATGAAATGAAACAATATTATACATAATTTTTATCGTGTATCGTCGCATATGAAATGGATTGTTATAATGGATGATAGAACTATGTCATAGTTGAAAATCATAGTACAATATCATATTAAAAATATTGATGCATGAAATAATGTATGGCCAGATTACACTAAAGGCAATATCATAGCCTTAAACTATATATTGTAAAATTAAATAGATAGTTGAAGAAAACAATAATATATGATATTAGGAATATCATAAAATCAAATATCCATAAAAGAGGTTATTAATTAAAATTTTGAATTAAATTAATTTTTTTATAATTTTTTAGTAATCATGAAAATTTTTATTTTTGATATCTATTCAATTAATAACATTTTTATAAATTAATTAATAATTAATTTTTTTATAATTATTTAATTAATTTTTTATGAATTTTTTTTAAATAATTATCCATAATATGAAATATTTATATTAAATATATTTGAAACTATTTCGAAATACTTATAATTTATATATAAATTATTTATATGTAGATTAAAATTTTAATTTATTAGAGTTATATAAATTAAAAAATCGGGAAAAAAATAAATGATTTCAACCTTAATATTATGAATTATTCATAATATTTTTTTGAAATTTTAAAATTGAATGTATTGTTTAAAAAATTATTTAAAAAATTTCAAAGTGGGTACTCATATTTTATTTGAATTAAAATTCAATAATTTTAATTATGAGATATTCTAAATGGTTAAATAATAAATGAATTTTTCATATAAAAATTGTTTATATTTAAAATATCATATATTAAAATAAATATTATATAATATATAACATGAAGTAATTCAATTTGATATAAATGTAGAGTATTTATAATTATTTAATCATGGAATTTCCTTAATGTCTGGTTAAATTATAAATTGATTGTAAATATAATTATTTATGAATTTTCCCAAAAATAGGTTATCTAAAGATAAAGATATGAATTTTTCATTTATATAGTTGATTAAATTATTTATTCAATAATATGATGTTTATATTATTAATTAATTTATTCCTTATTTTCAATTATTAAACTGCTTCTATAATTTATCATATATACATATATACACTTACATGATAACTATGATAATGGATTTAGTATTCTTCTACCTTGACTTTAGCTTGTATCAGGTTATACTATTGATTTATGTTATTGATTATAGTTTATATATACATATATTTTATATTTTATAATTAAAAGGGAATTGAGGTCTCACATGATTAAATTATCCTTGGGTAAGGAAAACATGGGAGAGACAACTCACTACCCTGGTGATTTATTCAGTGTCTAGTTAATTATGGGTTGGATATCTCTCACCCCTAGCCTACTCCTCTAGAGACACACAATTTAAGTTGTTTCTAAGACTTTCTAGGGAAGGTTTCCTTTTACTGTATATGTGGTATGTATTTGGATATGTATGAAGGTAATAATAATTTAATTTAAGTCAGTGAAATAATCTATTAGTTTTGTAAATAGTTTCACCTTAATATGATTTATATATATAGATTTTGTGGAATAAATAAGATTCTAATCAAAATAATTATAAAAATACATACTTTTGAAGGGAATAATCTAAAATAATATTTTGATATTAAATCCCATTAAATATAATAAGTGTTATATTACTTTGAAATTAACCACTTATCAAGAACTCTATCATTCAACTATGTTGGTTCACCATAAATAGGTTACAACTAAATTATCTTATATCAAGTAAGAAAGTAACAAGGTGGTCATAAATGATTGGATCCAAGGATTTTAAATTTTCATTATGTTATAAATAGTTGAAAACCCCTTTGATATTGGAAAATGGAGTAATGGTATTTATTATATACATATGATGGATTGGAAAAGGAGTTATTTACTTAACTATCAAAGATTTATAAATGATGTTATTTGGATTATTTCATACACAAAAATGATATGTTGAGAGAAACTAAAAATAATACTAATTACATAGTTAAATGATGGTCTTAGTCTAATAATGGATATGAACCAAAATCAAAATGGGCCTTCATTTGAGTGGGAGGATATTTAATCAAACACCTTAATAAATCGTTATGGATTGTGAAAAACAATGGATAAAATATTATATTATAGACTAATGGAATAATTACCATAAATAATTACAATAATATCAATATTTAGATAAGGATATTAATTTATGAGACTTAAAGTCAAAGATAGATATAAGATTATAATTCATAATGAAATTTATATGTTTTAAAGAAACTCATTCATGCATAACCAATTATTAAAGTTATTCAAAAATTTAATCTATATTATTATATGTAGAATAGAATGATACCATTTGAGTGCTGAAAGAATTATATGCAATTTTACCCATGTAAATTTTTTCCCCACTTATAAATTCAATATTAACTGATATGTTAATGACTAGGTGAGGCTTGGGGACTCGTTATTACTCTATTTATAGAATTAATTTTAGAATCATCATTTGAAATTTTATAACAATGTGAATTATTTTATGATTTGTATACCCTATTTTCTATAAGTGTTGTAAATAAATTGGTCCAACCTGTTATCTCTAGGATTGGATGCATTATTTATATTAAATGTTGGTAAATGGTCAAGCATAAAGAAAAAAATTTAGATAGAGTGTCCAATAATGTTTCTATAAAATATTTAGTCAAGTTCATTTAAACTTTAATGAAAACATTACGAATGAAGAACCCTTTTTCTTTATGATTGAATTATCTTGGATACCTAAAGAATTTTGGGAAACACTATCGAATGTTTATGTCAGGTATTACTGGTAATGAATAAATTCAATTATTTTTAAAGGATTATGATGCCAAATTTAAAATTAACAAATTTGGTAAATATATTGGATTTTTTTTATCATGGAAATAATTTTGAGATCTTTTAGTTTTCATTCGATTGATAGAGCAATGTGTTTTTGAATCAAGAAAATTTTAAAAAAGAATATATTGAGATAAATGGATCTAAATAAATTTGTTTAATTTTAATCTTACTTCTATAATATGATCAAATATATTTTTTAATAGTGAGTTATGAAAGATAATATATTATTATTTGTTTAATACCCCCGATTTATGATTCATTAGATTGTGTAATGTGTTCGAAAATAGAAAAAGGATAAAGAGAGTTTTCCAAGTATAGAGTTTAAAAACATATTTTTGTTAAAATAAGAGGGATTTTATCCCACTATAATGTGTAATATTTTAAAGAATAATATTTCATTTATAAATGATGTTTCAAAAAAATAATATAAAATACAAGATATGGTTACAATATATTATTCGATAAATATTTTCACTTAAGTGAAAATATTTTTTCTTTAACACAAAATAGATTATGTATCTTATCATTCTATTATAGAGATAATATAGTGTCTAAAAGTCTAGTGGTGAAATGTTTTTAGTTTGAGAAGTTCAATGTTATGAAATAAAATATAATACTAGTAAAAATGAAAAGCAAATTTCACTTAATATCCAAAAGGTTTTAATATTGTTTGGTAAAATACTAATGTAAGTAGTTACATTGATTACAAAAGGATTCAATTGAAATGTTTGAAGGAAACGTTTTATGAGTTATGTTGATTTAGAAGGAAAAAATAGTTATAATTTGAAAACATAAGTTATTAAAATTATAAAATATGTTTTTGTAAAGTAAAAGAGTTAGAATATAATTTTAAAAAAGTTAAACATTAGGAATATGATTCATAATAAAAATGATTATTAAATTTTCTAACATTATACATTTTCATAACTAAAGAATTTAGTGAGAGGATTTTATCATATGATCACATATAGGTGTGTTAATAATTACGTAGGTTTTTAATGATTTTAATAAATTCCAAAAAGAATTTCTATCATAGGGATGATTTGTTTATATACCATATATTATATCATAATACAATTTCATATGTATGGTTTCATTTAAATTAATTAAATATTTTAATAATATAAAATATAACATCTGATATAAAATTTAATCTCCACATTATCACTCTTTAAAGTTTTTTATATATATACATTATGAAATGAAGTGATAATTTACCTATCAAAGTATTTATTTAAATTATTATTAATTTATTTTCATCATGGAGTATTGTAGGTTATCATACAATGTTAATGTTATAATAAGTATGATTCTTTTATAGGGATATATAATATTCTCATGAGGTATGAAATTGGTTTTATCTTATAAAAGACCTGGGAAGTATACCACATAGAGTTTCAATCACTTTTTCTTTGGTGTAATAGGGATGCATGGTTCATATTCATATTTCCTTAATGTGTTACGGTGGTGAGATACATTTCTTGAGAACCTTCACACCATGATACATCACACACAAGCCTTTGAGGCTGAGCTAATAATGGATTTTTTGGTTTTTTGGTTAATGATATATCCATTTAAAGGTTAACCAAGATGATATTTTTCCTCTCATACGATTGGTATTACATTTAGGTTATCAATTTATATATATTGAGGAAGTGAACATCCATACCTAGATATAACATATGATGTGATTATTTTTTGTTGAGGGTATTTTAGGTTATTATCTATAAAGGAGAAAGACATGTGATGTACTCATTAACCCGATCAATCTATACTCGATGAATCAAGAACATATGAGTAGTTTTATGGGATTTACATAGTTCATCTGACATGATTATGAGATAATGTGGATAGTGGATAATATGAAAATTAATTTTTTTAAATGACACAAATGTTGTAAAATATATTGGCTCTCACCTATGTGATAGAGATTATTCCAAATCCATTTATAGCTTGACAAATAGAAATGATTTTTTAGTGGTTAATATTTTCATACATCTATGAATTTGTAAATTATTACTTTTTTCAATGCTAAAAATCCCCATTAGTTGTCTCATAGTGGATGGAAAAATGGTTATTAGATTCTACTAAGAGATATGCACTATAAGTGTTTTAAACGTTTTAGAAAAAATATTTTGGATGAGTACTCACAAGGTAAAACATATTATATGATAAATGGAAAAATTGATCATAGTTTTAAAAATAAATTTTTGGAAAATATTCCAAATTAATTTTAGGTAGTTCTTTATAAGTTATTGTATATTATAAAATTTAATGTTAAATAATACAATGTTTATGTTAGTTTATGAAGGGTTTGAGATTAAAGGAGACATAATCCAAATACTAAAACATGAATGGTGAAATTTTTGTATGATATGATATAGGAATATAGTAAGGAATGTTATGAAACTACCTTTTTAAAATAATAGTTTTTGACTAGATACATCATAATATTGTCAATAATAGTGTAAAATTACTATAACATTCAACTATTTAGGGGTATCCAAATGATAATATGTTAATATTTGAATTATTATTCTTGTGTATTTTCATTAATATTATAATTAATTTAATAAAACACATGATAGGATTGGTGAATTATTGTGATGAATGAAAATATAATTAGATCATTGAAAAATATGCTTTGTAAAATATAAGTTAATGAATGTTAACTTAATGAGAATCCTTGAAGATTATATAAGGTTTCCTTTTAAATTCTAACGGGGAGTTAATTTGTGCCTATGATCCTATAAATACTCTTATATTCATAGATCCATCCCCCTTATTGCATTTACTTATGATAAACTATAATATCATGGATGTTATGATGATCCCACTCAATCATCATGTTATTTGTTTTCAACCCATGGAGACACCATGGGAGAGGGATTCCTTTGTCTCCCTCTTAGAAATATTTATCAAGCCTTGAATTGAGGTTAGAGTATTGTCTATTTATCAAATAAAGTTACACATAAATGTTGTTCATTTAATTTATATTCGGTAATGGTTATCAATATTATTATATCATCAGAATGGGGTTTCTAGTTGTTTCCACTAAATTATTTAAGTGTTAATTGATCCTTAAAAACCCATAACAGTGACCCTTAGGCTAGTTCCATGTGCCTTCCGATTAATCGGTGATTATCTAGTGTGATATTAGAAGGATTTATCTTCGGGTCTATAAGAATTATAATTATTTAGTTACTTATCTTAAATAAATTATAAAATTATATTTCTCTCAATTGTTTCACACCACAATTTATGTTTATCCCTCCACCCGTCTTCCCATTTCTCCTCCAAATAATTTTAATCATCTATAATCCTCGTGTAATTTTTTGATTCACTCATAATATGGGATCCTCATATATATTATTATGAATCCTTTTTCCTATATTCTTTGTTTTTATCATTGTTTCAATATATATCATTAGCTATTCATAATTCCATTTCCTTTCTAGAATTGTAGATTCCATCTATTCAAGGCAAAATTAATTGGTATTCCCAAATGATTTGGGCCTTGGTAGACTGAAGTTAGTCATGAGCTACTTTATTCTTGGTATTTACTCTTCCTATATGAATCGTATGAAATGAATGATATTACGCTTTGTTTTGCTTGCGTAAAAACTAAAATTAATTGGATTCGATGATTTATAATTGTAAAATTATAACCTTATAAATCAATAGTAAAACTTTTGATGTGTATGTTGACAATATTGGTCATCGATGAACACTCTTCATGTGAATTTGATTATGTAATCCAATATTTGGTCATGATATTGTTCCTATAAAATATACTCATCCCTAGGATAGAATTATAGACCCCCGGTGCATTTATTTTTGAGAATTAACATATGTAGGTAAAAAGATAGACTTTATATATCCTATGAATGAGTTATTGAAGTGGGTTTATAGTATAATAAATATAACCTTAAAAGGGTTAACAATTAAAATTGAATTATATTGTTTTTAAATGTGAAATCATTTATTTAAACTATTTTTTTGGAATTTTTGTGGTATCACATCAATTTTAATAGGGTTTATGATACATCTTTTAACAATATTCTAGTGAAATGGTGGAACCTCATCCACATTATAATTTTATTCTAGTATTATATCATCCTAGTGAGATTTCATATTAGTGTTCTGTTATATTTTTATGTGATTTGGATTAGTGGTACATCGTCTACTCGGGGGGGGGGGGGGCTATTTTGATTGCATACCATCCACCTAAGATGTCACGAATCACCCGAGTCAACCCTAAATAGTTCACCCATGCCAGCCCTGTGGCATGAAACCAAGGTCTTTCTTGATCCCCACGGGATGGAAACTAGTGTCAGGCATCAAAATAAACTATTTGGGTATGATTTGGCCCCAAACAAATGCAGATAAGTAAGCATAAACTGACCAAAATAGACGAATAGAAGGAAACAAACTGAACAAAAATCTATTGAAAAAAAGATAAATGAAATAGGAATTATACATACATCAAGTGACCTCATGGGTCACCATAGAACATAAGATACACTCACTACAAGAGTGATCCAAAACAATAATCTGAAACTAAAAATCGAAGTATGTGTGAGCACTGCGATGCTCAGTAGGAAAGCCAAAATTAAGCAACTCCCTATTACATTGTCCTTAAAAAGAAACCCAATCATGATAGTTTGAAAATAAGACATATTAAAATAAATCATTCCATTATATTAAAATTCAAGTAACAAGTTTCAATTTTAAGGAAAACATTTCACTTCAAATATTGTCAAAGTAGGATCCAAGCTTGCATCAACATTTCAAAAATAAAAGAAGATAATTTAAATTAATGTATAGTTTTCATAGAAGAGGGAAAACACAGGAAACAAATGTAACAAAAATCACTCCACAAGAACCAAGTCATAAGTGAGCACCATGGTCTAATCCCCTAACATTCATCTTGCTCGTGTGGGCCCCTAGAACCACACATCTCAGTGTAAGAGTAACCATAAAAAATATATATTACCTTAAATGAGTCACTAGTAGTAAACACATCCATAAACTAGTGGTCTCCCACATCATCGTAAATGTTTACTTAGTGTTTTAAGCATCATACATTCTAAGTAAAGTATGAGTGAACCACTTAGAATCACTAGCATGCTAGAACTAGTCTTCCCAACTAGATACCTTGGGTTTCCCATGTGCTCTATTTCCACTTCTCTCATCACCAATGTATCGCCGCATTCACTTTCACACACTATAAATGTGATTTATCAATAAAAAACCACCATTCCTCCTAATAAAAACATTTTCCATATTTACACACACTAAATCCACTTTCAAACTATGTGCATCTTAAAAACTTTCAAAACTCTTTTTTCACCAAACACATTAGACATGAGACCTTCAAGATCAAAAACAAGAATTTTAAAAATCATTTCTAAGGTCTAAATGAACATACATAGAATAACACGTTTAAAATAATGCTTTATTATAGGCATAATTGAAACTATTCATTTTTAATGGTTTAATAGAAAATCTATTAACCGAGTGCAAGTCCATTTATTTTTTTTAAGACTATGACCAATTATATATAATTATATAATGTATGAATTTCATATAAGAATGTAAACAAGAACAAAATTTTAAAAACAATCAACCAATAATGGACATCATGTTAAAGACTTAGGAATAGGTAACCTACCTCAAACATGTCTCTATTTGTCGATGACCACTCAAACAGAGACTTGATGCATACACGCACATGCATTTATATATATATATATATATATATGCACCCCTAGGTGCATTGCACATATTCCCCAATCAATGAGGGAATATATACAAACATGTAATATATATATATGTTTTACCCAATTCATTACATGTTGGATGCCTCAACACACACATCCCGAAACCATCGTAGTGTGGTCCAATGCACTAAAAAAATAATTTAATAAAACAATTAAACAAATAAACAATCTATAAAATGATTCAAAATAACACATTACGGTTTCAAATAAATAACATAACAATTTATTATAACATAATAATTAATCTCATAAAACATAATCGTCATCTAAAATAGGATGGTTCAACAAGGGAAATCATTATCACATCACAAGTGCCAACTAGGCCTTCACCCATTTCATTAAAATTTAAAAAATCAATTTCTAAAAATCGTAAATTTCAAACACAATTCCAAGGGAAGGCCTAAATATTTCCATGAATAGACACATAAATGAATGGAAACACCATACCCACTTTACAAAATAAAAACATGCTTTATTTCATGGAAACCCCCTTTTAAACACAAAAGAAGTCCAATCCTAACCCATTTTAACACTAAACACCACTTTTCAAGACATACGCACACCAAAACAATATACAAACTTGTTTCACACACTTAATAAGATTTGATAAACAACTTAATTATTTTATAAAACAACTCCAAGTGGTATCACAAGACTTTGAACACAAATACCCACTCAAAAACATCTTCTAAGGCCAAACACACACCAATAACATGATAAAACAAATTTCCCAACCCCTGTGCAACATAATAAAACACTAATAAAATACTAATTATGGATTTTCATCAGAAACACACTCCATTCCATATAAATGTCCTACAAAATGGATCGAATGCATATTAAACGCCATTAAATCCAATTCCTCATTAAACAATTTAATCAATGACCATGATGAATTAACTTAACAAACAAAATAAATCATCAAATAAATATTATTCACATGAAAACTTATCGTTGGTGTCGAATCCCTGGAATATCATTGGGAGACATCAATTGCACCATATTCACACCATAAGGTTCCAATGAGAAACCCTAAAACAAGAAATTGACCCCAAAACATCAAAATAGTGTCCTAAAATGGAAACCAAATGAGAAAATAAAATCATATAGAAGATGATGAGGGAATCACTAAGGAATGACAAGACCAAAGAGGGGTCGGTGGGTGCGTTTCAGTTACCAGAGTAGCCTCTAATGTGAAGGAGGTGTGTTAGAGAGGGTCGCTCAACAACGGGTGAACCAGATAGGGCTGCAGCCAGAAGGGAGGTGTGTGCCGAACTGGGGCTTTGTCAGGGGTGCATTACATCCCATGGAGGTGGAAGTCCACCACACGAGAGAGAAAGGCTGGTCGAAGGTTTGTCATACTGTAGGAAGGAGGGAGGCGCATTGTAGGGCCCTCGACCAGTGGGGGTAGCGCGAGTGGGATCAGGAGGGGGTCGGTTGCGTAAGGGGTAAGGGGTGGGAGACTAGGGTTTAAAAAATAAAAAATAAATAAATTAAAAAAATAATAATATTAATAACATAATAATAATAATAATAATAATCAAAATAATAATATTAATAATAAATTATTTATAAAAATAATAAACTTTTTATTATTATTATTATTATTACTATTGAATCATTTTTCCAATTATTTTATTTTTATTTCATTTGGACTTTAATTTAATTAATTCTTTTATACATTAAGAAATATAAATACTCAAATAAAAATAAAAATAACTACAACCACAAGATGTTGGGTTCGGGTCTGAGAATTATCCCCACCACAAAACATTCTTCCCCCCAAAAGTCACTTAGCCAAATGAGGAATAAAACATGAGTTCAGAACCGAAAAGGACAAAAAAAGTACGAACTTTGTGAGACATTTCACTCCATTAGTCACACCCAACCAACTATAAGGGAAACATCAAAGAGAAGATCCATTAGTAAATGGAGAGGGTTCTTCCCACCATAAGAACCTGACTAGAACAACCAACATGGAGACTCCTAGTACTGGATAACTCTAGAACTGCTAACTTGAACGAAAGAAGAAACTGCCAACATGATAAAAACTCCCACACAAACCAACTCTCGGAGATGGTACGACAAGATCCATGGTGGGTCTTCCCACCAATTAATAACCGACCATATTAGGCCAATTATTACAGACTAATATGAGAAACCCAACAAAAACCGACCCATAGACTCTTCGCACAAACCAAGTCCTCACCATATGGGTCCCTGACAAAAGGCCCCAAACCTAATGGCGGACCAAACCCGTATTCATTATTTCCCAAGATGCATGTATCTCTCAAACGAGCACATACTAAAACAATAATGGGTACCAATGGAGCTATCCACATAAAATACAATCATTTTGAGTCACACAGCCATAAAAAGACAACCCTGAAATCTTACATTTGGGGAGCACAACTATCAAAATTACAGGAAGACAAAATCTCCATGCATTTTTACAACCAAAGTGGGGTATTCAAAGAACAAATACCATAATGAGAAAAAGAGTACTTAATACTCTTATAGAAAAAAAGAACCATCAAAGATGAGGAGGCTACAATAGAGAAATTTAAACCATCCATATTTCATCATAGGAGAAAAAGTTAGACCAAGGTGCGACATGCCCAACAATTCTTGACTGCATAAAAAGCTTCACTCCGAGACCTGTGGCTGGAGATCTTATGTCTTTATGCATCTTCTGCCCCACAGTCTAGCACTGAAATCTTTCGGTCGAGACTCATTTTTTAGATTCCACTAGCACAACCTCTTCTACTATTCCATATAGCCACACCGACAACATGCCTTGGGAGGATAATCACAAGGAGACTTAAAGAACCCAAACCAGACAGACCAGAACCAAACAAGAGAGGGGACTGACTAATAGATGATGGAAATGAATATAAGATTTGTCTGAAATAGGTTCCTCCAATTTTCTCTCCTCGCTGGAGGGGGAACCTTCCCGATAACCAAAAATAATTAGTCCTTGAACCCTAGATGAAGACCCCACACTAGGGAAACATTAACTGATTCCATGATGCAACCTCCTCAGAAAAGGAAATAAACCCCTTGAAATGCCTGACAAATGCATTTATTGTTCGTTGGCCTTGTTGGACACTCATGAGCTCTACGACATTCCTCACCTTTACTTCATCTCATATAAACAATCAGAAGAAAGTGGTATTAAACACCTCCCAAGATATCCCATCATTCAATGATGTTGGGATTATCTCCTCCACCAATCCAACGTGGGACTCTAAAATGAACTCAAACTAGCACAAGCTCTCATATCTTTTGGACATCCAAATAACCTAAAATCAATAGAGATTTCACCAAGCCTATCCACTGCCTTCAGTAGATCACAATCACCACTGAAGATGGACAAAAAAGAAATATAATTCAGTTCCACCACTCTGCTAAGAGTCTAGGTAGAACCAATAACTAGAAGAGGCTCGCTAGAAACCTCTGGGACTTTTCTAAGCAGCATACTCAAAAACAAGAGGCACAAATATAAAAAAACACATCATAAATAAAAATTCCACACTTCAATCTCAATCTAAATCTCAAAACCAAACCTCCATTCTGAGCACAATTTAATATGTCAAAACCAAGAACCCACGAAAAAGACTACCAATGAAAAAAATAAAACACTAATCAATTTCTCTCTAACATTTCAAAACATTTAAATTTATTTTTTTCACTATTTTTTAGAAACCAAAACAACTTATGTATCCACCATTGGTATCCCATGAAGTCTCACATATTTATAAACTCTAGTGCTAGATCATGGACGTATCCACACATACCACCAATTATCCATGTGACAAATGTGTACACCTATATATGTGGCCCCAAATAATAATACCAAGGGTTAATTCAAACCACATATCATTTTAAAATATACCATTCAATATAAAGAAAAAATAATCAACCAGTTTGAAAATATCTCTCATCATTAAAGAAATACATTTTCAAATCCTCAAAAATTTTCCAATTCACATTCCAAAAACTATTACCAAGATCCTGAAACAACTTCCAAACCACCTCCCATTTTTTCCTTTGAAACAAAATTTATTAAAAGAAAAAATTTCCACTTTATAACCACTTTTCCACTCTAAAACCACATTCTCTTTTCAAAACCACTTTTTTGGAAGAACCATTTACATATTTTGGAAATCCACTAAAGTCAGTCCAAACTAATTCCAAACATAATTCACATCAAAATTTCCTAAAATAAGGGAGTACTGGCTATGCCAACTATGTAACAAGGTTTAGAAAACCATGCTCTGAGTGAGCATCAACCCTAGGACGTATCTAGATCCGTGAACTCCAGTTGTACATGGGTAGCTACTCCATGAAAGCTCGACGCATAACACCAGTTCGACTCCTTTTTCATCCATCATCCACGTAGAATAGGAAAAAGAAAATTTCAAATCCCAGACTACCCCTGGAAACTCGAGTCTTGGGATGGGAAAGGGTTCATGATGTCCATCCCTCACCTACCTCTCGATTCCCAACACACCAAATCACCAAGATACCAGAAATCCGAAATAACAAGAACCCAGATATGATACCATTTTGTCATGAACCACCCATGTTGACCCTAAACTAGTCACCCGAGCAAGGATGTTGACTGGCCTGAAGGGCGTTCCAAATCACTACATGATGAAAACCAGGGTCGGCCATCAAAATAAACTAGTTGTGAAGGATTTGGAACAAAAAAAGATAGATAAGTAAGAATAAACTTAACAAAATAGATGAATATATGGAGACAAACATAACAAAAAAAGAAGGAAAAAAGAGAAATGAAACAGCAATAAGGCATAAATCACGTTTCCTCATGTGTCACCATAGAACATAAACTACACTTACTCCAATATTGATCCAAAACTATAACCTGAAAATGAAAGTTAAGTAGGCGTGAGAACTGAGATTCTCAATAGGAAATCCAAAAATAAACAACGCCTTATTCCCTAGTCTTTAAAAAGAAACTCAATCATGAATGTTTAAAAATAAGACGTATTAAAATAATGATTTTGATTCTATTAAAATTCAAGTTACAACTTTCCCTTTTAAGGAACACATTTAACTTCCAATATTTTTAAAGTAGATTACATGATTTCATCAACCATTCAAAACTGAAGTAACTCAATTTAAATTAATGTGTAGTTTTAAAAAAATAGGGAAAACACATGAAACAACAATAATGAAAATCACTCCACAAGCACCAAGTAATAAGTGAGAATCGTTGTCAAATACCTAAAGTTTTATCAACCTTGTGAGGCCCCCTAGAACCTCACATCTCAGTGTAAGAGTAACCATAAAAAATATTCATTCTTATGCACAAACCACTATTAGGGAAACCCATACATAACCTAGTGGACTCCAACATCATCATAATTTTTTAGTTAGTGATGTAAGCTTCAAACATACTATGTGAAGCTGGGGAGAACATCTCAGAATCACTAGAAATCTAGAACTAGTCTGCCTACCTAGATACCATGGGTTTCCCGTGTTCTCTATTTACACTTCTCCCGTCAAAAATGTATCACCACGTTCAATTTCACCCACTAGAAATGTGAATACAGAATTAAAAACCACCATTCTTCATAAGAAAAACATTTTCCATATTAACATGCACTCTAAATCCACTTTCCCACTATATGCATCTTAAAAAAATTTCAAAACACCTTTTTCACCATACACATTATTCGTGAGACCTTCATAAGACAAAACATGAATTTGAAATATCATTTTAATAGACTAAATGAACAACCATATAATCTCACATTTAAAATAAATATTTATACAAATCATAATAAAAATTTTTCACTTTTAAAGGTTTAAAAGAAAATTTAATAACTAAGTGAAAAACCTTTTCTTTTTTTAAGACCATGACCAATTACATATATGTATATAACATATGCATTTCATATAATATTGGAAAAAAGAAAAATATTTTAAAAACAATCAATCAATCACAGAATTGAAGTTAAAGACTTAGTCATAGAGAACCTAGATCAAACATATCATTATTTGTTGACGACCACTCAAACTAACACTTGACGCAAACATGCACATGCATTTATATATATATATATACACACCCCTAGATGAATTGAACATATTCCCCACTCCCTAAGAGAATATGTAAAAAGAGAGCATATATATATATATATATTCCTTACCCTATGTGTGTTCATGTATGATACCTCGACACCCACGGCCAAAAACCATAATAACGAGGTCCAATGCACTACATTAATAATTTAATAAAACAATTAAAAATTTTAACAATATATCAATTGTTTCAAAATAACATATAAAGGGTTTTCACGAATGAAATACCCATTTATTATAACACAAGAATCAATCACATAAACCATAATCATCATCTGAAAAAGGAGGGTTCATCAAGGGAAATCATTATCACCTCAGAAGTGCCAACCGGGCCTTCACACATTTCATAAACATTTAAAAATCCATTTCTAACAATCTGAAATTTCAAACACAATTCCAAGGGAAGGCATAAACATATTCAAGCATAACCACATAAATCAAGGGAAACCCCATTCCAACATTATAAAACATAAACACCCATTTTTACAAGGAAACCCCCTTTTAAACACAAAAGAAGTCCACTCCTAACCCATTTCCAAACTCAACCCCACTTTTGAAGACATACAAACACTAAAAGAATATCCACACATGTTTCAAAAACTTCATAATATTTAATAAACCACTTATGAATTTTATAAAAAAACTCCAAGTGGTATGACAAGACTTTGAATAGAATTTACCACTCAAAAACATCTTAAATGGACAAATGCACACTAATAACATGATAAAACATAATTCACAACCTCGGCGCAACATAATAAAACACTAATTAATGACTAAACAAGGATTTTCATCCCAAGTGTACTCCATTCCATATAAACGTGCTAGCAAAAGATAAAATTCATATTAACCTCTCTTAAATCCAATTCCCGATCAAATAATTTAATCAAAGACCATTCTGAATTAATTTAAGAAACAAAATAACTCATCAAATAAATATTATGCATGGACCCACCTATACTTTGTGTCTAAACCTCTAAATCTACGTGAAAAACTTCAATTGCACCATATTCGCACCATAAGGGACCAAATATGAACCATAAAACAAGAAATTGACGCCAAAATAATAAAAATAGATTCCTAATATTGAAACCCTATGAGAAAATAAAATCATATAGAAGAGGATAAGGGAATCACTGAGTAATGAAATGACTGAAGAGGGGTCAGTGGCTGGGTCGCAGTTACCAGAAGAAGCATCGTAAGCGGAGTAGGCGTGTTATAGAGGGTCGGCCAACAGTGAGTGCACCAGACATGGTCGCGACCAGAAAGTGGGGGGGGGGGCACACTGGAATATGGATTTGTTGGGGGAGAATCGCGCTGCATAGAGGTGTATGGTAGTTGCATGAGGGGGGGAGGTCGGATGAAGGGTCACCGAGCCGGAGGAAAGAGGGAGGTGCGTCGTAGGGCCCTTTGTCGGTGGGGGGTAGCGTGAGCGAGATTGGGTGGGGGGTTCGTCGTGTAAGGGGTAAGGGGTGAGAGTCTAGGGTTTCCAAAAAAAAGAAAAAAATATTAATAATAACTTCAAACATAATAATAATAAAAATAATAATTAAAATAATAACATTAATAATAACCTAATTTATAAAAACAAATAAATAAATAATAATATTATTATTATTATTATTGAATCGTTTTCTGGATTATTTTATTTTTATTTAATTTGGACTTAAATTTAATAAATTTTTAAAACATTGAGAAACCAAAATAGTCCAATAAGAATAAAAATAACTGCAAAAGTAAGATTTCAGGTTAGGGTGTGACATAATATTTATTTCTCGTGGTGTATTTTGAATCATAAATTTCATATTTTTCACACATCCTCCACCAGGAGGATATAATTGGTACTGTATGTTCAACCCTTGGATTTTATCTTAGAGTGGATTCCACTGTATAATATTTATCATTTTCCAAAACCTATATATATGTTGGTAAACAAATTTGTAAGATAATAGACATTTAATGTGTTGTGTTTTTATTATTTTTCTTTTTAAATCCCATTATGTTTGTTAATGAAATGTCTCTCGAGTTTTGTGAGGATGATATTGACTTTTTAGGGGGCATGAGACAAGACATAATGGAAAATGGGGCTATCTAGTACTTTTTTCAAGGATATAACATGATTAACATTAAAAGTATTACTTAACCATGATTGCATCTAAGAGGATGTTTATTGCTGGAGAAACCATGAAATGGGGGAGGTGAGAAAGTTGGCTTTTGGAAACATCATTTCCATATAGTTTTTCAAACCATATAGACTTCCCATGAAGCAGTAAGGGATAGACACTTAATAGGACTAGGGTGAGGCATGTTTAGTGCATATTCTTCCCAACAATGTGACTAGACCATGTGCCTTATTAATTATAGAAAATTTAAAGTCCTCCCCCCCCATGGACTTTAAGTTTCTTAACCTGAATTTCCTTCTTGTTTCTTCTACATCAGCTGGAGTGATGAACCAAATCACCCAAATAATTTCAAAGGATTAATCTCCTCCATTTCATAGTCATATGGATCACTGTTGGGTGTAGATCGAAGCTCCAACTGATTCTAGTACTCCTATTTCTTCATTATTCCAGATTTTGGATTTTAGAATTTTTTTTCCCTTCAAAATCTTTAAAACAATATTTTTCGAGTGGATCTTAGGTTGGGGATTTGAAGGGTGTTCGAATATGAATCAAAGGAAAAGTTTAAAAATTCAATTGCCTATTGATTCGAGGTAGGTGTTCTGTAAGTTATATCACGTAGTCTTATGGTTAAATTTATAGGTATCTCACTGTGTTCTTCTGTTGTTGTACTATTTTTTGGATTTAAATGGTTGAAAGGGTGAATTAATTTGTTTAATGATAAATATAACCCTTCATTATCCTCATGGTATGTATTAAGGATGAATATACTAAGGAAGAGTCTACCCATGGGGTGTACCACATTCATGAACCTGAGTTTGGGTTATTAAATATGATTTTGAATAAATTATGATATAGAACCAATGTTATTCGTGTTTATCTTGTTAATATAGACTTCAGAAGGAAATTTATGTAAATTGTGTTCCGTTGATAACATGGAATATATGGGAGTTTGTTATAATGTTAATTTTTTTAATAAGTTCAGAAATGAAAATGGTAATTGTGTTAATGGGTTAAGGAATGAATATAATTTATTTATTAAATGAACTATGAGTTATAAATGGTATGTGTGTTAAATATATTCTTTTTTAATTTGGTATATATGGTAAATATTTTATGAATAATGTAAAAATGGTTTTGGTGGTATGTGGGGTATTTAATTGAGGTTCCATTTCCATGGTTCAGGTTAGACTATGGCTCAAACCCCACCCTTATCATGCATAGGTTAGGGAGTAAAACTGAGGCTCTATACACCTAACGATTGAATTTGCTGATACTAGCTAGACTAAGGCTCCAAGGTGATTATAATGTAATTTTTTGTGTAATGGTTTCCCTAGTTATATAATGAACTTGAATTATCCCCTTATTCATAGTAGTTGACCAGTATAGGACATCATAAAATAAATGAAATTACTACCCCTGGATCAATTGATTAAATGGTAAAACTAAACATGGTTAATCAATCGAATGATAATACCTTCTATTTATATTTTTATTCATTATGTACCTATACACAAAGTATATTTGGATTAGATATTTTTTTACACCATTAATAGTGTCCTACTAAGTACTTCTCACACCCTTTTTAGGCGGCCATTTAGTAACAATGTAGACTTCATGGTTTCAAGTCTAGACAAATCTAGGTCCTTATTATAGATGGTTGACTTGGGCAAGGGACGTGCATGGTTGAAGGATCTACACATGGAGTTTGTATCCATTTCGGGACTTCTTAAACTGTTTTTGTGTATTTTCTTACACTTGAAGTTTCCCGACATGACACAATATATTTACTATTTAGTTTTGGGATTGTACCCAATTTTGGGAAAATGGTCACTAATACATGTTTGTTGTTTATTTCATATTAATACCTTTATTTCATTCATTAACTCTTGTAGATTACACTGATAAATAGGTTATATACTCCCCATTTGTTTTATTAGACCATCACTACTATTTGACGCCCTCTAGAATACAGGGAAGAATTCCTGAGGTCATGTGGTGACATGGCATAGGGTACTAATTTTGTGGATTTTGGGTTGCGGATGTTATAAAGAGGTATCAGATCTGTTTTAATTTTCCATTGCCTCATTATTCAAGGATGGTGGACAAGATAATAAGATGTGTAGGGCCTAGAAATGAGCTTGTCTATAGTAATAGAAAACACATGTATGGGGGGGGGAACCCAAGTACCTTGGGTGGGATTTTTGATCATGATATTTTTTTAACGATTGGATAATATTTCACAATAGGGTGTTGTTCTTGTGGTGTGATGTGAGTGTTTTATGATATTTTTCTCTTGGAAGAAATTTTATTATTTTTTGCATTGATGCACCATTTTTTGGTACATAGGGGTATACGTGAAATGCATCATGTTAGGCTCACATGGGGAATGTGGGTGGGATGTGACGGATAAAATGCAATTTTCCCATGAAAATTCAAGTAAAACGGTGTCTACAAAAGAAGATGCAAATGGGTAAATGGTAAAACATGGAAAAATGGTTTAATAATAAATTCTAATTAATAGTTATATATGGGTTAAAATTGTGTTGTAATAATTTGTGAACATAGAATGGTGCCAGAAAGTGAATGACATATGTTATAAAATTGGAAGTCATTAAAAAGGGTGTCTATTGAATTGTTGTGACTATTTGTATTGGTTTACATAGTATGACCATGGCTCTTAATAGGGGGAGTTGAGGGTGTTGATAGAGATGTAACTATATATGATGGGATATTAGGTTCACAATGAGTTGTTTATGGCCAGTGGATAGTCTTCTTTTGTGAAAACTATGGATGTTTTATATTATGTGTTCTTATATGAGTGTTTAGATTTATAGGGAAACACCAAAATGATGGCGTGTTCTGGTTGATAAATAAGGGGATATCACAGATATTGTTCCTTAAAATAATAGAATTAAACCTTAGTGGTACATGGTAATATGTGAAAGTACAATTTCTATAATATCATTTCTCTGTTTATGTAGTTTATGGATTGGAAGCTAGTGTGGGATGCACTGAGTGTGTTTGAACTAGCTAGAGAGTTTTAGTAGCAAGACCCTCTAACATTTGTTTGAGTGTGTGGACCCATGTTATCATCATGTAGTATGATGGAACAAGAAGGGGCAAGGGAAATATGTAACACTATTGTTGTGATCAGACATTTTGTATGGGTTGTTTAGGAAGTGGGAGTTCATTTTCTTGGTGTTAGTGTTTAGTTTCAACACATTGGATGGAGGGATTATCCTCATTATACACTTGGGTAGGCATAGTCCATGAGGTTTATAGCGATCATATAATTGAATGGATGTGGCAACCCTAGTGTGTTTTTATTGTGTGGGTTGTGTTGGGTTTTTGTAATAGATGTATTGTTCTGTAGTCCTATTAGTGGTGGTCGTGTTTATATGATCTTGGAACTAGGTGAAAATTCCTCCTTCGGTGTTTTTGGCATAGTCTGTTTGGAATAGGGGAAGGAGTTACACCCTTGAGTGGCTAATAGTTAGAAGTGTTATTTATTTAGTGTTTAGGTGGAGCCTTGTGTCTTGTTACCCCTATCCCTAGCTTGGGGATTTGGTATCGTTCAACCTTCGAAGGTGAATCATGGGAGAATTCGGACTTGTTGAGAGATCACTTATGTGTGTGAGGACCATGTTGATATATTATATTTAGGAAATGTAACACATAGAGTTCTTCCTAGTGCAACTATGTCCTTAGATTATGAATCATGGGATATACTTGAATGATGGAATTGATGCACGTTGAGTACTTTCTAGTTTTTTCAAATTGTATGGATTTCAATAGGTTTATTTTAGAGATAAGTGAATGAATTCATGTAGTATATTGTAATGATGTTTTTGAAGTGAAAGATAGATAGAGTACCCAACAGGGGGCACTAAAAATATTTGATGAAGGAAACGGGTTGAATTCAGGTGGAAAAGGAAAGGTGATCATAATATGGGTGGTTGTTTTGGTGTGGAAGTGACACCCTAGTGAGGGATCTCCGCATTGTTGGGATTATTCATGAAAATGTTTGGGTGGTTGGATGGGAATGTTTAGAATGCCTCATGTCTGATGTGGCTAACAGACCAAGATGCACGATTGGTTGTGAGAGAGAGCATTTTTTATAGCTCAAGTGATGTACATTTTGTGGGATCTTAAGTTAATATTTGTGGTTGATCGTACGGAAATGTCTAATAATGACTATTTTGATGATGATTAAGTGTTGGGATTATACTATATAGACACAATGTCGTTGGGATATATACATAGGTGGTTGGTATGTAGGTGAATGTTGTTTTCCATGGAATCTAATTTCAGAAGGCTTGATTATGCAAGAGGCCAGATAGTTTTGGATTGATGTGTTTCTGTTGCGGGATACCAGGGCCATGCTGGAAGAACATGAGAGGTGTGGTGGTAGTAGTTCTACTAGAAGCATTGGTTCATGGATACTTGGTATAGAGTTGGGAAGTGGTGGTTAGTTTGGTTGGAAACCCCACTCGAGTTGTAGTTGTTTGGTGTTGATAAGGTTTTGGTGGGAATGGAAGCCTAATAATTTTAATGTGTCAAGTTGTGCTAGTAGTGGGAGGTAAAGTCGGGTCTTTATAGTTTTGGTGGTGTTCGTCGAAGAATTATCAATATACATGTATCTAATGAAAATCATGCTTAGAATATTGAAATTATTTTGGGTATGATGAGAGAGATTCTATTTTATTCCTTTCTACATAGATTTATTTTGGTAGGATGTGGGGCCTCATGGAAATTATTCTAAAGGGGAGGTGTATGTGGAGAAAAATGATATGAATTTCACCATTGACCATTTACGGGTGAGGACCTTGGGATGGACTGGAGGTTGTCGAATTTCATCGAAGACATTCTCGGAATCTTGGAATGAGGAGGGGTTGATGTTGGATGTTTGGTTATGATAAATCTAGATGGCCACATCTATGTTTTGGAGGTTCATATTTTTTTATGTGTGAGATGTGGTGGTTGGAATTACATGAGGATCGTAGTGACAAAAAAAATACAAGGGTGGGGAGTGGAATGTCAGTATTATCGTTGTGAAGGAAATCATGGAGTGGAGGTGGTGGAATCAGGATACTAATGATAAATCTCTAATGTGTATGTTTGGGGTCCTCATGAAGGTCCAGGTAGTCTTTTCATGTGGTTATTGGCTGATCCAAGCATTTTATTTGGTCTTGATGTTGTTCTAGGATGAATCTGATATGCCTATGATAGTATCATTTATGGGTGTGGAAATGGATATTTGGTGTTAGAACTTCATCAAAAATCTATAATGGACTCTATTAGGTGTGTTTGGGTGACCTTGTAATGTAATTATGGGGAAATGCATCTTAGTGATGTAAATTAGTGGTGTTCCCACAGTGTATTTGGATGTTTCTGAGATGACTCAGTCAATGATAGTTTTTATTGGTTAGGAAAATGAATGATGGTTGTGGGTTATAAACTACCTTTGGTGGATTTTTTGAATTATAAGTGTGTATCATAATATGAAACGTGTTTTGGGATAGAACCAAGTTATTCTTACGCGATCTATGAGTTGTGGAGTTTCCTCTGTTGGAAACATTCATTGGTTCAGTGGAGCACAACGATGGCTTAGAGAGTATTGGATGCCTTAACTGTGGAGTTTTACTAGATGTTATGGAATAAATCTGGTAAGTGAATCAGATAATAGTGTTGTGAATTATGTGATATGGAAGCATTGGAAGGTTAATGGGGTTGCATGTAAAAAATGAAAGTCAGTGTTTTGGGAGAAACTAGTCAAGGGTTGTCTGACACAATTTGTTTAAAGGAACATAGGTGGTAAGTTAAGATCCACCTCTAGTTTAATTCTATTAATAAAAATTATTTTTTTGAAATAAATATGAACTTTATATAGTACAAGTTATACTTAGTCCACAAATGGATTGTGTAGGTATGTATATTCAAGGTTGTTTTGAAGGAAAGGCTAGATGGGAAGGATAGGTGGATTTCTCATGAATGTTTGGGCGTAGTGATTTAGGAAATTAATAGAGCATGTAGTGAAAGTTAT
The DNA here is from genome assembly GCA_963277665.1 of Viscum album. NCBI lineage: Eukaryota > Viridiplantae > Streptophyta > Magnoliopsida > Santalales > Viscaceae > Viscum > Viscum album. The sequence continues at coordinate 400,630,772 of OY728145.1, forward strand.
GCTATGATTCTAGTGGGCATTTTCATTAGTGGATATGCCAACCACCATAAGATAGTGGTGGTGAGATAATGTGTATAGATGGGATGACCAAAGAGAGAAATTGGTGGTTTGATGGTGTGATAGGGGTTTTAGGTTGTATGTACTTCAATAAGTAATATTCTCGTGTTTTGTCCTTGATAATGAGTGTTGGAACATATTTTGACCGTTTTATTTCTGTGGGTGATTTTGTTATGTTTTGGATGTTCAGATATGGAATGAGTCTATTGGTAATTGAGTTTTTTTCTGACATAGGATGGGATACGGGTTTAAAATTGTGTGTTTTATCAGTTGATGTTGATATTGGGTCAGCATTAGAGATTTGGAAATATGGTTAGATGGTGCCAAGTAATTTTTTCATTGGTTTCATAGAGGATTAGGCCGATAGAGTGCTAATTGGATCTTCGATGATGTTATTATACTATTTCAAAAATTTCCTGGAGTCATAAGTTTGGTGTTATTTCCATAGATTTATTATGAGGTTCATGTGGTTGAAATAGAGCTTCAAGAATATGTATCCATTGAGGGGAATCATGTTTATATTCTACATCGTAGTGAGAAATTATTGTGCGATAAGTTTTTGTGGTCAGTTTGAGAGTTAAAAAAGTATGGTAACATTAAAGAAGATACGTGGGAGATGGAGACAACTATACAGTCCCAATTTCCCAATCCTTTTACCATGGGAAATTTTTGATATTTTGGAATGTGTATCATTTATGAGTCATTATAAGTTAGGGTGGTTGTAAGATACTGTGATTATAGTAGGGTATATTCCTATATAATGTTTTGTTTAAATCCCATTAATTTGACTAATTAAATTTCTCTCAAGTTTATGTGGATGTTGGGAGTGTTCTAGGCGTACAGGTCAAAAAAGGAGAAACAAGGCCATCTAATGAATGTTTCATGGTTCATGCACTATTGGTAGTAACAGTGCACCTTAACCATGATTTACATGAAGTGGAGGTTCACGGTTGGAAAACCTGTGAAGGGGGATGGTGAGAACATGTGGTTTTTGGTAGAGACATCCCATGCGGTTACAACATGATTTTTAAAATTGTGTTGGCATCTTAGGAATCATTTGAGAGTTCCCCTCCTGGATAGAGGGTGGCACGTAGATTATGCATGGTTTGTCCATACTTGTGGCCAAACCATGTACCTAAATAAAAATGCTAAATTTACCAATTATCCCACCTTGGGATTTATAATTCATTACCTGAATTTCATTTTCATTCCTCCTCCTACAACAAGAGTGATGAACACAATTTCCTTAAACGTACCAAGTATTAATTTCCATCATCTCTATTCCATTTGGAGCATTGTTGGTTGTCAATCAAATCTATATGTCAGTCTAATAATCATATTTTTTTTCTTTTTTTGGATTAGGTTTTTTGGGACTATATTTTGTATTCAAAATCCCTAAAACCCTATTTTCCATTGTTTCTTTGGTTAGGGATTCAAAGGGTGTTCTAATTTGAATCAAAGGATAAGGTTACTCTTACATATGCCTATGGATTCTAGGTAGGTTGTCTAGAAGTTATATCCCAATGTAATGTGGTTAAATTTATTTTTATGTGGTTGTGTGATTGTGTCGTTGTGCTATAAATTTTGTCTTCCATGGGTGAAATGGTTATTTAATTGGTTAAATGGTGAATTGAACTGCTCATGATCTCCATCGGATTGGTTGAGGGTGATTATACTATGATGTAGGTGACCTATGGGATTTGATGCATTTGTGAACATTATTTCGGGTTCTTAAATATGATTTTGATGGTTTTATGAGATAGAACCATTATAAGTTTTTTTTATCATGTCAACATATAATGTGGGAGGAAAATGATGTAAATTGTCTCCAATTAAAAACATTGAATATAGGGGTGTCTGTTATAATTTTAATGTGTTAATGTGTTATGAAATGAAAATGGTTAATGGGTTAAGGCATAAAGATAATTTATGTGTTAAATGAACTATATAATTTAAATGGTATTTTTTTCCATGGGTATTGTTACTAATTTTTTATATTTGGTAAATGGTTTGAGAATAATTTTCACATGGCCTGATGGTGTGTGAGGTATTGACTTGGGGTTCAATTACCATGGTTTGGGTTGTACTGCGTCTCCAAAACCACCCCTATAATGGATAGGTTCGGGAGTCAGGTTGAGGCTCTATTCCCTTAATATTTTCATTTGATGATAGTACCTGGACTGTGGATCCAAGTTAAGTGTGATGTGATTGTTTTTTAAAATTTTTCTTACTGTGATAGGTAACTTCACTTATCCCCTTATGTATAGTAATTTATTGGCATAGGTCATCCCATAATTTATGAAATTAGTAACCCATTAAATAAATGATGAAATGGAGAATGTGAACTTTTTTAATAAACTATAGTGAGTTATATTTTATCTATATTTTTATTAATTATGTACCTATATACAAAATATTTTAAGACTGGATATTTTATAGACACCGTTGGTGGTAGCCTATGGATTTGTACCAACAACCAACTCGGGCCACCGTTGGGTACCCAAGCAGACTTTATGGTTGTATGTTTGGATATGGTCCAAGGACCGGTGCTAGATGGTTGACATTGGAAGGGGACGTGCATGGTTGATTGATCTATACATGGATTCATCTCCCATTGTTGGGACTTTTTTTGTCTTATTTATCATGGGGTTTTCTTACATATGAAACTTTGTGACAAGACATTGCATAAGTAATTTTTCTTATGCTTATACCCAGTATTGAGAAATTGTTGGTAATGCATGTTTTTAATTCCTCATTGATTCCTTTGTTTAAAACATTATATGATGTGGCTAACTATGATAAAGAAGTTATAGTCTTCTGAAATGTTCTATTTGAACCTCGCTACTAGTTGGTGGCCTTTTCCATACGTGGAGGCACGCCTGTGGTCATGTAGTGACCTGGCTCAGGGAACTAGTTTAGTGAATTGTGGGTTGGGGATGTTACACATTTCCAATTGTTATTTTTTTACCAACAGTTATTCCATTACCATTAAACTATTAGAAAAAAATTCATCTCTAAATTTTATTGTAATAGATAAAATAATTATATTATATTTATAATAATTCTAATGGATAATATATTTATTGTTAAAAAATTTCAGAAAAGGATACATATGAATTATTTATTTATTGGAAATATTATAACCAAAAAGTATTTTTCTATCGAATATATTATTAAAAATATTATGATATTCTTTGTTATATGATGTACTATCAATTAATATCTCAAGGTAATATTTTTTAATTAAATTATTATCTTTGGGTATTTTGATATCTGTTAGTAATAGTTTATAATTTATTAATTAATATACTAATATTTATTATATTTATTATGTTTACTAAAATTTTATATAATAATTATAAAATTTGAATATATAAATCATTAAAAACCTGAGTACTTATTTTAGAAAAAATGATAAAAACTAATTTAAAATCATTCTCAAACTATATGAAAAAACCTGAAACTCTTGAAAAATGTCATATACATGTTCAAACATCAATAGGGTCTATATGAAACTCTATCAAAATTCATGTATATTCATTTTATCTTATACATTATAGGTCACCATCATGATTCATAATTAATGTGGGGTCTTTTAATTTTATTCACTCAATCTGTCATGAAATTGACACATTGGTCATCACAAATAGAAAGATCACATCAGTTGTAAGAAGTGGTTGATAAAAAATTCATACACAAGTAGAACCCATACTAGTGTTTTGTTGAAACAGATAATCCCTACCCATATATGTAGGTCCCCTTAATTGCACTTATGGGTGGAAGTGCTTCATTTCAAATGTCAAACATAAAATATGAAAAAGATAAGTATAAAATTAAATTTTATAAGAGTATATGAAACCGAAAGAAAAAGAATAAAATTAAAATTAAACACTTCATTTACAAAGAACGTTACATAAATATAATTTCACATCAGAATATAGAATAAATTAAAATTAATAGAATAACTTAAATTGGTACAATATATCGTTCAATCAAAACAGTCCCCAACAACTATTCTTATCTCTTCATTTGATTCATTACTAAAATAATATTTCACCATAGAAAAAAAATATCTGTAGATTTATGGGTATCAATGGATACATTTGAAATTTCAATTTCATATAAGATATATTTTATTTTTTACCTCATTAAAAATATCATATATTTTTTAATGATTTGTTAATCCCCTACCACCATTGAAAAATATCTTTAAAATGTCTGTTTTTGATGTTCTCCATCAACTGAAGATAATTCAGTACATATTTTTTTACCCAACACTAGCATGCTAGATATTGGTTCTGAACTTTAGTTTTAATCACACAGAACTAAAAATTAGTATTATGGTTTTATAACCCATATACTTAGTCATACCGTATGAAAAATATTCTTCATACCAAATGATTCCTTGAGAAAAATTGGTTATTAGTAGATTCGGAACAATGTTCAAAAATATAGAAAGTTTAAATATTTATTCATTTTTTAAATAATTCTCATTAAAATAAATAATATCAACCATTGAAATCCTGAAATTCAAGTATTCTAGTACTATACAATTTTTGACCAAAAGGAAAATAAAATGAAAAAAGTAACCCGTTATTTTGTTATGGTTGAAACAATGAAAATTTACAATTGAATACATTTCGAATTGAATGATCAGAAATTGATGTAGACTATGATAAATTGAGGGAATTACATATTTTGAATCCACAGGAAATCATACATGTCCATCATAAAATAAATCTAATCGATAAACCAAAACATATTTATTAATACATTGTTATTTTTTGTATTTTCTTGATTATATAATGAAATCATGATACACCCATTCTTCATTGTAATGTATTAGATACTATAAACATTCATGTAAACTTATACATTTAAGGATAATTTCTAATAATTATTAATTATTAATTGTTTCTTGATTTCACTACTGTTACATATATTTCCATGAATTATTTTTACAATATTAATAAAAAATAGATGTGATCTCACAATATTAAAAATTTATTACTCTATTTTGATCCAAATAATAACTAAAATGGTGGTTCTAGGGAAGAGGATGAGTTATAGGGAATCTCACAATGTTTATGTTGATGTTGGTTTAATTACATTTTCAGGCATCCCAATTCTTGTATCCCATTCTGTATCATATTTGTTGTGGGGTGTTGTGCTCAACATCAGCTTCATAGGTCTCTTATGGGGATTTTATTTAAATTTATATCTATCTGTGATAAATTTTTGAAGTATTGATCATACTATAAGAAGTAATGTTTACCCATTCTAGGATAATCTTTGTTTAAGGTAAAGGACTCAACCGCCATACAAATTTATCTATTTATACTGGAAATCATCTCTTTAATAATGATATTAGAAAAATAAAAATTACTATGAGTATATCCTATTTTCATAACTTTATAGTTATGGAACATTTGTTCAGAGATTACAAAGTGATTCTTGAAAATAATGGTTAAATAATCACATGAAAGATATGGAATTTATAATTATTAAAAAATTTAAATATATTCTGAGTTTTGATTATAGACTTCATTAGATATTATAAAACATGGAATACAAATTTCTAACTATATAATCTATGTGTATTGAAATTCATAGTTTCTAGGATATATATATATATAGAGAGAGTACAGACTAAGTTTACTAACGTAGAATTATTTTATAGATGTAGATATTCTATATTTCAAATAGTAAGGTATAAAAAGAATCATGTTTTTCATTGATAATCTAGATTCTTATAGAATTTTTTTTATTAACGTGTAAATATTATCAAATTAATTATTAGTTATAAAACAAAAATTTGTTCATTTTATTCTAGATTATGAGTATATTATATATGTATTACTATTGATAATTGTTCATATAATCCAAACATGTCATGAATTATTTGACATACACATACTATAAATATTTATTACGTCATTATTCTATAATTATTCTCCTATTTGAGAATCTCATGGGTGTAGTGTATCAAATAATATATCTGTTTGACAATTATATTTATTATTATTCTATTTCATATTATTATAATTGTTGTTATCTACAAAAATTTCATAAATTGATCCCATAAAATTGTATAGAAAAATGAAATAATTGTTATAGATTTAAAGGAGAAAATATATATCATGATTCAATAATTTTCTATAAACAAAATATCTCCCAAAATAACAATAATGAATGAAAATATAAATTGGTTCATGATCACATAAAAAATTAAAATGAAGAAGGATTTGATTGTATAAAGAAGATCCCATGTCCTGTGGTTCACTATCGGTGATCACAAGAAATTCCACAAAATCCAAATATGATAGAATATAATATGAGTTATTTGTCATACATGCTCATCTCATTTGAATTGAATCAAATTTAAAATGCACACATATTGTTTTTGAAAATCCAAATATGGAACTATAGACTAGATTTTTCAAACATGAAGAACCTATTGTGGGTTAGCTATAGATTTCCTATCACATCTCCACCATCCTCTATAATACAATCCCTTAACCAATATAAGATATAATCCTGAATAATGTTGAAATTATGGGTGGATCCTATATTTTATTTCTTTATCTTATATATACATATATATATATATATATTTCTTATTTGTCCTCTTTTTGTCCTCCAAATAGTATTATCATATATGAAATGATAAATAACTGAGTCTATTGTTGATTTTGTTCACTAAATTCTTTGATCCTCTATTAACTATAAGTTTTTTGTGGGATCCATAAAAATCCATGTTGAATAGGTCCTATAAAATCAAACTATTTGTGTATATGTAGAGTCGATACAATCTATCATACGTAACAATGAATCATGTTTCCAATGTATAAGCTCAAAATATCATCTAATAATGAATAATAAAAGATCAATGAGACTTTAAATTATAACAATTATTTTAGTGTATGTCATAAAACTTTAAAATAACTTAGTAATCATCGTGTGACCATAATTGTTATATAAAAATCTAAAAAATTAATGTATAAGTGTAACATATCACATGACCTGAACGAAACCTATTTTTCTTGATAATCCTAATCAGCTACCCTTACAGATCTCTATACTGGGATCTCACAATAGTAACAATGAAGCTAGCTGATTTTGATATAATGAATAAGAATACAGTTATGTAAAAATAAGAAACTCTTAACATCAACCCATTTCATAATAATGAAAAAGAATATGATATTGATAAAACTTTACAAATGAAACAGTAAAAACTCTATTGATCCTGAGAGAGATGAATATTATACTAGCCTTGATCACAAGAGGATGATCATGAATTCCAGTACTTGATCAATCATGAAGGATCCCTAGGGGACTAACAGTAAATAAAATATTTCAAATCAATGTGTTAAACATACTCTCAATGTCTATTTTATGCCTATTACAACATCACACGATTTTCACATCAGAATATATTGTTGGAATATTTCAGGAATATGTGATTATTTTTAAAATAATTTTTAAACTATATGGAATTTTCTTATCAAAATTTAATATACATAGACATTTTCTAAAAATTATTTGAGGTTATTTTCCCTAACAGTATCATATTTCAAAAACAAATTCGTTGATTATATTTGATACTACTCACTTTATAAATATTTAGTTAAATTGTCACTGTATTATGAATTTTTTTAAAATATAATATTTAATAATCATTATCAAATTACTCATTTAGAGTTTTTATGTTTCATTATTAACTCTAAAAATATATATTTTTTCATATGGAGAGACTAGAATGGGAACCTTTTATGTCAAAGGTAATTATTCAATTTAATTTCATATTTTTAAAACATTTTCCCTTCCATTTCTATCTTGAAAATATTGGATAAACATACACCTTAGACATTATCTACATTTAATAAAAGAATGCCAAAATTAGTTAATGTAGCATGATTTTTTGAAATACTAACACATGAATATTTAATATATAAAATAAATCTCCCCGATCCAAAAAATGTAACTAACACATTCTTAAAAAAGAACCCAAATCTCTAGAGATATGAGTTTGAAAAAAAATAATGATAAACCAAAAAGGAATAAAATTGAATGAAAAAATGTTTATAATGTTGTAGTAAATTTTTTAAATACATAGTGCATGATATGAAATGACACTAAATCTAGGGACCCTATATATGGTGTCTACTTTGTTACATTAGAAAAGATATAAGGGGTAAAGTATCAAAGGAATGATTGGTTTAGTATTTTCCGAGACATAGATACCTACACAATACAAATTTTATAAATTTTAATAAAATATAAAACTAATTTATGGAAAACATTTTACATCCTTTAACTCATTCTTATAATTATTCTTCAAGTCATGAGGAAATGAAACAATATAAGGAAGTATTTAAATTCTCGGTTAGGGTTACATATAGAGAATTCAATCATGAATAAATATAGAATAATCAATATGGAAAGTTAAATAACTAAACACACATTACATTTTATAAATAACTTGACTATAATAATTTGATAAGGCATTATCAATATGACATGGTAAATAACTAAAAACACAAATCATTTAATCAAAAAATAGAGAATAAAATTTATCTAAAGATAATATCATTGAGAAAATATCAAGGCAAATAATAATAACTAAATTATCAATGAATTAAATAATTACTTATGGGATTTCATAATCTCAGACATCATGATACCTCTACTGTCAAGAACATTCAAAAAATAGTTTAAACCTACCAATAAAAAACAATCTTATTTTGCCAGCTGATTTGTCTCATCTGAATTGTCGATGCATTGATGGTTTATCTATAACTGGTCCCACCTGTAACATTACATCCAAATAATAATTCATTTATCAAATTATATTTTTAATTCCAAAACAATTTTCCTTGTCATTATATAAATGTATGGAGTAAAGAATATGGATTTATCAAAATTTCCCCAGTTAATCAATTCACATTCAATGTAAAAACCATATATAAAAATGTTATTTCATTTTTCAAATAACAATATAAATCATACATGTATATGTTTACTTAAGATAAATGTAGTGTATAATGAATAATTATCACAAGAATGTAATTTTTTAAAAGATAAAGTAAACAATTATAAAATAATATCATATTTTATAATAATTTTTTTCATCTAAATGGTAACATTTAAATTATAACTCCTTGAAGACTAATCATGATAATAAATATTATTATTCCTAGATAAATGTTTAATCATTTTAAATAAATTAATGTTCTAGTATACACTTAAGATAAATATGAATAGGTTCATATTAACAAATACGACTCACTAAAATAGAAATGGAGAAGAAATCCCTTACCACATTCTTTCCTTTAGTTGAAAAAGATTTAACCTCATGTAAAATAGTTTTAACCATGTTAATAATTTATAACTTAATAATACATAAATTTATGATACCATATATGATCTTATTATGACATTTTACCACCTATTTGGTATTACTATTTCATTATTTTCAATATTTTTTTTTGTTAATTACCCTGTTTTCTCATGTGTATTCTTTCATCAAAGTTCTTTTCTTTTATATAGGATTTTAATAAATAATATCTCGGAAGATAATAATTTTATAAAAATTATATTTACTTATTTGATACATTATTATAACCATTTTTCCAATTTGGCCATGGAAAATGAGCCACATTCCTCCCTGTGGATGGTAGGTTGAATGTTTGCAAGAGCTATGATATCATTCAATTAACGATTGAATGGAAAAGTGACTGTATGATATATTTACTTTCCATAATTCATATCACACAATATATTTAACATATATTCACTAAATACTTCGATGTTACCTTCCATGTAAATAGGAATTGAAAAAAAATCACATTGCCTCATGAGGTGGTCGTCTGACGTACACATGAGTGATGTGATTGTATTTTAAATGGAATTTAATGTGTCAAATTTTATGGGATACTAAATTAAATAATATTAATTATATGATAATTAAATTTTTCATGTGTTAAATCCATCATTATATTCATCCTTGAAAGGTGGTAATGGGAAATAATTTACATCGGTTCGCGAGGTGTTAGTCTATCATACTCACAATCGACAGTTTAAGTTCACATTTTATTTAAGAGGATATATATATATATATATTGTTTATTAACATAACATAATAACTTCTGATTTTAGTTAATATAATATGGTTATTATATAATCATGTTTAAACATGATTTTAACGATGTGTAATAATAAACAAAACAAAAAAACTCATTTAGGAACGTTACCTCTTCTTGGATAACTTCGTTATATTTTCATTAGATTCATTACAAGGTTGGATTTATGATAAATAAAGGAATATAGAATTTTCTGAGGTTTTAAATAATTTATTTTTGGTATGTAACATCCTAACCAAATGGATATGGAAGTGTATATAGGGGATGAGAGTGCGTGTCATTTTATAAGTGGGGGAGGAAACACACATGGATGTTTTGAAAAGAATCAATCGCACCACATATTTATCATGAAAAAAGACTCCAAAATCAGTCCTGATAGACCCTTATAGTTTATATGTGCTAATTATGTCCATTGGATTTTCTTTTTACAAGTTAGTAGGTCATTTTAAATTGTATCATTTCAGTTTGAACCCATGTAAAACAATTGTTACCTTAACCACTATAAGTAATTTTTTGAGATTTTACTTTTTATAATAGTCATAAATTAAGGTAAACATATTAGATAATATAAAAAAAACTAATTAAAAATATTTGAATCATTTTTCAAAATTCAATTCACAGAAGTGGAAGAATCCAACATTAAATTATACCCATAGAAATGACAAAAAAGCAGGTTTCCAAAGAGAAAATTCTCTTAAGTATAAAATGTTTTAATATCATTTTTAAAAATGATATTCATTCCACTAACATAAATATAATTGATTATAAAATAATTTTAATAATTCTAATTTATATCCAATTTAATATATAATTTAAACGAAAATGTTGTTTTTAATAAAAATAATGTTTCTTCATTATTTATCAAAAAATGAAGCTTTTCAAAAACAAATACAAAAAAATTACTCTAAGATAATTTTGATAATATTATCTAAATAATTAATTTCATATCATCAAATAAATTTTATAAAATTGTGAAAAAATAATTTTATCTTAAGTGTGCAAGAGGTGAAGAAACTATTTTCTTTGAATAAAATAGTTTTTCATAAAACATTATATTTACATTCAAAGGTTTTCATTTTATTTATAATATATAGATAATCATAATTTAAAAAACAATAGTCCCATTAAAATCAAAAAACATAATTCATAGGTTATAATAGTATTTTTTATGTTATATATTAATAGAGTGTCATTTTTTATTTAATTGTTGAATTTTGTGCATCACAAGCTATCAAAATGTCATAATTTTTTAAAAGGAAAGCAGTCATAAATTCTTAGGGTACTATATTCTACACTCTTAATGAAATTAAATTCTAAACATTTCATTGATATTACCTTCTAAATAGATGAGGGTATTACTTCTTTATAACATCCTCTGATTCCCATGTTTCTTCCTTAATTTTTTGATTTCTCCAAAATACCATTTCCAGTTGAGTCATTTGATTCTTAAATACTCTCTAGTATCAAAAATCTGGATATGTTCTTCAAAATAAGATTGATCAGGTTACAATTATATTTCATCAAATGTCAGAAAATGCATTGGGCATGGAATTCACTTCCTTAACCATGATATATGGAACACATCATGTAAATTTGAGAGACTTGGGGGCATTATCAAATGATATGAAACATCACCAATTCATTAAATTATTTCAAATGGTTTAATGTACCAAGGTATTAGTTTCCCCTCCTTACTAAATCATATAACACCCTTCAATGGAAGTACTCTCAAGAAAAAGTTATCTCCCATAAGGAATTCCAATTTCTTCCTCCTATTATCAATATAACTATTTTCTTTACATTGAGTTTCATTAATATGATTTTGAATAGCCTTACCATTGTTGATTTCCTTAAATATGTTGTAGCCTATCAAGCATCCTTTTTCCAACATCAACCCAACAAGTTGGAGAAGACACCTCGTTCCATATAACGCTTCATATGGTGCCATTTGAATACTTGAATAGAACATATTGTTATAGGAAAACACAAAAAGTTAAATACTAGTCACACATATCATGAATTCATTTTCAAATGAACACAAAATGTGTTCAATTATTTGAATTGACTTTTCATACAATCTAGTAATTTGAGGATGGTATGCAGTGTTATAATGAAGCTCATTATCAGGGTACTTCTAGAATCTCTTCCAAAATTTCAAAGGTAAATGGGGATCATGAATAGACATGGTCAAATGAGGTGCACCATGATTTCCTCATACATAATTAATATGGATCCCTATAATGGACCAAAGATGTCAATGTTCTCCTATAACATAAAAATGGGAATATTTTATTAGGTGGTCATTAATAAACCATATTACATCATTATTCCTAGGAGTCATTGGTTTTACTATGAAAATGTACAAAGTAATGTCTTCCCATTTAAACCTAGGAATATTAATGGGTTGAATGAATCCTCTATGATTCTATCACACAGATTTCACTTATTGAAAAAAAATACATCTAGACACATAATCATCAATATCTTACTTCATGTTATCCTAAAAAAATGTTCCCTAAAATCCCTATACATGCCTATCCTACCAAGGTGTATACATAAATTTTAGATATTAATGACATCTAAAAATTACTATATTTATCTCAGGTATATATGGAACACACAATGTCTTTCAAAATTCAAAACACCATCTTTACAAAAAAAAAATTCAACTAATTTCCTATGATTCATAGATTTAATTTTATTTGGAATGTTTTCATCTTCATATTGATAACTTTTTATCTTTAATAATATATATGGTTTCAAAATTATTTGGAAAAAGAGTGATGTATATTCTTATAAAATAATTCACTTATCCCTGCTTTCAATATCCATGAACAAATGATCCCTCTCGATCTTTGTTTGTTTTATAACTCTAATATCCTTCCAACTTGATGCATTTGTTACCTTATTTACTTTACATAGATAATATTTTATTGGTCAATAATATTCCCAAAGTATCTCAATCCATAAAATTTGATCCATATAAATATATTTCTCTAAAAAGTTTTATTTTTTGATTCTATGATTTGTGTATACCTCACATCAATCACTATAGATATAATGTCTCCATATATTCAAAGAAAATATTTTATCTACCAATTCAAGGTCATGTGATGGATAATTATTTTAATTATCCTTCAATATCCTTGATGAATATGCAATAATAATATCATTTTTTATTTAGAATCAACTAAATACCATCTTAGATACATCACTATTTTACAAAAACCCATCATTTCCAGATGGTATGGTCCAAATCTTGGCATTGACCAATCTTCTGTTTAGTCGATCATAACATTCTTCACATTCCTTTTCCAAAATTAATATAAACCCAAATACATATATTATTTTTTAATGTGTCAAACCATTGGGGAAAATTATTATTGAATCTTCTATAGTAACCTACTAAAATAATTAATCTATGTACCTTGGTTGTCTACATTAGTGAGGGTCATTATCTGATTGAATTTTTCTTCATATGATCAAATAAAATTCCATACATGGAGAGGATATTAAAAATAAAAGAAGCTTATTGAATCTATAAATAAAACTTACTAAATAACCCACATAGATCATTCCTCCTAAGTGTCTAAAGAATGATAAATAAGTGATTATTTATGTTCCTCGTAGCTTTTAGAATACACCAAGATACCATCAATTAATACAAAAAAAATTTCAAGATATTCCATGAAAACTAAAATGATTATATATATAAAAATATGTTGAAAATTATTCGATAAAAATGAATTTATTATAAATGCATAATGTACATACAAAATTCAAAAGGTCATCTTTCGGATTATTCCATCTTTACTTGTATTTTATTATTCCCAAAAGAAATGTTCAATATTTCAAAAATATTAGGCTCATTTAATTTTATCAAATAATTCATAAATGTGACGAATAAGATAATTGTTCATTATCATAATATAATTTATTTCACTATATTAATTCATAACCTAATGGATCATTCATTGTTATTAAAAATGACAATAGTGGATCAATATGTTGAAACATTGGGTGGAATAAATCCCATGTCACACAAATACTCAAGTTGTTTTATCAAATTATCTAATTCCACATTTCCCATTATATAGGGAGTCATTAATTTCCGTCTTTTTTCTAGGATTAAATTTGTGTAAATTCAACATCACACACCATTGGATGTCTATGTAAATAAACATTAAATATATCAAATTCACCCTATATGATTGGTACATCCTCAATTTGATTGTTATCTTTTCCCTCTCTAGATTGTAACTTCTTCTCCTCAACAAGAATCTTATTCACTAGATATATTGGGGTCCATCTGAACATATCTTAGATAATGATGTATCAAAATTAAATATAAGTAATTCTATATCATCATTACGAATCATAATTTTCTTTTTCCTATAAACAAGATTTTAATCTTATTTTGAAATTAATTCCATACCCAGTATTATATCGAATTCAAACATAAACTTGACAATAAGGTCGGTAAATAATGAATCTTTAGGTTTCATAATGGGGAATTCCTAATGAATACTTATTGTAGTGGGACTATAAGTAAAATTTTTCATGGAAAAATTCTTTCTTAAAGTGTTATACAAATTTTTAATTATCTTGAAAAACATTGAAGATATAAGAGAGTCCAAGGATGTAGAATCAAATAAATAATCATCTAAATATGACCCAATGATTAAAGTAACATCCACCATATCATTGGGTTTTATCACCTTATTAATAGTGATCATATTTTCTTGACCTTCTACCCTGGGACTTTTATATGGTAGATTCCATTTATACTTGGGGTATTTGTTTTCATAGTTACTCATCTCCCTATAGTTGAAACAATGAATACTAGTTTTTTATTTCATCACTTTTCATTAATTAGTCTAATGAAACTTATCAATACCATTATAAAAAACACCTAATCACTTCAAGCATTTCATAGGACTATTCATTCCAAAATTCTAAAAAGATGTAAATTACATCATTCACCTCTTCTTTATTGACACATTCATTTTTATGGGTCCTAATTAGAATTAATATTTTTTTATTTCACTATAACATTTAGGATCTAAAAAAACTTCTCCATTTAGATTCTCCATAAAATTATTTCATCATAAAATGAATGTTTTTAAGAGAATAGTTCCCTTATAATGCTAGGATTAATATATTTAATGAAATAGTAAATCTTTCACATATTCTAATGTCTATATTCTATAGCTTACATTGATAACCTTATAAACTTATCTTCATACTCAATCACACTTTTGTCTTGATTTTACATTAAGTTGAGGAAATTTCTCTTCATTTCAGTTTATGGATCATAAGGAAATTATTTGATAAATAATGTATTCTTAAAATATTTCCTTTCCATAAGTAATATTTTCAATGCCTCCCTATTATTCAAGATCAAAAACTACAATTGATCAGTGTCACCTTTGGGATAATACACTAAAAATGTAATATTTTCCCTTTCATCACATATCATGTCCCTAAATATAAACACATCCATTTCTCAGATACCATAGGATTAGGGGTCCCACCCTATTATGGAGGCTTCTATCATATGAATATATCCAATATAAGAGTATCATGACATTTAATAGGTTGATCCATCCAGGAAAGGTTAATTTTCATAACCCAATTAATATTCCCTAATGATTCTATTATCTACCTAGATCCAATAACAACTATATTTTGTTTCTCAGTAGGGAAATATCTAAATAGTCCATGAGTATTGTTACACTTATTCCTTCCATGAACCATTTATAAATAATGGAATATACTATATTAGTTCATAAAATTATTAATTTTAAATCATAATATATAAATTCAATTATTTTGTAACACATAAAACAAATTGAAATAATATATGCATTGTCAATATTATTATTATAAAATTTCTTCTTTGGGTATATCTTATTTTTATGTCCTTTTAAATTAATTGTAAATAAAATTGTAATTATCCAAAGAATATCACCACGGTTCATCAAACCAAGTGCGAAGTAAGGATTATTTTCATGTACTATGTGATGATAGAATCTATCCCAATTTTCCATTTTTGGAGGTATTTCCCATATGTACCTATTTTCCATTACC
This sequence comes from Viscum album, assembly GCA_963277665.1. Lineage (NCBI taxonomy): Eukaryota > Viridiplantae > Streptophyta > Magnoliopsida > Santalales > Viscaceae > Viscum > Viscum album. The sequence continues at coordinate 400,647,064 of OY728145.1, forward strand.
ATGATAACATGTTGTATACAAACAAGGATATATTTCTAGAAACTACCATATAATCCGATACATTACATAAAATTAGGATATTTTTATATACCTATGTTCACTTAATATCATTATATTATATCCCCTGCTCTTTTTTTCCAAAATCTAGTTACCTAGTATTCTACTAAACTTACTCTAATACTAACTATAACAACCCTGAATCTTGTAACCCTAGATATGTTACCAACATTATTACATTTGAAAATATATAAGTGGTCAAATCCCAAACAACCGACCAGTTTAGTAGTTTTAAATAACTAGATATACTAATCATACCAATTTTACATAGGGAGAAAAAATAAATGTTAAAGTAATATAAAATATTTTTGATCCATGAATTCATTCCAAGAATAATTCTCTATATCCGATGGAAAGGAAGAAAAATAAGGGTGAGGTAAAAAATTAAATGACGGTTACAGAAATTAGAAGTTATTATGAATAAATAAAACATAATAAATATGGAATGTTATATAACTGAAAACACTTTAAATTTAATCAATATGTTGGATATCATAATTGGATGAGCCAAAAATTAATACAGAAAGGTTAATGACTAAAAAATATTTCACTTAGTAAATAAACATAGATTTAAATGAATCTAAGGATAATATCATGTTGGAAAATATAATGGATAATAATAATAGAAACTAAAATATCATTGAATTAAGTTCTAAATAATTCGACTTTGTGATCTAAAAATCATGATAACTCGACTCTAAGGACCCTTCACAAGACATTTTTTATATACAGGTAAAATTCCCTCTAATTTATTTAACTTATTTTTTTCATGAGACCTATTGATCCATAGAGGGGATAAGAATAACCATGACACACCCATTACTAAATTTCCATATCATTCCCTATATATCAAATAATTAATTTAATTTATGGAAAATTTTCATTGTCATCAAATATATATACTGAGTAAAGGATATGGATATATCAATATTACCCTAGTTATAAAATAAATTTGAAAAAAAACACCATATGTAAAAGTAGTTTAAAATTTAGGAAATAGTCATATCCACCATACAAGAAATCTATATATTTTTGAAAAAAAATTATTCCAATTAAAAAATTTCATAATAAAGTGATTATTTCACAATTAAATAAACAATCAAAAAATAAGGTGAAAGTGTATAATAATTTTTTTACCTCTTCAGTAACCTTTATAAAATATCCCCTTAAAGAATAAAAATAAAAAAAAATTAATCATCATTAAAAATATAAATTTCTATGGAATAGATACAAGTTGAATTATAAAAAAAATGTAAAATTGAATATGTTAATATTAAAAAACATGTCTCAATGTAATGGAAATTGAGATGAAATAACATACCTCGTGATTGGATTTTTTTTAATATGTTGTAACATCATTTATAATGGCTTTAAGAAAGTTATTAATTTGTACCAAAATAATAATCATATTTATAATATCATATATGGTCCTATTAAAACATTTTACCACCCATTTTGTAATAATATTTCATAATTTTAATTGTTTTTGGTGTTAATTTCCATTTTTATCACCGTTTGTTAGGAAATTTATGGTTCTTGCACATAAAAAATAAATTCAGAATCTAAATAATGGTAATAATTTTTTAAATTTAATATTTACTCATTGTATACATTATTATAAATTTTCATGATATATAGGCATGGAAAATGAGCCGCATCACTTCTTGGAGATGGTTGGTCTTACATAAGAATGAGTGACAATATCATTACCTTAAATGGTAAAAGGATAACGGAGTGTATGATATATTAATTTTATATAATTTATATCATTTCAAATATATCACATATATTCCTTAAATTTAACCTTATTACCTTCGATTTAAATCGTAATTTAAAAATCAATCACATCGCTTTGTGAGGTGGAAGTCCGCAAACACACTAGTAACAATATCGTATTTTAAACTATTTTTAAATTAGGAAGTTATAAGTGGTATAATAATTCAATAAGTATAATAATACTATACATATACTATCCATTTGTTAAATCCATCATTATCACTAACCTTGGAAGGTGGGGATGGAAAACGAATTACATCAGTTCATGAGGCGGTAGTCCACCTTACTCAAAATCGACTATTTTGATTCACATTTTTTGTAAAATGATATATATATTTATCAGAAAAATAAAATAATAATATATTAGTATATTTAATCTACTTATATTATTGTAAAATAATGGTTTAGTAATAAATTACATTGGTTAAATAAGAAATAAAATAAATAATTTTATTTAAGAACATTACCCCTTCTATGGAAAACATCTTTAGGTTTGAACCAAAATCTTTACTATGAAGGTTGTTTTATAAACCAATGTTATATATGATGTTTTTATGGGTGTAAAGAATTCATTTGGTTAGTAATTTGGTAAACTAAATGGTTTTGGAAGTGTAAAGAGGGGAGTAGAGTGGGTGGCTTTTATAAGTCGTAGCGAGGACACATATGGAAGTTTTGAAATGAATCAATTACCCCCATGTTTTTATCATGACACAAGCCTCCTAATTGGAAAATTACTGACCCAAATCGGTGATAATATCAATATAGGGAAATCCATTTGGTTTTGAATATTTGGTCTGTCATTTTATCCCTTATCCTTTAAGTTTAACACCCCTGGTAAATCAGTTTTTACCTCAACTATGGTAATAAATTTTTACTTATTTTTATATTCAAAATGGTAATAGTTAATTTGATATTATTCATTAAAAGAAATTATTATTATTAAAATTATGTAATCCTATTTTTCTAAATTCGTTTTAATGAAGTATAAAATTTTAATTTAATGTTAAACTTTAGACACGATGAAAAATAAGGTTTCGAAATTAAAAATTCTCATTAATATAAATTATTTTAATGTCAAAATTAAATATAAAGCTGATTCCACGGAAATAAATATTATTTATTATAATATAATTTTTGTAATTATACATTAAAATAATTTTAAAACATAATTTCACTTTTTAAATAGTTTCAACGTAGTGGTAGTTGTAAATAAAAAATATTTTATTCAACATTCTTCAAAAAATGATATTAGTAGAAAAATATCAAAACATAACACTATTATAATTTGGATATTATGATTTCAAAAACTAATAATAGTTTATCAAATAAAATTTTCTATACTTTTCAAAAAGTAATTTTCTCATAAGTTCACAAACAAGTGACGAAAGCATTTTTATTGAAAATTATTGATTTTTAGAAAAAATTTCCTCTACATTGAAATTATTCTTATTTTATTTATAATTAATATATATCCATAATTTTAAATATTTAAATATTACTATTAATACACTCTTAATTAATTACTATGTTATAATGGTAATGTTTATATTATATTTTAATAGGGTATCATGTTTTGTGTCAACCTGATGTTGTATGCATCGCAAGCTATCAAATAGATTGAATTTATTTAAAATGAAAAAACATAATTAATTAGGGTATTTCATGATATATCATTACAACAGATTATAACTATATAACTTATGAATATTATTTATATAATAATATGTTCTAAAATTATAACATCCTTTATTGAAAAATGAAGTTAAAAAAAGAAAACATAATGCACCATTGATACATAATATTCTCATGATCTAGAAGTACTCCATGGAATGGTGGATGTTTTATACAGTTTAACATGTAATTTTTTTTGAATAATTGAATTTAAAAAACCATATTTATATATAATACAAAATAATTATATAATTAGGTTTGGATCATATTATGTATTGAAATTTTCATAATAGTATGCAACATACAAATGTAAGATTATAATTATAGATTAAATGAAATGATAAAAAATAAATTTTTAATCTATAGTTTTTAAAATGAATTTTAATATAATAATAAAAACTCTAGTCTATTATAGTTTAAAGTAAATATAATAGGTTCAATTTTCATCCATATCTATGTGTTGTAGATACTAGATAGGGTAAAGTTGTAAATATTGGGGTGATTTTTTTCTGGTATCTCATGTAAGGAATATGGTTATAAAGTTGTAGTTAGAGTGCTAAGTTATAATTGGGGAATATTTTTTATGTAATAAATCTTCTATATTGGGACTACAACCTTCTGGATTATGAATGTATAGTAATTCTCTATCATGATGTATCTTCCTATGAACATTCTCCATACCTCCTTTATTTTAACTACTATTTTTCTATATATGATAGTATAGTTTCTTGTTGTCTAAAAATTGGTCTAAAATACCTCCCTCCATCATCTCCAATTTATACCATATGCTTAAACACTTTATAGTTATTTCATTCTTCCAATGTCACCTCACGTCTTAAGGTGAGACCTTCTATAATCATCAACTGTTACCAAATTAAATAAAGGATATGTTCTCTCCCATATTATATCTTAGAAGGTTCGTATCACTGGATTCTATCAAACTCATTGTTTACTTTTAGTTCCATCATGTTTATCGATGGAGCCAATTTCCATCTTGTCACCTAACGAGTTTTACATTAGAAATATATAATGCTCGACCAGCTTCAACTCTAAGAAGGTGTGTACATTCATGAGTTTTTTTATGGGAGGATATGTTCTATCGACTACAGCATATATGGTGAAAAAATATAGGTTGAACTATTTTGAAAAAAACTGCATAAACAAAACTATAGTGATGTGGCTCAATGAGTTTGACCATCTCCTATAGACGATCAACTTCATACTATTCAATAAAAACAATAGTAGGGTTAGTTCCAAATATCTTTATAAACATGTCTACATTGTCTGGAGGAGATTTCACATCATGAGGGGGAGTGACAATCACTTATTCAGGTGATGAGTCCAATAGAACATGAGGATATATTTCTTTTTTATGATAGTAACCCGTGAAACATGGAAACATTGAAAAAGTATTGTGAGGAGGGTATATTACTCACAATGATAGGGGTGGAATCTCGGATAGGGAAGGATAACACACAACATATGGGGGTTTTGGAAATGCTGGAAATGCTTGTAACATTGCTACCACAATATTATGTCACTCCACATACTCGACTACTAGGGTTACCTATGGTTTATTTGGTGACATATGTCACTATATAGGTTTAAGTGGGGACCTCCTAGTGGAATTTATTCCTTGGAGAAATGTAATGTTTCTAGAACGTGAAACCAACTAGTCAGAACACGGGAGAAAGCGACTAGGTTTAACAACATGGTCAAACACCAAATAACAAGCATCATGCATGTCCAAAAAGATGATAATACAGGGTCTATGAGTTTATGGAGGAGTCCCATATCGATTTTAGAATAAAAACTCAGGGTTTTTGTAGCTTCACATACTTCCCCATTCACTTCTACATAAAAGGGGCCATCCCAATCGATATGGAGAAAATGATATTGAATGAGTCACTCTCAACTTCATCTATGAAAATTTGATCCATGAATGTCGATGGAATAGTTGTGAGGTGTTTTTTTCTAGATATGTCTAATGGGAACATTATACAAAACCATTACTACATGGTCCTCAGCTAGTGGTGGTTTTTGATTCTTCCCAATAAACAATAGAAGGGAGGAGTATTAGGTTGGTTTTTTATATCAACTATATAAAAAGGACAGTATTCTCAGTCTTGAGAATAAGACTCTCATTAAGGGTTTATGAGTTCTAGAGACCATTCCTATCCAAAGATGGTATAATTTTTTAGATTAATCTTGAAAGGGTAATATTGTAAATCATGAGGGGGAATTTTTTATTCCATCTCTTATGGGGAATTTTGTAATAATGGGGGATATAGAGAGATAATAGAGGGGAATATAATATTTATGGGGGAATCAAACTTTTCCTTTTGATAAAATGTTTTTGGAATTGGGGTAGAGGGAATCTCTCTCTATGGAAGCATCTTTTTCATTCATCTTCAACCACCCACTTATATTTATTCTCCTATTATTCAATATACAAGAGTTTAGACTGATGTTTTCTAAAAAAAATTAATTATATCATATGACTGTAAATAGAATATAAAGTATTAAAGTAGTACGTTGATAAAAAACTTGATGGATGACAGGGTAAAAACGTATTTTCTAATTCTCCCACTATTGGAATATTGGGATTGAACAATAATTTTTTATATTTAAATATATAATAGAAATAATAGAATTTGAATTGAATGAAAAAATAATATACGTCAAGAATAGTTAATATAAATAATGAATTTATAATAATCAAATTACCATATTTAGAAAAAACATATGGAATATGGTATTGGTATATTATTTTGTTTCCTTAAATTTTGAAAGTGAGTAAGGTGATAATTAACTTTTGAGGGTACATTAAACCAAATGAAATAAATATTGTGAAAATGCATACCTTCTATCCAGTTGATTTTATCACGAATTGGATACTCTATAATGGAAACAATATTATGAATGGAGAACCTATGAAAAATGAATAACCTATGATGATGAAATGAATTGCTAAACTATGATAAACCTATAATGAATAGTGAATGGTGAAACAGTGAAAAATGGTGAACCTATGATGAATGGAGAACTAATGAATAGGTGAATATAAAAAGAAACTATGAACTAATTTTTTAGGTTCTTCAGGTTTCGAGTGAGGGAATATTTTCCTATTAATTATAATTTTAAATAAATTATATTTTCACTAGAAAAAAATTTATAAATGTAATGAACTATTACCTATAATATAAAAAAAATATTTTAATTAAATTTTATACAATACTAAAATGTCAATTTTTAATCTTTAAATTAAGAATAGATAATTATTGGATTGGTTTATCCATAATTATATATTATATAAAATTATTTCTGGAAACATTATTAAATTATAAATATTATAACTAAATATTTAATCATGTTTTTTTATCAAAATAATACGTGATAGTAATAAATAATTAATAAATATACATTAAATGATTGGTAAAATATTTACTATTACTGTATAATTTATTGAGATATTATTTTAAATGGTAAAATTTTTCTTGTAATAATAATTAATAATAATATATTTATTTATAAGTTAAGACAATTCGGTATTAACATGATAAAAACCAAATGAAACTGCTATTAAAAAATTGGTATTAATTAATTAATATAAATATCCATATCTAAATTTGTTTAAAAAATCTAATACTAAAATCTTCAAAGCTTAATGTCAAATATAACTAGTTTTGAACAATATATATATATATATTCTATCACTACATTTCTAAATGTAAATTTTAGTTATTATTATGTGGTCGTTCACATAGAGACACTAGATGGTGGTACATTTTTCACCCATACTGTGATATTGATGGTTTACCATCATACTATATATTATTTTTAGTGGGACCTAGTCAAGAAAATCATCAAAATTATTGTATATTGTCCACATAAGTTATGGAATGGTGGTAAATTATCCATTTAATCTATAAAATGATGTGGTATCATCCACCCTTACATGGATAGAGGTTTTGTCTCATTAGAATAATATAGATAATGGCCCAATAACAAGTCTAAAACCCATTTTACATTGATATTGACATAGTAAGGGATTGTTCACCTAGATGGAATATGATGGTGATCACTCATTCACATTGATTAATATATTGGGTGTGATATATCATTAATATTCAATATTTGTTCAATTTGTTGTAATATTATCCCATTAATAAACTATATGATGTTTTTAAGGCCACTCAACGATTGGTGGGGCCACTCCATGCAGTGATATTTTATTTTTTGGTATATTTTTTATAACATTATATCAACCATACACCTATATTTAATGGACTTTTTTAGTAAATGATTGCTGGTATTCTAATGAGTTATACTCATACCATACGTCATCATTTTGGTATTTATGAAAATTTTATTTATGAAAAAACATGCAATGTTAATTCCCTTGAAAATATGTATGTTTTATCTAGTGGATCTATTTTGGAGTTGGGATATTGGACGAGGCACAAACTCGAGACCAGTTTTTATGTTATATCTAATTTTATTTATATTTTGAAAATTTTTGTATATTAAAATTTAATGGTACATCCTTCTTATTATTAAATGAATTGTCTATCCTTTACACCTATTCATTTCAATATTTGAGGGTATATATATATGATATTGTATCTATATGTTTTTATTATCATTATATTTTCATTGGTTCAGGGCACATCCGAAGTGTGTGGTGGTGGGAGACATATTAAAATTTATTTTAACAATCATTACCTGAAACCATGAGTGAGGATATTTCATTTCAAATTAATAAATAATTTATTTATGATATGAAGAAACATATACATGGGTATAGGCACTTTCTTTGTTGATGATTGTTGATCATTTGAAAAGACCCTTTCAGATTTCCTTCATCCCACTATGAGGATCCAATGATAGATTCCCTCTTCCACACATCCCCTAACGATCTATGAGAAATTCCACTAAATGAATGCATTCTAGTGTGGTGAATCGAATGCCTTTCATTGTTTTTTCTTGATCGCTCATTATTTGGTCTTGAAGAAATTTATCTTATGCTTCTCCTTCTTGAAAGGGATATTGAAGGAGGAGTTGGGAGATAATTCATCCCGTGAAAAAAATTAGTCTCATTTTTTTGAATGAAATATACAATAGGCATAACTGTGTATTTATATATTTAGGGTTTAGGTTAAATATTATTTAATTTCAAGTTGGATAATAAATAACATTTAAAAACATTAATAAATCCATATATCATAATAATAATAACATTATTATTAATTTTTATCATGTTCCAACTTGTGTAATAGAAAATATTAGGTAATAGTCCTGTTAATTCATATTCTTCACTGGACTCTAAATAGGTCTATTTGAAATCCTCTAGTACTTATTAAACAAAGAAACAAATATTTTATTTATAAATAAAATTTTATTCATAATCTAGAGAATTAATATTTTTTAAAATATTATATAAATAACAAAATATTTTTTTCACAGTCCGGAAAATAAATATTATATATATATATATTCACGTAGTCAAGTAAATTATTTATTAAATAAAAGTTGTCATTTATTTCCTTGAAAATTTTAGCAATCAATAGAATGTGAATAAAATTATTACTCACCCTTGAGAATAATATTTATTCCAATAGTTAAATTAAAATATAATTTAATCAATATCAATAGAAATACCTAGTGTGTGACCCTCAAGTATCATTTCTTGTTGGAATTAAGTGAGATTACATAATGTCCAAGATTATTTTCTAGAAACAGTTCAAGGAACCCAAGAGAAATAAATTAATGTCATAATGATGACAACCACGTACAAATTCTCACTATGTAATATAATCCCTTTATCTCAACATCTCATCAATGAAGTTGCACATATGTTTCACCAACCGATATACATGATACATCATTCTTTGACTGTCTCAAATAAACACATCGGTAAACTATGTCCATGGAATTTTGGGTGAGGGTTTCATTCCCATCAAATGGATGATATATCAGTATCTATAAATATGGAATGGAAAAATACTTCATCGACTTATCCATTAATGAATTTTCACTCATGATGAACCCAATGTATCAAACATCCCCCTGAACTTTTATCATCATGTTTTACGAAATACATCAAATTATATGAGTTTAAAAATTCCTTAATAATAATCTTAAAGTCTAAATCCCATTAAACACACTCCTAGATAAAAATATTTTAGGTCACCAAAACATGAAGAATTCTTACTGGAGGGTCTATTCCCCTAATCTCCCATCTTTGATATTACCATGTGAGAACTTCATGTGAAGAATCATTATCCTCTTAAGTGTACTCACACATGATATTTTATATGCTATGAGTCTCATAATAGTATGTTATACATTCATAGGTATTTATTTAAGAATATCATCATTACACATCATGGTTCTCATCATAGTGGGGAATTTATAGTACCTAATTAATGTAATGTAAACTCTATGGTATAATTACATAGTGTCTTGTAGAATAATGATCAATATGCAATAAGAAGATATATTAATTTCCAATAAAATTAATATACATGTAATCAAATTACAGAAAGTTGGTCCTAGGAAACTAACTCCAACAAACTCCCATTTTTATTAGATATAACTTCTTATTACCATCATCCCACTAGACCTCAAATGATAGTAATGTTTCTATTGAGAATTTTCTTTAGTTAAGGGGACCACCATGTTTTCTGTAATGTCATGGTTCCTGGTGCTGCCCAGAGGTGCCCCGTACCCAGTTGGTCACATAGACTCACGTGCATTTCCCCCAATGCTAGAGGTTGCCGACTAGAAATGGGAGCCATGGGTGTGATAGTGGGGAAACTATTTCTTCATTGTCAAAGTAATACAGCACAACTAAACAGATAACAATAGAAGAAGTAGTAATAAGATGCAATAAGTAAACAGAAGAAGACTGCAAGTAGATAAGCCACAGGAGAACATATATAAATGATGCATGATATATATGACTAGGAAAGAATCCAAACAAGTCCTAATTCTAGAATACTGTACTAAAACAAAGTAAAAAAAGAAAACAAATAATCTCCAGTGGCATTTCAAGCCTCATCTTGGTCACACGATCTCCAGCTCCATAACAGTCAAGTACCTTACATAGAAGGGAGCTCTACCTTATCTATACCTATGGAAATATAATCGGTTTGGGTCTAAAATCATGACACAAACAGGGTGTGAGATGAATCTCAGTAGGAAACCCCCCAAAGATCTGTGCCTAACAGTCAGTGAATATATATATGGTAGACAATAAGAAAAATGAAGAAATAAACAAAACAAGTAACCCTCTGGGAAGTAATCACTGCCTAAACCCTATGGTTCAAATGATCAAACAAAATCATCCCTCTAGGATGTACTCACAGTCTAACCCCTCTGGTTCAGCATTGGAAAAAACTCCCTGAGGAATCACCCACCATCAATTCGCCCTATGGTCTCATATGAGTTCCTATAGACTCTCAGAGGAAGAACTCAATGTATAATTACTCATGTGGTCTCACAATGTGAAACTACATACACTCTGAGGGAGCACAAATTCAACCCCCTCCCCATGGTATAACAATTTGAAAAGTACAAAAGACACTCTGGGGAAGCCCTCAGCATCCATTCACCCTATGGTCTACTACATAAGGTTCCCACATCCCTATGTAAGTCATTCGTGAACAAAGATATTCAATAGACATAGTAAATACTAAGAACTAATTGGATAACAGCTTTCATGAACAACATGTCTAAACAACTACATGAATATTATAGCATCAAATAATATCACTCCTTCCTAACAACACTAAGCATGGAAAACAAGCAGCCTAACTGGAAAAGCTTGACCAAATGGTCAATATCAAACAAACACGGAAAACACATCCATATCATGGAAAATAACCCTATTCATAATCAAATAACCTCTAGTCAAGCATTTAAGGCATAACATGCATTAATAGGGCTGAAATCCCTAAACACATAATACTGTATTCTAGGGTATTTGGAATGTATGCTCATAAAATTCAAAGACTAACTACAGAAAGGAAAAACCTCATACCTTAGTGTTGTATGATCGATATACTCTAGCATCTTCCCATGAATCGACCTAGAATGCAGTAGGTCTATAAAAAATGTAAAAAGCGCTAAATCGAGGATATATCACGAAAGAAGAGAAATGGAGTAATGATGATATAGAAAAAGGAATAACTCACCAATGTGATTCCAATGCAATCGATGAAAATTGATTCGGAGAACATATTGCAAGTCAGAGGCCGGGGGATGATCCATTGATATCTTTCGCTCCCTAATGAGACGGACCTAAAAGAAGAGGTTTTTTTGATTATATGTGATCTCGTTTTGATATAAGAATAAAAAAAATTACGCGGCATGTTTTTTAAAATTACATGGCATGTACTTGCCTTAACTGGCCTCCGCTATAGGGGGTGGCCAGGTCACCCCACACAGACATGTACTCAGCCGTTACACGGCCAGTACACAGTCACCCGCAGCAACCGGGTACACGGCATGTACTCCAATGTACACAATGTGTATTCCTTAAATTACTAGATTCTCATATCTTTTAAAAACACATTAAAAGAAAAACCCATAACTGAAATGAATGTCAGGGTTCTTACAATCTTCCACCATTAAATAAAGTAGTCCAAAAATTTCCCTAGAAAGTCAGTGTAGTATAAGAATCCTCAAAAGCTCTGGACACTGTGATCATACATAAACCGACCTCCCCCATTTATTTTCAGGTACTCACCTGTTCTACCATAGCACTTGTACCATAGGAACAGGATGTACCTGGAGAACATATACACTACGATCAAAAATCTGGATAGGATGCTCCTCAAATGATCTTACCACCTCTAGCTCAACCTCATCGGGTTACAAGACATGTGACGGGTTTGAGAAGTAATGTCGTAGTTGAGAAATGTGGAAGACATCGTGTGTATCTTAGTACCTCTGAGGTAACTGCAACTGATAGGCAACCGGCCTGACTCTCTTGAAAACCTCAAACGATCCAACTTTTCTTAGAAAAAGCTTTCCATGTCTCCTAAACCTCATTTGTCCCAACCTCAGTGTGACACGTAGAAAAACTTGATCTCCAACCTTGAACTCTAGAGGGCGTATCCTTCGATCAACATAAGTCTTATATCATCACTGTGAATTATCCATCCTCTTCTGAATCAACATTATCTTCTTCGTGGTCTCCTTTGCAAGATGAGGTCCCAGCATAGCTGCCTCTCCGGCCTCTACCCAACATAAGTATGATCGGCATGGCCAACCGTACAAAGCCTCATAAAGTTCCATCTGAACAGATTCTTGAAAAATATTATTGTAGTAAAACTCCACAAGAGTTATTTGCTTTTACCAAGAACCACCGAAATCTATGACCCTTTCTTGAAGAGTTTCATATATCACGTGAAAGGTATGCTTGGACATACCATCTGGATGGGGATGGTAAGACGTACTCAGATGTTCCCATGTACCCAAATCCCTCTATAGTCCCTGCCAAACCTGATAAGTAAAACATGCATCCCTGTCTGAAACAATTGAGTGTGGAACACCATGAAGTCGTACAATATACCGGATGTAAAAACTTCGAGGCACATCTACATAGAAGGTATCCTTAACAAGAAAGAAGTGAGAAACTGTCTTGGGTCTGATAATGACAACCCATATTTCATCCTTCCATCATGGTGACCACGGTAAACATGTCACGAAGTCCATCACGATATCATTCCACTTCCATTCGAGAATGGGTAACTGCTACAAAAGCCATGCTGGTCGTTGATGCTCCACCATCACCTACTGATAGGTGGAACACCTCATGAAAAACCATGAAACATCTGTCTTCATACCTGCCACCAATACTGATTGTGCAGATATTCATACAACTTGGAGTCACTAAGATGAAGTGTCCAAACTGAGGAATGAATCTTCTACATCCGCACCTCGAATATGTCTGCTGAAACCCACACACGCCCATTAAAGTTCAAGATCTCATCCTTTCCCATGGTCCATCCAGGATTAGGGTCCTCTCTTGAAACACTTTCCCATCAGACTAGGCCTTCAGAATCTGATAACTGCCTCATTCACACTCAATCAAGTAGAGTAGATGTAACAACCACAGAAGAAAGAAAAGTCTTCCCCTGTCTGTCGTGAACCTCCAAATGTATCTTAGATAACAGAGTCATAAGCTACCACTCACTACTGGCCCCTTAACTACATATATCTATGTCCCCGTACTCAATGCATCAGCTATTATGTTTCCTTTCCCAAGCGTATAGGCAAGCTCAAAATCAAAGGACTAAAAGTACTCAACCCACCTTCACTATCTCAAATTCAGATCGTGCTGATTAAAGATATACTTGACACTTTTTTCCTTGTTGAAAACCAAAAAAATCTCTCCAAAAATATATTTTCTTCAACAACATAAATCATGAATAACTAATGCCTAAACAATATTGTGAGTCAGGTATTTCCTCTCATGTGGCCTCAACTGCCGAGACCCGTACGCAACAAATCCTTCCCCCTGCATAGGCATTGTGCCCAGCCTGATTCCTTATGCATAATAGTAAATAATATATCTCTTTCCTAGCTCTGGAAATAATTTTATCGATGTTGAAGTCAACCTCCATTTTAGCAATTTAATGGATGAATCATAAGAATATAACCATAAGTACTTATTACCCTTTTTAGTCAGGCTCGTTAGGGGAACTGCTAAGCATGAGAAGTCCTATATAAAACATATGTAGTAATCTGCCAGCCCTAGAAAACTCTGTACCTCAAAGACGTTCTTCACCCGCTCCCAGAAAACTATTACTATCACTTTTTTAGGTCTACTAATGCTCCAGTCTCCGAGTTAACATGACCCAATAAGTGAATCTGGTCCATCCAAAAGTGGGACTTTTAGAGCTTAGCATATAACTGATGCTCCCTTAGTGTACTCAAAACGATCTCAATATGTGTGGAATGGTCATGTTGATTGTGACAGTCCACCAATATATCATACATGAATACTACCCCAAAAGAATCCACCTATGGATGGAATACTCTGTTCATCAGTACTATTAAAAATGAAGTCACGTTTGAGAGATGGAATGGAATAACTACATACTCATACAGACTGTACATGCTCCGAAAGGCTTTAAAGGGTATATCAGATAATTTAATGTGAAAATGATGGAAGCTGGATCTTCAGTCAATCTTCATGAACACCCATGCCCCGCGAAGTTGATCAAAGAGATAATCAATCCTTGGAAAGAGATATAGGTTCTTGACTGTCCACTGGTTTAACTTTTGATAATCTATACTAAGTATAAGGGTACCATCCTCCTTCTTTGCAAAAAGGACAGGTGAACCCCAACGATATTTATTGGGTTGGATGAAACCCTTTTCCTGTAAATCCTCCAACTGCTTATTGATCTCCTCTAACTCTGGTGTAGCCATCCTATAAGGAGGAATGGACACCAGTGCTGCTCCTGGAAAAATCTAAATATAAAAGTCAACCTCTCCCTCTGGAGGCAAACCTAAAAAGTCCTCATGAAAGACATCCATGAAAAGATCTTCCACTAGAGGAAAGAACAACTATGAAGTCCCCTGGTCATCTAGATATAGAATAGAAATTTGGGCTATAACACATCCCAAACCATGATTATTGGGCCCCGCTCTTCTCACCTGGACATTCCATTTGCCCTTGTGTAGATAAAATCTGCCTTCTGGTGAAGTGAAACGCACCCTATGGCGATAGCAATCGATAACTCCCTGGAAGGTAAAAAACTAGTCCATTCCAATAATGACAGAAAAGCCTACCATCTCCAGGACATAAAGGTTCCATATGAAGTGACACCCACAAACCTCAAAGGGGCACTCCTTGCACTGACATACACAAGCTGTTCTAGTCCCCAACGGAGTGTCTAACGTGAAGACATCAAAAGAAGTAAAGATACAGAGCCCAAGGCCCTCCACAACCAAAATATAAATGAAACTATGGGAATCCCATATATAAAAAAAAATATTTAAGCTAAAATAGATTCAAATAGAATCATACCTCAAACTACATAGGTTTCAGGATCCTGCTCCTGTTGGGTCGGCTCCACTACAAATTCTAGCCTATACTATGGCCCTGTGACCCTACTTGACAACCCTAAGTTGATCCACCCTGTTTTCCCTGAAATCTTGGAGATTGGCTTCCACGGCCCGACATCTACTTTGACATGAGTAGCCGGATGAACTCCAGTTTCCAGGATGAGGAGAAACTGGTGGTCATGCTCCTGAACGTGGAGTCATAGTATAACTCCTATGACTGGATGATAGTGAGAATAACTGACATAAATGCTTAAGATGACCCATCATTCCATAGGATCAGCAGTCCATTGGTTCTTTCAAACAATGTGTCCCCATATTCCCACTCTTCCTGTACTGGTAGCACACCACTTGGATACCATAAGAAGTATCTCGTCTCCTTGGATATCTGCAAGTAGACTCCTTGCAGAGCTTCCTACATTCAATCAGAGGGGTACCAACTCTAGATGTCGGTCTGCCCGGAATCAAAGCTCTAGAATCCCTCAGTTTGTGCTCCATGATCAGCACCTAGTTAACTATAGATGTGATGGAAGTTAACCTGAATATTTTCACATAATATCAGTTGTCATTCCAGAGACCATCTTCAAACCTCCTTCCAGGAATAACTCATCACCTCCAAGTATGTGTGTGAAGTATTGTAGCTCTGTTAAGATAGAAGATTACACCATGACTGAAAGGGTGTCGTGATCGAAAATCATGATCTCTCAGGCTTGATCGACACCCAAAGTATTTGGGTATAAGTAATCCTAGAAGGCGCGTTCGAATTTATCCCAATCCATAACCTACCGGTGTCCTGCATGTGAGATCACATCCCACAATATCATTGCATAATCCCAAAGCATATATGAAGTGAGATTAACCCTCCTCTCTAGAGGTGTCTGTAGATACTCGAATATTGAAAGCATGGCCTTTAACCATGATTCTATAGACTGAGGTAATCTATCCCCTATGAAGGGGGGAGCATGTCACTTCTGAAAACCGATGTCATATATTCCATAGACGGGGTAGGATGTGGAGATCCACTGAAGGTCTGAATGATCATAAATCCCTCTCATAACTATACATCAGCACTTGAGTTCAGAATAATAAATTTTCCAAGATGAGAATGACTAGACGATTTTCTGGTAGTCCCTGATCTTCCAGGTCGAGTGTCTGATCAGAGCCCTGTATATGATGGACATCCAGAGGACGTCATGGTGTCCTCGCTCTGTAAGGACAATAACACACCTTAATTTATGATTATCATGGAATGAATCATAGAAGTCAAAGAAGGGAACCAGAGAAAGAATGTATTTTATTTTTTCAAAACATGGATACATGTCATGTATGACAATTACATGGAATCTTCCGTTCAGCCTTCACATGGGCGTGTACCTTTGCCAACCCAAGTGATGAAACACCCCATACATATGGCATGTTCTCCCCACACACAACGTGTACTTGAATCATTTTCCGCTTCCCGAGTTCTTCTGCACAACTGACCCACACAGTTCTTATAGAGAAAGACTACATGGCGTGTTGGTGCCAGACATGGTGTTTACTAGAAGGAACTTCACTGACTCTTGTCATTAGGCACATGGCTGGTAACATATATGACTCTATATGGGGTGCTTGTTCCACAAACGACATGTACTAACTACCCATAATCCACCCATGTCGTTGGTCACACAGCTCGACACAAGGTCTATACATATGGCGTGTACGTCTGGTACACGGTGTGTTCCACCAATTATTTCCTAACCACATGTCTCATCCCACATAGTAAGTAACAAGGTTCGAGACTTCACTAAGTGTACATATAGTACACGGTGTATACTTAAGAAAAATAGTTCTTTCCTGAACATAAGGATACCTGGCATGTATTCAGCAATACACACAGTGTATTCTGGGTTTTTCCGGACAGTAAGCCTCAGAAACTACATTGGATCCAAAAAAACACTGAAACAAACATTAATGTCACAAATTACAATCCATGAGGGCCTATAATCCTCATGAATCAAGTATTCGAATCTTATACATGTCATATTCAAGCATAATTATGCATTCATCCACCGAATTATGTTCCATGAGGTCCCATAACACCTCAAGAACAAAGATTAGTAATCATTCAAATGAAACCATACACAATTTGATACCCTATCAAATACCAAGTACTCTAACAATGTATCTCCCACAACATCATTCATATCTAGCACAAAATCTATCACAACAACATGAAATCAAGAATTTGTGCTAAATGGAATGACAAAAATTCATGACATGTGATCTGTAGAAAGTTCCTATATGATGAATGAGATGGCATACCCTCATCTTATTGGGTATAAATAGAAATAGAACCTCAATAATATCAACAATAACAACACAAAATGTGTTAACCACACAACGGTGAAATCAAATCAACCGTAATAATTGAAAACCTAGAAAAATGCAATAATCAAGGTAAATTAGCTTGTCCTGGTACACGGGTTAGCTACTCCTGAGCACAACTTCTTACCAACTACCTATTTTATCCTATCCCTAACTATAGGCTCCCTCTGATACCAATTAGTAATTTCCTTGTTTTGGGTGTTTCCCAAGGGTACACCATACCCAGTTGGTCCCATGACCTCAAGCATATTTCCCCAAATTCCAGAGGCTGCCGACTAGCAGTGAGGGCCTTGTGTGTGATAGTGGGGAAACAATGCCCTCATTGGAAGAGTAATGGAGGAGAAATAAATAGATAACAATATTGGAATCTTTAATAACATGAAATAAGTAAACAATGGAATACTGAAAGTATATAAACAATTGGAGCACATATATAAATGATTCAAGATACATATGTCTAGGAAAGTATCCAAACAAGTCACAATGTTGGAAGACAGTAATAAACCCAAATCTAAAGAAAACAAATGAACTCCCGTAGTATCGCAAGGCATGACTTGGTCCCAAGCTCTCCAAATCCACAACAGTCAAGTACCTATCATAGAAGGGTTATTTCCCTTATCTATAGCTAAAAAATATAATCTTTTTGGTCCCAAAATCATGACCCAAACAGGGTGTGAGATTAATCCCAGTAGGAAACCACTCAAAGATATGTGCCTAATAGTAATTGAATATATATGGAAGGAAATAACAAAAATGATGAAGTAAACAATACAGGTAACCCTCTGGTAATTACTCATAGCCTAATCCCTAGGGTTAAACCAATCAGACATAAGTAACCTTCAAGGAAATACTCACAGTCTAACCCCTCTGGTTCATCATTAGCAAAGACTCTCTCAGGAAGCACTCACTGTAAATTCCACTTATGGTCTCATATCGGTAACTATAGACACACTGAGGAAGCACTCAACATCTAATTATCCCTATGGTCTTCTAATGTGGTACTAAAGACACTCTAAGGGAGTAAAGAGTCCACACCCTATGGTCTCACAACATGAAAAGTGCAACAAACACTCTGGGGAATCCATCAACATCTGATCACCCTAGGTTCTACTACACCAGGTTCCCACAACCTTGTATAAGTCAATCGTGAACATCAATGTTGAATATCCAATGTAAATCTTAAGAACTACTTGGATAATAGCATTCAAGAACTATTTGGACAAACAACTACAAGAATAGAACAACAACATATAATATCACTCATCTTAACAACACTAGGCATAGAAAACAAGCAGTATAATCGGCAAAGCTGTACCAAATAGTCAATATCAAAAAAACATGGGCAACACATACATATCATGGAAAATAACCCTATTAAAAATCAAACAACCTCTATATAGGAACACAAGGAATAGCAGGCATTAATAGGGCTAAAATCCCTAAACACGCAACACCCGGTTCTAGGGTATTGGGAACGTTTTCACATAAAGTTCAAAGACTAACTAAGGAAAGGCACTTACCACCAACCTCAACATTGTACGATTAATATACTCAGGTGTCAGCCCTTTAATCGACCTATAATGCGGTATATATACAAAAGTGTCAAGAAACTCAAACTAGGATATCTCACAAAAGAAGAGAAATCAAGGAATGAGGAACTAGAAGAAAGATCAACTCACCAATGCGATTCCAATGAAAGTGAAGGAGTTAAATTCATAGAATGGATGGAGATTCCAAGGCCCAGGGAAGATTTTTTGGTATTCTTCGCTCCTGGATGAGACTGAACTAGAAGAAGTGGTTTCTGTCAATTAGATGCGACCCCGGTCCAATAAAACCATTAAAAAAAGTACATGGTGTGTTCATTAAAAGTACACAGCGTGTACTTTCCTTAACTGGCCTCCTCTTTAGGCGGTTACTAGGTCACCCCACATTGCCATGTACTCGGCCATTACCTGCAGCAACTGGGTACACGGTGTGTACTCCAAAGTACACTGTGTATACTCTTTAAATTTCTAGATTCTCATATTTTCTCAAAAACAACATAAAAGAAAAATCCATACCTGGAATGAAGGTAAGAGTTCTTACATTTTCTTCCATGTAAGTACTAATCACTATAAAATCACTAATATAAAAAATCAAAAAATATATGCTACTTATAAAGTATGTACTTCATCTACTGATGTGACCTTAACTCTTTTTGAAAAGACACCACTGCAGTATTATCACAATAGAGGGTGGTAGAATCTTTTCTTCTTGGTACCACTTCAATATCATAGATGAAATAGGGTATATATAATGCATCTTTAACTACATCAGACAGAGAAATATACATAGTCTCTATTATATAATCCTTGACCACAACCTTTTTTAAGCTCTTCTAGCTCATAAAACATCCGTTCAAAATGATGATGTATCCCATTTCTAACATTATTTCATAATGATCAGTTTGAAAACTGGATTTTTAATATCCTATGGAAATTATTTCCTCATCTCATCCATAAACCATGATCATATCCTTATTAATCCTCATATGCTTAAGGATAATCTTGATTACCATCCAATAATGGTCATTTGGATGTTATTGATATCTTCCTACCAAACATAATGTGTAGGTGACCTCTATCCAAGTACAAAGAATATCATAACATACATGACTGAACTAACTGATGATGCGTATGGAATCCTGGCCATTCTTTTTCTTTCCTCATGTGTCTGACGACACCTTTTTCTAGAAATATGAATTCTGGTTGATGTTAGAAATGATCCCCACTAGGATTGTTCCAAAGTAAATATTTTTAATATCTCTTCATTGTATGTACCTTTACGTAGGATGAGAATCCTCTTATATCTATCATGATAAATCTTGATCCCAATAATATATGCTACCTTACCCAAGTCCATCATAGAGAAGCATTAATTCAACTATACCATAATAGATTTTAAGAAATGTATTTCATTTCCCATGAGTAATTTTTCATCAATATATACTATTAAGAAAATGAATTCACTCCCACTAAACAATTTATAGACAAACAACTCACAATCATTTTTTATGAAACCAAATTCTTTTATGGATTTATGAAAACGAATTTTCTATAACCTATATTGTTTTTTTAATCCTAAAATGGATCTCTACAACTTGTATACAATTTTTGGCATCACATGGAGACAAAAACCCTTCATGTTGTGTCATATAGACATATTATTGAAGGTTCTTATAATGTAAAGATGTTTTGACATATATTTTAAAAATCCCATAATCATGGAAATTCACAATTTCAAGAATAATTTAGATTGATTTCAGTACTGGAACTGGGGAAACTTTTTTGTCACAGTCAATGCCTTGACACTATTTATACTCTTTTTCACTAACTTGTTTTTTTATGTCTAGTTTTATCATGATTACCCATTTGAAACCATTGAGCTTTACATGAACTATAGGGTCTTCCAAAATCCATATTTCTTTTGGGTTCATGGAATAAATTTATAAATTCATGGCCTATTTCCACATGGAATCATCTATGCCACTAACTTATTCTTTATAGGCTAGAGAATCATTATTATCAATTAATAGTGAGTCACCATCCTATATGACTAGAAAAACATATTTTTCTAGTCCTATAACCTCTCTATTACTCCTAAGTAGTAATTCTATCTCTTGTTCAATTTCTTGTTCAGTTAGGTTTTTTGGAAATTTAACATGTGGAAACACTTTTGTATCCTTATCCCAGAATCTATCGATGATTATCTCGCTCCAAATATATATTTTACAGAATATATCCTCCTCATGAGATATGGTTTTTCTATCAAACATAACTTTTTTTCCTAATGGACTGTATTTTCAGTGTCCCTTTGTTTCTTTTTGATATCCTAAAAAGATACACTTTGTTCCACAGGGTAAAATCTTCTTACCAAAAGAGGAAATAACAAATTCATTCCAACACCTCACATGTAAATAAGACAACATTTTTTTCATTATATTCTATATATTTTTCGGTATACCATATGTTTCTTTAGTTGGCACTTAGTTTAGTATGTATGTTTCTATTTATAACATGTATCCCCAAAATGATAATTGAATACTTTCAATACTGATCATTTATTTAACTCTATCTAACAAGTTTTGGTTCCTTATTTCACATACAAAGTTACACTGAGGTGTTTAAGGATATTTAGTAAGGAGAGGATCCCAAAATCCCATAATTAATCACTGGAGTATTGATTGAGACATTCTTCATCATGTTCTGAGATGAGTTTCATAATCCTCTGACCAAAATGTTTGTTTAATTCATTCTTATATTCCTTGAATTTATCAAAATAATCATACATATATCTTATTAACTTTACATATACATATCTACTAAAATCATCAACACAATTTATGATGTATTGTTATCCACCCCTTTCCTCGATAATAAATGGTCCACACACATCAATATGAATGATTTCAATAATATCCTTATCGCATTTACCTTCCCTTGTAAATGTGGAATTGGTCATTTTATATAGTAAACATGTGCGATATAAACCATGTGATTTTAGTTCAAAAAAATCTAAATATACATCTTGATGTAATTTAGTCAAACACTTGTCACATACATGACCTAGACAATGATATCAATGTTTGTTAATATTTGAGAATGTGATGTAACTTTTTATTGATTTTCATTTCATGTTTTGTGTAATCTAACACATAAGGATAATTATTTAAATGTTTATTACTGTAATAAATGATCTATTTATAAATTAATCAAAATTTATTCACAAATATGAAACTAAATCCATTTTTATCTAGTCAAGATATAGAAATAATGTTTATGCTAAATAACGGTATGTAATTACAATCCATCAAAACCTAGATCATTCTGGTTGGCAATGTGAGGTGGTATACATCGATAGTAAGATTATAAAGATTAAATATATTGGATGCTCATACATCTAACTCTTTTAATTCAATAATTATAAATCTAATTGCATCCTATATTTGAATATATATGTGATCACCACAAGCTATCTCTAATTACCAATTTTTATAAAGAGATAAATTTAAATTAATAACAAATGAACCTGATGTTTCCTCCTAGTTCATTGGCTAGGTGTAGTTTTTCTTCTAGTGTCCATCCATGCCCCATGTGAAACAAACAACATATTATTACCTTTTATTCCACATGATCTTACTCTTATTGGAATAATGTGAATAACCTTTGGGCTGATTTATTTTCTCCCCATTTCTATTTTTCACAATAAGGACTGAAGGATTTTCATGCATCATTTCCTAATCAACATATAGAAAGAGAGTGATAAGATCTGGTAGAGACATTTCAATGTAATTAATATTATAATTCTTAAAAAATATAAAAACTCTATGGGAGTGATGTCATAATGAGATCAGTGGCAAGTTCTTTGTGGGGGTTTAAACCCCAAGAAATCTAATCACTCATTGTATCCAATGAGTTTGACCACATGAGTCCCATCTAGGAAACTCTCTCTTTAAATTTAAAAAAATAAAAATGGAAATATCAATCTATTTTTCTTTATCCATATCCTGGTGTAGACCACAATGGTTTTAAAACATGCTACATGCATCCACGTTTTTTTAGAGATTCCATCTGTACAGAATACATCAATGAATGAATCCAACATTAAATGTCGACTGCATCACCCGAATATTTTTCATATATTAGGAACTCTTCATCACTCGCCTCTTTAGTTTGTATTTTAGGCAATGAGGATTTTATCATTTAATATTTCTGTTCATGGTGTAGCACAACCAGAAGGCATATAAACCACTCTAATAAGTTACTCCCAATTAATAGGTTTTCTTTCTCCAATATTGACCATAGGGATAGTGTGGATATTGAGTCTTCCCTTTTATTCTAAAATTTAAAGAGTATTATATTATTATATTTCTTTATTATAAATAATGTGTGAAATAATTAATTATATTAGATTATATTATATTTAACATCCAACTATTTTATCATTTCCTAAAATTCATCACCACTGAACTTAGAATGTCTTATTACTATGAAATAATATTGGAAAGGATCCCCATTACACTTTCTAATGATCCTGACAATGGTCATGAAAACTATAAGAGGGTAATTTATGTATGTAGTATTTCAAACTATAGGCTTTCAACTCCATAATCTATTGAGTGGATTCATTAATCCTAAAATCATGACATGGATTTCCTCAAAAGATACCTCCAAATTTGTATTGAGTAGACTTTGGTAGTTAAATTCAGTACATGTTTAGTGAATTCATCCCAATACTTCCATGAGAACACCTCAATAAAAGTAAGTATCTAGATTTTGGACATGTACTAAACTGAGTTATATATTTCATTTTAAATCAAGTAAAAGAAGGAATAGATTAACTTAATATAAGGATTATGGATTTTAATTAAATTATGCATAAATTTTTTCTGGTTTTTTTAAATGACTTGTTAATATTAAGTGGATGTTACTTAATTAACTAACCATATTGAATAAAAAATTTAAAAATAATTAATTTAAATTATTTTTATATTTTCAAATAAATTCATTCATTTATGTGATTATAGTATTTAATACAAAAAATAATTAACGAAACAAATAACTAAATAATAATGTAAATTACTTGAATATTAGATTATCTAATGGTTCATATAATGAATGGAGGTTAAATCAACCATTAAACTAGGTGAATAACTCTATTTTCGTATCATGGAATGAGTTATACCATTCCAACTGTATATTGGTGTCTCACTATGTTGGAATCATCATGGTTTCATATTGAACCACCTTGAGGTATCTTATAAAGCTCCATTAATTACATGTATTTATTACTCACAAACTTGTGAGGGGAACTAAAGGATTAGATAAAGGTAATTATACAAATATCCTTGGACATGCAGGTTCTATAGAATAATGGACGGATCAATGACTCTTGAGACATCATTTGGATTAATATTAAATAAATTCTAAACCATGTAATAAATTATATTAAAAAATTGAAAACAAATATATAGGTCTTCGTAAATCTCATGATCTGTCATACATGAAATGAAAACACAAAAGTAACAAACTATCATTAATTTCTTTATTCATTCATTATTATTTTGATAAACATACTTGTATTAATTAATTAATTAATTAATTAATCCTCATTAGTCATAATTAGAATCCAATTTAACTATAGACATCCAACATTTATGGAATTTGTGGAAAATAAACAGAAGATCCAATAATGATATGTTAATTTCATTACATTAATGGAACATTTAATATAATTTAAAACTATTATTAAATTTCCAAACACACATTGGTGTTATAATAAATAAAATACAGTTTTAATAATATAATTTTCAATTAATTAATTTTTTTAATTTGGTCCTTTAATATGAGAGTACACGATATGTACAATTAAGCTAAAAGAAATGTACCTCATTTTTATTGTATTCGATCCACATTCTTTGGGCCTGAGTATTTTAACTCGACTGTATTACTTGGTGTGTGCATTAAATCTACATTTCATGTATCTATTTTTCATGTTATGGTTTACTCTGGTCAACATGTGTTGTCCAATAAAAAAACTATGTGTAATTAGTATCTTGGTGTATCTAGGTATAATGTGAATGGGTACATGACATGTACTCTTCTATACACCATGTAAACTAGTTATATCGGTCAATGATTTGGCACTTTTCAATGGTATCTATGATCACTACTCATCTTTCATAAATATTTAGGAAAAATGAACACTGAAAAAATCTCATTAATATGTCAAATCATGTCAATTCAAAAAAGATTAATGAATGAATAATATGAAATGAAAATTCAACCATGACTGCATATGGATCAAAAATAAAATAAATAATTATAAATTTAAATGTTACATCTCTGATACCACATATTGGTTTCATGTGCAATGGAAGCATCTGATGGTGGGAAATGTGTTAAAATTTATTTTAATAATCACCATCTAAAACCATGTGTGAGGATCTTGCAGTAACATGTATAACTTATTTATTTAATATATAATGAAATTATAATATGTTCTTGGGAACATTCTTCATTGATGATTTTTGATCATCCAAAAAGACCATTTCAAATTTTCTTCTAAGCCTAGTCAGTATCAAAGGATATAATCCCTCTTGTGGTGATCCACAAATGCTATAATGATAACCAAAAAACACCACTCGATCATCAGGTGCTAGCACAATCAATCAAATGTCATTTGTTGTTCGTTCTTGATCACTAATTACTTGGGATTGAAGTAATTTCACATTCACTTATCATTCTTATGAGAGAGAGAAAAGGAGGAGTTGAGAGGAATTCATTGTGTGTAAAAGTTTCCTATTCATGATTTTTTGGGTTGAAAATATACAGTAGACGTACCAATCTATTTCTAGAGTTAGGGTTTATATTAAAATATAAATTAATTTTTATCAAGAAATAAAATGATATTTAAAACCACTAATAAACCACATTCTACATAATAGTAATATCATTATAATTATTCTCTAACGCACTCCATCTTGCAAAATAACTAGTATTATGTAATGGTCATGTTAATTACTATTTGTCTTGAGACTCGGTATAGGTTCATTCAATATCCTATATCTTTTATTGAAGAATGAAAAAAATATTTTTTATATAAATAAATATTTTAATCACAATCTAGAAAATGAATAATTATTAAAATATTCTATATAAAAGTAATTGTTTTATTCACAATCAAGTGAATAAATATTATATATATATTCACATAATCAAATAAATTACATATTAATAAAAAATAATATTTTATTACCTTCATATTATTCGTGATCAATAAAAATTGAAGAAAATTATTCCTCATTCTAAAGAATATTATTTATTCCAAAAATTAAATTATAATATAATTTAATTGATATTAATTAAGAAGCATATTGTGTCACCATCTATGATTAATTCTCATTGGAATTAGGTGGTCTTTCCAAATTTCCCAGATTACTATCTAGAAATGGGTCATGGGAACCAAAAAAGTACTTAATGATGAAATTATGAAAAGCACAAACAAACACTCACAGTGTAATATAATTCCCTTATCTCAACATCTCATCAAAAGGTTTCACAACCATGTCACCAACCAATATGCTTGATATGTCTTTGAATGACTGTCTAATATAAATATATCACTACACCATGTCAATGGAATTTAGAGATATGGTTCCATTCGAATGAATGGTACGAGATATCAGCTTCTATAAACATGGAAGGCACAAATACTTCCTTGACTTGTGCATTAAGGCCATGTACTTCATGACACACCCATTATATCAAATATCACTATGAACATTTATCTGTATTTTCTACGAAATACATCGACATATGTGAGTTGTAACATGCATTAATAATAAAATTAATGGCCATAGACCATCACACATGCTCATATATATGAATATCTGATGAAATAAAAACAAGTGTAACAATTACTGGTGGGTTTATTTTTATAATCTCCCATCATGGAGATTTCCAAGTATGAACTTCCTAATAAGAAGCATTATTTACTTATGATTACTCACACCAGATATTATATGTACTATGTGTCCCTATATAGTACATTATCTAAACAGAATTCATTATTTAAGGATGCCATCATAGCACATCAAGGTTATCGCCATTGTAGGGAATATTTATGACCTTATAAATGTGATGAATACTATAGGAAATAATTACACTGTATCCATAGAGAAAAATTATCAATTAAAATAAGACTTTTTATTAATATTAAATATATTGAATATACATGTAATCAATGTAAATACAGTTGGTCTGAGTACATCAACTCTGATAGTATAGTCATTGATATTTCTGATACTTTTTTTTAGGGTTACCTATACTTGGGGGTATATTCTTCCTCACCTATTATATGTCGACTACGACCACTATTTGAAACCCTGTGGAATTTGGGTAAGGACTCTTGAGGTACATATCAGAGAGTTTGATCAGTGTGGAGGTGAACCAAATCTGGGGAAATTATATAGTCTTATTAAATCCTTGTATTCACTTTTTATTATTATTTGGAAAATGGGAGACAACAAATGGGATATTTACAAATATTGATAAAGTTAATATTCCTTAGAGTATTTAACTCATATGGGAGGGAAGTATAATATTCTTGGAATTGGATTCTAGTTCATAGTTTTTCATTTAATATTGGATAGATTTTACAAATATACAACATTTTGATATTGATTTTTATTGTATAGGTTTTTACATTTTTGATTATCCCTTAAGAGAGTGTGCATTCATTAATTAATATTAGAATATAGTGGTCCATGACATTAATATACTTTTTTATGTGTGATATTATGGTAATGATATAGGTTTAGATCATTTAAACTATCAATAAAATTTCAATGAGTGTATCTGATGTATATTTTATTTGGACTCTACTTGACTAACACATGATTGATAAATAGTATTTAAATATGTTACAATATTATGAGAAACAATATAAGACAATACCAAACTTGAGAATAGGATGGTCAGGCTTGAATAGAGCCTATATACGAGGCCCTAGTATCATAAGGTGTCTATTTGGGGTAGGGTGGTGTGTGCATGTGTTATGTAGGATGCATAAATTTGGAACTGCCAAACTCTAAGTCCTG
This sequence comes from Viscum album, assembly GCA_963277665.1. Classification (NCBI taxonomy): domain Eukaryota; kingdom Viridiplantae; phylum Streptophyta; class Magnoliopsida; order Santalales; family Viscaceae; genus Viscum; species Viscum album. Next base: position 400,675,655 of record OY728145.1, read on the forward strand.
AAATCACTTTTCATTCCTAAAATATTGAATAAGGATTTCAGAAAGACTGAGAATTTCAAAACATGGATAGGTGTATCCAGAATTGTGAATCCCACACACCCGAGCTACACACATTCTGAACAAGTGGGATCTCAAAATAGATAACCCAAATGTAATGGGAAACCAAATGAACGGAAAACGATGATTGATATGGTTTAAAACTTGATCCTATTATACTAGTAGTAAAAAAATTTATATATTATGTAAAAATTGATTATAATGAATCTCCATTGCACAGTCTAACAAAATATTAAGAGAAACCAATTCATGTTATAAACAAATTACTATATTCTGTCACTTTTAAAATCAAAATATCATCAATTTTTTGTTGAATCAGTTCCACCACTATCTTATATTTTGTATAATCATCAATTTTATCATGACCACTTCCTAAGAATAATCACTTAAACCAACCCTTATAGTGAATAATATAATAATTTTTAATGAATTAATTTACTCTTATGTATATATCTAATAGAAAACCTTACATATATTTTTATAACCACCAAATAATTCTTAAAAAAAAATGAATATAGTTATTTCTATGTTAAATGTGATCATGTACTTCATCATCTGGAAACAGATATGGATACAACATATATACTTCTACGTTGGTGAAACAATCAAATTTATATCTAGTTCATAGTTTTAGGAGGTTATCCTTTCTTTAAAATCTATCACATATCCATATGGTTTCTTATAACCATTATTAATAATCACTTAGATGAGAATAAATTTCTAGGATTCATCCCCATGTCCCTCGAGTAACAATATTCTAAAATATCCTTTATTTATTTTCTCCATTATATTTTTTCAATGATTCTAAAATATTATAAAATATAATTTAACGAGTCCCCAATGAAGTGTAGAAATACTCTAGAATATCACAATAAATAACTTTAGTTAATATATCATCTAGATTTTAATTCCCTTCAACCTTATATAGTTACAATTATCCATATTCTATGATATTCTTAATGTAGTGGTACTGCAGTTGAGTGTTATGTTTCTATGAGTGAAATTTTAGTTTCCTATAAAAGTTAATCTCACTTTATTTATCACAATACAACATATTGATTTCATTCCTACTTTTTATTTATTTCTATAAAGCCTCAAACCAAACTAACTCCTTTTATGATTTATTATTTTAAGATACTAAGATCATATAGTATATTGTGAAACTACCAAATGTGTCATAGACATCCAACAAATTGAAGTACCTATGAAAGGAAACACAAATTATGTGGTACTCTTTTCTAATTCTATATTTCTAAGAAACTCATAATTTTCAAATACCTATAATGAATCATTTATTCCAAAACATATTACAAGATCCAATATACCTTTTATATTGAGGATAATCCATATTGAAGCCTCCATGTTCTCTTTTTAGTTATTAACCACAAACCTTCTAACAAACCATTTCTATGGAAAACATACTACCCATATAGAACATGGAGTACTTTAGATGTCCCATGGTCAATGAATATGAAGCCATTACTATATACATAATACCCATGACAATTTTAGGAATATTATCTTTTGAATTATTAAAGTATTTCTTGAAGGAGAGTTCTCATAGGATTTAACATACTCATTATGAATCTCACTAACACTTTCTAGATATCATATAAGGAAGGTAAAATGTTTTTAAATAGAATTATCTTTGAATATTCATCCCAAATATTCACTTAGATAAATAAGATCCTACATTTTCAAAAATCATACCAATTGGATCTTTAACTATTCTAGGATCCCCATCACATGTCTAAATAAGATAAATTCATCAACATAGATGAAGAACTATATTGAAACATACCTTAGTAAAACGTTTTAGTAATAAAATGAAATTAGTTTCATTGGATGAAATTTCATTCCATAATAATGTTTTCAAACAACTTATTCCACTAGCTTGGTTCCTATATAATCCTATAAAAACCTATCCTATGATTTCACCATAGACCATGACTCTGTTTCAGTATGAAACCCTTTGATTTATCCATATTTATTTCTTCCTCCAAGTCTGTATGACGCAATTTTAATATTAAAACTTCTGATTTCCTTAAACATATATTGTTATTGAACAATTTGGTATATCAAGAAATGGAACATTTTGAGGTTTATAATTATATTAAATTCCAAAACATGGTTTTAACTTTTCAAATTAAAAATGTTTGATCACTAAATATCCCATAACAATTAGTCCTCAACTCAAATTGACATATTCTTACTTTTTTAGCTTTTTCCCTAACATAATCTTCCATAATGTTTTAATATTTCCACAATATAACATGTTTGATGAAATAATTTTGGACTCTGATAACCAGTTTTTTATTTTTATTCTAGTTTCCAAAGAAACCTTTTATTCATCATAGTCAATAAAGAAGCATTTCTAGTACATAGCATCAAACTTGTCCCTATCCTTAGAATCTATATATGTATTTGAGATACAACCTATAAATAAGGCTAATTAAGTACACATTTATGTTGTGCTGATGTTCTTCTATAAGTCACTACACAATTATGTTGAATGGACTATGAATCACAATATAATACAAATTTGTAAAACACTTTATCCTAGAAATCATTTAAGAATTTGTAATATAACCATAATCTTCTATGTACCCCATTTTGTATATGATTTTTCCATTAAACTAATCCATTTTCATCTTGGGATTCAAGATCAAACATTTATATCTATATTAAATTAATTTTATAGAATAGTTTAAACTCCCTACCTCTATAGTCACCTCAATTATTAGTCCACGTGTATTTTAGAATCATTCTGATCTCAATATCCATTGTGGGTCTCTATATGAAGAATGTAGAAAATATATCGAACTTGTGTTTTTAGAAAAACCCACAATCCTTATGTTTGTAATCATTGATAATTGAATTTTATTACTTTATATAGTGACCCTTATTTTTCATATATATATATATTTTAACTTAATATATGAGTATTTATTTCATAAAATTGTGACCCACTTCATAATAATATAAGTTTTGAATCTTTGGTAACATGGATACATAAATAATAAGTTCATAAAAGATCTACATCATCTCCTATAAAATTCTTAATGACTATAACCCTTGTTAGATATATCATAGTTAATAAATTTCTCCATAAAATAGGGTAAGGAAACATAGGAAAGGGTGATATCATATGCTTGGTAAGGGTAATGAAGAGAAAAATTAATAAAAAAAATGTATAACATAAGAATAATGCTATAAAAATAAGATCTTGACATTTTAAATCCATAACAAACATATCATAGATCCTAATCTTGATTCAGGTCCTAATTCATGATAGTTCATTAAACGTGAATCATAAATGAATCTAAGAATATTATCCATGAGGGAATAACATTGTAATAATACATAAGTTTTTTAAATACACATAAGTTTAGATAATAATTTCCATTGTAGTAAAGGATAACTACCAAGACTATCACAATGTATTGGGTTCACTCCTTAAACCATCATATCCTTATTTAATGTTCACTCCTAAAATAATCATTGTGGATAGAATCCCTTATTTAAAAAAGGTTCACTCTCGATTACATACCTGTAATGTCATGAGATATCCATCTTCAACCATTGCATTTAAGGGATATATAAATATGGTTCAACCCATCACCTAATTAAAATCACACATATGTGTTCCACAAGATAATAAAACACTAATCTTATCCTAACCCTTGAAAAGTATATGTTTTCATAATAATTTCATCATTTCATCGTAGCATAACCATATAAAACAAAAGAATTTTAGAAACATATTTAGATTAAAATAATAACAAATAGAGAAAATAATAAGGTTATTATCCTTGAATGATATCTCTAGAAAACTAAAAGGAATGTCAATGGATGTTATCATCAATGATAATTCATTTAAAATGTTAAATGAACTATTTCTTGAAGAAAATAGCCTTTTCATTTTGAAATTAAACCTTCAAAATCTAATAATGTATAAAATATTATGAAAGAAATTTCCCCTAAAAATAAATATTAAAATATTTAATGAAATATCCAATCATAGATTGGTCATTATAGTGGGAATTTGTTTTCATGTCGTGTATGTTAAAAAATATTTCATTCATATTTTTAGAAAAAAGTAAACAGTACCTTGTTAAGAAAATGAAAATAAGATTTCTTTCATGATATTTTTTTTAAAGTTAATCATGGGTAAATATGAATTTAAAAATTCATAGGATAATATTAAAAAATCCTTGAAATCATTTTTTTTAAAACATGTACATTATTGAAATAGGATTTTCAATCTAAGAGATAAAAAGTCTAATTACATTAAAAACAATCTTTCAGTCTCTTTAAGGATTAAAGAGAATAAAATGATAGGAAAACATATAATCTATATAAATTACCAGAGCCTAAATAAATTTATGAGATTATTGAGAGGGTGATTATAAAAAATTTTCATCACAAACGTAATTGTAAACAATCCTGGTAAACAATGAGATTGTTATATAAAACCCTTTCCTTGAGGCCCTCTAGATTTTAAAGTGCTCTATCCTCATATATAGTAAATTTAAATTTATAATAATTATATAATAGAATTATTAAATTACTTAAAATATCATATATAACCCCATTATAACATTTCAACTCCCATTTATTAATAAATCATTATTAAAAATCATTGTTTATGGGTGATAATAGATTAATTTTTCTTAAGAATTTATGTTTGGTAGTTCTAATCCTTATAATTTGATCTTTATTTCATCAAATCTAGAAATTAAATCGAGAGGTAAATATCATATATATTCATTATATATTGGTTTATATTTATCAATATATATTTAAAATATCAATTACACAATTCATGGAGATGGTGGTTGTGGATATGCATGAGCATTGTTTTCTTTTTTATAGATAAAATAAAATTAAAGTAATTAATAATTCACCTTTAAATGATAATTATTATATCATATATATATTATATATTCATTAAATATATCTATATTTTCTTCCATGTAAATAGAAAATGAAAAATAATCACATCACTTCTGGGAGGTAGTAGCCCACAAGTACGTATAAGCAATGTTAACGTTTCCCAATAGATAAAATGAATGTGGATAATGTTTATTCCATTATCATAATAAAAATTCAGTTTATTTATGGTAATTAAATAATTAAATTATAATGGATACTATATATATTTAGGAGGTTAAAGAATGAATAAATATGAAAATGCTCAGTTAAGAGTTATATCTCTTTGTTGAGAAAACACTTTTCGAATACACATTAAGCCTTGAAAGGATTGTGTTTTAGAAAGACCAAAAAATCTTTGATGTGTTTATTTAAGGTAGTAGAGTATTATGATATGTCATTACTGATATATAAGGATACATATTAGTGGGTAAGTGTGGAGAATATATACCCTTTTATAATTGAGAAGAGGGGTACTCTTGAAATTACATAAAGTATTACATTAATACAAATTAATTTTTAGGGAAAATGAATCTGACTTGAAATAATAAAAATATAATATGGGTATGAGTATAAATACACATATTTTAAATAATTTAAATAATATTTTTTTACCCGTATTTCTTAGTTTTAACCCCCTATTAACCCTTTTTAAAATTAACACAATGTCAAAGATTTCAACTATTTAAGGGTTATGAATATTAATATAAAAGGAAAAGAGACACTTAAATGGAAAATGGTTGATATTTTTAACCATATCTCATTCACATGGATGAATTGGATTACTATATATTTTAAAAAATTCAATAAAATCTTATATATTATAAAATATCATTTCTATCATTTTTCGAACTGTTCATTTAAATTGACTTCAAAAATAAAATTATATCAAAATAATTAAAATAAAAACCTATCCAAAACCCCTAATATATTTTTTTAATATTAAAAATTTCTATTACATAATAATTCATCAAAATTGTATTACATTTAATATTTTTAATATTGATTATTTTATTTATATATTAATTGAATAAATATTGTGTTAGTGTTGTGTAATCATTTATGGAGATTATTCAGTCATTAAAAATTAAAAATAAATAAATATAATAAATATAAATTATAATTCAAATAAACATTTGGAATGTATCATATCCTATTTTATCCTTATGTAAATATTTAAAGATGTTAAAATCAACGGTGTGACACATTGTGTTTTTTCTTTTCATAAATTTATAAAATGGTCATAATAAAAGGAAAATGGTACCTACTAGCACGATATTCAATATAAGGATGGAAATTTCCAAAATAAACTCATTCATTTGAATTAAGTAATGTGTTATACAAATTTTTAATTCTTATCCCAATGTTTTACCCTTATTTTACCCATTTTTCCCTTACTATGGGGAGAAAATTCACTATAATTACTATTAATGTTCACTAACTATAATTGGAAACTATATAAGAATTTTTGAACACATAATTAAAAATTTTACAACCATTTTTCAAGATCCAATTTCTAGATGTTTCAAAAATTAATTTAAGAAAAAACCCACAAAGAACAACGAAAAATGGGTTTTTAGAAAAATTCATTTTTATGTGTAAAAGTGTTCTTATACTATATTAAGCAAAAATATTGAAAATAATTATTGAAAATAGATTATTAATAATATAAAAGAACATATTTTATGTTTAAAATAATTTTTAACAAAATTTAACTTTTAAAATTCTTTAAATGAAAATGCAGTTTTCAATAAAAATCGGTACTTTTTACTATTCATTAAAAAATAAATCCCTTGAGAAAACTTTTAAAATTGCACTCTAATATGATTTTATCTTGATTGTTTGAAAAATTACGTTAATTATTTAAAATAAATTTTATCAAATTTGTGTAAATTAATTTTATTATTTTCTCACAAAAATAAATTAAAATCAATTTTTGGGTGAAAATGTTTTTATAAATCATATAATGACTATTAAAAATTTAGTAACTCTTTACCAATTTATTTTCATCATAAAAAAATTATATGTAATTTAAGCCAAATCATATTTTTATTAATTCCCAAAAATTAATGGTTGTGTAGTTATGTTATATTATACTACAACACATTTAGATTCAGGGTTTCCCATGTCGCATATTATCAAGGGATGTAAATTTATTTGGAAAGAAATATATCTAAAAAACTCGAGGTGTTACATTATAATCCCTTTAAGATGAATTTCACCTTAAATATTAAGTAACTCTACTATAATGAAATGATTATATCTCTATTTCATCATGTATCTAGGTTCCTATATAGGTTCTTCAAATTTCCAATTCATCCAATGAACATTAACCAGGTTAGTGGTCTCCTTCCATAAGAATTTATTAACATGATCCTAGATTTATAAAATTTTTCTATTATAGGAATGATCATTCTCAGGCAGTTCAATCTATGATTTTTGTGCATGGGAAGAATTAGGTAAGTACATCCTCTATAGTGACACATGAAACACATTATGAACTTGATAGAGGTTTGGTGGAAGTATCATGAAATAATCTACCTTCTCTACTCTATTAATAATCTAAATGTTGACAAAAAACAAAGGGATCATATTTCCTATATTTAATAATAATATTACCTTCTTGTTTTTTGGAGTTCACCAGAATGTCATCCAATAAATTTTTATTTCATTATTTGACCAATGATTATCAATATAACTTTTTCATTGACTCTGAACTGATACGATGTTCTATTAAATGGATATGACATTATATATGTTTCTTTATCTACTTAAATTCTAAATAGCTATGTTTCTCCGACTTCATCGAATCATGTTGAAGTCGGATAATTATTTCCAAAACATTGTTCACAATGATCAATCATAATTCTCAATGGAAATCTATTATAGTAAGAATACTCGACTAAAGGAAGGTGTTAATCCAAACCACATTTTAATTCTAGAGAAAATGATCTCATAATATCCTCATGGTATTAAATGGTTCTACCATTCTGAACATCTGTAATTGGATGATTAGTAGTATAAAAACCCATCAATATATCTAGAACCTACTAAATACATAACCATAACATCAAGGTAAACCTCATAACCCAATCAGATAGAATATAATATTGAACTCCATAAAACCTTATCACTTCATTAGTGTATGTTATTAAAGATCATCAAGTCTTAAATTTTATCTGATAATAATGAATTGTGTTGACTTCATAAGGATATCAATTAAAACCTAAATAAAGAAAAACAATATTTATATATTTTTGGGATTCTAATGAAAATATCCATAGTGATATTTTCCAATGTCCATACTGGTCTGTGTAATTGTTGTAAAATCCCCTTAGACTTCTGCTTCTTAGGATTATGTTTCTAACATACCTTGTATTGAGATACATACTGAGCAATATATCTTTTAATTTTATCTCACCATATATTGTCTGTTATATCACTATACATTTCTGTACACCCTTGATGAATATAAAATGTTAATCCTAAAGTCTCATCAAACATTTAGTTCTAATATAGTATTTATGTAACACCCCATGATTTCATATTATGTTATCTCTTCAAAGAAATTCAATAACTTGCAGTACATGCAACACTGAGTTCAAGAGAACCACGACATACTAAACTAACCATTCAAAAAGAGTTTATTAATAGTATTAAATGAATTTTGTATTTTATATACTCTATATAATTTTAGAATCAATATTATGTGTTTATTATATATAATATAAGAACAAATTAATTTTTTTTCAAATAGAATAATTATTTTTCAAAAAATGAAATTTTACTGCCCTTTAATAGAGAACCTTTTTTAAAACAATTATTTGACACTTTTATATAATCAATTTAATAGAAATTAAATTATTCTATAGAAGCAGGACATAAAAATTTATTACGGATAATTTTTTGGTACTTTTCTGATAACATACATATTTTGATGAATAGTGATAAATACTAAATTTTAATGGAAAATAAATTTTTTAATCCAAATAATTTATAGTGTTAAATTATAAATTTGAGGGGTTTTAAAGTATAATTAGAATATATTTTTATAATTTAAAATAATTTATTTCATTGGATTTAATTTTACATTTAAATTGGACATAAACATGTGTCAATCTTTTGATAGTTATTATTTCATAAAACACTCTTTTTGTTTTGACAATGAAAAATAATTTTAAATTGATTTTGGCCACTTATGTGATTTAGATTTTGAAAAATGGACTCCATATTTGGAATCAAGAGATCCAAATTATGTAAATAGGTAGATTTTATTTTTAGACATTATGAATATTTATGTCAGTAAATATTTTATATACCATGGTTAATGGGTAAATCTGGTGAATAAGGATACACAAATATTATAATAATAATAATATTAAATTACCCTAACATGTGTTATATTCCAATTGTTTTATAAATGTTCGACCATGGACACCCTAGGGTCTATTTTGGGACCACATGGAGCCACTTCATAGTGATAGTGACACTTTATATTAATTTATTTGAAGTAATGAAAAAAATGACATAAACATACATCTTTTAGTAAAACAATTTTTACATGGATTTATATAAGTTATCTTTATTAATATAAATATTCATTTTAAAGTTAAAAATATTTCCTAAAACTTGGTAGTTGTTTTATAATTTTTAGACATTAGATAAATAAAATTATTTATGACACAATAATGATGCAATGTTTTCCTCATTAATAAATGATTACAATAAATGAGATTATAAAAATTGAAACAATATCCAAAACCTATCCAATTATTATCAGATGATGTCAGTTCGAACATGAGACATCTTAGCTTTGACTCTAATGAGTTTTGTACCTTTATATACAGAAAATAATTATATAATAAAATAATATGTTTAACCTTTCCTAAAGAGACCCTCCCCTCCATTATAAAAATCCTTCAACTCTAACCCATTACTCACACCTCTCAAGCCTCTTGACTCATCCAAATTCTTTCCAATTAAGCTACCTGCATCTATATATTTCTCTTAGAATCATTAACTTAGGTAGAAGGCACTTCAAGAAATCCTTTTCGATCAATCCAAAGGGAGTTACCCGATTTAAAGGTAACACCTCCTCTTAAGTTCTTTTCATTTATTTTACTTCTCAAACCCCTTAAACTCCCTTTATTAAATTATTTTATTACTACACTATTATCCTAAATATAATTGTTTTTATGAGAATTAATTGAACTATACTTACACAAACCTCCATCTAATGGGTATATAACATAATGTTTCACTCGACGGTGAATTACTGGCTCACGAAACGATGATTGTTCAATCTTCTACTACCACCTCTTATGGTGTACATTATAATGGAACTGTAATTAAATATGATATTTATGATATTTTGTTTATCTATATTCTTCTATAAATCTCATTTTGTATCATACCTCTATTCTTTTCATGTTGTATATATATGCTAATTTCATTTGAGAAAGTGCAGACTACTGCCCCCTCAAAGTGATATGACCCATTCATACGATACATGGAATGTATAAAGGAGGGTGTTAATGAACTTATGTAATATATATAAAATATTATATTATAATGGAATAATAATATTTTTATGTATCATTTGGTCTGCTTTTTGTTTAAAATAAAAAAAGAAATAGAAGTAGCATTCGTGCGTATGTACGGATTATCGTCTCCATGAACGTGATGTGATTCATTACCCATCGTAACCATTAACGAATAATTTTATTTTAATTATTAAGTATAATATTTAAGAGAATTACATCATTCTGTATATGAATAAAATATATCCTATACTTAACAAACATGAATTACATAACAAAACATATAAAATAAAATTAATCAGTTGACACCTGAAGCAATGAAACTACTAAAATATTAATAACAAAGAAATATTAGAAGATCATATATGATATAATATTTTAGTATGTGGTTATTTTATAATTTAATAAAAATTATTTAACTATTACACAGGAGGTTAACATACCCTCGACCAAGGAAAAGTACTAGGTAAGGGTTAATTTCACAATCTCTTTATTATCAAAGGTTGTTTTTACATAAGTATCTACTAGGACATCTTTATCATCCACATACTTGTTTCTTAAAAATTTATTTCAAAAAAAATTACTATTTACAAGACTATGGGTTAAAATCATTTCTACCCTTATTTAACTTTTTATAGAATGTTTTGAAAGGAATCATTCCATCGTTTTCCAAACAAGGCATGTTATGACCATTTCGACAAATTAAGGTAAGAATGTTTTTTAACTTATACGATGGGTCTTGTTATTCTTTGCCGTTATAACACCTTTGAATCTTCCCTTATAATATTATAATAATATTTTCAAAATAAATTTTTTCTTTTATAATTACATGACTTTTAAATGATTTCAAAATATAATGAGATATTTATCTCAAATAGTTTTGATTTCATTTATGTCAACATCCATTAATTTATTTTATAATTGTTTTAAGTTGATTTATTATGATACAAATATTCCATATTGTATTAAAGGTTTTGCAATATGTTTGACTATTTATGTGTTATTTTTATAACATTAATGGTTTATGTTTAATATATAAACATTTTGTATGCTAGTTTTAATATGAATGATTATGTTATTTTTCATCCTTTTCATAGGTAGAGTGAATTGGACATAGTAAGTGATGGGTGGAGCCCGGTATAGCTCCTCGATGAATCGGTAGGTCTCATGAGACAAACTAGTGTCTTGGCACAAGGCCTTGAAAAAATTTTATTTGTAGACATGGAATGATCCCTTGACTATGTGGTTATGATGTTTGGTATTATGCTTTTCATCATTATGAAATTTTATATTGATATGACATGTGATTATTCGAAAATTAGAATATCAATGTGAATAATTAAATTCCATTATTTGATTTATCTTTCCCATAATATGTTGAAATTTAAATTTAAAATGCTTTTTTTAGTTTTATACATTCTCTTAAGTGTTTATGCTTATTTATGAATGTTTCTGCTATATTGTTATCCTTATTGAGCATCTGAGATTACCCCTTTCTATGTTTTATTTTTCCCAAGATGTGAAGAAGTATATTATGATTGGCCTATAGGGATAGTATAAGGGATATGAATGTGGTCAATGGAGACAATGCTGTTTTTGTTATTCATTTTAGAATGTAATGTAACATTCATGTATGTAATCAATTGTCCCAGACTACAAAACTGATCGGTCCTTCAAGACTCAATTCCTTATAGTCATGCTAAGGTATTAAAATAATGCACCAACTCTGGGTAACTAGGGTTGGGGTGTTACGGTAGGTATAAGAGAAAGTTTATTGATAACCATGAAAACTAGATTTATGAAAACTCTAATTAGAGAAAATTATCCTACGATAGATTTTGAGAATTAGTATAGAAGAACAACCTAGAATTTTGGTAAAGTATAGATTTTGTGAATTTTTCCAGAAATACATCCATGTGTAGATACGAGAAGGTAGAGGTGGCTCTGTTATAGATATACATAAGAGTGAAAATACTGACAAGGAGTTTTGGGATTAACCTGGGGTATCCTGGTACATGACAACGAGCCTTACTTCACTCTTGGTTACGAAACTCTCGGGGGATATGATTATGATAATTCACATTTTCATTACAAGCCATTATGAAGGATTTGGGAGTAAAACATTTATCAAAGAAATTTTTTTATGATTATAGATTATACGCATAATCTTTTCAATTTATGTTATGTATTTTCCAAGTTTGGAAATATGCATTGCAATTCCTAAACTAACCTAGTGTATGCGATTTTTTAGAAATGGCGCCCAATCAATGGAATGAGAACTCCAGTAATACTCTTGATCCAAAGAGTAAGAAGGGTAATATCTTTCATGGTATTAAGCCAAAATTTAGAAATGAAATAGTTTCCCATGTATTATCATCATACGAAGAAAAATTATCATGTGTTAATAAGATATGTAAAGAATTCTATGGGTCCAATGGCTTTGAAGGGAATCCAGAAAAGAAAAGGATGGTAGAGAGAAATATGGATAAAGGGAAAAAGGGAAAGAAGGGTTTTCTGATATGTTATATCTATGGAATGAATCACCTTGGCAGATTCTTGAAGGGAATGGGAGTTTGTTATAAGTGTGGATAAAAAGGACACCAAGAACATGATTGCAAGGGTATGAAAATGGTTTCAAATGTACAATGTTTCGTCTGCAATGAAGTGGGACACATTGTGAATCAATGTCCCAATCATCAAAGTTTACCACAAATGATGCTATTGGATAATAATAAAGTTATGATATTACAACAGATGATGAGTAATGACTATTGTTCTTTTGTTGATATTAAATAATTATGTCATTTGAGTGTTGTATCAATGATGTATTGGTTATTCTAATTACAGACTATATAAGGATTGTACTGTAGTACTATTTCATTTAGGATTTGAAATTGCGTGCTACCAAGAAATGTGACTCAACAGAAAGATAAACTTTTAGGAAAATACATGTTTGAAAGAAAGATAAACTTTACTATGGTCCTGATACTGTGGTATTGATCTGGGAATAAGAGATTATTGATTTGGATAAATTATATTGGATATTATTGACCACCTTGGAACTAATTAATGGTTTTTTTATTCCATTATTGTCGGTGATTAAAAAAATTTTGGATTAAAGGAGTATATCCAGTATTCTATAATTTACAAAGGTAATAAAAAAGTAAATATCTATTTAAATATGTTTTTCTCGAAATTCATTTTATTATCACATTTTAAGATAATACATGATGAATGTACTCACATGTATATTATGTGACCTTCCATATAAATTTTCGACTGTGAGTTCAGACAGAAGTATTGTGGATAAGTATTAATGTCAGAATATATTAAGTTTGACATTGGATATTATTTTTAATGTTAAAGCATTTATTAAGATTATTTTTGGATTTTCATAAAAAGGACTAATCAGAGGTTGGGAAACAACCCGTTGCATCCGGCAAGGCCACGAGACTTGAACCAGCTTCCGAAGGGAGGCAAGGGTACATCACCTACCACTAGCCTACATGATGTCCTAGTTTTTATAATATAGTTTTTTTAAATATTCTATGAAATGAATTATAAATTCATTATTTTTGGAATTCTATAATATTAGGATAAATAGAATATTTTTGAATCCTATTAACTTTTGGAGAGAAATATGAGTTTTTATTAAGAATTATTTGAAGGATGAAAATATACTTGTAATGTATATTTTTTTCTCTTATTTAATGAATAAATAAATTCTTAAAATTTAGGGAGGGGATCTTAAAACCAAAAATATGTTATTCTAAAACCATATTGTTTACCTCACGTATTTTGATAATCTCAATTACGTTTCAATATGCTTTGATAATTTCAAATATTGTTTATCATAATATTAATTCTTTTAATCGATGACATCCTACTATTGAGTTGATAAAAATATCAAAATAAACATTGGATTAAGTTAATGAATGTTTATCTATGTTTATACATTCATTCAAATAATTCTAACTCAATATGGATATTTTTTTCATAGAACATATAAGTGTTAAGTCTATTGTTATGCATAAATCCACCGGTATGAACATAGCTACTGATACAGACAAACTGATAAACAGCTACTGATAAGGCTAAGTGAACCAGTATAGAAGTCTACCGATATGGATAAGGTCACCGATATTCATAACAGCTACCGATAGAAGAAGATCTACTGATAAAATATGTCTACCTGTATGCACAAGTTGACTGATACAGACCTACCAATACATAGTCTTCCGAGAAGTGAAGGTTAGTGATACATAGTTACTAATACTATTCTGCTAATACAGACGGATATCGTTACAAAGAATCTACCTATAAGAGGAGATACTGATAGAAAGAGGGACTGATACATAGAGATGTTGATATAAAGAGTAACAGCTACTGGAACATAAATCTACTGTTATAAAGAGTAACAACTACTAATACATAGAGATACTGTTGTAAAGAGTAACAGCTACCGATAAAAAAGAGATACAGTTACAAAGAAGCTATTGATAGAAGGAGAGACCGATTCAAGCAAGCTACTATTACAAGGAGTAACAACTATCGATGGAAACTAGTCACTATTTATCTAAACTCTATTTCTATTTTTTTATTTAGAAACGATCATATTTGATGTTTTTAATGCAACTGCTATTAATTAATGATAGTTTTTGGAATTTCTGGAACCGTACCTCGTACCTGTAAAAAGGTAATCATTCCCATTTTAAGAGAAAAATCTATTTAAGGGAACCATGAACTACTAAAGACACGTCAGTTGGGTTGTCAGTATTCACATGAAAATACGAGACTTACATGCATAGAAGAAGAAAAAATAATACATGCTGAATCTGTAGAACCTGAACATTCAAGGAGAAAAGAGCTTCAATGATTTCACTTTCACTCAAGCCGATCAGACTGATCAACCTGGAACAAGAAGCCAAATACAAACCAAAACTTTGTTTCTTGACGAAAACCAAATAAGGACTCAGAGCCTCATCTGCATCAATATAAGGATTCGAGAGCTACACTCAAAACACATAGATCATTCTAAACTCATCTCTATCTCTTTAGCTCTATTGTTCTTCATTTATCAACATTCTGAGAAGAGTGTGTGCTCTATATTTTTAGACACACACTGTCTCCTAAGCATAACTGGAGGATAGAAAAATACTCACTAAAATATTTTGAATCTTTTTAGATCCAACTGTGGATAGTGGTAGAGGTCAATTAAAACATGGATAGCCTATGTGCTATTGGTTTTTTTACCACGTAGAACTATAATAGAGGTCTTAGTACCTTGATATTCTGAGTACAGTTGTTTACCAGGATCCAGGGTGTGGATCATAGTTTATATAAATTGTTTGAGAGGACTAAGTCTCGGCTTGAGACTGAACCTCTTTGTTAAAACTGCTGTGCTTATTTATTTTGTTTTAAACTATATTGAATATTCCACTGCTAAGTACATTAAATACAAATCTATTTTAAAGTAACTCTAACAGTTAAACTAGAAAGTTTTTGTATTTATTTTTAACCAATAGTTTAGTTTCAATATCAAATATCATATTCATATTAGATTAAATGAGAACTAATCAATCTATTGAGAACCTGACAAAACCATTACAGTATTACAAATTCACTATAGTATAGCTTATTATTTAAATTAGGGTATTTTTCATAGAAATATTTTTAACAGAAATTTTTAATTGGAACTTAATTCACCCCCCTCTTGAGTATCCGATCCAACCAACATCTGGTATCAGAGGCTGTTTGTTATTAATAAAGGATTTCCAAACACTCAATTTTCAACTTTGATTTTAGTTGTATCTTAAATATCTTAAATTTTTGTTAGTTATAAATTTTATCTATTTAAATATATTTGGTAAAATATAATTATTGATAATAGACTAGAAGGTTTTGCTACCAACATGCCAGCTTTCTTTAATGGTGTTAATTAGGCCCAATGGAAACTGAAAATGAAAATTCATTTAGAAGGTATGGGTTTTGACATCTGGAATACTATAGAGACTCAGTATATGATTCCAGAAACTGAAATAACTACTT
The DNA here is from genome assembly GCA_963277665.1 of Viscum album. Taxonomy (NCBI): domain Eukaryota; kingdom Viridiplantae; phylum Streptophyta; class Magnoliopsida; order Santalales; family Viscaceae; genus Viscum; species Viscum album. The sequence goes on from OY728145.1 coordinate 400,692,232, forward strand.
GGGATGAACCTAAAAAAACTGCTTACAATAATAATAGTAAAGAAATGAATGCCCTGTATTGTGCTTTAGGAGATGAAGAATTTTAATCGAATATCTTCTTGTAAAACTTCTTATGAAATTTGGGATACTTTGGGTGTTTCCTATGAGGGAACAACTAATGTTAAGGAAATTAGAATAAACACTTATACTATTAAGTATGATAATTTTAAAATGAAGCCTCATGAACGAATTTCTGACATCTATCTCAGGTTCAAAGAAAATGTAAACACAATTATCTCACTGGGAAAAGTTGTTCCTCCAAAAGAGAGAAACATGATATTACTTATATGTCTTCTAGAAATATGGAGAGGTACTTCATTTTAAACAAGAACATTCGTGTGACATAAGTTCACTAACTATTAAAGATATGATTTGTTATATTGATGGTGTATGAAGAAGAGTTGAAAGTAAACAAAGAGGAAGATGATGAACCGAAGATGAAGTTAGTGGAATTTAAGTCTACTGCCTCAAAGAGCAAGGATAAAGAGAAAGTTCACATACCTACTAAAAGACTAACAAGTGAAGGTTCAGATTATGATAGTGATGAAGAGATGGCTCAAATAGCCATGAGATTCAAGAAATTATATAAGAAGAAGAATCTTTTCAGAAAACCAAGTTATAAGGGTAAGTATGACCAACGAGGTGATTGGAAGAAAAAATGGAAAAAATATTGGAAAAGAACTGATAAAAGTGATGATATAGTTTGCTACGAATGTAAGGGGAAATGACATGTGAAAGGTGACTGCCCGAAGTTAATGTTCATGACGAAATATTATTATAAGGACAGAAAATATAAGAAAGCTATGAATGAAACCTGGAGTGCTTTAGAAGAAATCACAAGTTAATCTGAGGCTTCTGGTTCTGAAGAGAATCATGCCAACATGTGTTTCTTGACTAATACTTCTGAGGTACATGTTTCCCATATGTTGATTGATTATATTCTAGAAATGAAAGTAGTGATGATAATATGTCTAAAGCTGAATTATTTGAATACTGTAATATGTTAGAAGATACCTACAATCAGCTGAATGATATGTACAAGTCATTAAAGAAACAACATGCTTTAACTAGCACTATACAATCTACATTAGAAGTAGAAAAGGAAAACAATGATCAAATGTTAAAGGAGAATACTGAACTTAAATTATCCAATGAGAAACTTATAATAGATTTAGAGATGTTCACAAATTGAATGAACACTCTTACACAAATTCTTGGAAAACAATTTTCACCAAAGTATACTACTGGTTTAGGTTATCAGCATGGACAGAGACAACTTGTTAAGAATAAATTCATCCCTAAATCTGGACAATATGCTGCCAGTTCTAGTTTTAGAAATTCTTATGCCTCAACTAGCTATTCACATAGTTATAGATGAAACAAAGTTTATCTTTCAAAATCCTTTGAATCTATTGATTGTATGAGAGCCATTAAACAAATCTGGTTACCAAATGATTTTTTCCTATCCTATCTGGACCCAAGAAGATCTGGGTACCAAAATCATTTCTTGTTTAAACTTGTTTTGTAGGAAACATTCTTGAAGAGTTATTATAAGAAGATATGGTACTTAGACAGCAGATGTTCAAGGCATATGACTTTAGATTACTCTTGTTTCAAAATTTTAATCATGTTTTATGGAGGGAATGTCACCTTTGGTTATAATTCAAAAGGAAAAATCATCATCTTAGGCCAGATTTGTAACACTGATTCAGTTTTAATTTATAAAGTATTATTTGTAAATAGATTAAAATAAAAACTATTATGTATTTCTCAGTTGTGTGATGATGCTTTCAATTTTAAATTTGGAAATGATTCTTTAATGTTTTTAATTCTAAAAATGTTTTGCTATTTTCTTCCCTGGGAAATGAAAATGTTTATGTTGTAGATTTAAATTCATTAGACAAAAAAAGGTTACTTGTTTAAATTCCTTTCATAAAGAAGAATTTCTATGGCATAGAAGATTAGTACACTACAATATACATTCACTTAAAAAAACTGACTATGAAGAATTTAGTTAGAGACCTACCTCAACTAAAATTCACATCAGACAAAGTTTTTACTCCCTGTAAATAGGGAAAAAACATAATGTTTCATTTAACTTAAAGATAATAGTTTCAACTTCTCAACCTCTCGAGTTGGTTCACATGGACTTGTTTAGACCTTCTATATTTTCTAGATTAAATGGGAAGCACTATGTTTATGTCTTAGTAGATGAATTTTATAGATATACATTGGTATACTTTATTGCTCACAAAAGTGATGATTGTTCTTATTTTATTAAATACTCCAAGTCTGTAGAAAACCTAAGTGGACATAAGATTATGACCATGAGAAGTGATCATGGTCGTGAGTCTGAAAATCATGAGTTTGAATCTTACTTCTCACACAATGGATATAGTCACAACCTTTCTTCCCCTTGGACACCTCAACAGAATGGTGTAGTAGAAAGATGAAATAGAACCCTTTAAGAAATTGCAAGAACTAAGCTCAATGAATATGATTTATCTGTTTATTTTTGGGCTGAAGCTGTGAATAAAAATTGTTATATTATAAATAGTGTCTTGATTAGACATGTTCTTAAGAAGACCCCATATGAACTGTGGAATAATAGGAAACCTAAAGTTAGTTACTTCAGAGTTTTTGGTTGCAAAGTTTTTATTCTCAATACTAAGAATAATATTGGAGAATTTGCATCTAAAAGTGTTGAGGAAATATTTTTAGGTTACTCTATAACTAGTAAATCTTAAAGATTCTTTAACAAAAGAACCAAATGTGTGGAAGAATCTATTCACATCAAATTTTATAAAACAGATCCACATGAACCTAAGCATTCTCTTGAAAATCTTGAAGATGGTATGTCTTTTCTAGACCTTAATGAAAAAAACAGTGAACCTGTTGTAAAGACATCCAGTTCTAGAAATATTCTAGAATCCGCTCTTGCTGAACCAGAACATAGAGAAGAACCTAAAATTTCTAGTCCTACCTTTACCAGATCTACTAGGATTTTATAAAATCATCCTTTAGATGATTTTGTTGGTAATATTGATAGTGGGACAAAGGCTAGAGCCTCTCTAAGAAATCCGGTTAAACATCACGCTTTTATTTCACAGTTAGAACCTAAATATATCAATGATGAAATGAATATGGAATTTGGGGTAATGTCTATGCAAGAAGAATTAAATCAATTTGAAAAAAACAAAGTCTGGGAATTAGTTGACAGACTTAAGGACACTTTGACCATAGGCAGTAAATGGGTTTATAGAAATAAGGTTGATGAATCAGGAAACATAGTTAGAAACAAAGCAAGTCTAGTTTCACAAGGATATAGTCAAGAGGAAGGAATAGACTATGAGGAAACCTTTTCACCTGTAGCTAGATTAGAAGCTATTAGGATTCTACTGGTCTATACTGCTCATCTGAATTTCATGTTATATCAAATGGATGTTAAAAGTTCTTTTCTAAATGTTTTTATAATTGAATGTGTTTTTGTTGAATAACCACCTGGATTTACTAATCCTCATTTTATAAATCATGTTTTTAAGCTCTCTAAATATTTATATGGTTTAAAACAAGCCCCATGAGCTTGTTATGATAGACTTAGTAGATTCTATATTAAAAAAGGTTTTTCTAAAGGGATTGTTGATCCAACTCTCTTTATTAAAATAATTTCCAAAGATGTTTTGATAGTACAAATATATGTTGATGATATTATTTTTGGATCTTCTAAAAATACATTGTGTATTGATTTTTCAAAGGGTATGCAAAATGAATTTGAAATGAGTTTAATGGGAGAAATCAAATATTTTCTTGGATTTCATGTTTTTCAAAATGAAAATTGTATTATTTTAAATAAAAATAAATATACAATGGATCTTTTAAATTTTTTTGGTTTGGATAGTATTGAGGAAAGTGGTACACCTATGAGTACTAGTTGTAAGCTAGATGCTGATGAAACTAGAAAACCAGTGGATCAAACCAACTACAAAGGTAGGATTGGGAGTCTGATTTATCTTACAACTAGTCGACCAGATATTTTTTTTAGTGTGTGTATGTGTGCAAGATTTCAAACTAATCCAAAAGAGTCACACTTGATTGTTGTTAAAATAATTTTTAAATATCTTAAACATACTACTAACTTAGTATTATTCCATCCAAAAGGAAAATCATTAGATTTAATAAGTTATTCAGATGCTAAATTTTCTGGTTTTGAGTTAGATAGAAAGAACAATTCTGGAACATGTCATATTCTATTTAAGTCCTTAGTATCTTGGTGTGGTAAAAACCAGAACTCTGTTGCATTTTCTAGTGCTAAAAAAGAATATATTGCTGCTGGTAGTTGTTGTGCACAAATTCAGTGGATGAAACATACACTATTGGACTATGGATATCAGTTTATATATGTATCTATAAACACTAATAACACTACTGTTTTAAATATCTCTAAGAATCTCATGACTCACTCTTGGACCAAACACATTGATGTAAGGCACCACTTTCTGAGAGATCATTACAAAAAGGGTGATATTACTCTTGAATTTATAGGTACTGAACATTAATTAGCTGACATTTTAACCAAGCCTTTAAGTTCAGTTAGGGTGATTTACATTAGACGTGAGATATTAATGAAAGACTTTTAAGTTAGAAACCTCACCGTTAGAAACCTCACCATTAGAAACCTCACTGTTATACCTCACCGGTATGAAACTCACTATTATACCTCACCGATATGAACCTCACTTTTATACCTCACCAGTATGAACCTCACTATTATACCTCACCATTATCAACATCACTGATATACCTCACTATTAGTGGACATCACCGATAGAAGTACCTCACCGTTAGGAATCATCACTGGTATGTATTACAGTTAGGATTGCGCTGTTTTAAAATTTTGTATCTTTAGCCGCCAAAATTTGTATCATTTATATTTTACTTATTATGTTTTATTGATTTATTTTGTGATTCCTAAATGATAAAACATAAGTCTTAACATCATCTTGATCCACCTCAAACCCTTTACCTTCATGCCTTATCTCCCAAACCATTGTTTCTCTTGAACCCTAAGCCTCATGATTCGAAGAATGGAAACAGTAAAGAGACAATCAGTCAGTGAAAAAGATGATGAACCGAATGCCAAGATATTCAAAGGAGAGTCTAGTGGTTGAAGTGAAGTGAAGAAACCTATAAATATGCATCATTTTCAAAGGGAGATAGTAGTTGAGAAAGAGATATGTGTGGAATGGTTGATGTCCATTAAATCATTAGTTCTAGAAATACTGGAGGACCAAAAATTAGTAGACTGCTTCTTGAATAACAATGGTCCTTATTATCTGATACTGGTAAAATAATTCTATGAGTTTGATTGTTTTGAGAAACCAGAAATTGAGAACATTATGGATTCAGTTGTGAATGGAAAGACAATATCCTTTTCTTCCATTGAGTGGACTGAGTGCCTGAGAGTTCCACATGAAGGAGAGTTTGGGAATTTCTCAAAATCAGTACCTCCTACAAGGGACATCTTTGAATATGAAGCTTCTTTGGAAGAATTAACAAGATATGGTATGCCAAGAAAAGTATTTGCTGTAGAAATGGATGGAGAGAATTGGTTACCTTTCAATATCATCCAACATGTGCTAAGTACAAGAAGAGGGGACTTTGAAAATCTAAAAAACCAAGATATTTATTTGCTGAATCTGTTAAGACTTGGTGTCAAGGTAAATTTGGGTAGGATTCTAATGACTCAGATTGAAGATATGAAAAGTCCAAAATCAAAAAGAAATGCTTTATTCTTTGCAAAGTTAATATCAGTTATGATCAAAGTGAAGGGAGTAGCTGAGTCTCAAGATGAGACATTGGTAGTAGGGAATAATTTTTGCATCACAAGCATTGTTTGTAAATACATGAAGATAAATTGGAATCTGTCGAGAAGAGAATTATCCAGTGATGATGAAAAGATATATGATAGGTTTAATCATGTGGATCATCCATCTAGGCCTAAGGATGTGAGGGATCCAGGTCTAGGACTTGATGAAGAGGAACCTCAGTATAGTGATGATACGGATGAATAAGATACCTCGGTAGCTGGTGGAAGGGATCTGGACATGCCTCCATGTCCTATTGTATAAATTGTATCATCTAGAATGGAAACAGTATTGGGAGTCAGCAATGAAGAAGTCCCTATTGATGAGGAAGATCAGACTGCCCCATAGAATGATGAAGAAAGAGAATCTGAAGCTGAAGCATCTTCTTCTGCTTTCATGAGTATTAGTCCACTGATTGGGCATTCCTAAATGCCTATTGAGGAAGTTGTTCTAGTGGATATACCTACACCTATTACTGAGGATCCTTCTGCAGTTGGAGAAATGGAGATAATTGTGGAGGATTCTTCTGAGGAAGACTGAGCTGCTTAGGGTTCTATTGCTATAAATATACAAGAGAATTCCCCAGTTGAGGGGGAGCATCCAACTAGACTTGGAAATGTTTTAGTAGCTGATGGAATTAATGACTGGGTAGAAGACCCAGGTTTTCTTTTTTGTGGGTTTGAATGTCCTGATTCTGAAGATGAGCTAACTATCAATAGACCACAAGTTAACTATAATATATTTTCTAAGTTTTTACCTAAGGAATTGGTTTGAGGAGAAGATCTAGACCAGTTGAAGTCTACTCTTAAGACCACATTTGTGGAAGAGATAATCATAATGGAAACCTCTTTAATATCATCCATTTAATCTGTTATGAATGACTCTATGGCTAGTATTGTGTCAGAAAGAGCACATGTAGTTGTTCCTGACAATCTGGTTACGAAGGATGATCTTGAGTCTTTAAAGGTTGGGTTGAAGGAAACATGGACTCCATCTATTGTAGAGTTAAAGAATTTCTTTGTTGAAAATATGATAAATATGGAAAAATATTTAGAACTCTCTCTCGGGTGTATGGTGTCAGGCCCTGTGACAGAGATTATGAATGAGATAAGAGTATGTTATTCTCAGAGTGAGAGCTAGATAGGAGCTGTTGTTGCCTTGAAGCAGTCTCTTGCTTCTCTAACTACCTTGAGTAGTTCTCAAAATCAAATGAGTTGTGATATAAATTACATTAAAGGTGTAGTAAAACAATTTGTGGATGTTTTTTTAGTGATTTAAGAAGTCCATGGAGCATCATGTCAGCAACCATGACTCTCTTGTGAAAAATATCATAAGTGAGAGGACTAAATATTTTAAAGAAAGAGTATCCTTTACTATTTCACCTCTGAGTTCTACCATTCCTTCTTTGGATATTGATTAGATTCGAGCTGTGATGAGAGAAGAGATTGGAAATTCTTCTACCAGTAGCTCTATAGACTCTGCTGCCTTGACCCAAGTGGTGAATACCACTAGGGATCTTGGGAATATTGTTCATAATTTTATCATAGAATCCACTACTTCTCAGAAAGTGGAAAAAGACAAAGTGGATTACTATTTTCCAAGGGTCTATACCAAGAATCATCTCAACAACCACTTCAAGATTATGTTAGAAAACATGAAGCTACCCCCAGTCACTCAAGCTTTCAAAGAACAAGTTAGCAAGCTCAGGGAGTTGACTCATGCTCTAGATAAATTTATACAGAACAAGGATGATATCATTTGTGATATGGAAATAGGAGGAGGGATCATCATGGACTTTAGGAATTTGTTGATGCCATTTTTGCATATGGACAGTAATCATTTCATTACACCTCCAGCTCTTCCTACCTATGCTCAGTCTACCTCCATTCCTTAGATGACTCCAGTCCAAGAAATCTGGAGCCTCACTCGTATGATCACACAGAAAACTACCCACTACAGGCCATGAAAATTCTCTGTTTCTCAACATCCAGTAGTCCTTTCTCGAATTCCCAAGCCTTCTACTGAAACTTCCCAGCCTAATTCTACTTCTGAACCCAAATCCAAATCCAAAGTGGACATTCATGAGGTGGATTGATTAGTGGTTTAGACCTTTGATAGGAATCACTTGTATTATTTTTTGTTCACCTCTATATTTCGATGTATTTTTTCTTCAATTAATATATACATTCTTTTATTCTCTCTTACATTCTGCTCATTTTCTCATCTTTTTTTACTTCTTTTTTCTAATCATAAAGGGTAAGAAGTAAAATAAAGGGAAAAGGGGAGAAATAAAACTAAAGGGAGAACTGATATGAAGAACTGTTATACTTTACCTCTGATACATTTGTTCTGTAATTCTAACATGATAATTTTGAGAAATATGAGCTTAATATTTATGATTATAATCCTATGGTACATTTTATTTATAATTTTATCTCTATTACATTTGTTTTGTAACTCTAGTACAATGTTTTTCTTATTACCTAGGATACAATTGCATTTAATCCTATATCCTCTCATACATTACTAATTATTTCGGATTATAATATCATAATTTGTGAGTATCAAAAAGGGGGAGATTGTTGACCTCACATGTTTTGATAATCACAATTATGTTTCAATATTCTTTGATAATCCCAAATAATTTTTATCTATAAATTAATTCTTTCAATCTATGAAATCCTACTATTATGTTGATAAAAATATCAAAATAATCATTGGATTATGTTAATCAATGTTTATATATGTTTATACAGACTTTGAAATAATTATAACTAAATATGGATATGATTTTATAGAACAGATAAGTGCTAAGTCAACTAGTATGCATAAGTCCACCAGTATGCATGTAGCCACTGATACGGACAAACAGATACACAGCTACTGATATGGCTAAGTACACCAGTACAGAAGCCTACCGATATGGATAAGGTCACCGATATGCATACCAACTACCTATAGAAGAAGAGGTACTGATAGAATAAGTCTACCGGTATGCACAAGTCGATAGATACAGACCTACTGATACATAGTCTACCAATAAGTAAAGGTGAATGATATGTAGTTACCGATACAAGTCTACTGATACAGATGGATACTGTTACAAATAATCTACCAATAAGAGGAGCTACCGATAGAAAGAGCCACCAATACATAGAGCTATTATTATAAAGAGTAACAGCTTCAGATACATAGATCTATTATTTTAAAGAGTAACAACTACTGATACATAGAGCTACTATTATAAAGAGTAACAGCTAATGATACATAGAGAAACTGTTATAAAGAGTAACAGTTACATATACAAAAGAGCTACCATTACAAAGGAGCTACCGAGAGAAGGAGCGACTGATTTAAGAAAGCTATTATTACAAGGAGTAACAGCTACTAATGGAAACCAGTCCATATTTCTCTGAACTCTATTTCTATTTGTATATTTATTAACTATCATATTTTATGTTTTTAATCACCTGCTATTAATTAATGATAGTGGTTGAAATTTTAGGAATCGTACCTCATACCTGTAAAAAGGTAATCATTCCCATTGCTGGAGAAAAAGTTATATAAGAGAACCTCGAACTACTAAAGACACGTAGGTTGGGTGGTCAGTCTTCAAATTAAAATATGAGACTTACATCCTTAGAAGAAGAAGGAAGAATACATGCTAAATCTGTATAACCTGAAAATTCAAGGAGAAAAGAGCTTCAATGATTACACATGCACTCAAGCTGATTAGACTGAGCAACCTAGACCTGGAAGCCAAATACAAAAACGACACTATGTTTCTTGAAAAAACCATATAAGGACTCAAAGCCTCATCTGCATCAATTAAAGGAGTCCATATCTTCACCCAAAACACATAGATTATTCTATACTCATCTATATTTTTTTAGATCTATTTTGTTTCATTTATCTACATTTTGAGCAGTGTGTGTGCTCTATATTTTTAGACACACACTATCTCCTAAGCATAATTAGAGGATATCAAATTCCTCATTCAAATATTCTGAATCTTTTTCAATCCCACTGTGGATAGTGGTAGAGTTCAAGTGTAACCTGTATAGACTGTGTGCAATTGGTTTTGTTTGCCCACGTAGAACTGTGGTAGAGGTCTTAGTACCTGGACAGTCTAAGTACTGTTGTTTACCCTGATCTAGGGTTTAGATAATAGTTTATATAAATTGTTTGAGAGGGCTAAGTCTCGGGTTGAGATTGAACCTCTTGGTTAAAACTGTTGAGCTTATTTATTTTATTTTATACTATATTTAATATTCCGTTACTAGTTACTTTAAATATAAATCTTTTCTAAATTAACTCTGTTAGTTAAACTAGAAAGTGTTTGTATTTATTGTAAACTAGTAGGTTAGTTCCAAAATCTAATCTAATATTCAGATTATATTAACTAAGAACTAATCAATCTCTTGAGAACCTGACTGATCCATTACAGTATTACAAATTCACTATAGTTTAGCTTGTTATTTAAATTGGTTGATTTTTAATAGAAATCGTTTTTACAGAAATTTTTAATTGGAACTCAATTCACCCCCCCCCCCCCGACTCTTGAGTATCCACTCTGACCAACACTTATGTTTAGTTGGACCATTGATATTTTAAATCATCATATATTGATGTCTTTGAGGCACTCAATTTTACTCTTATTTGTGATTGATGACCACAATTACTCCATATAAATATTTAATGTTTTCCCACAATTTTGTGTCTCTAATATCCACTAATGTCCTCTTAATCGAGATCATAATTTTGTGGTGACTTTTCCTTTTCTCTTCCCCTCTTATTAAGATTAAATTTCATGAAACAAATTTCTGATATCGGTTTTCCACATAGGTATTTTTCTCTTTTTAACATTTTATTTTCAAAGAAAAACTTCAAATTGTGAGTATGGAATTAATTGAAGGATGGTAGAATATAATACCCCATGATATCATAGTACGTTATCTCTTCAAAGATATTACAATAACTTGTGTTACATGCAGCACCGAGTTCGAGCGCACCTCGAAGTGCCAAACTAGCCATTCAAAAAGCTATTATGAATATTATTAACTTAATTTTTAATTTTATATACTACATATGATTTTAGAATCCATATTATGTATTTCTTAGACATTATATAAGAACAAATTCATTTTTTTCAGATAAAAGATGTATTTTTCCAAAAAAATGCAATTTTATTACCTTTTAATGGATAAACTATTTTAAAAAAATATATTTGACACTTTTATATATTCAATTTATGGAAATTAAATTATTCTATAGAAGAGGAATGAATGATTAGTGTGGATAAAATTTTGGTATCTTTTTTATTACTTTCATATTTTGATGAATAATAAAAAATACTAAATTTAAATTGAAAAAAAAACTTTTTTAATTGAAATAATTTATAGTGTTAAATTATAAATTTGAGTGTTTTTAAAGTATCATTAGATTATATTTTTATCATTAAATATAATTTAGGTCATTGGATATAATTTTCATTTAAACTGGATATAAACAGGTGTCAATATTTTGATAGTTATTATTTCTTGAAAACACGCTTTTTGTTTTGACAATGAGAATTAATTTTAAATTAAATTCTGCCACTTCTATATTTTGAAAATGGAATCAGGAGGTCCAAATTGCGTAAATAGGTAACTTTTATTTTTAGACATTATGAATATTTACTTTAGTAAATATTTTATTTACAATGGTTAATGGGTAAATCTAGTAAAAAAGGGTAAACAAATATTATAATAATAATATTAAATTACCTTAACATGTGTCATATTACTATTTGTTGATACATTTCTGACCATGGGAATCCTTGGGTCGATTTGGGGACCACATGGATCCACTTGAGAGTGATAATGACACTTTATATTAATTAATTTAATGTAAAGACCAAAATGACATAAACATATATATTTTAGTAAATCAATTTTTACATGGGGTAATATAAGTTATCATTTCAAATATAAATATTAATTTAAAATCTAGAAAGATTTTCCACATCATTGATATTTTTTTATAAATTTTACACATCAAATAAATAAAATTATTTATGACACAATAATGATGTAGGGTTTACCTCATTAATTAATTATTTAAATAAATGAGATTATAAAAATTAACAAAATATCTAAAACCTATCAAATTCTTATTGTAAGATTCTATTTATCATTTGAGTCATCTTATCTTCAACTTTAAATAGTTTGGGTTCTTCAAAAACCGAAAATCAATATATAATAAAATAATATTTTCAAACTTTCCTTAAGAGCCCATTCCCTCCCTTATAAAAAGCCATCACCTCTAAACCATTACTCACACCTCTCAAGCATCTTGTATCATCCATACTCTTCCCAATTATGCTCCCTAAATCCATCTATTTCACTTATAATCTTTAATTTAGTTAGAAGTCACTTCATGTAAGAATTTGGGTTTAAACCAATGGGAGTTACCTGATTTAAAGGAAACATCTCTTCTTAAGTTCTTTTATTTTATTTTACTTCTCCAACCCACTAAACTCTATTTATTCCTGTATTTTATAACAAAAACAGTACCCTAAATGTACTAGTATTTTTTATAATAATTATTTTAACTACACTTACGCAAACCTCCATCTAATGGGTATATAACATAATGTTTTTTTGGGCGGCGAACTACTACCTCACAAAACGATGATTGTTCAATATTCCACTACCACCTCTTATGGTGTCCATTATGATATAATTGTAATTATATATGATATTTTTTATATTTATTGTATCTATAATCTTCTTTAATTATATTTTATTGCATAAATTTATTCTTTTCGTGTTGTATATATACAAAAATTTCATTTGAGAAAGTGCAGACTACCGCCCCTTTAAAGTGATATGAATCATTCATACCATAAATTGAACGTATAAAAGATTGTGTTAATGAACTTATGTAACATATATAAAATTTTATATTATACTGTAATAATAATATACCTATGTATCATTTGGCCATATTTTCATTTAAAATAAAAAAAATGAAATGGAAGTAGCGTTCGTGCGTACATACGGATTACCGTCTCCACGAATGCGATGATATTCATTCCCCATCGTAACCATTCAAGAATAATTTTAGTTTTATTATTAAAAGAATAATTAATAAGATTATATCAATATATATTTTAATCCAATACATCCTATCCATAACAAACATGACATACATAAGAAAACATATAAAGGAAAATGAATCATTTGACACCCGAAACAATGATACTACTAAAATATTATTAACAAATCAATATTATAATACTATATATGATATCATATTTATGTATTTGGTTCTTTTATAAATTTATAAAAATTATTTAACTATTATACAAGAGGTTAACGTACCCTTGACCAAAGAAAAGTACAAGGTAATGGCTAATTTCACAATCTCTTTATTATCCATGGTTGTGTTTACATAAGTATCTACTGGGACCTCTTTATCATCCACATCCATGTTTCATAAATATGTATTCCAAAACATTTTTACTATTTTATAGACTATGTTTTAAAGTCATTTATACCCTTGTTTGACTTTTTATAAAATGGTATGAAAGGAATCATTATGTCATTTTCCAAACAAGGTAATTTATTGAATTTTCGAGAAATTAATGTAAGAATGTTTTTTTAACTTATACGGTGGGTGTGGTTATTCACCAGTGTTATAACACCTTTGAGACTCACCTTACATTATTATAAGAGTAATTTCGAAATAAATTTTTTCTTCTATAATTACATGACTTCTAAATGATTTCAAAATAAAAAGATATATTTCTCTCAAATAGTTTTTGATTTCATCAATGTCAACATCCATTAATGGATTTTATAATTGTTTGATGTTTATTTATTATGATACAAATATTCCATATTGTATTTACGGTTTTGGGATATGTTTTACTGTGGATGTGCTATTTTTATACCATTCATGGTATATGGTTAATGTATAAATATTTTGTATGCCAGTTTTAATAATAATGTTTAAGTAATGTTACAACCTTTCCATATGAAGAATGCATCGGATTTAGTAAGTGAAGGGTGGCGCCCGATATTTCCCCTCGATGCATCTGTAGGTATCATGAGACATACTAGTTTCTTGTCATAAGGCATTGAAAAAATCTTATTTTTATTCTTGGAACGAGGCCTTGACTATGTGGTTATGATGTCCAACATTATTCATTCTATCATTATGAAATTATCTATTGATATTACTAGTGATTATTAAACAAGTAGAATATCCATGTGAATAAGTAAATGGCATTATTTCATTTATATTTTCCATATGATACAGATTTTTTTGTTTAAAAGGCTTTTGATTTAGTTTTATACATATCATTTAGTGTTTATGCTTATTTATGAATGTTTTTTCTATATTGTTATCTTTAATAAGCATTTGAGCTCACCCCTTTATGTGTTTTATTTTTACCAGGATGTGAAGAAGTATATTATGAATGAACTGTAGGGATAGCATAAGAGATATGAATGTAGTTAATGGAGAAAATGTTGTTTTGTTTTTAATTTTATAATATAATGTAATGTTCTTGTATGTAATCTATATTCCAAGACTACTAAAATGATCGGTCCTTCAGGACTTGATTCCTTGTAATCATGCAAATGTATTAAAATAATGCACCAAGTCTAGGTAATTTGGGTAGAGGTGTTACAATTGATAGGAAAAATACATATTTCCACAACCTTATCATTCTATCAGAATCAAGGTTCCACACTCGAACACTTCTCACCTTCTTCTATATATCTACATCTTCCTTATATTCCTCTTTCATCATCACTATGATGAATGGTTGAATACTCATTTGAGAAAGATATGATTTATCCACAAACATAAAAAATTCCACATCTAGCCGTTGAAAATCTATGTATATTTTATCATTTGTGATCCCCACAATATATATAAGACAATGTGATAATTTTTTTTTCAAATCATAGGACACCTTATTCATTTTGAAAGGGAATTCATGTATTGATACATAATAATTTCTAATCAACTCTTGTCATCTTATCTTTCCCATTTTTAAATCCTTCAGTGTGAATTTATAATTTACGAATTTATGGTCAGTATATATGTGACTTCTTTATCTATAAGGTTAATTTCTCTATATCTTTAATTTAAAATTTACCAAATATAACTTGCGATCGTGAGTTGGTTACTTTGTCTTTTACACCATCTTTTTTGTGAGAAATAAGTTGTCACCATATAATTCTATATGATGACGCATTCTAGTTCCATCATTAATTCATAACTAAATATCACAAACCCTTATTCATTATAATATATTGTATCATAGTTGAACTGACTAAATTTCTCTTTAGTTCTTGGAAGTTTTCCACATATTTTTCAATAAAAAAAAGTGGCTCTATTTCGAGTTAACTTGTTTAGTACTCTATATGGCCATGATAAATTCAACCCAAAGAAATTGTTAATATACATAAAATCCAAGAAACCTATTGGCCTTTGAAATAGTGGTTTGTTTCTACTAAAATTCAAGAACTTCTATCTTCGATGGATCTAAAGATATACCCTAGCATGAGATTACCTGACCTAAAAATTAATATTTTTGTATATAAAATTTACACTTACTAAACTTTTCATACAACTTATCATTAATTATGGTCATTAGTACAATTGTCAAGTGATATTCATGATCTTTCTATCATTTTGAATATATAATAATATCTTCTATAAATACATACAAAAACTAATCAATGTAAAACTATGAAGTCCTTATTCATTATATATGTAATGATTACATGGGAATTCATATGAAAGAATGGAATCCCAATAAATTCAAAGTGTCCATATCTTGTCTAAAATGTTTTCTTGGTTATATCCTTATTCTTTACCCTCAATTGATGAAATCCAGAATGAAGTTCAACCTTGTAAATCTACTAACCATAATGAATTTGATCAAACCTGTCATTAATGTTGGTATGATGATAAATATTCCTGATTTAAATCTTATTAAATTCCTAATAATCTATATTGAGTTCCTTCAATCCATTATTTTTCTTAAAAAGGAGACAATGTTCACCCTAAGGTTATACACTTGGCCAAATAAATCAGTAATCAAGATTCTACTATATTTTATTCATTAATTCTCAGAACTCAATTCATTCTAATCTATATGGAGTCTTTGAAATAGTTGTATCACTATATACGAGTTTTTTTGAATGCTCAACTCCAAGATACAGTGAAATAAATAGAATAAACTTCAACAAAACATCAAAAAACTGGCGTACAATAGGAATATCTTAGATGTTGAGCTTCTCAACAACTATTTGAGATAAATACCCCTTTTGAGAAGGAATCAAGACCCATACAATGGATGAAATTATGATCCAAATTTTATATTTATAGTCACACTGACATGTGCTCATATTTTTTTTTTTGGAATATAAAGAAAGCCATGTCATCCTTGGAAATTGATGTGGAATTTATGTAAATAATCCCAATCCATTTCCAATAAAACATCAAATTCAACTACTGGGAGAATAATAATATTTTTAGGATGTACATTCCCACAAAAATCAATCAGAGAAGAATCAAAAACATCAGAAGTGATTATTGTACCATTAGGAGTTTCACTAAAAATTCAATATCTATTTGTTGATTTGATATTTTTATTCCACTATAAAATTCCTTTTATATAAAATGCTCGTTAGATACATAACCAAATAATACATTATTAGTTATAGAGTATATGGTACGTGTACCTTTTTCCACTTCATTATCCACATCAGTAATAGTGAATGCATGAGATTTCCTTTTGTCTTAAGGATTTATTGGTGGATGAAATTGATAGTATTTATTAACCTTCATATTTGACCAGTGTTTTTCATAATTCCCATACTCCTTTCTTTTGAATAATTAGAGTGTGGGTGGTTTATTCTACTCTTCTTTCCCTCTATCATTAGCGAACTTCTTCTTCCTATTGCTTTTAAATTCAATATCCAGATAGCCATCATTTCCACATTGAAAACATTTATCAGTCCCATTAAAATTATTTCCTCCATGTTTCCTTCCAGACTTCGATAATAAAGAAAATATAATTTTCATATATCTATGGTTTTTAAAATTTATTTTTAATTTCGTATTACCTTCCTTATCTAAATCATTATATTGATAGGTAACCCCAATCACCAATTCCACCTTTATGTCACTTAAAATGATTTCCTATCTACTGAAGTCTTTTATGGTTAAATGCGTTTAAAGGAATTATTTTAAGCAACCAAATATTCAACCAATCTTACTTTTTTGGTTTGATGATAATTCTTGATTTTTACCTATAATTTATGGTAAAATATTCTTCATATGTACTAATAGATAAATTATTCTCCTTCTATATATCAATGAATTCATTATCCATTTTTTAATTAATAATACAATGAAACATATTATTGAAAAATATTATTTTAACCTCATACCACTCCTAAGTGAGAATTTATTCTCATTGGATTGTGTTCTTGATAAGAGTTCACTAATGATTATCTTTATATTCCAAATGATATGGATCCAGAAAAAATATTTTTTTAACACTATAGAATGGAAAATATCATTTCATTGGTAATAATATAATTTTCAGGAAATATTTGACCAATATACTCAATAAAATAAGTTGGATGACTCTTCATGAATGACCCAGTAGAATGTTATTATCACCTTTTCTCATTTGGAACATCATCATGTTTTAGGGATTGATAAAGTTATGTAATCATAACAAAAATATTTTTCATTCCAACTCTCATAAAATTTTATTTAACATAATGAAAATCATTTCATTTTAAATTAAATTTTGTATTAACATTAATCCTTGAAAATATATTCATTAACTAATACAATGAAACATAGTGTGGGAAACAATAATCATTTTGGGAACCACATAATCCTGAAACCTCATATATAGGCTGATAAAATCAAGAATCCTTATTCTCAATCTAAAAATCCATAGGTTAGTCTAGATCATCCATAGTCATCATCTATTCAAATCCTTTTTAATGATTCCTAAATAAAATGTGAATTAACCCAAGAATATTCCCCTGGAGGATCAAACAAGATGCTTTGTAAGGGCACACTCACTGGTCTCTAAAATGATGGTCATGATATACTCAACAAACTCTTTGTGGGGTTATGAACTGGAGATGAATCTATTCCAAAACCACTTCCTCATGTAAAATCCTAATAGGGATGTTTTCTAGGAAAACCACACTTCATTATTTACTCTAACTTAGGAAATTATCCAATACATTGTATTATCTTATAGGTTCTCACTAAATTTTTCTCACAGTAGTTTCAAAATGTAACTAAACCTTACTCTAATACAAACTATAGATAAAAATACATTTCATTGATATATATTAAATTTTTAAATATGAATATTCATTATATAATAGTATGATCAATTATAGAATCATATAGGTTTATTGTATATGGAAACACCAGTTTATAAATAACTAATTTATAAGATATCTACATCCTCTACAACTACGTAGTTCATGACAAGCACCCTTTTTAAAAATATCAAACATAATACCTTTATTCATAACCAAGGGAAAAAACATAATAAAGGGTCAAATTAGGTTCCTAGTAAGGGTAAAAAATTGTGATATCAATTATAAACTAAGAATAATATCAGTATAATGGTATACTAAATGAGATTGACATGTGAAAACCATATCCCACACAACATATATCATAATCTTGAATCATCTCAAAATTCTTGGAATTTCATAATATAATAATCATAAAGGAATCAAAGAACATGAACTATGAGAGTATAACATTTGCATAATAAATAAGATTATAACATACACGTAATCTTATAAAATAATATCCTTAGTATTAAATTCTCACTTATGATATTATCAAAGTCGATTAGGTTCACTCCCTAATCCACTGTATCCATAGACGTGGTTTAATACCAAGACTATCAAAGTAAACAGATTCCCTTACTAAACTGGGATCATTCCACATTCGAATTATTATTATTTCATGAGATAGTATTATTTTCACAAATTATTAAAGTTGTATATAGTTACTAGAACTCCTATCAAAAAATGAAAATCCTATAAATTTATTCTACAGGATCATAAAACATTCATCATGTCATTAACCATGAAAATAAAATGGGTTTCATAAAAATTATATCATTTCATCTTAGCATAACCCATAGATAAAAAATGGGATTCAAAAACATCTTATCATCATAATAATAAAACATAAATATAATGACTAAGGATGATATCCTTCGATCATATCTCAAGAAAATAATAAGTAATATAAAATAATGTTATAATCAATGAAAATTCCTTTAAAAAATTTATTTGAAAGTTTCTTTTTGAAATTAATAATTTCAATTTGAAACCATTTCATTAAAAACTAAAAATTGAAAAAAAAAATATTATATAAAAACATTTCATTGAAATGATCCTGGAAAACATGAAAAGAAATATTCAAATCATTGAAAATTAATTTAAATTGAAAATATTTTCTTGTTTTTTTGTAAAAACATAGATAAAGTTCATATTTTTGATAAAAATAATAAACTAAATTTTTTCGTAAACAACTAGATTCTTTTTAAACCATTTTTTAAAATGTAAAATATGGGTACAAATGACATTAAAATTTTATAAGATAATAGTAAAAAATTATTTAAAATATTTTTATAAAACAATAAACATGGTATACAAAGGATATTTGATAGAAGAGTGAAATAACATGTGATTCTATTAAAAATATTATTTATGTTTCTAGAGTTACCCTAAGTGGCGCTTCTGTTGAAAGAACTCTATAATCTGAGATAATGAATTAAAAATTTATTATTATTGTATAGTAGAATCATTTATATACTTATAATATCATATATCATCCCATTATAAAATTTGTAAACAACTTTATAAATAATTCTTTCTTTAAATTATTGTCCTCGGGTGTTAACTGTGTCATTTTTCATGAGAATTGAAATTTGGATGTTCTGGTCCTTATAGAATGATCATTGTTCCATGATATCTATTATTATAATAATGATATAAATGTAAATTAACTTCATTATATATAAATTTATCCATGAAATTTATTGATATAAAAATGAATGACACTGTTAATAGAGGTGGTGGTTCGTACGTACATGTGATTAATTTTTTCATTTTTCTACTGATGAAATGAAAGAATGGTAAAGAAAAATTCACCTTTATCGGAGTATTTTTTTTATATATTTATTATATATTTATTAAATATTTCCTTACTACCATCCATGTAAATAAGAAATCGAAAAATTAATCACAATAAATTTTAGGGGTGGTAGTCCACACATATAGAAGAGAGACATTATTATTTTTCAACAAATGGAAAGAAAGTGAATAATGATTATTCCATTATCATAATAATAATTGTGTTTATTAATGATATTTAATTAATTATTTTATAATGGATTCCATATATATAAATTATTTTAAATAAGTAATATAATTGAAATTAATTAGTTAAGTGTTATACCACTTTTTTGAAAAAAAACCCCTTTTGACTTAAACCTTTAGCCGAGAAATGATAGGATTTCAAAAATAACAGAAGCTATAAGATATTTTGATGGAATCTTGGATCGTACTAATTCAGCTATTGGTTGCTATACAAGAGAGAAAATGTGTGAGGAAGTGAGTATAAGATCTTCCCTTTTATAAGTGATGGGAGGGCAATCTAGAATTACATATGATATTAAATTATTATAATTTAATTTCATAGAAAAATGACTAAAAAGTGATATAATAATAACATAAAATGATCATTAGTTGAAATAATATCATTAAATAAAATGTAAATAATTTTTTGTTATGTTTTTACTATCATCCCTTATTTTTATCCCCAATTAGACCAATTTATTATTACTACATTATCAAAGTGTTCTACACATTAAGGGTTATTAATTTTATCAAAAAAGTAAAAGTGACTCCCAAATGGAACAATATTTATATTATAAACAATATCCCATTAAATTTGATGATGTTATAATTTTAATGAATTTCATATTATCTAAAAAAATATTATTTATTATAAAATATAATTAATTTCATTTTTTGGAACTATTCATTTAATTTGTCTCTGAAAACAACATTACATAATATAAATTCACATATAAACAATTCAAATTATACAAAAAATCTTTTTTTAACTAAACTATTCATGTTAAAAAAATAATCAAAATTTTATTAAATCTTATATTTTTAATATCATTTATACTATGATTCTATTTATTGAATAAATACTCTATTGATGTTGCGTAAGAATTTAACGTAATTATTCAATCACTAAATATTATTAATAAATTACTAATAAAAAATTAATTTATATTTCAAATAAATATTTAGAATCTATCTTTACAAATATTTATCAGTATGTAAGGAATTTAGAGATATTATATAGAAGAATATTACATTATTTATTTATTTTAACTAAATATAAAGGTCATAATAAAATAAAAATGGAACCAATATTCGATAAAATTGATAAAAAAATGTAAATGAAAAAAAACATAAAATCGGATGAAGGAATGATTTAGATAAATTTTAAAGCCTTACCCTAAATTTTTACCGCCATTTTACCTATTTGACCTATAATGGGGAGAAATTTTTTTACAATATTTATTATGCATATTTAAAAAACATAAAGGGTACTTATATAAAAAAATATGAACCTTGTAGTTCTAGATATGTAATAAATTTTCCAATGTTCAATTTCTAGAAGTGCGAGGAATTAAAATTATATAAAACCATAAAATGCAATGAATAACAGCTTCTCAAAAAACTTTCTTCTAAGTATAATAAAAATTTATACTAAATTTTAACATTAAATTTATTCCAAAAAACATTATTTGAATATTAATAATATAAATGATTTAATTTTACTTTTAAAATAATTTTAAAACAAAATTTAACTTTAAAAATTCTTTAAACGTAAAAGCAGTTTTAATTAAAAATCAGTATCTTTCACTATTCAATGAAAAATCAATCATTTCAAAAAAATTAAAAAATTCTTCCTTATATAATTTTGAAATGATGATTTAAAAAAATAAATTTCCATTTTCATATAGAATTTATAAAATTGGGATAAATTAATTATATTATTTTCCCAGAAAAATAAATAACAACCATTTTTGTGTTAAAAAATATTTTAAATGGATATAAATACTTTACTAAAAAATGAGTTATAATTTATCAATATGTTTGATTAATTTAACAAATTAATATTAAATTTTAAAAATATGGTTATTCAAATTCATTCTTCCAAATTTCCACCTATTTTATGATAATATACTATATTACATTTCAATTAAACTCAGGGTTGCGAATATCACAAGAAATCAGAGAAATGAAATTTATTTGAAAAAATATATAAATCATAAAATATTTTTGTGACACACTACATTCCCCTGGGAGTTAAAAATGGTGATGAAACCTATAGACCTATATAATCCATCTTGAGCTTCTGATTGTTTCGTGTCTTCTCATTCATGTTGAACAGAACATTCCATTGATTTCCTTGGATGAAAACTTTGTGTCTTATGTACTACACAAGGTTATAATATTGATATTCCTAAGTAGAAAAGTTTCATAAATCATTCTCACAAATATGAATAACACGATAATTCCAAAACTTCTCCATTCATGAAGTTTTTCATCGGTTCATATAATACCTTCTGGAACCTGAGTTAGGTACAGTATTCCATTTTCACACCTCAGACCACAATAATAAAAACATGTCTGATTTTAGATGCACAATGGAAAAATATATTTTTGAATCTAGTATCATCAAGATGATTAATAGACACTGAGTTCTTCTATGAACTATAGATGTGTTGGATTCTTTGAAAATTCAATAGACATCTATTATTCATCAGAATACTCACATATCACTTTTCAATTAACTCAAGTTCAACTTCATATGAAAGGTAATCCTTTACAAGGTTTCTAGACTGAAAATTGTGAACATTTCCTTTTTTTGGATATTGAATGTATTGAGGATCCAAA
The DNA here is from genome assembly GCA_963277665.1 of Viscum album. NCBI lineage: Eukaryota > Viridiplantae > Streptophyta > Magnoliopsida > Santalales > Viscaceae > Viscum > Viscum album. The sequence goes on from OY728145.1 coordinate 400,715,183, forward strand.
ATCAAGAATCCTTGAATCCATTAAACTCATGAACCATAGAACCAATTTTTTCATTCACATTTTTTGTTGTGGAGTTTGGAGATGAAATTTGTAAGAACCTTGATCTTTATTTCAGGTATGGATCTTGATTTTGGCTGTTTGGAGGAAAATGGGAGAATTTTGAAATTTTCTAAGAACAAGTTGTGTACGCTTGAGTACACGCTATGTACTCGGTTTTGGCGTGTAGCTTTGTATTGGTTGTATAACAGGTGAGTACATGTCCATGTGGACCGCATAAAGTGGGGGTCACTGGCGGCATTCACATGGCATGTACATTAAATGAACACACCGTGTACTTTTCTTTTTTATTTGATTAATCAGACCGGGTCACATCTCATCACTAGAACAAGTCTCTTCTTCCTGTGTTTCATAAAAGAGACCGAGGAGAAGACCGAGAAATTCGACCCCTACCGTTCCTCCATCTTATCTCTAGTCAAGATGATGTCAGGTGCATTGGATTCCCACCAGTGAGTTCACTCTTTCCCTAGAGCCTCTCTTATTGATTTCGCCTCTCTCATGAGTTATTCAAGGTTGAAAATTTTGGACCTTTTTATAGATCTATTATTTTCTATGATGATTCAAGGGATGATGTTCAAGATTGTTCCTCGTGAAATGTAGACGTAGGTTTTTTGGTCCTTTCCTTGATAGTCTTTAGATTATATTGTCTTAAAGTGATGAATACCCATGTTTAGGGTATTGACTAATTTGGAATTTAACCCTATTTAATTCCTTCTATTGTTTGGTTGTTTGAGAAAGGGTTTATGATTATGAATATGGTTTATTACCTTGATTATGAAGGTGTTACCCATGTTTGTTTTGGTAATGGTCATTGGGTCAAGAAATAATGTTAGTTTTCTTTATTTTCAATGCCTAGTGATGTTATTATAGAGTTATTGGTTATATGAAATGCATGTGTTTCTCATTGTGGAAGTATACCAAAGGGAATTGACCATGTGATCTTCTATACGTAGGGTCATTTATATATAATTGTTGTTATCATTGACCAGAGGCATTGACTGTGAGGGCTTCCATGGAGTCATTGACAAGAGGGGTTAGACTATGAGTGTTACCCATAGGGTAATTATTAAACATATGTTGAACAATAGGGAATTGACTGTGAAACATTCCATAGGGTCATTATAATTATTAGCACTATAAAGACCAAAGGGCATTGACCATGGGAGCTACTGAGATGGTCATTTGTAATTAATTTTTTCCATTTGGGACCAAAGTGGTTAGACTATGATAGCTTTCCCATAGGTTCATTCTGATTTTATTGAATTGATGATATGTTTCACCAGAGGGGTTAGAATATGAGAGCATTCCCATAGGGTTTCTTTTAAATGATTGATTGATTGTGACAAGCCTACCAAGCCGAAGCACAATCCTGGACTCAGTCTTAATTTATTGTTTAGATGGCCTTTTGAGATTTTTGGTTGTTATATTCATACAGAGGGATGCATAGCATAGGCTAGATCTTGAGGTTACATTATTCAATTGTTTGAATAATAATTAATTGTAAATTAATGTAACTGAAAATGATGGATATTATACATTTGAGTACATCCTAGTTTATTGCTTCATTTTTACATTTTTCATGCTATATATATTCACTTACTGTTAGGCACATATCTTTTGGTGGTTGCCAACTATGATTTGTCTCACACCCTGTTCGGGTCATGCTTTTAGACCCAGTCAGATTATATGGTTGCGGCTATAAAAAAGGGAAATCTACCTTCTTAATTAGGTACTTGAGTATTGTTGGAGATGGGGAGGATGGGGCCAAGTTGATCCTTGCGATGATTTTGAAGTTTAATTCTTTTTATACTTTGGTTTTAGTATTTTATTTCTAGCATTGTGACTTGTTTTGATGCTTTCCTAGATACTTTTGACATGCATTATTATTTATGTATATATGATTCAGTTTTTTATACTATCAGTCTTCAATTGTTTACTATGATGTATGGTATTACAATTTTTGATACAGTTTACTATTTGTTTTTGATGTGTTATAGTACCAATGAGGGAATAGTTTCTCCACTATCACATTGAAGGTCCCCGCTACTAGTCGGTAGCCTCTGGTGTTTGGAGAAATGTACTTGAGGTCATGTGACGAACTAAGTAAGGCGAACCCTTAGGAAGCACCCGGAACTGGGACGTTACAAAGTGGTATCATATCAATTTCTTTTCTTCTTTCCATACTATTCGATCCTATAGACATTGATAGGATGGAATAGGTGGTTGGTAATAAGTTATGCTAGGGACTAGCTAACTCATATCCAGGGGTGTATGGTCCAAAAAAATCTTACAAGGGAAGAAAATACCCCCACAATCACATTGAAGAAGGAAGCAAGTACTCTGAAAAGTATATAAATGTCAATGGACTCAAATTGAGTTTCATATTTCAGAAGAAACTTGAAGGAATTAAAGTTTTAAAATAATTTCAAGTGGCCTGCATACCATCACCGGGAAGTGTTTGCAGAGCACCTGGGTTGATAGCCACTAGGTACATAAAATGATCCACGAACCGCTGGCCTATGAAGTGATGGCCAGCGAATGCAATGGACTGCAAAACCTGTCGCTGAAGGAATCGTGTGAATGAATTCCATCCATGTAACGTCCCGAAAACTTTTCAGTTCAAGGAATAAAAAATGAGTAGGGTTTCATGGACCAATATCGTGAACCTTAGCTTCCGCGAACCTTGGTTGACTGAGTCTTCTATAGGTCAGGATATCTCCTCATGGGCCTCTGCAAATGGTGTTGCATTCCTCTAGATATGATCGCCCCAATACTCTATAAATGGATCAGAGAATGAATGGAAAAAAAATGATGGAATAGAAGAAGAACGTTAAAAGGGAACCCATAGGTTGGAAGAATGATTTTAGAGAAGATTTCATCTTCAGTCACGATTCCTCGGCAAAGCCTGAATTGTGAACCACACTCCCTATAGGTACAGTCAGCCACAAACCATAAAACAAGAGAACATTATAATAAAAGATAACCATGAACCTAAATGGTGAAACCGTGAACCACATACCTCTCTTGGATGAACTCCCCACAAATGATGATCCCCAAAACCCTTCTTCAATATGGTGATCTGTGTAGTGTACCACTACGCAGACTGAACTTGGCATCACATACTACGTCAGTGCGTAGATGGAAACCAAAGAGGCATGATGAGAAGCGTACCACTATGGTACACAGTGGTCTATTCCCATGCCCGCATAACGCATCAACAGGCGGACGACCCCTCTTCCTATATAACACTATGGTATGAGAAGCCTCCCACATACCACATAAGAAACCAATATGCAGAATGGGATATTTTTTGATATTATTTCCTCATGTTCCAACCCCACCAATCCACTACAGTCTAGTCCTCCATGGTCCCTCCATGAACCAGTCCCCCAGTATCAGGCCAAAGCCTCTTCCAAAGCCACTGGACCAATATGATTAGTCAATCGAGTGCATTAGTGCACCCCTTGGATTCTACATACCCATGGTAAGTGGAGTCATTATGGCTCTCCCCAAAATGGTTTGAACATCGGGAATGCCTTTTGGTCTACATTCCCATGGTAACCCGAAGTCCATCTTTGGGATGTCAATGTGTACCTCCCCATTCTTGGGATTAAGGGTGATCACTTTCTTTTCCATTCAACGAGGAATAGTGATCAGTCGAAAGAGTAATGCTCACTTATCTATTGATTATGATGTAACTCCTCCCCTTCCCAGGACATATTCCGGTTCCCTCCCTCTAAGGTAAGTCCCTAGTATTCCAAGCCACATGAATTTTAATGTCATTTAACATTCAATGGTTCGTCGCTCTGTGCACTCTCCCACAGTCGACCCTGCCTCTTCCGCCATTGGATCTCCCTCTCCCACCAACAAGAGAAGAAGCATGTGGTTTGTTGGATATCTCTCATCCTCTGCTTTCTAACACCGAACATGACTCATGTGGTCTTAGAGGTTTGTGGAGATTATAACCACCACAATATCTAAACTGTGAGAACTCTGATTCCTGGTAAAACTAGGATACGTGCGATGCCTAACTAAAGGATCACTATCAAAAGTGTTCCCTCCCATAAAGGGTCCACCAAATCATGTCTCCTGAAATCGGAAAATTCCATTCATAAGACCCATCTCATCTGAACTATGATAACATTGAATCCTAATCAAACCAGGATATATAGTATACCTACCTGAAGGCATGAGATCAAAAGGGTGAACGTCCAAAAGGTTCTACCCAATCATGTCCTCTTTAATGGACAACTTCCATGCATAAGCCCCATCTATTTTTATCTACATGTGTTTGGATTCCTATCTTTAGGATATGTATGAAATCCATATTATGGGTTCAATCCAAACATCAAGTCACCTTCCATCCCCCCAGGATGACGATAAACTCAATAGCACATTATTGTCTAGATAAAGTTAGCAGTACCTCCATTGAATCAAATATATTCATGTCTATGATGATCTTATAAACCAAGGGTTTCCCATGGACACACTATTCGGGAATGAACCAAGGATTCATTAACATATGACACGACTTAAATTTGTAAGAGATTCCAGTAACAAGAAATAATACTCCCCCAAAAGGGTGTAGTGATCCTGACCTCCAATCCTCTCAACCAAAGGAGTCCTAAAGTGTTGTTGGTTGAAACATCCATTATTGAGCACCTTCCTTTGGAAAACGTGTCCATGAATCATGGATACCAAGACCGTTGGGTGTTTCTTTCTCCACGAATAAATCCATTGGAGACCATTCAGGAATGTTATATCCAAGGATGGCTGATTTCACTAGTACTTGACCCCACACAATCGCCCGATGGGACCAACTGACTGTGGAATATCCTTCACAATCTGAAAAGGGTGAATTTCCCAGTACCTGAAGGGTTAATCCCAACTTCTTTTAATCAATAATTATGAAAAATTGGTTGAAAAAAATAATAAATTATGAATTTGAAAAGAAAGAATCTCCAGAAAAATGGATGGGTGATGATCCTCATTGGACCATTTCCTCACCACCCGAAATGAGCCACCTCGGAGGCGGAAAAAAATTTAGGAAACAATGTGAATCCTTAACCAAGGTTGCAGTTCTTCGTGAATGATAAAAGATAAAAGGACATTGCACACCATCTCATTTTGTTCACCCCGGTATGAATGAAACATTCCACTGTGGAGGAAGAACAAAAATGGTGAACCTGACATGAAACCTTAAACAAGGTGGCAGTCTTACACCACTCAAACCCATTTTCCCCACAATAGAATAATGATGGAAGGGGGCCAAGCTGAATCATTAGATATCAAAATGTTTAAAAAATTCTACTTTGACAAGGTTTTGTGGTCTGTATGATATATATGTTAGTTGTAGGTTCCCACAGAGGAACCTTTGATCCCAATGACATCCTGACGACCAATGCAGACACACATATCAACAATTCCAAAGGCAGAAGGGGCCCCAAAAAAGAGAAGGACACCTCGCCTACTCAACATGTTCTATGCTGGGTATCCAACATTCTTATCAAGGAGTACCATCGAAATGGTTCTCTCCCCACAAATGAGGCCGCGAGATAATCTCTATAGTCTACAAAGGTCCTCCAGCCTCCTCCTCAGCCGCAGGTGGCACCCTATCACAAGGACGCCCCGGTGGTCATCTCAAACCATTTCGGGTTCTTATACCTAGAACATTATAACAAGAACCTCCCTTATCATAGAGAGGTAGATGAAGTCGATGTTGACAACTTCATCTCAACAGCATAGGGGGTCCTACTCATGGGCCCCCACCAGAGAACATCCCCGCAGACACCGGATGGCCAATCCTCCTCCCGCTAAAGAGGACCTTATACTGAGGGAACCTACTAAAGTCCAGAAGACTCAAGTCCCTCAGGTTTACCACCAAGGACAGATAATATATAATCAGGAACACGCTATCACCCAGGTTCTTAAGAAGAAACTATAACGTACTAATGTGGTGGAATTCAACGTGCAAACATATGACTGTTGCCCCTCCACTCAAGATCACAACAGAAATTGGGTGGCACGGTATGAGAACATGCACCATACTACTTGTCCCCACCAGTCCTGCCATGTAGACATAGTGTCAAATTAAAGGAAAATGCAGATATCTTCCAATGAACAACAATTCCGCCATACAAATAGGGTGGAAACTAGATATATGTAGGCACAAATACCTACTAATGCATTATATACCTGTCACCCAAATAGGGTGGCAATGAGCTACACACAGGCACAAATACCTGCTGACACATCGCATGTCTACCATCAAAATAGGGTAGCAAGAAAATATGAGTAGATTAAAATTCCCACAGATGCATAAAATGCACGGGAGACAAATACAGCAGCAAGTGAGCAAATGAAAATACCTGCTCATTAATATTATTTCCAACAGTGAAATACAGTGTCTACTAGAGAAGACAACCAGTGGTAGACTAATTCCATTGTCCCGGATCAGGAGAACTGCCTGTATTCACTAGAAAATCATGGAGGACCGGAGAAGGAACAAACTGAATATCTGAAATCAAAATGGGCCGTCATACCTGTTCCATTAAACGATGTATCAAAACTCATCCTGGAAATGATGGAAGATCAAATGTTGATCTCAAAACAAATCATCCAAACTTTCCAAGACATTTTTTTCATTGGTAGAAAAGGAGAAAAATCAGTCCCAGGACCTAGTTTCTTCGAATATAATGAGTCACTCTCAAAATGAGTTAGTCACTCTAAAGATGTAATGAATCACTTCTCCAATCATGGAGGTTAGAAGGAAATATCTCACGATATACGGACAATCGGATCGCAAAAAAATACTTGTTCCAACTAGGGGATGTCGGTCCAATGTGGTGGCCACTCCAAGGAAGGCATATATCCCTGCCAAAACTCATGATGTTTGTCGGCATATCCAGACGACCTCAAGGGACCCAACAAGATAGGGAACTGTATATGAAGGACATTACCAACAACATATATCCCCAGTTACCTGTAAGTGAGTTCTCAATGATGAAATGTGCCAATGGAAACTGGAAAATGAAGATCTCATACCTGATTCAGCTCTTTGGGAAGATGGGGTTCGTGACTCCCTCAAAAATACATCAATAAAGGCTAAAGACCCTATCAGTCCACTACAAAATTCTGGAATTGGTTATAGCAGTAGCGAAGTCCCTACCTACAATGTTTATATAAGAAGCTTTGAAGGTCCTCCACAGAGCACCCATGAGGGCTCACTCTATGGGCCAGGAATGATCGATCATGAGATTCTATCTACAGATGCACATCGGGGTATCCCTCCCCTCAACCTAAAATCATATTGAAAGAATTTCATCTCCTTTTTTTCATCCACCCTAATGGTCATCCACATGGTATACACTACAGATATGATTCTCCTTGTAGTTGGACATCAAGTCATGATGGTAGTCCTCCCCAAAATTATAGTATTTGCAAAGGCCCTCCCCTCAATGATAGTTGTTGTGAAGGCCCTACCCATAGTAACGTCAAGCAACGAGAAGGTCTTCCCCTCATTGTAATACATACTAATGACCCTCCCTATGATATGTACTATATAAATTCACCCTAAAACCAAATATCAATCTGTGATAGTAGTCATTGATGTTATAACAGTCATCGGGAAGGTCCTCCCCTAGTGAAATCAAGTAGCAAGAAAGTCCTCGCCTCGGTATAGCCAACTCTGAAGGTCATCCCCTGGGTATATGAAGTAAAAACATTTCCTATGGTTGGGAATCAAGTTAAAATATTATCCCTATCTGTTGAATCACTAATTGTGATGGTCTTCCCTGCAATCAAAATCCATACTGGTAAGAAGGACCTCCCCTTGTTGGAAAAAATGTGAGAAAGCCCTATTATGCCGAGGAACACAAAAAGATAGAGTTAGAAACATCGGGAATTATGTCTATAATGAGTGATATTATTTCTCAAATAGAGGATGGCCCAGGTCCATGATCATCTTCTAAGACAACCTTTCACCATCTGCATACCAACGATGCTCCCACACGCTCGGTTCTATTGAATGAAATTATTAATAAGAAATCAAGTTGGACATATCAAGTAGCGGATCCCACAAAAGAATGAAAACATGACATGTTTCTTGTGAGGATAAAACTATCTAAAGGTAATATACCAGTGATGTATTGGCCTATAACCACATATTACTTTGACATACTAGGAGATTTTTCTGGGTAATTCATGCCTAACATTCGCCTCAATATATGGACAACTCATCGACATCCCAAAGAAAAGTTACTTCCCTGTGAAGGGTATGTAGACCATGTCAACATGATAGAGGAGATTCTCTATCTAATCAACCTGGATGCCCTCACATTTTCACAGTAGACACAATTAGAAAGGAGAAATAAAAACCATGAACTATCTTGACACCTCCCACTGTATAAGTTACGTCTCCTCATTGGTGATTCCCCGACTGGAGTTCACATTTAGGGATGGGGAGAACATGGAGCTGTACACTTCCCCCCTCATCCCGTTTAGAAAACCTTTTTAGAAATAACATCGTCCAATGTCGTCACCCAATGGAAACAAACAAATAAAAACCATACTCAAGAAAGATGGGATAGTCAACAAAAAATGGCTTGGTGTAAGTCTGAAAAGTGTCAGGACCAAAGAGAGCAAGCCATATAAAATCTTCTGAGTCAGGCAACCAAGAACATCCAGCAGGCTTCCCACATAAGGGTTGGAAAATAGAAAGTTGTTCTCATGTCTTCAAAAGGCCATAGACTTTGGGTGGGCCCCATTCCATAATAGGCTCACACCCACACATGAGTGTGTTAAATTGAAAAGGTAGAAATAGCGTTGGACACTACCGTAGTGCAGGAACAACCCCAGGCCACAGGGATGGGAAAATTTTTTAATCCATATTCTCCTGTAAGACCAACAAATCAAGTCTGTAATGCATCAACAGAATAACTGAAACAACCCTTTCCCATAGGGTTCAGGGAATTTTTACATCAAATCCTCACATAGTAGAAGTCTGTCTTTTACCGTCTAGGAAGAATGATGGACAGAGGAGTCACCTGTTCCACCACTTCTTGTGGTTTGCACCCTCTGAGAAAAAGGAATGTTATGAGGTCATACTATGACTCCCATCAGGTCAGTCTTCACTATGAAACCTGAATAATACCGTAGAATGGAAAGAGAAAGTCCAAAAAAGGATGCATAAATCCTTCCTACAATTCAGAACCAGGTACACCAATACTAATGCAGTATTCCATAGTGAATGTGGAAATGGTAAACCCCATGAATTTCATAGGAAATGAAGAAGATGGAGAGAAATAAAGGGAAGATGGTTCCCTCTGAGATGCATCCCACACTAAGAATGATGGTGTGCATACCCAGAACCAGATAGTAGTCCTAAATATGATAACCCCTCAGTTAATCTGACATTAATTCTCACACAAAACCCCAACAAGAAGATGAACAAATCCAGGGTCATCTATGACCCGCCTTCTCCTCCCCTGGAAATGTTTCCCTCACTCTCGAGGATATGTTTTCCAATAAAGATGATGAAATGAAAGAGCTCAGGAAAATTAATGATGAGATACGTCGTGGGAGCTACCTTTCTGGATGTGTTCCCCCTATGCAACGTCAGTAGGGGATCCTAGAAGAGGTTCCCATACCACATGTTCTAATCCCAGCAAATGAAACCAAGATTGGAGGCCCATCCAATCTGGCTTCGGGACAGGAAACATACTTAAATCTAACTCCGGAAGGATATCAAGACTTCCCCCCACTAGGATGGAAACCATAATATATTTAGGTGTATTCGGGGTTGGTCTTAGTGCTAAGAACCCCATAATCCTACATGAAAAATGGGGGTTCAAAACCCATTGGTTGGAGGTACTATAACAGTACTATATCATACTCTAAAATGGTGGAACTGTAGCAACGATGGGAACTATAGCAGTATCAGGTCACTGTATCTGCAGCAGGGGAACTGTAATAGTCGCAGATACTGTGTAGTACTATTGCAGTGGAGTACTGTAGTAGTACTATTCATAGAATGGGCCTAGGGCCAAAAATTTGGGCCTACGGACCATGTAATGGGATAAATTCCCACTGGGCCTTCGGACAATGTAATGGTTCTCCCTCTACCTAGTTAAAAGGATGTCTTTTCTTTTCTTTAAATACTAAATGAGGCTTCAGTCCCAAACTTTAAAAAAACTATAACATATTAATGTGAACCCACAAAGGATACCCCTGGTTGGTTATAAACCCTAAATTATAGTAGCACCGGCACACCCATCATTGGCTACTGCCCAACCAGGCCATGCTCAAGCTTGAAATGTTATGCATTAAGGGCTCTTGAACAACATCGAGCAATTAATAGCACAACTAGAATCCATTGAGGGGTGACACACTCTGATACAGCCTTAGCGCATAACTTACCCTAATTTGGTAAACAATGTTCCACCACCACCAAACTTTGGAAAACCTGTATTCCCAGAATTAAATTGCTCAGGGGGCCTAGAAAAGAATTTAATTCACTATTCCACTTACTACAACCCCATGATGGGCACTACAAAGTAGTAATAAGTAGTAAAACTCAGGTGCTTCGTGCAAGCCCTACAGGGCTCGGCTTTCGTATTGTATACTATATGACCAACTAATTCAATCACAGGCTGAGACGATCTCCAGTGATAGTTTCTTTTACATTTTAGTTCAATTCTTCCTAAGGTGATGGTTAGGGATCTCATGAACTGTAAATAGAAAGAGAATAAAAGTGTCCCATACTTCATTGCCAGATGAAAAATCCAGACTTATTTCCTATACCTAACACTTCCCCAAGATGAAATTCTCTTTATGTGCATCGATAATTTTAAGGATTAGTTGCGAACATCACTCATCCTGGTGAAGTACACAACTTGGTTCTGAGAAATATCTTACATTTCCCAAAGGATAGAAGAATCCTCAAAATGGACCAATCTGAAGTCTCGAGTGGCACCATCTTCCCCTAGTAAAAGAGTGGGATATGATGAAGTAGCTTCTGCCATGCTTAATCCACCCCCAGCGCCTTCTCTAGTTGTGAGGCGCCCACAAAACTGTGTAGGACACCCTGGATGCTAACATCACCCCCCACCTCAACTAGATGAGTGATGGGATTCTATGAGAAATATGTTTAAATAATGAAGAAAAAAATTCTACCCGTTTGAAGATGACCAAGTCCACGGTTATTTCATAGCCACCATGAATTTAAATTTTCCCTTTCTATGAAATCAAAATAGAGACGATGAAGTGGGTCTCAATAACCACCCAAATTATTTTCCCTACCACCAAATATTTGGACATACCATCTAGGAATTCCTCCTTTTCAAGGATTTCCAACAAAATATGGTGGATTCTGGGAAAATCAATTTGGGTCTACCACTAGTAGATGTGGAATATGTTTTCACCATATAATCAAGAGAGGAAAAGGAATAGAAAATATTCACTAGTAAGAAATGGTTAACTGATTACAATTGGATGACCTGAAATACCATCAACCGAGTCTGTTGGATCCTCCATGTGAATTTGAAATAACCAACTATGCCCCCCCAAAAGCTCCTAATATAGCACAACCATCCTCCTCATCCCCACTATCACTTAAGGTACAGAATGGGAGAAGGAAGGAGCAAGAAGATGGACTGACACCAAAGCTGAACTCATTGTTGACACTAGAATATTTCATACCAGTAGACATGGAACAACAGGCACCACCCTGCCAAACAGTACAATGAGCACCGCCTCACCAAATGGTATAATTAGAAGAAGACAGTCAGACAAAAATAGTTTTGGAACAAGAAATGATCTCCAGATCCATTAATATCATTCACTTAATGGACCCCTTCTCGGATGGGGAATAAGGCCACCAACTCGAATTCCTTGCACCCAACCGAAGAGCTGGAGGAAGTGTCCATAGAGGCTAGATGTTTCCTAGAAGGAATGATCATGGCAAGTGCTAGCTTCCCAGCCACATCATAAGTCAAATTCTTATCACAGAAACTCACAAAAGGACCCTCTGGAAGACACAAAAAGAACTAGAATTATCCTACTCCCCTGTCGGATGAAATCCATGACCAATTATCCTGGAGTATCTATCAGAGGAAAAACTAATTTCAAATCATCCATGGAGTGCAGGAGGGCTAGTTTGGAAAAAACCTGGAATGGACCATATCACCACTGGCCCCAGCTATAGTGGTCGAACCATCCACATACAAATTCCGAAGCCCAAAATTGTCTGTGAAAGAGAAACCTCGATCCGGGAAGAAACAACCTTTAGAGAATAAATATGTTATTTTAAATAATATGGATTTAGTACCAGCAATGTTTTCAATCCTGGATGCGTTAAGCCCATCCAAAGATCATAGGGAGGCCCTCATTGAAGCCTTAATAAGTCCCCGGGATTTTGAAGCTGGAATAGAAATAGCTGAAGTATACCGAATGGAGACCAGTCCCAAAGAATGTCACTCCATCGTCTCCTTCACAGATAGGGATGAAGACACCATCTTGCAAGGGAACATCAAACCCTTATCTATGTCTAGAAAGATAAATGGAATTGATGTATGGAGGATCTTCTTTAACAATGGATATGGAGTTCACCTCCTCCCACTGTGAACACTTTATCGGCTGGGATATGATGAAGATAGATTGACAACCAACACTACAACTCTTCTAGGATATAAAAAAAGAGAATATAATATTTTTGGATGAATCAATCTTAAAACTCAGCTCAAAGATGTCATGTCAGATTCTGAGTTCCTAGTTGTATGACAAAGTACGGACTTGAACGTCATGTTAGGGAGGTCTTGCCTGCATAAACATGCTGCAATTCTGTCATCATACCATTAGTGCATCAAATATTTCACTAACGGGAAAAAAGGTCATTGCATGCCGATAAATCCTCATTTGGGTCTTGTGAATCACATTATATAGACATAGGGTTATATTAATTGAATGAAAAACAAATCTTGGGCAATGACATTGATTGGATTACTAACCCGAATGGATTGGAAATGACTCCCGTCGGCCCCCTCCAGAAGCCTGGGGAAGAGTATGTATTACCCATCAAACAAGTTGAATGTACAAGAACAAGTCTAGATGTAGACTCAAACATCTTCATGGTCACTATTACTTACATCAAGTCCAAAGTCATGGAAGAGTTGGAAGACTCCCATGATGTTATGGAAATCCCGGTCAATGATGATCTTGGCCCGTCCATGGGACCCCAAACATCCCATCACTTACTCACTAAAGAAAAAGATGATTTATCCTCTGAAATTGGAGAGTTCATCTAAAAAATCATCTCTCTGTCAGAAGAGGAAGAATATAAAGATGATGAAGAAGAATAATAAGAGGAAGAAGACCTCAAATATTCCCCTCCTTCATTTGAATAAGGTGCCTCCACCACAATCGATGAACATAAGGAGATAAATCTAGGCACTGAAAATGAACTACATCCCATGGTGATCAATGTGGCTATGCATGTCGAGGAGCAGGAGGAATAAGACTCCTTCCTAATGAAGAATTGAGACGTGTTTTCCAGAAATTAAACATAAATTCCAGGCCTCAATCATGTGGTTTCTCCTCATCATTCAGGCTTACCAGAAGACCCCTAGGGATATAAGAAGGCGGCCATAAGAACCTACTAGATGCATGCTGATTAAATAGAGGATGAAGTTGAAGAGATGATCAAATCCAACTTCATACGGGATGCCCAATATCATATCGGGATGGAAAGAATAGTCCCTGTAAAAAATAATTTTGAACATATTTGAATCTTCATGGAATACTGGGACCTTAATTGGTATTTCCCAAAAGACTATTTCCTAGTCTCGATCATAGAGTTTTTTATCGATGCAACCACCATATATGGGGCTCTCACTTTCATAGATGACTATTCTAGATACAACAATATTCGGATGGCTTGGGGGGTAAAGAATCAATTTTTTTAGGGCCCTCAGGGAGTGTTCTGTTATAATGTGACTCCCTTTGGTCTGAAAAATTTCCACCACAAATCAACATGCTATTCACCGTATTTTCAACCCCTTCTTGGGAAGATTTGTTGGGTGTTATGTCTATGATCTGGTGGTTAAATCACAACAGCACCCCAAACAATAATGACCCATACTTTATATACATTGTTATTACTTTTGAATTTAAGTATATTTTTTACAACATATAACAAATCCATGATAGGACCATATATGTATAGTGTCTTTATAAACTAGGAATCATAAATAATTGGTTCATAAAACATCAACATTATCTCATATTTATTTCATCATAACTAGACTCCTTTTTGGTATATCATATAAAATACCATTAAAGTAACAAGTTTCAATTTTAAGGAAAACATTTCACTTCAAATATTGTCAATGTAGGATCCAAGCATGAATGAACATTTCAAAAATAAAAGAAGATAATTTAAATTAATTTATAGTTTTCATAGAAGAGGGAAAACACTTGAAAAAAATGTAACAATAAGCACTCCACATGAACCATGTCATAAGTGATCACTATGGTTGAATACCCTAAGGTTCATCTTGCTCGTGTGGGACCCTAGAACCACACATCTCAGTGTAAGTGTAACCATAAAAAAATATTTATTCCCATGCACGAGCCACTAGTAGGTAAACACATCCATAACCTAGTGGTCTCCAACATCATAATAAATGTTTACATAGTGTTTTAAGCATCAGAATTTCTAAGTAAAGTAGGAGTGAACCACTCAGAATAACTAGCATGCTAGAACTAGTCTGCCCAACTAGATACCCTAGGTTTCCCATGTCCTCTATTTCAACTTATCTCATCACATATGTATTTCCACTTTCACTTTCACATACTAGAAATGTGATTTCTCAATAAAAAAAACACCATTCCACCGAAGAAAAATATTTTTCATATTTACACACACCAAATCCACTTTCAAACTATGTGCATCTTAAAAACATTCAAAACTCCTTTTTCACCAAACACATTAGTAATGAGACCTTCAAGATCAAAAACAAGAATTTTCAAAATCATTTATATGGTCTAAATGAACTACCATAGAATAACACATTTAAGATAATGCTTTATAACAGGCATAATTCAAACTATTCACTTTTAATGGTTTAAAAGAAAATCTATTAACTGAGTGTAAGTCCATTTCTTTTTTTAAGACTATGAACAATTATATATAAGTATATAATGTATGAATTTCATATAAGAATGGAAATAAGAAAAAAAAATTAAAAACAATCAACCAATAATGGGCATCAAGTTAAAGACTTAGGCATAGGGAAACTACCTCAAACATGTCTCAATGTGTCGACGACCACTCGAACCGATACTTGATGCATACACGCACATGCATTTATAAAAACAAATATACATATACACCCCTAGGTGCATTTCACATATTACCCATTCCATGAGGGAATATATAATTACATGGAATATATATATATATATATGCTTTACCCAATTCATTACATGTTGGATGCCTCGAAACACACATCCTGAAACCATCATAGTGAGGTCCAAAGCACTAAACAAATAATTTAATAAAACAATTAAACAACTAAACAATCTATAAAATGATTCAAAATAACACATTAAGGGTTGAAACCAATAACATAGAAATTTATTATAACACAATAATTAATCTCATAAACCATAATCGTCATCTAAAATAGGATGGTTCAATAAGGGAAATCATTATCACATCACAAGTGCCAACTTGGCCTTCACCCATTTCATAAAAATTTAAAAATCAATTTCTAAAAATCATAAATTTCAAACACAATTCCAAGGGAAGGCCTAAATATTTCCATGGATAGACACATAAATGAAGGGAAACCCCATACCCACTTTATAAAATAAAAACACTCTTTATTACAAGGAAACCCCCTTTTAAACACAAAAGAAGTTCAATCCTAACCCATTTTCACACTGAACCCCACATTTCAAGACATACTCACACCAAAACAATATACAAACTTGTTTCACATAGTTAATAAGATTTAATAAACAACATAATAATTTTATAAAACAAATCCAAGTGGTATCACAGGACTTTGAACACAAATACCCACTCAAAAACATCTTCTATGGCCAAACACGCACCAATAACATGATAAAACGGAATTCGCAACCCCTGTGCAACATAATAAAACACTAATAAAATACTAAATATGGATTTTCATTACAAACACACTCCATTCCATATAAATGTGCTACAAAATGGATCGAATTCTTATTAAATACCCTTAAATCCAATTATGTATTAAATAATTTAATCAATGACCATGAAGAATTAACTTAACAAACAAAATAAATCATCAAATAAATATTATTCACATAAAAACTTATCATTGGTGTCGAAACCCCTAAATCTTGGTGGGAAACATCAATTGCACCATATGGACACCATAAGGTTCCAATGACAAACCCTAAAACCAGAAATTGACCCATAAACATCAAAATAGAGTCCTAAAATGGAATCCCAACGAGAAAATAAAATTATATGGAAGATGATGAGGGAATCACTGAGGAAAGACATGACCAAAGAGGGGTCGGTGGCTGGGTTGCGGTTACCAAAGTAGCCTCTAAAGTGAAGGAGGCGTGTTAGAGAGGGTCACTCAACAACTGGTGAACCAGATAGGGCTGTAGCAAGAAGGGAGGTGTGTGCCAGACTGGGGCTTTGTCAGGGGTGCATTACACCCCATGGAGGTGGAAGTATACCACACGAGAGAGAAAGGCTGGTCGAAGGTTCGTCATGCTGGAGGAAGTAGGGATGCGCATTGTAGGGCCCTCGACCAGTGGGGGTAGCGTGAGCGGGATCAGGAGGGGGTCGGTTGCATAAGGGGTAAGGGGTGGGAGACTAGGGTTTAAAAAAAATAAAAAAATAAATTAAAATAATAATAATAATAATAACATAAAACATAATAATAATAATAATAAAAATAATAATATTAATAATAAATTAATTTATAATAATAATAAACTTATTATTATTATTATTATTATTGAATCATTTTTCCAATTATTTTATTTTTATTTCATTTGGACTTTAATTTAATTAATTTTTTTATACATTAAGAAACATAAATACTCAAATATAAATAAAAATAATTACAACCACAAGATGTTGGGTTCGGGTCTGAGAATTATCCCCACCACAAAACATTATTCCCCCAAAAAGTCACTCAGCCAAATGAGGAATAAAACATGAGTTCGAAACCGAAAAGGACAACAAAACTATGAACATTGTGTGACATTTCACTCCATCAGTCACACCCAACGAACTATAAGGGAAAAATCAAAGAGAAGATACATTAGGAAATTGAGAGGGTTCTTCCCACCATAAGAGCCTGACTAGAACAACCAACATGGAGACTCCTAGTACTGGATAACTCTAGAACTGCTAACTTGAACCAAAGAAGAAACTGCCAACAAGATAAAAAATCCCACACAAACTAACTCTCAGAGATGGCACGACAAGATTCTTGGTGGGTCTTCCCACAAATTAATAACTGACCATATTAGGCCAATTAGTACAGACTAATATGAGAAACCCAACACAAACCGACCCATGGACTCTCCGTACAAACCAAGTCCTCACCGTATGGGTCCCTAACAAAATGCCCCAAACCTAATGGAGGACCAAACCCGTATTCGTTATTTCCCAAGATGGATGTATCTCTCAAACGAGCACGTACTAAAACAATAATGGGTCACCAATGGAGCTATCCACACAAGAGACAATCATTTTGAGACACAGAGCCATAAAGAGATAACCTTCAAAACATACATTTGGGGAGCGCAACTATCCAAATTTCAGGAAAACTAAATCTCCATGCATTTTTACAACCAAAGTGGGGTATTCAAAGAACAAATACCACAATTATAAAAAGAGTACTCTAATACTCATTTAGAAAAAAAGAACCATCAAAGATGAGGAGGCTACAATAGAGAAATTTAAACCGTCCATATTTCGTCACAGGAGAAAAAAGTTAGACCAAGGTGCGACATGCCCAATAATTCCTGACTGCATAAAAAGCTTCATTTCGAGCCCTGTGGCTAGAGATCATATGTCTTTATGCATCTGCTACCCCCCAGTCTAGCACTGACATCTTTCAGTCGAGACTCATTTTGTAGATTCCGCTAGCACAACCTCTCCTACTGTCCCAAATAGCCACACCGACAACATGCTTTGGGAGGATGATGACAAGGAGACTTATAGAACCCAAACCGGACAGAACAAAACCAAACAAGAGAGGGGACTGACTAATAGATGATGGAAATGAATATAAGACATGTCTGAAATAGGTTCATCCAATTATCTCTCCTCACCGGAAGGGGAACCTTCCCAAGAACCAAAAATAATTTGTCCTTGAACCCTAGATGTAGACCCCACACCAGGGAAACATTAATTGATTCCATGATGCATCCTCCTCAGAAAAGGGAATAAACCCCTTGAAATGCCTGACATAGGCATTTATTTTTTGTTGGCCGTGTTGGACACTCAGGAGCTCTACCACATTCCTCACCTTCACTTCCTCTCATATAAACCATCAGATAAAAGTGGTATTAAACACCTCCCAAGATATCCCATCATTCAACGATGTTGGGATTATCACCTCCACCAATCCAAAGTGGGACTCTAAAATGAACTCAAACTGGCACAAGCTCTCATATCTTTTGTAGATCCAAATAACCTAAAAACATTAGCGATTTCACCAATCATGTATACTTCCTTCAATAGATCACAATCACCACCAAAGATGGACAAAAAAGAAATATAATTCAGTTCCACCACTCCACTAAGAGTCTAGGTAGAACCAATAACTAGAAGAGGCTCGCTAGAAACCTCTGGGACTTTTCTAAGCAGTATACTCAAAAACAAGAGGCACAAATATAAAAAAACTCATCATAAATAAAAATTCCACACTTCAATAACAATATAAATCTCAAAACCAAACACCATTCTGAGAACAATGTGATATGTCAAAACCAATAACCCTCGAAAAAGACTACCAATGAAAAAAATAAAACACTAATCAATTTATCTCTAACATTTCAAAATATTTAAATTTATTTTTTCACTATATTTTAGAAACCAAAACAAATAATGTATCCACCATTGGTATCCCCTGAAGTATCACATATTTATATACTCTAGTGCTAGCTCATGGACGTATCCACAAAAACCACCAATTATCCATGTGCCACATATGTACCCCTATATATGTGGCCCATCATAGGAATACCAAGGGTTAATTAAAAACACATCTCATTTTTAAAATGTACCATTCAACATAAAGAATAAATAATAATCTAGTTTGAAAACATCACTCATCATTAAATAAATATATTTTCAAATCCTCAAACATTTTTCAATTCACATTCCAAAAACTATTACCATGTTCTCGAAACAACTTCCAAAACACCTCCCATTTTTCCTTTGAAAAAAAAATCATTAAAAGAAAAAAATGCCACTTTAAAACCACTTTTCCACTCCAAAACCACATTCTCTTTTCAAAACCCCTTTTTTTAAAGAACCATTTTCATATTTTTGAAATCCACTAAATTCCGTCCAAACTAATCCCAAACATAACTCACATCAAAATTTTCTAAAATATTGGAGTACTGGCTATGACAACTTTGTAAAAAGGTTTAGCAAAGCATGCTCTAAGTGAGAATCCACCCCAGGAAGTATCTTAAACCATGTACTCCGGCTGTACATGGGTCGCTACTCCATGAAAACTCGATGCGTAACACCAGTTCAACTCCTTTGTCATCCTTCATCCACGTATAATAGAAAAAAAATTCAAATCCCATAATACCCTTGGAAACTTGATTCTTGGGATGGGAAAGGGTTCATGATGTGCATCCCCCACCTACCTCTTGATTCCCAACACACCAAATCACCAAGCTACCTGAAATCCGAAATAACAAGAACCCAGATATGATACCATTTTCTCATGAACCACCCATGTTGACCCTAAACCAGTCACCTGAGCAAGGATGTGGCATGTCCTGAAGGGAGTTACCAATCCCTCCATGATGAAAACCAGGTTCGGGCATCAAAATAAACCATTTGGTAATGATTTAGACCAAAAAAAGATAGGTATGTAAGCATAAAATGAACAAAATAGATGAATATAAGGAAACAAACTTAACAAAAAAGTAGGAAAAAAGAGAGATTAAATAGAAACAAGGAATAAATCAAGTTTCCTCATGGGTCACCATAGAATATAAACTAAACTCACTCCAAGATTGATCCAAAACTATAACCTGAAACTGAAAGGTAAGTAGGCGTGAGCACTGAGATTCTCAACAGGAAAGCCCAAAATAAACAATGCCTTATGCCCTAGTCTTTAAAAAGAAACTCAATCATGCAAGTTTAAAAATAAGACGTATTAAAATAATGCTTTTGATTCTATTAAAATTCAAGTTACAACTTTCCCTTTTTAGGAACACATTTGACTATGAATAGGGTTATTTTCCATGATATGGATGTGTTTCCCATATTTTTTTGATATTAACCATTTGGTCTATATTTGCCAATTAGGTTGCTTGTTTTCCATGCCTAATGTTGTTAAAAAGGAGTGATATTATTTGATGTTGTAATATTCTTGTTGTTATTTAGCCAAGTTGTTCTTGAAAGCTGTTAGCCAATTAGTTCTTAGTATTTACTATGGCTATTGAACATCGTTGTGCACGAATGACTTACATAGGGTTGTGGGAACCCGATGTAGTAGACCATAGGGTGAATGGATGCTGAGGGCCTCCCCAAAGTGTCTTTTGTACTTTTCAAATTGTGATACCATGGGGGGGGTTGAATTTGTGCTCCCTCAGAGTGTCTGTAGTTTCACGTTGTGAGACCACATGTGGAATTAGACATTGAGTTCTTCCTCTGAGAGTCTATAAGAACTGATATAAGACCATAGGGCGAATTGATGGTGGTTGATTCCTCAGGGAATTTTTTCCAATGCTGAACCAGAGGGGTTAGACTGTGATTACATCCTATAGGGATGATTTTGTTTGATCATTTAATCCACACGGTTTAGGCTCTGAGTTCTTCCCAGAGGGTTACTTGTTTTGTTTATTTCTTAATTTTTCTTATTGTCTGCCATATATATATTCACTGACTATTAGGCACAAATCTTTGGGGGGTTTCCTACTGAGATTCATCTCACACCCTATTTGTGTCATTATTTTAGGCCAAAACCGATTATATTTCCATAGGTATAAATAAGGGAAAGATCCCTTCTATGTTAGGTACTTGACTATTGTGGAGATGGAGATCATGGGACCAATATGAGGCTTGCAATGCAACTGGAGATTATTTGTTTTCTTTTTTTACTTTGGTTTAGTAAAATATTCTAGCATTAGGACTTGTTTGGATTTTTTCCTAGGCATATATATCATGCATCATTTATATATGTGCTCATGTTCCTTATCTACTTGCAATCTTCTTCTGTTTACTTATTTCATGGTATTACTACTTATTCTAATGTTATATTTTTAGTTCTACAGTATTAATTTGACAATGATGGAATAGTTTCCCCACTATCACACCCATGACTCCCATTTCTAGTCGGCAGCCTCTGGAATTGGGCGAAATGCACGTGAGTCTATGTGACCAACTGTGTACGGGGCTCCTCTGGGCAGCACATGGAACCATGACATTACAGAAAACATGGTGGGACCCTTAACTAAAGAAAATGCTCAATAGAAACATTACTATCATGTGAGTTCTAGTGGGATGATGGTAATAAGAAGTTATATCTAATCAAAGTGGGAGTTTGTTAGAGTTAGTTTCCTAGGACCGACTTTTTGTAATTTGATTACATGTATATTAATTATATTGAAAATTAATATATCTTCTTATTGCGTATTGATCATTATTCTACAAGACACTATGTAATTATACAATAGAGTATACATTACATTAATAAGGTACTATAAATTCCCCTCTATGATGAGAACCTTGATGTGTAATGATGATATTCTTAAATAAATACCTGCGATTGTATAACATACTATTATGAGACTCATATCACATAGAATATCATGTGTGAGTACACCTAAGAGGATAATTATTCTTCACAGGAAGTTCTCACTTGGTAATATCCAAGATGTGAGATTAGGGGAATAGACCCTCCAGTAAGAATTCTTCATGTTTTGGTGACATAAAATATTTTTATCTAGGAGTGTGTGTGACGGGATTTAGACATTAAGATTATTATTAAGGAATTTTTAAACTCATGTAATTCGATGTATTTCATAAAACATGATGATAAAAGTTCATGTGGAAGTTTGATACATTGGGTACATCATGAGTGAAATGTCATTAATGGATAAGTCGATGAAGTATTTTTCCCTTCCATATTTATAGATACTGATATATCATTCATTTGATTGGAATGAAACCCTCACCCAAAATTCCATGGACATATTTTACTGGTGAGTTTATTTGAGATAGTCAAAGAAATATGTATCATGTATATCAGTTGGTGAAACAGATGTACAACTTCATTGATGAGATGTTGAGATAAAGGGATTATATTACATAGTGATAATTTGTATGTGGTTGTCATCATTATGACATTAATTTATTTCTCTTCGGTTCCTTGAACTGTTTCTAGAAAATAATGTTGGACATTATAAAATCTCACTTAATGACAACAAGAAAGGATACATGAGGGTCACACACTAGGTATTTCTATTCATATTGATTAAATTATATTTTAATTTAACTATTGGAATAAATATTATTTTCAAGGGTGAGTAATAATTTTATTCACATTTTATTGATTGCTAAAATTTACAAGGAAATAAATGATAACTTTTTATTAATAAATAATTTCATCAACCTTTCAAAACTAAAGGAATACAATTTAAATTCATGTGTAGTTTTTAAAAAAGAGGGAAAACACATGAAACAACAATAACGAAAATCTCTCCACAAGAACCAAGTCATAAGTGAGAATCTTGGTCAAATACCTAAAGTTTTATCAATCTTGTGAGGGCCCCTAGAACCTCACGTCTCGGTGTAAGAGTAACCATAACAAATATTCATTCTTATGCGTGAGCCACTAGTAATGAATCCCATACATAACCTATTGGACTCCAACATCATCATAAATTTTTAGTTAGTGTTTTAAGCTTCAAACATACTATGTGAATCAGGGGAGAACATCTCAGAATCACTAGCACTCTAGAACTAGTCTGCCTACCAAGATACCATGTGTTTACCATGTGCTATATTTACACTTCTCCCATAAAAAATGTGTCACCACATTCAAATTCACCCACTAGAAATTTTAATACAAAATTAAAAAACACCATTCTTCATAAGAAAAACATTTTCTATATTAACATGCACACCAAATCCATTTTCCCACTATATGCATCTTAAAAAATTTCAAAACTCCTTTTTCACCATACACATTAGTCATGAGACCTTCAGAAGACAGAACAAGAACACTAAATATCATTTTAAAGGACTAAATGAACAACCATAGAATCTCACATTCAAAATAAATATTTATACCAATCATAATAAAAACTTTTCACTTTTAATGGTTTAAAAGAAAATTTAATAACCAAGTGAAAGGCCTTTTCTTTTTTTAAGACCATGACCAATTACATATATGTATATAATTTATGCATTTCATATAATAATGGAAACAATAATAACATTTTAAAAACAATCAATCAATCACTGAATTGAAGTTAAAGACTTAGTCATAGAGAACCTAGCTCAAACATATCGTTATTTGTCAACGACCACTCAAACTGACACTTGACGCAAACATGCACATGAATTTAGACATATATATATATACACACGCCTAGATGAATTGCACATATTCCCCACTCCATGAGGGAATATGTAAAAAGAGAGAATATATATATATATATTCCTTATCCTATGTGTGTGCATGTATGATACCTCGACACCCACGACCGAAAACCATAATAACGAGGTCCAACACACTACACAAATAATTTCATAAAACAATTAAAAACATTAAAAATATATGAATTATTTAAAAATAACATATAAAGGGTTTTCACCAATGACATACCCATTTATTATAACACAAGAATCAATCACATAAACCTTAATCATCATCTGAAAAAGGAGGGTTCATCAAGGGAAATTATTATCACATCACAAGTGCCAACAGGGTCTTCACACATTTCATAAACATTTAAAAATCCATTTCTAACAATATGAAATTTCAAACACAATTCCAAGGGATGGGATAAACATTTTCAAGCATAACCACATAAATCAAGGGAAACCCTCGTTCCAAAATTATAAAACAGAAACACCCATTTTTACATGGAACCCCCTTTTAAACACAAAAGAAGTCCACTCCTAACCCATTTCCAAACTCAAAACCACTTTTGAAGACATACACACACTAAAACAATATCCAAACCTGTTTCAAAAACATCATAATATTTAATAAACCACTTATGAATTTTATAAAAAAAACTCCATGTGGTATCACAAGACTTTGAATAGAATTTACCACTCAAAAACATCTTCAATGGATAAATGCTCACCAATAACATGATAAAACGTAATTCACAACCCCAGCGCAACATAATAAAACACTAATTAAATACTAAAAAAGGATTTTCATCACAAGTGTACTCCATTACAGATAAAAGTGATACAAAAATATCAAATTCATATTAACCTCCCTTAAATCTATGCATGGACCCACCTATCCTTGGTGTCTAAACCCCTAAATCTTGGTGAAAAACATCAATTGCACCATATTTGCACCA
This sequence comes from Viscum album, assembly GCA_963277665.1. Classification (NCBI taxonomy): domain Eukaryota; kingdom Viridiplantae; phylum Streptophyta; class Magnoliopsida; order Santalales; family Viscaceae; genus Viscum; species Viscum album. The sequence continues at coordinate 400,740,044 of OY728145.1, forward strand.
TAAGGGACCAAATATGAACCATAAAACAAGAAATTGACGCCAAAAAATTAAAAATAGATTCCTAAAATTGAAACCCTATGAGAAAATAAAATCATATGGAAGAGGATGAGGGAATCATTGAGTAATTAAATGACTGAAGAGGGGTCAGTGGCTAGGTCGCAGTTACCAGAAGAAGCACCGTAAGTAGAGTAGGCATGTTAGAGAGGGTCGGCCAACAGAGAGTGCACCAGACAGGGCCGCGGCCAGAAAGGGGGGTGCACGCCGGACTAGGGCTTTGTTGGGGTTGAATCGTGTTGCATTGAGGGGGAAGGTAGTTGCACGAGGGGGGAGGTCGGCTGAAGGGTCACCGAGCCAGAGGAAGGAGGGAGGTGTGTCGTAGGTCCCTTTGTCGGTGGGCCGGTAGCGTGAGCGAGATTTGGTGGGGGGGGGGGGGTTCATCGTGTAAGGTGTAAGGGGTGAGAAACTAGGGTTTTCAAAAAAAATAAATAAAAGAAAAAAATAGTAATAATAACTTAAAACATAATAATAATAAAAATAAAAATAATAAAAATAATAACATTAATAATAAACTAATTTATAAAAACAAAAATAAATAAATAATAATATTATTATTATTATTATTATTGAATCATTTTCCCGATTATTTTATTTTTATTTAATTTGTACTTAAATTTACTAAATTTTTTAAACTTTGAGAAACCAAAAAAGTCCACTAAGAATAAAAATAACTGCAAGAGTAAGATGTTACGTCAGGGTGTGACATAATATTTATTTCTCGTGTTGTATTGTGAATCATAAATTTAATATTTTTCACACATCCTCCACTAGGAGGATATAATTGGTACTGTATGTTCAACCATTGGATTTTATCTTAGAGTGGAAACCACTTTAAAATATTTATCATTTTCCAAAACCTATATATCTGTTGGTAAAAAATTTGTAAGATAATGGACATTTAATGTGGTGTGTTTTTATTATTTTTCTGTTTAAATCCCGTTATGTTTGTTAATGAAATGTCTCTCAAGTTTTGTGATGATGATATGGACTTTTTTTGGGGGTATGAGACAAGACATAATGGAAAATGGGGCTATCTAGGGTGTGTTTCAAGGTTAGCACATGATTAATATTAAATGTGTTCCTTAACCATGATTGCATCGAGGAGGATGTTTTTGGTTGGAGAAACTATGAAATGGGGGAGGTGAGAAAGTTTGGTTTTGGAAAAATCATTTCCACATAGTTTTTGAAACCATACAGACTTCCCATGAAGCAGTAAGGGCTAGACACTTAATAGAACTAGGGCGAGGAATGTTTAGTGCAAAGTCTTCCCAACTATGTGACTAGACCGTGTGCCTCATCAATTATAGAAAATTTAAAGTCCCCCCCCCCCATGGCCTTTATGTTTCTTAACCTGAATTTCCTTCTCGTTTCTTCTACATCAGCTGGAGTGATGAACCAAATCACCCATAGAATTTCAAAGGATTAATCTCCTCCATTTCTTAGTCATATGGATCACTGTTGGGTGCAGATCGAAGCTCCAAGTGATTCTAGTACTCCTCTTTCTTTTTTATACCAGATTATCGTTTTTATAATTTTTTCACCTTTAAAATCATTAAAAAAATATTTTCGAGTGGATCATAGGTTGGGGATTTGAAGGGTGTTCGAATATGAATCAAAGGAAAAGGTTAAAAATTAAATTGCCTATTGATTCGAGGTAGGTGGTCTGTAAGTTATATCACGTAGTCATATAGTTAAATTTATAGGTATCTCATTGTGTTCTTCTGTTGTTGTACTATTTTTTGGTTTTAAATGATTGAAAGGGTGAATTAATTGGTTTAATGATAAATTTAACCCTTCTTGATCCTCATGGGATTCATTAAGGATGATTATACTAAAGAAGAGGCTACCCATGGGGTGTACCACATTCAAGAACCTGAGTTTGGGTTATCAAATATGATTTTGAATGAATTATGATATAGAACAAATGTTAGTTGTGTTTATCTTGTTAATATAGACTTTGGAAGGAAATTTATGTAAATTTTGTTCCGTGGATAACATGGAATATATGGGATATTGTTATAATGCTAATTTTTTTTAATATGTTATGAAATGAAAATGGTAATTGTGTTAATCGGTTAAGGAATGAATATAATTTATTTATTAAATGAACTATGAGTTATAAATGGTATGTGTGTTAAATATTTTCTTTTTTAATTTGGTATATATGATAATTATTTTAAGAATAATGTAAAATTGGTTTTGGTGGTATGTGGTGTATTGACTTGAGGTTCCATTTCCATGGTTTAGGATAGACTATGGCTCAAACCCCACCCTTATCATTTATAGGTTAGGGAGTCAGACTGAGGCTCTATACCCCTAACAATTGAATTTGTTGATACTAGCTGGAATATGGCTCCAAGGTGATTATAATGTAATTTTTTGTGAAATGGTTTCCTAGTTATATAGAGAACTTGAATTTTTCCCTTTATTCATAGTAGTTGACCAGTATAGGACGTTATAAAATAAATGAAGTTACTACCCCCTGGATCAATTGATTAAATGGTAAAACAAAACTTGGTTAATCAATCCAATGATATTATCTTATATTTATATTTTTATTCATTATGTACCTATACACAAAGTCTATTTGGATTAGATATTTTTTTACACCATTAATAGTGTCCTACTATGTATTACTCACACCATTTTAAGGCGACCATTTAGTACCCATGTAGACTTCATGGTTTCAAGTCCGGACAAATCTAGGTCCTTATTATAGATGGTTGACTTGGGAAAGGGACATGCATGGTTGAAGGATCTACACATGGAGTCTGGATCCATTTCGGGACTTCTTAAATTGTTTTTTTGTATTTTCTTACACTTGAAGTTTCCCAACATGACACAACATATTTACTATTTAATTATGGGATTGTAACCAATTTTGGGAAAATGGTTACTAATACATGTTTGTTGTTTATTTCTTATTTCTACCTTTATTTCATTCATTACCTCTTGTAGATTACACTAATAAATAGCTTATATACTCCCCATGTGTTTTATTAGACCATCACTACTATTTCACACCCTCTGGAATACAGGGAGGAATTCTTGAGGTCATGTGGTGACCTGTCTTAGGGTACTAATTTAGTGGATTTCGGGTTGGGGATGTTATAAAGAGGTATCAGATCCGTTTTTAATTTTCCATTGCCTCATTATTCAAGGATGGTGGACAAGATAATAGGATGTGTAGGGACTATAAATGAGCTTGTTTATGGTAATAAAAAACACATGTATGGGGGTAAACCCAAGTACCTTGGGTGGGATTTTTGATCATGATATTTTTTAACGATTAGATAATACTTCACAATAGGGTGTTGTTCTTGTGGTGTGATTTGAGTATTATATGATATATTTCTCTTGGAAGAAATTTTATTATTTTTTGCATTGATGCACCATTTTTTTGGTACATAGGGGTATATGTGAAATGCATCATGGTAGGATTACATGGGGAATGTGGGTGGGACGTGAAGGATAGAATGCATTTTTTTTCCCATGAAAATTCAAGTAAAACGGTGTCTACTAAAGATGATGCAAATGGGTAAATGGTAAAACATGGAAAATGGTTTAATAATGAATTCTAATTAATAGTTATATATGTGTTAAAATTGTGTTGTAATAATTTCTGAACATAGAATGGTGCCTAAAAGTGAATGATTTATGTTATAAAATTGGATGTCATTAAAAAGGGTGTCTATTGAATTGTTGTGACTATTTTTGTTGGTTTACATAGTATGACCAAGGCTCTTAATAGGGGGATTTGAGGGTGTTGATAGAGATGTAACTATCTATGATGGGATATTGGGTTCAAAATGAGTTTTTTATGGCCAGTGGATAGTCTTCTTTTGTGAAAACTATGGATGTTTAATATTATGTGTTCTTATATGAGTGTTTAGAATTGTAGGGAAACCCCAAAATGATGACGTGTTTTGGTTGATCAATAATGGGATATCACAGATATTGTTCCTTAAAATAAGATAATGAAACCTTAGTGGTACAGGGTAATATGTGAAAGTAAAATTTCTATAATATCATTGCTCAGTTTATGTAGTTTATGGATTGGAATCTAGTGTGGGATGCACCGAGTGTGTTTGAACTAACTAGAGAGTTTTATTATCAAGACCCTCTAATTTTTTTTTGAGTGTGTGGACCCATGTTCTAATCATGCAGTATGATGGAAGAAGAAGGGGAAAGGGAAATATGTAACACTCGTGTTGTGATCGGACATTTTGTATGGGTTGTTTAGGAAGTGGGAGTTCATTTTCTTGGTGTTAGTGATGCGTTTTAGCACATTGGATTGAGGGATTCTCCTCATTATACACTTGTGTAGGAAAATTCAATGAGTTTTATAGCTATCATATAATGGAATGGATGTGGGAACCCTAGTGTGTTTTTATTATGTGGGTTGTGTTGGGTTTTTGGAATAGATGTCTTGGTATGTAGTCCTATTAGTGGTGGTTATGTTTATATGAGCTTGGAACTCAGTGAAAATTCCACCTTCGGTGTTTTTGGCACAGTGTGTCTGGAATGGGGGAAGGACTTCCACCCTTGAGTGGCTAATAGTTAGAAGTGTTATTTATTTAGTGTTTAGGTGGAGCCTTGGGTCTTGTTACCCCTATCCCTAGCTTCGGGATTTGGTATCGTTCAACCTTCGAAGGTGACTCATGGGAAAATTCGGACTTGTTGAGAGATCACTTAGGTGTGTGAGGACCATGTTGATATATTATATTTAGGAAATGTAACACATAGAGTTCTTCCTAGTGTAGGTATGTCCTTAGATTATGAATCATGGGATATACTTGAATGGTGGAATTGATTCACGTTGAGTACTTTCTAGTTTTTTCAAATGGTATGGATTTCAATCGGTTTCTTTTTTAGATAAGTACATGAATTCTTGTAGTATATTTTAATGATGTTTTTGAAGTGAAATATAGATAGAGTACCCAACAGGGGGGCACTAAAAATATTTGATGAAGGAAACGGGTTGAATTCAGGTGGACAAGGAATGGTGATCATAACATGGGTGGTTGTTTTGGTATGGAAGTGACACCCTGGTGAGGGATGTCCGCATTGTTGGGATTCTTCATGAAAAAGTTTGGGTGGTTGGATGGGAATGTTGAGAATGCCTCATGTCTGATGAGGCTAACAGAATGAGATGCACGATTGGTTGTGGGAGGGAGCATTTTTTATAGCTCAAGTGACATACATTTTGTGGGATCTTAAGTTAATATTTGTGGTTGATCAGAGGGAAATGTCTAACAATGACTATTTTGAAGATGATTAAGTGTTGGGAATGTACTATATAGACACAATGTTTTCGGGATGTGTACATGGGTTGTTGGTATGTAAGTGAATGTTGTTTTCCATGGAATCTAATTTGGGAAGGCTTGATGATGCAAGAGCCCAGCTGTTTTTGGATTGATGTGTTTCTGCTATGGGATACCAGGGCCATGCTGGAAGAACATGGGAGGTGTGGTGGTAGCAGTTCCACTAGAAGCATTGGTTCATGGCTGCTTGGTATAGAGTTTGGAAGTGGTGGTCAGTTTGGTTGGAAACCCCACTCGAGTTGTAGTTGTTTGGTGTTGATATGGTTTTGGTGGGAATGGAAGCCTAATAATTTTAATGTGTCCAGTTGTGCTAGTAGTGGGAGGTGATTTCGTTTCATTACAGTTTTGTTGGTGTTCATTGAAGACATATCAATGTACATGTATATAATGAAAATCATGCTTAGAATCTTGAAATTATATTGGGTATGGTGAGAGAGATTCTATTTTATCCCTTTCTAAATAAATTTATTTTTGTATGATGTGGGGCCTCATGGAAATTATTCTAAAGGGGAGGTGTATGTGGAGACAAATGATATGAATTACACCATTGACCATTTATGGGTGAGGACCTTGTGATGGAATGAAGGTTGATAAATTTCATCGGAGTCATTCATGAAATCTGGGAATGAGGAGGGGTTGATGTTGGATGTTTGGTTATGATAGAATTTAGACGGCTACATCTATGTTTTGGAGGTTCATCTTTTATTTATGTGTGAGATGTGGTGGTTGGAATTACATGAGGATCGTAGTGACAACAAAAATACTAGGGTGGGGAGTGGAATGTCAGTCTTATCGTTTTGAAGAAAATCATGGAGTAGAGGTGGTGGAATCAGGATACTAATGAGAAATCTCTAATGTGTATGTTTGGGGTCCTCAGGAAGGTCTGGGTAGTCTTTTCATGTGGTTAATGGCTGATCCAAGCATTTTATTTGGTCTTGATGTTGTTATAGGATGAATCTGATATGCCTATGATATTATCATTTATGGGAGTGGAAATGGATATTTGTTGTTAGAACCTCATCAAAAATCTAGAATGGACTCTATTAGGTGTGTTTGGGTGACATTGTAATGTAATTATGGGGAAATGAATCTTAGTGATGTAAATTAGTGGTGTTCCAAAAGTGTATTTGGATGTTTCTGAGATGACTCAGTCAATGATGGTTCTGATTGGTTAGGAAAATGAATGAAGGTTGTGGGTTTTGAACTACCTTTGGTGGATATTTAGAATGATAAGTGTGTATCAGAATATGAAACGAGTTTTGGGATAGAACCAAGTTATTCTTACTTGATCTATGAGTGGTGGAGTTTCCTATATTGGAAACATTCATTGCTTCAGTGGAGCACAACAATGGCTTAGAGAGTAGTGGATGCCTTAACTGTGGAGTTTTACTAGATGTTATGGAATAAATCTGGTAAGTGAATCAGATAACAGTGTTGTGAATTATGTGATATGGAACCATGGGAAGGTTGTTGGGGTTGCATGTAAAAAATGAAATATAGTGTTTTGGTAGAAACTAGTCAAGGGTTGTCTGATACAATTTGTTTAAAGGAACATAGGTGGTAAGATAAGATCCACCTCTAGTTTAATGCTCTTAATAAAAATTAATTTTTAGAAATAAATATGAACTTTATATAGGACAAGTTATTCTTAGTACACAAATGGATGGTGTAGGTATGTATATTCTAGGTTGTTTTGAAGGAAAAGTTGGATGGGAAGGATAGGTGGATTTCTCATGAATGTTTGGCCGTGGTGATTTAGGAAATTAATCGAACATGTAGTGAAAGTTAAGCTATGATTCTGGTGAACTTTTTCAATAGTGTATGTGCCAACCACCAGAAGATAGTGGTGGTGAGATAAAGTGTATGGAGGGGATTACCAAAGAGAGAAATTGGGTGTTTGATGGTGTGATAGGGGTTTTAGGATGGATGTACTTCAATAAGTAACATTCTTGTGTTTTGGCCTTGATAATGAGTGTTGACACATATTTTTACCGTTTTGTTTCCGTGGGTTATTTTGTTATGTTTTGGATGTTCATATATGGAATGAGTGTATTGGTAATTGAGTTTTTTTACTGAGATAGGATGGGATATGGGTTTAAAATTGTGTGTTTTATCAGTTGATGTTGATCTTGGGTCACCATTAGAGCTTTGGAAATATGGTTAGATGGTTCCAAGTAGTTTTTTCGTTGGTTTCATAGAGGATTATGCCGATGGAGTGCTGATTCGATCTTCCATGAAGATATTATACTATTGCAAACATTTCCTGGAGTCAGGAGTTTGGTGTTATTTCCATAGATTTATTATGAGGTTCATGTGGTTGAAATAGAGCTTCATGCAGATGTATCCAATGAGGAGCATCATGTTTATATTCTACATCTTAGTCAGAAATTATTGTGGGATAAGATTGTGTGGTCGGTTTGAGAGTTAAAAAAGCATGGTAACATTAAAGAAGATACGTGGGAGAGGGAGACAACTATACAGGCCCAATGTCCCAATCCTTTTACCGTGGGAAATTTTTGATATTTGGGAATGTGCCTCATTTATGAGTCATTATAAGTTGGGGTGGTTGTAAGATACTGTGATTATAATAGGGTATATTCCTATATATATTTTTGTTTAAATCCCTTTAATTTGACTAATTAAATGTCTCTCATGTTTATGTAGATGTTGGGAGTGTTCCAGGCGTACAGGTCAAAAAAGGGGAAACAAGGCCATCTAATGAATATTTCATGGTTCATGCACTATTGGTAGTAACAGTGCACCTTAACCATGATTTACATGAAGTGGAGGTTCATGGTTGGAAAAAATGTGAAGGGGGAAGGTGAGACCTTGTGTTTTTTGGTAGATACATCCCATGCGGTTAAAACATGATTTTTAAAATTGTGTAGGCTTATTAGGAATCATTACAGAGTGTCCCCTCCTGGATAGAGGGTGGCATGTAGATTATGCATGGTTTGACCAACCATGTGGCCAAACCATTTACCTCAATAAAAATGGTAAATTTACCATTTCTCCCACCTTGCGATTTATGTTTCATTACCTGAATTTCATTTTCATTCCTCCTCCTACAGCAAGAGTGATGAACAAAATTTCCTTAAACATACCAAGTATTTATTTCCATCATCTTTATTCCATTTGGAGCATTGTTGGTTGTCAATCAAATCTATATGTCAGTCTAACAATCATATTTCTTTCTTTTTTCGGATAAGGTTTTGTTGGACTATATTTTGTATTCAAAATCCCTAAAACCCTATTTTTCCATTGTATCTTTGGTTGGGGATTCAAAGGGTGTTCTAATTTGAATCAAAGGATAGGGTTACTCTTACATATGCCTATATATTCAAGGTAGGTGTTCTAGAAGTTATATCCCAAAGTCATGTAGTTAAATTTATTTTTATGTGGTTGTGTGCTTGTGTCGTTGTGCTGTAACATTGGTCTTCCATGGGTGAAATGGTTATTTAATTAGTTAAATGGTGAATTGAATCACTCATGATCCCCATTGGATTCGTTGAGGTAGATTATACTCTGAAGTGGGTGACCTATGGGATTTAATGCATTCGTGAACATTATTTTGGGTTCTTAAATATGATTTTGATGGTTTTATGAGATTGAACCAATATATGTTTTGTTTATCGTGTTAACATAGAATGTGGGAGGAAAATGATGTAAATTGTCTCCAATTAAAAACATTGAATAAGGGGGTGTCTGTTATAATTTTAATGTGTTAATGTGTTATAAAATGAAAATGGTTAATGGGTTAAGGAATAAATATAATTTATGTGTTAAATGAACTATATAATTTAAATGGTATTTGTTTTCCATGGGTATTGTTACTAAATTTTTATATTTGGTAAATGGTTTGAGAATACTTCTCACATGGCATTATGATGTTTGGGGTGTTCAGTTGAGGTTCAATGTCCATGGTTTGGGTTGTACTGATTCTCCAAAACCACCCCTATAATGCATAGGTTCGGGAGACAGGTTGAGGCTCTATTCCCTTAATAGTTTCATTTGATGATACTACCTGGACTGTGGCTCCAAGTTAAGTTTGATGTGATTGTTTCTGAAATTTTTCCCTTACTGTGATAGGTAACATCACTTATCCCCTTATGTATAGTAATTTATTGGCATAGGTCATCCTGTAATTGATGAAATTAGTAACCCATTAAATAAATGATGAAATGGTAATAGTGAACTTTTTTAATAAATGGCAGCGAGTTATATTTTATCTATATTTTTATTAATTATGTACCTATATACACAATCTTTTAAGACTGGATATTTTATAAACACCGTTGGTGGTAGCCTATGGATTTGTACCAACAACCAACTCGGGCCACCGTTGGGTACCTGAGCAGACTTTATGGTTGTAGTTTAGGATATGGTCCAAGGACATGTGCTAGATGGTTGACATTGGAAGGGGACGTGCATTGTTGATTGATCTAGACAAGGATTCATGTCCCATTTTTGGGACATTGTTAGTCTTATTTATCATGGGGTTTTCTTACATATGAAACTTTGTGAAAAGACATTGCATAAGTAATTTTTTTTATAGTTATACCCAGTATTGAGAAATTGTTGGTAATGCATGTTTTCTTATTCCTCTTTACTTACTTTATTTAAAACATTATATGATGTGGGTAACTATGATAAAGAAGTTATAGTCTTATGAAATGTTATATTTGAACCTTGCTACTAGTTGGTAGCCTTTTCCATATGAGGAGGCACGCCTATTGTCATGTAGTGACCTGGCTCAGGGAACTAGTTTAGTGTCTTGTGGGTTGGGGATGTTACACATTTCAAATTGTTATTTTTTTACCAACAGTTATTCCATTACCATTAAACTATTAGAAAAAACTTCATCACTAAATTTTATTATAATAGATAATATAATTATATTATATTTATAATAATTATAATGTATAATATATTTATTGTTAAAAAATTTCAGAAAAGGATACATATTAATTATTCATTTATTTGAAATATAATAACCAAAAAGTATTTTTCTATCGAAGATATTATTAAAAATATTATGATATTCTTTGTTATATGATGTATTATCAATTAATATCTCTAGGTAATATTTTTAATTAAATTATTATCTTCGGGTATTCTGATATTTGTTAGTAATAATTTATAATTCATTAATTAATATACTAATATTTATTATATTTATTATGTTTACTAAAATTATTATATATTAATTACAAAATTTGAATATATGAATCATTAAAGACCTGAGTCCTTATTTTAGAAAAAATGATAAAAACTAATTTAAAATCATTCTCAAACTATATGAAAAAACCTGAAACTCTTGAAAAATGTCATATAAATGTTCAAACTTCTATAGACTCTACATGAAACTTTATCAAAATTCATGTACAATCAGTTTATCAAATACATTATAGGTCACTATCATGATTCATAATTAATGTGGGGTCTTTTAATTTCATTCACTCAATCAGTCATGAAATTGACACATTGGTCATCACAAATAGAAAGATCACATCGGTTGTAAGAAGGGGTTAATAAAAAATTTCAGACACAAGTAGAACCTATACTAGTGTTTTGATGAAACTGATAGTCCCTACTCATATAATTAGGTCCCCTTTATTTCACTTATGGGTGGAAGAGCTTCATTTCAAAAGTCACACATAAAATATGAAAAAGATAAGTATAAAATTAAATTTTATTAGAGTATATGAAACAGAAAAGAATAGAATAAAATTAAAATTAAACACTTCATTTACAATGAATGTTTACATAATTAAAATTTCAAATCAGAATATAGAATAAATTAAAATTAATAGAAAAACTTAAATTGGTACAATATATTGTTCAATCAACACAGTCCCCAACAACTATCCTTATCTACTTATTTGATTCACTAATAAAATAATATTTCACCATAGAAACAAAATATCAGTAGATTTATGGGTATCAAAGGATACATTTGACATTTCAATTTCATATAAGATGTATTTTATTTTTTACCTCATTAAAAATATCATATATTCCTTAATTATTTGTTGCATCCCCTTCCACCATTGAAAAATATCTTTAAAATGTCTGTTTTTTATGTTCTCCCTCAACTGAAGATAATTCAGTAGATATTTTTTGACCCAACACTAGCATGCTTGATATTGGTTCTAAACTTTAGTTTTAATCACAAAAATCTAAATATTAGTATTACGGTTTTCTAACCCATATACTTAGTCATACCGTATAAAAAATATTCTTCGTACCAAATGATTCCTTGAGAAAAATTGGTTGTTAGTAGATTCTGAACAATGTTCAAAAAAATAGAACGTTTTAATATTTATTCATTTTTTAAATAATTTTCATTAAAAGAAATAATATCAAACATTGAAATCCTGATATTCAAGTATTCTAGTATTATAAATTTTTTGACCAAATGGAAAATAAAATGAAAAAAGTAACACGTAATTTTGTTATGGTTCAAAAAATGAAAATGTACAATTGAATACATTTCAAATTGAATGATCAGAAATTGATGTAGACTATGATAAATGTAGAGACCCGAAGCTTGACGTACATATACATTACATTACATTTTCAGAATACTTAGGACATAACAAAAACACACACACAAGGATCGTAATAGTTTAGTGTCTTTGGAAACTCGTAATATAATCTTCTAATCCTGGTGAAAGATCTTAAACATCTCCCATAAAGATATTCTTTTTTTTATACCTAAAAACTTTCTTTATATCCTGGGGAAAAGAAAACATAAAAGGGTGAGCTAAAATGCTCAGTAAGGGTAAACAAAGGATATATCAATCACATCATATACATAAGCACATAACTTTTGGAAATTTTAACCTATAAAAGAGATCATAATTTCATAACCTGGGATAACTCATGGCAGTGAAATGTAATCACAATAATCATAACATAAAACATTAAACTTTTTATAATACACACATAATCATAGAAAATAATTTCTTATTAGTCAAGACTCATTTCCAAGACTATCTTAGTGGACAAAGTCCCTTTCTGAACCGAGTCACCCTCGTTTCAGTCCTGTTTCACTGAACCGGTATAACCTACCATTCCAGCCATGTCTATCTCATGAGATATAAAATCTTTACCCAATGCATTGGAGGGTGATATTGGTCCCACCCATCTCATAATTATACCATTCTTATGTGTGCTACAAAATCATAAATCATACATCATTGCATAACCCATGTAATAAAAATGAGAATCTTAAACATCATGACATCATAAAACAATTCATATACGATAAAGGAATTCATAAAAATAATTTCATCACAACATAATCAAATCAATGTAATAATAGGGATAAAAACATAACCCTTTATTATCTTAGATGGAAAATAATTTTGATAAAACACTTGAACTCCATTCTTGAGGAAAATATCCTTTCTACTTCAAAAACAATTTTCCTTTCATAACATGTCAAAAAAATTTAAACTAAAAGAAGTTGATTAAAAATAAACATGAAAACTTGTAAAGTAATCTTCTTGGAAATAATGTTTTAAAAATCCATTCATGCCGTATAAGTTAAAAAAACATTCTTCTCATTCTTTTGTCGGAAAAGTCAAAAAGTACCTCGTATGAAAAACGATAAAAGATTCCTTTCATATCATTTACTATAAACTCACCAAAGGGTAAAAATGGATTTAAAAAATTGTATGTGGATGGAAATAATATTAAATATTGAGGAAACATGGATGTGGATGATAAAATACACCCCAGTAAATACCAAAGTATAAACAATCTCAGATAAAAATGAGATTGTGATATTTCCCTTACCTTAGGTCCGATTTGCTTCGTATGTGTCCGAACCTCCTGTATAATGATTTTAATAATGTCATTGTCTTATTACAGAATCATATTCATTGTTATGATATCATATATGGTTCACTTATGACTTTATATTACCCGTTATTTTGTAAATTCCATGTTAAAGAAGCGTTTTGGGTAAAATCGTTTCATTTATCGTAGGTGTTTGGACTTGTTGTTCTTGACAGTATTATTACTTATATCATTATTTACTTACTTAAAGAATATAAAATATGATTTATATATCATATATATTCAGTATATATATATAATAGACAGATAAATGAAATGAAACACACCGTTCATGGAGACGGTAGTCCGTACGTACGCATGAACGTTGTTTTCCTTTCCTTATTGTCTTGAATGGATGTAAGTAGATGACATACATATATACATAAATCTAGTAGCTTTATAATTTCATATATTTCATTATTATTGCTTATATATACTTTATAATCATTCTTAAATGGTTAACATGGAGAATGAATCTCATCACGTCGTGGAGACGGTAGTCTGTACGTACGCACGAGCGATGATATCGTTCTCATGATCATGGGACTGTATTGGAGTGTATGTATACTATTTCAGAATCAATATCAATTTAAAATAATAATATATAGTTATTATTTACACCATTATACCATCCAAGTAAGGTGGTGGTGGAAAATAGATTTCACCACGGCGTGGAGACAGTATTCCGTATGTACGCACGCGCGGTGATTTCGTTTTCCGTAGGATGGATAGATGGTGAAATAGGATTGTTTCATACATATAATAACATATCAGTATATGAGTGATACTGATTTTATTACTTCATAATAAAACAACCTAAGAAAAATAAGTGGAAGAAGAAATAAAGGTGAAAGAATCGGTAACGGAAATTACCTTTTCTTTGAAGCGCCTCTTTGAGACCTCCTCTTAGGGCACTAAAATTGGTCTTTGAGGAAGCAAATAACCTCTAGGATGTTTCTAGGGAAGTGGAGAAGAGAATTTGGTAGGTTTTGGCCGAGATTGAAGGCTCAAAGTTGTGTGAGGAAGAGAGGTAGGAGGTGCCCTTTTATAAGGGAGGAGAGGGGCACCTTTGGAATAACTAAAAATATTATTTTATTATAAAGTCCAGTTCGGTTTTAAATAGCTCCAAATTGATTTATTTCGAGTCTAAGGTGGGGATGGGTCGAAATCCTCTAATTCAATAGGATTTAGAAAAGTTTAGGTTATTATTTTAACCTTATCAATTAGATTTAACTCTAAGTTAAATAATTTAACTTTTACCGTGTCTTTTTGTTTTCTTACAATATATGGTTAATAAACATACCCTAACAAGACAAACGAACCCCAAGTTGTTTATTATTAATATATATATCCTTATCTAAGTCATTTTGCCGAACCTTATATTTTTAGGAATTAAATAACAATTAATAATATAATATTTGTTTTTAAAACTATTTTATGTCAATTTTGACACTATTTAGTAATTGATTTTTGTGAAACTCATAACAGAATGATAAGTTCTAAAAAAGTCCATTAAATCAATACTAACATGTATTATTAACCCATAAAATTAGTGGAATTCATAAAAAGTCTCAAATTGTATTTATTTGTGTATTTATAACATTAATTATGTCAACATTTCATTAATAAGATAATTACTGCATCATCGTTGTGTCATAAATCAATTCAATTTTTAATGTCTAAAAATTAAAAATAAAATACCATTATGTAGGAAATCTTTTTAGCTTTCTAATGAATATTTATAGTCGAATTTAGCTTATGTATAACCCCATATTACAAATGTTTTATTAAATAATATTTGATTTTAACTCTTTTAACCCTTCTTTAAATAAATTAATAATAAATGTCCTAATCTAATCCAAGTGGGCCTAAATGGTCATATTTTATTCCTAAGTTTGTTTTTGGTCGAATTAAACTTGTCCAATAGAATTAGGACATGTGTTAGGGTAATAATAATATCATCTTTACCCTTAATTACCCTATTTACTTTTAACCATGGTAAAAAAAGTAAAAAGTTACTATTCACCAAAAAATTATTTTCATCTCATTGAACCACATTTTACTTACTGACATTAACCGTGTCCCTCGGATTTTTGAAATTCTACTCATATAAGCGGTAAAATTATGTTTTATGAACAATTCAGTTTTTTTAACTACCACATAGTGGTTTCACTATTTATCAAAAATTGAAAGTTTTCAGAAAAATACCAAAAATTAGGCCTAAGCTATATTTGATATTATGAACTCAAAAATGATGTCTATTTTACCAAATTCAAAACATATCAGTTGAATTAACTAATTTAAAAATTAATTCCCACCGTCAAAACAAATAGCGTGTTTTTAAGAGATAATAACTATCAAAAGATTGAAACTTGTTTATAACTGGTTTAAATGTAGAATTACATCCAATGACTAAAATTGTATTAAATTTTAAAAATATATTCTAAATATACTTTAAAACCACTCAAATTAACAATTTATCACTATTAATTATTTCAATTAAAAAAGTTGTTTTAATTAAAATTTAGTAATTTTCAATGTTCATCAGAATATGAAAGTTATCCGAAAAGTACCAAAATTTCACCTTAGGCTAAATTCGATACTCCTAATCCAAAAATGAAGTCCATTTTGAAAAATAAAATTTACAAAATTTCAAAAAGTGGTTATTACTATTCATAACAGCTAGTTTTAATAATATTTTAATAGCATATCGTTGTTTAGCGAATCATGGTGTTGCGTACAACACATGCTATCGTGGAAGGTCGCGATTGCGTGTAATTCAAGCCAGGATAGAGATGTGTGTTATGAATGCTCCTTTTGGTGTAGCGTATAACACAAGACATTAATGAAATTAAAAAGAATATTTTTCATAAAATCTCGGGGTGTTACAATAAATTGATGGAATTACATATTTTGAATCCCCAGGCAATCATACTTATTCATCATAAAATAAATCTAATCGATAAACCAATACATATTTATTAATAGTTTGTTATTTTTGGTATTTTCTTTATTATATAATGAAATCATGATACACACATTCTTCATTGTAATGTATTAGAGACTATAAACATTCATGTAAACTTATACATTTAAGGATAATTTTTAATAATGATAAATTATTAATTACTTCTTGATTTCACTAGAGTTACATATATTTCCATGAATCATTTTTACAATATTAAAAAATGGATGTGATCTCACAATATAAAAAATTGATTACTCTAAGTTGATCCAAACAATAATTACAATGGTGGTTCTAGGGAAGTGGATGATTTACAGGGAATATCACAATGTCTAGTTTGATATAGGTTTAATTACATTTTCAGGCATCCCCATTCCTATATCCCATTCTGCATCATGTTTGTTGTGGGGTGTTGCACTCAACATCAGCTTCATAGGTCTCTTATGGTGATTTTTTTAAATTTCCATCTATCTGTGATAAATTTTTGAAGTTTTGATCGTACTGTAAGAAGTAATGTTGACTCATTCTAGGATTATCTTTATTTAAGGGAAAGGACTCAACTGCCATACATATTTATCTATTTATACTAGAAATCATCGCTTTAATAAGGATATTAGAAAAATGAAAATTACTATGAGAATATCATGTTTTAATCACTATAAAGTTATGGAACATTTGTTCAGAGATTACAAAGTGATTCTAGAAAATAATGGTTATATAATCACATGAAAGATATGGAATTTATAATTATAAAAAAAATTTAAATATATTCTGAGTTTAGATTATATAATTCATTAGATATTATAAAACATGGAATAAAATTTTCTTACTATATAATCTATGTGTATTAAAATTCATATTTTATAGGATATATATATAGTGTACACACTAAGTTTACTAACATATAATTATTTTACAGATGTAGATATTCTATATTTCAAATAGTAAGGTATAAAAAGAATCTTGTTTTTCATTGATAATCTAGATTCTTATAGAATTTTTTTATTAAAGTGTAAATATTATCAAATTAATTATTATTTATAAAACAAAAATTTGTTCATTTTATTCTAGATTATGACTATAGTATATTTTTATTACTATTGATAATTGTTCATATAATCCAAACATGTCATGAATTATTTGACATACACATACTATAAATATTTATTACATCATTATTCTATAATTATTATCTTATTTGAGAATCCTATGGGTGTAGTGCATCAAATAATATATCTTTTTGACAATTATATTTATTATTATTCAATTTAAAATTATTATAGTTGTTGTTATCTACTTAAATTTCATAAATTGATCACATAAAATTGTATAGAAAAATGAAATAACTGTTATAGATTGAAAAGAGAAAATATATATCATGATTCAATAATTTTATATAAACAAAATGTCTCCCAAAATAACAATAATGATTGAAAATATAATATGTTCATGACCACATAAAAAATTAAAATGAAGAAAGAATTGATTGTACAAAGAAGATCCCATGTCCTGTGGTTCACTATCGGTGATCACAATAAATTCAACAAAATCCAAATATGATAGAATATAATATGAGTTATTGTCCTACATTCTCATCTCATTTGACTTGAATCAAATTTAAAATTCACTCATATTGTTTTCAAAAATCCAAATATGGAACTATAGACTATATTTTTCAAACATGAAGAACCTATTTTGGGTTATCTATAGATTTCCTATCACATATCCACCATCCTCTAGAATACAATCCCTTAACCAAGATAGGATATATTCATGAATAATGTTGAAATTATGGGTGGATCCTATATTTTATTTCTCTATCTTATATATATATATATATATATTATTTGTCCTCTTTTTTCTGCCAAATAGTATTATCATATCGGAAATGATAAAGAATTGATTCTTTTGTAGATTATGTTAACTAAATTCTTTGATCCACTATTAACTATAAGTTTTTTGTGGGATCTATAAAAATCCATGTAGAATAGGTCCTATAAAATCAAACTATTTGTGTAGATGTAGAGTCGATACAATCTATCATACATAACAATGAATCATGTTTCTAATGTATAAGCTCAAAATATCATCTAATAATGAAGAATATAAGATCAATGAGACTTTAAATTATAACAATTATTTTAGTGTATGTCATCTAACTTTAAAATAACTTATTAATCATAATGTGACCATAATTGTTATATAAAAATCTATAAAATTAATGTATAAGTGTAACATATCACATGACCTGAATGAAAACTATTTTTCTTGATAATCCTAATCAGCTACCCATACAGATCTCTATACTGGGATCTCAAAATAGTAACAATGAAGCTAGCTGATTTTGATATAATGAATAAAAATACAATTATGTAAATATGAAAAACTCTTAACATCAACCCATTTCATAACAATGAAAAAGAATATGATGTTGATAAAACATTACAAATGAAACAGTAAAAACTCTATTGATCTCGAGTGAGATGAATATTATACTAGCCTTGATCACAAGAAGATGATCAGAATATATTGTTGGAATATTTCATGAATATGTGATTATTTTCAAAATAATATTTAAACTATATGGAATTTTCTTCAAAAAAATAAATATAAATAGAAATTTTCTAAAAAATATTTGAGATTATTTTCCCTAATAGTATCGTATTTCAAAAAAAATTCATTTATTCTATTTTATACTACTCAATTTATAAATATTTAGTTAAATTTTCACTATATTATAAATATTTTCAAAAAATAATATTTAATCATCATTATCAAATTACTCATATATAGTTTTTAATTTTCATTATTAACTCTAAACATATATTTTTTTCCTATGGAGAGACTAGAATGGGAACCTTTTATGTCAAAGGTTCTTATTGGATTTAATTTCTTATTTTCAAAACATTTTTCCCTTCCATTTCTATCAAGAAAATATTTGATAAAAATACACCTTAGACATTATTTACATTTAATAAAAGAGTGACAAAATTAGTTAATGTAGCATGATTTTTTGAAATCCTTTCACATGCATATTTAATATCTAAAATAAATCTCCCCTATCAAAAAATGTAACTAACACATTCTTAAAAAAGAACCTGAATCTCTAGAGATATGAGTTTGAAAAAAAAATAAAGATAAACCGACAAGGAATAAAATTGAATGAAAAAATGTTTATAATGTTGTAGTAAATTTTTGAAATACATAGTGCATGATATGTAACGACACGAAATCTAGTAACCCTATACATGGTGCCTACTTTATTACATTACAAAGGATATAAGGGGTAATATATCAAAGGAATGATTGGTTTAGTATTTTCTGAGACTTAGATACCTACACAATACCAATTTTATAAAGTTTAATAAAATAAAAAACAATGTTATGGAAAACATTTCACATCCTTTAACTCATTCTTATAATTCGTCTTCAAGTCCTGAGGAAATGAAACAATATAAGGATGTATTTAAATTCTCAGTAAGGGTTACATATAAGGAAATCTATCATGAATAAATATAGAATAATCAATATGGAAATTTAAATAACTCAACCCACATTACATTTTATAAATAACTTGACTATAATAATTTGATAAGGCATTATCAATATGACATGGTAAATAACTAAAAACACAAATTATTTAATAAACAAATAGAGAATAAAATTTTTCTAAAGATAATATCATTGAGAAAATATCAAGGCCAATAATAATAACTAAATTATAAATGAATTAAATAATTAATTATTGGATTTCATAATCACAGACATCGTGATACCTCAATAGTCAAGAAATTTAAAAAAATTGTTTAAAACTACCAATAAAAACCAATCTTATTTAGCCAGCTGATTTGTCTCATCTGGCCTGTCGATGCATTGAGGGTGTATCTATATCTGGTCCCACTTGTAAAATTACTTCCAAATCATTATTCATTTATCAAATTATATTTTTATTTCCAAAACAATTTTCCTTGTCATTAAATAAATATATGGACTATGTAATATGGATTTATCAAAATTTCCCCAGTTAATCAATTCAAATTCAATATAAAAACCATATATACAAATGGTATTTGATTTTTCAGAAAACAATATAAATCATACAGGTATATGTTTACTAAAGATAAATGTAGTGTATAATGAAAAATTATCACAAGAAAGTAATTTTCTAAATATAAAGTAAACAATTATAAAATAATGTCATATTGTATAATATTTTTTTTCATCTCAACGGTAACATTTAAATTATAACCCCTGGAAGAATAAACATGAAAAGAAATATTATTATTCCTAGATAAATTTTTATTCATTTTAAATAAATCAAAGTTCTAGTATACACTTAAGTTAAATGTGAATAGGTTTATATTAACAAATACGAGTCACTAAAATAAAAATTGAGAAGAAATCCCTTACCACATGCTATCCTATAGTTGAACAAACATTAACCTCATGTAAAATAGTTTTAACCATGTTATTAATTTATAACTAAATAATACATAAATTTATGATACCATATATGATCCTATTATAACATTTTACCAACTATTTGTTAATAATATTTCATTATTTGCAATATTTTTTTAGTTAATTACCTTGTTTTCTCTTGTGTATTTTTTTCATCAAAGTTCTTTTCTTTTATATAGGATTTTAAAAAATAATCTCTAGAAAGATAATAATTTTATAAAAATTATATTTACTTAGTTGATACATTTTTATAACCATTGTTCAAATTTGGGCATGGAAGATGAGCCACATTCCTCCCTGTAGATGGTAGGTTGAATGTTTGCAAGAGCGATGATATCATTCAATTAACGATTGAATGGAAAAGTGACTGTATGATATATTTAATTTCCAAAATTCATATCACGTAATATATTTCACATATATTCACTAAATACATCCCTATTACCTTCCATGTAAATCGTAATTGAAAAACAAATCACTTTGCCTCATGAGGTGGTAGTCCGATGTACACATGAGTGATGTGATTGTATTTTAAATGGAATGTAAAGTGTCAAATTTTATGGGATACTAAATTAAATAATATTAATTATATTACAATAAAATTTTTAATGTGTTAAATCCATCATTATATCCATCCTTGAAAGGTGGTAATGGGAAATAATTTACATCGGTTCGCAAGGTATTAGTCTATCATACTCACGATCGACAGTTTAAGTTCACATTTTATTTAAGAGGATATATATATATATTGGTTATTAGAATAACATAATAACTTCTGATTTTAGTTTATATAATATTGTTATTATATAATCATTTTTAAACATGATTTTAATGATGTGTAATAATAAAAAAAACAAAAACACTCATTTAGGAACGTTACCTTTTCTTGGACAACTTCGTTATATTTTCATCAAAATCATTACATGGTTGGATTTATGATAAGAAAAGGAATCTAGAATTTTCTGAGGATGTAAATAATTTATTTTTGGTAAGTACTGGCCTAACCAAATGGCTATGGAATTGTATATAGTGGATGTGAGTGCGTGTCATTTTATAAGTTGGGGAGGAAACACCCATGGATGTTTTGAAAAGAATCAATCGCACCACGTATTTATCATGACAAAAGACTCCAAAATCAGTCATGATAGACCCTTATAGTTTATATGTTCTAATTATATCCATTGGAATTTTTTTACAAGTTAGTAGGTCATTTTAAATCGTATCATTTCAGTTTGAACCCATGTAAAACAATTGGTACCTTAACCACTATACATAATTTTTAGAGATATTACTTTTATAATAGTCATAAATTAAGTTAAACATATTAGATAATATAAAAACAACTAATTAAAAATATTTAAATCATTTTTCAAAATTCAATATACAGAAGTGGAAGAATCTGACTTTAAATTATACCCATAGAAATGACAAAAATGCAGGTTTCCAAAGAGAAAATTCTCTCAAGTATAAAATGTTTTAATATCATTTTTAAATATGAAATTAATTCCACTAACATAAATATAATTTATTATTAAATAATTTCAATAATTCTAATTTATATCCAATTTAATATATAATTTAAACGAAACTTTTGTTTTTAATAAAAATAATCTTCCTTCATTATTTATCAAAAAATGAATCTTTTCAAATACAAATACCAAAAATTTACTCTAATATAATTTTGATAATATTATCTAAATAATTAATTTCATTTCATTAAATAAATTTTATAAAATTGTGAAAAAATAATTTTATCATAAGTGTGAAAGAGGTGAAGAAACTATTTTCTTTTAATAAAATTGTTTTTCATAAAACATTATATTTACATTCAAAGGTTTTTATTTTATTTATAATATATAAGTAATCATAATTTTTTAAAAAAATTATTCCCATTAAAATCATAAAAAATAATGGATTGGTTATAATAGTATTTTTTAAGTTATATATTAATAGATTGTCATTTTTTATTTAAATACTGAATTTTGGGCATCACAAGCTATCAAAATGTCATATTTTTTTAAAAGGAAAGTAGTCATAAATTCTTAGGGTACTATATTCTACCCTCTTAATGAAATTAAAATCTAAACATTTCATGAACATTACCATCTAAATAGATGAGGGTATTACTTCTTTATAACATCCTCTGATTCCCATGTTTCCTCATTAATTTTTTGATTTCTCCAAAATACCATTTCCAGTTGAGTCATTTGATTCCTAATTACTCTCTAGTATCAAAAATCTAGATAGGTTCTTCAAAATACAATTAATCAGGTTACAATTATATTTCATCAAATGTGAGAAAATGCATTGGGCATGGAATTCAATTCCTTAACAATGATATATGGAACACATCATGTACATTTGAGATACTTGGGGCCATTATCAAATGATATGAAACATCACCAATTCATTAAATTATATCAAAGGGTTTAATGTACCAAGGTATTAGTTTCCCCTCCTTACTAAACCATATAACACCCTTCCATGGAAGTACTCTCAAAAAAACATTATCTCCCTCAAGGAATTCAAATTTCTTCTTCCTATTATCGATATAACTATTTTCTTTACATTGAGTTTCTTTAATATGATTTTGAATATCCTTTACCATTGTTGATTTCCTTAAATAAGTTGTAGTCTATCAAGCTTCCTTTTACCAACATCAACCAAACAAGTTGGAGAAGACACCTCGTTCCATATAACGCTTCATATGGTGACATTTGAATACTTGAATAGAACATATTGTTATAGGAAAACATAAAAAGTCAAATACTAGTCACACATATCTTGAAAGTTATTTTTAAATGAACTCAAAATGTGTTCAATTATTTGAATAGTCTTTTCATACAATCCATTCATTTGAGGATGGTAGGCAGTGTTATAATGATGCTCATTATCAAGGTACTTCTAGAATCTCTTCCAAAATTTCAAAGGGAAATAGGGATCATGAATAGACATGGTCAAATGAGGTGCACCATGATTTCCTCATACATAATTAATATGAAACCCTATAAAGTACCCAAGATGTCAATGTTCTCCTATAACATAAAAATGGGAATATTTTATTAGATGATCATTAATAAAACATATTACATCATTATTCCTTGGAGTCATTGGTTTTACTATGAAAAAGTACAAAGTAATGTCATCCCATTTAATCCTAGGAATATGAATAGGTTGAATAAATCTTCTATGATTCTATCTCACAGATTTCACTTATTGAAAAAAAACATCTAGACACATAATCATCAATATCTTACTTCATGTTATCCTAAGAAAATGTTCCCTAAAATCCCTATACATCTCTATCCTACCAAGGTGTATACATAAATTTTAGATATTAATGTCATCTAAAAATTATTATATTTATCTCAGGTATATATGGAACACACAATATCTTTCAAAATTCAAAACACCATATTTACAAAAAAAATCAACTAATTTCCTATGATTCATATATTTAATTTTATTCGGAATGTTTTCATCTTCATATTGATAACATTTTATCTTTAATAATAGATATGGTTTCAAAATTATTTGGAAAAAGAGTGATGTATATTCTTATAAAATAATTCCCTTATCCATCCTTTCAATATCCATGAACAAATTATCCCTCTCGATCTTCGTTTGTTTTATAACTCCAATATCCTTCCAACTCGATGCATTTGTTACCTTATTTACTTTACATGGATAGTATTTTATTGGTCAATAATATTCCCAAAGTATCTAAATATATAAAATTTGTTCCATATAAATATATTTCTCCAAAAAGATTTATTTTTTGATTCTATGATTTGTGTATATCTCACATCAATCACCATAGATATAATGTCTCCATATATTCAAAGAAAATATTTTATCTACCGACTCAAGGACATGGGATGGATAGTTCTTTTAATAATCCTTCAATCTCCTTGATGCATATGGAATGAAAATATCATTTTTTATTTAGAAACAACCAAATACCATCTTAGTTACATCACTATTTTACACAAACCCATCATTTAATGATGGTATGGTCCAAATCTGGGCATTGACCAATCTTCTTATTTAGTATATCATAACATTTTTCACAATACTTTTCCAAAATTAATATAAACCCCAATACATATATTCTTTTTTAAAGTGTCAAACCATTGGGGAAAATTATTATTGTATCTTCTATAGTAACCAACAAAAATAATGAAACTATGTTCCTTGGTTATATATGTTGGTGTAGTTCATTATCCGATTGAATTTATCTTCATATGATCAAATAAAATTACATACACGGAGAGGATATTAAAAATAAAAGAATATTATTGAATCCATAAATAAAACTTACTAAATAACCCACATAGCTCATTCCTCCTAAGTGTCTCAAGAATGATAAATAAGTTATTTTTTATGTTCCTCATAGCTTTTAGAATACACCAAGATACCATCAATTAATACCAAAAAATTATCAAGATATTCCATGAAATCTAAAATGATTATATCTATAAAAATAGATGGAAAATTATTCTATAAAAATGAATTTATTATAAATCCATAATGTACATACCAAATTCAAAAATTTGTCTTTGGGATTTTTCCTTCATTACTTGTATTTTATTATTCCCAAAACAATGTTCAATCTTTCAAAAATATTATGCTCATTTAATTTTATCAAATAATTCATAAATGTGAGGAATAAGATACTTGTTCATTATCATAATACAATGTATTTCACTATATTAATGCATAACCTAATGGATCTTTCATTCTTATTAACAATGAGAATAGTGGATCAACATGTTGAAACATTGGGTGGAATAAATCCCCTCTCACACAACTACTCAAGTTGTTTTATCAAATTATCTAATTCCACATTTCCCATTATATAGGGAGTCATTAATATTGGTCTTTTTCTAGGATTAAATCTGTGTAAATTCAACATCACACAACATTTTATGTCCATGTAAATACTCATTAAATACATCAAATTCTCTCTATATGATTGGTACATCCTCAATTTGATTGTTATCTTTTCTATCTCTAGATTGTAACTTCTTCTCCTCGATAATAATATTATTCACTAGATCTATTGGGGGTTCATATGAACATATATTAGATAATGAGGTATCAAAACTAAATATATGTAATTCTATATCATCATTAATAATCACAATTTTATTCTTCCTACAAAAAATAGTTTAATCTTATTTTGAAATTAAATCCATACACAGTATTATATCGAAGTCAAACATAAACTTGATAATAAGGTTAGTAAATAATGAATCTTTAGGTTTCATAATGGGGACTTCCTAATGAATCCTTATTGTAGTGGGACTATAACTAATATTTTTCATGGAAAAATTATTTCTTAAAGTGTTATACAAATTTTTAATTATCTTGAAAAACATGGAAGATATAATAGAGTTCAAGGATGTAGAATCAAATAAATAATTATCTAAATCTGACCCAATTATTAAATTAACATCCACCATATAATTGGGTTTTATTACCTTAGTAATAGTGATCATATTTTCTTGACCTACTACCCTGTGACTCTTATATGGTAGATTCCATTTATACTTGGGGTATTTGTTTTAATATTTACTCATATCTCTATAGTCGAAACAATGAATACTAGTGTTTTATTTCATCACTTTTCATTAATTAGTCTAATGAAACATAACTATACCATTATAAAAAACACTTAATAACTTCAAGCATTTCATAGGATTATTCTTTCCAAACTTCTAAAATGATGTAAATTACTTCATTCGCCTCTTCTTTATTAACACATTCATTTTTTATGGGTCCTAATTATAATTAATATATTTTTTTATTTCACTATAACATGTAGGATCTAAAAAAACTTCTCCATTTAGATTCTCCATAAAATTATTTCATCATAAAATGAATGTTTTTAAGAGAATAGTTCCCTTCTAATGTTAGGATTAATATATTTAATGAAATAGTAAATCTTTCACATATTATAATGTCTATATTCTATAGCTTACATTGATAACCTTATAAACTTATCTTCATACTCAATCACACTTTTTTCTTGATTTTAAATTAAGTTGAGGAAATTTCTCTTCATTTCAGTTTATGGATCACAAGGAAATTATTTGTTAAATAATGTATTCTTTAAATATTTCATTTCCATAAGTAATATTTTCAATTCCTAATTAGTATTCAAGATCAAAAACTACAATTGATCAGTGTCACCTTTGGGATAATACACTAAAAATGTCATATTTTCCCTTTCATCACATATCATGTCCCTAAATATAAACACATCCATTGCTCAGATACCATAGGATTAGGGGTCCCACCCAATTATGGAGGCTTCTATCATATGAATATATCCAATATAAAAGTATCATGAAATTTAATAGGTTGATCCATCAAGGAAAGGTTAATTTTCATAACCCAATTAATATTCCCTAATGATTCTATTATCTACCTAGATCCAATACCAACTATATTTTTTTTCTCAGTAGGGAAATATCTAAATAGTCCATGAGTATTGTTACCCTTATTCCTTACAAGAACCATTTATAAATAATGGAATATACTAGATTAGGTCATAAAATTATTAATTTTAAATCATAATGTATAAATTCAATTATTTTGTAACACATAAAACAAATTGAAATAATATATGCATTGTCAATATTATTATCATAAACTTTCTTCTTTGGGTATATTTTATTTTCATATCCTTTTAAACTAATTGTAAATAAAATTGTAATTATCCTAAGAATATCACCACGGTTCATCAAACCAAGTGCGAAGTAAGGATTATTTTCATGCACAATGTGATGATAGAATCTATCCCAACTTTCCCATTTTGGAGGTATTTCTCATATGTACCTCTTTTCCATTACCATGATAACTTGTTGTATATAGACAAGGATATATTTATAGAAACTACCATATAATCCCATACATTACATAAAATTAGGATATTTTTATATACTTAAGTTCAATTAATATCATTATATTATATTCCCTGCTCTTTTTTCCAAAATCTAGTTACCCAGTATTCTACTAAACTTACTCTAATACTAATTATAACAACCCTGAATCTCGTAACCCTAGAGATGTTACCAACATTATTACATTTGAAATTATATAAGTGGTCAAATCCCAAACAACCAACCAGTTTAGTAGTTTTAGATAACTAGATATATTAATCATACCAATTTTACATAGGGAGAAAAAATAAATGTTAAAGTAATAGAAAATAATAACCATGACACACCCATTACGAAATTTCCAAATCATTCCCCATATATCAAATAATTAATTTAATTTATAGAAAATTTTCATTGTCATCAAATATATATATTGAGTAAAGGATATGGATATATCAATATTACCCTAGTTTATAAAATAAATTTGAAAATAAACACCATATGTAAAAATAGTTTAAAATTTACGAAATAGTCATATCCACCATAAAAAAATCTATATATTTTTGAAAAAATTATTCCACTTAAAAAATTCCACAATAAAGTGATTGTTTTACAATTAAATGAATAATAAAAAAATAAGGTGAAAGTGTATAATAATTTTTTACCTCTTTGGTAACCATTAAAAAATATCCCCTTGAAGAATAAAAAAATAATTCATCATTAAAAATATAATTTTATATGGAATAGATCCAAGTTGAATTATATACACAATGTAAAATTGAATATGTTAATATTAATAAACATGTCTCAATGTAATGGAAATTGAGATAAAATCACTTACCTCGTGATTTGATTTGTTTTAATATGATTTAACAACATTTATAATGGCTTTAAGAAAGTTATTAATTTATACCAAAATAATAATCATATTTATAATATCATATATGGTCCTATTATAACATTTTACCACCCATTTTGTAATAATATTTCATTATTTTAATTGTTTTTGGTGTTAATTGCCTTTTATATCACCGTTTGTTTGGAAATTTATGGTTCTTGCACATAAAAAATAAATTCATAATCTAAATAATGGTAATAATTTTATAAATTTAATATTTACTCATTTTATACATTATTATAAATTTTCATGATATTTATGCATGGAAAATGAGTCGCATCACTTCTTGGAGATGGTTGGTCTTACATAAGAATGAGTGACGATATCATTACCTTAAATGGTAAAAGTATAACGGAGTGTATGATATATTAATTTAATATAATTTATATAATTTCATATATATTACATATATTCTTTAAATTTAGCCTTAATACCTTCCATTTAAATCGTAATTTAAAAATCAATCACATCGCTTTGCGAGGTGGAAGTCTGCAAACACACTAGTGACAATATCGTATTTTAAACTATTTTTAAATTAAGAAGTTATAAGTGGTATTATAATTCAATAAGTATAATAATATCATACATATACTATACATTTTTTAAATCCATCATTATCACTTACCTTGGAAGGTGGGGATGGAAAACGAATTACATCGGTTCGTGAGGCGGTAGTCCATCGTACTCAAAATCAACTATTTTTTATTCACATTTGTTGTAACATGATATATATATTTATCAGAAAAATAAATTTATAATAAATTAGTATATGTAATGTACTGATATTATTGTAAAATAATGGTTTAGTAATACATTACATTGGTTAAATAAGAAATAAAATAAATAATTTTATTTAAGAAAATTACCCCTTCTATGGAAAACGTCTTTAGGTTTGAACCAAAATCCTTACTATGATGGTTGTTTTATAAAACAATGTTATATATAATGTTTTTATGGGTGTAAAGAATTTATTTGGCTAGTAATTGTCTAAACTAAATGGTTTTGGAAGTGTAAAGAGGGGAGTAGAGTGGGTGGCTTTTATAAGTTGTAGCGAGGACACATATGGAAGTTTTGAAATGAATCAATTACCCCCATGTTTTTATCATGACACAAGCCTCCTAATTGGAAAATTACTGACCCAAATCGGTGATAATATCAATATAGGGAAATCCATTTGGTTTTGAATATTTGGCCTATCATTTTATCCCTTATCCTTTAAGATTAACACCCCTGGAAAATCTGTTTTTTCCTCAACTATGGTAATAAATTTTTACTTATTTTTCTATTCAAAATGGTAATAATTAATTTGATATTATTAATTGAAATAAATTATTATTATTAAAATTATGTAATCTTATTTTTCTAAATTCATTTTAATGAAGTAGAAAATTTTAATTTAATGTTAAACTTTAGACACGATGAAAAATAAGGTTTTGAAATTAAAAATTCTTATTAATATAAATTATTTTAATGTCAAAATTTAATATGAATCTGATTCCACTGAAATAAATATTATTTATTATAATATAATTTATGTAATTTTACATTAAAATAATTTTAAAACATAATTTCACTTTTTAAATAGTTTCAACGTAGTGGTAGTTGTAAATAATAAATATTTTATTCAACATTATTAAAAAAATGATATTAGTAGAAAAATATCAAAACTTAACCCTAATATAATTAGGATATTATGATTTCAAAAACTAATATTAGTTTATCAAATAAAATTTTCTATGCTTTTCAAAAAGTAATTTTCTCATAAGATCAAAAACAAGCGACGAAAGCATTTCATTGAAAATTATTTATTTTTCGAAAACATTTCCACTACATTGAAATTATTCATATTTTATTTATAATTAATATATATCCATAATTTTAAATATTTAAATATTACTATCAATACACTCTTAATTAATGACTACGTTATAATGGTAATGTTTATATTATATTTTAATAGGGTATCATGTTTTGTGTCAACCTGATGTTGTGTGAATCGCAAGCTATCAAATAGATTGAATTTATTTAAAAGGAAAAAACATAATGAATTTTGGTATTTCATGATATATAATAACCACATATTATAACTATATAAATTATGAATATTATTTATATAAGAATATTTTATAAAATTAGAGCATCCTTTATTGAAAAATGAAGTTAAAAAAAGAAAATAGAATGCACCATTGATACATCATATTTTTATGATCTAGAAGTACTCCATGGAATGGTGGATGTTTTATATAGTTTAACATGTAATTTTTTTTGAATAATTGAATTTAAAAAACCATATTTATATATAATACACAATAATGATATAATTAGATTTGGATCATATTATTTATTGACATTTTCATAATAGTATGCAACATACAAATGTAAGATTATAATTATAGATTAAATGAAATGATAAAAAATAATTTTTTATTCTATAGTTTTTAAAATGAATTTTAATATATTAAAAAAATTCCTAGTGTATTATAGTTGAATGAAAATATAATAGGGTCAACTTTCATCCATATCTATGTGTTGTAGATTCTAGATAAGAAAAAGTTGTAAATATTGGGGTGGATTTTTTACGGTATCTCGTGTAAGGAAGATGGTTATAAAGTTGTAGTTAGAGTGCTATGTTATGAGTGGGGAATATTTTTTATGTAATAAATCTTCTATATTGGGACTGCAACCTTCTGGATTATGAATGTATAGTAATTTTCTCTCACGATGTATCTTCCCTATGAACATTCTCCATACCTCCTATAAAATTATTTATTAATAAAAAAGTTATCATTTATTTCCTTGTAAATTTTAGCAATCAATAAAATGTGAATAAAATTATTACTCTCCCTTGAGAAGAATATTTATTCCAATAGTTAAATTAAAATATAATTTAATCACTATGAATAAAAATACCTAGTGTGTGACCCTCAAGTATCCTTTCTTTTTGGCATTAAGTGAGATTGCCTAATATTCACGATTATTTTCTAGAAACTGTTCAAGGAACCCAAGAGAAACAAATTAATGTCATAATGATGACAAGCACATACAAATTATCACTATGTAATATGATCCCTTCATCTAAACAACTCATCAATGAAGTTGCACATCTGTTTCACCAACCGATATACATGATACATCTTTCTATGACTGTCTTAAATAAACACATCGGTAAACTATGTCCATGGAATTTTGGGTGAGGGTTTCATTCCAATAAAATGGATGATATATCAGTATCTATAAATATGGAAGGGAAAAATACTTCATCGACTTATCCATTAATTACATTTCACTCATGATGTACCCAATGTATCAAATATCCCCCTGAACTTTTATCATCATGTTTTATGAAATACATCGAATTACTTGAGTTTAAAAATTCCTTAATAATAATCTTAAAGTCTAAATCCCATCACACACACTCCTAGATAAAAATATTTTATGTCACCAAAACATGCAGAATTCTTACTGGAGGGTCTATTCCCCTAATCTCACATCTTGGATATTACCAAGTGAGAGCTTCCTGTGAAGAATCATTATCCTCTTAGGTGTACTCACACATGATATTCTATGTGCTATGAGTCTGATAATAGTATGTTATATAATCGTAGGTATTTATTTAAGAATATCATCATTACACATCAAGGTTCTCATCATAGAGGGGAATTTATAGTATCTTATTAATGTACTGTATACTCTATGGTATAATTACATAGTGTCTTGTAGAATAATGATCAATATGAAATAAGAAGATATATTAATATTCAATATAATTAATATACATGTAATCAAATTACAAAACGTTGGTCCTAGGAAACTAACTCCAAAAAAACCCCACTTTCATTAGATATAACTTCTTATTTCCATCATCCCACTAGACCTCACATGATCATAATGTTTCTATTGAGCATTTTCTTTAGTTAAGGGGCCCACCATGTTTTCTGTAATTTCATGGTTCCTAGTGTTGCCCAGAGGTGCCCCGTACACTGTTGGTCACATAGACTCACGTGCATTTCCCCCGTTGCCAGAGGCTGCCGACTAGAAACGGGAGCCATGGGTGTGATAGTGGAGGAACTATTCCCTCATTGTCGAAGTAATACAGCAGAACTAAATAGATAATAATAGAATAAGTAGTAATAACATGCAATAAGTAAACAGAAGAAGACTGCAAGAAGATAAGGCACATGAGCACATATATAAATGATGCATGATATATATGCCTAGGAAAGAATCCAAACAAGTCATAGTGCTAGAATATTGTACTAAACAAAAGTAAAAAAAGAAAACAAATAATCTCCAGTAGTATTGAAAGCCTCATCTTGGTCCCATGATCTCCAGCTCCCCAATAGTCAAGTACCTTACATAGAAGGGATCTTTCCCTTATCTATACCTGTGGCAATATAATCGGTTTTGGACAAAAATCATGACACAAACAGGAAGTGAGATGAATCTCAGTAGTAAACCCCCAAATGATCTATGCCTAACAGTCAGTGAATATATATATGGAGGACAATAATAAAAATGAATAAATAAACAAAACAAGTAACCCTCTGGGATGTAATCACATCCTAAACCCTATAGTTCAAATGATCAAAAAAAAATAAGCCCTATAGGATGTACTCACAGTCTTACCCCTCTGGTTCAGCATTGGAAAAAACTCTATGAGGAATCACCCATCATCAATTCACCCTATGGTCTCTTATCAGTTCCTATAGACTCTTAGAAGAAGAACTCAATGTCTAATTCCTCATGTGGTCTCACAACGTGAAACTAGAGACACTCTAAGGGAGCAAAAATTCAACCCCCCCACCCATGGTATCACAATTTGAAAAGTACAAAAGACACTCTGGGGAGGCCCTCAGCATCCATTCACCCTATGGTCTACTACATCAAGTTCCCACATCCCTATGTAAGTCATTTGTGCACAACGATGTTCAATATCCATAGTAAATACTAAGAACTAATTGGCTAACAGCTTTCAAGAACAACTTGGCTAAACAACTACAAGAATATTACATTATCAAATAATATCACTCCTTCCTAACAACACTAGGCATGGAAAACAAGCAGCCTAACCGGCAAAGCTATACCAAATGGTCAATATCAAACAAAAATGGGAAGCACATCCATATCATGGAAAATAACCCTATTCATAATCAAATAACCTATATTCAAAAATTTAAGGCATAACATGCATTAATACGGCTGAAATCCCTAAACACATAATACTGCATTCTAGGGTATTGGGAACTTATGATCATAAAATTTAATGACTAACTACGCAAAGGAAAAAACCTCATACCTCAGTGTTGTATGATTGATATACTCCAGCGTCTGCCCATGAATCGACCTAGAATATGATAGGTCTACAAAAAATGTAAAAAGCGCTAAACCGAGGATATATCATGAAAGAAGATAAATGGGGTAATGATGATATAGAAAAAGGAATAACTCACCGATGTGGTTGCAATGAAAACGATGAAAATCGATTCCGAGAAAAGATGGCAAGTCAGAGGCCGGGGGAAGATCCATTGATATCTTTCACTCCCTAACGAGACGGACCTAGAAGAAGAGGTTTTTTTATTAGATACGACCTCATTTTGATATAAGAATAATAAAAAATTACGCGGTGTATTTTTTAAAATTACACTGCATGTACTTGCCTTAACCAGCCTCCGCTATAGGGGGCGTCCAGGTCACCCCACACAGACATGTACTCGGCCGTTACACGGCCAGTACAAAGTCACCCACGGCAACCGGGTACACGGCATGTACTCCAATGTACACAATGTGTACTCCTTAAATTTCTAGATTCTCATATTGTTTTTTAAAAACACCTTAAAATAAAAAAAACATAACTAAAACGAATGTTAGGGTTCATAAAATCTTCCACCTTTAAAGAAAGTAGTCCCGAAATTTCCCTAGCAAGTCAGTGTAGTATAAGAATCCTCAAAAAGCTCTGGCCACTTTGATCGTACATTGACCGACCTCTCCCATGTATTTTTAGGTACTCGCCTATTCTACCATAGCACTTATACCATAGGAAAAGGCTGGCCCTAGAAAACCTATACACTATGATCAAAAATCCAGATATGATGCTCCTCAAACGATCTTACCACCTATAGCTCAACCTCATCGGGTTGCAAGACATGTGACGGGTCTGATAAGTAATGTCGTAGCTGAGAAATGTGGAAGACATCGTTCATATCTCAGTACCTCTGAGGTAACTTCAACTGACAGGCAACCGAACCGACTCTCTCCAAAACCTCAAATGATCCAACATATATTAGAAAAAGCTTTCCATGTCTCCTAAACCTCATTTTCCCCAAACTCGGCGTGACACGTAGAAAAACTTAATCTCCAACCTCGATCTCTAGAGGTAGTCTCCTTCAATCATCATTAGTCATCTGTCATCCCTATGCATTATCCATCCTCTTCTGAATCAACAATATCGTCTTTGTGGTCTCCTTTGCAAGATGAGATCCCAGCATAGCTGCCTCTTCGGCCTCTACCCAACATAAGTGTGATCGGTATGGCCAACCGTACAAAGCCTCATAAAGTTCCATCTGAACAGATTCTTGAAAAATATTATTGTAGTAAAACTCCACAAGATTTATTTTCATTTCCCAAGAACCACCAAAATCTATGACCCTTGCTTGAAGTGTGTCCTCTATTACGTGAAAGGTACACATGTACTGACCATCTGGCTGGGGATGGTAAGTCGTACTCAGATGTTCCAAGGTACCCAAAGCCCTCTATAGTCCCTGCCAGACCTGAGAAGTAAAACATGCATCCCTTTATGAAACAATGGAGTGTGGAACACCATGAAGTCGTACAATATACCGGATGCACAACCTTCCAGGAACATCTACATCGAAGGTATCCTTAACAAGAAAGAAGTGAGAAACTGTCATGAGTCTGACAATGACAACCCATATTTCATCATTCCGTCATGGTGACCTTGGTAAACCTGTCACAAAGTCCATCATGATATCATTCCACTTCCATTCGAGAATGGGTAACTGCTGCAAAAGCCATGATGGTCGTCGATGATCCACCATCACCTACTGATAGGTGGAACACCTTAGAAAAAACCCTACAACATCTCTCTTTATACCTGTCCACCAATACTAATGGTGCAGATCCTGATACAACTTGGAGTCACCAAGATGAAGTGCCCAAACTGAGGAATGAATCTTCTACACCTGCTCCTCACATATGTCTGCTGACACCCATACACGCCCATTAAAGTTTAATATCTAATCCTTTCCCATGGTCCATCCAAGATTAGGGTCCTCTCTTGAAACACATTCCCGTAGGATTAGGCCTTCATAATCTAGTAAATGCATCATTCACACTCAATCAAGTGAAGTAGAGGTAACAACCACAGAAGAAAGCAAAGTCTGCCCCTTTCTGTCGTGCACCTCCAAATGTATCCTAGAGAATAGAGTCATAATCTACCACTCACTACTAGCCCCCTGAAATACATGTATTTATTTCCTCCTACGTAATGCATCATCTACTACATTTCCTTTCCCAAGCATATAGGCAAGCTCAAAATCAAAGGACTGCAAGTACTCAACCCACCTTCACTGTCTCAAATTCAGATCGTGCTGAGTAAAGATATACTTGACACTTTTTTTAGTTGTTAAAAACCAAAAAATTATCTCCCAAAATATATTTTCTCCAACAACATAAATCATGAATAACTAATGCCTAAAAAATATCTTGTGTAAGGTATTTCCTCTCATGTGGCCTCAACTACCAAGACTCGTACGCAACAAATCTTTCCCCCTGAATAAGCATTGTGCCCTGCATGAATCTTAATGCATAATAGTAAATAATATATCTCTTTCACAGCTCTGGAAATACGTTTATCAGTGTTGAAGTCAACCTCAATTTGAGCTCTTGAATTGATGAATCATAAGAATATAACCATAAGTACTTATTACCCTTTTTAGTCAGGCTCGTTAGAGGAAATGAAAAGCTTGAAAAGTACTGTATAGATCATATGTAGTAATCAGCCAACCCTAGAAAACTCTGTACCTCAAAGACGTTATTCACATGCTCCCAGTAAACTACTACTATCACATTCTTTAGGTCTAATAATGATCCAGTCTCTGAGTTAACATGACCCAATAAGTGAATCTGGTCCATCCAAAAGTGGAACTTTTAGAGCTTAGCATATAACTGATGCTCCCTTAGTGTACTCAAAACGATCTCAATATGGGTGGAATGGTCATGTTGATTGTGACAGTACACCAATTATCATCCATTAATACTACCCCGAAAGAATCAACGTATGGATGGAATACTCTGTTCATCAGTACCATGAAAAATGAAGTCACGCTTGAGAGATGGAATGGCATAACTACATACTCATACAGACCGTACATGCTCCGAAAGGCTTTAATGGGTATATCATATGGTTTAATGAGCAAATGATGGAAACTGGATCTTCAGTCAATCTTCATGAACACCCAGGCCCCACAAAGCTGATCAAAGAGATAATAAATCCTTGGAAAGGGATATCAGTTCTTGATTGTCCACTAGTTTAACTTCTGATAATCCACACTAAGTCTAAGGGTATGATCCTCCTTCTTTGCAAAAAGGACAGGTGAACCCCAAGGAGATGTATTGGGTTGGATGAAACCCCTTGCCTGTAAATCACCCTACTGCTTATTGATCTCCTTTAACTCTGTTGTATCCATCCTATAAGGATGAATGGACACTAGTGCCGCTCCTGGAAAAATCTCAATAGAAAAGTCCACCTCTCCCTCTGGAGGAAAACCTGAAAAGTCCTCATGAAAGACATCTGTGAAAAGATCCTCCACTTGAGTAAAGACCAACTATGAAGTCCCCTGGTCATATAGATATAGACTATAAATTTGGGCTATAACACATCCCAACCCATGATGCTTGGGTCCCCCTCTGCTCACCTAGACATTCCATTCGCCCTTGTGTAGATCAAATCTGCCTTCTGGTGAAGTGAAACACACCCTATGACGACAGCAATCGACAACTCCCTAGAAGGTAACAAACTAGTCCATTCCAATAATGACATAAAATCCTACTGTCTCTAGGAAATAAAGGTCCCATAGGAAGTGATGCCCACCAACCTCCATGGGGCACTCCTTGCACTGACATACACTAGTCGTTCTAGTCCCCAACGTAGTGTCTAGCGTGAAGACATCAAAAGAAGTACAGATACAGAGCCCAAGGCCCTCCAAAACAAAAACAGAAATGACACTATGGGAATCCCATATATAAAAAATTATTTAAGCTAAAACAGAGGCAACTAGAATCATACATCAAACTACATAGGTTTCGGGATCCTGCTCCTGTCGGGACAGCTCCACTGCAAAATTCTAGCCTATACTATGGCCCTGCAACCCTACTTGACAAACTTAAGCTGATCCACCCTTTTTTCCCGGAAATCATGGAGATTGTCTTCCACGGCCTGACCTCTACTTCAACATGAGTAGCCGGACGAACTCCAGTTTCCAGGATGTGGAGAAACTGGTGGCCATGCTCCTAAATGTGGAGTCATAGTATACCAAAAATCACTAGATTCTAGTGAGAACAACTGACATAAATTCTTAAGATGACCCATCATTCCATAAGATCAGCAGTCCATTTCTTCTTTCAAACAATGTGTCCCTGAATTCCCACTCTTCCCGCACTGGTAGCACACCACTTGGATACCATAAGAAGTATCCCGTCTCCTTGGATATCTACAAGTAGACTCCTTGCGGGGCTTCCTACTATCAATCAGAGGGGTACAAACTCTAGATGTCGGTCCGCCCTGGCTCACAGCTCTAGAATCCCTCAGATTGTGCTCCATGATCATCACCTGGTTGACCATAGATGTGATGGAAGTTAACCGGAATATTTTCACCTGAGATCAGTTGTCATTCTAGAGACCATCATCAAACCTCCTTGCCAGGAATAACCCATCACCTCCTAGTATGTGTGTGAAGTGTTGTAGCTCTGTTAAGAGAGAATATTACACCATGACTGAAAGGGTGTCATGATCAAAATTCATGAACTCTTGGGCTTGATCGACACTCAATGTCTTTGGGTATAAGTAATCCAAGAAGGCGCGTTGGAATTTATCCCAATCCATAACCTACTGGTGTCCCGCATGTGAGATAACAACCCAGAATCTCTTTCCATAATCCCAAAGAATATATAATGTGAGATTCAACCTCCTCTCTAGAGGTGTCTATAGATACTCGAAGATTGAAAGCATGGCCTCTAACCATGATTCTATAGCCTGAGGTCCTCTATCCCCTATGAAGGGGGGAGCATGTCACTACTGAAAACCAATGTCATATCTTCCATAGATAGGGTACGATGAGGTGCTCCACTGAAGTTCTGCATGATCATAAATCCCT
Organism: Viscum album; assembly: GCA_963277665.1. Classification (NCBI taxonomy): domain Eukaryota; kingdom Viridiplantae; phylum Streptophyta; class Magnoliopsida; order Santalales; family Viscaceae; genus Viscum; species Viscum album. Next base: position 400,778,872 of record OY728145.1, read on the forward strand.
CTTAGAACTATGCATCAGCACTTGTGTTCAGAATAATAAATGTTCCAAGACGAGAATGACTAGACGATTTTCTGGTAGTCCCTGATCTTCCAGGTCCAGTGTCTGATCAGAGCCTTGTATATGATGTACATCTAGAGGACGTCTTGGTGTCCTGACTCTGTAAGGACAAGAACAGACCTTATTTCAGGATTATCATGGAATGAATCATAGAAGTCAAAGAATGGAACCAGAGAAAGAAAGTATTTTATTTTTTCAAAACATGGATAAACGACATGTATGATGATTACATGGAATCTTCCATTAAGCCTTCACATGGGCGTGTACCTTTTCCAACCCAGGTTGTGAAACACCCCATACATACGGCATGTTCTCCCAAGACACAACGTGTACTTGAATCATTTTTCCCTTCCTGAGTTCTTCTGCACAACTAACCCGCATAGTTCTTATAGAGAAAGACAACATGGCGTGTGGGTTCCAGACATGGTGTTTACTAGAAGGAACTTCACTGACTCTTGTCGTTAGAAACATGGCTGGTTACACAGATGACTCTACGTGGGGTGCTTGTTCCAGACACGACATGTACTAACTACCCATAATCCACCCATGTCGTTGGTCACACGGCTAGACACAAGGTCTATACACATGGCGTGTACGTCAGGTACACGGTGTGTTCCACCAAGTATTTCCTAACCACATGTCTCATCTGTAACACCCCATGATTTCATAGTGTGTTATTTCTTCAAAATAATTCAATAACTTGCACTACATGCAACACTGAGTTCAATCTCACCATGAATTACCAAACAAGACATTCAAAAGAGGTTATGAATAGTATTAACTAAATTTTAAACTAATATATCCTTATAATTATAGAATACATATTATGAGTTTCTTAAACATAATTCAAGAACAAATTCATTTTCAGTATTGCACTTTTATCAACTTTTAATAGTGAACCCTTTTAAATAAAATATTTTAAACTTTTTGAATAAATGGGGATATCAAAATTTTAAAATGAAACATCCCAAGCCTCCACAGTACACTTTTCATTGAATAATACAGTAGCGTGTGTTGTAAGCATCTTCGAGTTTTAACACACACCACAACCGATCAAACTAGCCAATATGAATAGTAATACCAACTTTTTTAAATTTTATCTCTCCAAATGGACTTCATTTTTGGATTCGGAATATTGAATTTAGCCTAAGGTGAAATTTTGGTACTTTTCGGATAACTTTAAAATTTTGATGAATAGTGAAAATTACTAAATTTTAATTAAAAAAACTTTTTTAATCAAAATAATTAAAAGTGATAAATAATGAATTTGAGTGGTTTTAAAGTATATTTAGAATATATTTTTACCATTTAATAAAAAAAAAATTCATTGGAGATAATTTTACTATTAAACCGGACATAAAAAAGTGTCAATCTTTTGATAGTTATTATCTCTTAAACACGCTTTTTCTTTTAACAACGGGAATTAATTTTAAATTAATTTCTGCCACTTCTGTGTTTTGAATTTGGAAAAATTTATTCTATATTTGGAATCATGATGTTCAAATTGTGTAAACAGGTAACTTTTATTTTTAGACATTTTGAATAATTACTTCGGTAAATATTTTATTTACCATGGTTAAGGGCAAATCTGGTAAATAAGGGTTAAAAATAATATTATAATAATACTAAATTACCCTAAAACGTGTCCTAACCTTATTTTTTGATACATGTTCGACCATAGGCATCCTTGAGTCGATTTAGGGACCCCATGGGTCCACTTGTAGGTGATAGGGACACTTTATTTTAATTAAGTTAAAATAAGTACAAAAATTACATAAGCATATATCTTTTAGAAAACCAATTTTTACATAGGGTTATATATATTGTATTTTCGACTATAAATATTCATTATAAAGATAATACTATTTCCTACATAATTATATTTTATTTATAATTTTTATACTTTAAATAATTTAATTTATTTATGACACAATGATGATGCAGTAATAACCATAATAGTGACAAATTAAAATAATTGATATTATAAATACCCAAATAAATATAATTTGATACTTTTTATGAATTTAACTAATTTTATAGGATAATATTACATATTATTATTTATTTAATTGAATTTTTTTTATGTAATAATTCTGTTATGAGTTTCACAAAAATCAACTATTGAATAGTGTCAAAATTGACATAAAAGAGTTTTTAAAATAAAAATTATATTATTAATTGATATTAAATTCTTAAAAATATATGTTTCGGACAATAAACTTATATCATGATAGGTGTATCATTAATGGACCACTTGGGGGTCTCTTGGATGTATATGGTAAGTTTATTAACCATATAATATAAAAATACAAAGAGACATTGTAAAAGTGAAACTAATTAACTTAGAGTTAATACTTAAAGATAAGGTTAATATATGTACCCAAACCTGTCTAAATTCTATTTTTTGAGTGGTTCTCGACCCCTACCCAACTTAAAATTTAAATAATCCACTTTGGAGCCATTATAAACCGAATATGAATTTATTATAAATTAACATTTCTAGCTTTTCCAAAGGTGCCTCTCACCCCTCTTATAAAAGGGAACTCCTCCTTCTCATTTATTCACACCTTCAAAGCCTTTGGGTTCGGCAAAACTCTTCCCAAATACTCTCCCAACTTCCCTCACTACAACCTAGAGGCCTTATTTATATCATAAATCCAACCTAAGGAGCCCTTTTGATCAAATCAAAAGGAAGAACCCGAAGAAGAGGTAATGATTTCACCACCCTTTTTCAAGTTCCTTTCTTCTTCCACTTCTTATTCTTTTTTTGTTACCATTATAAAATAATACCTCCAGTATCATATATATATATGATTTTATTATAAATATGGTACAACCATATTCACTATTCTATCAATCCTTTGAATAACATGTCACCATACGTGCTTACGTACGGCTTACCGTCTCCACGTCGTGGTGTAATTGTTATTCAATAAATTATTATTTGGATGGGTATAATAATGATGTGTAACTCATGTAAATAATAAATATAACATGAAAAGTATTATTTATATATGATATAACATCCAATTATATATTATTTTAATATCAAAAGAAAGATAGTGTCGCTCGTGTGTACGTACGGACTACCGTCTCCACGAACACGATGAGATTCATTCTTCATCATATCCATTCAAGTATAATTATCATTTGATGATTTAAAAATGATGTATAAGGACATGATATCATTCTCGATATGAATAATATACAACCTATCCATTACAAACATTGCTTACGTAACAAAACATATAAAAGAAAATGAGTAAGTAAACACCCGAAACGATGATAATTCTAAGATATTTTTAACAAAGCAATGTTAAAAGATGATATATGATATCATATTAATGTATATGATTATTGAATAATTTAATAACAATTATTTCACCATTATACAGGAGGTTAACCTAACCCAACCAAGGAAAAGTGCAAGGTAAGGGTTATTTCACAATCTCTTCATTATCCGAGGTTGTTTATAAGAAATAATCTACTGGGATCTCTTTATCATCCACATCCATGTTTCTTAAAAATGTATTTCAAAACATTTTAACTATTTAAAATAATATGGGTTAAATTCATTTATACCCTTGTTTGATTTTTTATAAGAGTTTTATAAGGGAATCTTTCTATCATTTTCCAAACAAGTTACTTTTTAACCTTTTCAACAGAATTAAGGTAAGAATTTTTTTTAACATATACGGCGGGTGCGGTTATTTTCCATCATTATAAAATCGTCGAAGCTTCTCTTACAAGCTTATAAGAATATTTTCAAATAAAATGTTTTATTTTATAAATATATGACTCTTAAATGATTTCAAAATAGAAAGAGATATTTCACTAAAAAGAGTTTTGATTTCATCTATGTCAACATCCTTTGTTGGATTTTACACTTATGTGATGTTGATTTATTATGATACAAAACGTCTTTATTGTATTGAAGTTTTTGTGAAATGTTTGACTGTGGATGTGCTATTTTTATTCCATTCATGGTTTATGGTGAAAGTATTGACATTTCGTATGCTAGTATTAATACGAATGTTTATGTTATGTGTAAGCCTTTTCATATGGGAATGCATTGGACTTAATATATGACGAGTGGAGCCCGCTATAGCTCCTCGATGCATCGGTAGGTCTCATGAGACAAACTAGTGTCTTGGCACAAGGCCTTAGAAAAATCTTATTTGTAGTTTTGGAATGAGGCCTTGGCTATGTGGTTATGATAGTCTGGCATTTTGCATTCCATCATTATGAAAGTGGTTATTGATATTGCATGTGATTATTCGATTAGTAGAATATCCATGTGAATAAGTAAATGGAATTATTTCATTTTACTTTTTCCATACTATGTTGAAGTTTATGTTTAAATGTCTTTTGTTTTAGTTCTAAATTTCCTTAAATGTTTATGCTTATTTTTGAATGTTTCCGCTATATTGTTATCCTTACTGGGAATTTGAGCTCACCCCTTTTCTATGTTTTATTTTACCCACAAAGTGAAGAAGTAAATTATGAATGACCAGCAGGGATATTATGTAAGGATATGACTGTGGAATATGGAAAAAATATGTTGTTGTAGTAGTTTTTCACTTTATGATGTAATGTAAAAAATTATGAATATATCTAGTGTTTCTAAGGCTACTAAACCAATCAGTCTTTCGATATTTGATCTTTCTTGTGATCATGCCAATGTTATGTAATAATGCATAGACTCTAGGTAACTGGGGTCGGGGCATTACAGTTGGTATCAGAGGAAGTTTATTAAAAACCATGGAAGCTAGATTTAGATAAACTCTGATTAGAGAACATAGATTTAAGATGGACTTTGAGGTTTAGTATAGAATAACTTCCTAGAATATTGGTATTATCGAGATTTTGTGAGTTTTCCGAGCAATACATCCTTGTCTGTATACGAGCAGGTAGAGGCAGCTCTGGCATAGATGTACCTAGGGGTAAAACCCGAAAACACCGCTTTCTGCTGGACTCGAACGAGAACTGGTGCACGACAACGGGCCTTGCTACACTCTTGGTTACGACACTCCCGTGGGATATGCTTAGGATAATTCTCATTTTCTTTACAAACCATTACGAAGGGTTTATGAGTATATTATTCCTCAAAGGAGAAATTTTTATGATTATCGATTATATCCATAAACTATTTAATTTATGTTATGTGTCTTACAAGTTTGGGATTAGGTATTGTTATTCATAAACTAATCTAGTGTATGCCATTATATAGAAATGGCGCCCAGTAGAAGGAATGAGAAATCCAGCAATCCACATGATCCAAATAGAAAGAAGGATCATATCATTCATGGTCTTAAGACAGAATTTATAATAGAAATAGTCTCCCATGATTTATCATCATATAAAGAAATAATATCACGTGTTGATAAGATAAGTAAAGAGTTTACTGAGTCCTATGGATTTGAAGGGAAGCAAGAGAAGAAAAGGGTGGAAGAGGGAAAAATGGATAAAGGGAGGAGGGAAAAGAAGAATTTTCCCATTTGTGATAACTGTGGGAAGAAACACCCTGGAACTTTCCAGAAAGGAATGGGAGTTTGTTATAAGTGTAGAGGAAAAAGGCACAAAGTACGTGACTTCAAGGGTAAGAAAATGGTTTCAAATGTACAATGCTTCATTTTCAAGGTGTTTAGACACTATGCGAACCTATGTCTCAGTCATCAGACTATGCCGAAAATGATGCTATTAGATAATAATCAAGTTATGATACTACCACAGATGAAGAGGAATGATTAGAGTTCTTATGTTGATTATGTCATTTGAGTGTTGTATCAACAATGTACTTGTTATAATAATTATGGAGTATATAAGGATTGTACTGCAGTACTATTTCATTATGGACTTGAGATTGTGTGAAACAAAGAAAATTGACTCAATAACAGGTTAAATTTTTTGAAAATATATGATTGAGAGAATGATAAACCATAATATGGTTCTGATACTGAGGTAGTGATTTTAGAATAATACATGATTGTTTTGGATAAATTATATTGGATATTCTTGACTACCTTGAAACTGATTAATGATTTGTATATTCCATCATTTTTGGGGTTTACAACATTTTTGGATTGAAGGAGTATATCTATTATTCTATGAGGAATAAGGGATCATGAATGTAATCAATAAGGTTTTATGATAATTTAGGATGTTGCAGTGTTTTAAAAGAATACATGATGAAGTTGATCAGATGTTATTACGCGGCACAAAAAAAGCATCTTCATTGTGTTTACCTTCCTTATAAATTTTGGACTGAAGTATTTTGGATAGTTCTAGTTTGGATTATTTTGGATTGCCATAAAAGGACAACCCGGAGGTCGGGCGGCAACCCGTCACGTCGGGAAAGGCCGCAAGACTTGAACCCACAACTGAAGGGAGACAAGGGTGTATCACGTACCACCGTCCCACGTGATGTCTGGGATTAAATAATGTAGTTTTTTTTAAAGATCTGGTAGATGAATTATAAATTCGTTTTTTAACCCTATACGAATAGGTTAAATAGAATATTTTTTTATTTTCTATTGTCTTTTATAGTGAAAGATGATTTTGTGGTAGAAATTAGTTTTAGGATTGAACTCCACTTGTTAAGAATATATTTTTGTTCTTCTCTTATTCTATGAAGAAATTAATTCTTATACTTTATTTAAGGAATCCTAAAACCAAAAATGTGTTATCCTAATACCCTATGTTTTGTTGAACCGATGGTATTTCAAATCATCATAGATTGATGAATCTAAGGACCTCAATTTTACACTTGTTTTTGACTTATGACCTCAATCAGTACCGATAAATATTAACGTTTTTCCTCCAATTATATGTCCCTAATTTCCACCAATGATCTCCTGATCGAGATCATAATTTGGTGGTGACCCTTTCATTTCTCTTTTCCTCATATTAAGACTAAATTTTAGTAACCCAATTTCCGATGTGGGTTTTCCCACAAATATATTTTCTATTTTCAACCTTTTATTTTCGAAGAACAATTTAAAATTGCGAGGATGCAATTTATTGAAGGAGGGGAGAATGTAAGACCCCAAGATTTCATAGTGTGTTATTTCTTCAAAATAATTCAATAACTTTCACTACATGCAACACCAAGTTCAATCGCACCATGACTTACCAAAAAATCCATTCAAAAGAGTTTATGAATAGTATTAACTAAATTTTAAACTAATATATCCTTATAATTTTAGAATCCATATTATGAGTTTTTTAGACATAATGCAAGAACAAATTCATTTTCAGTATTGCACTTTTATCAAATTTTAATAGTGAACCCTTTCTAAAATCAATATTTTAAACTTTTTGACTAAATGGGGACATCAAAAATTTAAAATGAAACATCCCAAGCTTCCACAGTACGCTTTCCTTTGAATAATACAGTAGCGTGGGTTGTACGCAACTTCGAGTTTTAACACACACCACAACTGATGAAACTAGCCGTTATGAATAGTAATACCAAATTTTTGAAATTTTCTCTCAAAATTGACTTCATTTTTGGATTCGGAATATCGAATTTATCCTAAGGTGAAATTTTTGTACTTTTCGGATAACATTAATATTTTGATGAATAGTGAAAATTCCTAAATTTTAATTAAAAACAACTTTTTTAATCCAAATAATTAAAAGTGATAAATAATGAATTTGAGTGGTTTTAAAGTATATTTAGAATATATTTTTACCATTTAATACAATGTTGGTCATTTAAGATAATTTTACAATTAAACCAGACATAAACAATTGTCAATCTTTTGATAGTTATTATCTCTTAAAAACACGCTTTTTGTTTTAATAACGGGAATTAATTTTAAATTAATATCTTCCACTTATGTTTATTGAATTTGGAAAAATGTATTCCATATTTGGAATCAGGATGTTCAAATTGTGTTAATAGGTAACTTTTATTTTTAAACATTTTGAATAATTACTTCAGTAAATATTTTATTTACCATGGTTAGGGGTAAATCCGGTAAATAAGGGTTAAAAAATAAAATTATAATAATACTAAATTACCCTAAAACGTTTCCTAACCTTATTGGTTGATACATGTTCGACCATAGGCATCCTTGGGTCGATTTGTGGACCCCATGGATCCACTTGTAGGTGATAGGGACACTTTATTTTAATTAAGTTAAAATAAGTACAAAAATGACATAAGCATATATCTTTTAGAAAACCACTTTTTACATAGGGTTATATATGTTGGATTTTGGACTATAAATATTCATTAGAAATATAAAATTATTTCCTACATAATGATATTTTATTTATCATTTTTAGACTTTATATTTTAATTTATTTATGACACAATGATGATGCAGTAATAATCATAATAGTGAAAAATTAAAATAATTGATATTATAAATACCCAAATAAATATAATTTGAGACTTTTTATGAATTTCAATAATTTTATAGGATAATATTACATATTAGTATTGATTTAATTAACTTTTTTGTAAAGTAATAATTCAGTTATGAGTTTCACAAAAATCAACTATTGAATGGTGTCAAAATTGACATAAAGGAGTTTTGAAAACAAATATTATATTATTAATTTATATTAAATTTCTAAAAATATAAGGTTAGTAAAAGAGACTTATATCATGATATTTGTATCCTTATTGAACCACTTGGGGGGTCGCATGGATGTATATGGTGAGTTTATTAACCATATAATATAAAAATACAAAGAGACATTGTAAAAGTGAAACTAATTAACTTAGAGTTAATACTTAAAGATAAGGTTAATATAAGTACCCAAACCTGTCTAAATTCTATTTGTTTAGTGGTTTTCGACCCATACCAACCTTAATATTTAAATAATCCACTTTGTAGCAATTAGAAACCGAATATGAATTTATTATAAATTAACATTTCTAGCTTTTCCAAAGGGGTCTCTCACCCCTCTTATAAAAGGGCACTCCTCCTTCTCATTTCTTCACACTATCAAAGCCTTTGGGTTCGGCCAAACTCTGACCAAATACACTCCCAACATCCCTCACTACAACATAGAGGCCTTAGTTTGATCATAAATCCAACCTAATGAGCCCTTTTGGTCAAATCAAAATGAAGAACCCGAAGAAGAGGTAATGATTTCACCACCCTTTTTCAAGTTCCTTTCTTCTTCAACTTCTTCTTCTTTTGTTGTTACCATTATAAAATAATAACTCCATTATAATATATATAATCTGATTTTATTATAAATATGGTACAACCATATTCACTATTCTATCCATCCTTTGAATAACATGTCACCATACATGCGTACGTACGACTTACCGTCTCCACATCGTGGTGTAATTGTTATTCAACAAATTATTATTTGGATGGGTATAATAATGATGTGTAACTCATGTAAATAATAAATATAACTTGATAAGGATTATTTATATATGATATAACATCCAATTATATATTATTTTAATATCAAAAGAATGATATTGTCGCTCATGCGTACGTACGGACTACCGTCTCCACGAACGTGATGAGATTCATTCTCCATCGTATCCATTCAAGTATAATTATCATTTGATTATTTAAAAATGATTTTTAAGGACTTGATATCATTCTGGATATGAATAATGTACAATCTACCCATTTCAAACATGTATTATGTAACAAAACATATAAAAGAAAACGAGTAAGTAAACACCCGAACCGACAATAATTCTAAGATATTATTAACAAAGCAATGTTAAAAGATCATATATGATATCATATTAATGTATATGATTATTGAATAATTTAATAACAATTATTTCACCATTATACGGGAGGTTAACCTACCCCAACCAAGGAAAAGTGCAAGGTAAGGGTTATTTCGGAATCTCTTCATTATCCGAGGTTGTTTATACGAAATAATCTACTGGGATCTCTTTATCATCCCCATCCTTGTTTCTTAAAAATGTATTTCAAAACATTTTTACTATTTAATATAATATGGTTTAAAGTCATTTATACCCGTTTTTGACTTTTTATAAGAGTTTTATAAAGGAATCTTTCCATCGTTTTCCAAACAAGGTGCTTTTTAACCTTTTCGACAGAATTAAGGTAAGAATGTTTTTTTAACTTATACGGCGGGTGCGGTTATTTTCCGTTGTTATACATCATCGAAGCTTCCCTTACATGCTTATAATAATATTTTCAAATAAAAAGTTTTATTTTATAAATATATGACTCTTAAATGATTTCAAAATAGAAAGAGATATTTCTCTAAAAAAAGTTTTGATTTCATCTATGTCAACATCCTTTGTTGGATTTTACACTTAGGTGAAGTTGATTTATTATGATACAAAACTTATATATTGTATTGAAGGTTTTGTGATATGTTTGACTGTGGATGTGCTATTTTTATGCCATTCATGGTTTATGGTGAATGTATTGACATTTCGTATGCTATTTTTAATACGAATGTTTATGTTATGTTTAAACCTTTTCATATGGGAATGCATTGGACTTAATATATGACGGGTGGAGCCCGCTATAGCTCCTCGATGCATCGGTAGGTCTCATGAGACAAACTAGTGTCTTGGAACAAGGCCTTGGAAAAATCTTATTTGTAGTCTTGTAACGAGGCCTTGGCTATGTGGTTATGATAGTCCGGCATTATGCATTCCATCATTATGAAAGTGGTTATTGATATGGCATGTGATTATTCGATTAGTAGAATATCCATGTGAATAAGTAAATGAAATTATTTCATTTTACTTTTTCCATACTATGTTTAAGTTTAAGTTTAAAAGGATTTTGTTTTAGTTATACATTGCCTTAAATGTTTATGCTTATTTTTGAATGTTTCCGCGATATTGTTATCCTTACTGGGAATTTGAGCTCACCCCTTTTCTATGTTTTATTTTTCCCAGAAAGTGAAGAAGTAAATTATGAATGACCTTCAGGGATATTATGTGGGGATATGAGTGTGAAATATGGAGAAAATATGTTTTTGTAGTAGTTTTCCACTTTATGATATAATGTAAAACTTTATGAATATATCTAGAGTTTCCAAGGCTACTAAACCCATCGATCTTTCAAGATTTGATCTTTCTTGTGATCATGACAATGTTATGTAACAATGCACCGACTCTAGGTAATTGGGGTCGGGGCGTTACATCATCCCACACAGGAAGTAACAAGTATAGAGACTACACTGAGTTTACATATAGTACACGGTGTATACTTAATAAAAATAATTCCTTCTTGAACAGAAGGATACCTGGCATGTATTCAACAATACACACGGTGTATTCTGGGTTTTTCCGGATAGTAAGCCTCAAAAACTACTTTGGATCCTAGATAAACATTGAAACAAACATTAAAGTCCCAAATTCCAATCTATGAGGGCCTATTATCCCCACGAATCAAATCTTTGAATCTTATACAGGTCATATTTAAGCATAACTATGCATTCATCTACCAAATTATGTTCCATGAGGTCCCATAACACCTCAAGAACAAAGATTGGCATTCATTCAAACGAAACCATACACAATTTGATACCCTATCAAATACCAAGTACTCTACAAATGTATCTTCCACAACATCATTCATATCTAGCACAAAATCTATCACAACAACATGAAATCCCTAATTCGTGCTAAATGGAATGGCAAAAATTCATGACATGTGATTTGTAGAAAGTGCCTATATGATGAATGAGATGGAATACCCTCATATTATTGGGTATAAGAAGAAATAGAACCTCAATAATATCAACAATAACAACACAAAATGTGTGAATCACCCAACAGTGAAATCAAATCGACTATAATAATTGAAAACCCAGAAAAATTGCAATAATCAAGGTAAATTAGCTTTTCCTGGTACACGAGTTAGCTACTCCTAAGCACAACTTCTTACCAACTACCTATTATATCCTATCCCTGACTATAGGCTTCCTCTGATACCAATTAGTAACGTCCCGGTTCTGGGTGTCGCCCAAGGGTGCACCGTACCCAGTTGGTCCCATGACCCCAAGCACATTTCCCCAAATTCCAGAGGCTGCTGACTTGCGGTGAGGGCCTTGTGTGTGATAGTGGGGAAACAATTCCCTCATTGGAAGAGTAATGGAGTAGAAATAAATAGATAACAATATTGGAATCTTTAATAACATGAAATAAGTAAACAGTGGAATACTGAAAGTATATAAACAATTGGAGCACATATATAAATGATTCAAGATACATATGTCTAGGAAAGTATCCAAACAAGTCACAATGTTGGAAGACATTAATAAACCAAAATATAAAGAAAACAAATGAACTCCCGTAGTATCACAAGGTTCGATTTGGTCCCAAGCTCTCCAACTCCACAACAGTAAGTACCTAGCATAGAAGGGATATTTCCCTTATCTATAGCTAAAAAATATATTATGTTTGGTCCCAAAATCATGACCCAAACAGGGTGTGAGGTTAATCCCAGTAGGAAACCACTCAAAGATATGTGCCTAATAATCATTGAATATATATGTAAGGCAATAACCAAAATGATGAAGTAAACAATACAGGTAACCCTCTGGTAATTACTCATATCCTAACCCCTATTGTTCAACCAATCAGACATAAGTAACCTTCAAGGAAATACTCACAGTCTAACCCCTCTGGTTTATCTTTAGCAAAGACTCTCTCAGGAAGCACTCACTGTCAATTCACATTATGGTCTCATATCGGTAACTATAGACACACTGAGGAAGCACTCAACTTCTAATTATCCATATGGTATTATAATGTGGTACTACAGACACTCTGAGGGAGTAAAGAGTCATCACCCTTCGGTCTCGCAACATGAAAAGTGCAATAAACACTCTGGGGAATCCATCAATGTCTGATCCCCCTAGGTTCTACTACACCCAGTTTCCACAGCCTTGTGTAAGTCAATCAGGAACATCGATGTTGAATATCCAATGTAAATCTTAAGAACTACTTGGCTAACAGCATTCAATAACTATTTGGACAAACAGCTACAATCATATAACAACAACATATAATATCACTCATCTTAACGACACTAGGCATAGAAAACAAGCAGCATAATCGGCAAAGCTATACCAAATAGTCAATATCAAAAAAACGTGGGCAACACATCTATATAATGGAAAATAAACCTATTCAAAATCAAACAACATATACTTAGGAACACAAGGCATAACAGGCATTAATAGGGCTAAAATCCCTAAACACGCAACACCCGGTTCTAGGGTATTGGAAACTTTTTCGCGTAAAGTTCAAAGACTAACTAAGGAAAGGCACGAACCACCAACCTCGGCATTGTACGATCGATATACTCCGGTGTCGGCCCTTGAATCGACCTAAAATGTGGTATATATACAAAATGTAAAAAACCCTCAACCGAGGATATCTCACAAAAGAAGATAAATCAACGAATGAGGCACTAGAAGAAGGATTAACACACAAATGAGATTCCAATGAATGTGAAGGAGTTCAATTCATAGAATGGATGGTGAGTAAGAGGCCCAGGGAATATTTTTTTGTATTCGTATCTCCTGGATGAGACTGACCTAGAAAAAGTGGTTTCTGTCGATTATACGTGACCCCGGTCCCATAAAACCATTAAAAAAAGTACATAGTGTGTTCATTAAAAGTACACAGCGTGTACTTGCCTTAATTTTCCTCCTCTTTAGGCGGTCACCAGGTTTCCCCACATTTCCATGTACTCAGCCATTACCTGCAGCAACCGGGTACACGGTGTGTACTCCAAAGTACACTGTGTATACTCTTTAAATTTCTAGATTGTCATATTTTCTCAAAAACAACATAAAAGAAAAATCCATACCTTGAATGAAGGTCCGAGTTCTTACATTTTCTTCCATGTAAGTACTACACACTCTAACTTAACCAATCTAAAAAATCAAAAAATATATGATACTTATAAAGTATGTACTTTATCTACTGATGGGACCTTAACTCTTTTTTAAAAGACACCACTGTAGTATTATCACAATAGAGGGTGGTAGAATCATTTATGTTTGGTACCACTTCAATCTCATAGATGAAATAGGGTATCCATAATGTATCATTAACTACATCAGACAAAGAAATATAAATAGTCTCTATTATAGAATCCTTGACCACAACCTTCTTTAAGCTCTTCTAACTCACAAAACCTCCATTCAAAATGACAATGTATCCCATTTCTGACATTATTTCATAACGATCAGTTTGAAAACTGGATTTTTAATATCCTATGAGGATTATTTCCACATATCCTCCATAAACCATGATCATATCCAAATTAATCCTCATATACTTAAGGATAATCTTGATTACCATCCAATAGTGGTCATTTTGATCTTCTTGATATCTTCCTACCAAACATAATGTGTAGGTGACCTCTATCCAAGTACAAAGAATAGCATAACATACATGAATGAACTAACTGATGATATGTATGGAATCTTGGCCATTCTTTTTCTTTCCTCATGTGTCTGAGGACACCTTTTTCTAGAAATATGAATTTTGGGTGATGCTAGAAATGATCCCCCCAAGGATTGTTCCAAAGTAAATATTTTTAGTATATTTTCATTGTATGTACCTTTACCTAGGATGAGAAACCTCTTATATATATCATGATAAATCTTGATCCCAATAATATATGCTACCTTACCCATGTCCATCATAGAGAAGCATTAATTCAACTACACCATAATAGACTGTAAGAAATGTAATTCATTTCCCATGAGTAATTTTTCATCAATATATACTGTTATGAAAATGAATGTACTCACACTAAAAAATTTATAGACAAACAACTCACAATCATTTTTTATGAAACCAAATTCTTTTATGGCTTTATGAAAACGAATTTTCTATAACCTAGATTCTTTTTTTAATCCTAAAATGGATCTCTACAACTTGTATATAGTTTTTGGCATCGCATGGAGACAAAAACCCTTCAATTTGTGTTATATAGACATATTATTGAAGGTTATTATAATGTAAAGATGTTTTGTCATATATTTTAAAAATCTCATAATCATGTAAATTCACAATTTCAAGAATAATTTAGATTGATTTCAGTACTGTAACTGGGGAAAATGTTTTGTCACAGTCAATGCCTTAACACTATTTATACAGTTTTTCACTAACTTGTTGTTTCATGTCTAGTTTCATCTGTAATACCCATTTGTTACCAATGAGCTTTACATGAACTATAGGGTCTACCAAAATCTATATTTCTTTTGGGTTCATGGAATAAATTTATAAATTCATGGCCTATTTTTTCATGGAATCCTCTATGCCACTAACTTATTCTTTATAGGCTAGAGAATAATTATTATCAATTAACAGTGAGTCACCATCCTATATGACTAGAAAAACATATTTTTCTAGTCCTATGACCTCTCTATTACTCCTAAGTAGTTATTCTATCCCTCGTTCAATTTCTTGTTCAATTAGGTTTTGTGGAAATTTATCCTGTGAAAACACTTTTGTATCCTTATCCTAGAATCTATCGATGATTTTCTCACTCCAAATATATATTTTATAGAATATATCCTCCTCATGAGATATGGTTTTTCTGTCAAACACAACTTTTTTTCCTAAATGATTGTATTTTCAATGTCCCTTTGTTTTTTTTTGATATCCTATAAATATACACTTTGTTCCACTGGGTAAAATCTTCTTACCAAAAGAGGAAATAACAAATTCTTTCCAACACCTCACATGTAAATAAGACAACATTGTTTTCATTATATTATTTTTTTTGTTATACCATATGTTTCTTTAGTTGGCACTTAGTTCAGTATGTATGTTTCTATTTATAACCTGTATCCCCAAAATGATATTTGAATACATTCAATACAGATCATTTATTTCACTCTATCTAAAAAGTTTTGGTTCCTTATTTCACAAACAAAGTTACACTGACGTGTTTAAGGATATTTAGTAATGAGAGGATACCAAAATCCCATAAGTAATAAATGTAGTATTCATTGAGATATTCTTCATCATGTTCTAAGATGAGTTTCATAATCCTATGACCAAAATGTTTGTTAAATTCATTCTTGTATTCCTTGAATTTATCAAAATAATCAGACATGTGAATTATTATCTTTACATATACATATCTACTAAAATCATCAATAAAATTTATGATGTATTATTACCCACCCCTTTCCTCGATAGGAAATTGTCCACAGACATCAGTATGAATGATTTCAATAATATCCTTATCCCTTTCATCTTCCCTTGTAAATGTGGAATTGGTCATTTTCTATAGTAAACATGTGTGATATAAACCATGTGATTTTAGTTCAAAAAAATCTAAATATACATCTTGATGTAATTTAGTCAAACACTTGTCACTTACATAACCTAGACAATGATATCAATGTTTTTTATGATTTGAGAATGTGATGTAACTTTTTTATTGATTTTCATTTCATGTTTTGTGTAATCTAACACACAAGGATCATTATTTAAATGTTTATTACCGTAATAAATGATCTATTTATAAAAAAAATCAACATTTATTTACAAATATGAAACTAAATCCATTTGTATCTAGTCTAGATATAGAAATAATTTTTCTGTTAAATAAAATTACAATCCATCAAAACCTAGATCATTCTGGTTGGCAATGTGAGGTGGTATACATCGATAGTAAGATTATAAAGATTAAATATATTGGATGCTCATAGATCTACCTCTTTTATTTCAATAATTATAAATCTAATTGAATCATATATTTGAATATATATTTGATCACCACAAGCTATCTCTAATAACCAATTTTCAGAAAGAGATAAATTGTAATCAATAACAAATGAACCTGATGTTTCCTCCTAGTTCATTGGCCAGGTGTAGTTTTTCTTCTAGTGGCCATCCATTCACTATGTGAAACAAACAACATATTATTCCCTTTTATTCCACATGATCTTACTCTTATTTGAATAATGTGGATAACCTCTGGATTGATTTATTTTCTCCCCATTTCTATTTTTCACAATAAGGACTGAAGGATTTTCATGCATCATTTCCTTAACAACATATAGAACGCGAGTGATAAGATCTGGTAGAGAAATTTCAATGTAATTAATATTATAATTCTTAAAAAAACTATAAAAACTCTATGGAAGGGATGGCAGAATGAGATCAGTGGAAAGATCTTTGGGGGGGTTTAAACCCCAAGAAATCTAATCACTCGTTGTATCGAATGAGTTTGACTACATGAGTCCCATCTAGGGAACTCTCTTAGAATTGTAAAAAAGAACCATGGAAATATCAAACTATTTTTCTTTATCAATATCCTACTATAGACCATAACGTTATTAAAACAAGCTACATGCATCCATGTTTTTTTGAGATTCCATCTGTACACAAGACATCAATGAAAGAATCAAACATTAAATGTCGACTACATCACCCGAATATTTTTCATAGATTAGGAACTCGTCATCACTCACCTCTATAGTATGTATTTTAGGCATTGAGGATTATATCATTTAATATTTCTGTTCATGGTGTAGCCCAACCAGAAGGCATATAAACCACTCCAAGAAGTTACTCCCAATTTATAGGTTTTCTTTCTCAAATATTGACCCTAGGGATAGTGTGGATATTGAGCCTTCCCTTTTATTCTACAATTTAAAGAGTATTATATTATTACATTTCTTGAATATAAATAATGTGTGAAATAATTAATTATATTATATTATATTATATTTAACATCCAACTATTTTATCATTTCCTAAAAGTCCTCACCACGAACTCAGAATGTCTTATTACTATGAAATAATATTGGAAAGGATCCCCATTACATTTTTTAATGATCTTGACAATGGTCATGAAAACTATAAGATAGTAGTTTATGTATGTAGCATTTCAAACTATAGGCTTTCAACTCCATAATATATTGAGTGGATTCATTAATCCTAAAACCATGACATGGATTTCCTCAAAACATACCTCCAAATTCGTATTGAGTAGACTTTGGTAGTTAAATTCAGTATATGTTTAGTGAATTCATCCCAATAGTTCCATGAGAACACCTCGATAAAAGTAAGTATCTAGATTTTGGACATGTACTAAACTGAGTTATATATTTCATTTTA
This sequence comes from Viscum album, assembly GCA_963277665.1. NCBI lineage: Eukaryota > Viridiplantae > Streptophyta > Magnoliopsida > Santalales > Viscaceae > Viscum > Viscum album. Next base: position 400,797,011 of record OY728145.1, read on the forward strand.
AATCAAGTAAAATAAGGAATAGTTTAACTTAATATAAGGTTTATGTATTTTAATTAAATTATGCATAAATTTTTTCTTGTTTTTTAAATGACTTTTTAATATTAAGTGGATATTACTTAATTAACTAACAATGTTGAATAAAGAATGTACACATAATTAATTTATTTAATTTTTATATTTTTATATAAATTCATTCATTTCTGTGATTATAGTATTTCATACAAAAAATAATTAATGAAACAAATAACTAAATAATAATGTAAATTACTTGAATATTAGCTTATCTAATGGTTCATATAATGAATGGAGTTTAAATCAACCATTAAACTAGGTGAATAACTCTATTTTCTTATCAAGGAATGAGTTATAGCATTCCACCTGTATATTGGTGTATCACTGAGTTGGAATCAACATGGTTCCATATTGAACCACCTTGAGGAATCTTATGAAGCTCTATTAATTACATGTATTTATTACTCACAACCTTTTTAGGGGAACCAAAAGATTAGATAAAGTTAATTATACAAATATCCTTGGACATGCAGGTTCTATAGAATAATGGACGGATCAATGACTCTTAAGACATCATTTAGATTAATATTAAATAAATTCTAAACCATGTAATAAATTATATTAAAAAATTGAAAACAAATATATAGGTCTTGGTCAATCTCATGATCTATCATACATGAAATGAAAACACAAAAGTAACAAACTATCATTAATTTATTTATTAATTAGTTATTATGTTGATAAACACACTTGTAATAATTAAATAATTAATTAATTAATTAATTAATCCTCATTAATAATAATTAGAATCATATTTAACTGTAGACAGCCAACATTTATGGAATTTGTGGAAAATAAGCAGCAGGTCAAATAATTATATGTTAATTTCATTACATTAATGGATCATTTAATATAATTTAAATCCATTATTAAATTTCCAAACACACATTGGTGTTCTAATAAATAAAATACAGTTTTAATGATATAATTTTCAATTATTAATATTTTTAATTTGGTCCTTTAATATGATACTACACAATATATACAATTAATCTAAATGAAGTGTACCTCATTTTTATTGTATTCGAGCCACATTCTTGGGGATTGAGTATTTTAACTCGACTGGATTACATGGTGTGTGCATTAAATCTACGTTTCATGTATCTATTTTTCATGTTCTGGTTTACTCTGGTCAACATGTGTTGTCCAATAAACAAACTACATGTAATTAATATCTTGGTGTATCTAGGTATAATGTGAATGGGTACATGATATGTAATCTACTAGACACCATGTAAACCAGTTATATAGGTCAATGATTTGTCACTTTTCAATGGTGTCTCTGATCATTACTCATCTTTCATAAATATTTAGGAAAAATAAACACTGAAAAAATATCATTAATATGTCAAATCATGTCAATTGAAATAAGATTAAAGAATGAATAATATGAAATGAAAATTGAACCATGAATGCATATGTATCAAAAATAAAATGAATAATTATACATTTAAATGTTACATCTCTGATACCACATATTGGTTTCATGTGCAATGGAGGCATCTGATGGTGGGAAATGTATTAAAATTTATTTTAATAATCACTATCTGAAACCATGTGCTAGGATCTTGTAGTAACATGTATAAATTATTTATTTAATATATAAAGAAATAAGAATATGTTCTTGGGAACATTCTTCATTGATGATTTTTGATCATCCAATAAGACCTTTTCAAATTGTCTTCTAAGCCTAATCAATAATAAAGGATATAATCCCTCTTGTGGTGATCCACACATGCTCCAATGATAACCAAAAAACACCACTCGATCATCAGGTGCTAGCACAATCAATCAAATGTCATTTTTTGTTCGTTCTTGATCACTAATTACTTGGTATTGAAGGAATTTCACATGCACTTATAATTCTTATGAGAGAGAGAAAAGGAGGACTTGAGAGGAATTCATTGTGTGTAAAAGTTTCTTATTCTTGATTTTTTGGGTTGAAAATATACAGTAGACATACCGATCTATTTCTAGAGTTAGGGTTTATATGAAAATATAATTTAATTTTTATCCATAAATAAAATGATATTTAAACCCACTAATAAACCCCATTCCACATAATATTAATATCATTATTATTATTCTCTAATGCACTCCAACTTGAATAATAACTTTTATTATGTAACGGTCATGTTAATTAATATTTTTCTCGAGACTCGGTCTTGGTTTATTCAAACTCCTTTATATTTTATTGAAGAACAAAAAAAATATTTTCTATATAAATAAATATTTTAATCACAATCTAGAAAATGAATAATTATTAACATGTTCTATAAAAAGTAATTGTTTTATTCACAATCAAGTGAAAAAAAATATTTTATATATATATTCACATAATCAAATAAATTACTTATTAATAAAAAATAATATTTTATTACCTTCTTATTATTAGTGATCAATAAAAATTAAAGAAAATTATTCCTCGTTCTAAAGAATTATATTTATTCCAAGAATTAAATTATAATAGAATTTAATTGAAATCAATTATGAAGCATAGTGTGTCACCATCTATGATTAATTCTCATTGGAATTAGGTGGTCTTTCCAAATTTTCGAGATTACTATATAGAAATGGGTCATGAGAACCAAAAAAAGTACTGAATGATGAAATTATGAAAAGCACAAACAAACACTCACAGTGTAATATAATCCCTTTATCTCAACATCTCATCAAAAAGGTTGAACACCCATGTCACCAACCAATATGCTCGATATGTCTTTGAATGACTGTCTAAAATAAATATATCACTACACCATGTCAATAGAATTTAGAGATATGGTTCAATTCAAATGAAAGGTACGAGATATCATCTTATATAAACATGGAAGGAACAAATACTTCCTTGTCTTGTGCATTAAGGCCATGTCCTTCATGAAACACCCACTATATCAAATATCACCGCAAACTTTTATCTTTATTTTCTAGGAAATACATCGAGGTATGTGAGTTGTAACATGCACTAATAATAAACTTAATGGCCATAAACCATCACACATGCTCATAGATATGAATATTTGATGAAATAAAAACAAGTGTAACAACTACTGGTGGGTTTATTCTTATAATCTCCCATCTTGGATATTTCCAAGTATGAACTTCCTAATAAGAAGCATTATGTACTTATGATTACTCACACTGGATATTATATGTACTATGTGTCCCTATATAGTACATTATCTAAACACAATTAGTTTTTTAAGGATGCCATCATAGCACATCAAGGTTATCGCCATTGTAGGGAACGTTTATGACCTTATAAATGTGATGCATACTCTAGGAAATAATTACACTGTATCCATAGAGAAAAATGATCAATTAAAATAAGAATTTTTATTAATATTAAATATATTGAATATACATGTAATCAATGTACATACAGTTGGTCCCAGTACACCAAATCTGATTGTATGGCCATTGATATTTCTTCTACTATGTTTTAGGGTTACCTATACATGGGGGTATATTCTTCCTCGCCTATTATATGTCGACTACAACCACTCCTCGAAACCCTATGGCATTAAGGTAAGGACTCTTGAGGTACATATCAGAGAGTTTGATCAGGGTGGAGGTGAACCAAATCTAGGGAAATTATATAGTCTTATTAAATACTTGTATTCATTTTTTATTATTATTTGGAAAATGGGAGACAACAAATGGGATATTTACAAAGATTGATAAAGATGTTATTCCGTAGAGTATTTAACTCATGTGAGAGGGAAGTATAATATTCTTGGAATTGGATTCTAGTTCATAGTTTTTCATTTAATATTGTATAGATTTTACAAATATACAACATTTTGATGTTGATTTTTGATGTATGGGTTTTTACATTTATGATTATCCAATAAGAGAGTGTTCATTCATGCATTAATAATAGAATACAGTGGTTCATGACATTTATATACTTTTTATGTGTGATATTATGGTAATGATATAGGTTTAGATCATTTAAACTATCAATAAAATTTCAAAGAGTGTATCCGATGTATCTTTTATTTGGACCCTACTTGACTAACACATGTTTGATAAATACTATTTATATATGTTAGAATATTATTAGAAACAATATAAGACTACACCAAACTTGAGAATGGGAAGGTCATGCTTGAATTGAGCCTATATACAAGGCCTTAGTATCATAAGGTGTTCATTTGGGGTAGGGTGGTGTGTGCATGTGTTATGTAGGATGCATAAATTTGGAACTGCCAAACTCTAAATCCCGAAATCACTTTTCATTCCTAAAATGTTGAATAAGGATTTCAGAAGGACTGAGAACTTCAAAACATGGATAGGTGTATCCAGAATTGTGAATCCCAGACACCCGAGCAACACACATTATGAACAAGTGGGATCTCAAAATATATAACCCAAATGGAATGAGAAACTAAATGAATGGAAAACGATGATTGATATGTTTTAAAACTTGATCCTATTATAATATCAATAAAAAATAATATATTATGTAAAAAGTGATTATAATGAATCTCCAATGCATAGTCTAACAGAATACTAAGAGAAACCAATACATGTTATAAACAAATTACTATATTATATCACTTTTAGGATCAAAATATCATCAATTTTTGTGTTGCATCAGTTCTGCCACTATCTAATTTTTTGTACAATCGTCAATTTTATCATCACCACTTCCGAAGAATAATCACATAAACCAACCCTTCTAGTGAATAATATAAAATTTTTGAATGAATTCATTTACTCTTATGTATATATCTAATAAAAAACCTTACATATATTTTTATAACCACCAAATAATTCTTAAAAAAATGAATATAGTTATTTCTATGTCAAATGTGATCATGTACTTCATCAGCTGTAAACAGATATGGATACCACTTATATACTTCTACGTTGGTGGAACAATCAAATTTATATCCAGTTCATAGTTTTAGGAGGTTATCCTTTCTTAAATCTCAATCACATAACCATATGGTTTCTTATAACCATGATTAATAATCTCTTAGATGAGAATCAATTTCTAGGATTCATCCCCATGTCCCTCGAGTGACAATATTCTAAAACATCCTTTATTTATTTTCTCCATTATGTTTTTTCAATGATTCTAAAATATTATAAACTATAATTTAACGAATCCCCACTGAAGTGTAGAAATACTCTAGAATATCCCATGAAATAACTTTAGTTAATATATCATCTATATTTTAATTCCCTTCAACCTTATGTAGTTACAATAATCTATATTCTATGATATTCTTAATGTAGTGGTACTGCAGTTGAGTGTTATGTTTCTATGAGTGAAATTTTATTTTCCTAGAAAAGTTAATCTCACTTTATTTATCACAATACAACATATTGATTTCCTTCCTACTATTTATTTATTCCAAAAAACCTCAAATCACACTAACTCCTTTTAGGATTTATTATTTTAAGATACTAAGATCTTATGGTATATTGTGAGCCTACCAAATGTGTCCTAGACATCCAACAAATAGAAGTACCTATGAAACGAAACACAAATTATGTGGTACTCTTTTCTAATTCTATATTTCTAACAAACTCATAATTTTAAAATACCTATAATGAATCATTTATTCCAAAACATATTACAAGATCCAATATTCCTTTTAGATTGGGGATGATCCATATTGAAGCCTCCATGTTCCCTTTTTAGTGATTAACCATAAACCTTCTAACAAACCATTTATATGGCTAACATACTACCCACATAGAACATGGAGTACTTTAGATGTCCCATGGTCAATGAATTTGAAGCCATTACTATATACATAATACCCATGACAATTTTAGGAATATTATATTTGTAATTATTAAAGTATTTCTCGAAGGGGAATTCTCATAGGATGTAACATACTCATTATTAATCTCACTAACACTTTCTAGATATCGTATAAGGAAGGAAAATTGTTTTGAAATAGAAGTCTCTTTTAATCTTCATCCCAAATATTCACTTAGATAAATAAGATCCTCCATTTTCAAAAACCATACAAATTGGAACTTTAACTATTCTATGATCCCCATCACATGTCTAAATAAGATAAATTCATCAACATAGATGAAGAACTATATTGAAACTTCCCTTAGTAAAATGTTTTAGTAATAAAATTAAATTAATTTCATTGGATGAACTTTCATTCCATAATAATGTTTTCAAACATATTATTCCACTAGCTAGGTTCCTATATAATCCTATAAAAACTTCTCCTAAGAGTTCACCATAGACCGTTATTCTGTTTTAGTATAAAACCCTTTGATTTCTCCATATTTATTTCTTCCTCTAAGTCTGTATGATGTAATTTTAGTATTAAAACTTTTTATTTCCTTAAACTTATATTGTTATTGAACATTTTGGTATATCAACAAATGGAAAATTCGGTGGTTTATAATTATATTAAATTCCAAAACATGGTTTTAACTTGTCAAATTAAAATTGTTTGATCACTAAATATCCCAGAACAATTAGTCCTCAGATCAAATTGACATATTCTTAATTTTTTAGCTTTTACCCTAACATAATCTTCCATAATGTTTTAATATTTCCACAATATAACATGTTTGATGAAATAATTTTGGACTCTGATAACCAGATTTTGATTGTTATTCTAGTTTCCAAAGAAACCTTTTATTCATCATAGTCAATAAAGTAGCATTTATAATACATAGAATCAAACTTGTCCCTATCCTTAGCATCAATATATGTATTTGAGATACAAACTATAAATAAGGCTAATTAAGTACACATTTTTGTTATGTTGATGTTCTTCAATAATTCACTACCCAATTATATTGAATGGACTATGAATCACAATATAATACAAATTTGTAAAACAGTTTATCCTTGTATTCATTTAGGAATTTGTAATATAACCACAATCTTCTACATGCCCCATTTTTTATATGATTTATACATTCAACTAATCCATTTTCATCTAGGGATTCATGATCAAACTTTTATATCTATATTAAATTAATTTTATATAACAATTTAAACTCCCTACCTCTATATTCACCTAAATTATTAGTCCACATATATTTTAGAATCATTATGATATCAATATCCATTATGGGTCTCTATATAAAGATTGTAGAAAATATATCTAACTTGTGTTATTATAAAAACACACATTACTTATGTTTGTAATCATTGATTAATGAATTTTATTACTTCATATAGTGACTCTTATTTTTCATATATATATATATTTTAACTTAATATATGATTATTTATTACATAAAATTGTGACCCACTTCATAATAATATAAGTTTTGTATCTTTGGTAACATGGATACATAAATAATAAGTTCATAAAATATCTACATCATCTCTTATAAAATTATTAATGACTAGAACCCTTATTAGATATATCATAGTTAATAAATTTCTACATAAAATTGGGTAAGGAAACATATGAAAGGGTGATATCATATGCTTGGTAAGGGTAATCAATAGAAAAATTAATAAAATCAAATGTATAACCTAGGAATAATGCTATAAAAACAAGATCTTGACATTTTAAATCCATACCCAACATATCGTAGATCCTAATCTTGATTCAGGTCCTAATTCATGATAGTTCATTAAACTTTAATCATAAATGAATCTAAGAATATGATCCATGAGAGAATAACATTGGAATAATACATAAGTTTGTGAAATACACGTAAGTATAGAAAATAATTTCCATTGTAGTAAAGGATCACTACCAAGACTATCACAATGTATTGGGTTCACTCCTTAAACCATCATATCCTTATTTAAAGTTCACTCCTAAAATAATCATTGTGGATAGAATCCCTTATTGAAAAAAGGCTCACTCTCGATTACATACCTGTAATCTCATGAGATATCAATCTTAAACCATTGAATTTAGGGGATATATAAATATGGTTCAACCCATCACCTAATTAAAATCACACATATCGGTTCCACAAGATAATAAAACATTAATCTTATCCTAACCCTTGAAAAGTAAATGTGTTTCATAATAATTTCATCATTTCATCGTAGCATAACCATATAAAACAAATGGGTTTCAGAAACATATTTAGATTAAAATAATAAAAAATAGAGAAAATAATAAGGGTATTATCCTTGAATCATATCCCTAGAAAACTAAAACGAATGTCAAAGGATGTTATCATCAATGACAATTCGTTTAAGAGATTAAATGGACTATTTCTTGAAGAAAATACCCTTTTCATTTTGAAATCAAACCTTCAAAATCTAATAACGTATAAAATATTATGAAAACAAATTCCCCTAAAAATAAAAATTAAAATATTTAATGAAATATCCCATCATAGATTGGTCATTATAGTGGGAATTTGTTTTCATGTCGGGTATGTTAAAAAATATTTCATTCATATTTTCAGAAAAAAATAAATAGTACCTCATTAAGAAAATGAAAAGAAGATTGCTTTCATGATATTTATTTTAAAGTTAATCGTGAGTAAACATGAATTTAAAAAATAATAGGATAATTTTAAAACATTCTTGAAATAATTTTTTTAAAACATGGACATTATTGAAATAGGATTTTCAATTTAAGAGATAAAAAGTCTAATTACATTAAAAAGAATGTTTCAGTCTCTTGAGGGATTAAACAGAATAAAATGATAGGAAAACATATAATCTATATAAATTAATAGATCCTAAATATATTTATTATATTATTGAGAGGGTGATTATAAAAAAATTTCATCGCAAACGTAATCGTAAACAATCTTGATAAACAATGAGGTTGTTATATAAAACCATTTCCTTGAGGCCCTCTAGATTTTAAAGTCCTCTAACCTCATATATAGTCAATTTAAATTTATAATAATTATATAATAGAATTATTAGATTACTTAAAATATCATATATGACCCCATTATAACATTTCAACTCCCATTTATTAATAAATCATTATTAAAAATCATCGTTTATGGGTGATAATAGATTAATTTTTCATAAGAATTTATGTTTGGTAGTTGTAATCCTTATAATTTGATCATTATTTCATCAACTCTAGAAATTAAATCAAGAGATAAATATCATATATATTCATTATATATTGGTTTATATTTATCCATATATATTTAAAATATCAATTACACAATTCATGGAGATGGTGGTTGTGCGTATGCATGAACATTGTTTTCTTTTTTATAGATAAAATAAAATTAATGTAATTAATAATTCACCTTTAAATGATAATTATTATATCATATATATATATATTATATTGATTAAATATATCTATATTTTCTTCCATGTAAATAGAAAATGAAAAATAATCACATCACTTCTGGGAGGTAGTAGCCCACAAGTACGTATAAGCAATGTTAACGTTTCCCAATGGATAAAAAGAATGTGGATAATTATTATTCCATTATAATAATAACAATTCAGTTTATTTATGGTAATGAATTAATTAAATTATAATGGATAGTATATGTTTTTAGGAGGTTGAAGAATGAATAAATTTGACAAAGCTCGGTTAAGAGTTATATCTCTTTGTTGAGAAACCACTTTTCGAATACACATTAAGCCTTGAAAGGATTGTGTTTTATAAAGACAAAAAAACCATTGATGAGTTGATTTAAGGTAGTAGAGTATTATTATAGGTAATTACTGATATATAAGGATACATATTTTTGGGGAAGTGTGGAGAAGATATACCCTTTTATAATTGAGAAGATGGGTACTCTTGAAATTACATAAAGTATTACATTAATACAAATTAATTTTCAGGGAAAAATGAATCTGACTTGATATAATTAAAATATAATATGGGTATTAGTATAAATAAACCTATTTTAGATAATGTAAATAATATTTTTTTACCCGTAACTCGTATTTTTAAGCCCCTATTAACCCTTTTTAAAATTACCACAATGTCAAAGATTCCAACTATTTTAGGGTTATGAATATTAATATAAAAGGAAAAGAGACACTTAAATGGGAAATGGTTGATATTTTTAACCATATCTCATTCACATGGATGAATTGGATTACTATTAATTTTAAAAAATTCAATAAAATCTTATATATTATAAAATATCATTTTTGTCATTTTTGGAACTATTCACTTGAATTGACTTCAAAAATAACATGATATCAAAATAATTAAAATAAAAACCTATCCAAAACCCCTAATATATTTTTTGAATCTTAAAATTTTCTATAACATAATAATTCATCAAAATTGTATTACATTTAGTATTTTTAACATTGATTATTTTAATTATATATTAATAGAATAAATATTATGTTAGTGTTGTGTAATCATTTATGGAGATTATTCAGTATTTAAAAATTAAAAATAAATAAATATAATAAATATAAATTATAATTCAAATAAACATTAGTAATGGAACATATCCTATTTTATCCTTATGTAAATATTTTAAAGATGTTAAAATCAACGGAGTGACACGTTGTGTTTTTTCTATTCATAAAATTAATAAAATGGTCATAATAAAAGGAAAATGGAACCTACTGTCTTGGTATTCAATATAAGGATGTAAATTTCCAAACTAAACCCATTCAGTTGGATCAAGGAAAGTGTTATACAAATTTTAAATTTGTATCCCAATTTTTTACCATTATTTTACCCATTTTTCCCTTACTAAGGGGTGAAAATTCAATATAATTACTATTAATGTTCACTAACTATATTTGGAAACTATATAAGAAGTTTGGAACACATAATTAAAAATTTTACAACTATTTTACAAGATCCAATTTGAAGATGTTTAAAAAAATAATTTAAGAAAAAAAGCACAAAGAACAACGAAAAATGGGTTTTTAGAAAAATTCATTTTTAAGTGTAAAAGTTTTTTTATACTATATTAAACAAAAATATTGATAATAATTATATTAACAAGATTATTAATAATATTAATGAAAAAATTTTATTTTTAAAATAATTTTTAAGAAAATGTAACTTTTAAAATTCTTTAAATGAAAAGGCATTTTTCAATAAAAATTGGTACTTTTTACTATTCATTAAAAAAATAATTCCCTTGAGAAAACATTTAAAATTTCACTCCAAGATGATTTTATCTTGATTATTTGAAAAATTAAGTTACTTATTTAATATAAATTTTATCAAATTTTTGTAAATTAATTATATTATTTTCTCACAAAAATAAATTAAAATCATTTTTTGGCTAAAAATGTTTTTATAAATCATATAATGACTATTAAAAATTTAGTAACACTTTTCCATTTTTTTCATCATAAAAAAATTATATGTAATTTAAAAAAAATATTTTTATTAATTCCAAAAAATTAATGGTTGTGTAGGTATGGTATATTATACTATGACACATTTTGATTCAGGGTTGCCCATGTCGCATATTATAAAGGGAAATAAATTTATTTGGAAATAAATATATCTAAAGAAACTCAAGGTGTTACATTCTAATCCCATTAAAATGAATTTCACCTTATAGATTAAGTAACTCTACTATAATGAAATGATCATATCTCTATTTCATCATGTAGCTAGGTTCCTATATAGGTTCTTCAAATTTCCAATTCATCTAATGAACATTAACCAGGTGAGTGGTCTCCTTCCATTAGAATTTATTAACATGATCCCAGATTTATAAAAAATTTCTATTATAGGAATGATCATTCTCAGGTAGTTCAATCTATCATTTTAGTGCATGTGAAGGATTAGGTAAGTACATCCTTTGGATTGACACATGAAATAGATAATAAACATAATAGAGGTTTGGTGGAAATATCATCAAATAATCTACCTTCTCTACTCTATTAATAATCTAAAAGTTGACAACAAACCAAGGGATCATATTTCCTATATTTAATAATAATATTACCTTCTTCTTTTTTGGAGTTCACCAGAATGCCTTCCAATCAATTTGTATTTCATTATTTGACCAATGATTTTCAATATAACTTTTTCATTGACTCTGAACTTAAACGATGTTCTATTAAATGTATATGACTTTATATATGTTTCTTTATCTACTAAAAGTCTAAATAGATATGTTTCTCCGACTTCATCGAATCATTTTGGAGTCGGATAATTATTTCCAAAACATTGTTCACAATGATCCATCAGAATTCTCAATGGAAATATATTATAGTAAGAATACTCGACTAGAGGACGGTGTTAATCCAAACCACATTTTAAATCTAGAGAAAATGATCTCATAATATCCTCATGTTATTAAATGGTTCTACCATTCTGAATATCTGTAATTGGATGATTAGTAGTATAAAAACCGATCTATATATCCAGAACCTACTAAATACTTAGCCATAACCTCAAGGTAATCCTCATAACCCAATCAGACAAAATATAAGATTGAACTCCATATAACCTTATCACTTCATTAGTGTATGTTATAAAAGTTCATCAAGTCATAAATTTTATCTGATAATAATGAATTGTGTTGACTTCATAAGGATATCAATTAAAACCTAAAAATAGAAAAACAGGCTTTACATATTTTGGGGATTCTAATGAAAATATCCATAGTGATATTTTCCCATGTCAATTCTGGTATGTGTAATTGTTTTAAAATCCCCTTAGACATCTGCCTCTTAGGATTATGTTTCTAACATACATTGTATTGAGATACATACTGAGAAATATATCTATTAATGTTATCTAACCATAAATTGTCTTTTATATCTCTATACATTTTTTTATACCCTTTATGAATATAAAATGTTAATATTAAAGTCTCATCAAACATTTAGTTCAAATCTAGTATTTATGTAACACCCCAAGATTTCATAGTATGTTATCTCTTCAAATAAATTCAATAACTTGCACTACATGCAACCCTGAGTTCAAGAGAACCATGATATACTAATCTAACCATTCAAAAAAAGTTTATTAATAGTATTAAATGAATTTTGAATTATATATACTCCATATAATTTTAGAATCAATATTATGTGTTTATTATACATAATATAAGAACAAATTTATTTTTTTTCAAATAGAAGAAGTATTTTTCAAAAAATGAAATTTTACTACATTCTAATGGAGAACCTTTTTTAAAACCAATATTTGACATTTTTATATATGAAATTAAATTAAATTAAATTATTCTATTTAAGCGGGACATAAAAATTTATTTCGGATAATATTTTGGTACTTTTCTGATAACATTCATATTTTGATGAATAGTGATAAATACTAAATTTTAATGGAAAATAACTTTTTTAATCAAAATAATTTATAGTGTTAAATTATAAATTTGAGGGGTTTTAAAGTATAATTAGAATATATTTTTATAATTTAAAATAATTTATGTCATTGGATTTAATTTTACATTTAAATTGGACATAAACAAGTGTCAATATTTTGATAGTTATTATTTCTTTAAAAAAAGCTTTTTGTTTTTACAACTAAAAATAATTTTAAATTGATTTTGGCCACATATGTGATTTAGATTTTGAAAAATGGACTCCATATTTAGAATCCGTAGGTCCAAATTATGTAAATAGGCAACTTTTATTTATAGACATTATGAATATTTAGGTCAGTAAATATTTTATATACCATGGTTAATGGGTAAATATGGTGAGTAAGGGTACACAAATATTATAATAATAATATTAAATTACCCTAACATGTGTTATATTCCAATTTGTTGATAACTGTTCGACCATGGGCACCCTAGGGTCGATTTTGGGACCACATGGAGCCACTTGAGAGTGATAATGACAATTTATATTAATTTATTTGAAGTAATGACAAAATTGACATAAACATACATCTTTTAGTAAAACAATTTTTACATGGAGTAATATAACTTATCTTTTTTACTATAAATATTAATTTTAAAGTTAACAATATTTTCTAAATCGTGGTAGTTGTTTTATAATTTTTAGACATCAAATAAATTATATTATTTATGACACAATAATGATGCAGTGTTTACCTCATTAATAAATGATTACAATAAATGAGATTATAAAAATTGAAACAATATCCAAAACCTATCCAATTCTAATCAGATGATGTTAGTTCGAACATGAGTCATCTTATCTTCAACTCTAATGAGTTTTTTACCTTTAGAAATAGAAAATAATTATATAATAAAATAATATTTTTAACCTTTTCTAAAGAGACCCTCCCCTCCATTATAAAAAGACTTCATCTATAACCCATTACTCACACATCTCAAGACTCTTGCCTCGTCCCAAATCTTACCAATTAATCTCCCTACATCTATATATTTCTCTTAGAAGCATTAACTTAGGTAGAAGTCACATTAAGAATCCCTTTTCGGTCAATCCAAAGGGAGTTACCCGATTTAATGGTAACACCTCCTCTTAAGTTCCTTCCATTTATTTTACTTCTAAAACCCCTTAAACTCCCTTTATTCAATTATTTTATAACTACACCAGTATCCTAAATATAATAGTTTTTTATGATAATTATTTTAACTAAACTTACACAAACCTCCATCTAATGGGTATAAAACATAATATTTCTCTCGACGGTGAATTACTGGCTCACAAAACGATGATTGTTCAATCTTCTACTACCACCTCTTATAGTGTACATTATGATGGAACTGTAAATATATATGATATATATGATATTTAATTTATCTATAACCTTCAAGAAATCTAATTTTTTATCATACCCATATTCTTTTCATGTTGTATATATATGATAATTTCATTTGAGAAAGTGTGGACTATTGCCCCCTCAATGTGATATGACCCATTAATATGATACATGGAATGTATAAAGGATGGTGTTAATGAACTTATGTAATGTATATAAAATATTATATTATAATGGAATACTAATATTCCAATGTATCATTTCGTCTTCTTTTTGTTTAAAATAAATAAATAAATAGAAGTAGAGTTCGTGTGTACGTACGGATTACCGTCTCCATGAACGCGATGTGATTCATTACCCATCGTAACCATTAAAGAATAATTTTATTTTCATTATTATATAGAATATTTAAGAACATTAAATCATTCTTGATATGAATCAAATACATACTATACTTAACAATCATGACTTACATAACAAAACATATAAAAGAAAATTAATTAGTTGACACCTAAAACAATGAAACTACTAAAATATTATTAACCAAGAAATATTAGAAGATCATATATGATATAATATTTTTGTATGTGGTTATTTTATAATTTAATAAAAATTATTTAACTATTACACAGGAGGTTAACGTACCCTCGACCAAGGAAATATACTAGGTAAGGGTTAATTTCACAATCTCTTTATTATCCAAGGTTGTTTTTACAAAAGTATCTACTGGGACATCTTTATCATCCACATCCTTGTTTCTTTAAAATGTATTTCAAAAGAAATACTATTTACAAGACTATGGGTTAAATTCATTTCTACCTCTATTTTACTTTTTATAGAATGGTTTGAAAGGAATCATTCCATCGTTTTCCAAACAAGGCATGTTATGACCATTTCGGAAAATTATGGTAAGAATGTTTTTTTAACTTATACGACCGGTGTGGTTATCCTTTTCCATTATAACACCTTTGAAGCTTCCCTTATAATCTTATAAGAATAATTTCAAAATAAATTTTTTCTTTTATAATTACATGAATTTTAAATGATTTCAAAATATAATGAGATATTTATCTCAAATAGTTTTGATTTCATTTATGTCAACATCTTTTAATTGATTTTATAATTGTTTTAAGTTGATTTATTATGATAAAAATATTCCATATTGTATTAAAGGTTTTTCAATATGTTTGACTATGGATGTGTTATTTTTATAACATTAATGGTTTATGGTTAATTTATAAAAGTTTCGTATGCAAGTTTTAATATGAATGATTATGTTATTTTTCATCCTTTTCATATGTGGAGTGAATTGGACATATTAAGTGATGGGTGGAGCCCGGTATAGCTCCTCGATGCATCGGTAGGTATCATGAGACAAACTAGTGTCTTGGCACAAGGCCTTGAAAAAATTTTATTTGTAGACTTGGCATCATCCCTTGACTATGTGGTTATGATGTTCGGTATTATGCTTTTAATTATCAAGAAATTTTCTATTGATATGAAATGTGATTATTCGACAAGTAGAATATCAATGTTAATAAGTAAATGCCATTATTTGATTTATATTTTCCATATTATGTTGAAATTTAAATTTAAAAGGCTTTTTTTAGTTTCATACATTCTCTTACGTGTTTATGATTATTTATGAAAGTTTCTACTATATTGTTATCCTTATTGAGCATCTGAGATCATCCCTTTCTATGTTTTATTTTTCCAAAGATGTGAAGAAGTATATTATGATTGGCCTATAGGGATGGTATAAGGGATATGAATGTGGTCAATGGAGTCAATGTTGTTTTTGTTATTCATTTTATAATATAATGTAACATTCATGTATGTAATCAATTTTCCCAGACTACAAAATTGATCGATCCTTCAGGACTCAATTTCTTATAGTCATGCAAAGGTATTAAAATAATGCACCAACTCTGGGTAACTAGGGGTTGGGGTGTTACGGTTGGTATCAGAGAAAGTTTATCGATAACCATGAAAACTAGATTTATAGAAACTCTAATTAGATAACATTATCCTAAGATAGATTTTGAGAATTAGTATAGAAGAACATCCTAGAATTTTGGTAAAGTAGATATTTTGTGAATTTTTCCATAAATACATCCATTTCTAGGTATGAGAAGGTAGAGGTGGCTCTGTTATAGATGTACCTAAGAGTGAAAATACTGACAAGGAGTTTTGGGATTGACCTGGGGTATCCTGGTACATGACAACGGGACTTACTTCACTCTTGGTTATGACACTCTCGGGGGATATGATTAGGATAATTCACATTTTCATTACAAGCCATTATGAAGGATTTGGGAGTAAAAAATTTCTCATAGAAATTTTTTATGATTGTAAATTATACGCATAATATTTTCAATTTATGTTATGTATTTTACAAGTTTGGAAATATGAATTGTGATTCCTAAACTATCCTAGTGTATGCGATTGGTTATAAATGGAGCCCAATCGATGGAATGAGAACTCCAGTAATAGGCTTGATCCAAAGAGTAATAAGGATCATATCTTTCATGGTATTAAGACAAAATTTAGAAATGAAATAGTTTCCCATGTATTATCATCATATGAAGATAAATTATCATGTGTTAATTAGATATGTAAAGAATTATATGGGTCTAATGGCTTTAAAGGGAATCCAGAAAAGAAAATGATGGTAGAGAGAAATTTGGAGAAAGGGAATAAGGTAAAGAAGGATTTTCTGATATGTTATATCTATAGAAAGAATCACCTTGGCAGATTCTTGAAGGGAATGGGAGTTTGTTATAAGTGTGGAGAAAAATGACACCATGAACGTGATTGCAAGGGTATGAAAATGGTTTCAAATGTACAATGATTCATCTACAATGAGGTGGGACACTATGTGAATCAATGTCCCAATCATCAAATTTTACGACAAATGATGCTATTTGATAATAATCAAGTTATGATATTACCACAGATGATGAGTAATGACTATTGTTCTTTTGTTGATATTAAATAATTATGTCATTTGAGTGTTGTATCAATGATGTACTGGTTATAATAATTACAGACTATATAAGGACTGTACTTTAGTAGTATTTCATTTAGGATTTGAGATTGTGTGGTACCAAGAAATGTGACTCAATAGAAAGATAAACTTTTAGGAAAATACATGGTTGAAGGAAAGATGAACTTTAATATAGTCCTGATACTTCGGTATTGATTTGGGAATAAGAGATTATTGATTTGGATAAATTATATTGGATATTATTGACCACCTTGTAACTAATTAATGGTTTTTTATTCCATTATTGTCGGTGATTAAAACATTTTTGGATTAAAGGAGTATATCTAGTATTCTATAATTTACAGAGGGAATAATGAATTAAATACCTATAGAAATATGGTTTTTGTAAATTCATTTTATTACCACATTTTATGATAATACACGATGAATGTACTCACATGTATATTATGTGACCTTCCATGTAAATTTTGGACTGTGAGTTCAGACAGAAGTATTGCGGATAAGTCTAAATGTCAGAATATATTAAGTTTGACATTGGATATTATTTTAAGTGTTAATGCATTTATTAAGATTATTTTTGGATTTTTATAAAAAGGACCACTCAGAGGTCGGGAAACAACCCGTTGCATCCGGCAAGGCCACGAGACTTGACCCAGCTTCCGAAGGGAGACAAGGGTACATCACCTACCACTAGACTATGTGATGTCCTAGTTTGTATAATATAGTTTTTTTAAATAGTATAACAAATGAATTATAAATTAATTATTTTTCCAACCCTATAAATTAGGAAAAATAGAATAATTTTTAATCCTATTAACTTTCGAAGCGAAAGATGAGTTTTTACTAGGAATTAGTTGAAGGATGAAAATATACTTGTAAAGTATATTTTTTTCTCTTATTTAATGAATAAATAAATTCTTAAATTTTAGGGAGGGGATCGTAAAACCAAAAATATGTTATCCTAATACCATATTGTTTACCTCACCTATTTTGATAATCTCAATTATGTTTCAATATGATTTGATAATTTCAAATAATGTTTATCTATATATTAATTCTTTCAATATAAGACATCCTACTATTGAGTTGATAAAAATATCAAAATAATCATTGGATTAAGTTAATGAATGTTTATCTATGTTTATACATTCTTTGAAATAATTCTAACCCAAGCTGGATATGTTTTTCATAGAACATATAAGTGTTAAGTCTACTGGTATGCATAAATCCACTGGTATGAACATAGCTACTGATATAGACAAACATATAAACAGATACTGATAAGGCTAAGTGAAACAGTATAGAAGTCTACAGATATGGATAAGGTCACCGATATGCATAACAGCTACCAATAGAAGAAGAGCTGCTGATAGAATAAGTCTGCATGTATGCACAAGTCGACTGATACAGACCTACCAGTACATAGTCTACCGAGAAGTGAAGGTCAGTGATACATAGTTACTGATACAATTCTGCTGATACAGACAGATATCGTTACAAAGAATCTACCTATAAGAGGAGATACTGATAGAAAGACCTACTGATACATAGAGATACTGTTATAAAGAGTAACAGCTACCAGAACATATAGCTACTGTTATAAAGAGTAACAACTACTAATACATATAGATACTGTTGTAAAGAGTAACAACTACCGATATAAAAGATATACAGTTACAAAGAAGTTACTGATAGAAGGAGTGACCGATTCAAGCAAGTTAATGTTACAAGGAGTAACATCTATCGATAGAAACTAGTCACTATTTCTCTAAACTCTATTTCTATTTGTTTATCTAGAAAAGATCAAATTTGATGTTTTTAATGAACCTACTATTAATTAATGATAGTTGTTGGAATTTCTGGAACCGTACCACATACCTGTAAAAAGGTAATCATTCCCATTTTCAGATAAAAATCTATATAAGGGAACCTCGAACTACTAAAGACACGTCAGTTGGGTGGTCAGTCTTCACATGCAAATACGAGACTTACATGCTTAGAAAAAGAAAAAAGAATACATGCTGAATCTGTATAACCTGAACATTCAAGGAGAAAAGAGCTTCAACGATTTCACTAGCACTCAAGCTGACCAGACTGATCAACCTAGACCAAGAATCTAGATACAAAAACAAAAATTTGTTTCTTGACAAAAACCAGAGAAGGACTCAAAGACTCATCTACATAAATTCAAGGATTCGAGAGCATCACTCAAAATGCATAGAGCATTATAAACTCATCTCTATCTCTTTATCTCTATTGTGCTTCATTTATCTACATTCTGAGCAGTGTGTGTGCTCTATATATTTAGACACACACTGTCTCCTAAGAATAACTCGAGGATATCAAAATTCTCACTCAAAAATTTTGAATCTTTTTAGATCCAACTATGGATACTGGTAGAGGTCAATTGAAACATGTATAGCATGTGTGCTATTGGTTTTTATACCATGTAGAACTGTGGTATAGGTCTTAGTACCTGGATAGTTTGACTACAGTTGTTTACCACGATCCAGGGTGTGGATCATAGTTTATATAAATTGTTTGAGAGGACTAAGTCTCGGCTTGAGACTGAACCTCTTGGTTAAAACTTCTTTTCTTATTTATTTTGTTTTAAACTATATTGAATATTCCACTGCTAAGTACATTAAATATAAATCTATTTTAAAGTAACTCTAATAGTTAAACCAAAAAGTGTTTGTATTTATTTTTATCCAATAGTTTAGTTTCAAAATATAATATCATATTCATATTGGATTAACTAAGAACTAAACAATCTCTTGAGAACCTGACTAAACCTTTACAGTGTTACAAATTCACTATAGTTTAGCTTGTTATTTAAATTGAGGGATTTTTAATATAAATCTTTTTAACAGAAATTTTTAATTGGAACTCAATTTACCCCCCTCTTGAGTATCCAATCCGACCAACATCTGGTATCAGAGGCTGTTTGTTATTAATAAAGGATTTCCAAACACTCTATTTTCAACTTTGATTTTAGTTGTATCTTAAAGATCTAAAATTTATGTAAGTTCTAAATTTTATCTATTTAAATATATTTTCTAACATATAATTATTGATAATAGACTAGAAGGTGTTTCTACCAACAGACCATCTTTCTTTAATGGTGTTAATTATGCCCAATGGAAACTGAAAATGAAAATTCATTTAGAAAGTATGGGTTTTGACATCTGGAATACTAAAGAGACTCAGTATAAGATTCCAGAAACTAAAATAACTACTTGGGATGAACATAAAAAAACTGCTTACAATTATAATTGTAAAGCAATGAATGCCATGTATTGTGCTTTACGAGATGAATAATTTTAATCGAATATCTTCTTGTAAAACTGCTTATGAAATTTGGGATACTTCGGGTGTTTCCTATGAGGGAACAAATAATGTTAAGGAAATTTCAATAAAAACTTTACTATTAAGTATGATAATTTTAAAATGAAGCATCATGAACCAATTTCTGACATCTATCTCAGGTTCAATGAAACTGTAAACACAATTAGCTCACTGGGAAAAGTTGTTCCTCCAAAAGAGAGAAACATGATATTACTTATATGTCTTCTAGAAATATGGAGAGGCACTTCAGTTTAAACAAGAGAATCATGTGACCTAAGTTCACTACCTATTGAATATATGATTTGGTATATTGATGGTGTATGAAGAAGAGTTGAAAGTAAACAAATAGGAAGATGGTGAACGGAAGATGAAGTCCATGGAATTTAAGTATATTGCCTCAAAGAGAAAGTTCACATACCTACTGAAAGCTCAACAATTGAAGGTTCGGATTCTGATACTGATGAAACGATGGCTCAAATAGCTGGTAGATTCAATAAATTCTATAGGAAGAAGAATATTTTCATAAAACCATGTTATAAGGGTAAGTATGACCAACAAGGTTATTGGAAGGAAAATTGGAAAATATATTAGAAAAGAACTGATAAAAGTAATGATATAGTTTGTTACGAATGTAAGGGGAAAGGACATGTGAAACATGACTTCCCGAAGTTACAGTTCATGAAGAAATATTATTATAAGGACAGAAAATATAAGAAAGAAATGAAAGAAACCTGGAGTGCTTCAGAAGAAAGAACAAGTGAATCTGAGGCTTCTGATTCCGAAGAGAATCATGCCAACATGTGTTTCTTGACTAATACTTCTGAGGTACATGTTTCCCCTATTCTGATTGATTATTATTCTAGGAATGAAAGTAGTAATGATAATATGTCAAAATATGAATTATTTAAATACATTAATATGTTAGAAGATACCTACAATGCGTTGACTGATAAGTACAAGTCATTAAAGAAACAACATGATTTAAATAGCACTATACAATCTACATTAGAAGTAGAAAAGGAAAAGAATGCTCAACTGTTAAAGGAGAATATTAAACATAAAATATACAATGAGAAACTTATACTAGATTTACAGATGTTCACAAATGGAAAGAACACTCTTACACAAATTCTTGGAAAACAAGTTGTACCAAAGTATACTATTGGTTTAGGTTATCAGATTGGATAGAGACAGCTTGTTAAGAATAAATTCATCCCTAAATCTGGATAATATGCTGCTAGTTATAGTTTTGGAAATTCTTATGCCTCAACTAGCTATTCACATAGTTATAGATCAAACAAAGTTTATCTTTCAAAATATTTTGAATATATTGATTGTATGAGACCTATTAAACAAATCTGGGTACCAAAAGTTTTTTTCCTAACCTATCTGGACCCAAGAAGATCTGGGTACCAAAATCATTTCTTGTTTAAACCTTTTTTGTAGGAGACATTCTTGAAGAGTTTTTAAAAGAAGATATGGTACTTGGACAACAGATGTTCAAGGCATATGACTAGAGATTACTCTTGTTTCAAAATTTTAATCATGGTGTATGGAGGGCATGTCACCTTTGGTTATAATTCAAAAGGAAAAATCATCATCTTAGGCCAGATTGGTAACAATGATTCAGTTTTAATTTGTAAATTATTATTTGAAAATGGATAAAAATATAACCTGCTAAGTATTTCTCAGTTGTGTGATGATGGTTTCAATGTTAAATTTTGAAATGAGGCTTGTAATGTTTTTAATTCTAAAAATGTTTTGCTATTTTCTGCCTCAGGAAATAAAAATGTTTAAGTTTTAGATTTAAATTATTTAGCCCAAAAAAGGTTACTTGTTTAAATGCTTTTCATAAAGAATAATTTATATGGCATAAGAGATTAGGACACTACAACATACATTCACTTAAAAAAACTGACTAGGAAGAATTTAGGTAGAGACCTACCTCAACTAAAATTCACATCAGGAAAAGTTTTTACTCCCTGTCAAAAGGGAAAACAACATAATGTTTCATTTAAATTAAAGATAGAAGTTTCAACTTCTCAACCTCTCGAGTTGGTTCACATGGACTTTTTTGGACCTTGTACAGTTTCTAGATTAAATGGGAAGCACTATTTTTATGTCTTAGTAGATGAATTTTCTAGATATACTTGGGTATACTTTTTTTCTCACAAAA
Source organism: Viscum album (assembly GCA_963277665.1). Classification (NCBI taxonomy): domain Eukaryota; kingdom Viridiplantae; phylum Streptophyta; class Magnoliopsida; order Santalales; family Viscaceae; genus Viscum; species Viscum album. The sequence goes on from OY728145.1 coordinate 400,820,163, forward strand.
GTGATGCTTGTTCATATTTTATTAAATACTCCAAGTCTATAGAAAACCAAAGTGGACTTAAGATTAAGACCCTGAGAAGTGATTATGGCTGTGAGTTTGAAAATCATGAGTTTTAATCTTACTTCTCACACAATGTACTTAGTCACAACCTTTCTTCCCCTTGGACACCTCAAAAGAATGGTGTATTAGAAAGAAGAAATATAACCCTTTAAGAAATTGCAAGAACTATGCTCAAAAATATGATTTATCTGTTTATTTTTGGGCTGAAGCTGTGAATACATATTGTTATATTATAAATAGTGTCTTGATTAGACATGTTCTTAAGAAGACCCCTTATGAACTTTGGAATAATAGGAATCCTAAAGTTAGTTACTTCAGAGTTTTTGGTTGCAAAGTTTTTATTCTCAATACTATTGATAATATTGAAAAATTTGCATCTAAAAGTGTTGAGGAAATCTTTTTAGGTTACTCTATAACTAGTAAATCTTATATATTCTTTAACAAAAAACCAAATGTGTGGAAGAATCTGTTCACATCAAATTTGATGAAACTGATCCACATGAACCTAAGTATTCTCTTGAAAATCTTGAAGATGGTATGTCTTTTCTAGACCTTAATGACAAAAACAGCGAACATGTTGTAAAGACAACCAGTTCTGGAAATATTCCAGAATCTGCTCCTGGTGAACCCGAACATAGAGAAGAACCTGACATTTCTAGTCCTACCTTTACCAGATCAACTAAGATTTTAAAAAATCATCCTTTAGATGCTGTTGTTGGTAATATTGATATAGGGACAAAGACTAGATCTTCTCTAAGAAATATGGTTAAACATAAAGCTTTTCTTGCAGAGGTAGAACCTAAATATATCAATGATGCAATCAATATGGAATTTGGGGTAATGGCTATGCAAGAAGAATTAAATCAATTTGAAAAAAACAAATTTTGGGAATTAGTTGACAGACCTAGGGACACTTTGACCATAGGAACTAAATGTGTTTTTAGAAATAAGGTTGATGAATCAGGAAACATAGTTATAAACAAAGAAAGTCTAGTTTCACAAGGATATAGTCAAGAGGAAGGAACAAACTATAAGGAAACCTTTTCACATGTTGCTAGATTAAAAGCTATTAGGATTCTACTTGTCTATACTGCTCATCTGAATTTCATGTTATATCAAATGGATGTTAAAAGTGATTTTCTAAATGGTTTTATAATTGAAGATGTTTTTGTTGAATAACCACCTGTATTTACTAATCCTCATTTTCTAAATCATGTTTTTAAGCTCTCTAAAGCTTTTTATGGTATAAAACAAGCCCCATGAGGTTGGTATGATAGACTTAGTAGATTCCATATTACAAAAAGGGTTTTCTAAATGGATTGCTGATCCAAATATCTTTATTAAAATAATTTCCAAAGATGTTTTGATAGTACAAATCTATGTTGATGATATTATTTTTGGACCATCTAAAAATACTTTGTGTATTTATTTTTCAAAGCGTATGAAAAATGAATTTGAAATGAGTTTAATGGGAGAAATCAAATATTTTCTTGGATTTCAAGTTTTTCAAAATGAAATTTGTATTATTTTAAATAAAAATAAATATACAAAGGATCATTTAAAATGTTTTGGTTTGGATAGTATTTAGGAAAGTAATACACCTATGAGTACTAGTTGTAAGCTGTATGCTGATGAAACTGGAAAACCAGTGGATCAAACCAACTACAGAGGTATGATTGGGAGTCTGCTTTATCTTACTACTAATCGACCAGATATTTTGTTTAGTGTGTGTGTGTGTGCAATATTTCAAGCTAATCCAAAAGAGTCACACTTGATTGTTGTTAAAATAATTTTTAAATATCTTAATCATACTACTAACTTAGGATTATTCTATCCAAAAGGAAAATCATAAGATTTAATAAATTATTCGGATGTTGACTTTTTTGGTTTTGAGTTTGATAGAAAGAACACTTCTAGAACATGTCATATTCTAGTTAAGTCCTTTGTATCTTGGTGTGGTATAAACCAGAACTCGGTTGCATTGTCTACTGCTAAAGCAGAATATATTGATGCTGGTTGTTGTTGTTCACAAATTCTGTGAATGAAACATACACTATTGGACTATGGATATCAGTTGAGACATGTATCTATAAACACTGATAACACTAGTGTTTTGAATATCTCTTAGAATCTCATGTCTCACTCTAGGACCAAACACATTGATGCAAGGCACCACTTTCCAAGAGAACATTTCAAAAAGGGTGATATTACTCTTACATTTATAGGTACTGAACATCAATTATCTGACATTTTAACCAAGCCTTTAACTTCGGTTAGGTTGAGTTACATTATACATGAGATAATAATGATAGACATTTAAGTTAGAAACCTCATCGTTAGAAACCTCACCATTAGAAACCTCACTATTATACCTCACCGGTATGAAACTCACTGTTATACCTCACCGGTATGAACCTCACTATTATACCTCACCAGTATGAACCTCACTATTATACCTCACCATTATGAACATCACTAATATACCTCACTGTTAGTGGACCTCATCGATAGAAGTACCTCACCGTTAGGAATCCTCACCGGTATGTATCACAGTTAGGAATGCGCTGTTTTAAAATTTTGTATCTTTAGCCGCCAGAATCTGTATCATTTATATTTTACTTATTATGTTTTATTTATTTATTTTGTGATTCCTAAATGATAAAACATAAGTCTTAACCTCATATTGATCCACCTCAAACCCTTTACCTTCATTCCTTAGCTCCAAAACCTTTGTTTCTCTTGAACCCTAAGCCTCGTGATTCACAGAATGGAAAGAGTAAAGAGAATATCAGTTAGTGAAAAAGATGATGAACCAAATGCCAATAGATTCAAAGGAGAGTCTAGTGGTTGAAGTGAAGTGAAGAAATCTACAGATACGCATCTTGTTCAATGGGATATAGTAGTTGATAAAGAGCTATGTGTGGAATGGTTGATGTCTAGTAAATCATTAGTTATAGAAATACTGGGGGACCAAAAATTGGTAGAGTGATTCTTGTATAACAATGGTCCTTATTATTCAAAGATGGTAAAAGAATTCTATGAGTTTGTTTGTTTTGAGAAATCAGAAATTGAGAACATTATGGATTCAATTGTGAATGGAAAGACAATATCCTTTTCTTCTGTTGAGTGGGCTGAGTGCCTGAAAGTTCCACATGAAGGAGAGTTTGGGTATTTCTCAAAATCAGTACCTCCTACCAGGGAAATCTTTGAATATGAAGCTACTTTGGAAGAATTAGCAAGAGATGGTACACCAAGAAAAGTAGTTTCTACAGAAATGGATGGATAGAATCAGTTACTGTTCAATTTCACCCAACATGTGCTAAGTCCAAGAAGAGGGGACTTTGCAAATCTGAAATACCATGATATTTATTTGCTGAATCTGTTAAGATATGGTGTCAAGGTAAATTTGGGTAGGATTCTGATGAATCAGATTTAAGATATGACCAGGCCAAAATCAAAAACCAATGCTTTATTCTTTGCAATGTTAATTTTAGTTATGATCAAAGTGAAGGGAGTAGCTGAGTCTCAGGATGAGACAGTGGTAGTAAGGAACAATTTTTGCATCACAAGCATTGTTTGTAAAAACATGAAGATAAATTGTTATCTGGCAAGAAGAGAATGAGTCAGCGATGATGAGAAGATATATGATAGGTTTAATCATGTGTGTCATCAATCTAGGCCTAAGGATGTGAGGGATCCATGTCTAGGACTTGATGAAGAGGAACCTTAGTATAGTGATGATACTGATGAATAGGATACCTCTGTAGCTGATGGAAGGGATCTGGACTTGCCGCCAAGTCTTGTTGCAGAAATTGTATCATTTAGAATGGAGACAGTATTGGGAGTTAGCAATGAAGAAGCCCCTATTGATGAGGAAGATCAAACTGCCCCAGAGAATGATGAAGAAATAGAATATGAAGCTGAAGCATCTGCTTCGGGTTTCATGAGTATTAGTCCACTAATTGGGAATTCCTAAATGCCTAATGAGGAAGTTGTTGAAGTGGATAGACCTACACTTATTCCTGAGGATCCTTCTACAGGTGGAGAAATGGAGATGATTGTGGAGGATTATTCTGAGGAAGACTGGGCTGCTGAGGGTTCTATTGCTATACATATACAAGAGAATGCCCCAGTTGAGGGGGATCATCCAACTAGACTTGGAAATGTTTCAGTAGCTAATGGAATTGAAGACTGGGAAGAAGACCCAGGTTTTCTTGTTTGTGGGTTGGACTATACTGATTCTGAAGATGAGATAACTATCAATAGAATACAAGTTAACCATAATATCTTTTCTAAGTTTTTACCTAAGGAATTGGTTAGAATAGAAGATCTAGACCAGTTGAAGTCTGATCTTAAGACCTCATTTTTGGAAGAGATAATCATAATGGAAACCTCTTTAATATCATCCATTCAATCTGTTATGAATGACTCTGTGGCTAGTAATGTGTTAGAAAGAGCACCTGTAGTTTTTCCTTACAATCTGGTTACTAAGGCTGAGATTGAGTCTTTAAAGGCTGAGTTGAAGGAGACTTGGAATCCATCTGTTGCAGAGTTAAAGAATTTCTTTGTTGAAAAGATGAGAAATATTGAAAAATCTTTAGAACTCTCTCTCGGGTGTATGGTGTCAGGCCCTCTGACAGAGATGATGAATGAGATAAGAGTATGTCATTCTCAGATTGAGAGCTGGACAGGAGTTGTTGTTGCCTTGAAGCAATCTATTGCTTCTCTAACTACATTGAGTAGTTCTCAAACTCAAATGAGTGGTGATATAAATTACATTAAAGGTGTATTAAGGTAATTTGTGGATGTTTTTTAGTGAATTAAGAAGTCCATGGAGCAGCATGTCAGCACCCATGACTCTTGTGAAAAATCTCATAAGTGGGATGACTAAATATTTTAATGAAAGAGCAGCCTTTACTATTTCACCTCTGAGTTCTACCAAGCCTTCTTTGGATATTGATCAGATTCGAGCTATGATGAGAGATGAGATTGGAATGTCTTCTACCAGTGGCTCTGTAGACTCTGTTACCTTTACCCAAGTGGTGACTACCACTTGGGATCTAGGAAAAATTGTTCATAATTTTATGATAGAATCCACTACTTCTCAGAAAGTGGTAAAAGACAAAGTGGATTACTATTTTCAAAGGTTCTATACAAAGAATAATCTCAAAAACCACATCAATATTAGTTTAGAAAACATGAAGCTACCCCCAGTCACTCATGCTTTCAGAGAACAAGTTAGAAAGCTCAGGGAGTTGACTCCTGCTCTAGATAAATTTATGCAGAACAAGGATGATTTCATTTGTGATATGGAAAGAGGAGGAGGGATCATCATATACTTTAGGAATTTGTTGCTGCCATTTTTACATATGGATAGTAATCATTTAATTGCAGCTCCAGCTCTGCATACCTCTGCTCAGTCTGCCTCCATTCCTCATATGACTCCATTCCAAGCAATCTGGAGCCTCACTCCTATGATCACACAGAAAGCTACCCACTACAGGCCAGAAAAATTCTCTATTTCTCAACCTCCAGTAGTCCTTTCTAGAATTCCCAAGCCTTCTACTGAAACATCCCAGCCTATGTCTACTTCTGAACCCAAATCCAAATCCAAAGTGGACATTGATGAGGTGGATTGATTAGTGGTTTAGACCTTTTATAGGAATCACTTGTATTATTTTTTGTTCACTTCTGTATTTCTATGTATTTTTTCCTCATGTAATAAATACATTCTTTCATTCTCTCTTACTTTATGCTCCTTTTCTCATCTTTGTTTACTTCTTTTTTCTAATCACAGAGGGTGAGATGTAATATAAAGGGAAAGGGGGAGAAATAAAACTAAAGGGAGAACTGATATGAAGAATCGTTTTATTTTATCTCTGATACATTTGTTCTGTAATTCTAACATGATAATTTCGAGAAATATGAGCTTAATATTTATGAGCATAATCCTCTGGTACATTTGATTTATAATTTTATCTCTGTAACATTTGTTTTTTACCTCTAGTACATTGTTTTTCTTATTACCAATGATAAAATTGAATTTAATACTATATCCTCTGATACATTACTAATTATTTCAGATTATAATATCATAATTTGTGATTATCGAAAAGGGGGAGATTGTTGACCTCACCTGTTTTGATAATATCAATTATGTTTCAATATTCTTTGATAATCCCAAAATATTTTTATCTGTAAATTAATTCTTTCAATCTATGAAATCCTACTATTAAGTTGATAAAAATATCAAAATAATCATTGGATTATGTTAATCAATGTTTATCTATGTTTATACATACTTTGAAATAATTCTAACTCAATATGGATATGATTTTCATAGAACAGATAATTGTTAAGCCCACTTGTATGCATAAGTCCACCAGTATGCACATAGCTACTAATACGGACAAACAGATACGCAGCTACTAATAAAGCTAAGTAAACCAGTACAGAAGCCTACCGATATGGATAAGGTCACTGATATGCATAACAACTACCTATAGAAGAAGAGGAACTGATAGAATAAGTCTACTGGTATGCACAAGTCGACAGATACAGATCTACCGATACATAGTCTACCGATAAGTAAAGGTGAATGATATGTAGTTACTGATACAAGTCTACTGATACAGATGGATACTGTTACAAATAAGCTACTGATAAGAGGAGCTACCAATATAAAGAGCTACCAATACATAGAGCTACTATTATAAAGAGTAATAGCTACGGATACATAGAGCTACTGTTTTAATGAGTAACAGCTACTGATACATAGAGCTACTGTTATAAAGGGTAACATCTAATGATACATAGAGAAACTGTTATAAAGAGTACAAGTTACAGATACAAAAGAGCTACCATTACAAAGGAGCTACCGATAGAAGGAGCGATCGATTCAAGTAAGCTATTATTACAAGGAGTAACAGCTACCAATGGAAACTAGTCACTATTTCTCTGAACTCTATTTCTATTTGTATATTTAGTAACAGTCATATTTGATGTTTTTAATGCACCTGATATTAATTAATTATAGTGGTTGAAATTTCAGGAATCGTACCTCGTACATGTAAAAAGGTAATCATTCCCATTGCCGGAGAAAAAGCTATATAAGGGAACCTCGAACTACTAAATACATGTCGGTTGGGTGGTTAGTCTTAAAATTAAAATATGAGACTTACATGCTTAGAAGAAGAAAGAAGAATACATGCTGAATCAGTAGAACCTGAACATTCAAGAAGAAATGAGCTTCAACGATTTCACATGCACTCAAGCTGGTCAGACTGAGCAACCTAGACCTGGAAGCCAAATACCAAAACGACACTTCGTTTCTTGAAAAAAACCATAAAAGTACTCAAATCCTCATCTGCATCAATTAAAGGAGTCCAAATATTCACTCAAAACACATAGATCATTCTATACTCATCTCTATCTGTTTAGCTCTATTGCGTTTCATTTATCTACATTTTGAGCAGTGTGTGTGCTCTATATTGTTAGACACACACTATCTCCTATGCATAACTAGAGGGTATCAAAATCATCACTCAAATATTATGAATCATTTTCGATCCCACTGTGGATAGTGGTAGAGGTCATGTGTGACCTGGGTAGCCTGTGTGCAGTTGGTTTTGTTTTCCCACATAGAACTGTGGTAGAGGTCTTAGTACCTGGACAGTCTGAGTTCTGTTGTTTACCCTGATCCATGGTTTGGATCATAGTTTATATAAATTGTTTGAGAGGGCTAATTCTTAGGTTGAGACTAAACCTCTTGGTCAAAACTATTGAGCTTATTTATTTTGTTTTATACTATATTTAATATTCTGCTACTATGCACTTTAAATATAAATCTATTTTAAATTAACTGTAATAGATAAACTAGAAAGTGTTTATATTTATTGTAAACCAGTAGGTTAGTTTCAAAAGCTAGTCTAATATTTCAAATGAGATTACCTGAGAACTAATCAATCTCTTGAGAACCCGAATGAACCATTACAGTATTACAAATTCACTATAGTTTAGCTTGTTATATAAATTGGGGGATTTTTAATAGAAAATTTTTTTTCTGAAATTTTAATTGGAACTCAATTCACCCCCCCCCCATCTTGAGTATCCACTCTGACCAACACTTATGTTTAGTTGGACTGATGATATTTTAAATCATCATATATTGATGTCTTTGAGGCACTCAATTTTACTCTTGTTTGTGATTGATGACCACAATTACTCCATATAAATATTTATTGTTTTCCCACAATTATGTGTCTCTAATTTCCAATAATATTCTCTTAATCAAGATAATAATTTTGTGGTGAATTTTCCTTTTCTCTTTCCCTATTATTAAGATTAAATTTCATTAAACCAATTTCTGATGTCGGTTTTCCACAAAGGAATTTTTCTATTTTTAACATTTTATTTTAAATGAAAAACATCAAATTGTGAGTGTGGAATTAATTGAAGGATGTTATAATATAATACCCCAGGATATCATAGTATGTTATCTCTTCAAAGATATTTCAATAACTTGTGCTACACGCAACACCGAGTTCGAGCGCACCACAAAGTGCCAAACTAGCCATTCAAAAATCTATTATGAATAGTATTAACTGAATTTTGAATTTTATATACTACATATGATTTTAGAATCCATATTATGTGTTTCTTAGACATTATATAAGAACAAATTCATATTTTTCAGATAAAAGATGTATTTTTCCAAACAAAATGCAATTTTATTACCTTTAAATGGATAAACTATTTTAAAAAAAATATTTGAAACTTTTATATATTAAATATAGTGAAATTAAATTATCCTTTAGAATAGGTAATACTGATTAGTGTGGATAAATTTTTGGTACCTTTTTTATAACTTTCATATTTTGATGAATAATGAAAAATACTAAATTTTAATTGAAAAAAAACATTTTTAATTGAAATAATTTGTAGTGTTAAATTATAAATTTGAGTGGTTTTAAAGTATCATTATATTATATTTTTATCATTTAATATAATTTAGGTCATTGGATATAATTTTACATTTAAACTGGACATAAACAGGCGTCAATATTTTGATAGTTATTATTTCTTGAAAACATGCTTTTTGTTTTGACAATGGGAATTAATTTTAAATTAATTTCTGCCTCTTCTATAATTTGAGTATGGAATAAGGAGGTCCAAATTGCATAAATAGGTAATTTTTTGTTTTTAGGCATTATGAATATTTACTTTAGTAAATATTTTATTTACTATGGTTAATGGGTAAATCAAGTAAAAAAGGGTAAACAAATATTGTTATAATAATATTAACTTACCCTAACATGTGTCATATTACTATTTGTTGATACATTTCTTACCATGTGAATCCTTGGGTCTATTTGGGGACCACATGGAGCCACTTGAGAGTGATAATGACACTTTATATTAATTAATTTAAAGTAGACCAAAATGACATAAACATATATCGTTTAGTAAATCAATTTTCACATGGGAAATATAAGTTATCATTTAGACTATAAATATTCATTTGAAATCTAGAATGATTTTCCACATCATTGATAATTTTTTTATAATTTTTAGATATCAAATAAATAAAATTATTTATGACACAATAACGATGTAGGGTTTACCTCATTAATTAATTATTTAAATAAATGAGATTATAAAAATTAAAAAAAATATCTAAAACATGTCCAATTCTTATTGGAAGATTTTATTTATCGTTTGAGTCATCTTATATTTAACTTTAATCAGTTTTGGTTCTTTAAAAACCGAAAATAAATATATAATAAAATAATATTTTCAAACATTCCTTGAGAGCCCCTTCCCTCCCTTATAAAAAACCATCACCTCTAAACCATTACTCACACCTCTAAAGAATCTTGGATCATCCATCCTATTCCCAATTAAGCTCCCTAAATCCCTCTATTTCACTTATAATCCTTAAGATAGGTATAAGGCACTTCATGTAAGCATTTGGGTTTAAACCAAAGGGGGTAACCTGATTTAAAGGAAACATCTCTTCTTACGTTCTTTTATTTTATTTTACTTCTCCAACCCCATAAACTCTATTTATACCTATATTTTATAACAAAAATAGTATCCTAAATGTACTAGTATTTTTTATAATAATTATTTTAACTACACTTACACAAACCTACATCTAGTGGGTATAGAACATAATGTTTTTGTGGGCGGCGAACTACTGCCTCACAAAACAATGATTGTTTAATATTCCACTACCACCTCTTATAGTGTCTATTATGATATAAATATTATTATATATGATATTTTTTATATTTATTGTATCTATAATCTTCTTTAATTAAATTTTATTGCATAAATGTATTCTTTTCGTGTTGTATATATACGATAATTTTATTTGAGAAAGTGCAGACTACCACCCCTTTAAAGTGATATGAATCATTCACTCCATACATTGAACGTATAAAAGATTGTGTTAATGAACATACGTAACATATATAAAATTTTATATTATAATTTAATAATAATATACCTATGTATCATTTGGTCATATTTTCTTTTAAAACAAAAAAAAATTAAATGGAAGTAGCGTTGATGCGTACATACAGATTGCCGTCTCCACGAATGCGATGATATTTATTCCCCATCCTAACCATTCAAGAATAATTTTATTTTTATTATTAAAAAAATAATTAATAACATTATATAATTATGTATTTGAATCAAATACATCCTATCCATAACAAACATGACATACATAACAAAAACATAAAAAGGAAAACGAATCAGTTGACACCTGAAACAATGATGCTACTAAAATATTATTAACAAATCAATATTATAATATTATATATGATATCATATTTATTTATTTGGTTCTTTTATGATTTTATAAAAATGATTTAACAATTATACAAGAGGTTAACGTACCCTTGACCAAGGAAAAGTACAAGGTAAGGGTTAATTTCACAATCTCTTTATTATCTGTGGTTGTGTTTACGTAAGTATCTACTGGGACCTCTTTATCATCCACATCCATGATTCATAAATTTGTATTCTAAACCATTTTTACTATTTACTAGACTATTTTTTAAAGTCATTTAAACCCTTTTTGACTATTTATAAAATTGTTTGAAAGGAATCTTTTTGTTGTTTTCCAAACAAGGTAATTTATTGAATTTTCGAGAAATTAATGTAAGAATGTTTTTTTAACTCATATGGTGGGTGTGGTTATTCTCCAATGTTATAAGACCTTTGAGTCTCACCTTACATTCTTATAACAGTAATTTCGAAATAAATTTTTTCTTTTATAATTACATGACTTCTAAATGATTTCAAAATAAAAAGATATATTTCTCTCAAATAGTTTTTGATTTCATCAATGTCAAAATCCATTAATGGATTTTATAATTTTTTGAAGTTTATTTATTATGATACAAATATTCCATATTGTATTTAAGGTTTTGGGATATGTTTGACTGTGGATGTGTTATTTTTATACCATTCATGGTTTATGGTTAATGTATAAAAATTTTGTATGTTAGTTTTAATAAGAATGTTTAAGTTATGTTTCAACCTTTCCATATGAGGAATGCATTGGATTTAGTAAGTGAAGGGTGGAGCCCTCTATTTCTCCTCGATTCATCTGTATGTCTCATGAGACAAACTAGTTTCCTTGCATAAGGCATTGACAAAATCTTATTTTTAGTCTTGGAATGAGGCCTTGACTATGTAGTTATGATGTCCGACATTATGTATTCTATCATTATGAAATAATCTACTGATTTTACATGTGATTATTAAACAAGTAGAATATCCATGTGAATAAGTAAATGGAGTTATTTGATTTATCTTTTCCATATGATGCTGAATTTAAAGTTTAAAAGGCTTTTTTTTAGTTTTATACGTAGCATTTAGTGTTTATGCTTATTTATGAATGTTTCTGCTATATTGTTATCTTTACTAAACATTTGAGCTCACCCCTTTATGTGTTTTATTTTTACCAGGATGTGAAGAAGTATATTATGAATGAACTGTAGGGATAGTATAAGAGATATGAATGTAGTCAATGGAGAAAATGTTGTTTTTGTTTTTTATTTTATAATGTAATGTAATGTTCTTGTATTTAATCTATTTTCCAAGACTACTAAACTGATCGGTCCTTCAGGACTTGATTCCTTATAATCATGCCAATGTATTAAAATAATGCATGAAGTCTAGGTAATTGGGGTAGGGGTGTTAAAATTATAGGAAAAATACATATTTCCACAACCTTATCATTCTATCAGAATCAAGGTTCCACACTTGAACACTTCTCACCTTCTTCTATATATCTACATCTTGCTTATATTCCTCTTTAATCATCGCTATGATGAATGGTTGAATACTCATTTGAGAATGATATGATTTATCCACAAACATAAAAAATTTCACATCCATTCGTTGAAGATCTATGTATATTAAATAGTTTGTGATCCCTACCATATATAAGACAGTGTGATAATTTGTTTCAAATCCTAGGACACCATATTCATTTTGAAAGGGTATTCATGTATTGATCCATCATAATTTCTAATCAACTCTTGTCATCTTATCTTTCCCATATTTAACTCCTTTAGTGTGAATTTATAATTTACGAATTTATGGTCAGTATATATGTGACTTCTTTATTTATAAGGTTAATTTCTCTATATCTTTAATTTAAAATTTACCAAATATAACTTGCGATCATGAGTTGGTTACTGTTTCTTTTGAACTATCTTTTTTTGTGAGAAATAATTTGTCACCATATAATTCTATATGATGATACATTCTAGTTCCTTCATTAATTCATATCTTAATATCACAACCCCTTATTCATTATACTATATTGTATGATAGTTGAACTGACTAAATTTCTCCTCATTTCTTGGAAATTGTCCTCATATTTGTCAATCAAAAATAACTTTGCTCTATTTTGAGTTAAAATGTTTAGTACTCATGATGGCCAGGATAAATTCAACCCAAAGAAATTGTTAATATACATAAAAACCAAGAAACCTATTGGCCTTTGAAATAGTGGTTTGTTTCTACTAACATTCAATAACTTCTATCTTCAATGGATCTATAGATATACCCTATCTTGAGATTACATGACCTAAAAATTAATCTTTTTTTATATAAAATTTACACTTAGTAAACTTTTCATACAACTTATCATTAATTAGGGTCATTAATACAATTATCAAGTGATATTCATGATCTTTCTATCATTTTGAATATATAATAATATCTTCTATAAAGACATACAAAAACTAATCAATGTAAAACTATGAAGTCCTTATTCATTATATATGTAATGATTACATGGGAATTCGTATGAAAAAATGGAGTCCCAATAAATTCAAAGTGTCCATATCTTGTCTAAAATGTTTTCTTGGTTATATCCTAATTCTTAACCCTCAATTGATGAAATCGAGAATGAAGTTCAACCTTGTAAATCTACTAACCATGATGAATTTGATCAAACCTGTCATTAATGTTGGTGGGATGATAAATATTCCTGATTTAAATCTTATTATATTCCTAATAATCTATATTGAGTTGCTTCGATCCATCATTCTTCTTAAAAAGAGACAATGTTCTCCCTAAGGTTATACACTTGGCCAAATAAATCACTAATCAAGATTCTACTAGATTTTATTCATTAATTCTCGGAACTCTATTCATTACAATCTATATAGATTCTTTGAAATTGTTGTAGCACTATATAAGTGTTTTTTAATGCTCAACTTCAAGATATAGTGAAATACATAGAATAAACTTCAAAAAAAACCTCAAAAAACTGGCGTACAATATGAATATCTTAGATGTTAAGTTTCTCACCAACTATTTGAGATAAATACCCCTTTCTAGATGGAATCAAGACCCATACAGTGCATGAAATTATGATTCAAATTTTATATTTATAATCACACTGACATGTGCTCATATGTTTTTTTGGAATATAAAGAAATCCATATAATCCTTTGAAATTGATGTGTAATTTATGTAAATCATCCCAATCCATTTCCAATAAAACATCAAATACAACTAGTGGGAGAATAATAATATTTTTAGGATGTACATTCCCACAAAAATCAATCAGAGAAGAATAGAAAACATCAGATGTGATTATTGTACCATTAGGGGTCTCAATAAAAATTCAATATCTATTTGTTGATGTGATATTTTTATTCTATTATAAAATTCATTGTATATAAAATACTGGTTAGATACATAACCAAATAATACATTATTAGTTATAGAGTATATGGTATGTGTACCTTTTTCCACTTCATTATCCACATTGGTAATAGTGAATGCAGGAGATTTCCTTTTGTCTTAAGGATTTATTGGTTGATGAAATTGATAATATTTATTAACATTCATATTTGACCAGTGTTTGTCATAATTCCCATACTCCATTAATTTGAATCATTGGAGTGTGGGTGTTTCATTCTATGCTTCTTTCCCTCTATCATTATCGAACATCTTCTTCCTATTACTTTTAAATTAAATATTCAGATAGCCATCATTTCCACATTTAAAACATTTATCAGTCCCATTAAAATTATTTCCTCCATATTTCCTTCACCATTTCGATAATAAAGAAAATATCATTTTATTATATCTATGGTTTTCATAATTTATTTTTAATTTTTTATTACCTTTCTTATCTAAATAATTATATTGATAGGTAACCCCAATCACCAATTCCACCTTTATGTCACTTAAAATGATTTCATAGCTACTGAAGTCTCTTATGGTTAAATCCCTTTAAAGACATTATTTTAAGCAACCAAATATTTAACCAATATTACTTTTTTGGTTTGATGATAATTCTTGATTTTTACCTAGAATTTATGGTAAAATATTCTTTATAAGTACTAATAGATAAATTATTCTCCTTCTATATATCAATGAATTCATTATCCATTTTTAAATTAATAATACAATGAAACATATTATTAAAAAATATTATTTTAAACACATACCACTCCTAAGTGAAAATTTATTCTCATTATCTTGTGTTCTTGATAAAAGTTCACTAATGATTATCTTTATATTCCAAATGATATGGATCCAGAAAAAAATATTTTTTAAACTATATAGAATGGAAAATATCATTTCATTGGTAATAATATAATATAATAGTCAAGAAATATTGGATCAATATACTCAGTAAAATAAGTTGGATGACTCTTCATGAATGACCCAATAGAATTTTATTATCACCTTTTCTCATTTGGAACATCATTGGGTTTCTGGGATTGATAAAGTTTTGTAATAATAATGAAAATCTATTTCATTACAACTCTCAAAAAATTTTATTTAACATAATGAAAATCATTTCATTTTAAATTACATTTAGTATTAACATTAATCCTTGAAAATATATTCATTAACTAATACAAAGAAACATAATGTGGGAAACAATAATCGTTTTGGGAACCACATAATCATGAAACCTCAAATATTAGTTGATAAAATCAAGAATCCTTATTTTCAATATAAAAATACATAGGTTAGACTAGATCATCCATAGTCATCATATATTCAAATCCTTCCTAGTGGTTCGTAAATAAAATGTGAATTAACCTAAGAATATTCCCCTGGAGGGTCAAACTAGGTGATTTGTAAGGGCACACTCACTGGTCTCTAAAATGATGGTCATGTTATACTCAACAAACTCTATGTGGGGTTATGAACTAGAGATGAATCTATTCCAAAACCACTTCCTCATGTAAAATCCTAACAGGGATATTTTCTTGGAAAACCACACTTCATTCCTTACTATAACTTAGGAAATTATCCAATACATTGGATTATCTTATGGGTTCTCACTAAATTTTTCTCACACTAGTTTCAAAATGTAACTAAACCTTACTCTAATACAAACTATAGATAATCAGACATTTCATTGATATATATTAAATTTTTAAATATGAATATTCATTATATAATAGTATGATCAATGATAGAATCATATAGGTTTATTTTATTTAGAAACATCAGTTTATAAATAACAAGTTTATAAGATATCAATATCCTCTACGAGTACTTAGTTCATGACAAGCACCCTTTTTAAAAACATCAAACATAATACCTTTATTCATAACCAAGGGAAAGAAACATAATAAAAGGGCCAAATTAGGTTCTTAGTAAGGGTAAACAATTGTGATATCAATTATAAATTAATAATAATATGAGTATAATGGTATACTAAATAAGATTGACAAGTCAAAACCATATCCCAAACATCATATATCATAATCATGAATCATCTAATAATTCTTGGAATTTCATAATATAACAATCATAAAGGAATCAAAGAACATGAACTATGAGAGTATAAAATCTTCAAAATACATAAGATTATAGCATACACATAATATTATAAAATAATATCCTTAGTGTTAAATTCTAACTTATGATATTATCAAAGTCGATTGGGTTCACTCCCCAATCCACTATATCCATAGACGTGGTTTACTACCAAGACTATCAAAGTAAATAGATTCCCTTACTAAACTGGGATCATTCCACATTTGAATTATTATTATTTCATGAGATAGTCTTATTTTCACAAATTATTAAATTGGTATATAGTTACTAGAAGACCTATCAAAAAATGAAAATTCTATAAATTTATTCTATAGGATCATAAAACATTCATCATGTCATTAACCGTGAAAATAAAATGGGTTTCATAAAAAATTATATCATTTCATCATAGCATAACCCATAGATAAAAAATGGGATTCAAAAAAATCTTATCATCATAATCATAAAACATAAATATAATGACTAAAGATGATATGCTTCGATCATATCTCAAGAAAATAATAAGTAATATAAAATAATGTTATAATAAATGAAAATTCCTTAAAAATATTTATTTGAAAGTTTCTTTTTGAAATTAATAATTTCAATTTGAAACCATTTCATTAAAAACTAAAAATTTAAGAAATATTATATAAAAACATTTCATTGAAATTATCCTAGAAAACATGAAAAGGAATATTCAAATCCTTGAAAATACATTTAAATTTAAAATTTGTTCTCATTTTTTTGTTAAAACTTATATAAAGTTCATATTTATTATAAAAATAATAAACTAAATTTTTTGTAAACAACTAGATTCTTTTTAAACCATTTTTTAAAATGCAAAATATGGGTACAAATGACTTTAACATTTTATAATATAATAGTAAAAAATTATTTAAAATATTTTTATAAAAAATAAACATGGTATAAAAAGGATATTTGATAGAACAGTGAAATAACATGTGATTCCATTAAATATATTATTTATGTTTCTAGAGTTACCATAAGCGGTGATTTTGTTGAATGCAATCTAAAATCTAAGATACTAAATAAAAAATTTATTATTATTGTATAGTAGAATCATTTATATACTTATAATATCACATATCATCCCCTTATAACATTTATAAACCCTTTTATAAATAATTCTTTCTTTAAATTTTTGTCCTCCGGTGTTAACTGTGTCATTTTTCATGAGAATTTCAATTTGGATGTTCTGGCCCTTATAGATAGATCATTGGTCCATGATATCTATTATTATAATAATTATATAAATGTAAATTACCTTCATTATATAGAAATTTATCCATGAAATTTCTTGATATAAAAATGAATAACACTGTTATTAGAGGTGGTGGTTCGTACGTACTTGTAGTTAATTTTTTCATTTTTCTACTGATGAAATGAAAGAATGGTAAAGAAGTATTCACCTTTATCAGAGTATTTTTTATTATATATGTCTTATATATTTATTAAATCTTGTATTACTACCATCCATGTAAATAAGAAATCAAAAAATTCATTACAATAAATTGTAGGGGTGGTAGTCCACACATATAGAAGAGAGACATTATTATTTTCCAACAAATAGAAAGAAAGTGAATAATGATTATTCCATTATCATAATAATAATTGTGTTTATTAATGATATTTAATTAAATATTTTATAATGGATTCCATATATTTAAATTATTATAAATAAGGAATATAATTGAAATTAATTAATTAAGTGTTATACCTATTTTATGAAAAAAGACCATTTTGACTTAAACCTTTAGTCGAGAAATGATAGGATTTCAAAAATAACAGAATCTATAAGATATTTTGAAGGAATCTTGGATCGTACTAATTCAGGTATTGGTTGATATACAAGAGAGAAAATGTGTGAGGAAGTGAGTAGATGATCTTCCCTTTTATAAGTGATGGGAGGTCACTCTAGAATTACATTTGATATTAAATTATTATAATTTAATTTTATAGAAAAATGACTCAAAAGTGATATAATAATAACATAAAATGATCATTAGTCGAAATAATATTATTTAATAAAATTTAAACAATTTTTTGTTCTGTTTTTTGTAACGCCCTAACCCCAGTTACCTAGAGTCGGTGCATTGTTACATAACATTGGCATGATCACAAGAAAGATCAAATCTCGAAAGACTGATTGGTTTAGTAGCCTTGGAAACACTAGATATATTCATAAAGTTTTACATTACATCATAAAGTAAAAAACTACTACAACAACATATTTTCTCCATATTCCACACTCATATCCCCACATAATATCTCTGCAGGTCATTCATAATTTACTTCTTCACTTCCTGGGAAAAATAAAACATAGTAAAGGGGTGAGCTCAAATGCCCAGTAAGGATAACAATATAGAGGAAGCTTTCAAAAATAAGAATAAACATTTAAGGCAATGTATAACTAAAACAAAAGCCTCTAAAACTTAAACTTCAACATAGTATGGCAAAAGTAAAATGAAATAATTTCATTTACTTATTCACATGGATATTCTACCAATCGAATAATCACATGCAATATCAATAACCACTTTCATAATGATGGAATACATAATTCCAGACTATCATAACCACATAGCCAAGGCCTCGTGCCAAGACTACAAGTAAGATTTTGCCAAGGCCTTATGCCAAGACACTAGTTTGTCTCATGAGACCTACCGATGCATCGAGGAGATATAACGGGATCCACCTGTCACATATTAAGTTCAATGCATTCCTATATGAAAAGGTTTAAACATAACATAAACATTTGTATTAAAACTAGCATAAGAAATTTCAATACTTTCTCAATAAACCATGAATGGTATAAAAATAACTTATCCACAGTAAAACATATCACAAATCCTTAAATACAATACAAATGTTTTGTATCATAATAAATCAACTTCAAATAAGCATAAAATCCATCAAAGGGTGTTGACATAGATGAAATCAAAACAATTTGAGAGAAATATCTCATTTCTCAAAATCATTGAAAATTCAGCCATTTATAAGGGAAGTAATTTAAAATAGATTTTTGAATAAAAGTGTCCCATACCACATTGAAACTTTTGAAAAGAAATTTCATTTCAAAACATTCATGTCTATATAAATAAATCCTTAAAATCATTTTGAAAACATGGAGATTAATTAAAAATATTTATAAAGATAAATCCTTAAAACATTTAGAATTATGATCTTGATAAAGAGTGCATTTCACAAATTCTTAAAATATTCATTTTGAAATCATTTAAAAGTCACATAATTATAAAATAAAACATTTACATTGAAAATATACTTATAATATTGTAACGGAATCTTTGGAGATTTTATAACGGCGGTAAATAGCCGCACCCGCCGTATAAGTTAAAAAACATTCTTACCTTAAATTTGTCGAAAAGGTTAAAAGTGCCTTGTTTGGAAAACGACGGAAATATTCCGTTAAAAATACATAAGGGTATAAATGACTTTAACCCATTGTCTAGTAAATAGAAAACATGTTTTTAAATATATTTTTATGGAGCATGGATGTGGATGATAAAGCGATCCCAGTAGATAATTACGTATAAACAACCTCAGATAATGAAGAGATTGTGAAATAAACCCTTAACTTGTACTTTTCCTTGGTCGGGGTAGGTTAACCTCTTGTATACTGGTTAAATAATTGTTATTAAACTATACAATAATCATATACATTAATATGATATCATATATGATCTTTTAACAGTAATTTGTTAATAATATCTTAGTATTATCGTTGTTTCGGGTGTTAACTTACTCGTTTTCTTTTATATGTTTTGTTAAATAATCCATGTTTGTAATGGATGGGTTTTATATTATTCATATACATAATGAAATCAAGTCCTTAAAAATTATTTTGAAATCATCAAATGATAATTATACTTGAATGGATATGATGGAGAATGAATCTCATCGCGTTCGTGGAGGCGGTAGTCCGTACGTACGTACAAGCGACAATATCATTCTTTTGATATTAAAATAATATATAAATGGATGTTATATCATATATAATGAATAATTAACATGTTAAATTTATTATTTTCATGAGTTACACAACATTATTATACCCATCCAAATAATAATATATTGAATAACAATTACACCACGACGTGGAGACGGTAAGCCGTACGTACGCACGTATGGTGACATGTTATTCAAAGGGTGTATAGAATACTAAATATGGTTGTACCATATTTATAATAACATCATAGTATATATATTATACTGGAGTTATTATTTTAGAATGGTAATTCCAAAGGAAGAGGAAGTGGAAGAAGAATGGAACTTGGAAAATGGTGGTGAAATCATTACCTCTTCATCGGATTCTTCCTTTTGATTTGATCAAAAGGGCTCCATAAGATGGCTTTCTGATCAAACTAATGCCTCTAGGATGTAGTGAGGGAAGTTGGCAGAGTATTTGGGCAGAGTTTGGCCAAACCAAATGTCTTTTAAGGTGTGAAGAAACGAGAAGTAGGAGTTCCCTTTTATAAGAGGGGTGAGGGGAACCTTTGGAAAAGCTAGAAATATTAGTTTATGATAAATTAATATTTGGTTTCTAATGGATCCAAAGTGGATTATTTAATCTTTAAGGTTGGGATAGGTCTAAAACCATTCAACCAATAGAATTTAGATAGGTTTGGGTCATTATATTAACCTTATCATTTAATTTTAACTCTTAGTTAATTAGTTTTACATTTTCCATGTCACTTTGTATTTTTATATTATATAGTTAATAAACATAATATATACATCCAAGAAACCCCCAAGTGGTCCATTAATGATACAAATATAATGATATAAGTCTCTTGTCCGAAAAATATATTTTTAGGAATTTAATATCAATAAATAATATAATATTTGTTTTAAAAACTCTTTTATGTCAATTTTGACACTATTCAATAGTTGATTTTTGTGAAACTCATAACAGAATGATTACATCGAAAATATTTAATTAAATAATTCCTAACATGTCATATTAACTTAGAAAAATTAGTGTAATTCATAAAAAGTCTCAAATTATATTTATTTTTTTTATAATATCAATTATTTTAGTTTTTCACTATTATGGTAATTAATGCATCACCATTGTGTCATAAATAAATTAAATTATTTAAAGTCTAAAAATTATAAATAAAATATAATTATGTAGGAACTATTTTTATCTTTCTAATGAATATTTATAGTCGATAATAAAACATATATAACCCTATGTAAAAATTGTTTTTATAAAAGATATATTCTTATGTCATTTTTGTACTTATTTTAACTTAATTAAAATAAAGTGTCGCTATCACCTACAAGTGGCTTCATGGGGTCCCAAAATCGACCCAAAGATGCCTATTGTCGAACCTGTATCAACCAATAAGGCTAGGACACGTTTTAGGATAATTTAGTATTATTATAATATTATTTTTTCAACCCTTACTTACCGGATTTACCCTTAACCAGGGTAAATAAAATATTTACCGAAGTAATTATTCAAAATGTATAAAAATAAAAGTTACCTATTTACACAATTTGAACATCCTGATTACAAATATGGAATCCATTTTTCCAAATTCAAAACACAAAAGTGGCAGAAATTATTTTAATATTAATTCTCATTGTTAAAACAAAAAGCGTGTTTTTAAGAGATAATAACTATCAAAAGATTGACACTTGTTTATGTTCGGTTTAATTGTAAAATTATCTCCAATGACGAAAATTGTATTAAATGGTAAAAATATATTCTAAATATACATTAAAACCAATCAAATTTATTATTTATCACTATTAATTATTTTGATTAAAAAAGTTGTTTTTAAATAAATGTTAGTAATTTTCACTATTCATCAAAATATTAAAGTTATCTGAAAAGTTCCAAAATTTCACCTTAGGATAAATTCGATATTCCGAATCCAAAAATGAAGTCCATTTTGAGAGATAAAATTTCAAAAATTAAGTATTACTATTCATAACGGCCAGTTTGATCAGTTGTGGTGTGTGTTAAAACTTGAAGTTGCGTGCAACACACGCTACTGTATTATTCAAAGGAAAGCGTACCGTGGAAGAATTGGATGCTTCATTTTAAATTTTTTGATGTCCCAATTTAGTCAAAAAGTTTAAAATATTTTATTTAAAAAGGGATCACTATTAAAATTTGATAAAAGTGCAATACTGAAAATGAATTTGTTCTTGCATTATGTCTAAGAAACTCATAATATGGATTCTAAAATTATAAGGATTATATAAAGATTAAAATTTAGTTAATACTATTCATAACCTCTTTTGAACGGCTTATTTGGTAAGTCATGGTGCGATAGAACTCGGTGTTGCTTGTAGTGCAAGTTATTGAATTATTTTGAAAAAATAACACACTATGAAATCTTGGGGTGTTACATTCTCCCCTCCTTCAATAAATTGCGTCCTCGCAATTTGAAATTGTTCTTCGAAAATAAAATTTTGAAGATAGAAAATATCTTTATGGGAAAACCCACATCAAAAATTAGGTTACTAAAATTTAGTCTTAATATGAGGAAAAGAGAAATGAAAGGGTCACCACCAAATTATGATATCGATTAGAAGAAAATTTGTTGCAATTAGATACATATAATTAGAGGAAAAACGTAAATATTTATAGGTAGTGATTGAGGTCATCAATCACAAACAAGTGTAAAATTTAGGTCCTTAAATTCATCAATCTATGATGATTTGAAATACCATCAGTTCAAAAAAACATAGGGTATTAGGATAACACATTTTTGGTTTTAGGATTCCTTAAGTAAAGTATAAGAATTAATTTCTTCATAGAATAAGAAAAGAAGATAAATATATTCTTGACAAGTAGAGTTCCATCCTTTAACTAATTTCTACCACAAACTCATCTTTCACTCTAAAATATAATAGAACATAAAAAATATATTTTATTTATCCTATTCGTACAGGGTTCCAAAAAAACTAATTTATAATTCATCTACCAGATCTTTTAAAAAAAAAACTACATTTTTTAATCCCGGACATCACGTGGGTCAGTGGTAGGTGATACACCCTTGTCGCCCTTCGGTTGTGGGTTCATGTCTCGCGGCCTTGCCGGACGCGACGGGTAGCCGCCCGACCTCCGGGTTGTCCTTTTATAGAAATCCAAAATAATCCAAACTAGAACTATCCAAAATACTTCCGTCCAAAATTTATAAGGAAGGTAAACACAATGAAGATCTTTTTTTTCACGTAATAACATGTGATCACATTTATCATGTATTCTTTTAAAACACTGAAACATCCTGAATTATCATAAATCCTTATTGATTACATTCATGATCCCTTATTCCTTATAGAATAATAGATATACTCTTTCAATCCAAAAATGTTGTAAACCCCAACAATGACGGAATATACAAATCATTAATCAGTTTCAAGGTAGTCAAGAATATCCAATATAATTTATCCAAAACAATCATGTATTATTATAAAATCACTACCTCGGTATCAGAAACATATTATGGTTTATCTTTCTCTCAACCATATATTTTCCAAAAATTTAACCTGCTATTGAGTCACTTTTCTTTGTTCCACACAATCTCAAGTCCATAATGAAATAGTACTGCAGTACAATCCTTATATACTCCATAATTATTATAACAAGTACATTATTGATACAACACTCAAATGACATAATCAACATAAGAACTCTAATCATTCCTCTTCATCTATGGTAGTATCATAACTTGATTATTATCCAATAACATCATTTGCGGCATAGTCTGATGACTGATACATAGGTTCGCGTAGTGTCCAAACTCCTTGCAAATGAAGCATTGTACATTTGAAACCATTTTCTTACCCTTACAGTCACGTACTTTGTGCCCTTTTCCTCCAAACATATAACAAACTCCCATTACTTTCAGGCAAGTTCCAGGGTGTTTCTTCCCACAGTTATCATATATGGGAAAATTCTTCTTTTCCCTCTTCCCATTATCCATCTTTCCATCTTCCATCCTTTTCTTCTCTTGCTTCCCTTCAAAGCCATAGGACTTAGTAAACTCTTTACTTATCTTATCAACACATGATATTATTTATTAATATGATGATAATACATGGGAGACTATTTCTCTTATAAATTCTAGCTTATGAACAAGAAAGATATGATACTTCCTTCTCTTTGGATCATGTGCATTGCTGGAGTTCTCATTCCTTCTACTAGGCGCCATTTCTAAATAATGGCATACACTAGATTAGTTTATTAATAACAATACCTAATCCCAAACTTGTAAAACACATAACATAAATTAAATAGTTTATGGATATAATCCATAATCATAAAAATGTCTCCTTTGAGGAAGTATATACTCATAAACCCTTCATAATGGTTTTTAAAGAAAATGAGAATTATCCTAAGCATATCCCCCAGGAGTGTCGTAACTAAGAGTGCAGCAAGGCCCGTTGTCGTGCACCAGTTCCCATTCGAGTCGAGCTCAAAGCGGTGTTTTTAGGTTTTTCCCCTAGGTACATCTGTGCCAGAGCTGCCTCTTCCTACTCATATCCAGACAGGGATGTATTGCTCGGAAAACTCACAAAATCAATACAATACCAAAATTCTAGGAAGTTCTTCTATACTAATCCTCAAAGTCCATCTTAAATCTATGTGCTCTAATCAGAGTTTATCTAAATCTATCTTCCAAGGTTTGTACTAAACTTCCTCTGACACAAACTGTAACGCCCCAACCCCAGTTACCTAGAGTCGGTGCATTATTACATAACATTGGCATGATCACAAGAAAGATCAAATCTCGAAAGACCGATTGGTTTAGTAGCCTTTGAAACACTAGATATATTCATAAAGTATTACATTATATAGTAAAGTGGAAAACTACTACAACAACATATTTTCTCCATATTCCACACTCATATCCCCACATAATATCCCTGCAGGTCATTCATAATTTACTTCTTCACTTCCTGGGAAAAATAAAACATAGAAAAGGGGTGAGCTCAAATGCCCAGTAAGGATAACAATACAGTGGAAACTTTCACAAATAAGCATAAACATTTAAGGAAATGTATAACTAAAACAAAATCCTTTTAAACGTAAACTTCAACATATTATGACAAAATTAAAATGAAATAATTCCATTTACTTATTCACATGGATATTCTACTAATCGAATAATCACATGCAATATCAACAACCACTTTTATAATGATGGAATGCATAATTCCAGACTATCATAACCCAATAGCCAAGGCCTCGTGCCAATACTACAAATAATATTTTTCCAAGGCCTTGTGCCAAGACACTAGTTTGTCTCATGAGACCTACCGATGCATCGAGGAGCTATAGCGGGCTCCAACCCTCACATATTAAGTCCAATTCATTCCCATATGAAAAGGATTAAATATAACATAAACATTCTTATTAAAACTAGCATACGAAATGTCAATACTTTCTCTATAAACCATGAATGGTATAAAAATAACACATCCACAGTAAAAAATATCACAAATCATTAAATACAATACAAAAGTTTTATATCATAATAAATCAACTTCAAAAAAGCTTAAAATCCATCAAAGGGTGTTGACATACATTAAATCAAAACAATTTGAGAGAAATATCTCTTTTCTCGAAATCATTGAAAATTCACGCATTTATAAAGGAAGTAATTTAAAATATATTTTTGAATCAAAGTGTCCCATACCACTTTGAAACTTTTGAAAAGAAATGCTGTTTCAAAAAATTCATGTTTATATAAATAAATCCTTAAAATAATTTTGAAAACATGGACATTAATTAAAAAGCTTTATAAAGATAAATCTTTAAAACATTTAATGTTATGATCTTGATAAAGAGTACCTTTCACAAATTCTTAAAAATATTAATTTTGAAATCATTTAAAAGTCACATAATTATAAAATAAAACATTTACATTGAAAATATTCTTATAATCTTGTAACGGAAGCATTGAAGATTTTATAACGGTGTTAAATAGCCGCACCCGCTGTATAAGTTAAAAAAACATTCTTACCTTAAATTTGTCGAAAAGGTTAAAAGTGCCTTATTTCGAAAATGATGGAAAGATTCCTTTAAAAACACATAAGGATATAAATGACTTTAAAACATTGTCTATTAAATAGTAAAAATGTTTTTAAATATATTTTTAAGGAGCATGGATATGGATGATAAAGAGATCCCAGTAGATAATTACGTATAAACAACCTCGGAAAATGAAAAGATTGTGAAATAAACCCTTACCTTGTAGGATTCCTTGGTCGGGGTAGTTTAACCTCATGTATAATGGTTAAATAATTGTTATTAAATTATACAAGAATAATATACATTAATATGATATCATATATGATCTTTTAACATTGATTTGTTAATAATATCTTAGTATTATTGTTGTTTCGGGTGTTAACTTACTCGTTTTCTTTTATATGTTTTGTTACATAAGCCATGTTTGTAATGGATAGGTTGTATTTTATTCATATACAGAATGATATCAAGTTCATAAACATTATTTTTAAATCATCAAATGATAATTATACTTGAATGGATACGATGGAGAATGAATCTCATCGCGTTCGTGGAGACGGTAGTCCGTACGTACGCACGAGCGACAATATCATTCTTTTGATATAAAAATAATATATAAATGGATGGTATATCATATATAAAGAATCATTAACATGTTAAATTTATTATTTACCTGAGTTACACATCATTATTATACTCATCCAAATAATAGTATATTCAATAACAATTACACCACGACGTGGAGACGGTAAGCCGTATGTACGCACGTATGGCGACATGTTATTCAAAGGGTGGATAGAATACTGAATATGGTTGTACCATATTTATAATTACATCAAAGTATATATATTATACTGGAGATTTTATTTTAGAATGGTAATACCAAAGGAAGAGGAAGTGGAAGAAGAAAAGAACTTGGAAAAGAGGGGTGAAATCATTACCTCTTCTTCAGGTTCTTCCTTTTGATTTGATCAAAAGGGCTCCTTAGGTAGGCTTTATGATAAAACTAATGCCTCAAGGTTGTAGTGAAGGAAGTTGGGAGAGTATTTGGGTGGATTTTGGCTGAAAAAAAGGCTTTTAAGCTGTGAAGAAATAAGAAGGAGGAGTTCCCTTTTATAAGAGGGGTGAGGGGAACCTTTGGAAAAGCTAGAAATATTAGTTTATAATAAATTCATATTCGGTTTCTAATGGCTCTAAAGTGAATTATTTAAATTTTAAGGTCGGGATAGGTCGAAAACCATTCATCCAATAGAATTTAGACCGGTTTGGGTCATTATATTAACCTTATCTTTTGATTTTAACTCTTAGTTAATTAGTTTGACATTTACCATGTTACTTTGTATTTTTATATTATATAGTTAATAAACCTACTATATACATCCAAGCTACCCCCAAGTGGGAAATTAATGATACATCTATGATGATATAAGTCTCTTGTACAAACATTAGATTGTTAAGAATTTAATATCAATTAATAATATAATATTTGTTTTCAAAACTCTTTTATGTCAATTTTGACACTATTCAATAGTTGATTTTTCCGAAACTCATAACAGAATTATTACTTCGAACAAATATAATTAAATCATTCCTAACATGTCATATTAACTTATAAAATTAGTTTAATTCATAAAAAGTCTCAAATTATATTTATTTGTGTATTTATAATATCAATTATTTTAATTTTTTACTATTATGGTAATTACTGCATCATAATTGTGTCATAAATAACTTAAATTATATAAAGTATAAAAATTATAAATAAAATATCATTATGTATAAAATCGTTTTATCTTTCGAAGGAATATTTATAGTCGTAAATCCAACATATATAACCTTATGTAAAAATTGTTTTTCTAAAAGATATATTCTTATTTCATTTTTGTACTTATTTTAACTTAATTAAAATAAAGTGTCCCTATCACCTACAAGTGGCTCCATGGGGTCACAAAATCAGCCCAAAGATTCCTATGGTCGAACATGTATCACCCAATAAAGTTAGGACACGTTTTATGGTAATTTAGTATTATTATAATATTATTTTTGTAACCCTTACTTATCGGATTTACCCTTAACCATGGTAAATAAAATATTTACTGAAATAATTATTCAAAATGTCTAAAAGTAAAATTTACCTATATACACAATTTGAACATCCTAATTCATAATATGGAATCCATTTTTCCAAATTCAAAACACATAAGTGGCAGAAATTATTTTAAAATTAATTCCCGTCGTTAAAACAAAAAGCGTGTTTTTAAGAGATAATAACTATCAAACGATTGACACTTGTTTATGTCCGGTTTAATTGTAAAATTATATCCAATGACCAAAATTGTATTAAATGGTAAAAATATATTCTAAAAATACTTTAAAACCACTCAAATTCATTATTTATCACTATTAATTATTTTGATAAAAAAAGTTGTTTTTAATTATAATTTAGTAATTTTCACTATTCATCAAAATATTAAATTTATCCGGAAAGTACCAAAATTCAACCTTAGGATAAATTTGATATTCCTAATTCAAAAATGAAGTCCATTTTGAGAGATAAAATTTCAAAAATTAGGTATTACTATTCATAACGGCCAGTTTGATCAGTTGTGGTGTGTGTTAAAACTCGAAGTTACATACAACACATGCTACTTTATTATTCATAGGAAAGCGTACCGTGGAAGCTTGGGATGTTTCATTTTAAATTTTTTGATGTCCCCATTTAGTCAAAAAGTTTAAAATATTGTATTTAAAAAGGGTTTACTATTAAAAGTTGATAAAAGTGCAATACTGAAAATGAATTTGTTCTTGCATTATGTCTAAGAAACTCATAATATGGATTCTCAAATTATAAGGATTATATAAAGTTTAAAATTTATTTAATACTATTCATAACCTCTTTTTTAATGGCTTGTTTTGTAAGTCATGGTGCGATTGAACTCAAAGTTTCGTGTAGTGCAGGTTACTGAATTATTTTGAAAAAATAACACACTATGAAATCTTGGGGTGTTACATTTTTACTATCATCCCTTATTTTTAACCCCAATTAGACAAATTTATAATTACTACATTATCAAAGTGTTATAAACATTAAGGGTTATTAATTTAATCAGAAATGTAAAAGTTACTCACAAATGGAACAATATTTATATTATAAACAATATCCCATTTAATTTGATGATGTTATAATTTTAATGAATTTCATATTATCTAAAAAAATATTATTTATTATAAAATATAATTAATTTCATTTTTTGGAACCATTCATTTAATTTGTCTCTAAAAACAACATTACATAAAATAAATTCACATATAAACAATTTGAATTATCTAAAAAAACTTTTTTTACCTAAAATATTCTTGTTAAAAAAATAATCGAAATTATATTAAATTTTATATTTTTAATATCATT
Source organism: Viscum album (assembly GCA_963277665.1). Classification (NCBI taxonomy): domain Eukaryota; kingdom Viridiplantae; phylum Streptophyta; class Magnoliopsida; order Santalales; family Viscaceae; genus Viscum; species Viscum album. The sequence continues at coordinate 400,849,994 of OY728145.1, forward strand.
TATATTATGACTCTATTGATTGAATAAATACTCTATTGATGTCACGTAGGAATTTAACATAATTATTAAATCACTAAAAAAATTTAATAAATTACTAATAAAAAATTAATTTATATTTCAAATGAATATTTAGAATCTAACTTTACAAATTTTTATCAGTATGTAAGAAATTTAGAGATATTATATAGAAGATTAATACTTTATTTATTTATTTTAACTAAATATAAAGGTCATAATAAAATTAAAATGGAACCAATATTCCAAAAAATTGATAACATGGTGTAAATGAAAAAAATAAACATATAAAATATGATAAAGGAATGATTTAGATAAATTTTAAATCCTTACCTTAAATTTTTACTGCCATTTTACCTATTTTACCCATAATGGGGAGAAATGTTATTACAATATTTATTATTAATATTTAAAAAACATAAAGGGGACTTATATAAAAAAAATATGAACCTCATAGTTCCTGATATTTAATACATTTTCTAATGTTCATTTTCTAGAAGTGTGAGGAATTAAAATTATATAAAACCATAAAATTCAACGAATAACAGTTTCTCAAAAAACTTTCTTCTAAGTATAAAAAATATTTATACTAAATTTTAACATTAAATTAATTCCAAAAAACTTAATTCAAATAATAATAATATAAATGATTTAATTATACTTTTTAAATCATTTTAAAACAAAATTTAACTTTAAAAATTCTTTAAACGTAAAAGCAGTTTTAATTAAAAATCAGTATCTTTCACTATTCAATGAAAAATCAATAATTTCAAAAAAAATTTAAAAAATTATCTCTTATATTATTTTGAAATGATGATTTAAAAAAATAAACTTCCATTTTCAAAAATATTTTATAAAAGTGGGATAAATTAATTATATTTTTTTCCCACAAAGATAAATAAAAACCATTTTTGAGTTAAAAAATATTTTAAATTGATTTAAATACTTTACTAAAAAATGAGTTATAATTTATCAATATGTCTGATTAATTTAACAAATTAATATTAAATTTAAAAATATGGTTATTCAAATTCATTCTTCCAAATTGACACCTATTTTATGATGGTATACTATATTACAGTTCAATTAAACCAAGGGTTGTGAATATCAGAAGAATTCAGAGAAATTAATTTTATTTGAAAAAATATATAAATCATAAAATATTTGGGTGACACACTCCATTCCCCTGTGAGTTAAAAATGGTGATGGAACCTACATACCTATATAATCCATCTTGAGCTTCTGATTGTTTGGTGTATTCTCATTCAAGTTGAACATAACATTCCATTGATTTCCTTGGATGAAAACTCTGTGTCTTCTGTACTCCACATGGTTATAATATTGATATTCCTAAGTAGAAAAGTTTCATAAAACATTCTCACAAATATTAATAACACAATAATGCCACAACTTCTCCATTCATGAAGTTTTGCATTGGTTCATATAATACCTTCTGTAACCCGAGTTAGGTACAATATTCCATTTTCGCACCTGATACCACAATAATAAAAACATGTGTGATTTTATATGAACCATGCACAAATATATTTTTGAATCTAGTATCATCAAGATGATTAATAGACACTAAGTTATTTTATGAACTATAGACGTGTTGAATTCATTGAAAATTCAATAGACATCTATTATTCATCAGAATAATCACATATCCTTTTTCAATTAACTCAATTTCCACTTTATATGCAAGGTAATCCTTAACAAGGTTTCTAGACTGAAAATTGAGAACATTTCCTTTTTTTGTATATTGAATGTAATGAGGATCCAAAATCAAGAATCCTTGACTCCATTAAACACATGAACCATAGAACCATTTTTTTCATTCAAATTTTTTGTTGAGGAGTTTGGAGATGAAATTTGTAAGAACCTCGATCTTTATTTTATGTATTGATCTTGAATTTGGCTGTTTTAAGGAAAATGAGAGAATTTTGAAATTTTCTAAGAACATGTTGCGTACTCTTGAGTACACGCTGTGTACCCAGTTTTAGCGTGTAGCTTTGTATTGGCTGTATAACAGGTGAGTACATGGCCATATGGACCGCCTAATGTGGGGGTCAGTGGCAGCATTCACATGGCATGTACATTAAATGAACACTCCCTGTACTTTTCTTTTTTATTTGATTAATCAGACAGGGTCACATCTCATCACTAGAACATGTATCTTCTTCCCGTGTTTCATAAAAGAGAGCGAGGAGACGACCGAGAAATTCGACCACTACCGTTCCTACATCTGAGCTCTAATGAAGATGATGTCAGGTGTATTAGATTCCCAGTAGTGAGTTCACTCTTTCCCTAGAGCCTCTCTTATTGATTTCTCCTCTCTCATGTGTTATTCAAGGTTGAAAATTTTGGACATTTTTATAGATCGACGATTTTATATGATGATTCAAGGTCTGATGTTCAGGAGTGTTCCTCAGGCAATGTAGACGTAGTTGGTTTGTTCCTTTCCTTGATAGTCTGTGGATTATATTGGCTAAAAGTGATGAATACCCATGTTTAGGGTATTGACTGTTTTGGAATTTAACCATATTTAATTCCTTCTATTGTTTGGTTGTTTGATAAAGGGTTTATGATTATGAATATGGTTTATTACCTTGATCATGAATGTGTTACCCATGTTTGTTTTGGTAACGGTCATTGTGTCAAGAAATAATGTTAGTTTTCTTTATTTTATATGCCTAGTGATGTTAGTATGGAGTTATTGGTTATATGAAATGCATGTGTTTCTCATTGTGGAAGTATACCGAAGGGAATTGACCATGAGATCTTCTATACTTAGGGTCATTTATTTATAATTGTTGTTATCATTTACTAGAGGAATTGACTGTGAGGGCTTCCATAGAGTCATTGACAAGAGGGGTTAGACTGTGAGTGTTACACATTGGGTCATTATTAAACATATGTTGAACAACAGGGCATTGACTGTGAAATATTCCAGAGGTTCATTATAATTATTAGCAATATACAGACCAAGGGGCATTGACCATGAGAGCTACTGAGATAGTCATTTGTAATTGATTTTTTCCATGTGGGACCAAAGTGGTTAGACTGTGATAGATTTCCCAGAGGTTCATTCTGATTTTATTGAATTGATGATATGTTTCACCAGAGGGGTTATACTATGAGAGCATTCCCATAGGGTTTCTTTTGAATGATTGATTGATTGTGACAAGCCTACCAGGCCGAAGCACAATCCTGGACTCAGTCTTAATTGATTGTTTAGATGGACTTTTGAAATTTTTGGTTGTTATATTCATACCGAGGGATGCATAGCATAGGCTAGATCTCGAGGTTACATTATTCAATGGTTTGAATAATAATTAACTGTAAATTAATGTAATTGAAAAATGTTGGATATCATAATTTTGAGTATATCCTAGTTTGTTGCTTCATTTTTACATTTTTCATGGTATATATATTCAATTACCGTAAGGCACATATCTTTTGGTGGTTGCTAACTGAGATTTGTCTCAAACCTTGTTCGGGTCATGCTTTTAGACCCAGTCATATTATATGGTTGCGGGTATAAAAAATGGAAATCTCCATGCTTCATCAGGTACTTGAGTGTTGTTGGAGATGGAGAGGATGGGGCCAAGTTGAGCCTTGCGATGATACTGTAGTTTAATGCTTTCTATACTTTGGTTTTAGTATTTTATATCTTTCATTATGACTTGTTTTGATGATTTCATAGATACTTTTGACATGCATCATTATTTATTTATATATGATGCAGTTTTTTAAACTATCGGTCTTCCATTGTTTACTATGTTGTATGGTATTACAATGTTTGATACAGTTTACTATTTGTTTTTGATGTGTTATAGTACCAATGAGGGAATAGTTTCTCCAATATCACATCAAAGTTCCTTGCTACTAGTCAGTAGCCTCTGGTGTTTGGGAAAATGTGCTTGAGGTCATGTGACGAACTAGGTAAGGCGAACCCTTGCGAAGCACCCGGAACAGGGACGTTACAAAGTGGTATCATATCGACTTCTTTTCTACTTTCCTTACTATTTCAAGCCTATAGACATTGATAGGATGGAATGTGTGGTTGGTAATAAGTTATTCTAGGGAGTAGCTAACTCATATCTAGGGATGTAGGGTCCAGAAAAATCTTACAAGGGAAAAAAATACCCCCCCCCCCCCAATCACATTGAAGAAGGAAGCAAGTACTCTGAAAAGTCTATAAATGTCAATAGACTCAGTTTGAGTTTCATATTTCAGAAGAAACTTGTAGTAATTAAAGATTTAAAAGAATTTCAAGTGGCCTACATACCATCACCAAGAAGTGTTTGTAGAGCACCTGGATTGCTAGCCACTAGGTACGCAGAATGATCCACGAATCACTGGCCTACGAAGTGATGGCCAGTGAATGCAATGGACCAAAAACCCTATCGCCGAAGGAATCGTGTGCATGATTTCCATCCATGTAATGTCCTGAAAACTGATCAGTTCAAGGAAGAAAAAATGAGTAGGGTTTCATGGACCAATATCGTGAACCTTAGCTTCCGCGAACCTTGGTTGACTGAGTCTTCTACATGTCAGGATATCTTCTCATGGGCCTCCGCAAATGGTGCTGCATTCCTCTAGATATGGTCACCCCAATGCTCTATAAAAGGATCAGATAATGAATGGAAAAAAATGATGGAATAGAAGAAGAAAGATAAAAGGGAACCCAGTGGTTGGAAGAAAGATTTCAGAGAAGATTTCTTCTTCAGTCATGATTCCTCGACAATGCCTGAATTACGAAACACACTCTCTACAGGTACAGCCGGCCGTAAACCATAAAACAAGAGAACATAATAATAAAAGATAACCATGAACCTAAATGTTGAAACCATGAACCGCATACCTCTCATGGATGAACTCCCCACAAACGATGATCCCCAAATCCCTTCTTCAATATGGGGATCCACGTAGTGTACCACTACGCAGACTGAACTCGGCATCACATACTACGTCAGTGCGTAGATGGAACCCAAAGAGGCATGATGAGCAGCGTACCACTATGGTACACAGTGGTCTATTCCCATGCCTGCATAATGCATCGACATGCGGACGACCCCTCTACCTATATACCACTATGGTATGAAAAGCCTCCCACATACCACATAAGAAACCAATATACAAAATGGGATATTTTTGGGTATTATTTCCTCATGTTCCAACCACACCCATCCACTATAGTCTAGTCCTCCATGGTCCCTCCATGAACCAGTCCCCCAGCATCAGGCCAAAGCCTCTTCCAAATCCACTAGACCTATATGATCAGCCGATCGGGTGCATTAGTGCACCGCTTGGATTCTACATACCCATGGTAAGTGGAGTCATTATGGATATCCCCAAAATGGTTTGGACATCGGGAATTCCTTTTGGTCTACATTCCCATAGTAACCTGAAGTCCATCTTTGGGATGTCAATGTGAACCTCCTCGTTCTTGTGATTAAGGGTGATCACATTCTTTTCCATTCAACGAGGAATAGTGATCAGTCGAAAGAGTTATGCTCACTTATCTGTTGATGATGACGTAACTCCTCCCCTTCCCAAAACATATTCATGTTCCCTCCCTCTAAGGTAAGTCCCTAGTATTCCAAGCCACATGACGTTTAATGTCATTTCACATTCAAAGGTACATCGCTCTGTGCCCTCTCCCACGGTCGACGCTGCCTCTTCCGCCATTGGATCTCCCTCTCCCACCAACAAGAGAGGAAGCATTTGATTAGTTGCATATCTCTCATCCTCTGCTTTCTCACACCGATCATGACTCATGTGGTCTTAGAGTATTGTGGCGATTAGAACCACCACAATATCTAAACTGTGGGAACTCTGATTCCTGGTAAAACTAGGATACGTGGGACACCTAACTAAAGGCTCACACTCAAAAGGGTTCCCTCCCATAAAGGTTACACAAAATCATGTCTCTTGAAATCGGAAAATTACATGCGTAAGACCCATCTCATCTGAACTATGAGAACTTTGATTCCTGATCAAACCAGGATATGTAGGATACCTACTTGAAGGCATGAGATCAAAAGGGTGAACATCCAAAAGGTTCCACCCAATCATGTCCTCTTTAATGGAAAACTTCCATGCATAAGCCCCATCTATTTTTAACTATGTGTGTTCGGATTCCTCTCTTTGGGATATGTAAGAAACCCATATTATGGGTTCGATCCAAACATCAAGTCACCTTCCATCCCCCCAGGATGAAGATAAACTCAATAGCACATTATTGTCTGGATGAAGTTAGCAGTACCTCCATAGCATCAATTATATTCATGTCTATGATGATCCTATAAACCAAGGGTTTCCCATGGACACACTATTCGTGAATGAACCAAGGATTCATGAACATATGAACATGACTTAAATTTGTTAGAGAGTCTAGTAACAGGAAATAATCCTCCCCCAGAAGGGTGTAGTGAGCCCGACCTCTAATCCCCTCGACCAAAGGAGTCCTAAAGTGTTGTTGGTTGAAACATCCATTATTGAGCACCTACCTTTGGAAAACTGGTCCATGAATCATGGATACCATGGTCGTTGGGTGTTTCTTTCTCCACGAATAAATCCATTGGAGACCATTTGGGGAATTTATATCCAAGGATGACTGATTTCACAAGTACTTGACCCCACACAGTCGCCTGCTGGGACCAACTGACTATGGAATATCCTTCACAATGTGAAAGGGGTGAATTTCCCACTACCTGAATGGTTAATCCCAACTTCTTTTAAAGAATAATTATGCAAAATTGGTTGAAAAAAATTAGAAATTGTGAATTTCAAAAGAAACCATCTCCGGAAAAAGGGATGGGTGATGATCCTCATTGGACCATTTCCTCACCACCCGAAATGAGCCACCTCGGAGGCGGAACAAAAATTTAGGAAACAATGTGAATCCTTAACCAAGGTGGTAGTTCTTCAAGAATGATAAAAGATAAAAGAACATTGCATGCCATCTCATTTTGTTCACCCTAGTATGCACGAAACGTTCCACTATGGAGGTGGAACAAAAATGGTGAACCTGACATGAATCCTTAAACAAGGTGGTAGTCTTACACCACTCAAACCCATTTTCCCCACAATAGAATAATGATGGAAGGGGGCCAAGCTGAATCATAATATATCAAAATGTTTAAAAAATTCTACTTTGACAAGTTTTTGTGGTCTGTATGATATATATGTATGTTGTATGTTCGCACAGAGCAACCTTTGATCCCAATGACATCCTGAAGACCAATGCAGACACACAAATCAACAATTCCAAAGGCAGTTGGGGCCCCAACAAAGAGAAGGACACCACGCCTACTCAACATGTTCTATGATGGGTATCCAACATTCTTATCAAGGAGTACCATCACAATGGTTCTATCCCCGTAAATGAGGCCGTGAGATAATCCCTATAGTCTACAAAGGTCATCCAGCCTCCTCCTCAGCCGTAGGTGTCACCCTAACACAAGGAGGCCACGGTGGTTGTCTCAAACCATTTCGGGTGCCTATCCCTGGAACATGATAACAAGAACCTCCCTTATCATAGAGAGGTAGATGAAGTCGATGTTGACAACTTCATCTCAACAACATAGGGGGTCCTACTCATGGGCCCCCGCAAGAGAACGTCCCTGCAGACACCGGATGGCCAATCCTCCTCCCGCTAAAGAGGAACTTATACAGAGGGAACCTACTGAAGTCCAGAAGACTCAAGTCCCTCAGGATTCCCACCAAGGGAAGAGAATATATAATTAGGAACACGCTATCACCCTGGTTCTTAAGAAGAATTCCTAACGTACTAACGTGGTGGAATTCCACGTGAAAACATATGATTGTTACCCCTCCACTCAAGATCACAACCGAAATTGGGTGGCACGGTATGAGAACATGCACCTTACTACTTGTCCACACCAGTCCTACCGTGCAGACAGAGCGAAAAATTACAGGCAAATGCAGATATCATCCGATGAACAACAAGCCCACCATATAAATAGGGTGGCAACTAGCTATATGCAGGCACAAATACCTACTAATGCATTATAAACCTGTCACCCAAATTGGGCAGCAATGAGCTACACATAGAAATAAATACCTGCTGACACATCTCATGCCTACCATCAAAATAGGGTAGCAAGAAAATATGAGTAGATTAAAATTCCCACCGATGCATAAAATGCACGGGAGACAAATACAGCGGCAAGTGAGAAAATAAAAATCCATACTCATTAATATTATGTCCACTAGTGAAATACAGTGGCTACTAGAGAAGACAACTAGTGGTAGACTAATTCCATTGTCTCAGATCAGGAGAACTGCCAGTATTCACTAGAAAATCATGGAGGACTGAAGATGGCACAAACTGAATATCTGATATCAAAATGAGCCATCATAACTGTTCCATACAACGATGTATCAAAACACATCCTAGAAATTACGGAAGATCAGATGTTGATCTCAAAATATATCATCCAAACATTCCAAGACATTTTTGCATTGGCTGAAAAGGCGAAAAATCAGTCCTAGGACCCAGTTTCCTCGAATAGAATGAGTCACTCGCAAAATGAGTTAGTCACTCCAAAGCAGTTATGAATCTCTTCTCCAATGTTGGAGGTTCGAAAGTAATATACCACGATATACGGACAATTGGATCACAAAAAAATTATTGTTCTAACTAGGGGATGTCGTCCAATGTGGTGGCCACTCCAAGGAAGGCATATATCCCTGCCAAAACTCAAGATGTTTGTCGGCATATCCAGATGACATCATTAGACCCAACAAGATAAGGAACTGTATATGAAGGCCATTACCAATAGAATATAGCCCCAGTTACCTGAAAGAGAGTTCTTAATGATGAAATGTGCCAAAGGAAACAGGAAAATGAAGATCTCATACCTGATTCTGCTCTTCTGGAAGCTGGGGTTCTTGACTCCCTCAAACACACATCAATAAAGGCTAAAGACCCTATCAGTCCATTACAAAATTATGGAGTTGGTAGTTGCAGTAGAAACATCCCTACCTGCAATGTTTATATAAGTAGCTCTGAAGGTCCTCCACAGAGCACCCATGGGGGCTCACTCTATGGGCTAGGAATGATCGATCATGAGATTCTATCTCCTGATGCAAATCGGGGTATCCCACCCATCAACCAAAAATCACATGGAAAGAAGGTCATCCCCTTGATGTAATCCACCATAATGATCATCCACAGGGTAAACACTACAGATATGATTCTCCCTATAGTTGGACATCAATTCATGATGGTATTCCTCCCCAAAATGATAGTATTTTCAAAGGCCCTCCCCTTAATGATAGTTTTTGTGAAGGCCCTACCCATAGTAACGTCAAGCAATGAGAAGGTCATCCCCTCATTGTAATACATCCTAATGACCCTCCCTATGATGTGTACTATAGAAATTCTCCCTAAAAACAGGTATCAAGTCGTGATAGTAGTCATTGATGTCATAACAATTATCGGGAAGGTCCTCCCCTAGTGAAATCAAGTAGCAAGAAAGTCCTCGCCTTGCTATAGCCAACTCTGAAGGTCCTCCCCTGGGTATATGAAGTAAAAACATTTCATGTGGTTGGGCATCAAGTTAACATATTTTCTCTATCTGTCGTATCACTAATTGTGATGGTCTTCCCCGCAATAAAAATCCATACTGGTAAGAAGGACCTCCCCTTGTTGGAAAAAATTTGAGAAAGCCCTAATATGCTGAGGAACACAAAAAGATAGAGTTAGAAACATCGGGCATTATGTCTATGACGAGTGATATTCTTTCTCAACTAGAGGATGACCCGGGTCCATGCTCATCTTCTAAGACACCCTGGAACCATATGCATATCAACGAGGCTCCCACATGCTCGGTTCCATGGAAAGAAATTATTAATAAGAAATCAAGTTAGACTTACCAAGTAGCGGATCCCACAAAAGAACGAAAACATGACATGTTTATTGTGAGGAGAAAATGATCTAAGGGTAATATACCAGTGATGTATTGGCCTACAACCACATATTAATTTGACATACCAGGAGATTTTTCTCGGTAATGCATGCATAACATTCGCCTCAATATATGGACAACTCATCGTCAGCCCAAAGAAAAGTTACTTCCCTATGAAGGGTATGTAGACCATGTCAACAAGATAGTGGAGATTCTCCATCTAATCAACCTGGAAGCCCTCCCATTTTCTTGGTAGACACAATTATAATGGAGAAATAAAAACCTTAAACTGTCTTGAATCCACCCACTGCATAAGTTATGTCTCCTCTTTGGTGATTCCCCGACTGGAGTTCACATTTAGGTATGTGAAGAACATTGAGCTCTACACTTCCCCCCTCATCCCGTTCAGCAAACCTTTTTCGAAATGACATCGTCCAATGTCATCACCCAAAGTAAAAAAACAAATAAAAACCATACTCTGGAAAGATGGGGTAGTCAACAAAAATCGGCTTGGTGTAAGTCTGAAAAGTGTCAGGACCAAAGAGATCAAGCCATAGAAAATCTTCTGAGTCAGGCAACCGAGAACAACCAGCAGGCTTCCCACCTAAGGGTTTCCAAATAGAAATTAGTTCTCATGTCTTCAAAAGTCCAAAGACTCTGTGTGGGCCCTATTCCATAATAGGCTCACACCCACACATGAGTGTGTTAAATTGAAAAGGTAGAAATAGTGTTGGACACTATAGTAGTGCTAGAACAACCCCAGGCCATAGGGATGGGGGAATTTTTAAATCAAAATTCTCCTATAAGACCAACAAATCAAGTCTGTATTGCATCAACAGAATAACTGGAACAACCCTTTCCCATAGGGATGGGGGCATTTTTATATCAATTCCTCACATAGTAGAAGTCTGTCTTTTACTGCCTAGGAAGAATGATGGACAGAGGAGTCACCTGTTCCACCACTTCTTGTGGTTTTCACCCTCTGAGAAAAAGGAATGTTATGAGGTCATACTATGACTCCCTTCAGGTCAATCTTCACCAAGAAACCTAAATAATACCATAGAATGTTAAGAGAAAGTCCAAAAAAGGATTCATAAAGCCTTCCTACAATTCAGAACTGGGTACACCACTACTAATGCGGTATTCCATAGTGAAAGTGGAAAAGGTAAACCCCATGTATTTCATAGGAAATGATGCAGAGGGAGTGGAATAAAGGGAATATGGTTCCATCTGAGATGCATCCCACACTAAGAATGATGGTGTGCATACCCGGCACCAGAGATTAGTCCTAAATATGGGAACCCCTCAGTTAATCTGACATTAATTCTCACACAAAACCCCAAAAAGAAGATGAATAAATCCAAGGTCATCTATGACCTATCTTCTCCTCCCATGGAAATGTGTCCCTCAGTCTCGAGGAAATTTTTTCCAAGAAAGAGGAAGAAATGAAGGTGCTCAGGCAAATTAATGTTGAGCTACATCGTGGGAGCTACCTTGCTGGATGTGTTCCCCCTGTGGAACGTCAGTAGGGGATCCTAGAAGAGGTTCACATACCACATGAACTAATCCCAGCAAATGAAACCAAGATTGGAGGCCCATCCAATCTGGATTCGGGATGGGAAAACTACTTAAACCTAAATCCGGAAGGATAGAAAGACTTACCCCCACTAGGAAGGCAACCATAATATATTTAGGTGTAGTCGGGGTTGGTCTTAGTGCTAAGCATCCCATAATCCTATAGGAAAAATGGGGGTTCAAAACCTGTTGGGTGCAGGTACTACAACAGTACTATATCGTACTCTAGAAATGGCGGCACTGTAGTAATGATGGGAACTATAGCAGTAGCAGGTCACTGTATCGGCAGCAGGGGTACTTTAATAGTGGAGGATACTGTGTTGTTCTGTTTCAGTGGAGTATTGTGGTAGTAATATTCATAGAATGGTCCTATGGCTAAAATTTGGGCCTACGGACCATGTAATGGGCTAAATTCCCACTGGGCCTTCGGATAATTTAATGGTTCTCCCTCTACCTAGTTAAAAGGATGTATTTGCTTTGAATTAAATAATAAATGAGGATTCAGCCCCAAACTTTAAAAAATCAATAATATATTTATGTGAACCCACAAAGGATACCCCTGGTTGGTTATCAACCCAAAATTATAGTAGCACCGGCACACCCATCATTGGCCACTGCCCAACCAGACCATGCTCAAGATTGAAATGTTATGAATTAAGGGCTCTTGAACAACAACAAGCAATTAATAGCTCAACTACAATCCATTGAGGGGTGACACACTCTGATACAGCCATAGCGCATAACTTACCCTGATTGGGTAATCAATGTTCCACCACCACCAAACTTTGGAAAACCTGTATTCCCAGAATTAAATTGCTCGGGGGACCCAGAACAGAATTTAATTCACTATTCCACTTACTGAAACCCCATGACGGGCACTACAGAGTAGTAATAAGAAATAAAACTCAGGTGCTTCGTATAAGCCCTACAAGGGTCGGCTTTCATATTATATACTAGCCAGCCAACTAATTCAATCACAGGCTGAGACGATCTCCAATGATAGTTTCTTTTACATTTCAGTTCAACGCATCCTAAGGTTACGGTCAGTGATATCATGAACTGTAAATAGAAATAGAACAAAAGAGTCACATACTTCATTTCTAGATTCAAAATCAAGACTTATTCCCTATACCTGACACTCCCCCAAGATGAAATTCTCTTTATGTGGATCGACAATTTTAAGGATTAGTTGCAAACATCACTCATCCTGGTGAAGTACACAACTTGGTTCTGAGAAATATCTTACATTTCTCAAAGTATAGAAGACTCCTCAAAATGGACTAATCTTAAGTCCCGAGTGGCCCCATCTTTCCCTAGTTAATGAGGGGGAAAAGAAGAAGCATCTTCTGCCATGCTTAATCCACCCCCAGCGCCTTCTCCAGTTGTGAGGCCCCCACAAAACTTTGCAGGACACCCTGGATGCTAACATCACCCCCACCTCAACTAGATGAGTGATGGGGTTCTAAAAGAAATTAGTTCAAAGAATGAAGACAAAAATTCTATGCATTTGAAGACGAACAGGTCCGCGGTTATTTCATAGCCACAACGAATTTCAATTTTCTCCTGCTACGAAATCAAAAGAGAGTCTATGAAGTGGGTATCAATAACCACCCAAATTATTTTCCCTACCACCAAATATTGGGACATACCATCCATGAATTCCTCCATTTCAAGGATTTACAACAAAATATGGTGGATTCAGGGAAAATCAATTTGGTCCTACCACCAGTAGAAGTGGAATATGATTCCACCTTATACTCAAGAGAGGAAAAGGAATAGAAAATAGTCCCCAGTAAGAAAAAGAAAATGGTTTACAATTGGATGACCTGAAATACCATCAACCGAGTCTATTAGATCCTCCATGTGCATTTGAAATAACCAACTATGCCCCCCCAAAAGCTCCTAATATAGGAAAACCATCCTACTCAGCCCCCCTATCACTTAAGGGATAGAATGGGAGAAGGAAGGAGCAAGAAGATGGACTGGAACCAAAGTTGAAGTCATTGTTTACACTGGAAGATTTCATACCAGTAGACATGGCACAACAAGAACCACCCTGCCAAACAGTAGAACGAGCACTGCCCCGCCAAATGGTACAATCAGAAGAAGACATTCATACAGAAATAGTTTTGGATCATGAAATGATCTCCGTCTCCATTAAGATCATTCACATGATGGAACCCTTCTTGGATGGGGAATAAGGCCACCAACTCGAATTACTTGCACCCAACCGGAGAGTTGGAAGAAGTGTCCATAGAGGCTAGATGCTTCTTGGAAGGAATGATCATGGAAAGAGCTAGATTCCCAGCCACATCATAAGTCAAATTCTTATCACAGGAACTCACAAAAGGACCCTCTGGAAGACACAAAAAGAAATGGAATTCTTCTACTCCACTGTCGGATGAAATCCATGCCCAATTATCCTGGAGTATCTATCAGAGGAAAAACTAATTTCAAATCATCCAAGGAGTGCAGGAGGACCAGTTCGGAAAAAACCTGGAATGGACCATAGAACCACTGGCCCCAGCTACATAGGCCGAACCATCCACATAAAAATTCTGAAGCCCAAAATTGTCTATGAAAGAGAAACCTCGATCCGGGAAGCACCAACCTTTAGAGAATAAATATGATATTTTAAATAATCTGGATTTAGTACCAGAAAAGTTTTCAATTGTGGATGTGTTAAGCCCATACACATATCATAGGGAGGCACTCATTGAAGCCTTAATAAGTCCCTAGGATTTTGAGGCTGAAATAGCAACAACTGAAGTATACAGAATGGAGACCAGTCCCAAAGAATGTCACTCCATCATCTCCTTCAAAGATAGGGATGAAGATGCCATCATGCAAGGGCACAGCAAACCCTTATATGTGTCTACAAAGATAAATGGAATTGATGTCTGGAGGATCTTCTTTAATAATGGATCTGGAGTTCACCTCCTCCCATTGTGAACGCTTTATCGGCTGGGATATGATGAAGACATATTGACAAACTACACTACAACTCCTCTAGGATATGACAAAAGAGAATAGAAACTTTTAGGATGAATCAATATTAAAACTCATCTTGAAGACGTCATGTCGGATTCTGAGTTCCTAGTTGTATGACAAAGTACGACCATCAACGTCATGTTAGGGAGGCCTTGCATGCATCAGCATGCTGCAATTTGATCATCATACCATCAGTGCATCAAATATTTCACTAATGGGAAAAATAGGACATTGCCTGCCAGTAAATCCCCATTTGAGTCCTGTGAATCACATTATATAGACGTAGGGTTATATTAATTGAATGAAAAACAAATCATGGTTAAATACATTGATTGGATTACTACCCCGAATGGATTGGAAACGACTCCCGTCGGCCCCCAACAGTAGCTTGGGGAAGAGTATGTATTACCCATCAACCAAGTTGAATGTACAAGTGCAAGTCCAGATGTAGACTCAATCATCTTCATGGTCACTATTACGGACATGAAGTCCACAGGCATGGAAGTGTTGGAAGACTCCCATGATGTTATGGAAATCCCTATCAATGATGATCTTGGACCATCCATGGGACCCCATACATCCCTTTCATTACTCACTAAGGAAAAAAGACTATTTATCCACCTAAATTGGAGAGTTACTCTAAAAAATCATTTCTCCGTCAGAAGAGGAAGAATATAAAGATTATGAAGAAGAATAATAAGAGGAAGAAGACCCAAAATATGCCCTCCTTTAATTGAAGAAGGTGCCTCCACCACAATCGATGAACATAAGGAGATAAATCTGGGCATTGAAAATGACCTGCAGCCCACTGTGATCAATGTGTCTATGCATGTTGAGGAGTAGGAGGAATATGACTCCTTCCTAATGAAGAATTGAGATGTGTTTTCTAGAAATTAAACATAAATTCTAGGCCTCAATGATGAGGTTTCTCCTCATCATTCCGACTTACCAGAAGACCACCGGGGCTATAAGAAGGAATCCATAAGAACCTACTAGATGCATGCTGAGAAAATAGAGGTTGAAGTTGAACAGATGATCAAATACAACTTCATACGGGATGTCCAATATCACATCTGGATGGACAGAATAGTCCCTGTAAAAAATAATACTGAACATATTTGAATCTTCATTGAATTATGGGACCTTAATCGGTATTTCCCAAAAGACTATTTCCTATTCTCGATCATAGAATTTTTTATCGATGCAACCACCATATATGGGGCTCTCTCTTTCATGGACGACTATTCTAGATACAAACAAATTGGATGGCCCGGGGTGTAAGGAAGCAATTTTTTAGGGCCCTCAAGGAGTGTTCTGTTATAATGTGACTCCCTTTGGTCTGAAAAATTCCCGCCACATATCAACATGCTATTCGCCGTATTTTCAACCCCTTCTTGGGAAGATTTGTTGGGTGTTATGTCTATGATCTGGTGGTTAAATCACAACAGCACCCCAAACAGTAATGACCCATACACTATATACATTGTTATTACTTTTGAATTTAAGTATATGTTTTAAAACATATAACAAATCCATGACAGGACCATATATGTATAGTGTCTTTAGAAACTGGGAATCATAAATAATTGGTTCATAAAACATCTACATTATCTTTTATTTATTTCATCATAACTAGACTCCTATTTGGTATATCATATAAAATACCATTCTTCCAGACCTAGGTAAAATAAACATACAAAAGGGTGAGCTCAAATGCTCAGTAAAGGAAAATAAATGAAATATTAATAATTTCATATACATAAGAACATAACATTTGAAAATATTATCTTGTATAAGAGATCAAAATATCATGTCATGGGTTAAATCATAGAAGTTCAATGTAATACTAAGAATCATAACATAAGACATGATTATTTTTGGAATAAGAACATAATCATAGAAAATGATTTCATATAAGTAAAGGATCATTTCCAAGACCATGATGGTAGACCAATACCATTACTGAACCGATTTCACTCCTCGTTCCTGTCCTGTATCACTGAACTAGATTAACTTTTCATTCCAGTCTTGTCTATCTCATGAGATATAAATCTTTACCCAACGCATTGGAGGGACATATAGGTGCCACCCATATCATAATGAAACCAATATTATGTGTGCCACAAAAACATAAATCATACATCATAACATTACCCAATGGTATTCCTAAACATCGTGTTATCATAACATAATCCAAATAAGATAAAAAAGTCTTCGTAAAAATAATTACATCATAACATAATCAAATAAATGTATGAATATAGATATAAACATAACCCTATATCATCTTATATGGAAAATAATTTTTATAAAACAGTTGAACATAGTTCTTGATGAAAATATCCTTTCTTCTTCAAAAACATTTTCTTTTATCAATATATAATGAAATTTTAAAAGAAAATATTTTAATTGAAAATAAACATGAATACTTTTAATGGATGCTTCATGGAAATAATTCCCTATGGAAGCATAAAAATATTGTCATGTCGTATAATCTAAGAAAACAGTCACCTTATACTTTTGTTGGAAAAATAAAAAGTACCTCATATGGTAAACAAAAGAAAGGTTCCTTCCAAACCATGTGGTAAAAGTCAACGAAGGGTAAAAATGTATTTAAACAAACATGGAAGAATAATAAATAATTTATGAAAACAATTTTAGAAAACATGGACATGTGTGATATATATAACACCAGTAAATACTTACGAATAAATAATCACGAATAAAAAGGATATTAGAAAAGTTATCCCTTACCTTAGGTTTGATATGCTTCGAATGTATCTGAACCTCCTATATAAGGATTTAAATAATGTTACAAATTTATTCCAGAATCATAATCATATTTATTATTACATTTACGATCATATTTTCATTCTTTTGTTAGTAACATTTCATTATTACTCATTATTCGGGTATTAACTGCTTTATGTTCTTACGTATATTTTTTCGGATAAGTTCTTATTCCTCTTTTAGTTTCTAATTATATCATTTAAAACATTGTACTATCATAATATATATCATAACTATTAATTTTATTCATTTATATAATCATGGTTTAATGAATATCTTGTAGAACAAATCACATCACACCGTGGATACGGTGATCCGTACGTACGAACGAGTGACAATATTGTTCCAATAATTTCTGAATGGTATTGAAGTGGATGGTGTATAGTATATCAGAATTAGTATAATTTTATATTATTCATATATAGGTATTATTTACACCATTATATCCATCCAAGTAAGGTGGTTGTGAAAAGCATATTACACCACGGTGTGGAGACGGTAAGCTGTACATACACAGGCACAGTGATTTTATGTTTTCATAGGATAGATATAAGGTGAAATTGGTCTGTTTAATATTTATAAAAAATATCATTATATTATTTATACTGATGTTATTATTTTATAATGAAACAACTAAATTAGAGTAATTAAAAGAATAAATAAACTTGAAAGAATCGATAGAAGAGATTACCTCTTCCTCGACACGCCTCCTTTGAATTTCCACTTACGACACTAGTGTTAGTCCTTTGAGAATACCAGGACCTTCATAATGTTACTAGGGAAGTTGATAAGATTAATGGATAGGTTTTGGCCGAGCTTGAATGCTCAAAATTAAGTAAATAGGAGAGGGAGGGGGTTCCCTTTTATAACATAGGAGAGGGGAACTTTAGGAAACTCTAGAAAATATTATATTATAATAAAATCAAACCCTGCAAAAAAAATTTCAAAGGTGTCTGTAATTCACATTTTAGAAGATATTGGGTTGTAATAACATTAACCAATAATTTTTGTAAAACTTATTGTTTCAATTAAAACCTTATCTTTTTAATTGACCCTTAGTTATCCTATTGGTGTTTAATTTTGGTAATAACATTCTAAATATTTAATGGAAATTAATGTTTACTTATGTGGTGTTAATTGACCATAAATGGAAACTTTATGATATTTTTGACCTATTATTTATCACATTTTAATTTTAATTATTTTTTTGATTTTTAAATAAATTAATAAAATGTTATGTTTATAAAATATCAACAGTATCAATTCCAACACTATTCATTTATTAGATGTTAAATAAAATTCACACAAACGATAAATTCGAACCTAAATATTAAATACACTCCTAAAATCCCATATTCACCTAGAAAATTCATGTAGAAAATTAATTAGTTCATATGATATTTCTTTCAACATTTTAAAACCATTTATTTGATATTTCTATTAATAAAATAATTTATACATCACTATTATGTCATCATTAATGGGAATAATTTAATCTATAAAAATCATTAATACTTTCTTTATGATGTGGGTAGTTATTTTATCTTTCCAGAGACTATCTATAGTGGATTATTTCTCCTATTTATCCATATATTAAAATTAATACACTTATATTAAAATACATTATGACATATTTTCGATTTCATTAGTTTTTATTACAGTCATGTCATTTTCATAGGTATGTGGTAATAAAGTGATTAAATTTTGAAAAATTGATAATAAGGGTCGAATTTAATAATCCAATAGAATTTTTATAGGTGTTAAGGTAATTTTAGATTATTATTTTTACCCTTAATTACTCGATTCACCATTAACCATGGTAATATAAATAATTACCAATGTTAATGTTCATAGTGTGCAAAAATAAAAGTAGCCTACTAACAAAATTTGGACATAATGAATCCAAATATGGAATCAATTTTTCAAAATTCAAAACATAGAAGTTTTGGTAAATAATTTAAAATCAATCGCTTTGATGAGATAACAGGTTTTAAATGACAAGGCATTACAAGAGATTGAAATTTTTTACCTAAGAATTCAATGAAAATTAAATGATAATGACAAACATTATATTAAGTAGTAAAAATATATTCAATTTATACATTAGAATCATTCAATATTATAATTGAACCATATAAATTATCTCAATGAAAAAAGTTGTTTTTAATTAAAAGTTAGTTTATTTTTACTATTCATCAAAATATGAAATTTATGAGAAAAATATCAAAAAGTTATCCAAAGTAATTTTTTATACCCCTCTTAAAAATAATATGTTTATTTTGTCATTTCAAAATCAGTAATGTGTCAAATTATTAATTTAAAATGCGTTCTCCATTCAAAGTGTAAAATAAAAAAAATACATCAAATAAGGTTTTATTCATAACCTATGATTAAAATATTCATTGAATGCATACCAAAAATATTTTATTAAGTATATAACACATATATAAGTAATTAATTTCATTTCCAAAATTAATTCACTCTAAAATAAATATATTTAATTGATTTATATTTTTCATAATGCATTTTCTTAAGTTAGTTATAATTATTCCCTCTAACCTAACAGCTAGGATATAATGTTAATTTTATGTCAAGGGCATCTCACAGTTTGTTTAATCTCACAATTTAGTGAAAATAAAGCAATTGAAGAATAAAAGTTATGTAAATATTTCATAAAAACATACGAGTGTTACATTCTAAAACCCTTAAATTGAATTTTTCCCTCAAAATTCAACACATGGAAATAAACAGATAAAGATACCTCTCCTTCATGAGATCCTCAAGTTCCCCTATAGATTCTTCAAATTAGTGGTTCCTCCATAAAACAAAATCCAAGAGAGTGGTATGGTTTCATAGACCTTTTTCTCTATGATCTAGAATATCTATTGTTTGTTCTTCGTAAGAAACATCTTGTTCCAGCGATACGACTTTTGAACATAGTACATGTGAAGGATCAGGTATGTACTTTATCGGGAGAGATACATGGAACACATAATGAACTTGAGAGAGATTCTGTGGAAGTGGAAATCTGTAAGCTACCTTCCCTACATGATCCAAAATTTCAAAATGACAGATATACTGAGGTCTCATCTCACCCTTCTTCCAAAATCTCATTACCCTATTCTAGGGAGATATTTGTAAGAACACCTTTTCCCCCACTTCAAACTCTTGGTCTTTTCTTCAGTTTCCAGAATAACTTATTTGAAATATATGATCTTCTCTTATATATTGTTGAATAGATCTAACCTTGTATACCATTTCATCCATAAGATCAGGTCCTAGTAGCTTTCTTTCCACAACTTCATCCCAGCAATTTGGAGCTCTGCACTTATTTCCATAGAGGGCATCATAAGGATCCATCTAAATACAGGAGTGCAAGATATTGTTATAAGATAATTCCACCAATGGTAGGTGCTGATCCCAGCCACCTTTGAAATCTATAGAGAAAGCTCTCAACATGTCTTTGAGAGTTTGAATTATCCTCTCAGACTGACTGTCTGTCTGAGGATGATAAGCAGTGTTGAAACATAACTCTGTATCCAGAGCATGATGAAGACATCGTCAGAACATCAAGGTAAACCTCAGATCCCAATTAGATATAATGGAATGTGTTAATACATTAAATCTTACCACTTCATTTACATATATATTGGCATGATGATCAAAAGATAAATCCTCTCTAATAGATATGAAGTGTGATGACATCACAAGTCGATCAACTATAACCCATATAGCATTATTTTCATTGGATGTTTTGGGAAGTCCGATGACAAAGTCCATAGTGATGTTTTACCATTTCCATTCTGGTATGGGTAATGGTTATAACATCCCATTATACTTCTGTTGTTCAGCTCTAAATTTTTGAAAAACCAAGCATCGAGACACATATTCAGCGACATCTCTTTTCATTTCATCCCCCCAAAAGTACTCTTTCAAGTTCATATACATCTTTGTGCTTCGAGGGTGAATAGATAATGAAGAACTATGTGCCTCATCCTATAGATCCTTATTTAATTCTAGTATGGTAGGAACACAAACCTGATTCATGAATCTTATTATTTTATCACATCTAAGTTAAATTTGGGAACATTTTTCACCTTCTTTTGTAACTCAACATTTTCCCTCTATGCCTCCATAATCATCACATGTATATATGGTTGAACATTCATTTGATAAAAATAAAATTTCTCCCCTTCCATTATAATTTCAAGATCCATCATTTGAAAATCCATAAATATTGGACCTTTCGTGATCCTCATCATGGATAAGCTAGCATGGTCTTGTCGACATAATGCATCTTCCACCTTGTTTGCTTTCCCAAGGTGGTAATGTATTGAGCACTCATAATCTTTAATCAACACTAACCATCTTATTTGGCACATATTCAGATCCTTTTTTCTGAAAATATACTTTAAAATTTTATGATCAGTATAAATATCACACCTTTCACCATAAATATAATGCCTACATATCTTTAATGCAATGACTATTGCAGGTAACTCCAAATAATGAGTTTGGTAATTTGTCTCATGGATTTACAACTATCATGAGGCATAATCTATCACCATATCATTTTCCTTGAGAACACACCCCATCCCATTCTTAGATTCATCATCGTAGATCACAAACCTTTCTCCACTACAAGGAAGTGTGAGCATAGGTGCATTGGCTAACCTTCTTTTAAGATCTTAGACATTCTCTTCACATTCCTCCATCCGGACGAACTAAACTCTTTTCTGAGTAAACTTGGTGAGTGGATTAGATAATCATGAAAAAACATTCGCAAATCATCGATAATATCCAGACGAACCACGAAAACATCGGATCACAGTTATTGTGGTTGGTCTCGACCATCTTTCAATAACCTCTGTTTTTTCTAGATCCACAGATATCCACTATATTTAGATTATGTGACCCAAAAATAAAAATTTTTTAAGCCAAAATTCACACTTGTAAAATTTTTCATAAATATTCTCTTTTCTTAGGGTCTTAAGTACAATTCTCATGTGATCATCATGTTCTTCCTTTCTCTTTGAATAGACAAGAATATTGACTTTAAAGACTACCAAAAACTGATCAAGATAGTCTATAAATATTATATTCATTAGATCCATGAAGATAACACTAGAATTAGTAATACCAAAAGGCATCACTATAAATTCATAGTTTCCATACCTTGTACGGAATGTTTTCTTTGGTATATCCCCATTTTTTACCCTAAGATGATAATATCCTGAATGAATATCAATCATGGAAAAGTATTGATCTCCGCATAGTTGGTCAAATAATTATTCAATGCATGTGAGAAGATATTTTTTCTTGAAAGTGATCTTGTTAAGTTCTGGATAATCAATGAACAGTCTCATTGATCTATCTTTCTTCATAACAAATAGAAGAGGTGCTCCCCAAGGTGATGCACTAGGGTGTATGAATACCTTATCAAGATTCTCTAGAATTTTCTTTTTCAATTTCTATAAATCAATTGGGTCTATTCAACAATGTGTTTTTGAAATAGTCATAGAACCTAGTATGGGTTCTGTTGAAAACTCAACTTCACATTTTGGTGGATGACCTATCAATTCCTTCGAAAAGACTTAATAAAACTCCTCTACAATGGGTGTATTCTTAATCATGAGTTTTTTTTCAACCATTTGAGATAAATAACCTTAATTTATTAGAATCAAGAACCATAAGATGGATTAAATTTCTACTAGAACATTATATTCATCCTTACATCGATAGATGGTCATAGATTGATATGGAATATGATATTCGACTTCCCTTTTTTGGAAATTAATATGAGATTAATCTAAAGAAAGAAAATCCATGCCAAGAATAACATATAATTATATTATAGGAAGGATCACAAGATATTCAATATGCACTTTACCACAAACTTCAATAGAATAATAATTGTAAACTTTATATGTGATTGGTGTGCCATTAAGAGTTGTCATAGCTATCTCAACATCTAATTTTTGATGTAGTACAGAAATACCCTTAGAAAATTCTTCAGAAATAAATAAGTGGGTGGATAAAAAATCAAATAAAACATGTTCTACTTTACAGTGGATGGTAAGTGTACCTTTAAAAACTTCATTATCATACTCCCCATTGCCTATAGTAATTACATGTGATTTTTTTGTCTTTGGAATTAAGAGTTTGTTGGTGTAGATCATTGTCAATAACCCTTGGATTGGAGAATTGATTGGAATAATTACCGATTTCCTTTCACTTGTAACATTGATGTGTAGGAGGTGAATTATATGTAGCCTTCTTTTTGTTTGCATCATTAGACATATTTTTCCAATCACTTAGGCATTAAATTGCCCGATGTCCTTCTTTTCCAAACATTAAACATTTACTTGTCCCTTTAAGACAATCCATGTAACACATCGAGATTTTATGAAAAATATTCTCTTTAATTTCATTAATTTCTTGTGTTGTATGCTACACCAAAAGGAGATTTCACAATACGAATCCCTGACTTGCCTTTAATTACACAAAATCACGAACTTCCTCGATAGCGTGTGTAGTACACAATAACGAGTTTCACTAAACAACAATATGCTATTAAAATATTATTAAAACTAGCCGTTTTGAATAGTAATAACCACTTTTTGAAATTTTGTAAATTTTATTTTTCAAAATGGACTTCATTTTTGGATTCGGAATATCGAAATTAGCTTAGGGTGAGATTTTGGTACTTTTCGGATAACTTTCATTTTCTGATGAATATTAAAAATTACTAAACTTTTATTTAAAAACAACCTTTTTAATGGAAATAATTAATAGTGATAAATTATTAATTTGAGTGGTTTAATGTATATTTAGAATATGTTTTTACATTTTAATACAATTTTGGTCATTGGATATAATTTCACATTTAAACCAGACATAAACAAGTGTCAATCTTTTGATAGTTATTATCTCTTAAGAACACGCTATTTGTTCTGACAACGAGAATTAATTTTTTGATTAAGTAATGCAAACTGATATGTTTTGAATTTGGTAAAATAGAAATCATTTTTCATTTCATAATATCAAATATAGCTTAGGTCTAATGTTTGGTATTTTTCTGGAAACTTTTATTTTTTTTGATGAATAGTGAAACCGCTAAGTGGTAGTTAAAAAAATGAATTTTTCATAAAACATAATTTTACAGCTTCTGTGAGTGGAATTTCAAAAATCCGAGAGACACGGTTGATTTCAGTAAGTAAAATGTGGTTCAATGAGATGAAAATAATTTTTGTTGAATAGTAACTTTTTACTTTTTTTTACCACGGTTAAAAGTAAATATGGTAATTAAGGGTAAAAATGATATTATTATTACCCTAAAACATGTCCTAATTCTATTTTATAATTGTAATTTGACCAAAACAACCTTAGTAATAACATATGACCATTTAGACCCACTTGGATTAGATTAGGACATTTATTATTAATTTATTTAAAGAATGGTTAAAATAGTTAAAATCAAAGTTTAATAAGTATATCATATTTAATATAGGGTTATACATAAGATAAATTCGACTATAAATATTAATTAGAAAGATAAAAATATTTCCTACATGATGGTATTTTATTTCTAATTTTTATACATTAAATAATTTAATTTATTTATGACACAAAGATGATGCAGTAATTATCTTATTAATGAAATATTGAAATAATTGATGTTATAAATACGAAAATAAATGTAATTTGAGACATTTTATGAATTACACTAATTTTTTAGGTTAATATGACATGTTCGTATTGATATAATTTACTTTTTTCAAACTACTCAGTCTGTTATGAGTTTCACAAAAATCAATTACTAAATAGTGGCAAAATTGACATAATATAGTTTTTTAAAAAAATATTATATTATTAATTGTTATTTTATTCCTAGAAATATAAGGTTCGGCCAAATGACATAGATAAGGTTATATATATTAATAATAAACAACTTGGGGTTCGTTTGGCTTCTTATAGTAAGTTTACTATCCTTATAGTGTAAGAATACAAAAAGACATGGTAAAAGTTAAATTATCTAACTTAATGTTAAATCTAAATGATAAGGTTAAAATAGGAACCTAAACTTGTCTAAATTATATTTTATGAGAGGATTTAGACCCATACCCACCTTAGCTTCGAAATAAATCAATTTTAAGCTATTTAAAACCGAATTTGGCTTTATAATAAAATAATATTTTTAGTTATTCCAAAGGTTCCCCTCTCCTCCCTTAAAAAAGGGCACCTCCTCCCTCTCTTCCCCACACCAATTTGATCCTTCAATCTCAGAAAACCCCTCCCAAATTCTCTTCTCCACTTCCCTAGAAATATCATAGAGGTCCTTGTCCTCTTTAAAGACCAATTTTAGTGCCCTAAGAGGAGGACTCAAAGAGGCGCTTCAAAGAAGAGGTAATGTCCGTTACTAATTATTTCAACTTTATTTCTTCTTCCACTTATTCTTCTTAGGATGTTTTATTATGAAGTAATAACATCAGTATCACTCATATACTGATATGTTATTATAAGTATGAAAAAAACCCTATTTCACCATTTATCCATCCTATGGAAAATGAAATCACCGCGCGTGCGTACGTACGAAATACCGTCTCCACGCCGTGGTGTAATCTATTTTCCACCACCACCTTTCTTGGATGGGTATAATGGTTTACATAATAAATATATATGATTATTGTAAAGTTATATTTATTCTAAAATAGTATACATACACTCCAATACAATTCCACGATCAGGAGAACGATATCATCGCTCGTGCGTACATATGGACTACCGTCTCCACGACGCAATGAGATTCATTCTCCACATTAACCATTCATGAATGATTATAATGTATATATAATAAGTACTCATGAAATATATGACATAATAATGATACTGTATTTATGTGTGTATATATGTATGTCGTCTACTTAATTCCATTCAACTCAATAAGGAAACGAAAACAGCATTCATGCGTACGTATAGCATACCGTCTCCATGAACGGTATATTTCTTTCCATTTACTGATCTATTATATATATGTATATTATGAATATATAATATATATAAATCATGTTTTATATTCTGGAATTAAGTAATCATGATCTAAGTAATCATATGAATAATTACAAGTCAAAACACGGACGACAAATGAAACAATTTTACCCAAAACACTCTTTAACATGGAATTTACAAAAGAACGGCTAATATAAAGTAATAAGTGAATGATATATGATATCATAACAATGAGTATGATTATAGAATAAGTCAATGACATTATTTAAATCATTATAGAGGAGGTTCGTACACTTACGAATCAAATCGGACCTAAGGTAAGGGATAATTATTCCAATCTCATTCTTATCCGAGATTGTTTATTCGTAAGTATTTACTGGGGGTTATGTTTATTATCCATGTCCATATGTTCTAAAAATGTTTTCATAAAATTTTTAATTTCTTTTCATTTATGTTTAAAGTCCTCTTTACCCATTTTTTACTTTTACTACATGGTATGGAAGGAATCTTTCTTTTGTTTACCATATGAGGTACTTTTTTGACTTTTCCGACAAAAGTACGAGGAGATTGTTATTTTTAACTAATACGACGTGAACGGATTTGTATGGTTTAATAAATCCTTATTTTCATGAAGCTTCCTCCAAAATATTTCATGACTATTTTCAACAAAATATCTTTCTTTTAAAATTGCATGACCTTTTGTGAAAAGAAATTGATTTTGAAGAATAAAGGATATTTTCCTCAAGAATTCATTTCAAGTGTTTTATCAAAACCATTTTTCTATCTAAGATGACATTATTTCATATGTGTATGTTTCAAGTATAATGTCTCTATTATTTACATGGTTTCACTTTTCTTATTATGAAATGATATCCATTTCTTTTTTAAGGATTATGTGATGATGGAATGATGTTTATGAAACCCATTTTATTCTTTGGGCTATGATGAATGTTGTAAGATTATTTTGTGGCACAAGTAAGAATGATTTCATTATGAGATTGGTGGGACCTATATCTCCCTCCAATTCATTGGGTAAAGATTTATATCTCATGAGATAGACATGGCTGGAACGGTAAGATAATCTGATTCCGTGTTACAGGACTGAAACGAGGAGTGAACTCGATTCAGAAAGGGACTTTGTCCACTAAGATGGTCTTGGCAGCACTGCCTTGGCTACTATGGAAATCATTACATGTGCTTAATGGATTCCACAATTACATGTTTTATTCCCATGCTATTTTATCATGGTTTATGTTCCATTATGATCTATTCCTTATTTACTTCCATGTTTTATTTCATTGCTCACGATTTTGATGTTTAAACATTATGTTCATGTTTTTAAGTTCAAATGTATATGGTATGTTTTATTTTCTCCATGCTTACCCTTACTGATCATTTTAGCTCACCCTTTTTATATTTTATTTTCCCCCAGGATCAAAAGAAAGGTTTTAGGTAAGGAAACAAAAAGTGGAAGATCTTTTTGGGAGATGTTGAAGATCTTTCACCACGATTAGAAGATTATGTTCCATGTTTCGAAAGACACTAAACTATTATGGTCCTTGTGTGTCTGTTTTTTGTTATGTATTATGTATTCCGCAAAAGTAATGTAATGTCCATGTACATCAAGCTTAGGGTCTCTACAGTTGGTATTAGAGGGTGGTTTAGTCAACCTTTAGAAACTATGATGCGAGAACTTTATTGAGACCCCTAGAGATATTCCTAAGGTATGTCTAGGGATGTCCCTAAAGATAAGTATACGTATAGGATATAGTCCTAAAACTATGCTAACGATCTTAGAATTTACCCTAAGATGTTAGATGTCGAAGGTACTCCCCCTTGATTAAGTTATTTTCCTTGTATGATTTTTGCCTCTCACAGAATTCTTTTTGTGTTTTAGTCAATGGAAGAAACCAGAAGGAATTCAGTTAACATTGAATCCAATGGACAAATTGGTGATTATGAGCAAAAAAATTGCATAATACCTAGAGAGAAAGATATTGTGATTATGTCGAATAAGTCATCACGATATATGATTAACAAGGTGAAATTTAGTGGTATGCCTAATTCATCAAATAAGAGGAAGATAGACTTTTATGCATGTTCGCATGTTGAGGAGCATAAAAAAGGAAGATTGAGATTTCTAAAGAAGGGAAGAAAAACCTTTAGGAATACCTCAAATGGAAAGACAGATGTTATCTGTGTGGAAAAAAGGGTCATAGAGTGATGAACTGTTATGGAGTTCAATGTCTTATTTGTGGAGAACATGGGCATTACCCAACTCAATGCCCGGACCTAAAAAGTTACTTCTGAATCAAGGAAGGACTTATTCCAGGACAATCATTAAAGAGGATGGATTAAAGTGTTTATGTATTGGTATTCAGGAATAATGTTGTTGAGGTACTTTTATGGTGTATTAGAATATTTTTGTATTAGTCTATTGTGGTTTTGAATAATTTTATGGTACCGGTAACCTTGAAAAGTGATTCAAATATTTTTTAAAGTAGATGATATGCATATAATAAAGGGATAAGGTGAAAAGAAAATGTTTGACAGTATTCACGAGCTCATGATTGATATAAGGACTAAGTATATATAATTTTTAGGATTTTGGTATTGGAAAGAGTTAACTTTTGACAGCACTCATGTTTTCACTAAGATTCAATGGGTATTCATTTTTCAAGAGATTACATGATTATGGTATTCACATGACTGGAATGTGACCAACAATATATATGAGGGATAAATGATGGTATTCACGTGCATGTTATATGACCTTTTTAGTAATCGTTCTCTTTATACAATGAGTTTGGAAAGAAGTATTTTGGATAAGCCTAAAGATTGGAATGGATTATATTGGACACAAGTTAGTATTTTTTAAGGATATAACTTCTTTTTATATTCTTGATGGGATGTTAAAGTAATGTAGTTTTAGAAAAAGGACAACCTGCAGGACTGGCGACATCCCATCACGTCGGACAAGGCTGTGGGAATCGAACCCACAGCCGAAGTGCGACTGGCCTTTATCGCCTACCACTAGCCTACAGGAAGTCCCTATTTAGTAGAAACGAGTTTTATTATATTAAGCAGTATGATATATGAAGTATAAGTCCATTTTAGGAACCATATATGATTAATCTCACTATAGATGGACTTATGTATTTTTGATAACTTTTATAACTTTTTGTTTGAGATAGATGGAATGACCCATCATTCTATCACATGATCTGCTGACACATCACGAATAACAAATTCAACTTCATTTCATTAAGGGATGAAGTTGAAATTGTTCAATTAATGAACAACAGTGAGATTGTACCAAAATCATGTAAGTATTTATTTCAATTCATCAACTTTAGGGAAATGATCTTGAAAACCAAAAATGTTGTCCTAGTGCCCTTATATCTGATGAATCAGATGGTACCTTATATCATCACAAATCTATGGATTTGTGATTGATGGATTTTCCATAGCCATGTTCTCTACCACTCTCCATCAGAACATGATGGTTAGATTTCTCTTCCATATCCATATTTTAATCTATTGGAAACCCAGTGATTAGTTTATTTGGGTAACCGTTACGTTTCATACTTTTTTTAAAGATTGTTTTTGGTATTCCTTTTTATGATTTGGGTTTCTATTAAATAAACTTTTGAGGAGTAAACCATTTATAACCCTGAAGAATTTCGAGGGCAAAATTCATTTTAAGAGAGGTAGAATGTAACACCCTGAGATTTTATGAAAAATATTCTTTTTAATTTCATTAATGTCTTATGTTGTATGCTACACCAAAAGGAGCTTTCACAATACGCATCCTTGAATTGCCTTGCATTACACGCAATCATGACCTTCCTCGATAGCGTGTGTAGTACGCAATAACGAGTTTCACTAAACAACAATATGCTATTAAAATATTATTAAAACTAACCGTTATGAATAGTAATAACCACTTTTTGAAATTTTTTAAATTTTATTTTTCAAAATGGACTTCATTTTTGGATTCAGAATATCGAAATTATCTTAGGGTGAAACTTGGTACTTTTCGGATAACTTTCATTTTCTGATGAATAGTGAAAATTACTAAAATTTTAATTAAAAACAACCTTTTTAATAAAAATAATTAATAGTGATAAATTATTAATTTGAGTGGTTTTAAAGTATATTTAGAATATATTTTTACAATTTAATACATTTTTGGTCATTGGATGTAATTTCACATTTAATCCAGACATAAACAAGTGTCAATCTTTTGATAGTTATTATCTCTTAAGAACACGCTATTTGTTTTGACGACGGGAATTAATTTTTAAATTAAGTAATGCAACAGATATGTTTTTAATTTGGTAAAATAGAAATCATTTTTCATTTCATAATATCAAATATATCTTAGGCCTAACTTTTGGTATTTTTCTGGAAACTTTCATTTTTTTGATGAATAGTGAAACCACTAAGTGGTAGTTAAAAAAATGAATTTTTCATAAAACATAATTTTACCGCTTCTGTGAGAGGAATTTCAAAAATCCGAGAGTCAAGGTTGATGTCAGTAAGTAAAATGTGGTTCAATGAGATGAAAATAATTTTTGGTGAATAGTAACTTTTTACTTTTTTTACCACGGTTAAAAGTAAATAGGGTAATTAAGGGTAAAAATGATATTATTATTACCCTAACACATGTCCTAATTATATTGGATAAGTGTAATTTGACAAAAAACAACCTTAGGAATAAAATATGACCATTTATGCCCAATTGGATTAGATTATGACATTTGTTATTATTTTATTTAAAGAAGTGTTAAAATAGTTAAAATCAAAGTTTAATAAATATATCATTTTTAATATAGGGTTATACATAAGATAAATTCGACTATAAATATTCATTAGAAATCAAAAACTATTTTATACATAATGGTATTTTATTTGTAATTTTTAGACATTAAATAATTTAATTTATTTATAACACAAAGATAATGAAGTAATTATCTTATTAATGAAATATTGACATAATTGATGTTATAAATAAAAAAATAAATGTAATTTGAGTCTTTTTATGAATTACACTAATTGTTTAGGTCAATATGACATGTTAGTATTGATATAATTATCCTTTTATGAACTAATCATTCTGTTATGATTTTCACAAAAATCTATTACTAAATAGTGTCAAAATTGACATAAAATAGTTTTTAAAAAAAATATTATATTATTAATTGTTATTTTATTCCTAAAAATATAATGTTCTGCCAAATGACTTAGATAAGGTTATATATATTAATAATAAACAACTTGGGGTTCGTTTGGCTTCTTGTAATATGTTTATTAGCCTTATAGTGTAAGAACACAAAAAGACACGGTAAAAGTAAAATTATCTAACTTAATGTTAAATCTAAATGATAAGGTTAAAATAGGAACCTAAACTTGTCTAAATTTTATAGGATGAGTGGGTTTCGACCCATCCCCACCTTAGCTTCGAAATAAATCAATTTGTATCTATTTAAAACCGAATTTGGATTTATAATAAAATAATATTTTTAGTCATTCCAAAGGTGCCCCTCTCTTCCCTTATAAAAGGGAACCTCCTCCCTCTTTTCCTCACACCACTTTGAGCCTTCAAGCTCGGACAAACCCTTCAAAATTCTCTTCTCCACTTCCCTAGAAACATCCTAGAGGTCCTGGTCCTCTTCAAATACCAATTTTGTTGCCCTAAGAGGAGGACTCAAAGAGGCGCTTCAAAGAAGAGGTAATGTCCGTTACCGATTCTTTAAACTTTATTTCTTCTTCCACTTCTTCTTCTTAGGTTTTTGATTATGAAGTAATAACATCAGTATCACTCATATACTTATATTTTATTATAAGTATGAAAAACCCTATTTCACCATCTATCCATCCTACGGAAAATGAAATCACCGCGCATGCGTACGTACGGAATACCGTCTCCACGCCGTGGTGTAATCTATTTTCCACCACCACCTTACATGGATGGGTATAATGGTGTACATAATAACTATATATGATTATTGTAAAGTGATATTGATTCTAAAATAGTATAAATACACTCCAATACAATTCCATGATCATGATAACGATATCATCGCTCGTGCATATGTACGGACTACCATCTCCACAATGCGATGAGATTCATTCACCACATTAACCATTCATGAATGATTATAAAGTATATATAATAAGTAATCATGAATTATATGACATAATAATGATACTGGATTTATGTGTGTATATATGTATGTCATCTACTTAATTCCATTCAACTCAATAAGGAAACGAAAACAGCGTTCATGCGTACGTACGGCCTACCGTCTCCATGAATTGTGTATTTCTTTCCATTTACGGATCTATTATATATATGTATATTCTGAATATATATTATATATAAATCATGTTTTATATTATGGAATTAAGTAATCATGATCTAAGTAATCATACGAATAATTACAAGTCAAAACACGGACGACAAATGAAACAATTTTACCCAAAATGCTCTTTAACATGGAATTTACAAAAGAATGGGTAATATAAAGTCATAAGTGAACCATATATGATATCATAACAATTATTATGATTCTGGAATAAGTGAATGACATTATTTAAATCATTATACAGGTGGTTCGGACACTTACGAAGTAAATCGGACCTAAGGTAAGGGATAATTATTCCAATCTCATTCTTATCCGAGATTGTTTATTCATAAGTATTTACTGGGGGTTATGTTTATTATCCATGTCCATATGATCTCAAAATGTTTTCATAAAATGTTTAATTTTTTTTCATGTATGTTTAATGTCCTTTTTACCCATTTTTTACTTTTACTACATGGTATGGAAGGAATCTTTATTTTATTTACCATACGAGGTACTTTTTTGACTTTTCCGACAAAAGTACGAGGAGATTGTTATTTTTAACTCATACGGCATGAACGGATTTGTACGGTTTTATAAAGCCATATTTTAATGAAGCTTCCTCAAAAATATTTCATGACTATTTTCAATAAAATCTCTTTATTTTAAAATTGCATGACCTTTTGTGAAAAGAAATTGATTTTGAAGAAGAAATGATATTTTCCTCAAGAATTCATTTCAAGTGTTTTATCAAAACCATTTTTCTATCTAAGATGAAATTATTTCATATGTGTATGTTTCAAGTATAATGTCTCTATGATTTACATGGTTTCACTTTCCTTATTAGTAAATGATATCCATTTCTTTTATAAGGATTATGTGATGATGGAATGATGTTTATGAAACCCATTTTATTCTTTGGGTTATGATGAATGTTTTAAGTTTATTTTGTGGCACAACTAAGAATGATTTCATTATGATATGGGTGGGATCTATATCTCCCTCCAATTAATTGGGTAAAGATTTATATCTCATGATATAGACATGGCTGGAACGGTATGTTAATCTGATACCGTGTTACAGGACTGAAATGAGGAGTGAACTCGATTCAGAAAGGGACTTTGTCCACTAATATGGTCTTGGCGGCAATTCCTTGGCTACTATGTAAATCATTACATGTGCTTAATGGATGCCACAATTACATGTTTTATTACCATGCTATTTTATCATGGTTTATATTCCATTATGATCTATGCCTTATTTACTTCCATGTTTTATGTCGTTGCTCAAGATTTTGATGTTAAAACATTATGTTCATGTTTTTACGTTCAAATGTATATGGTATGTTTTATTTTATCCATGCTTACCCTTACTGCCCATTTGAGCTCACCCTTTTTATATTTTATTTTTCCCCAAGATCAAAAGAAAGGTTTTAGGTAAGAAAACAAAAAGTGGAAGATCTTTTTGGGAGATGTTGAAGATCTTTCACCACGATTGGAAGATTACGTTCCAAGTTTCCAAAGACACTAAACTATTACAGTCCTTGAGTGTCTGTTTTTGTTATTTATTAATTATTCAGCAAAGGTAATTTAATGTCCATGTACGTCAAGCTTAGGGTCTCTAAAATTCACTCCATGTTCCTTTCAACACAGTGAGTATAAGGTAAAACACTTCTTCTTTTTAGTATGGTCTTTAGATTTTCCTTTGAATTCTATTTTCATCTTCTTATCAACCCCATATGATTGATGGGTTACTCCAATATCCATCTCAACCTTGAGAGCACATAGAACAGTTTCCTCATTGCTATTGAAGTCCCTTATGGATAGTGCCCTTTAGAGACTTGTTATTAATCCACTAAAGAAATCGATCGATCTTACTCTCAGGTTGAATATTAATTCTGGATGTGTACCTTACAAGTCCTGTAAAATTTTATTTTTAGGTACCAACATATTCATCATCCTTTTTCTTCAGTTCAATAAACTCCTTCACCATATTTTTTCCAAGAATGCGACGGAAGTACTTATTGAAAAATAATTTCTTGAACTCATCCCATTCCATGGACTCAATTTCATCTCTTCTCCTGGTATTCTTGATAATATTCCACCATTGATCAACTTCACCTTCCAAATGATATATAGCTAAGATGACTTTATCATTTTTAGAACATTGTAGGACTAAAAATGTCTTTCTAGTCATATTGATCCACTGTTTAGCCACTAATGGATTAGATGACCCGTTGAAAGAAGTTTTACACTACCTCATGGAGGTTTGAATAGTCTGTTGTTCCCTCATTTTCTCATTTGGAAGTCTGGAATGATTCATAGCTTGAGAAAGTTGTTTGAGCATGGATACATGATTTTTCATTCTATCTACCATAACATTTGGATGCTCAGGGGGAAAATCATTGCATAGCCCATTGCATTCAGCATTAATGTGGTTCCTTCAGGTTCCAGCCATTGACTAATACCAAGAATCATAGTGTGAGAAACAATAATTAAAATAGAAAAACCACATAATCAAAAATGAAAATCCAAATTAGGACACGTTATTTTTTATCCTTTATTATTAATGGTCATTTATAAAACACAAGGATTCTATTCTATACATAGGCATATCCTTAGGGTTCTTACTAAATATTTCACATCCTAGTTTCCAAAGGATAACTATACCTTTCCTTTGATACCAACTATAATGACACATACTTTACATACATTGTTATTACATCAGAGTTGAAGTATATTTATTAAAACATATAACAAGTCCATGACAGTACTATATAGGTATATTGTGTTTAAAAACTGGCAAACATAAACATCTGGTTCATATAACATATACATTTTCTCCCGTTAATTTCATCATAACTAGACTCCATTTTGGAATATGATATTTAATATCCTTCTTCCTATAATGGGGGAAAGAAACATACAAAAGGGTGAGCTGAAATTCTTAGTAAGGGTAAACAATGGAAATATTAATCATATCATACTCATAAGAACATAACATTTGAAAATATAATCTTCCATAAGAGATTATAATATCATGTCATGGGATAAATCATAGAAGTGAAATGTAATCCTAATAATCATAAAATAATACATGAAACTTTGTGTTATACACCCATAATCATAGAAAATCATTTCATATTATTCATGTCTCATTTTCAAGACCATCAAAGTATACAAAGTCCATTACTGAACTAAGTTCACTCCTCGTTCCTGTCCTGTATCACGGAACCGGATTAACTTGTCATTCCAGTCATGTCTATCTCATGAGATATAAATCTTTACCCAATTAATTGGAGTGAGAAATAGGTACCACCGATCTTATAATGAAACAATTCTTATGTATGCCACAAAAACATCAATCATATATCATAGCATAACCCATGTGATAAAATGGGATTCTCAAACATCATGATTTTATAACATGATCCATATAAGATAAAAAGGACTTCATAAAAATAATTCCATCATAATGTAATCAAATAAACATAATAATAGAGATAGAGACATAACCCTATATCATCTTAGATGGAAAATAATTTTGATTAAACACTTCAATATTGTTCTTGATGGAAATATCCTTTCTTCTTCAAAAACATTTTCTATTCTCAATATGTCATGCAATTTTAAAAGAAAATAAGTTAATTAAAAATAAACATGAAAACCTATAAAGGAAGAATCATGGAAATAATTCACTATGAAAGTGTAAAAATCCTTTCATGCCATATCTGTTGAAAAACATTATCCATGTACTTTTGTTGGAAAAGTCCAAAGTACCTCGTATGGTAAACAAAAGAAAGATTCCTTCTATACCATGTAGTAAAAGTCAAAGAAGGGTAAAAATGACTTTAAATGTACATGGAAGAATAATAAACATTTTATGAAAACAGTTTTATAAAACTTGGACATGGATGATAAATATAACCCTAGTAAATACTTACAAATAAACAATCTCATATAAAAACGAGATTGGAAAATTTACCCCTTACCTTAGGTATGATATGATTTGTATGTATATGAACCTCCTATATAATGATTTAAATAATGTTTTTGATTTATTATAGAATCATAATCATTTTTATTATAACATTTATGATCATATTTTCATCAGTTTTTTAGTAACATTTCATTATTACTCGTTATTCGGGTATTAACTACTTTGTGTTCTTACGTATGTTTTGTCAGATAAGTTCTTGTTCATATTTTTAGGTTATAGTTATATCATTCATAACATGGTATTACTATAATATATATTATATTTATTCATTCAATTTATTTATATAATCATGGTTTAAGGTAGATCATGTAGAATGAATCACATCGCACCATAGAGACGGTAAGTCGTACGTACGTACGAGCGATGATATCATTCCCATAATTTTTGAATGGTATTGAAGTGGAGAGTTTATAGTACCTCATAATTATTATAATGTTATATTATTCATATATAGGTTTTATTTTCACTATTATACCCATCCATGTATGGTGGTGGTGAAAAATATATTACACCGCAGCATAGAGACGGTAAGTTGTATGTACGCACGCGTAGTGATTTCATTTTTTCATAGGATGGATAGAAGGTGAAATAAGGTTGTTTAATTTTTATAACAAAATATAATTATATGAGTGATAGTTAAGTTATTATTTTATAATGAAACAACTAAGAAGATGAAGTAGAAGAGGAAAGAAACATGAAATAATAGGTAGAAGAGATTACCTCTTACTCGATGTGTGTCCTTTGAATTTCTTCCTAGTGAACTAGAGTTGGTCTTTTGAGAAGACCATAACCTCCAGAATGTTTTTAGGGAAGTGGATAAAAGTAATGGGAAGGTTTTGGAAAATCATGAAGGCTCGTAATTGAGCAAAGACGAGAGGGAGGAGGTTTTATTTTATAAGATAGGACACATGCACTTTAGGAAATTCTCAAAAATCATAATTTATTATAAAATAAAACCCTACCCAAAACCTCCAAAGTTACGCAAATTAGAATATTAGATGATATATGGTTTTAATCTCATTAACCAATAAATTTTGGACAACATATTTTGTCAATATAAACCTTATATTTTTAATTGACCCTTAGTTATCCTTTAAAATTTTAATTTCAGTAATAACAATCTATATATTTAATAGTAAAAAATATTTACTTATGTGGTGTTAATTTAATATAAATGGATAATTTATGATATTTTGGATCTTATAATTATCACTTTGTAAATTTTAAATATTATAATGATTTTTAAATAATTTAAAATAATGTTATGTTTATAAAATATCAATATTGTCAATTTTGACATTATTAATTTATTATATTTTAAAACACATTCACACAAATGATAAATTCAAACCAAAATATAAAATGCACTACTAAAATTTCATATTCACCTAGAAAATTCATGGAGAACAATAATTAGTTCTTCTGATATTTCTTTTAACAATTTTAAAAAAAATTGATTAATATTTCTATTAATAAAAATAATTTCTATATCACTATCGTGTAAGAACCAGAGTTTTGAGATTGTAAGGCTTTAAATTTTTTTCCTTATCTTTATTTTATCCTAGATTAGGGCATTCAGATGGCATGTGATTCAGAGCCCCAGTGTGGCCGTAATTAAATTTTAAGTGTGTTCACACTAGACAAGACAAATAAAAAAATAACTCCAAAATGGTTGCTCGGATGGGAAAACGGAGGGCACCGTTGAGTCCGGAGCATGTCGTTTACCCAAGGAGGGGTGTAACTTTCACGAGCGTAACCCTTCTATGGAAAACTCCACAAGGTGTGTTTTCGTAATTTAGCGGCCTCAGCCATGAACTTTATAACTTTTGAATGAAGGATAGGATTAAAATTATGAGACCAGCGTTGTGATGAGAATGTGGATTTTACCATAGGAGTGTCTTAACCTTGACCACGTCGAGAGTTTGGATACGGGCCTTCTGGTGGGTGTTTAAAATTAATTAAATTTCAATTAAGTTCCCTACTTAAACACATCCACCCCCTTCTTCCCCTTTAAATTTATGTGGCGGAAGATCTCCCAACAAATAACCTCCACCTTCTTCGTGCTCCTCTCCCCACCTCTCCAAGATGGTTGTGGCTCCGGCAGATCATTTGCGAAGTGACGGGCTACGCCCTATGATGTAGGATCATTTCATTTTCATTTTAAATTCTTCAAACATCTTTGAACTCAATTTATAGCATCAAAATGCTGTTCAATTATCGAGCAAAGGCCATATTTGAGTAGGGATTGATCCCAACATTCCAACAATTCTTTCGGATCAAAATCTCGAGTCTCGGGGTGTCTCAGGTGACCCTGAGAAGTTTTCCTTCCAAACCCTTATTTTTCGGTGGTTCCAGGGTGGTCCATCGGCTCCGTGCGGTTGTCCGGTGAGTCCCGGCGATGGTGGATCCTCAAGGGGTTCACGACGCTGGAGGCACGACAGGTCCTCAGGTGGGGGCGCGGCCAGTTGCGGGAGAGTAGCTGCGGGCGAGCGGCAGTGGGAGGTGGCATCGATGGTGCACGTGGGAGGCCAGGGGTGCGGGTCAACCGGATTTTCCGGTCGGCGTGAATTGGGAAATCTGGGTCTTTGGGACCCCGAGAGTAGACCAGGACCTGTGAAATGAGGGTCCCATGGAAAGAAGCTGGACCAGCTTAAGCTGGTCCCGGTAAAGCGGTGTGTTCTGCGTGGTGAACCACGGGCCATGGTGAAACGGGCTGTTCAGGCGGCCAACCTGCGGACCGCTAGTCTAAAGGGGTGAACTGGCTGAACTGGCCCGTCCCACGCCGTCTTCGTCTGTTGGTGTTAAAACGCCTCTAACTCTCAAACGAGTATTGGATGTGCGTGACGTCTCCGGAAACACGATCCTTGGATTGAGACGGAGGGTTTGATATGGTCTCGGGGATTTTTTTTAATTTTCAAGAAAGGGGCACGGGGGTGCGACACGCCAGTTAAGTTTTATTTAGTTCCTCGCCAAGATTCTTGTTTTGGATGGCACGAGAAAATTCAAAGTCCATTTAAGGCACTGTCAGCAGCGTTGTGACCCTACCATTGAGACGAAGTCGTTGAGGGTGGTTTCAGGCATTGAAGTCAGAGTTGAGGCGTGGGTCTACGGGCTGTCATTCAAGAATTGTGTAGCATTTGCAACTTTTTCATTATACATCCGTTCGGGGTGAATAAATAGTCGATTTTGGAATGTTTTTCTAAGAGAATCGTGATGGCGCATTTCACCCGACCTTTTTCGAGACCGATGTGTGGGCCTCACGAGATTCCCTATGGGCACAAAGTGGTGTTGAGTATCGTTTTCATCTGGAGTCCGTTTCAAGCTATTAAATAGTCTATCTCGCGTATTTTTTCGTGAGGATTGCAACGGTGTAATCTGTTTTTGCGTGTGGAGATTCATCTGAGGTCACATTAAATGTGGAAACATGAAAGGTCATTGGTCGGAGGATCCTTTGACTAACTCCGAACCAACGCACGGTAGCGATGTTAGTGACACCTAGTGATGGCACGGGCAGTGCGGAGTTATCGGACCAGTTCTGGGTTTACCCTTTAGCGGGGCTGGGTAGTGAGTTACCCACCTACATATCAGGGTTTACCCTCTAGAAGGGTTGGGCAGTGGGTTACCCGTTGACCATTGGGTTTACCCTCTAGATGGGCTGGGCAGTGGGTTACCAGTTGACCTTAGGGTTTACCCTGCAGCTGGGTTGGGCAGTGGGTTACCCGATGAACTTTTAGGGTTTACCCTCCAGCTAGGCTGGGTAGTGGGTTACCCGATGAATTCTTTCAGACTCAGCCCTTTCTATGAGGCTAGTCTGTGACATTTCTCTATGATTACCGGATCGGGACCCCTGGTCATACGGTTCAATGATGAGATAGCTTTGACGTGCTGGACATTTGGGCATCATTGATGGATATCCTTAAAAATGTTGGCAACTTTTTCTGGGATGATCATGCAGATGGAGATCCCCTTACAAACTCGTTTGAGTTTCTAGTTGAACATATATATACATAAACCCTACATTTGTTCCCACTGCTTGGGTTCAGTTACTCTCTTTCTAGGAGGGGTGAAGACACGTGGGGCATGCCACGTCCTTTCTGTTTCTAGCTCCTCTTGGTTGGATGAGTCTACTCTCTTACTATAGGTAGTAAAGACTCGACGAGAAGTTATTCTTCTCACTATTTCTATCTCCTTGTGTTTGGACTACTCTACTTCATTTCTCTTGATGGGCTGAGCTGTACTCTATTTACTGTACTCTTTCACCATTCTTTGTTCTGTCTAATGCTCACCTTTTTAGTGCCTCATTTGTTTCTCCCTTGAGATTTTGGGGCATCCTACTAGGTGTCATTATACTCACCCCTACTACTGATTTTCCCACACCTGGTGTACCCTTGTAGATGACGGACAGGTCGATCTTGACTATGGAGGAGTGTAGAGGGCACAGGAGCTTTGGCCACATATCGGGGTCGCAGTAGAGTTTTCAGGTGTGGGAATCTCCAGTTTTTTACTTCTGTTTACCTGTTGGTGGGTTCTGGCACCTTTCGGGTTGAGTTCATGTTTTTCCCATTTTCTATTCAATTATCTTGTCAGTAGTTTTCAGCACTTTACTTGTTCTATATAGACGTTGATTCATGACTGTTCTTGGGTTATAGTTTATTGTCCTTTGGTTTTCTTTTTACTCAGCACTTCTGCATCGAGTGGGTTGTGTTTGTGTGTACATGTACTTAGGCTAAGGCCTCCCTGAGATCATTACTCGTTTAGTTCTTGTCGCACACCCCTTTCCTATGGAAGCGAGCTTAGGGTAGTTGCAGCCAAGATAGGTAGGGTCGGGTCGTGAAAAAGTGGTATCAAAGGATGGGTCATTATTTAGGGGGTTGTTTGGATGTCCCAAAAAAGGAATTGGTTAGGATTTATGGCAATAATGTCGACGGGTCTCGAGAGTGGCTATCAAGCCAGGTAGTCCAGTGATGGTACAGGTGGCCAACGTATCCATTCAGCAGGACCCTGATAACCCGCTTGTCTACT
Organism: Viscum album; assembly: GCA_963277665.1. Lineage (NCBI taxonomy): Eukaryota > Viridiplantae > Streptophyta > Magnoliopsida > Santalales > Viscaceae > Viscum > Viscum album. Next base: position 400,891,686 of record OY728145.1, read on the forward strand.
CGGCACGCTGAGACAATTGTTTCAAGAAACTTTTGAACATGAATCAGGTAGGATTGAGTCATTGACTGTCCTTTTTGAGTCAGATTCCCTTTTTTGTTACTGTTATATATATATATGCTCATCTGGTCACGATAATCCTTGATAATTTCCAGGATGCCCCCATGACAGCAGCCAGCCAGGTTACCCTCTCCAGTTCGTGACAATGACCTGGTGAGCGATGAGGCGTTAGTTCAGGGACCCTCACGTGATCCCTTTCCACACATTGGTTCAGCATTGGCCCCTCCATATGGAGAGTAGTGGTTAGTACCGACAACATAGGCCGAAGTTGAGCGCAGGCTGAGTGCGCTCAGTGACTTCCAGCATTAGCGGTCGCAGAAGTTCCACAGGGACCTGGATCCCCAGGCAGCGGAAGATTGGCTAGAGTCTGTGGACCAACTTTTCAGGCCAGTATGGACACTAGTGGACTAAATGGTAGCCCTGGCTGCCAGTCTTTTTCTCAGGATGGACGATCGTTGGTGGGGGTTGGTTACGCAGACCCATGGCGACTCGTCTCTCACATGGGATAGCTTCCAGCATCTCTTCCAGGATGATTACTCCCCCTTGTGTTTACGCTGCATTCAGATTTAGGAGCTTCTGGAGCTGAAGCGGGTGTGGATGACCATAGTGCAATACTCAGCCCGGTTTACCGATCTGACACGCTACTCACAGGATATGATCTATGACATTTACTTTTAGTTACAGATGTTTTAGAAGGGTCTTCGCAGGGAGATCTGTTCTAGTGTAGTGCCCCTATGAAACCCTACTTATGTCGGGGTTCTAAAGAGGGCACTCGTGACAGAGAAATTCTTAGATGATGGATGCCATATGGTAGGGCCTAAAAGTGGACGCTTCAGAGTAGAGTCTTTGGTAGTAGGCAGGCGGCAGAGAGAAGAGCCTCATTCAAGGAGACACTTCTATGAGTAGACTCAGGGGAAGGTTTGTACACTACAGTGGCGTTGTTGAGCACCAGGGTAGTCCGGAGAGATCTGGTGCTATGATTTTGATGGATGGGGTCACCTAGCACGGGACTTCCCAACCAGGCATACCGAGTAGCTTTGGCAGTCAGTGGGTGCACCATAGCAGCAGAGGCAGTGACGTGACTAGGGATCTCTCAGGCGGGGACAGCGTGGTCCTCAGGGAGGCGATGTAGGCAGAGCGGCATGACCTGGAAGAGGTGGACATCATTGGGAGATCCTTCCACTACTGCCATCGAGCGGCCCACACCAGGCTCAGGGAGCTGGCGGTAGGGGTCATGAGAAGCTTCGGGCTATGGGTGTTTTTGACCCCCCCCCCCCACCCCCCATCACATGAAATGGTCTGAGGTACGCTCTGTGTTTACTCGATTATTACTTTGGTACTAGTTGACACAAGAACCAACCACACTTTTATAACTCTACTTTTGGTATGGTAGTTGGAGCTTCCAACAGAGGCATTGACATCTGCACTTAGCCTTGAGGTTCCTACTGGAAATTCATCGTTAGTGACCTTTGTTTGCAGACATTGCGAACTGTCATTCCGTGGATAGAGTTTCACATGGGAACTATTGGTTATCATGATGGATCCTTACAATGTCATCCTAGGAATGGATTGGATTTATATAGTTCACGCCCAGATTTAATGTCGTCGCAGATGAATCAAATTCGTGCATTCTGATGGGACGAGGCTCACCATCCTTGGTGAGCGACACCACGTGGTAGAAAAGATGGGTGCTCTGAGCAAGAGACCACAATGTATTTCTCATCAGTTGGCGACCATGCCTCTTAGAGCAGCAGATTCTAGAGGCACCTGGATCCTTACCATTGTACAGGACTACATGGACGTATTTCCTGATGATGTCCGAGGACTACCTTCGAGGTGAGAGATGGAGTTATTGATTAACTTTCAGCTGGGGACTGTCCCGATATCATGTGTGGCTTATCGGATGGGACCCACAGAGCTTCGGGAGCTACGACTTCAGTTGGAAGACCTTCATGAGAAGGAATTCATTAGGCCCAATGTGTCCCCATGGGCAGCTCCGGTTTTGTTTATGAAGAAGGCATATGGGAGCCTACAGCTTTGTATTAATTATCGTTGCCTGAATCAGGCCACGATAAAGATCAAGTACCCCTTTTCAAGGATTGACGACATCTTAGACCAGTTGAGAGGTGTGAAGTGGTTATCTAAGATTGATCTTCGATCCGACTACCACAAGATGCGGGTTCGTGATACTGATATCCCATAGTTGTCATTCCGTTGTTGTTATGGGCATTACGAGTTTCTGGTGATGACCTATGGAATGACGAATTCCCCTGCCATCTTTATGGATTTGATGAACCAGATCTTCCAGTCGTACATGGACCAGTTTGTGGTTGTCTTTATTGGCGACATAATCATGTACTCTACAATGGAGGAGGAGCACACAAAGAATTTGAGGATGGTCATAGACTTATTCTAGAGCACCAACTGTATGGGAAGCTCACAAAGTGTTAGTTCTGGAATCATGAGGTTCAGTTTCAGTGGAATGTCATTTTGGAACAGGGTTTATTCATTGATCCTGCAAAGATAGAGGCAGTGCTTGCTTGTTATCCACCCAAGAATGCGTCTGAGGTGCGGAGCTTCCTTGGTTTGGCAGGGGTACTACAGGAGGTTAATGGAATACTTCTACAAGACTGCTACCCCCTTTGACCGCATTGACGGGAAGGGATGATCGTTCACCTAGAAAAATCAGTTCTAGAAGGCCTTCGACGAGTTGAGGCAGAGGGTGACTTGTGCTCTAGTGTTGAGGCTTCCAGATGAGGGCATCGAGTTCGTGGTATAATACGACGCTTCAGCAACTGGGCTCAGGTGCATGCTGATGCATCAGCGGGAAGTGATTGCATATGGGTCGAGGCATTTGAGGCCCCATGATTAGAATTATGCGACTCACAATTTGGAGCTGGCCCCAGTGGTCTTCGAATTGAGGTTATGGAGAAACTACCTTCTGGGTGAGCGCTTTATGGTCTACTCAGACCACCAGATCCTCAAGTACATCTTCACATAGAGGGATCTGAATCTGAGGTAGAGGTGATGGCTAGATTTCTTGAAGGAATATGATTTCGAGCTAGTCTACACTCCAGGAAAGGGAAATGTAGTAGCACATACCCTTAGCAGGAAGTCCCAGACTCATCTAGTGCGGCAATCTTCAGAGCAGTTGGCTTCCCTACAGCAGACCTTGGTGGAGCTGGAGGGTACGACTTTTAAACAGTCTATGATGTAGACTCCGTCTCTCCTTGATCATGTGAGAGAGTTAAAGCTATGGGATGCCGACAGCGAGCTACGGCATGATCATATATCCATGGGCAATGCACCTAATGTGTATTCTGAAGGAGGGAAGTCATGAGATCTTATTCCATGGGTGAGCTGTATTACCATTGGAGATGCAGGAGGAGGTGCTGCGGGAATTCCACACTTCTCCCTTGGTTGTAAATCCCAGTGTGGGGAAGATATTCGGAGAACTTCAACTGCACTTTTGGTGGTCTGGAATGAATCGGAGCGTAGCTTAGTTCGTTTCTCGGTTTCATACTTGTCAGCAGTTGAAGGAGAAGCATCAGGTTCCGGCAATTGTTTTTCTGCCCCTTGATATCCTGGAGTGGAAGTGGTATGGCATATATATGGACTTCATTACAGGGCTTCCGCTCATAGAGAAGGGCCATGATTCCATTTGTGTGATAGTGGACCGACTCACGAAGTTGGCGCACATCTTTCCCATCTAGGAGCAGAGCTCGGTGGATAGTCTATGGCAGATGTATGTTCGATAGATCATCTTCCTTCATTGAGTACCCTCAACGATTGTCTATGACCATAATGTGCGGTTTATGGCGCGATTGTGACGAGGCCTACAGGAGGCATTTAGGACTCAACTGCGGATGAGTATAGCTTTTCACCCCTAGACTGATGGGAATACTGAGCAAACTATCCATGTGTTAGAGGATATGCTCAGGGTGTGCGTGGTAGACTTTGGCCTAAGCTGGGAGGATCACCTGCCCTATGTGGAGTTCGTGTATAACAATAGTTACCATTATACTATCAGCATGGAATCTTCTGAGGCCCCCTAATTGAGACCCTGCAGGTCACCGTTGTGTTGGGCGGAGGTTGGGGAGACCTCCATCGTGGGCCCAGAATTGGTGCGGGCGATGACGGAGAAGGTTAAGTTCATTCGTGAGGGGATGAGGATGGCTCAGAGTAGACATAAGTCCTACACAGACCACTGTCGCCGGCCTTTGGAGTTCGAGCGGAGGGACCATGTCTTTTAGAGAGTCTCCCAGTAGTGTGGAACATAGAGGTTTGACCGGGGAGGCAAGCTATCCTCGAGGTTCATCGGGACTTTTGAGATCGCGCGTAGGGTGGGCGAGGTTGCCTACCATCTTGATCTACCCCCACAATTGGAGAGAGTGTATGATGTCTTCCACGTGTGGCAGCTAAGGAAATACATGCATGACCCCACGCATGTCATCGACTGGGGAGAGCTGGGCATTGAGGATGGAGCCACCTTTGCGGAGCACTTGGTTGCGATTGAGGACTGGCAGGAGAGGACTCTATGTGGACGGACCATTCCTTTGGTTCGAGTGTTGTGGAAGTATATGAGGGTGCAGGAGAGCACCTGGAAATAGGAGATCCAGATCCGGGATTAGTATCCGGAGTTGTTTCTGTAGTTTTGTTTTTCGGGGATGAAACACTTGAAGGAGGGAATGATGTATGAACCCAGGCTTTTAGCCCGTAAGACTTCAATGTTTTTCTTTTCTTGATGTTATTATAGTGTAGGACATTCAGACTATGTGTGATTTTGATCCCCAGTGTGGCCGGAATTAAATTTTAAATACATTCACACTAGACACACCAAACAAATATAATAAATCCTAAATGGTTTCTCAGATGGGAAAACTGAGGGCACCATTGAGTCCGGAGCATGCCTTTTACCCTAGGAGGGGTGTAACTTTCACTTGCACGACCCTTCAATGAAAAACGCCACCAAAGGCATTTTCATAATTTAGGACCCTCAGGTGTGAACTTTATAACTTCTGAACGGAGGCTCAAATTAAAATTATGAGACCACCATTGCACTCAGAACATGGATTTTACCCTAGGAGTGGCTTAATCTCGACCCCATCGAGAGTTCGGGTACGGGCCTACTGGTGGGTGTTTAAAATTAATTAAATTTTAATTATGTTCCCTATATAAACACATCCACCCCCCTTCTTCCCCCTTAAAATTTATCTGGAGGAAGCTCTTCTAACAAAAAACCTCGACCTTCTTCAAGATCCTCTCCCCACCTCTCCATGGTTGTTGCGGCTCCGGTGGATCATTTGTGAAGCGACAGGCTACTCCATGCGAGGTAGGATCGGTTTTCTTTATTTTAAATACCCACAACTTCGTTGAAATAAATTTATAGTGTCGAAATGATGTTTGATTATCAATAAAATGCCATATTTGAGTGGGGCTCGATCCGAGCTTTCCAACAAATCATTCAGATCCAAATTTCGAGTTTTGGGGTGTCCGGGTTGACCCCGGGATGTTTTTCCAGCCAAAACCCATGTTTTCCAGTGGTTTTAGGGCGGTCTAGCAGATCTGCACGGCTGTCTGATGAGTCACGGAAGCGATGGCTCCTTAGGTGGTCTGGGACGGCGGCGGCACGGCGGGTCCTCAGGCGGGGTCACGGCCGGCTATGGGTGTGCGGCTGTGGGTGAGCGGTAGTGGGAGCCGGTGTCGGCGACGCACATGGGAGGCCAGGGGCGTGGGTTGGTCGGCTTCTCCAGTCGGCGTGCAGAAGGATATCGGGGTCTTCGTGACCCCGGGAGTAGACCGGGACCCACAAAACGTGGGTACCGAGGAAAAATCCAGACCGGATTAATCCGGTCAGGGTGAATCTGTGCGGCCCGCGTAGTGAACTGCGGCCCACAGTGGACCAGGCGGTCCGGGTGGCCGAACCGCGGACTGCCTGTCTAAAGGGGTGGACCGACCGAACTGTTCCGCCCACCCCATCTTCTTTTTTTGGCGTTAAAACTCCTCTAACTCTATAACTGAGTATCATATTTACATGTCATATGTGGCAACCTGATCCTTGGATCGCGACGGAGGTTTTGAGATGGTCTTGAGGATTTTTTAATTCATGATACGGGGGCTCGATGGTGCGACATGCCCGTTATGTGTTATTTAGCGCCTTACTGAGATTCTTATTTTGGATTGCACGAGCACATCCATAGCCTATTTTAGGCTCCGTATGTAGATTTGTGACCCCAGATTCTATACAACATCATCCAGGGTGGTTTCAGGCATTGAATCCAGAGTTGTGGCATGGGCCCATGGGTCGTCAATAAAGCTACGTGTAGAGTTTAAAACTTTTTCATCAGACATCCTTTTGGGGCGAATGAATAGAATATTTGGCATTTTTTTCTGATAGAATCGTGATGGTGCAGTTCGCCCGACCATTTTCGAGACTGAGGTGTGGGCCCCACGAGACGTCCTATGGGTATAAAGCAGTATTTGGTAACCTTTTGATCGGGAGTCCCTTTCAGGAAAGTAAATATTCTATCTAATGTGTTTCTTCACGAGGATTAAAACTTTGTAATCTGTTTCGGAATGCAAATCCTAATTAGAGATCTCATTAAATGAGGAGACAAGAAAGGGCATTGGTCGGAGGTTCCTTTGACTCACTCCAAACCAACACACAGAAGCGATGTTAGTGAAACCTAGTAATGGCATGGGAAGTGCAGTGTTATCGGACCAGTTCTGGGTTTAACCTCTGGTGGGGTTGGTCAGTGGGTTACCCATTGGCATATCAGGGTTTACCCTCCAGCGGGGCTGGACAGTGGGTTACCCGTTGACCTTAGGGTTTGCCCTCCAATGGGTTCGGGCAGTGGGTTACCCATTGAAAATAGAGTTTACCCTCCAGCTAGGCTGGGAAGTGGGTTACCCGATGTCCTCTTAGGGTTTACCCTCCATCTGGGCTAGGTAGTGGGTTACCTAAAGTCTTTTTTCAGACTCATCCTTTCTATGAGGCTATTCAGTTACTTTTCTCCACGATTATCAGAGCGGGACCCTTTGTCGTATGGTTCAGCGATGAGATAGCTTTGAAGTGTGAGACATTTGTGTATTAGTGATGGATATCCTTAGACTATTATAAACTTTTCCCAGGCTAATCTTGGATATGGAGATCCCCTTACACACTCGTTCGGATTTTTGGTTGAGCATATATAAACATACACCCTACATTTGTCCCCACTCCTTGGGTTTAGTTACTCTCTTTCTAGGAGGGGCGAAGACACGCGGGGTATGCCATGTGCTTTCCATTTCTGGCTCCTATAGGTTGCACGAGTGTACTCTCCTGCTCTAGGTAATGAAGACTTGATGAGAAGTTCGTCTTCTCACCATTTCTATCTCCTTACATTTGGATGAGTCTTCTTCCTTTCTCATGTTGGGTTGAGATGCAACCTATTTGCTGTACTCTTTCACTATTATTTGTTCTATCTACTGCTCACCTCTTAAATGCCTCCTTTGTTGCTCCCTTGAGCTTTTGAGGCATCCTACTAAGTATATTTATACTCACCCCTTCTGGGGAATTTCCCACACCTAGTTTTCCCTTGCAGACGACAGACAAGTCTATCATAACTATAAAAGAGCGTAGAGGCCACAAGAGCTTGAGCCGCATATCGGGGTTGTAGTAGAGTTTTCAGGTGTGGGACTCTCTAGTTTTTTACTTTTTTTACATATTGCCGGGTTGTGTCACCTTTTTTTTGGCCGCGTGCTTTTCCCCCTTTTTTTAGTTATCTTGTCAGTACTTTTCTGCACTTTACTTTTTCTATTTAGAAGTTGATGCATGATTGTGGTTAGGTTATAATTGTTTGTCCTTTTGTTTTCTTATTTACTCTGCACTTCTGCATCAAGTGGGTTGTGTGTGTGTGTGTGTGTGTGTATAGGTACATAGGAAAAGGCCTCCCCGAGATCATTACGCCTTCGGTGCCTGTCATCAGCCCCTGGCCTATGGAGGTGTGCTTGTGGTAGTTGCAGCTCGAGACCGGTAGGGTCGGTTCGTGACAGTTGTGTCATCATTAATGGTAATTATTTAATATCAAAAAAATTAAAATAAACATATATGATGTGGGTAATTATTTTATATTTCCAAATACTATCTATAGTCTATTTTATCTCTTAGTTATCCTTATATTAAAATTAGTACACTTATATAAAAAGATATTGTGACACTTTGTCCATTTCATTAGATTTTATTACATTCAAGTAATATTCATAGGTAAGTGGAAATAAAGAGATTCCATTTCGAAAAATAGATTATAAGGGTATAATTTAATAATCCAATAAGATTTTTACAGGTGTTACGGTATTTTTATAACATTATTTTTACCCTTAATAACCTGATTCACCTTTAACCATGGTAATGAAAATAATTACCATCGTTACTGTTGATAATGCCAAAAAATAAAAGTATCCTATTAACATGATTGGGACCTAATGATTCCAAATATTGAATCGATTTTTTAAAATATAAAACACAGAAGTTGTAGTAATTAATTTAAAATTAATCCTATTGTGGAGAAAACATGTTTTAAAAGTTAAAACATTGCAAAAGATTGAAATGTATTTACCTATGAATTCATTGTAAAATTAATTATAAGGACATACATAATATAAAATTGTAAAAATATATTCTATTTATACTTTAAAACCATCAAATATAATAATTTAACCATATAAATTATATCAATGAAAAAAGTTTTTTGAAATTAAAATTTAGCGTATTTTTATTATTCATCCAAATATGAATGTTATCAAAAAAATTCAAAAATTTATCCAAAGTAAATTTCTAGACCCCACTACAAAATAACATATTTATGTTGTCATACAAAAATAATTAATGTGTCAAATTTTTAATTTAAAATGGGTTCACCATTCAAAGGATTATAATTAAAAAACAACAAATTTTGTTCCTTTATCTAACCCTAGTTTTTTCATGAATTTTCATCAATTTCTTTGAGTCTGAAGGTTCCGGAGTTGCATCTTGGAGATCCCCAACTGACGATTGCATTATCAGAGTTCTTGGGAGTGTCGAATCTGCTGAACATGACCTTGGTGGCTCGATTTAATCACCAAAGACCTTTATTTGATGAATTCGATAGATTTGTTTTCAGTAATTGGGATCTGCAGGATTGCACGGTGGTGGGTCTGATTGATAAGCACCATTTGATGATACACTTTTCTTCTAAGGAAGACTGAATCTCTGTGTGGTCCCAAGCCCCTCGATGCTGAAATGGATGCCGGTTTTTCCTTCTCCGATGGATTTTTGATCATTGAATGAACCAGGACACACCCTCCTTCGTGACCTAGGTAAGCTTTCCCCATCTTCCTTTTCCCTTTCAGAATCTAGTGATCATCCGTATGTTAGGGAATCTGGTAGGGATGTTTCTCTGTGACAATTCTTGCACTACATCGGTTAGTCACCCAGTTAATCCACGTCTATGTATTGAGGTGGATGCATCAAAGGCGCAAGTGGAGTGGATTTGGGTCAAGATTGGTGAGGAGTACCGCTGGAAGCAAGTGGTGGTGTTTGTGTCCTGGACTGATTATTTTTCGGGGTGTCATCATCTGGGTTATCGACAGGAACAATGTCAAGGTGGAATTCTATCAATTCCAGTGGGAAGAAATGGTAGATGCGTGGGTCATGGGAAGAAGGCTAACGGTTCTCCAAAGAGTAAAAATAGTGTGGGTGAGCCGGGATTGGGTAATCCTTCTACTATTATGGTGTTTGAGAGGATGAAGCAGGACCTAAGGGCTGGGTCTTCTGAAAACGGCATTATGCAGGATTTTGTGGTGGCACAGCCTATAGGTGGGTCTGTTGCTACTGCTCCGCATGGGGAGGGTGAAACCAAACGAGGTGCTGCTGATGCTGGTCTCATTTGCGCTGGTCCAAATGAGGGGGGGATGTATCTGAATTCAAAATTCCATGGGAGAATGACAAATTCAAGTCCATGTCTGAATAATGAGAGGCATAAGATGCAATTTTTCTGCCTCAGGGAGTAATGCTGCTACCTGCAACTAGTTCCAAGTGTTAGAGGATGAATAGGGATTCCAAATGGAGATGTGTGTCTCAATGGAAGATGGAAACAATATGCAGTGTGTTTCATTTGATGTAGTGAAGGAGGTGGATGTTGGCCAAGAGTTTGAAGGGTAGTATGAATTTATTTGTTCAGTTAATGCTGCGAAGGTGGTGGATGTCATCGAAGTGATGGATGGGAAGCCACCATGTTTAGCTGTGATTGACTGTAAGGAATGTAATGTACATACCCAAGGTGTGGATGATGGTTTCAATGATGAAACAGTAACTGGAAATTGGAGGACTTCTCAGACAGTGATAAGGAAAATCATAGTGTGGTGGTTAGGCCTTCCTATTGTGAGGTTCTCATGGATGGGAAGGGGAAATATGGACATGAGTGACCACCACAGCCTAAAGAAGGATGAAGAATGACTATTCATATTTGTTTAAGCTACTATCCACTAGGTCCTCTTTTAAACAATCCCTGCAAGACTTGATATCCTTAGAGAAATTGAATCTTAGAAGGAAGTATGCCAAGATCATAAAGCACTATGAAAGCTCAGAATGAGAGATGGCCACTGTGGAAGGAGGCCCTTATGGGGGTTGTGATGGTTATGAAGCTTATGATACGTAATCGTTCTTCTATGTTATTCTTGTAACTTTCTTTTTATTTAATAAATAGTCAGGGGCCTACCTCTGACTGACTTTACTGGTATATATATCTTATTAATTCATTACCAAAATTAATTTACTATAAAATAAAAATTTATAGTCGAGTTTTATTTTTCATAATGCACTTTCATAAGTTAGGAATAATTATTCCCACTGACCTGAAGACTAATCTATAACAGTAATTTTATATTAAGAGCATCTCAGAGTTTTTATAAACTCAAGATTGCATTCAAATAAATATACTGAGAAATAAAAAACATTTAAATATTTCATAAAAACATGCAGTCATTACAAAACCACCAGGCTGATCTTGAAATGGTCTTGAACAAATTGGGATTGCACAGTTTAAAGCTGAATCCTCTAATGTGAACCTTTGGAATTACCTCTAGAAAATTCATCAGCTTCTTCGTATGCCATCGTGGCCTCTATGTCAACACCAAGAAGACAAAATCCATCCTTGGCATATCCCCACCTCACAACCTCACTGATTTGAGAGGTCTCTAGGGGCACCCCTCCAACATTCGGCGCTTCATAGCCAACCTAGCAGGTAACTTCTTACCTTACACTAGGCTCATGAAGAAAGGAGTTACGTATGAGGGGGATAATTATTTTCCAGAAGTGTTGCAAAATCAAAAAATATATCTCCTAAGACTACTATTTTAGATGCAACCAGTTGAGGGGAGGCCACTCATATTGAACGTAACTAATCTGGAACGATCATTAGTGGACTTCATGGCGTAGAAGAATGATTTTGGTAGTCATAACAACCTATATTACCTATCTAGAATACTGATTGATACTGAAACTCGGTATTCAAAAATTGAAAAGAACTATCTATCCCTAGTCGTAGCTATTCAGAAACTCAGGCTTTACCTGTAGCACCATGAGGTCTAACTGGTATCCCGTTGCAACCTGCAAAAATATATCCTCAACCGTTCCATTCTAAATGGATTCCTATCACGATGGGTGGTCATCCAAAAATATTTTGACATATGGTATATACCCTATAAGTCCATCAAATTCTAGGTGTTATAAGACTTTATAATAGTGCACCCCTCATAGGAAACAACACCTTTGGATGCTGAAATTTCGGATGAAGAAGTGTTATCCATCTGGGAGGATCCCCAGAAATGGGAAATATACATCGATGGTTCTTCTAGAAACCTAATAGGAAAAGGTATTGAGGATCCCAAGATCAAAAATGTGGGGATGGGAATTATACTTGTATCCCCTAAAAGTCCATCTTTCCTTACTCTTTCTTGATTTTGGTGGGGTGTACAAATAATGAAGTAGAATATCAAGTCCTCATTACACATCTAGAACTGGAACTTCATGTGAAAGAAAAACACCTAAAAATAAAGGGTTATTCTGAGCTAGCCATCAAGTAGGTCAGTTTTGGCTATTCCATTATGAAAGAAGTATTGTCCCTATTGATGAACCATGTTTGAGAATAGATGGAAGAATTCCCATCAGAACTGATATTCACTTACGTCCCCCAGTCTCAACAAGCTCAAGCTATTGCTTCATAAAATGTAGCCAGAACCTTGGCTGATCCAAATTTGGATTAAATAATCATTAGCATTTCCCGCCATCAGATGTTCTTTCCATTTATGCAGAGAAACACATAGGGAATCGACGAACTTAGCCTCATTTCTGAGCCCTATGCTCACACCACAAGCTGTATGATGCCCATTGAAAATTTCTTTTGGAATGGGGAACTCCTACCAGATAGGGCCATAAGGGAAAAAGTCTTAAGACGGGCAGTAAACTTTGTCTTGTACAATGGGGTAAAACAAGAAAAGGTTCTCTACAAATCAGGCCTAGACCGAGACCTTATCAGATTCATTGATGGAGAAGATACTGATGTCATCATGAAAGTAGTGCACACGGGAGCTCGTGGAGCGCTCTAATCAGCAATCATGATCTCCAGCCAAATTCTACGTCTTGGGTATTACTGGCCTAGTATAATACAAGATTGTTCCATATTCACTAATAACTTCCATTCTTGACATGTTTATGCCAATTTCATACACCGGCCCTTGGAGTTACTTCATACCGCTAAATAATCCTGGCCATTAGCCACCTAGGGGATGGATGTTGTGGGACTGTATCCTCCATACATAGATAGAGAGTTCAAGTTTATACTCACAACGACCAACTTCTTTTAAAAATGGGGTGAAGTCATACCCCTTAAAGAATTTGGGGTGAAAAACATCCTTATCTTTTTTAAGGCCAACATCTTTACAGGATTTGGTGTCCCTCATACAATACTGATGGAAAACGACATCAAATTCCACTCTGCCGAGTTGGACATGCTATACCAATAGTATGGAATCAAAGCCAACCATTCATCCAACTACCAAGAGTTGGAAAATGGGAAGATAGAGGCTTTCATCAAGACCATATTCAGCATACTCCAAAAAATATTTGATAGGGATAAGAAATTGTGGCCAAACAAGCTCATTCATATTTTATGGGAATACCGGACCATGACCCACACTGCCACCGAGGAAACCCCATACTCATTAGTATACAGGGTAGAGGTGGTTTTTCCTATCTAAATCCAAGTGACAACACTTCGTATGGAAATTTGTGATCAACTATCCATGGATGAGCAATCCCAGACATTGTTTGATGAGTTAGAGTAGCTAGATGAAAAAAGGTTTCAGACATTACACCATTTGAAAATCTACCAAAACTGGATTGCACGAGCATTTAATAAACAATTCCAATCTTCAATCTTTCCTCAAAATAGAAATGGTTTTAGTGCTCATAACCCTAATGCTACTTAGGAAGAAGCCCCAAAATCTTGGTCCAATGTGGGAAGGACCATATTTCATACATAAGGCATATTCTGATGAGCATACACCCTGATATCAATGGATGGGAATCTCATCATGACTCCCACAAATTTGAAGTTTCGGAACAAATAATTCATGTGATATAAACGCCCAAGTCATGGTCCAAACTCTAAGACCTTAAACTATGAGTAGCAATACCATGATGTCGTAGTCCAAACTCTAAGACCTTAAACTATAAGAAGTAATACCAGGAAGTCATGGTCCAAACTATATGACCCTAAACTATGGGTAGTAATAAATCTAATTCACTGTCCAAACTCTACAAACATAAAACATGAGTAGAAATAAAGTGAAGTCAGGATCCAAACTCTATGACCTTAAACTATGAGTAGAAATAAAGTGAATTCATGTTCAAAACAATAAGACCACACACTATGAGTAGTAATACCAGGGGTTCATGGTCCAAACTCTAAACCATAAACAATGAGTAGAAATAATTCCAAGTCAAGTTCCACACACTAAGACCTTAAAAAATGAGTTCCATTAAAGTGAAGTTATGGTAAAAACGTTAAGGCCTTAAACAATGAGTATAAATAAAGTGAATTCATGGTCCAAACTCTAAGACCTTAATCTATGAGTAGTAATACCATGAGGTCATGGTCCAAACTCTATGTTCTTAAACAATGAGTAGCAATAAATCCAAGTCATGGTCCAAACACTAAGACCTTAATCTAAGACTAGAAATACCATGAAGTCATGGTACAAACTCTAAGACTATAAAATATGAGTAGTAATACCACAAAGTCATGGTAAAAGCTATAAGACCTTAAACTATGAGTAGTAATACCATGAAGCCATGGTCCAAAGTCTAATACATTAAACTATGAGTAGTAATGAATCCAAGTCATGGTCCAAACTCTAAGACCTTGAACTGTGAGTATAAATAAAGTGAATTCATTGTCCAAACTCTATTAAATTAAACTATGAGAAGAAATAAAGAAAATTCATGGTCCAAACTCTAAGTCCTTAAAATACAAGTAGAAATAAAGTGAAGTCATGGTCCAAACTCTATGAACATAAATTATGAGTAGTAATACCTTGAATTCAGGGTCCAAACTCCAAGACCTTAAACTATGAGTAGTAATACATTGAAGTTATGGTCCAAACTCTAAGACCATCAAATATGAATAGAAAAAAAGCCAAGTCATGGTCAAAAATCTATGACCTTAAACTGCGAGTAGAAATTCCATGAATTCATGGTCCAAACACTAAGACATTTATCTATGAATAGTAATACCATGAAGTCATGGTCCAAAATCTAAAACCATAATATATGAGTAGTAATAAAGCTATGTCATGGTCTAAACTCTAAGACCATAATATATGAGTAATAATAAGGACATGTCATGGTCCAAACTCTAAGACCATAAACTATTAGTAGAAATAATGTGAAGTCATGGTCCAAACTCTAAGACCATAAACTATGAGTAGAGATAAAGTGAAGTAATGATCCAAACTCTATGAAATTAAAATAGGAGTAGTAATACCATGAAGTCATGTTCCAAACTCTAAGACCATAAACTATGAGTAGTAATACCATGAATTCATGGTTCAAATTATAATACATTAAACTATTATTAGAAATAAAGACAACTAATATTCCAAACTCTAATAACTTAAACTGTGAGAAGAAAAAAAGTAATGTCAGGGTCCAAACTCTAATCCCTTAATCAATGAGTAGTAGTAAATTGAAGCCATGGTCCAAACTCTAAGACTTTAAACAATGAGTAGAAATAGAGTGAAGTCATTTTTCTCACTATACGACCCTAAACTATGAGTCATTTTCCTTTCCACATGACTTTATACTATAAGGAACTCATCCTTGAAACATGAAATTAAAATGTGACTCATGTCTTTGATGTATGACGTTAAACTACATGGAACAAAGTGTCCTAATCACATGAAAATAAACACCATGATCTCTCACAGAACTATGTACGACTTGATTCTTTCATTCACATGATATGTATAGACCCCACGATCCTCGATCATGGCCTAGTCCCCACCAAAAAAATTCCTTCATTATATCCTCTACCTAACAACACTTTCGAAGGACAAACTATGTCTAATCCTTGTTTCTCACAATGAGTATAAATCGCATGATCATAGGATCAGTGGTAAGGATTCTCTTACAAAAACACGTTATAGAGATGTATGGTAGATGTGAAACCCATAGATAATGACAGAAAAAATGTTTTCCCACCCCTATGTCTTAGCCAGATTAGTACAGGGAATGTTCATAACTACATATGGCTTGATTCCTACCCATGCGGGGTATGTGGTCACACTAAAATTTGACATCCTGGCATAGCCACCATAAAAAATGCCCCTTTCCCCTTTCGTAGGTCATACTTGCATGTGGATTCCATGAATGTTCCTAATCACATGATGATAAAATACAAAATTGTTCGAGAGTGATGTGTGGACCAGTTCGCAGTTTCACGAGATTTCTCACATGCCCCCCCCCCCACTCATGATATGTCAAAAGATCATGCTTCCCCCTATACATAAGAGTTAGACCTATATGAAAGCTCCTGTTGTTCATAGCCAATCAGGGTCCAGGTATTCATTACGCTCCCAGGAACATCTTTCGCTTTTTTCAAACTCCATACCCCAGGAAAACATGGATCCCCATAATTATTAAAATCCCATATGAGACAGAAGGCTAGTATCATACAGACACATTTGTTTAGATATTCACACCATGCTTCAATGGCTCGGCATATGTTTCCCACAAAAACGACTGTCAAACAAAGGAAAAGTCATCCCCAGGAGAGTCCTCTCCTATCTCAGTATGCCCAATGGCTTCTAAGCCCCATCTCATTCCTCCTATTTCAAGTTGCCCTTAGGACTGTGGTTTACACCATCTATCATCATTCACATATGAGGAACTCTAGAACATTCTAATTTAGATTAAATCAATGATATTATATATCTTTATGAAATCATAATCCTTCTCAGTTAATGACTATAAACATCACAACATCATGTCCACCGCACGACAAAAAACACATGGAAAAATTGTCATTGGTGTATTCCATTAAACTGCATAGAAATGGTTTAATCCTAAATTTTCCTATGATGTTGATTTTTTTTATTCTTAGTAAATGATCTAGAATCGTCATAATTCCTTGTTTCTCACACCGATCATATCACATGTGATCTTAGGGATCTTAGTGAGAGATCCGCCGAGATTTTAGGGGGAAATAGTCTAGGAATTTTGTCCTAACAACCCAACCCTAAATATCATGTCACAGTTAACTTCACTAAGAGGAACCCAATGTCCTTTCCATACAATGTTAAATGATTGGGTACCCCAAAATGGGATAAACTCCTCACCGTGCATATGAGTCAGATATACGCAAGGGATACCTATTTCTATGAGTAAATATCAGCCCAAATGTCCCCAATATATCTGGACATACTCCTGTCATACCTCAAACCCAATGCTTTGTGAAATATTGAATAACCATAATCATCCAAGGCCATCTGAGATAAAAGGACAGTGTCCTGCAAACACCTTTGTTTGACAATGCACATCATGCCTCCGAGGCTCTTCATATGATGCACACAAAAATGGATGTCAATCAAATGAAAATTCATCCCTAGGAGAGTCCAATCCTATCTCAGTTCACTCAATGGATTCAAAGCCTCATTCCATCCTTCCTGATTCAAGGGACCTCAAAGTTATGGTTTACATTTTCCTCTCTACACACATCCTGGATATATCAGAACATGCGGTATCGATTCATCTCTGGTCCATTTTGATATTTCTAAAGATACCACATCAATATGTGCGAGGTTGATCCACATACAAAAGAAGAATTACCCCACTCATATCTGGTAAAAGTTCATATAAAATGATCATTTTTGTGTTTAGGTTCACTCCTTGTCGAAGGTCACATACCATATCTAAAAATTCCCCAATAGCCATCAGATATGGAAGGACAGTGTCCCGTGGAAAACGTTTTTTGACTATGTACATAAAACCCTAGGGGCTCTGCATATATATCCTACAAAACAGCTATCAATCAAAGGAAAATATATTCTTATTAGAGTCCTTTCAAGTTTCTGTAAGCTCGGATGACATTCATATCCGGTCACCCCCCCTGGATTTGGAAAACATCTGGAGAATAGCTTACATAACCTCTTCTTTCTATATTCCCCTGGCATAAAATAGACTTCTAACTGAACTAACCATTCACCATATCACCCTCATGGAGGTAAGAACTATGTGGGAAAATCTACCTACTCAAAGCTGATATGACTGTCCCAAATATTTTCAAACCCAACTATTCAGGCCAACCACCCACTGTGGCTCCCAACATCAAAATAAATTAAAAATGATGCATAACCCTACCAGGCCATCAGAGATAGATAGAAAGTGTCCTAAAGACCCCTTCGATTGACTATGCACATCATGCCCCGATGGCTCTGCATATATCGCCCATAAAAATGGCCATCAATCAAAAGAAAATTCATTCTCAGGAGAGTCCTTTCTGACCTTCTTATTCCTAAAATGGTATCCAAGCATCTTGCATGTCAAAATTTTATAAATCTACAGTAAAGAAAAATCCCTAATCCATGTCTGAAGTATATTAGAACATTTTTAGCTGATGATCCCGAATTAGGTCCATGTCCCGTTAGGTTTGATCAAAGTTATACAACCTAAAACATTATTAATATGTTTGATTGGTAGGACTCTAAACTGTCAGAGAAAGAAAAATACACCATACTTTCTAGGGGAAATTCAATGAATCCACCTCTAGTTAAAATTCAAGTATTGGTTTGTAAAAAAAACATTGAGCCATAGAAAAAGGCGTAAATCTTGTTAGGATGAAAACCCACATAGGGAGGCCAAAGAAAAATTCATGTTATGAACATTAATCATATTCCAAGAAAACATAGGAAAAAATTGTGGTAATAATGAAAAATACATAATAGTTTGTGAAGTGTTCCATAAAGCCTCAAGAATTGTTGAACTACACTCACTGATTCTCATTACTCCGGAAAAAATTATAGCCCGATTCGATTATTCCAGTTTACTAATCATGGTTTAAAATTGATACCCAATTGAAATGATTTTTATATGATTATGATCAATTGAAATTTTTGGAAAAGGAAAATAAATTGAATTTAAAGGAAAATCTATTTTGTTAAGTTCAACAAAAATCATGGAGAACCCCTTTTCGAAGTCTCTCCAAAGTAATAAAAAATGGGGAAGAGTACATATCATGATTTTTGATCGAACTACAACAAGGCTTGGTTTTCCTTTTCCATAAGGACGGAATAGGATTTCCATGGGCCATCAATATCCTACTCCAAAGAATTCCTCTCCACAGTTTTGACCTTGATAGTCAAACTCACCCACTCTAGAATGACATTAAGGTCCCACCCTATCTTCTGGATGGCCTCTTAGTTGGCATACAAAGAGGCTAGTTAATATCTCAAACATTCTTTGTGGGACTTTCAATCCTGCCACTTGTCCTTTTTGGTGTCCACCAAATCATGAGACATCACCTCCTCGACTGTTATATTATCAAATTAATTTGAAACAACTTGGAAGTTTGTCACCTGGTGATGAGAAGAATTGAACTTGGTCAGCTTTCCTTAGTAGGATCCATGGTCCTCTCAGATAATGATTATATGGTATATGAGGATGTGTAAGTGTGATAATCAAAGGTTCTAGAACCCATCTCAATAAATAATAACTAAAAAATGTTAGTCTCATCAACATAATTGGCCATAGGTGTCTCTGTGGAAAGAGCACATAACTGGCGAAATGTCTACTTTCGCACTACCTGATTCCTCTTCGTGGTAGTAGTCATTGATCCTCTTCCGCCGCAATGTTTCTATAAGTAGGAAGTGTTATCACAAGAGTGGGAAGGGACCTAAGACAGGTCACCAAAGATGGGGAACTCTATTTTCTCGCAAATGTCTCAATTATTGGAGCCATATGCAGAGGACTAGCCATAGCATCTAGGGTTATTGGTGACACTCAACTGGTGAAAGCCTCATTAAGATTATGGGAAGTATCCACATGAGAGGATAAGTATGAATAATTCACCAGTAAGATAGGTTTTACTGATGAAGTCCCTCCTAGATTATTCAAATGGCGAACCGAGTGTCGTCTTACCATAATGTCATGAACATGTGTTGCATCCATCATTGCTATTGTAGGGACATAAGTAGAAGGTGTAGCTGTCACACTCTTCACAATATAAGGAATGTGTGGAATTTTCATTGGGGCAAGGATGGAGTAGGATATATTTAACAAATTTTCACCATTGAACTATTTTTCTCAGCAACCGATTGGGGTACCAATATGCCCATTGTTGGGAATATTCCAACAATAGAAAGGTGTATTATTTTATATTGGGAATTATAAATTCATTATCCGCACATTTATGCATCATCATAAGACAAAACAAGCAAGTAACTATGGGATGAGAATCTCCCTTTAACTGAGCAGTAAGAAGTGGTGCAGTTTGTTGAAGACATCTGAATTACCTAGAAAACTGGTAGGGTAGGTATGGCTCAAAAATTACTACTTGATCTATATGAGAAGAGATAATAATTTCTTGAAGAATGATAAGGTATGAGCATTCCTTAAAATAATAGTCCCTATCACCTCTTAATGACCCATGAGGGGTAGGATGTGGTGAAAATGAGAAATGAGAAGTGGCGTTCAACAGACCAACCACATCAATAATTCTTAGGGTCCTAGGAAAAACAACAAAAATGTTGATAAGGGCGGGTTGAAAGTCCGAATGAGGATCCTTTGAAGTATCCAGATATTTATAACATAGGAAGTGTTCAGCCATCCACTCGTACAGAAATTGATATGATCTCTAGAAGGGATGTGGGGGCCTACCTTCCTATTTTTTCCAACAAATCATAAAGATGGGTGATAGTGGGGAGGGCCGAATTGATGGGTCAACCCTCTTCCAGTGTCACCTCAATCATCAATGTAAAGGCACGAACCTCTATATAGACATTGTATGATGGGAAAAGTCATTATCTCAAAAAAATGGAAAATAAACTTGCTAATCTATGTGCATGTGATACGTCTAGTTGAAGATTATATCCCCATGTGTTTTATTTCCCCGCTTCAAGGGTAGAACAATATGACCCTGGAGTCTAGAGGGACTGACAGGAAGGATGAGTTTGACTGCGATGAGTCATTGTCTTGGGTCTGTTCACCTTCAAGAATAACACTATCCACACCTCAAATGGGATAAGAGAGAGAGCCAGGAGGGGATGATCAAGTAATCTCACTTCCATGAACAATAAACTCCTTGTCAAAGGGGACACAAAGTCAGTGACATTCTAAGTAGCGGCTTCCAAGAGAAACTCATCATACATTCCTTCGAGGATGGGGATTCCTCCAAGCTGGTAGATATCCCATAAGTTGTTTCCCACCACACCATGAAATAAGTGGAAGGTGTTGGTACTTGAAGACCAGTGGCTAAAAAACTCTAGAAGAATTATTCCTGGGGAGAAGACTGCGAACTGAGAAACAAAGGCTGCCTGATACAAGCCCACTATCTCAAACTAGTTGGGGGACTCCAAACTGGTCTAATGTACCCAGAATGCCTAGGTCGATTCATCTGAAAACATCCTCAATCCCATATATCCCACTTGGTTACTTACCCTCCATTTGGATTTTCATGGGATATGTTGATAATGGATGGGTAATATTAGGTGCCTAGTCTCAGGACACCATCACGAAACTCGTGGTTTCCTTGAGTTGATGCCGAGACTCTTAGTATAAAGATGTTATCCTAAATTTGAGGGGTGATGACCTCTCCTCTTGGGGAAATGTTGGTATGATCATGTCCTTGTGGTTCCTATAAAAGGATAAAATGGGTATCAGGGTCATCCAATGGTAGAGGAATGTCACTAGTGATACCAAATATGTAAATTGTAAATGGTACAGATAGTGGATATTCTAGGTGCTCTATAGAAAATAAATCCTTTAAGAAGATATCACGAGGAATAATGTAGGCATGAAGATAATCCTCACTATTCCCCACCATGGTCTCCATTTTCTTCATCAATTTTATCCCACTCTATAATGGATCCATCTTAATCCTACACAGGAAGATCCAAAAGCCTATAAAAAGCCATTCCAATAAAAATTGTTGGATAATGCCTATGGAAGAATGGATAAAAGACTAAAAATATGTCGGCATAAGGCTCCGCATACTGTTCCAAGAAATAGTGTGTGGAAGACACATTCCACGCACTTCATAATGCGCTATAGAAACCCCACCTACAGCAATGGTACACAGATGTATTTCACCGTGTACTACTATGGTATGTGAACCATCCGTGAGGCGTTGGCCCGAGGATCATTGTCCAGTGAATAGAAGGGTTTGTGGAAGGTGGGTACTATGAACCTAGGTCTCATTAAGTTCATATTCAATGTTTCAGATTAATAATTATGTTTATATTATTAGTTCTTAATGTATGGTTCTTTGATTCAAGCTTGGTATGAGGAAACGCAATCCACCTAGCGTCCTCCTACATGAAATCTGGATTTTAATTATAAAATTCCACAATGTCATTTGTGAAACCTAATATTTGGGATGCATATAGGGAAATGGTGAAAATATCGTTTCATGGAATGTATGAAATGGTTCGCGAATAGGAGTATCGTATAAAGCACAGTATGACAATTCAGAGGAAGCTGGGGAATTCGAGGGAACTTTTCTCCATGAAAAATAGTAAAAGACAAATGACACAGGCCCCTATATATATGTTGTGTCCCCTCCTACTGGGACGATATATTCTACCATGGACTATTTAGGTTATGGACCACTTCTACATTGGAATAGTCCCCGTTTCATTCCACATTGACCACATTCTCATAGGGGACATTTGTAGGTTCCTGAAAAATCCACCAAATGATGAAAATACAGCCACAATCACTTTTCAGAATGATTCAATTACTCTTACAAGTCCATCAAGGTGAATCGACTCATATTGAGTTCAAAATTTTAGATGAAACTAGAAATAATTCTTGTTTTCAAATGATTTCAAGTGGCCCATGTACCATCATTAGGAAGTGTTCAGAAACTGGTTGGATCACAAACCACTAGGTACACAGAATGATCTACAAACTGAGGGCCTATGGAGAGATGGACAGCGAACCTTGCATACCGCAAACCGCGTCACTGAAGAATTATGCACATGAAGGCATCCACATACCATCCTGTGAACTCATCAGTTCACGGATGAAGCAAACTAGAAGGGTTATGAAAACCATTATCACAAACCTTATCCTCCGCAAACCCCAGTTGATCGAGTCTTCTATGGGTCAGGATATCTCATCATGGGCCTCTGCAAATCGTGTTGTATACCCATAGATACACTCACCCCAATTCTCTATAAAAGTATCACAGAATGAACGGAAAAGACGACGATGGAACAAATAATGAAATCTCAAAGGGTACCCATAGGTTTGAATAAATAGTTCAAAGAAGATTTCGACTTCAGTCTTGATTCATCAGTGAAGCCTAAACTGTGAACCATGATCTCTGTAGGTATAGTCATCCACGAACCATAAAATTGAATAACTTAATAATAAAAGTGAAAACTGAACCTAAATTTTGAAACTGTAGACCACATACTTCTTGCAGATAAACTCCCTTTGAATGATGATCCCCTGAACCCTCCTTTAATATGGTGCTCTGTGTAGTGTACCGCTACGTGTACTGAACCTGACGTCATGTACTCCATTAGTACGCTGATGGAACCCAAAGTAGCATCATGAGACGTGTACCACTATGGTAAGTGGTGGTATATATCCATGCGCATGTACCAAATTGGTATGCAAGCATCCCCTCTTCCTGCATAACAATAAGGTATGTGGAGCCTCCCTCCTCCACATAAGAAACTAGTACACTGAACAGGGTATTTTTGTGTATTATTACGTATAGTTCCAAACTCACCCCTCTACTACAATCCAGTCCTCCATGGTCCCTCTGCAAACCAGTCCCTCGACATTAGGCTGAAAACTCCTCCAAATCCATCGGACCTATATTATCAGACCATCGATGGCATCAGTGTACCCCTTTCAATCAATATACCCATGGTAAGAAAAGTCACTAAGGCTCTCCCCAAAATGTTTCGGGCTTCGGAAATGTTTATGGGTCAACATTCCCAATCTAACCTAGAGTCCAACCTTGGGATGCCGATGTGAACCTCACCGTTCTAGTGATTAAGGGTGGTCACTTTCTTTTCCATTCAATTTGGAATAGTGATCAGTCGAAAGAGTTCTGCTCACTTCCCCTTTGGACGGGGACGTAACTCCCCCTTTATGAAAATGTATTTTGATGCCCTTCCACTAAGGTAGGTCCCCAATATTTAGAGGTTGATCAGAATGAAATTTAATGTAATTTCACATTTACAATTTCATCACTCTTCTCCCCAACCCACGGTCTCCCTGTCCTCTTCTGTCGTAGGATCTCCCTCTCCCACCAGTAGGAGAGGAAGCATGTGGTTGTATGGATCACCAAAGTCCTCTTATTTATCACACCATGAATGAATCGTGTGGGCTTAGAGGATTATGGAAATTACAACATCCACACAATATAAATAATGAGAACTTTGACTCCTAAAAAACCAGGACACATAGGTCGCATACCTGAAGGCCTCAGCTCAAAATTGTGCACTCCTATAAAGGGTCCACCCAATCATGTCTCCTTAAAAGGGTTGCTTCCATGAGTAAGCACCATCTCATCTGAACTATGAGAAATCTGATTCTTTAGCAAACAAGGATATGTAGGATGCCTACCTGAAATCTAGAGCTCAAAAGGGTGACCGTCCAAAAGGGTCCACCCAATCATGTCATCATCAATGGGAAGATTTCATGAGTAATCCCCATCCATTATGAACTACATGGGTTCTGATTCCTCTCTTGATTATAGATAGGAAACCCATCGTATTGGTCTGATCCCAACATCAAGTCACCTTCTTCCCCCCCCCCCCGAATGACGATAAACTCCAACAATCCTTATTGTATGGCTCAAGTTAGCAGTACCTCCATAAAATAAATTATATGTATGTCTATGAATATACTTCAAACCAAGGGTATCCCATAGACACACTCATTAGAAATGAACCAAGGATTCACAGAAATATGAGCATGACTAAAATCTATAAGAGAGTTTCAGAACGTGAAATAACCCTCTCTGAGAAGGGTGTGGTGAGCCTGAACTCCCATCCCCTTGACCATTGAATTCCTCAAGTGTTGTTGGCTGAATCATCAATCAATGAGCACATGCCTTTGGAAATTAGGTCCACGAATCATGGATACCTAGGTTGTCGGGTGTTTCTAACTCTACGGATAAACCCGTTGGATTCCATCAAAGGAATGTATATCTGAGGAGGATCGATTCCACAATTATTTGACACCATACAATCACCCGCTGGGACCAATTGACTGTGGAATATCCTTCTCAATGTGAAAGGTGTGAATTGCAATGTCCTCATATGGTTAATCCAACCTTCTTTAAAAGGGTAATGACGTGGAATGGGATAAAACAAAAGAAATGGTGAATTTTACAAGAAACTGTATCCCGAAAAATGGATGGGTGATGACCCACATTAGACCATTTCCTTACCACCTGAAACATGCCACCCTAGAGGTAGAACAAGGGAAAATCCATGATACCTCAAATATTGTAATTTTTCTGGTTTTTCAATTGTTTCAATTGATTTTACTTCACCATTAGGTGACACACTTGATTTGTGCTGTTATTGTTTATATCATTGTGGTTCTATTTCTGTACCAACCCAATGATATGAGGGTATTCCATCTCATGCATCATATAGTCACTTTCTATATATCACATTTCATTCATTCTTTTCATTACATTTGGGATGCATTAAGGATTTCATGTTGTTATGATAGACGGTGTTCTATATATTCATGTTAAAGTGATAGATGCTATGATAGAATACTGACTATTTTGATAGGGTATTGGAATGTGTAATGTTTCATTGGGATTGATGCCAAAATTTGGTACGAGTGGTGTTATAGACCCTCTTGGATCAGAATTTGGTGGATCAAGTCTAACCATTAATTTAATTTTTTCAAGTTTTAATGTGAAAAGGGATGCCAAACTCTGATTCTTTGAAGTATGGGCACTCACGGGTCAAAATGTTTCATTCCATCGACAAAGTTTTATGATTTTAAGGGTTCTAGAGGAGTTTCAGAGGACTATGGTCTAGAAACCCATACAATATGGTGTATGGTGTTATGAACACATTCCATGTGTTCTTTTGTTTTGGAAGAACCAAATTTTCTTATTGTCACCACCATGTACCGTATATACATGTTGTTTAGTCTTTAACTGTGTGACTAACTGTGTGAGCAGAGACACGGGGTTTGGAATCATTGGTATAATACATCGTGTACTGGGAGTAAACATCGTACCATATGGACTGTGTGTCCAGTCCTGTGACTAATGACTTGGGTGGATGAAACATAGGTTTTACATGCTGTGTCTTGCTTGAACACACCATGTATTTATCAGATGTTTATCTAGTTGTGCGATTGAAAAAATGACTGCATCGAAATTATGTGGTACACATCGTGTATAGGGTAAACATGCTATGTAGTGTTACCTCATATAGAATTTTGTGGATCGAGTCATGTGGAATAACCTAGGTAGGAGGGAAAATTCAAGTACATGTTGTGTCTAAGGAGGAACATTCCATCTGTAGGGGTGTTACACAACCAAGTTGGTAGAGGTACATGCCATGTTAAAATCTTAAGGGGACACACTGTGTAGGTCATGTAAACACCATGTAACCCTATTTGTAAAACATGAATGTTTTCTTATCTTGTTCCTTTATAGAACATCTAATTTTTAGTCCTTGACAATATTGAATTGAGGCATGTGCTAGACCTTACAGATTCATTCCACTGAGATGTCCTCTGATTTTACTCTAGGTGTAGGGCGATGATCAGACACCAGAAAGAATTCATTTGGGACTACCATAAGATCCTCTTTTTATGGCTGTCATTGCACCAGCTATTTTACCACACCCAAGTGATGATTCATAGTTCTGAGAATGATGTTTAAGATTTTATAGACTTTTTCAATAGTACCACATCATGTGACATCAATGGAAGAGTTGACATATGTGTTCCAATAGCAGCAGCATCCCACTTTCTCTAGATATGGAGGACCACCGGCTGTAGAGTCATGGTTGGAGGCCATGTTCTCAATCATTGAGAATCTGGATATGCCTCTGAAGAGTAGGGTGAGTCATTCTACATGCATGCTACATGATTCCATCGAGAGATGGTGGGTTGTTATCTCACAGGTGGGACGTCATCAGGATATGGCTTGGGAAGAGTTTTAGAGGAACTTCTTTGACTATTTCTATCCTAATACATTGAGGGGCGATTGATTTTGAGAGTTCATGAATTTGGAGCAACGCGCTCTTTTAGTGATGGATTACTCATCCCATTTTATAGAGCCTCAGTGCTTCGCACCTGTTCTATAATGTGACGATTTATCTTTGGCTAGGATTTTTAAAGATGGTGTCGGGTATGACATCTGATCACAGATGAAAGTATTCAAGATGAATTTAGTGAAGGCTATATTAAGCCAGGCACTGATTACTGAGTGTAATATGAGGGATTCAGGAGCTATGAGCCAGGGTAGTTTAGTATCTAGGGCTAGTACTCCATAGATAGATAGTAGGAAGAACTGTTGGGAGACTTTAGATGATGTTACTTTAGGTAATCAGGTGGTATGTTACTAGTGCAAGAAGAGTGGGAATATGAGACCACATTTTTCGAGAGGCCCAGTTAAGTGCCGATCTTGTAGCAAGATGGGTTATAATCCTCATTTTTTTCCAGGTTTCCACACTAGAAACCAGTGACAAAGGTTCTATTATGACTCCATGTTTAGTAGAAGGACCATTAGTTTCCCATCATTCATGGAATTGGAATTAGTCAAAACATTTATGCGGAGGAGGAGGTCATGGACATGGTAGCTAGTCGATAGTCTTTCCATGACAACAGGGTGGATAAGTTTAGGGTAGTCAGACAGGGTTGTAGGGAAGTGGTAAATGTTAGAATATTTTAGTGGAATAGACCCAACAGGACCAGGATCCCAGACCCCCTAATATTAGAGGTATGATTCTAGTTGACTCAATTTTAGATTCATCTATTTTCGATACAATGGATTCTAATAGTTATATATCTATTATTGTTGTGGAGATATTTAGGCAATTCATTTTTACTTATGAGGATGTTATGACACTAGAAACTTCTTTGGGGATTAAAATAGCTAGGGTATGTCTGTGAAATGATTTCCCTCTTGAGGTTGGTGGGTGTCACTTCTTATGGGACCTATATGTCTTACAGATGACAGACATCGATTTCATTCTCATAATTGACTAGTTAGTCTCCTTTCACGACTTTCTTGACTGCTATCATAACATGGTGAGTTTTACAACACCATTGGTTAGGTATTTGATAAAAAAGTGTGAATGGTATGTCCAGGCGAGTATAGTAGGACCCAAGAATCATGGGTTTGGAGGAATTACATCCTAGGATGATTGTTTATATCTGGATGACCAAGGGACTTCACAGATGGACTTTCCATCAGTGGTGGATTGTTTTAGAGATGTCATTCCAGATGACTTTTCAGGTTTACCTCAGAAGCGAGAGTTAGATTTCTCTATTGAGATTGTGCCAGGAGCAGAACCGGTGTCTATTCATCTGTATATACAGGATACACCAGAGTAACAAGAGCTCATAAATGTTTTAGAGGATTTGCAGGTAAATGGTTTCATCTAACCTAGTACTTCTCTTTGGGGTTTTCATATCCTTTTTGGGAAGAAGGCGGACAATACTCTCAAACATTGCATGGATTATCGGAAGATGAACCAGTTGACGGTTAAGAACCGATATCCCTTTCTAAAGAGTGATGATCTCTTTGATCAACTTCAAGGATCCCAGGTGCTTTCCAATATTGATTTGAGATCCAGTTATCATCAGTTGCATGTTAGAGCATCTGATATACCACGTAAAGCCTTTCAGAGAAGGTATGGTCTATATGAATATGTGGTTATATCATTCAGTCTCAGGAACGTGCAAGTAGTTTTCATGGCACTGATGAACCGATTGTTCCATCCTTACTTGGATTATTTTGTGGTAGTCTTCATGGATGACATCTTGGTGTACACTCACACTCAACCCAACCATTCCACCCATCATGACATCATTTTTATTACACCGAGAGAGCATCAGTTATATGGAAAGCTCTCAAAATTCCACTTTTTTATAGAATAGATTCACTTATTGGGTCATGTTATCTTAGATACAAGAGTATCAATAGACCTAGAGAATGTAAGAGCAGTGTTTTCCAGGGAGCAGCCGATTAATGGCTTTGATGTATGAATATTTCTAAGGTTAGATGGTTACTAAAGATGCTTTATATAGGAATTTTCATGCTTAGCAGTGTAACTGATATACCAGACTAAGAAGGGTGCAATGTACTTGTGGACAGATTTCTGCAATTCAACCTTTCAGGAGCTAAAATGGGGATTTACTTCTGCACTAATACTAATTTTTCTGAATGCGGGAAAGAGTTACACCATTTACTATGATGCATTAGGTATTGGGCTAGGAGTAGTGCTTATACAAGGAGAAGGAGTCTTTGTGTGTGGATCTCGGAAGTTGAGGCCACGTGATAGGAATTACCCAATGCAAAATATCGAGTTAGCTGCAGTTGTTCCTGCTATATGCTATTGGATACATTATCTTTTGGGAGAGAATTTTGTGGTTTTCTCATACCAAGAAAGTCTCAAGTATATCTTTACTTAGTGTGATCTGAATTTGAGACAGCAAAGGTGGGTTGACTACCTTCAGTCTTTTTAATTTGACCTTTCCTATATGCATGGAAAAGGCAACGCAGTGGCTGATGCGTTAAGAAGGAGAACTCGAATACATGCAGTTCAGGAGCACATAAGTGAGTGGATGTTTATGGATTTGTTCTCTAAGATGAATTTGGAGGTGCAAGATAGATAGGGACAGACATTTCTATCTTCTTTGGCTGTTACCTCTACTCTTCTAGATCGAGTGTGAATGAGGCATCCATCATATTTTAAGGGCCTAGTCTTATGGGAGAGTGTGTCAGGAGAGGACTCTACTCTAGGATGGACTGCAGGAAAGGATGAGATCTTTCATTTTCATGTGCATGTGTTGGTGTTAGTAGACATACACGAGAAGCTTTTGCAGGATTTCCATTCCTCAGTTTGGGAAGTTATTCCTGGTGTCACAAAGATGTATTGAGATCTTCACCATTAGTATTGGTGACAAGGTATGAATATATATTTTTCTTGGTTTTTTATGAGATGTTCCGCCTATTACCAGGTGAAGGTAGAGCATCAGCGAACATCATGGCTTTTACAGCAGTTACCCATTCTCGAGTTGAAGTTGAATGATGTCGTGATGGATTTCATGACGGGTTTACCAAGTTTGCCTTGAGGGAATGATGTGGTATGGGTTTTTTTGATAGACTCATTTTGGTTTCACATATCTTTTTGATCAAGGAAATATTTAGGGTTGATGAGCTTGGAGGGTTGTACATTAGAGATATTGTACATTTTCATGGGGCTCTACTCTCTATAATTTCAGATAGGGATGCCCAGTTTACTTCTCATGTCTGGAAGGGACTAAAGAGGGATTCTGGAACACAGGTACTTCTAAGTACAGCTTACCATCCTCAGAAAGATGGCCAGTCCGAGCGCACGATTCAGGTCTTAGAGGACATGATTCGAGCATGCGTCCTGGATTTCAAGGGTTTGTGGGAGAGACACATACCCCTAGTGGAGTTCGCCTATAATAATAGTTTTTAGGTGATGATTTAGATGGAACCTTAGGAGGCTTTGTATGGTAGGCCTTGCCGATCACCCATTTATTGGATGGAGATAGGAGAGGCAGCTATGTTGGGACCTCATCTTGTCTAGGAGACCACTGTACAGGTGGATTTTATTTTATAGAGGATGTATGCTACATATTCTCTCTAGAAATATTATTTTGATCGACAAAGACGACCTCTGAAGTTCGAGTTTGGGGATCTGGTTTTTTTACGTGTCACACCGAGGTTGGGAAAGAGGAGGATTAGGAGACAGGTAAAGCTTCCACTAAGATATGTCAGGTCATTTGAGATTTTGGAGAGATTCAGGATAGTTTACCATTGATTTCATTTACCTCAGAGGTACCGATATATGCATGATATCTTTATTTTTTATGAGCTACGACGTTACTTTTCGAACCGGTCTTAATCTTTTCAACTAGAGAGGGTTGATTTGGAGGTGGATGCGTCCTTTGTGGAGAACCCTATTTGAATTGGGGATCATAGCATGAAGGTTTTCTATGGTTGGTATACTCCTCAGGTACAGGTGTTATAGTATCACGCGTGAGTACAGGACAAGACTTCGGAGAGGGAGACCGACGTACGATCCTTATGGCCAGAGTTATTTGAAGTTTCTTCTTCACCACCCTTGGAAGGGAAATTTAGGGATGGATTCCTTTAAGGGGGGATATTTTTAAGAACTCAGATCTTTATTTCAGGTATGGATCATGATTTCGGGTGTTTTTCAAGAAAATGACGAATTTAGAAATTTTCAAAGTACACACCATGTAGACTTGAGGAGACACTATATACCTAGTTGTCGTGTGTAGCCATGTACTGGTCATGTAACAGCTGAGTACATGGTCATGTAATGGCCGATTACAAGGGCGCATGGACCGCCTAATGAGGGGTTAGGTTGAGTCATGTATATGACATGTAAATTTAATGAACACGTCATGTAATTTTCTTTTTATTTGATTAATTGTAACGGGGTCGCATCTCATCTCCAAGACAGATCTCTTATTCCTGTGTTTCGTATAGGAGAGCGATGAGATGGTCTAGAAATTTGAACCCCTTCAGTTCCTTCAGCAAACTAAAATCGAGACGCCGTCAGGTGCGTTGGATTCTCACCATTGATTTCTCTTTTTCCCTAGAGCCTCTCTTTCTGATTTATCTACTCTCTTTAGTTTTTCAAGGTAGAACAATTTTTAAATTTTTAGATATACAACATTCTATTTGATTCAAGGGTAAATGTTCAAGAATGTTCCTAAAGAAATATCGAGGTAGGTGTTTTTCTCCTTTCTTTGATATTATTTGTCTTATATATTCTTAAAGTGACGAATTCTCATGTTTATTGTAATGCGTGTTTTGGAATTTAACCTTGTTTATTTACTACTATGGTTTTGGTTGTTTTAGAAAGGGATTTTTATTAAGAACAAGGTTTATTACCTTCATTATGGAGGTGTTACCCATGTTTGATTTGGTTATGGCCTATGGGTATAAAATCATGTTACGTTGAATTGCTTTCTATGCCTAGTGATGTTTGGAATGAGTTATTGTTTATATGAGATGAATGTGTTGCACATTATGAAATTTGACCGAAGGGAATTAACTGTGAGAGCATCTCGACGTAAGCTCATTTATGTATAATTGTCATTATCATTGTCCAGAGGCATTGACTATGAGAGAATCCATGGGGTCATTGACCGGAGGGGTTAGATCGTGAGAGCTACTCAGAGGGTCATTATTAAACATATGATAGACTATAGGTCATTGACTATGAGAGATGTGAGGGGGAAATTATAATTATCAGCACTATGCAGACCAAGGGGTATTGACAATGAGAGCTACCCAGATGGTTGTTTATAATTGATTGTTACCATGTGGCACCAAAGGGGATATACTGTGAGAGATTTCCCCAAGGGTCATTATAATTTTATTGAGTAGATGATATATTAATCTAGAGGGGTTATACTATGAGAACTTTCCTAGAGGGGTGCTGGTGAATGATAGATAGATTGTGACGAGACTTCCAATCCACATCACAAGCTTGGACTTGATCTTACATGATAGTTTAGAGGGCATTTTGGAGATGTTTGTTTGTTATTATTATACAGAGGGATGCAGATCTTCGGCTAGATCCTAAGGTTAATTTATTCAGCAGTTTAAATAATTATTAAATGTAAATGAATGTAACTGAAAATTGTATGATTGTTTAAATTTGAGTACTTCCTCATTTATTTCTACATTTCTGCATTTTACCTGCTATATATATTCACTGACTGTTAGGAATAGATCATTTGATGGTTTCCTATTGAGATTTTTCTCAAACCCTCTTTGGGTCATGATTTTGGACCAAAATTGATTATATGGTTGCAGGTTTAAAAAAATGAAAGCACCATTATTCATTAGGTACTTGAGGGTTGTTGGAGTTGGAGAGCAAGGCACCAGGTAGAGTCTTACGATGCTATTGGAGTTTACTATTTTCTGTACTTTGGTTTTAGTATTGTATTTATTGATTTGTGACTTATTTGGATAATTTTCTAGATAATTGTGAAATGAATCATTATTTATATATATATATGATGGTGTTGTTTATAATATCAGTATTTCATTGTTTACTCTGTTGTACGGTATTACTATTTCTGCCACTGTTTACTATTTGTTTCTTTTGTGTTACTCTTCCAATGAGAGAATATTTTCCCCAATATCACACCAAAGGCCATCAATTCTAGTCGGAATCCTCTAGGTTTACATCATTAATTATATTGGTAAGCCTTTTCCACATTTTTCAAAGGCCATAAATATTCTAGAAGGCCTCTAAAACTGAGTTTTTTATCGGGATACCTAAATTTTTTAACCTTCAATGGAATTTCATTCATGTTTAAGGGGGTCTTATTACCAGTTATTAGTGAAGACTAAATCTATTTCCTATGTTTAGATTCATACTAATATTATGGTTTTTAAATTTTATCATTTTTCACAATGTACTATAATTTATAATCAAATATATAACAATATATATAGTTTTTTTTATAGTCAACCACAAAAATTTAAATTTATAAATAGATAATTAAAAAAATTAACATATAGAATATATTTCTCAATATATTAAGCTTATTTAAATAAAAAATAATACCCATTTTATTTAAATACATATGTGTGTATATTTATATACATATACATATACAATTAATGTATATATAATGTATATATTTATATGAATATATTTGTGTGTGTATTGACAAAGATATATATTTATATATCTTTATCTACATATTCTAATATATTTATATAATTATTAATATATAATATATGTAAATAAATATAAATATGTATAATTATATTTATAGATTCACACACATATATAAATATATATATTTATGTATTTATAAAAACACAAACAGAAAACAAATTTAATATGTGTATTTAAATACACATATATATATAACTATATATATAAATATATGGATAAACAATGTGACAATATATATATAAATATAAATATATATCAAAAAATGGAAGACAAAACAATATAGGTGAGTGGTAGAGTCATAAGACCATGAAGAGGAGGTCTTAGGTTTGAAACCCATCAAAGGAAAGGGGTGAGAGGGTGGAGAGTAGGTGCCTTTCTCTGATAAAGGGAAGAGGGGGAAGTCATGCACTATAAAAAGGTGGTTGAGCACTAATAAAAGTTGAACCCTCCAAACTATAGAATTTGTTTTCAAAAAATTGACCTTTATCAATGCTTTTTATCACTAATTAAAGTGGTATTTTTAGAGTGATAAAGAATGACTGATAATGGACCCTTTAATCAATGTTTTTTTAGTGCTGATTAAAGAGTTCTTTATCAAAGTCTTTTTATAACTAATAAAAGGGTCCCCCTTTTAATTGATCCTCAATTATCGTTGGTTTTTTAGCATTAAAAAAGATTTTTTAGCGCTGCTAAACCCAGGTTTGTGGTTGTGATGATCGATGGATTCATTAATTATGCCAAATTCAACAATATTATTAGCATATGTGTGTATTTCATGTGAAGTTTTTTAACCTCGATATGTGGAGCATGTGGGGAGAGATAAATTGGAGAAGATGACTCTATTATGTTAAGAATAAATCCTTTTTAAACAATTTCTTCTACACGATCGTCATCATATTCCTATGTTCGTACATGTTTCACCAAAAACTGAGGATCCTCTAGGAAATCACATACTCACATTGTTACTATAAAATAATGAGTGTTTCCCAACACCAAGGCTGAATGATTCTTTGACTCTATGAATATTTCAAATTTCTCCATTTTATAAAAAGTCTTGGACTCACATCGATTTTTGGAAAGAAGTGATTAAATGTCATTTTAAGTGATATTTTCTTGCCTGTGGAAATCCACTATGTCTTAGTTCAATTTTGAATCTATAAAGGTAAATACAGGTCCTGGTTCTATATCCTCTTCATCCACAAAAGGTGTAATTTGATAGACATTGAATGTGTCCTTTTTCATTTTGGGAAGTACGGGTTGTGTAACACCCTGAGATTTTATGAGAAATATTCTTTTTAATTTCTTTGATGTATTTTGTTGTATGTTACAGAAATATTAGCTTTCACTATATGCAACAGTGTATTAACTTTTAGTATATAAAAACACTTTTTCAT
Source organism: Viscum album (assembly GCA_963277665.1). Lineage (NCBI taxonomy): Eukaryota > Viridiplantae > Streptophyta > Magnoliopsida > Santalales > Viscaceae > Viscum > Viscum album. Next base: position 400,926,857 of record OY728145.1, read on the forward strand.
GGCTTGTGTTGCACGCAAGAGTGACCTTCCTCGACAGTGTGTGTTGTATGCAATACCGAGTTTCACCATACAACGATATATTGTTATGAACTAGTCATTATGAGTAGTATTAAATACATTTTGAATTTTAATACATAATAATTCATCTTACAAATATTCTAGAACATCGTAAGAGAAGAAAATAAATTGTTTGGTTAAAATTAATATTTTTTAAAAAATGTAGTTTTGCCGCCTTTTGATGGAGAACCGACTTTAAATCTAGTTTTTTGACATATTTATAAGTAAAATTAGGCAAAATTAACTTATTCATTTCAATAAGGACATAAAAATTTACTTTGGATAAATTTTTTATATTTTTTTGTTAACTTTAATATTTTGATGAAAAGTAAAAATACACTAACTTTTTCATAAAAACAAATTTTTTCATCAAGTTAGTTGATATGGTTAAATTATAAAATTTAATGGTTTTAAAGTATAAATATAATATATTTTTACAATTTAATATAATTTAAGTCATTATCATTAATTTTACATTGAAATGATAGGTAAAAGCATTTCAATCTTTGGAAATGTTTTAACTTTTAAAACTCGTTTTCTTAACAACGATATTATTTTAAATTTATTACTGCAACCTCTATGTTTTGAATTTTGAAAAATTGATTTAATATTTGGATTCAGTGGGTCTAAATTATGTTAATAGATTAATTTTTTTTATATTATGAATTATAACTACAGTAATTTTTATTTACTACAGCTAAAGGTAAATCGGTTAATTAAGGGTAAACATAAGATTAAAAAATTACTATAAGAAATGCCAAAATTTTATTGGATGAATAAAACACGACCCATATCACCTAAAGGTCGGAATAGGATCATTTCATGGACTTTTAACGATGAAAATGATGTAATTATTATTAAAACCAAAAAAATTGACAACATGTCACTCTCTCATATCTTATAAGTATAAACTTTTTTATTTAGTGATAAACATCATAAAACATCCAACATAAATAGTCACCATAAATATAATAAAATCATGTGAATTTATTTAAAAAATTTAGGTATTAAATAATTATCATTAATGGGGACACAATAGTGATGCAGAAACTGTTTATTTAGTGAAACAATAATAATACAATTTTTATTAAACTAATAATGACTATAAAAGGCACGAAAACCTAACCAAGACTTATTGGTCATGTAAATTCAAACCATAATCATCAAATGGTCAAATATTTGAACATTTTCAGCCTTATAAAAATGATTATGGCAGTTATATTATTTCATTTTAAATGATGTCAAAGTTGTCCCCTTCATAATTTAATAAATATAACAATTTAAATTTTGTGATTTTAAGATGAAAAATTATTGTAAAAGTATTTTTATGGAAGATATTAGACTTATCTGCATCATAATGTTTTATTTATAATTTATATGTAATAAATAATTCTATAAAATAATTATAAAAAAATGTTGTAGTAATTGTTTTATTAAGGGAAATATCAAATAAATGGTTTTAAAATATTCAAATAAATGTTATATGAACAAATTAATGTGCTACATGAATTTTTTAGATTAATATGACAAGTTATGAATATATTAAATATTTTTTTGGAATATATCTTATGTTTTGATTTAATTTAAATTCAAATAATTGAATAGTGTCAAAATTTACACTATTGATATTTTATAAAAATAACATATTATTAAATTGTATAAAAATCACAAAAATATTTAAAAATTTCAAATTAAAAATTATATGTTCAATAATGTAATAATTTATCTAATTTTGGAAAATTCTCATAACATAAGTACGTATTTATAACAATTAAAAAATTATAATATTATTACAATGAATAAAATTAAATAGATTAAATATGGATAAATCAAAATGATAAGGTTTAAAATAAACATAACCAGGTTTAAATTTTATTGGTTGATTATATTACAATACTAACTCATCTTATATTCTAATTGAGTCATTTTTGAGGGTTTCAAGTGGGGTCTGAATTTATTATAAATTAATATTTTTGAATTTTCCAAAAGATCCCCTCTCCTCTCTTATAAAAGGGAACCCCCTCCCTCTTCTCATTACTCCATTTTAATCCGTCAAGCTCGTCCAACCCCAGCCAATTCCTCTTATCAACCACTCTAGTAATATTATAGAGGTTTTGGTCTTCTCAAAAGACCATATCAAGTGCCCTAATAGGATTTTTAAAAGAGGCACGTCGAGGAAGATGAGTCTTAGACACATACAGAAGAAATTGGACATAAGGTAAGGGATAATTATTCTAATCTCATTCTTATCTGATATTGTTTAATTGTAAGTATTTACTAGGGTTTTTTTTATCATCCATGTCCATGTTTTCTAAAAATATTTTCATAAAATGTTTACTATTCTTCCATGTATGTTTAATGTAATTTTTACCCTTTTATGACTTTTACCACAAGGTTAAGAAGGAATATATTTTTTATCATATGAGGTACTTTATGAATTTTCTAGAAAAAGTAAGAGGAGAATGTTTTTTAACTTATATGGCATGAATGGATTTTTACATTTTTATAATGCCTTATTTCCATGAAGCTTCATATACAAGATTTCATGAGTATTTTCGTCAAAATTCTTTTCTTTTAAAATTCCACATCATTTCAAGAAAAAAATTATTTGAAAGAAGAAAGGACACTTTCAGTTAAATATGGCAGGATCTGCAAAATCTGGATCCAAGGTTCAGCATGAAGTGGAGATATTAAGTACTTACATTCAATACATTGGCAGTGGGTTTGCTCTGATGCAGGAGCTCACTGAATTTGTGGAACTGGTGTCTGAACAGAAGAACACAACTGATGTCCTGTTGCAGGTAAATCATCATGAACTGTTAAATTGTTTTACAAACAGATTTGCAGCACTGGTTGATGTTGGAGAAAATGAGGCAAAGGAGCTTGAAGTGGTAGAGGAAATTGTAGAGAAAGAAGGTCATGTTACTCTGGACAGAATGATTGATGAATGCAAAATCCCCTATGCCGATGACCCAATCAAGACACCTCAAATGGAGGGTGGGAAGGATGGCTGTGTCAGCCCTCCTATGGCCCATAAAAAGAAGTGGGGGATAGATATGATTAGGAATAATATCTCCAAAGTCACAAAAAATCCTACAGTGATGCTGTTAAGAATGGAAATCATGAGACCCTGAACAAGGAAGTGGAAGCAAAATCTCAAAGAAGGATGAAGCGACGGAGGGACTATTCGGACCTTCCCAAACCAATGGTGACAAGGTCAGCATACAAGAATGTTGGGACCCATTGAAATGTCTTTGAAAATGGGAACAGTGGAAAGCAAAGGGGATGGTCCCCTAAGATGGATAAAGGCCCCAACAGGAAACGGCCAATCAAGGAGAAAATGTCTGCAGAAATGCTTAGAAAGAAAAACATGTATCTTGAGCTGATGCGGAAGTACGAGTCTTCTGAATGGTAGTCAGATGATCCTGGGGATGAGTTAACTGATGATGGGGAAATGGATGCGTATGGTTTTGATGTAATTTAACGTTTATTTTTTCTACTACCTTTACTTGGACTTTTCCTTCAATAAATTTGCGGGACCAGGCTTTCACCTAGTTCATACATTCCTGGTATAATTGTTTTGTGGCACACGTAATAATGATTTCAAAATGATATGGGTGGGACCTATATCTCCCTTTAATGGATTGGGTAATGGTTTATATCTCATTAGATATACATGGCCGGAACGACACGTAAATCCAGTTCAGTAATACAGGGACGGAACGACCAGTAACCCCAGTTTAGTAATGGACTTTTTCCACTATGATGGTCTTGGCAGTAATTCCTTGGATAATATGGAAATTATATAATGTTCTCATTGGTTTTACACAATTCCATGTTTTATTCCCATGTTATTTATCATGATTAGTGTTCCTTTATTAACTATAACTTTAATACTGCCAAGATTTATTTCACGGCTGAAAATTTTGATGTTTAAACCTTATGTTCATGTTTTGAAGTTCAAATGTTTATTGTTTTTTAATGTTATCCATGTTTACCCTTACTGAGAATTTGATCTCACCCTTTATATGTTTTCTTTTTCCATGGATTTAAAGAAAGGTTTTAGTTATGGAAATAAAAATGGAAGATATTTATGGGTGATGTTGAAGATCACCCACAATGATTAGAATATTTTGTTCCAAGTGTCTAAAGACACTAAACTAATACGGTCTTTGGGATTTTGTTTGTGTCATTTATTAATTATTCTGCAAAATTAATGTAGTTTCTATGTATGTTATGCTTTGGGTCATTATATTTGGTATCAGAGCAATGGAATTAAGAATGAATCCGATCCTTGGGAACTATCACGTGTGAGCATTAGACGAATCATGGATCTCCGCCTAAGGGATTCCTGAGGAAATGGATTCCACTGGGGATGGTGGAATGTACCACCGAGTGGGTGTACCAGCCCATGGAGTGCTTTGATAGGTATCAATTCTAGTCTACTAGAAATAAATCCAGACCACTATAGTTGGTATTAGAGCAAAGGTTTAGATAACCTTTGGAAACTAGGATGTGAAATCTTTTGTGAGATCCCTAGAGATATTTACAAGGTACGACTAGGTATGTCCCTAAGGTCAAGTATAAGTATAGGTTAATATCCTAGAATTAAGATAATGATCATTAATAACCTAGGATAAAACCTAAGATGTTAGAGATTAAAGGTACTCCCAATTTATTATGTTGTTTTCCTGATATGATTTTTTCCTCTCAAACTATTCTTTTTTGGGTTTTAGAAAATGGATGGAAATAGGAAGATTCATGTTAATGGAGAATATTATGGACAATGGAATGATAGTCTTCAAGATAAACCAAATGAAATGATATTTGGAAGTCAAAACATTGTTATTATTCCTAATCTACAATCTCATAACATGATTAATAATCTAATCTTTCGTAAGTTTCCTGACTCGTCTAATAAGATAAAGATGGAGTTTCATGGTGATCATAGAGGAAAAGAAGTTCAATTTCCCTCACGTAAATCATGTGGGAAGAGGCATCAAGGAGAATGTTTCAAAGGAACAGGAAGATTCTTTGGGTGTAGAAAAGAAGGACACAAATCCACTAATTATAAAGGAAAATGATCAATTAACATAATGGACAAGGATAATAGTATTTCTAAGACATTAAGAAGGGTTAAATGTTGTAAATGTGTAATGTACGGGCATTATGGAAACTAATTCCCTAAGGTAAAACATCATGAAGAGAATCAGCACGGTCGTATGGGTAGTATTTATGAGGATGATGATGAAGATGCTACAAATGATATATGAGATGAAAGAAGTGTTGAGGAATAAAATGATGAATCTCAGTCAATGGATTAAGGAGGTAGTGGAATGATTGCATGTTTATCAAGAATAATATATGGTACTAGGGAATAAATAAAAATATAAGGGCTATTACACTATTGTTTTTCCTTGAGTTTTTGAAAGTATATGTTGAATGATATAGGTAACCATGAAAAGTGATTGAATTGTTTTTGGAAAGTAAATGATATGCGCATAAAGAAGGGATAAAGGGATAATGACATGTTTGATAGTATTAATGAGCTCATTATTGATAAAAGGACAATGTGATATCATGAATTGAGTATATAGAAATGTTTTGGGATTTTGGTTTGTGGAAAGAGTTATCTTTTGACAACATTCGTGTTTTCACTAAGTTTCTATGGAAATTCATGTTCCAGGAATACATGATTAATGTGTTCACATGTTTGGAATGTGACCAATAATATATATATTATGATATAAAGGGGATAAATGATGGTATTCAAATGCTTGGTAGATGACCTCTTTAGTAATCCTTTTCATTATACTATGAGATTGGATAAAAGTATTTCAGATAAGAGTAATGATTGGAATGGATTAAGTTAGACATCAGATAGTATTGTTTAAGGGTAGACGTTTTTTATATTATTTCTGAAATGTTATAATAGTATAGTTTTAGAAAAAGGATAACTCTTAGGACAGGCGACAACCCGTCGCGTCGGACAATGCTGTGGGAATCGAACCCACAACTGATGTGCGACATGCCTTTATCCCCTACCACTAGACTACAGGAAGTCCCTGTTTAGTAGAAATTAGTTATATTTTATTAATTGGTATGATAGATTAAGTATAAGTCCATTTTTGGAACCATATATTATTAATATCACCATATATGTACTTATGTATATTTAATAACTATTTCTAACCTTTTGTTTGAGACAGATGGAATGACCCATCATTCTATCACACGATTTGATAACACTTCCTAAATGACAAAATCAACTTCATATATTTAAGATATTAAGTGGAAATTTTTCAAAGAATGACCAATGGTGAGATTGTACCAAAATCAAGTAATTATTTCTTCTATTTCAAAATTTTCAAATTTATGGAAAGGATCTTGGAAACAAAAAATGTTGTCCTAGTACCCTCATATCTACTGAATCAGATGGTACCTTAGATCATCCCAAATTTATGGCTTTGTGATTATTGGCTTTTACAAATCCATGTTCTCTACCACTCTCTATCAGAACTTAATGGTTAGATTTCTCTTCCATATCCATATTTTCACCTATATCCACCTATGTGGAAACCCAGTGATGAGTTAATTTGGGTAACCGTTATGTTTCATACTTTATATTTTAAAATTAAGTTTTAGTATTCCTTTTTATGATGTGGGTTTCTATGAAAGAATCTTCCATGTAGAAAATGGTTTATAACCTCGACGAATTTTGAGGGGGAAATTTATTTTAAGGGGGGTAGAATGTAACACCTCGAGATTTTATGAGAAATACTCATTTTTAATTTCTTTGATGTCTTGTTTTGTACTCTACAAATCGATTAGCTTGTGTTATACACATCACTGTATTAGCTTGTAGTATATGAAAACACTATATTTGTCTTGTGTTGCATGCAAGTGTGACTTTCCTCAATAGAGTGTGTTGTACACAACACCGAGTTTCACTAAACAACGATATATTGTTATGAACTAGCCGTTATGAATAGTATTAACTACATTTTAAATTTTATTACATAATAATTCATCTTACAAATATTCTAGGACATGGAATGAGAACAAAATAAATTTTTCATGTAAAATAAGTATTTTTCACAAAATGCAGTTTTGCCACATTTTGTTAGCACACCAACATTAAATCTAGTTTTTGACATGTTTATACGTTCAGTTAGTAAAAATAAACTTATTAATTTTAATAAGGATATAAAAATATACTTTGGATAAATCTTTTATATTTTTCTGTTAACTTTCATATTTTAATGAATAGGAAAAATACGCTAATGTTTTCTTAAAAACAACTTTTTTCATCAAGATACTTTATATAGTTAAATTATAAAGTTTAATGGTTATAAAGTATAAATAGAAGATATTTTTACCCTTTAATATAATGTAATTCATTATCATTAATTTTACATTGAAATCATATGTAAACACATTTCAAACTTTGGCAATGTTTTAACTTTTAAAACTCGATTTCTTAATAAAGTGATTAATTTTAAATTAATTATTGCAACTCATGTGTTTTGAAAATTTGAAAATTTTATTTCATATTTTAATTAGTTGGGTCAAAATTATGTTAATAGGTTACATATATTTTTTTGATATTATGAATAGTAATTACGGTTATTTTTATTTACTATAGTAAAATGTAAATTGGGTAATTAAGGGTAAAAATTAGATTATAAAATTACCATAACACCTGCCAAAATTCTATTGGATAAATAAAACTAGACCCATATCACCTAAGGGATGGAATAGATTCATTTCATGGACTTTTGACCATGAAAACGATGTAATTATTATTAAAAACAAAGAAAGTGACAACATGTCACTCTCTTATATATTATAAGTGTAATCATTTTAATTTAGTGATAAACTCCATCAAGCCTTGAACATAAATAGTCACATGAAATCTAATAAAATCATGTGAATTTATTTATAATTTTAAGGGATTAAATAATTCTCATTAATGGTGACACAATAGTGATGCAAAAATTGTTTATTCAGTAAAAAATCAATAATACAGTTTTTATTAAACTAATAGTGACCATAAAAGGCACAAACACCTGACCGAAACTTATTGGTCGTGTACATGTAAAACATAAGCTTCCAATAGTCTATTATTTTACCATTTTGAGGCTTATAAAAATGATTATGACATATATATTATTTCATTTTAAATGATGTCAAAGTTGTCACCTTCATAATTTAACAAATATAACAATTTAAATGTTGTGATTTTGAGATGATAAATTCAAGTAATAGTATTATTATTGAATATATTAAACTTATCTGAATCATAGTATTTTAGTTTTAATTTTTATGCAACAAATTAGTATTTTAAATAATTATGCAAAAATGTTGTAGTAATTATTTTATTAATGGAAATATAAAATAAATGGTTTTAAAAATATTAAAATAAATGTAATATGAAAAACATAATGTAATCTCTGAATTTTTTGGATGAATATGAAAAGTTAGTAATCTGTTAAATATTTTGGTTTTAATATAACTTCTGGGTGGATATAATTTAAATTAAAATAATTGAATAGTGTCAAAATTGACACTGTTGATATTTGATAAAAATAACATATTATTAAATTGTTTAAAAATCACAAGAATATTTATAAATTAAAAATTAAACATTATATGCTATAAAATATAATAATGTATTTAATTATAGAAAATTCACATAACAAAAGTAAGTATTTATAACTATTTAAAAATTAGAATATTATTACGGTACATAAAATTAAATAGATTAAATAAAGATAAATCAAAATGATAAGGTCTAAAATAATCTTAAAACATGTCTAAATTTTATTGGATGATGAGATTACAATCTTACCTCATCTCCTCTTCGAATGAGGTCATTTTGGGGGGTTTTAAGTGGGTTCTGAATTTATTATAAATTAATATTTTTGAGGTTTCCAGAAGTTCCCCACTCCTCTCTTATAAAAGGGAACCCCCTCCCTCTTCTATTCACTCCATTTTAATCCTTCAATCTCAGTGAACCCCTGTCAATTCCTCTTCTGAACCTCTTTAGTAATATTTTAGAGGTTCTGGTCTTCTCAGAAGACCAACTCTAGTTCCCTAAGAGGATGTTTAAAAGAGGCACGTCAAGAAAGAGGAGTATCGGACACATACAGGAGAAATTGGACATAAGTTAAGGGATAATTATTCAAATCTCATTCTTATATGAGATTATTTATTATTAAGTATTTACTAAGGTTATGTTTATCATCCATGTCTAGGTTTTCTAAAAAAAAATGTTTACTATTCTTCCATGTATGTTTAAAGTAATTTTTACCTTTTTTATGACTTTTACCACAAGGTATGGAATGAATATTTATTTTTTATCATATGAGGAACTTTTTGAATTTCCTGGAAAAAGTATGAGGAGAATTGTTTTTCAACTTATACGGTATGAACGGATTTTTATAGTTTCATAACACCTTATTTCCATGAAGCTTCCTATGGAAGATTGCATGAGTATTTTAACCAAAATTATTTTCTTTTAAAATTGCTCATCATTTTAATAAAATAAAATGATTTGAAAAAAGAAAGGATATTTTCCTCAAGAATTAATTTCAACTGTTTTATCAAAAATATTTTCCATATATAATGGCATTCATCAATATGGTTATGTTTCAAGCATAATGTCTCTATTATTTACATGGTTTGATTTTATTTATGATGAAATTATAGCCATTGTTTTATATGGATTATGTTATGATGGGATTCTGTTTATGAAACCCATTTTATTGTTTGGGTCATGATGAATGATTTATGATTATTTTTTTGAACATGTAAGAATGATTTCAAAATGAGATGGGTGGGACCTATATATCTCTCCAAAGCATTGGGTAAAGATTTATATCTCATGAGATAGACAGTACTGGAATGACAAGTAAATCCAGTTCAGTAATACAGGGCTGAAACAACAGTTAAACCCGGTTCAGTGATAGAAGTTTTCCATTATGATGGACTTGGCAGTAATTCCTTGGATACTATGGTAATCATATCACGTGCTGAATGGTTTTCCGAAATTCCATGTTTTATTCCCATCTTATTTATCATGATTAATGTTCCTTTATTATCTATGCCTTACGTACTGCCAATAGTTATTTCACGACTCAGTATTTTGGTGTTTAATCCTTATATTCATGTTTTGAAGTTCAAATGTATATATTTTTTATGTTCTCCATGTTTACCCTTACTGAGCATTTGAACTCAACCATTATATTTTTTCTTTTCCTCAGGATTTAATGAAATGTTTTAGGTAAGGAAAAAAAAGGAAAGATCTATATGGGAGATGTTGAAGATCTTCCACCATGATTAGAAGATTATGTTCCGAGTTTCCAAATACATTAAACTAATACAATATTTGGGATTTTGTTTGTTTTAGGTATTAAGTATTCCGCAAAAGTAATGTAATGTATATGTACATTATCCATTGGGTCATTATAGGTTGTGAAATCACTAATAAAGGATGTGAAATCACATTTTTTGAGGGACTATTATGTTCAATAAGATGGAATACTAGGCTCTCATATACATGAAATGTGATTAGATTGGAAGAATTTATTTTTGATGGAGGGGATTCATCAATTGTTAAACAGGACGAAGGATCAATCAATGTAGTCTCATCATCAGAATCAAGAACTTGATGTTGTTCAAATAGAACATCAAATTAACTCTCCTCAAAATCATTTTTATGAATTAGATAATCAAGTGGAAGTGAGGCGACTAGTTGAATAAGATGAGTTATTTTATTTTCTAGATATTTCATTTTATTTTCTAGACTTTTAGTTTGATTTTTTAAATGTTTCATTGCAGAATGAAACATTTCATTATGTTCATATTTAAGTTCAAACTTCCTACTTTTCTCAGTATTAGTATAATGCAACATAATCCCAATTATTGAATTGTTTGTTTCAGATGAATCACTAAGTTATAAATATTCATAATGATTTGACTTTGAAAATGATTAATAGGTGGGTAGGAAATAGAAGTAGAATATGGATCATGACACAGACTTTAAAGATCATCATTAAAATAAATAGGATTACCTGGAAAGCTCATTTGTGGTGAAATATTGTATTCCATACCTTGTAATGTTGGTGTGTAGGGTGGGTCTTGGTTGTAACTATGTGGTCCAGCCCACATCATGCCTAATTTCTGGGTGTCTTAAAAATATATACAATAAAAAATTCCTAGAGTAGTAAAATATTTTTAACAAATAAATCTTTTAGCGGAACTCTTAATGCTACTATTATACATAGAAACATCACCATAAATTTTTCATGTGTATTGAAACACATACAATTTGAAAATTTTATTAACCTATCGACTACTATAAAAGTCACGAGCAGGGTCTAACCATAGAGAGAATGTGTGTAGACACATAGAATATCCTCTTGGAGGAATATTCAGGGAGATAAGCTTTAATTATGATTGAAAACAAAAAATTCTAAAAATCAGACAACTATTTAAAAACTATTATTTCAATTAATTAAAACTATCGAAGTGAACTAAATTAAACTATGGAATAAACTAGCATATATTGATGTTTCAGAGTCATGACATCCATTTAGGTGCATGAAATGTCAATTATTTCATTCCCAGATCTAAATATTTATTTAATCAACTATCAACAATTAAAAATTTAAACAAAATATTATTAGGTATTTCTCTCTAATGTTTGAAAGTATTATAATTTTTACCCAAATTATCTCTCATTTAATTCTATGTACTGACGAATAATTTGAGTGTAATTGTAGAACTGAATCACTTGGTGAATTATAAAGAACCATTTCTCACAATGTACAATTATCTATTGGGGTTTAAAACACTCACTTAAGATCACTTATTAGGTATCACTCGTGAAAATATGAAGGATAGAACACATACAATATTAATTTTCCAATTAATATATTTATTTATATAGAATTTTTGTTGTCGCACGATCGAGTTCTAGATAAATAAATTCATTGATAAACTCCCACTCATAATTACTTATTAGGGGTCACAACAACTGGAACCAAAACATGTGTGAAGATCCCAAATGAAAATTAATTTAAAAACATATATAATTAATTAATTAAAATTTTCATTAATAATAATAAATCAAATAGATGTAAAATTTGCTTCAAAATAATGACATGCAATTACTGTCACATTTATCAAAACTCCGAAACATAAATTATTACCCTCCATTGTAATAACATGTCACATAAAATTATAAACATAATATTTCATTGTGATTGTGTCGTTGTTATGGTCACCGTAAGCTACCGTCAATGATCAAAAAATATTAATCATTGTCTCGTTGATTGTTGTAACACCAAACCAAACTACCAAACTGTCAAAAAAAGAATTATTGGATTTGTACTTTTTCTCGTGATGTAATTTCAATCTCAGAATGAAAATATAATCATGCATACATGTTATTGATGAAAGTGAATCACCTTTAATCACTGATGCACCAGGATATGTCCCCTACCAGCGTGAGGAGAAGATTGTAGCATGGCAAGGCTGAGGGTTGTTTGGCATTGCATCGAGGATTTTCAACCGAAGCCACTGTTGGTGTGATCGCGGTAAATGGATGAGGACTTAACGGGTAAGGGAGTATGTGAGCGGGGCGTCTAGGGAGGGGGAGGTGAGGGTATCAGGTAACTGGGGTGTGGGGAGTGGTTGAGGGTGGCTAGGGGGAGTATATGTGGGGCGAATAGGTGAGGGGAGTTGGGTTGGGTGGTTGGGATTTGGCTAGAGTGAATAAGAGGGGGAGTAGTGTGGGAATAGGATAGGGAGCGATTCAAGGGGGAGGGGCGAGTAGATAGGGTAGGGGAAGCAAAAAACACAAAAAAACCTAAAAAACCAAAATTCAAAAAAAAATCAAAATCTTAAATTTAAATAATCTACTTATTTAAAAGTTAAATAATAATAGTAATTAAATTTTAATGCACATTTAATTAAATATAATACTACTACTAAATATAATAAAAATAATAAACTAATAAAAAGATTCCATTTTATTAATACTACAAGAATAATGAAATAAAATATAATACAAATAGAGAATTAAGATATATAAATACTAATTAAAATTAATAAAATAAACTAAACTAAATTTAATGAATATAATAATAATATTAATATAGTGTCAAATATAATATATTTAATTAATATAATTAATAAAAAAATAAACTACTAATATAAGTATATAATATAACTAAATAATATCAAAATATCTAAAATACTACAAAACTACAAAATAAACAAAAAATATAAAAATGGTTAAACTAAATAACTGAAACTATATTATAAAATTATAAAAATACTAACTAAATCCATGTACATCTCATCTTTATAGATAATATCCATTGCATCAAAAACACATTGTTCATTATGAGGGGAATATCATACATGTTTGTAGACCTCACCATCATTTCCAAAATATTCTTTACATCCTAAATATTAAAGGCCATATTTTGGGGTAGAATAATCTCAATAAAACACAATTCTTACTTTTCCATTCCTTATGATTTCACTTCTTTTACTTAGGTTCTTCTTATTCAATGGTAGATCAAGATATTTATAGAATAAGTAGTTCTCTACCTATATCTTCGAGAAGGAAAAGTCGGAACCATAAAAATTCTCAATCTACACTGTTCCATATTCATACCCAAAATTAAAAACCATTATTCTCACACTAAATAAAAAAATTTATAAGGAAAAGTAACTCATATTCTCTAATGTTCATTTTCTAGTCTTTGGTTTAGAAATCATCCTCAAGAAATGATACCACTTATTACACAAGAAAATAATGAAGGATCTCTAAGATTAATATGGTTTGAAACATAACTCTATTCCATGGTAAATAATAAATTTAATATAATATGAAACGATATATTAAAATGTAACTCCAAGGAAATAAATAACATAATAATATGTTCAACCAATTAATGTTACACACAAATGACCTTGGTCCATAAATTTATAGGTGAACATCTTAGTTCTCTATTAATTTAGTATGTTCTGTCTCAACCCGTCCCTCGGGGCCCATGTTGTGACTACCCCAATCCCACCTTCCATAGGCCAGGGGTAGGTGACTAGAACCAGAAAGGAATATCCCAAAAATAGAAGGCATTACCCTTAAACTTGTACACGCACCAATAAGGAAAATTGTACAAAGTTAACCATTAAGGAATGAAAAGTAATACAACCACCCAAAGGTACCACCATTGAGTGTAAAGTGAGTAAAATAAATGTAAATGGTCTAGAATACAATACCAACTGAATGAAAAGTACAGAAAAATAAGTACAAGCTCTGGAGGTCATTCGCCAAGGATCCCACCTAAAGGGTAGGTAGAGATCTCCATCAGATGTTGCTGCATCATACCATGTTTATCGATCCATGTCCGAACACTATCTAGTCCTAGCTCCCCAAAGTCTTGGTCAAATTTGTATGTTGTTTGCACAAGACAGAACAGGTGCAGGTGAAGAACGTGCAGGGGTGAGTATAACAATACTCAGAAGGGACTTCGAGATCCCCTAAAGTCTCTCAATAATAAATAAAGGAAAACACCAATAACTAAATACCATAGAGGTTATAGTGCCAAGAAACATATCCAACAAATAGAAAAAAGTAAAAGACTCAACTCAATCTAGGTATAACGTAAGTACAAAAGTAAATATAAATGTCGTAAAACTTGATCATCTTATTCTGTCGAGAGTGTTTGCTACATATCCATAAAGGCTCACTACGTGCTGATCCACACAGGACAGATAGGTGATGACCAACACACCATCACTCGGTACTGACCCACATAGGATCTCTAGGTGTTGACCCACAAAATATCTCTATTCGTTCTTCATGTCACAACTAGCCACTGGATTCACGTACTTAGCACGGTTGATTCCGGGAGGATCCGCTCCTCAATCCATCGGTCATACCTCAAAGGCCAAAAAGTCCCACATAGATTAACCCCAAAAGAAAGTCTCATCATAAGGGTCACAACACAATAGACTGTTCATCGATCAGATTTATAGGCTATATGTTACATGTTTTTTAGTAAAAAGGGCCACGTTGTATTCGAGTCTGATCTAACCCGGTCGTACTCCAACTTCTGCCCAAACTGAAGTGGAGTATCTCAAAAGTACTACTTCATCTCAAGGGTCCCAACTCTATTAAAGCCTTGTCAATTGGATGCCCAGTTTTAGATATATGGGAGTTTTAGTGAAATGGGGTCTGTCGGGTCCAGGTCCAATCCAACCCGGTCGGACCGACCTGACCCAACACGACCCAATCTGGGAGTCTAGCATGGGTCCGGTATGGATCAAGCCTAACCAGCCCATTTTTTTGTATGGGTCCAGCTCTGTGGTAGGTTTGGCCCACTAGGCTGCATGTTCAGTTCGCAAGCCCAATCCATATCCCATGCGTTGCGGCTAGGTAGTGCACCGCCTAACTAGAATGTGACATCTAGCCACATCCAGCTCCATTCTACCCCTCAATACTTTGTGGGGCCTCCCTCCTGCTACGGTTGAGCGACCGCAATGCTAGCTAGTCTAGGTGGCCGATAAATAGGCCACCCCTCCATGTGGTGACCGCCCGTTACTACAAAACCCCACAACTGTCGAGACTAGCCTGTTGTGGCATCCTGCCACCGCGACATGCCTCCGTCCCCAAACATGGTTGGTGAGGGCCATCTGCCACCTCTATTGAGGCACCAGTTTGTGTCATCCCCTCCACGCGGCTGGAGTGGGCTGGCTGCCACTACCAATCTTCACCGACACCTTCCGTGAGCCCCCAGAGTTTCTCTAATGGTCCTTCTTCTAATCTGGTTACACCCATATGCCTCTTAGGTTGCCTCCATCACCACTATGGTCTCAGATGTGACTTTTTTCATTTTGGACAATCTGTTAACAAGGAGTGCACATGTGGAGGGGTCCGAGCCTTTGTTTGTGTCGGCCCGCACCCTCTGTGTTAGAAAATTTAAAACCAGGGAGGATCAGGGGTGATGTTCGGTCATAGAAAAAGATAAACTAATCATGGGTAAGGAATCATCCAAATGAAGTTACCCTCTCACATTAATGCATGATTCACTGATCATCCTTTTCATAGGATGATCTGCATTTGTTTTTTCTGGAAAAGAATGGGGAAGATCGTAAAAATATAACAACCCCTACCTGGATATGTTTGATCTGCTGAGGACGATGGAATATTTCTCTCCATTTTCGATCTGGGATCGTTGGAATTCGTAGCCACTCACCGACCTCTGTATCGAATCCTCAAATGTTCATCTCTTCGTTCTTCATTCATCATTGTAGAGGGATTCTTCCCATCATTGGTCAGATATTCCCCATGTCTATTAATCCCCAAACTCCAACACATTTCATTAATAAAAGAACCATGTCAAGTGACTTTGTGATCGTTAATGATTCTCATTAATGACCCACGTTTAATGATCCATTAATGAAACATTACGATAACAATGTCATAGTTACGAACGAGCCCTTAATGACCCTCCATTAATTATCCTCATCATTGAACCACTCTGTCTCCATCTACCACCCAATGGTGTAAAAAATAAAATAACTTTGAAAATTTTATTTTATTATTTTATTTTAAAAGTCAGAAAATTAACTTTTCCGTGTGACCTTTTTCCATCGAACTTATGCTTCACCTAAGCGAATCACAGTGCTGTGAGTTCAACGGTTCCCTCAAGTTTCAAATCTTGGAAGCGGTTCAAAATATAGAAAATCATGCTCGTGCATTTACTTAACTTACTTTAAAAGATGTTCAAAAATCCATCCTGGGCTCACTGGGGCCTCAAAATCATGTGTCGTCAAAGTTTATGGTCTCAAAATAATTCCATATAATTAAAAACAATTACACGCAAATTCTGAGACATTACATGTTCCACCTCCATAAAATATATTTGGATATCCCTGCACTAAATCAGAGATAAAAACCAATTTTCACTACCTCAATAACCCATTTTTTAAAGGGTGAATAAGTATTAGAATTCATCCATTTACTCTTACATATCTCCTTGATGGGAACTTTTATGTAGCCTTTGAAAACCATTGGTTTATTTCTACGTAGCACCAAACCATTAATCACTATGTGAGTTTTTTTCCTTACATAATCATCTAGAATATGATATTATTACCACATCTAGACTATAGATTCTATTTGATACTATTCATATAATCTAATTGGAAGTTCTCAATGATTCTTCATTATGGAAGCTGTATAGAAAAGTCAAAAAATGACTTCTCTGAACCATAGAATACATCTTAATATTTCTTACCCTAATGTCTATTATTTATACCAATAATAGAAATTTATTTTTGTTTCATGACCGCATGATTATATAAAATTTAAACAATAAAAACCTCATGTTGAGATACAGGAGTGTGATGATGAGCATACTTGATCGACTGCTGATCTAGATACACTTGTTACTCTTATACTTCCTATTTATTAGAAGCTCAAAGTGCCTAATTATGGTCGTAAAATCAATGGTGCATTGAGTTCCAGGATCCAAACCAACTGTGTCTAATTTTAATGAGCATTTTTATTGAAAGAATCCCCCACATTTTGTGAGTGTGGGTGGACCGAAAAAAGTAGTGTGATGGAAGAATCTATGTTCACTATTATTCAAAAAAACGATACACCTAGGATAGGTGGGTTAGTCATGTATTATATTTCCATAAGGGACTATAAATGTGTAGGATGGTCATTATTGTAAAACCTTTATATTTTAAAAGAAGAGAATTATGTTTTATAGTATAAAATACTTGCACCACCATTCTAAAATGACCCATAAAATCTATTTTTGAAATATGATCGTTATAACCTATTCGTTATATTTGTGGGTAAAAATAGGATTAACTAATTTATCAAATATATATAACAGTACTACTCAATATAAATATATTGATAAATTTTGTGTAAATAATCATTTATTTTTTACTAAATTCATTTTAATAATCAAATATATATTCCCATCATGAATGGTTTTTATTAATTTTTGTGTGAAAATGATATAATTTATTTTTTCCTACTTTTTGAAAAAGTATTTGATAAAATTAAAATATATTTAAGATAAAATATTAAAATATTGAGGGTTAATTTTTTGGATTTTCTAAAAAGTTTTATATTTCAATGAATAATAAGAATTACTTCTTTTTATTGAACACAATTTTTGGGAGCATACTGTATTTTCCATATAAATAACAAAAATATTAATTAATAATTATTAATTTTAATGATTTTTATTTAATATTATCTATATTAAAATAAATAAATATAATGATGATTACTAGTGATATATTAAATTTATGATCATTGTATGATTCAAACATGCATTCCTTGAAAATCCATTTTTTTTCCTTTTACAGGTTTATTTTAAATCAAATTCTACCACTTAAACGAATTATATTTGAAAAAATGGATTATATAATAGGAAGAATCATAAATAAAATTATTTAATACGTTAAAAAGATTTTTTTTCATAATGGATAGAAAAAATAATAAGAATCTATAACTATTGTTTGGGGTAAAACTGGTTTATCAGGGTTAAACTAAAGATATAAGGATTATAATGAACAAAAAACTTGTATGATTCCTTTTTTATGGCCATATTTACACAATATATCTTCTTATTTCTTTAAAATTCCCATTTTAATCCATATATCTAGGATTATATCTTTTATAAATAAAAGTATATAAAGAAAATAACAAAATGTCACTCTCTTACTTTTAAAAATATCTTATATGCTCATAAAGGGATAAAAAGGATGTATCATAAGATATAGATATTTATTTGGATTATATATAATTATAATTTATCATTATAGTTTATTTCTAACTTTAATGATGAAATAATTCCATTTCATGCTTACGCATCAGCGAGACAGTAATTATTTTATTAAAAAAATAAAATAAATATCTTTAAAAATAGTATAATTAAAAAGATTCGAATAAATTATTGTGTTATATAAATTATTTAGGTGGATATAACATGTGATATGTGTTTTAATGGTATATATTCTAATTCTATCTTTTCTTTGATGTGTTTAAAGTCAAACAAAATGAATAGTGTATAAATTGACATTAATTATACTTTATAAAAAAATATTTTTATAATTGATATAAATTTACTAATGATATTATATTCATCAAATGGAGTGGTATATGGTTGATAATATCAATCATGGTCCTTAAATTTCTTATTATTCCTTTGATAGTAACTTTCCTGACCCCTAAATCATAAAAATATTAATTACCGCATTTAATGATAAAATGGGGATTTCACCATTCCATACACATGTGCTAATATTAATTTTATGTACACATTGGTTTTATATTTGAAAAAATATATTTCAAATTTATAATCATTCGGTCTAAATTATCTAATAAGGAACATTTTATTTTTAGGCTTAGTGGATAAATTACATATGTACAAAAAACTAGTTACCGTTGTGAAAAGTAAAACGGTAAAATTAAGTAACCTTAGAGGTTAATGTAATAACATGTATAAAAAAAATTTATTTTTATTGTTATAGGTTTAGAGCGATATTATATTCTTTAAAATATATTATTTATCAATTTTGTTTGAACATGGATGGAGAGTGACTACCCATTATTGAATAATTTTGGGTATTTACAAAAACATTGTTCCTTATCACTTATTAAGGGGTGCACCTTATCTTATCTTATACACATTTCAAAGGCCTTTTTTATCAGAAAATACATACCCAAATACCTTAATTACATCCCTCCCTAGGTATCATTGTCCATTATTTTATCAGAAAACCCACCAAGGGAATCTTTTGGTGCAAAAAAATGTGGTTCTCCAAAAAATGAGGTAGCGTTCTTACCAAAGTGTTTCTATTTTATTTATTCTTCCACCTCCATCAAATATACTCCAAATGTGATGATATAATAAAAATAATTATCTTACATGTACTGATATTTTATTATACTAAATTAATAAACAATGGTCATCTCCTTCTCTATCTAATGGGGAATGAAACTGTCAATCATGTGTACGAAAGACGACTGTCTCATGAACCGATTTCATTCAATTACCATCACCATATCCCAAAGATATATATAAGGATAAATTTAATGTGTATATATGATATTTAAGAAATAATTATACTTTTTAATTTATTATATCTTGTCTACAATTTTAACTTTCAATCTGTTTTAAAATGATAAAGTCGTGTATGTGTTGAGTACACCCTCCGCGAAGCGATGTGATATGTATTTAATTTTATTTTTACATGGTAATAATGATATATTTAATGGATATATGTGATAAATAAATTATTATATAAAATTGATTTAATATTTTCCTCTATTTTGTTTCATCCATCAAAAAAATTAAATTCATCATTCATATGTATTTATGGCCTAACAACTCCATAAATAGTGTAATTTATTGTTATATACCTAACATATGTGGATGAGTCAAAATATGTATATAATTAAAATGTTTGAAATTTATATAATTATTTAAATTATATATACTATGTTACAATTATCAATGTTTAAGGACCATAAACTACCAAAGAAAACATACATGAAAACGAAGCAATTATCATACAAAGTAGTGTTTTTAAAAATGAATGGATCATAAAAGGGTGGTAAAATGGTTATAAGTAATCATATATGGTATGATATATATTATTATGGTTGTGGAATATATTTAGAATAAAAAAATATTTTTTATACATGATTTTCAAACATGTAGGAATGAAATCGAGAATTGAGGTAACATATTTGCTTATCACTTTGATTTTTGAGGGACAAATGCAAAATTCACCAAAATGTTTTCTTTTGTGTGGTTTTTATACAACCTGTAAACATATTTTATGAATATTATCATTTATTTTATGTTATATACATATCCATGTATGTTTCACTATTTTATGGGGATTAAAATTCAAAAACTTTCCAAAGTGTTAAGGGTTTTATGTTGCATTCTCATCGTTTATCAGTATTGTTTATCACTATGCTTCCAACGATGAAATTTTATGATCTATCACACCGAAAAATCATGAATTTTCTTCTATATGGTTATTTCATGTGATAAAATGTTTTAAATTTCATTTTCCACTCAATAATTACTCAAGATACCAAAATAATTCTTTCAAGGAAAATGGAATTCCTTTCTCTATTCAGATGAAAATAATATTTCATACATATACATGTATTAATGAAATATGTTAATGATGTTTTACAATATTCCACTATGTTTTTAAAGAATTTTTTACCTATGTTTGAATATTTACAAATTTCTTTAAAATAAATCTTCTTATCATTTTCTAAATGATGTACTTTTTACTTTTTACAGAAAATGTTAATTAAATATTGGTTTTAATGTACATTATATGAATGGAATATTCCACCATCATGACCAATCAATTATTTAAAAACTCCTTTAAATGGTTTAAAAGTTCTATTAAAATGATAATTTTTATTTAATATTTGGGAAAATTTTATTTTTTAAATAATATATTTCACATAAAAAATAATATTTTCCTGAAGAATAATTTTTAATGGTATTTCTATTCATCAATGAAAACAACCCTTGACTTTATTTATGATATAATTGGGATATGATACAATTATACCATTATTATTTTTTATCAAGATTTTTTATGATTATGATGACTATATGTTTATGGAAGTCATTCATTTTTCCAAAATTTTGTTATGATGGATTGTTGTAATAATTATGAAGCTCATTTCTTTTCCACAGGTTATTTCATTATGAAATGTTTATACAACTCATTTAACTTAAACGTGTTATAATATGATGAATGCTTTGTGATATTATTGAACACATTTAAATAATTTTCATTTTTCTGATAGTTGGTCACAAAATTATATATCCCCTTAATAGATTAGGTAATAACAAATATCTCATGCGTTAAATAGAACTAGAATGGAGAGTGAACCCAGTTCACAGTGGGAATTTTTCCACTATGATAGTCTTTGTAGTGAACCTTGGTAACTATGATTATCTAGGTAGTCAACCCAGTCCATAGTTATATTTTTTGTAGTTACTTTTGACTAATAATAAAATACTTTCTTGTGATTATGTGTAAGACACAAATCTATACCTAATAACAATGTTATGCTCTCATTGTCCATATTCAACGATTCCATTATGATTCATGTCTTATGAACATCCATGAATTATGAAATGACCCAATATTTTGATCTATGATATAAAAGATTTGGTTTTCAAATGATGTTCTCTTGTTCTCATACCCTTGTGGCTATGTTATTATTTACTTATCATTGATATATTCATTTTTTACCCTTAATGATCATCAGATCTCACCATTTATTTTGATTTCTTTCCTGAGCTTATCAATAAACGTATGATGTATGATATTCCTATAAATTATTCTATTAATTAATAACTTAGTATGAGAAGATATAGATATCTTATGAACTAGTCTCTTATGTGTCCACATTTCTAAATATACTAGACCTACCAAATTCTAGAATTGATCATTATTTTATGTAATGAATATTCATCTAGTAAGATGTAATATCTATATAAAAATATTATGGGTGTGTATAGATGGTATTATAGTAATGGAAAGAATATGATCTTGGGTAACTCCCTTTTTTGGATATTGGTTGAAGCATGGATCACCGCCTAAGGTTTTTATATGGAATGTTCTATCACTAGGAATAGTGGTAAGATTCCAGACTATGAGGTGTAACCACCCTTGGAGTTCTATGAAAGGTATGAATTATATCCAACTTGTAATAATTCCAGACCCTTATAAGTGTTATTAAACCGGATATTAGTTAACCATTGGAAACTAGTATGAGAAAAGTTTAGTGAGAACCCTTAGGAAAATCTAGAGCATACGAGAACTTCCTATGTTATGGTAGAGAAATAAGTGTGGGTTCCCTATAAAAATATCATTTTCTGTAAACTGTACATGGATGTTATTTTGGGAAAGATCCATCTAGGGATAATTACCCTTAAAAGAGTAGGTTGTGTATATCTCATTCATTATTCTAATGCCTGGTGAGTGTTCCACTACTAAAAATATGGGTTGACAATCCTATGGGATATTCTTGGGTTAATTCTCATTTTCATTACAAACCATTATAAAATAATTGAATAGATAATGATAATTAATTAACTCAATTAAACCTAAGGTTTCATAGATTGAAAATAAGGTGTCAGGATTTTGACATCCTATAAATGATTATGTGGTTTCCCACTATGACTAATATTTCTCATATTATGCTATTTGGTTTCGGTTAATTGATACTAAATATGATAGAAAAAATTGTGGTTATGAGTAACCAAATTGTATTATGAATAGATAGAAATTTTATGTGATAATTCATAATCTTTTATCCTGATATATGATTAACAACATTCATATTAACCAACTCTGAAACTCACTAAAGAAGAGAAAGATATTATTTTATGAGAAATTGTTTATTAGTGACAATGGAGGAAAGAATAGTCAATTTCATTCATATCAAAAATGTGGAAAGAGACACCTTGGGGAATGTCTCAAAGGAAGGGAAATACTTTTTTTATGTAGAAATAAAGTAAATATTTTAATTAATTGGAAAGGATTTAAATTCCTTAAATGCGGGAAATGTTGGGATTATCTAATTCAATACCCCAATCCAATGGTTCACTCACAAAACAAGGAAATACATGTGAAATGACAATCATTGAAGTTGGAGTATAAGATAATTTATCTAATGGGATTCAAGAATTATATTGTATAATTATTTTTACCAATAGTATTTTGGTTATAAAAATCATGAAACATCTGTGTATTGTATTAATTTAGGAAGCATATGTGTCTTCATGTAAGATAAAATTAAGAGTTATGGATTCAATAACTGGTTTATGAGATTATGGTTAATCGTATGTTCAAAGTATTAAACACCACTTTTTAGGTTTTAAGTGATGGGATGTAAATGTGATTAATGAAATTTTTGGATAAGTTTTATTTAGATATGTTATATATAACCTTTATGTTCAACATGATATCCTATTTGAGAATAATTATCTATTTATAAGTTTAGAGTTATTGATAAACTTTTAGTTTTATATGATATGTGAATATTAAGGTTATTTTTAAGGATGTTAATGAAATTTCAAACGATATAAGGGATTTTTTAAAGTATATTTACTAAAAAGGCAAAATTGTCACATGTGACAAGGTCATGGGGAAATAACACACAACCAAAGGGTGAAAAGGATGAAACTCCTTTAACTGGACTACATGATGTCTTGGTTAGTTTGATTTTTTTAAACAAAATTGAAATATACAGATTAAGTGTTTCGGGGGAGATATTTTTTTTCACAGAGATATGTATGGGTTTAAATTTGATTTGATGATTAATGTTATTTCAATGGATGATCACTATTTTGGGAATTTTATATTATTATGTTTAATAAGGAAATATGGGATTTTATTTTAGGAATAAAGTTTGAATTACATTTTAAAATCATATATCATTTTAATATAGCTTTATGGTGATTCTACTAATTTATAGAAATTATTAGAATATATGGGTGATTATATGATTATGGCATATAGATTTTTTGTATGAGACATTAATAGTTTTTAATATTATTTATAAATAATTGATAACTTTATCTTGGAATAATATATGATTAAATCATACTAATATTTATTATTCAATATTTTTCAGGTAAATTTTTTAATAATGTTATGGTTATGTATTTATTAAATTATATAAGTTAAAACTTGGGTGTTATTTTTGGGGATTTGGTGATTAATGATTTATGTATCTATAGGGTGTTTTTTTCATTTTAACAATTAACTTATTTTAGGCATTTTGTGTTTTTTTAATGTTTAAATATTGGAGGATGAAATTTTTATACTTTATGTGGATTATGTGATTTGTTAGAAGTTAATTTTAGTGCATTAGGAAAAAAAACATCTGGGGTAATCATTTCATAGAGTAATAAATGAAATTGAAATTGATAAAATCTCCAGGGATGAAATTATGGTAATGAAATAAAAAAGATAAATTATGCATATTTTTTAGTTGTAAAATAATCCCTCAACATTAGGAAAAGGATCATTAAATGATAATTTTGTCATGTTAACTTTATTTGGTATGAATCTATTGTCCATTTAAGACCTCCTTGGTTTATTGTATTATGGACGTTAACTTTCTCACGATTATTCACCTTCTTGTGATCAACGATCTATATAAATATCAATCATTATTTCAGAAATCTTATTTTATTACATAACCATATATCACTTCCAATTAATTTTTTTCCTATTTGTAAACCTAGTTATGTGTAATTATAGATTACCACTATACTACCCTTTCTATCCTTCAATATAATATTTTATTAACCATTTTAATAATGTTGTTTTTGAAAAAGGTATTTTCAAATATCAAACTCTTGATTGTGGATCTCAAGTTAAAATATTGAGGAAATATTTTTTAAAGGGGTAGAATTTTATACCTTTATATTTTAAAAGAACTATATTCTGTTCAAAAATTTATATGACATACAACCCCAAACTCCAATTAATTGTGGAATAAATTATTTCACTATGGCCATTAGAAACTAGTCATTAAATTAACATGTGTGAATGTGATTAACTGATTTAGAAAATATATATAAATGTCTTAATAAATATAAATATATTGATAAATTATTAGTAAATAATCACTCTTTTTTAGTAATGTCATTTTACAAATAAAAAATATTATTTCTTGAAAATTTATTTTTAATGATTTTTTTTGAGAAAATAATATAATTAATTTTTTCTTTTTTATAAATTTCCTTTAATAAAATGAATATAATTTTTAATTTATGTATAGGAAAATTATCTCATAGTGAATTATTGATATTTTATCTGAAAAGTTTTATTTTTAAATAAATAGTGAAAAATACTGATTTTTATTGAAAACAGTTTTTAAATGCATAATTTATTTCGATTATAATTAAGAAAAACAATTTTTAATAATTAGTAATTTAAATGTAATTTATAGATTATATATTATACAATATTAATTTAAATTCATATAATTATGATTACTATTCATATTGTTATTTTAACACTATCTTCTTCTTTATAAATGCATTCCTAGAAAATTGGTTTTTAACATGTTTTTTTATTAATTTTAAATTAAATTCAGAAACATATGGTAATTAAATTTAATATAATGTATTAAATATTCTTTTTAACCTTCAAAATTAATATTTTATAATAAGTTTGAATTTATTTTTGTTCATAATTAATAGTTAAAAAAATTGAAATATATTACAACAGTCAACTATAAAATAGGATTATCAGGGTTAAATGAAGTATATAATGGTTTTATGGACCTAAACGATTCTCTAATATCTATTAAATGAACTTATTTTGACCATAACTAATATTAGTTATAGATATTTCAAATTTAATCCATTTGAACAAGATTATGAGCTTTATAAAAATAAGTAAAGAGAAGTAAGAAATCAAATTCTCTTACTTTTAAAAATATCTTATGGGTTCACATAAGGATAAAAGGGAGGTATGTTCGTTTATAAATATTAATTAGAAATATCAATAATTTTTTTTTATCATGGTAATTTGTTTCTATTTTTTATTGATGAAATAATTACCTTAAATGTTTACACAACTCTAAGGTAGTATTTATTTAATTAAATGGGATATAAAATAAATGAATTTAAATATATTAAATGTTATAAAATTTGAATAAATTATTTTATACAGCCAATTTTTTAGGTGAATATAAAATCATGGGAATTTTGAATGTAATATGTCAAATTCACATTTTTATTGATGTTTTTAAAAGTTAATTTAATTGAATAGTTTCAAAATTCACATTAGTGATACTTTATAAAAAGGAATGTTTCATTAATGGATTTAAAATTCATAAAAATATTATATTTATCCAATTTTATATAAAATGGTTGATAATATAAACCATTTTCAATTTATGTTTCATTTTTATTTTGATATAAACTTTCCTGATCCCTAAAGAGTGAAACCATTAATTACCTTGCATAAGGTTAGAACGGGTTTTTACATGTTACATCCACATCTGTTAAAATTAATTTTCCAAAAAACAGTTTTTTATTAGATAAATTATTTTTCATATTTTATATTATTCTCCAAAATTTTATAATTAGGGTTATTTATTTTTTATTTTTAAAGGATAAATTACCTAGGTATAAAACTAGTTACTGTGGTGAAAATAAAAATGGTAAAAGGGAGTAAACTTATATTTTAAGGTAATAAAAAGCTTAAAACCTATTTATTTTTATTGTAGGAGTTTTTTATAAAACTTTTATTACCTAAAATAAAATATATATCAATTTTTTAGGAACTTGTATTGATAGTGGCATCCCATTATTGAATTGTTTTGGGTATTTATAAAAATTAGACTCCTCCCCTATAAAATGGAACCATGTCTCCTCTCCACTCCACAATTCAATATCCTTTTTTCAGTAAATACCAACCTAAATCCATTACTTACACACCTCCCTATTTTATGGAGTCATTTATTTTCATAAAACCATACTAGGGACGCCTTTGGTGAAAACATAAACTAGGTTTCCTAAGAATAGGTATCATTCTTAACCGAGAATTGTTTTGTAATTTCTTCTTCCAGATATTTAAAATATTCTTCATATATGTTGACTTTAGAACAACTGTATTTTAAATATGATTTTATTTTATTATTTTAATGTAATAAAACACAAACACAGACATGCACACACACACACACACACACATATATCCTCCTCTATCGATTGGGAAATGAAACCATGGATTTGATGTATGGTGGACTACCACCTTTCCAACCGATGTAATTCGTTTTCCATCACCACCTCTCACAGTTGGATATAATTATGTATTTAATATTTATATATTATATTTTTGAAAATATTATGCATTTTTAATTATAATATCATAGGTAACCTCCTACATTTAAATATGTTTTTAAACGATAATGTCACTCATGCATACATGGGGACTACCACCTCCATGAAGCAATGCGATACATTTTTCATTTTATTTTGACATATATAGTAATAATAATAGAGCTAATGAATATATATATTATATAATATAAAAACATAATTCTTGAAATGTGAATTAAAATTCACCTTTTTTCATTCAGTCTATCAAAAAAAGGAAAAACAAAATTCATGTGTACGAACGTTATCATCTACATGAACAACGTAATTCACTTTTTTATACCTGATTTTTCTGAATAAATTTAAATATGTATATTATTAAAATATATATTATATCTATATCATTATTAAAATTATATAGATGATGGAATTTTGATTAAATTATAGGGGTAAAAAAATTTAAACCAAAGCATACAAGAAAAAACAATGTAGATGTAACCTGTAATAGTTTTTTTTAATAAAATAATGTAAAAAACTAGTGATAAAATTGTTATAATTAATCAAATATGGTAAGATATATATTATTATTATTATATAATATATGTATAATAAAACTATATTTATTATATAGAATTTTTTAACAAGTACAAAGGAATTCAATATATGAGGTATGGTATTTTCATCTCACTTTTATTTATGTGGGACAAATCATATTTACCATTTTATGTGCTCTATATAATTCCTCTGAATATATTTTAGGATTATTACAATAAAAATTATGAGAAATACATTTAGATATATGGTTCTTTCTTTAATGGGGATTATGATTCAAAAGTTACCAAAGTGGGAAGGGTTTTATGTTGTAATGTAATTATTTAGCAGGATTTTTTATTATTATGATTATTATGATCAAATTTTATGATCTATCTCAAAATAGACACATGAATTATCAAATATTATTGTTATTTATAGAGAATAAATGCTTTCATCTGATTTTTATCACTTTATCTCCCCAAGAGACCAAAAGAATGTTTTTAAGGAAGACAGACTTTATTTATCTCTTCGATTGAAAATTCTTTTTCATCAATATTCACATTTTCTAAAACGGTTTTCATGAATGTTTTCAATATTCCAATTTTATTTTTTCATTTCATTTTCACCCATTCGTGAATTTTTAAAAATTGTTTAATTTTGATCTTCTTGTGATTTTTCCAAATTATTTACTTTTAAATTTACTAAAAATGTGAAGGGAAAATTTGTTTTAATGTATATAGAATAAATGGAATTTTCCACCATCATGAACACTAAATTATATGAATCCTACATTAAATAGTACAAAATTTATTTTCAATGAAAATTTTATCTTTAATATTTTCATTTTTTTAAATTTTATATCATAAATTTCAAAGTGAAAATTGTATTTTCCTCAATAATATTTTTAATGATCATTTAATTGTGTCTCTATTAATCAACAATAAAGACCCTAGATTATTTAAATGATCAAATTGGGATGGGATCCATTGCTGAAATACTTATTATATCTTTGGATAGTTTATGATTTTTATGATTAAATGTTTAATAAAAAAAATTCTTGTCCATGGGTTATGTTAGAATGAATTGATGTAATAATTATGAAACCTTTTTCTTTTCATTGGGTTATACCATGATAAAATATATAAGAAACTTGTTTCATTTTAGTAGTATATGTAATGATGAATGTTTTATGATCTTGTGTTACATATATATATATAATTTTCATTATATAATGGGTGGTCCAGTAATTATATATCCCTCCAATGAATTGGGTAATGATGTAAATCCCATGAGATAAACAAGAATAGAATGGGGAGTGAACAAAGTTCTATAAGATACTTTGTTCACATAGATAGTCTAGGGGGAGAAGATTGGCTGCTATGATTGTTTTGGGAGTGAACTAAAAAACTATGCTAGTTTTCCATTTAGAAATGACTACTATTGTAATGTTTTCTATTATTATGTGTATTACACACACTTATTTATAATTCAAATTTCATTCTCTCAATGAACATGTTCTTCGATTCCTTTATAATTCATTTCATATGAACTGAAAATATTTATTCCATGACACAATATTTTGATCTATGATATACAATGTATATTTTTAAATTTATTTGATCACGTTATCAAACCCTTATTACCATGCCATTATTGTTTGATCATTGATATCCCCCTTATTTTCCTTTATAATTCATAAACACTCACCCTTTCTTATGTTTCAATTCCTGAGGTTATGAAGAAAGTAATTGTGTATCATATGTATGATAATGGTGATAGTTATGAATAAATAAGTGGGATATAATGTCGATATTTTATGAATATGTTTCTTATGTGTCAATGTTTCCAATGGTATTTGACCTATAAAATTCATATGGAGATTATTATCTTATGTAATGAATATTTTCATAATAAGATATAATATCTACATATGAAAAGTATGGTTTTTTATAATTATAGTTTATGAAGACCAGAATGTGGGTTAACCCAAAAGTACATTCAGTGAATCATCATCATGAAATAATTTCTAGAGACATTGAGGAATGATATTACCAGCGAGTTCAAGAATATGGTGTACATGTTTGGTTAGAGATGTATTATACTCCTCATTTTGTTTATTTATTATGATTCACTCCTACATCAGTGGGTAAAAATAATTCTAGGTCCGTGATTTTTGAGAATGTCTAGAGGTTTTGACAAAATGACAAGTGAATATATTTGATTAAATATATTCTTAGAGGCACTGAATCAGTCCTTATTTATACAGTAAAATCAGATTTTGGGTAGATAATCTTAGTAACATACATAGTTTTTATGGTTATGAGAGTGTTTTAATGTCAGAGGAAATATATGTCTGTGATTTCCATCTAGGATAAAAATAGATAGAGAAAGGAGGAATAGAGTTCAAAACATCCATTGAGGGGGAGAAAATTGGTCAAGTGATATTAGTATCTAGAAGTTCCATATATAGTTATATTGTGATAAAAAAACTAAAGGAGTGTCACACTAGTGGAGTTTTATGGATTCCAAATTGATATTATGGAATCACAAAATGGATGGTTGGTGTTGGTGGATTTGGTCATACATGGGGATATAAAGTAGCTATAGTGGAATAGTAACAGTCGAGAAGTTGGGGATACACTATCCATTTAGTTCATAGGATAGTTAATATAACCCAAATCCAATAGAATATGTTCCAGTTGGGAAATGACCCCTGAGGAAGTCTTGCAACAGGATCTTATGTTCTAGGACCAGGCCTTTGGGTAGAATCCTTCCATGTATGGTGGGTATTCATTGGTGGTTTAAGGTATTATTCTTTTGACATCAACACTAGAATATATTCTTATTATTAGGGGTGTTTCCCCATCATTGACATCTGGTCAGTTAGTTTTCGATTTGGGTCATACTATAGGGTACCTATATGGGGTATTATCTATCAATAATCCCACCATGGTGTGATCTGAGGGTATATGAAAATGTCAAAATTGTGTCATAGTAATCTTTGGATATAGGATTCTCTAGGACTTAGTTTCATTGGGGATGTTTTTCTTTCATTTTATCTTTGGGACCAAATAGTCAACTCATTATTGAGAAAAAAAATCAATGGGTATCATTGATGGGTTCTTTTTCCATATATAGAGGGTAAATATCATACCTAAATTAGTGAGTGGTATTTACTAATTAGAAAATATAGACCAGTCCATTTATAGTTGGGGGTGACCATAGCTGGGTTAGAGATAATTTACTTCAAAGACAAAGAGATATATTAATATCTATTTCCTCATATCATCAATCAGTTTCATGAAATGTTTACTAATAATTTATCAAGGTTTCCACAAAGGTCATAGATGGATATTTATTATCTAGATTATTTAATTTTTGGACTCCAAGTCCATTCCACCACAAAATATGGACACTATATTTATTTTAAAGATAAGATATCAACTCAAGGATTTGAATGTTAAGGGGTATATTCACCATAGTTCTTCCCCATAGGGTACTCCCATATTATTCACTAAGAAATGGGATGAGTCATTGTACTTATGTGTGGATAATTAAACACAAAAATATGTTATAGTTAAGAACTTTTATTTTATCCATCATATCAATGTCTTATTTTGTCAGCTAAAATGATCCTACATGTTATCTAATATTATCTTATGATCAGTTTATAACCAGTTATGACAGAAGCCTCCTAATATTTTACATACTAATTTTAGGATATGTTAAAGGTAATACTAATAAATTATGAAATCATTCAGGTTGATAAATGCATTGATATATTACATAGAACTAGTCAAAGGTTCATCCACACATAGATATATTGATTCATGTTTTTATTAATCAACAAGATTATAGTTTACCCCTTATCTAGTTAGGATCATGCTCACTATATAGATATCTATCTGATTAAAACATGGTTCTAATAGGTTTTTTTTAAATATATTAAAGATATTGTTCTAGATTATTAATGTTTGATTCATTAAATTTAGACCCATACACATCTTATCTTTTAACTAAATGATTTTGGACCCATTTTTAATCAAAATTTATTTTATATTAATATAATACGTTTGATAATTCCATGGGTTCCCCACCCCTATCCTATAAAAGAAACCCATTCTTCTCTATTACTCAAACTTCCAAAACACTTTAGTTTGGCCATGATCTTCCCAAACCCATTACTATAATACATACCCACATTCTTGAGGAATTATTATAGGAAACAAACCCTTCATAGAGGAGTTAATAACGGTGATTATCTAAAGTAAATGTAATGTTTTTACTTAAGTATTTCTATTTTATTTCTTCTTAAATTTCCTTAAAATATTATTTACACGTGATAAAATAATAACTCTAGTGTCCTCAATATACGTAGATTTTATTTTTTTAATATCATCATCTAAATTCATTTCCACTTCTATTAAATCGGAAATGAATTAATCATCTGTGCGTACGTGTGAACTATCACCTCCCTGAACCAATCAAGTTCATTTTCCATAACTGTATCTCAATATTGGTTATAATAATAGAATTAATATTCATATTTTATATTAATTACATATTAATCATTATAATATAATATTATATCAATTACATTCTTAGTTTCCATGTGTGTACAAATAATAATGTCGTTCGTGCGTACTTGTGAACTATCACCTCCACAAAGCGATGTGACTCATTTTTCTTCATTATATCACTTTTATGGAATATATATTTTTATATTATAATTATAAATATTATATTAATAATATTATTATCATTCTTGAAAGTTAAATGAATACTTTCCTTCTTTCCATAATGATCCATGAAATATGGATAACGTTACTCATGCGTACGTACGTCTTACTGTAAAAATGATTATAACATTGTTCATTTTTCATAACTATACATTATGGATTGATTTAAAAGTTTAATTTATGTATAATAATTTTAACAATTTCATGAATATTATTCTGGAGATGGTGTACTTTTGACCTCATGGACTATTGACATCATACTATGTTCATTTTTGACTTGTGTACCGAATATCGACAAAACGTCCAACATAAACTCAAATAATTAACTAATTATTAAGACATGGTAATTAATGATATAAAAGAAATAAAAAAGTTTAAATGTTTTTTAAGTGAGTAGAAATTAACCTAAGTTTATTATCCGTGAATAATAAGGAAGATATGTGATGAATCAGACTCAAGGTAAGAGACTTCATCTCAATATCCTTTCATTGAGGAAACATTTGAGGTTATACACAACCTTATTTTATATGGTCTTTAATAAACCCCATTTAATTTTAATTTCCTTAAATAGGTTTTGAAATGAATCTTTTAATAACAATAAATTTACTAAATGACAAAAGAATTTTTTTTAAAGTATATGGTGGCAACAACTTTTCCTCCGTTGTGTCCATTAATTGAAATTTCACTTCCTCAACACTCTATAATGTTTTTCAAAAAAAATAAATACCATATTCCTTTTTCAGGTATTTTGGTAGTGAAATTTATTTTTATAATGAATTTATTATATCAATATCTTAAAATGATATTTTTTTTATTTCAATGTTGGGGTGCTATTTTTATTTTATGATTATTTATGTGCTATAAATATATGATGGTTCTTGGGAATTTCTTATGTATACAGGTGGTTCCATGATAAACAAAGGGTGGGAGAGCTCGTGATATCTCTCCAATGAATTGTGTAGTGAGATAAGGTAAAATGATAAGGTTCCTCCTAATAGATTTTGGTAATATACTGTGATGTGTATTCCAAACGTAACCATGAAGCTTACTCACTATGTAGCTGTGAAATCTATTATGTAAATCTGTTATGGATGCTAAAAGATTACATTATATTTTATGATTTCCAATAAGTTTTATATGAATCTTATTATTTCATGAGGTATGTCAAGGAACTTCTGTTTTTTAGGTGAAATGTATGATTTTGTAAAAATTTATTCATGCTATTAAAATATACATGGAATAACAGTTTCAGTACTTATTTATATCCTTACTGAGCTTTTTATTCTCATCCCATGTTTTTGAAATTTTTCCATAGGCTATAAGGATGGTAGCATAAAATAATTATTCAATATTAATGTTATAATTATTTTCATCAAGAATGATAAATTTTGTTTTCTTTTAAAAGTTTTATATTGTGGAAGAAATGGATACTATTTTAGTTATATCCACTTTTTATAAATTTGAGTTGTTCTTTAATAGTTATGGCCTTATTCTCTAAAACTCTAAACATGAAAATTTACTCAATGTTAATTCTTGAATTAACTCAAGATTATGCAATTTTTAAGGATGCAGCCGTATACCCAAGCACCATTGAGCCTTTATACATGAACCAACACATGGATTTCATTAGTTATGTTCATGTCATTATGAAACCTTACCATTTCCACTCTTCAAAACCTCATCCACCCATGTGTTGAATCAATGATTAATCAAGCCCACTATACCATACTACCCACTTAATGTGGAAATTCAAATTATCATATACCTTTATTACAATTTAATATTTAGTTCTATCACATGGTACCAAAAATTCCTCCACCATACTATGCTTACCAAAATTCCTCATCCCACTCTTGAGACTATTCATAAAATAAAACCTATCCACAAAGGTCATGTTGTCATGTCGTTTTAAAATGATTATATCTTAGAGGCCAATTCATTCCACTATATTTCTTCACAGTGATAACACCCAATCATATAGCTTTATTTTCATCTGATATTCAATATTTTTGATCTAATGATCATTCCAATCACAAAAAAAAAATCATTCAGCGATACACTTACTTTGGTACCTTATATAATTCTCTATCCTAATCATTTTCTTGCAAGAGACACTTCAAAACTACAATTATCATCGAGTTGGTTTCACCATAAAATAATATATTATATATATTTATTGGTTATAAATTATCATTGCAGACCAGGCCCATTCATGGTGTTTTATCTAACATCGGACTTCTTGATGAATGTAATCCATTCTCAAGAATAGAAATTTAAGGCCCAACACTGATTCTGATTCCATTCTTCAAAATGATCCATGTCTTAATTATTCCCATGGTTATTCTTGATGTGGTTCCAATCCTACCACATCAAATTCCATCAAAACAATAGGTTGGACACCACTCCAAACAACTCATCTCAAATCATATGTCTCCATCAACCAATACATTATTGAATTTCTATATCATCATAACATGACCATAGTTGGCATCCTTATATCATCTCGATACACCCAAATATATAACCATGACCTCTTATGTAATTACATGGTTAATCAGTCAATCAATCAAAAAATTCAACATGTTTTCAAAATTGATCAAATGTGACACTACGCCAATTAAAAATAAGATCACTGAAATTTATCCCGGGTATGACACTATCACTCAGACTCTAACTATAATCATTTATGATCTTAATTTTTTAATCCCCCATGAAATATTGATGGAAATTTATCTATATATAAACAAGTATTTAATTTCTACCAGGATCATCCAAAGACTAGTCCCACACACCAACTACCCTCTACCATGAGGGTCACTCACCCATGACTGGCCTAACACTCCCCATCATAAGATTTTCCATGTTGTGACCCCACTAGTTCATGTTCTCATCCACAAAACTAATATCATGTCCATAAATAAGCATAATGACTAGATGTGACCATCCCACATGTATCCAAATGCTAGGTTTGAAACACCAAAGTTCAATGATTTCTGATTCCAAGGAACATCATAATCAATATTACCCAAAACAAATAATGAGGGGAATTCCCTCTATTGGACAATGGGGATCTCCCCCACCATATATCTTTACCTATAATTATGCATGGGAATATATTAAATAGGTTACATCAATAAAAAATATTCCACTTCTTCTAAGAATCATTCACCTACTAAAGTGATGATGATTGTTATGGGGTCATTCTTTGATCAACCAGGACACTGCATTTCGATATATCTATTAACATCATCCCTTAACAATGGGACCTAAAAATTCTCACAAAAAAATTTAAGTCATCAACCTATAAGAATCCACACATTCTCATTCACCCCAACTCTAGTGGGACCTGGTGAAAGAAACCCCATGGATCTAAAGCCCTCAACCAAGAATTTTAAAACCACAACTCATCATGTTACTTCCTCCATCACATCACATTAGATTTTCCAAAATTCAAATTATTTCCAAAAAAAGACACACATGTTCTATACCATAGATCCAAAAACAACAATCATATTGTTCACTAGATCAATTTAATTATTATATAATGGGTTCTCACCCTCACACAACCAAATGTTATTAAACCCCAAATATTTTACACTCTATTGGGGATAATTTAAATAACTAAACTTATCATACTTTGAGTCTAGCATCACTTCTTCAAGGATCATATCCCTTATTGAGAAACATATTATACTTATAAAATAATATTTTAGGAGAACACACACCCATCATGTAACAGCCCAAGATTTTATAAAAAATATTCTTTTTAATTTTATTAATGTCTTGTGTTGTACGCTACACCAAAAGGAGCTTGCACAACACGAATCCTTGACTTGCCTTGCATTACACGCAATCGCGACCTTCTTCGATAGCGTGTGTAATACGCAATACCGAGTTTCACTAAACAACGATATGCTATAAAAATATTATTAAAACTAGCCGTTATGAATAGTAATAACCACTTTTTGAAATCCAGTAAATCTTATTTTTCAAAATGAACTTTATTTTTGGATTCGGAGTATCGAATTTAGCCTAAGGTGAAATTTTGGTACTTTTCGGATAACTTTCATATTCTGATGAATAGTGAAAATTACTAAATTATAATTAAAAACAAGTTTTTTAATCGAAATAATTAATAGTGATAAATCATTAATTTGAGTGGTTTTAAAGTATATTTAGAATATATTTTTACAATTTAATACAATGTTGGTCATTGGATGTAGTTTCACATTTAAACTAGACATAAACAAGTGTCAATCTTTTGATAGATATTGTTTCTTAAAAACACGCTATTTGTTTTAACAACGGGATTTAATTATAAAATTAATTAATGCAACTTTTATGTTATGAATTTGGTAAAATAGAATTCATTTTTGAATTCGGAATATGAAATATAGCTTGGGATGAAATTTTGGCATTGTTCTGAAAAACATCAATTTTTGATGAATAGTGAAACTACTAAGTGGTAGGTTAAAAACTGAATTTTGCATAAAACTTAATTTTACCGCTTCTATGAATGGAATTTCGAAAATCCGAGAGACACGGTTAATATCAAGGACTAAAATGTGGTTCAATGAGATGAAAATAATTTTTTGGTGAATAATAACTTTTTACTTTTTTTTACCACGGTTAATAGTAAATAAGGTAACTAAGGGTAAATATGATATTAATATTACCCTAACACATGTCCTAATTCTATTGGACAAGTGTAATTCGACCAAAAACAAACTTAGGAATAAAATATGACCATTTAGGCCCACTTGGATTAGATTAGGACATTTATTATTAATTTATTTAAAGAAGGGTTAAAATAGTTAAAATCAAAGTTAAATAAGTAAATCATTTTTAATATGGGGTTATACATAAGATAAATTCGACTATAAATATTCATTAGAAAGATAAAAAGATTTCCTACATGATGGTATTTTATTTTTAATTTTTAGACATCAAATAATATAATTTATTTATGACACAAAAATGATGCAGTAATTATCTTATTAATGAAATATTGACATAATTGATAATATAAATACCAAAATAAATGTAATTTAAGACTTTTTATGAATTCCACTAATTTTATAGGTTAATATGATATATTAGTGTTTATTTAATCAACTTGGTTCGAACATATAATTCTGTTATGACTTTCACAAAAATCATATATCAAATAGTGTCAAAATTGACACAAAATAGTTTTTAAATCAAATATTATATTATTAATTGTTATTTTATTCCTAAAAATCTAAGGTTCGGCCAAATGACTTAGATAAGGATATATGTATTAATAATATACAATTTGGGGTTCGTTTGACATGTTATAGTAAGTTTATTAACCATATAAGGAAAGAAAACAAAAAGACACGGTAAAAGTTAAATTATTTAACTTAGAGTTAAATTTTATTGATAAGGTTAAAATAATACCCTAAACTTGTCTAAATCCTATTGGTTGATAGGGTTTCGACCCATCCCCACTTTAGCTTCGAAATAAGACCCTTTGGAACCATTATAAACCGATTTTGACTTTAATATAAAATAATATTTTGAGATATTCCTAAGGTGCCCCTCTCCTCCCCTATAAAAGGACACCTCCTCCCCCTCCTCCACACACCAATTTGAGCACTCAAGCTCGGCCAACCCCTGCCAAAATCTCTTCTCCACTTACCTAGCAACATCCTAGAGGTTCTGGTCTTCCTCAAAGACCAATTCTAGTGCCCTAAGAGGAGGTCTCAAAGAGGCACTTCAAAGAAGAGGTAATTACCGTTACCAATTCTTTCATCTTTATTTCTTCTTCCACTTATTCTTCTTAGGTTGTTTCATTATGAAGTAATAACATCAGTATCACTCATATACTGATATGTTATTATAAGTACGAAACAACCCTATTTCACCATCTATCCATCCTACGGAAAAAGAAATCACCGCGCGTGCGTACGTACGGAATACCGTCTCCACGCCGTGGTGTAATCTATTTTCCACCACCACCTTACATGGATGGGTATAATGGTGTAAAGAATAATTATACATAGTTATTACAACATCATATTGATTCTGATATATTGTATAATACACTCCAATTCAATTCAATATTTATAGAAATGATATCATCGATCGTGCGTACGTACGGAATACCGTCTCCACGACGCGATGAGATTCATTCTCCATGTTAACCATTTAAGAATGATTATAATGTATATATAAGAAATAATAATGAAATAAATGACATTATAAAGCTACTGGATTTATGTATATATATACATATGTATGTCATCTACTTACTTCCATTTTAAGACAATAAGGAAAGGAAAACAGCGTTCATGCGTACGTACGGACTACCGTCTCCATGAACGGTGTTTTTCATTTTATTTATCTATCTATTATATATATATATACTGAATATATATGATATATAAATCATATTTTATATTCTGGAAGTAAGTAAATCATGATATAAGTAATAATGATGTCAAGAACAACAAGTCAAAACACCTACGATAAATGAAACGATTTTACCCAAAACACTTCTTTAACATGGAATTTACAAAAGAACGGGTAATATAATGTCATAAGTGAACCATATATGATATCATAACAATGAATATGATTCTGTAATAAGTCAATGACATTATTTAAATCATTATACAAGAGGTTCGGACACATACGAAGCAAATTGGACCTAAGGTAAGGGAAATATCACAATCTCATTTTTATCCGAGATTGTTTATTCGTAAGTATTTACTGGGGTGTATTTTATCATCCACATCCATGTTACTTCAATATGTAATATTGTTTCCATCCACTTACAAAAGTTTAAATCCAATTTTACTCTTCGGTGAGTTTTTAGTAAAGAATATGAAAGGAATCTTTTGTCGCTTTTTCATACGAGGTACTTTTTGACTTTTCCGAAAAAAGTACGAAGAATGTTTTTTTTAAACTTAAACGGCATGAACGGATTTTTACGGTTTTATAAAGCCTTATTTTCATGAAGTTTCCTCCAAAAGATTTCATGACTATTTTTAATAAAATCTCTTTCTTTTAAAATTGCATGATGTTTTGTGAAAAGAAATTGATTTTGAAGAAGAAAGGATATTTTCCTCAAAAATTCATTTCAAGTGTTTTATCAAAATTATTTTCCATCTAAGATAATAAAGGGTTCTGTTTCTATCCATATTTTTACATTGATTTGACTATGTTGTGATGGAATTATGTTTATGAATTCCTTTATCTTATATGAATGGTTTTATGATGTCATGTTGTTTTAAGAATCCCATTTTTATTACATGGGTTATGCAATGATTTATGATTTATGATTTTGTGGCACACATAAGAAAGGATTCATTAAGAGATGGGTGGGACCTATATCTCCCTCCAATGCATTGGGTAAAGATTTTATATCTCATGAGATAGACATGGCTGGAATGGTAGGTTATACCGGTTCAGTGAAACAGGACTGAAACGAGGATTACTCGATTCAGAAAGGGACTTTGTCCACTAAGATAGTCTTGGCAATGAGTCTTGACTAACAAGAAATGATTCTCTATGATTATGTGTGTATGCCACAATGAGTAATGTTTTAAGTTATGATTTCATTTCACTACAATGATTTATCCCATGTTATGAAATTATGCTCTCTTTTGCAGGTTAAGATTTCCAAAAATGTTATGTTCTTATGAATATGATGTGATTGATATTTCTTTTGTTTACCCTTACTGAGCATTTGAGCTCACCCTTTTATGTTTTCTTTTCCCCAGGATATAAAGAAAGGTTTTAGGTAAAAAAAAAGGAAGATCTTTATGGGAGATATTGAAGATCTTTCACCACGATTAGAAGATTATAGTCCGAGTTTCTAAAGACACTAAACTATTACGATCCTTTAGTGTGTGTTTTTGTTATGTACTAAGTATTTCGCAAATGTAATGTAATGTCCATGTACGTCAAGCTACGGGTCTCTACAGTTGGTATCAGAGGAAAGGTTTAGTCAACCTTTGGAAACTAGGATGCGAGAACTTTAGTGAGATCCCTAGAGATATTTTTAAGGTATGTCTAGGGATGTCCCTAAGGATAAGTATACGTATAGGATATAGTCCTAGAACTATGGTAACGATCTTAGAATTTAACCTAAGATGTTAGATATTGAGGGTGCTCCCCCTTTACTATGTTGTTTTCCCTAGCATGATTTTTGCCTCTCACACTATTCTTTTGGGGTTTTAGACGATGGCTGGAACCCGAAGGAACCGTGTTAATGCAGAATGTGATGG
Source organism: Viscum album (assembly GCA_963277665.1). Lineage (NCBI taxonomy): Eukaryota > Viridiplantae > Streptophyta > Magnoliopsida > Santalales > Viscaceae > Viscum > Viscum album. Next base: position 400,968,386 of record OY728145.1, read on the forward strand.
GCAATGCAATGATTGTCCCCCTGAGCAACCAAACGATATAGGAGCTGGAATGAAAAATCTTGTAGCCATGCTCACACAACTTTCTTAAGCTATGAATCATGCAGGACTTCCAAACGAGCAAAGGAAGGAGCAACATTCTGTTGAATCCTTCATGAGGCAGCGTCCACCTTCTTTCAGTGGGTCTACTGATCCATTAGTTGCTGAACAATGGATTAGTACTACTGAAAAGATATTTTCAGTTCTTCAATGTTCTGAACATGATAAAGTCATCCTAGCAGTGTATCGTTTGGAAGGTGAAGCTGATCAATGGTGGAATCTTATCAAGAATACGAGGCCAAGAGATGAAATTGAGTCCATGGAATGGGACGAGTTCAAGAACATGTTTTTCAGTAAGTACTTCCCTCGTATTCTTCGAACGAAGATGGAAAAGGAGTTTCTTGAGCTGAAACAGAAGGATGATGAATCTGTTGGTATATACGAAGCGAATTTTACAAGACTTGCAAGGTATGCATCTGGCATTATCATCCAACCTGAAAGTAAAGTTGATCGATTTTTCAGTGGCTTAAAACCAAGTCTTCGAAGGGCATTAGCTATAAGAGACTTCAGTAGCTATGAAGAAATTGTGCGTTGTGCTATCAAGGTAGAAATGGAAGTTGGTGTTACATATCCATCTCATGGTTTTGACAAGAAACGAAAGATGGAGTTCAAGGAGAAATCTCAGAATAATGGTGAAAAGAAGATGAATGTTTCCTTATGCACAAAGTGTGGAAAGAAGCATGGTGGAGATTGTCTTAAAGGGACTAGAAAATGTTTTAAGTGTGGAAAAGAAGGTCATAGAGCAGCTGAGTGTCGAAGTAATGGAAAAAGGGTTTCTAATGATGTGAATAAAGTAAACACTGCAGAGAACGCACCACCAACACTTCAATGCTTTAAGTGCAAGGAAATGGGGCATTATGCTAATAATTGCCCTAATCCAAGGGTTAGTGATGATCAACATGAGCAACCACTGAAGGCAAAGGACAAAGGGAAATCACATGCGATCACTATTGGAAATGTTGAATATGACAACGATGTGGTGGAATGATTAAGTGTTTATGTAATGGGATTCCAAAATAATGTTGTATCATTGAGTATTGCAATATTTACTGATGTGGTATTCAAAGTGATTGAGATATTTTTTGGAAATAAGATGATATGCGAGAAAATGAAATGTTTAATAGTATTCATGAGCTCATGATTGATATAAGGACTAAGTGATATCATGGTTTGAGTATATAGAATTTTGAGGATTTTGGTATGTGGAAAGTGTTAACTTTTAACTGCACTCATGTTTTCACTAAGGTATTCAAGAGAGTACAAGATTAAGGCCTTTGAATGTTTGTAATGTGACCAACAAGATATATCTTATGATATATGGGGATCAACGATGGTATTAAATCTCTGGTAATCGTTTTCACTATGTTATGAGAATGGATTGTAGTATTATGGATAAGCCTAAAGATTGGAATGGATTATGTTGGACATAAGTTAGTATTGTTTAAGGATAGAAGTTTTTTTCGATATTATGGGATGTTATAGTAATATAGTTTTAGAAAAAGGACAACCTACAGGACGGGCGACAGCCCATCGCTTCGGACAAGGCTGTGGGAATCGAACCCACAACCGAAGTGCGACTGGCCTTTATCGCCTACCACTGACCTACAGGAAGTCCCTGTTTAGTAGAAACTAGTTTTATTATATTAAGGAGTATGATATATGAAGTATAAGTCCATTTTAGGAACCATATATGATTAATCTCACTACAGATCGATTTATGAATATAATTTTTGCTAACCTTTTGTTTGAGACAGATGGAATGACCCATCATTCTATCACATGATCTGCTAACACTTCATGAATAACAAATTCAACTTCATTTATTTAAGAGATGAAGTGGAAATTGTTCAAGGCACGAACAACAGTGATATTTTATCAAAATAAAGTAAGTATTTATTCTAATTCAAATTTTCAACTTTAGGGAAATGATCTTGAAAACCAAAAATGTTGTCCTAGTGATCTTATACCTGATGAATCAGATGGTACCTTAGATCGTCACAAATTTATGGATATGTGATTACTGGCTTTTCCATAGCCATGTTCTCTACCACTCTCCATCAGAACATGATGGTTAGATTTCTCTTCCATATCCATATTTTCACCTATGTGGAAACCCAGTGATTAGTTTATTTGGGTAATCGTTACATTTCATACCTTAGTTTTTAAAGCCAAGTTTTGTTATTCCCTTTTACGATGTGGGTTTCTATTAAAGAAACTTTCAAATAGTAAACCATTTATAACCCCGACGAATATCGAGGGCGAAATTCATTTTAAGGGGGGTAGAATGTAACAGCCCAAAATTTTATAAAAAATATTCTTTTTAATTTTATTAATGTCTTGTGTTGTACGCTACACCAAAAGGAGCTTGCACAACACGCATCCTTGACTTGCCTTGCATTACACGCAATCGCGACCTTCCTCGATAGCGTGTGTAATACGCAATACCGAGTTTCACTAAACAATGATATGCTATAAAAATATTATTAAAACTAGCCGTTATGAATAGTAACAACCACTTTTTGAAATCCAGTAAATCTTATTTTTCAAAATGAACTTTATTTTTGGATTCGGAGTATCGAATTTAGCCTAAGGTGAAATTTTGGTACTTTTCGGATAACTTTCATATTCTGATGAATAGTGAAAATTACTAAATTATAATTAAAAACAACTTTTTTAATCGAAATAATTAATAGTGATAAATCATTAATTTGAGTGGTTTTAAAGTATATTTAGAATATATTTTTACAATTTAATACAATGTTGGTCATTGGATGTAGTTTCACATTTAAACTAGACATAAACAAGTGTCAATCTTTTGATAGATATTGTTTCTTAAAAACACGCTATTTGTTTTAACAACGGGATTTAATTATAAAATTAATTAATGCAACTTTTATGTTATGAATTTGGTAAAATAGACTTCATTTTTGAATTCGGAATATGAAATATAGCTTGGGATGAAATTTTGGCATTGTTCTGAAAAACATCAATTTTTGATGAATAGTGAAACTACTAAGTGGTAGGTTAAAAACTGAATTTTGCATAAAACTTAATTTTACCGCTTCTGTGAATGGAATTTTGAAAATCCGAGAGACACGGTTAATATCAAGGACTAAAATGTGGTTCAATGAGATGAAAATAATTTTTTGGTGAATAGTAACTTTTTACTTTTTTTTACCACGGTTAATAGTAAATAAGGTAACTAAGGGTAAATATGATATTAATATTACCCTAACACATGTCCTAATTCTATTGGACAAGTGTAATTCGACCAAAAACAAACTTAGGAATAAAATATGACCATTTAGGCCTACTTGGATTAGATTAGGACATTTATTATTAATTTATTTAAAGAAGGGTTAAAATAGTTAAAATCAAAGTTTAATAAGTAAATCATTTTTAATATGGGGTTATACATACGATAAATTCGACTATAAATATTCATTAGAAAGCTAAAAAGATTTCCTACATGATGGTATTTTATTTTTAATTTTTAGACATCAAATAATATAATTTATTTATGACACAAAAATGATGCAGTAATTATCTTATTAATGAAATATTGACATAATTGATAATATAAATACCAAAATAAATGTAATTTAAGACTTTTTATTAATTCCACCAATTTTCTAGGTTACTATGATATATTAGTGTTGATTTAATCAACTTGGTTCGAACATATAATTCTGTTATGACTTTCACAAAAATCATATATCAAATAGTGTCAAAATTGACACAAAATAGTTTTTAAATAAAATATTATATTATTAATTGTTATGTTATTCCTAAAAATCTAAGGTTCGGCCAAATGACTTAGATAAGGATATATGTATTAATAATATACAATTTGGGGTTCTTTTGACATGTTATAGTAAGTTTATTAACCATATAGTGAAAGAAAACAAAAAGACACGGTAAAAGTTAAATTATTTAACTTAGAGTTAAATCTAATTGATAAGGTTAAACTAATACCCTAAACTTGTCTAAATCCTATTGGTTGATAGTATTTCGACCCATCCCCACTTTAGCTTCGAAATAAGACCCTTTGGAACCATTATAAACCGATTTTGACTTTAATATAAAATAATATTTTGAGATATTCCTAAGGTGCCCCTCTCCTCCCCTATAAAAGGACACCTCCTCCCCCTCCTCCTCACACCAATTTGAGCACTCAAGCTCGGCCAACCCCTGCCAAAATCTCTTCTCCACTTCCCTAGAAACATCCTAGAGGTTCTGGTCTTCCTCAAAGACCAATTCTTGTTCCCTAAGAGGAGGTCTCAAAGAGGCACTTCAAAGAAGAGGTAATTACCGTTACCAATTCTTTCATCTTTATTTCTTCTTCCACTTCTTCTTCTTAGGTTGTTTCATTATGAAGTAATAACATCAGTATCACTCATATACTGATATGTTATTATAAGTATGAAACAACCCTATTTCACCATCTATCCATCCTACGGAAAAAGAAATCACCGCGCGTGCGTACGTACGGAATACCGTCTCCACGTCGTGGTGTAATCTATTTTCCACCACCACCTTACATGGATGGGTATAATGGTGTAAAGAATAACTATACATAGTTATTAAAACATCATATTGATTCTGATATATTGTATAATACACTCCAATTCAATTCAATATTTATAGAAATGATATCATCGATCGTGCGTACGTACGGAATACCGTCTCCACGACGCGATGAGATTCATTCTCCATGTTAACCATTTAAGAATGATTATAATGTATATATAAGAAATAATAATGAAATAAATGACATTATAAAGCTACTGGATTTATGTATATATATACATATGTATGTCATCTACTTACTTCCATTTTAAGACAATAAGGAAAGGAAAACAGCGTTCATGCGTACGTACGGACTACCGTCTCCATGAACGGTGTTTTTCCTTTTATTTATCTATCTATTATATATATATATACTGAATATATATGATATATAAATCATATTTTATATTCTGGAGGTAAGTAAATAATGATATAAGTAATAATGATGTCAAGAACAACAAGTCAAAACACCTACGATAAATGAAACGATTTTACCCAAAACACTTCTTTAACATGGAATTTACAAAAGAACGGGTAATATAATGTCATAAGTGAACCATATATGATATCATAACAATGAATATGATTCTGTAATAAGTCAATGACATTATTTAAATCATTATACAGGAGGTTCGGACACATACGAAGCAAATTGGACCTAAGGTAAGGGAAATATCACAATCTCATTTTTATCCAAGATTGTTTATTCGTAAGTATTTACTGGGGTGTATTTTATCATCCACATCCATGTTCCTTCAATATGTAATATTGTTTCCATCCACTTACAAAACTTTAAATCCAATTTTACTCTTCGGTGAGTTTTTAGTAAAGAATATGAAAGGAATCTTTTGTCGCTTTTTCATACGAGGTACTTTTTGACTTTTCCGACAAAAGTACGAAGAATGTTTTTTTTTAAACTTAAACGGCATGAACGGATTTTTACGGTTTTATAAAGCCTTATTTTCATGAAGTTTCCTCCAAAAGATTTCATGACTATTTTTAATAAAATCTATTTCTTTTAAAATTGCATGATGTTTTGTGAAAAGAAATTGATTTTGAAGAAGAAAGGATATTTTCCTCAAAAATTCATTTCAAGTGTTTTATCAAAATTATTTTCCATCTAAGATAATAAAGGGTTATGTTTCTATCCATATTTTTACATTGATTTGACTATGTTGTGATGGAATTATGTTTATGAATTCCTTTATCTTATATGAATGGTTTTATGATGTCATGTTGTTTTAAGAATCCCATTTTTATTACATGGGTTATGCAATGATTTATGATTTATGATTTTGTGGCACACATAAGAAAGGATTCATTAAGAGATGGGTGGGACCTATATCTCCCTCCAATGAATTGGGTAAAGATTTTATATCTCATGAGATAGACATGGCTGGAATGGTAGGTTATACCGGTTCAGTGAAACAGGACTGAAACGAGGATTACTCGATTCAGAAAGGGACTTTGTCCACTAAGATAGTCTTGGCAATGAGTCTTGACTAACAAGAAATGATTCTCTATGATTATGTGTGTATGCCACAATGAGAAATGTTTTAAGTTATGATTTCATTTCACTACTATGATTTATCCCATGTTATGAAATTATGCTCTCTTTTGCAGGTTAAGATTTCCAAAAATGTTATGTTCTTATGAATATGATGTGATTGATATTTCTTTTGTTTACCCTTACTGAGCATTTGAGCTCACCCTTTTATGTTTTCTTTTCCCCAGGATATAAAGAAAGGTTTTAGGTAAAAAAAAGGAAGATCTTTATGGGAGATGTTGAAGATCTTTCACCACGATTAGAAGATTATAGTCCGAGTTTCCAAAGACACTAAACTATTACGATCCTTTAGTGTGTGTTTTTGTTATGTACTAAGTATTCCGCAAATGTAATGTAATGTCCATGTACGTCAAGCTACGGGTCTCTACACATCATCTTGGGTTCCATTTTAAGAATCCAAATTGAGTACCTACACTGCCACCACCTTCAAAAATCTAACGCACCCAAAAAGGCCATGCATCCAAATGATCTTGACCTTTAGAGAAAACCTAGATAAAATGTACCATCATTCAGAGTGACTATCCAAATAACAAAACAAAATTGGCATCATTAAACATGTTCCTTCCATATAATCTAAATCATCTACCTTACCTCACATATCAAAATGTATTCATTAGATTGGGATAACCCATTACTGAGTTTCCCTAAGATATAAATGGATAAATACTCAATAAAAATCCCAAGTCACATACTAATGGTCCCTGGGTCCACCCACTCACCCACTAAACCACACCCCATAGGTCCGATAGGGTTCAATACTCATGATAATAACACTCTTTTGTGCCTTGATGCCTAATGGAATCTAGCGTGCCGAACACCCAACTCATAGTTCCCATATAAACATATAAAAATAATATATCTTACACACTCTAATTCAATAAATAAATTCCAAGGTTTCTGATCCACCAATACTCATCACATCTTATCACAATCCTGGATGTTTATAGCTCAGGCTGAAAACAGAATAAGTATACCATTCTCTCTATTGTACACCACACATAAAGAATGGTTTCAGAATTCGGATTCTATCTATCTGGCTCAACCCATCCTTACCCGGGATAACATTATTTATTCCTAAATTCCACCTCCCTTATTTGGTAAACCTTAACACATATCAAAATAATATCATAACATTGGTTCTCTTGGAATCCACAACTAAACATACATAAGGTCATGCTATATAAATAAGGGTTCCAAGACACTATGGTAAAATAGTTTTCCATCATTATAATAGGATTTTTCATTATTCTTTAAATTATATGTGTTATATTTTAATAGGATTACCACCCTTTTAATTTCTGGAATCAAATTTTAAATTCATAGATTTCATGGGATTCACAATATAGTCTTCATGATTTTATATCATTTCACAATTAAAAAAATTTATGAGTAACCAAGATGTAAAATTTAGAAAGTCTTGGTTATGTAGGATTTCATTCAAAATCTATAAATTAAATCATTCTATAGTTTCTGTATAGGTACTATATTAAACCAATACCATATTTTAAAAATTCATTTATATCTACCTATACATCAAGGATCCATCAGGGGAATTTTCCAAGTAAGATGAAACCATATTCTTATAAGGAAGAACACCATAAAAAATGTTGATGATGCATTAAATAGCCAACCCATTTTTCTTTACTGGTAGTTGTTAACCAAAGGTAAATAAATACAAGACATATATAATAATAGGATAATATAAATCATAGGTGGAATGTTTTCAAAACCGAAATCATATGTACCTATCATGATGCATGTCTTGTGAATCCCTATCTGTATGAAATGATAAATGAATGTACACACACCCCCTTTCTATACATGGATAAGAGAAAAAACCTATAAATCAAATCAATATAAAAACAATAACACCACTCAAGGTGAAATATTATAATAATATAGAGAATAATCCATTATCAATAAAATCAAAACATGGAAACTTGGATTTTTCCCATGTAAGGGTTGATCACTCTCAAGAACAAATGCATTACCATGCCTATAAACCTATACTCATATACACCATATTCCAATTAGTAAGACAAAAAAAATCCCCCGAATAAAACATTATGAAATTAGTCTCCCATTATTTTTAGAAGAGATCTCGAGCTAGTGGTCGGCATAAGGCCTCAATCACACCTCCCCATGTGCTAGAGGCTATAGACTAGAGGTAGTGTCCAGTGAATGTTCTATAGAGATATTATACTCTCAATATTAGAGTATATAAAGTAAAAAAATTAATATAAACAATATAAATCATATCAAATAATCATCATAGTGTATAATGGGAAATTCCAGCAAATAACTTGGAAAACGAAAAGAAATAAAATTGGGTACTCCATACATACAATGATGGATCCCCTACTAGGTAGATCATATACAAGAAATAGTAAAATTACAAAACAATATTGAACTAATATCATCCCAACTTGTCCTAAGTCCTACATTGTCCCGTTTTCCATACCAATCATAGTATGATGAATTAATAAAAAATAAATGGTGCATGCCTAAGACATATACCTATGGATTATAACATTGTTTTATTGGGTACCCAATTTCTATGGAAGAATGATCTGAGTGATAGTATAACTGAATAGGCTACTACCAATATAATCTATAAAACAAATAGTCTAAAAACAATGTTCATGTATTAGTTCAATAATAAATATATTAGCAGTTTTAAAATTAATTAAATTATTTGCAGTAAATAACCATTGATTCCCCAGTTTCTTGATAACAACTGAGGTCAGTTATACATGCCATAACTCCTATTGGGGTGTCTCTATGCATGTCATGGTAACATGCCTCCAAATTTAACAACATATAATCCAAGCTCTCATCGCAAAATTCCGTAATATCATGAAGTGTCATGTGGACTTATATCTCTTATATGTATATATATATATTTCCATGGAATATGAGATCTCATCCTGCCATTTCCCAACCATAAAGTTTCATATAGAATCTAAGAACTCATCTTGAAAATTCCACTTAATCTTAGCTCTCATCCATAAATTCACAACCATAAGGTAACATACAGAGTCTATACACTCTTCTTAGACATCCCAATACACTATAAATTATAAGGAATTTGAGTGATTATTCCATTGTTCACAACCACAAATTATCATACTGAATTTGGAGTCCCATCTTAGCAATCCAAGGTATCATGTATCATCTAAAATTTTGATTCTCTTCCATTTATTCTGAAGTATCACATATCATGTCGAATATGATAACTCATCACAACATTTTCAAGTATCAAGTATCACATTACTACTTAGCTTCTTAATTATTTAATTCAAATTATTAATTCATTTTACAATGTATCAACTTAAATCACACATCACTATTCACTATTTTAAATTTACCATTTTTCAATACCGTTTCATTTCAAAAAAACATTAATGTAAACCACAGTTAACATTATTATTTTCAAAAATTGGGTTAATAATTCACATTATAACACTCATCAACCATTTCATAACACAATTTTTAAGGTTTTAATATAGAATATTTATTTCAAATTTCCATTTCAATTAATGAAAATCTATTTTAAAAAATAATTCACCATTTTAAAAAATGATACATTAAAATTTCTTAAACCTAACTTAGGGTCACATCCCACTCTTGAGATTTCCTTTGAAATCCCCCTTCATTTCATATGTAATTAATATGGTAAAAACTCCAAATCAAAACATATAGGTTTGTAGAATTACATTTCACAATCGTCGATTTAAACCACAATTTCCATTTTCTAAAAACATTAACATTGTTTTCCTTATATGGTTCCATGCCAAAATAAGGTCAAGGATTCAAATAGAGGTAACCAATTAATCATATCAATGTTGTTTTTTAAAACCTAAATTAAACTCTCATTAACTGATTTTAAGGTCAGTTCCCTCACCAATACATTCCTTTTTGAATTACCTTGTTCTACGATTCAAAATACTTCGAGGAGAGTGTTAAATTGAGGAAAATGAAAATTTCAAAATTTCGATTTATGTTTAGTTCAATACTTGGTTAAATAGGAATGGATACACCCTAAAACCCTTGAAAACATTAAATAATGAATATAGGATATGTTTAGGCGACATCAAAATTATGCATATACAAGTACATATATCTAATATTGGATGCTAGTTCAACCTAAAATAGAAGAAAATGAAAAAACACAAAATTTCCATAAGATCAAGAATATAATTCGAACAAGGAGAGGATAAACTATCCACAAAAATAAAAATAATAAATATGAAAATATGTCTTATAAAATCACTAAATGATCATAACAAAATCTAATATAAGAAGAAATGGAACTTATGGGAAATAAGATCCATCAAGGGGAGAGTAGGTGGAGGAAAATGTGTCTGGGTGACCCAATGGACAATTGGGTGGCTAAAACCATGAATAAGAAGAATAGGGGTGGCAACTCATTAAATTTTTGGTCTTCCACCCTTAAAAACACCAATAATCCCACCATATAGTCTTTTTCCTTAAATAACAAACTATTGATCCCAACCACCCTCTTTGGAAATTTCCAAGGCCACTAGCTAGATTGTGATGCTACAGTAACATGTTGTAGTCCGAGCTTCATGTATAGAATCAATGGAGTTCTCGAAGAGAACATTATTCCCTAAAAATTCATCTATTGAGGGATAATACGAGGGGTTATAAAAATTATTAATCATGTTTTTACATTGTTTAATGGAAGGAAATTACATAGCTCTACTTCAGGTCAAGTGACTAGTAATTTATAGTACTACATAGCTCAGGTTTCATAAATAGAATAACTGATACACAATATTGACATTTTTATTGTGTTTTATTTATTGATATATTAGTTCCACTAACTTCATGTTGAGGTATTATTGGGGTAAACAAACCATTAGATCCATAGGTATATCTTATCTTATAGGTACCTAAATTGTTAGTCTATAATACAGGTTGAGTACCTATATTATTTTGATTTTGAGATATTATATAATTTTGGAAAATTGAATGAAACACATTTCCCCCCTATTACACCTTTCACCCTAGGTGGATCTCTTCCCAAGATCTAGGGTGTCACTTATCATCCAAATCCCCCTTACTCAAATGCTTTGGTTCAGCTCACTGATGCTCCTTTCTTCGGTTATCACGGCCCCCGGTTCTCCATTATAGTCATCTCATTTTTTGGGTTAATTTTATATTTTGGATTTCATCCATATCCTTTCATTCCACTTTTCTTCAACTTTTGTTCTATGATTATCTATTTTCCACTATCTATTTGTGTTCCCTAATGGTCACTACCACGATCTTATCCCTGGAACCTTTACGCCAAAACCCAACTTTGTCTTGACCCGAAGTCTCTTTGGTAGTTTGGGATCTATTGGTGTTGATGTTTGGTGTTATTCATGTTATTCCAAATGACCATATCTACCCATTCTCCCTTTATTAGTGAATTTTACTGCATTTTGGTCTGATATGAAGGTGTTTTTGGTGGTTTTGGGATGGTGTTGGCGGTAGCTTTCGGTGTCAATGATGCATATCGGCAGTTTGGCTTTGGTGCTTGGTCTAGGAAGTTGCATCTCATGTTGGTTCTCTTCTATTAATGGGGTTATTTTCGCTTCATTATTATCGTATTTCTGATGGTCCTTTGATCTTGGCAGTGTGGTTCAGCCAGGGATGTTTTTTATCCTGGTGATGTTTCAGATTAAATAATGGTGGAACCTCTAATGGTTTTCTTTTGTTATCAGTTTTTTGTGATTTTTTCATTTGGATTTCTTCCTCACAACATCTCTAGACATAGGCGATGGTTTTTATGTTCAAATATTATAAGGTTTTGGGATTTGTGATTTTTATTTTTCTGTCCCCCCCCCCCCACTTGTTGAATGGCTTCCGGTGCTGTTTGGAATGTGTCTGTTCTTTGGGGAGGAACTGACGTCAGTGTTGTTTGGGGTGATGGCGAATAATTCTGGTGGATGGTTCTTGGAGGTGTTCTGGATGAGATGTTTGTGATGTGTGCGATGTGTGATGGCATTAGACATAAGAGATGGTGACAGGGATGACGAGTGATGTGTTGACATAAATACGGTGATGGTAGGCTAGTGACGTGATGATGTTGCATCTCAGATGACAGTGAGACGATCGTCATGGGTTTGTGTCTCAAGGAAGATGTATGAATCATGTTTGATGTTAACATTAAATATGAAATTTGAATTTTTTTGATTTTTGGAAGTTTGTAGTGGTAGTACTCATTTTAGGGTGATGTTGGATTTTGAATTTCGAATGTTGATTGTCTATGTGGGTAATTGGGGTTTGTATAGGCGGTTTGTGGAGCCTTTTGTATGGTTCTCATTTAACCAAAAGGTTACCTCATGTAAAAAAATGGATTGTGGAAAATTTAATGAATTTTATTATGCACCGAGTAGGAAGAATAAACTACAAGATGTTTAGATATCATTGGGAAATTGGTATATGATGAGCCTCTTCGCTATTATACACATTGATATTTAGGTGTATCTGGGCAAAGTGATTGTTTCATATCTATGAATTGAATCCAAAATCCTTGAAAGGGTGGAAGAGAGTTAATTATTTTACATAGACACATTGGTTATAAGGATATTATATATGTTTGAAATTCACCACCTGGTTGTTCTTTTAATTTGGATGTATCCCTCCATCACTGGGGTAATTTGGTAATTTAAAATATCATATGGGAGGATTTGATACAAGATTATTAGTCAATGAGATGATTTGTTCAATCAATTATTAATATAATATATCATGAAAATCAGATGTATTAAAGTAGTTCTATGATGATTGGGAACATACAGGAGTTCTTTTCAATATTAATTTCCTTTATGTATGAATTGTTTTTTAATCAGTGACCTATGGGTACTCGTGAATAATTTCTAACAACTGAGGGGATGTTGGATAATGTTTTTATTGATTTCATGAGGTTATTGTTGAGTTTATCTCAAGGAACTTATGTACTATGGGTTTTTAGGGAAATGTTTTAAAGGTCATGCATTCCCCATCAGTACAAGATACCTACTTCATCGATGATTAGGGCATGATATATGTCTAGGATATAGTGTATCTACATGGGACACTGGAAAGAATTATTTCTAATAAATTGTCTTGATTCATATCATACATCTATAAATGAATTAAAATGTTAATTGATACACAAGTTTATTTGATAACTACATACCATCCTTTTTCTGAAAATCAGTTTGAGAATTCCATTCAAGATTTAGAGGAAATAAGGTGGGAATCCATCATTAAATTTAAAAAATCTTTATAGAGTTATCTTTCCCTCATAGAGTTTTCCTATATTAATAGTTATTCAAAATATATTTTGATATATCCATTTTAAGATAAATATATATATATATATATATATATATGGAATATAATTTCAATATCCTTTGTTCTAGTTAGAGGTCTGGGAATCAGTAGCTTTTAGGATGAGTCTCATGTAGAATATATTTCAGTATATGTGACCCATCCAGAAGAGATTAGTGATCAAAGATAATAGACAGATATCATATTTTTATTGTAAATTTCTTCGTCTAGAGTTAAATATAATCCAATTGGTATTATTTTTGGAATTTCCATGACTAGGAAACTAAATAATTTGGAGGAAGGGGATATTGGTTCCCATCTTAATGTGATCATTCAAGGTTATTAAGAGGATAATTGTTGTTGAATTTCAATTCGTGATAATTTAGAGATAAAGTTTAACCTAATTTAAATTTTATATATCTCAACAATAAAGATTCCATAAGGACAATTCTCTTGTGATCAGCATTGATGTTGTCAAGATGGAGTCAGATGCATTATTTCTGGAGTGACTAGTTCTTATAGTATATTGGAGTGAGAAGACTCTATATTGGAAGATAGTTCCTCTAGTGTAGTTATGGTGGTAGTTTGGGTATTTATATAAGGATAAATTGTATTGGTAGTAAAATATATAGGCACAATGGTTGGCTCTTTTCATTGATAAGGCTCAATGATGCTCAATAGTGCAACTTGGATACAAGTCGCTATATGGCGGTGATGATGTAACACATCACATCAATACAAGGTAAACCTTTTTTTATCTAAATTTAAAAATATCCATAAATTTATAAGATTTATCAGTTTTTATGTTGTTTATGTGGGATCATGGGCCAATTTTAGATAAATGGGTAGTGTTCAGGGACATTAATCATAAGATAGATTCCACCGGGTAACTAGTGGATGGGTACCAGCTTCCTATTGGATTGATATAAGGAATATAGAAGTTGAGGTAGTTTGGACAATGACTGCAAGTGGGTTATTGGGAGGGTGATGACCCCTACGTAGGTACTCGGTTCCCATCAGGAACCCAATGATTGGCCAATGGGTACCCATTGGTTCATTCGTGGTATTTCTAAAAGAAATGGGTTAATTGATTAATTTTGTAAAGAAAATTTATGTAATGATATTTCTCAACTTTGTTTCACACAACTATAGAACCTGATCCCTCCTACCCTCTTCCTCATTTCTTCTTCGTCCATACTGAATCATATTTTTTTTGGATATCATTACTCGTTGGAGTTAATCACCATTAAGGATGTGACTCCTCTTCCCATAGTTCTTGGTTTTCATTTTAGTTTATCTGTATATCATCATTTATTCCTTATTATAGGTTTTTTCTAGATTTCTGGATTCTGCCTTTTTTAGGCTAAATTATATTTTGTTTTCCAATGAGAAAGAATCTTTTATTCCAAAGTAGGAGGTCCTGTAATTTCCTAGAAATTATGTATAATTTTTTTAATTATATGAAATTATTTAGAAATCGTGAAATCTGACGGCGCGTGATTCTGAGTCCCGAAGTGCCCGGAATGATCCGTCGAAGTGTTGTTAAGCATTAATTAGCGCGTGTAAACAGTTTTCCCAAAAAAGAAGAATAACTCTTAAATTTTTACTCAGATCAGAATTCTGAGGGCATTATTGTGCTCAGGATGGCGGGTTTACCCTAGGTGCGACTTATGATTAGTCAGCACGAGCCTCCTGTGAGAAAACCCAATAATGGCACAACTATAAATAAAATAATTAAATAAATTATTTTATTTTTCAAATTTTTATAACTCACAACTGGTAACTCAGATTAAAAATCTATGAACACCACTGAATTTAGAAGGATATGGTTTATTTATGCAGATACAAACTTTGGCCGGCGCGGGCCACCAGTGAAAGTTAGTTTTTGGCTGTAAATAAAATAATTAAGTGACAATTATTTTATTATAAAGTCCACAACATCTAAATGGTAAATCGGATTAAAAAATGAGAGTAATTTTGGGTTCGTTGGGGCATTTTTCACTTAGGCAGAACCTAACCTCGACAGGCGCGGGTTGAGGGTGACTGTTAATAATTTTCCGAACATTTTTTCTGGTACGTTCTGTAAACGCGCGAGAGGTGTTTTGTAACTTTTGAACATGTGTGCAGAATTGAAATTTGAGGGAATTGTTGAATCTTCATCACTAAAATTCGCTTAAGGAAAGTTTCCTTTCGACCACAGTAGGTCTGTATAAAAAGTTATATTTTGAGGCTTTTAAATGAATAATAAAAATAACTTAGTTAATTTTTATTTTCTTTCTTTTCCTGCAAAGGACTAGCGGCAATGTGGGACCAACGACATGTCAAGACAATAAATTTCTTGACCTTTCATTCTATGTAACTACATCATTGGGGAATTAGGAGGGATCCTAATTAATGGGCCTCCAATAATTCCACGAATGTTGCACACCCTCCCCCTCTTCTATTTATATGGACCTTGGGGAGAGGTGTCGGCATTACTTCGCCACGCAATGAATTGTTGACAAGGTGTAGTGATGCCAAACCCTTGGAGGACGGAGCTAGTACTTACAGTAGGTGAAGAACGAGGAACCGACACCCGAGATCAGAACGGAAGCATCTTGTGGGGGCGACAAACATCAGAGTTCCCTTCAACGACTTCGTCTACTTCCTTGTGCCACCTCCAACGGAAAAATAAAGGTAGTGGTTTTATTCTATTTTGAATTATGATTGAATTTAATTTCTTCTTAATATCCTATATTCATGACGATGATGTCCAAACGAACATGGCCAACATCCCGCAAATAAAACCATGCTCCTCTTTCTTCTTATTCTTCACACGTTCTTTGTGTGTTCTTCAACACCTAATATTTATTGATGCTGGAAACATGGAGTTTTTCCGAGCGTGATATATGGACGCGGAGCCCTCGACACAAGGATCATGAATATGCGATCTTTTAATTTTTTTAGGATGAGAACGAAGCCGCAATGGCTTGTGGAAAGAGGCAGCC
Source organism: Viscum album (assembly GCA_963277665.1). NCBI lineage: Eukaryota > Viridiplantae > Streptophyta > Magnoliopsida > Santalales > Viscaceae > Viscum > Viscum album. The sequence continues at coordinate 400,984,931 of OY728145.1, forward strand.
AAATATTTATTGACACTGAAAACATGGATTTTTGCTGAGCATGACATATGGACGCAGAGCCCTCAATACAAGGATGGAAAATATGCAATCGTTTAATTTTTCGGGCTTGGGGTAGTCACGGTACGGGCCACAGGGGATGTTTCGTGACAAAGTGGTATCAGAGGAGTTAAATTCTACCAAAGAACTAGAACTATGATCTTTTCTATGAAGTAATATTGTTAAGTGTTATGAGTGTGGTTTTCAGTTCGAGGAGTCCAGTATTGGTGCAAAGGCCAACATATCCATACACAAGGACCCTAAATTATGATTTCTGACTCAGCGCACTAAAACACTGATTGTGTATGTTTTTTAAATGTTCTTATTTTGATTTCATTAAATTCATCTCACCAAGTATAACCTAATGAACATGGATCACCTGTTCCTTATCAGGATTCCACCACAAATACATCCACCCAGGTTTCCTAAGAGAGTATGCGATGATGGCCCATCGAGCGATGAGGCCTCGGAGTAGGGCCCTGTTATGGAGTTAGCACCTTCGGGTGCTATACCAGCAGCACCACTACCTGTTAGATGAGCGTTTCCACTAGCTCCACTAGTAGATGATGTATGCCACTGAGCATGTTTCATGAGTTCCATTGGTAGAGGCCTCTGAGGTTTCAAGGTGAGACAGATTCCCAAACTGCTGAGGACTGGCTGGAGGCTGTGGCTAGAGTTTTCCTCCTAGTTGAGATACCAGTAGAGGACACATTTAGGCCTAGTAAATTACACATGTTTCAGCATCAGATACCCCTCAGGTTCCGATGCAATCCTAACTCATAGGCGGCTAAGTACTGGCTTGAGGAGGTGGCCGAGTTTCCATCTAACCAGGGCATGATTCAATCGGATGGTGGTCCTAGTAGAGATCCTTCTACATGGTTCAGCAGGACGATGACAAGGTTTAGGTTACCCTGATTTTGGGAAGAGGTGACTGTTTTGTGGACAATATTGAGAACCTTTCTCAGAGAATGGAGTTTCTTGCATTAAAGATCGAAGGGATGATAGTTCCCTAGAGCTTCTACAGCTTGGGAAGGATGACATGTCAGTAGATGAGTATTCATTGAGGCATATTGGCCATTCCTAGTACTCGATGAATAAGATACGGTCAGTTCTTCAGGGCTCGGACCTCCGAACAGGGTGTGTTCAGGGACATCCGAGCCAGCACTATTCCTATATGCATTCCTACTTTTGTTAGGGTGCTATAGAGAACCTTCTCAGTAGAATGTTCTTTGGCTGAGCGGATACAGCTAGTGAATGTTATTAGTGTGAAAGTAGTAAGTTTGCATCAGTCTCAGAGACTTGGGCATGTAAAGAATGTTTCAGGAATAATAAGTGTTAGGGAAAGATGAACTTGCTGGGCAATGGACTTGGAAGTAGATCTAGGAGGGAAACATGAGGTGTTGTACATTTTGACATGTCACAACCACCCCCCTTTTGTGGACCCCACTAGGCTCAGGGAGCTAGAGGACATGGGAAGGGAGTAGCTGTATACGGTCGAGGAGTGTGACCCAAGGTCTCTAGGAATGATTTGTGGTATGGTTTGTGTCTACTACTAGCTTCCATATCAATAAACATAAGCACCAATCATTCATTATTTCCATGAATCATGTTCAAGACCTAGAGTTTCCGGATAATCCATTTACTTGAACCTAATGTCAAGAGATACCTTTGCGAGGAGACTCAAAAATCACACTTACACCAACGGTGTGATCTGACCCTTGAGGCGAGAGTTTCGGTTGAAACATCTTAGTGGAATCTTCTAGTCCTTACAAAGTTAGTTTGGGTTGGACTGGACATCCATATTTCATACTCAGATTGACTATATTAGGAAAAAGGTTGTTGTTTACCTACAACATTGGAATGTGGTTGTCCTTGGTCAGAGAAAATGGAAACGTGAACATCACAGGAAATACACTTGCATAGGAGGGTGCAACCGATCACTCTTGATTTGGCCAGACTTACCCTCGTGGCAGTAAGAGTTTTGATTTTATAGTTCTAAACATGAATGGTAGGGAATGAGGACATATTTTCAAAATATGTTTCGAGGAATACCTCCTTGAGGGAGAGGGATGACTGATTTGGATATGTACTACCAGAGATTTGTACCCAACTTCTCTACGGTAGCGACACCTTTGTCAGCTTTGACGAAAATGGGGGAGAAATTCATATGGGATGGGAAGTGTCAGCAATGTTTTTAGAAGCTAAGATAGAGACTGACAAGTAGAACTATGCTATCCATGACCTGAAGTTAGCAGCAATGGTCTTTTCATTAAAGATGTGGTGGCACTAATTGATGGGCGAATGTTTTACAATCTACTCTAATCACAAGAGTATCATGTATATCTTCTCTCGGAAGGACCTGAACCCGAGACAACGACGATGGATAGAGTTCCTCCAGAAGTATGACTTTGAGATAGTCTATACTCCTGTGAATGGGAACGTGGTAGCAGATGCACTCAGCAAGAGGTATGGTCTGTAGTTGCTGAGTGAGGTGACAGAGCAGCTAACCATGCTAGAGATATCCTTTGTGGATAGAGATGAAGCATCATACCTCAAGTCTATGATAGTCACACCCCCACTCCTTCAGCGAGTCAGGGAGGCACAACTTGGGGACACTAACAGCGAGGCTCAATGTGTTCTGATATCCTCAGGGCAGGCACCTGATTGGTTTTCTAAAGGTGGGGAGCATGCCATCCTCTTCAGAGGACGTACCATGGTACCAGTAGCGCTACAGAAGGAAGTGTTGATGGAGTTCCATACATCCCCTCTAGGGGTACTTCCAAGAGTGGAGAAGATGTACCAAGACCTTCGGCATCCTCACTGGTGGCCGGGAATGATGAAAGTTGTAGCATAGTTTGTCTCTCGGTGCCTCACTTGTCAGCAAGTGAAGACAGAGCATCTGGTTTTAGCAAGCATTGTTCATCCCTTAGGGATGCCAGAGTGGAAGTGGGAGGGAATATCCATAGACTTCGTGATGGAAATTCCATGAACATCTAAGAGTCATGATTCTATCTGGATGATCGTTGAATGACTCACCATGTCATCCCACTTTCTACCTATCTGGGAGCATGGATTAGTAGAGAGCTTAGGACGCCTCTACGCACATGATATTTTATGTTTTCATGGAGTTCCATCTATTATTTTCTCTAATCATGATGCATGTTTCCCAGCTATGGAAGGGGTTATAGGAGGCGTTCGGGACACGACTTCGGTTGAGCACCACCTTCCATCCTCAGAAGGATGGTCAGATGGAGCGGACCATTCAAACCCTCGAGTAAATGCTACGTGCTTGCATCCTCGATGAGGTTTGTAGAGATTTGGCTGAGGTGACAAGTTATCTCCAAGGTTTATCGGACCTTTCTAAATTCTCATTAGAGTTGGTGAGGTGGCCTACCATCTATCTTCCCCCCCATAGATGCACCAGGTACATAACATCTTCCAAGTATCCCAGTTGGGGAGATACGTGCATGACTCATCTCACATCATTGACCATGGTGAGCTAGACTTAGAAAATGGGGCGATGTTTACGTAGGTTCCAGTAGAGATTGAGGATCGACATGAGCGGTTCCTTCGTGGGTGGTTGATACCTCTGGTGCATGTTCGCTGGCAGCACGGGAACCTCCAGAAGAGCACATGGGAGTGGGAGGCTCATATTCATTTTCAGTACCCCATTTGTTTCCTTAGTCTGTGTTGTAGCTTTCGGGGACATAAAGCCCTATGGTTGGGAGAATTTAATGTCCCGGAAATTTTGTATAATTGTTTTTAATTATATGAAATTATTTTGAGACCGTGAAATCTTAGGGCACGTGATTCTGAGTCTTGGAATTCCCAGAATGATCCTTCGAAGTTTTGTTAAGTGGTAATTAACTTATGTAAGCATTTTTCTAGAAAAATTTGAATAACATAAATAGTTACTTAGATCAGAAATCTGATGGCACCGTTGCACTCAAGATGGAGGGTTTACCCTAGGCCCGACTTATGTTTATTCTGTGTAGGCCTCCTGTGAGAAAACCCGATAATGGAACAACTATAAAAAAAAATAATTAAATAAATTATTTAATTTTTCACATGTTTATATCTCACAAACGGTAACTCCGATTAAAATTTGAGACCACCACTGAACTCGTCATGATATTCTTTATTTAGGTAGATACTAACTTTGGACGGAACGTGACACCATTGAAAGTTAATTTGTGGCCGTAAATAAAATATTTAAGTCAAATTTATTTTATTATAAAATCTATAACTTTTGAATGGAAACTGATATTGGAAATTCGAGAGTACCGTTGGGTTCATTGGGGAATGTTTCACTTAGGCAGAACCTAACCTCTACTAGCACGGGTCGAGGGTGACTGTTAATAATTTTCCAAACTTTTTTTCGGGTACATTAAGTAAACGCGTATCCGGCATTTTGTATATTTTGAACCGGTGCTCAGAATTAAAATCTAAGTGCACCGTTGAATCTATAACACCAAAATATACTTAAGGGAAGCTTCACATTGACTATAGTAGGTCTGGAGAAAATTTATATTTTGAAAATTTTAAAAGAATAATAAAAATAACATAAGTTAATTTTTATTTTCTTTCTTTTCCCCCAATGGACAAGAGGTAACGTGGGAATGACGACATGTCAAGAAAAACAATGGCGTGACCTTTCATTCTATGTTACTACACTATTGATGAATTAGGAAGGTTTATAATTAATGATCCTCCATTAATTCCACGAACGTTGCACACCCTCCCCCCTATTTATATGGAGCTTGGGGAGAGGTGTCGATATTGCTTCTCCAAGAAACAAAGTGTGGAAAAAGTGCAGTGACGCCAAACCCTTGGAGGAAAAATCTGGTACCAAGAAGAGGTTATGAACGATGAACCAACACCCATGCCCAAAATGGAAACGTCTTGCGGGAGCGATGAATGTCGACATTCCCTTCAATGACTTCGTCTACTTCCTCGCGCCACCTCCAACGGAAAAATCGAGGTAGGGGATTTATTCTATTTTAAATTATGATTTAATTGAATTGATTCTTCATATCGTATATTCACAACGATGATGGAGAAACAAATATTTCTAATGTCGTGCAAATAAAACCATGCTCCTCTTTGTTTTTATTCTTTACGTGTTCTTTGTGTGTTCTTCAACACCTAATATTTATTGACACTGGAAACACAGAGTTTTGCTGAGTGTGATATATGGACGTGGAGCCCTCGGCACAAGGATCACGAATATGTTATTGGTTTAATTTTTGGGCTTAGAATTAAGATGAAATGGCTCTCAGAAGGAGGTGGCCAAATATTTATTAACGCTGAAAACACGTATTTTTGTTGAGCACGATATATGGACGTGGAGCCCTCAACACAAGGATTGAGAATATGCGGTCATTTAAATTTTCATGCTTAGGGTAGTCATGGCACGGGCCCCGGGGGATGGGTCATGATAAGTCCCTAGATTTTCTAATTGAATTTAATAATCTATCTTGCATCATATGAAATGATGTAATTTCTTCATTGTAGTGTATTCCCTCAAATAAAATTTAATTTGGTTTCCTGATTTCCTATGATATTATCATAACCAAATAGGTTATGAGTGTTTCATTTGATGTGTCTGTTGAGGCCAATTTTAATTAATAAATGTTATTCATATGAATTATATTATGGAAATTTGAATTTTGATCAAGGATGGGTGCCTATAACTGATACTTGAACCTATATCCCAAGGGTACAACACCCAATATACACCATTGATAGAATTGGCATGTGTATACACTAGGCTAGATGTGAGATAGCCCAAGAATGATACTTTGGATTGGGTATATGGACTATAAGCATAACCATAAATATTTTTCATAATTATAAATTTTTTATATTATTAATAATTCATAAATCATTAATTGTAATGCTGGTTTGAGGTTTTTTGGTATCTCATCCTATTTAATATGGATAACAGTCCATCTTTCTGTAATGCTATAATGAAATGGTGGAAACACTTCCACATTTTAATGTTGAATTGATGGTATACCATCTACATTATATTGAATATTGTTGCAGCCTCATACACCAATGATAGTTAAGCAGGTTTTTCATCGTCTAGTCAGGGGACTCTTTTGGTGGTGTGTTTTCCACATATGATTTCATTTATATGGTGTATCAACCATTTGAAATGTGATATTAGTTGTCCATATTTCATGAAAATAATGGTATTTGTGGTGTATAATCCACCCCAGTATTTTCATTGACTAGTTCATTGTATACACGGAGACTTGAAATTGTGATATAATGTCTACCTCGATAGTGATATTGATGGTATAACATTTACCAATATGAGATTTTTGGTGGTAATTCATCCTCTATAGGTATGAAATAGTGGTATATCATCATCTTGGTCTATTAATTGGATGTATATCATTGACTTGAGCTATGAAATGGTGATGTATAATACATCTATGCTTAAATAGTGGTGGTGTTACATTCTCCCAAGATTGGTGATACCTCATTCATCAGTAAATGACTTTTTCATCATTTAAATTAATTTGGAAAATTATTATTCACCTAGATGGATTGTCATAGTGGTATCTCATTATCTATGATTATTATATGAGTATTGATATAATTTTCAGCTTTGAGGTGTGTTTAGAACAAAGGTGTGTTTCCCTATTTCGATACAGGCCGAGTTAGTTATTGTTATTAATTGTTGGGTGAGAGAAATCCATGGGGTTATGAGGTATTTATTTACTATTTTACTATAATTTATATTAATTATTCACCTTTATTTATTGGACTTGTTAGATATTTCATTGGTGGGGGGCTACTGTGTTTTATTGACAACTTACTCAAAAACCCTAGTACTTGAGAAGACATTTTGATTTGGAATACAGGTGTTTGAAAGGGGCCTATATCTATAGATTGTTGAGTTGATGGACATATTTCAATATAGGTATATTAGACTGAGAAAGGAATCAAGATTAGTTCTATGGTTATCTCTAGTTTTTTATACTTATTGGTCATATTGTATATCACCTTCCTATGGAATATCATAGTCACACTTATAGGACTTGTATGACATATATGGATTTTTATTTTTATATAGCATTATGTTTTTATTTTCTATTATCTGGAATTTAGTTTTGATATTTGGTGTTCATGTTGTTGACTGAATGGACCGAAAGCCTTCTTTTTTATTGACTTTCTGAAAACCCCTCTTTCAAGGGATGAAGGGTAACCCTTACAAGGCCCGTAGGATTAGGAATTACATTGCCCATAGGTTTGGAGACATTACATGACTCATAGGTCTTAAGGAAATCATACAAGCTTTGACTACTTGAAAGTGATCCTCCCTAGAATCTACATCTTGGTCAACTCTCCACCTTTGCATGAATGTTCGGCTAGTATTTCCATGTGCAGGGGTTCATAGGCGTGGTACAGATGGAAAATTTTGTACCCTCTCATTCCTCCAAAGTCTGTTTATCCCTGCTCTGGTGCATGTGCCCTACTCTTTCCTCCTTTAGAGTGGTTCCTTGTAGAATCTGTCTGTGCAACTGCAAATCAGGTGGCCCTGAGGGCCTCGAGGAGTCATGAAGTCCATGAGGAGGCCCAAAAGCCTTACTGACCCGAAGGCCTTCGATGGCCCGAAGGCCATAAGGAATCCAAGGCCAAACAGGTCGCCCATGGTGAATAGTTCCGACTACTACAGTATCGAATAGTAACTGATACAGTACCCCTGAAATTATGCCTCCGCCTAGTTTTGAACCTGGGTCTCGTGGATGCACTTAGAGAGACCTCACCAACTGGGATGAGGCTCATGTGTGGTGTTTATGTTGATAGTTTTGTGATTTTTGGTAAATGATATTTCTTTCACAATGTTTGATGGTAATTTATACCTAATGGTATCGTCACACTACATGTTATATGTTATGCCAAAATACTAGTCAGTAGCCTCTAGCATATTGGGTGGTATGTTTAAGCTACATAAAAACCAGTTTAATCATGGAAGAGGTAAATTGGATTAGTCAAATTTTAAAGGTATAGTGATATACGTGATGGTTTATGATTATTATATAATATTGTACAATTCTTCTAGAGATATTGGATATTAAGTGCATGATTATTATTATGTATTAAAAATGTGTTTTCATAAGTTGTGAATTAAATATTTTATTCAAATATGTTCTGAAAAATAAATAATGATCTCTAAATGTCGAACCACTATAATACTCTAATAGATATATATTATGGTAATGAATATCAGCTATTAAACATTGGAATTTGATGGTTTAATTCTAATATTGAATGAATAAATTATTTAAATGATTGGATCGTGCTATTGGATAATTGTGTTTATTCTATAAGACATGTTTCATATCTATTCTTCCATATTTTTCATTTTCATTTGAGTAAAGTTTCTACCACATAATTATATATTCAAGGGATCATATAATACTATATAAGGATTATAGTGTTTCATGTACTACATATTGATGTGAGGTTTTTTGGGTATCTCAACCTGATCATAATAAAAAAACTCTATTGAGAAGGATATTGCTAAATAAAAGGAATGAATGTTTATTTTATATTCTTCATTTACATGTTGATTTGATGATTATAGATAAGAAATATGAGTGGGTTTCTATCAATCTTATGAGTTTGAGATATTCCAATTCATCCATAAATATTTTAAGAGCCACCATAATTATAGAATTAGTGTGTTTTTAATTTTCATTTTATGGGAAATATTTATATCAAAATGTGATAAAGGATATTTTAATTAATATGATATTACATAGAGAAATTGTATCCCATGGATCACACTATTATTTTCTATTATATGGGATATAATAATATGTTACTTGGTCTTTTTCATGGTTATAGGGTACGAATAGTTGAGACATATAGTTTGATTCATCGATCCATGTGGTCTTACACTATCCCTTAATCCACAATAAGAGTTTTCTTAAGATACTGATATTAATTATGGTTCCTTAAAATATTTCATGAAATCACAGTAGAAATATAAGTGATAATAAAAATTATGATATATTTTAGGAAATGAACAACACTATACGATGGTGCATATTGTAATATATGACTGGAAGCCCACAATATTTCTTATAAATATCCACGATACTATAACATTATATGATATATTGACATCCAATCTAACATAAAATTTGATTTTTATTAAACAAATAACATTAATTTCAATGAAAAATGATTATATTTTTTTAATTGTTTATAAATGATATGGTTTATGAATTATAAATAGAATATACATAAATAAAAAATAAAATTGTTGATTTGATATCACAAGTAAAGTAAATAAATAAATGAAATTATTTATTTATATATTCCTTTTAAATATTCATGAATATAAAATGTTTATATAATTTTAATTTTATGGATATATAAATTTATGTGATAAATTTATTCATATAAAATTTCCATTTCCTACATTATATGATAGTTAAGACAATAGAAGATTTATTTTTCATCTAAATTCACTTTATTGGGAATTCCATCATATTATGTTATGATAAAACCAATAGAAGATACCCACTTTAAATAATGAATGTACATCACTAGAAGAAGACTGCATGCCAATGTGCAGCTAAACCAGGTCACCTGAAAAGAATCCCTTGACTGGGTGTAACATAATTAAGAAGTGATGTGAGCTAAAATTTTGTTAAACTGTATCTATTTTTCATATACAATTAACCATCTAATTTATTTAATCATGAGTAATTAATTTAATTTTTTTTAATATTTTAAGATCTATAATTAAATTGTAACATGTATTGAATACTAGTTTTTTTATTCTATTCATTTTTTTAAAGTAAATTGTCAATCAATACATGTATTCTAAAATCTAAAATTTAATCATTTATTTGATTCAATATGGAATTTATAAAATGTTCCTTTGAAAATAAATAATCTTTTCCAAATTATTTGATTTTATTGATTTTAGAAATTTTAAATTTAATTTTATCTTAAATTTTATTTTTAATCAAAAAATTGTTACACTTATAAAAAATTGTTTGTGTGTTGTGCAGGGTATACTCAGAATTTGAAAAGGAATGGACTGACCATGAATTTCATTATTTTGGTTGATCTGAACACCAAAAAAAATGACAAATTCCATAACCGACTATAGATGTCTACACTGAAGAAAATTTTCCCTTTCATTAAAAATTTAGAAAAGCACAAAAGTTTCCTAAGATTCCCCCTGTCAATCAACGGTTAGTAAATCTAACATGGAAATAAAAAATTCAAAAGGCATTAATCAACTGCACCCATAATATCTATCTATGGTTCCCAAAAATTGAAAAACGAGAAATCTAATTGATCGTGCCTCCACCTCCTTGTGCAATCAAACGTAACTAAAAATTTATACAAAGAAATGAATCGACCATGATGAATCAATCGACCATACCCTTCACCTTAATCCACTAAAAGAAATATCCCGGATCTACTGCGTGATCTATCAAATAAAGAAGGTCCCTTCTGCACCATGTATTCTTAATGGTTCACCCAATGGTGTCCAAGCATTGCATATTTCAATTAGAAAATATGAATGCACACTGACCAACTAACACTCAAATACTTGGATGAAATCACCTCACATGCTTGCTGATGTTTGCAAAACATCATACTAAATTCCATCACCAATTTATGTCAGGCCACCCATTCTTCATGGAGAATAATTAAAATCTCATGATAACCTGATGAACCCCTTGAGATTGAGCCCCATTAAATTTTATGATATTGTACCATGATGGATGATGATTGTGTACCACTGAGCGTAATGATCTATAATGACGTCGAACCATTCCATAGAGAGTACGATGTCAGACCATCCACCAATTCTATATAAGGGTACCTCAATGTAAAGGTATTACTACATAAGGGTACCACTAATTTAGGATACCTTTATGTAAGGATACCTCTATATAAGGATACTTCCATTGTTATGGAATGTTACTCCTTCCCATATTATTATCCTCATATAAGTGTAAATTATGTCACCCTCACAAGAGAACAAATGAGTTTTGAGAGCTATATCGAAGTAGTACACAGTTTTTAAAAGGATAAATTAATATTATGCAAGGGTGCAGTTGTAAATCGGTAGCGACGTGGGGTAAATTCATTGTTACATAAGGGTAGTTCTAATGTTTCAAGGTCTATTTTTATTATATTTGGTACCCTATAACTAAATATTATTTAATTTCGTATTACATTTATTCATAGTTTTTAAAATTAAAAAACTACTTATCACATCTTGATTATTATTCTATCTGACATATTATGTGATAATATCATAAGAGAAGCCACCACAATGAATGGTCATAGTAGTTCCCCTCTATGATGATAAATCATAAGTTCCACAATAAATATTTTTAAATATATGTTTTATAACCAGATGAAATACTTTTAGGGACCCAAAGGATATAGGCTATAAGGGTCGGATACTCATAGGATGTTGAGAAACCTTCTAATGGTGTACACCATTTCTGATTTATTGTGTATGAGATTATGAGAACGAGACATGCTAGCAGTAAAACCAAATTATATGGGTCATTGGATGTTTTAATTTAATGACATGTGTATTGATCCTTATACATTAAGAATATTATTAATTAATATTATGGTTTTCATAATTTCATGTCTTGATGAAAACCATAATGACATATGTATGGGGAGAATTAGGATATGTTGGGTGCTTCAGGAGTAATTTTTCATTAATGAATAATTTGATAAAGGTTCTTTAAATTTTAATATTTAATAGAATTTGAAATAGTGTGTCCTTTGATTTAAGTTATATAGCCTAAATAAATACATGGCCATGGTTTTTTAGGGAAAGTTAAATTTTTTATAGTCAAAGAAAAAGACGACTATCATATAGGATGATGTAAATAGCATGAAACCTTTTTGATTAGAGATATTATAATAAATGGATTATATTACACATGAAGCATCCATATAATTTTTTATGTCATCGCCTCAATAACGTCATTCTCTATGGGTACCGTGCAATTTTTCAAGATGGTAACCATATACATTTGGATACTTACCATAAAGAAACTTAGAAAGAGTCCAAGAGGGTCACATACTATGTTTTCCAAAACGTTAGTTATATAATATTATCAATGGTTATATAACATGTTTAATAAATATTATTACAAAATGGGTTTTAATAATTATTCTTGTTTGATTTATCACACATATTTTGTCACTAATTATTCAGGAAATTATTTTATGAGTAGAATATTTTATAAAAATTTATTTTCGATTTAATGAATATAATATTTATTTATTTATTTGTGAATAATATTGTGATATTTTTTATTGAATAAATATTCATTATTCTAGGAATGATAAATTTTGTATGGGAATGGAGGGATACATTTAGGTATGTTAAGAAATAATATATATTAAATTGTAATTGAATAAATAATATTAAATTATTTCATGAGTTTTATGCAGGTTAATAAATAATTTTATTATTATTATTATTATTATTATTATTATAGTATGGGGTTCCACATAAATTAATTAAATAATAAGGTAACATGTGAAATTATTATTTTCTAACCCGATACTATTTAAATCAAATTATATTTTTTCCAAAGGGTTTCCAGTTGTTTTGGTTCTACACAAAAACATATGTAGAATTCCCTAAAAGTCCTAGAGATATCCATCTCCCTGAATTCCTTCATGAATGGAGAGTGACCCTTCTCAACTAACACTATATATTCTACTGAGATAAAAGATAATCCTTTTTGAATTATTTATCAGGGTGATCAAAGATGAATTATCAAAGTGTTGGTTCTATCATGGTAGCACCCAAATATTTCTATGGAAATGTTCCGATATTCATGGTCAACATGTGATCACTACTATAGGTAATCTACACATGATTCCTATAATTAAAGAATAGTACCACATAGATAAATTATAAAATTCATCCAAGAAGAAATAATTCCTCACAATGTAAATCATTAAATTATTAAACCAGTTATAAATCCTTATATGATGATCTTTCAAATTTTTTATCATGTATTCTTATCAATTAATAATTGATTCAATTTTTTATGTAATGTAATTTTTAGTATTAATCATCATTTGAGATAAAAATAATATTTGGTCATACCCCATCCATCACTTAAACTAGGCCCGGAACCATAAAGTGGTATCAAAGGGTTCGTATAAATATTTAAAATTAATTAATGATCGATTATTTATTTACACATTTTTCATTGTTTCTAATTTCTGGTCTTGTCATTCTTTAATATAAATTGTAGGATCTTCTATTCTTCTTCATTGTTCTTGAAAAAACAATAAATTTTAATTAATTTTATGAATTAGAAAATTTCAAATAAATCAACTGGAGTTGTTGAGGATTTCATCCGGAAAACATAGGAGTACACACCTTGTATCATGTTAGTACACTGTATGCACTCATGTTTAATGCTATTGAAATAATTCAAAATTATTTAAATTTTTGTGAACATATTATATGTTTTCTAAATTTAAATACAGTGTGTTTTGAATATACCAATCTAGAACTTGGTTAGATTGACTACATGGTGTGTAACTTTCTCACATGATGTGTAGTCTATTTTTCAAAGACAGGCTATGTATATTCTTACATTAACTACAAGACTAGTGACCATATAACTCTTATAAACATCTTGTTTTTATAATGTGCACTCATTGGACTCCATTAATGTTTTTTGCCTGATTACATGTTGTTCTTATACACTTGTGCAGTTGATAAATAAGAATAACTCTACATGACATGTAGTTGGATTGTACACTAAGTGTATATTACCAAATTTAGAATAATTAAGAATTAATTTATTATACTTCATAAACCTGATCACTATTTTTGCTACGTGTCATTTATTTGACTATGTAAACACCATGTGATGAGTTATATATATATAATTTATAATTAATTTGTTCATATTTTTTGAAACATCATATCATGTTTAATTTATAATGCAATCATTAATCTATGTGCATTGAAGAATAACTTGCTTTGTAAATAAGAAGTATTATATGTTTCATTTACTTTACAATGTAAATTATAATAAATTACAAGATAATTTGTTTATTCCACATTCCACATGAATATATAGTATAAAACTATAATACACAGTGGGATGTTCGGATAGGTACTCATTGTGTTTCCTCCATGGTACATCTTTTTGTAAATAGTTATTTTTCAATAATTATTATAATTTGTTTAAAATTATGATGGATTATAATCTCAAGAAATTTTGGATGATAAATATGGTAAAAAATTTGATCAATTAAATAATATATTTAATTGATTAGAACATAACTTATCTTAAATAATAATGATTAATATTGAATTTTAATTTATTAAATACATTGCTTATTGCATGTATATGGATGATAATTATCATAAAACATACATTTTTATATGATTGGTTTCCTTCTAATTTATAATTAATTTAAATATATGGAATGCACATCGTACCTCCTCTCATTATTTAATGGCTTGTGTTCCCATGGTTTCCTTTTATGTGACCCCATTAATCAATCCATTGTTTCCCCTCACCTATGTTTCAGTTAAACCTTATTTAATGGTTGGATCTTCCCAGAAAGAGGAGGCAGTTGAAGTTGGAAGCTTTTGTGAAACCAGTATAATTGGTTAATGGGTGGAAAGGGGTAAATTTTACACATGAACCAAGTCATGGTTTTATGTGTTTTTCCCTAGGTCAATGCTTATTTATCATCTATTAGATAAACTAACCATCAGTAAAATCTCAAGGTAATTTCACTCAATTCTTTTATATCATTTAATATTCATTGTTAATTTCATTATAAATAAATTTATATGATCACATAAATTAATAAATTAACAATCTTGTATGACAAAACAAACATAAATTAGATTATGTGTGAACATTATCTATCATAGGATTAATCACTGGTGTGAATAATATTAAAATAAAAAAATATTTAATGACGATAAAATGGGAAAATTTTACCTAATTAAAAAAATAAATCAATTATATATATATTAATTCATTATACAATTCCACTAGTTAAGATAAAATAAAACCATAAATCAAAGTTATTGACTGTTCTATGTAACACTACTTTAAATTATCTGGGAATTATAACTTATATTTTTTAGGTTGACCTAACTTATTTCACATCAATGATTAAATTACTAAGAATTACTTTCTGTAAAAAAGAGGAAAAGTTTTAGGAAATAAAATTTATGTATTTTTGAAATAGGGAGTCCACTCAAATGATCAAGGAACTATGTTTTCATGTAGTTGGAAAATTTTTGATACCTCAAACATTACAACTAAAGTTTTTGGACCATGTCTAGGTTATGATAAGGGAAAATGAATATTTTCCATTATAATGTCTAATAAATAAGATGTTTAGAATTAAATGTTGAGGTATAGTGGATTTCTATAAAATATTGGGAGATTAAAAAATATAATATTTTTATTATCTTTCATTTGATAAATTACAAAATATATATCTTCTTAATTTTATAAAAAACAATAAATATGACTTCAAAAAATTTATTTTGGTCAATAATTGTGAAGGATAGCATTATTACATTCACTAATTTCCATGAATGGGAAAGGCACTTACGTGTTATCCAATACCATGAAAATAAATTATATGTTTTGGACAACCCTCTTCCTGATGTTCCTATCCATGAGGCTAGTGAGTAAGAGTTTTATCTTTGTGAGAATCATTTGTAGGATCCCACAAATGTGCAATGTTTCATGCTATCATCATTACCAATGATCTTCTAAAGGAACCTGAGGACAAGGATTCATATATCATGATAATAACATTCATGATATCTATCAAGAGAAGGATATACAAGGGACATAAAATATATCTAATGACTTTTTTAGATGCATTATTGGAGATTCAACACCAACTGGGCCTTTTGTAGACAAGATTATTAGAAACATTGAATGCTTTGACATCTTAGAAATTAAATTATCTTATGTGTTTTACATAAATCTCATCCTATCCTCACAACCCATCTACTTCCCTAGTAAAATTGGTAGTTAAAACATGGGAAATGATGATTACAGCCTTTGGATGTATATTACTCTCATTCTCTATGTTTACAAGGAAATGGGTCATGAAAAATCCATGGTCCTAATGCTGAAAAAATAAAAGGTAGAAAAAAATGAAAGGGTATCAAGATAAATAACAAATATGAATCTCCAAGAACCACCCCTATAGGAAGAGAAAAATCCTAATTAAATCAATGGAAAATGAATTAGTATATTTTTCATGTGAAAAGTAGTGATTCTTTACAAATAAATACACCAAAAGTAAGGAGATTCTGAAGGGGTGTTCTTTATTAAGTGTGATCCTTTTATATCTAAACATTGGGTATTAGATAAACCTATTGGTTCTCACATATATATCCAATTGCTAAAACCAAGTAGATTCTGAAATTTTTACATAGGATAGGTGAATTAATGGGCGTCCAATGTTGTGAGGATGGAAACTATACCCATTGGAGACTACCGACTTCCATATCCAATAGGAATGATCTTGGTCTTAAGAGATAGTTATTACGAAATAATATCTACCAAAAACAAAATTTATGTATCATGCCTATATACAGATGTATTTTTTATGTTTTGAAATAAAATTTCATTATTTTATAAATACAACATAATTTTGTTATGGAAAATTTCATAATGGTATTTATTTATTAAATTAGAAAAACCAATTTTTGGAAATTGATAATGAATCTTGTTTTCATAAATCATATAACACCAAGTTGTGACATCACTATTTTGGTTATATAAATGAGAATACTTTGATAAATATATATCAATATTGTAATTTAGAATAATTTTAGATAAACCACTTGAAATATTTTGTGCTTATTAACAACGAAAAATAACCAAACCTCCTTTCAGTGGATAGGGTGATAGGGCCACAGAGCTTCTAGGATTAGAAAAAATTTATGTGTATGGACCATTTTTCGTAGAAGTTAGAGGTAGATATTCTTATTTTCAAACTTTTACTAATGACTTGAGAATATATGTTTATTCCTGCTTGATGAGGTATAAGTCTATTTCTTCTGCGAAATTAAAGCAATTCAATAATGATGATAAAATGAAAAGATTAATAAGACAAAAAACATTTTATCTTATCAAAGTGGTGAATATCTTAACCAAAATATTGTCCATATTCTATGGGGTTTTGGGATTCATTCTTTAATCACTCTACCATATATACTACAGTGGAATGGTGTTACTGAAAAGAGGAATAATAACTTTCTAGATGAGGTATATTTGATGTTGAGTCATTAAAATCATCCACTACCCTTTGGGGATATAAATTAGAAACAACATCATACACACTAAGTTGTGTACCAACTAATATAGAGACCCCGACTTTTAAAATGTGGACATAACATAATTTTTGATGAATATTATTTACATTAAAAAAAACATACTCATGATAACTATAATAGTTTAGTGCCTTTTGAAACATAGAAACAAAATCGTCTAACATTGTGATAGATATTCAATGCTTACCATGAAGATCTTCAACTTTAGTACTCCTGCTTAAAAAATTTCATCATAAATTGGGTAAATGTAACATAAGGGTTATCATAGATGTTTAATAAGGGTAAATAAATGAGATACATAAGATTAAATTGAAAATAATTGCATGATAACATGATAACAACAATTAAAAACCATTCCCGACATATCATAGATCCTAATATTGAGTCATGGAATAAAGTTTGGTAGTTCATAATACATGAATCATAAGATTATAGAAGATCAAGAACCATGAGATAATAACATTGAAATAAGACATAGATTTTTTCACACACATAATCACATAAAATATTATGTTAAGGCTACCGACCAATACATTAATAAAATGTTAGGCTTCGGATAATCACTCATGTACCTATTTTGGGATTAGGATGACCTATTGTGTCCCCCTTGTTTCATCCTTGGATAAACCCATGTGTAGACTATTGTTTTGAGATTGGAATAAACAACCATGTACCCTATTGATTTGGGATCCCATTTAAACATTAATCCCATATAACATTTATCATTTCCCAATGCATTGGAGGGACAAATAAGCCCCACCTATCACAAAATGAAATCATATAAATGTGTACCACAAGATCATAAACATTCATCATATAATAACCCATGATATTAAATTAGTATCTTAATAATTTCATAATATCATAACATGTGGAAAATATACCGGTTTCACAATTATTTTTTCATACAATAACCCATTAAAATTTGCATGTTTCTAAAGCATTTCACCATTGTATAGCATGTCCTAGAGAAACAGGTTTCATAAACAACTTTTCATTATAACGATGAATCGTTAAAATAATTAATAATAATGGTTTCATTGGATTATATCCCAATAAAATCAGAAAATTTATCAAAGGTTGACATCTTATATGGAGGAGTATTTTGAAATATTACGTGGAGCATTTATTATGGAAAATAACCGTCCATTGAAAATCAATTTTTAAAACAAAAAACATTTTCAAAATCATTTTATTTTAAAACCACTTTTAAAACTTATAAATTAATATTTAAAAATCATTTAATACATTTATTGAGAAATATATCATTTCTTATTTGAATTTTCTTTAAAACATATTTCATTTTGAAAAAATATATTTGAAAATAACCTTCAAAACATATATTGAAATATTTAAATACCATTATAAACACTATTTAAAAAATAAATAATTTTTAAATAAATTTCCTATAAAATGGAAATAAAAATTAATTTAAAAAAAATTTAAAACCATTTTAGAAGACATGTATTAAAAAATAGATTTCTGATCGAAGTGAAAAATAAGGTCAAATTCACTTAATAAAACATTATTACCTATATTATAAAACAATGAGTGGAAAATGGTACCATCACTTGAAGATATTATGAATAAACATAGTATAATAGAATTAATAATAATTTTTTAGAGTTATAAAATAATATTTAATCAATTTAAGCATAATCATGAACAATCCTGGTAAACAATGAGATTGTAACATAAAATATTTACAAATTTGGTAACCTTGAATCATATGATACATGAAATAATAACATAAAATTGAACATGAAATATAATTATTATAGATAAATTTAGGATATTAAATTTAAAGATTTATTTATATAAACTTCATGAAATAATATAGTGGAAAATCATAATATGCATCTCACAGAAGGAAAATTGAGACAAAAGTCCTCTACCGATTTGGTAACTTCAAAACTGTAAACCCCAAGAAAGAGACATCATAAAATACATATTGAAATACTAATAATTATCATCATAATAATAATTAAATACATCCATGTAAAATATTCACACCATAAATAATAAAATGGTAGTGGACATGGATTATGTCTTACGAAAAATAAAATCAAGAGGGAAATCCCTTCTAGTTTAGTACAATTTGAATCACAAGATCCATGATACAATAAAATAAATTAAGACATTTAATATAATTAAATTAATAAAATTAATGATATAAAATTTCATATGTATTTATATACACCACACAAAAGAACTGACTGGTAAATATAGTATAACTCTCACAGAAATCAAACTAAGACTAGAAATCCCCAGAACTTAAGTATTGACATCATCCATACATGTTCAAACCTCCTGTATAATAAATATAAATTTATTATAAATATACTAAAGAACCATATTCATATATATCATACCATATATAATTTAATTTTTACATCATATTACCCATTTATTAATAATTCTATGTTAAAGTTATGTTTCTGGTAATAAATGCTATGTTTTCATATATATTTTGTCTTGTTATTCTTGGTCCTATTACATTGATCATAATTTCATAATTTATATAATGTAAACCATGATAAAAATATCATATATATATATATATTACATATGTATTTATTATGATCTATAAAATATAGAAATAATAAATGAAATACACCATATCTAGAGACGGTAGGTCGTTCTTACGCATGAATGATGTTTCTTTTTTCTTGTCGTATTAATAGGAATAAAAGTAGATGATATATATATATATATATTATCATTAAATTATTATTATTATTTCATATATATTATATATTTCTACTGAACCCATCTTTAATATATTCCATGTAAATTATTAACGAATCACATCACTTAGCGAGGAAGTAGTTTACCGTATGCACAAACGATATTATCATTTCCTCAAAAAATAGATATCACGAAGGTATGTGTTATATTATAATTAAATAATCCTAAATAAATCAAAATTATAAAATATATCTTATATAAAGATAATTTCCATCATTATTTTTCAATTTTAATAAGTGCAAATGGAAAATTGAACAACAGTGGTTCACATGGAAGTTGTTTGTCGTTCACACGAATGATAATTCCATAGGTCATTTGATGTAATTGTGTGTGATTGTAGGTTTTACCATAATATAACAACATATTAGTATATTTTAGATTCTGATATTATTATATAATCATTATATTAAAATAATTTAAGGGGTTTTAGAAAGAAATAAAATAAAAACATTAATTGATTAATGTTACCTCTTCCTCAGGTAGCTTATTATGGTCTACACCTAATTACATCATTAGGTGGATTTATTCTTTAATTTATGATTCTTGGATTATTGGTGGGAAGTTTTGAAATGATTATATTAGGTTTTGGGTAAGAAAAATGGCTTGAGGGGTGTGGAGGAGGGGGAGCGAGTGCCCTTTTATAGTTGAGGAGGAGTGGCACTCTTGTAAATACACAAAATTATTAAATATTTGAAGGTCAATATTACCTCAAGCTTCTCCAAAAAAATATAATTAAAGGTTTTAAAGTATTATATCATCAATAAAAACCACTGCCACAAATTTATGCACCTATTTTAACAATTTGGTTGCTTAACTCTTATGTTTCCTTATTTTACCGTTTTTGTTTTTCATTGTGGTAAATAATATTCTAACCTTGTATACTTTTCCCTTTGAATTGAATTAAATTATAATTTTTTGAAAATCTATACCCAATGACTCTAAATTATGATATCTAATTTATAAAATAAAAATCTCATATTTTATGGAAATTAACTTTAACAGAATAACAAGTAACACACAAAAACACTACATCAACTCTAAGTGCGCTAACAATGTTTTTACTATTTAGTGGTTAATGTGTTAATTATAAAAGATAAATTTTTTCCATTAATGTAAAATATTCTAAATTTATTATCATAAAATAATCTCTTTGCATAATATAGTTTTTTTAGTAAATTTAAATCACTTAATAAAATATTATTTATTAAAAAATAATATTAATATCATCTTTGACATTATTATTTAATTTGAATATAAAATAATAAATAAATTAATGAAATTTAAATATATTATGTTAAAACTCATTTACGATGATATATTAATCTAAAAATCTATTTAAATCAAGAATCCATTTAATTTTCTTCACTTTTAATATTTATAGAATCAGTTATTTTAGTTAATTATGAGCTAAATAATTACTTCATTCATCTTTCATAAGGATTTAATGTAATTAATTCGTACATAAAAATTTCAAATAAATTATTATGATATAAAAAAATAATTTATATCTCAAACTATATATATAACCAAAAATATGTTATATGTTGTTGTATACCAAAGTATTGTATAAATTATAAGTAAGAAAAGAATAATTTTTCTTTTTTTCTAAATAAATTATTATATGTGTCAAATTCTAATAATAGTATCCCACTAAAACATAATAATTGATAATACTATAAAAAGGGTCGAAACATTTCCCAAAAATGTGTATCAGACAAGTTTCTAGGTTGTTGTTCCCCTTATGTTTAATGGTTAGTCCATTAGTAAACTCAATTTTCTTTTAATCATTGTGATTAAATTTAATTGTTTATAAGGATAGTTTTGTTGAAAAATTAATTAATCCTTAATAAAATTTATATTATCCCTTGTTTCGGGTATATAACCCCTTTCCTCACGTTTTTTTAATTGGGGTGTCTTTAATAGAGAGTTTCTATAAAATAGAGAGTTTCCATAAAATAGGGAGTTTCCATAAAGTGGGGTGTTTTCATAAAGATTTTTGTTTCCATAAAGTTTTTTTTCATAATGTGGGGTGTTTCCATAAAGTTGGTTGTTTCAGTAAAGTGGGGTGTTTCCATAAAGTGGGTTGTTTCCATAAAGTAGAGTGTTTCAATAAAGTGGGATGTTTCCATAAAAAATGTGTTTCCATAAAATGGTTAAAGGTAAAGGATGGTAGAGTGTGTAGGTTTTATAAGGAGTGTTGGAAGGAAGGTCTCATGATCCATACATGGTGGGCCTAAACTGTGTGGTCAAAACATGCGTAGAGGTCAAATCCAGATCCAATTTTCTAGGAGCTTACTCATTATAGATCTATATATTTATTTTTGTCTTCCAAACGCCCAAATTTCAAGATTACTCTCCCTATAAGACTGGATAACTCTCCCCACATGAGTTGGAGCCATCCCAGAGCCTTCCCATGGTGATTTCAAGCCTGAATCTTTAAGTATGTCACCACTCTTTCCGGATTTGACATCTTTTCTTAGATCTACTTCAATCTACTACTCCGATCTCCATTATTTCTCAGATATAAACCGATAGTGTGTAGATCTATGATTTTTCCTACTAAATAATTCAATGATCAGTCAAGACCTTTCTAGGATAAGAGAACTAAGGCCGTTCTTATAGAATCAACATGCTTTCTTGTGTGTTCTTCGTCAGTTGTCAAAGTTTTGTCAAAACCTTTGAGGTAAGTGGATTCACTCTCATCTCCTCTTGATATAATTAATTGGATTAGATTCAAATTGTTTTATTGATTGTGAAATTCACAAAAAAATCTTCATTTCTAATGATTTATGGTTTTTGTGAAATTACGTGATCTTTTTGATTAGTTTTAAAAAAAGGATTTATTTCATTAATTTAAAATGATGATTTTAAATTATTGATTTTCTAGAATTGATAAATTTTTGATGAAAAATATTTTTTCCTTATAAATGGTTTTCAATTAAAATTGAGTTCTATTGACATGGTTGGGAATTCAAATGGTTTGGCATTGAAATGGTTTTGAAGAAAATGGTTTTAAAAAAAAGGTGTTTTTATTGAAAGGGTTGTTTTGTCATGATTGTTCGGAATATGAGTTGTGTGTTCATGATACATATATGGGGTTGGTTGAAATATGACATTTTTCTTGGTGCCAAAGGATTAATGGCTTGTTCTCAGTGCCAAATAATTATTGGCATATGGTATTTTCACACATGAGGCTTGGTTAAAATAACACCTTGTGTTCGGTGCCAAAGGGTTAATGGCACATAGGAAATAATTACCTTGTGACGACTTGGTAGATCGATGAGAAACCACTCATGAGTATGGAACTATCATAACATCGTATGCATGGTTGGTTGCATGGGTTTGAGGAATGGTTGCGTATGCTGATAAAGGCATATTGTGAAATGGTTGTAACGATAGTTTAGTTATTTTTCTCAAAAAATATCTTTCTGGGAAAATTGGTTTCAATTTCACTTGTATTCTTTTGGTAATGAATGGTTTTGGAAACTTGTTTATTTTTTTTATAAACTTATTTTCAGAAATTGTTTTATATAAAGATTTTTATATAATTGTTTCTAACTCTTCTATCTTAGTAGCGTGAGTAGGGAAGTCATTGGGGAAAACCTAATGAGTTTTATACTCACCCCAGCTTTGGCACTTTGGTGCTTTTGGAGATGATATCTTCTGGGACAGGGGAAAAGGTAATGTTTCACATGTGTTTAGCACTACCTCATGATGTTTGGGATGTTCATAGATTTTGGATATTATAGCTTTTGGAGCATGGAGTCTTGAGGTATTTGGAGAGTCTTGTGTAGTCTATCTACTGTGTACTTTGATACTTGGTTATTCTTATTATGTTTCTTACATTGATGTGATTTTGAGATACATGAAGTTGTTGAGTTAACTTCCATTTGTTGATGCATCATATAGTGAATTTTTAGTCCTTGTTAGTAGGTTAATTTGTTTATTTCCTAAAGGGTAAATCTTCCCCCACATGTATTTGAAACCCTTGGACATTTATTTCCATCCTTTATCATCTTGGGGATGTCACATAAGGCCTACAAAGGACTCGTTGTACTCTCAGGCCTATGAGAATTGGCAGTTCATTACAATTGGTATCAATCTGGTCCTTCCTTGGTGGTACAAATGGTATCGGCTTTTTCGTTCCTTTCCTAACAAGTAGTCATTGATGTCCCTGGTTTTGGAGATGAAATCCCTTCATGTCTATTCCTTGGGTGGGAATCTTATAAAGGAGTAGGATTTTTGAAACATGAAATGTACAACATAAAAGGTTGTAGCAAACCCTTTTATGCTGAACTTCAAGTTACTAGGGAGTTGGGTAAATAATTTTTTAGATACACTTCTAGAATTTTGAAATCTCGTTATCATGGGTTTATCCAATGAGATGAGCATGACATGCATTATAGATAAATGACCTCTTACTTGGAGTGCTTACATCATTTCGAGGAATGATTCATGTTGTGAAAAAAATTCTTAATTTTTTAAAAACAATGGAATTGGTTTTCAAATGAAAGACTTGGAAAAGGCGAATGCATATCATATTTTGAAAATGGTTTAATATCTAAAGGCGTTTGAAGTGTTTTCAAAAATAGTTGAACAAGGTAAAATGGTTGTTTTGGAAAACAACGTTGTGATAGTTGATGTGATAGAATTTGAAATGCTAAGCCAACAATTTCTACTGAGTGAGATTAACATATTTTGTTGTTAGTTTAGATAATGGAACCTGATAGGCATCATAAGAACTAGTTAAAATAGGCTTTTGAGAGTTTTGTTACACCTGAGACAAAGGTGAACCAATAGTTATACAAAAGAATCACTCAGGATATTCAAACCATTGAGTTGGGAATGTAGTTGGATACTCTGTTTACATTATTTTTCACAGCTGAAAATCAAAGTAGAGGAAGTACAGTTGTCATCACCAGAGGGTCTGTCGACTCTAGAACTAACATGAAGAATAAGTGGGCCATCTATTTTCTATGTTTAAACCTGGAAATGATGCCTTCTGTTTTCAAACTGAAAACTCTTCTCGGTGAAACATATTTTCAAGAATTTTTTTTGTAGAGAATATGCAATAAATATTGATGGATCTGAGCTAAAATGAAACTTCTCAATGTTGGATATAGATTTATATGATATAATCCTAGGTATGGATTGGATGGCAGTGTTCAAGGATCAAATTGGCTATTATAACAGAATAGTTTTTATGACTGAGGATAGAATCAAGCATCTCTTTAGAGGAGAGAGGATTGTAAATAATGGTGAAAAGATCTTGCTGGAACCAATGGTTGGAATGATCTATTATCAATTGGAATCATTGACTTTGGAATAAATGTAAGAGATCGAGGAAAATAGTTTTCGAACTATTTTGGATGAATCTCCATATGTCCTTATAAAGAACTAATTACGGTTTCATCCTCTAAGGGAAGTGGAGTTTACGGTTGATCTCCTTCCGAGGACCATTACTATTTACCTTCCATATTATAGGATAAAACCAATAGAGTTACAATAATTGTATGTGTAGTTATAAGAGCTGGAAAGCAATGGTTTTATTCGACCTTGTACGGTTTTGTGGGTAGCATCGATTTTTTTTCATGAATATGGAAGATGGAACTCTTCAGCTATGTAATGGGTTTCCCTCTACCCAGTTAAAATCGGTCTTTGCTTTGATTTAATAATAAAAATGAGGCTTCATACCCACCTTTTAAAAAATGATAAGGAATAAATATCCACTTCCACGCTTTGATGATCTGTTCAATCAATTAAGGGGAGCTCAGTGGTTCTCCAAGATTGACTTGCGATCAGGATATCACCAATTGAGAGTTTCGAAAGAGGATATTCCAAAGGAAGCTTTCAGATGTAGATATGGCCACTATGAATATGTAGTCATGTATTTGGGTTTAATGAATGCACTAGTGGTCATCATGGCATTGAGGAATCGGATATTTCAACAATATCTAGATTCTTTTTTTGTGGTGTTTGTGGATGACATTTTGGTCTATTCAAAGGCAAGGGATGATCATGTGGTTCACCTGGAAATAGATTTACATATCCTGAGAGATAATTGTTTGTATTCCAAATTATCAATGTGTGAATTTTGGATACAAGAAGTATGTTTTCTTGGACATTGAATTTCTGAGAATGGCATTTATATTGATCCTGAAAAGATGGAATCCCTTATCTATTGGAAACAACTGAAGAATATTTTCGAGATACTATGTTTTCATGGTCTATCTAGTTACTACTGAGGCTTTTTGCGTGATTTCTCATGACTATATTCACCATTGACAGCTCAAAAAATTAAAAATGCTCCATTCCAAAGGATGGAGTAATTTTAGAAGTCTTTCCGGGAACTGAAAGTTCTGCTTACATTGGCACAAATCATGATCATTCCAGAATCAAAACAGGGGTATTTGGTGTATTCTGATGCTTTGGGATGAGGGTTGGGCTATGTTCTCATGTAACAAGATCATGTGGTAGCTTATGGTTCAAGGTAGTTGAGGTGCGTGAGAAGCATTACCCAAAAAATGATTTGGAGTTACCTGCAGTCGTCCATTCTTTGAAAACAAGGAGACATTATCTCATTTGTGAGAAATTTAGGGTTTTTTGGATCTCAATATCATGAAACACATTTTCTCATAGTGGGAATTGAATATGATGCAATGGATATTGATGGAGTATCTCCAAAAGTTTTACATTGACATGATGTACACACTAGAGAAAGGAAATTTTGTGGCGGATGCACGTAGAAAGTCATATGCTCAGTTGGAAAAAAAATATTTAGATGAATGGAAGTTGATGTTGGTCCTAGCCGACATGCATGGGGAATGTGAAGACCGAGGTGATGTTTTGGTTTTCTTTTCAGCTATTTTTGTTCATGATTTAGTAAAAATGATCAAATAGGCACAAACATTTCATGAAGAATGTATGTTATAAGTCCAAAACTCAATGGTGGGGTGACCATTGAGGGATAAAAACTTGATGGGGGTTCAGTTTTGTGTTCCAGAGATCAGATGGTTGTACCTACGGTTTTTCAGGAACAACTCCTTCATTGTTACCACTATTAGAGATGGGTTGTACATCCAGGTACATAGAATACGTATAAGCCATTGAAGGAGCATTTTTGGTGGAGTGGCATGAAAAGGAAGGGGTCAAGTTCATCTCACCCTACTTAACTTGTTAGGAGTTCAAATCAAAGCATCAGAGATCATCTAGTATGTTACAATATTTTCCTATCTAAGTGTGGAAATGGGATTAGATAACAGTGGATTTTTTTACCGGTCTTCCAAGAACAATTTAGAAATAGGATTCCATTTCGGTGATAGTGGATCATCTAACCATGTCGGTCCATTTAATACCTATTCCTGAAACTCATACGGTGGAGGATCTTTCAAAAATATATGTCCGAGAAGTCATAAAGAGGAATGGTGTACCGGTCTCAATAGTCTCAGATAGAGATCAGAGGTTCACATCTCATTTGTAGAAATCCTTACAGCTAGTCCTTGGGACTCAGTTAACTATGATCATAGTGTATCATCCTCAAAATGATGGGAAATTTGAATGGATGATACAAATGTTGGAAGACGTTTTTAGGGCCTGTGTAATGGATTTTGGTTTCTCATTGGAGTATCATAGACCCATAGTGGAGTTCTCATACAATAAAATCTATCAAGACTCGATACACATGGCTCTATTTGAAGCATTGTATGGTCGTCCTTATCGCTCTCTACTATGCTGGGTGGAAATGGGTGAAACATCATTAGTCGGGCCAAGCCTTGTCCTAGAAATAATAGAGAAGATCCAGTTGATTAGAAAGAGGATGGAGACGGCTTAGAGTCATCAGAAAAATAATGTAGATCACCGTCAAAGATTTTTTTTGTTCATTTTGGGTGATCATGTCTTCTTGAGGATCTCTCCAAGGCTTGGACATCATTGCTTTGGAAAGTAGAGCATGTTATCTCCTAGAAACATTGGCCCTTTTGAGAAATTAGAATAGGTTGGAGGGGTGGAATTTCAGTTGGCATTACCACCACGATTTAGTTCGGTGCATAATTTATTCAATGTATCCCAGTTGAAAATGTATCACCCTGATCTTAACCATGTGATCAGATGGGATCACGTTGAGCTAGAACCAGATGCATCAATGTTACATATACCTGTATAGATCATGGATAGAAAAGATAAAGTCTTTCAAGGGAAAAGCATCGACCTAGTGCGGGTTTTACGGAAACATGGTCAGATTTTGGAAGAGACATGGAAATGTGAGAAGGAAATGATAGAGTTGTGGCTAGAATTATTTTTGTACAGCGAGGGTTTTCTACTTTCCATGTATGGAAATACCAATGGCGAGGAGAATGTAGTACCCCAATTTTCTGGTATATAACCCCTTTCCTCACGTTTTTTTTAATTTGTGTGCCATTAATAGAGAGTTTCCATAAAATATAGATTTTCCATAAAGTGTGTTTTTCCATAAAGTGGGGTGTTTCTATAAAGTGGGTTATTTCCATAAAGTGGGGTTTTACCATAAAGTGGGTTGTTTTCATAATGTGGGGTATTTCCATAAAGTGGGTTGTTTCCATAAAGTGGGGTGTTTCTATAAAGTGAGTTGTTTCTATAAAAAATGTGTTTCCATGAAAAGGGTAAAGGTGAATGATGGGAGAGTTTGGGGTTTTTATAAGGAGTTTTGGGACCAAAATTAAGGTCTCGTGATCCATACACAGTTGGTCTAAACCGTGTGGTCAAACCTTGCACAGAGGTCAAATCTAGATCATATTTTATAGGATCTTACATGTTTTTGCGCTATATATTTAATTTTGGCTTCAAAACGCCTCTAATTTGAGATTACTCTCCCTTGAAGACTGTAGAACCCTCTCCACACGAGTTTGAGCCAACCCAAAGCCTTCCCTTGTTGATTTTGAGTCTGATTCTTTTGGTATGTCACCATTATTTTCAGATTTCTCATCTTTTCATAGATCTTCTAAGATCTACTTCTCCGATATCCATTATTTCTCAGATCTGAACCTGTAGTGGGTAGATATATGTTTTTGGATTCCAAATAATTCAATGATTAGTTTTTATCTATTTATGATAATAGAACTAAGGCCGTTCTTGGAGAATCAACCTGCTTTCTTGTGCGCCCTTCATCTATTGTCAAAGTTTCGTCAAAACCTTTGAGGTAGGTGGATTCACTCTCATATCCTCTTGCTATAATTTATTTTCTTAGATTCGTATTGGTCTATTGATTGTGAAATTCATGAAAAAATATTCATTTGTGATGATTTATGGTTTTTTGGAAATTTTTTGATCTTGGTGAATAGTTGTGCAAAAGGGCGTTTAGTTACATGAATTTAAAATGATAGTTTCAAATTATGGATTTTCATGATTTTAAAAATGGTTGATGAAAAATCTATTTTTAATATAAATGGTTTTCAATAAAAATGTATTTTTATTGAAATGGTTTGGAATTGAAATGGTTTTACATTGAAATGGTTTTGACAGAAATGGTTTTCAATAAAAAGGTTTTTTTATTGAAAGGGTTGTTTTGGCATGATCATTGGGAATATTTGGTGTGTGTTCATGTTCCCTATATTGGGATTGGTTGAAATATGACCTTGTGATCATTGCCAAAGGTTTATTGGCACATGGGAATTTCATACACAGGGCATGGTTGAAATATGACCTTGTGCTCGGCGCCAAACGGTTAATGGCACATGGGAAACAACAACCTTGTGACGGCATATTAGATCGATGAGAAACTACTCATGAGTATAAGACTATCATAGATTAGCATGCATGGTTGGTTTCATGGGTTTGAGGAATGGTTGAGTGTGCTGATAAAGGGATATTGGGAAATGGTCGTAATGATTTTTGAGTTATTTTTCTGGAAATAAATCTTGCTGGGAAAATTGGTTTCAATTGCACTTGTATTCTTTTGTAATAAATGGTTTTGGAAACTTGTTTATATTTAGTTATAAACTGTTTTTAGAAATTGTTTTATATAAACGTTTTTATATAATTATTTCTAACTCTTCTATCCTAGTGGTGTGAGTGGGGAAGTCATTGGGGAAAACCTACTGAGTTTTATACTCACCCCAACTTTGGCACTTTGGTTCTTTTGCGGATTCTATCTTTTGGGGCAAAGGAAAAGGTAATTTTTTACTTGTGTTTAAAACTAAATCATTATTTTTGGGTTGTTCAGAGATTTTGGAGCTTGTATCTTGTGGAGCATGGAGTCTTGAGGTCTTTCGAGAGTCTTGTGTAGTCTCTCTACTATGTACTTTGATACTTGGATATTCTTCTGATGTTGCTTACTTTGATTTGATTTTGAGATACATGAAGTTGTTGAGTTGTATTCCATTTGTTCATGCATCATATTGTGAATGTTTTTTCATGGTTGGTAGTTTTATTTCTTTATTTCATAAAGGGTAAATTTTCCCCCATGTGTATTTTAAACCCTTCGACATTTATTTCTTGCCTTTGGCATCTTGGGGGTGTTGCTTAAGGCATAGTAATGACTCATTCTACTCTCAAGCTAATGAGGATTGGTAGTTCATTACAAATGGTACCAGTCTAGTCCTTCATTAGTGGTACAAATAGTATCATCTTGTTCGGTCCTTTCCAACCAAGTAGTCATCGATGTTCTTATTTTTCTATATGAAATCCTTTCTTGTATATTTTTCGGTTGGGAATTTAAGAAAATAGTAGGATTTTCGGAACATGAAACGTATATGATAAAAGGACATAGCTAACCCTTTTATGATGAACATCAAGTTACTAGGGAGTTTAGTAAATAAATGTTTCGATACACTTCTAGAATATTGAAATCTCACTATCATGGGTTTAGCAAATGAGATGAGCATGACATGAATTGTAGAGGAATGACTTCACACTAGGACTATATACATCATTTTGAGGAATGATTCATGTTGTGAAAAAAGTGCTAATTTTTGAAAAATAAGTTAATTGATTTTCAAATGATATATTTTGAAATTGGGAATGCTTATCGAATTTTGAAAATGGTTTAATTTTCAAAAGAATGTGAAGTGTTTTAAAAAATGGTTCAACATGGGAAAAAGGTTTTTTGGAAAACAATGTTGTGATAGTTGATGTGATAAAATTTGAAATGCTAAGACAATAGTTCCTAGAGATTGAGATTAAATGATTTTTTAATTAGTTTATAAAATGGCACCCGATGGGCATCATAAAAACTAGTTAAAAGTGGTTGTTGAGAATTTGGTTGCACTCGCACCATATGTGATCCAATAGTTGTTCAAAATCATCAATCACAATATTCAAACCATTGTGTTAGTATAGTAAATGGATACTCTGTCAACGATATTTTTCACTGCTGAAAATACAAGTGGAGGAAGTACAGTTTTCTTTGCTGGAGGGGTCGAGAACTCTAGCACTAAGATGACGAGGTACCGTGGCACATATTTTTTATGTTTAAAACTATAAATGATGACTTATTTTTTGAAACTACAAACTCCTCTCAGTGAAAGAGAATGTAAAGCCTTTGTGTATAGATCATGTGTTATAACTGTTGATAGAGCAAAGATGAAATGGGACTTCTCGATGTTGGATATAAATGTCTATGATGTAATCCTAGGTATGGATTGGATGAAAATGTTCAAGGCTCAAATCGACTGTTATAGGAGAACAATTTGTTTTATGACTGAGGACAGCATTGAGAATCTCTTTAGAGGAGAGAGGATTATAAATAAGGTTGCAAAGAGATTATTAGCACCAACAGTCGGAACGATCTCTTATCCGTTTGAAGCGTTGACATTGGCATCAATAGAAGAGGTCAAGGAAAATAGTTTTCGATCTATTTTGGATCTATTTTCAGATGTCTTTCCAAATAACTTCTCGGGGTTAGCACCTCTAAGTGAAGTGGAGTTTACAATTGATCTCCTTCCAGGGACCATTACTATTAACCTTCCGTCTTATAGGATATAACCAATAGAGATACAAAAATTGGAAGTGTAGTTAGAGGGGCACGAAAGCAAGGGTTTCAGTCAACCAAGAACATTTCTGTGGGTATCACTGATTTTTCTTATGAAGAAGGCAGATGGAACCCCTTGACTATGTGTTGATTATCGTAATCTCAATCAAGTTACGATAAAGAACATATATCCACTTCCAGAAATTGATGATCGGTTCGATCAATTAAGGGTAGATTAGTGGTTCTCCAAGATTGACTTGGGATTAGGATATCACCAATTGAGGGTTTGGAAAGAGGCCAGTCCAATGAAAACTTTCAAAAGTAGATATAGCCATAAAAAAATATGTATTCATGACTTTTTGACTGAAGAACGCACTAAAGGTCTTAATGGAATTGGTGAATCGGATATTTCAACAATATCTCGATTCTTTTGTTGTGGTGTTTGTGGACAACATTTTGGTCTACTCAAAGACAAGGTCTGATAATGAGGTGCACCTTGAAATAGTGTTTTAAATCCCGAGAGATCATCGTTTGTATACCAGATTATCAAAGTGTTATTTTCAGATACAAGATGTATGTTTTCTTAGCAATTTCATTTATGAGAAAGGCATTTCTGTTGATCTTGAAAAGATAGGAGTTGTTATCCTTTGGAAACCACCGAAGAATGTTTTCGAGATACGTAGTTTTCTTTTTCTAATTTTTTACTACTAATGCTTTGTGTGTGATTTCTCATGACTAGATTCACCAATGACATCTCTAACAAAGTTTAATTCTCAATTCCAACGGATGGAGGAATGTCCGAATTCTTTATTGGAACTGAATGTCTAGCTTACATTGGAACCTATCAATATCTTACAGAATCAGGATAGGTGTATCTGGGGTATTGTGATGCTTCAGGATCAGGGTTGGGATATGTTATCATTAAAAGAGATCATGTGGTGGCTTATGGTTCAAGGTAGTTGCGGGTGAATGAGAAAAATTACCCAACACATGATTTGGAGTTACCTGCAGTCGTCCATGCTTTGAAAACACTGAGACATTATCTCTTTGGTGAGAAATTTACTGTGTTTGTGGATCAAAAAAGTTTGAAACACATTTTCTCTCAATGAGATTTGAATCTGATAAAAATTAGATTGACTGAGTATCTTCAAATTTTTGACTTTGAATTTATGTACACAGTATAGAAATGAAATTAGGTGGTGGATGAATTGCATATAAAGTCATATGCTCAGTTAGCAAAGGAATATTCAAATGAATGGAAGTTAATGTCAGTCTTAGCCGACATGCATGAGGAATGTGAAGACCGAGGTGATGTTGTGGTTTTCTTCTCAACTACGCCTGTTATTTATTTAGTAAAAATGATCAAATAAGCATAAACATCTGATGCAGAATGTCTGTTGTAAGTCCAAAACTCAATTGTGGGGAGACCATTTAGATCTGAAAACTTGATGGGGGTTAGTTTTGTGTTTCAGAGATCGGATGGTTGTACATATCATTTGTTAGGAACTACTCTTTCATTCTTACCACTATTCAAGATGTGTAATACATCCAGGTACACAGAAGATGTATAAGGAATTGAAAGCACAATTTTGGTGGAGCGACATGAAAAGGAAGGTGGCCGAGTTTGTATCACGGTGGTTAACTTGTCAGTAGGTTAAAGCAGAGCATCCAAGACCAGCTAGTATGTTACAATATTTTCCCATCCTAGTGTAGAAATGGGATCATATAGAAATGTATTGTGTGACTGGTCTTCCAATAATGGTCCAGAAACACGGTGGAATTTTGGGGATAGTGGATCGTCTAACCAAGTCAACCCATTTCATACCTATTCATGAAAAACATATGGTGGAGGATCATTCAAAACTCTATATCCGAGAAGTGGTAAAGAGGCATGGTGTACCAGTGTCAATAGTCTGAGATAGATATCTGAAGTTCAAGTCTCATTTCTATAAATCCTTATAGCAAGCCCTTGGGACTTAGTTGACTATGAGCACGGTGTATCATCATCAGACGGATGGGAAATCTGAGCGGATGATACAAATGTTGGAAGACGTGTTGTGGTCTTGTGTAATAAATTTTGGTGGCATGTGGGAGGAGCATAGACCCTCAGTGGAGTTATCATATAATAAAATCTATCAAGCCTCGATACACATGGTTCTGTTTGAAGAATTTTATAAGATTCCTTATCGTTATCCACTGTGCTTGGTGGAAATGGGTGAAACTATACTAGTTGGGCCTAG
The DNA here is from genome assembly GCA_963277665.1 of Viscum album. Classification (NCBI taxonomy): domain Eukaryota; kingdom Viridiplantae; phylum Streptophyta; class Magnoliopsida; order Santalales; family Viscaceae; genus Viscum; species Viscum album. Next base: position 401,019,273 of record OY728145.1, read on the forward strand.
CCTTGTCCAAGAAACAATCGATATGTTCCAGTAGATTATAAATAGGATAGAGATGGCTCAGAGTCATCAGAAATAATTTTCAGATCATTTTCAAAGACCGTTTTCATTTGTTGTGGATGATAATGTCTTCTTTATACTCTCTTCAAGGCTTGGGCATCGTCTTTTTGGGAAGAAGGGAAATTTATCTCCTAGATACATTGGCTCTTTTGAGATACTGGAAGAGGTTAGAGAGGTGGCATATCGTTTGGCATTAGCACCACAGTTTAGTTCAGTGCATAATGTGTTCCATGTAACCCATTTGAAAAACTGTCACCCTGATACTAACCATGTGATCAGATGGGATAACATTGAGCTAGAACCTAATGTATCACTAATACATATCCCAGTGTGGATCATGGATAGACAAGAGAAAGTATTTCATGGGAAAAACATCGGCCTAGTACGGGTTATATGGAAACATGGAAAGATTCGGTAAGAGACTTGTGAACATGAGAAGGAAATGAAAGATCATTGGTTGGAACTCTTTTTGGCCAGTAAGGGTTTTCTACTTTCAGAGGATAGAGAGACCAATGGTGGAGAGAATGTAGTACCCTTGGTTTTGGGTATATATCCCCTTTCCTCATGTTTTTTAAATGGTGTGTCTTTAATAGAGATTTTCCATAAATTAGAGATCTTCCATAAAATATAGCGTTTCCATAAAGTGGTTTATTTTCATAAAGTGGGGTGTTTCCATAAAGTGGGTTGTTTCCATAAAGTGGGGTGTTTCCATAAAGTCAGTTGTTTCCATAAAGTGGGGTGTTTCCATAAAGTGGGATGTTTCCAAAAAAAATGTTTCCATAAAAATGGTATAGGTGAAGGATGGGAGAGTTTTGGGGTTTTATAAGGAGTGTTGAGACCAAAATGAATGTCCCATGATCCATTCACCGTTGGCCCAAACCGTGTGGTCAAACCTTGCACAAAGGTCAAATCTAGATCCTATTTTCTAGGAGCTTACTCATTTTTTATCTATATATTTCGTTTGGCATCGAAACGCCCCTATTTTGAGTTTACTCACCCTAAAAGGCAGGAGAACCCTCCCCACATGAGTTGAAGCCATCCTAGATCCTTCCATTGGGGATTTCGAGTCCGATTCTTGAGGTATGTCACAATTCTTTTTGGATTTGTCATCATTTCATAGATATGCTTATATCTACTACTCTGATCTCCATTCCTTCTTAGATATGTAACTATAGTGGGTAGATCTATGTTTTTGGATGCCAAATAATTCTATAATTAGTTGGTATCTTCCTAGGATAATAAAACTAAGGATGTTCTTAGATAATTGACCCGCTTTCTTGTGTGTTCGTTACATGTTGTCTAAGTTTCATCAAAACTACCGAGGTAGGTGGCTTCACTTCCTTCTCCTCTTGAAAAAATTGATTGTCGTAGATTAAAATCGGCTTATTTATTGTTAAATGAATGGAAAAATCCTCATTTGTGGTGATTTATGTTTTTTGTTAAATTGCGTGATCTTGGTGAATAGTTGTGCAAAAGGGGGTTCAGTTTCATGAATTTAAATTGATGATTTTAAATTATGGATTTTCTAGAATTTATAAATGGTTGATGAAAAAGATATTTTCAATTGAAATCATTTTCAATAAAAAAGTGAGTTTTATTTAAATGGTTTATAATTGAAATGGTTTGACATTGAAATGGTATTGACGGAAATGGTTTTAAATAAAAATGTGTTTTTATTGAAAGGGTTGTTTTGGCATGATCATTGAGAATATGTGGTGTGTGTCCATGTTGCATATACGAGGCCTGGTTGAAATATGACCTTGTTCTTAGTTCCAAATTTTTAATGATAAATGTAAATTTCATACATGGGGCTTGCTTGAAATATGACCTTGTGCTCGGTACCAAGGGGTTAATGGCACATGGGAAACAATTACCTTGCGACAACTGGGTAGATCCATGAGAAACCACTCATGAGTATGGAACTTTCATAACGTAGCATGCATTTTCGGTTTTTTGGGTTTGAGTAATCGTTGGTTATGCTGATAAAGGGATATTGTGAAGTTGTTGTAAAGAATTTTCAGTTATTTTTCTAGAAAACTATCTTGCTGGGATTTTTTTTTAATTTCACTTGTATGCTTTTGGTAATGAATGGTTTTGGAAACTTGTTTATATATAGTTATAAACTGATTTTGAGAAATTGTTTTAAATAAAACTTTTTATATGATTTTTTCTAACTATTCTATCTTAGTGGTGTTAATAGGGATGTCATTGGAGGAAAACCTACAACGTTTTATTCTCACCCCTACTTTGGAACTTTGGTGCTTTTGCAGATGATATCTTTTAGTACAAGGGAAAAGGTAATGTATCACACATGTTTAGCACTTCCTCATAATGTTTGGGTTATTTAGTGATTTTGGAGCATGGAGATTGTGGATCATGGAGTCTTAAGGTCTTTCGAGAGTCTTGTGTAGTCTATGTGATGTGTACATTGATACTTGGCTATTCTTCTAAGGTTACTTACTTTGATGTCATTTTGAGATACATGGAGTAGTTGAGTTGTCTTCCATTTGTTCATTCATTATATAGTGAATGTTTAGTCATTTTTGGTAGGTTTATTAGTTTATTTATTAAAGGTTAAATCATCCCCCACATGTATTTGAAACACTTTGTCATTTATTGTCAGCCTTTGGCATCTTGGGGATGTAGATTAAGGACAAGTAATGACTCGTTGTACTCTCAATCCAATGATAATTGGAGGGACATTACATAAATTATAAATTATTTATATTCCAAATATGGAATCCATTCTAAAAAATTTAAATCACATAATTGGTATAATTTAATTTTAATTTAATCCCCCAGACTTGATGAGAAAATAATTTTTTTAATGAGAACATTTTCAAAAGATTACAATGATTTTATATCCAATTTTAACATGAAATTGATTCATGTAATGCCCCGACCCCAATTACCCAGAGTCGGTGCATTATTACATGACATTGGAATGATCACAGAAGATCAAGACTTGAAAGACCGATTAGTTTAGAAGCCTTGGAAGTAGTAGATATATTTATAAGGTTTACAATACATCATAAAATGGAAAACTACAACAACATTGTTTCCATGGAAAACAATGAGATCCCATAGACTATCCTTGCAGGTCAATCATAATATACTTCTTCGCATCCTCGAAAAATAAAACATAGAAAGGGGTGAGATCATATGCTTAGTAAGGATAACAATATAGCAGAAACATTCGTAAATAATCATCAACATTTAAGGAAATGTATAAAACTTAAACAAAATACTTTTCAATATAAACATAATCACAATATGGAAAATATAAATCAAAATAATTTCATTTACTTACTCATAAGGATATTATACTAGTCTAATAATCACATGTAATATCAATAGACACTTTCATAATGATGGAATGCATAATGCCAGACTGCATAATCACACAGTCAAGGCCTTATGCCAAAACTAAAAATAAGATTTTTTCAAGGCCTTTTTCCAAGACACTAGTTTGTCTCATGAGACCTAACGATGCATCGAGGAGCTATAGTGGGCTGCACTCATCACTTACTAAGTCCAATGCATTCCTCATATGAAAAGATTAAACATAACATAAACATTCGTATTAAAAATGTAATACAAAATGAAAATACTTTATCCATAAACCATGAATGGTATGAAATAACACATACACAGTCATTCATATCACAAAACCTTAAATACAATATAGAAGTTTTGTATCATAATAAATCAACTTCAAACAAACATAAAATCCATAAAAGGATGTCGACATAGATGACATCAAAACCTTTTTAGTGAAATATCTCATTCTATTTTAAAATAAATTAAGAGTCACATAATTATAAAGGAAAAATTTATTTTTAAAATATTCTTATAAGCATGTTAGGGATGCTTCGATGATGTTATAATAGTAGAAAATATCCTCACCCGACGTATAAGTTAAAATAAACATGCTTACCTTAATTTTGTCTAAAAGGTCATAAGGTAACTTGTTTGGAAAATGATGGAAAGATTCCTTTCAATCCATTTTATAAAAACTCAAACAAGGGTATAAATTACTTTAACTCATAGTATAGTAAATAGTAAAAGTGTTTGGGAATACATTTTTAAGAAACATGGATGTGGATGATAAAGAGGTCCCAGCAGATACATACGTAAAAACAATCTCGGATAATAAAGTGATTGTGATATTAACTCTTAACTTGAACATTTCCTTGGTTTAGGGTAGGTTAAACTCCTATATAATTGTAAAATAATTGTTATTAAATTATACAATAACCATATACATTAATAAGATATCATATATGATCTTCTAATATTGATATTTTAGTATTATCGTCGTTTCAGGTGTTAACTGATTCATTTTCCTTTATATTTTTTGTTACGTAAGTAATGTTTTTTGTGGATATGATGTATCTTATTCATATTAATAATGATATTAAGTATTTAAACATTATATTTAATCATAAAATGAAAATTATTATTTAATGGATATGATGGTGAATGAATATCATCGTGTTCATGGAGACGGTAATCCGTACGTAAGCACGAGAGACAATATCATTATTTTGATATTAAAATAACATATATTTGGATGATATATCATATATAAAGAATAATTATCTTGTTATATTTTTTATTTACATCAATTACACATCATTATTATACTCATCCAAATAATAATTTATTGAATAACAATTACACCACGATGTGGTGACGGTAAGCCGTACGTACGCATGTATGGTGACATGTCATTCAAAGGATGGATAGAATAATGAATATTAATGTACCATATTTATAATAACATCACAGTATATAGAAGATACTAGAGTTATTATTTTATTATGGAAACAACTGTGAAAGAGGAAGTGGAAGAATAATGGAACTTGAAAGAGGTGGTGAGATATTTACCTCTTCTTCAGGTTCTTCCTTTTGATTTGATCAAAAGGGATCCTTAGGTTGGATTTCTAACTAAATTAAGGCATCTAGGATAAAGGGAGGACAGTTGAGAGGGTATTTTTGTAGGGGTTCGCTGAGCCAAAAGGATTTGATGGAGTAAATTTTTTGTAAGGGGTGTTCCCTTTTATAAGAGGGGTGAGGGGAACCTTAGGAAAAGCTAGAAATATTATTTTATAGTAAAATAATTTTCGGTTTCTAATGGCTCCAAAATAAATTATTTAAAGTATAAGGTGGTTATGGGTTAAAAAACACTCACCCAATAGGTTTTAGACAGTTTTGGGTCACCATATTAACTTTATCTTTTAGATTTAACATTTAGTTAAATAGATTGACATTTACCATGTCTCTTAGTATTTTTTATATTATATGGTTAATAAACATACTATAAACTTCTATGTGAACCTCAAGTGGTTAATTAATTACATATATAATATTATCTAATACCTTTGGCTAAACCATAGATTTTTTGGAATAGAATATCAATTAAAAATATTATATTTGTTTTAAAAACACTTTTATGTCAATTTTGACTCTATTTGGTATTTTGTTTTTTCACAATTCATAATAGAATTATTACTTCAAAATCAATTCATCTAAAAAACCCTAACAAGTCATATCAACTTATAAAATTATTGTAATTCATAAAATGTCTCAAATTACATTTATTTTCTGTATTTAATATTTCATTAATTAGGTAATTAATGCATCATCATTATGTCATAAATAAATTAAATTATTTAATGTCTAAAAAATATAAATAAAATACAATTATGTATGAAATATTTTTATCTTTATAGTGAATATTTATAGTCGAAGAGATAACATATATAACCCTATGTAAAAAAATTACTAAAAGATATATGTTTGTGTCATTGTTTTATTTACTTTAACGTAATTAATATAAAGTGTCATTATCACTTACCAGTGGCTCCATGGGGTCCCAAAATCGACCCAAGGATTCCCCTATCTAGAAATGTAACATCAAATAGGGTTAGAAAACATTTTATGTAAATTTATTACTAGTATAAAATTATTATTTTACCCTTATTTACCAGATTTACCCTTTAACAATGGTAAATAAAATATTTATCGAAGTAATTATTCAGAATGACTAAAAATAAAAGTTACCTATTTACACAATTTGAACCTCCTGATTCTAAATATGGAATTGATTTTTCAAAATTCAAAACACATAAGTGGTAGAAATTAATTTAAAATTAACTCCTGTGGTGAAAACAAAAAGTGTGTTTTTAAGTAATAATAACTATCAAAAAATTGATACTTGCTTATGTCCAGTTTAAATGTAAAATTATCTCCAATGACCAACATTGGATTAAATGGTAAAAATATAATCTAATTATACTTAAAAACGAACCAATATTATAATTTTCCACTATAAATTATTTTGATAAAAAAATATATTTTAATTTAAAATTTAGTTATTTTCACTATAAAATCAAAAACTGAATGTTTTCAGAAAAATACCAAAATTCATCCTAAGATAATTTCGATATTACAAATCCAAAAATGGATTCCATTTTGAATGATAAAATTTATAAAATTTCATAAAGTGGGTATTACTATTAATAATGGCTACTTTGATTGGTTGTGGTGTGTTAGAAATCGAAGTTGTGTAAAACAAACGTTACTATATTATTCAAAGAGAAGAGCACCATGGAAGCTTTGGCAGTTACATTATCCCCTCCTTCAAATAGATTTGGCCTCAAAATATATAGAGTTTTACAGTGTAAAAAGACTCGGGTGGTTCTTCATCATAAGTTCCTTAGGTTCCCGCGTTGCCTCATCCATCTAGTGGTTTCTCCATAGAACTTTTACCAGACGAGTCGTCCGGTTTCTCAGAACATGTTCTCTTGAATCAATAAACTTGGAAAGCTCTTCACAATAAGATAGATCGGGTTCCAGTTCTAATTTCTCATCGATGAGTACATGCATTAGGTCAGGCATGTATTTTCTCAACAGTGATACGTGGAACACATCGTGAACTTTGGAGAGACTTGGCGGAATTTCCAAACAGTACGCTACAGTACCAATTCGTTCTAGAATTTCAAAAGGTCTTATGTACCTGGGACTTAATTTTACCTTCATACCGAAACGTATAAAACCTTTCCATAGAGATACCTTCAAGAAAACATAATATCCTACTTGAAATTCCAAATCCTTCCTTTCATTATCATCATAGCTCTTCTTCCTACTTTGAGCTACTTTGATGTGGTTTTGGATTTCCTTCACCTTTTCCAGAGTTTCCTCCCCAATTTCTAGGCCTATGAGTTTTCTTTCACCAACAGCATCCCAACAGGTTGGTTTATGACATCTCTTTCCGTATAACGCTTCATATGGTTCCATCTGAATACTTGAACGTATTCCATTATTATAGGAAAATTCCACCAGAGGAAAATATTGATCCCACAGACTTGAAAGTCAAGTGAGCATGATCTCAACATTTCTTCTAAGGTTTGAATAGTCCATTCTGATTTTCCATCAGTTTGAGGGTGATAGGAACTGCTCAAATGAAGTTCAGTATCCAGGGCTTTCTGAATACTATTCCAGAATCATGATGTAAAACATGGATCACGATCAGAAACAATCGATAGGGGTACTTCATAATGTCTTAAAACTTCATTAATATATAGTCTTTCTAAACGATCAAGTTTTAAATCTTCTCTTATAACAATAAAATATGTTGACTTGGTAAGATGATCAACAATGACCCATATTTCATCGTTCCTTTTAAGATTGTTTGGTAGTCCCATGACAAAGTCCATCGTAATATTATCCCATTTCCAATCTGGTATGGGAATAAGTTGCATGAATCCCCTAGTTTGTTGTCTTCCAGCTTTCACTTATTGACAAACCATACATCATGACAAAAAATCAGAAATCTCCCTCTTCATGTTGTCCAACAAAAAATGTTCCTTCAAATCTCTATACATCATAGTGCTACCCAATGTATAGGGAAATTAGAACTATGAGCATCTTCCAAATATTCCCTTTTTAGATCAGGTATATCATGAACACAAAGTCTCTTACCAAATTTCAAAATTCCATCTTCATACAAAAATTCACTCAATCTTCCACCATTCATAGATTTAATCTTCTTTTGAAACTCTTCATCATTGGTCTGAGAACTCTTTATCCTTTCTAATAAAGATGGATTGGCAACCATTTGAAAAGGTATTGTTATTTTACATTCCATGGTGATTCCTATATCCATCTTTACTAGATCCATGTATATAGGATCCTTTTCAACTCTAATCATGTTCAAAAATCCCTGATCCTTTCTTCTGAAAGCATATTCAACCTTATTTTCCTTCCTCAAGTGGTAGTGTATAGTTTAATCATAATCCTTGAGTAGTTCAGGCCATCATCTTTGCCTCATGTTGAGTTCTTTTTGTGAGAAAATATACTTCAAACTCTTCATATCATTATAAATCTAACATTTTTCACCATATAGATTGTGTCTCCATATCGTCAAATAAAATATTACCATTTCTAACTCAAGAGCACGAGTAGGATAGTTGTTCTCATGAATTTTTAGCTGTCGTGATGCATAGGTAGTAACTATATCATTTTTCATAAGGACACAACCAAGTCATTTCTTTGATGCATCACTATAAATAAAAACCCCATCATTCCCCAATGGTAGATTCAATATAAGAGCATTGACTAATATTCTCTTTAGTTATTCAAAACATTATTCACACTCTTTCTTGGAAACAAATTTAACCCCTTTTCATGTGAGCTTTGTTAATGGGTTAGCCAACCAGGAAACATTCTGTACGAAACATCAATAATAACAAGCTAAACCAATAAAACTACATACCTCAGTTATACTGGTCGGTGCAGTCCATTCTTAGATTGCTCTTGTCTTAAGAGCATCAATAGATATTCCATCATTAGAGACAATATGTCCATGAAAATAAATCTTCTGAATCCAGTATTCACACTTTCTAAACTTCCAATATAATTCATGTCTTCTAAGAGTCTTCCGAATAATGCGCAAGTGATTTTCATGATCTTCGTAGCTTTTGGAGTATAACAAGATATTATCAATACATACCACTACAAAGTCATCGAGATATTCCTTGAAAACTATATTCATTAGATCCATGAAGGTAGAGGGTGAATTAGTCAATCCAAAATGCATTAATGTGAAATCATAATGCTCGTACCTGGTTCGAAATGCTGTTTTCGGAATGTCTTCCTTCTACAAACACAACTGATGATATTTAGATCGAAGTTCAATATTTGTTAAGTATTGAGATCCATGAAGTTGTTCAAATAAATCATCAATGCGAGGTAGAGGATACTTTTTCTTTATTGTTATATCATTGATCTCCCTATAGTCAATGCACAACCTCATAGATCCGTCTTTCTTCTTAACAAAAAGGACAGGGGATCCCCATGGAGAAACACTAGGGAGAATAAATCCATTTTTACTCAATTCCTCTAGTTGTTTCTTTAGTTCCTCTAATTCCGAAGTGTCCATTCTATAAGGGGTCTTAGATATGGGCCTTGAACCAGGAATTAAATCAATGGAAAACTCAATTTCCCGTTCTGGAGGATGTCCAGGTAAATCTTATGGAATAACATCAACATATTCTTGAACTATAGGTACATCCTCTATTTGATCATTCTTTTCCTCACCCACAATTATTTCATTCTCTTCCTCCCCAATAATTGAATTTGGTTGAGCTACATGGGGTGGATCTAGATAAGAATTAGGTGTTGAATTTTCTGCTCTAAAGATATGGTGTTCTTTATCAGCATCATCAAAAAATTTAACCTCTTTATTCTTACAATAAATCTTCGCATCATGGTCCGAAAACCAATCTATACCAAGGATTACATAAAATTAAATCATGGGTATGACTATGATATCAGTAGATAAAGAACATTTATATTATCTAATGGGAACTGGTTCACAAAACATTTTTGCGATGATACTTCCCTTAGGAGTTTTGACTAACAAATCCATTGTTAAATAAAATTAGAAATATCTAATTTTCTTAGAAAACTGGGAAGATATGAAATAATGTGATGATCCAGAATCAAATAAATCATTTTATAAACATGAGGAAACCATTAAATTTCTTTCCACCACGTCTGTCAGAGATTCAACATCAGCAGTAGTGATAACATAATCTTGGTCTTGATCCATTGGCCTTTTCTGAGGTAAGTTCCTCTGATGCTTAGGACATTTATTCACATAATTCCCCATTTATCTAAAATTGTAGCATTCAACATCTACAACCTCTTTCTTCCCCTTGAAATCACGAGCATGGGGGTCTTTTTCACCACACTTGTAACAGACTCTCATTCTCTTCATGAAAGTACCAGGGTGTTTCTTCCAACATTTACTGTAGGATGGATATTCAACTTTTCCCTTATTCCCCTTATTTCCATTTCCATAGTTTTCAGCAGATCTCTTCTTCTCTTTCTTTGCTTTAAATTTGTAAAACATATAGAATTCTTTTTCTATCTTGATAGCACATGAGACAATATCTTCGTAAGATGGGAGGGTTGTGAAACTAATACTCGACAGAGAAATGGTTTTATCCCATCAAAGAAATGAACAATATTACTTATTTGGTTACGTATATAATCATCAGCATTCCTTGCTATCCTTGTAATGATAGATTCATACTGTGCGACATTCTCATCCTGCTTTTGCCTCAGACTCAGAAATTTTCTTTCCATATCCGCTCGATGGTCCAGACAAATGTATTTTTCAAAGAAAATTTCTTTAAACTCCATCCATTCCATATTTTATACTTCATCATCTTCCTTTTTGTTTTTAATCAACGACCACCATTGATCAGTATCTCCGGTGAGGCGGTAAACTGATATGACAACGTTTTCCCTTTCGCTACTCCCCATGGAATGTAATGTTTTCTCTAAAGAATTTATCTTTTTCTCATCTACTAGTGGATTTGTACCCCCATTGAGTTTTGGTGTTTGTTTTCTCATGAAGTTATCTAACATTGATCCTCCATGCTACGGATTAGGGTGCTCTATATGGGTAAGGTTATTATTCATTACCTGAGTGAGTTATACCATCATTGTGATTAGCTGATCAGCACCAGTTGCATCACCAGCTCCACTATAATTATCTTGAGTAGTGGGGAAATCCCTACATAGAGTGTGTGCATTGATATGGTTTCCATTCCTTCCACTAGGATCCATTTCTAAACAATGTCATAAACTAGATTATTTTATGAATCGAAATACATAAATCCAAACTTGTAAAACACTTAACATAAATTAAACAGTTTATGGATATAATCCATAATCATAAAATTGTTTTCTTTGACAAAGTATATACTCATAAACCCTTCATAATGGTTTTTAATAAAAATGATAATTATCCTAAGCATATCCCCCAGGAGTGTCGTAACCAATAGTACAGTAAGGCCCATTGTTGTGCACCAGTTTCGGTTTGAGTCTATCTCAAAGTGGTGTTTTCGGGTTTTACCCCTAGGTACATCTGTGCCAGATCCGCCTCTACCTGCTTGTATCCAGATAGGGATGTATTTCTTGGAAAACTCACAAAATATCTACAATACCAAAATTCTAGGAAGTTCTTATATACTAATACTCAAAGTCTATTTTAGGGTTATGTGCTCTAATCAGGGGTTATCTAAATCTAGTTTCCAATGATTGTACTAAACTTACTCTAATACCAACTATAACACCCTGACCCAATTTACCCAGAGTCGGTGCATTATTACATAACATTGGCATGATAACAAAATATCAATTCTCAAAAGACCGATTAGTTTAGTAGCCCTAGATGTACTAGATACATTCCTAAGGTTTACATTAAATCATAAAATGGAAAACTGCAACAAAATTGTTTCCATGGACAACACTGAAATCCCATAGACTATCCCTATAGTTTGATCATACCACGATTCAATGTGTCATTTTCACCCTTACACCATTATATTAAACTTAATTTGTATTGTAAATTTAAAATAATAATAACAAATTGAATTCAATTTCTGAATCATTTATTTTGTGTTTCTTCATATTAAAAAGGCCAATGTAACTTGTCTTGAAAATTTCATTGAAGGTGAACGTGATTTGGAGGGCTCATGATGATGTCCAAGAAAAATGGGCTAAATTGATTAGGATCCAAGCACATCAGTGTGTTAATACGCACACTACTACTAGACCATGCTTCCAAGTTGGCTGAACTTTTGTGGGCTAGTCCAAAACTCATTGGGCTAGATTGCATATGAATAAACCCAAGACTCATTCGGTTATATGTTGGCCTTGCCAACCTGATCTGTCCATCAGACAAAATCTGCACGGATTCAAAAGTGGTGTGATGTGATCTGTCCATGTCTCGGGATATAAGAGTCCAAAGTGAACCAAACTATCAGTGGAGACAAAAAATATGTGGGGATACAACTTTTTTATTTTATAAAAATCTATATAATTCTTAATGGAAGTCAAAACACCTATGAGAAGTGGTTTCAATAATTCTGTGTGCTCATAACCACATTCCCAATTCCCTATAAAATAGAACCTTGGGCTCCTCATTTGCAAGTGCGACCAGGAGGAAAATATATGGTATTTTGGAGAAATAAATAAGTTCTCTCATCATACTTGATGTTATAGAGTCCCCTATCATCATAGGGGGTCGCCAATGAAGAAGGAGTTTCACCCGAGCCTTCTCCTCCTCTCGATGGCGAGCTAAATTGTGGACGATCATTTCGAGGGAGCTACACATACTTGGGAGGGAGTTACGGAACATGATACTCTACTAGTTTTTTGTAATTTATGTGTGGATTATTTCACTTTTGTTTTATCTAATCATGCTTCTCTTCTGAGTTCATTTATTAGGTTTAAGTTAGTAAACCTCCTTTAATTTTAACACCGATTGGGTTGAACTTTCAAGTGGGAAACTTGAGTTGTTCCAATTTGGAAACACAAATATCCTATTTCTCTCACACATACAAAATATAATAGTATTATTTGGTATCCTTTAATCAGTTTTCAAGTGAAAAACTTGAAAACACGATTGTTGTGTCAAGGGTTGGTACTTTGTGCAACATTTCGAGAGGCAAGAGCAGAATCAAGATCTTGACAACCCTCAACCAAAGAATTAAAGAAAAACATGTGAAATTTTCAGAACAATTAACTATACAATATGTGTGGTGAACATGAAGTGATATCCTTATCTCATAATTCTTAATCCTCCACCTTGTTCTATCAACAATTAAACTCTTTAAGATAAGTTATTTTCTTAAAACTATTTTCAAAAACACCCCCCTTTTTTAGTAATCTATATTAAAAATACACACTATAAGACACCAACGCTCCTTGAGAGATGACCTAGGGTCTACACTAAACTATAAATAAACCTTAAAAACATAATCAATTTGATGTTTCATGACAACTTATTCAAATTTTGGCCCCATTTTCCGGGAGCGCTTTGATTTTTAGTGTGTTTTTTTTATTTTGGAAATTTTGTGAATATTTATCTATTTTATACTTCTACCTATGTTTTTGTATTTTAATTTATTTGTTGTGTAGGTTTGGTGCATGAAGCATTCAACTTTGGGAGACTTACAACCTTTCTAACCTGAACCAGATAGGACCCTATTTCAATGACACCGAGACACAGAAGACAACACATTGAAGGAGGACGCACAAAACATCGACACTCATCTTGATCATTCTTCTTCTTCTTCAAGAACCCACATAAAAACTAAAATTCACATGAATAAAATGGATGAAAACACTCGAACACTAAAAGAAATAACCTCACCTGATGTTGATATTCATCCCACATACATTCAATTACAAGGCGAGGCACCCAATTTTGAACTCAAATATGGCTTAATTCATATATTGGAAATATTCCATGGACTTCCTAGAGAGGATCCACACAAGCACTTAAAAGAATTTCATACTATATGTTCAAAATTAAAACCTTCTAATGTGGATGAGGAACAAGTAAAGATTATATCATTCCCATTTTATTTGGAAGACACTACAAAAGAATGGTTATATTATGTTAAATCCCCAATAAGATGTTGGGCGGACATGAAAATCCTTTTTATTGAAAAACACTTCCCAGCCTCTCTAACAACAACAATATGAAAAGAAATTTTTGGGATAAGACAATATAAAGGGGAAAATTTACATGAATATTGGGAACGCTTTAAAATATTATTTTCAAGTTGCCCACACCAACAAATAAGTGACCAACTTTTAATGAAATATTTTTATGATGTTTTAATCCCTATTGATAGAAATATGATTGATGTTGTTGTATGTGGTGCACTGGTAGATTAGACCCCAATTGGTGCAAGGACCTTAATTGAGAACATGGAACAAAACACTAAACAAATTGGTTCAAGGTCTAGCATACCCATTCGAGGTGTTCATGAGGTACAAAGTTCTGAATTCGAGAAGAAGGTGGAAACAAATTTTGAAGATGTAAGTACCCTTATTTGACAACTTGCTCTTTCCCATGGGAAGTCCCAATATCCTCCCCTTATCCATTGTGGTATATGTTCTTCTGACACCCATTACTCTGACCAAAGTCCTCAATTGAGGGAAACATCTGAGAGTTGTGAGGCAATATTTCTAGGCCACTCCTATAACCAACCCTTTAGTCAAGAACCTTACTATCCATCCAACCCTGGGTGGAAATAGAACCAAGCCTATAGGCAAGCGGGATATTCAAACCAACCTCAACAACAATGGAACCAACCGGGGCAGAGTAGTCATCAAACACCACCATCTAGAAACCCTCAACCACCCCAAAGGCCTTTCCAACAAACCCCTCAAAAAACTAAGCCTAGCCTAGAAGATATGATGAAAAAAATGGCTGCCAACAATATCTAATTCAAACAAACTACTCAGGCGGCCATACAAGATCTCAAAACCCAATTAGGCCAACTAGATAACTCAGTGGGTGAAATTCAAAGTCAAGGGTCAGGTAAACTTCCATATCAACCAATAGTTAACCCTAGGGATAAAGGAAATGTTAGTGTTATCACCCTTAGGAGTGTAAAACAACTAGAAAGTAAGATGAATCCGCCATTAGAGTCATCCCTTCTTGAGGAAACCTCCACACCAACTATTAAAAATGTTCCAAATGTTGATGAACCTTGTCTTGAGAGAAGCCCTTCTAATGAAAAGAGTGTGTACATTGATGAGTCACCTAGCCCAACCATTACTCTTACATTTCCTCAAAGGTCCACCCAACCAAGAAAACCAAAGGAAACTGATCTTGATAAGGAAATATGGGATATTTTCAAGAAAGTGCAGGTTATCGTTCCATTGATTGATGATGTGAAGAAAATTCCACGGTATGCCATGTTTCTAAAGGAGATGTGTACACACCGAAGGCGAATTCTTGGAGATGAGAATGTGAGTTTGGGGAGGAATGTTTTATCATTGATAGGGTTATCACTTCTGACCAATTGCAATGATCCTGGGATATTCTCAATTCCATGCACCATAGGGGAGTATTCTTTTTCCAATGAAATTCTTGATTTACGTGCCTCTATTAATGTGATGCATCACTCTATTTACTCTACATTGAAGTTCGGAGAACTGAAGCCCACTGGAATTATTGTTCAACTAGCTAACAACAGTACTGCACACCCCACTAGTCTGTTAGAGAATGTTCTTGTGAGGGTCCAATATTTAATTTTTCCTGCTGACTTTTATGTGCTTAAAATGGAGGATGATATGATGAATGGACATGCCCCGATTAAATTAGGGAGACCCTTCTTGAAAACATCAAAAACCATAATTAATGTCCACAATGGTACATTATCTAAGGAATTTGTTGGTGACATAGTCCATTTCAACATCCTTGATTCCATGAATCACCCCTCAAAAGAACATTCCTCTCTCTCTGTTAATTCAATTGATGTACTCCCTACCTCTGAAAAAACAACTTTTCATTCCCCCGATCCCATTTCTATGTTTTCTTTATTAATAGAAATTCTAGGAAATTATTCATGCATTGATAGTTGTAGAGGTCTAGAATCATTTCATGCAAGTTCTTTGATTGATGATTTCTTGAAAACTGGTGATCCACTGACAATCGATGATAATGGTAAGCTTGTAAAAGCTAATTCCTCATCTGAGGTTGATACCATTGAGCAATTAGATGATATCAGTGACCTCTCTCACACACTCCCATCAATCCAAAATCCACCTGAATTGGAACTAAAACAAGTGCCTCAAGATTTAAAATATTCATATCTTGAGAATGGAAACAAGTTTCTCGTCATTATTGCTAGTTCACTCCCTCCTGAGCATGAATTGCGACTGCTTTAACATTTGAGGGAGTATAAACAAGCATTGGGGTGGACACTTGCTGAAATTACTCGTATTAGCCCATAAATGTTTAAACATAATATTTTGTTAAATGATGAGGCTAAACCAGTGAGGCAGCCACAACGTCGACTGAACCAAAACCTCCTGGAAGTTGAGAAAAATGAGGTTACAAAATTATTGGCTGCTGGAATCATTTACCGCATCTCTGAAGTCCAATGGGTCAGTCCCGTTCAAGTAGTTCCTAAAAATATTGGCCATACAGTAATTAAAAATAAAAATAATGAATTATTTTCAACTTTTGTGTAGAATAGTTGGCGTGTCTGTATCGACTATCTCCAACTAAACCAACACACGAGGAAGGTCCATTTCCCTTTTCCATTCATTGTCCAAATTCTAGAGAGTCTAGTGGGTAAGTCCCACTACTATTTCCTTGATGGGAATTCTGGATACTTTCAGATCCATAATGCCCCTGAGGATCAGGAAAAGACATCCTTCACTTGCCCCTTTGGCACATTTTCCCATATAAGGATGCCATTTGGTCTGTGCAATGCTCTGGGTGCTTTCCAACGTGCATGGTTAGTATTTTCTGGAATACCTAGAGAATTGCATGGAAGTATTTATGGATGATCTCACTATTTATGGATCTTCTTTTGATGAATGTTTGAGTAGTCTTGGTTCAGTCCTACATAGCTGTATTGAAAATAATCTTGTATTATATTATGAGAAATGCCATTTCATGGTGCAGAAAGGTATAGTTTTGGGGCATTTCAATTCTGGGGATGGTATCCAAGTAGATAAATCAAAATTTGATGTCATTTATTCCCTTCCATTCACCAAAAATATATGGGATGTGCGATATTTCCTAGGTCATGCTGGATTTTACCATCGTTTTATTCATGACTTTAGTAAAATTGCACTCCCCATCTCCTGATTACTCCAAAAAGAAAAAGAAATTGTTTTTTATAAAGAATGTGATGATGCATTTAATAAGTTAAAATGGAGTCTCACCTCATCCCAGGTAATCCAACCACCTCGGTGGGATTTACCATTTGAGCTCATGTGTGACACCTCTAACTAAGGAGTTGGGGCAGTTTTGTCACAAAGGGTCGACCGAGCTTCACATGTCATAGCCTATGACTCATGTACTTTGGATCCTACCCAAGAAAACTACCCCACAACTAAAAAAATAATTTTTTGGCATTGTGTTTTCCTTGGAAAAATTTAGTTCATACCTTTTGGGGTCTAAAGTCATTGTGTTCTTAGACCATGCAGCCCACCGGTACCTCCTCAAGAAACCAAAAGCCAAACCACATCTAATTCATTGGATGCTCCTCCTTCAAGAATTCAATATAGAAATTAGAGATAAAAAAGGAGAAGATAATGTGGTGGCTGACCATATCAGTAGGATTCAACCATCCTTAGACATTGACTCATACCCCTGTATTTCCATAAATGAAATGTTTCCTGATGAGAAACTGTACCAAGTGCAGGATGTTATTCTTTGGTATGCTGAAATTGTAAATTATTTGGTATAATCTTGAATTCCTGCTGATTTCAACAAAATCCAAGCTATTCGTCTAAAACATGAATCTCGTTGGTATATTTGGGATGACCCCTACATTTGGTGCACCTGTAGTGATCATGTCCTTAGGTATTGTATTCCCGATAGTGAGTTTTAGTCCATCCATAGATTCTACCACACTTTTGCTTGTGGTGGCCACTTTGGTCCCCAACGGACTTCTCGCAATGTCCTTGATTCTGGTCTCTTTTGGCCCACACTTTTTCGGGATGCCCATCATTTTTTCAAATCTTGTACTTGTTGTCAAAGAATGGGGAATGTCTCTAAGATAAATGAAATTCCACAACAACCATTTCTCTTTCATGACATTTTTGATGTTTGGGGTGTTGACTTTATGGGGACATTTCAAAATTCCTTTGGAAACTTGTACATTCTTCTGTAGTTGACTATGTATCTAAATTGGTAGAGGCACGAGCTACAAGGACTGATGATTCTAAGGTATTTGTAGAATTTTTGAGAACCCAAATCTTCTATAAGTTTGGCTTACCTAGGTTCATCACCAGTGGCCAAGGTTCTCATTTCTACAACTTAAAAATGCAATCACTTTTGTGTAGGTATGGGTTCGGTCATCGAGTCTCTACTGCATATCATCCATAGACCAATGGTCAAGCCGAGGTGTCAAATATAGAGGTAAAACAAATTCTTGAAAAATAGGTTCAACCCAATAGAAAAGATTGGAGTCTTAGACTTGATGATTCATTATGGGCCTACCGTACTGCTTTCAAAACTCCCATTGGAATGTCACCCTATCATCTTGTGTTTAGAAAGAGTTGTCACCTCCCTGTTGAGATTGAGCATTGGGCCTACTGGGCCATCAAACAATGAAATTCTAATCATTTCGATGCAGGTTCTCAAAGTAAGTTGCAGATTCAAGAGCTAGAGGAAATTAGAAGAGATGCATATGAAAACTCCCGGATTTATAAGGAGATAACCAAGGCTTCCCATGACTGTCTTATCCTTCATCGTCAGTTCCATATTTGGCAGAAGGTCCTCCTTTATAATTCAAGGCTGAAGTTGCATCCAAGTAAGCTTTGTTCCCTCTGGTTTGGCCCATACACTGTTATTAATGTATCTCTATTTAGTGTCTTCTAGGTTCAAAATGAAGAAACCAAGCAAATATTCCCTGTCAATGGGCAGTGGCTGAAGCACTTCCATGAATTCATTCCGGAGTCCTAGAGGGAGGAACTCCATGTTCAAGAAGCAATCTATAAATGAAACTCACTAGGTTTTCTCCTTCCTTTTCATGTCCTCTTTTCTTATAGTGAGGAAACTTCACATTCTAGGTGTGGGGGGATGGGTACATTCCTGGGTTAGATAGAAATTTTCATCATTTTCTTCTTTCTTCTCCTTTTAGCCTTTTTATGGTATTTCTTCTCTTTTTAGCCTTTTTTATGGTGTTTCTTCTCTTTTTAGCCATGTTTATGGTATTTTCATTTTTCCCCATCAACAATATCGATGTTCGATGATTTGGTGACCATAAAGGTGGGAATATAAAAAATACCATAACGAATGCTATAAAGAATTTTTTAGGAATTTAACATCAGGGAGTGATTTTTAGTGAATTGGTTTTCTGTCAATGATATAAATGGTTATATCACTGTGAAACATTTGAGATGATTGATTCCCCTTGTGTGATTAGATTTGGGAAACTGTGTCACTAATATCTCCATACATTATTTCACCAAACCACGAAGTATGAATTTTTCTTATTTAATATAATGTAAATATATGTTAGGTTAATATTTTTCATCTTTAAATGATATTTTCATACATTCATTCCTTATCCGATCTGTTTCATTACTATACCAGATTGACTCATGTGTGTGTACCTAATGTCTGACTGTTGTACGCCCTCAAAAAAAGTGTGTCTTGGGCAGCTCCGAAATCACTCCTCCTCAACCATTGATCTTGTTATAACTATTTCTATTAGTGTCGTGATGAGATCAAAAAAGGGTTAGGAGATGAGTGTGTGATTTTTTCCAAATTCAAATTCAAGAAAACTAATATAATAAATGAGGGGAGTGATAAAATGTGAAACATATGGGGATATCTAGGTCAGGATCTTATGGTTTGACTTCTGGGAATGGTTAATTAAGTGGGTATTTAAATATGACTACAAAGGATGTACGACGGGTTTGGTGAAAAATCATTTAAAACTGAATAATATTAAAATAACCTATATTTATTTAATGGAAAGTGGAAAAAATAGCATGGAATGGTTTTCACACACACAAATGGAGATTTAGTGAAAGGGTTGACTTTCTAATTCCTTTTTCATGTTGGTGTCATTAATCTCTTTGAATTTTATTATGATATGATTTATGAGACATCTTATTTCCATTTTTACTAGGAATAACTCTTTGGTGTGGTTCGTGCATTGATCACATTACTTTTGTGAATAAAAATTTCCTCAAATGTTAAATCTTCATGATGTTGGGAATATTTATATATGCATTGTTTTGTTTGTATATGTGACTTTTCCCAGGAGTGCAAATGTTTAGGAGTGGGGGTGTGATTGTACCACGATTCACTGTGTCATTTTCACCCTTACACCATTGTATTAAACTAAATTTGTATTGTAAATTAAAAAAATAATAAAAAATTGAATTGCATGTTTGAATCATTGATTTTTGTGTTTTTTGATGTTAAAAAGAACAATGTTACTTGTCTAGAAAATTTCATTGATGGTGAAGGCGATTTGGAGGGCTCATGATGATGTCCAAGAAAAATGGGCCAAACTGCGCAAGATCCAAGCACACCAGTGGGTTAATCCGCCCACTTCTACTAGACCATGCATAAAATTGGGCTGAAATTTTGTGGGATGGTCCAAAACTCATTGGGGTAGATTTCATATGGAGAAACCCAAGACTCATTCGGCAATATGATGGCCTTTCCGACCTGATATGTCCATCACACCAAATCTGGATGGATTCAAAAGTGGTGTGTTGTGATCTATCCATATCTCGGGATATAGGTGTCCAAAGTGAGCCAAACATTTGGTGGATATAGCCAAGATGTGGGGATACAGAATTTTTATTTTATAAAAATCTATATAATTCTGTCTGGTGGTCGAAACACCTGTGAAAATTGGTTTCAATAATTCTTTGTTCTCAAAACCACCTTCCCAATTCCCTATAAAATGGAACCTTGGGCTCCTCATTTGCATGTTCTACCAGGAGGCAAAGCTCTGGTATTTTGGAGACCCAAATGAGTTATCTCTTCATACTTGATGTTATGGAGTCCCATATCATCATAGGGGGGTCATCAATGAAGAAGGAGTTCCACCTGAGCCTTATCCTCCTCTCGATAGCGAGTTAAACGGTGGACAATCATTTTGAGGGAGCTACACATACTTGGGAGGGAGTTTTGGAACTTGATACTCTACTGGTTTTTTGTAATTTGTGTGTGGAGTATTTCAATTTTGTTTTATCTAATCATGCTTCTCTTCTGAGTTCATTTCTGGGGTTTAATTTAGTGAACCACTTTTCATTTCAACACTGATTGTGTTGAAATTTCAAGTGGGAAACTTGTGTTATTCCGATTAGAAAACACAAGGATCCTATTTATCTCACACATACAAAAGATAATAGTATGGTTTGGTAGAATTTATTCTATTTTTGATTTCCAAACCTTGACAACACAATTTTTGTGTCAAGGGTTGGTACTTTGTGCAACATTTAGAGAGGCAGGAGCGGAATCAAAATCTTGACAACCCTCAACCAAAGAATTAAACAAAACCATGTGAAATTTTCAGAACAATGAACTATCCAAGATGTGTAGTGAAGTTGAAGTGATCTCCTTATCTCATTATTATTAATCCTTCACCTTTTTTATCAGCTATTAAACTCTTTATGTTATGTTATTTTCTTAAAACTGTTTTCAAAATCACCCCCTTTTTTAGTAATCTTTATTAAAAATACGCACTATAAGCCACCAACGCTTCTTGAGAGATGATATAGGGACATAACTAAACTATTAATCAACATTAAAAACATAATAAATTTGAAATTTCACAAAAATGCATTCACATGTCAGTCATAATATACTTCTTCAGATCCTGGGAAAATAAAACATAGAAAGGGGTGAGCTCAGATGCTCAATAAGGATAACAATATAGTGAAAACATTCATAAATAAGCATAAACATTAAAGGAAATGTATAAAACTAAAAAAGGCTTTTCATAATAAACTTAATCATAATATGGAAAATGTAAATCAAAATAATTCCATTTATTTACTCAAATGGATATTCTACTTGTCGAATAATCACATGAAATATTAATATCCATTTTCATAATGATGGAATGCATAATTCCAGACTACATAATCACATAGTCAAGGACGTGTGCGAAGACTACAAATAAGATTTTTTCAAGGCCTTGTGCCAAGAAAATACTTTGTCTCATGAGACCTACCGGTGCATTGAGGAGCTATAGAGGGCTCCACCGTTCACTTACTAAGTCCAATGCATTCCTCATATGAAAATGTTCAAACATAACATAAACGTTCGTATTAAAACTGGAATAAAAAATGTCAATACATTATCCATAAAACATGAATGGTATAAAATAACCCATCCACAGTCAATAATATCACAAAACCTTCAATACAATATGGAAGTTTTGTATCATAATAAAGCAACTTCAAATAAACTAAAAATCCATCAATTGATGTTGACATAGATGAAATCAATACCTTTATAGAGAAATATCTCGTTATATTTTGAAATCATTTAAGAGTTAAATAATTATAAATAAAAGATTTATTTTTAAAATAATCTTATAAGATTGTAAGGGAAGCTTCAAAGATGTTATAACAGTTGAAAATATCTGCACCTACTGTATAAGTTAAAAAATCATTCTTAACTTAATTTTCTTGAAAAGGTTTTAAGGTACCCTGTTTCGAAAATGACAGAAAGATTCCTTTCAATACATTTTATAAAAATTCAAAAAAGGGTATAAATGAAATTAACCCATGGTCTAATAAATATTAAATATTTTTTCTAATACATTTTTAAGAAAAATTGATGTGTATGATAAAGAGGTCCCAGTTGATACTTATGTAAAAACAACCTCGGATAATAAAGAGATTGTAAAATTAATCCTTACACTGTACTTTTCCTTCATCAAGGGTAGGTTAACCTCATTTATAGTGGTGAAATAATTTTTATTAAATTATACAAGAATCATATACATTAATATGATATCATATTTGATCTTTTAACATTGCTTTATTAATAGTATCTTAATATTATTGTTGTTTCAGGTGTTAACGGATTCGTTTTCCCTTATATTATTTCTTATGTGAGTCATATTTTTTATTTTTGGGATGTATCTTATTCATATACATAATGATATCCAGTCTGTAAATTTTATTTTTAATTATCAAATGAAACTTCGTCTTGAATGGATACGATGGGAAATGAATCTCATCGCATTCGGGGAGATGGTATTTCGTACGTACGCACAAGTGACAATATCATTCTTATTATATTAAAATAATTTATAATTGGATGGTATATCATATATAAAAAATAATTATCTTGTTATATTAATTATTTACGTTAATTACACATCATTATTATACACATCCAAATAATAATGTATTGAATAACAATTACACCACGACGTGGAGACGGTAAGCCGTACGTACACACGTATGGTGACATGACATTCAAAGTATGGATAGAATAATGAATATGGTTGGAACATATTTATAATAACATCATTGTATATAGAATATATTGGATTTATAATTTTATAATGGAAACAACAAAGAAAGAATAATTGGAAGAAGAAAGGTACTTGAAAGAGTTGATGAAATATTTACCTCTTCTTCGGGTTCTTCCTTTTGATTTGATAAAAAGAGCTCCATAGGTTGGCTTTATGACTAAAAGAAAGACTATTGGAATAAGGGAAACATTTGAGAGGGTATTTGGGAAACATTTGACCTATCTAAAAGGCTATGAAGGTGTGAATGTGATGGAAGGGGAAGTTCCCTGTTATAAGAGGGGTGAGGGGAACCTTAGGAAAAGCTATAAATATTATTTTATAGTAATATCATTTTCGGTTTTTAATGGATCCAAAATGAATTATTTAAATTATAGGGTGGGGAAGGGTCTAAAACCACTCAACCAATAGGTTTTAGATAGGTTTGGGTCACTATATTAACTTTATATTTTCGATTTAACTCTTAGTTAAATAGTTTGACATTTACCATGTCTCTTTTTATTTTTATATTATATGGTTAATAAACTTACTATAAAATTCCAAGAGAACCTCAAGTGGTTAATTAATAAAATATATAATATTATTTAATACCTTTTTCCGAACCTTCGATGTTTAGGAATAGAATATCAATTGATAATATAATATTTGTTTTACAAACTCTTTATGTCAATTTTGTCACTATTTGGTATTTCGTTTTTGCTAAACAAATAACTAAATTATTACTGAAAAAAATTAATTTAACCAACCCTAACATGTCATATTAACCTATAAAATTATTTTAATTCAAAAAAGGTCTCAAATTAAATTTATTTGGGTATTTATAATTTCAATTATTTTAATATTTCATTAATTGGGTAATTACTGTATCATCATTATGTCATTAATAAATTAAACTATTTAATGTATAAAATATATAAATAAAATACCACTATGTAGTAAATATATTTATCTTTATAATTAATATTTATAGTAAAATAGATAACATATCAACCACTATGTAAATAATTTTTTACTAAAAGATATATGCTTATGTCATTTTTGTATTTACTTTAACATAATTAATATAAAGCGTCATTATCACATACAGGTGGCTCCATGGGGTCCCAAAAATCAACCCAATGAAGCCCATGGTTAGAAATGTATCATAAAATAGGGATAGAACACATGTTAGGGTAATTTAAAATAATTATAATATTATTATTTTTCCCTAATTTACTGGATTTACCGTTTAACCGTGGTAAATAAAATATTTACCGAAATAATTATTCAAAATGTCTAAAAATAAAAGTTACCTATTTACATAATTTGAAACAACTGATTCTAAATATTGAATCCATTTTTCTAAATTCAAAACAAAGAAGTGGCATAAATTAATTTAAAATTAATTCCCGTTGTCAAAACTGAAAGTGTATCTTTAAGAAATAATGACTATCAAAAGATTGATACTTGCTTATGTCCACTTTAAATGTAAAATGAAGTAAAATGACCAAAAATGTATTAAATGGTAAAAATATAATCTAATTATACTTAAAAACCACTCAATAGTATAATATATCAATATAAATTATTTTGATTAAAAAGGTTATTTTTAATTAAAATTTAGTATTTTTCACTATTCATAAAAAAATAAATGTTTTCAAAAAAATACCATAATTTCACCCTAACATAATTTTGATATTCTGAATCCAAAAGTGAAGCCTATTTTGAATGAAAAAGGTTATAAAATTTCAAAAAGTGGGTATTACTATTCATAATGGCTAGTTTGATTGGTTGTGGTGTGTTAGAACTCGAAGTTGCGTATAACACATGCTACTATATTATTAAAAGAGAAGTGTACCATGAAGCTTGGGGTGTAAAATTATCCCCTACGTCAAATAATTTTTCCCTTGAAATTTCTAGAGTATTACTACGTAAAAAGACTCAAGTTTTTCTTCATCATAAGTTCTTTTAGGTTCCCACGTTGCCTCTTCCATCTATTGGTTTCTCCATAGAACTTTTACCAGAGGAGTCGTCTATTTTCTCAACACTTGTTCTCTTGTATCAAAAATCTTGATAGGATATTTGCAATAAGACAGATCAGGTTCCAGTTCTAATTCTTCATAGGTGAGTACATGCGTTGGGTCAGGCATGTATTTTCTCAATAGTGATATGTGGAACAAATCATGAACTTTGGAGAGACTTAGCGTCTTTTCCAAACGGTAAGCTACAACCCCAATTCGTTAAAGAATTTCAAAAGGTCTGATGAACCTGGGACTCAATTTACCCTTCTTACCGAAATGTATAACACCCTTCCATGGAGATACCTTCAAGAAAATAGGATCTCCTACAAAAAAATCCAAATCCTTCCTACGGTTATTAGCATAGCTCTTCAGTCCACTTTGAGCTACTTTGATGTGGTTTTGGATTACCTTAACCTTTTCCAACATTTCCTCCACAAGTTCTAGGCCTACGAGTTTTCTTTGACCAACATCATCCAAATAGGTTGGTATGTGACATCTCTTTCCATATAACGCTTCATATGGTGCCATCAGAATACTAGAATGGAAGCTTTTATTATAGAAAAATTATACCAGAGGTAAATATTGATCCCATATACCTTGAAAGTCAAGTGAGCATGATCTCATCATGTTTTCTAATGTTTGAATAGTCTGTTTAGATTGTCCATCAGTTTGGGGGTGGTAAAGAGTGCTCAAAAGAAGCTCAGTATCCAAGTATTTCTGAATACTTTTCCAGAATCTTGATGTAAAACATGGATAACGATCAGAAAAATAGAAATGGGTACTCTATGAAGTCTCAAAACATAATTAATATATACTCTTTCTAGATGTTCAAGTTGTAAATCTTCTCTTATAGCAATAAAATGTACTGACTTGGTAAGGTGATCAAAAATTCCCCATAATGCATTGTTCCTTATAGGAGTCTTTGGTTGTCCCATGATAAAGTCAATCATAATATTGTCCCATTTCCACTCAGGTATGGGAAGAGGTTGCATGACTCCTCCAGGATGTTTCCTTCCAACATTCACTTGTTGGCAAACCATACATCTTGACACAATATTAGAAATCTTCCTCTTCATGTTGTCCCACCAAAATGTTCCTTCAAATCTATATACATTTTGGTGCTACCATGGTGTGTAGAGAAATTGGAACTATGAGAATCATCCAACAATTCCCTTTTTAGATCAGTTATATTGGGAACACAAAGCCTCTTCCCAAATTAAAAAATTTCATCTTCATACAGAAATTCACTCAATCTCCCATCATTCAATGCTTTAATCTTCTGTTGAAAATCCTCATCATTAGTCTGAGAACTATTTATCCTTTCTAGTAAATATGGTTTGTCAACCATTTGATAAAGTATTGATATTTCACCTTCCATGGTTATTCCCATTTCCTTCTTTACTAGATCCATGTATATAGGATCCTTTTCAACTCTCATCTTGTTCAAAACCCCATGATCCTTTCTACTCAAATCATCTTCAACCTTATTTACCTTCCCCAGGTGGTAGTGTATCGTGCTATCATAATCCTTGACTATTTCAAGCCATCTCCATTTCCTCATGTTGAGTTCTTTCTGTGAGAAAATTATACTCCAAACTCTTGTGATCGGTATATATCTCACATTTTTTAACATATGGATATTGTCTCCATATCTTCAAAGAAAAGATTATAGATGATAACTCAAGATCATGAGTAGTATAGTTTTTCTCGTTAATTTTTAGTTGTCGTGATGAATAGGAAATAACCCTATCATTCTTCATAAGAACACAACCAAGTACTTTCTTTGATGCTTCACTATAAATAACAAACCCATCATTCCCCGATGGTATAGTCAATATAGGATCATTAACTAATATTCTCTTCAGTTCTTCAAAAAATTCTTCACATTCCTTTCTCCAAACAAATTTAACCCCTTTTAATGTGAGCTTTGTTTATGGGATATCCAACCAGGAAAAATTCTAGAAGAAACATTGATAATAACCTGCTAAACCAATAAAACTACATACCCCAGTTATAATCATCGGTGCTGGACATTTTGGGATTGATCTTTTCTTTGAAGGATCGACAGATATTCCATCCTTAGGGATAAAATGGCCAAGAAAAAAAATCTCCTGATGCCATAATTTACACTTTCTAAACTTCCCATATAATTCATGTTTTATTAGAGTCTTTGGAATAATGAGCAAAGTGATTTTCATGATCTTAATATATTTTGGATCATACCAAGATATTGTCAATAAATACCACTATAAATTCATCAAGATATTCCTTGAAAACTCTATTCATTAGATCCATGAAGACAGAGTGTGAATTATTCAATCCAAAAGGCATTATTGTAACCTTTTAATTCTCGTACCTGGTTTGAAATGCTGTTTTCAGAATGTCTTCCTTCTTCACACACAACTCATGATATCCAGATCGAAGTTCAATCATTTAAAAGTATTGATCTCCATGAATTTGGTCAAATAAATCATCAATGCGAGGTAGGGGATACTTTTTCTTTATTGATATAGCATTGATCTCCTTGTAGTCAATGCACAACCTCATAGATCTATCTTTCTTCTTAACAAAAAGGACAGGGGATTCCCATGGAGAAACACTAAGGCGAATAAATACATTCTTTCTCAATTCCTCTAGTTATTTCTTTAGTTCCATATATTCCACAGTGGACATTCTATAAGGGGTCTTCGATATAGGCCTTGAACTTTGAATTGAGTCAATAAAAAACTCAATTACTCATTTTGGAGGATGTCCAGGTAAATCTTCTTGAAGCACATCAACATATTATTTCACAATAGGTACATCCTCTATTTGAACATTCATTTCCTCTCCCACAGTTATTTATTTCTCTTCCTCCCCAATAATTGAATTTAGTTGAGCTAATGGGGGTGGATCTAGATAATAATTAGGTAGTGTTGTTTCTGCTCTAAAGATAAGGTACGCTTTATCATCGTCATCAAAAATTGTAACCTTCTTCTTCTTACAATAACTCTTCGCATCATGGTCCAAAACCCAATCCATACCAAGGATTATATCAGATTAAATCATGATTATAACAATGAGATCAGTAGATAAATAACATTTATTTTCTTTAATGGCAACTTATTCACAAAACATTGTTGCAATGATACTTCCATTAGGAGTTTTGACTAACAACTCCCTTGTTAAATAAAATTGGAAATATATAATTTTCTTAGAAAACTGGTAAGATATGAAACAATGTGATGATCCAAAATCCAATAAATCATTTTCTAAACTTGAGGAAACCATTAAATTACCTACCACAACGTCTTTGGGAGCTTCAACCTCAGCAGTAGTGATAGAATAAGCCTGGCCTTAATCCCTTGCCCTTAATTGAGGTATGTTCCCCTGACGCTTAGTAAATTCATTCGAATAATTCCCCCTTTCTCTAAAATTGTAGCATAAAAACATCGATAACCTATTTCTTCACCTTGCAATCACGAGCATGGTTTCCGTTTTCACCACACTTGTAATAGACTATCATTTCTTTCAGGCAAGTACCAGGGTGTTTCTTCTAACATTTACTACAGGATGGATATTCAACTTTTCCCTTCTTCCCCTTATTTGTTTTTCAGAGTGTTTAGCATGTCTCTTCTTCTCTTTCTTTTCTTTAAAGTAATAAGAATTAGAGAATTAATTTTACGTCTTCATAGCACATGAGAAAATATCTTCATACGATGAGAAGGATTGTGAGACTAATGCTCGACAGATATATGGTTTTAACCCATAAAATAAATGATCAATATTACTTCTTGGGTTATCTATATAATATGAAAAATGCCTTGCTGACCTTGTAATGTTAGCTTCATACTTTGTGACATTATCATCCTCCTTTTTCTTCAGACTCAGAAATTGTCTTTCCATATCTGCTCAATGGTCAGGAGGAAAGAGTTTTTCTAAAAAAAATCTTTAAACTCCCTCTATTCAATATTTGATACTTCATAATCTTTTTTTGTGTTTTAACTCAATGACCACCATTGATCAGCATCTCCAGGGAGGTGGTAAACTGCCATGAAAACATTTTACCTTTTGCCACTCCCCAAGGCATGGAATATTTTCTCTAAGGAATTTATCCATTGCTCGGCTACTAGTGGATTTGTACCCCCATTGAATTTTCGTATTTGTTGCCTCCTGAAGTGATCTAACATTGATCCTTCACACTATGGATCAGTGTGCTCCATATTGGTAAGTTTTTTATTCATATCCTGAGTGAGTTGTCCCAGTATTGTGATTA
Organism: Viscum album; assembly: GCA_963277665.1. Classification (NCBI taxonomy): domain Eukaryota; kingdom Viridiplantae; phylum Streptophyta; class Magnoliopsida; order Santalales; family Viscaceae; genus Viscum; species Viscum album. Next base: position 401,049,161 of record OY728145.1, read on the forward strand.
GCTGATCAGCACAAATTGCATCCCCAGCTCAACTATAATTATATTGAGTAGGAGGGAAATATCTTCATGGATTTCATTTATTGATAGGGTTTCCATTCCTTCCACTAAGCTCCATTTCTAAACAATGACATAAACTAGATCAGTTTAGGAATAGAAATACATGAATCCAAACTTATAAAACACTAAACCTAAATTGAACAGTTTATGGATATAATCCATAATCATAAAAATGTTTTCTTTGAGGAATTATATACTCATAAACCCTTCATAATTGTTTGTAATGAAAATGATAATTATCCTAAGAATATCCCACAGGAGTGTCGTAACCAAGAGTGCACTAAGGCCCATTGGCGTGCACCAGTTCCCGTTCGAGTCTAGCTCAAAGCTGTGTTTTCAGGTTTTACCCCTAGGTACATTTGTGCCAGATCCGCCTCTACCTTCTCATATCTAGACAGGTATTTATTTCATGGAAAACTCAGAAAAACTCTTTAATACCAAAATTTAAGGAAGTTCTTCTATACTAATCCTCAAAGTCTATCTTAGGGTTCTGTGCTCTAATCAGATTTTATCTAAATCTAGTTTCTAAGATTTGTACTAAACTTCCTATGATACCAACTATAACACCCCAACCCTAGTTACCCAGAGTCGGTCCATTATTACATAACATTTTCATGATCACAAAAGATCATGTCTCGAAAGACCGATTAGTTTAGTAGTCCTGGAGGTACTAGATACATTCATAATTTTTACATTACATCATAAAATGGAAAACTATAACAAAATTGTTTACATGGACAACACTGAGATCCCATAGACAATCCATGCAGGTTAGTCATAATTTAATTCTTCGCATCCTGGGAAAATAAAACATAGAAAGGGGTGACCTTAGATGCTCACTAAGGATAACAATATAGCAGAAACTTTAATAAATAAGAGTAAAAATTTAAGGCAATTTATAAAACATAAACAAAAGCCTTTTCAACATAAAATTCATCATAATATGGAAAATATAAAATAAAATAATGATATTTACTTTCTCACATGGATATTATACTAGTCGAATAATCACATGCAATATCAATAGCCACTTTCATAATTATGGAATTCATAATGCCAGACTGCATAATCACATAGTCAAGGCCTTGTGCCAGGACTACAAATTAGATTTTGTCAAGTCCTTGTACCAAGACACTAGTCTCATGAGACCTAATGATGCATCGAGGAGCTATAGTGGGCTCCACCCATCACTTACTAAGTCCAATGCATTCCTCACATGAAAATGTTTAAACATAACATAAACATTTGTATTAAAACTTCCATACGAAATGTCAATAATTTATCCATAAACCATGAATGGTGTGAAATAACACATCCATAGACAATCATATCAAAAAACATTCAATACATCATGGAAATTTTGTATCATAATAAATCAACTTCAAACAAACATAAAATCCATCAGAGGATTTTGAAATAGATGAAATCAAAAGCTTTATAGAGAAATATCTATTTCTATTTTTAAATCATTTAAGATTAATATAATTATAAAGAAAACATTTATTTTTAAAATATTCTTATAAGATTGTAAGGGAAGAATCTACGATGTTATAACAATGTAAAATAATTTCACCCACTATATAAGTTAAAAAAACATTCTTACCTTAATTTAGTCGAAAAGGTCATAAGGTACCTTGTTTGGAAACAGACAAAAAGATTCCTTTCAATCCATTTTATAAAAAGTAAAAAAAGGGTATAAATGTCTTTAACACATAGTCTAGTAATTAGTAAAAATGTTTTGGATTACATTTTTAAGAAACATTGATGTGGATTATAAAGAGGTCCCAGTAGATACTTACGTAAAAACAACCTCAGATAATGAAGAGATTGTGAAATTAACCCTAACCTAGTAATTTTCCTTGGTCGATGGTAGGTTAACCTCCTGTATAATGGTAAAATAATTGCTATTAAATTATACAAGAATCATATACATTAATATGATATCGTATATGATCTTTTAAGATTGATTTGTTACTAATATCTTAGTATTATCGTTGTTTCAGGTGTTAACTGATTCGTTTTCCTTTATATTATTTGTTATGTGAGTCATATTTTTTATTGATGGGATTTATATTATTCATATACAGGATTATATCATGTCTTTAAATGTTATTTTTAATCATCAAATGAAAATTAATCTTTAATGGACATGATAAGGAATGAATCTCATCACGTTCGTGGAGACGGTAATCCGTACGTACGTAAGACCGACAATATCATTCTTTTGATATTAAAATAATATATAATTGAATGGTATATCATATATAAAAAATAATTAGCATGTAACATTTATTATTTACTTGAATTACACATCTTTATTATACCCATACAAATAATAATGTACTGAATAACAAGTACACCACGACGTGGAGACGATAACTCGTACGTATGCATGTATGGTGACATGTAATTCAAAGGATGGATAGAATAATGAATTTTTTTGTACTATATTTATAATAAAATCACAGTATATAGGAGATTCTGGAGTTGTTATTTGATAATGGTGACAACAAATAAAGAGGAAGTGGAAGAAGAAAGGAACTTGACAGAGGTGATTAAATATTTACTTCTTCTTCAGGGTTCTTCCTTTTGATTTGATCAAAAGGGCTCCTTAGGTTGGCTTTATGAATAAAGTAATACTTCTAAGATGAAGTGAGGACATTTTATAGGGTATTTTGGTAGGGTTTGGGGGATCCAAAAGGCATTGAAATTGTGAATTTGAGGGAAGGCGAAGTGCCCTTTTATAAGAGGGGTGAGGGGAACCTTAGGAAAAGCTAGAAATATTATTTTATAATAAAATAATATTCAGTTTATAATGGCACAAGAATGAATTTTTTAAATTATAAGGTGGTTATGGGTAAAAATCCACACAACCAATAGGTTTTAGATAGGTTTGGGTCACTATATTAACTTTATCTTTTAGGTTTAACTCTTAGTTAAATAGTTTCATATTTACCATGTCTCTTTGTATTTTTATATTATATGGTTAATAAACATACTATAAACATCCTAGATATCCTCAAGTGGTTAATTAATGACATATATAATATTATTTAATACATTTTTATGAACCTTATATTTTCATGAATAGAATATCAATTAATAATATAATATTTTTAAAAAAAAACTCTTTTATGTCAATTTTAACACTGGTATTTTGTTTTTTCTAAATTCATAACACCACTATTACTAAAAACACAAATCATCTAACCAACCCTAATATGTCATATTAATATATAAAATTATTGAAATTTAGAAAAAGTCTCAAATTACATTTATTTGGGTATTGATAATATCAATTATTTTAGCATTTCATTAATTAGGTAATTACAACATCTTCATTGTGTCATGAATGAATTAAATTATTTAAAGTCTAAAAAATATAAATAAAATACCATTATGTTGGAAATATTTTTATATTTTTAATTAATATTTAAAGTCTATGTGATACCATATATAACCCTAAGTAAAAATTGTTTTACTAAAAGATATATGCTTATGGAATTTTTGTATTTACATTAACATAATTAATATAAAATGTCATAATCATTTAAAAGTGGCTTCATGGGGTCCCAAAATAGACACAAGTATGACCATGGTAAGTCATGTATCTTCCAGTAGGGTTATAACACATGTTAGGGTAATTTAATATTATTATAATATTTTTTTACCTTTATTTACTGGATTTACCCTTTAACCATGGTAAATAATAAATTTACAGAAGTAATTATTCAAAATGTATAAAAATAAAAGTTACCTATTTACACAATTTGGCCATCTCGATTATAAATATTGAATCCATTTTTTTTTAAATTAAAAACATATAATTGGCAGAAATTAATTTAAAATTAATTTCGGTTGTCAAAACAAAAAGCGTGTTTTTAAGAAATAATAACAATCAAAAGATTGATACTTTCTTATTCTAGTTTAAATGTGAAATTGTGTCCAATGAACAACGTTAGATTAAATGGTAAAAATATAATATAATTATTCTTAAAAACCACTCAATAGTATAATTTAGCACTGTAAATTATTTTTATTAAAAAATGTTTTTTTTAATTAAAATTTAGTATTTTAACTATTCATCAAAAACTGAATGTTTTCAGAAAAATACCAAAAATTCACACTAAGATAATTTCGATATTCCAAATCCAAAAGGAAAGTCCATTTTGAAAGATAAAATTTATAAAATTTAAAAAAATGGGTATTACTATTCATACAGGCTAGTTTGATTGGTTGTGGTGTGTTAGAACTCGAAGTTGCGTACAACACTCACTATTATATTATTTAAAGAGAAGCATATCGTGGAAGCTTGGGGTGTTACAGAACACATGCTAAAGAAATATAGAAGGGTAAAGGTTAGCTTTTATGAAGTTGATTCTCAATATATATAAGATTTGGTACATGAACAAATTCCATAGGTCTTCCTAGAATATTATTTTTCTAAAATACATTTACTGTATAGGAGCACTAGAGATGTAAGAGAACCAGAGAGATATTTTTTTCTATTCACTAAAGATGATGAATCATTATTGGTTGAATATAATAAAAAAATCCTATAAAGAGGTATTAGAGATATCAAAATCTATAAGATGGAAATAAGTCATGAAATCATAAATGTATTCCATGTATCATAACCATGTTTTTTTGGTCCATCTAGTTGCTAATGTAAAGTATATTGGGTGAAAATGGTTATTCAAGAGAAATATGGACATGTAAGGTAAATTAAATACCTATAAAGAATGTTTGGTGGAAAAAAGTCTTAGAAAATCTAGGAATTTATGAAAAAGAAACATTTTCTCTTGTTTCAATGATTAAATCCATTATAATTATACAAGTTACAGCAGCTTACCATGACTATGATATTTTCCATATGGATATCAATTTTTTTGTAATGGGATCCATTAAGAAGATGTATATATGACACGACTAGATGTATTTCTAACTCTAATTTAGTATAAAAAATATATTCAAGTTAAATAAATCCATTTATTGATTGGATAAAGATTCTATTTCATGGAATATTCAATTTGATGAAGCTATAAAATAATTTATTTTTTTATAAGTAATGTAATGTATGGGATTATAAGGGGTTTAGTAGGAATGTGGTTGTTATACTGCTATTATATATTTATGACACATTATATATTGGAAACGAAATAGAAGTCTTATAGTCTGTTAACTAATATTTAAAAAAATGCCTCTCTGTGAAGGACTTTTGTGAAGAAACCAACATTCTATGGATTACGATCATTTTTGATAGATTTAATGGGGTGATTGGACTAAGTAAAGGTACATACAATGACTGGATACTAAAGATATTTATTATAGAATAATATATGAGGGTATTGGTTTTTATCTTATATTGTATATATAATTCCATGAAACATTTTTCCTCATACAAGATAGGACAAATAAGAATGATTTATATATAATAATAATCAGTGATAGGATTAATTATCTATGACTTGTTATGTACTAGAAATTATGTTTCCTATGCAGTGAGCATAGTATGTAGATATTAAAATGATCCATGTGAAAAAACATGGAGTAACGCCCCTAGTTTTTAAGAATTTTTTTTTTTGAATAATGTAAATTCATTAGATAGACTGTGTTAGAAGAAAAGTTGGTCTCCTTCAATATCTTGTCTTACATGCAACACTGAGTTTACCTTGCATTACATGTGACATTGAGTTTAAAAACCATGAAAATTTATTAATATAATTATTTTAATGTGACCATTATAATATATCCATTAAACATATTGATAATAATAGTAATAACTAATTTTAAAAGATTAAGAATAATAGTTCTATAAAAATAATACATATTGATAAAAAAGTACAATTTTTTTTAAACTTTTTTAAATATTTCGAATATACTATTTTCTCAAATAAAAAATTTTCTTTTTGTGAACAATAATATATAAATTTTGGACACATTTAGATAATTTAATTTAAAAAATAAACTTTAATTTTTATGTCATTATGTCAAAATTATCTTGGGGTGGATATTTGGGACCATTTAAAAAATAATACTTTTTCAGTGAATAGTGAAAAATACAACATTTTATTGAAAACTTCCTCTTTGTTTAAAGAATTTATATGGATATTTTTAAAAAAATGGTTTTAAAAGTAAAAATACTTAAATTATAAGTCAATTATCCAATTTTATTCATTTAAATAATTTTATAATTGAAATTTCATACAAAAAAGTTTCTAACATTTGAACATTTTTCTCTTCAAGAACCAGCTTTCTCATCGTGTTTCTAGAAATAAAATAAAATTAAAATTTTTGCCTTCTGTAAATAGAATTTTAAAATATGGATTTCATATTTATTTTCAGAACATTTTTTATTATCTAAAAGGTACACTTAATTATTTACCTTAATGAAAAGTGAAAATATTATAATGTTATTTACTATAGTTAAGGTGAAAATGGGTTTATAGAGGTGTTTAACTAAAAGGATAATTGTTAGAAATGACAAAAAACATTTCCAAAACCCATTTTCTGGCCATATTAAACCCTTTTTTATTATAAACCCAATATAGTCCCATTCCAAAGCATTATGGCAAGTGAAAAACCTAGTTACACCATTTTATTTTCAAAAACATACAAGTGTGCCACTCACCTAACGTATAAATGGCAACCCCATATCCTCTCCTATTTATAAATAAAATCTTTCTAGTTTAGACAATACCATTCCAAATCACTTTCTTCCCTCTTTCCTACAATAAACATTATTTTCATCACAAATCCAACCTATGAAGAATTTGTTTTCAAACCAAATGATTTTTCCTCAAGAAGAGGTAATGTCCCTAACTGAGCATTTTGTTTTATTTCTTCCTCTACATATTTCAATTATTATTAAAACATGATGATATAATAACCTCATTATGTTCAATTTTATTATGTGTTTTTATGTTAAGTGCATGACCAATAAAAACTTCCTCTTCCATCAAATGGGATACGAAATCGTCATCCATGTGTACAACGAAATACCTCCTCGCGAATCGATGTTATTCTTTTTCTATAACCACATCCCACGGATGGATATAATGATGGAATAAAGGTTTATATATTATTTTTATGATATTATCGTTCTTTTGGAATTGTTATATCACATGTACATTCATATTTTCCTCTATTTGTAAATATGATAATGCCACTCGTATGTATAGTGGACAACCGCCTTACGAAACAACATGATTCATTCAAGCATTTCATGGAAGGAAATACGGATGTATTTAATGAAAACATGTTATATATATGATATAAAAATGATTATATAATGTTAATATATTATTTACTTTTATTCCTTTCTATCTATTTGGAAAATGGAAGCAGCGTTCATGCGTATGTATGACTTACCATCTCCATGAATGATGTGTTTTATTTTCTATCACTAAATATTAGGGATTAATCTAAATATTTATGTAATGAATATATATGATATTTATATCACGGATAACATTATAGATATGATTGAACCATGATCAATGTAAGATGAAAAATAATAGAAAATAAAAATATACGTGAAAAAATTCAGTTTTTTCCAGAAATGTGAATTTAACATGGAATTGTTAATAAATAGGTAATAAAAGGCCATTAGAAAATGGCATACTATATGATATATATAATTGTTTTCGTTAATAGAATAATCATAAACTTATATTTATTATATATGATGTTTTAATATGTGAAAATTAAGTTGAGGCTTAAGGTAAGGGATAATTGTCTCAATTTTCCTTCTATTAGACATAAGTTATGTAATGCACCTATCTTCTATTATATTGTGTGTATAAAACCCCTTTAAAACATAATATCGTATATTTATTTATTCTAATGATATTTTAAGTTTCATTTAATATTATTACTTTATGAGGTTTACAATTCAATGTTACCAAAGTGGTAATGATTTTATGTTATAATCTCATCATTTATTTGGATTGTTTATGATTTTGTCTCCAATGATAAAATCAAAACATTTATTTATCAATAAAACTAATGACTTTTATTCTCCTATGGTTAGGTTAGGACCATACTATAAGTGTTTGAAATGGTTTTTAATACTTTACCCATGTTATTTGTTTTGATAAATTACTGTCACGTCACATTTTATTAAATTCATGTTATATATAACATATAATAATTTTAATTTTACATTTATTATTTTTTATTTAAAATAATTTTATTTTAAACATTAAAATTGTTACTATTTATAAATTTATTTTAAATTTATTTTAGTGTTTCTTATATTATATTTACATATTATTAGTTTACTTTTTTAGATTATTTAAAAAATTGGACCATCCTTGTAAGCCACCAAGGCTAGCCCTGAACCACCCTTAGGGGACCCAATAGGTCAATCCCATGTGAGGTCCTTCCAGAGGCATCTCACTTTCAAAAAATGGGAAGACGTGCATAGTGAACCCCTGGTGAAATTGGGCCAATGTTTAGGGCCCACCTAACACGCCTGGAAGGCTCATTGGTTGTGTTTGGTAAGCCTGTTGGGCCACATCATGCATGTGTGTGTGAAGTGTTTCAGGTGCTGATCCCCTGCTGATATTAATATTTGGGATAAGTTTCGATTAATTTTTATATCTCTCAATCACCACATCCCATAATAGTTGTGTGATAAACATTTTTTGAACTGTTCATTTCAGTTAAAAAATTCTTATCGATCATTGGTAGCTAGATCAAATCTACCTCCACCATCCGATCTACTTATTAACTCGCACATATTACCTGTTTCCCACTCTTTTCTATTAGAAAATTTCAGTAATTTTTTTCCTCTCACATATTTTTCAATTCACCAAATCATTTTTCCCTGCATGCTTGAAACTATCAATCAACACACATTTCTCACACCGTACACTTTGATTCGGCATGCAGTACTAGTTCGGAGCATCATTTAGTGACATAAATAACAATATAACCTATTTCATAACATCACCAATAGATATTTCTTCACCGGATGATATCATTCGCCAGTTGTTCCTTTCAATGGTTGATCATTTGATTGTTCTAACAAATTCCTTATTTTCTTCATCTTTATTCTCTGCATTATAGATTTAGGTTTCCTATTTGTCCTTACATCACCTGTACTTTTTAGATCTATCTATAATTTGTCATTAATGGTAGATCAATCTATCGGTAGATCATATTTTCTCTAATATATCATCATTCCACCAGTAGATCATCTTTCCTCTAGGAAATCATTTTTTTCACTTGTATATCATTTCGTCCACTAATAGATGTGTCTTCATCAAATATTCACACGAAGATGAAATATTATTCTCTATTTCACATATTTCTTCATGATCTTAGTTAGTACAATGAGCCTATCACTGGTATATCTTCTTACGTAACCATTTTATATATAATTCACCATAGCATGGAAGCAATTCCCTTCAACATTCTATAAGATATTGTTTAAACATGTTACTTTGTGAACACGGACTGTTATTATAAAAGAAGCATTTACATGGACCCTAATGGTAGATGATATGCTATATTTGTACATTCATACATAGATCATTATCAAATGTAGATCATTTCACTGATGGTATCATGTTCTTATTGCTTCTTTATAATCTTTGGGTTACAAATCATCATTTCATTATTCTTTTATTCATTGGATCTTATTATATTTTGCTTCTCAATAGAATGGTAGATCCCCACTATTTCATAACGGTAGATCAATTTTTTATCAGTAAAATGAAAAATCTATAATTACCTTTTTTGAAATGGTAAATAAATTTCCTACTAGTAGAAGAATCATTGTACCACTCTATGTTTTACAATGATAGATAAATTTTACACCAGTAGAAGAATCAATCTACCATTCTTTCTTTTAATGGTGGATATGTGCCACCGATAGATCAATCTATGTCTAGGATTTTTTAACCCCACCATTATTTCAAAAAATGATTCTAAAATTATTATTCTTATTAACATTGATGTTATTAAAATAATTCTTTTGTTAAATTTTTTACTTTATTATGTCGAAATATAATTATAAGTTCTGTAAAAAATAATTTTAAGCATTATTTTATATATATGTACGCATGCTGTGTATATTCTCTTCCAACGATCTATTTTTTGAACATTTACTATCCTAATAATCTAGAAGATTATTTTCTTATATCAACTATTTTGTAAATATAATTTCTAAACATTAGTTATACTTATTATTTTAATTTTTTTATAATAATATTTCATGTAGAAATAAATACAACCAATGTACTATGTTATTTAGCATGAAATTAACTAATAAAGGTAATGATAACATTATTTTATTGTTTTATACTAACAAGTGTCCAGAAATATTTTTATATATACACACTCCTACAAGGTCTTTTTCATAAAGTTATGAGATACATATTCATGGAATAAAAATATATTCTATTACTGATAACTAGACAGATGCTTTTGGGATGCAACATAGAAAATATTTTTTCTTCTCTCAGTTGTTCAAGAAAAATATATGAATTCTGTGTACTGGATGTGATAATATAAGTAATTCAATATTTGAAATTATTTCATTCATGTGATCGATAATAGTAATGATTCAACATCTTCTACTTTTTTGATTTCCTACTAATTTCTTTGTAGGTGTTTTTTTTATGTAATCTTTAAACTTATGATTTTAATTTTCATTCAGTTCAGTATATGCTTTTCGTAATCAAAAAAATTATGGGATTGTGAAGTGATTCCACCACTAAAAATGAATTATGGTTAGTGACTCTCGATAATAATTCAGGTAATGAAATTAGGTTGAGTCTTCTATAAAATATTTTGTTGTGCCTCTATGTTCTTGTAAAATGAAGTGCCTGTAATAAGGTTATAACACCTTTAAAAGTGAGTTTCTTAGTGAGTACCAATACTAATCAGGAGGATAGATGGTTCAGGATTGTAATAGGATATTTTTGGTCCAAAACCACTATAAATATTGGTTTTCTTTCATTTTATTTCTATTTTACCTCATTTCAAGAACACTATACTCACTACATGTCCTTTGTTTTATCAACTCTAATTTTTTTGTCTATAAATTTATAAATTGAGACTTCAACCACCTCTTGTAAATATTACAATCAGTATCGATCTAAAAACTATTATAAGTGCTAGGTCAATAGCTTTATGGTTCTGATGAAAAAAAATTGAATCTAATCAAACTATGTGATAGTTTATCTTTTCTAGATTCCTTAATCCAATACCAAACAATTAAATTCCACTCTTAAGAGATTTATTATTGAATATTTATCCTCTATTGTTATTTTGGTTTCGTATTTCTTTCTTTTATGTACTAACATGTTATCCTAGTCTTAAAATTTTATGTAATAAGATAAAATGACTCTTTAAAGATAGTAGTTATAAATGTGAATGATCGATGGATTCCATAAGAAATAATTCTTTGATGGAGGTAACCACAGTTACTTGAAAAATAAAATGGAATCCTACTTGAAGTAGTTATTTGTAGATCATTGAACTATCATGGATAAGTCATATGAGCTACCCAAAGTGGATCTTAAGAGAGATGTAGGTAATGACATGGTTAAATGGTTTTTTAATTATAAAGTCAAAAATATTTTTTATTTTTCTATATGTATAAGTGTCTATATCTTTGTTTCGTCATGTAAGACAACTTCTGATATATAAAGGATACTTCGATTGACTCATTATGGGACTAACATGCTCAAGAGAACCATACTAGGAATGCTCCAAGAAGAATACCAGGATATCAAAATGGTAGATAAAGAATATTTATACTAGATCTTCCACCAGTTTACCAGTATTAGTAATAGTATAAGTGATCTTAGAGAATTTTTGGATAACACATCCCATGTGTAAAGAGTATTGGGATCTCTTCTAAAAAAATATTCCATTAAATTTTTTTCATTAATGAGAATATGATTTTTATGTATTATTCTTTAGAAGAATTTATAGGATCTTTCTTACAGTATGAGGTAAATGAGGAGTATACACAGAGAAAAGGTATTGTACATAAATATAATGTTATTGATACTTATAATTACACTAAATTAGATGTGCTGAAAATTGAAAATGAGAATTCTCACATTAGAAAGAAGATTTTTAAATTTATGAAAAAATAGTGACAAGAGAAAGTTTGGTAGGATGGAGGAAAAAATTACATGAAAGGTAATTCAATTAATATTCGTAATGTATCAGATCTAACATGTTATGAGTTTAGAAATAAATTTTACATAAATCTAGAATGCCCTAAACTCAAGAATTCAAAAAATCATAAATAAAAAAAGAGGAAATAAAAATAATCTCTTTTTAGAGTTTGTGACTACTCAAATATTTCTAACTCAAGCTGTGACTTTGGGAGTGAAGAGGAAACATGTAACCCTACAAAAATGGGTGTACAATGTCATGTAACTGAATCATTATTTACTCAGTTAATTACACCTTTTAATGATGATCATAATGAAATGTCTAAAAATGAAAAACATACTGATTCTAATTGATGTCCTTTTTTAAATTCTATAAACTATAGAGGTTAAAAAATAACTTAAATAGAATGAATAATTGAGAAATGGTATTTCAAAATGATTGAAAAATTTTAAGAATTTAAATGGAAAAAAAGATATTATTCAGATAAAATGTCAAAATGAAAAAGGAATGTTAAATGTGAATATCAATGTATCCCATAATGAACGGAATAAATGAAATTGTGATTCTATTGTTTTTTTGAAACTAAAATATGAAAATGAAATACTTAAAAACTTTATTGTAGTAAATGATAAAAACCATGAAATTAGATTTAAATTTTTTGGGTATAATTTAACTAAATTTGAAAATGATTGTAAATTACATAAACAAGAAATTAATAAACTGGTAAACACATCTTCTGGATCTAATGTTAAAATTAATGCTAATTTATAAAATATTCAAAAATTGAATATGGTTTTGAAAAATGATGTTGTCAAACTCTAATAGAATTTATCTAAATTTTTACAATGTAAATTACAATATTATACAATAATATCTATGGAAAACCATATAGTAAAATGAAAGGTTTTAGGTATAACATTTTTTCACTGAATTTGAATAAGACTACTTTTTTTGGTTGCTCAAAGGAGGGTATTTCTTATATAACTTATTTTAAATTTTGAGTGAAAGGGAATTATGCCAATGAATTATCATTGATATTTACATAATATCTTTGTCATATAGTAACAATTTAATCTAAAAATTGGTACCTAGGCATTCCCAGAAATAGATGCTTGAAATTTGTTTTGGTGGACAAAAGACCTTCTGTGAATTCTTTTGAATTTATGACCGCATGGGTACCAATAGGATGTTACTCAAAAACTATTGTACCTAAGTTAGTCAATATTCCTAGATAAGTATTTCTCATTCAGTAATAATCTATACTATCTACTATAATTTAATCTGATATGATGGAAGACAATATATCTAATATCTTTTTTATAATCATTTTATTTCTAGACTACAGTCATGTGTCTTAACATATATCTACTACTACTTTAGAAAATAAAATGTTGTAGTTTACATAGTTAAAATTACTATTTTGAATATGATGAATATTTGTTTACTTTCGTATAGAGTTGTATCAGAATGGATATATATATCTACAAAGAAGCATAAATTTAGGGGGAGTTACCCTTATTTGTTAATTGATATAATATACTTATATATAAGTTTTAAATTGGTATTATCATTTTTTCAGCCAACCTATGACTTATTTAATAGTATTTTTACAGTAGTAGTTGTTTCAAATTCATGTTTGATCATTCATATTGAAAATAAAAATTAAGAAACTCTTAATAAAGTTTTTTAAAAATTATAAAACTCAGGGGAAGTTTTTTTTTTATATTCATAGAGAAAAAATTATATTATGATCTATTCATAAAAGTTTATTTCTTTAATCATGAATCTTAAATAATTTACTCGTTTATTAAATTATTTTCTTAGAGTTATGTCAGTTAAAATTATATTTTATAATTACTTATTTTATAAAATTTCACTATCTTGAATATATTTTTACAAATGTTTTGTAATAGAATGTTATTTCTTTACTCTAATTAAATTAAAATTAGTTATTACTGTTTAAAATCCATTGTTAAACTATTACTCTGACATAATTCTTTCTTTATCTCAATACTGTATGTATATGTTTACTCTTATGACAATATATTACTATTTTACCTTCTAAGTAGTTTTTTAATTAAAATGAGTTTCTTTTATATATTAAAATCATATACACTTTTTGATAAATTTAAAAAATGGGGAGACTTTTGTTGAAGATTGAAAATTTTATAAATGTTATGTTTTATAATTTAAAAAATGGTGATTTTATTAGTATTTGAAAATGGTTTTAATACTTTAACAATGTTATTTATTTTAATAAATTACTGTCTAATCTTATTTTATTAAATTTACATATTTATATAACATATAATAATTTTTTCACATTTCTATATTATTGGAAATAATAAATGTATTTTAAACATTGAAATGGTTAGTGTTTATGACAGGTATCTGAAATTTTATTGATGATTACTATATTTTATTTACTTAATGTTAGTTTATTTTTTGTTGGATTAAGTACAAAATTGGTATATCCTTGGGACCCAGCTAGGCTAGTCCTCAGCCACCCTTAGAGGACCCAATCGGTTAACCCTGTGGGAGGTTCTTCCAATGGTATACCATATATAGGAAATGCACATCTGTGTACAGTTATTACTTTTTGAGACCATGATTGTGTTTAAGGCTCATATTGTGCGCTCGGAAGGTGCATGGGCGGGTCATGGTAAGCCTGTTGGCCTGTGACCCTTGTCTGTGAGTGAAGTTTTTTGGGTGCTAATCCCGATCTAATAGCTCTTTTTGGGAAATGAAAAATTAATTATCATAAAATTCAATCACCACATCCCACAATTAATGTGGGATGTGATTCTGGATACACTTTTCATTAAAGTTAAAAAAAACTATGATAGATCGTAGGTCATCAGATTAAATATATCTTCATCGTTCGATCTCCTTATTAACATCTTCATATTATTTTATTCCCACCCTATCCTATTTAAAATTTTCTATTATCTTCTTACTCGCTTGTATTCTTTATTTCTAGAATTCACTCTACCCAGCATGCTTGAAATTATCAATCTACACCCATATCTCACACTAAACACTTCGACTCGGCATGTAGTACTGTTTAGATACCTCTTTTAGGGGAATCAATGATAGAATAACCTATTTCCTGACTTCACATGTAGATATTTTTTCTCACCAGTATATCTTACATCACTAGAAGTTCTTGGTCACTAGTGGATCTTTTCTACTGTTGACCATTTGATCATTCTGCAAGTTTCCTTCTTTTTTATTCTTATTTTTTCACTGGTTCATGGTAGTATGTATCTTTCCATCCTTGTATCATATATACTTTTTAGATCTATCTATCATGGGTTATCGATGGTAGATCAATATTCCAGTTGATTATCTTTCCAAGGGTAGATCATCCTTCTATAAATAGATCATTTTTCATCGGTAGATAATTTCACCCACCAGTTGATGTAAAATTACAAGATTTTAGTTCCAATTGTGGATTATTATTCTCTATTGAATGACTTTATTCCTGATCTTAGTCAGTATAGTGAGACTATCATAGGTAGATCACCATGCATGACCTATTGATATCAACTTCAACAGAGCATGACAGCAACTTCCTCCATCATTTTGTAATATTTTATTTAAACCAGCTACTTCATGAACACTATAAATTATTGTAATAGAATCATCTTCTTGGACCCCAATTGTAAATAATCATCCACCATTGGACATCCACTGGTAGATGATCATCGCTGGTATCTCATTGGATCAATAGTAGTATGTTCTTCTAGCTTCTCCATAAAGTTTTAGTAACACAGTGACTTTTCACTAATCTTCTATTCATTGGTTCTTATTATTTTATGATTGTTAGTGGAAAGGTAAATCTCCCTTTTTCTTAATGGTAGTTCAATTTTCCAACAGTAGAAAAATCAATATACCACTCGTTGTTTTACAATGGTAGATCAATTTCCCACTTCTAGAAAAATCAATCTACCATTCTCTATTAGTTAATGGTAGATCAAATTTAACACCCCAATCTTCCATGGTATCCTTCTCTTTAAATAATGCAATAGCTGGCATTGTACACAAATTCGAGATTCTAACACATCGCCACCAATCAAATTTTACGTTATGAATAGTAATACCCACTTTTTGAAATTTTATCAATTTTATCTTCCCAAATAGACTTAATTGTTGGGTTCGGAATATCGAAATTAGTTTAGGGTGATTTTTTGGTATTTTTCTGAAAACACTCAATTTTTTATGAATAGTGAAAAACATTGAGTTATAGTTTAAAAATGAATTTTTTTTAAAATTATTTTAGGTCAAAATATATACATAATACCTATATAAGTTCAATATAATTCATTGGAGTCAGTTTATAATAATTTTAGATATATAAAAATTTTATTGAACTTTTAATCCTCTTTTACCCACCTCCTAGGAGCATTTGAAAATTTACATAAAACATAATTTTACCGCTTCTATGAGTTTAATTTCAAAAATAAAAGACACATGTTTGATATCAGTAAATAAAATGTGGTTCAATAAGATGAAAATAATTTTCGGTGAATAGTAACTTTTTACTTTTATTTACCACAGTTAAAAATAAATAGGGTAATTACGGGTACAATTTATATTATTATTATCCTAACACATGTCTTAATTCTATTAGATAAGTGTAATTCGAAAAAAAAACCTTAGGAATAAAATATGATCCTTTAGGTCTAATTGGATTAGATTAAGTCATTTATTATTATTTTATTTAATGAAGAGTTAAAATCAAAGTTTAATAACTAAAACATTTTTAATATAGGGTTATACATAAGATAAATTCTACTATAAATATTCCTTAGAAATCTAAAAATATTTAATACATAATTTTAGTGTATTTAAAAAAATTATACATTAAAAAATTAAATTTATTTATGACACGATGATGATGAAGTAAAAACTGTATTAATGAAGGATTAAAATAATTGATATTATAAATATCTAAATAAATGTAATTTGAGATTTTTTATAAATTACATTAATTTTATAAGTTAATATGTCATTTGAGGTTTGTTCTGATGAATTTTTTTCTACGTTATAATATTTTTATGAATTTATCAAAAAAATACCAAATAGTGTCAAAATTGACAAAAAAAAGTGTTTTTAAAATATATATTATATTATTAATGGTATTCTATTACTAGAAATATATGGTTCTGCCAAAAGACTTATAGGACAATATTTTTATCATTAATGAACATATTGTGGTTCTATTGGAATTTTTTAAGAAGTTTATTAACCATATAATATAAAAATACAAAGAGACATGGTAAATGTCAAACTATTTAACTGAGAGTTAAATCTAAAAGATAAAGTAAATATAGTGACCAAAACTGTTTAAAACCTATTGGTTGAGTTTTTTTTTATCCATTACCACCTTATACTTAAAATAATTGGTTTTTGAGCAATTAGAAACCGAAAATGATTTTATTATAAAATAATACTTCTATTTTTTTCTAAAGTGCCCCTCACCCCTCTTATAAAAGGGAACTTTCCTTTCTCTCTAATTCACACATTCAAAGCAATTTTGATCTGCCAAAACCTTCCCAAATACCCTCTAAATTCTACCCCCTTCATCATGGATTCCTTCCTTTAGTTATAAAGACAACACAAGGAGCCCTTTTGATCAAATCAAAAGGAAGAACCCGAAGTAGAGGTAAATATTTCATCACCTCTTTCAAGTTCCTTTCTTCTTCCACTTATTCTTTCTTTATTGTTTCCATTATAAAATAATAACTACAGTATATTCTTTATACTGTGATGTTATTATAAATATGGTACAACCATATTCATTATTCTATCCATCCTTTGAATGACATGTCACCATACGTGCATATGTACGGCTTACCGTCTCCACGTCGTGGTGTAGTAGTTATTAAATACATTATTATTTGTATGGGTATAATAATGATGTTTAATTAATGTAAATAATAAATATAATAGGATTAAAATTTTGTATATATGATATACCATCCAATTATATATTATTATAATATCAAAAGAATGATATTGTCGTTCGTGCGTACGTACGGATTACCATCACCATGAACACGAAGCGATTCATTTCCCATCATATCCATTCAAGACTAATTTTCATTAGATGATTAAAAATAATGTTTAAAGACTTAATATAATTATAAATGTGGATAATATACTTCCTATCCAAAATATACATTACTTACTTAACAAAGAATATAAAGGAAAACGAACCAGTTAACACCTGAAACGACGATAATACTAAGATATTATTAACAAGGAAATGTTAAAAGATCATATTTGATTTCATATTAATGTATATGATTATTGTATAATTTAATAACAATTATTTCACCATTATACAATAGGTTAACCTACCCTAGACCAAGTAAAAGTACAAGGTAAGGGTAAATTTTACAATCTCTTTATTATCCGAGGTTGTTTTTATGTTATTATCTACTGGGACATCTTTATCATCCACATCCATGTTTCCTAAAAATTTATTCCGAAATATTTTTACTATTTTCTAGACTATGGTTTAAAGTCATTTATACCCTTGTTGGACATTTATAAAATGTTTTGAAAGGAATCTATCTGTCGTTTTCCAAACAAGGTACTTTTTGACCTTTTTGACAAATTTAAGGTAAGAATGTTTTTTAACTTATATGGTCGGTGTGGCTATTTTCTACAATTATAACGTTGTTGAAGCTTACCTTATAATATTATAAGAATATTTTCAAAATAAATGTTTTCTTAAATGATTTCAAAATAGAAAGATATATTCCTCTAAAAATAGTTTTGATTTCATCTATGTCAACATCCTTGATGGATTTTAAGCTTATTTGAAGCTGATTTATTATGATACAAAACTTTCATATTGTATTGACGGTTTTTTATATGTTTTACGGTGGATGTTTTATTTTTACACCAATCATGGTTTCTAGATAAAGTACATACATTTTGTATGCTAGTTTTAATATGAATTTTTATGTTATGTTTAAACCTTTTCATATGAGGAATGCATTGGACTTAGTAAGTGACGGGTGGATCACGCTATATCTCTTCGATGCATCAGTAGGTCTCATGAGAAAAACTAGTGTCTTGGCACAAGGCCTTGAAAAAATATTATTTGTAGTCTTGGCACAAGGCCTTGACTATGTGGTTATGAAGTCTGGCATTATGCATTCTATCATTATAAATCTGGCTATTGATATTTCATGTGATTATTCGACTAGTTGAATATCCATGTGAGTAAGTAAATGGAATTATTTTGATTTATATTTTCTATATAATGATGATGTTTATGTTGAATAGGATTTTGTTTTAGTTTTTTACATTTCCTTAAATTTTTATGCTTATTTATGAAAGATTCCTCTATATTGTTATCATTACTAAGCATTTGAGATCACCCTTTCTATGTTTTATTTTTCCTAGGATGCGAATAAGTATATTATGACTGACCTGCAAGGATAGTCTATGGGATCTCAGTGTTTTCTATGGAAACAATTTTGTTGTAGTTTTTCATTTTATGATATAATGTAAACCTTATGAATGTATCTAGTACTTCAAAGGATACTAAACTAATCGGTCTTTCAAGACATGATCTTTTGTGATCATGCCAATGATATGTAATAATGCACCGACATTGGGCTTCTGGGGTCAAGGCGTTATAGTTGGTATCAGGGGAATATTAGTACAAAACTTGGAATATTGATTTAGGTAAACAGTGATTAGATCACATAGCCCTAAGATAGAATTTTAGGATTAGTATATAAGAACATCCCAGAATTCTGGAATTGTAGAAATTTTGTGAGTTTTCCAAGAAATACATCTCTTTCTAGATACGAGCAGGAAGAGGTGGCTCTGGCACAGATGTACCTTAGGGTAAAACCCGAAAACACCACTTTGAGATATACTCGAACGGGAACTGGTGCACGACAACAGGCCTTTCATCACTCTTGGTTACGACACTCTTGGGGGATATGATTAGGATAATTATCATTTTTATTACAAACAATTATGAAGGGTTTATGAGTAAATAATTCCTCAAAGAAAACATTTTTATGATTATAGATTATTTCCATAAACTGTTCAATTTAGGTTAAGTGTTTTATAAGTTTGGATTCATGTATTTATATTCGTAAACTGATCTAGTTTATGTCACTATTTAGAAATGGAGCTTAGTGGAAGGAATGGAAATCGTATCAATGCATGCACTACATGATGATATTTCCCTCCTACTCAATATAATTATAGTTGAGCTGGTGATGCAATTGGTGTTGATCAGCTAATCACAATACCGGGACAACTCACTCGGGCCTTGCTTCACTCTTGGTAACGACACTCCCGGGTGATATGCTTAGGATAATTCTCATTTTACTTACAAACTGTTATGAAGTGTTTGTGAGTATATAATTTCTTAAAGAAAACATTTTTTATGATTATGGATTATATCCATAAATTGTTCAATTTTAGTTAAGTGTTTTACAAGTTTGGAAATATGTATTTAGATTCATAAACTAATCTAGTTTATGTCATTGTTTTGAAATGGCGCCTAGTGGAAGGAATAGAAATTGTATCAATGAACGCACTCCATGTAGGGATTTCCCTCCTAATCAAGATATTTATAGTGGATCTGGTGATACAAGTGGTGCTGATCAGTTATCACTATATTGGGACAACTAACTCCGGTTATAAATAATAACCTTGCCCGTATAGAGCACCCTGATCCGCAGCGTGGAGGGTCAATGTAAGATGGATTTATGAGGATGATACCACCAACATTCAATGGGGGTACTAATCCACTAGTAGCAGAGAAATGGATAAATTAATTATAGAAAATAATCCAACCTTGGGGAGTAACGAAAGGGAAAAATTTGTCATGGCAGTTTATCGCCTCACTGGAGATGCTGATCAAAGGTGATCATTGCTCCAAAACACAATGGAAGATGAGGAAGTATAAAATAAGGAATGGATGGATTTTAAAGAGATTTTTTTAGAAAAATAATTTCCCCGTGACCATCGAGTGGATATGGAAAGGCAATTTCTGAGTCTGAGGCCTAAAGAGGATGAGAATGTCACAAACTATAAATCTAACTTTACATGGTTAGCAAGGATTCTAGAAGATTATATACGTAACACAAGAAGTAAGATTGATCTTTTCATTGATGGGTTAAATCCATTTATCTGTCGAGCATTAGTCTCACAATACTTCTCTCCATACGAAGAAATTGTCTCATATGCAATAAAGAAAAAAATAATTATCTATGTCTTATGAATTTAAAGAAAAGAAAGATAAGAAGAGATCTGTTGAACACTTTGGAAACAGAAATAAGGGAAAGAAGGGAAAATTTTAATATCCATCCTACAGTAAATGTGGTAAGAAACGCCCTGGTACTTTCCTAAAGGTAATGGGAGTCTGTTAGATGTGTGCTGATAAAATCCACCAAGCTCTTGATTTCAAGGGGAAGAAAGAGGCTATCGATGTTGAATGATACAATTGTAGAGAAAAGGGGAATAATGTAAAAAAATGTCCTAAACGTCATGGGAACTTACCTCAGAAAAGGCCGTGGGATCAAGGACAAGCTTATGTTATCACTACTACTGAGGTTGAAACTCTGAAAGATGTGGTGGCAGGTAATTTAATGGTTTCCTATATTTTATAAAATGATTTATTTGATTCTGGATCATCAAATTGTTTCACATCTTCCCAGTTCTCTAAGAAAATTAGATATTTTCAATTTGATTTTACAGGGGAGTTTTCAGTCAAAACTTTTACGGGAAGTATCATTCCAACAAATTTTTGTGAATCAGTCCCTGTTAATGCATATAAACATTATATATATGTTGATCTAGACGTCATACCCATGATTGAATTTGATATAATCCTCGGTAAGGATTGGCTTTCAAACCATGATACATAAATTTATTGTAAGAAGAAGGAGCTTAATATTTTTGATGATGATAAGGAGTACCTTATCTTTAGAGAAGAAACATCACCACCTAATTCTTATCTAGATCCTCCCCCAGTAGCTCAACTAATTTCAATTATTATGGAGGAAGAGAATGAAATAACTGTGGGTGAGGAAAAGAATGTTCAAATATAGGTTTTACCTATTGTTAAAGAGTATGTTAATGTATTTCTAGATGATTTACTTGGACATCCTCCAGAACGAGAAATTGAGTTTTCCATTGATTCAATTCCTTGTTTAAGGCCCGTATTGAACACCCCTTATAAAATGGCCACTGTGGAATTAGTGGAACTAAAGAAACAACTATAAGAATTGAGTACTAAGGGACTTATTCTCCCTAGTGTTTCTCCATGGGGATCCCCTGTTCTTTTTGTTAAAAAAAAAGATGGATCTATGAGGTAGTGCATTAACTACAAGGAGATCAATGCAATAACTATAAATAACAAGTAACCCCTACCCCGCATTGATGGTTTATTTGACCAAATTCATTGAGCTCAATGCTTTTCAAATGTTGACCTTCGATCTGGATATCATTAGTTGTGTGTGAAGAAAGAAAACATTTCTAAAACATCATTTCGAACCAGGTACGTGCATTACGAGTTTACAGTAATGCCTTTTAGAATGAATAATGCACCCTATGTCATCATGGATCTAATTAATAAAGTTTTCAAGGAATATCTTGATGACTTTGTGGTGGTATTTATTGATGATATCTTGGTATACTCCAAAATCAATGAAGATCATGATAATCCCTTGCGCATTATCCTGAAGACTCTTAGATGAAATGAATTATATGGTAATTTTAGCAGGTATGAATTCTGGCTTCAAGAGATTTATTTTCTTGGCTATATCATCTCTAATGATGGAATCTCTGTTGATCCTTCTAAGGAAAGATCAATCCAAGAATGGCTAGAACCGAAGAGTATAACTGAGGTACCCAGCTTTATTTTTTTTAGTTTCGTCCATAATTTTTCCCGATTGGATAACCCATTAAACAAGCTCACATGTAATGGGGTTAAATTTGTTTGGAAAAAATAATGTGAAGAATTTTTCTAAGAACTGGAGAGAATATTTGTTAATGCTCCTATATTGACTCTACCATCTATGAATGATGGGTTTGTTATTTATAGTGATGCTTCAAAGAAAGGAATTGGTTGTTTCCTTATACAGAATAATAGGGTTATTTCCTATGCATCACGCGAGCTAAAAATCCATGAGAAAAACTATCCTACTCATGATCTTGAGTTAGCAGCTGTAATATTTTCTTTGAAGATGTGGAGATAGTATCTCTATGGTGAAATATTTTAGAACTATATTGATCATAAAATTTTGAAGTATATTTTCTCACAAAAATAACTCTACATGAGGCAATGGCAATGGGTTGAACAACACAAGGATTATGATTGTGTTATAAACTAAAACTCGGGGATGAAAAATAAGGTGGCAGATGCTATGGGCAGAAAAGATAATGGAGTTTTGAACAAGATGAGATTTGAAAGATATCATATTTTCAAAGATCTAGTAAATATGGATATGGGAATAACCATGGAAGGTGAAACATTAATTCTTTTTCAAATGGTTACCAAACCATATTTACTAGAAAGGTTAAAAAGTTCTCGAGATGTTGATAAGGAGTTTGAAAATAAGATTAATGTTGTGAATAATGGGAGATTGAGTGACTTTGTATATGAATATGGAATTTTGAAATTTTGGTATAGACTTTGTGTTCCCGATTTACCTGATCTAAAAAGGACATTGTTGGATGATGCTCATAGCTCCATTTTCTCTATACACCATGGGAGCCCCAAAATGTATAAATATTTAAAGGAACATTTTTTGTGGGAGAACATGAAGATGGAGATTGCTGATTTTGTGTCAAGATGTATGGTTTGTCAATAAGTGAAAGCTGGAAGTCAACAACCTGGTGGAGTCATGAAACTTCTTCCCATACATGGGTGGAAATGGGATGATATCATGATGGATTTTGTCATGGGGTTACTAAAGACTCCTATAAGGAATGATTCAATATGGGTCATTATTGATCGTCTTACCAATTCATAAAATTTTCTTGCTATAAGAGAAGATTTACCACTTGAACGTTTAGAAATACTGTATATTAATGATGTTGTAAGACTTCAAGGTGTACCACTATCGATTGTTTCTGATAGTCATCCCCTATTTACATCAGGATTAAGGAAAAGTCTTCAGAAAGCCCTGGATACTGAACTTTGTTTGAGCACTACCTACCACCCTCAAACAGATGGACAATCAGAACAGGGTATTCCATCCTTATAAGGCATGTTGAGATCATGCTCACTTGAATTTCAAGGAATATGGGATAAATATTTACCTATGGTTGAATTTTTCTATAACAATAGATTTTATTCAAGTATTCAAATGGAACCATATGAAGCGTTATATGGAAATAGATTTCCCACACCAACCTTTTGGGATGATTTTTGTGAAAGAAAACTCGTAGGCCCAGAACTTGTGGAGGAAACGATGGAAAAGGTGGAGGTAATCCAAAAACACATCAAAGCAGCACAAAGTAGGTAGTAGAACTATACTGATTACCGAAGGGAGGATTTGGAATTTTAGTTACGAGATCATGTGTTCTTGGAGGTATCTCCATGGAATGGTGTTATACATTTAGATAAGAAGAGAAAATTGAGTCTTAGGTACATCGGACCTTTCCAAATTCTATAACGAATTGGGGCTGTAGCTTACCGTTTGGCAATGCTGCCAAGTCTCTCCAAAGTTCATGATTTGTTCCACGTATCACTATTGAGAAAATATATGCATGATCCAACGCATGTACTCACCTATGAGGAATTATAACTGGAACCCAATCTGTCTTATTGCAAATAGCCTTTCAATGTTCTTCATACCAGAGAACTAGTGCTGAGAAACCAGACGACTCGTCTGGTAAAAGTTATATGGAGAAACCATAAGATGGAAGAGGCAACGTGGGAACTTGAGGAATTATGATGAAGAACCACCCAATTATTTTTATGTAGTAGTATTCTAGAAATTTCAAGGATGAAATTATTTAGAGGAGAGAGTGTAACACCCCAAGCTTCCACAATACGCTTCTCTTTGAATAATGCAATAGCTTGCGTTGTACGCAACTTCGAGATTCTCATACATCGCGACCAATCAAACTAGCCGTTAGGAATATTAATACACACTTTTTGAAATTTTATCAAACTTATCTTTCAAAATGGACTTCAATTTTGGGTTTTGAATATCTAAATTATCTTAGGGTGAATTTTTGGTATTTTTCTAAAAACTATCAATTTTTTATGAATAGTGAAAAACACTGAGTTATAGTTTAAAACCAAAATTGTATTTAAATAATTATTTATATTATTTAGATTTATTTTATTTCAAAATATATACATAATACCTATATAAGTTCAATGTAATTCATTGGTGTTGGTTTATAATAATTTTAGATATATAAATAAAATTTGAACTTTTTACCATCTTTTACCCACCTCTTATGAGCATTTACAAATTTACATAAAATATAATTTTACTGCTTCTGTGAGATGAATGTAAAAAATCTGAGAGACACGGTTGATATCAATAAGTAAAATGTGGTTTAATAAGATGAAAATAATTTTTGTTAAATAGTAACTTTTTACTTGTATTTACCACAGTTAAAAGTAAATAGGGTAATTTAGGGTAAAAAAGATAATATTATTACACTAACACATGTCCTAATTCTATTGGATAAGTGTAATTATACCAAAAACAACTCCAGTAATAAAATATGATCCTTTAGGTCCACTTGGATTAGATTAGGACATTTAATATTATTTAATTTAAAGAATAGTTAAAAGAGTTAAAATAACAGTTTAATAAATAAAACATTTTTAATATAGGGTTATACATAAGATAAATTCGACTATAAATATTCATTAGAAATATAAAATATTTCTGACATAATGGTATTTTATTTATAATTTTTAGAAATTAAATAATTAAATTTATTTATGACACAATGATGATGCAGTAATTACCATATTAATGAATGATTAAAATAATTGATATTATAAATATCCAAATAAATGTAATTTGAGACTTTTTATGAATTCAATTAATTTTCTATCTTAATATGACATGTTAGGGTAGGTTAGATGAATTTTTTTCAAAGTTATAATGCTGTTATAAATTTAGAAAAAACAAAATACCAAATTGTGTCAAAATTGACATAAAAGAGTTTTTAAAAAAAATACTATATTATTAATTGATATTCTATTCCAAAAAATCTATGGTTCGGCCAAAAGACTTATATAATGATAGTTCTATCATTAATGAACCACTTGGGGTTATCTTGGAAGTTTTTTGTATGCTTGTTAACCATATAATATAAAAATACAAAGAGACATGGAAATTGTCAAACTATTTAACTAAGAGTTAAATTGAAAAGATAAAGTTAATATAGTGACCCAAACCTATCTAAAACCTATTTTTTGAGTGTTTTTATACCCATCCCCACATTATCCTTTAAATAAATCATTTTGGATACATTATAAATGGAAAATGATTTTATTATAAAATAATATTTCTAGTTTTTTCTAAGGTGCCCCTCACCCCTCTTAGAAAAGGGCACGTGACCTTCTCTCTAATTAACACCTTCAAATCCATTTTTCTCATTCAACCCATACCCAAATACACTCCCAAATATCCTACTGTAATCCTAGAGTCCTTCCTTTAGTCAGAAAGTAAACCTAAGGATCCCATTTGATCAAATCAAAAGGAAGAACCCGAAGAAGAGGTAAATAATTCATCACCTCATTCAAGTTCGTTTCTTCTTCCCCTTCGTGTTTATTTGTAGTTTCCATTATAAAATAATAAATATATTATATTATATATACTATTATTTTATTATAAATATGTTACAACCATATTCATTATTCTATCCATCCTTTGAATGACATGTCACCATACCTACATACGTACGGCTTACTGTCTCCACGTCGTGGTGTAGTTTTTATTAAATACATTATTATTTGGATGGGCATAATAATGATGTGTAATTTTTGTAAATAATAAATATAACATTATAATGATTCTGTATATATGATATACTATAAGGCCCCGGCCTTAAACCTTACTTAATCTTGAGTTATTACAAGATTACCCATTGAGGATCTTTTCGGGGTTAGAGTTTTAGAGAATTAGATCATAAAACTTGCATTACATTTCACATTTAAACAAAGTGGTTTCATAAAGATAGTAATCATTTTTTTCCCATCAACGGAAACATATTTAAAATAAATCATGGATTCTTTCTTGTAAATTCATTGACACTATCATCATATCATGTACATTTCCCTTGACCTGTGAAAAACATTTCAAAAAACTTGGGATGATCATAAAAAGCTCAGTAAGGGTTATAAAAAATATGGAAAGGAAACATGAGTTCATATATACATAAGAATGAAATCATACATTACCCATAAAACATAGGCACTTTAACATACCTCATCAAATCATGAATAAATCATAGAAATCATAATACATAAAGGTAACTTGAGGCATTCATAACATTCTTACGTAGAGAGTAACCCTCTTGGTTATGTTTAGAATACTCACCATAGTATATTCCCAAAATCTCTTTGGAGAAACCTTAACATTTCACTCCTTCGTGTTACCCAGTGCATTGGAGAGCTATATCGGGCTCACCCACCCTTAGTTTATCACGGAACCACCCGTCTTCATAACAATGCCCAAGAACCATAACATAATCATACCACATAATACATGCATAAAGGAAACATAACATTTCCACATTTCAATCACAAGATATCAATAAAACACATTAATATAAAAACAATTATGAAAACCATTTTCAATACCAAAGTAAAACATGATATTTATTTTTCTTTTAAAAAGAAGGTAAGGCTTGTAGAGGAAGCCGAAACTCAAATAATGGTCATGGCGGCAGAGAAGTCGTTGTCGCCGCATATGTATGACAAAAAAACATTCCTTTTGTCATTTAGTAAAACGCTTCATATAAAAAAGATTCCTTTTGAATAAGAATAAAAGTCAAAGGGGTTTACACAACGTATAAAAGAATGTTGTGTATAAAACAAAATATGCCTCAATGAAAGGAGATTGAGACAGATTTCCATACAAAGACGGTATCCTTGGTTTAAGGATAAATCAATTACATAATTATGTGCGACAAACGAATACACCAAATATAAGTGGATATTAAGTGTAAAACAATCAAAGGATATTCACACATATTCATAGAACGACATATTCATGGAGTACAAGTTTATCCCAAAGAATCAAATTTTGGTTAAGAAGTTCCCTTGCAAAAATTTGACAGCCTAACGGCGTCACTACAAAATTCAGAAAATGAGTTGATGAGATATAAAAAGGGTATCTCATTGCATGGACATAAAATTTAAATCATTAAGGATATAGAAGAACATATCCCAACATAATAGTATGTTAATTAAAAGACATAACAAAAGAAGTATTTTAAAAAGAGGAGGGTGAAAGGTTCTCTTACCGACATGGGTATCTTTCGAAACATACACCCCGTGAAAGAAGGACAATACAACATTGATGTAAATACTCATAAATGAAATTATATTACACAATGAGTAAAATAATGGGCAGTACATGCACCAATCACTGGAAATTTTGGCAAATGTAGCATAAATCTCACGGGAATAAAAGTTAGATGAAAAATCCCTTATGAAAACTCGGCAGCCTAACGACACCACTTAAAACTTACAAAAATGGATCAATGAGATCAAATAGGGTCTCTAATCATATTAACATAAAGTTTACAGAAATAGGAATATAAAAGAACATCCCCCAACATAACAAAGAGGAGCTGAAAAGAAGTGACATAAAGGATAGTACTTAAAAAAGAAAGAGAGAGGTTAGATCTCTTACGAAAATTCGGCAGCCTAACGGTGCCACTCAAAACATCCAAAATGGATTGATGAGAGAGAATAGGGTCTCTCATAATATGAACATAAAAATTACAGTAAGAGTAATATAAAAGAACATCCTAATAACAAGAAAGATGAGCTTTAAAAGGATTGACATAAAAGAGTGTACTTAAAAAGAAAGAGAGGAGTATGATCCCTTACCTCAAGTCCAACTTGTCTTGTTCGTTTCATTATATTCCTGAATAATAAACTTTGGGCAATTTATAATTGATTAAGGACCTACTATAAATATTATTATTCAGTTCATATCACATATTTTAATGTTATAATAATTTGTTAATAATATGAGTTCATATCATACGTTGTTGTCGATGTTTGGTACAGGAGTCAAAAATTGAAATTGTTGGAAAATAATTTTCCATGTAGTTAAAGGTACATCATATCCAGAAAAGTATTGATGTTTTAAATATCATATATATCCAGTATATATTAATTTTATACTATTCCATAGCATTTGGAGATAAAAATTAAAAGCACGGTTCCTGGAGATGGTAGGTCGTACGTACGCATGAACGCTACTTTCATTTTTTGTCATATTAATGGAATTAAAAAAATGAGATATATATATATATATGTTAAAATTCCATAATGATATCCATAATTTAGATGTAATATATTACATATATATCCATTATATATATTTACTTATAATAGTACATAACATTTTGAGATAAGAAATGAAATGTACCGTTCATGGAGACGGTAAGCCGTACGTACGCATGAACGCTAATTCCATTTCTATTTCATATTTAATGGAATTAAAACATAATGATACATAATGTTATTTTAATTCCATTATTGTATCATATATAATATCATTAAATATATCCTTTATATGTACCACATTTGGTATTAACGAATGAAATCAGATTGAGGGGGCGGTAGTCCGCACTTCCTTAAATGAAGATATCACATTTACCCATAATGGAAACCGTAAAGGTATGCTATAAATGAAAAATACAGAATCTTAAGTAAAACATAAACATATTATATATCATATATAAATATAGTGTCATCTTAATGGCCACCTTTGAAGGTGTTAGAAGAATGTTGAACAATCATCATTTCGTGAAGTAGAAATTCACCATCCACAGAAACAGTATGTTCTTTAACCATTAGATGTAGTTTTGTGTAAGTGTAGCTCGAATCCTTCTTATAGAAACATCCTAGTATATTATAGATACTGGATTTGTTACAAAATAAATGAATAAAAATACTTTATGGGGTTGGAGAAGCAAAAAAAATACAAAAGGACACAAGTCAAGACATTACATTAAAATCGGGTAACTCTCTTTGGTTTGAGCTCAAAGGCTTCCTTGGGAAGCCTTATTCCCAATGTGAGGCTTCAAGGAGTTATATATGGATGTGGAGAGAAAACATGGTCAGGTTTTGGATGATCCAAAGGCTTTGGAAGTGTGGGTAAGGAGGTAGATGTGGGGGCCATTTATAAGAGGAGAGGAGGGGCACTCTTAGAATGTAAAGAAATGTTACTTTATTTTAGAATGTGTTTCGGATTTTAATGGTCCCACATTGATGTGTTTCGAGGATAAGGTGATGATGGTTCGAAATCCACCCATAAAATAGGTTTTGGACATGTGTAGGTCTTAGATTTTAAATTATCTTTCCATTTTATTTAAATCGTTAAATTATGAGGTCATCGCTGCATCATCATGATGTCATAAATAATTTAATTTATCTAATGTCTAAAAATTATAAAAAAAATACTCTGATGTATGAAATATTTGTATCTTTCCAATGACTATTTATAGTCAAACATTGGACTTTTATAACCCCGCGTAAAAAATTGTTTAGTAAAACATCTCATGTTTCTGTCATTTTTACTTTAACATTAAATAAAAAGGTATTTATGCCATTTTCCAACCAAAGTGGCTCCATGGGGTCCCCAAGTTGACCCATGGATTTTCTTGGTCGGCCATGACTCATCCAATGAGGGTAGGAAATGTTTCCACGTCATTTCATTTTATAAAAACATTATTCTTACCTTAAACTACACTAATTACCTCTAATCTTGATTAAAAACTTAATAAGTTACTATTCACGAAAAAAATTATTTTAATCCCATTGAACCACATTTTACTTCTTAATGAAAACCATGTATGTCGGATTTTTGAAATTCAAAACACAAAGATGAAAAATTTTCATTTAAACGGAAAATCAGTTTTTATAAGTACCACTTAGTGGTTCCACTATTCATCAAAAATTGAAGTTTTTCAGAAAAATTACAAAAATTCACCCTAAGATATATTTGATATTCCGAATTCAAAAATGATGTCTATTTTAAAAAATTAAAAATATATAAGTTTCATTAATTAATTTAATAATTAATTCCTGCTGTCAAAACAAATAGCGTGTTTTTATGAAACCAAATCTATTAAATGATTGACACTAGTTTAAGTCCAATTTCAAAGTGAAATTAATTCC
The DNA here is from genome assembly GCA_963277665.1 of Viscum album. Classification (NCBI taxonomy): domain Eukaryota; kingdom Viridiplantae; phylum Streptophyta; class Magnoliopsida; order Santalales; family Viscaceae; genus Viscum; species Viscum album. The sequence goes on from OY728145.1 coordinate 401,080,743, forward strand.
AACGACCACTATTGGATTAAATGGTAAAAATATATTATAATTTTACTTTAAAACCAATTCAAATGACAATCTAATCAATAAATAAATTAGATTAAAAGTGGTTTTGAATTAAAATACAACATTTTTCACTGTTCATTAAAAAAAATGAACTTTATCCGAAAAATACAAACAATTTACACAATGTAAATTTTGATGTCCCGATTCTAAAGAAGAATTTTATTTTGTCAAATATAACACATAAATTTGTCAAAAAGTGGATTAAAAAGAGGTTCACCATCAAAAGGTGGTTAATCGACCCCTTAAAGAATATTAGGATGTTTACGCTTAAAATTGGATTCATTCGCATTTTTATTACTCTAACATTTATTGTAAAGAGTAAAAATATTTGACAAACATATATAATAATTTTTTAGTTAGTTCTGTTCATTCCCGCCATTACAATGGCTAGGCGTTAACTACCATTTCAAATAATATTATTTTATTATTACAGTGCAACGTAAGATTTCAAAGGAACTTGTTGTTGCATATTGGGAAATCCATCGAGCATAGAGTTCCCTTTATATTAATATTAACATTTTATTCACAAATAGGGATAAATATAAAAATATCGTATTCTTTATTTACTTGGGGTGTTATATCCTTCCCCCCTTTTGGGAATTGCATCCTTGCAATTTTAAAATTGATCTTGGAAACATCCTTGAAAGTCTCACATCGGAACAAGAGTCGGTAAAACAATCACTTTAAAATAAAGGAAGATAAGTACAGAGGTCACCCGAGTTAACCCATACTAGGATTCCATGTAGGAAAACATGGACATGGAGGAGAAAACATAGGGTCATTTTCTGATGGAGTGCGATAGAAAACATGTTTAGGAGAAAGTTAACCACAAGAAAATCACAAACTTGTGATGGGTTAAACGGTATTCGATTCCACAGTAGGAAAAGTTAATAGAAAAAAATTTTGTTTTAAGTTACTCTTTATTGAGGAATTTATTCATAAGGAAACATAATCACTTATCATGTTTACTTTCAACTTTTATTAGATTCCTTACACAAACCCATAATTTCTCCAAAAGAAGAGTATTTAGGAAGACTTGTTCACATTAAGAGTACTATAATCAACTTCTAGAGAATCACCTAATCCAAAAAAGAGAACTATATACTTCCCATGTCATTAGACTTTAACCAAAACCAAAACCAAAAAGGTTAGTACAAGATCAGATAATCCAGAAAAGGATAACCCTTTATAAAAAATAAAATCTATTCTTAATCTCCAAAATTTGTCCAACAAAACCCAAAGTTCAACGAGGACCATTCGATAAACAATTTGTCCATAAAATTCTTCAAAGTAAACCAAAATAAGATTGAAACCCCAATATTTGAAGGATTTAGTCACATAGTCTTCCAAGTTAAATCGTAACAATTATCTCTAAACAACATCAGTTGCTCTTAATGTCTCGTATTGAAAAGTAATTAACCTAATCACATATCCTCCATGATAGGTTAATAAATTTCCATAGATAACCCAAAATCAACTTACTCTTAATTCATAAAATAATCTAACTAAAAATAATCAGTCAAACTAACAAAGGACTTCACGTAGTCCAGTGGTAGGCGATAAATGCCAGTCGCACTTTGGTTGTGGGTTCGATTCCTGTAGCTTTTTCCAACACGACAGGTTGTCACACGGTCTGCGTGTTGTCCTTTTTCCAAAACTATATAATTCTTAACACATTCCCCAAAACGATATAAAATCATCAAAAATAATAATAACATATTTTAAACTCTTGTTTATCTCATGCCTTTCATTTTCCATCATGACATATAATAACCCAGAATTACCTCAAAAGTAAGGATCATATAAACTCTAATGGTTACCTTTATAATTATTACCTGAACTTCCACATCGATTGGTCATCTCATATATGATGCATTACAGAACAAACCACGGTTCAAGTGGTTGATCATGACTCCTTGATAGTTGGTTTAGAACAACAACAAGTTTCCTCATTGAATCCCCCATTTTATCTAGTATCCTAATCAAAGAACCACCACAGTTTCCTTCAAACCTGTTGTCTCTTTGGTGCCTGCTAGATCCATCCATTCACTAAAAACAGAAATTTCAGTGTGAGTATATCAACAAAACCATCATGTACTAATGAGGAAGATAAACACTAAGATATACTTACTCATTCACTTTATCTAAAACTAGGACTCTTTCTGAAATCCTATCCATTATGGTACTGTCACTTATGCTTAGAGAATACCCTAACCTCTAAATTTATCTAAACTAAATTCTGATACCAACTATAAGGCCCCATCCTTAAACCTTACTTAATCTTGAGTTATTACAATATTAAACATTGAGGATCTTTTTAGGTTTAGAGTTTTAGATAATTAGATTATAAAACTTGCATTACATTTCACATTTAAACAAAGTGGTTACATAAAGATAGTATTCATTTTTTTCCCATCAACAGAAACATATTTAAAATAAAACATAGATTCTTTCTTGGAAATTTCTTGACACTATCATCATATCATGTACCTTTCCCTTGACCTGTGAAAAACATTTCAAAAAACTTGGGATGAGCATAAAAAGCTCAGTAAGTGTTATAAAAAATATGGAAAGGAAACATGAGTTCATATATACATAAGAATGAAATCATACTTTACCCATAAAACATAGGCACATTAACATACCTCATCAAATCATGAATAAATAATAGAAATCATAAGACATAATGGTAACTTTAGGCATTCATAACATTCTTACGTAGGGAGTAACCCTCTTGGTTACGTTTGGAATACCCACCACAGTATATTCCCTAAATCTCTTTGGATAAATCTTAATGTTTCACTCCTTCGTGTTACCCAATGCATTGGAGAGCTATATCAGGCTCACTCGCCCTTAGTTTATCACAGAACCACCCGTCTTCATAATAATGCCCAAGAACCATAACATAATCATACCACATAATACATGCATAAAGGAAACATAACATTTCCACATTTCAATCACAAGTTATCAATAAAACACATTGATATAAAAAACATTATGAAAACCATTTTCAATACCAAATTGAAACATGGTATTTATTTTTCTTTTAGAAAGAAGGTATGGCTTGTAGAGGAAGTTGAAACTCAAATAATGGTCACGGCGGTGGAGAAGTCATTATCGCCGCATACGTACGACAAAAAAACATTCCTTTTGTCATTTAGTAAAATGCTTCATATAAAAAAGATTCCATTTGAATAAGAATAAAAGTCAAAGGGGTTTATACACCTTATAAAAGAAAGTTGTGTATAAAACAAAATATGCCTCAATGAAAGGACATTGAGATGGATTTCCATACAAAGACGGTATCCTTGGTTTAAGGATAAATCAATTACATAATTATGTGCGAAAAATGAATACACCAAATATAAGTGGATATTAAGTGTAAAACAATCATAGGATATTCACACATATTCATATAATGACATATTCAAGGATTACAAGTTTATCCCAAAGAATCAAATTTGGGTTAAGAAGTTCCCTTGCAAAAATTTGACAGCCTAACGGCGTCACTACAAAATTCAGAAAATGAGTTGATGAGAGATAAAAAGGGTATCTCATCGCATGGAAATAAAATTTAAATCAATAAGGATATAGAAGAACATATCCCAACATAATAGAATGTTAATTAAAAGACATAATAAAATAATTATTTTAAAAAGAGGAGGGTGAAAGGTTCCCTTACCGACATGGGTATCTTTCGAAACATACACCCCGTGAAAAAAGGACAATACAACATTGATGTAAATACTCATAAATTAAATTATATTACACAATGAGTAAAATAATGGGAAATACATACACCACTCAATGGAAATTGTGGCAAATGTAGCATAAATCTCACAGGAATAAAAGTGAGATGAAAAATCCCTTACGAAAACTCAAAAGCCTAACGACGCCACTTAAAACTTACAAAAATGGATCGATGAGATCAAATAGGGTCTCTCATCATATTAACATAAAGTTTACAGAAAGAGTAATATAAAAGAACATCCCCCAACATAACAAATAGGAGCTTAAAATATGTGACATAAAGGAGAGTACTTAAAAAGAAAGAGAGAGGTTAGATCTCTTACGAAAATTCGGCAGCCTAACGGTGCCACTCAAAACTTCCAAAATGGATTGATGAAAGTGAATAGGGTATCTCATCATATGAAAAAAAAAATAAAGTAAGAGTAATATAAAAGAACACCCCAATAACAAGAAATATGAGCTTTAAAAGGAATGACATAAAAGAGTGTACTTAAACAGAAAGAGAGGGTTAGGATCCCTTACCTCTAGTCCAACTTGTCTTGTTCATTTCATTATATTCCTGAATAATAAACTTTGGTCAATTTATAATTGCTTAATTACCTCATATAAATATTATTATTCAGTTCATATCACATATTTTAATTTTATCATACTTGGTTAATAATATGAGTTCATATCATACGTTTTTGTCGATGTTTGGTACATGAGTCAAAAATTGAACTTGTTGGAAAATAATTTTCCATGTAGTTATAGGTACATCATATCCAGAATAGTATTGATGTTTTAAATATCATATATATCCAGTATATATTTATTTTATACTATACCATAGCATTTGGAGATAAAAATTAAAAGCATCGTTCATAGAGACGGTAGGTCGTACGTACTCATGAACGCTACTTTCATTTTTTTGTCATATTAATAGAATTAAAACAAAATGAGAGATATATATATGTTATAATTCCAGAATGATATCCATAATTTATATATAATATATTGCATATATATACATTATATATATGTACTTATAATAGTACATAACATTTTGAGATAAGAAATGAAATGTACCGTTCATGGAGACGGTAAGTCGTACGTACGCATGAACGCTACTTGCATTTCTATTTCATATTTAATGGAATTAAAACGTAATGATACATAATAGTACTTTAATTCCAGTATGGTATCATATATAATATCATTAAATATATCCTTTATACGTACCACATATAGTATTAACGAATCAAATCACATTGAGGGGGTGGTAGTCCGCACTTCCTTAAATAAAGATATCGTGTTTACCCATAATGGAAATCATAAAGGTATGCCATAAATGAAAGATAGATAAGCTTAAGTAAAACATAAAAATATTATATATCATATATAAATATAGTGTCATCTTAATGGCCACCTTTGAAGGTGTTAGAATAATGTTGAACAATCATCGTTTCGTGAGGCAGCAATTCACCATCCACAGAAACAGTATGTTCTTTAACCATTAGATGTAGGTGTGTGGAATTGTAGCTCAAATACTTCTTATAAAAACATCCTAGTATATTGAAGATACTATATTTGTTACAAAATAAATGAATAAAAATATTTTAGGGGGTTGGAGAAGCAAAATAAAACAAAAGGACACAAGTGAAGACATTACCTTAAAACGGGTAACTCCCTTTGGATTGAGCTCAAAGGCTTCCTTGGGAAGACTTCTGCCCAATGTCAGGCTTCAAGGATTTAGATAGAGATGTGGAGAGAAAACATGGCCAGGGGTGGGCCAATCCAAAGGCTTTGGACGTGTGGGTCAGGAGGTAGAGTTGGGGGCCTTTTATAAGAGGAGAGGAGGGGCACTCTTGGAAAGTAAAGAAATGTTACTTTATTTTAGAATGAGTTTCGGATTTTAATGGTACCACATTGATGTGTTTTGAGGATAAGGTGATAATGGTTCTAAATCCACCCATCAAATATGTTTTGGACATGTGTAGGTCTTATATTTTACATTTTATTTCCATTTTATTTAAATCGTTAAATAATGAGGTCATTGCTGCATCATCATGATGTCACAAATAATTTAATTTATTTAATGTCTAAAAATTATAAAAAAAATACTATGATGTAGGAAATACTTTTATCTTTCCAATTACTATTTATAGTCAAAAATCATACTTTTATAACCCTGTGTAAAAATTGTTTTAGTAAAACATCTCATGTTTGTGTCATATTTACTTTAACATTAAATAAAAAGGTATTTATGTCATTTTCCAACCAAAGTTGCTCCATGGGGTCCCCAAGTTGACCCACGGATTTTCTTGGTCGGCCATGACTCATCCAATGAGGGTAAGACATGTGTCTAGGTCATTTAATTTTATTAAAACATTATTCTTACCATAAACTACACTAATTACCTCTAATCGCGATTAAAAACTTAATAAGTTACTATTCACCAAAAAATTATTTTAATCCCATTAAACCACATTTTACTTCTTAATGACAACCATGTATGTTGGATTTTTGAAATTCAAAACACAAAGATGGAAAAATTTCATTTAAATGGAAAATCATTTTTTATTAGTACCACTTAGTGGTTTCACTATTCATCAAAAATTGAAGTTTTTCAGAAAATTACCAAAAATTCACCCTAAGGTATATTTGATATTACAAATTCAAAAATTATGTATATTTTAAAAAATTCAAAACATATAAGTTTCATTAATTAATTTAATAATTAATTCCCGTTGTCAAAACAAATAGCGTGTTTTTATGAAACAAAATCTATTAAAAGATTGACACTAGTTTAAGTTCAATTTCAAAGTGAAATTAATTCCAATGACCAATATTGGATTAAATGATAAAAATATATTCTAATTTTACTTTAAAACCAATTCAGAAGATAATATAATCATATAAATAAATTATATTAAAATGTGGTTTTGACTTAAAATACAACATTTTCACTATTCATTAAAAAAATGAACTTTATCGGAAAAATACCAAAAATTTACACAAAGTAAATTTTGATGTCCTGATTATAAAGAAGAATTTTATTTTGTCAAATATAACACATAAAATTTTCAATAAGTGTATTTAAAAGAGGTTTTCCATCAAAAGGCGGTTAATCGACCCCTTAAAGAATATTAGAATGTTTACGCTTAAAATTGGATTCATTCGCATTTTTAATAATCTAACATTTATTGTAAAGAGTAAAACTATTTGGAAAACATATATAATAATTTTTTAGTTAGTTCTGTTCATTCCCTCCATTACAACAGCTAGGCGTTAACTACCATTTAAAATAATATTATTTTATTATTAGAGTGCAACGTAAGATTTCAAAGGAACTTGTTGTTGCGTATTGGGTAAGACATCGAGCATAGAGTTCCCTTTACATTAATATTAACATTTTATTCACAAATTGGGATAAATATAAAAATTTCCTATTCTTTATTTACCTGGGGTGTTACATATACCATCCAATTATATATTATATTAATATCAAAAGAATGATATTGTCGCTCGTGCGTAAGTACGGATTACCGTCTCCAAGAACGCGATGAGATTCATTCCCCATCGTATCCATTAGAGACTAATTTTTATTAGATGATTAAGAATATTGTTTAAAGACTTAATATCATTATTAATAAGAATAAGATTCATCCTATCCATAACAATCATTACTTACGTAACAAATTATATAAAGGAAAATGAAACAGTTAACACTTGAAACGACGATAATACTAAGATATTATTAAGAAAGTAATATTATAAGATCATATATGGTATCATATTAATGTATATGATTATTTTATAATTTAATAACAATTATTTCACCATTATACATGAGTTTAACCTACCCTCGACCAAGGAAAAGTACAAGGTAAGTGTTAATTTTACAATCTCTTTATTATCTGAGGTTGTTTTTATATAAGTATCTACTAGGACCTCTTTATTACCCACATCCATGTTTCTCAAAAATTTATTCCAAAACATTTTTACGATTAACTATACTATGTTTTAAAGTCATTTATACCCTTGTTTTACTTTTATAAAATGGTTTTAAAGGAATCTTTCCATCGTTTTCCAAAAAAGGTACTTTTTGACATTTTTGAAAAATTTAAGGTAAGAATGTTTATTTAACTTATACGGTGGGTGAAGCTATTTTCCGCCATTATAACGTCATTGAATATTCCCTTACAATATTATAAGAATATTTTCAAAATAAATGTTTTCTTAGATTATTTCAATATAGAAATATATATTTCTCTAAAAATTGTTTTGATTTCATCTATGTCAACATCCTTGATGGATTTCAAGCTTATTTGAAGTTGATTTATTTTGATACAAAACTTCCATATTTTATTGCAGGTTTTGTGATATGTTTTATTGTTGATGTGTTATGTTTACACAATTCATGGTTTATGTATAAATTATTGACATTTCGTATTCTAGTTTTTATACGAATGTTTATGTTATGTTTAAAACGATTCATATGAGGAATGGATTGGACTTAGTAAGTGACGGGTGGAGCCCACTATAGCTCCTCAATGCATCCATAAGTCTCATGAGACAAACTAGTTTCTTGGAACAAGGACTTGACAAAATCTTATTTTTAGTCTTGGCATAAGGCCTTGACTATGCGGTTATGAAGTCTAGAATTATGCATTCCATAATTATGAAAATGGCTATTGATATTTCATGTGATTATTCGACTAGTGGAATATTCATGTGAGTAAGTAAATGGAATTATTTTGATTTATATTTTCCATATTATGATGAATTTTATGTTGAAATCACTTTTGTTTTAGTTTTATACATTGCCTTAAATGTTTATGTTTATTTATTAAAGTTTCCGATATATTGTAATCCTTAATGAGCGTTTGAGCTCACCCCTTTCTAGGTTTTATTTTTTCTAGGATGTGAAGAATTATATTATGACTGACCTATAGGGATGGTCTATGGGAACTTAGTGTTGTCTATGGAAACAATTTTGTTCTAGTATTCCATTTTATGATGTAATGTAAACCTCATTAATGTATCTAGTACTTCCAAGGCTACAAAACTAATCGGTCTTTTCAGACTTGATCATTTGTGATCATGCCAATGATAGGTAATAATGCACCGAATTTGGGCTTCTAGGGTCGGGGAATTATATCAATGTTCTAGAGACCAAAACTTGACGTACATAGACATTATATTACATTTCCAGAAAACTTAATACATGAAACAAACAGACACCCAATGACCGTACTAGTTTAGTGTCTCTGGAAACATGGAACATAAACTTATAATCATGATAAAAGATATTCAAAATCACCCATAAAGATCTTACCCTTTGGTTTTCTTACCTAAAACCTTTCTTTATATCCTGGGGAAAAGAAAACATAAAAAGGGTGAGCTCAAATGCTCAGTAATGGTAAACATGGAGAACATAAAACAATCCATAAACATTTGAATGTATGAACATGATCATAAAACATCAAAATCATGAGTAATGACATAAATCTTGGTAGTGCATAATGAATAGCTCATAAAGGAACATTAACCATGATAAAATATCATTGGAATAAAACATGTAATTGTGGAAACCATTAAGCACATGTTATGATTTCCATAGTAGCTAAAGAATTACTGCAAAGACCATCATAAGGGACAAGGACCCTTATAGAATCGAGTTCACTCCTTGTTCCATTCCTGTATCACTGAACTGGATTAACATGTCGTTCCAACCATGTATATCTCATGAGATATAAATCTTTACCCAATTAATTGGAGGTAGATATAGGTCCTACCCATATCATAATGAAATCATTCTTACATGTGCCACAACATAAACATAAATCATTCATCATAACCCAAAGAATAAAATGGGTTTCATAAACATCATCCAATCATAACATAATCCATATACAATAATGGATATCATTTCATAATAAGAAAAGTGAAACCATGTAAATCATAGAGACATTATACTTGAAAGATACACATATGAAATAATGTCATCTTAGATGGAAAATGGTTTTGATAAAACACTTGAAATGAATTTTTAAGGAAAATATCCTTACTTCTTAAAAATAATTTTCTTTTTACAAAATTCCATGAAATTTTAAAAGAAAAGGATTTTGTTGAAAATATTCAAGAAATTTTTTAGAGTAAGCTTCATGAAAATAAGGCGTTAAAAATCGTAAAAATCCGTTTATTCCATACAAGTTAAAAAAACATTCTCCTCATACTTTTATCAGAAAAGTCAAAAAGTACCATGTTTGGTAAAAAAAATAAAGATTCCTTCCATAACACAATGTAAAAGTCATAGAGGGGTAAAAATTAATTTAATCACACATGGAAGAATATTAATACTTTATGAAAACCATTTTTATAGACATGGATGAAAAATATAACCCCGGTAAATACTTATGTATAAGAAATCTTGGATAAAATGAGATTGAAAAATTATCCCTTACCTTATGTCCAATTTCTTCTGTATGTTTTGGAAACACTTGTATAGTGGTTTCAAACATATTATTAACTTGTAACAGAACCATAATAATATTTATGATATCATATATGATTCAGTTACGACTTTATTTTACCCGTTCATTTGTCAATTCCATGTTAAAGTATCGTTTTGTGTAAAATCATTTCATTTATCATACGCGTTTTGACTTTTTGTTCTTACTTATATCCTGATTTACTTAATTACATAACTTAAAACATAATTTTTATATAATACATATTCATCATATAAATATATATGATAGATCAATAAACGGAATGAAATACACCATTCATGGAGACGGTAGGTCGTACGTATGCATGAATGTTGTTTTCGTTTCCTTATTGAATTGAATGGAATTAAGTAAATTAAAAATATATTTACATAAATATAGTATCAATATTATGTAATATATTTCATGATTATTTTTTATGTATACTTTATAATCATACTTGAATGGTTAATCATGGAAAATTATTCTCATCGTGTTCGTGGAGACGGTAGTTCGTACGTACGCATGAGCAATGATATCATTATTTTGATATTAAAATCATATATAATTGGATGTTATATCATATATACATAATAATAATAATATTTTATTTATTATTTATATCATTTATACTCGTTATTATACCATCCAAATGATGAAAGTTTTGAATAACAAACTACATCATGATGTGGAGATGGTAAGTCGTACGTATGCATGTGTGGTGACTTTTTCATTCATAGGATGGATAAAATAAATAATATGGTTTTACAATATTTATAATAAAATCACATTATATAGAAGATAATAGAGTTTTTATTTTATAATGGAAAGAACAAATAAGAAGTAAGTGGAAGAAGAATGGAACTTGAAATAGGTGGTGAGATATTTACCTCTTCTTCGGGTTCTTCCTTTTGATTTGATCAAAAGGGCTCCATAGGTTGACTTTAGGACAAAAGGAAGGCCTCTAGGATTAATGGAGAATAGTTGAGATGGTATTTGGGAATTTTTTGGCCGAGCCAAATGGATTTGGAGGTCTGAATTAGAGAGAAGGGGGAGTTCCCTTTTATAAGAGGGGTGAGGGGCACCTTAGAAAAAACATAAAATATTATTTTATAATAAATTCATAATCAGTTTATAATGGCCCCAAAGTGTCATATTTAGAGGCTAGGGTGGGGATGGGTCAAAATACTCTAAACCAATAGGTTATATACAAGTTTAGGTTACCGTTTTAACCTTATCATTTAGATTTAACTCTAAGTTAAATAATTTAACTTCTACTGTGTCTTCTTGTATTCTTACACTATATAGTTAATCAAATTACTATAAACTTCCAATAGAACCCTAATTGGTTCATTAATGTCATATATATTATTATATAATTATTTTGGCGTAACTTGAGATTTTTAGGACCATTATATCAATTAATAATATAATATTTGTTTTAAAATTATTTTATGTCAATTTTGACACTATTTGGTATTTTGTTTTTTCTGAATTCCTAAAAGCATTATTATTTCGAACACAATTAATATAACTAACCCTGATATTTTATATTAACATATAAAATTTTTTTAATTCATAAAAAGTCTCAAATTACTTTTATTTGGTTATTTATAATATCAATTATGTTAATTTTTCATTAATAAGGTAATTAATGGATCATCAGTGTGTCAAAAATAAATTAAATTATTTAATTTCTAAAAAATATAAATAAAATACAATTACTTATGAAATTTTTTTATCTTTATAATTAATATTTATAGTCGAATTTATCTTATGTATAACCCTATATTAAAAATGTTTTAGTTATTAAACTTTGATTTTAACTATTTTAACTCTTCTTTACATAAAATAATAATAAATGTCATCATCTAATAAAAGTGGACATAAAGGGTAATATTTTATTCCTAAGGTTGTTTTTGGTCGAATTACACATATACATTAGAATTAGGACATGTGTTAGGGTTATAATAATATCATTTTTACCCTTACTTTCCCTATTTACTTTTAACCGTGGTAAATAAAAGTTAAAAGTTATTATCCACCAAATATTATTTTTATCTTATTATAGAACATTTTACTCATTGATATTAACCTCCTCTCTCAGATTTTTGAAATTCAACTCACAGAAGAGGTAAAATTAAGTTTTATGTAAATTTTCAAATTCTCCTAGGAGATGGGTAAAAGACGGTAAAAAGTTCAATAAAAATTTTATATATCTAAAATTATTATAAAATGACTCCAATTAATTACATTTAACTTATATAATTATTATGTATCTATTTTTACCTAAAATAAATTTAAATAAAATGAATGATTATTTAAATAAAAATTATGTTTTAACCAATAAATCTATGTTTTCACTATTCATTAAAAATTAAAGGTTTTCAGAAAAAATACCAAAAATTTACCCTAGGATAATTTCAATATTACAAATCCAAAAATAAAGTCCATTTCGAGTGATAAAATTTATAAAATTACAAAAAATGGTTATTATTATTCATAACAGCTGGTTTATATAATATTTTAATAGCATATCGTTGTTTAGTAAAACTCTGTATTGTGAACTACAAACTCTATCGAGGAAGGTTGTGATTTTGAGTAATGCAAGCCATGTCAGGGATATGTGTAGTGCCAACTCCCTTTGGTGTTGCGTATATCTTAATCAAAAATTATTTCATTTATACATTTAACAAAATCTATAATTAATGTTGCGTAGAATAATTCCCCTAAAACGAACTTGAAATTGTGTGTGACACGATCCAAGAATAGTGTTGTGTATACTGCAAGCTAATATGGTGTTGCGTATAGTACAATTTAATCTTGGTTTAGTGAAAAATAGAAGACCTCAATGAAATTAAAAGGAATATATCTCATAAAATCTTGGGCTATTATATTCTTCCCCACTTAAAATTAATTTCTCCCTCGAAATTTGTCAGGGTTATAAATCATTTACTACTTGAAAGTATCATTTATAGAAATCCACATTGTAAAAAGGAATACTAAAACATAAATTTAAAAATTGAAGTATGAAACATAACGGTAACCCAAATTAACTCATCACTGGGTTTCCATGTTGGAGAATATAGGTGAAAATATGGATATGGAAGAGAAATATAACCATCAAGTTCTGATAGTGAGTGGTAGAGAACATGAATATGAAAAATCCAACAATCACAAAGCCACAAATTTTTGATGATCTAAGGTACCCTCTAGGACAATGTTTTTGGTTTTCAATATCATTTCCCTAAAGATGAAAAAAAATTCAAATTAGCAGAAATACTTAATTGATTTTGGTACAATCTCACCGTTGCTCATGCCTTGAAAAATTTCCACTTCATTTCTTAAAAAAATGAAGTTGAATTTTTCATTCGTGAATTTCTAGAAGATCATTCGATATAATGATGGGTCATTACATCTGTCTCAAACGAATGGTTAGAAAAAGTTATTAAATATACATATGTCCATCTATGGTGGGATTGTTCATATATGGTTCCTAAAATTGACTTATACTTCATATATCATACCACTTAATAAAGTAAAACTAATTTATACTAACCAGGGACTTCCTATAGGCCAATGGTAGGTGATAAAGTCATGTCACACTTTGGTTGTGGGTTTGATTCCCACATCCTTGTCCGATGTGACGGGTTTTCACCCGTTCTGTAGGTTGTCACTTTTCTTAAACTATACTATTATAACATTCCTGAAATAAAATCGTAAAAAGGTTCTACCCTTAAACAATACTATATGATGGTCAACTTAATTCATTGAAACCTTAAAACTTATCCAAAATACTTCTTTCCAAACTCATATTATAAAGAGAACGATTACTAAAAAGGTCATATAACAAGCACGTGAATACAGTCATTTATCCCTCATATATCACAAGATATATCTTGCTGGTCACATTCCAAACATGTGATTACCTTAATCATGTATTCTTTTGAAACATGTATTACCATAGAACCTTAGTGAAAACATTAATGATATCAAAAGTTAACTCTTTCCACATACCAAAATCCCAAAAATTCTATATACTCAAAGCATGATATAACATTGTCCTTTTACCAATCATGAGATCATGAATGCTATCAAACATATTATTTTCTCATTATCCCTTCATTATGCACATATAATCTACTTTCCAAAAATACTTTAATCACTTTTCATGGTTACCTATACCATATAATTATCGAAAACAACAAAAAACCATTAAATAGATATTCCAATATTCCACGATACTATAAATGAGATTCCACAACATTATTTTGGAATCTCATTACATAAACACATAATCATTCCACCACATCTTTTTCATTCTCCAAATCTCCAATAGTGATCGCATGTGACTTCCCTTTGTCCTTTGACTTAGGTGGTTGATGATATCAATCATCATTAACCCTTGTATTAGGGCATTGGTTAGCATAATGCCCCATTTCCTTTCACTTGAAGCATTTAAGTGTTGGTGGTGCGTTCTGTGTAGTCTTTTCTCTATTCACATCATTATCAACTTTTTTCCCATTACTTCGGCACGTAGCTACTCGATGGCCTTATTTTCCACACTTGAATCATTTTCTAGTACCTTTTAGACAATATCCACCAGGATTCTTTCCACACTTTGATCATAAAGAAACATTCACCTTTTTTCACTATTGTTCTAAGATTTTTCCTTAAACTCCATCTTTCATTTCTTCTCAAAACCATGACATGGATATGTAAGGCCAACTTCCATTTCTATATTGATTGCACAACACACAATTTATTCATAGATAATAAAGTCTCTTATAGCTAATTCTCTTCCAAGACTTGGTTTTAATCCACTGAAGAATCGATCAACTTTACTTTCAGTTTGGATGATAAATCTAGATGTATACCTTGAAAGACTTGTAAAATTCTTCTCGTATATACCAAAAAATTCATCAAACTTTTTCTTAAGCTCAAGGAACTCCTTTTCCATCTTAGTTTGAAGAAAACGAGGGATGTACTTATTGAAAAACAAGTTCTTGAACTCATCTCATTCCATGAATTCAATTTTATATTGGGGCCTCATATTCTTAATTAGAGTCAACCACTGGTCTGCTTCACCTTCTAAACGGTAAACAACCAGAATGAATTTTTCATGTTTCGATCATCGAAGTATGGAGAATATCTTTTCAATGGAACTGATCCATTTTTCAGTAACAAGTGGTTCAGAAGACCCACTGAAAGAAGTTGTTTGTTGCCTCATGAAGGACTCAATAAAATATTGTTCTTTTCCATGCTTATTTGGAAGTCCAGAATGATTCATAGCTTGTGTAAGTATTGCAATAAGATTTTGAACTCCATCTCCCATCACATTTGATTGTTCAGGAAGACAATCATTACATTTTTCATTACATTGATCAACACAGTTCCTTCGGGTTCTAGCCATCGTCTAAAACCCAAAAAGAATAGTGTGAGAGGCAAAAATCATGCTAGGAAAACAACATAATAAAGGGGAGTACATTCAATATATAACATCTTAGGTTTAATTCTAAGATCGTTTCCGTAATTCTAGGATTATAAACTACATGTATACTTGTCCATAGGGACATCCCTAGACATACCTTGGAAATATCTCTAGGGATTTCACTTAAGTTTTTGCATCCTAGTTTCCAAAGGTTAACTAAAAATTCGCTCTGATACTAACTGTAGAGATCTAGAATTATTTCTAGTGGAATAAAATTGATACCTATAAGAGCACTCCATGGGTGGCTACACCCCCTGGGTGGGACATACCACTATCCCCAGTGAGATCCATTTCCTCATGAAGCCCTTAGGTGGAGAGTCATGCTTCTTCCAATGCTCACATGTGAGAGTTCCCAAGGATCGGATTCATCCCTACCTCTTTTGATCTGATACCAACTGTAAAGACCCAAACTTTACATACATAGACATTACATTACTTTTATTTAAAACATAATACATGTCACAAACAGATGCCTAATCACCATATTAGTTTAGTGTCTTTGGAAGCATGGAACATAAACTTCTAATCATGATAAAAGATCTTCAACATCTCCCATAAAGATCTTCCCCTTTTTTTCTTACCTAAAAAATTTCTTTATATCCTGGGGAAAAGAAAACATAAAAAGAGTGAGCTCAAATTCTCAGTAAGGGTAAACATGGAGAACATAAAACAATCCATAAAAATTTGAATGTCTGAAGATGAACATAAAACATCCAAATCATGAGTAATGAAAAGAACCTTGGCAGTTCATAAGGAATATATCATAAAGGAACATTAACCATGATAAAATAGCATGGGAATAAAACATGTAATTTTGGAAAACATTAAGCACATGTTATGATTTCCATAGTTTCCAAGGCATTGCTTCCAAGACCATCATAGTGGAAAAAGTCCCTTACTGAATTGAGTTCACTCCTCGTTCCAGTCCTGTATCACTTAACCGGATTAACTTGTCGTTCCAACCATGTCTATCTCATGAGATATGAATATTTACCCAATGCATTGGAGGGAGTTATAGGTCCCACCCAATTCATAATGAAATCATTCTTACGTGTGGCACAACATAAACATTAATCATTCATTATTACCCAAAGAATAAAATGGGTTTCATAAACATCATCTCATCATAACATAATCCATATAAAATAAATGGATATCATTTCATCATAATAAAAGTGAAACCATGTAAATCATAGAGACATTATACTTGAAACATACACAAATGAAATAATGTCATCTTAGATGGAAAATGGTTTTGATAAAATAATTAAAATGAATTCTTGAGAAAAATATCCTTTCTTCTTCAATATCATTTTATTTTCACAAAATACCTTGCAATTTTAAAAGAAAATGATTTTGTTTAAAATAGTCATGAAATATTGTAGAGTAAGATTCATGAAAACAAGGTGTTATAAAACCGTAAATATATGTTCATGCTAAATAAGTTAAAAAAAATTCTCCTCATACTTTTAATGGAAAAGTCAAGATGTACAACATATGGTAAAAATAAGAAATATTTCTTCCATAACACGAAGTAAGAGTCATAGAGGGGCAACCATGAAATTAAACATACATGTAATAATATTAAACACTTTATGAAAAACATTTTTATGGACATGGATGAAAAATATAACCCCAGTAAATACTTACATATAATAAATCTCTGATAAAAATGAAATTGTAAAATTATCCCTTACCATATGTCCAATTTCTTCCGTATGTGTCTGAGACTCCTGTATAGTGGGTTTAAACATATTATTAACTTTTAATAGAACCTTAATAACATTTATGATATCATATACGATTCACTTATGACTTTATATTACCTTTTCATTTTTCAATTCCATGTTAAAGCAGCATTCTGGGTAAAATAGTTTCATTTATCGTATGTCTTTCGGCTTGTTGTTCTTACTTATATCCTGATTTACTTAATTCCAAAATTTAAAACATGATTTAAATATAATATATATTCAGAATATAAATATATATGATAGATCGATAAATGGAATTAAATACATCGTTCATGGAGATGGTAGGTCATATGTACGCATGAACGTTGTTCTCATTTCCTTATTGAATTGAATGGAATTAAGTAAATGTGACATATATGTACATAAATCCAGTATCATTATTATGTAATATATTTCATGATTATTTTTTATATATACTTTATAATCATACTTGAATGGTTAATCATTGAAAACGAATCTCATCAAGTTCGTGTGGACGATAGTCCGTACGTACGCACGAGCGATGATATCATTCTTTTGATATTAAAATCTTATATAATTGGATGTTATATAATATATACATAATAATAATTTTTTTATTTATTATATATATCATTTATACACAATATTATACCCATCCAAATGATGAAATATTTGAAAAACAAAGTACACCACGACGTAGAGACGGTAAGTTGTACGTACGCACGTGTGGTGACTTTTTCATTCCTAGGATGGATAAAATAACTAATATGGTTGTACAATTTTTATAATAACATCACAGTATATAGAAGATACTAGAGTTATTTTTTTAGAATGGAAACAACAAAGAAGGAGGAATTGTAAGTAGAAAGGAACTTGAAATAGGTTGTCAGATATTTACCACTTCTTCGGGTGCATCCTTTTTATTTGATCAAAATGGCTCCATAGGATGGATTTCTGACTAAAATATGGCCCTTAAAATGAAGGGGGGACAGTTGAGAGGGTATTTTGGCATGGTTTGGCCGAACCAAATTGCTTTAGATGTGTGAATTAGAGAGAAGTGGGAGTTCCGTTTTATAAGAGGGGTGAGGGGCACCTTAGGAAAAACTTAAAATGTTATTTTATAATAAATTCATATTTGGTTTATAATGGCTGAAAAGTGTATTATTTATATACTAGGGTTGGTATGAGTCGAAATACACTCAACCAATAGGTTTTAAACAAGTTTAGGTTACCATTTTAACCTTATCATTTAGATTTAACTCTAAGTTAAATAATTTAACTTTTACTATGTCTTCTTTTATTCTTACACTATATAGTTAATAAACATACTATAAACTTAAAATGGAACCTTAATTGATTAATTAATATCATATATATTATTATATAATTATTTTGGCTGAACGTTATATTTTTAGTACCATTATATCAATTAATAATATAATATTTGTTTTAAAACTCTTTTATGTCAATTTTGACACTATTTGGTATTTTGTTTTTTTAATACATAACAGCATTATTATTTCGAAAACAATTCATATAACTAACCATAATATGTTATATTAACCTATAAAATTATTCTAATTTATAAAAAGTCTTAAATTACATTTAGTTTGGTATTTATAATATCAATTATGTTAATATTTCATTAATAAGGTAATTACTGCATCATCATTGTGTCATAAATAAATTAAATTTTTTAATGTCTAAAAAATATAAATAAAATACCATTATGTAGGAAATTTGTTTATCATTATAATGAATATTTATATTATAATTTATCTTATGTATAACCCTATATTAAAAAAAATTAGTTATTAAACTTTGATTTTAACTATTTTAACTCTTCTTTAAATAAAAAAATAATAAATGTCCTAATCTAACCCAAGTGGACCTAAAGGGTAATATTTTATTCCTAAGGTTGTTTTTGGTCGAATTACACTTATACAAGAGAATTAGGACATGTTTTAGGGTAATAATAATAGTATGTATACCCTTAATTACACTATTTAATTTTAACCACGGTAAATAAAAGTTAAAAGTTACTATTCACCAAAAATTATTATTTTCTTATTGAACCACATTTTACTCCTTGATATTAACCATGTCTCTCAGATTTTTTAAACTAAACTCACAAAAGCGGTAAAATTATGTTTTATGTAAATTTTAAAATTCTCCTAGGAAGTGGGTAAAAGACGGTAAAAAGTACAATAAAAATTTTATATATCTAAAATTATTATAAAATGACTCTAATGAATTAAATTGAATTTATATAGGAATTATGTATCTATTTTTACCTAAAATAAATTTAAATAAAAAATATTATTTAAATAAAAATTTAGTTTTAACCAATAACTTAGTGTTTTCACTATTCATCAAAAAATGAATGTTTTCAGAAAAATACCAAAACATCACCCTAAGATAATTTCGATATTCCGAATACAAAAATGAAGTCCATTTTAAAAGATAAAATTTATAAAATTTCAAAAAGTGGGTATTAATATTCATAATGGCTAATTTATATAATATTTTAATAACATATCATTGTTTAGTGAAACCCGGTATTGCGTACTACACATGCTATCGAGGAAGGTAGTGATTGCGTGTAATGAAAGACAAGTCAGGGCAGCGTGTAGTGCAATCTCCCTTTCGTGTTGCGTATATCATGATCAAAACTTATTTCATTTATACATTAAATAAAATATATACTTAATGTTGCATAGAATAATTCCCACAAAACGAACTTGAAATTGTGTCTAATACAAGCCAAAAATAGTGTTGCGTATACTGCAAGCTAATAAGGTGTTGCGTATAGTATAAGATAATCTTGGTGTGGTTTACAATAGAAGACCACAAAGAAATTAAAGATAATATATCTAATAAAATCTCAGGGTGTTACAAAAGTTCCACTAGAAGCTAAATCAATTAGCCATTCTATGTTTCATCGGTGGGTCTCCCCCATCGGTAGATCAATCTATCATTGGTAATTTTTTATCCAAAATTAGATCAAAAAAATATTTCTAAAATTTTTATACTTATTTTAATAAATTTTATTAAAATTATTATTTTGGAAGATATTTTATTTTATTTTTTTGAAATATAAATATAAGTTGTATAAAAATAATGGTAATCATTATTTTATGTTCATGTATGCAAGCAGTGTATATTCTCTTTCAATGAACTAGTTTAAAACATTTAATTTATTAATAATATTGAAAATTATTGGATTTTTCAAACTATTTTATAAATATAATTTTTATACATTTGTTATACTTATAGTTTTAATTATTTTATATTAATATTTATTTAATAAATAAAACAAATGTGACAGAACTCTGTTTTTTAGCGTGGATTTTAAAAAATAAGGTAACAGTAACATTATTTTATTAATATACACTAAGAAGTCTCATGTAATTATTGGAAATTGGCATTCTTCAATAAGAACTTTGTCTTAATGGTTTATGATACATATTCAAGGCATAAAAACACATTCTATTGTAGATCATTGAACATGTTCTTTTGTGATACAACATCAAAACATTTCTTATTGCTCTCATTTTTTCAAGAAATCTCTATGACTACTATAAATTGGTTGTGATTAGATAAGAATTTAAAAATTTTACATTATTCTTATCAAGTGATCAACAATCATCAAGATTCAACATCTATGGCGTTTTTTATTATCTTCTAATTTATCAGTATTTTTTTCTTCATGTAATTTTTATTCTTATTATTATATTCTCTTCATGTCCGGTTTATTTTTTTACTATAAAAATAATTTCATCCATTTTCTATAAATTTCACAACGAAAAGGGAAGTTTGTGGTTTTGCTCTTGATCAAAATTCAGGTAAACAGAAAAGGTTGAGTCTCCTTTAATGGATCGGGGTGTACCTCTGGGTTCTTATAAAAGTTAGTGTCTATAACATGGTTATCCAACATTTCAATGTGGGGATATTAGTGGGTACCAATCGTCTCGAGGAGTACAGAATGTTTAGGAGTGTAATAGTATCATTGTGATCTGAAAAACTATATACCTTGGTGTTTTTTTATTTTATTTATGATACTCATCATTTCAATAAAAATTCACTCACTACAAATCATTTATTTTATTAACTATAACTATTTGGTCTTTAGAATTTTAAAATGACTATTCACCCCCCCCCCCATAGTAATTATTTCCATTACTATCAACCTAAAAAATATATGTTTTTCTTCATTTTCCTCTCTTTATATACTCAAGAGTTAAAAATAATTTTTTCCCTAAAAACTATCTATATTTATCTCATTGGGTGAAAAGTCATTTTTTCATCCAAAACCAAGTTTTCTAAAAGTATTTTAAAAACTTTTGTTTTATAATTCTATAAATGATTTATTAAAGAAATTTTTACCCATGTTTTCATTTTGAAAAAATGTTTTTAATAGAATATTCATGTCATTATCCAAATAATTCTCGTTAGATTGTTTCCAAAAATTTGAAAGGATCCTTAGTTTAAATATTTATGTCTTCAGTATAATTCTCTTCTATCATGAACATCCTTTTCTTTAAAGCCTATATTATTATCTTCTATGATTATTTTTAATGTTTTTTTATAATGTTTTTTTCATAGTTTAAAGAATATTATTCTCAATAAATTTTTTAAATGATCATTAAAAATCATTTTCCATATTGGGAGACATCTGTTGATGTTGCCTATTATTTAAAGGGGATATGATCACATGATACCATTATTAATCTTTCTCAAAATGGGTTTTTATGATGTCATGAGGTTTATGAAACCTATTTATCTTCCATGGGATGATCCATCAGTGAATTATTATGAAAACCACTTCTTTTCATGTGTTATACGATTATGAAATAATGAAATGACCATGAAACGTGTCTACTTTCCATAGGTTATGAAATGATGAAATATTTATGAAACCCATTCCATTTCCTGGGTTATGATATAATGAATTTTTTATTATCTTCTAGAACACATATTTATGATTTTCATTATCCGTTGGTTGGGACCTATATCTCCATACAGTGCATTAGGTAAAGATTTATATCTCATGAGATTGGTAGGACTGGAAAGGGGATCGAACCCATTTCATTAAGGTTCATTGTCTACTATGATTGTCTTGGGAGTGGACTATAACTACTTTGATAGTTTGGCGAGTGAACCATTCCATTATGATATCTTTTTAAGTGATCCTTGAATACTATTGAAGTTATTTTATATTCTTATGTGTATGCCATAATTCTATGCCTTATTCCAATGTAATGATATCATGGCTCTTTTTCTTTGATTTCTTTGTGATTTGTGTATTATTAATTGGAAATATATATTCCACGACTCATGATTTTTTCCTTTGATGTGAAAGGTATGGTTTTCATGTTTTATTCTCATGTTCTCATACCCTTATGTTTATGTTATGCTTATATATCTCCTTTGTTTACTCTTATTGAGCATATGAGCTCACCAATTATTATATTTACTTTCCCCATGTTAAGAAGAAATGTATTATGTATTATTTTTCTAATAATGGTGTTAGTTGTGAAGAATATAGTGGGGAATTGTGTTTCTCACTTGTGAAAAGTTGTTTATGTTCCCATGTTTCCAAAGGAACTATTCCTTTATAATCCTTAAGTGTGTGTTTGTTTAATATAATGAATGTTCATCTAAAATGATGTAATAACTATATATGAAAATTATGAGTCACTATAGTTGGTATCATGGGATAGGTTTGGTTATCCTTTAAAAATAAGGATGACAAACAATTTATTGAGATCCCATAGGACATGTCTAAGGATAAGTCTAAGGGTGAATCAATGTATAGGAAAATGTCATGTAATTATGGTAAGGTATAGAGTGAGTGGTTTCAATGAAATTACATCATTTCATAGATACTATAAGTGTATGTGGATTGACAACATATGTACCAGGGGAAATAACTCCAAAATGGGTGCATTGAGATGGACTCAAGGGTTACTTGGTCATGACAATGGGGTTAGCTGCACATCTAGTTTGACACTCCCAAGGTATATGATTAGTAAATTAAAAATTCTTTAAAAACCATAATAAAGGATTTAAATAGATGATAAACCTATGGTTTCTTAGATTATAAGGTAGGTGTCATGGTTTAGAAATCCTATAAGTTATCTTTATAATTATGGGGTTTCATGCTGTGAGTATTGATTCTTACGCTATGTTTGTTAGTTTTAGTCAATGGAAATACATAAAGGAATAATTATACTGATTATTGGGATGAAAAATGAAATTATTTTCCTTTTTGTATCCAAATTTATGGTATAAAGAGAAAAAATAGTTGTTATTATTCTTACACAGCTTTCCCAATCAATAAATCTTGTAGAATTTACAAACAATCAAAGGAGGGAACAATAATCTATTGAGCCCTTCACGAAACAATTTCCACCATCCTATAATGGATTTATTGATCCTCTAGTTTCTGATAAATATATCAGTACCAATGAAATGATATTTTCCACTCCCCAATGTTTAGAATATGAACAAGTCATTTTGGTAGCTTATTGTTTGGATATCAAAATGGATCAATAGTGGAATCTCTTCATGAAATTTACTCTATGGATTGGGATGAGTTCAAGAATTTATTATTTTATAAGTAAATTCACCTTAATCATTATACAAAGATATATAATTATTTCTTGGAGATAAATTAAAATTATAAGGAATCTATTGATTTCTATGAGGCATATTTTACAAGGCATGTGAGGTATGTTTCAAGTATTATCAGAAAACCTGATTTTAAGATTGATCAAGTATTTAATTGATTAAAACAATGTCTCTGAAGGGAATTATCCATAACAGAATTAAATAGCTAGGAAGCGATTTTTCTATGTTCTATGAAGGTGCAAATTATGGTCAGAGTTTCATATCAATCTCATTTATTTGATAAAAACAGCAAATTTAATTCAAATGAAAATCTAAAAACCATTCAGTGAAGTAGATGTGCATTCCTCTATACTCAACGTGTGGGAATAAACATGGATGAATTTGTCATAAATAGAGTAGTAAATTTTTTTTAATTTTGGAAGGAAAGGTAATCGAGAAAGCACATGCCAAAGTGAAGGGAAGAGGTTAGTTGATGAGTCAAATAGAGAGAAAGATCTACAAAAATCACGACCCACACACCAGTGTTTCAAATAAAATGAGGAAGAGAATTATTTTAACAAGATCATAAATATTGAGGTTAATAATGATAATTTATTTTAGTAACCTCTTAAGTTGTGAGATAGATGAAAATCTCATACAAATACTATTTCAAATGAGGGGTGTGAAAATTGACATGGTGAAAGGTAAACTTAAAATCAACTATAGAAATGATAATGTCCTATTTGAATATGTATATACCAATTATTTCATATGTGAATAAATTCATAATGGTATTAATAATAAATCAAAATTATTACATGTATAATTAGAAATGAAACCCCCTAATGGTAACATGATCACATTTAAAGTCTATGATTATTTTCTAGATAAATTTTGTAAGAATGTGCTTCCTGGAAATCTTATAATTGTTCCTCTATTTTATTTTTATGTTTTCTTATGCATGGATTGTATTTCTAATAATAACTCCCACACCAATTTATGAGGAAGTAATGTCACATTTAAATTCCAAACAAAACTATTATCATCAATCTGTGCAATGATAAACATGAACATCTGATGGAAAACACAACCATTATATGGGTATTGATTCCAATTAAAGATGGGAATTTATCTCTTATGGTAGGGGAGAAATTCAACATAGATGATACACCTATTTTATAGGAGTTTGTTTATGTATCTAAATAATATTTTCCATAACATCCACCAAAATGTAAAGTTATGTTATCAATAGCACTCATACATGGTGACACACCTATTTTGAAAACTCCAAATAGAATTGCCTCTATTAACTTATAAGAATTGAAAAATAAACTTTAGGAGACACGTGAAAAGGTATTCATTCAACCAAGTGTGACATCTTGGAGAGAACCTATAATGTTTATTAAAAAAATATGGTTCAATATGACTTTGAATTGATTAGAGGGAGCTGAAAAAGACCAAGATCAAGAACAAGTGTCCTCTATCCCATATTAAAAAAATATTTGATCAATTTTGTGGTGATAAATACTTTTCCAAGATTGAACTTCGTTCTATATTTCATCAATTAAGGTTCAATATGGAGGATAAACACATGGTAAAAAAATTTACAGGGTACGATCGCTATTAGTAGATACCAATTCCATTTGGTCTTATTAATTCCTCCACTATCTTCGTGGATTTAAGGAATTGATGCTTTATTTATTACCATCAATATTTTGTTTAAATATTTATTGATGATATTCTTATATATTCAAGTAGAAAGTAAAATCTTGAAGATCCTTTGAGAATTGTACTAATGAACTTATGTAATGAGATACTATTTTATAATTTAACAAATTATGACTTTTGGATACAAAAGGATTCATTTTTTAGTAATATAATCTCAGGAGAGGGTATATCAGTAGATCTATCAAAGAAGGGGGATATTGAATGCTATACCATACTAACCACAATGATTAAGATATATATATATATTATCTTAATATTATTAACTGTTTTTGGACAATTTCTTAGGCCTTTATAGTTCAATAACCATGTTAACTCAGAAGGGAACCAATTTCCTCTAGATATATAAATGTAAAGTAAATTTAATTGAACTGTAGATAATATTGGTTATTGTACTTGTGATTATATTACCCTATTGTGGATTGGGGGTATGAATCTATACTAATTCATACAAGAAGGTATTAGAATGTGTTATTATGAATAATGTAATGGTTATATCTTATGCCTCATGAAAATTGAAGGTCTATAATAAAAATTACCAAACTCATGTTTGGGGTTAGCTTCTATAATTTTTACAGAAGGGATATGGGGGCATTATCTTTATGGAGAAAAGTGTGATATATATATATAAAAAATCAAAAAAAAATTAATGTATATATTCACATAGATAGATTTGAATATGCTTTAAATAATATGGTTAGAGGGAATTAATGATTATGACTTCTCAATACATTACCAGCCTTGGAAAGAAAACTAGGTGGTCAATTCCTAGGGTTGAAATGATCATTCTAGCTTATACATGTTGTGGATCATAAATAATCCAATATTTAAGGACCTTTAAATGATGGATCTAAAATCCTAAAGGAAGGGGAGAAATAATATCTCTATCAATTTAATGTTTAACCATCAATCCATGTAAATATTAAAGAGTCATATAAGTAATATATAAACCTACAAAAGAAGGTTATAAATGTTTCTAAGTTTAACCATGAACTTGATAGAATGATTAGGTTTAGGGATTGTTAATGTGTTCCATCCACAACAAATTTGAAGGAGGTGTTAGAGGAAGATCATAATTATAAGTTCTACATTCATCTTGGAAGTACAAATATGTATAGATATTTTAAAGTATATTTATGGTGAAATTTCATGAAGGAATATATCATAGAGTTTTGTATCTTAGTGGTTGGTGTGTCTGTAAGTCAAGGTTAAGATACAAAATTCTGAGGGGACATTATATTCATCACTGATACCATATTGTAAATGGGAAAACAATCCAATGGATTTTGTCATTTCACTCCCCATTACTCCTAAATAGAATAATTTTATATAGGTTGTAGTTCATCAGCTTACAAAATCATCAAATTTTATCACAATTAGATAATACAACTATCTTGATCAACTATCCAAAATAAATAGTAAGTATGTGGAAAGGTTTAATGGAGTACCACATTCAATTATATCTACTCTGGATTTTAGGTTTACCTAAAATTTCTAGTGATGTCTTTATAAAGCTCTTGATAAAGAGATAAGATTTAGTACATCATATCATCCTCATACAGACGTTCAGTCTAAGAGAACAATACCAACCCAAGATGATATACTGAGATCTATATCTATGGATATCAAATGTGTTTGGAATCAATACCTTCCTCTAGTTGAGTATTCGTACAACAATATATTTCACTCGGGCATTCTGATTAGTCCTTATAAATCATTCCATAAAAATAAGTGTAGATATCCAATATTCTAGAATGAAGATGAAGTTAGAAAGCTATTGGGGCTTGAGATAGATGAATAAATAGTATAGAGGGTTAAATCAATTCAGAAACAAGTCAAGGTAGCTCAAATTTTCTAGAAAAATATATGTCAAAAATCATTGATGGTATTTGGAATTTGTATTTTGTGATAATGTGTTTCAAAGAATTTATACTGGAAGAATTTAATTTGATTTTGAAAGAAGGGAAAATTAAGCCCTACGTCGGTCCCTTTAAAACTCATGATCATATAGGGGTGGTATCTTATCATTTGGATCTTCCACCAAACCTCTATAAAGTTCATGATGTATTACATATATCTCTCATGAGGAAGTACATACCTGATCCTTCACATGTAATGAACTCAGAGGTCGTGCCGCTATAGCAGGATCTTTATTAAGATGAACAACCAATGGATATTTTATATCATACAGAGAAAGTTATGTGAAACAAGACCATCCCAGGTTCATTTTTTTGTGGTGAAACCACTAGTTTTAAAATGATATGTGGGGACATGAGGACTTGGTGATGTAGAATTATCCTTGATTTTTTGTATCATAATGATGAATTTTGAGGGTGAAATTCATTTTAATGGGTGTAGAATGTAATCCCCTAGTTTTTATGAATTATTTTTTTCTATTAATGTAAAATTATTTTTTTAGATTTTCTCCTTCAATAATTAGTGTCTTCCATATCATTTGTCACATGCAACATTGAGTTTAGATTTTGTAACATGCGACACTGAGTTTTAAAAACTGTGATTTATTATTAATATTATTATTTAAACGTGGTCATTAATACCGAGAAATTAAACCTAATGATATGAATTGTAATAAATACTTTTAAAATATTATATATCATGGTTTTAATTAAATAAAACATATTTATTAACAAATTAATTTTTTAAAATGTCTTTATATGTTTCAAAAAATTTATTTTCTAAAAAAAATTGTGAAAAATAATAAATTAGTTTTTAACAATTTTAGTAAATTAATTTTATAAATTAAAAATAATTTTTTATATCATCGTATCAGATACATCTTACTATGAATGTTTGATATTTTTCATAAATTATTTTTGTTTATGATAATAGTGAAAAATAATGTATTTTATTGAAATATTGCTTTTTCATTTAAAGAATTTATAAGGTTACATTTTCTAAATAGATTTAAAAGTAAAATAAATTCATTTAAATATCAATTAAAAAAATTTATTTATTTGAAATCATTTTCAAATTTTTTTGTTAAACAATTTTTTTTTAAATATTTGAACATTTTTTCTTTTAACACCCTCTTTCTCATCACGTCTACGGAATTAATTTTAAATTAAAATTTTCTAATTATCTACAATAAAATTTGAAAAAAATTTATTACATATTTTTAATTAGTATAAATAATATGATCTTATAAGGTTAACTTAATTATTGACCATAATTAATAATAAAAACAGTAAAAACATTATTTATCATGGTTAAGGTGAAAATGGGTTTACAAGGGCATTAAACTAAAAAGATAAAGGTTAAAAATTGTAAAAAAAATTGAAAACCTAATTTTATGGCCATATTCTGACCTAATATCTTCTGAGATCAATAATGGACAATTTGGGAGCATTGTGGGATGCAAAGAATGTGGGAAATACTTTTTCTTTTCAAAAAATTAAAAGTGTGCCACCCGCCTAAGTTATAAAAGGTTTCCCCTTTTATCTCCTCTTCACACTTACAAAAATATTCCGTTAATAACTAAAAAATAACTTTATTAATTTTATATACCATCTTATGATCCTTATTTTTTCCATAAATCCCACCAAATAAATCTTTTGGTGCAATCCATAAGTGGTTGTCGGAAGAAGTTATAACATCCCTCCCCGAGAGTTTTGTTTTATTTATTCCTAAAAATACATAAATTGTTCATCATCCAAGTAGGTAAAAAAACATACTTATATTCTATGTACTTATATATTTTTTTTAATTAAATTACCTTGAACCATATCATATTCAAAAAAAACATTATACAAAATAATCATTTGTGTGCATAACGGACTACTGCCTCACGAACCGATGTTATCAGTTTTCTATCACCACCTATGAAATATGGATATAATATTGGATTAATTGTTTATATATAATATTTAAGAAATTATAATACTTCCTGAATTTTCATATCACTTATACATTCATATTTTTCATTTTTTGGGAATGTTATAACATCGCTCATGTGTACGGTGGACTACCGCATCGCGAAGCGATGTGATTAATTTAGGATTTATATGAAAGGTAATAAGGTTTCATTTAATGAAAATATTTTATATGTATGACATAAAATTATTATTTAAGGATAATATATTATTTACATTTCATTATTTCAATATTTCAAGAAAATAGAAACAACGTTCTTTCATACGTACTCTCTACTATCTCCATAAACATTGTATTTCATTTTCTATATGTAAATATTATTTATTACCATAAAAAATATATAAAATACTATATTAATTTCATTTTGTACTTAATATTATGAAGATAATGTAACCATTATCAAATTAATAATAAAAAATAACAAATCAAAACATGTAGAAAAACAAAGCACTTATTTCCTAAAATGTGACATTAACATAGAATTTTTAATAAAGGGGTAATAAAGGGCCATTTGAAAATCATATATGGTATGATATATATAGGGTTATTTCATAAATTTATAACAAAAATATATATTTATTATAAATTAATTTTTAATGTGTACTAAGGAATTCGAGACTTATGGTAAGGGATTTTTGTCTCAATTTTCCATTATTTAGACATATGTTATGTTAGGAACCTATCTTCATTGATTATGTGTATATAAAGAAACTTCGAAATTTAATATCATTGATTTATTTTTTATATTTATATTTTATGTTTGATTTAATGATATTCCTTCATGTGTATTACAATTCTATGTTACTAATGTGGTAAATATTTCATGTTATAGTCTCATTGCCTATCAGGATTGTTTATGATTATGTTTGTAATAATTAAATATTATGATCTATATCTCAAGAAAACACATATATATTATTCTCCTGTTTTTATTTAATTATAATAAATGTTTTTCCATTATTTTCCGTCCATTATATACTCGATAGTTCCCTTGAAAAAAAAGTATATACTCAATAGTTTAAATTATTTTTTTAATAAAAAACATATTTATTTCTTTCTTCTATAAAAAACTCATTTTTATTCCAAAACCATGTTTTATAAAAGTGTGTTAAAAAAATTAAATATTTCTAAATGATTTATTAAATAAATATTTACCCATTTTTAACTTTTTACTTTATTTTTTAGAAGGAATCAACATTTCATTTTCTAAACAATTCCCAATTGGATTTTACCAAAAATTTGAAATGAGTCTTCATTTTAATATATAAGTCATGAGAGAAATTATATTCGGTCATAACCAATCAATGTATTGAAGAATACATTATAATTTTAAAGTTTAGTTTAAAATAAAATTATTTTTGAAATTATTTATCTTTTAAAGGTGTTTTTAAAGCCGAAAGGATATTCTTCTAAGAAAATGTTTAAATGATCATTCAAAATAATTTTCAATATATGATGAAATTTTTATGTTACCATTTCATACATGAGATATGATATAAGGATACCATTATTATTCCTTTCCCAAATGGTTTTTTATGGTGGAATGATAGTTATGAAACATGATTCTCTTTTTTTGGTTGCACCCTGTGTGGAGATTCTTAAGAAACCAACCTCTATTCAGGGGTTATTCTTGGATGAAATTATTATGAAAACTATCTATTTATTATAGGATATGATGAGGAAATATTAATGAAACTCATTAAATTTCATGGGTTAGGATATACAGAATGTTTTATGATATTATACCAGACATACTTATGATTTTTATTATTTGACGGGTTGGACCTATATCTCCCTCTTAGGTATTAAGTAAAGATTTATATATCATGTGATAGATATAACGGTTATGGTCAGTAAACCCAATTAAGTAAGGGAAGTTTTCCTCTATGGGGGTCTTGAGAGTGAATCGTGACTATTATGATGGTTTGGGGAGTGAACCAATTCCACTATGATATCCTTGATAGTGAGCCTTGAGTATTATGGAAATGATATTATATACTTATTTTTATACCACAATTATATGTCTTATGAAACTTTTGTGCTCTCATAGCTCAATTTCTTTGATTTTCATATGGTCAATGTATTATGAAAAACCAATAATTCTTCTATGACACAATATTTTGATCATTGATATTAAAGGTTTGGTTTTCAGATGTTATTCTCATGTTCTCATACCTTATGCTCATGTTATGATTACATATCTCGCTTTCCTAACCTTAATGAGAATTTGAGCTACAACTTTCTTATTTTTCCTTCCCCCATGTTATGAAGAAATGTATTATGTATGATATGTATAAAAAGGGTTTTATTTATGAATAACATATTGGGAGATGATTTGGTTGACATATGAAAAAAAATTCTATGTTTCCAGGTTTCCAAAGTCACTATAATTTTATGATCCTCGTGAATGTGTTTTTATAATGTAATGAATGTTCATGTAAAAAGATAAAATATCAATATTTGAAAATTTTAGGTCTTTATAATTTGTATCCTATTAAGCCTATCCTTAAGTGTCTGAGAAAAACTAATGATATTTTCTCTATGTATGGAGGAGATAAAGAGCTAGTAGTCATGGGTTTTAATAATTTTTTTCAAATAGATCATAATGATCTAAAGTAGTAGTCAGAATATGTATTTAGTCACAATATTGGATCAATGATCTCGAATAGTTCAACTAATCTATTTTTCATTGATTATATAATTGGTTTTGAGTTTATAACAGCGTTTTTATGTATCCAAGAAAAATCCATCTTGAAACATAAATATTTCTAGGATCATTATGTGGTTCCTTATATTTAATAATACACCACAATTTATTATAATAATACTTTAGTTGTGCCTCTTGTAATAGAGCCAACATCACACCAAAGGTCAAAACACATAATTTTATAGTATCACCTCTCTAAGGATTTTTTTCAAAGGGGTAAATTTACAATAAGAAAAATTTATATGGAAGAAAACATGGAAGACCAATTGACAATAGGATTATCTCTGTAGAAGAATGAGTATCATGTGAGAGCTAGCGGACTGAATGTTGTTAGTAATAGGCTCTAGTGTTAGGAGAATTTAGTTGGGTTAGGTTCCCTAGAACCAAATTATATATACTTTATGTTACTTTATATTAATATTTTTTAATATTAATAAACTATATCTCATACTATGAGTTTTCCTCTATATGACATTGTATGTGATAATTTCTAAATGGTAGTCATTAAACTAAAAGGTTATACTAGTTCACCACTATAATGAGAACCTTGAAGTGACATTAAAATATTATTAAATATATGTTCAAAAGATATATTAATTCATTTGAGGGACATAAATTATATTGGTTATCTGGGGTGTAGACTTATAGTACTTTGTAGTGGCTTCCCATGGTTTTCACCGTTGGTAATTTCTGGTGAAGGAGATTGTGAGAATGAGATCTGGTAGTAAGAAATCCACATTTATATATTCTAGATGGACATGTTTATTCATCCTTAATCATTAATAATATTATTAATGTATATTATGAGGCTTGTTCTTTGATGTATTGATAAAATCCATGAACACATATGTTTTCAGTTAAGTGGGATATGTTGGGTACAACAAAAGTAATATTCCATAACTGAATAATTTGAGAAAGAATTTTTCCATTCTATTATTCAATTAAAGAATAAATTATAGGCCCTTTTATGGAAGTGATAAATCCCAAAAAATCCAAGTCTATGGTGATCTATCGGTAAGTTCATTTTTGGAATGTCAAAGAAAGTTACATTTCTCATATATGTTGATGGCACAAGCATGCAACCTACATGATTAAAGATATCATGAAAAAATAATTATATTATAATATAATAATATATATGAGGTTTTATGTCATTGTGACATTAAATTATTTTTCAATAGGTTTCTTGGTGTGTTGCTAGATGTTAATATTATATTTTTGAATGCCTCCCCTAATTCCATTTTGAATGAGGCCTAGAGGGTAAAAAAATAAGTGTATTCAGAACCAAAGTTAAAAAAATATTATTATTTATCATTTAACATTTGGAATAAATATTATTCCCTCTTGGGGTTTAATAATTATGCAATTCTTATTAATTACATATATTGGATCACTAGTTATTTGAGAGAATATTTTCTGAGAATAATATTTAATTAAATTTATTTTGCATTTAATAAATATAATATTTATTTATTTATTTCGAAATGATGATGTGATATTTATTTATTGAATAAATAGTTATTATTCAAGGACTAGTAAATATTGTCGAGGAATGGAGGAATGTTTTTTTCTGACAAGAAATAATATATTTTAAATATTATTTCAATAAATAATATTTAATTAATTCATGATTTTTGACCTTTTTAATAAATAATAATATTATTATTATTAGTATATGCATGGGGTTCCACATAGATTAAAGAAATAATAAGTTCATTTGTGAAATTATTATTTTCTAACCTCTTTACTATTAACACCAAATTATGCTTTTACTATACGGTTTCTATTTGTTTTGGTTGTGCCTAATAACTTTTAGGGAATTCCCTCAAAACCCAAAAGAGATCTGTCTCAAAGAACACACTCAAGAATAGATAGTAATCCCCTTAAACCAAGAATCACTATTCTCTATATAATAATGAGAATACTCTTAAATTCATTCTCAGTGTGATAAAACACAGATGATGTAGGCATTATGTTTTATCACACTAGCACCTAGAGATTCATATGGTGAAATTTGGAGGAATGCGGAGTACATGGGGATCCATACTATAGGTAATCATTAATTGATTCATAAAATGAAATGATGGTATGATATAGAGGGTTTTTAGATTCATCAATAAAAAAATAATTCATCACAAGGTGGTTCTTTAATTTATTAAATTAATTATAAAACATTAATCGATGATCATGTGTTTTGGTTCGGATATTTTTTCATTAATTGATCTTTGATTCAATTCGGTTAGACAGGATGTTTATCATAAATGTACATCTCATATTAATCATCAATTAATAAAAAATGATGCTTGGGAATACATAATTTTTTTATTCCACTAAGCATGAAACCTTTAATTTCAGGGTCATTAAGGAACCCCATAACTACCTAGGTCCACACCCGCCATCTGCAAAGAGAATTAGGGATTGATTGGGTATGATTTCCATATTGAATAGGTTTTTAAAAACGAGGTAATCGTTCAATAAACCATCCATGTATAGATCATCCATTTTAATATGGAACAATTGATAATATGGTGAGAATAATTTAATTAAAAAGATTCAGGAACAATGATTTCAAGAAATCCAAATCATCAATCCATGTACATGGCGGTAATAAGAGGGAAAAAACTATGCATGGAATTTAATGAATAATTAAGATTTGGTTGGTTGGTTTAAATATAATATTATGGTAATCTTGTGGATATATGTGGACTATTGAATAAATAATATCATTTCTCTAAAAAAGATGAAATATTCACTGAATATGACCGAGGATCACGATCGTCAAACTACATCTAAAACTCATTACTTCCTCATTTATTTTATTTATTTTTACAATAATACTATGGTGGTGGAACACTAATCAATTATTTTTTGAGCTTAAGAGACTCTAAATATCCCATTTTAATGAATTCTACATTTTAGTATTACAATATCTTCTATTGATATCTAGATTCATTCAAAATGTATAGACAAAAAAATATTTCTTTACTTATTATAATTTGAATTTATCTTTCCTTCATCATAGGATTATACACACAGGTCACTCAGGTCCTCTTAATTTCTTATGATCATGATTCATGGGTTGACTAAAGAGTAATTAGTGATCCTTTAATATATTATTAGGGAAGAAAGGGGGTTTTGATGATTATTGAATCCATCCAGTTAAACTAAAATTAATAGGTGAAGGTAATCGAGTGAGATTTAACATTATTTAAGAGAAAAAATGGGAGTATAAATTTGAATAATCATTTAACTAAAAAGATATATGAATGATCTATGTTTAGGAAAATACTTTTAAAATTGAATTTAAAACAAATCCAGTTTAATTAGAATATTTTTTCTCCAATTGAACCCATAAAATAAATGATAAACATACTTATATAACTTTATTATCTGAAGAAAAACTCAAGTCCCACTACTATGACATTTTTCTTAGGTTGAAAATTTGTTTGTTGAGAGAACCATGAAAGGCTCACATCAAATATGGTTTCCGGGTCATGGAAGATCCATAATTACAAAAAAAATTCATTTTTTTGATTTTTTTAATATGTTTTCCAATTTAGATGATGTAGTAAAGATGATTTGAGACCGATTTTGAAATCATTAGCTTTCTTTAATGACCACCATGTCTCATTCTAAAATGTACAAATAAATACTCCCTTACATAATCTATTTATCTTCATACCCAATGTAATGTTAGGATTCAAGGACATCAATAAAAAAAATTGATTTGGGTGAAATTTAATGATGTTTCTATGATTGAATAATGATCATCATTTGAACCCTGGAAGGATGTAAAATTCCACTCAATTAGGAGATCTTTAATTGTATATGGGATTTTAAAATTTTTAATAGTGGATAGTGATATATGAATGATATTGATTGAATTATCAATTAGAAGAAAAAAATATAGTAGGGTAATGAAGTTTACTGAGGGGATAACCCTATATTTATCCCTTTTCTCCTAAAATATATTTATTATATTTTGATACATTATTTAAATTTCTTCACCACACACAGATCATCACAAACACTCATAAATAGATTCAATTATTAAAATAAAAATTTTATATATTTATATATACGTATATATGATAGTGAAACTCACACACCCTACACCTAGATAAATAATACTACTCATCCACTAGGAAAAATTATTAGTAAATAAAAGTTGGGTTCCAAAATGTCATGTGATAACCATGTGATTAGAAAGACTATACACCCAACTCACTACACAATTTCAACCCTCAAAAACACCTAAGAAAACTAAAAAGAATACATTAAAAAATAAAAAATTAGGTACAATGGAATAACATAAAAAAATGAAAGGACACAAGAGATTAATGTGATTTAGAAAATAAATCCTATGCGTATAAAATAAAGAAATTTTTTTAACTTACATTATAAATAAAAGTAAAATAATTAAAAACCATATTTCTATGTACAAGTAATCCACAAAATTTTCTCAGGTTCTCGTAATTAATGTATAACATCAAAATATTCTCATATATTTTAGAATTAATTGATATCTGACTCATATATATATAGTGATAACATTTGATTAACCAATTTAGCCTACTACAATTAAATCTTAATCAACCCAACATGAATACCTCAATAAGGATACCAAACTAGTGACCCACTATTTAATGAGCTTCTGGAACTTATTAACTCCACCAAACATCCATCATAATATTTGAACATTTAATGGTTCCATTACATCCAAAATAGATTATTGTTTCATTGTATATAGTTAGTGTAACTCCCTCTTGTAGTAACCGACATTAGGAAAATAAAATAATGATAAACATAATTTGAGTGAACTGAAACCAAAATTCAGATCTAAATAGTTTCCCCCTTGAACACTTGTTATAGATAACCTTTATAAACACTCACTGAATTTTGAAAATACATCGTTTCTTCTTCCATAATGTGAATTTTTTTGATATATTCCTTTTGATAAAATAAGTCTGACTGATGCATGTTGTTTCCTCATACATACATATCTATATTTTTTATGAACATGTGCATAATATTTTTTTCTTCTAACTACCCTCTATTTAGGAATCTAATTATCCATCTAGAAATTTTAGATTAACACATATTTCTAATTAATATTCTCCTTCCTGTAATTAAAACAAAATTTTGAGCTATGTGGATCTAACTATCATTGTATAATATTCCACCTAATCTAACTATTTTAATCTCCTTCAGTAACCGAATAAAGTAAAAAATTTACTCTCATGTTTCTATTGAAGTTGTAAAATGTAATTCGATTGTACTTTAGGTATCATTCCCCTTCAGCTATGGAATGAAACTTATCATTCTTCCCCCTAAGGTAAAAATCATTTTGTGGCCTTTCTGTTTTAAAATCACTAGAGAATTCAACATTAATATATCCTCAAAAAGGGACATCCATCTAAAAGAACATGGTATTAAATTTTATTCATTTGAAATAGCCAAAAATCCCTTTAGTAGCCACTTAGTATTCAAATAATAAAGAAAACATGAATAAACATACATATACTATAATAAATGAAATATATGTTTAGGTAAAAAACATTGTGTGATTCAAAATTCTGACTACTAATTCATATAGAATACATTCCATGTAATTAATATCTTATTCTATCAGTGGTTCTTACACATTTTAAAAAATAAACTATCCAGAAAGAGGGTTAGATAATAGATTGCATCCATTCATCCCAAATATTTCAACAAACATCATGATTTGGTATCTCTATGATAACACCAAATTATTTTCTTTCTCATCCCTGTCAATATTATTATACAATATTTTCTTGGAATGTCCATGATCATTCATTTTAAATTCTCCAAAAACATACACTTCATCTCTTGATTCTGTGAATACTATATAACTTCTAATAGTATATTATCTATATATAATATCCATGTGATGAATGGTCTCCCATCCAAAAACCTCAATTAAGAACAATAATCTATGTTTCATTATACAATCCTTCTTCCAACGTAAAACCATCAAATTTATAATTCCACAATCAAAATTCTTTCTTTAGACCGTAAATACTTTTTCTCAACTAATAAATAAAATCCAAGTTCCCATATTCTAAAAATCCAAATATAAGGATAATGTAAATTTATTTATCTAACACGCCATGAATGAAACCCATCTTTACACCCATTTCTTCTAAGTATAAATATTTTAATTTCTACTATTGAGAGCCATCCTAATAGTCATATATTCAACTGCTAGAGATAATATTTCTATGAAATAAACTACTTCTATTTTTTGAAATTCCATTGACTCTAATTATACCTAGAATCATTTATTTCCTTAATTCTAAACTTTTAATTGTAAATCCCAATTATTTTCAATTTCATTATTACCCCAGGGAAACAATGGCATGTCCCAATTTTTATTGGATTTCAATAAATTAATTCCTTCATCCATTAGTAATATTCACTACATAGAATCATTAACTTCTATTACCTCTTATACACACTTTGTTACTCATACATCCATTAAAATAAGAAATTTAATAACATTCGTAAAACCATTGAATTGGTCTTATAACTCTAATCGATTTACTCAAATTAGTTGGATGCTCTATGATTCTTGGTTCTGTATTATATTATAGAAACATAACTTATTACTATATTAGTGTATAATGAGTCCTCCACTATAATTTCTATAATACCTTCTAATTGAATCAACATTGTACTTCTAATTATTTCATCTAAGTTGTCTACTTTTCCTCTAGTATGGTATTCTTGCTCAAATAACCTTATAGTCCATCCACAAAAATCATTCATTAAAGTTATCATCTCATCTTCTGATGAATTTATACTCGTTATCATCTCAAATCTTGTAGTTGAATTTCTCATCACCAAAAAAATGGAAAAACATGTTTTTTATTTTTCATTTATCTTTTCTTAATTCATAGCATCAATATTCCTGTATGAAAAAATTTTGTGGACCTTTAGATGGACAACCATCATTCATTTACTAAACCATATATCCTTAGGAATTACATGACCAATAACTAATGTTAGACTTTTATTAATATGGTATGTAGCAGTGTTAAGATCCTGTGTCGAAGTACCCATGGTCATTATGGAAGGAAAACACTTCCACCCATAATTATCCAATTTATGTTTCTGGATAAATATAGTGTCTAATCATTTTCTCATTTTTAAACTACCAAAGATCTTCAAATAACTTTTTAGACTCTATTAAAATATTTATTTCTATAGCATTTTTCATCAATTTTTATTATAGACGTAAATGTTTTTTAAGACACTGAATATATATAACTCATTTCAGATTCAAGACACCACCATTATTCATATCGAATCTAATATATCTTCTCTCAATGATCTCTAGAGCATCATCATATGAAAAATGTTCATTCCCATAATATCTGAGTACATAATTCTATATAACATCTACTCTATCATAGATTGTAAAGATTCTTCCATGTCAATCGCCCACCAATATGTTGTAATATTTACACTGGGAAATTGTTGGATACATTCGTTCATAATACAAATAAAAGTTTACCATTATGATGTTGACATTCAACCTAAGCTTTCAATGCTACTCCTGCAATGATTATTAGTTTATTCCATCATTCCATATCTCTAATATAATATCACATAACCAAATTTTATTCTCCTATTTCTTTACATTAAATTATTTCTTCTCATTGATCCAAATTTGAGGTGACCATCACCATTTTTCAACATTATATATGGTACTTTTACATTTGTCCATGTGATTTCTTCATTTCAAATCAGTTTATGAATATACATAAATAAAAAATATATTTTCCTATTAAAATTAATACAAATTTTCACCATTTCATCTCAGCTATTCAGAAGTGAAGATAATGGATTTACCAACCATATATCATCTGTGAATGTTATTTTGACCAATTTGAGCTACTCATGGTTTTCAATCTATTTGTATGATTTGTTAGTGGTCGTATATTTAATAACCTTAAGTATAAGAAAGTATTCATCCTGAAAAGTTTATTAAATTTAGTTGGTTTTTCATATATATAAATAATTTCATTAATTACCCCTTTAATCATTTTATTTTCCCAGATGTTAGAGGCCACATTTTTTCTAAGGACTTCCTCACTAGCACTAATTACTTCCTGTCCAATAGTTCCCATTATGGCTTCCCTATTTTCTATAGATAAATTACAATAAGTATGATATCTTTTCTTTTTTTAATTTGATGATCCTCCATATACATATTCTTGAAGCTATAGTCTATTCCATCAAAATTATCTCAACATATATTGCCTTCATATGATGTTATGACTTCCAATGATAGTGAACTCCTAATAAAACAATCTATCAATATAGGATTGAGTGAATAAACATGATATTACTATTCCATGGTTATATGAAAAAAAATTGGAATCCCTTAATATTACATTTAAATAAAACTTCTAAAAGTCTCCCACATCAATGAAGAGAATTACCACTCTAGAAAAATAACACAAGAAGATACATAGTGAAACCCTATCATCTAAAAGTATTTCCTCAAGTCCGTGTATGGGATTTAACAAGGCTATGAACAATAATAAATATACAAATTAAAACATCACAAAAACTTAATAATAATCATTAGAATACATTTAGAATGGTAGAAATACATAAAAAACATGGAACAACAAAAGGACACAAGAGGATAAAGAGCTTATGACAATGAGCCATACATGCATAAGATAAACCCTAAAACTACCTTTCCATTATTATTAAATGTACAATAATTAAAATAAATATTTATAATTAAATTAATCTACAAAAACTCTATAACAATCCTTATTTATAATACATTATATATTGGGGTTTTATCACAAATATCTATACAGTACAATCCCAAAAAATCAATATGCATCATGTCTTTGGGCAATTAGATACATAAAAATTAACATAAAATAAAATACAATATCATTATTTAAAACTCCATAATATTCTCTTAGTATTCACTAAACACTTAATAATGCACAAGATTACTTAATGATATTTAAAAGGAAAGGTTCAACTATAAATTCTTATAAGGTGATAATCAAATAATAACATAATTATAAATAATATATGCGATTAAAGACATATATCATGGTACCATAATGGGGAATGATCTATACATAGTCACATAGAGTCATGAAATGAGAAAACAACATCATACAAATATGGCCTGCAAATCATTTTTTTCCCATTTTCAATAGTCGGTTTAAGGGTTCCCAGTACCCGTACAAACAGTCCCCGAAAATCCAGATTTCAAATTTCAAAATCAAACCAAACTATTTTCCATCACCAGCCACACGCCACACCTCAAGCCTTGAACCCATCAGCACATATCGCCATCACTGCCTCTCCATCAAGGTTCATCACGCACATCCAACACTATAGGTCACTGGCGAGACCATCAGAAGTGTCATCATCGAAACCTCCTCTGTAGAACACCACCATACATCATCACTGCCACAAAACCAACAGCACCGACGAGAATCAACCACCAACATCAACTCTTCAAGATCAAACACCATTACCAGAATGATAAACGAAATGGGAATTGTCTCCACGGTTCTGCATGTCAGAACCACCAAGAAAACAATCCAGCAGAAAAAAAACCACAAACATATCATCATCACCACCGCACAACAAATATTACAACCTCAAATCATCAGGAAGAATCGAATCCACTAGAATAGGACCCAGTCCATTGCCATACATACCGATGCAGCAAGTAACACAAAAACAGAGCCTCATTCCTGAATTAAATCACCACTTCAGAGAACAAAACCTTTAGGAGCCAAGCAGGCCTGGTCACCACCTGACCGGCATCATCACCAAAGCACGCACAAACAACAAAATGATGAATCAAAACCCGTCACCACCTTCATAATCTCACATAATGGCCTAATCTACCCAAAGCACAATCACCCGACACCAAACATGACGGAAACCCCAAAATGCAGCACAGATTCCGAACCCTGGGGCATCATCATGCCTCTGAAACTGAAGAGGTCGAGCGACGATGTGAACAGCCGAGGATGATGACAAGTCCGCGCAAGCTAAGGGCAGCCACACCGTGAGCGCACCGAGCTGAGAGCCAAAGAAAAGAGCAGCCATCGGGGGAAGAAGGTGGCAGAAGATGGAAACCCTAATCGTTGCAGATCCCCTTACGGGTGCATCCAGATCAAAATTGATCTCATACAACTATGGTATCATTGGAATGTGGCACAAAAAAATATCTAAAATCATAATTATAAGTTGATGATAAATGAATACACATCATAACATAGTTTTCTTAGGTTAACTGCTCATGCACAAAATATGAGATCTCAAAAGATAAAAACATTACCCAGTGCATTTGAGAATTATAAGGGCGTACCCTTTATATGCATAACATTATTTATGACACATCAATCATATAACATAAGAATTTATTTCAACATATGAATTCCATAGTTATGAAATGTGTGTTTCAAACATGGAATTATGTAATCATTGAAGGATATTTATATCAAGGTGAATACCCAAGAATAAAAATAGGGGGTATTCACAACAAAAATGTATCACAAGGAAAATCATCATATAATTATTAAATCATAAAGGGTGTACATAGAAGTTCGGGGAAGAGAAAGATGAAAAAAGAAGGAATTATATCACTATTTAGGAAAAATTTGGATAGTAAAATAATTTTCATAAGAAAAAGGAAACATAATCAATTAAGAATAAAAATTATTATTACAAAGGAAGTTCTTGAATGAAGAAGAAGATATATAAAACCAATACCTTTAAAGGTTTCTTCTTAAAGCATGGTATGAGCTTTTTAGAAAATTAATAACTCTTTTAGATGGATATATAGATGGAACATAAGAGTAACATCACGATTTAAGGATTTATAGAGAATATTATTGTGATATTGGGTTGGTTTTATTAGCAAAATAGAAGATACAATTTATTAATTACAATACATTATCCTTAGACACCGAGTTAATAAATAATAATAAATCATAAACCTTATCGTGGTTTTTTCACATGGTAGTTTCCAAGGATTAGTATTTTTAAATATTTAATTATTTTATGAACTGAAATCCTTAAAATAATAACTTTAATGATATCAAAGTGAGTCATGTTTATCAAAAATTGATTTTAAAATCTAAAAAATAATGGTTTTGGAAAGTTCATTATAGTTTTTTAAAATTAGTAATATCACATTAAAACACATTATTATATTTTAAAACTCTATTTTAGGTCCATAAAACACTTTATAAAAATTATTATAACACATTTAGGTTACTATGATGTCATATACATAACATATTTTCATACAGTATTTATGTTTCCAAAAAAACATGATCGACTCAAAAAATTATTAAAAATTAACCATTGGAAAAAATTTATAAGATGATTTCAAATATGATATTTATTTTATCTAAAAAAATTTATAAATATGAGAATATTGAATATTAAATAAAAATATTTATTTATCAACAAAATTAATTGTTTCCATGATATAATCAACTTTCTGATCCTTATAAAAATTACATAGGTCCTTATAAAATTATATTTTCATTATATTTAAATAATTAGTTATTTATAATACTATTAAATAAAAATAAATTCTATTTTAAATTCTTTAATTTATAATAAAAAATTTTTTTAATTAAAATTTTTTGTTTTATAAGAATACAATTGTGTTTTATTCATATCCTAAAATCTATTTCTCATATTTATTTTATATTCTTGTGATTCTTATTAAGTAAAATAATAGTTAAAATATTATTAATTAAAACACTATTTCATTTCTAAAAATAAAATTACACCTTTATTATATTAAGTTCTACATACATAACCACTTATTACACCAACATATTCCTTAATGGGAATATGAATGATGGTGGTACCTTCATTGGGTGTCTCTCCTAACATTGTTCTAGGGGATACCTACACTAACTTGAACTTTTCCAATAGGTGGTTCCACTCTATCCTCACATGTTGAATATATTCTTAGACATGTTCAAGTGAAAACATTCATGATTCTACCAACCCCCCCATCCCCCAAATATCTGATAACGGAGATTCATAAGACATGACTCCATAGATTTAAGACATCATATCTCCCATATACATCAATTAGTTTTCTTAATAATGGTTAATATAAACTAATTTTAATAGTCATACTGTAACTGCTATATACAAATGGTCATGAGGCCTAATGGTAATAATTCCCAATGA
The DNA here is from genome assembly GCA_963277665.1 of Viscum album. Taxonomy (NCBI): domain Eukaryota; kingdom Viridiplantae; phylum Streptophyta; class Magnoliopsida; order Santalales; family Viscaceae; genus Viscum; species Viscum album. The sequence goes on from OY728145.1 coordinate 401,125,404, forward strand.
TCATAATTCTAAATGGTCATAATGATTTTTTACTTCCTATAAATATCTCGTATTTTATTTATTCAGTTATTACATAATTTTTGATAAAGGTTCAATATTATTCATTTTAAAATTCAATACTATGTTACTAATATTTTGTTTCATTTTTAGAGTGTCATTTAAGAGTGATAATCTGAGGTGACTAAGAGGATCCAAATTTTCATATTTTATTTATTTTATTTTTTTATGTCGATTATTTCACTGTAATATTTTCCATTTTTTTATGTTTAATTTTTCCCTAAATTTAATCTTCTCAAATAATTAAATAAAGTATTATTATTGATTTTTCACAATTCAACATTACTAAATATGCCATACATTCATATATATATCAAACATTTTATATATAAATTTTTGGTTCATTAAATTTTTCCATGATTTGGAAAGTTCTCCCATAAAATTTCATTTCATACACTAATGTGAGAATTAATAGGGTACTTTTGTTTTATAACTTCTTATGGTTCCCATGTTTTCTCTTTTAATTTATTGTTCCAACAATGAAATTTTATCTATTGAGGTTTCTTGTTATGTTTAAATTTTTCTATATGGTCCAAGATATTTACCAGCTACTCTTTATAAGAAATATCATTATTTGGTTACATAAAAATAGATTTAGTGCATGATAGGGATATATCATGTACTTAATTAGGAGGTACATGTGGAATAAAATAGTTAATTGAGACTAGTTTGGTTAGTTTGTTAATCGATAATCCATAGTTTTTAATCAATGAGGAATCGAAAAGGGTTACATTTTCCGAGGACTTAGCATTCTCTTTTTATTAATCCTATTGACACTCTTATAGGGAGATATATGAAAAAAACCATTATCTATAACCATTAAATCTAGCTCTCATCAATGGTTATCAGCATAACTCCATTGTTAAATTTTCGTTAATATAATGTGTTTCTATATATCCTCATCCTTATAAAATGTTTCTTCTACTAGGTCATCTAAAATGAGATTACATTATCTAACATCAACCTAACATGTTAATGTTATGTATTTTATTCTATAGTGGTCTTCATAATGGCACATCTTAAATCTTGAGTGAAAGATATTATTTTTGATAAATTGACCAAGGAAAGTTGTTTCTTCAAGTATCCTATAACGTCCACTGAGAAAGATCTCAATGAATTATAAAGTGATTGGAAAATCCAGTCATATTTTACATCATTTTGAGGGCGATAGGTCATATGGAAATTTAACTCTGTAATAAAATAATATTGGTGATTTTTCTATAATTTTCAATTTAATATCATATATCAATTTGATATTATTTGTAGTGGTGTTTTATAAATCTTCATCACTTCTTTTTTTATCATTTAAAATTTATCGAGTGATAATTCATCCAAAATTTTAATTAAAAAATCATTATTTGTAAGATGGTCCACCACAACCCATATTTCATTGTTTCCTTTAGTTTTATTTGGAGAACCTAGGAAAAAATCCATAATGATGTTTTCCCATTTCCATGTTGCTATGGGTATTAGGTTCATCATCTCTTTGAACTTTTTCCTTTCTTCTGTCACTTGCTAAAATACTAGAAACCTTGTTGTATATTTATAAACCCCCCTATTTATATTGTCCAACCAATATTTATATTAAATATCTCTATAAACATTTATGACCCTATGGTGGATGGAGAATATTAACTTGTAAGAATAATTCAACAGATCCTTCTATAAAATCCAAAGCTAAACCTATATTTATATTAAAATATATCAATAATTTAAGAATTTAATCTCAAAAGCATCAAACATAACTCATAAAATATTTTGGTTTAGTTTATTTTATTTCCAATTATATGTTATGCATATTTAAAATAAATTTGAATATTTCTCTATAATTGAACCCTTTAGGGAACCCTTTTAGACATCTCCTAAGTTATAAATTATCTTCCTAACCTAGGGAAGGGAACTATAAGAATGGGGTTCTATCAAATTATTAGTAATGAGAATCTTATCAACATGTCATCAAGGGTTATAACCTTACCATATAAAAAATAGTATGGAGAAATTTATTGTAAAAATAACGGGTAAAATTAAGTGTTTTTATAAAGATAGAAGGAAATACATTTAATCTCTTAAGAACAAACACGTACCATGACATAATAGTGTAAAAGATCATAGAAACGTATTATAAGGGCAAAAAATAAAAAGACAATGGAATCATATATATACGAAAACAAAATAAGACATGACATCATAAGCATAAGTCCATAGTCACGCTCATGATGATCATTATAAAGTGAACAAAGTCCCATGGTGGATTAGGCTCACTCACTATTTCCATAAGCATAGTCTAAATAGACTAATCGTAGATTAGGTATACTCTATAATTCCTTACGTATTATATCACGAGATATAAATCACTACCCAATACACTATAGGGAAATATAATTACAGTCCAACTAATCACATAACATAGTGTTCCCATACTAACCATTTGTGCCCCACACACAGTGGGAAAACTCATAGATTGGATAATGTTCACTTTTAATCCCACACAAAACATCTCATAAGATATAGACCATTACCAAAGTAATTGGAATTATTTATAATTTGGATACCACCCATCACATAATAAAAAATTAGACTTATGTTTCCCACATTAAGAAAAGAAATTATACATAAACTATACGCATGATCTAACCAGTAATAGTGTAGTGTCTTTTATAATCATGATACAAGAAATTACCAAACTCTAAATCAAAAGTATTAAAAATAGAATAAATAATTATATTATTTTACTTTAATAATTGAAAAATGTTTATAGATATTTGACATGTAATTATAGTATATAAAATCCCTGAGAAGTATCTAGATAAGAATGAATAAAAATGAATTACCTAGGTGATGGATTATGAAATAAATAATGGATATCTTTAATAAAAGAAAGTATTTATTTTTTTATATAACAAAAATTAAACTATAATGTTTTTCCATATACTCAGGAGTGTTTTCAAATGTTATTCATGTAGAATAACATTTCATGGTGGTGGAACCTATCATGGAATAAGAAATCAGAAAGTCCCCATTTTAGGTTTGAAAAAAAAATTGAAATCTCAAATAAAAAAATATAAAAAAATAATAATATGAAAATATGAGAAGGTAATTATAAATTTCATGTGAGATAAAACATAATTATGTTTCTAATTAAAAGTATAATATTAGTTGTATTTTAAATTAGGTATAATGAGGGGTAACCATCATTTAAGAGGATAGGGATCATTCTTAACATAATTTCATTATAAAGAAGGAATAATACTCCCCAATAAAGAATATTTTAATAACAAGTGATCTCCCAAGATATATATAAGGTATTAAAAATAAAATTAAATATAAATCTCAATGTAAAATAGTATAAATCAATAAATTAGATTGAGTTATTAAAAATCCATTATATTTTTGGGAAGACGGAAATCATTGAACATGTCAAGGAAAAACATGAATGGAAGTGAATTTTACATAATTGAACATAATTTCATGTATTATATGTTACATTGGAATTATTTGGTCCATATAAATGAATACTAGTAAATTATATCTAATAATGCTTCAATGAAGGGTGATTGAGATAGAAACACATTCCTTTTTCTATATTCATTCTATGTGTGAACCTAACTTCCTATTTATAAACAAGATTATTATATTCCATCACAACAACCTCATTATCATTTATTTATTTTAATCTGTATCATTTATTATCATATTATAATTATTCATCATATGATTTTCATTCTTAATCTGGTTACTGGTAGATATTTGGTAAAAATTTTGTAACTCCTTATGTATATTGAACATGGTAGATAATGTCATTAAATAGTTTCATAGTATATATAATGTTAATAATTTTATAGAAATAATTTTTTTACATTTAATATATTTTTAAAGTCCATCCATGATAAGTGTTGTTGATAAGGGATTCTCATTGCTCATGGGCATGGTAGTCCATATGTACACACTATTAATGTTTCCACTTCACAACCTATGAGAGGGAATGAAGGAAAATGACAATTTTGATATTTTAGAATTATATGTATATTATATATATCATATTTATTCATCTATTATATACTATTTACCATTCATGAATGGAAATGTTTGATAAACCTAAGGAATCACTTTGTGGAGGCGATAGTCTGTGCAACACACTAAAGACGCTTTTGTTTCTCTTAGCTGAAGAAGAGAAAAAAAATAAGGGTTCTTAAAATAATATAATAACATATCATTATAATAATTATTTTGATTAAATTATTTTTTTATGTATATAATAGATTTTTAATAGGAAGATTTAGGATAAAATTTATTAAAAAGATAATACTTACATTGGAGACTTGATCGTCTCTTAAATATCTATTTAGAAGTGGAGGATTTAAGAAAATATATAGAGAGAAGAAGATAATGAATGAAAAAATGAATTATAGTAAATTTAATTTCAAAAAATGTTTATTGGAAGTTTTAATGGAATGTTTAACCAGTAAGGGGTGGAAACGATCCCCATTTATAAGTTAATAATAAGAACTTTTGGGATTATTCATTACTCATTAATGATACCATTACAATTCCTCGAAAACGTATTACTAAATTTTTTAAAAAATGGATTTTAGGGTAATATTGGGATTAAAAATCCTCAAATAAGACTTTACAAGTGTTTTTAAATATGTTTCAAGCCATTTAGTATAGGTTTTTACAGTTTAAATTTTTAACATTTATCAATGTAATGAATTTTCTATTATGTAATTTATAGTTTATTTAAAGATATAAGGTAACCTATATTGACAAATTTTTAACCAAAATTGAACATACATTTGGTGTAATTCAATTTCTAAAAATGATAAAATCCTATTTTAAATTGATATATATAATATATAAGAGATTATTTTTGTAAACAAAATGGATTTTAACCATTATGTGTTCTTCATATTATTTTGTATTGATTACAAATTGAATGAGTGTTAATATAGTTATATATAGGCATAAAATCAAATTAGTGTCATGTTTTAAATTATATAAATAATATTTAATATTTATAAATTTTAATATAATAAAAAAAATCATTTAAAAAAATATTTCACCATTATCATGGTAATTAACTTTGATTTTAATAATATTAAATTTATTAATAAAAAATGAAATTGGAATTGTAAACATGTATTGACACGATAAACTCTAACATGAAATATTTTTTTATATTTAATTTATAAATAAGATAAAGTATAACTTTTAATATAAGCTTGTAAAAATAGTTTTTACCGTGAAACATTAATTGAGTTTAAAAAATATGTTAAACTTTTATTTAATAAATTCAATATAGTACTTTTAAATAATTTATATTACTTATTAAATTTACTTTTTATATAAAAATTGTTTCATAAAATATTATTTCATTATTTAATTATAGAATTTATAGTTTTCAGAAAAATAAGTATTTATTATTCTCCTAAAATTCGATTATATTAAAAAAACCCTGAAATTAATCCTTAGATAAATTTTATTGGATAAATAAAAAAATTAGTTAATTTTTTTCATATTCACATTCAAAATTTTTTAATTTTTATTTTCTAGTAAAAAACAAAAAATATAGTTAAAAAACTATTTTTATGTGATAAATAATATCGGTATATTAACTATTATTTTCCTTAAAAATTACTAATTATGATACTATTAACTTATTATTAATAAAACAAATATATATTTTTATTATTCAATCATAATAAACTTAGTTCCTAGAGATAAAATAACAATTTTTTACAATATATTTTTTAAGCATAAAGTAAATTGAGCAAATAGGAAATTTAGAAAAGTATAAAAATTCATGATATATATATAACAATAAATATTTTTATTACATGTAGATATATTTCTAATTTATAAAAAAAAAATAAACCTTTATTATATCTATGTAACATCAAAGAATAAGGTAATCACTCGGAGCTGTCACGGGTGGGGGGGGGGGGATTCTACAAGTATGGATCATGTGGTAATTTCCATGCGCTTAAACTTATCTCACATATTATTTACCTCCTACTATAGTCATTTGAATTTATCATGGGATAATCATAAAAAAATCCAACAGAATCTAATTCCCTTCGATGCTAAAATAAATGATCTTCATAAGGGTGCATTTCTCTACTTGATGTCATTGCTTGTTTCTCATAAATTTTATAATGTGGTTACACTTATTCATATCCACTTATTTAATGGATATATTATAATATTATAATTTAATAACTATATTTTAATTTTTTAAATTTTTATTTTAGTTCAGTGTTCATGTGAATATAAAATTTTAAAATAGTATTTAATTAATGAAACATGTACTAAAATATTGGGGTGTTTAATTTTCTCCTTAAATAAATTACATCCTTGAAATTTAAAAAAAACATATGATGGGAGTAATTTCAATTGGGAGATACTAATTAAAAAAACACTTATAGTTTATCATGGGTCAATTTAATATATGGAGAGATATTTACCTATAATAAATTTTATATCAGACCTTTGTAAAAAAGAAAGATTTTATTCCCAATACCACATAGAATAGTACTATGGGAAGAAGAGACAGATCTAGATATAATAACTATAACAACAAATTTTTTATTTATAACTCAACATATAATAGGTTAAAACATAAATTTCAAAAGTTATCTATGAATCTAGATTAAAATAATCATTTTCTAATTCAATATATGTTGTTGTATAGTATTTTCCCCATTCTCATGGTTTAGGAAGTTGTTGGTGACTATTTTTCTAGTTGTCCCTTAGATTAGAGAAATGATTTTTATAATGTTAAATTTCCATAAAATTTAAGAAATATATTAATATATCTTCTCTTTTTCACATACACTTATGATTCTGATGACCATAAACACCAAACTTATATCATCTACATATCCATTGAAAGAAATTTCCCCAATACTTCTTTCCTCATTTTTGACATTTAGGTCATTGAATACACTTTCATTCATCCTCAATGTCACCTAAATATTTATAAAACCATACTTTTATCCCTTCATGTTTTTGTGTACTAAAATATGTTCTTTTTTTAATCATAATTCATGATAGTTGGTTTCGAATAATCAGAAGATCAACCCATCCAAATCTTACTTCATTGGGTTGATCATTAAAAAATCATTGTATTATCCCTCACACATATTTTTAACTCAGTTAATTATTATTCTAGTTATGAATAAAACAAATAGGTTTTAACATTACTGATGAATAATTAAAATCATAATAGATTAAACCTACATAACCAAAGATAAATTTAACTACAAGTCGCCTCACTTTATAAAACCATCATGTGAGCCTATATTTATTTCAGTTCATGTTATATCACTCTATACTAAAACGATATCTTTAATTTCTTAACCTATATCATTTATATATTGAAATATATAATTCGTGTTTCAATTTTTATCATTCCAGATTCATCCTGGTTGACCTTCTATTTGGTTCTTTTATAACTATCAACCTAGTCCCTCAATGTAACTAGGAAACCAAAACATCTTAGTAGTGTGTAAATAGTATATGATCAACCAAAGAATATAGCCCATTTGTGTTGAAATAGGTTTGTAATATTAGTCCCAATCACCATGCATAAGTGTAATATCCAGATATTTTTAATAGAAAATAATTTTTTTAGATAGTGTATAGATACATAATTATGAGCTTAAAAAAATAAAATAAATTTCATAAGATAAACTTCTTTTATTAAATATGAATATCTAGTTTAAAATTAGGTGAAAAATTGTTATTTTTTAGAAAATATTGGGTTTCATGTGAATAGTGAAAATTACTGAATGTGACAGATATATTTAATAGATTTCCTAATATTTCAATTTCATCCTCGGAGATCATAGAGCCCTCAGATCTCCTGAATTTGACCATAGTGTCTTGTTTTAGTCAGCATTATCCCTTGATCATTTAGTTTGATATGTTTGTGTCTATATCTTATGGTTTATTGGAGAGTTAGAATGTTGGACTAATCGAAAAACAACATTTCATGATTATATTTTCCTCAGAGGATAATTTGACAACTTCTTGGTCTGGAGCCCCTCATAACATCTTTGGATCCCATTTCATTATCATTCAATGGAAATATTATTTTCACAGGAAGCATGATGATCCATCCATGGAACTCTGCATTTTTTCCCAAACATCCTATTCCTTTTCAAAATCTGTCAATCATATACATGATAGGGAATATGGTTAGGCCACTTTCTATGTTTGGAAAGAATAACTGACACAGTTTTCACCCCATTCCTCTAATAATGTTCATTGAATTTGAAGTTTCAAAACCTCTGGTGGAATTGGTTTTTATTTTAGTTGGTGAAGAGTTTCACTGTAAACAAAAGGTGGTCATTGAGTCTCAGATGGCTTATTTTTTTTCTTACAAGAATCAAAGAAAAAATAGGCCCTTTGTTCTGGCATGGATAAATAGTTCTAATTGAGTAGTTCATTCTAAACCTATCTGCGAGGACAGGCCCTCCTACTGGTTCATCCTTTATTGTTTTGAGTATTGAATATCCAGTGAATTATGTCTCTCTTCTAGATAAAATGCACCTTTTTTGTCTTACCTAGTGGTTTTTGACATTTTAACTTCATTGAGGCATAATTTGGATGCTTCCATGTCAAAAAAAATGTCCCATGAGAGTGTTAGAAACACGTTGTTGATGAAAGTGTTTTTTTTAAGTTTTGTATTTTGTTTTCAAGGTATGTTTTGAAGAAAGGAACTCAATTCACTTTGTTTTGTGGGAACATTTGTTTTGGGTTTTGTTTTGAAAATAATCGGACCCATGTTTACTAATAGTAGGACTCATGATTTCAAAAAAATTATTCTTGGGATAAGAAGGAAAGAAATAATCTTTTGTGAAAAAATGTTATGATACTTTCTAATGTAATTGTGATGATGCCTTACCAATTCATTTTTCATATTAATCATGATTCGATGTGATAACTTATGATCCTATCTTTATAGAATAATTGAGGAGTTAAAGAGATTCTACTAATTGGAAAATAATCACATTAAGATTTATCAAGTATAGATAGTAGAGAGTAAAATTTGGTGCTGATTATATCTCAAAACAATCATATCCAGATTGAAAACGTTTTGTTGATGAAAAGTATTGCCAATGAAAAGTAATACAGATGGAAGGTGGTGCTAATTGAAGGTACTTTCAATTTATAATCAGGTGGTTTCGATGAAATGTGGTGACGATGGAATAGGTGATGTCGATTGAAAAGTTGTTCTGATTGAAAAGTGGCGCTGATTGAAAAGGGGTGCTAACAGAAGAGTAAGAGATAGTTCTGATTGTTTTTCAAAATGATCAGATCTGGGTGAAAAAGAATAGGTGATTTCAATCAAGAAGGAATCATTTTCAAACTGTATTGAATTCAAAATGATCGTAACCAGAATGATTGTAACCAAGAATGATTGTGTCCAAAATGATCGTACCCAGAATGATTGTAACTGGAATGATCAAAACCATAAATGATCATAATCAGAAATGGTCATATCCATAAAGGACCATACTCGGGTTTTTTCAAATGACTTAATAAAGTGGGGTAAGGGTTGAATTGTTTTGTTTTCTCTTCATATAAAATTTCAATGGGGCCCAGTTCCATTAAAAGAAGAGGAGAAGAAGAAGTTTTTATACGAAATTGGTCAAGAGTTGTGTGAAGAGATGAGTTTACTAGAATGAATGGAACATTACAATACCTTCCAATTGAAGTCAGACGATTCTAAATTTAATCCTCAATGAATTCAAATTCATGATGATATTCCTGATTAAAGCACTAGTTTTTGAATAAATTATTTTTTTCTCAAGTGGTTCAACAGAAAAGAATAGAGAAGAATATTGTTGAATGATTTTTCGAGTGGGATCTGAAATTTCAAATACAATATTTTGATTCAAATCGGTTCTGAGAATCATATTCAGCAATCGTCATGAAGAACCATAATCAGTTGATCGAACCCATGTATTATTATAAATTTAAATCAGTCTCAGCAATAGAATTGGGAGTCTGAAGTAGAAGAGGTGAAGATTGTGGATGTTTTGAGAATAATCGAGAAGTGTTGACAAGGCCATAATTTTTCTAATATTTCAGGTGAAATTCAAATGTGAGTTAATTTAGGTTATTGGGAAAATTATTAGAGATTCCCACCAAAACCTGTTTTGGGTCACTTATAAAATTTGATAGTAATTTGTACTTTCAGATGCTTGCACTATTCACCACAAAAGAGGGAGAAACTTTGAGTTTTAAGTGAGAGAAAGTGATACTGTTTTGTTTTGTATTGACTACATTTTGACGAGTATTGTATTCATCTAGGTTTGGTATCAGGTTGAATTACTTATAATGGGATTTTTGGTACAAGGTATCATTGTATTGAATATTTCCGGACTGAGGATATATCATACTGATTTTCATTTTACCTGTAGATTGAAGTGGTGATGATTCATTTCCATTGTATTCTATAAAAAATTGTATTGGGAGTATTTTTTTGTAAGAATCATACTCAGAGGAATCAGACTCAGAAAAGACCAGACAATGTGTTTCATAACAAATTATAGAAGGTTCTTACATTTCTTCTTGGTAAGTAATTAATGAATTTTTTTTCAATTGAATATTTTCTTTGAATTAAAAATAAGTTCATATTACATGAGTTGTTACATAATAATTTTATTACCTTTTTGTGCTAAGAGGATTCACATGCACTAGTTCTATTGTTTCATAGTGCTATATGAGTGAAATGGTACATCCTACTCATTGTAATCCAACGATTGATTTCTAGTCTATTGTATGGTATTGTATCATTTCCAAACCATACCAAGGACGTAGACATTATTATTTAACAGTGAACATTGTAAATCATTTCGGTCCTTTGGATGTGTGTTGATTTCTTTCTCAACAGAGAATTGAAATATTTAATAAGAGGATAATGTTGTTTCAATTGAAAAAAACATAAAAGAAAAAGTTTATCATTGATTCACCCCCCCCCCCCCCCAGTGATACATTACTCTCACTATGCACTTTCAATTTGTAATGCATCTATGTTCCCTTTATAATTCTTAAGAGATAGAGAATGTGAACTTTGTGAATAGTTATGTTATTCCAATATTTGGTGGAAATAACAATCATATCTAAAAAGATATAATGCTTCCATATCTTACGTCTATCAGTTATAATGTTCTTGAAGCTACAATAGTTAGGTTTCCTCTCATTTATGAGAGTGCTCCACTTACACCTATTTACATGAAGAATATTGAGAATGATGGTGAAGGACCATGGGACACCCTGAGAGGGGAGGGGTGAATCAAGGTGTCAACTTTTTCTTTTAAACTGACAAATCTTGTTACCACGTTGGTAGAAACTAGTTTAACCTATATAATGGATATGAGAACAAATAAAACATTCACATGAAAATATATGACACAGTAATTTTTATTTGGTTCACCACTAAGGTCTACGTCCAAAGAGTATACGCCGACAGGTTTTCGGTCGTACCAAATTCCACTATTCTTCACTCGTTGTGGATTACAAAGGTTTGGGAACAGTCACTCTGTCCTAGGCTTACAACCTTTAAAACTATTCAAGGATAGCCTACTACATCCCTTGGGCCACTCTCGTTGACTCCCTCTAGCTCATTGACTTTGATGAAATCCCACTCCGTTTATAGACGTGATGTTCTCTTCGTCATCACTAATAAATACATCCTCTGTTGTATGTATATTCTCTGTTGAAGTCCAACTTCCACCCATAGACTAAACTCAATTTTCACCAAAGGTATCGAGAAAACTTCTAGCTTTCATGCTTCCCCAAATAGACTGGTGAGCTTCAATCCACACCTGGCACAATTCTCCAAGATGGAAAGCAAGTTTTAAAGATGGCGCACAGGTTCACCTCTACTACTTGTGCAACACTTTCTTTTACAACATCAAACTTGCGCAACTCACACTCTTTTCCTCCCAAACCGGTTTTGGCGCGCAATTTTCAATTGTCACGCTTCTTCAAATCCTAGCATGCAATTGTTACCAAACCACCTGTGTGACACCTCCATCGTCAACTCCAAACTAGGGAGACCCACCCCCTTTCTTACCCAAACCACCTAGGACGTGCATCAAACAACTGTCGCACAACTTCTACTTGTGCGACCCACAACCACTTGCACGACTACTACACATGCACGATGGGAGCTCTGATTTTCTCGAAGTCTAAACTTTGTCTCGAATGAGAAGGGGTCGACCTCTATTTATAGTCATTTTTATACCCTGTGTGACGGCGCAAAAGTCTTCCCTCGGCACGAAAGTCTCTACCATGTAAGTCACTTGTGCGACCAAACATAAAACTTGGGTGCCCTTCTCCCATTGCCATATTTTCATGTTCTGATCTTGAAAAACATATGGCGCTCAATTTTATTCTTCTTTAAGACAATGGCGCACAAGTATCTTTTCCAAACCTAATTTTCTCTATTTGTTGATTTTTAGGCCCAAAATTTTGGCAAACATTGGAAAACAGTGTCACCTTCAATACTATTATCTGCTTGTTCTCTATGATCACTTTGTTGGAAGACATTCTGAACTTCCATTTAGGATTGACAAAAAACACAAACCATACTCCAATTCATGCATAGAATTACCATCTTTCAAACAATATCCCCCTTTGGGTTTATTGTCAATCAGTAAATAAATTCAATAAAGCACCAGCCATAGGAAAACCATAAGAAATTGGGTTCCCGTGTTTTGAAATTCTCAATAACACCCAAAAAGTTTTCTTACAATGTAATAGAATAATTACATGTCCAATGTGTTCCTTCCCATCCTATCACCAAAATTGTATTCTCAAAGTGTCACAAAAGAATTACATGCCTGAATTTATTCCTTTCTCCCCCATTGACAATAAACCCAAATACCGGTAATTGTTTATTGTTCACCTCAAACCACACTCCCCCTGGATAGTATCTCCCCCAAAAACCTGCATCGTATCCATAAACAGATTAAAAACAATTAACATAACTGGGGAGAGGTCCATTGTGTAACCTCCTTATGCATTGGGAGGTGGCTGAACACCGAGGTTCAACCGATGCTTCTCAAACACAGTCGCCTGACAATGGCTTGGTCAGGATATTAGCCACTTGTTCATCAGTTCCCACATGATCCATTCTAATCACTGCTTGCTCAAATTTTTCTTTGATAAAGTGATACCTGATTTTAATATGTTTTGTACGAGAATGATGAACATGATTCTTCATAATATCAATTGTGCTCTTGTTATCACAGAAAATTACCATTGGTATCTTCACCTTATCACCAATATCTTTTAGTTGTTACTTCATCCGTAGCAGTTGAGTGAATTCCTTTGTGGCAGAGATATACTCAGCTTCAGCAGTAATAATAGAAGTACTTTCTTGTTTCTTACCCAACCATACAACACATTTATTCCATATATAGAATGCTCTACCACTGGTGGACATTCTGTCCACTACATCGCCAGCCCAGTCAGCATTAGAAAATGCTGATAATTCACTGTCTCTTTCTATAGAAAAGTATAAGACATAACTGTGAGTACCTTGAATATAACTCGTGACACTTTTTACTACTGTCATATGTTCCTCTATTGCATTACTCTGAAAGCGGGCCACTAGACAGGTTGCAAAGATAATATATAGATGTGTCGCTATTAGGTACAGTAGGCTCCCAATTATCCTCTTGTACATAGTGGGGTCTACAAATTCCCCATCCTCATGCTTTCCATGTTTGGTTCCAACTGCAATCAGAGTTGATATTGTTTTGGAGTCTTTCATATTAAATTCTTCAGCAGCTCTCTTGCATACTTTTCGTGAGAAATGAAAGTGTAATCTTACCCCTTGAATCACTTGAAGCCCCAAGAAATATGTGAGCTCCCCAATCATAGACATTTCAAATTCTAATTTCATGTGATTGGAAAATTCATCCACTGATTTCTTCCTACTTCCACTAAATATAATGTCATCAACATAGACTAGAACCATGAACTGGTCTTTTGGATAATTCTTCACATATAGATTCTGGTCTACTCCTCCTCTTTTGAATTCCAGCTTCTTGAGATATGAGTCCCGCCAGGAATACCATGCTTGTGGTGCCTCCTTCAAACCATATAGATCTTTCTTTAGTTTGCATACCTTTGTTACATCATTTCCAGGAACAAAACCCATTGGTTGTTCAATGTAGACTTATTCTTTGAGTAAAAAATTCAATAATGCTATCTTAAAATCCATTTGATATACTTTATATCCTCTTTAGAGTTACATGGTAGGGAAAATCCTGATTCACTCCAGTCTAGCCACTGGAGCAATGGTTTCTTCAACATCAATGCCTTCAACCTGGGAGTATCCTTCACATTCAAGTCGTGCCTTGTTTCTAATAACACTTCCATTCTCATCAAAATTGTTCTTGAAGGCCTATTTTGTACCAATCACATTGTTACCTTCGGGTCTCTGGACAAGATCCCATGTCTGATTCTTGTCAATCTGATCTAACTCTTTATTCATGGATTTCACCCATGATTCATCCTCTGTAGCTTCTTAAAATGAGGATGGCTCCACAACTGACTGAAATAAATATTGCATGTTATTCCTCATCCTCCTTGTTTGAGTGGGTGCACTCCTATCCCCAATTATGTTATATGGATCAATATCATCTCTACGATTTCTCCTATGCGGTTTAGTTGCATTCCCTCCAGCCATAATTTCTTCTTCAGATTCTTCTTCGGAGTCGACATCATGATGTGACTACTGAGTGTTTTGTACACCTTCCTTTATTTCTGTATTTGTATTTTATCTATTTTTACTTTCTTCTTCAATTTTTATCACATCAGCATATGACATCATTGAAGCATTTGTAGTTTTCTCTTCAATTATATTAACATCACTACTTTCCACAATCCATTCTAATCACTTGTTGAAACACTATAAGGATTTGTTGTTCATTGAGTATCCAGAAAAATTCCTTCATCTGAATTGTCACTATACTTCCCTTGATTTCCTTCTATGTTCCTAATTAATCATTTACTTCTAAAAACTCGGAAGTATTTCAAAGAGGGTTTCCTTCCATGCCACAATTCATATGGTGTCTTTTTCTCACCGATATAAAGTCCTATTTGATTTTGAATATATACTGAAGCTTGAACGGCCTCTTTCCAGTAATGTCATGGAATACGACTCTCAGTCAGCAAAGTTCATTCCATGTTGTTCACCTATATATTCCTACGTTCAATAACTCCATTTTGTTGTGGAGTTCTCACAGATGCTACCCCATGTTGTATCTCATGCTTCTCCAAGTAATATTCAAATTCAATGGACATGTATTCACCTCCATTGTTAGATCTCAACACTTTTATTGTTCTCCCAATAACACTCTCAGTGATTCACCGATATGTTTTCATGCAGTCAAGCACTTTTTGTTTCCTTTGAATGACCATTACACATGTCATTCTACTGTAATCATCTATGAAAAGGACAATGTACGTTTCTCCATGAGTTCCAGCAACATTTATCAGTCCGCATACATATGTATGAATTAGATCAAGAAGATGGGATAGCCTTTTCTTCTTTAGTAGATATAAACTGCAGACCATCTTCCCAAAAATGCAAGCATCACAAGACTTTTCACGCTCATGCTTCAGGTTGGGAATTTCCATGAAAATCCTTAATTTTGATATTTTCTCCATGTCTTGTTGATTGATGTGTCCCAATATCCAATGCCACAAATTGTTTTATTCTTCAACAGTCATGTAACAAAAATTTTCTTTACTATCAACCTAATACAAGTTGCCTTTTGTTCTGCATCCCTTCATAAGTGAATTTTCTGTCTTTCCCTTGATAGTTCAGCCTTTCTGATTAAAAGTAAATATAAGTACCGAGTCACAGAGTTAACTCATGCTAAGTAGATTATGAAATAAGCCATCTACATAAAATACTTCAATCTTCCTTATCTCTCCATTATCTAATTCAGTACTTCCATTGCCTTTGATTTTCAGAGCTCCAGCATTACCAAATTGTACTGTGCCATCAACCTTCCTTTGGATATTCGTTAACATGCTAGTATAACCTATCATATGAGATGAAAAAAATCTATTCAGAATCCAGGTATTGTTGATTTTTGTAGCTTTGAGGGCCACCTCTGCAAGGTTGGATTTCTCAATTTCCTTCCTTTATTTCCATGAGACATTGGATTGAGTATAGAGCACTGATGCCCTTTAAATTATCTCTTCCATGTACCTAGGTTCTTCATAGTTGAAATCTTCTTTGAGAGGAGAAAACCTATTTTAAAGAGAAACATTGTCTTGCTGACGAGACTTGACTTGTCTCGAACTTCGATATGAGGTGTCCATGTCCCTTCTCTGCCTGTAATTAACAGCCTTATGACTAAAGTTAGAACAATGAAAACAATATCAATAGAAATTTTTTCTTCTGTATGAATTAGGATATGAATTTTTTCTCCTCTATTGAACTCATATATCTTCTCCATTCAGATAGCATCTTGCCTCTTCACAATAAGACATAGTGTGGCCCAAATATCCACAGAACTGACACTTTATGAGAGGAAATGTCTTCTCACTTCTATTAATCCTCATTTTTTATTCTGTGGGATAATAGTATGAGGGATCCTTTTTTCATGAGTCTTAAGGATAATCTTATTTACTTCTTTCAAATTGAATTGGGGGTTTCTATTTCATCACTTCAGAGGACTTTCCCACATCACCCACTTTCAGCTTGCCTTTATTTTGGTCACCATTATTTATAGCATTTGACGATTCAGCCTCACAACCAATTCCATGTTTTCTCTTGTATGAAGGTCTTTGATATTTTAAGATCTTTTAAACTCCATTAGAGCCACGTTTTTCTCTCTCCAACATCTCAGTGTCTAATAACCTTCCAAACTTTATTTTATTCCTTGATTATTTTGAAATTGATTTAGTCTCAAATTCTCCCCTAAGAGTAACAACTTCCTCCTCAAGACCTTCAGTATCCTTGTTCTTTTCTTCCAGTCTAGATGTGAGTTCATTGATGACCTTTCCATGCTCATCAATTCTCTGCTTTAGATCCACTACATCATCATTTATTTCAAGGATTTTAGACTGTACATTCACAAATTCTTCCAGTTGTTCAATTTCGGCTTCAAGTTGATCAACATATTCAGTTGATTCCTCTACAATCGATTTCTACTTATTACAACTCTTATATTTCATCTTAAGATTTCTAACAGTATCTTTATGTTTCAACTCAGTATTGACAATAGTTTTTAATTGATTTTATCCACCATTATATTCTGATCTTTCATCAGTGGACATCATGGAAGCATGGTTTCTAGTTTTAAACTCTGGTTCTTTTTCTTCACATAATTCATTATTATCATCTTCCTCTTCATATACAAAACTCTTCTTCAGAAATTTCTTTCTATATTTGAAGTCTCCTTTCTTGAAAAACTTTTTTCGAGGCTTCTCAATATTTTCAGCATCGCTATCATCAACATCGATCATTCTTAAGAACGAAGAAGCAATGCATCCGACTTTTCCACAACGAAAGCAATCAAGAGGTAACTTCCCTTTGAATTTCCCTTTTCCCTTCTCGAACTTCTTGGCAATGCGAGAAATAATTTATTTTTCCTCTTTATCTTCAACACTACTATATTTTTAAATTTTCAACTTCTCCTTGGATTTGAACGCTATTTCCTTGCTTACTCATGTAGTAGCATCTTCTGGTTTGACTCTCATTTAATATGCCACTAGGCTGCTCAATAGATCATCCACAGAAAGTTTGTAAAGATATATTTCCTCAAGGGTGGACACCTTTGCATTGTATAAGGGTGGAATTATTCTTAATATTTTTTTTACAATGTCAACGTCTTTGATTTATTCACCTAGACCCTGAATTGCTCCAACCACTTCAGTAATTTGATTGAAGAAGGAGTCCGCATTCTCATCAGGATGAATCTTCATATCATCAAACCTATTTTGTATGACTTGTAGTTTTTCCTCCTTCACTTTTCAATCTCTTTCATAATTATTTTCCAATTTATCCCACATGGAATTTTCCGAGGTGAAACTCATCACCTTTAGGTAGATCTGATCAAAAAGGGCTGCAGTGAGAGCATTCTGTGCTTTAGCATCAGTATCAAGAATTTTCCTATCGGTGTCCGACATAGCCAGCCCCGTTGGATTAGTAACATGTATATCTTATACGGTGTAAGATACGAATTCCATTACAAGGAATCTTAGATGAGATCTCATTATATTCTTCCAGATCTAGAAATTACTTCCATGAAAGAGAGGGACTCCCCTCACATTGGCTGAATTTTCCATAACGGTATATTGACAGATCAAACACCAGTTAACCTCCCTCATATACCACTTGAAGCACCCTAGGACACCCTGAGTGGGGAGGGGTGAATTAGGGTGTCAAATTTTTTTTTTAAACTGACGGATCTTGTTCCCACTTTGGTAGAAACTAGTTTAACCTGTATGATGGATATTAGAACAAATAAAAAATTCACATGCAAAGAGATGACACATCACTTTTTACTTGGTTCACCACTAAGGGCTACTTCCAAGGAGCATACGCCGACAGTTTTTCATTCGTACCAAATTCCACTATTTTCACTCGTTGTAGATTACAATTGTTTTGGAACAATCACTTTGTTTTAGGCTCATTTCCTTTACAACTGTTCTGGGATAGCCTTCTGTGCCCCTCGGGTCACTCCCTTTGACTCCCCCTGGCTCACTGCCTTTGGTGAAGTCCCACTCAATTTATAGATGTGGTGTTCTCTTCATCATCACTAATTTATAAATCCTCTGTTGTATGTAGATGCTCTGTTGAAGTCCAACTTCTACCCGTACACTGAACTCACTTTGCACCAAAGGTATCGGGAAAACTTCCAGCATTCGTGCATCCCCAAAAAGATTGGCGAGCTTCAATCCACACCTAGCGCTCTTCTCCAAGCCGGCACACAAGTTTTAAATATGGAGCCCAAGTTCGCCACTACTACTTGCACGAAACATTCTTTTTCAACCTCAAACTTGCTCGACTCACACACTTTTCCACCCAAACTGGTTTTGGTGCGGAATTGTCAACTGTCGCGCTTCTTCAAATCCTGGTGCCCAAGTGTCACCAAACCACTTGTGCAACACCTCCTTATTTAACTCAAAACATGGGTGACTCACCGCCTTTCTCACCCAAACCACCTTGGATGCGCAGCAAACAACTACCAAGCAACTTCTACTTGCACAACCCACAACCACTTGTGCGACCACTACACCTACACGATGGGAGCTTTGATTTCCCCCAGGTTTGAACTTCATCTTGAATAAGGATGGTTCGACCTCTATTTATTGGAATTTGGATACCCTGTGAGACGGCACACAAGACTTCCCTCACCACGCAAGTTTCGACGTGAAAGTATCTGTCGCGTAAGTCACTTGCACGACCAAAATAAAACTTGGGCTCCCTTCTCCCTTTTCCATATTTTCATTTTCTGATCTTGAAAAACATATGGAATGAAAGTTTCTTCTCCTTCAATACAACATCACATAATTCTCTTTGCCAAAACCAATTTTCTCCATTTGTCAATTTTTAGGCCCAAAAAATTGGCAAACACTGGAAAATGGTGCCACCTTCAATACTGTTATCTACTTGTTCTGTTTGATCACTTTGCTAGCACACACTCTGATCTTACACTGAGGATTGACAACAAACACAAACCATACTACAATTCATACCTAGAATGACCATGGTTCCAACAGATGGAAGGGCTAAGAATGATATATTATCTTCACATTCTGAAATTGAATTCTTGAGAGTGAAAGGTGTTGCCATAGCTAAAGGTATATGGGTTAAATTGAAAAAAAAAATTATAAAGGAAAAAAAGTGAATAAGAAAATGTTACAAGTATGGAGATTGAGGTATGAATATTTGAAGATGGGTGAGCATGAATATTTTGGGGAACTATTTACCAAGGTGAATGACACTGTGAGTAATATCATATGACTTAGTGAAAAGTTATGACACTTTAGTTTTTGAAAATATCTTGATAATAATACCTGAAAAATTCGATGCAAAAGTTTATTCATTACAAGATAGATATCCTAAAACATTATCTCTTGATGATTTACATAGAACTCTTATCACTTATGAAATGAGAAGGGAGAATGTTATAAGGATAAAAAAAAGGTTGATAGAGAAATATATTTAAAGGATATGAACAATAAAAAGTCAAATAAGATTGTTATTGATGATGAAGATTGTGATTCTATCTCTAAAAATTAGTTATGTAAAAATCTCAATGAAATCATATCCTTTCTTTCTAATAATGTGGAAAGAGGTATAGTGAAATAAAATGGGAAACCTCCCTTGAAATGTTTTGAATGTGGAGTTGTTGGTCACTTTTTGGTTAATTGTCCTCTAAGAAAGAGAGAAGTATAAAGTGATATTAAAGAAAGAAATACAAGATGATCATGGAATAAACATTGAGATAAAGGAAAAGAAAAGAAATTATTCAAATCAAAAACAAGAAGTTTATTTTCCAAAAATGATGAAGAAGAATAAAGTGATGTTGATTTAGAAAAATCCATTGAGTATGGTATTGAAAATAATTGTTTTTCAATAGTGAATGATGAAGAATTCAGAATTAGTAGTTCTGAAGAAGAAGAAACTCTACGTGAACAAAATTTGAAATAATAATTGAAAGATTGTGTGAGAAATATCAGAAGACTTGAAAAGAAAACCAAAAAATTAGAAGATGAGTTCTCAAGAAACAAAGAATGTTTTTCTGCTGAGAAATAAAATATGGTTAAAGAGATCGATGATTTGAAGAAATATTTTGAAGATGAAAATAATCGTAATGTGAATTTGGAAGTGAAGATGATGGAAAAATAAGAAGAGTTGGAACTTGTCCAACAAAAAACCATAAAGCTAAAATGAAATGTCTATGTTTTTAAAACTCTATCAATGAAGTTGGTGAATGTTATAGTAATGAGAAACTTGAGAAGGTTCAACAAAAGATACCTTAAAAGGTGAGAAGAACAATGGGACTGTGTCTGGAAAGAAGAATTTCGGGAAGTTCTATATGTGGTCAAAGTGAAGAATTCAGAAGTTACAAAACATCCTGTATCTGAAAAGTATTTATTTAAATCCATGAATGTTTCAAATAATGTTAATCATATCATGTCTGAAAATAAGAAGAATCCAATTGAAGATGAAAAGAATATACTTGAGAAATATTTTCAAAATTATGATTAGTATGGAGTTTTCAGTGGAAAATACTATTTCTATGTGTTTTTCTAGTATTGTTGAGGATTCAGACACACAATAATTATGTGTTGGTTCAATAAAAAAATTTAATATTATCACATAGGTTATTAAAGTCAAAGATTTATGGGGATTCAATCACCTCGAGGAAAGAATAATGAGAATGTTGTCATGAATAAATCTGAAAATAATGAATTAAATATTGAAAATAGGTTCCAACTCTTGGAAACTATTTTTTAGATATGTGATCAAACTAGACACCTTGAAAAAGTATTTCTTGTTTTTTTACTGGCTTAAAAATGAATTCTTAATTCTTAACAACTAAATGTGAAGAAAGAAAAGAAAGGATAAATGGATCTTGTTTTTGAAACTACATTGAAAGTCAGGAAAGTGAACAACCCTAGAAACAAGATAGTGGGCATTCCTCTTACATGATAGGATAGATGAAATTTTTGAAGGATGAGAATGATTTTAAGGAAAGAACAGTGACATTTTCAAATTATCAATCATTTAAAATCAAAAATTTTGGGTCATCTATCATTAGAAAAGAAAAGATGAAATATAATAAAGCATTATATGGTGATGATCTGAAACAAAATTTGATATGTGTTTCAAAATTTTGTGATGAGGGTAACAATTTTATCTTCCAAAAATATGGATTTGTTGTAAATAGTGAATAAGATGATAAGATTTTTACAAGATTCCAATGTAAGAAAGGGAAAAAATTAGTTTGGTGATTCAATAACTCTTTTTACATGAGTATGGTGGAAGATAATTAGTTATGGTATAAGTGGATTGGAAATATGTGTCATAGAAACAAGAGAAAGTTATTCAAAAGAGATAGTTTCCAAGACATTCATTCTTTTCCAAGAAGAATATATTGGTGTTGCACAATGTTTCATAAAAGAAATATTAAAAATGTTGTGCATAAGAAAGTTGATATTTGTTCAAGATAACCCCTGGAGCTAATCCATTCCAATATATGTGGGAAAATGAATAAACAATAACTCATGTAGATAAGTACTTTATTACTTAAATAGATAATAATACATGAATTAATTTTGTTATGTACATTAAACACAAATCATATGGTTTGTAAATGTTTAAATGTTTTTGAAGAAAAGCTGAGAAATAATGTGAGTATTCTATGAAGATGATGAGAACTGATAATGGTGGTGAATAGATAAGTGATGATTTTAAATAATATATTGAGAATCATGGAATTTGGTATGAGTATAGCTCTCCAAACACTCCCCAAAAAAATAGGATTGTTGAAAGAAAGAATATAATCTTGGTGTAAATGGGAAGAACCATGTTACTTGAGCATGTAGTTTCTCAATAGTTTTAGAGGCAAGTTGTGAGTACTGTTGTTTATATTTAGAATTATTGTTTCTACAGGACTCAATCCGGTATGACTCCCTATGAATTATTTTATGGAACAACTCCAATTTTGAAGGAATTTATAGTTTTTGGGAGTCCTTTTATTATAAAGAAGAAAGTTGTAAACTATGGTAGTTTTTAGTAGAAAGATGAAGATAGAATATTTCTTGGTTATTTTCTAGAAGGAAGGGGATACAAATTCTTTAACAAAAAAAATGTATAATTGTTGATACAGTTGATGTAAAATTTATTGAGTGATCTGATAATGATAAACATGTCTAAGCTGACAAACAAATTGATCAAGTTGAAGAAGATAATTCTTATAATGATACAAACAATTGTAATCCTTATAAAGGTGAAGAATCAGACTCATCTATTTCCAATGATGAGGAAGAAAATCAAAAATCTTATCCAAGGATAAATAAATATGTGGAATCATATAATGTAATTGGTTATCAACATCAGAAGTTTAAAACAAGAAGAACAACCAATTCCTTTACACATACTTCGTTGTATTAAAAAGTGGAACTGAATGATGTGAAAGAGGATTTTGATCATTTGAAATGGGTTCAATCCATGAATATAAAGTTGGACCACATTGAATATAATAATACATGGGAACTCGTACCCAATCCTAAAAACAAAAAATCATTGGCACAAAAAAAATTCAAGAATAAGATGAATGAAGAAGGTGATTTTATAATAAACAAAGAATTATTTGTTTGAAAAGGGTATTCACATATTGAGGGTATTGATTTTGATAAAACCTTTTCTCTCGTGGAAATATTTTAAACAATCAGAATATTTCTTACTATTGTTGCACAATGAGGCTACAAGATCTTTCAAAATGGATGTTAAATCTACATTCATATATGGTAATCTTGAAGTATAGTTTTATATAGAACTACCTTGTGGATTTATTATTGGGAAATATGAAGGTTATGGGTCCAGATTGAAAAAGGATTTGTATGTCCCAAAACATGCTCTGAGGGAATGGTATTCTAAATTTCACACATGATTAAGAATGATGAATTTTAGAAAAGTAAGATTTGATATAAATCTTTACATCATAGAAAGTTTAGATTATTCCCTAATTATAATTGTTTATGTTGATGATATTATCTTTCTTGGGAATGATGAAAGAATATCTGAAAGATTTACTGATGAAATGAAGAATTTATTTGAAATGTACATTCTAGGAGAAATGAAGTACTTTCTTCGGTTACAAATCTGAAAAAATAAAAAAATACATTTTCCTCTCCCAAGAAAAGTACGCAAAAGAACTTTTCACTACATTAGGCATGGAAAATTAAAAGCCTATTTCTACACCCATTTTAGTGGGGAAATAGATGAGAAAATATGTAGAAGGAAATTAATATGATCAAAACAGTATTGGAATCTCATAGGAAGTCTATTGTATTTGATTTCCTAAAGACCTAACATTTTCTATGTTGATACCTTTGGTGCAAGATTTAAAAGTGCACCAAAATAATAACATTTCCTTGATGGAAAAATAATTCTCAGATACATCAATGGAAAAAAAAACTTTTGGAATCAAATATGATAGCTCAAAATGTATTAAATATTTTGGGTTTTTATATGCTCATTGGGAAGGAAATTTTGATGATAAAAGATCCACATTTGGTGGTGTATTCATTCTAGAAAATAATTGTGTTAGTTGGAATTCTATGAAACAAGATTCAGTTACACTCAGTATGGCTAAATCTGAGTACATTGCTGCTACACAAGCAACTACTCAACTTATGTGGATGAAAAAACAGTTGGACGATTTACTTATTAAAGTGAAGTTACTCTTGATATTGGGTTGTGGCCATAAAAGTAAAATAAATCTTGCCAAGAATCTTATACAACATTCTTGTTCAAAACATATTGATATAAAATATTGTTTCATCGAAGAGCATGTGCAGAAGAATGAATTAACGATAGAATATGTTCCAACATCAGAACAAGTTGATGATATTTTAAAAAAACCTTTATTAAAGTAATCATTCTCAAAAATGTGGTTGAACTTGGGTGTCCAAACCTCTTTCTCTTCATGTTTGAGGTAAGTGTATCTATCCCCAATCTCATCTTACCTTTGGATTATTTTATCAAGGTGGAATTGTATAGTTTCATAAATATTTCGCATAAAAGAGAGACTTGTGGGTAATCTATGAATTCAGCATTATTTTTTGATTGAAATATTCTAACTATTTTTTGGATTGGTTATAGGAAATGAATTGTTCTCTAAGTAACCTAGAAA
This sequence comes from Viscum album, assembly GCA_963277665.1. Taxonomy (NCBI): domain Eukaryota; kingdom Viridiplantae; phylum Streptophyta; class Magnoliopsida; order Santalales; family Viscaceae; genus Viscum; species Viscum album. Next base: position 401,150,372 of record OY728145.1, read on the forward strand.
GATTAAGTGATAGGAAATAAGAATGATTTGATAAGGAAGAATTGTTTAGGGAGAATGTTTTGATAGCATTGATTTTCTATCAATGATTCTTGTTTTATACAATGATCTAGCTCATGTAGGCATAGAATTTTTGAAATGTAATCCATTTCTTGAGTATACAAAGTATATTTATTTTTGAAACATGTTTGAAAAAACAATTCATATGGGGGATTGTTAGGACCAAGATGATGATGAAGGTTTTTTTTTCAAGTGTTATATTTTGTTGTCAAGCCATGTTTTAAATAAAGGAAATCACTTCACTCTGTTTTGTGGGAAAATTTGTTTTGGGTTTTATTTTGAAAAGAATCAGACCCATGTTTACTAACAAATAAACTCATGTATTTAGGAAGTTTGTTCTTAGGATAAGAAGGAAATAAATAATATTGACTAAATAGAAAGTTATGATACTTTATGATGTAATTATGACGATGATTTTCTAATTTTAATATCATATAAATCATGTGTTGATTTGAGAACATGTGATGCATGCATGATAGAAGGAAGGGTAGTGAAAGAGTTGTTGCTAATTTGAAAAGAACCAAATTCAGATTTATCGTATTCAGATGGAAGAGAGAAAGAAGTGGTACCGATTGTTTTTCAAAACAATCGTATCCAGATTGAAAAAGTGGTATTGGTGAAAAGTGGTTTCAATGAAAAGTAGTGTTGAGGGAAAATGGTGCCTATTAAAGGTGGTTCTAATGGAATAGGTGGTGCCGATTGAAAATTGGATCCGATTAAAAAGTCCCACTAATTGAAAAGGGGTGTAGATAGAGAAGTAAGAGATAGTACTGATTGTTTTTAAAAATTATCGCATCTGGGTGAAAGAGAACAGGTGATTTCGATTAAGAAGGAATCATTTTCATATTGTATTGTATCCAAAATAATCATTACCATAATGATTGTAACTAGAATCATCATAACAAAAATTGATCATATCTAGAATGATCATATTCAGAATGATCATAAATGTAATGCTCATAAATATAATGATCTAAACAAGAAATTATTGTATCCATAAAGGATCATACTTTATTTGTTTCCAAATGAATTCATCAAGTGGGGTAAGGGTGGACAATTTTTTGTTCTCTTCATATGAAATTTCAATGGGTCCAAGTTCCATCAATGGAAGAGGATAAGAATAAGTTTTTATTTAAATAGAATCAAGAGATTTGTAATGAAAAGTGTTTTCTAGAATGAATAGAAAGTTACAATACATTCCAATTGAAGGAAGATGACTAAAGCTGATACTCAATGAATTAAAACTCGCGAACTTAGTCAAAATTCAAGCAATAGTTTCTGAATATAGTATTGTTTCTCAATTTTTTCAATAAAAAAAAAGATCAAAATATTTTTGAATGATTTGCTGAGGGGGAGCTAAAATTTCTAATATAATATTTTGATTCAAATCGGTTCTGAGAATCGTATTCAAAAATCAGTATGAGAAATCAACATCAGTTGATCGAAACCATGTATTCCTATCAATTGGAATCAGCCTCAGTAATTGAAATGTAAGTATGAAGAATAATAGGTAAAGATAGTGGATGTTTTAAGAAGAATTGAGAAGCATTGATAAAGCCATAATTTCTCTGATATTTCTGGTGAAATTCAAATTTCGGTGAATTTAAGTGAGTGGGAAAATGTTTTGCGATTCCTACCCAAACCAATTTTGGGTCTCTTATAAAATTCGAAAGTACTCTTACTTTCCAACAAGTGCATTTTTTCACTACAGAAGAGAGATAATAACTGATGTTTTAGTGATAGGAGGTGACACCATTTTGTTTTTGTATCGAATACATTTTGACAAGGATCTTACTTGGTCGGTTTGGTATCAAGCTGAATTAATCATAATGGGACTTTTTGTACTGGGTGTCACCATATTAAAGATATTTTGACTGAGTAAGTATTATACTATGTTTTATCATTCTCAGGGATTGAATTGGTGCCGATTAATTTCTATTGTATTCTATCTGAAAATTGGATTGGGAGTATTATTTTGTAAGAATCAGACTCTGAGGAATCAGAATCAGAAAAGTTCGTACTTAGTGCTTTATAACAAAGTCAAGGTGGTTCTTACCTTTCTTCTAGAAAAGGAATTGATGAATTGTATTCCAGTTGAATACATTTTTTGAATTGAAAGGAATCACAGGAAACATGAGTGGTTACAAAACAATTGTATTACCGTATTATTCTAAGAGGATGCACATGAACTAGTAGTATTGTTTCTTAGTGCTACACGAGTGAATGGGTACATCCTACTCATTGTAATCTGAGGATTGATTTCTAGTGGATTGTATGGTTTTGGATATTTTCCTAACCATAATATGGACGTAATTATTCTTATTGAATAGTGATCCCTGTAAGTATTTGTGTTTCTTCAGATGTGTGTTGATTTGTTTCTTAGTAGGGAATTAAAATCTTTAACAGGAGGAAAAGGTTGCTTAAATTTAAAAGAATCATAAAATAAGAAAGGTACCACTGATTCACCCCCTCACCCTCTCAATGATACATTTCTCCAACTAGGAAATTTCAGAGTGGCTATTTCATTCCCTCCCATGGTCCTACCCTTTTTTTAGACACAGTTAATGATGGTGTTAAGGGTAATGGATAGAATCTTGTTCATGTCGTTGTTCAAACTCATGCTACTTTGAGGGAGCTTTCTAAATCATAGTATTACCCTAGTATGGATAATTCCTTGACTCTAAAGCATGGTTCTCTAGGTCGACATGAATCTTAAATACCAATTTAGAGTTATAAAGTTAAATTTAAAGATACTTCTAATATAGTTAGAATTAAAAACTATTTTTTAGTGATGGTTGATAGTGATCCAACCCCACTCAAAGAGGGGAATGGAAAGGAGGATGGCCTTTATGAGAATAATATTTTATGTGATAGGTAAGATGAAAAAAGAAGTAGATAAGGATTATGATTCTGAAACTTGGCCCTCTAAGACTAAGGGGGATGAACTTGAAGAATCGTATTTTCAGACCTCTTCAAATTAAGGAAAAGAGACCCTTGTTGATTCAAAATTTTTTATTCAGCATGTGTGAAGGCCATGAAGATGGAAGGACTAATCCAATATTCCTATTACACTTATTACAGTGTAATCCAATAAAGGTACCTTATCTCAAAAGAGAGTGGTTGTTTTTATTTACACTTCAAAGGGAAGTAGTATTTTAAGGGGAAATTCTAAATATGGAGGTATTTATCTCTTGATACATAATGCAAGAAAGTCAGAGGGTTCTAGTTATGAGGCTATTGAAACTCAGTAATATGGATCAATTGTAAAATATGAAAAGTTGTAACATATTTCAAATGCTTTGAAAAATTCAGATTATAAGGTTTCTAACATGGAGAAGACTTAGGATCTCCTCCTACACTCTAATAAATAGATTATGGATGGGTGCTTCTGAGTCGAGGCCATAAAGGTGAATACTCATAGAATGTTTGGAAGACCACTTTTAGATGAATTCAATGAAGAAAAATCTTTATGGATTGATAAATAGAATTAGATTTTGATATGTATTTTGAATGGGGAGAAAACAATCCAAGATTAACCTGTACAGACCTTGGACAAGATGGTATATCACTTTTTGGGTCCCATAATGGAAAATCCATATATAAAGGTTGACTCAATCAAATGGAAATTATTCAACATAAAGAATTATAATTATTCTAATTTATTCTAGAATGGCTTGATTATCTCATATGAGGTTTGATGATTTTGTGTATTATGAACTTAGAGGGTCTTCCACTATCTATAAAAGTTCTTCTAAAATAAAAAATTGTAAATTGGTGAGGAAAACATACTTTTTCATCCCATTTACATTTTTTGTATTAAATTTAATTTTTCCTGTTATGTGAATTTAATTTGGAAAAATGGATTCCATATTTTGAATCATAACTTAAAAATTAGGTATTATGGTCATTTTCATCTTTTGGCATGAAGACATTGTCATTGTAGTATAGGTAAAATAAAAAAGGATGTTAAATTTAAAAGGTAAAATAATAAAATACCTAAAAAATACACCATTAAATTGGTGGTTGATGTGTTTATCAGACACAACCATATTTTATAACGTTAATTATCAATATAATTAGTTGAAATTAATATCAACCAAATTTGGGGGTCTTTATAAATAAAATAATCATTTTTTGATCACTTAATACCACCCCTCTTCAAGTATAAATACCACTCCTAGCCACCCCTTTTCTCCTCACAAGACATAAAGATCTTAAAATCTCTACCAAACCCTCTCTTTCCCACTCTCACCATGTCTAAGTGCTTCTATTCTCACCCAGAAGTCCAATTTCTTTTTATTTAAGGTATCCTTCATGGGGTGATATATAAGAGGTAAATTTCTCATACCACATCCATTTATTTCTTTACTTATTCTACCTTCTCCTCATATCCTTCATCCATCAAGTCATAAAAACTATAATATCATTATATAATATAATTTTATATTTATAATGGAATATATTTTATCCATTACTTTTATTATCTCCTCTTATTCAAAGAAACGAAAGCATTGTCTAAATTTTGGTGGTTAACCATCTCAGTGGATAATAAGATTTAGTTTTCCGTTACCACATTAAATGATGGCCATGAACTATTATTCTGGTTAAATAATATTTTAATAGGTATAATATAAATTTTTTATATTCTATAAATAATATATAGACATTTTATTAAATAAAAAAGCATAGTCTGTGATGGTTAAAAAACCTACCAAAATAAACTAACCATTTTAATAATCTTTTTTATCAAAATAATCATCCTTGTAGAATAAATAAAAATGATATATGGGGAAATTTATAATTATGTAAGTGCATTAATACCATTTAATTATATTTTTGTATTATTATTTCCATTTTAAATGAAAATACTTAATCATATACAAATGAACCAACCATGAAACCATGAAATGAACGCACCCAAAACATTGAAAATAATGAAATATTATTAATGAACAGATGGAAAGATGTTATAAAATGATCATATAAGGTATAATAGATATGAATATAGTTATTTAATAACGTAATAAAATTTTAAATAATTATACATGATGTTTGAACAAATTTGAAAGAAGTCGAATATGATGTAAGGGATACATATCTCTCTCTCTCTCTTTCCATTCAAGCTCATTTATTTTCTGTGTTTAATTTTCTATTCCTAATGATGGGATATTATTTCCCATATTCCACATCCATATTATTTTTTATGTTAAAATGGTGAGAAAAAATCTTCACTCTCACAAACCATTTTATGAATCTTTAATTACTATTGTAATGTTGTTGAAATTTAGTAAGTATCATTTTCATTTGGGACATGGCTGATTCGGAGGGATGGCAACATCGGGAGGGACCATGCTTGCATGGGATCACCGAGTGTCCAGATTAGGGATGGTGGTGTTGTTGTGTATGTGGTAGTTCCTGCTCTTCCTGGTTCTTTTTGGGTTTATTTGGCTGTTTTTTTGGACTTTTGGTTTCTCACTTTTTCCACAGAAGTGTTTTCTTAATAAAAAAATAATTGTCAGTCAGTCATTGTCTTAGTTTCCTTTCATTTAGGCATATTATGATGTTATACGCCTATATAATTTAATGGGGTGTATATAATTCTTATTTAAAATATTATTTTATTTATTTTATTATATTTATGATATTAAAAGTGTATATAAATGTTATTCATTGATGGGAAATATGATTCAATTGACTTCAAAGTGATAAGGGATTTATTAACTTAATTTACATTCATTGGGTTAAATGTCTACTTTATTGATTATGCGAGGAAAATATTATGTGTGAAATTACTTTTAATTATATTATGTTGTATTTACACATGTTTTATATCTATTTGAATCTAATACACATAATTAATTCATTTGATTTATGCTCACATGAATGAAATTATATTTTCAAGGACTCCTTAAAATAATAACCTTATTTTAAATGTTTTAAAGATTTATTTTATAAATCAGTCTCTTTTATTTACATGTTTTTAAATTTTATATTATGAATTTATTTATAAGTACATGAATTTATTAAAAAGTTATTTTCAAATTTCTCTCAAATGATTTCAAAATGGGATTTTTTAAGGTTTTATGTAAGGGTTGTTCTTTAAAAATATTCATCAAAAGGGTTTTTTATAAAATCCAAAAGGAATGTTTTTTACATATATAGACTGAACCGAATTTATTTCCTTTATTTCACCATAATATTTTGAATCATATTTTAAAATTGTATATGGTTACTTTTAAATAAAATATTTCTCACTGTATGTTCCCAGTTTTAAAAAATAATGATTTTAAAATGGAAACTTTATTTTCTTTGAAGACTATTTATGGTGTAAGATTTATTTATTTATGATAATGTTATAGTTCTTTTTTAATTATTTAGGATGACGGGTTGTTCTATTATAAACCAATGATGGGTGGTTCAGTGATAACCAAAGGATGGGTGGTCATGTTATTAACCCATGATGGGTGGTTCTGTGATAAACCAAGGATGGGTTGTTATGATATAACCTTCAATTAATTTGGTACTCCAAAGTTATAAGTTGTTAATAATGGTTACTCCATTTTTAAGATTAATATGTAAAATTATTTACCAAGTTACCTAATTATATACTATATTATTTATTAAGAGTTTTACTAAAATTAAATTTATTTTAATAAGGTAATAAAATGTTCTTTTGAAAAACTAATTCCTTTTCCGAGGTAATAGGTATGTTTTAAAGATATTTGTTTATGGGTTTTCAATGGACTAATAGTTTTTATTATTTGATCTTCCATAAAAATATTTTTTTCTCATCCAATGTTTTAAAAAAATTATAGGATGTAATAGAGAATATAGAAAAGGGAGAGATCAAGGGGAAAATTTTAAAGATTGCTTATGAAAAGAAATCATGTTTTTTTAAAGTTTTTTTTGTGGAAAAACAATATTTTGAATAAGTTTCCACTTATAATGTATGGGTTTAGTATTTAAAATTTATTACAAACTCTATAAAACTATAAACTGATAATATTTTCGAGAATGTAATACATAGAATTCTAGTTTATAACCACTGGAATATGTGATGATTAAATTTGGGTCCTTAAAGTTGTTATCAAAATTGGGTTTAGAAAAAATTGGGGATTTGGATTTTTTTTTCTTCTGATTTTTCATTAAGATTAATGGGTATCATAATGGGTTTACAAGTTTAAGTATGGTTATATGTTCAATGTTTTAGACACCACTTTTTGTTTAAAGTGATGGATTTCTAGGAGATTAGTAATATTTTGTTACATTAGATTTATATAGTTAATATATTTAGGTATAAAGGATTTGAAGGTTAAAGTATTAAAGAGTTTTTTAGTGTCATATTTAGAAGGACAATTTTAATTTATCTTGAAATAATTAATTTCATGTTTCAATGATGTACTATTCTACAAATTAAGTATCTTTTGTTAATGTTGAAGGAAAGAAATATTTAATGACCTTATTATCCCTTATAGATGATTTGATTATCAACATTATTGAAATAGTATATTTAAATAATTTTGATAAATTTTTGAGTATTCAAATCACCTAAAAGAAACTATTTACTTTATCTAACACCTTTTATTTTCTCTAAAAAATAATGGGTTGTGATATTTTTTTCATTTTATTTTAAAATATCAATATTACCCACTCTCTCAAAAAGGGAACTTCCACAAAGGACATGACCATTTACATTCTGTAAGTTAATGACAAATGGGATCTTATTGAAATTTTAATTTATATAATTAATTTTTTAATTATTTTATTATTTTCTAGATATTTAACATTTTTGGGTTTATATTTATGAATCATAAAGATATAAATAAAATATTTGTTATAGGAATAAGGTATGAAGGAATAAGACGATAAAGCATTGTAAATGTTTTATGAAATAAGTTGAATGAATGATGTATTTTTGTATGGAGTTTTCAAATTTATGATATAGTGGTTTTTAATAAATATAAAAGTATAATTGAATGCCTAAGGATTTAACTATAGCAGGTTTTGTTTTCATAAATTTGGAACCATATATTAGATGGAATCAATACCATTAAAATGTGGTAAAAAGAAAATAATTTTTAAGGTACATGTATCCTTTAATTTTATTATATAAAATGGTAATTTTAAAAATAATTCATTTAGTTTGGGTTGAAATATGTTTGAAGGTATTGGATTTCCTTCATTTATGTGATCTCTGAATTTGAGGTAATTATGAGTTATTATTTTTTGGTTGAAGAATACAAAGTATGAGATTATATTTGTGGTTAGAAAATTTCTTTAATGATGAATATATTAATGTCATTTTGTAGGACAATTCTCAAAATTATGTAATTTTATAAAGATTTTATTATTATAGTTTTATAAAAATGATAACCCACATGATGGGTGAAAACCTGTCATGTTTGGAATGGCTGGAAGGATTGAACCCACAACCAAATGGTGGCATGGGTTTATCACCTAACACTGGCCTATGTGTTATCACAGTTAGTACAAGGTTTATTTTCTTTATTTAAACTACCTAATAGATAACAGATAAGTTCATTTTTAGATCATATGTTTTATCCTATAAATAACCATATAATTAGAAAAATGATTTGGTGATTACGTGGTTAATGTTATTTCAGTGGAATTTCTATATATTGGGGACCTTATAGGATTAATGTAAATATAACAATATGATATTTTAATTGAGAGATAATTTATGGATTATATTTTATAAAATGTATGATTTATGGTGATTCACATTATTTATGGAAATGATTATTATTTCATAAAGATTATGTGATTATGGAAATTACATTTTGAAATGAGACATTAAGAGTGATTGATATTATTTGATGATGAATATTTATTTTATCTTCGAAGACACTATGATAAAATCCTTCTGTTTTTTGGGTTCTAATTTTAGTCTGGGATATTTTTATTTGTTTTAGGGGTTTTTATTTATTGAGTAATATATGTTAAACTTTTGGTACTACTATTCAATTTTGGAGATCAAAGTAGTTATCATCATATAAAGGTATATTATTTTTTGAGAATTAAATAATCTTGAACTAAAAAAATTTCTTTTATTAATTATTAATGAAATTTGGAATGAATAGTTATATTTTTTTATTCATATAAATTGATTATGATGATTCATGAATGAAAAATCCATCTTGAGTACTCATAGATTGGAGAAATGATGAGTTTGAAATTATAAATTTCAAGTAAGTATATTTCCATATTTTCTTATTCAGGGTAGTAAAATAATTCCAATATTTATGAAAATTATTTTGGAATAAAAACATTACCCATTTAATTTTATTACCGATGAATGAATTCACTTTTATCCCGTCATATAATAATAATTTTATGATGGTTAACATTATAATGATCGTGTTATCTATAACTCTCCATCAAATTTTGATAGTTAGTTTTCTCTTACATATCTATATTTTTACTTTCTGCAGATCAAAATCCCTTTTTGTGGCAACCTTCACATTTTCTATTTCCCTTTTTAAGAATAAGTTTTAATTATCCTTTTTATGATTTTAGATTTCGTCAAATGAATTTTATAAATTCAAACCCATAGTTTCTGATCCCACTTTCAAGTTTTGCGGAAACAATTTCATAAATGTGGGGATAATTTAACAACCAGTTAGTTTTTTAAGGAAAATACTATGATTGATAGCCTAAAGGATACATAACTTCAAGCTTAAAAAACAATGTAATCTTATTATTTAAATTTGACCATTATAACCTAGACAATAAATTAGTGAGAACTAATATTATTAATGTAATTATAAAATATATAGTGGTAATTCGCATATAAGACTTTTTAATTATTTTTTATATATAATACATCAGTTTTTTAGAAATGTCGTATTAATTTTCAAAAATACATTTTCAACAAAAAATTATTTTTCATGAAATTAATGAGAGGTTATTATAAATAATTTTGGGAACTTTTAGAAATTTAAATTCATAAAATAAAATTCAATTTTTGAATCCAAATATAAATTTTTACTTTTTTTGAATGTTTTGGATTTTTTGAAAAATATTGGGTTTTTACTGAATAATAAAAATTGCATATTTTTGTAAAGATATCATTTATTTTCAAAAAATAAAACAATTTGAATGTCCCATTATGATTTTACATTCATTTAAACTAACAAAATAATTAATTATTTATATTTCACCCACTTAAGTTATTTTGAATCAACTTTACATTTTATTTCATAAAAACTTAATTTTTCGGTTTAAAACAGAGATTTTTCTGAAAAATATTTTATATTACAAAATGTTTCTCCTTTTTAATTAATAATATTAATCCATAATGTGGAAAATCTTAAATTAAATATATATTTTATATGTCTATGAATATTAATTAATTTTAATTCAATGGTTATTATTATTCATAAAGATAATATAAAACATTTATTTGCTTAAAAAATACACTATTTCAAAACCTTCTTTTTCATTCCATCTGTGGGTTTTGTATTAAGTTTAATTTTTCCAATTATAGGAATTTATTTTGTTAAAAGAAAATTCCATTTATGAAATAATATGTTCCAGATTATTTATTAATGTTATTTTCGTTTTTAGGCATAAAATATTTATCATGCTAAAAAATGATTTAGCATAATATATTTAAAATAATTCAATAGTTTAATGTTAAATTTTAAAAGCCTAAATACCTATGAATTTCAAATTCATGTGTTTGGTTGATGTGATTCATGAAAACAAACATCATTTTTTAAATTAATTTTCAATATAATTCACCGTAATTAATTCCAACTAAATTTGGATGGATTTAAATATAAAATAAGCATTATATAATCACTTAAAACCACCCCTCCTCAAGTATAAATAAAACTCATCATCATCCCCTTACCCTCACAATACTTTAATGTATTACAATATCTACCAAAACCTATCTTACCCACTCTCAACGTGTCTATTTTCTAATGGTCTCACTCAAAATATAAATTTCAATTTTTTAAGGGATCCTACAAAGAGGTGACAATCAAGAGGTAACTTTCTCAAACCACATCACTTAATTTCATTAATTATTCAACATTCTCCTCACCTCCATCACCCATCAACGCATAATAAATCTAGTATAATTTATATATATTAATTTTTTACTTATAATATAAAATATCTCACTGATCCCTTTTATTATCATTTCTAATTCAAAGAAACGAAATGATTCTCTAAATTTCGGTAGTTAACCATCTATGTGGATAAAAAGATTTCGTTTTCCATTAATGCATTCAACGTTGGCCATAAAAATATTACTGTAGTTAAAAAAATTTAATATTTATATTATAACTAATTTCATGATATATAACTAATATATATATATAGAATATTAAATAAAATGAAACTAGTTTGTGATGGTCATAAAAAGCACCAAAATAAACAAACCATTTTTCATTAACATTTTTTTAAAATGAATCATCCTCATACATGATATAAAAATTATATATGGTTCCCTTTATAAATATTTTACTAAATTAATATCATTTCATTCCATATCTATTTTATTTTATCATTTTTAAAATATAATCCATAATTATACACAAATTAACGGACCATGAAACCATAAAACAAACACACCCAAAACAATGAAAATAATGAAAAAATATTAATGATCATGTGGTAATATGTTATAAAAGGATAATATAAGGTATTATAAATATTAATATAGTTCATTAATAAATTAATAACTTTCTTTAAACAACTGTAAAGGAGTATTTAATACGTTTGAAGGAATTAAAACCTGGTCTAAGGGACACCTCTCTCTCTCTCTCTCTCTTCTTTTCCATTTAAGCACCTATTTTCTTTAATGTGTTTGATTTCTAATTCCTAAAGATGGTATATGATTCTACACATCCCTATTACTGTAATTTTTATTTTATGATTATGATAACAAAACATTTCTCTCTAATTAAACCATTTTATGAATCCTTAAGCATGAACGTTATACTTTCGAAAGTTAGTAAGGAACTTCATCTCAATGTCCTTTTATTAAGGAATATTTTGTTATCATGAACCAATATTATTTAAAGAGGTATATATAATTCATATTATACATGTTATGTAATGAAATTATTTATATTAGGATATTTAAAGTTATTTTAAAAGATATTAATTAATGGGGCATATGATTCAACAGATTATAAAGTAGTAAGGGATTTCTAAACTCAATTTCCATTCATTGGGTTAAAATTGTACTTCATTGATTATATAATGATAGGTTTATGTGTGAAATTAATTTTAATTATATTATGTTGTATTTCATCCTATGTATTTTCATTTCATAAAAATAAACATAATTTATTCATTTTATTACCGCTGAATTGAATGATATTATATTTGTAATAGACTCTTTAACATAAAAACCGCATTTTAAATATTTTAATGATTTATTTTATAAATAATTTTATTTAATTACAGTGTTTTTAAATAGAATTTATGAATTCATTTATTTATAAATGAGTTTTTTACAATTTTAATTTTACAATTTCAATGAAATATTTTTAAAAATGGGTCTTATTTAAGTTTTTATGTGAGGGCATTTCATTAAAAATATATCTTCTTTTAAAGCTCCTTGTTATAGTATCCAAAAATAATGTTTTTTTACATATATGGAATATAGGAAATTTATTACCTTCATATCACCTTAATTTTTTTAATCTTACCTTTTATGTTTATATTGTTACTTTCAAAGAAAGTTGTTTCCATTATACTTTCATAGTTTTACAAAATTGGGGATTTTTAAATGGAAAGTTTATTTTATTCAATGAGTGTTTTATAGTGAAAGATTTCATGATTTATGTTTATGTTATGTTTTTGGGGGATTGTTTATGATGAATATTATTTCCTTTATAAACCAATTATGTATGGTTCCATGATAAACTGAGGATGGTTGGTTACATTATTAACAAATGACATGTGGTTTTGTGATAGGCCAATGATGGGTGGTTGCGTTATAACCTCAATTTCTTTGGGTACTCTTGAGTTTGAGTTTTCCCATATTGGTAACTCCATTTTTCAGAATGATATAGAAAATGATGTCCAAATTCAACTAATTAAATATTATATTCCTTATTATGAGATTTTATGAAACTAAATTTATTTCCAAAAGGTAAGAAAATGTTTTTTTAGAAAATATGATTAATTTTCTTGGTGAAAAGGTATTTTTTTAAGAAACCATTATGGGTTTTTAATATACTAACAGTTTTATTTCTTTTTTTTCCATTTCTAAGATTCTTTACTCATCCCAAGTGTTCAAAAAATTCAATGAATTTAAGGAAGAATAGAGATAAGCAATAGATCAAGGGGAAAATTGTGAAGATTGATCTTGAAAAGAAATCATGTTTTATTTTAATAGAAAATAAGGGGAAAATGATATTATCCCTAATTTTACACTTTTAATGTATTGTTTTACAATATAAGAGTTATTCCTAACTATATAAAACATTAAACTAAAAATATTCTCATGAATATAATAACATGAATTCCAGTGTAAAATCACTAGAAAATGTATTGTTTAAGGTTTGTTCTTTAAAATAAAAATTATGACTGATTAAATGCTCAATAAACAATTCTCATGGTGATTAAAACAAGGTGCATCTATACATTAGACATATCTGTATGACTATATCAAAATAGGGATTTAATTTCTAGGAAATTCATATATTAAAAAAATTACCAAAATTTTATGATTTTATTATATAAATGGGTTTATCCCTAGATATTTCACTAATGTTATCCAGTACTAATAACCAAAAATAAATAGAGTAATCCTCAAAAAGAAAAAAATACTCTTTGGTTCCAAATATGTTGACCCGAGCTAATCATATCTTTATTTTACATCATTTTTAAAAATTTAAACATTACATGTCCTAATAATCCCAGATATCTCAAGGAAACTATTCGTTTAGTATATTTGAGAAACAATTACATAGGAAAACAATTTTACATAACTTGTGAACATTTCTCTATAATCAAACACTTCTAGACCCTCATTTAGACTTCTCATAAGTTATAGTTATATTCATAACTTTGGGAAGTAAAACAAAATAAAGTGGTGAGATCAAACACTGATTAAGGGAAAAGTAATAACCATGTAATCATGGGTTAGATTATTATAATATAATAAAACAATATCATGGAGAAATTTCGTATTAAATTATCATGGAAAAATAAATTATTCAGATAAATCACGAATGATGTACACATAATCTGAAAAGAACAAACAACAATCATGAAATAATAGTGTGATATAATCATTGAAACATGGTCTATAGAAATTAAATAATAATATCAAAGAACCATATATAGGTGGAAACCACTTAATTCACAACATTATAACTATATTTCAAGGTATAATCCTAATACCATCATCATAAAGTAGAGAATGTCATGTGGTGGATTGGGTTCAATCCCCATTCCCATAATCATAGTTTCAAACATCCCATGGTGAATTATGTCCACTCCCTAGTACATTAAATGGAATATCATAATATATAAATATTTACCCAACTCATTTTAGATCAATATAATTTTGGTCCCACCCATCACATAATATATTGTGCTTAGGAAAACCACATGTGTACCATATATGTTAGACAAATTCCCATAGTGAATTAGGTCCAATCCCTAATCCCATTAATAACATCTTATAAGATATAAATATTTACCAAATGTATCAGATGGAAATATAATTATGTACTCTCTGATTATATATTGAAAATCATACTTGTTCCATCCATGTTAGGAAAACTAACCATACATAAACCATAACCTTGATCAAACCCATTAGATTTAACTATATTCCACAGATATGATTCGTGAATTAACAGAAGGATAAATAATAAGGATTCCCAAGAGAATAATTAATTAAAATGTTTTTTACATTTATATTTGAAAAATATACATAGATATTTAACATGGAATTTCAGTGCAAAAAAATTCATTATAATCACCTAGAGAATAAAAAATGAAAAAATATATTTGGGTGATTCTTTATGAAATAAGTAATATATATTTTCAAATAAGTTATGACTTTATTAATTTTTATAAAACCATTAATTAAATAGGATGTTTTTCTATAAAAAAATTCAAAATCTAATCACAGTGAAAAAAAAATTATAGAGGTGAATCTTTTAATAAATAAGAAAATGAAAGGATTCCATTTTATGTTTTAGAAAAACCTTTATTGGAATTGAACATAATAAAAATAGAGATAAAACTATATTTTCAAAATTATATAATGTAAATATCAATGTTTACTTTAGATAAAAAATAGTTATGTTTTTAATGAAAAGGAGAATATTGGTGGGAAGGGAAATTATAGACAGTCATGTTAAAATATTTCCTAATAGGATTTTAATTATTCTTAACATAGATTCATTATCAATAATAAATATAACTCATTAGTAAGGAATATTTGTAACACCCCGAGATTTTATGAAAAATATTATTTTAATTTCATTAATGTCTTTTGTTGTATGCTACACAAAGATTTCCTTGCGCTATATGCAACACCGTATTAGCTTGCAGTATACGCAACACTATTCTTGGATCGTGTTACACACAATTTTGATAATAGTTATTCTACACAACATTGAGTATATATATATATATATATATATTCAATGTATAAATGAAATATGGTTGGATTATGATGTACGAAACAACGAAGGATTCTTGCACAGCACACAACCCTGACTTGGCTTGCATTACACGCAATCGCGACCTTCCTCGTTAGCGTGTGTTGTACGCAATACCAGGTTTTACTAAACAACGATATATTATTATAATATTGTTATGAACTAGACATTATGAATAGTGTTAACTAAATTTTGAATTTTATAACATTATTATTCATCTTACACATTTTGAGAACATGTTATAAGAACAAAATAAATTTTTCTGGTAAAATAAGTATTTTTCAAAAAAATGATGTTTTGCCACCTTTTGATGGCGCACCCACTTTAAATATAGTTTTTGACATGTTTATAAGTTAAATTTGACAAAATAAAATTCTTCTTCTGAATCAGGATATAAAAATTTACATTATATAAAGTTTTGATAACTTTCATATTTTAATGAATAGTAAAATCTCGCTATATTTTAATTAAAAACAAATTTTTTCATCGTAATATATTATGTGGATAAATTATAATATTGAATTGTTTTAAAGTATAAATAGAATATATTTTTACCATTTAATATAATTTATGTCATTAGCATTGATTTTACCTTGAATTCGTAGGTTAAATCAATTCAATATTTTGCAATGTTTTAAAGAAAAACTCGTTTTCTTTCGACAACGGGATTAATTTTAATTTAATTTATGCAACTTTTTTGTATTGAATTTGGAAAAATGTATTCCATATTTTGAATCAGTGGATTAAAATTATGTTAATAAGCTACTTTTTGTTTTTGGGAATAATGAATAGTAACTACGGTAAATTTTATTTACCATAGTTAAAGGTAAATCGGGTAATTAAGGGTAAATATAATATTTTAAAATTACCCTAACAAATGTCAAAATCCTATTGGATGACTAAAAGTAGACCCATATCACCTAAGGGTCGGATTAAATTAATTTAATTAAATTTTTTCAATTTAAATAATTTAATTATTATTAAAACCAAAGAATGTGACAACATGTCACTTTCTTAAATCTTATATGTATAATAATTTTAATTGAGTGTTACACTTCATGAAATATCAAACATGAAAAGTCTCCAAAACGCTAATACAATTATCTACATCATATGAAATTATTTAGAATTTTTATGGATTAAATAATTATCATTTATTATGACACAAAGATGATGCAGTAATTGTCTTATTAATGAAATGTTGACATAATTGTTGTTATAAATGCCCAAATAAATGTAATTTGAGACTTTTTATGACTTAAATTAATTTTATAGGTTAATATGACATGTTATTTTTGATATAAGTAACTTTTTTTGAACTTATCATTCTGTTATGAATTTCATAAAAATCATGTACCAAATAGTGTCAAAATTGACATAAATTAGTTTTTAAAAACAATATTATATTATTAATTGTTATTTAATTCATAAAAATCTATGGTTCGGCCAAATGACTTAGATAATGATATATATATTAATAATAAACAACTTGGGGTTCTTTTGGCTTGTTATGGTAACTGTATTAACCATATAGTGTAAGAAAACAAAAAAAGACACGGTAAAAGTTAAATTATATAACTTGGAGTTAAATCTAATAGATAAGGTTACAATAATAACCTAAACTTGTCTAAATTCTATTGTATGATATTATTTCGACCCATCACCACATTATCTTCGAAATAAATCAATTTGGAGCTATTTAAAACCGAATTTGACTTTATAATGAAATAATATTTTTAGTTATTCCAAAGGTACGCCTCTCCTCCCTTATAATAGGGCACCACCTCCCTCTCTTCCTCACACAACTTTGAGCCTTCAAGATCGGCCAAACTCTGACCAATTCTCTTCTACACTTCCCTAGAAACATCCTAGAGGTTCTGGTCTTCCTCAAAGACCAATTTTAGTGCCCTAAAAGGAGGTCCCAAAGGGGCCCTTCAAAGAAGAGGTAATTTCCTTTATCGATTCTTTCACCTTTATTTCTTCTTCCACTTCTTCTTATTAGGTTGTTTCATTATGAATTAATAACATCAGTATCAATCATATACTGATATGTTATTATAAGTATGAAACAACCCTATTTCACCATATATCCATCCTACGGAAAACGAAATCTTCGCGCGTGCGTACGTACGGAATACCGTCTCCACGTCGTGGTGTAATCTATTTTCCACCACCACCTTAATTGTATGGGTATAATGGTGTAATGAGTAACTATATATGATTATTATAAAGTTATATTGATACTGAAATAGTATACATACACTTCAACACAAGTCCACGATCATGAGAACGATATCATCGCTCGTGCGTACGTATGGAATACCGTCTCCACGACGCGATGAGATTCATTCTCCACATTAACCATTCATGAATGATTATAAAGTATATATAATGAATAATAATGAAATATATGACATGTTAAATCTATTGGATTTATGTATATATTTATATATATATGTATGTCATCTACTTACTTCCATTCAAGACAATAAGGATAGGAAAATAGCGTTCATGCGTACGTACGGACTACCGTCTCCATGAACGGTGTGTTTCATTTCATTTATCTATCTATTATATATATATATATATACTGAATATATATTATATATAAATCATGTTTTATATTCTGGAAGTATGTAAATCATGATATAATTAATAATAATGTCAAGATCAACAAGTCCAAACACCAACGATAAATGAAACGATTTTACCCAAAACGCTTCTTTAACATGGAATTTACAAAAGAAAGGGTAATATAAAGTCATAAGTGAACCATATATGATATCATAAAAATGAATATGATTCTTTAATAAGTTAATGACATTATTTAAATCATTATACAGGAGGTTCGGATACGTACAAAGCATATCGGACATAAGGTAAGGGAAATATCAGAATCTCATTTTTATCCGAGATTGTTTATACTTTGGTATTTACTATGGTGTATTTTATCATCCACATCCATGTTTCCTCAATATGTAATATTATTTCCATCCACCTAAAATTTTTTAAATCCAATTTTACCCTTCGGTGAGTTTTTAGTAAAAGATATGAAAGGAATCTTTTATCGTTTTTCGTACAAGGTACTTTTTGACTTTTCCGGAAAAAGTACGAGAAGGATGTTTTATTAACTTATACGGCATGAATGGATTTTTAAAACATTTTTTCCAAGAATCTTCCTTTAAAAAATTTCATGTTTATTTTTAATCAACTTCTTTTAGTTTAAAGTTGTATGAAATGTTAAGAAAAGAAAATTGTTTTTGAAGTAGAAAGGATATTTTCCTCAAGAATGGAGTT
This sequence comes from Viscum album, assembly GCA_963277665.1. Taxonomy (NCBI): domain Eukaryota; kingdom Viridiplantae; phylum Streptophyta; class Magnoliopsida; order Santalales; family Viscaceae; genus Viscum; species Viscum album. The sequence continues at coordinate 401,169,391 of OY728145.1, forward strand.
CAAGTGTTTTATCAAAATTATTTTCCATCTAAGATAATAAAGGGTTATGTTTTTATCCCTATTATTACATTGATTTGATTATGTTGTGATGGAATTATATTTTTATGAATTCCTTTATGTTATATGAATTGTTTTATGATGTTTAAGATTCCCATTTTTATTACATGGGTTATGAAATGATGTATGATTTATGATTTTGTGGAACACATAAAAATGGTATCATTATGAGATGGGAGGGACCTATATCTCCCGCCAATTCATTGGGTAAAGATTTTATATCTCATGAGATAGACATGGCTGGAATGGTAGGTTATACCGGTTCAGTGAAACAGGACTGAAACGAGGGTGACTCAGTTCAGAAATGGACTTTGTCCACTAAGATAGTCTTGGCAATGAGTCTTGACTAATAAGATATGATTATCTCTGATTATGTGTGTATGCCACAAAGTTTAATATTTTAAGTTATGATTATTGGGATTTCATTTCACTGCTATGATTTATCCCATGTTATGAAATTATGCTCTCTTTTTCAGGTTAAGATTTCCAAAATGTTATGTTCTTATGAATATGATGTGATTGATATTTCTTTTGTTTACCCTTACTGAGAATTTGAGCTCACCCTTTTATGTTTTCTTTTCCCCAGGATATAAATAAAGGTTTTAGGTAAAAAAAGGGGGGAAGATCTTTATGGGAGATGTTGAAGATCTTTCACCACGTTTAGAAGATTATATTCCGAGTTTCCAAAGACACTAAACTATTACGATCCTTGTGTGTGTGTGTTTGTTATGTACTAAGTGTTCCGCAAAAGTAATGTAATGTCCATGTACGTCAAGCTTTGGGTCTCTACAGTTGGTATCAGAGGAAAGGTTTAGTCAACCTTTGGAAACTAGGATGTGTGAACGTTAGTGAGATCCCTAGATATATTTCTAAGGTATCTATAGGGATGTCCCTAAGGATAAGTATACATATAGGATATAGTCCTAGAACTATGGTAATGATCTTAGAATTTAACCTAAGATGTTAGATATTGAAGTTACTCCCCCTTTATTATGATTTTTGCCTCTAAAACAATTCTTTTTGGGTTTTAGAAAAGGGCTGGAAACAAGATGATTCAAGATAATGGAGGATATTATGGAAAATGGAATGATATTATTCATAAGCAACCAAATGAAATGGGATTTGGAAGTACAAACATCATTATTATGCCAAATCAGAAATCTCATAATATGATCAATAAAGTAAAATTTGTTAAGTTTCCTGACTCGGCTAATAAGAGAAAGATGGAGTTTCATGATGATCATAGAGGAAAGAAAGTTCAATTTCCCCTATGCAAATCATATGGGAAGAGGCATCAAGGAGAATGTTTCAAAGGAACTGGAAGATGCTTTGGGTGTGGAAAAGAAGGACACAAATCTAGTAAGTGCAAAGGAAAAGGTTCAGTTAACACCAGGGATGAGGATAATGGTATTTCTACGACATAAAAAATGGTTAAATGTTTTAAATGTGGAATGTACGGGCATTATGCAAACCAATGCCCTAAGGGAAAGTCTTCTGATGAGAATAAGTATGGTCGTATGGGTAATATTTATGTTAATGATGATGAAGAGACTACAAATGATATGTGAGATGAAAGAATTGTTGAAGCTCAGTCAATGGTTTAAGAATGTAGTGGAATGATTACATGTTTATCATGTGTAATGTTGTATAAGTAATCTCATGGTACTATAGAATAAAGAGACATCTAAGGATTGTTACACTGTTGTCTTTCCTTGAGTTTTTAAAGTGTATGATTAATGGTACCAGTATCCATGAAAGGTTATTCAGATATTTTTGGAATATAGATGATATGTTCATAATGAAGGGATAAGGAGAAAATTAAATGTTTAATAGTATCCATGAGCTCATGACTAATATAAGGAGAAGGTTATATCATGGTTTGAGTATATAGAATTTTTGGATCTTGGTATGTGGAAAGAGTTAACTTTTGACAGCATTCATGTTTTCACTAAGGTTCAATGGGTATTCATTTTTCAAGAGAATACATGATTAAGGCCTTTGAATGTTTGGAATGTGACCAACAAGACATATCTTTTGATATATGGGGATCAACGATGGTATTAAATCTCTGGTAATTGTTTTCACTATATTATGAGATTGAACTGCAGTATTATGGATAAGCCTAAAGATTGGAATGGATTATGTTGGACATAAGTTAGTATTGTCTAAGGATAGAAGTTTTTTCGAAATTATTGATGGGATGTAATAGTAATATAGTTTTAGAAAAAGTACAACCTGTCGGACGGGCGATAGCCCATCGCGTCGGATAAGGTCGTGGGAATCGAACCCACAACTGAAGTGCGACTGGCCTTTATCGCCTACCAATGGCCTACAGGAAGTCCCTGTTTAGTAGAAACTAGTTTTATTATATTAACCAGTATGATATATGAAGTATAAGTCCATTTTAGGAACCATATATCATTAATCTCACTATAGATGGACTTATGTATTTTTTGAAAACTTTTCTAACCTTTTGTTTGAGACAGATGGAATGGCCAATCATTCTATCACATGATCTGCTAACACATCACGAATGAAAAATTCAACTTCATTTCCTTAATAGATGAAGTGGAAATTGTCCAATGAACGACCAATGGTGAGACTATACCAAAATCTAGAAAGTATTTATTCTAATCCCAATTTCATCAACTTTAGGGAAATGATCTTGAAAACCAAAAATGTTGTCATAGTGCTCTTATATCTTATGAATCAGATGGTACCTTAGATCATCACAAATTTATGGCTTTGTGATTGGTGGCTCTTCCATAGCCATGTTCTCTACCACTCTCCATCAGAACATGATGGTTAGATTTCTCTTCCATATACATATTTTCACCTATGTGGAAACCCAGTAATTAGTTTATTTGGGTAACCGTTACGTTTCATACTTTTGTTTTTAACGATTGGTTTTGGTATTCCGTTTTACGATGTGGGTTTCTATTAAAGAAACTTTTGAATAGTAAACCATTTATAACCCCGACAAATTTCGAGGGCGAAATTCATTTTAAGGGGGGTAGAATGTAACACCCCGAGATTTTATGAAAAATATTATTTTAATTTCATTAATGTCTTGTGTTGTATGCTACACCAAGATTACCTTGCGCTATATGCAACACCGTGTTAGCTTGCAGTATACGCAACACTATTCTTGGATCGTGTTACACACAATTTTGATAATAGTTATTCTACACAAAATTGAGTATATATATATATATATATTCAATGTATAAATGAAATATGGTTGGATTATGATATACGAAACAACGAAGGATTCTTGCACAACACGCAACCCTGACTTGGCTTGCATTACACGCAATCGCGACCTTCCTCGTTAGCGTGTGTTGTACGCAATACCGGGTTTTACTAAACAATGATATATTATTATAATATTGTTATGAAATAACCGTTATGAATAGTGTTAACTAAATTTTGAATTTTATAACATTATTATTCATCTTACACATTTTGAGAACATGTTATAAGAACAAAATAAATTTTTCGGGTAAAATAAGTATTTTTCAAAAAAATGTTGGTTTGTCGCCTTTTGATGGCGCACCCACTTTAAATCTAGTTTTTGACATGTTTATAAGTTAAATTTGACAAAATAAAATTCTTATTTTGAATCAGGATATAAAAATTTACATTATATAAAGTTTTGATAACTTTCATATTTTAATGAATAGTAAAATCACGCTATATTTTAATTAAAAACAAATTTTCTCATTGTAATATCTTATGTGGTTAAATTATAATATTGAATGGTTTTAAAGTATAAATAGAATATATTTTTACCATTTAATATAATGTATGTCATTATCATTGATTTTACCTTGAATTCGTAGGTTAAATCACTTCAATCTTTTGCAATGTTTTAAAACAAACCCGTTCTCTTTCGACAACGGGATTAATTTTAATTTAATTTCTGCAACTTTTGTGTATTGAATTTGGAAAAATAGATTCCATATTTGGAATCAGTGGATTCAAATTATGTTAATAAGCTACTTTTTATTTTTGGGAATTATGAATAGTAACTACGGTAAATTTTATTTACCATAGTTAAAGGTAAATCGGGTAATAAAGGGTAAATATAATATTTTAAAATTACCATAACAAATGTCAAAATCCTATTGGATGACTAAAAGTCGACCCATATCACCTAAGTGTTGGATTAGATTCATTTAATTAAATTTTTTCAATTTAAATAATTTAATTATTATTAAAACCAAAGAATGTGACAACATGTCACTTTCTTAAATCTTATAAGTATAATAATTTTAATTTAGTGTTACACTTCATGAAACTTCGAACATGAATAGTCTCAAAAAAATCTACATCATATGAAATTATTTAGAATTTTTAGGGATTAAATAATTATCATTTATTATGACACAAAGATGATGCAGTAATTGTCTTATTAATGAAATATTGACATAATTGTTGTTATAAATGCCCAAATAAATGTAATTTGAGACTTTTTATGACTTAAATTAATTTTATAGGTTAATATGACATGTTATTGTTGATATAAGTAACGTTTTTAGAACTTACCAATCTGTTATGAATTTCATAAAAATCATGTACCAAATAGTGTCAAAATTGACATAAATTAGTTTTTAAAAAAAATATTATATTATTAATTGTTATTTAACTCCTAAAAATCTAAGGTTCGGCCAAATGACTTAGATAATTATAGATATATTAATAATAAACAACTTGGGGTTCGTTTGGCTTGTTATGGTAAGTTTATTAACCATATAGTGTAAGAAAACAAAAAAAGACACGGTAAAAGTTAAATTATATAACTTAGAGTTAAATCTAATAGATAAGGTTAAAATAAAAACCTAAACTTGTCTAAATTCTATTGTATGAGATTATTTAGACCCATCCCCACATTATATTCGAAATAAATTAATTTGGAGCTATTTAAAACCGAATTTGACTTTATAATGAATTAATATTTTTAGTTATTCCAAAGGTACCCCTCTCCTCCCTTATAAAAGGGCACCTCCTCCCTCTCTTCCTCACACAACTTTGAGCCTTCAAGATCAGCCAAACACTTCCCAATTCTCTTCTCCACTTCCCTATAAACATCCTAGAGGTTCTGGTCATCCTCAAAGACCAATTTTAGTGCCCTAAAAGGAGGTCTTAATGAGGCGCTTCAAAGAAGAGGTAATTTCCTTTACCGATTCTTTCTCCTTTATTTCTTCTTCCACTTCTCCTTATTAGGTTGTTTCATTATGAAGTAATAACATCAGTATCACTCATATACCGATATGTTATTATAAGTATGAAACAACCCTATTTCACCATATATCCATCCTACGGAAAACGAAATCACCGTGCGTGCGTACGTACGGAATACCGTCTCCACGTCGTGGTGTAATCTATTTTCCGCCACCACCTTAATTGGATGGGTATAATGGTGTAATGAGTAACTATATATGATTATTATAAAGTGGTATTGATACTGAAATAGTATACATACACTTCAACCCAAGTCCACGATCATGAGAACGATATCATCGCTCGTGCGTACGTACGGAATACCGTCTCCACGACGCGATTAGATTCATTCTCCACATTAACCATTCATGAATGATTATAAAGTATATATAATGAATAATAATGAAATATATGACATGTTAAATATATTTGATTTATGTATATATTTATATATATATGTATGTCATCTACTTACTTCCATTCAAGACAATAAGGAAAGGAAAACAGCGTTCATGCGTACGTACGGACTACCGTCTCCATGAACGGTGTTTTTCAATTCATTTATCTATCTATTATATATATATATAATGAATATATATGATATATAAATCATGTTTTATATTTTGGAAGTAAGTAAATCATGATATAATTAATTATAATGTCAAGAGCAACAAGTCCTAACACCTACGATAAATGAAACGATTTTACCCAAAACGCTTCTTTAACATGGAATTTACAAAAGAACTGGTAATATAAAGTCATAAGTGAACCATATATGATATCATAACAATTAATATGATTATTTAATAGGTTAATGACATTATATAAATCATTATACAGGAGTTTCGGATACGTACAAAGCATATCGGACATAAGGTAAGGGAAATATCACAATCTCATTTTTATCCGAGATTGTTTATACTTTGGTATTTACTAGGGTGTATTTTATCATCCACATCCATTTTTCCTCAATATGTAATATTATTTCCATCCACCTAAAATTTTTTAAATCCAATTTTACCCTTCGGTGAGTTTTCAGTAAAAGATATGAAAGGAATCTTTTGTCGTTTTTCATACGAGGTACTTTTTGACTTTTCCGGCAAAAGTACGAGAAGGATGTTTTTTTAACTTATACGGAATGAATGGATTTTTAAAACATTTTTTCCAAGAAGCTTCCTTTAAAAATTTTCAAGTTTATTTTTAATCAACTTCTTTTAGTTTAAAGTTGTATGAAATGTTAATAAAGGAAAAATATTTTTGAAGCAGAAAGGATATTTTCCTTAAGAATGGAGTTCAAGGGTTTTATCAAAATTATTTTCCATCTAAGATAATAAAGGGTTATGTTTTTATCCCTATTATTACATTGATTTGATTATGTTGTGATGGAAGTGTATTTTTATGAATTCCTTTATCTTATATGAATTGTTTTATGATGTTTAAGATTCCCATTTTTATTACATGGGTTATGAAATGATGTATGATTTATGATTTTGTGGCACACATAAGAATGGTATCATTATGAGATGTGTGGGACCTATATCTCCCTCCAATTCATTGGGTAAAGATTTTATATCTTATGATATAGACATGTCTGGAATGGTAGGTTATACCGGTTCAGTGAAACAGGACTGAAACGAGGGTGACTCCGTTCAGAAATGGACTTTGTCCACTAAGATAGTCTTGGCAATGAGTCTTGACTAATAAGATATGATTCTCTCTGATTATGTGTTTATTCCACAAAGTTTCTTATTTTAAGTTATGATTATTGGGATTTCATTTCACTACTATGATTTATCCCATGTTATGAAATTATGCTCTCTTTTGCAGGTTAAGATTTCCAAAATGTTATGTTCTTATGAATATGATGTGATTGATATTTCTTTTGTTTACCCTTACTGAGCATTTGAGCTCACCCTTTTATGTTTTATTTTCCCCAGGATATAAATAAAGGTTTTAGGTAAAAAAAGGGGGAAGATCTTTATGGGAGATGTTGAAGATCTTTCACCACGTTTAGAAGATTATATTCCGAGTTTCCAAAGACACTAAACTATTACGATCCTTGTGTGTGTGTTTTTGTTATGTACTAAGTATTCCGCAAAAGTAATGTAATGTCCATGTACATCAAGCTTTAGGTCTCTACAATGTTTGAATTTAAATTTATCTCCCAATATTTATAAAGGATTTACCATATGAAATTAAAGAATAAACCGATGGATAATCATTATAACTCAATAAAATATATTGAGTTCTAAAAAAACCATTATATTTTATGGAAGACATCAATAATAGCACACAAAAAGGAAGTGAATGAATGAATTTGATGTTAAAAGGATCAATAATTTATTAATATATTAAATGTTAATGGGTATTAAGTATACCATAAAAAATAATATGGGTTCATAATATCAAATCATTCCTCAATCAAGCTAGATTGGGACAGGAACCCTTACCTAATTCAAGATTCATTCAATGCATGGACCTAAATTCATGAATAATAAAATTATGTTTATTATATACCTTATTAAGAAACATATTCATCAATATTTAATTTAATATAGATAATTTATTATCAAATTCCTTTAATATATTCTATAGTTTCATTCCTATGTCGATCATTTGAGGTTGTTCAGTCAATTTTTATCTAACTCCTTATGAATGTTTACCATAGTATAAATAATTGGAATATAGTTTCATATTTTCAATAATATTAATTTTGTTATAGTAATAATTTTTATATAAAATATATTTTTAAATCCATGTATGGTGGTTGGTTATGAAAAATGAAACTCATTGCTCTTGGAGGTGGCAGTCTGCTCATACAAATAATTAATTCTTCCATTTTTAAATGAATGATAAGGGATGAGGATAAATAATAATTTAGAAATTTATTAATAAAATTAATATTATATATTTCATATTTATTCATCTATTAAATCATTTTTTCCATCATTCATTAGTAGTGATGAAAAATGGAAGATGTCGCTTTGGGGAGGCGATAGTCCGTACAACACACTAATGAAACATGTTTTTATTAATAGATGGAGATGAGTAAATAATGGTTATTCAATTATTATAAAGAAATATCATTATAATAATTATAATTATTTAATTATGTTATTATGGATATGATATGTTTAGAATATAATTAATGAGGAAAAAATATTATGAAGAAGGCAATACTTAGGTTGGAGATTTGATCTTCTCTTAAAGCTTTCCGTGGAAGCGAAGGCCATAAGATATCGTATAGAAATCATGGACTTATGTATGAATAATTATATTATATTATATTATATTTAGGTATATTTTAAAGGGTAATTTCAAATGAAAATGTATCCATAGAGGGTGAAAGTTACCCCATTTATAAGTGAAGAAAAAAAGGAACTTTTGGATATACCCTTTACTCATCCTTGGTATCATTAAATTCTTACTTATCCAATGAATCCAAAATTTAATAATATTGTATATTTTATTGATATGAGGTAATTAAATAATCATCCAACACTTTTAAAAAAACATTAACATGTTTCATGTCTTTAACCATGGGATTTTACATGTTAACATTTTCGATTTTTTCCTAACTAATTATTGAAAATATAATTTATATATTATTTAAAACAATAAATAAACTTTAATTATAATATTTTTATGTTTTTAACATTAACTTGATCTCAATTTACAATAATTCAATTTATAAATATTATGAAAAATGTTTAAATTAAAATAAATAATATATGAAAAACTATTTTTGTTGAAAAATGACTTTTAAACATTAAGTGTTCATAATATTATTTAGTATTTCTAACCAATTGAATTAGTTTTTATATAATTTTATATATGGTTATAAATCACAATATATTCATTATATAAATTAGATAAAGTTTACATATTAGATAAAAATTTCATGATATTTATAAAAAGTTTTATTCAAAAAAACAGCATCACCATTGTCGTGGTAATTTACTTTAATCTTACTAATATTATCTTTATTCTTAATAACTAAAATATATCCAACTAAATAATTTTGTAAAAAATTCAAAAATATTAAATTCATTTTATTATTTTCAATGACAAATTGTTATAAATTCTAATTTTTAATATAAACGTGTAAAGATAATTTTTAGTGGGACATATTACTTGAGTTTCAAAAATATTGATGTTGTTTTTTATATATTCAATATAGTATTTTAAAAAAAAAATTATTTCTTATTTAGTATATATTTTTTATATAAAACGGTTTTCTTATACTTTTAAGTCATTTTTTATTTTAAAAGTGATTGTTTTAGCAAAATTGTTATTTTTATTATTCACCTAAAATAAATTATTTTATAAAAACCAAAAACAATATTGGGATAATATTTCCATGATAAATCCAAAAATGAAGTTAATTTTTGAAAATCACTTTCTAAAATTTATAACTTTTATTTTTAATTAAATAAATAAAATACGTTGAAAACTAGTTTTTATAGGATAGAGACTTTTGTTATATTAAATATTCTTTTTTAAATGAATTATTATTCATTATATTGTTATCTTATTATTCCTACAATCGACATATATTTTTATTATTATAACCAAAAAAAACATTGATCCTTGAGATTAAATTATATTTTATAAAAAATAATTTATTAAATATAAAAAAAATATAGAAAAATAACATTTCAAGAAATATAAAAATTAATAATATATATATACCAATTAATATTTAATTACATGTTAATATGATCGAAATTTATACTTTCATAACCCCTTATGATCTCTACATAAAATGAAAGTATAAAGTATACTATACTAGAAATCGTGTCATGTGATTCTACCTATATGGATCTTGTTTAAATTTCCATGGGCTTGAGCTTTTCTCATAAACACTTTCTCTCTAAACATAATTTGTTGAATTCATATTGTGATTATTCTATGAAAAAACTATTTAAGTCATATCCTTTACAGGCAAGAATAAATTTTATTAATAAGTGAGACTTTTACTTTTTGATGTAATTATTTCCTTCCCCTAAATCTCATAATGCAGTTACACTTGTTTACACCCACATATTTGATGGATATATTATAAAAGTCCAATTAAATAATTTAATTTAAAAGTGTAAATTTTCTATTTTATTTTAGTGTTGTTTATGAAGGAAATATTTCAAAATAGTTTTTAATTAATGGAATCTTGTACTAAAATACAAGGGTTCTATACTTTCTCTATCTCAGTCTTAGATAGTACAAAATAGTTACATCCCAAATATCAAAGCTTTATCATTACAAATATTGAATCCTAAGACTTTACCCTTCTGTATCATATCCACACTCTTCAATCTCTCCACACCATCCCTTTTAGCTTCCTTAAAATTCACCATAAGGTATGGTTTAACAATCATTTGAGTAGGATATGATAATGTTTATTCCCTTATGATTCACATATCTATACTTTCCTTATCAAAGAAGATTTCATCCCTCTCAATTCTCATTATGGATAAGGCTATTGGGTCCTTTATACTTAAATTATTTTCTACTTTATTGACTTTCTTGAGATGATATTATATTAAAGATTCATAATCTTGGATTATCTATTACCATATTCATTGGTTCATGTTGAGAACTTATTGTGTGAATATATACTTGAGGCTCTTATGATCTGTATATATTTCACAACTTACTCCATAGACATAATGTTTCTAATTTTTCAATGTAATGATTACTATATCCAACTTTCTATCATGGATTAGATAATTCCTCACATTTACCTTAAACTATCAATAGTAATATCCTTTCATCTTATCATTTTTCATCAGAATAAATCACAAATCCATTATCTGAGGCAGAATTATTGTTTATAAATCCATCCCCAAATGTGGGTAGTGTGAGAGATTGTGTAGTGATTGGCCTATTCTTTCCCACATTGATGTTTTCTTTTATTTCATTAAACCAAAAAATTTCACTCCCTTATTATCTATCTAGATTATTGGGTTTTATAATAGTAAAAAAATCACAAATTACTAATAGTACACTGCTAATCTAAGGAAACTATAGATATAGGTTACAGATTTTTGTCTAGGTAATTCCTCAACCACCTTTGTCTTTAAAGGACCTATAGATATCCTCTTTCTAGAGATAAAATTCCATAATAATGACACTATATCCATCAAAAAATAAAAAATAATAAACTTTTTTTATAATTTATCCTTTCTTAGAGGGCCTAATACAATACCTAAATGATCCTCATGTTCCTCCTTGATTTTGTAGTGTTTGAGAATATAATCTATAAATACTACCACAATTGTTTTGAAGCTGCATCTAAATATTGTATTCTTAAAGGTGATAATTACTTTTGGATAATTAGTGTGCCTAAATAGCAATACTATGAATTTTTAGTGTATTTACCATTTATGAAATAATCTCTTGGGAATTCCCTCCTCATTCACCTTTATTTGAAAATATACAATTTGAAGTTCCAATTTAGAAAAGTATTCAACACCTCATACCAGATCAAACATATCATCAATCCATGGATGGGGATAATTTTTTATTTTGATCTTTTTTGTCTCAGTGTAATCAATTCATAGACACATTTAGCAGTACTTATTTTTGAAAAGGAGGATAGGTCCACCCCATAGTGAATTATTTATGCTTTTGAATCCCTTTTCCAAATTCTCTTCTAGTAGTTACATTAATTTCTCATGTAAAATTGTGTTTATTATATTGGGAGTCTTGGATATTGACAGATCTCCAAGTATAAGTTCGATTATGAAATGAAACTCTCGATTAAGGGTAACGCCAAAAAACATTTCATGGATTACATCATCAAACTCTACTATAACAATCATGTATACAAGAGTGATCCACTCCTTTGTATCAATAATTTGAGTTAGATATATATTCTTATAATAAAATGTTATCCATGATTGAGAATAGGTTTATAATTGATATTTATCCTTCTCTTTAGAATTCTATAGGTTCATATTATAACTTGTTATATGGAATGTGATTTCCTTCACATGAAAATTTATGCTTCATATATATATGGAAAATCAATCCATGTATAAAATATAATCAAATTAAACTAAAGAGAGTATTACAATATTTATTGGGAGATTCTTCCCAAAATCCTTAACTGGGAGGAGATATAACAATTTCCCTATTTTTTGTTTTCTATGATAACTTAGCCTCCATGTTTTGAGGTGGTGTTTTAATAGTTTTACTAATCATGCATGATATATAAGAAGGCAAAAAACCATAATAAAATAATATGTTAGTTATTTATGAGTGAATAACTAACATACCTATCACAACTTTTTTGTCAAGATCCACCTCAGTAGTAGTGATAGAGTATTCATGTCCTTTCTCCCTTGGATTTATAGGTTTTTTATTAGATATCATTCACAACCCTTTTCTTAGGTAATTGGTTTGCATAGTGTACATGTCCCTTAAAATTTAAACATTATACGATGGTTTGTGATTTTATCAGAACATTATTTTCATGAAATGCATTATCAGGATTCTAAATCTCTTTATGGTATTCATTAGCTTGATTCTCATCCCTTCCACACTTGGAACACCTCATTATTCCTTTGAGGTATTTTATAGGATTATTCTTCCCACACAATAATATAAGAGATATTGGATTATATTGCCTCCATGATTATTATCTAATGATCCTTGAAATTTAAACACCATTATATTTTACTTGTATATAGTCTCAAAGAACGATTTATAATAACCAATTTCCATCTCAATTTGGTGGGAACATCAAAATATTTCATTATATCATTTAAAGTCTAAAATTATAGTTGTTTTTTAGAATTATTTTCTTTAACCCACTAAATATTTGATCAAACATACTTTCAGTGTCTATGAAAAAGACATATGTGTATCATGAAATCCTTGTGATGTTTTATTCAAAATCCTCAATAGTTTCATCCTCATTTTTATTGAGTCTAAGGAAATCCATCTCCATTTTAAGATGTTATATTTGAGGAAAATATTTATTGAAAATATTTTCTTGAATCCATCCCATTCCATGGATTTTATATATTCCTAGGGAATTATATTCTTGATCAGTTTCTACCAATAATCAACTTATCTATCTAGGCGATAAACCCTCTGTAAAACTTTATCTTACTTAGGGAATTCAATATTAGTGAATATGTTCCCAATAGATTTAATACATTGCATATAAAATATGGGATCATAGTATATAATAAATTTTATAGGGATTTATCACGTAATGAAATTAATTGTCACATTCTCTTTCTTGGGAGGGTGGGAGTTTTATGTAATTTATTTTATTACTCATAACTTGTTCCAGTTGTGATAATAATTCCATGACGTTTTTACTCCCAATCCAATCATAATAGGAACTTAATTAGAGAAATAATCACATTTCATATTGTATATGATTTTAACATGATTACTAATATTTCCTTAAATTTTTAAAATAAATGAATGTTTGGGATAAGGACATAGGATTCAATAATAAAATAAAAATTAAACTTACTTTACCTAGAAGTAATTATATATATACCATAACATATGAACCTCTAAGTTTAATTCTATGTTATCCATATTCAATTTATTATAAATTTATCTAACATAACATAATATCCAAATCCTTCATAGTGGTTTGCATAGAGAATATTAATTATCTTAATCATGTTCTCTATGAGTGTTTATCCAGGTGAGTAGTGTTAGGCCCACAAATCAATCCCTAGGTGAAGTTTAATTTAAGACTCAACAATACTTTTCAGGTTGATTACCCCTAAGTGCATATATACCACTACCACACCGAGTTTCCAATATTCTTATAAGTGTTTAATTTATAGAAAACATCATAATCAACAATTCTCCAAAATTTAAGGATATTTTCATATATTTATATTTACCCCTATGATTTTTACTAACATTTTCTCACTCATAATCCCAAAATATAACTAGAAAATTCTATTATATTACCTATAACAGCCCATATATATAATAAAATTTATTTTATTGTTTGTAACCAGAAGATTCATACAATAAAATCCTAGAAAATAGAAAGTCCTAGTGTCTTTTAGAAAGTAGATACAAATACTATTAAATATAAATTAAAAACAACATCATTATTTAAAACTCTATATTATAAATCTAGTTTCCTTTGAAATAATAATACTTATAATATTACTTGGGGACAAACAAAGGGAAGTGGTGACCAATAAATCCTATTAAGGGAATAATAAAATCATATCATGATCATAAATAAAACATTTGATCCACGGAATGTATCCTGACAATAGAAATAGTTAAGAATCATGCATTCTCACATGGATGCATAGAATGTGAAGAAAAATATTTTAAAATAATGGTATCATTGGAATATGAAAACATAAAAAACTATGATATCTTAAGAATATCTTCAGGATAACAACCAAGACATCATAGCATAGTATTCTTATTTTAACCTCCCAGACACCATTAATTATATCCTGTGAGATAAAAAATTACCCAATGAATTGGAAGGATATCAGGATTCCCAACTCATATGTCTAACATTAAGTGTGTCACATCAATCATAAAAAATAAAAAACAATTTCATCATGTCAATCCCATTATTATTGAATATAGTTTTGCTAAATGTAATTCCTTAATAAATTAAGGTTTTTATATCTTTTTGAATACCCATGAATGAAAATAAGGTTGGGTATTCACAACATAAAGGTATAGAATTGACAGTCAAATAATTCTTTTGATAGCATAATAGATGTATATAAAAGTTTATATAAGGGATAAATGAAAGAGTAAGGTAGTATATCATTATTTGAGAAACATTTGTACAGTAACACAATGTTAATGAACAAAATATAATATAATAAATTTATAAAAAAATAGGCTTATTAAAAAGTAACTACATGAATGGAAATGAAGAAGGAGAGAACCCTTACCTTGAGAGGATACTTATTAAAAATTTAGAGTAGTTCCATAATTTCATATAAACTATTTAGTAGGGATATCTAGAGGGATGATTATAGAAAATTCATGATTTAGTGATTTGGAGAGAAGATTAATTCAAGAATTGGAGGGATTTTTTATCAAAAGAGAGTTGATTGTTTATTAATTTCCAAACGTAGTTTGTGGACACCAAGTTAATAAAAATTACCAAACCATTGTCTTTAACAAGGTTTTTTTCTAATCATTTTTTTCAATGGAGGAGTGATTTTTAATATTTTATAATTTTAAGAATTGAAATTCTTACGATAATACCATTTATGATGTGGAAGTTGGACAAATTCACAAAAAAAATTAAATCTTAATATATCATTTAGGTTTTAGAAGGTCACTATAGATTTAGAAAAATAATATCATCAAATTTAAATACTTTATTTTAATCAAAAGAACTATTTTTGGTCAATAAATTTTTTATATAATCTATTACATCACTATAATCTCAGTATGATGTCATAATAAGTAACGTATATTCATAAAATATTTAATTTTATCTCAAAGGATTGATCATCTCAGAAAATTATGACAAAATCAACATCTGTAAATTTTTATGTGTTTATTTAAAAAATTATGTTTACTTTATTTGGATTGTTTTTTCAATAAGTGAATATTAAATTTTAAAAAAATTATTATTTATCAAAAAATAACATTTTCAAGGACATAGTTAACTTTCTTCCCCTTATAAAAATTATATGGGATATTATAAAAATCTATTATCATTTATAATGTAAAGCATAGTTTTTTAAGACTATTTCAAGATAATAAATTTTATTTAAAATCCCTGAGATTATTATTAAAGTTAATTTTAATTGAAATTATATATTTTTCAAAAATAGAATTATGTTTTCTCAATATCCAAAAATCTATTTATCACATTCAACTTATATTCATGTTTTTTTATTAAATAAAATAATATTTAAAATAGGATTGAAGAAAAAAATCCATTTATAAAAAGAAAATTAAACTTTTATAATATTATGGTCTAGATACAAAACCCATTATTACACTAAAATACAGCATAAGGGTGAGGTGTGAAATAGTGGTATTTCAAGCAGTGGCTTATCTAACATCAATTTAGTGGTGACCTTAACTAACTTGAAATTTTCCCATTTGGGGTTTCAATAAGCTTCACTTATTCAAGATATACTTGGGTTCATTAGGTTTACACAACAACAAGGCTACCTCATGCCCAAGATCTGATAATTAAGATTTTTTATGCATGATTATACTAGTTTTGGTCAACATTTTTGCCTACTCCATTAATTATTTCTCTTAATTACCCTTAATATACACTAATTATAATGGTAAAATTGTAATGGTTATATACTAATGGTCATGATGCCCGATGGTCATAATGGTTTTCTTCTTCCTATAAATACCACATATTTTATCTATTCATCTATTACAATAATTTTTTTCAAGGTTTAATACTCTGTATTTTCAAAATAAATGTTACATTACTATCATTATATTTCATTTTTATAGTTTTTTTCAAAAAAACATTATTTCAAAAAGTTTATGATTATCCATATTTTCCTATTCAAATTGTTTAATTTTTTCTGTCTCTTTATTTTCCCATTGAAATACTGTGAATTTTACTAGGTTTAATTATTGAATAAATGAAATGTTCTTAATTAATGAAATAAAGTGTTATAATTTTGTTTTATGCTACACAATAATAAAAAATATGTCACACAAATATATAAAAAAGGAAATTCTAGGTATTAATTTTTAATTCATTATAAATAACCAGTTTCTCCCACCTAACATGTTGTTCACACACTTCCAATATCTTTTTGAATGTGTTTAGAACCATTGCTTATATTATGAGTAACATACAAACAAAAATTTAAAAGTACTCCCTAGAAATCTTTGTCAACCTAACATAACCACCTCACCTTGTATAGTAAGCCAATGACCCCCTACTCAATGAGATTTTGGAATATAATCTCTTTACCCTAACTATATTAGAATATTCAAACATTGGATAGTTCCACTGCCTCATAGATAAAACCCACTATCACTAGCAGAAAATTTATCCAATCTATCATCTAATCAACTACTTCAATTAAATGAAATTATAATCTATGTAATTCTGGTTAATGACGCACGCCTGTCATGGGGCGTGGCAAAACAATATTTTATTTACCTAAGTATATTATATCATTTGATCCTAGGTAGTCTCCCGAAGAGGAGTGCACACAAAACAAGGTTGTCACTTTTTGTTTGTTTTCTTAAAAAGATTGGTTTTAACAAATGATAAAGATGATGATCGGATTGGGTTCGGCTAGACCTAGTGTTGTTCCATCATGGTTTCCAAATTTTGTCTCTTCTTTTTCCTTAAACTGGTAAGAGAGAGATTCATCTACCGAGTCCTCTCTCTCCCTTAGTCAGATAAATGTGGTTAGAATTTTCCTTTCTAAAACCTTAGAGTGGTCTATCCTCCTTCAATTGTGTTTAGGGTTCTAGAAGGTCTTCTGATTAATTAGAGCAATCCCAGACCTGGAATTTTTGTTCCCTAATAAACCAAGATTTTGACATACAATCCTACACACGTTCTTGACAACCATCGAGCAATCACGACCCAACCCTAATCATGTTCCACCGTATACAGATTAGAATTGGGTGGAGGGAGATGTGATCATCGACCAAAGAAATTTATAATTTCAGAATAAAAACTTTAACACAACCGCATTTGGAATTTAATACTGAATTATGAATTGGAACCACAAGAAGAAAGAATAACAAATTTTATTCATTTCAAGCACAAAAACTTAAGCACAACACATAGGTCCAGCCTCCCCTCTTTCGATCACTCAAATGAAATTACCCATCCATGGATGGGGTAAGCGAGATAATGCGGGAGAGGAGAGACATTTTAAAATAAAATAAATAAAAGAAAAATCTGATAAGTTCTTCTCCTTGGTACCCCAGAAGGAATGGGGTGGAGAATGAGATGTATTGAGGCGGAGGAGCTTTCCTCCTTTTATAGGAAGAATTCAACCCCCGAAATTTTGAGAGTTTTATACCAAATTAATGACCTATTCACGCGTTTCCCCCTTCATGAATGTTGTGAAGAATTATCTTTTCCGTCTCTCCTCAAAAGTTCATCTCAGTTTAAAACTGGATGAAGGAGTTGGGAATTTTTCATTCTCGATTTCTGTTTCTGGACGAAGTTTCCAGGATGGTTCCTCCAAATGTATGTCATTTAATGGACTCCTTAATGACTTTTAAACTTCTCCAAATTTCTTGTAGAGTCGGAAATATATGTCCTCGTCATATCCCAGGTGGAAACACATCATTTAGATAATTGTAGGCCGAGTTTGATGTCCTTTATGTTTGGTGGGTCCACGCTGTCCGCCCGGAAAAATTACCAACTTCAATGAATTTTTATACCCTTTAGATGGCCGAATCCGCTCCTGGTCCACAAGACAAAAATGATGTAAATAAAATAAGGATTATAAAAAAATTTGAATCAGAAAATTTGGAATTTTATGTTTCCAGAAATGACCGAAAAACCCCTGACTTAAAAATCTGTCAAAAATCCAGAAATAGTTGTTTTTCACATTTGGGTTCAAAATAACACTAAAGCCTAAAAACATGACAATTACCCATCCAATAACACTTTTTTGGGAGTATAAACAATGATATTCAATATAAATTAATTGAAAATATTTGCTCTATCAATTACCCCACACTTAAACTATGCTTGTCCTCAAGCATAAAATCTCAACATGGAATTCAAAGGACACCAATGTCACCAATATTTAAATTTCAAATGGAATAAAATAAAATGATTATCAATGTCCAATCAAATTTTCCAGTTCCACAAAAATACCAATTTAATTTCCCATTTTTCAAAGAAACAATCAATTCATGCATTTTACTTTTCCCCTTTGAAAAATAATGAAGCTTCTCCTTTCATTCATTCAAGATTCTCAATTTATTATTATTAAACATGCCAAATCATGACCTACCTCACTTTTGAATATTTTCTCTCATCACTCATGATACAATTAATAGTGGAGTTATTATCATATCATGAGAACATTCTCCTTACCCATAGGCTTGTAATGTAACTACTTTCTCCACTTTGTAAAGACAAAACACACATAAAATCATGAGGACTTGAAATAAAGGTTCAAATGACTCTGTGGCTTAGGTTTGATGGGTAAATGATTGAAATAATTTAAGGCCAGAATTAAGAGGTTTGAATCTTAAGTACAATGCATGATTAATCAAGTGAAAACACAAGATGAACCTTACTCAAATCCCCTTGAAATGTGAATCACAACACCACTCCCCTTTGAATGACATGGGTCATGAGTCAATAAATGATTAAAAAGAATGATATCATCCAAGTTCTCCCTGTTTTTTTTTAAAGCTCCAGAAAGGCATAGCTTTATTTTTCTTTATTTTTTGTAATGCTCCAGAAAGGCACAGCTTTATTTTTTCTTTTTTTTTCTGGATAACCGGATGAAATGAAATAATCATAATGAAATGATGACTCATGCCCAGTTTTCTAATAATACATTTCCAAAAATGATGACGCACACAATACACCACCCAAAAATGATACATATCCCAAGGAACGCACAAGAAAGGCCCTTCCCCCATACTCAAACTTGAAATAACCATGCAAAAATACTGAAAGTGCGGGTAGGTAAGGAAAAATTGGATTGTAATGTGGCTTAACCCTATAAGGCAATTCATGGCATCTAAGGTCTTACGAAGGATAAATGTAAAGGTGGGTCTTAGGATAAAATGTGGCTAGCAAAAGATATGCCTCAATCATTTTAAATGTGGTTTTTTACAGTCATAGCTTTGACAAGTCTCAATACAAGTTCTAGCAGGTGGCACGTCCCAAGATCACTCAAGAAATATGCTCAAGATAAAATAGGAAATATTTGGTCTGGAAATCCTCTCAAGAATGAGAATATGATATTGGACAATCACTCATGGAATGATTAATAATAAAAAATTAATTCACATGAATTTCAGAAATTCAAAGAATGAAAAATGGAAGTGAAATTTCATTTACATAAATCAATTAATTCCCTCAAATAATGAGTCCTTATTTCAATATCCTTGCTTCACTTTAATCATCCAATTATCCATTTGAATCATTCAATCTCATTAACATTGAAATCTAAAACATAGAATCACAAGATTCCTAAGAAACTCATGTCTCCTAGATAAGTTGAGTAAAACATTAATTCAAGTGTCTGTATGCAATTCTTATCATTAAAGCTTAAAACAAGTTTTGGAAAAAAAATTAAGGAGTTTAAAATTTAAAATTTAAAAATGAACTCCCATTTGAAATAAATATTTAGTCCCCTTTAACAAATTTTTGGGGCTTCCTTCTGCCATCCTGATCCTACAAAAGAAAATTTCAAAATTAAGAACAAGTATCATGTCATTAAAGCTCAAAATGATAAGGAGGAAAGCGATGAATGCTAAACTACTTCTAAAAAATGAAATTGAAATCTAAATTCCTAGAAAGCAAGGGATAAGTCTTGGTACGATCCCCCAAGTGGGCCCGGAATTTTTACTGCCTCCAGTGGGCAGTACCAACTGTTATCCAAAATCTGACGGTGGATGTAGCTTCTTTGATTTGAACCACCACATGTGGCTTTTCCCAGCATGTGATTCATTGTCCTTGTTGAGGAGGAATCCATGGATAGAGTACACCAGATCTGCCCCCTTCACAATATAGTAAAACTTGCATGGTGGGGGTATGATGAAGTATGAAACCTCCTCCTTCTTCGTTGCTTCTGGTGCAACATCTTCTTCAAAATATAGTGGTTTCTCCAGATGTGATGCGTGAAAAGAATAATCAAAGAGAGATTCAACATTTAAATTTGAAATATTAATTTCAAAATCTTCCCTTTTAAGGTAGGCAGATTTTAGATTTGGTTCTTCATGCATAGCCACTTGTATCTCTTCATGGACTTCCTCGAGTAGATGATCAATATCTTCAGGGAGCTCCAGGTGTTCCTCAATAGGTGCATATTATTTTTCATATTCTTTTAAGTCAATGTAAGGATTGACCAAATATGAAAATTCAAAATTATAAGGAGTTATGCTGAAATCAGATTGAATGAAATCAGAAAAGTTAGATTTTATGGAAGGATCATCTCCCTGAGTTGGTTTTAGTTCAATCACTTCTTTAGTTGAAAGTGCCTCTTGGAGTTGATTATCACTGGATGGAGGTAGGTAGTCGGTCTCCTCCATCTTGACTTCAAATTCCACCAATTGGGTGGTGTCTTCCTTCCGTGGTGAAGGCTCTTCTTGTTTGCAAGTCTTGGGAAGATCAATAAGTTCCTCACATTCATTCCAAAATTCATCAAGTTCTTGTTGATCTCCCACATGTAGCTCAGTAGGGAAGTCGTCTTATTTTTCATCAATCTCGGGTAGAATTGGTTGAGTGATGATGAATGAGTCTTCAGGTACCTCAACATTTACCTCCTCTTGTTCTTCAATTATGACTGGTGAAATTTCTTCCACCATTATCTCAGGTTCTTGCTCCGGCTCAGGGTCGGGTTGCTCCATCCTGGCACGGACATAGTCCAATGCCCATTCCATTTTGCTACCCAAATCATCCAAATTATTACTAATCCTTTCAACCTGATCATTGAGATCACGATAATCAATTTCTGGTTCTTGATATTGCACCTACGAGTAATCTTCCCATGCATAAAAATTTGAATTTGAAAACATCATGGAAAAAAGAATTTTTTTCAATTTATTTTTAAATTTGAAAAAGTCAAGTATTTACAAATAGGTTGTGGCACTTCCTCCCCGAAAACGGCGCCAAGTTTGACGCACGCCTGTCGTGGGGCGTGGCAAAACAATATTTTATTTACCTAAGTATAGTATAGCAGTTGATCCTAGGTAGTCTCCCGAAGAGGAGTGCACAAAAAACAAGGTTGTCACTTTTTGTTGGTTTTCTTAAAAAGATTGGTTTTAACAAATGATAAAGATGATGATCGGATTGTGTTCGGCTAGACCTAGTGTTGTTCCATCATGGTTTCCAAATTTTATCTCTTCTTTTTCCTTAAACTGGTAAGAGAGAGATTCATCTACCGAGTCATCTCTCTCCCTTAGTCAGATAAATGTGATGAGAATTTTCATTTCTAAAACCTTAGAGAGGTCTATCCTCCTTCCAATGTGTTTAGGGTTCTATAAGGTCTCCTGATTAATTAGAGCAATCCCAGACCTGGAATTGTTGTTCCCTAATAAACCAAGATTTCAACATACAATTCTACACACGTGCTTGACAACCGTCGAGCAATCACAACCCAACCCTAATCATGTTCCACCGTATACAGATTAGAATTGGGTGGAGGGAGATGTGATCATCGACCAAAGCAAATTATAATTTCAGAATAAAAACCTTAACACAACCGCATTTGGAATTTAATACTGAATTATGAATTGGAACCAGAAGAAGAAAGAAGAACAAATTTTATTCATTTCAAGCACAAAAACTTAAGCACAACACATAGGTCCATCCTCCCCTCTTTCCGATCACTCAAATGAAATTACCCATACATGGATGGGGTAAGCGAGATAATGTGGGAGAGGAGAGACATTTTAAAATAAAATAAATAAAATAAAAATCTGATAATTTCTTCTCCTTGGTGCCCCAGAAGGAATGGGGTGAAGAATGAGATGTATTGAGGGGGAGGAGCTCTCCTCCTTTTATAGGCAGAATTCGACCCCCGAAAGTTTGAGCGTTTTAGACCCCATTAATGACCTCTTCACGCGTTCCACCCTTCATTAATGTTGTGAAAAATTATCTTTTTCGTCTCTCCCCAAAATGTCAGCTCATTTGAAAACTGGATGAAGGAGTTAGGAATTTTTCATTCTCGATTTCTGTTTATGGACGAAGTTTCCAGGATGGTTCCTCCAAATGTATGTCATCTAATGGACTCCTTAATGACTTCTAAACTTCCCCAAATTTCTTTTAGAGTCGGAACTATATGTCCTCGTCATAGCCCAGGTGGAAACACATCATTTAGATAATTGTAGGCCGATGTTGATGTCCTTTATGTTTGGTGGGTCCACGCTGTCCGCCCGGAACAATTACCAACTTCAATGAATATTTAGACCCTTTAGATGGCCGAATCAGATCCTGGTCCAGAAGAAAAAAATGAAGTAAATAAAATAAGGATTATAAAAAAATTTGAAACATAACAGTTGGAATTTTATTTTTCTAGAAATGACCGAAATACCCCTGACTTAAAAATCTGTCAAAAATCCAGAAATAGTCGTTTTTCACATTTGGGTTCAAAATAACACTAAAACCTAAAAACATGACAATTACCCATCCAATAACAATTTTTTGGGAGTATAAACAATGATATTCAATATAAATTAATTGAAAATATTTGCTCTATCAGTTAACTAAAACCAAATATTACATATCAATAAAATTAGTTTTTTTATGATGTTATAATCTTGCATTTAGAGGTTAATTATATTTTATAAATATATTTTGATAAATATATGATGAAATTTATGTATATATTGAGTAAAGAACAATAAATGTAGGGAATTTTGTTCATACTATTGTGAGTGGGGTCCCTATAGCCAACTAATTTATAAACTTTGATTACCATTACATGTATAAATTATGAATTATACATGTGTTTATCTTATAATAATGGTATTGATTCTTCAGTGTCCAAAATATTTATGGTGATTTTATTATATTACATTTCCTATAAAAGGTTTATAACAATTTTTAGGCTACATTGAGAACCTAGAGATACCCTGACATATATCTTAAACTTATGACCTATGTCCCATATACTTGATGGTGAAAGGACACAGATGATGTGTTCCTATCATGTGTTTGGGGATCATTAATATTGATACTTCTTCCTATGAAGTTCGCACTTGTTGATTTCATGTAGATTAGATCATAACGAATGATCCTCAAATAGTAACATAGAATAATTTTTGTGCCATTGGAAGATCCTATCTATGAATATGTGTATCGGTATATAGAAAAGATATTAGTACCAGTGTATGCCATTTGATTATATACTTTTATTCATGAAAAATACCAAGGAATTTATGTTGTGGAGAGGAATCATGGGTAGGGTTCATCATTGGTGGTATTGAATTGATTTAATGGTCAAGATAGAAATTTTCGATTCTGAAAGGAAGTGATATCTTTCATCCAGTTGATTAAGATACAAGTTCCTTTAGAAATGACATGTCCATGTTATATGAACCTATGTTTATCCAATAACATTAATGAATAAGAAATAAACAAATGATGATGACACAAAGTGCACATACTAATTTATGAGATATCAAGAGATAAAGAGAATATATTACACAATGTGTGTTCATAAGAGGTTTCCATTGCAATTACTATACATTATCTCTTTAGGTGACTATATGGGTTTCTAAATTTTTCTCTTATTCTATGAGTAGTACTCATTTCTATAAATATTAGGGAATAGAGGGGAAAACACATATCATATTCGAAATTCTATAATATTCTTAGGAATATGAGTATAAGACATTATAGTCCCCACCATGGGGTCTGAGAGATGATCTAATAAAATTGATTAGTAATAAATAAATGAAATCATTATTATTCATGTATTAAATAATTGGAGTTGAAATTATTTATTTAAATTATTTAATGATATTAAAATGATCAGATTTAAATTAAGTAATATTATTTTAATATTCACTGACTATTTAATATTTATAGGAACAATGAGTCCCGTTAATGGCTCACTTTTATCTTTATCTATATTTATTATATTACAAGTAGGTGATAAAAATATAAATGATATTTATGATAGAGTTAATAGGTCATCATATTTATTTTATGGATTATTTAATAGGTGGTACAAATTTGGATTTCTTGGAACCATTTATTAGTGCTTTTACATCACTACTTAAGAAATTGGAAGCTATAATTCAATGGAATATTCATCCACTTGAATTTGAGAGATCCTATCACATCTCTCCCACATCCTAGTGAGTTAAGAAGCCCATTCCAAAAATAAATCCAGGCTTTCCCTTGAGGGTCAAAAGAATGAAAAGTCAGTGAATATAAGTACATCAAAGGCATCATTGATTCTCTATGATAGACCCTGGATATTAATGATAAATATATATAAATACTTTTGAAATAAATTTGGATTATCTAGAGGGATCCAAAATTGATTCCTTTAGATAGTGATTGCTGGTGAAGAGTAGTCATTCTAAGGAAATGGCCTTAAACATTACATATCCTAGGGTTTTTTATCTAGAATTCACATTCAGAGATCTTTTCAGTTTAGAGTTTTATAGAATTAGGAAAAACTCTTAAAAAGTAAACTCATACATTGCAAGTGGACACTTATACTCAGTATCAAATTTCACAATACAAGAATTATATAAAATAAATAACGATTTATCATTATGAAAATTCATCATAATTATCCACTTGATCTCATCCTTGTCTTTATTCTCCCTTAAAAACTATAAAAGCCATTTTAAAAATATTTGCTGAGAACAAAAATCATCATAATTATCCACTTGATCTCATACTTGATCTTATCCTTGTCATCGTTTTCATGTCCATTAAGAATAAAACATTTCTTTTTCCATTTTTCAAAAGGTTTTGAATAAAAAATTAAAATGTTTTCTTTTGAAAACCATGGAATTAAATTTAAAATAGAAATAAAATTTCCTTTATAATCCTTTTATATCCATATAAATAAATATGTAAAATAATATGAAGAATGTTGGCCTGATGAAAAATATTTGATAATTCAATCTTTAAACATTCAAGGTGAATCATTCAAATTTGAACAATTAAATCATAATCTACCTGAATGAATACATATTAAAAAATAATAAATAACATTATTATATATTAAATATGGATATTAAAGGTCATAGTAGTTCTATATTTTCCTTATAATTGAATATAAGTGCATATCATCAAGCAATTCCCCAATTAAAATAGATTGAGGAGATATTTAACATCCGAAATAATAAACATAAGTTAATTATATAAAATATTGATAAACTTTTTAAATTTTATTATTCCTTTTATATCACTTATTATCATCTCATAACAGTTACTTAATTATTTATGCTCATGCCGGATATTTTGATAATATTTGATATTTGAGTCCAAAATGACTCAACATTATGAAAATAGTCAAAATGGTTATTATTCCATAATCTCCCTAGTAATATTCATTATAATTTTATCATATTTAAATATCCATTATAATTTCAAATCAAACCATTTATTATGTTTTTTAAAAATGAACAATGTTACAATCATGGAGATGGTAGGTCGTTTGTACGGATGAGTAACGTTTCCATTTTTCAATGACCATTATGGAAACCAAGTTAGGATTATTTCATATTTCCATAATTAAAATAATATAATTAATATAATATTAATTATTTAAATATAAATATATATATATATATATTACACATTTGATGTGGTGATTAAAATGGAATCGCATTGCTTCGTGGAGGAGATAGTTCACAGGTACACACGGACGAAGTTATCTTTTTTATGTGCATGAAAAGTAAGAACATAATTGATATATTATTCACTTATATCTATAAATATGTCATTAATAAAATATATAAATATAAATTCTGTAATTATAACCAACCATCAGATCTATTTATGAAAAATTAATTATATCAGTTTGTGGAGGTGATAGTTCACATTTATGCACAAATGATTAATTTATTTCCCATTTAATGGAAGTGGAGATTGATTTTGGTGATGATATTAACATTATAACATCTCAGTATATTGATTATACTAGATTTATTATTTCATAACAGTTGCTGAATATTTAAATGAATTGAAATAAATAATAAAATAGAAATACTTAATTAAAAGAAATACCTATTCTTTGGGTGATTTCCTTCGATTATCACATTAACACCACAAAGGAGGGTTTAATATCTAAAATAAGAGATATATGATATGGTGATTTATTCTATGAAGGTATTTGAGAAGATATTTTCCGAACCAAATAGATTTTTAGGTGTGTGGAAAAGTGAAGGATTGGTTCCCATTTAATGGAGACGGGAGGGTAACTCTTAGAATTATTCAAAATAGTAAATTAATATAAATTAAATTTCTAATCAAAATGGTTCCAAACTGATTTATTTAAAATATTTGAGGATTTTGGGTCGAATCCAATTTATCTAATAACAGTTATATTTGTTTTAAATATTTTTTAATCCTTATCTTTTTTGTTTTATCCCTTGATTAATTCTTACCATGATATCATGTAATTTACACTCCAAGGGTTAATATAGTTACTATAAAATTAAAAAAGACAAATTAATGAGTCATTGATTACATTTTATGACTTATAAAAATTATATGTATGAAAGATATTTTTAAAGAATTTTATATAATTTAATAAAATATTATTTAATTTAAAATATTTTTTATATCAATTTTGATACTATTCATTATTTGACATTTAAACAATATCATAAAAACATGATATATTTGAAAAAACTATATAAAATAGTCTCTAACATGTCAAATACATCCAAATAATTCATGTATGAAACCAATTATATCAAATTATATTTATTTTAATAATTTTAATATCATTTATTTGATTCTCTCATTAAATAAACAATTACAAAATCATCATTATGTCACCATTTAATTTAATTATTTATTTCTTAAAAATTATAAATAAAGTACCATGATTTATAAAAATGTTTTATATTTCTATAGACTATTTATAGTCAAACATTTCCCCTATATAAGACCATATTAAAAATATTTTACTTGTTAAAAATAATAGTGTCAGAAAATGAATTTCCATTTAACATAATACTATAAAAGGTTTCAAGTCATCTAAGTGGATACAAGTGGACATAAAATCATCCCAAGGAAGATTTTGATCAACACAAACTCATATAATTAAATTAGTACAAGTATTAGGATAATTTTATATTATTTATAATATTATTGTTACCTTAAATTACATGATTTACCCTTAATTATGGAAATAAAAATATTACTAAAGTTACTATTCATAATATCCAAAAATAAAAGGGAAATATTTACATAATTTGGACCATATAATTCCAAATTTGAAATCTAATCTTTAAAATTCAAAATACATAGTTTTCCAAAATTAATTAAAAATCAATATTGTTGACATAACAAGAAAACGATTTTTTAATCTAAAAACATTCAAAAGATCACAAATATTATATTCCCAATTTCAATTTGAAACTAATTCCAATAACCTAAATTTTATTTAATCTTAATAAATTTAATTTATTATACTTTAAAAATAAATAAAAACATAATTTAACAATGTAAATAAATTGGATGGAAAAACAGTTTTGAACTAATATTTTGTATTATTTACTATTCATCAGAATATGAAAGGTCTTAGGAAAATACAAAAAAAATATCCAAAGTAAATTTTTATAATATAATTATAAATAAACATTTTATTTTTTCAAATATTATTTTTAAAATTGACATATACTATATTTAAAATAAGTTCACCTTCAAAAGGTGATAAAACACTATTTTTTTATAAATACTTATTTTATATTTAAAACTACATTTATTATTATATAATTTATTGAAATCACATAGTATGAATGTTAAATGTTATATTGAAAATATTAAATATTTAGTTCATTAATATAATCCAAAAAAAAAATTATTTATTATTATAATCCATACTTTTGTGCATTTAAATATTTTTTCAAAAAAATAATTTCATTTTATTTTAAATGGGGTTGTGCATTAATTTATAATTAATTGTTCACCAAATAATTAATTATATATAAATTTTTGAACCGTATTTTATTAATTATATTAATAATATGCATTCCCTCCATTCAAATAGCTAGTTTTTAATGATAACATTTAAATGTTATTTAGTTGTTCGCTTAAGCTCAATGTGGCATATCATGTATACTTTCGGACATAGCATTTATTTTTTAAAATTATGATGTTACATTCTCACCTGCTTTAATAATTTTTTCCCTCATAATTTGGACCCCAGACTGAAAACTAGGGGTTTTACTTTTCGAAATATCTTTATTCAAATCCCACATCATAAAACGGGTCAATGAAACTTCCAATTTAAAATAAAGAAAGGGAAGTAAGATAGTCACCTTAGATAATGCATATTAGGGTTCCATGTATGAAATCATGGACATTGAATACAAAACTAACTATCATGTTCTGATGGAGAGTGATAGAGATCATGGTCATGATAAAGTTAACAATTACAAAATCATAAATCTATGATAGGTTACAAGGCCATTTTTCCTTAACAAGAAAAGAAAATGGATTACACTTTTGTTTCAAATTAATTTTCATATAGTTGAGGAATTATTTTACTACTTACACTAAGAACATAAAAAAATATACTTACTTAAAAATTATAGTTTCATCCATTAATCAAAATCCACCACAAACTCATCTTTTTCTCCAAATGATGACTCTTTAAGATGAATGTTTCACATCTAAAGCATTAAAATCAACTTTTAGAGAATCGCATAATCTACAAAAGATTAAATATCTATTTTTTCTGATTTAGAAAATGACCAAAAAAAATGGTTAGTAAAATAAAAGATAATTACCCATTAATAATAAACCTTATATATTGGAAAATTACTACAATCTCAAAAATTCAACAGTAATAAACAAAGTTCACCATAGATAACTAAACAAATAACTAACATTAAAATTCCTCAAAATAATATAAACTATGATTGAGACCCACAATTTATAAGTATTTGATAACATAACATTCCAATATAAATATTAATAATTTACTCCAAATAATATCAATTACTCTTGAAGTCTCATAACAAAAAGTAATTACCCAAGTAATATTCATGATATGATAACTATTTCCAAAAAATAACATTAATCACCATAAATTAATAATTAAATCATTGATTCCTCCAAAATATAATCAAATATTTATTCTTAAAATAAAATACCATAGTTTTATTCTTACCTTGATCATATTTTCTTCCCGAAATAGTGAACGTCTTCAAAAATAAAATTCATAACTTAATCCCCGTGTCATTTTTCCAATTTGAAAAAAATATTATTCCCAAAATCAACCTTGTCACGACCCGCCCTCGGGGTCCGTGCCGTGACTACCCCAAGCCCGCCTTCCATAGGCCAGGGGCTGGCGACTAGCACCAAGGCGTAAAACCCGGTAAAAAGGGAAGGCATTGCCTTTGTAAAGTAAACAAACACCACAGAGTAAGCAAGCGGAAAGTAAACACTAAACAAAAGCAGAGTACAACTGAAAGTGCGGAAAAGTAAATGGGCCAGAATACAAACCCAAACTGAAAGTAAAGTACAACTCGAAAGGGAAAATAGCAACTGAAAAGTAAAAGCCGCTACTCCGAGCTGTCCACTGGAAATCCCACCTGAAGGGTGGGTACAGATAGCTCCTCTGCTCCACGGGTCCCGCCGTCCGCTCCGTGCATGTCCCGCCCAGTGGTCCACCTCCGGGTACCGTCCCGCTCTGCAAGCCTCAGCTAGGGTCAACATTGTCCGTCGTCTGCATCCAACACAACGTAGTGCGGGCAAAGCCCGTGCAGGGGTGAGTATAAACTACTCAGTGGGGACCCCGAGACCCCTGAAGGTCTCTCAAATCCACAAAGGATAAACCACGAAGAAAGGTACAATCACGAAGTAACAACCGACTCTGCTTAGGTATATGCCCATACATATACCTAAGTCATCAAATTCAAAAACTCTCCAACCTCCGAGCCCAAGTACAACTCAGTCCACACAGGAAAGTAAACGTATTCCACACAGGAAAGCAAAACGTAATCCACACAGGATTGCACAACACAATCCACACAGGAAAGCAACAGATTCAGCTCACACAGGTATACTTCTTCAAAGGACGATAAAGATGATCACTGATCCATCTAAGTCGTCGGACCCACGAAGGATCGATAGGTAACTAACCAAAGGACGATAAAGATGATCTCTGATCCATCTAAGTCGTCGGACCCACGAAGGATCGATAGGTAACTAACCCCCGCAAAGACCCACACAGGATCAGGCCCACACAGGACCTGTAGGCGCTGGCTCACATAGAACCGCTGAGCGCGGACCCACACAGGATCGGACCCACACAGGATCGGGCCCACACAGGACCTGTAGCACTGATCCACGTATGATCGCTGAGTGCTGAAGTCGTCGTCATCAAATCCACACAGGATCTTTGTACTGTCGTCGTCGCAGTCACAGTAGCAGTAGTAGCAGTAGTAGTCACAGTAACAGTCGTAACCAGCACTAGGGTTCCCGCACACAGCAAGCTCGTTCGGAGGATCCGCTCCACGAGCCGAGAGGCTGATACATCAACTGTCACAAATTCCAGAGTTGATGTATCCAAAAGTTCTGTATCGTCAACAGGAACTCAACGCAACAGACGGCGCGTCGATCGGACGCCCGGTCTGAGAGTTATTGGCATTTTCGTCCCCGGGGCCCGGTTGGTTTTTAAGGAAAAACCAACCCGACCATACTCCACCTGCGTCCAAACCTCGGGCGGAGTATGCCAAAAGATCCGTCTCACTAAGAGGAACACAACAAAGCTGACGGCACGTCAATCGGACGTCCGTAGCTCAAGATATGAGCGTTTCCGCTCCGAAGGCCCGGTTGGTTTTGTGAACGAACCAACCCGGCCGAACTCAAAGTAATCCGAAACCTTGAGTGCGATATACCGAAATGGCCGTCTCGATCCAAGGATCGCGTTGCCGCAGACGGTTCATCGATCAGAGGTCCGTGGCTCAAGTTATGGCCAAAAGACCGAATCTGATCCGAAACGGGGGGTCCGGGTCCGGGCCGACCCGGCCCGACCCCCCCCCCCCCCCCCCCCCCCCTTGGGTCGGCCCGAACCGGGTCGACCCGACCCGGGTCCGACCCGGCCCGGCCGGCCGGCGGCCGGCGGCGCGGGGGCCGCGGCGGCCTGGCGCCGCACGGTGGCTGCACGCGGGGGGCAAAGCCCCCGCTGATTGGGATGACGGCGCGGCTATATGCCGCTCCCCTTTTTTGCAAAACCGCCCCCCCCCCCCCCCACGTGGGGGGCTTGATTGGTAGGAAACGGGGGGCCTCCTGCCCCCCCTCAAGGAAACCGCCCCCCTCATTAAGAGGGGGGTTTTGATTGCTGGCCGGGGGATTAATTCCCCCGGTTTAATGCCATTCGGCCGGCCAGCTGGCCGGCAGGTTTTCTCCAACGGGACCGGAAAATCAGGTCCCCTCTTCGGCTTCCGACGCCGGAGGCCCGGCCGCCGGTCTTCTCTTCTACCGCGGCCCGGAACCGGCCGCGGTGTTCGTCGTACGGCGCGGTGCGACGGCACCACGCCCCTCTACCGTGCCTTGATTTCTTTCAACGCGGCGCGACGGCGTCGCGTTCAAGATGTTTCTTCCATGGTGCGCACGCGACGGCGTTGCGTAAAATAAACGCACGATTAACCGCGTGGTGCGACGGCACCACACCACCTTGTTTCCACCCGTGAGGCATTTCAACCAGAACGATGGAGGGGTTCAGCCGTGTTCATGCGGTCCGGCCCCCTCACGTTAAATAATAACACAACTTTAAATATTAAAGAGCCTCACGTTAGACATGCGAGATCCACGATCAAGAATAAAATAAATTAACAATAATCAACAACCCCTACCTTGGTATAAGGTTCGAAGATTTGTCTACGTTCCGCGGAAGACGACGTCGTGGAGGTCGGGCGTCGCGGTCTTCGTTCGTCAAATTCGATGACGAAGAGGTGCGTCCGAAGAGGCACGTCGTTGGCGAAACCTTGTATGCCGACGAAGGTTGTCCGAGGAAGAAGCGGTGTTCTCTCTCGTTGACACGGAAGACGAAGAAGTGCGGAGTGGCGTTCTTCGTCGGAACTTGAGCGTTCTTCGTCAAGTCTTGAGGAAAGTCAAATAAAAATAAAACAACGAACTCAAGAACCCCTACCTCGATAGTCGCACATTGACGTAGTCGTGGAATATCGGTGTCGATTCCTTTGACGTCGGAGGAAGAGTCGTTGTCGATGGCGTTCGTCGCGGAAAACCGTCGCGGAAGAGATGATGCGGAAGAAGAACGTCGCGTCGTGGATATGGCGTCGCGGAAAAACCGTGTTCTTCGGCGAAGAAGTTCTTCGTTGAAGAACGGCGTTCTTCGTGTTCTTCGTCGAGGTTGAAGAAGATGAAGAAACAAGAAGAACCTTCCCAACTCTCTCAAGGAGACAAAACTAAACCCAAAATAAAATAAGACTCTGTCTTATTTTATTAACACAACAACACACTAGAATTTCAAAAGTTTGAAATTCAAAGGAGAGATAACTCCACATTAATTAACAAATTGTCATGTTAATTAAAGAGGGGTTAAGGGAGTTTGAGGGAAGATGTAAAGTTAGGTTTTGTGTGGGCCCCACCACACTTAATCCTCTCAAGGGAGGTTAAGTGGGTGTGGGTCCCACACCTAACTTCCTTTGAGTGAAGTTAACTATTAAGTTTAAATAAAAATTGTGTTTACATATTTTTATTTAACTTATTCTAATCTCCCAAAATCTAACTCTCAACCCGAAACAAACGCAACTCCCGAAAAGGTCTCTTTAAGCGAATATTGGCGCTGCGAGTTCATCGGTGCCCTCAGATTTCAATTACGAGCACCAGATCAAAAGTTAGAAAATCCCGCTCGTTCGTTCACTGAACGTACCCGAGCCAAACTTCGGAAATTGATTTCGGGCACTCCGGGCCTCGGAATCAGGTGTCGTCTGAAACCGCGCTCTTGTAAAATTCCAAAGAAAATTAAGAAAAAATTTCCCTTGAATTTTACGGGTCTTTAAAAACCTAATATTCATCCATAGAATCATTTAACTAAAAATGAGAATTCATACTAATTATTACTTCACGTAGCGAAGTGGTAGTTGATGTACCCTTATCATTAATCACCTTAAAATTTCAAAACATAAATCCTA
The DNA here is from genome assembly GCA_963277665.1 of Viscum album. Classification (NCBI taxonomy): domain Eukaryota; kingdom Viridiplantae; phylum Streptophyta; class Magnoliopsida; order Santalales; family Viscaceae; genus Viscum; species Viscum album. Next base: position 401,203,651 of record OY728145.1, read on the forward strand.
AAAAGGGCTTTATTAAGAATTTACCATATGATCAGCCTTAAAATTATAAACCCATGATAACATCCGTAAATCTTACGAAAAAATTATAGTATCTAAATTTTCATAAACCATCCTTTGATACCAACTTTAAGGCCCTGAACTTAAACATTACATATCCTCATTTTTTTAACTAAAATTCACATTTGAGGATCTTTTCAGTTTAGAGTTTTATATCATTAGGAAAAAATCTTACAAAGTAAACCCATACATTACAAGTGGACACATATACTTAGTATCTATTTTTCACAGTATAAAAATTATTTAAAATAAATCATGATTTATCATTATAAAAAATCCTCACATATATGACTTTGATCTCATCCTTGTATGTATTTCTCTGTTAAACCCTATAAAATTCATTTAAAAACAAGTGGTGGGAACAAAAGTATAATAATATATAAGGAAAAGAAACTGTTAGTTGAGTAAAAACACGAAAACTCATATAACATTTACCACTACCTTACAAGTTAATTGAGAATATTAAATATAAAAATTTACATGAAAAAAAAACACACACATTTTTCTCAATGAAAATTAGTAAAGCACATAGAAAAAAATTTAAACTCCTCTAGGTGACATATAACATCATATACATAAAACCATTTCAAAACCCTTTGAATTGAAATAACCATATAGAAACATCCAATTAAGTTATTATGGGAATACCCAGATTCATATAGGCAACCCCATGTTAAGATGTGACGGGATTTCCCGATGCTCTCTGGGTCACCCCATGTTATGCTATAATAGGCTTTCCTGGTGCTATTCGGGCCACACCATGTTAAGCTATAACATTTTTTACCAACGCTATCTCGGCCAACCCATGTTAAGATATAATAGGAATTCTTGGTGTTATCTAATCCACCCCATGTATAAGTAGTATCAGTATCACTATCTTTTTATAATCCTCAATTACCATATCATTAATAAATCACTTTCATTAAAAACCCTTTTAAAAACACTTTTAATCCCATGTCAAAACACTTTTAGATAAAAATATTTTTTTCGTCCAAAAACACATTTTCAAAACCAAAATACCCTTTTTATTGAAAAATAATTTTCAATACCAAAATATCAAAAAAAGATAAATATGGTTTTTTCTTTAAAGAAATTTTAATGCAGTAAAATGAAACAACCAATACAATAATAGCCACAGCGGCGAAAAAGTCAGTGTTGACTTTTGTGTTAAGAGTAAAACATAACTTTGGTCGTTTTTATAAACCTTACAAATAAATCAGGTAGAAATATTCCTTTTTAAAAACATTGAATGAAAATAAAAATAAACAAAAAAATTCCTTTTATAATACTTTTATATTCATATAATTAAATATAAAAAATAAATTTATGAATATTGACATGGAGAAAAAGATTTGATAATTAAATCTATAAACATTCAAGGTGTCTCATACAACATTAAACGTTTAAATCATAATCATTCTAAATGAACACATTTATAAAAACAATAAATAACATGATTATAGATGAAATATGTAAATAAAATTTCATATTAGCTGTATATACACCATAAAAAATAATAAGGGTTCATATCATCAAGAAATGCCCCAATGAAAATAGATTGAGAAAACATCCCTTACCTTGACTGTAAATTGTCGAATAAAATATTTATCTTCCTGAGTATTGAACATAAGTTAATTATTTAATTTCTTGATAAAGTTTTTAATGTTTATTATTCCTTTTGTATTGCTTATTATTAATTTATAACAATTACTTGATTATTTATGTTCATGTTGGAAATTTTGAAGATATTCAATACTTGAGTCCAAAATCACGTGACATGGTATCAATAGTCAAAATGGTCTTTATTAAATAATCTCCATAATAATATTCATGAATGTTTTATAAAAATTATACATCAATTATAATTTTAAATAAAACCATTATGTATGGTTAGGAAAAATGAATGAGGTTATTATAATCATGGAGACGGAAGGTCGTACATATGCGTGAGTAAAATTTCTATTTGTCAATGCCCATTATAGAAATAATCATAGAATTATTTCATCTCTTAATAGTGATAATAATATCATTAATATAATATTAATCATTTATATATAAATATATATATATCATCCATGTGATATGGTGATTGAAAATGAATCACATCGCTTCGTTGAGGTGATAGTTCTCATGTACGTGCGAATGATGTTATCATTTTTATGTGCATGGAAATTAAGATATTAATTGGTATATTATAATATTATAAATATAAATATTTCATTAATATCATATATAAAAATTGATTACATCATTATAACTAGTCCTGAAAGATGGTTATGGAAAATGAATTATATCTGTTTATAATGGTAATGGTTCACACTTACGCACAAATGATTAATTCATGTCTCGTATAATTAAATTGGATTTGGATTTAAGTGATGATATTAACATAATAACATATCAATATATTAAGGATACTGTATGTATTATTTTATTGTGGTTGAATAATATTTAATGGAAGTGGAAGATGTAATCAAATAGAAATAGTTAATTAAAAATGATACCCCTTCATCGGATGATTTCCTTTGATTATCACCTTATCACCTATAAGGATGCTTTTATACCTAAAATAATATCTAAAGAATGTGGGTAGGGATTATAGTAAGGTATTTCGGTTGATATTGTCCAATCCAAATAGGTTTTTAGGTATGAATAAAACTGAATAATGGGTTCCCTTTTATATGATAGGGAGGGTCACTCTTGGAATTTTTCAAAATATTAAATTAATATAAATTAATTTTCTAATAAAAATAGTTTTATTTATAATATATCATGATTTTGGGTTAAATACAATTCATAAAATTAAAATTATAAAATTTTTGACTAATTTTTAATACATATATTTTTGTTTTAACCCCAATTAATTATTACCATGATATTATATAATTTAAACTTTAAGGGTTAATATAATTACTATAAAATATAAAATAACCAACAAATGAGTCATTAATGAAACTTTATGACTTATTAAAATTATTTGGATGAATTTATATCAATTAATGAAATATTATTTATTTTAAAATAACATTTATGTTAATTTTGATATTATTCAGTATTTGACATTTTAAATTATCATAATAACTAGATCTATTTGAAAAAAACCCTATTAAATAATCCCTAACATGTATAATTAATCCATAAAATTATTTCATGACATAACTTATATCAGATTATATTTATTTTAATATTTTTAATATCCTTTCTGTTGATTTTACCATTAATTAAATAATTATTATATCATTATTGTGTCACTATTTTATTAAACAATTTATTTCGTAAAAATTATAAATAAATAACCATGATGTAGAAAATTGTTTTAAATTTCCAAATACTACCTATAGTTTAATAAGTCATATATATTACCCTATATAAAAATATATATTACCTAATAAAAACAAGAGTGTGAGAAAATTGACTTTTATTTCAATATAATACTATAAAATGGTTAGAGTCCTTATGTATCTCCAAGTCAACAAAAAATAGTCTCAAGGAAGATTTCATTCAAAAAAACTCATAAAATTAATTTATAACAAGTTTTAAAAAAAATTAAATTATTTATAATATTATTTTTACCTATAAAAACCTGATTTACCATTAACCGTGGTAATAAAAAATATTATTAAAGTTACTATTCATAATATCAAAAAATAAAAGGGACCTCTTTAAATAATTTTTACTATATTATTACAAATATGGAATTACTTTTTTAAAATCCAAAACTCATAATAGGCATAAATTAATAAAAAATTAATCTCATTGATGAAACGAGAAAAAGAGTTTTTAAAGAAAAAACGTTCAAAAGTTCACAAAGTTATTCTATCTAATTTCAATTTGAAATTGATTAAGATCACATAAATTTGATTAAATGATAAAAAAATTTATTTAATTATACTTTAAAACCAATTAAAAACATAATTTAACTATATAAATAAATTGGATGAAAATGTTGTTTTGAACTAGTATTTTGTATTATTCATTATTTATCAAAATATGAAAGTTCTCAGAAAAATACAAAAAATAAAACCAAAGTAAATTTTGATACTCTAATTCTAAAAAATATTTTTTTCAAATAGAATTTATAAAAGTCACAAAAACTATATTTAATAAAATTATTCCATCAAAAGGCAAAAAAACTGCCTTTTTAGACAAATACTTCTTTTATATTAAAAATTGGAATTGTCCTCATATCATGTATTTAAAACACATAATATGAATGTTAAATATTATATTGAAAATATTACATATATATTTCATTAATATAATCCAAAAATATTTATTTTTTATGTATTGGTATAAACCACACTTGTGTACATTTAAATAGTTTTTCAGAAAAACATTTTCTTTTATTTTAAAAAGAGTTTTACATTCATTTATTCCTACTTGTTCACAAAATAATTAATTATATATACTTTTGTACACCATGTTTTCATAATTTAGTTAATACTTTTCATTCCCAAAATTATAACATCTGGGTTTTAATAGTAACATTTAAATATTATTTAGTTGTACTCTTATGCTGGATGTGGCATATCATGTACCCTTTCGAACATGTCCATTTTTTAACATGAGATGTTACTGTCATCCCTATAATCTTCAAATAAAACAAAATATTTTTCTGATTTAATATTACTCTTAAATATTTTCATGTGGTATCCTTGGATTTATATTCAGGATTTGCAGCAATCGATAAGATTTTTTCAAATCAATTTTGTGATAATAAATTTAAAACCCTGATTTATATACATCAATTTCGGTCCTTTATACCAAATATTTGTATTAGAGTTAGTGTGTTACTGATTAATCCATTAATAAATTAAATATATTCCAAAAAAATTGGATATATTTTTTACATTCTTTTTGTAATAAACATCACTTTAATATGATCATGCATGTCAAAGTTATAACAATATATCGTTAAAATCAGATCGAAAACGGTGTTTGAGTTTAAAAAAATTGAAGAACATGTGTGTGTGTGTGTGTGTTTGTGTTATATTATTTTCAAAAATGATTGTTTCTAGTGTTATTTCCTAATTTTGGTGGATGTATCAGAACCTATATGGGGTGAAATAAATTCCACACAATTTTGTAAGTTTAAAAATAAATTTTTTTAAAAGGCATCCTAATAAAAAAATAGAAAGGGGGAGGGAATTACTCTTACATAATTAAGATAACATAATGGTTAACAAAGGTTTTTATCATATATTCCCTCATTAATTTCTACCCCCCCCCCCACTCCAAATGTGGGGGTGTTAACCTATTCAGCTACATTGTGGGATATATCTTATAATAATAATAAACATGGTGCAGCTATGAATACCCTTCACTCTTCATCGGCTATAGCCACAAATAGAATGTGGGGAACTGACTATTGGAAAACCAAGTCCATGCTTGGTTGAACCTTTCCTGACCAACCAGGAACCCATTTTCGGGGCCACCCAAAGGCTAGAAAATTCATAAAAGGGTTAAAAAATTAATAAAAAAGTAGAATATAATAAAAAATTAAGGATAAATAGATTTCTAATTTTTCAATTATAATTACATTATAATGTTTTAATTTATATTAATTTCCCTTGTGGAAATTTATCATAAAATATATTTTTATTACTCATTTATTTTTCATATTGACTAATATTTCGATCAACTAGTGTGTGGAACTAATTTAATTTAATCATTATAATGTGTGTAATGTTTGTAATAATTAATTTAATATTATGTTCAATAAATTTTCTTATTCTCTTGTTATATGTATAAGGTCTTGTGTGTCCACAATTAAAGTTATAAATTTTTATTTCACATTCTCGAGTTACCCTCGGTTGTATAAATTTTTATTTATTATGATAAAGAAGAAAGAAAATGCATATTGTGTCATTAGCATTCAAAGTTTCAAATGAGATGTGGATTCATTGGATAGGGGGGAAAACATTGACATGATTTATACATGAGTCAAGTGTTCAACCCCTAGGATCAATGTTAATCCATTCACACTCAATAGATCAACCATTAGTTAATTTTCAATATCAGTCGTGTTATTTATTTATATATGTCTGGTTTATTATTATTTAGTGAATTTTTATATTTATCTGATAACATAGAATAATGAACATGCATTAATATATAAAATAAATAAATATGTGGTTAATGTTTTATATTTGATTAATTATTAAATTATGAGTGAGATAAAATATAATGAGCATGTTAAATAGAATAAGTCATCAAAGGCTAAACCTAAGAAAAAGACACCAATGCACCTCCCTTCTGATAAGAAAAAGATACATAGGAAGTGTAATTATTAGGGGGATATCTGATTTACATCTGAAAATATAATCCACTAGAAGTATAGTTTCATGGGTTGGAAGAAGAATCATGAAGATGAATCTAACATTGTTATTTTTGTCGTTGAATACAATCTATCTTTATTTACAAGATGGGTATTTGATACAACATGTCTCTCGAGTATTTTTATTCATATATTGTAACCAAATATATCGAACAATATTACAATGGGATTTGTAGATTTCTAGGCCACCAATGGTGTTATACTAATATACTTTGAAGTAGGATATTATCATCTAACTTTTCCATGTTTTTTTGTTCTTATATTAAATAAATTTTATTAGACACTTTCTATTACCATAATTATAACTCTATTGTTTATTTTTGAGACTATTGGGTTTTATTTAACATTTTAATATAAGTGTGATATATTTTAAAAGGATAACATAAGTTATTGTATGATGCATTTAGGAATGGATTATATATACTTGAAATTGAAAAACCTATATTGTAAATCAATGAAAACCCCATTGAATAGATTTATAAAGTACAAACCTATGGAAATTGAGGCTTGTCAATGTGAATGAGAAGTTATTACATGAATTATATCATGATGGTTATTTATTCTCTTTTTAGTTAAAACCCATGGATGTATTCCATGCTTGTTTACAAGAGAAAATTTCCAAAGAAACCTTCACTAAGAAGAGATTAAGGGCTATATAACTATGGGAATTGATTCAAAATGATGTGTATAGTACATTTCCAATAGGATAAAGGGTGGTTTTTTGTATTTCATTAATTTTTCTAATGAATATAGTTCTAATTGTGGTATAAGTAAGATTTTCTTCATATTTTTAATTAAAACAGGAATGAAGTAGAAAACCATATTGTTAAGAAGACTAATTTACTCCTCTTTTACCAATGTGGAGAGTAACTTAACCAACATTTCATTGATCACCAAAAAGAGTGTGGGATAATATCCCAACTAACTCCTCTATATACACCTTATATAAATGGTGTTAGTGAAAGGAGGAATCAGACCTTGCGTGACATTGTTAGATCTATGTTGAGTATGGTAACTCCTTCATTATCATTTTGGGACACACATTGTATATAGTAGAATATACCCTTATTCAAGTACCAACTAAAGAAATATATGGAATTACATTTGTGATATTGTTCATAATGAAACCCAGTTAGTCAAATATACATTTATGTGAATTAAATAATATTATCAAGAATATACCTAGTGTAAAATTTCAATTATAAAGCACATAGTGTATGTTTATAAGTTATCCTAATGTGACTAAAGAATATTTCCTATATAACCCCTTAGATAGAAAAGTGATTGTATAAAGGCATGATATCCTTCTATAAAGGTAACAAATTTATAATAGAAATATTGGGATAAATATTGACATTAACAAATTCAATGATATATATATATATATAAGAGTTGGTATATGAATAACATCCACAATAAATAGTGGGATATGAATATGTTCCAAATACAAGAATATTTCATAGGTCTACTCAAGAGGTTAGATAACCGGAGTGATATATTTTTCATGAAACTGAGTCAAGTGACACATTACCCCTAGATAGTTATGAATCAATAACCTTCAAGGAATAAATGTATGGAAATTATTCTAATAAATTGAAAGATGATATGCATTATGATATAGATTACATGTATCAAAATCATGTTTGGATTTTATTACACCCTCTGGATGATATAAAACTCATTGGGCTCAAAAGGTTATTCATGAAAAAGATAGAAATTGATGATAAAGTAAATATTTATATAGCATGACAAGTATTGAAGGGTTTTAGGAAAATTTATGGAATGGACTAAAATGAATACTTCTCACCATTTATGATATATAAATCCATTATAATTTAACTTGTAACAAAAATCTTACATGATTATTAAATTTGTAAAAATTGATATCAAAACTTCTATCCAAAATGGGAATTTGGTTCAATACATCTATATAAATAAATACAGAAGTTCATTAAGACAAATAGTCACAATAAATAATGTAAGCTATAGAGATCCATTTATGGGATAAAGTGGGAATTTTGACCATGTAATATTTATTTCTATGTCTTGATAATATAATTCTATTTCATCAAGAATGAAAATGTCACCAAAAGCATCAAAGGAGATTGAAATTGTGACTAGAATACCTTATGGTTAAGTAGTAGTATTTACCATGTACTTAATGAAATGTATTACATTTGATTTTACATTTTCAATAAGTATGTTGGGAAGACCTCAAGATAATCCCTGAGATCTATATTAGGTAGCTATAAAAACAATCCTGGTGTACTTGAAATGTATAAAGGATATGTTCCAGATGTATATAATAGATGAAAGACTCATGATGAGGGGATATCTACTTCATGTTTCTAGATAGATCATGATGATATTAAGTCATATTTAGGCTATATATTTTTCCAACATGTTAGTTTAGTGAGATAAAGAAGTTTGAAGAAACCCATGGTCGTTGATTCTACAAAAGAATACAAGAATATATAGGATTCTAATGCTGATAAGGAGGAAATATGGATATTTATAATTTTTTCAGATATTGGTGTTTTGCCCAAAATTTTAGACCACATTCCATTTTATTAGGATCACACTACTGTATTGGTACTTTCCAATGATTCTGGGTCATAATAAATGGAAAATCATATACTTAAAAAGTTTCATCTCGTTAGGGATTTTACTCAAAGCGGTGAAGTTGCAGTTGGCAGTATTTCCATACTAGATAACATGTAATACCCCTTGATTATAGTCTTATCTCATCAAATTAATGATTCTCATGTGAGAGATAGTGGGATGAATATTGTTATAATCTAGGTATAGTGAAAGTGGGTGTGTTGAGAGTTGGTTCCCTTAACCCAAATATTTTATATACATTGACTACCATTAAATGTATACAGTTTGATTTATACATGTCTTTTTCTTACCATAACAGTGTTGATACTTATCCATATACTATATTTATTGTAATTTCATGAGACTAAAAGTCATATAAAAATATTATAGTGGTTCCCATGCTATAATGATAACCTAGATATATTATGACAATGATCTTAAACGTGTGTCCTAGGTTCTGGATACATCATGATAATTATACAAAGGTGATGTATGAATATATTGTGTTAGGGTCTCATAATCATTGATAATTATTATTGTGAAGTTGTCACATGGTTATCCTGAGTGGATGAGATCATGGGGTTATACCACCAATAGGAACATGACATGTTATGAGTAACATTGGTAGTTCCTATCAATGAACAAGGGTATTGGCCTCTAGACAAGAGATTATTATCAATGGGCTCTATTTTATTACATACAATAAGTCAAGATGAAAGCCATGGAAATTATTTCATGGAAAGGTAGGTTTTTATTGGTGTTTCATTGCATGAATAGAATTGATTGAATGATCTAGATAAAGTTCACTGCTTCCGAAAGGATATGATATCTAAGGATAAGTTGATCAAGATGGTTAAAAATAACAAAATCAATGGTCATAGTAAAGTAAGTTACGTCCACCAAGTAAATTTAATGAATAAAAAATAAATATAATATTACGGCTAAACTATGCAACCAACCTTCTATGCTATTAGAATACAAAGAGATTATATTACACAAAGTGTTTTCATATGATGTTATTGTGTCTATAAATATACCATATCTTCTTTGGGACATTTATGGGTTTCTATAATCCATATCTAGTCTATGTCTAGTACTAAATACTATAGAGATAAGGGCCTAGATGGGCATATAGAGTTTTCAAAAGTATCTCCAATTCTTAAGAATATGTGTATAGGAAATGGTGGGCCCCTCCATGGGGTCAGGGAGAAGTGTGAGTTTGAAATACTGCCAGGAAATAAATTAATTCCTTTTTATTAAAGTGTAAAATATTTGGAGTTTAATTTTTTAGTTACATTATTTACTAGTATTAATGTGAATACATGGAAAAATATTAAACGAATGATTATTATTTTAATATTAATGGTTAGCTCAATAGTTTCAAGATTAATGAGTCGAGTTATTGGGTCGATTTTATCAAATAAGATATTTATTTTATTCCATGTATGTGGTAAAATATAAAGGACATTTACGACACGTTTATTAGGTCCAAATCATACATTTATTGCTTATTTAGTGGTTAATATATATTTAAGGATCGTGGAGACATTTTAGGGTGATTTTAATTAACTATTTAAGTAAGAGGAAGCTCTAGTTTGAGGTAATATTAATCAACTCTAATTTTTGAGCTCCTCTATAGTATCTCCCATATCTTAGAGAGAGATAAAGACAATTCTATGAGTCGATCCCTATTCTCCTTTATGGATCGAAGGAATGGAAAATCCATGACCATAAATAAATTGAAGGCTATATAAATTCACATTTCCTTCAAAAATAAATTAATTATTTATAGACCTATATAATTTCAAGGGTTATGTCTATAATTTATATGGAAATGAATTCGATTCCTTTGAGTAGAACTCATTAGTCCCGATCGGTCTTCACAAGCATCTTTAAATGAAATGAGGAATTTTTTCGATTTTATTTTTTTCTTAAATATTTTCACATGAGATCCTTGGGTATATTTCTATGTTCTGTATCACCAAAGATAATGTTTTTTATATAGTAATAAAAACATTGAATCCTTGTTTTTTCCACTTCCATTGTGTGCCACGGTACAAACATAGACTGCTCACAAACCTAAAGTGTTATTACTTATCTAGATTTTTGGGGGTTGAAAATTTGTTTCTCCATGCTCACTCATGTAGAGTTTGTGGGTTTTATATAATTATTGACATTAAAATGAAATGGTATAAGATACGACATTTTTGGTATGTATTTGGATATTTGTAAATATGTTCAGATTCTATAATTTTGGTAAGTAACACAAAATATGAGTTGGGTAAAGAGTTATAGAATAATATGGTCTGAACATAATAATTTAGTAGATATAAAAGAGATTCTAAAACAAACTTATTAAAATCATGCATAGATATATTAATAAAATGTGAGATAACAAATATTATATGTGAAGTATTAGTTAATGATTTAATATACATTTAATGCATATTTAATTGATGAGACTAATAAAACACTTCAAATACTAAGTTTTGGAATAATTTCAAAGAATAAACATTTTAATACTTCGATCATCCAACTAGGTATATAAAGATAAATTATGGTAACCATGAATTATATTCTGTAAGGAACGTAGGTAATGGGTGGCCTTAGTAGGATTAGGTGCTAATATTCAACTATGAGTTTTGGGTTACATTTGGTTGTGAAACACTAATAGGATTAGGATGGTGGAGGAATATAGTGGATTTCTTCTATATGATGGACTTTATAAAAGGAATATCCACTCGATAATCCAAGATTCATATTTGTTATGATTGGCATGATTGACTTCCAAAATACCCAATTGATGGGATAAATGCATATGCAACCGAAAAAGTAGTGAAATATGGATCCTTCACCACTAAAGGTAATGATATATGGAGTCATCATTTTAGTTGCTGTACATTCAATAAAATATCTCGATCAGACGATACTAAAAATGATATTCAAAATTTTTTATTTATTTTTTATAGATTGAAACATACATCATTTTGAGTGATATTATGGATATAAACTATAAAATAATCCAAGACAGGTATCTAATGATGAGAAGTGTTCAAAATAGAATAATTCTAAAATTTTATATGTGAATGTTATAGAAATAAATTACATAAACTCTAAATCATGGTAATTGGATATCGAGTGTGAATCACACATTTGAGATATAAACATAGTATCAGGATTATGAGAGAAATAAATAAAGGTGGATAGGATCTATATAATGGTAATGAATAAAGAGTTTTTTAATTGGTGGTCTTGTATTATGATCTATGTAAACTAAATAGATTATTTTTTGAATTATAAAGATATTATTTAGTTCCTTATATCAATATAATTTTAAATTCTTTATCTTATTAGACAAGATGGGTTTTTCATTCATTATTAAGTACAATAGCTGGTCAACATATTTGAAAGAAATCTTTTCCAGAATTGTGAATATAGTTAACGGTTTATTTTTTTTCATGGATGATCCAATCTATAATAGTAACAATAAAAATGTTTAGGTTTATTGTAATACCACTTGTCTTTATCTTTATCAACTTGGACATTTAAATTATAAACACCTTCAAAGAATCCAAATATATGGATTATTGGATTCATTCATTTATAAATAAATTTTAACATGTGAATCTATATCATTCATAAAAACATATAAATAATACATTACCAGGAAATGTGATTTGACTAAAAGACTATTATATATTATACATTATGATGTATGTGGACCAATAAGTACATAATACAGTAGTGGATATAGGTTCTGTGTAACTTTTACTAATGAATTTATTAATTATGGTTATATATTTTTTATAATACATGTGTGTTAAACCTTTAAAAATTTTAAAGTATTAAATAGTGAGGTATAGAATCAATTATGAAATAATATTAAGATTCACTTATCTAATTTGTGGATTAAATGTTAGAGTCATGATTTTACTAAAAAATTGAGAGATTTTATAATTATTTCAAAATTTACTCCTAGAAAATTATAGTGGAATGATGTGTGTGAGAGTGACGTAATCATAAACTATTATATATGGTTCAATAGATGATGAATCAATGTTATATTCCAATATCATTCTGGGTAAATTATCTGGAAATTACCATATAATAAAATAATTTCATTCCATATAGAGAAGTCATAATGAAACCACATAATTTATGGATAGGGAAGCAACTGAAATTTAATTTTATGATGATTTAGGGTTGTAAAGTGTATGTAAAACATATATTACCAAATAAAATTAATCGTAAATCATAGAAATTATTATTTTTATCTATAAAAAATAATGATATATTATTTTTATAATCCCACTAAGTGAAATGACCTTGGGGACCAAATTAGTATATTCATTGATAATTAATATATTAATTAAGGGGTCGGTGTGAGGAAATTTAAACTTAGAGAAGTTCAAGACCAAAAAAGTGAAATTGATCCTATGATGAAAGTTGAGTTACTTCCATAATGAGATATGAAATAATAACATAATATGGTTATAAAAGTACCTTTAAGGTCTTATAGGATTCATTAGGAAACTAAGAAATATGGATTTTATATATAAAATAATAATGAAATAATGTTTTAATATTATGAACCTACTACCTACCAGAGGATATAGAGAGTTATGAATCTTGGAAGTTTTTAAAATTCATGAAATTATAGATAGAATCTATATATACTAACCATGTTTGGAAAATGTTAGATACACCTAAACGGTTAAAATACATTGGCCAAAAGTTGGTTTTACATAAGGAAACTGGAATGGATATAATAGTTTATACCTATAAGGATTTTCTAGTGGAAAAGGGTTATTTAAAATTTACGGTATTCACTACAAGGAAACCTTTTTTCCTAGTTTTTTTCACCAATTAAATATAGATATTATTTTTTATTTAACCTCATTGTGATTTTGATATACTTCAAATTGATGTTAAAACCACATTCCTTAATAAGACTTTTGTCAATGATATATATATGATGTGGCCCAAAGTTTTTGAAGTTCTAAATGTTTCTACAATGTTTTGTAAGTTACAATGATCCATTTATGTATTGAGGTAAGATTCCTAGAGTTAGAGCATCTACATTGATAATGAAATTAATGTGTTGAATTTAATTAAGAATTTGAATTATTATTTTATATTCAATAGAATTGTTAGGACTGTTTTAATAATTCAATTATTGTTTATTGTTGACATACTAATCAGAAGTGATATCTCGAATCTATATTCTATCAAGGGGTAGTTGTGAAAATGATTCTAGTTGAAATAAATGGGTAAAGTAGTCAAAATACAAGGTATAAGTCTCTATAGATATAGATAAAAGTGGTTTCTTAGACTAATCTAAAACACATATATTGGTAATTTTCTAATGAGGTTTAATATTGAGATATCCAACAATGGTCCTTAGAAGTATTTCATGAAAAAATTATTAGGAAAGTTCAAGATCTTTCTAATGAGTTAGAAATTATGGGCATGATTCCTTATGTATCCACCAAAAGATGAATCATGTATTTTATTTTATTTACTTGACCTAGTATTTATTGTTCTTTGAACATCACAAGTATATCACAATCAAATCCTAATTAATTTCATTTAATTGTTGTCAAGGATAACATTAAGAAGTTAAGAAGATTTAATGATAAGTACTTAGTCATTGGAGGTGTGGATGAGATCTTTATAACAGGTTTTAGAGATTCTAGTTTCAAAACCAAATAAGATAATATATTATTTCAATATAGCTTTTTGCTTTTCTTCACTAGTAGAGATATCAATCTTGATATTTTTGAGATAGCTAATAGTAATAATTGATGGGTTTTTATAGAGTAAAATGTAATAGTTCCTTCAAAAAATGCATTGACACAGAAAAATAATAATGGCAATATTTCATATCTTGGTATTAGATATATGGAAGATTATATATAATGGTATTAAAATTACTTATGGTTTTATAATAAAGGAAATTTCTATTTATCAAACATTTTTTATGCTATATATTTTAAATTAATAAGTGAGTTATAATATCCACTAAATATTAATTTTTTTGTCTCTAATCAACGATCATCATGGATTATTATTGGTTGTGGGTATAAAGAAAGATTTGAAAAATCAAAATCCTTTATGTGATACAAAGAGTATTCTCATGAGATAACAAATAGATACTTATTATCTAAACAAACCTATGAAAGTATATTACATGTAATATCATAAGATAATTGATATAATTAGGGGTGTATGAATATTATGAATCTCTATTAAATAAGGTTATAGTGATACTTATTCAGTGAACTATCATACATTGATTCATTTCTTATAACAAACTTGTGGCTCAGCTAACTAGGATTGGTTAGTTATATTTCTGATCATTTAATCATTTGAGTTCATCAAAGATGGTAATTTTATACTTGTATGATAAGAAAAGACATTTGGGCCTTAGGTTGAGTGATTTAAAAAACTCATGTTCATAATTAGATAAGCGAAATACGTTATTCTATCAATCAGAATTCTTGGAATGGGATATAAAAATCATTGTAATGAATCTACTTAATGAATAAAAATTGTATAAGTTTTACGATACCTATTTTAGAATTTTTCAGGACTAATGGTCACTTTATATCAATAAATAAAGGATTATATAATTATACATATTATAAATATGATATAACTTATGTTGGAAATGTTCATATGAAGATATGTGTGTATTTGATTGAGATTATTCCAGAACCATTTGAGGCTTTTGTTATGATGATGTTTTTCTACAGGCCTCTCTTTACTTATGTCTATTAATTCGGGTGTCTATATTTTTGTTGATGCTATGAAGGATCATAGGGACCCATGGTTTGTGTTTAGAATAAGGATTTAAATCATGGACAAAATGTTTGTTCCGATATGAAGAGTTTTTTAAAAACCATAACCAATGATGTTTGGATAGATACAAACAGTTGTGAAATCCTCAATAATGTCTTTATAGTACTTTAGTGATAGTGGGAAACTGAAAGATGTGCACTAAAAATATCATAAATCATACTACAAGATTCATCCTTATTATAAGCGACATAATATATTTAATTCAAATAGTAGAAAAAGATATTTTGATTTCATTAAAGGATAATGATGCATTCATAGTATTTTAGGATTTGAACAATGATATCTAATATCATGTGTATAGTTACAAATATTTCATCAAATTGATTTTCCATCAATTACGAATCAATAAATTGATTCATTTATAGAATAAAAAATATGTTATAATCATTGAAATAATTAATGACTATAATACACTAATAAAACTACATTATTGTAATGTTCTTCAGCTACCATGCATTAAAAGATAATTTCAGAAAAACTTCATTTAAATAAGGGAGACTATATATAGGATCAAATCAATTTATTTTGTAAGTGTGTTAATTCCTCAAACCCATTTAAAGCATTACTCTTTTTCAACATTCATTTTAATTCTAGGTGAATGTGTTATCACAAATTTATAGATTCACATGATACGCACATAAAATATAAGGACTCTAGTTTCCGGTCTACTACCTCTACCAAAGAGAGTCTCTATATTATCACTAAGTGATCTTCATAAATAATACTCTATCAAGATGATGCCTGCTAGAAATGAGGTATAATAGTTTATTTTTTGTTATTCATATACATGTTAATTTGATGATGATAGATCAAGAATTTAAATGTGTTTCCTCTACTGTTATGAATATTATATAAAACACCATCATGATTTTAGTATGTGTTTTCCTTTAAACAAATAATATGTTGAGTATCGTGTAACACACCAAACACCGAACTAAAATAGGTCGCGACATAATAACAAAATAGTAAATAGAAATTTATTAATAAATTATGAAAATTAAATTGTATTATGTTTTTTTATTGATTAAATTTATTTATTATAAAAAATTAATTAATATGATATGAGTAAAATTATTTAATATTAAAATGGGATATTTTCAAAAAAACTATTTTTAAATAATTTTGTAATTTACTATAGTGAATTAAATTTATCCTTATCAAATATGATTATGATAATATAATAATTCAATTTATGAACTAATATATTAACAAAAAATTTGTTGTAAATTGATATTAAGAACACTAAAAGTATAAAAGTCTCATATTTCTATAAACAAGGGTTTTCATTATATTTTTTTAATGTAAAATATAAATTAATTAATTTATAATTTGAATTTTTTGAAATAAAATTTTTTGAATTTTTAATGTAAAAATTATCTTTGTTTTATTATTTATGATTTTTCTAAAAAGGTTGATTTATAGGTTAATGGTGAAAAATATCAATTTTACTAATACTATAACTTAGATGAAATTATAATTATAGAAGAATGATATGAAGTTTTATGAAACAAATTTCCAAAAATAAATAAATATTTATAATTAAAATAATTTATATTAAAATATTGTCACGGTCCGTCCTCGGGGCCCGTGCCGTGACTACCCCAAGCCCGACTTCCATGGGCCAGGGGCTGGTGACTAGCACCAAAGGCGTAAATCTCGATAAAAGGGCAGGCATTGCCTTTATAAAAGTAAACAAACACAACGGAGTACGCAAATGAAGAAATCACTCAGTAAAATGAGTACAAAAGTAAGTTCTGAAAAGTAAATGGGCTAGTATACAAACCCAACTGAAAGTACAGTACAACTGAAAAGGAAGTACAACAACAGTAAAGTAAAGTGGCAACCACTAAGTCGTCCTCCGGATATCCCACCTGAAGGGTGGGTACAGATGGTCTCCTCAGCTCCTTGGGACTGGTCATCCACCTCGTGTACGTCCCACCAAGTGGTCCACCTCCGGGTACTTTCCAACTCCACAAACATCCACCTTGATCAGGGTTTTCCATCATCTGCATGAAAAAAAAAGTAGTGCGGGCATAGCCCGTGCAGGGGTGAGTATACGATACTCAGTAGAGACCCATAGACCCCCGAAGGTCTCCCAGAATCCACGAAGGATAATCCATAAAGGAAAGATACAATCACGAAGTATCAACCGACTCTACTTAGGTATATTCCCATAAATATACCTAAGTCATCAATTACAGTTCGGCTTCAACTCTCGAGCCCAAGCATATCCCAGTCCAAAAAGGAATGAAGTCAATTACATCAATGATAATGATTGAAAGTCAAGACTCAGCTCACATAGGTATAAAAATCATGAAGAGGGGTGTAGATGATTAGATCTAGTCTTTGAATCATCTCCTCTGCCGAACCCACATAGGATCCCAGTAAAGAAGTCGTCGCTGCCGAACCCACGGAGGATCCAAGTACAGTAACCATCTCTGTCGAACCCACATAGGATCCAAGTAAAATAGTCATCACTGTCAAACCCACATAGGATCCAAGTATAGTAGTCATCATCATCGAACCCACAGAGGATCCCAGTATGGTATCCATCGTCGTTGAACCTACAGAGGGTCCCAGTACGGTATTCGACGTAGTCGCAGCCAGCACTAGGGTTCCCGCACACGACACGCTCGATTCCAGGAGGGTCCACTCCTCGAGCCAAGGGGTTGATATATCAAATATCATGAAGTCTAGAGTCGATGTATCTCAAAGTTCTGTCTCATCAAAAGGAACCCAACGCAACAGACGGTGCATCAATCGGACATCTGGTCTGAGAGACATCGGCTTTTTCGTTCCAGGGGCCCAGTTAGAAGTACGCTCGTTTCTAAATCATCCATTTTACAAAGTCATCCAAAACTCACTTATACTATCGCAAAATAACCACCTCATCGTAAGGGTCCCAGTGTCGTAGACGGCGCAACGATCAGACATGCGGTCTTTAAGTTATTCACGATTAAGTGAAAACGGGCCTAACCCGTTAGGCCTAGTGGGAAGGTGGGTCGGGCTGACCCGGTTTTGGCGGGTCTGACCCGGAAGAGGGTCGGACATTCCTGGTGAATTGTGAGGCCTGGACTGAGGGGCACGGCCTGGCACTAAGGGGCAAGACCCGAGGGGGAACAGCACGGCCCGAAGGAGCGCGACCCGGCTGGCTGCGGCTCGGCCTACTGGCCAAGGGGCTCATCCCGGAGGCTGAGTGGTCCGAGGGGGGTGGGGGCGTGGCCCCTCGGCTGCCTAAACAGGCTACGCCAAGTGGCGCCGCCCTCTCAAACCGGCCAGCTGAAGCTGTCCGAACTTCTTGGCGCAAGCGGCCTACTCGGGCGGGCCGTGGTTCGTCCGGCGCAGCACCCTCCTAGCATCACGGCTCTCCTCTGCCCGGCCGGACATCAGACCGGTCGGTTCTTCCGCTGAAGCGGCCCACGGAATGCAGGCCACGGTCTTCTGTAGCATTATTCTCCTTGTGGCGCCGCGGTCCTCCTTCAGCTCGGCTGGCTTTAGCCGGCCGGTACTTCGTCGGTTGAGCGGCCTGCGGTTGTAGGTTGCGGTTCCTCCTCACGCGGCTGTTTCCTTCGTTTGTCGCAGCCTCTATCCATCACCACATTTATCTAACATGTTCTCAATCAAAAATATATAAAACTACAAAGGGTCTTTGGGACAACTGTGTTCGGCCCGCGCCCTCCGTGTTATGTGGTAAACGTTGGCTGAATTCTTCTCAGAAAATCCAATGAAGAACAAGAACAATTTTAATCAACTAAAATTGTATATAATCCCCCATCCTCGATAATTGACATCGTACGTCGGGCGTCGTGGAAGACGGCGTCGCGGAGAGAGGTTTCATAGACAAAGTTGGAGTGCGTATGAGGAAGAAGAGGCGTCTCCACACTAGTTGCAGAGAAGAGGAAGGAAGAAATGCCATCGCCCTTCGTGGAGACAGCATTCTTCTTCGAAGAGGCATCATTCTTCCTAAAAGGATGGTGTTCTTCAATGAAAGAGGAACTCTCTTCTTCTTTTACACAAGAGCTCTCTCAAATATCCTCCCAACACAACGTGTGCCAAAATAAAAAAAATAGCTATGGATATTATTTTATTAACACTTGAAATTCAAAATTCAAATCACTTAATTAATTAAATGAAGAGGTAGAATTCATTAATTAAGGTGTGTTCGAAAATAATAAAGAGAGAGAGAGGGAGAGGAATATTTCTCATTCAATAAGGGGAGTTGTCAAAGGATTAAATAAAGGGGGTTTAATGATTTTTAGGGAAGATGAAAGGTTGGGGTTCATGTGGGCCCCACCTCACAAATATCCACACATTGGAAGTTAGGTGGTTATGGGTCCCACCCTTAACTCCCATTTGTAAGATATAACTACCACATATATAAATAAAATTTTGTACTAACAATTTTGTTTATTTTATTCTAATTCCCCAATTATTAAATTTCAACCCGCCTAAAATGCAACTACCATAAAGGTCCCCTTAAGTGAATACCGGTGATGTGAGTTCATCGGTGCCACCAGATTTCAATTCCGAGCACCGGTTGAAAAGATAGAAAAACTCACTCATTCGTTCACCAAATGTACCTGAGCATAACTTCATAAATTCATTCTGGGAACACCGGGCCTCGGAATCAAGTGCCGTCAAAAACTGCGTACTCGTAAAATTCCAAAGAATTTAAGAAAAAACATTCCTGGAAATTTATAGGTTTTCAAATTACTCCCGCCTCAGGGATTTACGTCCCCGTAAAGATACAACATAGAATAGGGAAACAAATGAGGATATTGGGCTCGCATCTGTGCCTCCCGCTCCCAAGTGATCTCCAGGAGGTTCTCGTGCTGCCATCGAATGTGCACCAGAGGAATCGACCATGCACATAGGACCCGCTTCTGTTGATCCTTGATCTCCACTGGGACCTCCGCAAACATCGCCCCATCATCGATGTCCAGCACCCTGTGATCGATGATGTGTGGCGGGTCATGCACATATCTCCTCAGCTAAGATATGTGGAAGAAATCGTGCACCAGATGCAAATGAGGTGGAAGGGCTAGGCGATAATCCACCTCTCCTACTCTACTGAGGACCTGGAATGACCCAATGAAGCGCGAAGATAACTTGTCCTCCCGAAAAAGTCTCCGTAAACCTCGTCAAGGTGAGACCCATAAGAAAATGTGGTCGCCATCCTTGAACTCTAGTGGTCTCTACCTTCTATCATCATAGGAATTTTGTCTGATCTGTGCAGTCTTCATCCGCTCTGGGATGATCCGCACCTTCTCCGTCATATCCTGAACCATCTCTAGTCCTACAAGTGATTACTCCCCAGGTTCAGTCCACCACAGAGGTGATCTGCAAGGTCGGCCGTACAGTGCCTCGTAAAGTGCCATCCTGATAGTGGAGTGGTAGTTGTTGTTGTGTGAAAACTCCACCAAGGGTAGGTGATCCTCCCAGCTACGACCAAAGTCAAGACCACATGCATGGAGCATGTCCTTGAGAGTCTTAATGGTCCTCTCCGTCAGGCTATCCGTCTTAGGATGGAAGGCGGTGCTCAGACGTAGTTTCATCCCAAAAGCCTACTGCTGGTACCTGGTGCTCCGCCTTCACTTGATGACAAGTGAGGCATCGTGAAACGAACTTTGCTATATCCTTCTTCATACCCGTCCACCAGTGCAGTCGTCTGAGATCCTGGTACGTCTTCACTACTCCTGGATTTACCGCTAGAGTGGAAGTGTGAAACTCCTTCATCACTTCCTCCTGTAATGCAACTGGTACTATAGTATGTCCCCTGAAGATGATGACATTCTTCCCTCCTTCAGAAAACCCATCAGGCACCTACACTGTGGATATCTGAGCACGTCGCATCTCACAGTCAACGTCCCCATGTTGTGCCTCTCTGACTCGATGAAGGATTAGAGGAGTGACTATGAGTGACTATAGAAAGGCTACTCCATCTCTATCCACAAAAGATATCTGAAACATGGCTACCTGCTCTGTCACCTCTCCTAATAGCTGAATGCCCAATATCCAGCTGAGAGAATCAGCCACAGTGTTCCCCTTCCCAGGAGTATAGACTATCTCAAAGTCATAGTCCTGGAGGAACTCGATCCATCGCCACATTCTTAGGTTCAGTTCCTTCTACGAGAAGATGTAACTGAGACACTAGTGGTCATAGTAGACTGTAAAGTGCTATCCCATCAGATAGTGTTTCCACATCTTCAAGGAAAAGACCAATGTTACTAACTCCAGGTCATGGGTAGCATAGTTCTCATCGTGCTTCCTCAACTGCGGTGAACCATATGCAATCACTACTCGCTCCTCCATCAAGAAACCCTCGAGTCTGGTCCCTGATGCGTCATAGTAAACTCAATACCCAACACCCTCCTCTGGTAGCCACAATATGGGCACATTGGTCAATCTCTGTCTCAGCTCCTGAAAGATTTCTTGGCATCTATCTGACCACATGAAGGGTTTCCCCATCTTCTTTAAAGCTGAAAGTGGTGCTGCAATGCTGGAGACGTTTAGCAAAAATATCTGATAGTACCCAGCCAGACCTAGGAAACTCTGCACCTCCGTCACGCTCTTGGGTGGCTCCCAGGCAAGTACCGCCTCGATCTTCGCTGGGTCCACTGCAACCCCAGCCTCCAAGATGATGTGTCCCAAGAAATGAACCTCTCAAATCCAGAACTGGCACTTCGAGATCTTACCATAAATCTAGTGCTCTCATAGTGTGTCCAGTACAACCCATAAGTGGTTGGCGCTCTCCTCCTTAGTAGTTCAGTAAATCAGTATGTTGTCGATGAAGACTACGAAAAAACGATCAAGGTAAGGTTGTATGATCCTGTTCATGAGACCCGTGAACACTGCTGGAGAGTTGGTTATGATGAAGGGAATAACCAAGAACTCATAGTGTCCATACCGGCATCTGAAGGCCGTCTTCTGCACATCCTCATCTCGAACTCTGAGCTGGTGATAGCCTGACCTGAGGTCTATCTTCGAGAACCATTGTGTTCCCTTGAACTGATCAAAGAGGTCATCAATCCTCGAGAGTGGGTTCTTGTTCATTACGGTCACTTGATTCAGGTGATGGTAGTCGACACATAGTCGTAAGCTCCCATCCTTCTTCTTCACGAACAGAATCAGAGAATCCTAGGGTGAAACACTGGGTAGGATGAATCCCTTTCCCTGTAAGTCCTCCAGCTGTACCCGCATCTCAAGAAGCTCAAAGGGAGCCATATGATATGCTGGAGTAGATATCGATGTAATCCAGGGGTACATGTCAATGTATAAGTCTACCTATTTATGAGGACGTAGTCCTAGAATGTCTTCAGGAAAAACGTTCGCATACTGATCCACCACAACAGGAAAACTCAGACTCTGCACATCAACCGCTCCTAGGATGAGACTAGCCAACTTATGTGTGATCAGTTTCCCTCTCCTCTGTGTATGTCCATCCTACATTGCAAAGGCTCCCTTCTCGTCGGTGAAGGTGAACCTAGTCCCATCTGTGAGGACACATCGCACTTTGCACCTAATGTAGTCAATCTGAGCATGGACTGTAGACAACTAGTCCATACCCAAGATGATGTCATAAGGCCTCGACGCCGCTACAAGAAGATCCCAGCCGAAGATCTCACCCCCTAGAGTAAGCTCACACTATTGGCACCAGTGTGTAATCATCGAGTATGCTCTCATAGGAGTCTCTAACCATAAGGATCAAGCCAACGGCTCCATAGGAGTCTCCATGATCTGAACAAGGGCAGTGGAAATAAAAGAATGGCTCACTCTTGTTTCTATAATTACTGCAGTAAGGGTGGCGTAGACACAGATAGTACCTCGAATCATCTCAGGTGCGCCGTGGATATAGGCCTCGACTTCCAAGAGCTATGAATGCCCCTGTCTTCCATCTCCTTATGGTCGGGGTCATCCTCTTGGTGGTGGTGGTGGTAGAGTCTCAAAGCATTGTCCACCACCCACTACTCGGCCAGCTCCTCTGCCTCGTCCGCCTACTCCCTGCGGACCACCATGGTCAAACCTCTGCCTCTGCTTGGGAGGTCCCTCTACTTTCTGTTGCTCATCTTTATGGCATGTCAAGAAGTCATGAGCTCTATGAACCTGCCCGCCTCACGCATAGCACTACCTGTCCCTCGAATTGCTGGCTCTGTTTCATGTGCCCCACACCTCCGAACCAGTATCCTGGGGTCTCCCACCTGATGGCTTGGTCTGCATGGACCTCTGCAACATCTGTCTACTGCCGGCTGCAGAAGACTCCGCTATGTGTCACCCTACTGTGGGTCTCACTGCTGGTGTCGGCTCAGCAAGAAAGCTCTCCAAAAGAAGGGATTTCTCTAGCACTCCTTCCTACGGCGGAATACTGAGGGAGATCATCGAATCCCTGATTTCATGCCCCGATCCCTACTCGAAGGTCTGGGCCCGAATGAATGGGTCCCCTACCATGTCCGTGGAGTAGCGTGAGAGGTTAGTGAACCTCGCAGAGTACTGAGATAACGTCATAATGCCCTACCACAGATGAAGTAACTCCTGAATCTGCACTACACGAAGGGTGGATGGAACTATCTTCGAGCGGAAGAGACTCTCGAAGTCCATCCAATGTAGAGATGCATCATCATGCACTTGGAGCATCAGGCTCTACCATCTACCTGCTCCTGCATGTAGAATACTCGCAGCAAGGATCAGCATAAGATTATCTCATTTCTCTACTAATCTGAAGACTCTAATGATAGCCTCCAGCCAATCCTCAGCTGCCTGAGGGTTCGTCTCTCCACGGAACCTGGGTGGCCTCTATCGCTGAAACTCGTGAAGTGCACTCAGGCGGCGTGCACTCTCTACTGCTGGGGCTAGTGGTATCGGTGGCCCAGAAGGTATTTTTACCACTGGTGCCTCCACTGTGATGGGGCCCTGCATCGAGGCCTCATCGCTCGCTGGGCTGCCATCTTGCATGTGACTCAGAACCCTAGTTGGCTCCCTACGTGGGGCCACCCTGAAAATAAATAGGTGCACCACGATCAAACAGTATACCAAGTGAGTTGACACAAATTAATCACAAAGAAAACTTTTGAAACACATATTCAATCAATGTTTTCATGCACTGAGTCGGAAATCAGGATTCATTGTCCTGGTTTATGGATATGTCGGTTGCCGCACCAACACTGGGCTCCCTGGACAGATAACCAAACTCAATACTCTTAACATTAATGCTTCACAGAAAAGAATAATCAGAGTCCTGAGATCTGCGGTAGAACAGATCCCTCTTATAACAATTTTTCATGAATCGTCCTCGGGGCCCATGTCGTGACTACCCCAAACCGCCTTCTATAGGCTAGGGGCTGGTGACTAGCACCAAAGGCGTAAATCCCGATAAAAGGGAAGGCATTGCCTTTATAAAAGTAAACAAACACAACAAAGTATGCAAGTGAAAAAAGAACTAAGTAAACTGAGTACAAAAGTAAGTGTTGAACTGTAAATGGGCCAGTATACAAACCCAACTGAAAGTACAGTACAACTAAAAAGAAAGTACAACAGCAATAAAGTAAAGTGGCAACCGCTGAGTCATCCTCCAGTTATCCCACCTGAAGGGTGGGTATAGATGGTCTCCTCAGCTCCTCGGGTCTGGTCGTCCGCCTCGTGTACGTCCCGCCAAGTGGTCCACCTCCGGGTACCGTCCAGCTTCACAAACCTCCACCTTGATCAGTGATTTACGTCGTCTGCATCCAACACAAAGTAGTGCAGGCATGGCCCGTGCAAGGGTGAGTATACGATACTCAATAGAGACCCCAAGACCCCTGAAGGTCTCCCAGAATCAACGAAGGATAAACCACAAAGGAAAGATACATCTACGAAGTATCAACTGACTCTACTTAGGTATATTCCCATAAATATACATAATTCATCAGTTACAATTCAGCTCTAACTCTCGTGGCCAAGCACATCCCATTCCACACAGGAATGAATTCAATCACATCAATGATAATGATTGAAAGTCAAGTCTCAGCTCACACATGTATACTACTCAAGACGAGTGGTGAAGATGATTAGATTTTCCTCTGAATCATCTTCTCTGTCGAACCCATATAGGATCCTAGTACAGAAGTCGTTGTAGCCGAACCCATGGAGGATCCAAGTACAGTAACCACCACTGGAGAACTCGCGTAGGATCCAAGTACAGTAGTCATTGCTGCTAAACCCACGTAGGATACAAGTACAGTATTCATCGTCGTCGAACCCACGAAGGATCCCAGTAAAGTATTCGTCCTCGTCGAACCCATGGAGGATCCATGTACGGTAGTCGACGTAGTCGCAGCCAGCTCTAGGGTTCCCGCACACAGCACGCTCGATTCCGGGAGGGTCTTCTCTTCGAACCAAGGGGTCGATACATAAACTATCATGAAGTCTAGATTTGATATATCCCAATGTTCTCTCTCATCAAAAGGAACCCAATGTGACAGACGGTGCGTCAATCGGACGTCTGGTATGAGAGATATTTCATTTTTTCCTTCTAGGGGCCCGGTTAGAAATATGCTCGTTTATAACCTAGCCATTATCCTAAGTCATCCAAAACTAACTTAGAGTATCAGAAAAGAATTGACTCATCCTAAGGGTCCCAGTTCCATAGACAGTGTGTCGATAGGAAGCATGGTCTTTAAGTTATTCATGATTAAGTGAAAATGGGATTGGCCCGTTAGGCCTAGTGGGCTGGCGGGTTGGGTCGACCCGGTTTTGGTAGGTCTGACCCATTATAGGATCGGACCGGTACGGTGAATCGTGTGGCCTGGCCCGAGGGGCATGGCCCGGCCCAACGGGGCGTGGCCCGGCCCGGCTGGCCGAGCAATCCGAGGGGGGGAGCGGCCCCCCGTCTGACCGAACAAGCGGCGCCGCACTCCCCAACCGGCCGGCTGAAGCCAGACGGCCTTCTTGGCACAAGAGGACAGCTCGGGCAGGTCGTGGTTCGTCCGACACGGCGCCCTCCTGGCGTCGCGGTTCTCCTTCGCCCGGCCGGCCGTCGGGCCAACCGGTTCTTCCGCCGAAGCGGCCCGCGGAATGCAGGCTGCGGTCTTCTACAGCGTGGCACCCCTTGTGGCACTGTGGTCATCCTTCATCTCTGTAGGCTTTACCTGGCCAATTCTTCATCAGTCGAGCAGCCCACGGTTGCGGGATGTGGTTCCTCCTCACGCGACTGGTTCCTTCATTTATTGTCGCCTTTATCTGTCACCACAAATTTTTGACATGGTCTCAATCGCAAATAAAAGAAACTACGGAGGGTCATCGGGCCATGTGCGTTTGGCCTGCACCCTCTGAGTTAGTTGGTAATAGTTGGCTGAATTCGTCTCAGAAAATTCAAGGAATAAAAAGAAAAATTTTAATCAACTAAAATTGTATATAATCCCCTACCTCGAGAATAGACGTCGTACGTCGGGTGTCACGGAAGATGGTGTCGTGGAGAGAGGATTCGTAGACGACATCGAAGTGCGTCTGAGGAGGAAGTGGCATCTCCACACTAGTTGTGGAGAAGAGGAAGGAAGGCACGTTGTCGCTCTTTGTAGAGTCATCGTTCTTCATCGAAGAGGTGTTGTTCTTCATGGAAGCATGGTGTTCTTCAACGAAAGAGGAACTCTCTTCTTCTTTTACACAAGAGCTCTCTAAAATATCCTCCCAACACAACGTGTGCAAAAATAAAATAATAGATATGGCTATTATTTTATTAACACTTGAAATTCAAAATTCAAATCCCATAATTAATTAAATGAAGATGTTGAATTCAATAATGAAGGTGTGTTGGTAAATAATAAAGAGAGAGAGAGGGAGAGGAATAGTTCTCATTCAATAAGTGGAGTTGTCAAAGGATTAAATAAAAGGGGGGGGTTTAAGGGATTTTAGGGAAGATGAAAGGTTAAGGATCCTATGGGTCCCACCTCAAAAATATCCACACATGGGAAGTTAGGTGGTTATGGGTCCCACCCTTAACTCCCCTTTGTAAGATATAACTACCATAGATATAAATAAAATTGTGTACTACCAAATTTATTTATTTTATTCTAAATCCCTAATTATTAACATTCAACCCGCATAAAACGCAACAGTGGTAAAGGTCACCTTATGTGAATACCAGCGCTGCAAGTTCATCGGTGCCCTTGGATTTAAATTCCGAGCACCGGTTGAAAAGATAGAAAAACTCGGTCGTTCATTCACTAAACGTACCCGAGCATAACTTCAGAAATTGATTTCGGGCACACCGGGCCTCGAAATCAAGTGCCGTCAGAAACAGCATACTTGTAAAATTCCAAATAATTTAAGAAAAAAATTCCCTTGAAATTTCTGAGTCTTTACAAAAACAATTTTAAAAATAGAAAACTATGTTTAAAATTTCTGAAATCTAATAATGTTTTATTCTAAAAAAATAATTAATTTTTATTCTTTTTTAATTAAGGAATTTCATTGTTACATTAAATTTTATATTGATGTTTAATTATTATAGTTATTATTTTTTTATAAATGATCCAATTAATTATGTGAGAATAAATATAATACAATATTTTTGTATAAATTTTGTTTTATACTTAAAAAAGTATTTTTCTTAAAAAATGGGTTCTTATTGAATTTCATGAACTTATATTAATTTAAAAAAAATTCACCTCTAGGGAATAAAATATTTAAAATTGATTCCATATTTATAATCATAATATTCAATGAATTTAACAATTATAATTTAATTTTTTATTCATATTGACTTGTTTCTATATAAAGAGAAATTAGACAGCATTGTAATGGTTAAAAGGGTTAAAGAGGGGGTTAAACTAAGAGATGTGGCTTAAAATATCTCAAAACCTCTCAAAATGTTTTTTTAGTGGATTTAATACTTAAGTTTTACTACATTATAATTTTTTTCTAAATTGGAGACAATTTTCATCAGTAATTTCTTTATTATATTTAAAAAAAAATTAATATTTAAAATAGCATCCCCTCCTGCTTATAAAAGTTAACCTCCTCCTCAAACTTATATACAAAAAATGAGCACCTAAAACCAAAAAATATATTCCCATATTCCCTCCTTGAAAAATTATACATGTCCTTGAGGGTTTTGTCATCCCAAAAGACTCATCCAAGAAACCATAATGTGTTTTTCAATGGACACTATCCATAGAAGAGGCATATGTTCTTACCAATATATTTCATGTTTATGAATTATTAAAAATAATAAAAATCATTTATAACCCTATTAACATAATGAAATCAGTATCATTATGATATTGAAATATTTTAATGTTAATATTATAACCATTTTATAACTCCATTTGATCCAATGGATGTAAAAAACAGTTCTTATTATTGCATACGGACTACCACCTCCAAGAAGCAATGTGTTTTCCTTATTCATAACAATTATAAATTATTTAGATTAATTTAAATGTTTTTAAGGTTCTTCCAAAGTATTATCTATTCCCATTATTATGTGAATTTAAAAAAACAAATAGATATTATTTTATTAGATGTTTTGAAAAGGGATTTAATTACACTTTTTATATTTTTATCTTCCACTTCACATTTACATACTCAAGTGAAGTATATTTTCAATATTACCTCATTTTAAATTATTTTATGAGTAATGTTTTAAAATTATTTTAGAAATATCATGAAGATTTTTCTGGATGTTACTTTTAACAATATTTTCATAACTAATATACAATGTTTTTAAGAATGTTTTTTTCATATATTTTTAATCGTTTTTCCTCTTTATTTTCTAAAACATTTATCTTTACTTCAAAGAATACTTTTATTATTAATTGTTGGTATCATTCAAGTACATGTTATTCATTATTATGGGTATATTATAAATCATTTTTGTTTTTTAATTATCTATATACCCATTGCTCTATATAGTGTATATACCCTATTATACATAAATAATATCAGGGTGTTTACTAAGAAAGATATATTATTTATTGAATGGAGAATCATTGAATATCCATATACCATTATATCAATATAGGTTATTATTTAATATTAAATTTGGTAGTTTATATTCTAGTGAATATTGTTATTTTTTATAGTTTATTAATATGGATACTTTTTTACTGTTAAGGCATATTGATGAGGAATTTTATTGTCCATTCAATATATGATGAATGTATTGATCATTTTTATGTGATTAAAGGGATTTATTATATCCCCTTGATGAAGTATTAGGTATCATGAGATAAACTAGTTTGGATATTTTCTATATGCCTTACATATTTATTTAGGGTGTTCTTATAGAGAGGCACT
The DNA here is from genome assembly GCA_963277665.1 of Viscum album. Taxonomy (NCBI): domain Eukaryota; kingdom Viridiplantae; phylum Streptophyta; class Magnoliopsida; order Santalales; family Viscaceae; genus Viscum; species Viscum album. Next base: position 401,233,775 of record OY728145.1, read on the forward strand.
AAATATATTTATGATGTACCAGTTGAGAGTATAAATAATATTATTACGATGTATGGTATTAAGAATTATACAATAATAAAATTAGTGATTATTTTCCTTATTATTTATATGTTTCTACACAAGAATTTATTTTATTCTTAAGTTATTGATTATATATGATATTAATTTATTATTTACCCTACAATATTGTTTAAGTTGTATGTATTCATAGTAGCTTTTGTTGTATTATTTACCTCACTAGGAATCTCATCATGTTATCTATTATGTTTTTTATCTAGTTACTAACAATGTATATTTGAATATTTTTCAAGGATATAGTAAATAAAATGATAAATTTTGAAAATATTATTATGAACTATGCTTTATATTTCTAATGTATTATAGGAATCATATATTTATCAAGTGTCCTAATACTTCTAAACTATTTGATTCTTTTGGATGATATCTCCTATGTATTATACCAATGAAATAAAGTAAACTCTATCTTTGGGTTACTAAGGTTTGGGGTATTATAGTTTGTATAAAAGCGAGTTAATTAAGAAAGTTGGGAACTATATTTTACAATAACAAAGCTGGATAGATAATTAAGATAAATCCCTATAATGTCCAAAAAAATGGATCCTTATATTATGCTTTAATATTCATAATTATTTTTCTAATTAATTGTATTCAATTTTTTAGAAATTATGGCCAGTGAAAGGAATATAAAATGGATCACCACCGGTAATTAATATAGGGATTTCCCTCGTGTTGAAGTCATCATAGTTAGTGCTGGAGTTGAGAAGCTTATAAATATATTATGGATGTTGTCTATGATAATGAATAGTAAACATTCTCAAATAAAACACCCTATTTTTTCATAACATGTTGCAATGATGTTAAAATGATTCATGTAATAGAAACCTCTATCCTCTAAAAAAAACTATTAATCCATTGATACTTGAACAATGGATCAAGTCTCTTAAGAATATATTTATGGATTTGAGATTTAATTAAAGTGATAATGTTATTCTAATAGTGTTTTTTAAAGGGACATATTGATTAATGGTCATCATTAATTTAAAATACAAAGTAGGAGGAGTGGATATAGAGAATGTAATTGAAGAATTTTAGGGTAATACTCTTTGAGAAATATTTTAATCAATGGAAATGAAAATATAAGGATAGTAAATTCTGTAATATAAGATAAAAGTAATGGGAAATGTTTTTTGACTATGATGAAAACATTAGAAGATTAGAAAATCATTCTATAGACTACTTATGTCATCTGTAAAGTAAGATTAACTATTTCATTAGTAGGATTAAGACAATAATATAAAAGGTATTTTCCTCATAATGGTTTTCATCATATGATGATATAGTAAAAAGTTCCATGAATACATAAAATGAATTTTCAATGTATTAGAGTTTAAAATTAAAGAAAAGAATATGGATGGTCACCAAGGAAAAACTAAATGAGGAAAATAAGAATAAGGGTAGTATGGAACATCCAAAATGTGATAAATATGGAAGGAAACACCATTATACTTTATTAAAAGGAAAGATATTCTATTTCAAGTGTGGATATAGAGTTGAAAAGGCTTATTAATTCAAGGTAAAAAATAAAACCACCAATATCCAGGGTTTCAACTATAAGCATATAAAATAGTATTGGAAAAAATTCCTTAACCATCAAGGGAATTTGCCTCAAAAACACTTATTGATCAAGGATAATCTTGTGTAATTACCACAGTTGAAGGTGAATTCTATTAAGTTGCGATAGCTTGTCATTTTATTATATAATCGGGATTTATATAATTTTTTATCTATAAATCCTTTTATATTATTCATGGATATTGAATTATACATTGAAACTCTAAGAAATGTGTTATAATTTAGACACCTAATGGGAATATCATTACAACGAGTATAAATTTAGGATTCTTTGTTAAGTTAAAAATTATTTTCTAGTTAAAAACATGGTTTTAGTCCTATGATTAACTTTGAAAAAATTATAATTTTTAAGTGGTTTAATTAAGGTTTAGGATTAAGTAATTATTTGATAAATTATAAGAAAAATTATGTTAAATTAGTAGTATTTTTTATAATAATGGATTTAAAACTTATAATTTACATAGATTTTTTTCATACACTTGCCATTTTTGTCTTAGTAAGTTGACAGAAAAAAGGGTGTATAATTTATAATTCATTAATCAATCTTATGATTTATTAAAATTTTATTTTAGTGCTTCATGTATGGAAAATTCATCATGGTTATTCATCATTTAAAATATGATGTAGATAAAATATTTAAAACTTATCGAAACATAATCATAGGATAAAATTATGCTAATTAAATGGAATGAAATAAATTAAATATATCTTCTCATATTTTCTATGTAGAAGGTAAAATAATTTCTCAAATTTCAATCAGTGGAAGATAAATATATCAATCCTTATGTGGGAAAATTCTCTTTTCTATCATGTTTTTCTTCTAGAAACGTGTTCACAAGTATAGGTCTTGTAATGGTACACACGTGGTTTTAAAAATATTTAATTCAAAGTATTGAGTTAGGAATAAATATAAATATTATATTATATTTATACATTTATTATGGTCAGAAAAAAACAAGGATACATTTCATTGATGTGGGATAATATAACACCACAATATTTGAATAGGTGTTTTATTTTAAATAAATATTATGTTTAATATCGTATAACTCATGCAACACTGAACTAAAATCAGTCGTAACGTATTAAAATAAAACTTTTTGTAATTTAGAGACAATAATAAATTATGGTACACACATTTCACTTTTTCTTATTTATGAAATTTAATAATTATAAAATAAATAATCAATATGATATAATTAAAATACAACATGGTAAATTAGATATTTTTCAAACAAACATTTTCTAAGTGTTTTTTATTTTATATTAATAAATTAAATTATTCACTTTTAAAATATTATTATAGTAATATTTAATATTTAAATGTGTGAAATAATATATTACCACTCAATAAATTATTAATATATATATATTTGAAGAACTCATAATGGTTTAAAGTGGTCATTTTTCTGTAAAAATGGTTTTTCTTAATATTTTATTTTTATTAAAAATAAAAATTTATGAATTTTATAATTTGAATATGATAAAATTAACTTAAATTTTAAATTCAATATTTTATATTTTTATTAGGGCTATTTTTTTGCAATTTTTGTAAAAAATATAATTTTTCTATGAAAAGTGAAAAAATGATTATACAAATACTGTCAACTTCATGAACTTTTCATGGTATAAGAATGACTTTAAAGTTAATAAATCACTTTTAATATAAAAATTGTATATTTAAGAATTCATATAATTTATTTAAAAATATAATTTTGAACTTAAATATTTAGGTTGGACAATTTGAAAACCTAAGTAATGTTTTATTCTAATAAAATAATTGTTTTTATTTTTTTATTTAATTATGTAATTAAAAGTTTACAATCAGTTTTATATTTATTTTAAATTAATATAAATAAACTTTTAATAAAAAATTAATGAACTAAAAATAAATTATATACAAGATATGGATATAAAATCACTTTTATTCATAAAAAGGAATTTTCCTAAAAAACTATTTTTTATTGTGTTTTATGTACTTATAATAGAATAAAATTTTACAACCTATTGGAATTAAATATTTTAAAATATATTTGATATATTAAATGATAAAATTAAAATTATGTAAAAATTATCATTTCATTTTTTGTTATTAATGAATAGTTACCATAGTAAAAACAATTAACCATTGTGGTAAGTATTAAAATTGTTAATGAGGGAATCAAACTAAGGTATAAGACTTAAAATGTCTATAAGACTTGTCTAAATATGATTTTTTTAGTTTATTTCGACCATAATTCTTCATATATTTCAAATTGGATTAAATTTGATCTACTCTTTATGAGAAATATATTAATTATATATGAAATTTCTTAATGTTCACAAGTGTGCTTCTCCCCTTACTTATAATAGAGTACCTTCATTTCTTAATTATATACACCACATATGAACTTTATATCTCCAATCCTCTACCCAAATACCTTCCCCACAAACTTATCCATGATCTAGAGGATCTAGAATTCCAAAAATCATCATCCAATCATCATTAACGTGGTTTTCAAGGGAGATTATCCAAAAAAGTGGTATATGATCTTACTGATCTGTTTCAAGTTTATTTCTTATTTATAATCCTCTAAATATTCTATAACCATATTTTAGTAATGAAATAAATATATTTTCATGATTAAAATAATTTTTATGACAATTTTTTAACTATTTCCAATCTCATTTCCATCTAAGGGAAAATAAAAACAGCACTCATGTATAAGTGCGGACTACCGCATCCACAAAGTGATGTATTTTATTTTTCATAACCGCCTCTCATGAATGATTATACATATGGATTTAATTAATATTTAAGATATTTATTACATAATTATGAATCTTTTATGATAATATATTATCTAATTTCCTTCCCACACATCTATTTGAAAATGAAATCACTACTGATGTGTACGTGCAGACTACCTCCTCTATGAAATGATGTAATTCAATTTTCATCACCACCCTTTATGGATGGTTATATATATTTAATTAATCAGTAAATATGATATTTATTACAAATTTAAAGTTCTATAATGATAAATAATCACCTATATTCTTTTATTTCTATCTGTTGAAAAATGAAAACATCACTCATGCATACATACAAACTATCAGCAACATGAACAACGTATTTAGTTTTTCACAACCATCTAACATGGATGGTTTTAAAAGCGTAATTAATTTATAAATAGTATTTTTATATATATTATATTATTAAAATTATATATTTTAATTATACATGACTATGGTATAAATACATGAACCACAAAATCAAAACTTTCATAACTATTAAAGAATAACTAATAATTTTAACAAAGAATTAATAGTAAATGGATAAAAAAAGTTACAAATAAATTATATATAGTAAAATATGTAAACATATGTATATAATATAGATGAATAATAAATATAAATTTATTATTCAGGAGGTTGGAATGTGTCTGGCCAAGTGGGAATCCAAGGTTAGGGTTTCACATATAAACTTTTTTTCTTTGAGATATGTTTTGATTTATGAACCTATTTCTATTAGATGATATATATTATAAACCTTTTACATATTATATAATGATATAATTTTTAATCATGGTAATTTAATTTCCACGTAAAATTTCTCCTTTTCGATAGGCATTGATTCAAGTGTCATAAAATCAGTAAGGGTTATTAGTATAAATTTTGATTCATTGGGACATGTTTTGGGTTTTTCACAATCATTTATTTATTATATTTTACTTTTTTATCAATAAATATATATTTAACATAATATTTAATTTAATTCATTGAATTTGTAGAACCATATATCTTTCTAAATTTCTATTACCAAATTTGTAAGGGCTTATGTTTCAATCACACTTTTAATTAGTATTGTTTATGATTTAATAATATTTATGAATATTATATACTCGCTCTATCTGAAACACAAAATAATTTTATTCTACTATTTTATGTATAGAGTTTTCAAATCTTATTTCCATTTTTCATTTTTTTTGTACGCAAATACATTGAATTTTTGTTTATAAGAAAATCCGAACAAATTCCTTCTTTTTAGTCAGGAATATTTTTATTCTATGTCCATCATCAATATTTTTCTTTGAAAATATTCTTTTATATAATTAAATGATTTAATAAAGTTAAATTATGTTAAATTTTTGTTTCAATTCACATTTAATAATGGCAATGTTTTTATTTTTTCCTAAACATGTCATTTTTTTATTTTTCAAAGAATTGTGAAAATAGTATCTATTTTAAAAAAAAATTATATACATATATTCATTTCATCATGACCATTATTCAGTATTTTTAATTTTTCCAATTTTTGATTCTTTTTCTAAAAAAATTCTCTATTTCCATTATTTTATGATTTTATCAAAAAAATGAATATTATTTGCTCAAATATTTTAAAAATGGATGTCATTTTACTTGTGTATAATTTTATCTTCCACTCCACATTTTTTCACATAATTGTATTTTAATTATATATTACATAATTTTCAATTATTTCAAAAATATTTTTTTGGAATTATTCTTTTAAATCTCATAAAAATAGTTCCTGAAGATGCATTTAACGCCATTTTAGTAACTAAGTTGCAATAGTTTTTAAAAGGTTAATGTCAAAGTTTCACTTCTATTTTATTCTATATTTTCCATAATAAGTAACTTTACTTAAAATAATTCATTTATAATGAATTTATAGTCCCCTTTATTTCAATGTTCTTCATTATCTTGGATGTATTATACATAATATCTCTTATTGTCTTAGTTATACACCCACTACTATTTTAGATGTAAACATTCTACTTTACATAAATCAAATTGGGCATATTTACCAACAAAGATAGCTCATTTATTGACATGGGTAACAATGAAAATCCATTTAGTTTTATTTCTATATAGATGATTATTAACTACTAAGGTAGGTTTTTTATATACTGAGGAATATTTATATATTTTATATTTGATTCTATACAGATACAAATTGATAGTGAGAGAATATTGATGATGAATATTATGTATAATTCAATAAATGATTAATGATTTATAAATTTGTATTTTATGGGTTCGGCCCCCAATATCCCACTGATGCATCAATTAGTTTCATGAGACAAACTAGTTTTGTGATTTGGTATAAGACTTAACTATTTATTTATGAGGTATTGGTTGATAATCCATAATGGTATGTAATATATCTTGGTTGGTAGGCCTTGATGATAATTTTACTATTTCTTGAATTATGCATTATGTCATTATGAAATAAAAGTTTAATTATTATGAGATTATTTGTTTTTTTCCATTGATTACTGCATGTTCAAGTTAATAATTATATGGCACATTTATTTATTACTTATGCTTACATATATTTTATATATTATTTATTTTTAATGGATGCCACTATAAAATTCCCATTACTAAGTATAAGAGATCATATTTTATTATATTTTCCTTCACTAGTGTACAGAGAATGGATATTTGAATGATTTTTAAGGACATATTTAATAAAATAATAAATCTTTTATGAAGTTCAAAAGTGATTCTTAATATTTCCTTTGTATTATTATAATCATGTATATATCTAGTCTCCCATGATTACAAAACAATTTCATCACACGGGATGTGATCTCTTGTATCATATACTAATGTAATAATGTAAACAACAAATCTAGGATTATATTCTTGGGATTTTTACCTGATATATTCCTAAAAAACCAACCAATTTATACATTACATTTTTCAGAATTTTTCAATAGACTATAAATATACTTATATTCACCTTTACATTCCACTTTATGGTTGGTATAAGGATATAAGTAATCTTCATTCTAAAATAAAATAAATATAGGAATTGATTTAATGTGATAGACATTTATGGATTATTTTATTTTTGGGTATCAAAAGTTTTAAAGATGGGGAGAATGTAATAAAAAAAAATTCTTCTATTAATGAAACTTTTATACATTGAATTTAGAACCCATTTTTGCTTCATTGGATTTAATCACTCAATTTTATTAAATGAAGTCTTCTAGTACCATTTTCAAACATCATGGGTATTTTTTTTAAAAAAAATATTTAAAATGGTTGTGAGTGTTATTCCCTCTTTATTAGAGAGTTATATTTAGAAATAAACTTATCTATTGAGACTTGAATAGATATTTACCTTACAAATATATCAAGATATGGAATTTTCCATATTTTTTCTAAAGAGTCTGTTCACCATATCTTATTAGTATATAGTGAACCCCAATTAAGTTTTTGACACCATAAAAAGTTTTCAATATTCTATAAGTAATTATCAAATAAAAAAAACCACAGTAGTTCTAACACTTTGTTTAACAACACCATTATGTTATAGAGTTATTGGTGCTTAAAATTTTTGTTTTAGAGATTCAACAGCAAAAAAATGAAATTAATGATTCTAAAACTCACCACCTTAGTGATAATCATTTTATTATTTTCATTATGATTTGAAGACTAAAGAATTTAAACCAATTTTCTTAAATGTTTTTAAAATATAAATGGAACATAAATTTAATTTGTGTAGCCAAAAATATAGGAATAAACATATTACTTCCCTCAAATCATATGGTTTGCATGGATTCCAAAAGTTCAATATAAAATAAATATATTTTTTGAGTATTGATACTTAATTTATAAGTATGAAGTTTAATTTTTTTCCTATTAACAATGGGAAAAACTTCTAATAAGTTAATCATGAGTTTTGGTGGGACTTTTATAAAGTTATTTCATGATAATTTATTTATTTTCTAAAAATTGTACTTTTCAAACCATTAATTACAAATAAGGGAACTCAGTTCTGTTATTATACAGTATATAATACTATTATAGTTTGCATCCTCTAAATATGTGAAATAAATATTATTTAATTGATTTTCCATAATATCAAATCTACTTGAGAAGTTTTAATAATAAATTTCTTATTCAAGAATTTTATTAATTATTCAATGTCACATTATTATCTTATAATTATGATTTAATTATTAAGTCCTGAAACACAAAAAAAATAAACTAGGTTCATATCTCAGTTACAGACATCACTTACTCTCACAATTCATCCATGCATGTAGCATCTTAATGAAATAGGAACTATTTCCTTTTTCAAGCTTTATGAGTCAACATTTTCAAATTTCATGTATATAGAGTAACATATATTCATGTATAATATACTTTTATCACTGGTACATAACATGTTACCATGTAAATCATGTATATTAATATTTTAGTGCCCAAGTTTTCTGAGGTATGAAACTATTAGAATAAAAAAAATTATATAATCATACATACATCCTAATTGAAATTCCATAATGACTTTGGACTTTTAAATTAAATAATTTTTCATTCTGAAAAATTTTTATTTCTTGATAATATAATTTATTTCCCAATTCCACTAGTTTGTAGAAAATTACTAAAATATTCAAGTTATTCTCACTTATATTTTTACTGTCTCTATAGTAGTAGTGAACAAACATTAATTTTAGCCTCAAAAACATTACTAGTAAGTAAAGGGCTAAAAATACATATATTATAATCACCCTCATCATTCTTAAAAAAGAAATAGATTGTTCCCCTAATAAATTCATTTCTCTTAACATTATACACTTCCAATTATCCAGATAGTTACTACAATATCTGTTGTTTCATTCCTATTTCATGATTTTTATTCACTAATTTCTCCAATTATATGATGTTCGATGTAGTTTTCATACACTAATTTACATTATTTTCTATTTTTTGAATTCATTTAAATATTGTTTATAATTTTTAAAAAATATTTAACTCTAATTGGAATTTGAAATAGAATATAGTGATGGGGCTACTCGACCATCACCAAATTTCTATTTGATGCTTATGTGAGAGGGATTTTTTATTCCATATCCTAGATCATCTAAATAATTTAACTATATTAGGTTATATTTGGGGTTTTATTACTTTTTTATTCATGAGAATAAGTGTTCTAATTTGATATCCATCTTAGTGAATCTTTCGGGATTTGCTCTACATTATTAAATTCAATTTATCTTTTAAATGTTTGATATGTTAATAGGAATGTTCCTTCATGAAACACTAAGATGTTCAATGGTAATCAATTAGTATATTTGATGGTATTCTTAAATTTGTATTTGAATCATCCTTGTTTTAGATGTATCTGGATTATTTTTAAATAAGATACTGCCTTCAATCAAAGGATTACATATTAGTTAGTGGTCAATTTTATTTAATTCTATGTGTTTCAAGTTCAATGTTCAATTTTATATTAAAAGGATAAAGTGATAATATTAATACACTCATATTTATATAATATGAGGAATTTAGAGTAGGACATAAATGAATTTCAAATAGTAATGAAAAGATACTACTAACTCTGTATAATCATGTATCTCCTAATCATTAATCATTTTTTAATATTATGGTTTTATATACAACTATATCTCAACCATTAGGTTCTTTATATTTGAGGGTACATGTTTCAGAGAATAATCCAATTTTTTCGCCATTAATTCTAAACATATCCCTGGTGATTTGTATTAGGTAGGAAAACTCTTTCCTAGATATATCATAAATCATTCCTGAAAACCTATTTCACTAAAAAAATCATCGAATTATTTAAATTGAATAAAGATAAACAAATATTTAACCTTTTATTAGATGAAACATAACCTTATAACTTCTTATTATAAAATATATATAGAGATTCACCATAAAAAAATAAATCCATCCTATGAAGGTATTCTATGGGTTGTATGAATCACCTTATGCATGGGAAAGACTTAATCTACCTCAAATGTTTCTATCACTATTATAAATAAATAGAAATAAAAAAATGGTTTAGTCATATCTAATGTGTATATATAGAATAAATGATGTCTCCATCAAAAAAATAAAATCATTTAATAGGCTTAAATGATACTTTTAAAGGCTGAAACTTTCAACCCCATTCATTATTTCATCAATTCAACTGTTTAAAAAATTATAATAATGAAATAATTTATAGTAAATTGGTAACATTATACAAAAAATGTGAAATTATTAACTCCTTAAAATTTTTATATTTTATCATCAAAACTCATTCATAAATAATTAAATGATATCATAATAGATCATGATAACTTAAATGGAATAAATATCAATAAACATGCCTTATCTCATAATACTTTTTTTTCATGCATAATACCATGGTGTACTGATCATTGCTACATCTTGGTTCACACTATCACAAACTATAAAATTAACTATTACAATACATAGTGGTTTGACATTAGTTAAAATTTATTTCAATCTCCCAATTTCACTATATCATTATAAACATAGTTCACATTCACTTTATGTTATGTTATATGTAACAACATCTGAAACCATATGCAAAAATACATTTGGAAATATTATAAAACAATTGTTTTTGAAAGATATCATTTATTTTAAAAAAAATATAAATATATTATGCAATATCATGAAAAAAATAATCCAAAAGTAATTTTATATAACCTTCAAAACACTTTTGGGATAACTCTAAAAAACATTACAAACACTTTGATACAAAATTTAATCCATATTCTCATAGCCATTAACTACACCCCTATCAACTTTTAGAAATTGATAATAATTATAAAATATCTAATCCATAGTTATAAGTAAATATTATACTATAAACAAATATCAGTACTACCCAATATATAAAGGGATCAAGTGTGATCATCATCAAACACATGTATCATGATAACTATGTCAACTAGTTGTATCATATACTATTTGAATAATCATATAAATTATTTTTTACCAACATATATTTTATATGAGACCCAAATTATGTCAGTCCCATATATCCATTTCATACATTATTGATTCTTTACATATATAATGGCCTAATAAATGATCAGATCATGTGTCATTCACACAAAGAGTTGAGTATGTCACATGACCCTCATCGAAGAAGATAAGAACATCAGATGTCACAAATCAACTTTTGGAAATACATTTCATCAATCTATTTTAATTGATGGGAATGATTTAATACTCTTTCTATTAGAGAAAAATTCAATGTTGTTTAGACCTCAATTGATTAAATGTTCAGTAATATACTTAACCAACCCCTCATTAGCTCATCCTGAAGGTTGTCATTGAAAATGTATCAATTTATGAAGTTTCTCATGATATATATCTTATAAACTATATCTATTATGAATACAATATGAAATATTAATCCCCTATATACAAAATAACAAGTTTATGCTACTCTATTTTCTTTAGGTAGTGGTTAATCCAACACATAAAATATCTTTTTGTTCTTTAAGGATTAATTGTGTATCTCTATATTGAACCAAGCCCATGTTAATATTCAAATTTCAACACACTATATAGAACCCCATGATGATCACTAATTCTTGATTACTCAATGCCAATATTTGAGATCTTAATTGTGAATTATATTCATGAAAAATATGCAACCAACATGAATGGATAATAATGTGGATATTTCATGTTGTATAGAATTACAATTTTTATATTCTTAAATAAATTTAATATTAAAAAACAATATATAAGAAGATATATTATCATATTCTATATGATAGACTGCTAGAGAGACATTATGTATTCTTCATATTAAAGGTTTTATTAAACTCATTACATCACTTTTTAACTCATACCATATATCTATGTTTCAATCTAATAAAACCTCTTACCTGACTAATTTAATGATTTAACATCTACAAATAAAGATTTATTGAATAATGGTGAATTGGAATTCATAATCCTAATTTCAACTCTTTGGACATAATATTCATACTTTTTTATTTGAAAACATCTTATATTATGATATTAATGACTTTTATTATCATAAATACATAGAACACTTTATAAGTTCATCATCATCTTTTTAACATTTTCATCTTTAAACCTTCTTAGATTTCATTTAGTAAAACATTTAAATGTAAATCATTAAATTAAAATTACTCCTTGGTAACTTACACTAAAATCCCCATGTGTTTAGTGACATTTAAATTCAATTAACCTGGTATTAATCATTTGATAATAACATTTTTAACTTTGGAATGTTTAACCATACCACCACTAACCTTTTAGAAATAATATTTTATCTAAAATGTATTTCTACGACACAAACTAGATTTTTTTTAAAAATAACACGTATTTAATTTATTATATTATATGAAAAATAAACTATTAACTATGGAATTTTATATGTAATTTTTTGTATTTAAATAATTATTTGGAAAAGAATATATTGTTACTAAAAATATTCCTTTACTAGGTTGTGGGAACCTTTTTAGTCATGTTTAACAAAAAAAACATGGATAAACTCTTTTTACCAAGATATAGCATATTAATATTTATATTTTTTATAAAAATGATATACAAATGAATAAATCATAAACCATCTATATCAAAATCTTTATACCCTTTTATTTAAAATAACTCATTGTTTATAATCAATCTCTTGTCATATAAGAAAAGTCAAAAGTGATACAATATAAATCATTTCTTATTGTATCTAGTTGGTAATCCATTACACCCACAACTTCATTGTAAAAACCATTTGTTACATAATTAAAATGAAACTTTAGGCATTATCCATATAATATTATTTAGTTCTAAAATCCTTTATATAATTACAACATTTTTATATTATAAAATTAATATGATATAGCATTTAAAATAGAATAATTAAATTTTATAGCATTAATAACAGATATAGAATATCTAAGGTGATTTTTGGAACCCATACAATATTTTAAGCTATTACTCCTCTAGCAACTAGGGTCCTCATAAGGAAAAACTCCTACCCAACATCTCCTTTAGGTTTTAAAGGCCATCAATGAATATTATAATCATTAATATTATTCTTATAAATTAAGATTTTATAATTTTATACATTCAAAACAAAAAAGAGCCTAGAAATACCAGGAATAGGTAAGTTTTCCTTAATATATTAAGGATTTTAGGTAAAATTTGATTGAACATATTCATAATATAGTTTATATTAAATTACACAAAACATTCTAGAAATGATTATAAAATAAATTCATTTTCTATATCAGTACTTATAAAAGACCAGAGCCTCCGCAATTCATTTATATAGAAAAATATATTTGGTATACTAGAATATACAAAAGAACCTACGACCATCTTGTATTTAAATAATTACATTGAAACCTACCACATATATATCATTTTTTCAGATAGAGTATCAACATGTTTTCTATGATCTTAAATGAATTCATTTCCTCGTGTTTTTTTGTATCTTAGGATCCATGGATAGTTTTACAAGAGTATTTACATAAAAAGGGTATTTTTTATGTTCCTAAAATGCTTCTAGATTTGTTTATTGAATAATTTTTCTAGTCATCTTTTAAGGAAGGGTTTTATCTTACACATATAATTTTCCTTCTTATTTAATAAAAAATATAATTATTTTACACTAGTGTATAAAGTTTCTATAATTAATCAAATATTTTATTCAAAATTTAACTCAATGTTATGTTTTATGATGATTATAAAATTGTTTCTAAAACCGATGTTTTGATTTGATGGGTATCTTGTTTTTGAGTCATCTAATAAAAGAAATTCTTAAATATTGTCATATTAAAATAATGAAACATTTTATTACATCAAATTCATTAGTGGGACCTGATGAATATTTTACTATTCGTTCTATCCACTTTAATGTTCCTCTCATATGTAAATATTTTATAGTTGAGTGTAAAAATCCTACCTAATACTATCATATGGATTATCTAAACTATTTTACAATAGCATCATAACATTTATGGCATCCAAGATATGTGTGAACTAATTATGACAATGGTATTCGGTTAATTAACTTTGATGGTAATTCATTTTCACCATGCCACACACAAGATAATCCATGGATACTGAGCTCCAATATAGTAATTTATATTTTTATGATCAAAGTTTTGACATGTACTCACTTTTTAAGGAATCTAACACTTATTATTTTAAGGGATTCCAAAATCTCAAAATCTAATATGAAGTTTTCCCATTATATATGGATATTATTAATAATTTAGTACTATTTTTTAAACTGTTAATAAAATTAATTTTTCAAAAACTTATTGATGTATAACACTTTAGACAACTCAAGATTTTTCTTACTTAGTCCAAAATATAATCAAATTATATCTATACATATCTAAATACATACTAATAAAGAGTTTCCCAAAACACATTCGTGTAATGAATTATAATCATATAAAACCAAAATACCAAGAATATAATGTATTGTGTGACATATATCCAAACCCGACATTTTTACATAGAACATAAGCCTCTGGGGTGTGAAAAAACTATCCCAAAGTACAACTATACATAAATAAATACTCAATAGAGACATCAATTACAATACTATCTTGACACCTAATATAAATAAATCATAAACGATCATCAATTTCAAATTCATAACCCATAAACAAACCATAATCGTGGTTAAACATAACTAAATAGCATGTTATACCTAATATGAAACTCACTATATTCATTGTATGAAATTTATAATAGTTGGTTTAATAATTTATAAAAACAAAAAATCAATATAAATATAAATATTTTATATTCATGAATAATAAAGTAAAGAATAAATTATGAAAATGAATGTTTCATAACATTAGACATGATATAATCAATTTTTATACATTTTTTGTATAATTATAAAAACATTATTATTTATACACTTCCTATATTTTCAACCTGATGTTGATTTCAAGATTATACCAACATCAGCCACCGGTGGACTCCTTCAACTATTTCATATTTGGATCCGGGGGTCTATAAGAGTAGGCTATCATCGGCCTACTCAACTCAATTAATATAAGGATTAGGATTGCCTTAGAGGAAGATCTGATATTGGACTGGTCAAGTGCACCTTGTATATGAAATTGATCTCAGTTCCTTATCTTCAAAGGGTTATATGATTTTCATATGTGATGTGATTTTCCAACCATTGATATTTGGGTGAGGTTTATATAAATTATAATTATTTTAAAAAACCCATAAATTCTTCGCATTTTAGGGAACCTAGTAGGTAGATTCCTGTGTTTGGGTAGTCATAATAGGGTTTTCAGTCATCTCATTTCTCCAAAGATATGTGTTGAGATTGATGTGTCGAATACACTTATTGAATCCTTTTGTGTGGTTGTTGGAGAAGAGATTCAGCATATGAAATCAGTTGTATTTAAATATTTGTATGATTTTTGTCCTCTATGAAATAATTTGAGTCATAAAAATTAGGTTTGAAGGCATGGGAATTTAGTTTAAAAGGACTGAAGTTTGAGTGAGGATCAATTGTAATAGGTCCCTACTGGACTGCATGTTAATAATGGCAGAGTGTTGAATATAGACTATGATTAAACCTCCAAGATTTGAGATGTACCAAGTTCTATCCAGATCATCACAGATGTGGATATTTTGAACTCATATGATGCAATCTGGGACAGGACAAATAAAACTCTACATATTCCTCTTAACCTATAAGTTAAATACATCTTGGGTAAAATTTAGTTAGTCGCCTCTATCCCAAACAAAACTATGTATTTTCAACATGTGCCTCAGTGGGATAACCCATTAGTGGATGATGTCTTCAGGTGGCTGAACAAGGACCTAGGTGATCCCAACATATCTTTATTTATTCCACTAGGTCCATAGAGAAATTAAGGAGACAAAGTGGCTGAATATTGAGGTACGAGGACTCCTATGTTTGTATTTTATAAGGATTCATTTTTCTTAAGATAAGGATCGATAATAAGAAATGACTCCTTAATAATAAGAGTCTAGCAGTGGAACCATATGGAATAAGGGGGAAAACCTGACAATTGTTTCTCATGTTTTAAATAATAACAACTTTTTTGAGGGATTGGGGGATAAACTGGACTAGGAGGATAAAACTGTCTGACATGATCACCCAAATGAGGAGTAGGAAGACCTTGGTGATGTATCCAATGATGACCAATATGGTCAATTTTTGGTAGATAATAAATATGATATTCAAGGTGAAGATACCCTTATTTGGAGGAAGCGGAAGGGTTAGAAAGGCTCTAGGAAGGGTTGGTTGGATTATTACCATTTTCCCCCTCTAAAGGAGACAAGATGTGCCAAATTAACAAAATGAAAGTAGAGAGAAATTAATCATAAGGCCACCGGATCACCTATCTGGACAGAGGGTGTAAGATTTTAGGTAGTTCCTTTCAAAGAAAGTCTAGGTTATTCTCATTGAAGGAAGGGCATGGTTTCAAAGCATAATCTGGGACTGCTCGTGTATTTGGGATAATAAACGATGGAGAATTATCTATTTATTTATACCACAAATGAGGATGATGGAGAAATGATGGTAATATTTCTATGAGTGTACACTACTAGTGAGAAAGGTTATTAGATAAGAAAGCCAGGACATATTTTGATTAGAGGCTTCAATATGAGGAATATCAATAAATAAAAATAAATGCATGCTTCGAACTATATGTTATATCTTTTGTAAGATCATTTAATGGGAGATGTAGGCACACAGGTGGATTCTATTTCTTATAAATTGTTTAGGGAGAATAATTCTAATCAGATTAAACTATCCTTTAATAATTCAGTTGTTTCTTTTAGTGTGTTATTTAACTAGGTTGTACTGGTTCTCACTTTTCCTTTAAAATTCTTCTTGATATTAAAAATGTTAACATTGATAGTATAATATAGACATATCTTTATGGATATTTCCTTATATAAATAAACATAAACATTTCATATTTATTTTAATATGATCATTTTCATACTCTCATTTTACATGGAATTTATTATGAACTCCTTTATATTTCAAAATATATCAAATTTAGGAAAGCATTAATAATCATATAGGAATTTTATATTTTAAATAAACACTTTACATATATTAAAAATCATATATTTAATTTTTATTTAAACCTTGACTAAATCCACCAAACCACCTTTTATAAGGATTAAATAAATTAAAATACTGGGTCTTTTAATATGAACTTATCAAAATAATATTTATAAACATATCACTTATCACAATAAATGATTTTATATTTATATTGATTTTAATATTTATAAAAAATATATAAATTAATAAACCATGTGAATCAACTTTAAAACTTGATCATATCCACCAAAACATTTTTGGTATAGTTTAAATCACCCCCTAGATTCAACATGGATCCTATATTTTGAGAAAAAAACATTTTTTATTTTATAAAAACCATAAACATTTTTTATGTATAACATGATGTGGTTTTTCTTCATTAAAACACATTCCCAATAAATTATGATCTCCTTAATTTAGCGAAGTACTTTTAAAAAATCCATTAAAATTACTACTTTAGAATCCATGAAATGTCTTTAATAAACTATATCATTGTTTTCTTAAAAATTTCATTATCATATATGCCACAACTATTTTTTTATAAATTATTTATGTATATAATACCTTTAATGTTTTCCTGATTTTAGGAATACATTTATTTCCCATTTTTATTAAATAATGATAAAGTTAAATATACTAAAATTTCCTTTCTAAAATTTATTTCTAGGTTTAGAAAACCTCCTTGAACCATGAAACTTTTTTATAAAAAATATCCCGGTTATAAAAAAAATATTTATCAAGTTTATTTAAACTTTAATTAATATGAGATGAAATTTTCCCTCATTCTGTTAGGTCATTGGATTGAACAACTCTTTTTCAAACAAGATGGAAAATAATCACTATAACCCATTATGTTATAAAATCTATCAATTCATTTTAATTTAATAAATATAAATGAAAAACATATATTTTCTCTATTGAAAATAATCTTTTTAGGTCATTCTTACTTGATCTTGATGGAGAACCCTTAGAGGAAAAGTATCCATCTATAAAGGTATTCCATGCCTTATATAAATATTCCAACACTATTAAAGAGTACCAATTTCTCTTAGTCTATGAGAACCTTCAAAATTGAGAATAAATAGAGAAATAAGATATTAAATATGAAATATTGTGTATAAAACAAATAAAGAACCCATATCATGGTTTCAAATAATGTTTTTATTGTTTTAAGATTCCCTTTGAATATTGAATGTTTTAAAAAAATATCTATTTCATCATTCCAAACATAAAAAGTATTTAATCTATAAAAAAAGTTACAAAACATTATAAATTCTTTTCCACCCATGTTAAAATATTTAACTTTTTAAATTTTTTATATTTTATCATTAAAACATCTTTAGAAGTCATCTAATGATGTTCCAACCAATCCTAATAGCTTTCATGGATGAAAGATCAATCAATTTAAATAATTAAATAATAAATATTCTTCAGATTAAGAATTTTTTTGAGTATGAAGATATCCTAGTGGATATTTTATATTAATTGGTAAATTATTGAAAGGGAAATATTAAAGGTTGATAGAGAAGTGAAATTAATATTATTTATTAATTTATTATAATCATTTGTTTTCAACACATTAGTAAATATATAAATAATATTCAAACTCAAGATCTAATTAATTTATCTGAGGAAAATATGGTTCAAATTTTTTCATGTTTTTTTAATAATTGTTATTATTAAGATTCGAGTTTGGAAGTTATTTTAGATTTGAAATGAAAAACAATGCTGCAAGAAAAATCATTCTTCCATAATAATATTTCAAGAGATGAAAAATTAGTGAGATAAAATAAATCAAACCACAACTAAAGGAACTAATCCAAGATTTATATCCCATATGTGAATATTATTGATCAGGTATATTAGAACAAATGTATCACATTTAAAGATAGACTCCATGTTTTTTGGAGTTCTTTCTATTTGGTGTGGGCGAGTTGGCAGTTCCATTATTGATATGATTTCACTATAAAGTCTCATATAATTCAGAAATTGTAATGTCATGAAAAAATATAGATTCTAAATCAATTAATAGTTATAATTTTCATTCCATAATGTTATAGGATATATCATTATTCCTGAGGAGGTTGAGAAATTATTGGTAACTATTTTAGAAGCATCACTTTTCACACGGCAATGTACCTTGTTACACCATGATTTTTTAGGCTAATTATAATAATTTAACTAATATAGATTCCTCAATGAAAATGTGATAATCCAAATAAATATTTCAAAATTAACAATATTAAAAAATAAGTTTAGATTTATCTAATGTCTTATATTTAAGTAGGATATGTTGGTAGAGTAGTAAGATTCAGATATATGAATTATAAATTCTAATTTATTAATAGAGTGTAGTCTTATGGGGTTATAGTAGTGTGGAACAAAATATCTTCATATCTTATAGATGTTTATAATTATAAACAATAAGGAAGGGTATACTAGAGGAAATATTGTTACTTGTTATAATGCTCTATAAAAGAGGAATCTTCTATCGAGGAAGATTGAAGGCTAGCTTGGGAGAGTTGATGGACTGTATTTATTGTGTAGTGAGTCACTGAGTATGATTTTGTTGTTAGATGATCAAGAGATCTTTAAAATTCCAATATATCTTTGTTTAAGAAATAATATGGTGTTGGGTATCTATAAGAAGTTCTTGACTACTTAATTTTCAAGGTTTGGTGATCAAAGTGAACATAATCAGATGATACTTTATAACACACCATGATTTATGTATATATATAATTCTAAATAAATGTTATTTTTTTATTTATTATGATAAAAAAAACTAAACTAAAGTGAATACTGATTTATTGTGGTGGATATTACATTAAAAAATGAAATACCTTAAAAAAACAAAATTTAAAATAATTATTAAAATATTAAAGGAATAAAACTACAAGTTTATAAAACTACTATAGGGTTGAAATTCTCAACATCATGATCTACCATGAAGATATGACTACCAATAATTACTATAGAAAGAAAAAATCAGACAATAAATATGAGAAACATATAAAAAAGGAAATTATATAAAATAATAAATAAATTTATAGATATATGTATCATTAAATATAGTAATGTAATATGATCGTCATATATATGGACTTCGGTTATATGGTAACTATATATATGATCAATGGATATATAGTTATTCGATATATGTTTATTTGATAAATTTCAATCACGTAGGTATATTGAAGTTATTTAATTTTTCTATTAAATTAAAATTGATAGAATTCACATGTAATAAATAATTCTAGAATGAAATAAAAAGATAGTCATTAATTAAAAGGATTTATTATAAAAATGTATATATTTATACATTAAATATTGTTATTATTAATTTTAAAAAAATTAATGTTTCTATATAATTAAAATAAATATTCTAATACTAATGCGTTTATAAAATTAAATAAATAATGGGATGCGATTTAAATCATTTAATGTAAAAAAGGATATTTTTAAAGAATTATTTTCTCTATGTTTTGTGTATTTGATTTCCTAATAAATTAAATTGATCACATTTAAAAGATACATATAATTAATTTAATGTTTTAATGTATAAAAAATAGATTATAAATTATTTAACAAGTAATTAATAACGAATAATATTTAAAAACAACATATTTTGAAATTTATATTTTTAAAAAACAGTTTTTCCAATATATTTCTTGCTAATAATGAAATGTTGAATTGTCATTTTTAGGAATTGAATTAAATTAATTTTATTTGGGAAAAAATGATATTTTAAAATTTCATTTGAATTTTACTTTCATTTTTAAGCATTTTAATATGATACCAAGTAAAAATTCAGTTACCATGGTAGAAATAAATTGAAGTAAAAGAGTTAAATTAAGCTGTAATGTCATAAAATATCAAAATAAATTATCTTCAAATGAGTGTATTATAAAATTATAGATCTAACCATATCCCTTTTCCATTATGTCTCTATTTTTTATCCACATTCTATGTAAAAAAAATTCCTTAAATTTTAAATAATGGGTACTTGAAAAAACATCCAACAAAGAAAACCTGTAAAATAATCCCTCCTCTCAATACTTAAAACTATACTATTCATTATAATTCATCTTGAATCCCTTGCCAAATTATATCTCCATAAATCCACTCCCATGTTTGGGAACCTTTGTTCACAAGAATAATCATGAAATCCATTATTTCTAAGAATCAAACTATTAGAAAATACATGTCCTCAACGAACGTGCTATCATCTACATAAACATTATCCTTTATATTCATCATATACCACTTATTAAATATTATTTATATCTTTATAAACATGATTTTTAAATCATTTATCTTCTATAAAAGTTATATTATTACTTTAAAACAACATTTTATTGCTCATTTAGTCATTATAATGTGTTCTTGTTTATGTTAGGTTTACAACTTAGTTGAACGATATTATAATATTTACATCACAGATGAATGAAAAAAATTAAAAATAGGTAATATTTTTATAATAATTATTATTTTAGTAGGTTTTCATAATTTTAATCATAGTATTCCAATATATATTCACTAATAAATTCAATTATTTTGATAAATTAATTGTCCCCAAAATGATATTCTTATTTATTCTATTAAATTTTCACCATAAGTTCCATAAAATATTCATGCGACTCTAGAAATATATCAAACAAAAATACTAAATCTTCATTAAAATTGTGGATTTGGTGAAATCATGACCAAAGAGTAAATAATATAACCTCTAAACAAAATCATGCATGGAAAAGTGTAACATTTATCACCTAGGTATGAATTTTAATTATAAAAAATTAATATATAGTTAATGAATGGTGTTATGTATAATAAGTTTTTATGATTTATTTATACATATGAATAATAAATCACATTAAATTATAAAGGGATTTAAATTGGGTTTCTCTAAGAGGAAATATTAGGTAAGGTTTCATTTTCATTATCACATTAAAATTGAGATACCATTTGTTTAAATTTCTATTTAGGTAAATTTTATGTAATTTATCTCTAAAAATAAATTATTTTCTTATCCTCACGTTATTTCTTGTCTTTACATGTATTTGTACCATTTCACTTCCCATGTTTTTATAATTTAAATAAAGAATAACTATCAAAAATAAATCTTTTTTCTATAGGGAATATTTCTTCTCTATATCCATGTTTTTCATCTGTTGAAAAGAGAAAATAGGATTCATGTGTACTTACAGTCTATCATCACCAGGAATTGTGTAATTCATTTTTTCATATATAATTTTCAAGGATGATTAAAAATATGTATATAATGAATATATAAGATATTTATATCAATATAAAAAAACTATAGATGATGGAACAATGAGAATGATATAGGGACCAAAATAAATGAACTGAAAGCAACATAAAAAATAAAATAGTTAACACATAGTCTAGAAGATATTAATAAAGAATTATCAATTAATGGTTATTGAAATGTTATAATTGGATCATAAATGATATTATAATTAAATATATGGTTAATTTTTAGAAGTAAAATAAATTTAAATTTATTATATATGAGTTTAAAAGTACTTACAAAGCAATTCATACTAGAGGTAAGGGTTTATTTAAAACATTCATCTTTATTCGGGATTGATTATATTTAAGTTTCCATTATAATAATTATATAATATTTATATATTCGAACACATAAATTTTATTCTCATCCAGTCCGTTTTTTGGTTTTAAATTATCTTTCCTATTTTCAACATCTTAGACACTAAAAACGACAAAAAGAATGTTTTTATGGAAAAACCAAATTTAATTTTATATTCAATCAGAATAGTTTTCATCCATTTCCATATTTTCTATAAAAAATTGAGGATATTTTTACTACTATAAAATGATTGATTAAAGACATTTATACCCCTGTGGAATTTCTATAAAATGGTTTAAGAGGATTATGCTTATTGTTTTATGAATGGGTAAATTTTAATAAATGTGTGAACATAATTTTAGTATTAATGTATACGACAAGAATGTAATTTCTCAACATCATGAATAATCTTTAATTTGAATATATTTTTATAAAAATCCATAGTTATTCTAAAGGAAATTTTTTGCATAATATTCTTGAAATATTTACATTTTACTATATTTTATTTCAAAATGAAAATGGTATTTTCCTAAAATGTTTTCATGAGATTTTTTTAAACTACTTTCATCTATATAAACATAATTTTTTGAATGCTATTCTTTATTAGGGATATAATTTATTGATACCATCAGACATATTTCTATTAATAGCTTATGATCCTATTATATTTATTTATTAGAAAAAATAGTAACATTTCCCATGCTAGTTTTTCAATATGAATGTTTATATTGATTATCTGTGGAATTTTTATTCCACCCTTTCTTATGATGAATGAATTTTAATTAATAAGTGATGAGCGGGGCCAATTATAAAACATAGATTCATCAATAGTTCTTATTATAAAAACTATTTTCGGTATTTGGTGTATTCCTTACCAATTTCTTTAAGGTTCCTTAGAATGATTCCTTGATAGAAAGATTATAATTACTAGCATTATGTATTATATCATTATGAAACTACTTTTTATTATCCATGTCAATGTTATTTTAATTATGTTATCTGTGTATTTTTTAAAAAAAATTATGGTATTGGTTATATGGCATATTTTATTATTGTTTTTCTCATACATATTTTTCTAATTTTATTTATTTTGTTTATTTTATTATAGCTTATATTGTATACTTTCCCTTACTGGTCATCTGAGATGACCCTTTATTACCCCTTATTTACCCCAAGATACCAATAAGGGATTAATGAATGAATTCAATCATTTTATAGATGAAATAATAAATTTATCACAATATTTATTATATTATGTTTCATGTTTTTGATGTAATGTTAGAATAATGTATGTATCTAGTCTCTAAAGACTACTAAACTATTTGATAATTAATGATGATATCACTCATATTTTTTTCCAATATTTCAATGTAACCACTGACTTAGGGAAATTGTATTCAGGGTTTTTTCGTTGGTATCAAATAAATTTTAGTACAAACCTTGGGATTTCGATTTAGGAATACATATATTAGAGAACAAAAACCTATGGATTAATTTGAGGATATGTCTAATAGTAGAATAATATCACAAAGTTTTTGGTGAGGTATAGATTATTTGGTTTTCCTAGACATACACCCCTATCAAAATACTAAAATTGGATATTGTGTTGGAACATATACAATTGGGGTTTATAACCAAAAATGGGGTTGGTCAATTATATTTCGTCTATCATTATTGTACATGGTGTGTGTTCCCTAATGGAACACCTCATTTGACACTCTTAAGGGATATGCTTAGGTTAATTCAAATTTTCTTTATAAACAATTATGAAGGATTTAAATATATTATTATTATGAATTACCTATGTTAAAACTAAGGTTTCATGGATTAAAAATAAGGTTTCATGATTTACACATTTTATGAATTTGTATTAATGATCTCAGACTATGATTGTTGTTGCTTATACTATAATTTTTTGTTTTATGCAAGGTCCAGAACAATGAGGATTCATGTTATGGATGAATTTTATGGATAATCGAATGATTTTATTTATAGAAATATACATGAACTTGAAACTATGAGGTAAAACCTTGGGAAAATTACTAAACAAATATCTTGTTATATGATTAACAATCCCAACATGGGTGAGTTCCCATAAACACTTGATAAGATAAAAATGGAGTTCCGTGAAGACTATATAAGAACAAATATTCAATATCCAACATATAGAGAATTTTGGAAGAAACATCAATGGAAATTTCTTAAAGGAAAAATATGATGTTTTGGTGTGAAATAGAATGACATAGTGAAAGTTATTGTCGAGGAAAATAATGATTTTTATTGATGGATATGAATTTGATTCTAAGATTCCATTTATAGTTAGATGTTGTTGAGGCCACTTTTTATGAGTTTTATTTATTTTCAATGATAGTAAATTAATTTGGAATTAATTTATTTCAATATGTTGATAAAGACAATATAATAATGTTGTAGAAGAGTTGAAGTATAGCTTATAAGATCCGATTAGTTGGAGAATCCAATCATGTCAATAGTGAATAAGTTTCTTATATGTATCGATTAGAAAGAATCATTTTCTTATTTGTAGTGATGTTTATTATGAGTCATTAGTTAAAAAGCATTCGAGATTAATGAGGACGTGTTCCCAAGTAAGTTTTTCTTTATCCTTAAATGTTTCAAGAATGGATGATATATCTTTAGATGGTTTTTTGGGAAATTGTTTTGAATTTTATTGAAATTGAAGTAATTGATATGTGTAATTAAAATTTTATTTGATGATTTTGAGTTCTATAGAAGTAACAATACTTTCTATATGATTATTAGGTATAAAGATCATCCATCCACCATGGTTATTAAAGGACAAAGTATTTGGATGATGTTTTTAGTGTAAATCAAATTACGTTAAATGAAATGTTATTAGTGTTGACATCTTGAATGAAGTTACTGATGCAATATAATTTGGATAAGTAGGAGATAATTGAAGATATTATATGTGGTGGACCACATTGTGGATCAAGGGCCAAGCTATAGTATCAATGTCCATGGTATAGTGGGAAGTCCATGCCAAAAGGAGGTTGGATCTTTTTTTACTATCAAAATAAATATGGGCAATTCTGTTCCATAGTGTCTAGACCATGTTATAGATAACTATATAATAATTACCATAGTTATAGAAAGTATAGGACTTATAATTCATAGTGAAGAACTATGTCATAGAATAGAAAGGGCCATATTTTAGTGGCTCTGGAGATTTTGTCATCTCCACACTATAGTTCCTTATCTGTGTCGCAATCATGTGAAATCATGAATAATATGTCATAGCAGAGGATACCACACCCTATTCAGGAGATGGATAGATTTCAATGGTACTAGAAATATATAGCCCCCTATTCCCTACAAATATAATGATATTTCAAACCTATATAGAATTTATTTTAAAACTACAGAAAATGAATAGGATTCACTCTTTTCCGTATGACCATGTTGTAGAATGGATTTTCCAATCAAATTATTGAATAATTATGATGTGTCTACATCTAATTAATTTAGGGTTTATTTCATTCTATAATAACTAACAATTAAAATTAGAAGATTATGAACTATTGGGACGGATATCCAATGGATAATTTTGGAGAATATACTAGTGGTCAGAATTTGTGTTTCAAAATCAAATTCAAAATAGAAAAATAGAAGGCTATTGTGAAAAACTGCAATATACATATCAAAATTGAATAAAATAAAAAACATGGGATATATAGAGAGTGTAATGCAGTGATTTTTTTGAACATATATGAATGCACATGTTATAATAACTGTCATTTAAATTTCATATCCAATAAATGGATAACAATAATAACCTTAAATGGGTCTTTTTATATATGTTCTATGTTTCTAAGTCAATAAATAAATCTAGTGCAATTCAGTGATGCACTGAAGTTAAAAAAAATAGTACAAGAATAGGTTATGTGAAAATATTCTTGTATATAGAAGAATAAGTTACACTATCATTATAAGAAAGGTAGTGATCATTTTTTTTTTCAATAAGTGAATAGTTTTGTGTATTTTAGTTTTCTAGAAAAGAAGTGACGGTCCTTGCATGCTGCTATGAAGGTGATAGTAAAAGAAGAAGATGAATGGAAACATCTCATCTAAAACAAGTCAGGAGTCTCAATTATTATTGAAGTTTCTTATTTTTATTCCACTCTATTTTAAACTATTGGTCGAATAGTATAAATAATTATTGGGATGTTGTGTAGTGTAGGATTCACTAATATTTTTTATAAGGATAAATCCAACCCAATTATATCCATAAGTTGATACTATTGAATTATATAATCATGGTGAAATCTGTATTATACCAAGGAATAGTCTTTATTTTAGAAAGGTGAACCATGTAAATATTCATGACTATTGTTCTTGTGTGTGTTATGTATTGTTTCTTGAAAGAACAAAGAACAAAAGATAAATATAAAGAGATCAAGGTAATAATCACCTAATAGTGAATAGGGTAGATGTGAGAGAAATGGATTTAAAAATTTATTATATGACACTTAAACTGATTCACCCCCCCCCCCTCAATTTATAACATATCCCAACTGATACTTATCAAGTAGTATCAAAGGGATAGGTTTACCACTATTAGATTATCAATTTTTATAAGATAATCTAGGTTCACTTTCACCTTTTATAGGATTCTCACTATGTAAATTTCTATCTTTAATTATTTGAAGCTTCCTTCTTAAAATAATTATCAGGTGAATCTTTGGAGATTTTTTCCCTATTTTATATTAGAATTCATTTTCTACACAAACCATTATCAGTAGAACAAATTAAGAGAATAATAAAATAAAGATGTTTCCCCTCTTATCGAAAGGGTAATATGTTTCAAGTTCTCATAGGAAGGAAGATATATCATTCTTAGACTGATAAGAACTTGTAGTTTGATATATCGAAAAGGATATGGACAATGTTTATACCACAATTGGATATGAACATCCAAGTGATCATAATTTATGTGAATATTCATTGCTAAATTTACTATAAAAGGAAGATTCATTTCGGTGTGATCATATATCAATAGATTCATCTATGGATACATTAAAAGAAGTGATGCATGGATTACCCAATGAACTTTTTGTCCTAGTTTATGGTATTTTTAGATTTTAGAAGGAAGATATCACTTAGTAAGATGGTGTGACAGATAAAATAGTGGGGGATTTAATAAAAAAGGTCATAATTTAATAAATCTATTAAAAAAAGTTACTATCATAGAAGGTGATAATGATAGGATCATGGAAAGATCCTCTAGATTTTAATAAAAGTGGTTTAATTATATCCAAGGAACTTATGGGTCCATTAAAGTGTTTAAGAATACTTTCTTATGCACAAGAAGAAAATATGGAAAACAATATTAATATCAAGAATGCATAATCAGATATAAAATCTATGATCATCAAGGATCATGAAACATTATTTCAAGGAATACTTAAAAATAATTTTGAATAAGGTGTAATAATTAACAATGAGTTTTCAAAAATATTGAAAATTATTGAGGATGAAAATAATATTCTCAATGTGAAAATTGTAGAGCATGAAATCATATTATAAAATTTGGAAGAAATCCAAGATCAATCTTTACAAAATATTAATGGAAGAGGATCTACTATCACAGACAATTATAAGGATGATTCTTGTCTCAAATGAACAATTTTAGGTGATAATAAGATCATAAAATAATTTAATTATATTCTCAATTCATTCTGAAATAATGTACCATCCATATCTTCATTTCATGAAACATAGTGATCTATTATTAGGAAAAGTGTTGGCTTTAAATCTATACATGTATAAGTATAGAAGTTAAAAAATGATGTGAATCATAACATTGCGTCAATGGTATATAGAATAAGTAATCTAGTTACCGGTTCCCTATGAAAAGCACAATAAATGAATGAGAATTCACTAAAATATTAGGGTACTGAAAATGGAAAATCTGGACACCAACCACTAAAAGGTATAAAATCAAGGTAAAGGGGTTATTTCTCATGTTAAAGAATGTTTGGGAATTGTTAATTGGATTTTTGGTAGAAACCTGTAAATTATAAAGAAACAAGGAAGATTATTTTAAATAGAATCAATTCTAGGAAGTAAAAACAATCATATATTAATAAAATCAATCATATTCAAATAGAATTGAGGATCTTGATTATAAATATGATGTTTTCAATAAATTTGGTCACAATAGTGGTTCACGCTCATCTCATCATGTATTTAATTAAAATAATTATAGAATATAATGGGATTTTATAGATAATTAAGATTAAACATTGGGAAAAAAGTTAAAAAGTGAATGAAACATAATTATCCCATGAAGTTTAATAAGATATGTGGGTGATCCGTGGACAATAACTATAATGATATCCAGATTCAAAGAATGTTTAGAATGATTATAAAGAGTGTTACATCTAAAATTTGTTATGTGAAAAAAAAATTGTTTTCATTTGGAGATCACAAGGAAGATATCCATGTTTGTAATAATATATTGGTTATTTGTAAAGTAAATTTGTAAAAGTTAAGAAAGTTGGAAGTAGCATATACAAAAGCTTCTTCTAAAGGAAAATATAAATATCCACATGAAGAAGCTAAATTTTATGAGATTTTATCAATTAATGAAAAATATTGTGCTAGATAAGTTATATATGAGAGATGAAGAAAAGAATAATATAGTTATAAATATTTTCTAACCACATTTCTTGCACAATAAGAATAATTTAATAGAATGAATATTTTTTTCACAAGATACATATGAATTGATTGATAAAAATAGAAAAAGGTTCTCCTATAATGATGTGAAAAAACAAGATGAGATCTTTGTAACCAAAGACCAAATTAGATATTAAAATTAGGTGTGGAATCAAGAATACTGGATAAAAAAAAAGAAAAATGTTTTATAAAATCTGAACTTGTTTCTCACAATGAGGTGTAAAGTGATCAACCTTATTCTATTAAAAATTGTGTATCATATTTATACTTAAAATATATGGAATTGAAGGAAAATCATATAATCAAGGGGATAACATGATAAACTGAGTATACTATCAATTTTGGATAGAAAATATAAATAAGTATCCATCCTTGAATTATTCCTCAAGTGGTATCATCTTTTATGATTATTATAGTAAGTTTTTTTGACACGGGAAAGTAATAGGATGTTGATCACATCCTAGATTAATCTCACTAGTTGATATTCTAAAAAACATATTTTTTAAGTGAATAACTAAGATAATGATATGGAAGTATTCAACACTATTAATCCACTTTAATAATTCCATTTTGGTGTATTCTCATATTAAAAACCTAGGTAATTTAGAATAAAAAATTTTTATATTTAAAAAATTCATGAATTAGATAGTTATATTCATTGAAAAAAATATTAAGTAATTTTTAAATTAAAACAGAAATAGTTAATTAAACTTTTTTCATATAAAATTTTATTTAAATTATTAATTTCCAAATTATATAATTTTAATTTGAAAAAAAACCATTTCACTTTTCCAATCAGTGTTACAGAGTTATCAAAGAAAATTATAGAAACATTGATTTTTTATTGAATAATGACATGTAATGATTTTTTTGTTGGAAATTATATATCCTTTCAAGTATTTAGAAATTAAAATTCTATTCTTGATGATTTTTAAAATTTAATTAGTTACTTTTGATTTATAATAATCAAATTATGGTTTTTGAAAGTAATTTTATATTTTAATTTCATATAAAAACATTCTAACATGAAAAAGGTAATTTTTCAAAAACAATTATTTTTCATTACATTTTTTCAATTCAATTTTATATTAAATTATACCACTTCTATAAATTGATTTTTGAAAAATGGAATCCATATTTGGAATCATTATATCCAAAATTATTAAATATTTCTTTATAATTTTCATTCAATTTGAATAGTAATTATAGTAATGTTTTACCACAATAAAGGATTAATCGATTAATTAAGGGATAAAAATAATAAGATAAGGACTATAAATTAACCCTAACACTTTAATTTATTTTTTTGGATTATTCCATTTCATCCATACTCATCCAATATTTTATATGGCCTTCATCAATTTGGGTGTCATTATGACCTTTATAACGTTTTACGTAATGAGAAGTCAAAAATGTAATACTCTTTTTCTTAATAATTATAATATTTTTAACAGGGGAAAAATAGAATATAGGTATAATTATAATTATTCATTTGAAATATAAATAATTTATATTCATCAAAAAAATTAATAATTAGTGAATGAATAATTAACTCAAATGCTTACGCAAATCTGATGTGGTAATTTTAGAATTAAGGTAAAAATAAAATAAATAATAAAAAAATATTAAAAGTGATGAAATTTCAGATAATTAATGTGATATATGAATTTTATAAATTAATAAAACATGTTACGGTGTAATAAAATATTTTTTTATAATTTTATCTATTTACATGATGTTATTAAAGTCAAAGTAATGAATAGTTCTAAAAATTTACATTAATGACATTTCATGATGAATAATAATTTATTCAATTATATAAAATTCATAAAAATATTATATTGGACCAAGTCATTAGGATATGGTTTATATAAACCATGGTCCATTTATTATCCATTTTTCTAGAAATATTATTTATCTTGAACCTCCAAGAATAAAAATATTTGTTGTCACAATAAGTGTGAAAGGGGTTAATTAAGAGTTAAAAACAAAATATAAGGTTAAAAAGTGAAAACATGAATAATTTTTTATATATGAGATATTTTAGAACTATACTAATATTATCTTCTAATTAAATTATTTTCGATAAATTTTTAATTGAAAATTAATTTATATTAATTTTATTTTTTGAGAAATTCCAAGAGTTCCCCTCCCCCACTTATAAAAGAGTACCTCTTCTTCTTATTTAATGATACATCAAAAAATATTGGTTAAGAAAACATCTACAAAAATATCTTAAATAAATCACCCCTCCCTATTATCCTAGAGGCTTTGGTTTAATCATGAAACCAACCTAGAAAACTTTTTGGTGTAAACCTTAAGAGACTGTCTAAAGAAGAGGTATTGTTCTTTATCGGGTGTTTCTGTTTTATTTCTTCTTCCACATCCTTGAAATATTATTTAAATTTTATGAAATAATAAAACCAATATATTACATATACCTAAGTACGTTTTAGTAAATTTCAAAACCTATATTCATCTCATCTTCTATCAAATGGGAAATGAAAACTTCGTTCGTGTGTATGGCGGACTACTATCTCTCAAACCAATGTAATTTGGTTTCCTTCATCATCTATCATGGATGTTTATAATGATGTAATTAATTTATATATACAATATTTTTTAAATATATAACAGTATGAAAATATAATTTATAATTTATGTTCTTACCTTTTCATTCTAGGAAAAATGATAACGTCATTCATGTGTACATGTGGACTACCACCTCTATGAAGTAATGTGATTCATTTTATTCACCAAATAAAATTTATTACTATATTTAAGTAAGTATAAATAACTTATATGGTATTTATTATGTAATTATTATCCTATAAATATAAAATAATGCATAACATCTTTTCATAATGATCATTGAAAAATGGAAACGTTACAAATGCATATGTATGACCTATCATATCTACAATTGTAACATAGTTCAATTTTCCTAACTATCTACTGTGATTGGTTATAATAGTATAATTTATGTTTAAAAATGATAATAATGCAATTAAAATTATTCTATAGATGATGGAATAACGACCACATTGACCATAATCAACCTACTGAAGTCATTTTGGACTTAGGAACCACATATCATAAAAACATTTGATATAAAATTAAATTAATATGTGATTTAATATGAAATGGTAATAAGTAAAATATAGGGAATAATAAACCTGATAAATTTTTTCAATAAAATAAATATTTTACATAAGTTTAATTTTCAAGAAGATAAAGAACATAGGTGACAAGTTTGACTCAATTTAAAGAAATTTCTTTTAAAAATACTTTTTTTAAAGTTCCCCTATCAACTCCTTTTATTCCATGTACATATTTATGACAATTATTTTATGGATGTATTTATAAGGATATAAAATAACTATAAATAAAATTTTATTTCTATTTTATGCGCTTCCAATGGTTTTAAAACATAATCTTTATATGGAATTTTTAACCATATTTAAAAAAGATAAAATGACTATTTTATTTTAACATATACTATGAAAATGAATTTTCTGGTCATCATAACCATTAATGATTGAATTACCATAAAATATTTCATGTTTTAGTTAAATAAAAATACTTTTTTCCTTATTTTGGGTGACTTATTTTATGAAAATATGTTTTTAAAAGGAAAGAGTATTTTGATATCTAGAATTTTTTTCACACAGGTTTAAAAAAAATCAAGGGTTTTATTAATGACATGGTCCTTTTACATTGTTTACAAAGGTTTGAGACCCATTATAGTTCACATGTGAGCTCAATATATATTAGATGAATGTTTGATCCCTGTTATATCACACAGGCGATCCCTATATTTCTTATATGATGGGTGCCCCCAGATAATACTCCAATATATTGGGAAATGATTGTATTCTATAAGGAATTATTTTGGAAGTCATTCATAAAGTTATTACAATTGTAATGGTTCTATATGTGTTGTGAGATTATTATTTACTAAGTAACTTAAATGACTATTCTATGCTTGCTAATTTGTTTTCATGGAAATCATCTGATTCCAAAAGGTAATATACTGATCTTTTTTAAAGATAAATGATTCTATTTTCGAATAAAGGGTGTGTTTTTAAGAAAAGTATTTTCATCAGTTTACATCATTTTTTTAGGGTTTCTGCTTCTTATTTTCTTGAGGCCCTATTCTGGTATGGTCTATCCCTTGAAAGATTTCCTTTTTTTTATCCCTAGATTTATATGGTACTGTCTCACCCTATATTTCTCTATTATTGTGTTCTTCCCCATCGCGTGTGACCCCAATTTGGTCAGGTTAGATGGATCCCATGGCATTTTGGATTGTTTTGGTGTCCTTGGTGATGGAATTTATGTTGTGGTCCTCTGGAATGGTGTTGTTGTTTCTTGTCCTAGTGATGCCGATGAATCCCTCCCCATCAGTAATCCTCCATTAATAGATATGGGTGCTCTTGTGTCTTCTCTAACCCTCCCTCATGCCTCTAGCAGTCTGAATTTCTGGCTCTCAGAATGGGGTGTGACATGGATGGAAGGTCCTTAGTGTGTCTATGGCATAGTTTTCCAAGGATTGGTGATGTGTGCGATGGATTCGAGGTGGACACAGTGCAGGACAGTGATTTATTTCATGTTATTATCATTCTGGTGGTGTTTTTTGGGTGGGTTGGTCCTTGGTAGCATTCATTGGATGACCCATGTTTTTTTTAGTTTGATGTCATTAGGTTTCTCTTTTTGGGCAGGTACGGTATTGGACATGGTTCCAAGACTAGCATGCTTTTATTTTGTGTGTAATGTGGTTCTCACTTATCCTCAAAGTGTTTTTATAAAATAAAAAAATGGGGGATTGGACTAATATATTTCTTATTTATATGTCCCATATTAAGATTTGTGTCCTAATATACCATTTTAAAATAATTTTCACATGTATTTAAGGATGGTGAGGGACAAAGATGATTTCAAGATCAAATGTTTGAATATATATCATGAAAATAAAATATGATTCTTTTTAAAACATTTTTTTTGGTTGGAAAAATGGATACTAAGTAAAAGTTTTCTATATAGAATATATTGGATTGTTATGTAAGAGTTATGAACAAACCGTCTAAAACAATAAATGTAAAAGATATTTGGGTATGAAAGAAAGTGAGTTTTAGTTTAAAGTATCTAGAATAAATAACGTTTAAGGTTTGGTCCTTACATTTCGTATCAGATCAAGATTTAGAGAACTTTGGGGGATAGGATAATGATAATATAATAACCTTAAAATATTTTAATTTTTAACTTGAAATGATATGGAATTTAAATATTATCTTGTTTCTTCATCTAAATTATTTCTGTTTAGAATGGTTTTATATAATTGAAACTAGGATGATACAATAGAAAGGAAACAAGAGGATGACATCCATCCAAATAAAAAACATGGAATGGTAAAAATTTAAACTAATAAATTTGTTATTGTGATGGTTCAATTCACACAAGATATAAAATGTAGTGTGATTCATGATAGAGAGTATCCATATCTACTACAGAGGAACGTGATGATTGTGGAGAAATACCTGAATCATCACCCTCCAACATTCACTGGAACTTTAGATCCATTGGGTCTAAATGATGGATCAATTCCCTAAAAAGAATATTTAAAATCATGGGGTGTACATAACATCAAAAGGTAACCCATTATATTTATCATTCTGATGTTGAAGATAATCACTTATCATATTTTATTAAGAATGAAAAGGTGATAGATGATCTTGATTCCATGTAATGGGACACATTTAATAATCTCCTCATTGAGCAATACTTCCTTATGGTTGTTTTACTTAGGATTGAAAAAAATATATTAGAATTTTGGAAAAAGAATGAGGATTATATACTTATTTATGAATCATATTTGACAATATTTTATATGTGGGTACAAAATTTTATCATGCATCTTCATAATATGATTATTAATTTTTACACAAGGTTGAAACCAAGATATATAAGGTAAGTATAATCCAGTAAATTAAAATGTAATTTAAGACATTTTTAGTGTGCTGAGAAGGTAGAAATGAAGTTTTTCAATGGTCATGTATTCCATGAAAATAATAATAAAGGTCTTGATGGATGGAAATGAGGAAGCATTCACCAAATAAAATTGGAGATAAGAAAATTGTGTTCTAATCATGTGATAAGTGTGGTATAAAGCATCATGGGAGATGTTTGGTGAATTATGGAAGGTGTTGTTGGTGTTGTCATATTGGTTATAAGGATCATGACTACATAGAAAAGGGTCCTTAATAATCAATTAATAGGGTAACCAATAGTCATCTATAAATGAGATTTTCTAGTATAAATGAGTTGGATCATTATGCTAACATGGTTTTAAACCTAGTTAATCTGGATAGAAATCCTCAGGACTGAAATCCAAAAGGTGTGGAAAATCTTTTATTGCTACAATGGTTTATGTATTTCTATTTAATGATGTGGTAATTGGTACGTTTCGTTTTTATTAGAATTATGCTAATACCCTATTTGAATCTAGATCTTCATACTCCTTCATTTATGAGAAAGTTTCTTATCAATTGGGAAAAATCACCACATAAAAGTAAGATAGTACTTTTGGTAAAAACTCTAGGTGAAATTATTAAAGAAACCAAGACTTATAGGAATCATCCTATTATTATTAGTGGTATGGTATTTCCTGAAAATCTTGTTGAACTACCCATTATAGAGTTTGAGATTATTTTTGGTAAGTGATGGATTTTATTTTATCATTATATGATAGATTTTATAGTGAAGAAAGTTTTATTCATTGATTTTAGACCTTTGATAACCTATAAAGAAAGTGATAATTTGATTATATGTTGTAGTGAATGTTTTCCAGATCATATTATTGAATAGAAATAACTTATTAAAATTAATTATTTCCTAATACTGAATGAATATATAGATTTTTTTTCAGATTAATTTCATAGTTTTATTCTTTATTGAGAGTTTGAGTTAACTGTTGACTTATTCTCTAATTCTAAGATAATTTCAAAACCCCCTTATCCAATGGCTTAAATAGAACATTTGAAAATGAAAAAAAATTGTTGATGTGGATAAATAAGGGCTTCATTCAGCTAATTTCTTCACCTTGGGGGCTTATATTTTGTTTTTTCAAAATTAATATGGTTCCATGAGGCTATGCTTTGATTATAGGCCTTTTAAGGACATTGTTGTTAAGAACAATTATCAATTGACTTATATCAATGATTTGTTATCAGCTCTAGGGTGTGTGGTATTTTTTAAAGATTGATATCAGCTCGATACCATCAGTTGAAGGTGATTGAGGAACATGTCTTGAAGAATACGTCTCGGAAAAAATATGGGCATTATGAGTTTGTATTTATTCCCTTTTGGTTTTCTAATGTTCCTACTATAATTATATATCTAATTAATAGAGTATTTAATGAGTTCATTGATATGTTTTTGGTTATTTTTGTGGATGATATATTGTTATATTATAAAATTCATTAGGATCATGAAATAAACATAAGGATTATTTTTAAATCCTTAAAAGAGAAGAAGTTATGTGGAAAATTTTAAAAAGTGTGGATTTTTTTTAAAACTAATTTCATTTTGTGGTCATATTATTTCTAAATGTGGCATAAATGTTGACCATGAAAAAACTAAATATATTAAAGAGTGTACAAGGACTACAAATTTCATATATATTTGTACTTTTTTTGTATTATCAAGTTACTAACATAGGTTTATTCATAACCTTTATCTGTTTTCTAGCTCATTAAATAAGTTAACTTGAATTGCAGTTAAATTCATTAGGACAAAAGTGTGTGACTTATGTTTTTAGGAACTAAAAAAATATTAGTGAGTACTTCGGTATTGGATCTAACCTCTAGAAATGGTGACATTTCCATCTACTATGATGCTTCATTGAAGAGACTTTTTTGTTTCTTAATGCAGAATAATCAGGTAATTACTTACACCTCACAACAACTAAAACCTATTGAGTAAAATTATCCTGCACATGATCTGGAATTAAATTTTATGGTTTTTATTTTAAAAATTTGGAGGTTTCATTTAAATATATCCAAGTATGTAATATATAATAATCATAAAAGTTTTAGGTGTAGATTCAATTAGAAATATTTGAACATGTGAAATAGAATATGGTTAGACCTAATCAGGGATTACAATTGTGTGATTCTTTATCATCTTAGAAACTCAAACAAAGTAATTGATACTTTGAGTATGAAAAATAGTGATACATTTACTATGTTATGTTTAGGAAATTTCTTTTTAGATAATGATTTGATGAATGTTTTCCAAAATTTGTGTATGGAGGAACATCCTCTATTTTGTTTCATGTCCCAGTATAGTCAAATTTGAAATATTGAATTTATAAAACTCATAAATAAGGTTGTGGGTTATAAGAAAAGGTATAATTGGTTAAGAAGTGTAATTTTATTAAATTTAATGTTGAAAAGGAATGTGTCTGAAGATTTTTAAAGAGACTGTGTCTTCATTATGATACCCAATTGAAGTGAGAATTTTGGAGTGAAGCTTATAGTTCCCCATTTTTCATTCATCCTAATAGTACAAGGATGTATATAGACCTTCATAGGTATTACTATTGTGATGGTATGAAAATATATGTTTCTAACACTACCAATAAATGTTTTACTTGTCAATTAGTTGAATTATAATAGTAATCACTAAAGGGGATACTTTATCCTTTTCATTATTGAAGTGGAAATGTGGAAATGTATCCATGGATTTCATAGTGGGACTGCCAAAGGATTATCAAAGAAATAATGTTATTTGGGATATTATTTATTGATTAACTATATCTATTCATTTCTTCCCATTGAAGATATAATGAACTTAGATCATCTTCAAAATATATCTCAAGGATATATTTAGCTTACATGGACAACCTATCTCTATTTTATTTGTCCTTGATCATCAGTTCACCTATAATTTTTGGTAAGGAATTTAGAATTCATTAGGTGATGAATTAAACTTCATTACATCTTTTAATCCTAAAATGATGAAAATTTTTACAACCAATTCAGACCTTGGAAGAAATTATTTGTTCTTTTTCAATTGATTACCATATAAGTTGGGATTAGTAATTATCATAAGTTGAATTTTCATATAAAAACTATTTTATTCTAATATACATATGGAACGTTTTTGACAAATTATATAGAAAATGGTACTATAATCCAAAATTTTGGGATGAATTTGGAAAAAAGGAATCTAATGGGACCAGACTTGGTAGAGGAAATATATGAGAATGTGAGGATGATGCAGCAATACATGAGGATAGATTAGAGAAGGCATAAAATTTATGTGGATGACTAAAGTAAATATCTTTCTTTCAACCTAGGTGATCATGTTTCACTTAAATTATTATCCTAGAAGAGTGTTATAAGTCTTGGTAAAAGGGGAAGTTAAGTTTGGGGTTACTTAGATGATTTGAAATACTGGTGAAATATAAATCAATTTTCTATATAGTGTATTTTCCTTCGATTTTATCCCAAGTACACAATCTTTCTCTTTTTTATGTTAAGGATATGTGTGCCAAACTCATCTCAAGATTTGAGGCCAGAAGTAGTTGAGTTGAAAGATAAAATTTCTGATGAGGAACAACCTATATAGATTCATCATCATAGAGAAAATGTTTTATGGAATAAGGTAACCCATCAAGGTATGGTTTTTAGAAAAAACTATTTGGTTTTAGAAATAATATGGGAATATGAAAATACTATAAGGGAAAGATATCCCCACTTGTTTAAAAAGTAAATAAAAGTTGTGAGGATGCAATTTAAAAAAGGGAAAGAATGTAACAACCCAAATAATGATATAATATATCATTTTAATATTCATAGTATCCATGAATTAGGTAGATATATTAATTATAATAATATTAATTAATTTTAATCTCAAAAAGAAAATAGATTAATTAAAATATATTCCTATAAGATTTTATTTTAATGATTAATTTTTATATTATAGAATATAAATTTGAAAAATTGAATTTTATTTTTTAAAATTAGAATTTAAAAACTATCTTAAGATTGATGTTTTGAAAAGATTTATTGTTTAGTGAATAGCGAAAAATACTAATATTTTTATTGAAAATTCTATTTATTTTTATGTATTTACAAATTGAAATTATATTTTTGATGAGTTTAGAATTTCATTAGTTCATTTTGATTGAAAATAATAAAATAAGGGGTTTTAATTGAATTTTATAATATAATTTATTCTAAAACAATTTTGACTTTAAAAAGGTTATTTTTCTAAAAAATTATCTTCCATCATATTTTGTTTGTTTAAATTTAAATTAAATTATACAAGCTATATGAAACGATTCTTGAAAAATGGATTCTGTATTCTAAATCAAGGGGTCCAAATTTAGTAAATATTCCCCTTTTATTTTTACTCAATATAAATAGTAACCATAGTAATTTTATTACCACGGTAACGGGTAAATCATGTAATTATGGCTAAAATATAATATGATATGGTCTATAAAATGACAATAACACTTTCTTTAATTTTTATTGGATGATTCCATATCTACCATACTCATCTAGGATATGCCTATATGATTGTTTTCCCCATTTTGGTGTGATTATAACTTTTATAATATTTTATGAAAAGAATTAAAAAAAATTAACACTCTTATTTGTAATAACTAAAATATTTTTAACATGGGTGTAAAGATAATATATTTTAGTTTATAAATAATAATTTTAAATATAAAGGACTTATATTCATCATGATAATTTTTTTAATTGTTATTAAAGAAATAATTGTATCAGAATCATACATGGTGGTGATGTAATAATTGTTCAATTAATTAAAAATTTGAAGAATTTATATTAAAAAAATAATATAATTAATATAATTAAAGTAATACTTGATTATCATATAATAATATAATAGGTTTGGTATTTAATAAAACATTTTTTCCAAATTTCAGTTTTGTTGATGTTATAAAAGTAAAGGTAATGAATAGTTCTAAAAATTAACATTAATTGTATTTTATAATAAATAATATTTGTTAAATAATATAAAATACGTAAAAATAATAGATTTATCCATTTTATAAGGATATTGTTGGTAATATCATGCATGGTGCATTTATGTGATTTTATCTAGTTATAGTATATATCTTAACCATCAAACAATGAAAACCATTGTTCTTACACACTATAAAATATTTTACTTTTTCCTACAGGATAATATATATTGGTAAAAGTACATTATCTGTTGGTAAAATGTTTTACCAACACATATGTCCATGTCACTAAATTGTCAGTAAAAACTCTGTTACTAAATGTTTTTGTGATAGATAAAATCATTCTGTTACAATTATAATAACACCAACAGATAAAATATATGTTGGTTAAACTGCTTAACAACAAGTTATAATAACAAATTTTTCTGTTGGTAATAATATTACTAAGATATAATATCTATTTATAAATTATATTTGAATAAAATTATAAATTTTAATTTATATTAAACTTTCATATTGTATTTATTAATTTATCACATATGAGATTTTCACACAGGATCAAATTTTGAAAAAAAAATTAATTATATTAATAATGAAATTTAATACAAATGAATCAATACACAATACAAAATTCATCCACCCAAAGAATCTATCACACACCCCACCAACCAACAACATCTTCCCCCCACTCATGCCAGCGAGCTAGTATCCTTCCCATCCATGCCACACCAAAAACCAGCGAGTGCCCCAGGACCAGCAAGCTAGCAGCAGGCCATCCATTCCCCAGGACCAGCAAGCCATCTCCTCTCATCCATGACACCCTAGGGAAAAGAAAGCACCGGAAACTCATCCATGCCTCGGGGAAAGCGTGTCAACTCCAACTCAAATTAGTGAAAAATATCTGCATGAACCAAGGTTGTACCAAAGTTAAAAAACCCAAAAATTATTAGGCAATGTTTGGCATAAGAAGTACTTTTCAATAGAAATGGAAAAGAAAAACAATAGACTTTTTAATAGTTTATTTGGAATACATGGAAAATGTGCGATGAAATATGTTATTTGAGAGACATCAAAAACACATCAAAAAACACACATTGCAAGAGACCTGTCCGAAATGGCGTGAATTCTTCCTAAAAGTCGCCGAAATTTAAAATTATAGCATCTCTGTGGAATAAAACCCCTCATAAGCATGGACTTTCCGCCACCCATAGTCATGTCACATGAAAAGCCAATATTTCATCTACCATCATGTAAAGAATATCCAGGATAAAAACATTGTGACAACCCCCCCAAGTATAAGATGTCAATGTACTGAGAGTCAAGAATTACTTTTAAGAGAAAACAAACATTCAAAGGAGGTTCACATCAACACAAATCTCATCAGCTTCTTACATTGAACTGCCTTAGTCGGGTTAAAACAATGGTGTTTCCTCAGAACCCGAAAAGAAAAAGAACACAAAAGAAGAGTGATTAGAGAACCTTACAACAGATAATCCGAAATTGTTCATTTTGCTGAAGATCATGTAAACTGATGTTGTTGCAGTGCCTAAAATAGAGAAAACCAGATCCTTAGGGCAACAGACGATCCATTAGGAGCATAACAAGTGTAGCATTAACATCAGAGTCTTCAGATAAAAGGGAAATAAACATCCATTCAAGTACATAAAATGAAGTGAACAAGAAGCACACAGTCTACAAAAAATAACACTTTGAGCCCCAATTTTCCATGAACCATCCAGAACCAAAGTTGAGAAACATATTCTAGTCAATCCTCAAGGAAATCTGTGGGAATCATAACCAATTCCAAAGAGGATACCTGGTAAAAACCAGGTGCCTACTACTTAAATGAAACAGAAAGTAGTGTATTCTTCTCTAGAACTAGACAGTAACATCTACTCCTTTGGACAGTAAATAACTCCCATCATACCTGAAATAGAATCCATGATAGCAACTCATCACAGCTTCAAGGAAAAAATAGCCACAAATGTAAGGCCCACACCAATATCATCATCGTCTCAAGTCCTCTCTATAAATTCTCAAATACAAAAATCCTTCAGAGGAGTCCACTCTTCAACAATTAAGGATCCAAGAACTAATTGACCGGCCAATTTCCAGTGTAATACATTGAGACCGATATAAAAATAGAAAAACTTCAAACGAGCTCCCGCACTAGTGAGAATCAAATCGAGCCAATTCCAATACCAATGAAAAACCTCGAGGTCCTGCTACGCCACACCCTTCAACTCTAATATCTATATCACAACAACCAAAAAACATACCCACAAATCAGTGAAAATCATTTAAATGAATTGAAACCAATTTTTTTTAAGAAATGAGACATGAGTTGGTCACTCAACCCATACCTTTGAAACATTATTAAATAAAACAAAATCTACGTGAATACACGAGGTGTTATTAGCTTACACCAACTTAAAATTGAAAATTGTTATAGAAAGACACATAGCGGCGAAGCAAAATGGATCATCTCATCTCAAAAGAAATCAAGCCTTCATTTATATGGATCCATGCTTTCATAGTCCAGCCATAATCCATCTTTTCACTATAAAACCAAATCCACATATCAGCAGACTACTTAGATCAAATATTTCCATCACATGAAGATTTATACTTGAATGGGATTTCCCTCTTTCATTCTTAATTATGAAGTTGTCCATGAAATATTGATATTCCATTTTATAACTGGTTCCTTTGACCTAATAGACTTCAATAATAGAAGAAATAAATCTTGTATGATTTCATCCTTACAATAACTTCAAGATCATAAGAAATATGTGCAATGGAGTACTGAACTCTTAAAATGTTGATGAAGGAATAAGTATACACCAATTAGTGAATGAGAAATGGATCAGTTTGTCCTCAAATAAATAATCCGTCTGCATTTAGAGATCCAAATTCTGAAAGTCAGTAGAAATATGATGTCATTTCCAAATGTCTGTCCATTAGATCGTGAAAGCTCATGGTCTAGGGACATTATGACTCAGCAGTCCCAGGTAGAGAAATATATAAAACATTTTTTCAGCCTATCAGTAAAGCGAATAAAGAATAAATAGCAATATCACAGCTCAATAGTCCCAAAACATAGTATACTATCAAACCATAGTCAAAGGATTTTTGGTTAAATAGTACAGTATTTATGGGCACCTACCTGGGAATAAAGGATTCGACTGAGAAAAAAAATTATGCTGTACCTGAAATATGATGATTAATTTTAGCACTTTTAATATACAAGAATATCAAAAATTAAACAATTTCAATCCAAATTAAAAGGGATACTAACTTAAGTGGTGACAAATCCTTGTTGTAAGTGCTTCTCATGTAGTAGAAAATTTGATCCTGCAATATAAGGTTTTCCACACCATATAATTCATTCCCATATGAGATTTCATCATCATAAATGATTACCCATTTGTAAAAGCATCTCAATGTGAGAAATAAGAAAAATTCCATTTAACAAAATTAAATAAATAAATAAACATAAGTAATTTATGTTGTTTTCCCAAACGGTTGTAATAAATGAGAATATAAATATTTGAGTGAAAAAAATACTAATTGAAATGAGAACAAAAAGAGAAAAATAAAGAATAAAAAACATCATAGTTGAAGGTAAATATAGAAGCACTATACTTGTTTTAGACTTACTTTTATTGTTGAATGATTAGGGAGATTCTGAATGGGTTATCTGTTGAGTTTGGTAGGTTCAAATCGCAGAGTGAGTGACTAATGTAATGTTTCTCAAAATAAAAACCGAAACAGGAAAAAGATGGAATCCAGCGTTAACCCAAAGAAATAGGGTCTAATACCCTCCC
Organism: Viscum album; assembly: GCA_963277665.1. Classification (NCBI taxonomy): domain Eukaryota; kingdom Viridiplantae; phylum Streptophyta; class Magnoliopsida; order Santalales; family Viscaceae; genus Viscum; species Viscum album. Next base: position 401,278,471 of record OY728145.1, read on the forward strand.
TCTTGGGTCATATTTCAAGGAATATTCATTCTAAAATCCCCAAAATCATTCATTTTAAAATGATGTTAGTGTCACTACCATGGAAAACCCTGAGTTATTCAATCTGAGAACTGAACTCGATGCAACTTAGGAATGGGTGTATGTGTTGACCAAGGTTAAAGATGAAAATCTTAGTTAATCATCATATATTCTTACTAATAAAATAAGATACCAACATTCCAACCACTTATTTTTTCAAATACGTTTAACAATAATCATAAGGAAACATAATCTTCAATATTTTCTACAATAATCTCAACATCAAAAATAAGAAAAAGAACATATAACATAATGAAAACAGGAAATAAGAGTAATTAATTAATGTAGTTTTCCCAAATGGTTGTAAGAAATGAAAATAAAAATCTATGTACAGAAATACAAACTGAAACAAGAAAAATAAGAGAGAAAAAGAAGAATAAAAAACCTTATAATTTAAGGTAAACATGGATCCTTCACTCAGTTAAATCGCCTTCAAATATTTTTCTCAAACTAGCCAGTTCAGATATTTACAACTTGAACACCTCAAATGTCCATGAATAGCCTATAAGAACCTCTATGGATACAAGTATAATGGAACAATAATCCAACACAATCTAATTATCAAAAGTGTCTTGGTAAAAATAATGCATGTTACATGACATATGATATGTCAACTAGTATTAAACACATTTTCAATTACATAGTTTTAGGGTCAAAATGTTTTATAACGGTATATACAAATTAATTCATATTAAAAGCACATAAAAAAGAATAGGAAATAAAGAAATATACCCTGAGGACAGCTATTATTCTAAAAATTGATTTGAAAAATTCATCCTCTTTCATATCAAAAAATACAAACAGGTTGCTAGCATCAAAATACATATTCATAAAAGATAACAAAAAATATTAATTTCAACATTAGTGTTAAAAGAGATCTAAATCAAGATTAAGTGATGGTGTGCAAGGAGGATTAAACAAATGAGAACTCCTATTTTTTAACTATTTCCAACATTCCAGGTTGATGTCATGAATTCCCCATGGTGAAGATTGAATTTATTAGGTCAGATCCAACACCCTCTCCAATCTAGGTTTGGAGCACCTCTCATGGTGTTGTCCTCCCTATATGGTGTGGTCTTGAATGACTCATCTCTTTTAATTTGGATAAAGCACTCCCTGACTTGATATCCATGGTCACACTCCTATATTCAACCACTCAATTAATTTTGTTCAACAACAGCGCAATAACTCCGACTTATTGTCATAGTCATTATATTATGGATATACTTCCCCTCTAACTTCCTGCTTCAACTCAACTAGTTCAGGAATGGACTGGTCTTAAATAGCCTTGAGTGAGGACTCCTTCTATACACCATGTATGTAGCATGTCATGCTGACTACCCTACACATGGAAAATCAATTCTATGCAACAATACATGGACTCTATATTTCTATGCATTCAACCTCACTTAAGTCTCCACTACACTATCGCTATCTCGGACATTAAATCAAGAAGTTACAAGGAAACTCACATGGAGAGATTTCAAATTCCAATAATTACTCTAAAGTAGTTCAGATCCATACGTGTAGTGAACTGACCAAATATAAAACAAAAATCTCCACTGCAAAAACTGCACACTCATATAAGAACCAGAACGATATCGAAAATATTCTCCTTACAGCAGCAACAACAAACTCATTTTAGACTTTAGTCATCAGCTTCTCAAATCAGAGTCATCTAGATTCTGACATAATAGAAATCAAAACATTACACAACCACCTTTTTTGTTATCAATTCAATTCAAAGATGTAACAGTATTTCATCAAACAAAATCTATGGAAACACTGAAAATAGATCTGTAACACTTCAACCTATAGAAAAATACATCTGTGTTACTTGACTCTATGACCATTGGCTAGACTCCAAAAACCAGGATTCTTGAAATTAGTTGATCCAATGACCTTTTCTAGAACCGAAAAAGCTTTATGCATAGAAACAACAGACCAACTTCAATTGGGAGCCACCAAAATTGAACACCGAGGAATATATCCAGTAATGACCTCGAGGTTAGAGCCAATGACAACACAAACCAGTAGTGACTCTATAGTTGCAAACTCCTTTTAATCAGAAAAATCCACTTGAGCAGGCTCCTTATAACAAGCTATTCCTTTAAATAATTTACGACATATCTCTATGGCCTCATAATTACATTATCACTCTAGAAATCACCGCCATGACCATCATGGTGCTCCAACCAGAGACTTTAAAATAATTTTTTTATAAAAAATAACATGTACTTCTCTATATTGTAACTTATTTAAGTTGATTTCTTTTGAAATTTATGTGTAAAAAGAACCTTAACCACTTTGGAGCAGTCTGACATTTATTCCATCTCCAATACAAAACACCCAACAAGTAAATAACATATAAAAATAACAATTTTGAATACTAAAATAAAATACGATTCAATTACATGAAACACTGGGTTTTAATCACATGAACATAGAATTGTGATGTTCCAAATATAAATGCAATTTAATAGAAACATCAACTTCTACACATATTTCAGCTAGTTAAATCTAGAAGGAATGAATTTTAAAAATACTTAATAGCATAGACTTTAAAATCAAAAAATGAATTGTAACTTTATACTAAATAAACAACCATTATTCACAGAATTAAGAAATTATCTCCTAATAAGATGATTTTCAGTACATTCATATGTAAAACATTAAATCTCAACTAATTTCTGATGTAAAATTTCTATGTGAATTGTATGCTTTACTATAATTCATAGAATGGAAATGTTTGTTCAATTAAAATTACATCTGGACCTATAATGCGACTTAAAAAGGAGTTCGTTAAATCTTCAAACTGTCTGGGTATTATCATTAATTATACATTTGTAGCCTATAATGGGAAAATAATAATAGAAATTTCAAATTTTTTTCACATCCAATAAGTTCTACGAGAGGGAGCGTGAACGACAAACAAAGGGGGAAATTGATTGAAGGGAATGTAGCTCGTGAGGAATGGTGTGGCGATGAGACAAAGGGGGGTGAAATGTTACTAGATATTGGGGGGTGCTTAAATGATTACCATATTTAGAGGGTATGTCGAACGGGGATGAGAGTTGTGGTGATGAATCGAAAGGGTGAACGTTGTAGTGATGAAAAGGAAGGATGAACTATGTAGCGACGAACCGAAAGATTGAACTTTGTGGCGACGAGCTGGAGTGGGTTGAACGATGTGATGAAGAACATAGGCTTGACTTCCTCAGTAGTTTTAGGGTTATCAGGGTATGGGATTTGGGAATGAAATTCCCACGATTTGGACTTGGGGCGCGCATTTATTCGTATGATGATATTAATAAATACAAAAAATGATTATTATTATAAAAATTATATATTTCTAAAATAAATTACTTATTGGCAATACATCCAATTATATATTTTTTTACATTGTATGCTTATAATTTATTTGGTTAGAATCAATATAAGTTTGATTCATTCATTATTAATTTCAAGTTATATATATTAATTTCATGAAACAGTATTATATTATCAATATTTTAATTCAATATATATGCACATATTTTTATTGACAAATGAATTATTTGTAATAAAAAATTGAAAATTCATATAGTAAATTATTATTAAAATATTCGTCAATGTTGAACAATTTCTTGTAATGTGTTTGTTTGATAGGAAAATATTTTTCATTAATAATAAATAATAAAAATATATTCATTTGTTTGTAAGATGATGGTTGGTATCAGTAAGATATAGCGACAAATTTAATTGATAATAAATGATATGTTGGTAAAAGATAGTTAATACTAACAGATGTATATGTTGTTAAAAATAGTTGTTGGTACTTATAAAAAATAACAAAATAATAATATATCTGTTGGAATTGATCATTTTTACCAACATATACATTATCTGACACCAAATTTCTGTTGGTATATGTAACTTTTTTTTAGTGATAATAAGGGTGAAAGGGGATAACTATGGGTTAAAACCGATGGATAAGGGTACAAACATAGTCAAAACATTTATAAATTTTATATTTTAAGATAATTTTGACTCATAATTATCTTATATTCAAAATAAATCATTTTTGATACATTTGTAAATAAATATTATCTTATATTGATTTAAACGTTTTAGAAATTCTAAGAGTGATCCTCCCCTCTCTCATGAAAGGGGCATATTATTCCCAATTAATCTCATTTAAAACCCATTTTGGATCGAGAAATATCTACCTAAATACCTTCTTAATATCCCTTCTCACATCTTAGAGGCACTGTTTTGTTCAAAAAACCAACCTGACAAATCATTTGGCATAACCCTTAAGAGATTATCTGAAGAAGTTGTATCATTCTTACCCGAATTTTTTCTATTAATTTATTCTTCCACGTCATTAAAATATTATTTAACCATAATTAAATAATAAAACCAATATCTTAAATACAAAAATATTTTTTTATGTTAATAGAAAACCCCATATCCATTTCCACATGCATCAAATAGTATATGAAACTATCATTCGTGTGTACGTCCGACTACTACCTCATGAAATGATTTCATTAATTTTCCATACGCACATATAATGGAGGGTTATAAGTATGGAATTCATGTAAATATATTGTATTAATAACATATTTCTCATTCTGAAAATATGATATATCATCAAATTTATTTCCATTCAAATCACTGAAAATTGATAACATTGTCCCGGGTACGTGTGGACTACCACCTCCTTGAAGTGATGTGATTCATTTTTCCTCATAATGTCACATCGATGATATATATATATGTATGTTTAAATAAATAAAACATTATTAATTATATAATTATAATAAAATAATGATAAAATAATTCTAGCCATATTTCTATAATGATAAATAAAAATGGAATAGTTTCTCATTTGTATTTATGGAATATAGTCCCCTTGATTGTAACATATTTCATTTTTCATAACCTTACTTAATGGTTTTTTTTAAATATAAAATTTATGTATAAAAATTAAAATCAGTTCATTACTACTATTATAGTGTTAATGGAATAATTACTAATATAGTAAAATTCAACCTATCGAAGTCATTTTCTTATTATTAACCGAATATCATCAAAATGTATAACATAAACATAAATGATTGATTTATTTTATATGGAATGGTAATAAGTTAAATAATGGGAATAATAAACATGAAAATATTTCTCAATAAAAAAATTAACAAACATGAGTTTATTATTCCTGAAGATAAATAACCCTCGTGACGAGTCGAACTCAATGTAATGGAGTTTCCTTTAAAACTCCTTTTTTAATGGAACCCTTTCAAAACAATTTATTCCATTTAAATAATTTTAATAATTATTCTATGGTTGTACATATATGCATATAAAATAATTATAAAGTCAATTTTTTTAAATTTTACTTTCCATTACTGTTTTTCAAAAAAACATTCTTTCTATAAATGTTTAAATTTCTTTAAAAAATAAAAAATGAAGGTTCTAATTTAACTTATAACGTGATAAAGACATTTCACACTACCATAACATTTATTTTATGTTTTTATTCACTTATAATATTTCTTATTTTAATTAATTAAATTCTTCATTCCATTTTTCGGGGTTTAATATGTTTTGAAAATGTGTTTTCAAAAGGAAAGGGTATTTTAATATCCATCTGTGTTTTATATATGGGTTTAAAATAGTTTTTAAAGGGTTTTGTTCATTATATGGTCCTCAGACATTGTTTATGAATATTTTAACACCATTATATATCATGTTTGAGACCTATATATATTATATATAAGGCATAATCTCAGTTATAGCTCACAGGTGATCCAAATATAATTTATATGATGGGTGAACCCAAATAGCTCTACAATGCATTAGGTAATGATTATGTTCTATAGAGAATTATATTATAATTTGACCATATAGTTATTCTAATTTTGATGTTTTTGTATGGGTTTTAAGATTATGATGTCTCAATTCATCGACATGAATTTTCTATTCTTTCTATTGAGTTTCCATTAAAATATTTTGATTCCCTAAGGTAAGATACAGATCGGTTTAAAGGAAAAATTATGCTCTTTTTAGATAAAAGGTATGTTTTTTTATATAGTTATTTTCATTGTTTTTAATTATTTTTCATGTATTTTACTAGACTCATAGATCTCTTCTATTTATGTCCATTACTGATCTTTTTGTGCTCATCCCATGTCTTAAAAAAACCTTTCCTTTTAAAGATGAGTGGTGACAAGGATGATGTCAAGATCAACTTTTTGAAGATATGTCATAAAAATAAAACATGTTTCTTTTTAGAAGTTTTTTTGTGGGGAAATTGATACTATGTAAAAGTCTTGTGTTTTTATTATATAAGATTTTTATGTTAAAGTTATGACACAACACTCTAAAATTATACACTAAAAAGATATTCCGGAATGAGATAAATTGAATTCTAGTTTAAAGACACTAAAATATGTCATGTTTAATATTTTTTGTTTCCCTCATATTGAAAAATTTTTAAATCTATACATAAATATATTTCCATTATAAATAGGTTGAGGAGTTCTTCCCTTTAGTGAGACAGCTGAACAATGATTAATAAGATACCAAAAAATATTATCTAATAAAAAATTGACTTTTTCTAAATATAATATAATCACTCATCCTTGATAATAATCATATGATTTTAACATAATGGGGTGTATTTTTAATCAATTACTAAAAGGGGTATTATGAAGAAGTTCCAAGACTATTGTATCCTGTTATTTATACTTTAAATGTTTTAACATGTGTGTTGAAGTGATTATAGGAAATTATTTTAGATTAACATTTTCATAAATGTATATCATAATTGGTATATCAAGTGGTATCATAAATGTTTTAGCATATAATTGTTTGAAAACTATTATAGATTAATACTAAGTGGTTTCAATTCTAATTAGTATAAAACTAAATTGATTATGGACACCTCTATTATCTAAATCACACCCTCTTATTTTTTACAATGATCATAGCTAATTATAAATATAGTGTAATGGTTAAAAAACCTTTCCAACTATCAATTGAAACCCTAACCTAGATAATTTGTTTTCTTTTCAATAAAGGGTAGAGAAATTATAATTAATAGATTGATGAGAAAGGGATAGAGAAATGAAATACAAGTTTATAATTAGATGAGAACCTATTGACATATAATTGTAAGATAGTATTATTATGGGTCTTAATAAAAAATACAAAGTGGGGATTATTGATCCCACTTTGAATGTGTTTTATTTATTATCAATGATAGTAAATGAATATGGAATTCATTGACGTCATTATGTTGATGAATATGTCCCAGACATTTTGAAGAATATTTGAATTATATCCTGGAAGATCTGATCAGTTGTATAATCCATTACTATTTAGAAAAAAAAAATATTTTCGATTTACTGATCAAAAATAAGAAATTTCTTAAATGTAGTGATCATTATTATAAATCATTGGATATAAACCATTCAAGATTAACTAGAACTTTTTCTCAAGTAAGTGTCTCCTTATATCTATGTGTTTCGGCACTAGAAGATATATCATTCATTATTTTTTAGAATATTGGATTGGTGTTCTTTCCTTATAAGTACTTGATATATTGAAGGAAAATGTGATTTGAATATTTTGAGTTACATGGAGATGATATTACTATGTCTATAAAGAAGAAGTGGGAAGATGATCCATCCTCAATGTTTATTGATGAACAAAGTATTTGTATGAAGTTTTTTATATAAATCAGATGATTCCAATTGAAATGTTCTTAGTTTTTATATCCTGGATAAAGTTCATAGTGCAAGCTAATTTAGAGATATAAGAGAGTAAGTGTAGATACTACATGTGGTGGACCATGCTGAAAATAAATGTCCATGTCATAGTATTAATGACCATTATCTAGTAGTATTTCCATGCCACAAAGGAGGTGAGGTTGGTTTTTGGTGCCATTGGTTATATTAAAACCTCAATGATGAAGTGGTTATACCACACCACAAATCACTATAAATGAATTTTAGTGGTTCTATGAAATCCAGGACCTCCATGTTGTAGTGGAGAACCACATTACAGAGAACGAGGAATTAGATTTTTGTACCTCTAGAGATTCTGGAATCCCTATGTTGCAACTCCTTATCCACTTGGAAGTCATTTAAAATCAGGAATACTGCATTATAACCAAAAACACCATAACATAATATTAATATATATGTATTTAAATGGTACTATATTAGTCCCTGTATTCTAAATAAATTGTACCACACTAAAATTATGTATAGATGTTATTTGAAAACAGCTAAAAATAGAAAATATGCACCATTTTACCTATTAATACACCGTAAATGGGTTTTTTGGGTGGTTTCATATAGAGTTTTTACATGGTTAAATATGTAAATTTTTGTGGTCATTTCAATATATAATAACTTCCAATTAAAATTAGATGATCAGGGTTTATTAGGATAGATATATAAAGGCTAATATTGAATAATATATTAGTTTTCTTAATTTTAATTTCAAATTAAAATTAAAAATATCAAAATGGATATTTTCTATGAAACAATTATATTTACATAGTAAAATTAAAGAGAATAATAACAAGGGATATATAGAAATCATTATATAGTGATTTGTTTTAGCGTTTTTGAATGAAAATGATAAAATCTTCATGATATACATTTCTTATCTAAGAAACAAATAAGAATAGTGATTTGAAACTAATATTTCTATAAAACTTATATATGTTAAAGTCAGTGAAGAAATCCATTGAAATTCAGAGATTAACTGAAGTTAAATAAAATAATTAGGTGAATATTTGTTGTGAAAATATGAAAGTATAGTGAAAAATAATTATTTATATCATTTTAAGAAAGGTAGTGACCATTTTCTTGCGAAAATATAATAGTTTTGTGCATTTTTTTGACATAAAAATGAAGGTATGTTCCTCATATGATATTTTTCAAGTCAAAGTAGAAGAACTAGAAGGGAATTGGAAGATCTATAATAATTCAAGATCCTTAGTTGGTAATCAACTATATTATTGGTATCCCACTTTTTTTTAAATTTTCAAGATGATCATATAAAGAATAAGTGAGATATTGAGTGTGGGATGCACCAAACATGGGTGTAAGAATAATCCATGTCCCATTGTATCCATAGGTTGATACTAATGGATTGTATAATCTTAAAGGAATCTAGATCATATGAAGGAAAACCCTTTTGTTTTAAAATTTGAACCATATAAATCATTATTTATCTTGTGTGGGTGTTCTATAGTGCTTCTTGAAATAACAAATAACAAGAGAGATATAGAGAGAGAGAAATGGAATAAGAGAATATTCAGTTAATAGTGAAAGAGTTAAATGTGAGAATAAGGGATTGAAAATGATATTATATGATACCTACACCGATTCACCCCCCCACCAGTGTTTAACATTTCCCAACCAATCATACTCAAATGTATTACGTGTGGGGAACATGGACATTATCTGATTCAATGACCTAATCCAAGAGGAAACTCCTATGATAAGTAAGGTATTATTTTATGTCAATCATAAAATTATAAGGATTAAAAATATTTATGTATTAAAATTTTATAAATATGATATTATGGTTATAACAATCATGAAACATAAAATGATTGTTCTATTGAATTTCTTTGCTAATAATTTTCAATAATATGTTTAATGGAAATGATAACCTATAAAAGTGATTCAGTGATGTGGAGATATTTTTATAGAACATGTGATTAATGGAAAGATAAACCATAATATGTGTTAGATGTTGAGTTAATAATTTTTAGCTGGGACAAAGGGATTATTGATATTTATAATGTAAATGTGATATTATTAATGGTCTTAGAACTGATTATCTTTTTGATGATAAAGTGTTTTAGGTTATCTTTTATTGATTTTACTGCATTTTTAGATTTATAGAATATATTCTATAATGTGTCATTTTATTTAAAGAAAAATGAGAGTGTTAAATTTTTGAATCATTTATACTTTCATTGAGGCTTTTGAGTGATTCCATTTATTAATATGTTTTAGGAAAATAAATGATCAATGTTTTTATATGTTTTTTATGTGAAATTATGAGTTACTTTATGTTGTCACAGGATAAATGTTAGATCAAATATTTTTTATTCTTTTAGGAATTGAATTTGGTTATACATATTTTGGAGGAGTCATAAGATTATAAATTTATGGAATGGATTATATAGAACTTTAGGGGTTATTGATGAAATTTTAAAAATTAATGTATTATATTTATCCATATTCATAACTTCTTGTAAGAATTTTTATTTTCTTAAATATGTAGACAAATAAATAATACATTATCATACTTTTATGGATCTTATTATCTGTTAAAAGCTAACTTTAGTGATTTTTGCATGGAAAATTCATCTAGGTTATTTATTTCATTGAATAAGAGATTAAGTGGAAATTCCTTGAAGAATACATTAGGGATAAAATAATTCTTATGAAATAGAAAGAAATACAATAAGTGGATTTTTTTGGTTCTTTAGATTTATAGTAAATTAGTCCCTCAAAATTAGGAAAAGGATCTTGAAATAAAAAATTCACCATTTTATCATAATTTTTAATGAATTGATGGTATTTCCATACCTCACAAACTTATGGTTTTGTGGTCGTTAACGTTCTTAGGACCATGTTATATATTACTCTCTACTAGTTCTTGAATGCTAGGTTTATCCTCTCTATATATTTCTTAAATTTCTTCCAATTTTCCCCTTATCATAGAATCCAATATTGTGTTATTTCATATAACATTTATTTTTCCCACTTTACCTTTTTAAAGGATGATTTATAACCCCTTCGTACGATGTCGGTTTCAAAAAATGTATTTCCAAATATTGAAAATTTAATGAGAGAGATAAAACTGAGAGGGTTCAATTTATTTAAGGGGGGATAATTTAATACCCCAAAATTTTATTTAAAATAATAATAATCTCAATAGAATTATTAACATGAAACACTAGTCTTTAATTGAATTGTGAAATAATATAAAAAATATTATTACTTAAATGTGACCATTATAACCTAGTCATTAAATTCTAGGGTATGAAAATGAGAAAATGAATCATTAAATAAATTTATAATCGTTCTAATCAATACTAAATTATTTATTAATCGAATAAGTTATATGAAATGGAATTAAAATTCTATTTCCAATAAATTATTTATCAATTCTTAGTAAATAAGCACTCATTTTTTAGTGATGTAATTTCATGTTTCAAAAATGTATTTTATTCAAAAGTTGTTTTATTGAATTCTATGTTTGAAAATTATAATTAATTATATCCACTTTTAGATATTTTATTTTTATAAAATGTCCACCATTTTTGAAATTATAAAAGAAAACTTAACTTTGGGTGAAATTTTGGTATTTTTATAAAATTATTACTTTTTCAATGAATCTTGAAAAATATCGATTTTTTCAATACCTTTAACAAAATAAAATAATTTAAAATTAAAATTTTACTTTTGACTTTATTTTAATATTAAGAATGTAATTTATAATAATATAATTTATTACATTTTAATAAGGAATATTCATAATTCTAAAATAAGTTAATTTTTATGATTAAAAACACACATTTTAAAAAAACTATTATTTATTTCATTTTATGAATTTTTATTGAAGTTGTTTTATACTAATTTTAGAGGTTAAATCCTAAAAATTAGAAACAATATTTTTAATTAGAAGCTCCAAATATATTAAATATTTTTCTTTTATTTTTTTATTATGAATAACAACTGTTGTAATTATTTGACTCATCGGTAAGGATAAAATGATTAAAATAGGGTTAAAGCCATGAGATAATGTCTCAAAATCAACCTTGAACTTTATTTTATTTAATATTATGTGATAAATGCATCCATATCCATTAAAAAGTTTAATATATGTCATTTTTTGTCATTTTTTCTGGATAATTATATTTATATTGTTTTCAGTAAAGAAAATTCCAAAATTTCATTCTGTTGTTTTTAATTTATTTTATATTTTCACACTGGGATAATAATATGATATAAAATAATGTAAAAGATAATTTTAAACATGATTTATTTATATTTATTCTTTTAAAAACATAAAATTTTTAGTAATTTAATTATTACATTAAATTATTATTCAGTACTGATACAATGCTTGTGCAAGTAGTATAAAAATCATGTAAATGATTTTAAAAATTCTAAAAGTTATATTTTATAGTGATTTATAGTTCCCCATTAATTTTATATATTAATATAAAATATTCGGTTTGTTTTTAATTTTTATATTCTAACTCCATTTTTATCATGTGGTACTTAATGTAAAATTAAATAAATACTTTAAATTATGACACTAATGATATTTTATGAAAAATGAAAATTTATTAAATTATTTAAAAATAATAAAAATATTAAATGAGGAAAATATGATGATAAATGGTCTAAAAGTTCATCCATTTTCCATTTATGTTCTAATTTTTAACATATTGTAGAAAACATAACACATTAATATTGAAAAGTCATTACTACAACTAAGGTTAAAAATGGATAATTAAGGGGGTAATCCAATATATAAGGTTTAAAATGATATATAAAACTAACTAAACTTGATTTTATGATTATATTAATACCTTTAAATCATTATATTAAAATTCATGAAATTTATGAACCATTGTACTTGAGTTATACACATACTATATTATAATATTTCATGAGTTTCCAAAAGTGTCCCTCCGCTCACTTATAAAAGGATACCCAATCCCTATTTTATTTACACATTATTGATAAACCTTTATCAACCAAACTCTACAAAATTATATTATAAAATTATCTAAAAAAGAATTATAGGTACTAGGGTTATTAAAAGACCATTCCAGGGGTCCTTAAGAGGGGATATAAAGGAAGCCTACTAAAGAAGAGGTAGTCATCTTTACCGACTCTCTCAGGTTTATTTCTTCCTATACATAATCTAAATATATTATAATCATAATAAAAGCATAAATATACTATAATAAAGGTACTATTATTTTATAATGTTTTTGTTACATCCATTTTCCTCCTATTTTCAATCATTTGGAAATTCAAAACATCGTCCATGTGTACGTACGACATATCATCTCTACCTAGCGGTGCAATTCATTATTAATCACCATTTTACTTGGATAGTTATAAATATATATTACTAATGAGTATATATAGTATTTATTAAATGATTATGGTTATATAAATAAAACATATTAGTTAACTTATTACTTTTCCATCCAATGGAAAATGATAATGTCACTTGTGTGTACATGTGGACTATAACCGCCACAAAGTGATGTAATTTTTTTCATTCAAAATTAACATGGATTTTAGTAAGGATATATTTAATTAATATATATAATATTTATTAAATTGTTATTATTTTTTAAAGTAAATTTATTTTATTTTTTTCATTATCAAGAAATAAAAACAACTTCTATATGTACATACGGTCTACTATCTCAATGAATGGGGTAATTCATTTTTCTATCGCTACACTTTAGGGTTGATTAAAAATAAGTATATATTGAATATAAAATATAATTATATCATTACTAACATCATTTAGATTATGGAAACATGATAAATATTAAGGAACTAAAACTACTAAACTGAAACTTACATGAAAAATGAAACTATTAATACTTGGAAATGATGATTTTAAAAAATAATTCTTAATAAATGGGTATAAAAATGTTGCAAATGGATCATATATGATATTATAATTATTTATACGGTTCTATTATTGAATAATAATAAATTTTAATTTACTATATATGAGGATAAAATTGCGTACAAAGCAAGGCACATTAGTTGTATTAGTTTATTTTATAATCTTATCCTTATTTGGGATTATTTTTTAATAAGTTTGTATTAAATTAACAATGTGATATTTATTTCTTAAAAAACATAAATTTTATGCTCCTGTTTTTATTTTTTTCAAGAATCATTTCTATTTTTACCTTTTTGGAACTCAAAAATATCAAAATAATGTTTTTCAGGAAAAATCAACTTTATTTTTATATTTGATAGGGAATATTTTTCTTCTATGTTCATATTTTCTTTAAAATGTTATCAAGGATGTATTTAAAATTATAAAATGATTCATTAAATAAATTTTTACCAATGTTGACTTTCTATATAATGGTTTAAAATGAATCTGTTTGAAATCTTCCAAATGAGGCTCTTTTTACTAATGGTGTGAACAGAATATTAGTTTTAATACACACTGCATGAAAACTTTTTCCCTCAATCATGCATAGTCCTTACTTAAAATATTCCTTTATAGTTTTTCATAGTTCTTTTTATGGAAAAAAATCTCTCTATTCTAGAAATATCTATATTTTAATATATGTCATTTCAAAATGAAAATTGTACTTTCGTTAATAAATCTTCCATTGATCTTTTTAAAACTTCATTCATCTGTATCAACATTCATTAGTGGATATTATACATTACTAAGGATATGAGTTTTTGATGACATAATTCATATTACTCTGTAAAACATATGATTATATTATATTTATTGATTGGGAAAAATATTAATCTTTCAAATGATAGTTTTTCAATATGAATTTTTATGTTGATTATGTATTGTATTGTTATTCAACCCTTTCATATGATGAATGAATTTGACTTAGTAAGTGATGGGTGGATCCAGTTATATACCCTCGATACCTCGGTAGGTCTCATGAGACAAAACAGGTTGCCAATTTTGTATATTTCTTACTTGTTTATGTATGTTGTTTGGGTACAGAATTTTGATGGTAAAATTATGATTTCTATAGTTATCTATTCTATCATTATGAAACTAGTTATTATTATACTTATGAATATTTATGTTGTTATGTTATCCATTCACATTGTTTAATTTTTATAGTATTAGTTTTATTTCATATTTTATTATGGTTTATCTATACTATTTTTTTATATTTTTTTATAATAGCTTCTATTTTATGATTTCTCTTTATGGACATCAAAGAACAACCTTTATTATGTTTTCCTTTCTCTAAGATACCGTGAAAGGATATATAAATGAATTTAGTGATTTACTTGAAAAAAAAATAAGAATTATTGTTCTATATTTCATGTTTTCATATGTAATGTGATAATCATGTATGTATCTAGTCTCATTATACTACTAAACAATTTGATCCTTTGGGATGTGATCCCATGTATTTTCTGATAATGTAGTAATGTTACAATCAACTTTGAGATATGGGATTCAGGATGTTATAGGTAATATGTTATGTTTCATGTGAGATATTTCCCTTCGTTATTTTTAGGGATATTATCCTAAAATATGTTACATATCAAAAATATCATAGGTAACTTGGGAATTTTATAATTCCAACATACCTCAGAGAAAAAAATGACACAAAAGGGGACTTAGTTAAAATCAAAAAACCTGTTCAAATATAAATATTTCTAAAATAATCCAAAATATATTCCATCCTTCAACATACACCTTCATTATGGCATAAAAAAGATTCCATGAATGTTCCTTCAACTTCCTTGTGAATAAACACATCCCAAAATTCATTCACATTGGTTTTTTAAACACAAAGGAACATATAAATGCTTCAAGTATAGAAGATAAGGCTATAAATAACATAAATTTAAAAGATGTATGAATAGGAAAACTAATTAAATGGATGGAAATAAGGATCAACCTAACATACAATCTACACTCCAATGTTTCAATTGTAAGGATTATGGAAATTACAAAATCCAATGAACTAATATAATGGTTAATGATAAAAATCATCATTAGAAACCTTCACCGATAAGGGAGAAATAGAAATCCAATTAAATCACAACTGTATAAGTCGGTCATGAAAATGAAGTAGTCAAAGGTTCACTAATATTCTAATCAATAACAAAAAAATTTATTATTTCATTCTGGTTCCACACACTTCTTTATATTTGTAAATTTTTCTAAAGGATTCAAATCACCACCCTCAATGATTAGACTGAAATTTATATTTATATTTTATTTTATGAAAACTGATTTAATGGTAATAGATGACCACATACATCAATCGGGATCTAAGACCAAAAACCAGAAAACGAAATTTGAAATTCCAAAAACTAACGCCAACCCCGAGGTGGCCACAAACAACGAGACACCTACATCAGCTACTCACATCATCATCCAACCACCATCATCATTAGTAAAATAGATCATCATCATCTTCATTCATCCCCAATAGAGATCATCCCATCATAGTTCCCATCATAGATAAAGCCACAATGTCTTCACTTCACCATCATCAATCATTGATGCCGACATCCATCACCACAAAAAATATCACTTAATCCATAATTAATAATGATGTTAATGTTTTTGAAGGACCCTGGGACACTCTGAGAGGGGAGGGGTGAATCAGGGTGGAATATTTTTCTTTTAATGTGATGGATCTTGTTCTCACGTTGGTAGAAACTTGTTGAACCTGTATAATGAATACGATCAGAAAGAAAACATTCACAAGCACAGAGAAGACAAATCACTTTTTACTTGGTTCACCACTAAGGGCTACGTCTAAAGAGCATACGCCGACAAGTTGTCGGTCGTACCAAATTCCACTAATCTTCACTAGTTTTGGATTACAAAGGTTCGGGCACAGTCAATCTGTCCCAAGCTCACTGCCTTTACAAAGGGTCAGGGATAGCTCACTGCTTCCCTCGGGTCACTCCCGCTGACTCCCCCTGGCTCACTGCCCTTGGTGAAGTCACACTCCATTTATAGATGCGAAGGTATCTTCAATAGATTTGCATTTAAGTCTTTGTCTCTTCTTAGCATGAGACTCTTCTTGCATCAAAGACTGGAATTGATGCACTAGAATGCAAAGAACCACTAAACCGGATAACCAGAATGTGTAGACAAACTTCACTGACAATTGCGTGAAACACCAACCCTTTGCACGCAAAACATTCCTATTTCACGCAAACATTAATTTTCGCATGGAAAAATATTTCACGCAAAAACCCCCCTTTTTCACGCAACTGAATCTTTTATGCGCGAACCCAATTTTTACGTGAAACTCTTCATTTTTCACACATCCTGAAATTTTCTGCGCAATTTAGAAACCCAATTTTGACTTTTTAGATCCTAAGGGATGTTTTATTCAAATAAAAGAACTATTTTAATCATTTTCTTCAATTATAGGCGTCTGAGACCCCCGCGCTCAAAATCCTCTATAGTGTGTAAAACCTCTCAGCTGGTGCATAATCTTTCGCACCAATATCATTTTTCGCGCACATCATTAGAAATTTCGCGCAGCCCATGCCTTTTCCATTTTTTGACGTTCTGATTCCAAAACACTGTTTGCATGAAAAACCTAGATCCTCTATTTTGTGCATCCCTCTCTTTTTCGCGCCCAACCCAAATATTTCACACACAACCATTCTTTTTCGTTCCCCAGTTCCTCTTTGCGCGCACCTCATTTTACCAACAATACATGTCTTCATTTTACGATTTTGAGGCCCAAAAATTTGGAAAACACTGGGAAACGATGCCGCTTTCAATAGTGTTGTCTGGTTGAACTGTATGATCACTTTGCTGGCTCACATTCTGAACTTCCACTGAGGATTGACAACAAACACAAACCATACTCAAATTCATGCATAGAAGACCATGGTTCCAATATTTTTTACAACCTTTTTATAAAAATTATATATTTTTAAATTTAAATAAATCATTTAGAAATATTATGTTCAATTTAGAAACCCAATTTTGACTTTTTAGATCCTAAGGGATGTTTTATTCAAATAAAAGATCTATTTTAATCATTTTCTTCAATTACATAATTATAAGATTAAAATAAATGTTTAAATTGGATTTAAATCCAAATAACTATAATTTTTTGTTTAATAAACCAATAAATGTCATGGGAATCAAAACTACAAGTGACATGGGTCTAAAAGAATTTTTATGCATAAAAATTCATCTTTCTACAAAAAAATTGTTTTTCGTTGTGTTTTGAGTATTTTTATTAAAGGTAGTTTTTAACAATATTATAAATTGACTATTTTAAAATATATTCCACATTTTTAACAGTAAAATTAAAATAATGTAATATTTTTCAATTTATATTTAATTGTAAAATTAATTTAGCATAGTAAAAAAACTTATCACTATAGTAAGGGTTAAATAGGATAAAATGGGTTAAAACTATGAGATAAAGACAAATATTCCTTAAAATCTGGTCAATAATGTTATTTTATGAGTATATTTATACCCTCCCTCAAATTATATTTAAAATTGGGTATCTATGGTTCTAATGTTCGAGGAAAATGACTTTATTTTATTTAAAAGTTGTGAAAATTTATAAGGTTGTCACTCCCCTCACTTATAAATTAATCCCATGACCCCCTTGATTATCAAAAAAAATTAGCTTTATCTAATCCAAGATCTACCCAAATAACTTCAAAACACATTTATCCATGGAATAGTAGTTTTTATCTCACCAAAAGACCAATCTAATGAGTCTTAAGCAGAGATACAAAAGAGGATACCCAAGGAATAGGTAGTCAACTTAATCGAGTTTATTTATGTCTATTTCTCCTTCCACGTCATCTAAATATTATACAATCATTTGAAATAATAAAATAATCATAATTAGTTTAATTAAATTAAATTATACTTATTAAATAACCACCATCGACCTCATTTCCATTTACTAGATAGTGAAAACTTTGATCGGGTATACATGTAGACCACCACCTCCATCAATTGTGTATTTCATTTTCTATAATCACCTTACATGAATAATTAAAAAATACATATTTAATGATTAAAATTT